>CM053276.1:55512813-58052842 GCA_028583415.1 Protea cynaroides
CTCGGGTTCCCTCTCCACCTATCCCCTCGGCTAGATGAGCTCCGGTTTCGCTCTTTGGAAGCTCGGGCTCGGTTTCCCCGGTTTGATGACAAGGGTATTATATCCCGGCGACGGTCAATGTGGGACAGTTGCACGGTTCAATGTAGAGACGGCTTTTTGGTGCTCTAGGTTGGCTGCCGGTTATTTCCTACACCGAGACCACACGCCTAACCTAGTTAAGCACTTTTATGCGAATCCGGAACTCGAAGGGGATGTCGAAGACCGAACCGGTGTAGGGATCTGCGCATCACCGATTCGTCGGGGTGTACATATTTCCTTCAACACCCACCGTTAGTTGCGATCTGCTGGGTTCCCAATGATGGAGATTTGGTATATCTGCGCCCCAAGGCGAAAGGTTATTTGACCGAAGATTTGCGCCGGGAGATAGCGCAACGGATACTCAACCCCGAGGCTCCTATGAAGGCAACAAGCCCGAGACCTATACCTCGGGTCTACAGCCGCATCATCGACGACGATATAGTGCCACGGAGCGGTCACTACAACGAGTTGTCCCAGCTCACCCGACGTCACCTATTGCGTGCACCGGGAGCGGATCTCACTTCCATACCTCATCATCCGGACTATGCATCGAGCGGCCGTGGCCCGATCGGGCCAGCAACCTTTCCCTATGGCCGTCTCGTCACTTTCCTTCTTCGCCCGTGCGGGCGTGAGTTTTAGAGGAGAGACAGCCGTTGGGGACTCCATGACCTTCGACATCGAGCCCGGGATGCGATAAACGGGATGCGGATGGTTGATCTGCCCGTTAGCGATGACGAGTTGGAGGCTCGCCCTCGTCCACTTGGGAGAGTAGCGGCGGCGGCAGCAGCGGCCAATGCAGCCTATGCGGCGAGAGATGGGGGATGATGATGATGACGATGTGGTTGGGGAAGCACCGTTGCCTGCCCCACGGTCTCCACTGTACCACCACCATCCGTTCCCATGGCTGGACCATCTCGCCCCCTCCCGGACTCGGTGTTGGGTATGTTTTCCGAGATCGGGGGGACCCGGAGGGTCATCCCGGAATCTCCGGCGATGGGTCGGGAGTTGGGACGCTGGCTCGTGGTCTACGAGTGACTCGGGACCGAGTGCAGCGGCTTAGGGTCGCATACGAGCGGGACTACGACATAGCGGACCCCATTCCTCCCGGGCCTCCTACCCCATGATTTTCCATTTACTTTTCTTTTATTTGTTTATATAACGGGGTAACCTTCCGGTTTGTGGACTGTACCTGTCGTCGCACTATTACATTTGATACTATTTTTCCCATTTAATGAAAGTTTCATGGTTCACCTATCTAGTGTATGTGCACAAATTATGTTTCACATTTAGAATAGTACATTATTCTCTTTCTTAGTCCGTCTCGGGTATCAAACAATGCTTAGGGTGTGTTTGTATTAAGATTTTTAAACTTCCTAACTCAGTTCATCGACCCCATTATGTGTAGCATGGTTTGTTGGAGCAGGCCGAGAGCTCGATACCAAGTTGTCACACCCCAAATTCTGATCCAACCGGAATGGTGTGAGTGAACCGTCATTGAACCAACGGTTCACACGGGGATCTCGAATAGGCCGTGTTCACCCATACAAACCAATTACACATAACCACAATCGGAATATAAATATACAATGGAAGACTTAAAATAGAATGAGCGAGTATCTATTGATAATGTAAATAATTATCCCATTATTCAAATCAAACACATAATAATAATATTATTACATCCCTTTAATCCAATCAAAATAACTGAAATAAATAAGTAAAACAAATCACGGTACACGCGAGAAGGGCACTCGCATGAAGCGTCATGCTCGTCCTCTCTGCTTGCACATCCAGAGCAGCCACACCTCCATACGCCGGAGCGTTTACATAGTCATCCACGAGTGTATCCTGCATCAACATCTAAAAACAATGTATATACAAAGGGTGAGCACACAACACATTTCGATGAAGGCAATCGAGACGGTTTCACAAGATTATGCATGAGTAACAATCATTTTTATCTTGTGGTGCGGTTTTAAGTTTGCAATGTGCTATAGAAAGGTTTGGTGGCCCCCGCACCTCTATACACGAGTGTGTGGCGTCGCACAGTAATCACACAACCACCAACCCACATACACCCATCATGGAATAGAGATAGAGCTAAGGTATACCCGCACCTCCCCGATACTCTACCCATACCGGTACCTAAGCCCCTACGGCCGGGGCTCATAAAGCGGGCTCGCAACTAACCAATCCTATATGTCAACAATGTATGCTCTATCCCAGGCCACGGCCGTCTACGGCATAGAGATAGAGCTAGGCGTGCGGGCCGGGTCGGAGACCTCCAAAACCTCACCTCCCCCGATACCCTATCCGCAACTAACCCACTAGGATAGAAACAATACGCGGGTAGACCCTATCCCAACACGACACCCTACGGCATAGAGATAGAGCTAAAGCATCGTGGACAAGGCGGCGTCGACTCGGAATCCTCGGTACCACCAACGATGGTCGGGACAACATCAATATCGGAGACCAACGTACCACGATCTTCCCCGATACCCTATCCGTACCAAGCATGTTAAGATAGAATACTACAAAAGGTGCCAGTGTGAAGAGCGATCCCAGGCCCATGCCCCCTCCACACACCAACGAAAATAATCACATGCCTAACAATCACATCCTATGAATGCATGAACAATAATAATAACCGAAAGTAAGGATGGCATGTGAATATGCACAAACATCACATCATAGATATTCAATGATTAACAACGATTTCTTGTCCATTAATTATTAGGTTTAGGTCGGATTCCCTTACGGCGCTCGTTCAATAACTTGCTCCACGTCGCAAGATCCAAACGATAAGTCACGGCGTCCTACATAATATTAGGGTTTCATTAGAATATATTATTTAGGGTTTCATGTTGGTCGGAAACCAACATGGTTACAAAATACCCTCGGAGGCGACCGGTGGCATGTACCGGTCGCGGCTCTGTGGGAAAGACTGGCGACCCGGTATGGTCGGCCGGTCCCCCACGGATAACCTCCCGAGAGGCAGCGGTCGCAACATACCCGGTCGCACTATGTGCAACCGGTATAGTCGACCGGTATGTCTCCGGAAGAACATTCATGGGTTCTTCGACTGCCGTCGACCATCCTCCATGGATTTTCAGGGTTTCTCCTATCCATGCTAAGTCTAGGCTTTGAGTTAGAGCTACCCCTAACTCATTCAAGTTTCGTTTCGATGAATATCATCTCGAAACTCGAATCTAGGGTTTGACGGCAACTTAGGGTTTATTGGCCAATTTAGGGTTTTAGATCAATACCTACTTTGCATGGTATTGATCCACCCACATAACTAACATAGGGTAAGAAGATGGTATCAAACACTTACCGTTGACGGCGTAGCGAGAGCTTCGTCAAACCGGTAATGGCGCACCTCCTTCTTCTTCCTAGCTCCTTCTCCTTTCCAAGCTCTTTCTCTTCTCTAGGGTTTGTGAGAGACAATGGAAAGGATTTGAGGGGTTTAAAGGTGTATTTATAGGCTAGAAATAGGGTTTAGTAACCCTACTAGGATTAGGAAACTTCTAGGATTCGAAATCAAGAAAGTGGGACCCGCAGAGACCAATTTCCAAATTCCCGCACATAGCTGTGCGAGGCCATACCGGTCGACCCGGTACCATCATCCGGTACCATCGACCGGGTATACCTAAAATCAGGTATCATTGGTCGACTTTGGTCCGATTTCGTACTGTTTGTTATCCGCTTTGCCCCGTCTGGCTCGGTGATGATCGGAAGACCTGTCACGACACAAAACCAAGGTTTAGACCGGGTTTTCAGAGTGCGGGTCTTACAACTCCACCACCCTTAAAAGAAATTTCGTCCCGAAATTTGCATGTAGGTACTACACTAGTAGGGTATCAGAGGGAGGACGCGGTAATGTGGATTGTTGTCTGACCGTCAGACCCTATGTCGTAGGGATCCGTGCTGGGATAAGGCCATAGATACTGTTTGACATATAGGACTGGTTAGAAATAGAACCCACTTGCAAGCCCTTGCCAATAGGGGTTCAGGTATTGGTACGGTGTAGGGTATCAGGGGGAGGATGCGGCAGTGTGGATTGTTGCCTGACCGTCAGACTCTAGCTCTATCCCTATACCGAAGTGAGTGATGTGGGACAACAACAGTAGTGTGGATTGTTGCCTAACTGTTGGGTGTGCTCACACTCTCGTGGATGGAGGTGCGGGGGCCACCAAACCTTACCATAACACTTTGCAAGTTATACCTGGCCTAAATTGTAATGTTATCTCATGCATTTTGTATGTTGCATTAGTTTTGTACTTACTGAGCTAAGTTGTGAGCTCACCCGAATATATATTCGATTTCTTTTCAGATCTTGATGCAGGATACTCAGTGGAAGACTTTATGTCTGCTCCAGCTTATAGCACAGTGGCGGCTTTGGAATCACAGACTGTAGAGGACGAGCATGATGCATCATGCGAGTGCTCGTTCTGTGTATTCTATTAGTGATGGTTATTTTCTTTTGTTACATTGTAATAACTATTATTTAATTTTGTGGATGATGGAATAAGTTGAATAATTATTTTAAATTACAACATAGATCTCAGTTCATTTATCTTTATTCCGCTGCTATGTATTAATCACTGATTAAGTTAGACTGCTTCAGAATGATTGGTTGACACGGTCTATTCAGATCCTGGTGTGAACCGTGGTTTAGAGCCGGTTTACTCACACTTCTGGCTCAGCTAGAATTGGGGTGTGACAGTCCTATTCTTGCTCCTTGAGAATATCCTCCTTAAGAGTATCATGTCCTTTGCTCCTTGAGAGTATTAAACCCTTTGTTCCTTGAAAGTATCAAACCCTTTGCTCCTTGAGAGTATTAATCCTTTGCTCCTTGAGAGTATCAATCCTTTGCTTCTTGAGAGTATTTATTTATCTACTTTGCTCCTTGAGAATGTCTATCTATCAACCCATTGCTCCTTGAGAGTGTCTATCTATCAACCCATTGCTCCTTGAGAGTATTTATCCCTGTTGACTCCTTGAGGGTATCAAAACATCAAACAACGAACTACGTTGTACTTGATTTTTAGGATCTTTGAAATACGTAGCTAACTTGGAGGACTTCTCCAAGTACGGTATCACATCTTAGTATCCTTAGGTCCTCCATATCCATATCTATATCCATACCCAAATCATTATCCATATTCACTTCAATCCACATAGGCTATATAGATTCAATCTCAATCATCACCAAGCATAAACTTCAATTTGAATAATTGAATCTAATGAAGTTTAAGCATAAATCACACTCATAAACCTTAATCACATTCAGTTTAAACTATGTTATGGACTTGATTTTCAGGATTGGAATACATAGGTAATTTGGGATGGACGTCTTAGATTCAATCCATCACCGAACCATCTTCGGTTCGGTTCTCTGTATATTACTTTTGTTTATTTATTTTGAGAACATGTTTGGCTGAACTTTAGGCTGGAATAACTTAGCAACTTGGCATAGGATCCCCCATGAACCCTAGTCATCATCCATTGACCATGAACAATCAAAACCATAGAGTCTAAGGAAAGTAGAATCACATACGAAACTAATTTTTAGATCGAACAGCTTTGGGTGCCTTACACCTTCCCAAACTATAACTTGAACACTTACCCATTCTCTAATAGGCCAAAGCCGATATATTGGGTCATGAGTCAATAGAAGTCTTTATCTTATGATGGGACTATATTCGAGGTCCTAGACCTTAATCTAGGTGGCGACTCCAAATCATTACCGTCCATCAACGTGGGTGGACAAGATCAAAGGTGAAAGTCGATGATCTACTCTTTCTTAGGAAAGCCCATTGTCCTCACACCAGCCCAACCATGTTCCAATCCCACTACCTCACCACTTATTATAACCAGTGACAATATAGTCACTAATGCATCTCCTATCCCCCCCCCGCCCAGATTATCCTGTTCCACCACCTATTTTACCAACAATATTGGATCCTACTACTTTTCCATCTTTCAATATTCCTGTACCATCTCATGCCTTCCCAGATATACCTCCTTCACCATCGATAGACCCACCATCTCCTAACCCCATTTCCTTTGAGCCATCCCCACAATCTCATTGCATGGTTACAGGGCTATAAACGGGTGTCACAAAACCCATATCAAAGTTAAATTTATTAGCTACTAAGCATCCAATTCCAATTGAATGTCTTACTGCCATTGCTACCCAAGAAGCTAAACCAACATCTTTTACAACTGCTAATAAGGTTCCTGAATGACGAACAACCATGAGTGAGGAGTTCAATGCATTATTACATAATGGTATGTGGGATTTGATACCATATCATCCATCAATGAATCTTATGGGAAATAAATGGGTTTTTTTAGATCAAAAGACACTTAGATGGATCTATTTCTAGGTATAAGGCAAGGCTTGTTGCTAAAGGATTTCGTCAACGTAAAGGAATTGATTTCTTTGACACGTTTAGTCCAGTGGTGAAACCCACCATAATTCGCACTGTTCTTTCTATTGCAGTGTCAAGAAAATGGCTACTCAGGCAATTGGATATATAAAATGCATTTTTAAATGGTGCATTGGAGGAAAATGTGTATATGACTCAGCCACAAGGGTTTCAGGATTCATCCAACCTGAGTCAGGTTTGTCATCTAAAGAAGGCGTTATATGGCTTAAAGCAAGCACCTCGTGCCTGGTCATATCTGCTTGGAAATTTTCTTTTATCCCAAGGCTTGAAAGCTTTAATGTTGGATACGGCTCTGTTTGTTTACTCTTCTACAACGAACTCAATATATATCCTTGTATATGTGGACGACATCATAGTAACAGGGAGTAATTCAGCAATGGTGCATTATCTAGTTAAAGCACTTGACATTGAGTTTGCCATTAATGATCTTGGTACCTTAAATTATTTTCTTGGGGTAGAAGTTATACATTCTTCACATACTCTAGACTTACTACAGAAGGTTAAAATGGAAGCAGCCAAGCCAATGAATACTCCCACAACCATAGTTCCTTTACTACCAGGCCAAGGTCAAGTCTTTCTCGATATTACACTCTACAGAAGCACGGTTGGTGATCTTCAATACTTCCCCCTCACTCGTCCAAACATTGCCTTCTCAATTAATCGTGTTTGCCAGTTTATGCATCAGTTAACAATTGAACACTGGACTGCTGTCAAACAAATTTTGTGGTACTTAAAACACACAATTACTCTCGGTCTACAAATTTGTCCTTGCTACTCCTTTCAGCTTTAAGCATTTTCTGACGCTGATTTAGCCTGCAGCCGTCATGATTGTCGGTCCACTAGCGAGTACTGCATTTACATTGGTTCTAACTTAATCTCTTGGAACTCGAAGAAACAACATACAATCGCCCATCCTTCAATTGAAGCTAAATACAAAGCAGTGGCAAATGCATCAGTTGAGTTGATTTGGCTTCGTTAGCTACTTCGGGAACTTCGTATTCACAGTTCTCCCCCACTACTATTTTGTGACAATATAAGAGCAACATATCTGGCGGCGAACACTCTCTTTCATGCTCAAATAAAGCACATTGAAATTGATTTTCACATTGTTTGAGAACAAGTAGCCACTGGCCATCTACATATTGGGCTTATACCAAGTGGTGAGCAGGTTATAGATGTTCTAACAAGAGGATTACCAGGTCCAAGGTTTAGACTACTACGTGAGAAGTTCACAGTCTGCAATAGACTATTTCGCTTGCGAGGGATTACTAAAGATATTATTCAAAATTCAAATGAAGAGATAACGACTGGTAAGACAACTCAGTGTACAAGAGACTCTTCTACAATCAAGGCAATTGATTGTGTTGATAAGGATATCCGACATCCATATATTCAAAATTCAAATGAAGAGATATCTACTAGTGAGACAACTCAGCATACAAGAGACTTTCCTAAAACCAAGGCAATTGATAGACTAATGTAATTCAATAATTATCATTTGTAAAAGTCCTACCATTTGTAAAATCCTGTAAATCTGCAAAACAATTGTAAATTCAAGGTTATAAATATAGATCTTACTATCAAATGATAGTCAATGTAGATTCAAATTCAAACTACTGAATTTTCTATCTTTTCATAATAAATCTAAATCATTAAAATTATAACAAAAATCCAATCGGGATTGGTCGATCTATTCCCTAAATCCATGGTCACATCTGTCTATGGATATGGCAAGCACAGGAAACAAGTGGTTTTTAGGTCATATCTTGAGCAACCATATATAGAACTAAAAGTACTATCTAAACTATAAGCCAACCATTAGAATATGGAATTTTTAGTGGTCATTCAACGTCCAACCATTCATATATGGATTCAATTGTTATCTTATCTCGTCTATCCTATAGTGACCATGGAATGAGGAAGACATTACAACTCTCTCTCATTATATACAAGTGGGATTCGAGACTTTCGGCCATAATCTGCTCCATTATGTACAATTAAATCAATCTATTTCGATCTGTATTTTTCTCTCATTTGAGGAAAAGATGACTCCCATATGGCCATTTGAGACAGAATATCTTTTGATTTTGGGTCAGTAAATAAATTAAGAATATTCCCTTCCAATCCGAAACAGCACCTATTAGCAAAATCCTCACTAGGGCCAATGTTGCGGAATTAATTCTGACCAAAAAAAAAATCACAGTCAGATATTTGATGAACTGTCGTGTTCTGTTTTTTTTACCAAAAAAAAAAAATAAAGAGTAGGTTTTCTGGCACATTGGCTTACGGTAGCCGCTGGTCAAACTGGCATGTGCACGTTAGCAGGTTGCTCGAAATGAATCTAGGAGGCATTAAATGACAAAAAATTGATCGGTGCCACGGTGTCAAACTTCTGATTAATGCCGCTCTTGAAATTTGTGATAGATGCTCAATTTTTTTATAATAAAAAATTGTCAAATTCGCGATCGAATTTATCGTCGCATACGGTTTGTGTGGGTAAAGTCATCCATGGTGTTAGATTAAGATTTACATATATAAATTCGTATAGAAATCATTTTCCGTTTGAGTTTGGGTGGGAGATTTGGCGGCCTAGATGGATAGTCGTTACCTACTTCTCGGGTGGATCCGAGCCCTCCATTCGAGTTGACACCCCTGTCGGTTCAGCTTGTCTGCTCAGGTCTCGACTCAGATAGAGGGTTCGGATCCACCCAAGAGCCATGTGGCGGCCATCCATCCAGGCCGCCTAGTCTCCTGCCCAAACTTAGGCGGGAGAGGATGTGGATTCATATAAATTTACGATCGAATTTATCATGGCATACGGTTTGTGTGTAAAGTCCTACATGGTGTTACATTAAGATATATATATATATATATATATATATATATATATATATATATATATATATATATATATATATATATATATATATATATATATATATATATTTTTTTTTTTTTTCCTTTTTTTTTTTTGATGATGGCATCGTGCATTTTTATATCAAAACGCTACAAACAAATATTCATGATTTTTTACTTTCAATCACAAATTTGCAAGCAAATTACCAGCATGATTTTTCATTTGATGGAACATTTATGGTCCCATTGTGGATATCCTACCTGAACAACTTCAAAGCCTTTACCAATATTTTATACCAAAGCAACATCAATTCCATACCAACCACCACTTCTTCGGTACTAAAAAACTATAAGTAATACCAAAATTTGGGTTTGAGTGCTTTTGATGGAAATCATACCATAATTCTTCTGTCAGGCTTTCATGGTGAATATGATAGGATTAATAATCAAAAGGTTTTGTTTGCTGGAAAAATAATTTAACAACTTGGTGCATGGTAGCTATAAACCCAGATTTGTTGGATTGATGAAATTGATGTAATAATTGATTTAGAAGTTGGTGCTGAGATGGTTCAAGTAGTTGATTGGTCTGAAAGACAAAAAATTTGGGTTGTGGTTTTTTTGGCAAAGACTCTAGTCATAACGGATTTGATTTGTCTTTACCACGAGTCGTTTGCTGTAGGCTAGCCAAAACTTTAACCAAATTTTAATCCGTTTTGCTTCCATCGAAAATGGGAGGTATTTACTGATGTAGATTTAATGGAGTTGATGGGGTGTTCATTCCTGTAAGAAAAGAAAAATAACATCTTGACCACACAGGTTAGTTGTAATTCCTGAATCAGAAATAGAAAATGGTTTGATAGAATTTAAAAAAGCTTGCCCGAGAATTACCTCAGTATTGAGATTTTGAACTAGAATAATTGTTTGGTTAATTTGAAAATTATTTTTGTAAATTTTGACATTAGATAATTTAAATTGAACCATAAGTCTAGAACCATTAGCTCCAGAGTGCTAGTGAGAAATTGGTTCAAAGAATTGTTTTGGAATAAGATGTTCTTAAATGCAATTTAATTGTGCATTTTTAATCAACAAGAAAAATTGTTTGGAGGATGAAAGTATTTGAAATAATATGAATATACCATTGAGAGGTAGTTTTGGTGATAGTTTCAACAAAATGATTTAAATTTTGTTGTGAAATATTTGAATTGGGAGTTGTAACTTTGATTTGATTTTTGATAAATATTTTTGATATCATTTTGGAGATGTTAAGTAATCAACTCAAGATGTTCAATTTGTGAATTTGACAGATGGATTTGTTTAATAAACTGATTATAAATTTGGTTTAGAACATAATTTGGTATTGAAATAAATTTTCGTGAGTTGATGTTTGAGGGTAGATTTAAAAAGTGGTCTTGAAGAGATTCTAGATATTTTTGTTTGTCTTCCGAGTCATTCATTTGATCAAGAAAAGATGAAATGACATCAGAAGGTAGATTTGTAGGTACTTGCCGAATCATACCAATCGTGGCTTCTGAAGTTGAATCTTCAGAATCCGTTTCTTGACAGTCATGACAAAATTGCCCTTTTGCATAAATGCAGGAATTGATTTTATGATTTGAATGATTTGAAGACTCCGAGTGTTCTGAGTCGATTTCGACTAATGCAGTCAAAAATTGGGTTTTATCATATATTTGATCAGAGAATTTGTCAACAAAGAAATGGCAAGGGTATAATACGTAACCAGTATCCCTACGTATTCTGTCACTATCTCAGTATAGATAATCAAGCTAATACTGGGTCTATACCAATACGATACAAATCTTAAACCAAATCAAAGGGGAAAACAGTGTCTCTGGACATGTGGAATGCTTCGGTGCAATCCTAGAAGTATTTTCAAATTTCTCCCATCATTCACGAAGACCAAATTTTAAAGCATGATATAGAGCAAAAGACAAAGAAGATTTGACCAAAAGCAAAGGAGAATATTTCCAAGTCAAAAGGCAAATTATTACTCCTTTACTTTTATAAAAGAGTACCAATTCTCAAAAGAAGCCAAAGGGGAGACAAATTGAAATCTATCTTTATCATTTATTCCCCACTCAAGCAAAAGCAATGGTCCACATTCAAAGCATCCAAGGCTTTCAAAGGATCCAAGGCTCCAAGCATCCGAGGCTCCTCTTCATTTATAAATAAAGGATCATTTCTCCTCATTTAAGGAGGCAAATTTGACAGGCAACTCCAGAAGGCAAAGAGAGACTCACCTCGGAGATCAGCTCAACCCAAAGAGTTCTTCCCCTTTCCTTCCTTAACCTTCTCTACATCAAAGTCCCTTACCAAACCCCTTAGGTTTAACCTTCTTCTGAAGCTTGTAATCTGCCAAAGTTTTGTATCAAAGTTCGATCAAAGTGTCCTGTAAATTCTTCATAGTTCTTTACAGTTCCTTCCAAATTTCATTTCAAATTTCTGATTGTAATTTGTTCATGCATTTTATTTTCAGTTCATCATTTATCAAATTTATTTAAGTGCTGTTGTTTATATACCGCCTTCATGGCTGGTTATTATTTTATTTGCATTTAAATTTCATTTCATTTGCACTTTGCATAGTAGCCTTCATGGTCTGTTTTATATTTAAAATTTTAATTTTTGTATTCATAAATCTATTGTTTTAGATCCTGAATCACTTATGGTATCAGGTGTATGTTTATATTTTTCTTGTTGTTTGCTTAAATCCTACCTTAGTAAAGTACGAGGATTAGACCGTGTTGGCAAAAGGTCGTGGAGGGCATTGATGATTCGTAAGTCCCGAATTCACGTTGAGCCTTTGTTTGATCAAATCCTGGTTAGTATCCGGAGTACAGTAGGTAAGAGCATAACTTTTTCAAAATATAATACACTATTCTTAATATGAGTTTATCATTCAGAATAATGTCTTCTTGTCCTATTTCTGATAAAGGACCTAGCACATCAGGTCGTGATTGCGGTTATCAAAACCCATATACATCACCTTATTTCCGAATAAATAAATCAAAGCTTAGGGTAGATTTTGATCTTCTCCAAAATCAATCTAGAAGAGAATCGTTTTTTAACTATTTCTCACCAGAAGATTAACAACACATAAAACAAAATTTATATAGTTGTATGAATAGACAAAAAATGAATATTTCATTTTATGTTTATTTAGATAATTATACTCAAAACCATAATCTCTACTATCCATTCCCACATAGCTCATTTCATCCTCTCATCAACAAAACAATCAAAGATCTTGAACAAATGAATTTCTTAAAATAAACACACAACCAGTTTGAACGTTTAAGTCCTCAAGAAACTTCAAAGTCTGCTAATCATATAGCCGCAATTATCTCTGATTTGTCTTCTAAACCTGAAGATCCTCTAGATGATAATCCTACAAAATCGGTCTCTGATTTGTCCCACATATTAGATAAATAGGATGACCTTTCAAAACCCAAAAATGATTGTCCTGATTCAATTCCACCTGATTTACATCAAATAGTTGAAAAACTTTCTGTCACATTAAATCATGATCCAAAATTAGTAGACCTTGAGTCCGATCATGAATCTACAATAAGATCAAAACCCAAAAAAAAAAAAAAGAAGCTAAGATTCCTGATAAAGAATATGCCAAACTAAAGCCTATTATTATTGGATTTTTCCAAATAAAATTTTTAGAACATAATGATGGCTCAAAATTAGCAAACTTTAGGTCTGAGCATAAGTCTCACTTAGTCCAAATCTCAAAACCACTGGTCAGTCAAAATTTATCTCTTAAGAATTCTTTCGAAATTAGTAAGGAGGATTCTACAAACCAAATAATAGACTCCGTGTCTATTACTGGTCTATTCCAAAGATCAAATAACCAAAATAACAAATTTCTAAATGGTGTCAATGCCACCAAAACTATCAAAATCTTAGATCTTAAGTCTAATAACAAAATCACTTAGAATACCCAAATATTTTATGATGAAAAACATCGTAAGTATTCGTCTAAAACCCCTTTTCCAAATAAATGTCAAAACATACAAAATGATTTAAAATTCAAGGGTTCTATTTCTCGCCGTCACAACAAATGGTCAAAATATGGTTATAAACAAGGAATAATCAATACAAGAAGGCTTTATCGATTACACAAACAAATTTTAAATAAAAATAAATTTTATAAAATCATAAATTCATATTTGAAACAAATAAAATTTCAATCAAAATTACAAACAAATTATAAACATTTTAAACATTAGAAATATAAAAGATATAAGCAAAACTTAAAATCCAAACCTCAAAATAATTATCAATATCAAAATATCCAAAATATTCTCTTCTCCCAAATTAGTATGATAAAAAATAACCAAACTGACCAAATAGATCTACAATTAGTACGATCTCAAATATTTGATTCTCAAAAACCTAAAAATAGCTACCAACGATTGGTCAATAATAAATCCTTTCAAAACTCCATCTAATATGACCATCAAATTGGTATTCTTAATATCAATCAAACAAGTAAACAATCCCAAAATCAGACTTCATCTAATCTCCCAAAGTTTGAAACTGTCACTTAAAATCTTTTAAAAAAAAATTAAACAAATCAAAATAAAAATTTCTAAATTAAAACATTCAACAACTGAATCCCATCAGCTTGAACCTTCTTAACAAATTTAAATTGTCAACAGACCCATTTGGCAACCATGGTATATTACTATTAGGTGTTAGTGGTCTCTGGCATTTTCAAAATCAAAACTTATACCCTGATTGATTTAGGCGCCCAATTAAATTATCTCTAAGAAGGATAAAAGGAAAGTCGCTTGGGAATGTAAATAGGTTTTTCTATTTGTTGGCCTAAGATTTTCTCTTTTTTTTTGCAAAAATGCTTTTGAAAAATCTGTCATTTATCATCATAGGCCAAAATATTAGAGTTTGAGTAAAAAAATTATTTTTTATTTATATTTATATATAACCGGAAACTAATTCTTTCCCGGGTGAAAATAGCCCCAGTATTAGGGCATTAGTGCCCAAAATGCCCCAGTAGAAGACTAAAAAATTCCTAAAATGCCCGTGTAGAATTCAATATTTTAATTTTTTTTCCAAAAGCTTATTGGAGCAAACGGCTCATATCTCCAAGTCAATTATAAATTATCAAATGTCCACATATGTAACTAAGATTTCTATCTCAATCAAAAATTTTGTCTCATCAAAGACTTGAACACAAATGTAATTTTTGGTCAACCATTTCTCGATCAAATTAAACCCTTTTACTGTTACAGATAAAGGTATCAAAACTAAGGCCTTTGGCCACAAATTATGTTCAATTTCATCCAATCAAATAAAAAATTCATATGATAGAATAATCACCAAATACTACTAATCACCTTAGTAAGTGTATAACAAACAAAGAAAACCAACTTGAGTTTTTACAATAAGAACTCATTTACAAATGAATTGAAGAACGACTCCAAAACTAAGGCCTTTGACCAACAAATTATATTCAAATTCATCCAATCAAATAAATAAATTAATGTGATTGAATAAACACCAAATACTATTGATCACATCAGTAAGTCTATAACAAACAAAAAAAACCAACTTGAGTTTTTACAATAAGAGCTCACTTACAAACGAATTAAATAACAACTCCAACAGTTCTTATATCAAAATCAAATCAAATTATTACGATAACAATTTGAGCAAGAATTATGCTCTCAATTTTCTGATGCTTTTTGGTCTCGTCAAAAGCATATCGTCAAATTATCATATGAAAAAGATTTCTCAGAATCTCAAATTCCAACTAAAGCTTGACCTATACAAATGAATCAAGAATTATATGAAACTTGTAAAAAAGAGATAAATGATCTTTTAAACAAAAAATTAATTAGCCCTAGTAAATCTCTATGGAGTTATGCAGCTTTTTATGTAAATAAAAAATACTAAGCTCAAGCAAGCAACACCTAGGCTCATAATTAAAAGCAAATGGTTCTGATACCTATTGTGGTTCGTAAATCCCAAAGTCATGATGAGGCTTTGTTTGATCTAATCCTGGTTGGTATCCAGAGTATAGTAGGTAAGAGTATAACTCTTTCAAAATATAATACACTATTCTTAATATGAGTCTATCATTCAGAATGATGTCTTATTGCCTTGTTTATGATAAAGGACCTAACACATTAGGTCGTGATTGCAGTTATCAAATCCTATATACATCACCTTATTTCTGAATAAATAAATCAAAGCTTAGGGTAGATTTTGATCTTCACCAAAATCAATATAGAAGAGAATGATTTTTTAACTATTTTTCACCAGAAGATCAACAACACATAAAACAACATCGGTATAGTTATATGAATAGACTAAAAATGAATATTTTATTTTATGTTTATTTAGATAATTATACTTAAGACCATAATCTCTACTATCCATTCCCACATAACTCATTTCATCATCACATCAATAAAACAATCAAAGATTTTAACCAAATGGATTTCTTAAAACAAATACATAAACAGCTTGAAGACTTAAGTCCTCAAGAAACTTCAAAATAGTACTATCCTTCCATCATATTGGTAATATTCATGACGCCAACAAACAAATGGCACGGGTAATTTATAAGTGATGATTGAATCACGTTAACTATAACATCAACAAAGAAATGGCACGGGTAATTTATAAGTGATGATTGAATCATGTCAGCTATAACATCAACAAAGAAATGGCACAGGTAGTTCTGATACCACTAACCTGATCTTTATCATTTGTTCCCCACTCAAGCAAAAGCAACAGTCCATATTCAAAGCAGATGGAATCACGTCAACCATGACATCAATAAAAGAATGGCATAGGTATAATACGTAATCGGTACCCCTATGTATTCTGTCACTATCTCAGTATAGATAGTTAAGCCAATACCTGGGCCCATGCCAATACGGTGTAAATCTTGAACCAAACCAAAGGAGAAAACAGTGTCTAGAACACGTGGAATTCCTCGGTGTGATTTTAGAAGTCTCCCAATCTACTCCCATGATTCACGAAGACCAAATTCAAATTCAATCAAAAGTGTAAGATAAAGCAAAGGATAATAAATCTAAGAATATTTTCAAGTTAAAAGATAAATTATGACTCCTTTACTTTATAAAAAAGAATTAATTCTCAAAAGAAATCTCAAAAGAAGACAAGGGGAGATAAATTGGTAAATCAAGCTTTAACTTTTGTCTCACTCACTTAAAGCAACGGTATACTATCAAAGCATCCAAGGCTCTAAAGAATACAAGGCTCCAAGACCCCCCTCACTTATAAATAGAGGATCATTTTTCCTCATTCAGGGAGGTAAATTTGAGAGGCAACTCCAAAAGGCAAAGAAAGACTCACTTAGGAGATCATCTTCACCCAAAGAGTTCTTCCCCTTTTCTTCCTTGACCCTCTCTATATCAAAGTCCCTTAGCAAACCCCTTAGGTTCCAACCTTCTTTGAAGCTTGTAATGTAAGTTAAAGTATTGTATCAAGGTTTTTGCAGCGTGTCTTGTAAGTTCCTTTCAATTCCATTTCAAATTCCTGATTATAATTTATTCATGTATTTTACTTTCAGTTTATCATTTATCAAATTTATTTAAGTGCTTTTGTTTATATACCGCCTTTATGATCGATCGCTATTTCATTTGTATTTAAATTTCATTTCAAATATTACATATTGCTTTGCATATACCACTTTTATGGTCAGTTTTATATTTTAAATTTTAATTTCTGTATTTATAAATCTATCTTTTTATTTGGGATTGGATATCTAATCTATTGGAGAGCTTGATTTAATTGTGCACTTGAATTAACAAGAGCAGTTGTTTGAAGAAATGTCTATATACCATAAAATCCTAAAAGTTAGATTTTAGTATCATCAGACATTAAGTTGATGGTTTTTTAAAATTATTTCTCAAATTTTGGCCTTATGATACATACGGTATCAGATTATTTTAGATCCTTTTGCTCTGATACCACATAAGTAACTCAGGATCTAAAACAATAGATTTACAAATATATAAATTAAAATTTAAAATGTTATTCAATTGAGTTTGTGAAAACTAAAACATCATCAATATAGATAATGGTGAAGTTATACAGGTTTAAAATATTGTTCATTATATTTTAAAATTCACTTGAGGTATTTTTGAGGCAAAATGGCATAACATTCTATTCAAAGGGAGTTGTAAAATTGATTTTGTACCGATCAGAGGGATGAATCTGAATTTATCAAAATCTAGAATTTAAAAAATATTTTACCTTATTGGAGAGCTGTAAAAGGTCTTTTTTATTTGGGATTGGAAATCTAATCCGTTGGAGAGCTTGATTTAATGGTTTGTAATTAATTATGAGCCTAGGTGTTCTTCGCTTGAGTTCAGCATTTTTATTTACATAAAAAGCTACATAACTCCATGGAGATTTGCTAGGACTAATTAATTTTTTATTTAAGAGATCATTTATATCTTTTTTATAAATTTTTTGTAGTTCTTGATTCATTTTTATAGGTTGGGCTTTAGTTGGAATTTAAGATTTTAAGAAATCTTTCTCATATGGTAATTTGACTATATGCTTTTAACGAAACCAAAATGCATCAGGAAATTTAAAACATAATTCCTGTTCAAATTATTGTCATAATAATTTGATTTGGTTTTAGGTTGAGGATTGTTGGAGTCATTTCTCAATTCATTTATAAGTGAGTTCTTGTTGTAAAAACTTAAAATGATTTTCTTTGTTTGCTATGGTCCTATTGATTTGACTAGCGGGTTTTGATGTTTGATTTATCGACTGAATTTATTTATTTGGTTGAATAAATTTAAATATAATTTGTTGGCCTAAAGTCCTAGTTTTGATTGCTTTATTCATCATAGTAAAGGGTTTAATTTGATCGAGAAATGATTGACCTAAAATTACATCTGCAAGTCTTTGACTAGATAAAATTTTTAGGTGAGACAAAATCCTTGGTTATAGAAGTGGACATTTGATAATTTGTAATTGACTGAAGATAGGAGCCGTTTGCTCTAGTGAGTTTTTGAAAAGTATTTTCAAAATACTGAGTTGGAATTAATCATTCTTAGAGGTAATTTAATTGGGTACCTGAATCAATCAAGGCATAAATTTTGATTTTAAAAACGTCAGAGACCACTAACCTGATGGTAATATACCATGGCTACCTAATGGGTCTGTTGACAATTTGGATTTGTTGAGAAGGTTTAAGTTGTTGGGATTCAGTTATTGAATGTTTTAATTTAAAAATTTTTATTTTAATTTGTTTAACTTCTTGTTGAAGATTTTGGGTAGTATTTGTAGTTATTTAGGAATCAGATATTTGAGGTTGTACTAATTGTACATCTGTTTGATTAAATTATTTATTTTGGATTGGTTTATTAGGATTACTGGTGTGGTGGCTAGATTTGTTCATATTAATTTGAGAAAAGGAGATATTTTGAAAAGTTTTAATTTTAATTATTTGATAATTATTTTGATATTTGGATTTTAAGTTTTACTTATATCTTTTATATTTCCAATGTTTAAAATATTTATAATTTATTTGTAATTTAGATTGAGATTTTATCTGTTTCAAATCTGAATTTATGATTTTATAAAATTTATTTTTATTTTGAATTTGTTTGTGTAATCGACAAAGCTTTCTTGTATTGATTACCTTGTTTATAACCATATTTTGACCATTTGTTGTGACGACGAGAAATGAAACCTTTAAATTTTAGATCGTTTTGTATGTTTTGAAATTTATTTGAATACTTACGATATTTTTTATCGTAAAATATTTGGGTATTATAAGTGATTTTTTTTATCAGACTTAAGACTAAGATTTTGATAGTTTTGGTGGCATTGACCCCATTTGGGAATTTATTATTTTGGTTCTTTGATCTTTGGAATAGGCCAGTAATAGATGCGAACTCTATTATTTGGTTTGTAGAATCCTCCTTACTAGTTTCGGGAGAACCCTTGAGAGATAAATTTGGAGTGACCAATGGTTTTGAGATTTAGACTTAGTGAGACGTATGCTCAACCATAAAGTTTGCTAATTTTGAGCCATCATTATGTTCTGAAAATTTTATTTAGAAAAATCTAGAAATAATAGGCTTTGGTTTGGCAGATTCCTTGCCGGGAATCTTGGCTTGTTCTTTTGGGTTTTGATCTAAAGTAGATTCATGGTCGGACTCAAGATCTACTAATTTTGGATTGGCAGAAAATCCTTCAACTATTTGATGTAGATAAGTTGGAATAGTTGGATTAGGACAATCAATTTTGGGTTTTGAAAGGTCATTCTGTTTATCTGATATGTAGGACAAATTAGAGATCAATTTTATATCTGGATTATCATCTGGAGGATCTTCAGGTTTAGAAGATGAACCAGAGATAATTGCTACCGTATGACTAGCGGACTCCCAATCATGATCTTTTATATTTGAAGTTTCTTGGAGACTTAAGTTTACAAGCTGTTTGTTTATTTTAAAATTTCTATTTGGTCAAGATCTCGTATTGTTTTGTAGATGAGGGGATAGAATAAGGTATATGAAAATGGATGGTAGAGATTATGAATTTGAGTATTGTGAGGACAATGAGAGATGATCCTCCTCTTCGGGATAAAAATGTATCAATGAAGATCAATGTCTTATTGGAGTCATCACTTAGATTAAGGTCTAGGATCTCTAAAAATATAATCTCACCCTAAGGTAAGACTTTTATTGACTCATGACCCAATGTATCAGTTCTTTGGGTAAGTATTCAGGGTAAGGTTATGGGAAGGTGTTATGCACCCAAATCGTCCGATCTAAAAATTAGCCTCCTATATTTTCCTTAGACTCTAATTCTGGTTGTGCTTGGTCAACTGAATGATTAGGGTTCAATGGGGGATGTCCTAAACCAAGTTGATAAATTCTGCTAACCTAGGGTTTAGCTAAATATGTCTTAAAGTAAATAAACAAGCAATGAGTACAATACTATACAGTGAATCGGACCAAAGATGGTTCGGTCTTGGACTGAATCTGAGACGTCCATCTCAAACTGCCTACGTATTTCAATCCTAGAATTAAGTCCAAAACGTAGTTCGAAAGGGTTGTGTGATTAAAGATTTATGGATGTGGCTTATGCATGTGCTTCAATTAGATTCTTTGTTTAAGTTGAAGTTTATGCTAGATGGATGGCTGATGGGTGGCTTTGTATCGTATTTGGGACTCCCAAATTACTTACGTATTCTAGGGTTTGCCTTAAATCAGGTACGATGTAGTTGGAAACTACCTATCTCTTCTAGGTTTTCCAAGGTTGCCTATCTCTATTGTTTTCATTTTTAGGTTTTTAGGTTTACCAGGGTTACCTATCCCTATTAGGTATGCCAGGGTTGCCTATCCCTATTAGGTTTACCAGGGTTGCCTATCCCTATTAGGTTTGCTAGGATTGCCTATCCCTATTATTTTCATTTTTAGGTTTTACAAGGTTGTCTATCCCTATCATTTCATTATTTAGGGTTTCCAAGATTGCCTATCCCTATAATTTAATTTTTTCAGGGTTTCTAGGGTGTCCTTGTCCCTTTTGTTCAACTCTTTCCATTTTAAGGATCTCTTACCCTAATTATTGTGTTCTTTCCATTTTAGGATTTTCACTTTCCCTAACTGTTGTGTTCTTTAAAATTTATGCAAGTGTATCTCTAAACATAGCAGTGTAAGCATCCAAATATGGCAGTAAGCATCCAATATAGCATGTGAGCATGTGGCAGACAGATATAGCAATGAACATGTATAGCAGATAGATATAGCAATGAGCATGTATAGCAAACAGATATATCAAGCAAGTGAGTCATTCCAAAATTGGTATGTGAGTGTGAGCATCCAAATATAATAGGCATGTGAACATATCCAGCCAAACACTCATGTGAACATATCGAGACATAATAGTCATGTGAATCACTCATATAAACATATCCAGACATAATAGGCATGTGAACAATATTAATATGGCAAGTAAGCATATGAATCAATTCAAAATCCATAAAAAAATAAAACTTCTCCAGCACATATCCATCTTATATTCATCAAACACCTAACCAAACTTACACTTGTTAGTCAATAATATGAATTAAGATTAAAACAAACTAACAAGAGAATCTACTCTTCTCTCTATCTCTCTCTCTCTCTCTCTCTCTCTCTCTCTCTCTCTCATGAAAATAAAAAAACTATAATTAAGCCTCACCACTTACTCTCATGTATTACATGCATGTGAACCAAAGAATATAAATAAACATCTCTCTTATGTATTGCATGCAAAAAAAATATAAAACTCATCACTCTCTCATATTTACTAAAATTAGAAATTAAATAAACAGAAATACTCCACTCAACAACATTCACTCATTTTCTCTCATATCAGTTGGGACTAAACAAACTAATAAAATACATTCTACTCACTCTCTCTCTAACTCTCCCTCTCTTTCTCTCTTAATCGAACCAGCTCCTTACACTCTCTCTTTATTTCTTTCATTCACTAGCTCTTTCTCATCACTTATTGCTTAAACATGCCTCCTTGTTGAAACCAATAAAATAAAAAGAACAAAGAAAAAAAAAACACTACAACTTAAACCGTGCTGACAAGCAATATGGGACCAACAAACAACAAGGGATGAATCAATCTCTAGACATTTAGAGATGATCAATATGAAAAGGAGAAAAGGATATACCTTATCAAGTCTCATGCTTAGACTTTGTCCCATGCTGAACCATGTCACATCAATGATTTCTTAGTAACTTTAGCAGCTTTGTCCACATCATTGACCCAAACTATGCAGCAATATCATGAGCTATGGATCTCTATAGATGTTAATTTCTCTTCATGGAGACTGTCACACCCCAATTCTAGAATAACTAGTAGTGTGATGAAACGTCATAGGAACCAACGGTTCAAACCAGGATCTTGTATAGGCTGTGCCAACATTCCAAACCAAATACACATTCCACAATAATAATAAGAGTAAATAAGTAAATAATGAAAGTCTTATTAATAATGAACTGAGGTCCAACATGATAAATAAATATTTAACAAACTATCTCCAGGTAATCAAAACATAGTTAATACTTATTACAAATACCAAAATAAAAAAATTAACCACTAAGCATAAACATCGTTGAAACACTCGCTTGACTAGTCATATTCGTCCTCCACAGCTTGCTCCTCCATAGCCACCATGTGTTTATATGTTGGAGCATTTATGTAGTCTTCAACGGTATTACTTGCATCATTAGCAACTAAACGAATAGCGTACGCGAGGGTCAGCTCTCTTACATGAGCTCAGTGAGTGAACAATACAATGCAACAACGTATGTATACATTCAATTCATATCTTTGGTCTAGTTTTAAGTTTGTAATGTACTATAAAAAGGATTGGTGGCCACCACACCTCTATACACGAGTGTGTGAATCCACCCAATGGATCAAATACCATTATCGTCACATATGCATCCACCATGGGATAGAGAGAGAGCTAAAGTGTCTGGATCACACACTGTCAATACTTTCCCTGATGCCCTACTCATACCAACATGTAAGCCCCTGCTGGTGAGGGCTTGCAAACTAGGCTTGCAACTAACCAATCTTAATACCATCCAATGTATCTAAGGCCTCACCCCAGCATCCCTTAATACATCCATAGAGTAGAGCTAAGGCCCCCTGGTAGAGTCAAAGATCATACGGTCTGAGACCACCTCCCCTAATGTCCTACAACATAATAGTTCTGCTAAGGTAATAGTGATATAACGATGTCAATGGACAAGACTTGAGTAGAGATAAAGCTAGAGTTTGGTGACCAGGCTGAACCACAATGCCATGTCCTTCCCCTGATGCTCCACCCACATCCCACACACTAACCACACATACAATTAGATGCCTATTCCTAGCATCATCATCATCATGTTATAAATAGACAGAAGTAAATATGCATGAGCAGAAATAACAGTAATATTGGATGACATGTGAGATGCACATTACAAGCATATAAGAATAGAATCATTCATTACATTGGACTAAATAAATAAAAATAGTTTGTTATAAATCAATTAATTTAGGTATTGTTCCCTCACCTTTGATTGATGTTTGTTCCTCTCCCAAGTTTTGGAAGTCACTTTGAATCTATTGGAAACCTAAACAATTAATGTATTTAAGTTAGGGTTCAAGTTTACCAAGTTACAGTAGTCAAAAACCTTGTTTGATCTCAAAATATATTTACTGTTATTGTATGGTCGATACCCTATGATCAATCCTGTGATCTCAATATATGTGACCATAAGATGTACGGTCAATACCCTATGGTCGCACTATATGCAACTGTACCTACAACCATATGTTTCTTGAATTCTTCCCGAATAGCTGTGGTCGACTCTCTTCTCATCCTATGGTGGACCATAGCTGCGACCATACGTAGTCAGGTTAATTTTTACTTTTCATACAAATTTCTCCTCTTGGCTCATCATTGGGATTCATCCTAAAATCATTCTATGGCCTTTAATCACAGTTTATCCTTATCAATTATCCCTATCCTACTCTCTATGATTTCCCATAGAAAACCTATAACCCAATCATTGTATTAGGTTCCAGATATCAATTTGAAAAGAACCTATTCTATCTAATCTACCCTACAGGGTCAAGTCCATACCTTAAGCTTACTATAGAGAGATAGAACTCTTCTCTGCAAAAACCTTCTTCTCAGCCTTTTTCTTTAAATCTCTTTCTCCTTCTCTTCTTCTTTCTCTTTCTCTCTTAGGTTTAGAGTTTCAATTTAGGTTTTAAAAGAGTAAGAGAGGCTAAGGGACGTCCTTTATATAGAGAAAAATCTCCATATAGAGTCCTCTTTCAATTAGGAAAGAGTCCTCAAATTAGGAAAGTTTTCTAAACACAGAGTCGGTTCTGGGTTCGTACGATCGATCTTGTGGTCACCTAATCTGTTGACCATACAACCAAAACATGCGACTACACGTTATGAGGTCACAACTTAGTCGACCATACGTAGATCAGACCCCTCAAAAATGTGACCATACGTCCAAAATTTACTGGTTTTTAGTTTTTGACTGGTTGTTTCCACACAAACTTAAACAGTCAACTACACTAACTAAATTTGACTTGTTGCTTACCTCTTGTGGTTTTTTCATACAATTGGTTCACTTGAGTCGATTATGAAGGGAAGACCAGTCACGACAAGAGAATATAAGGTTAAACCAGGTTCGTGGCGTGCAGGTCTTACAACTCCACCACCTTTAAAAGAAATTTTGTCCTCAAAATTTACACGCATAGATCTTACAGAGGCTCTCAAAGCAACTCCAGTCACAGAATAGATTTACTCTAGTTGGTGGATTGAAAAGTGTAGGGAGATACAAAAAAGGATTGACTTGGAATCAAACCAAGGCTCAAGAATGGATTGGGGTGTTGGGATTCGGTGAGGTGTATGTGGGGTGAGGGAGTTGCTGGGTTTGTGGTAATGGGTTGATGGAGATGTGGGATATGATTCAGGTAGCTAGCAGGTGGGTTTTATGGAGGTGTGTAAGAGATGCATTTTATGGGAGTGTATAGCAGGTGAGTTGGGGGTATGGTATGTTGGGTGGTAACTGTAGGTTTAAAGGTGACGTGATCGGTTGTAGCAGGGATGAAGCAATAGGTGCCGATTGTGGGATTAGATGGTGGCTTGGTTGACGGTGGTGTGAGCATAGAGCTGGACAGGTGAGTGGTCATGAAGTTGACGATGAATGATGCAGGGGTGAAGGGTACTGCAGCAGTGATGGTTGGTTTCAGATAAAAATGCATCCTATTTTTTTCATTTTCTTCTTCTTCATACTTCTTCTCTCTCATCGCTTTCTCTGGTTCTCTCTTTTTTTTTTCTCACTTCTATTTTTTCCTCATTTTCCTCTTAATCTCTTATCTTTCTCTCTTATTCTCCCTATTCTTTCTCTGGCCAAATCTTCCTTTTTTCTTTCTTTTTTTTTCCTTTCTCCCGGCCCCCTTGGAGTAGAGATCTCCTTCCCCTGTATCTTATATTCTTCCTCTCTCATTCTTTCCTTAATTCAATACCCACTGACCCTTCCATTTTTATTATTTCTTTCCTCTCAAGCCAGATCCATCGAACCCTCTTGCTTTTTTTCTATTTCATTTATTTTTTCTTTTCCAAAATCTTCCCTACCGAGTAATCACTTTCTCTTTTTTTGTAATATACTATATATATAATAATACTATATAATATATATGCAATCCATAATATAATATATTGATATATATAATATACACATTATCCATGCACATGAGTTAAACCTATTTTGTCTGGACTGGTCTGAGTTGGGTCAGGCTGGATTTACTCTCTTTCTCTTTCTCATTTCATGAGCTATTTTGGCTTGTGGCTCAGCATGAAATCTTTGGCAATCTCTGTCCCAGTTTTTTCATGTCCACTTTGAAGAGGAACGGAAATAAAGAATAATGACACTAGAATCACCTCATTTGGACATAAAACTTCCAAGATATGAAGAACAAAAGTTTTATCGATAATTCTGCATTCAAGCTTGCATAGGACCCACCGGTGGCCTTTACTCGGGATTCTTCATGTCCACTTTAAAGAGGACTAAAAATAGAACACAATGGTTTTGGAATCACCTGATTCGGACATAAGGCGGCCAAGATGTGATGAATGAAGTTTTGACGATAATCCATGCACACAACTTGTGATAGTTTGTATAAAAGCCCTTGGAATATTTATGATAATTTCAGAAACCTCCCTTGTACATATCATCCATATAAAATGGCCATATCTTTACTGTCTGATATCGAAATTGAACAATTCTGACCTCATTTCAAAGATAATTTCAAGACCTATGCATCCATATAGGTTACAAGTCATAATCTTATTGTGGGGCCCATCAAAAATTGTCTTGAAGTCACAGCCAAAAATCCAACTTTCACTCACCTTTCTTCCTTTGTTGTCCAACACCAGTAGGGCTTTGTTCAGCTGGGATGACAAAAATGGGGTGCTTACAAGTATAATTTTTTAAATAAACATAAAATGAAGTATTCATTTCTAGTCTATTCATACAACTATACCATTTTTGTTTTATGGGTTGTTGATCTTCTATTGAGAAATAGTTAAAAAACCATTATCTTCTTAGTTGATTTTGGGAAAGATCGAAGTCTACCCTAAGTTTGGGTTTATCTATTTGAAATGAGGTGGTGTACATGGGTTTTGATAATCGTAATCATGACCTGATGTGATAGGTCCTTCATTAAAAATAGGACAAGAAGACATCATTTTGAATGATAGACTCATATTGAGAATAGTGTATTATATTTTGAAAGAGTTATGCTCTTACCTACTGTACTCTAGATACCAACTAGGATTAGATTAAACAAAGGCTCATCGTGACTTCAAAACTTATGAATCACCAATGCCCTCTACGAACTTTTTCCAACACCGTCTAATCCCCAAACTTTATCGAGATAGGATTTAAGCAAACAACAAGTAAAATATTGACATACACCCAATACCCACCTATTTTAGGCAAATGACTCTGATACCATAAGTGACTCAGGATCTAAAACAATAGATTTATAAATGCAGATATTTAAATTTGAAATGTAAAATTGACCATGAAGGCGGTATATGCAAAGTAAAATGAAATGAAATTTAAATGCAAATGAAATAATAACCAACCATGAAGGCGATATATAAATAAAAACACTTAAATAAATTTGATAAATGATAAACTGAAAGTAAAATGCATGAACAAATTACAATTAAATATTTGATGCAAAATTTAAAGAACTGTAAAGAACTATGAAAAACATACTGGCACTTTGATCAAACTTTAATACAACACTTTGACTTAGATACAAGCTTTAGAAGAAGATTGGACCTAAGGGGTTTGCCAAGGAAACTTTGATACAGAGATGGTAAAGGAAGGAAAGAGAAAGTACTCTTTGGGTGGAGATGATCTTCGAGGTGAGTCTCTCTTTGCCTTCTAGAGTTGCCTCTCAAGTTTGCCTCCCCGAATGAGGAGAAATGATCCTCTATTTATATGTGAAGAAGAGCCTTGGATGCTTAGAGCCTTAGATCCTTTGAAAGCCTTGGATGCTTTGAATGTGGACCATTGCATCGGGAACAAATGATAAAGATAGATTTTAATTTGTCTCCCCTTTGGCTTCTTTTGAGAATTGGTACTCTTTTGTAAAGGTAAAGGAGTAATAATTTACCTCTTGACTTGGAAATATTCTCCTTTGCTTTTGATTAAATCTTCTTTGTCTTTTGGTTTATGTCATGCTTTGAATTTGGTCTCCGTGAATGACGGGAGAAATTTGAAAATGCTTCCAGGACTGCATCGAGACATTCCACGTGTCCGGAGACACTGTTTTTCCCTTTGGTATGGTGTAGGATTTATACTGTATTGGTATGGGCCCAATATTGGCTAGACTATCTATATTGAGTAAGTGACAGAATACGTAGGGATACCGATTACGTAATATACCCGTGCCATTTTTTTGTTGATGTCATGACTGACGTGATTCTCCCTCATCATGGTCTGGAATCTGACCATTGTTATACTATCCTTCCATCATATTAGCAATATTCATATCACCAATGGTGTCAAAAGAGTAGGAGGATCCATTTAGTGATCCTTTGATTGGAGAATTATGGGGACTGAGAGAATCATCACTGTCCCAATAGTTTTATTTGAATTTTTCTTCATTTTGGTCGAGTAATTTTGTGACTGTCAAGCTGACATTAATTTGGTTGTTGTTGATTGCTTGTGCAAGTTGGGCATCTTTTGGCATCTATTGCTGGACTGAGACAATGACGGTCCTTTGTCCTTCTGTAATAAACTGATCATTGATGGAGGATATTTTTTTTTTAAAATTATAGATGCTTGATGCACTGATTTCTTTGAGATCAGCTTTGGCCAGGGGTAGCATGATTGGTGGGAACACATCATCTGATTGAGAAATGATGCAAATTGATGTTGTTGTAGGGATGAATTCTTGATAATGATCTTCTTTGATCCATTATGGTGGAATGGAGATGAATTTAAGATGAGTGAGTCCATCAGGAAGATTCAATCCCTTGATAACATTTGTCAAAATATCAGGTAGTCAACAAAGATCATGTGGATCATTGGTCCAAAGATTTTTGAATCCTTGCTCATAGAGCCATAATTTAGAGTGTTGGGGATGATTTACGGCCATGTTGCATCGGTAGAATCCAGGGACATTGGATAAGGCTGGTGTAATAGTTGGAGGCCAGTGAATATTTGGGTTTGAGAGCTTTTAATGGAAATTATGCCATGATTCTTCTGTCAGGCTTTCTAGGTAAATATGATAGGATTCATAATCAAAAGGCTTTGTTTGCTGGGAAAATGATTTGCAACTTGGTGTATGGTAGCTATAAATCCAAATTTATTGGATTGATGAAATTGATGTAATAATTGATTTAGAAGTTGGTGTTGAGTTGGTTCAAGTAGTTGATTGGTCTAAAAGACCAAAAATTTGGGTTGTGGTTTTTTTGGCAAAGACTCTAGCCATAACGGATTTGATTTGTCTTTACCACGAGCCGTTTGCTGTGGATTAGCCAAAACTTTAACCAGGTTTTGGTCCATTTTGCTTCCACCGAAGATGGGAGATATTTGCTGATGTAGATTTGATGGAGTTGATGGGATGTCCATTCTTATAAGAAAAAGGAAAATAACATCTTGACTACACAGGTTAGTTGTAATTCTTGAATCAGAAACAAAAATGATTTGATAGAATTTAAAAAAAGTTTCTCGAGAATTACCTCAGTATTGAGATTTTGTAGTAGAAAAAATGTTTGGTTAATTTAAAAATTATTTTTGTAAATTTTGACATTAGATAATTTAAATTGAACCATAAGTTTAGAACCATTAACTCCAGAGAGCTGGTGAGAAGTTGGTTCAAAGAATTATTTTGGGATAAGATGTTCTTAAATGCAATTTAATTGTGCACCTGAATCAACAAGAGTAATTGTTTAGAGGATGAAAGTATTTGAAATAATATGAATATACCATTGAGGTAGTTTTGGTGATAGTTTCAACAAAATAATTTAAATTTTATTGTGAAATATTTGAATCAGGAGTTGCAACTTTGATTTGATTTTTGATATTTGTTATTTGTTATTTTTTGATAAATATTTTTGATATGATTTTGGAGATGTTGAGTAATAAACTCAAGATGTTGAATTTATGGATTTGGCAGAGGTATTTGTTTAATAAACCAATTATAAATTTGGTTTAGATCATAATTTGGTGTTGGAATAAATTTTCATGAGTTGATGTTTGAGGGTAGGTTTAAAAGGTGATTTCGAAAAGATTCGAGATATTTTTATTTGTCTTCCAAGTCATTCATTTGATCAAGAAAAGATGAAATGACATCAGAAAGTAGATTTATAGGTACTAGCCGAATTATACCAATTGTGGCTTCTAAAGTTGAATCTTCAGAATCCATTTCTTGGCAGTCATGACAAAATTGTCCTTCTGCACAAGTGCCGATATTGATTTTATGATTTGAATGATTTGAAGACTTAAAGTGCTCTGAGTCAGTTTCGACTAATGTAACCAAAAGTTGGGTCTCATATATTTGATCAGAAAATTTGTCAACAAAGCTGATTGACCATTCAATTGGTATAATTTGACCTTGGTGAATGTAATGTCTTAAAAATCAGACTTTGGTAAGGAAGAGTTCCTTCTTCTTTTGAGAAAGATCTAAACTACTGATTTTGATGACTTTGAAAAAGGTTTTGAGATGTTTGAAATGTTAAAGCCATTTGCCTGAAAAAATAGACGGGTATTGGGTGTATGTTTATATTTTAGTTGTTGTTTGCTTAAATCCTACTTCGGTAAAGTACGGGGATTAGACGATGTTGGCAAAAGGTTGTGGAGGGCATTGGTGATTCGTAAGTCCCGAAGTCATGATGAGCCTTTGTTTGATCTAATCCTAGTTGGTATCCAGAGTATAGTAGGTAAGAGCATAACTCTTTCAAAATATAATACACTATTCCTCAATATGAGTCTATCATTTAAGTAAATGTCTTCTAGTTTTATTTTTAATGAAGGTCCTAGTACATCAAGTAGTAACTGCGGTTATCAAAACGTATCTAGACCGCCTCTATTTCAAATTGATAAACCAAAACTTTGAGAAGATTTTGATCTTCCCTATTACCAAGTTAAATGGGAATGGTTTTTTAACTATTTCTTCATTGATGAACAACAAAATATTAAGCAAAATTGGTATAATCATATGAATAACATAAAAACCAATATGTCATTTTATGTCTATCTTGTTATTTATACCTAAATCCATGATATTTGATATCCATTTCCTCATACTTTGATCCATCCTTATTGTTGGCCATGTGTTGTCATTGTTGGCAACTTGACTGAGGTGGCAGCATAGTTGAGTTTATAGTCAGAGAAAAAGGAGAGAGAATGTGGGTCCCACAGTGAGTCCCACTGACTATGTGGCAATCATAGATGGAAGTGAGAGAAAGAAAAGAGAGATAGAAGAGAGAGAAAAAAGAGGAGAAGGAGGAGAGAGAAGATGAGGTGGCAAGAAGAGAGAGAGTATGGATTATGGGTCCCACTGATGGTGTGGCAAGAGGAGAGTCTCACAGATGGTGTTGTTGTGAGAGAAGGTAGAGAGAGAAAATGTTGATAGAAGGAGAAGAGAGAAGATGAGGTGGAAAAACCCAACCACGACACCTTGCTGCATGCCATGGGCAGCCACGGCAAGCCGCAGGCCACCCAGGCAACCACTGCTATGCCACAGGCCATGGGCAGCCACAGTCTTAGGCATGGCTGCCGCAAGCAGGCAGCACCAAGCCCAGGCCCGTAAGCTGCCCATGCATGCATAGCCGCGCAGCAGATGGCACTCCCACATGCCCATAGGCCCAGGCGCACACACGCATATGAGGTGTTCGACATTATTCTAGGAGAGAGAAATGCTCTCTGGAAATAAATGTCTGGGAATGAATTCGAGTGTTAACATATAGGTTACAGAGGCCATTACATATAAAGTCAGGGGTATTTTTGGTTGATCATGAAACATTTGTTCTAATCCTATGGTGAAAGACATGTAAGGAAGATTGGATGCATGGAAGTTAATGTGCTGCCATTATATGAGATCACTTAATTGGCACATGCAAAATTCAATCACTTAAGTGACAGTTATAATGCTTCTCATGTATAGGTACACATGTGGGAAGCTGCCTTTTTGTGATATCTGATTACATGATGCATGAGATTAATGCACTACCGCTACATGAGATTACTTAATTGGCACATGCAAAACTTAGTCACTTAAGTGACTATTATGGTGCTTCTCACATTACGTCATGCGGGAAGATGATTTTATATGATATGTGATTGCATCATCTTTAAATCAACATATCTTCTCTATTATAACTCCAAATTAGGTTATTCAAATTGTCATCTTCTTTATTTTGGAAGAGTGGGAGCTGCGGGGAACGAAGAAAATCGAGTAGAAGCTCAGGTTTTTGGCAAAAACCTCTCTTTGAAGGTTTTGGTGAGTTCTAATGGATTAAATATCTACACCAACCTTCATGAACATCATTGAGGTTTTATTATAAGTTTGAGAATGGTTGTAAGCCATTAATGGAGCTAATGAGAGCTTGTAGAAGAAGCTTTTTTTGTTTTGACTAAAATACCAAGCTAGGGTTTTGGTTTGATTTTGTATAGAGGATTACTTCCTCTCATTTATACTCTATGGGTTGTGTGAGGTGCCATTGACTCTATTGAAGACATGCAAGAACATAGTGGGGCTCTCTTGTTATATTAATGGTGTTCTTGAGTTTTTGAAAAGGAGGTATGCACTCAAGGTGTTTGTAAAAACACCAAAGAAGAGAATGGAACTTGTTATGACATCTTTGAAGATTGGAGAACCCGGCCCGGTTTTGGACTTCCTTAGATAAAGTGAGTGTCCGGTTGTGGAGTTATCAAAGAAAGGTAATCTATTTGAGCATTTCTCTATTTTATTGTATTTCATAGACTATGAGGTGTTTGATGAAATATCTATGAGAATACCTTGACTGCAATTGGGTTGGGGAATTAAGTTTGTATGAGCTTTCATTATAGGGCATTGATATAAGCCTGTTCACTATATTATTTGCTTCCCGTGGGTGCGGGTTAAGCGTGGTGTGCAGCGTGAGCTGAACATTGGTACTTGATACCTAAATTCCTGGCACATGTGTGCCCTCCTAGTTTTATGCTGGGTAAATTGGGTGTATGTACTACTTGTTGTGTAGACAGAAAAAAGAAGTGTATTGAGTATATACGGAGCCCGTTGGGCATTACTCCATGGACTAGCCTTTACACATTGTGGTGGTGAACCAAGTACATCTTGTGCTATGGGCTGTGTTTATTTTCTATCTTGTGAAGTGCGTGGAATGACTTGTAGGATGGGTGTGCACAACGTGGTAGACCTGGCCACTCTGTGGTAGCGAGATGGTTGTGCATACGACTGTGTGTTTGTGATTGCTTCTGTGATAGTGTGGTTGTGGTCAGTGAGTGGAGTGTCAACTCAGGGCAACACGTCTTCAAGGAATTATTTAGAAGAATTTTAAAAGACACTGATTCACCTCCCCTCTCAGTGTCAACCTGTGATCAACACTTATATCATCCAAATTATTCAAGAACTTGACCAAATAGAAACTACGAATCAACTACATAAACGACTTGTAGACTTAAGTCCTCAAGAAACTTCATATATCAAAGATTATTGTAAGACTCGTATCAAACTAACCCGGTCTTACCACCTTGAACCAGGTTTACCCATCCTGGATGAGATGAATGGACCAAGGGCGTGAAGGAGATCGTGATCCCAGGTATCAAATCGACCCAAAAACATTTAATTTAATGGGAGGGTCGCATACCCAGCAAGGGAGGATCGGACCCCCCAAGATAGAAAGTCAGACCCCCTGTTTTACAGAGGGGGTCGGACACTTTAGGAAACCAAGGGTCGACGGGATCATCGACCCTCAATTGCTGCTAGAAACTAAAATTAGGAAAGTTTCCAAATTTCGATTGGATTCCTTCCAAATCTCAATGGGACTTAGTTTAGGAGTTTCCACCCTATAAATAGGACGTCCCTAAGCATCTTTCACTCCTTTTTCAACCCTAATTGAATTAAGAGAAAGAGAAGAGAAGGAAGAGAAGAAGACGAGAAGCAAGGGAGAGAAGAAAAAGTAAAAAGGAAAAGAATTACAGAGAAGGAGTATTCTTCTAAGGTATGGATACTAATTCCATGAATTTCTACAGACCTTAGGTTAGATAAGGATGAGAGTGTGATCTCAGAGAAATCCAAACCATCAACCCATGGTTAGGTTTCCATGGAAAACCATGGGAGAATACATAAAAGCTACATAGGTGGATGATTCATGGTTCTAGACCATGGAATGTATGTTGAATGGACTGTAGGAGCAAGCCATAGGACCCCAAACACGAAGAATGGACTAAAAGGAGGAAAATTCGCCAAAACCCATAGGGGGTCGCAGAGAGGGTCGATGACCATCCCGACCCTATGTGACCCTGAGTATCGACCCCCAGGGTTTTGGAAGTCCAGATTAGGGGAGGGTCACACCGGGGGTCGGTCATAACTCAAACCCTACCTCCGACCCTCAGTTAATAGAATGGTTTTAAAAATTAGAATAAATTCTAATTAAATTTTATCGACTTTGTTAGGTCTTCTAGCAATATAATAGCAATATAAAGGTGATTCTAAAGCTTGGAAGAGTATCTATTAGCAAGCTAAGGTGAAGGAACAAGACCTAAACTAATTGGTTAATAATAAACTACTTTTATTTTCTTGAGTCCAATGCCATGCTTGATTCTATGCGAATATGCTTGTAATGTGCATTCAACATGTCATCCAATATTCCTGCTATTATTGTTCATGCATATTTAATTTTGTTTACTTATAACATGATGATGATGATTGATGCTAGGAATATGCATGTGAATGTTTGTGTGTGGTTAGTGTGCTTGATGTGAATAGGGCATCAGGGGAGGTGTTATGCGGTGTTTGATCCGGGCACTTTAGCTCTATCTCTGACTCAAGTCTTGTGCATTAGCATCGTCGTATCGCCGTTACCTTAGCAGAACTATTGCGATGTAGGGCATCAAGGAGGGTCTCGGTCCTTGAGTCCTATACTCTACCGAGGGGCCTTAGCTCTATCTCTATGGGTGCTCTGAGGGATGCTGCGGTGAGGCCTTGGATACGTTGGTTGACATTAGGATTGGTTAGTAGTGAGCCCCGTTTGCAGTCCTAGCCATCAGGGGTTAATTTGTTGGTATGGAATTGTGCATTGATAAACGTGACCTTCGTTGTACAATGTTCATTATGGGTGCTGTGGGCGACGGTGAGAGTCATTGGGTGTATCCACACTCTCGTGCATAGTGGTGCGGTGGCCACCTATCCTTTCTATAGCACAGTGCAAACGTAAAACCAGACCAAAGATATGAATTGATTGCATGCATATGTATTGTTGCATTATTTTGTTTGCTCACTGAGCCGTGATGTGTGCTCACCCTTCGACATCGAATATTTTTTTTAGTTGATGATGTAGGTACAACCGTTGAAGATTATATAAATGCTCCAGAATACGAGAACGTTGCAGGGATGGTAGCTGAAGATGAAGTGGATACACATGACATCTCTTGCGAGTGCAACTCATGTGTATTCGATTAGATTTTTTTTTAGTTTTACCTATTTGGATTTATTAAAGACATGTATTTGATATTTATTTATTTATGTCTTAGTTGATACAGAATAATTTGTTATTTAAATATTGATATCACAATAGATTCTCAGTTCATTTTATTATAAGACTTCCGCTATTATGTATTTACTCTGATTATGATTATGGATGTATGAGGTTTAGATAACACGGATATAGCCTACTCGAGATCCTGGTTGAACCATTGGTTTGTTAGCGGTTCATCACACCATTTTGAATAGTACGGAATTGGGGTGTGACAACTTGGTATCAGAGCTTTCAGGCCTTGTCCGCTAGACCAGCATACTTTCATAACCAATTATGAACTGAGATAGGATAAAAAGTAAAAACTGTAATATTAACACACTATAAGCACAAGTGATGTTTGAGACCAATTTAAAAAGAGAATAATGCATCTATTAAAGGGAAAACAAATTTTAAATACAATGCGAGAGAAGCAAATATATATATTTATACTTAAAGCAGAGTACAGTCCACAACCCAGACAGTTACTCTGTATTACAAAGAAAAAAAGAGAGTAAAGAAATGTAATCATGAAGCTGGAGGTGAAGGAGGAGGCGGTGCCTCGCGGTCTCTATCATAGTCCTCGGCATAGACTCTAGTCAACCAGGCCATCTGAGTCTGAGTCGCCTGAAGACTAGCTATGAGATCAGCCACCCGCTGATTAGTCCGGTGCTGAGCATCTAGAAGCTCCACTATCCTTAGATCCGATGCGCGCTGAGCCTCTCTAATCTCATGAAGCATACTCAGCACGTCATCAGAAGGTGGACGCGAAGGACCAGCTGCATGTGAAGGACCAGCCGCAAAAGATGTGCTCGCTCCAGCAGCATGTGTAGAAGAAGGAGGTGATATGGAATCCACATCTATGTAAAGACGATCATCATCCCCGACAGCACCACCAGGGACCCCAGCTGCAGCTGCTGCTGCCTCAGCATCAGCGATCTCGATGCGAGTGTGAGGGTGCACCATCTCGTTCCTCTCCTCGTCACTGACTTGGGCATCCCGCAAGCCCATCTTGCAAATAGCCTCCCAATCTAGAGGCGACGAGAAGGTTTTCTCCTGAATCTTGTCATCCACTAAATCAACTCCCAGGTGGGTCAGCAATATGGTGATCATACGTCCATAGGGTAGATTACCCCTATGACTGGGCAATGTGGCACTGATCATAGTCCGCATGATGATGTACGGAAGGCAGACGGGATGTCTAGTGCAAATGCTGTACAGAAGATACTGGGTCATCTGAGAAATCCTCTCGTAATGGCCACTCTGCGGAATCAGATTATGCTGGATAATCTTGCAAAAGACCCGTGGAGCCGGACGCATATAGCAAGCCCTCATCTACCAGCGATCAGGTCGTAGCAACTGACTATCAATCTCAGCCCTCATCTCTGTGGAGACGAACTGGGGCTCTCCAGGAGCACAGTAAACCATAGGGCCATCATAGGAAATGCCCAACAAATCTGCTAGCTGCCGGTAGTCAAAAGAGACCTCAACTCCCTTGATGTAGCTAGTAATCCTGAGCTCGTGACCCCTATCCACATCATTTTAATCCCCCACCACCTGGAGATTACAATAAAACTGTTGCACTAAATCCGGGCATGTGCAAGCGTCGTAGGTAATGACAGGGAGCCACCCCATATCACCAAAGGCTCTCTCCACGTTGAACAAGACTAACTCAGCCAAGTTCACCATACGACCTCCCTCCACCTTCTTACGAACAAAGTGGGCATATTGTGCCTCGGCTTCGTTGGAACGGAAGCGAAGAGGATCACGAACTCTGGGTACCTCGGTACGAGCCATGGTATCTTCCAATAAGAAAGAAAAGAAAACAGATAATATGCTAAGAAGATAGAAATCTAAAATTTTGACATTATAACGACGTAAGTTAGCCAAAAGCCTCACTTGTCACCCAGACACGTGGGCAGGAGGACTTACGTAGGTCCCAACATGTCCTACAACACTCAGATAGTAGGAAATTCTAGCTCATGAAGTCCAATTTGAAGAAATTACGAGCAATCAAAAATTTTGACAAATTAGGGCAAAAAGAGCAAAAATCCAAGTTCTCGATAACCAACCGATGAAACTCAAAAATTTTTGAGAGCTTTCGTTCCTCGAGACACCAATAACAAAAGCCCCCAATAAAAATCGAATTTTTACGATTGGAAAGAGTTTACTTTGAAAAATACAAGTTAAATGGACAAAAACCTAGAAATGGAAACCCAAAAATAGGTAAAAATGAGAAAGCATACCTGTAGGGATGATGTGGATGTCGAAACACGGATCCAAACTGACCAAAATAGCGGAGTGGCACTGTAGCAACTCAGAGGTGGGAGACGAGTCAAAACGGGAGAGAAATGATGGGGAATGAACCCAGAATCGGATCTTAAAGGTCTGATTTTTGGTCTGAGGGTCGGACAATTTGACCAGGATCATCGACCCTCGGATCGACCCCTAGATCGACCCTCAGCTCTCGGGAATTTGACAGAAAACCAGGGTCGGATACTGAGGGTCGGATACCCATCGACCCCCCACATCGACCCCCAGCTCTCGGGAAGAACAGGTCATTTCCAGGGTCGGATACTGAGGGTCGGACATACCATCGACCCCCACCATCGACCCTGCATAGAAAAGACAGTATTTTTCATAAAATGAGCTGAACATTTTGGAATTTTACATCGGTTAGCGTGCCTACATGCAGTATAAATGATTGACTCACCTATTTTGATGATTTTTAGGCACCACCAATCTCAGAAGGAAACATGTCTGGACATAGAGTAACCAGGCAGAGTCGAAATGTAGTTCCACCACCACCTGTAGAGGAAACTAGCCAGGAGAATATATATGCACAGGGAAATCCACAGGTTGTACCCCCATAAAATCCAGACCAGACAAATCCTACCAACTTGCCACCTCCACCACCAGAGTTAGCAACCGTGGTAATGAATTTAGCACAACAGCTGCAACAGATGCAACATGCACAGGCTCAAATGCAAGTTGCAATGGGGATTATGTTCCAGGCCGCACATGCTACACCCATGAAGACTGGACAAGCCAGTGCAACACCGGTGGGTAACCACCCAGCACCTCAAACACCTCAACCACCAGCTGCACAGATCCCAGTTCCTGGTTTGGAAGCAGCTCAGGTTCAGTATCAGTATCCACACTCTATGTTTGGGGCATACCCCCAAAATCAGATGGATCACTCTCGACTGGTTGAGAGATTTCTGAAGATGAAGCCCAAGGAATTTAACGGTAAACCATCGGATCCGTTATGGCCAGCACATTGGATCGACGAGATGGAGAGAAACTTTCTCATGATGACTATTACTGAAGAAGAAAAGGTGTTATGTGCCACCTTCATGTCGAAAGGCGATGCACATCATTGGTGGAAATCTACCAGGGCATATCTACTGACCAAGCACGCCCTATTGACTTGGGCTATTTATAAAGAAGCGTTCTTTGAGAAGTATTTTCCCCGAAGCTTCAAGGATTCTATGGAGAAGAAGTTCCTGAGTTTATATCAGGGCCAGATGTTTGTGGATGCATATCAACAGCGTTATGAAGAGCTGTTTTTCTTTGCACCACTTAGTATGCAAGAAGAGGACACCAAAACCCGTAGGTTTGTCATGGGACTTAGAGGAAGCATCAGAGAGCACGTGCTGGGCTTAGACAAGAAGATTTATAATGAAGCCGTGCAAATTGCTCGAGTTATAGAATCGAGCCAGAAGGAAAGCTATTTTATGCAAAACAGAGGTGTGAAATGGCCAGCTGGTAATTCTTACAACGGAGGTAATAACAAGACATACAAGCCTTTCTGTACTCAGAATTTCACCGCTGCACCCAAGACCACTCAAGCAGCTCAGCAGCAACCAAAGCCTAATACTGAAAGTCCAAGATGTTATAACTACAATCAAGTGGGACATATGATGAGAGAGTGTCCTAAACCCTGGAAGCCACAACATCAAGGACGAGTTTATGCTATTACGTCTAAGGAAGCTGCCGCATCACCCGATGTGGTCACAGGTATTTCCTAAACCTTTAAGTTGTATTACAATGTGTAAGCATGTAGACTAAGTTTAAACAAATCACAGGTATCGTACCTATAAATGGCATACCCGCTAGAGTACTCATCGATCAGGAGCTACTCATTCCTTTATATCAGTGTCGTTTGGAAAGAAGCTGAACTTACCCATCAGAACATTGGACTACAAACTACTTGTACGGTCACTGATGGGGTTAGAAGTGGAATTAGAGAAAGATTATGGGCCATGTCCAGTTCTCATTGGTGAGAAAACCTTAGATGCAACCTTGATCCAACTTGGGATGGCAGACTTTGATGTCATCTTGGGAATGGACTGGTTAGCTCGGAATTCTATAAACCTATTATGTGCCGAAAAGAAGCTAACATTTAAAGACAAAGAAGGAGCAGAATTTAGTTTTACGGGAATCAAACTGCCCCGTAAACGCAAGCTCATACTCTCAGCACTAAAGGCTAAGAAGTGCCTTGAGAAGGGGGCAGTCGGGTATCTAGTATCAGTGGTCGACCTAACCAAGGAAGCACCACGAATGAAAGATATTGATGTCGTGCGGGACTATCCCGACGTATTTCTGGAGGAACTACCAGGATTACCACCCGACAGAGCCACCGAGTTTGTGATAGACCTTATACCTGGAGCCGCACCAGTATCAAAAGCACCTTATAGAATGGCTCCTACTGAACTGAAGGAATTGAAAGTGCAACTACAGGAACTGCTGGACAATGGTTATATTCGACCTAGTATATCACCATGGGGAGCACCGGTATTATTCATAAAGAAGAAGGAAGGTAGCGTTCGATTATGTATCGACTATCAGGAGCTGAACAAACTGACAATCAAGAATCGATATCCACTACCTCGGATTGATGACTTGTTCGATCAGTTGCAAGGAGCGAAAGTATTTTTTAAGATTGACCTTCGGTCTGGTTATCATCAGCTAAAGATTAAAGAGGGTGATATTCCTAAGACAGTTTTCAAGACCAGATATGGACATTATGAATTCTTGGTCATGTCTTTTGGATTAACAAACGCACCAGCAACTTTCATGGAACTTATGAACCGGGTTTTCCACGACATGTTGGATACATCGGTTATAGTATTTATTGATGATATATTGGTATATTCCAAGGACAAGAAAACGCACATTAAGAATCTAAACGCCGCCCTACAACGTTTAAGGAAAGAGAAGCTGTATGCAAAATTTTCAAAGTGTGAGTTTTGGCTAAGTGAAGTCGCCTTCCTAGGCCATGTGGTATCTGCTAAAGGAATCAAAGTGGACCCCAGCAAGATCGAGGCTATTGTAAAGTGGGAAGCACCAAAAAGCGTTGCAAAAATAAGATGTTTTCTGGGTCTCGCTGGATATTATCGAAGATTGTGGAAGATTATTCTCGGATTATCGTACCTCTCACCAGTTTGACTAAGAAAGGTGAAAAGTTTGTGTGGACGGATAAATGTAAGAAGAGCTTCTAGACATTGAAGACTAGATTGATATCCGCTCTGATTTTGACTATTCCTGTCCCAGGACAACCATTTACCCTATACACTGATGCATCAGGACTGGGATTAGGATGTGTGCTTATGCAAGGAGAACAAGTAATTGCTTATGCCACAAGACAGTTAAAGATACATGAGAAAAATTATCCCACTCATGATTTGGAGTTAGCGGCAGTAGTACATGCTGTCAAGATATAGAGACATTACCTATACGAAGAGAAGTTCCAGATTAAGTCGGACCATAAAAGTCTTACTTATTTATTTAATCAGAAGGAGTTGAATATGAGACAAAGAAGATGGTTGGAACTATTGAAAGACTATGATTGTGATATCCAAATCATCCGGGGAAAGCTAATGTAGTAGCGGATGCGTTGAGCAGAAAGGCGATGATAAAATCTCAAGGGGAGGTTAGTACAACTGCAGCTATATGTACTACCGGAATGGTATTCAATCATGGCAATGAGCAATATGTGATAGATACAACTGATGGATCCGCCAACCAAGGGTTTATTCATCAGTTTTCAAATATGTTCGTGGCATTGAAAATTATACCGGATATAATGGATGAAGTGAAGACAGCTATCAAATCAGATCCTTATCTGAGAACAATACAAGAAGATATCGAGAAAGGTAGGACTAACCCTGAGTTTACCTTGGACGAAGAGAAAGTACTGAAATACAAATAAAAAATATGTGTACCCGAAACAGAAAATATGGACATTAGACACCGACTGATGAAAGAAGCCCATACCACCATTTATTCGATACATCCTAGAAGCACAAAAATGTATCATGATTTAAAGAAACTATATTGGTTGAGAGGAATGAAGGCAGATTTAGCTAAGTTCGTGTCTCAATGCCTAAACTGTCAGAAAGTAAAGGCTAAACGACAAAGACCCGCAGGACTGTTACAATCGTTACCGGAACCACCATGGAAATGGGACTGCATCACTATGGACTTCGTCACGAGATTACCACTGACTCCTCGAGTAGTTGACGCAGTTTGGGTGATTGTAGACCGTCTAACTAAGACAGCTCGCTTCATACCGATATGACCTCAGTATACACTGGAAAGATTAGCAAAGCTGTATGTGGATAATATTGTTTGGTTACACGGTGTACCAGAGAGCATTGTATCCGATAGAGATCCCCGATTTACTTCCAAGTTTTGAGAAGGATTGTAAATGGCTATGGGTACAACATTGAAGTTCAGTATTGCATTCCACCCATAGACAGATGGACAGTCAGAGCGTACAATCCAGATTCTAGAAGATATGCTACGCGCATGTGTAATTGATTTCAAAGGATCATGGGATGAAAAGTTACCACTGATCGAGTTCGCTTATAACAATAGCTATCAGGCTACTATACAGATGTCACCATATGAAGCACTGTATGGCAGAAAGTGTCGAACTCCGTTGTTTTGGAATGAAGTTGGAGAACGTAGTATTGTTGGGCCAGAATTTGTTGAAGAGACTTGTTGAGTGGTAGACATTATCAAGGAAAGGGTAAAAACAGCTCAGAACCGTCAGAAGCAATATGCATATACTCGACGCAAAGATCTTGAGTTCGCTGTAGGTGATAAAGTATTCTTGAAGGTATCGCCTATGCGAGGATTAAAATGGTTCGGGTAGAAAGGGAAACTCAGTCCAAGATATGTCGGGCCGTATGAGATTCTAGCTAAGCGTGGAAAAGTGGTTTATCAGTTAGCACTACCACCATCTATGTCAAGTGTGCATGACGTATTTCATATTTCCCTATTGAAGAAGTATGTCAAGGATCCAACGCACGTCCTGATAGTAGATCTACCAGAATTGACTGATGAATTGACATTTGAAGTAACACCAACAGAAATCACCAGTCGAAAGGTTTAACGACTACGCAATCGAGATATCTATTATGTTAAGGTCATTTGGAAAAGTAGAGACATGGAAGAAATTACTTGGGAGGAAGAGAATGCTATGCGGAAGCAATACCCTCACTTATTTGATTCAGAAGGTACGTACAATTTCAGGGACGAAATTTTTATAAGTAGGGGGGAGTTGTAAGACTCGTATCAAACTAACCCGGTCTTACCACCTTGAACCAGGTTTACCCATCCTGGACGAGATGAATGGACCAAGGGCGGAGGGTTGCATACCCAGCAAGGGAGGGTCGGACCCCCCAAGACAGAAAGTCAGACCCCCTATTTACAGAGGGGGTTGGACACTTTTGGAAACCAAGGGTCGACGGGATCATCGACCCTCTCATCGACCCTCAGTTGCCTCCAGAAATAGAAATTAGGAAAGTTTCTAAATTTCGATTGGATTCCTTCCAAATCTCAATGGGACTTAGTTTAGGAGTTTCCACCCTATAAATAGGACGTCCCTAAGCCTCTTTCACTCCTTTTACAATCCTAATTGAATTGAGAGAAAGAGAACAGAAGGAAGAGAAGAAGAAGCGAAGCAAGGAGAGAAGAAAAAGTAAAAAGGAGAAGAATTACAGAGAAGGAGTATTCTTCTCAGGTATGGATACTAATTCCATGAATTTCTACAGACCTTAGGTTAGATAAGGATGAGAGTGTGATCTTGGAGAAATCCAAATCATCAACCCATGGTTAGGTTTCCATAGAAAACCATGGGAGAATACATAAAAGCTACATAGGTGGATGATTCATGGTTCTAGACCATGGAATGTATGTTGAATGGACTGTAGGAGCAAGCCATAGGACCCCAAACACGAAGAATGGACTAAAAGGAGGAAAATTGACCAAAACCCACAGGGGGTCGCACAGAGGGTCGATGACCATCCGACCCTATGTGACCCTGAGTATCGACCCCCAGGGTTTTAGAAGTCCAGATTAGGGGAGGGTCGCACCAGGGGTCGGTCATAACTCAAACCCTACCTCCGACCCTCAGTTAATAGAATGGTTTTAAAAATTAGAATAAATTCTAATTAAATTTTATCGATTTTGTTAGGTCTTCTAGCAATATAATAGCAATATAAAGGTGATTCTAAAGCTTGGAAGAGTATCTATTAGCAAGCTAAGGTGAGGGAACAAGACCTAAACTAATTGGTTAATAATAAACTACTTTTATTTTCTTGAGTCCAATGCCATGCTTGATTCTATGCAAATATACTTGTAATGTGCATTCAATATGTCATCCAATATTCCTGCTATTATTGTTCATGCATATTTAATTTTATTTACTTATAACATGTTGATGATGATTGATGCTAGGAATAGGCATGTGAATGTTTGTGTGTGGTTAGTGTGCTTGATGCGAGTAGGGCATCAGAGGAGGTGTTATGCGGTGTTTGATCCGGGTACTTTAGCTCTATCTCTGACTCAAGTCTTGTACATTAGCATCGTCGTATCGCCGTTACCTTAGTAGAACTATTGCGACATAGGGCATCAAGGAGGGTCTCGGTCCTTGAGTCCTATACTCTACCGAGGGGCCTTAGCTCTATCTCTACGAGTGCTCTAAGGGATGCTGGGGTGAGGCCTTGGATACATTGGTTGACATTAGGATTGGTTAGTAGCGAGCCCCGTTTGCAGCCCTAGCCATCAGGGGTTAATTTGTTGGTATGGAGTTGTGCATCGATAAACGTGACCTTCGTTGTACAATGCTCATTATGGGTGCTGTGGGCGACGGTGAGAGTCATCGGGCGTATCCACACTCTCGTGCATAGAGGTGCGGTGGCCACCTATCTTTTCTATAGCACAGTGCAAACGTAAAACCAGACCAAAGATATGAATTGATTGCATGCATATGTATTGTTGCATTGTTTTGTTTGCTCACTGAGCCGTGATGTGTGCTCACCCTTCGACGTCGAATATTTTTTTTAGTTGATGATGCAGGTACAACCGTTGAAGATTATATAAATGCTCTAGAATATGGGAATGTTGCAGCGATGGTAGCTGAAGATGAAGTGGATACACATGACATCTCTTGCTAGTGCAACTCATGTGTATTCGATTAGATTTTTTTTAGTTTTACCTATTTGGATTTATTAAAAACATGTATTTGATATTTATTTATTTATGTCCTAGTTGATAAAGAATAATTTGTTATTTAAATATTGATATCACAATAGATTCTCAGTTCATTTTATTATAAGACTTCCGCTATTGTGTATTTACTCTGATTATGATTATGGATGTATGGGGTTTGGATAACACGGATATAGCCTACTCAAGATCCTGGTTGAACCGTTGATTTGTTAGCAGTTCATCACACCATTATGAATAGTGCGGAATCGGGGTGTGATAATTATGGTCAGAAGTCTGCTTGTCATACAACAACAATTATCTTTGATTTGTCTTCTAAACCTAAAGATCCTCCAGATGATAATCCTGACAAAATAATCGGTCTCTGATTTGTTCTACATACCAGATAAATAGAATGACATTTCAAAACCAAAAAATGGTTGTCCTGATCCAACTATACCAGTCGAAATAGTGGAAGGACAATCTACCAAATAAAATCAAAATCTAATTATAGTAGATCTTGAATCCAACCATGAATCTACTTTAGATCAAAAAAAAAAAAAAAAAAAGCCAAGATTTTTGACAGGGAACTTGCCAAGCCAAAGCCTATTATTTCTGGATTTTCCCAAATAAAATTTCCAGAACATAATGGTAACTCAAAATCAGCAAACTTTGAGTTGAGCATAAGTCTCGTTAAGTCCAAATCCCAAAACCACTAGTCAGTCCAAATTTATCTCTTGATGATTCTCCTGTTATTAATGCGGAGGATTCCATAGACCAAATAATAGACTCTGTGTCTATTACTAGCCTATTCCGAAGATTCGATAACCAAAATAACAAATTCTCAAATGGTGTCAACACCACTGAATCTATCAAAATCTTAGATCTTAAATTTGATAAAAAAAAAACCCACTTATAATACCCAAATATTGCATGATGTAAAACTTCGTAAGTATTTATCCAAAATCCCTTTTCAAAAAACTTACAAAATGATCTAAAAATTAAAGGTTCCTTTTCTCGCAGTCACAATAAATTGTCAAAATATAGTTATAAACAAAGAATAATCGATGCAAGAAGGTTTTGCCAATTACACAAACAAATTCAAATAAAAATAAACTGTATAAATGTACAATGACATATTTTACTTTAAAACCACATTTTAGGTAAATTAAACTCAATCGATATAAGTTGCAAATAAATCATAAAATCTTCAAAATTTGGAAATATAAAAATTATAAAAAATACAAACATAATCTAGATTTCAGAAAAACTAAACCAAAACTCCAACATAAAGGTATCAATACTTCTTTTTCCTGTCAAACTTTCCAAAGCATTAAACCAAATGCTTCAATAAGCATGATCAAACAAGACCCTTCCCATCTTACCTATAAACCATGTCTAAAACAAAACAATTTTAATAGACCAGTTTAAAAAATTCTTGCAAATGATCAAAAAAATGATACGCTACAAGTTTCTTCATTTAATTCTTAAATATCTGAAGACCTCCAAAAAGAAATTAAATAAAATTAGTAACAAACAAAGAAAAATACCTAGATTTTTTAGAACAAGTTCTTCCTATCAAAACAAGTCAAGAGCCTATCAATCAAGGGATAACATCTATCTCTTAGCTTGCAAAAGAACCTTTGGAGATAACATTTATCTCTGAATTATCCTAAAATCAGCAAAACCACCTGAGATAACATCTACGTCTATAGTCTCTAAAATCCCAGATGAAAGCATTAATCTTTCAATAGATCATCTTCCCATCAACCTCCATACTTTAAAATTACTGGCCATTCTAATTAAAATCCATATTTAAATTATAAAAATTACAAAAACAAACGTTGATAAGCACAAAACTCTTTTTACAAACCAATGGAAACAAAATGTGTCAACAAAACATATTAATAAAATCTTTACCACACAATCACCAGAAAAGTTAGAATATAATCATTTAAAATTTCCTAAAAGTTTCCATCAAAATAGCACCAAATTAGGGTTTTATTTTAAAAATCAAGCTCTCAACAAATATTACAATTTTCTTGGCTAAAAAAATCTTGTCCTTTCTTATTATACAACAAACCTTGGAAATATAAACATAAATACAAAAGAATTAAAAAATCTCAGTAATAAAAAGATTTCCAAACTCGGCCTAACTAAATCTAGGTAAAATATTATAAGCCAACAAATCACAATCAACTTTAACAACTCTAGCAAAAATCAAACAGTTTGTCACTTTTCTAAAAAAATCTCAAAAATTTCTATGGTCAAAATGAATCCTCTTTCCAAATCCCTTATTAGGTTTAATCAAAAGATTTACTAAATCAAATTAACAAAACTGAGTTCTTAAATCAAAAGAAAAATGACTCAAAAATCTGATTATCCTAGAAATAACCCTTTCTCAAAAGACTATTCCTAATATAAATAGTCATAATTTAAGTACCATTAATCAAGACACTGAGTAGATCTCAAGATTTTCCCAAATATCTGAAGAACAAAGTGGCCATTCTAAAATCATTTCACCTCTTCAAATAAAGTCAGAAAACCCCTATACAATTATCAAATATTTTAAATGTGATAAAGCAAGCCACACAGTAAATTATTACAGGATTAATAAACGAATGAATTCATTAATGAGGCCTAATGATACCAAAACCCAACTTTTGACTATTCTTTCCAAAACAGACTCAGAATACTCTAATTTCTCAAATCATAAGACAAACACTTGTATTATGCAAATAAGAAATTTTACTATGATCGTTAAGAAAGTAATTTTGAAGATTTTCCTTTAGAATCCACCATTGGTATTATCAGACAAAATGCCCCAAATAATCCCTCCAAAATCATCCTATCTTTTGTAGATCAAATGGATGATCTAAATTTTAAACAACAATATCTCGCGTATCTACGAGAAAATCTCTCACAAATATCTCAAAATTTTATTCCAAAAAATTCTATTCTAAACAAATTAAGCAAAACCCCTAGCTATGATTTGAACCAAATTTATAACCAATTCACTAAACAAATCTTTGTTCCAAATCCACATATCCAACATCTTGAGTTCATTACTCAACAACTCCAATCTGATATCAAAAACATTTACCAAGAAAAAACGTATATTAAAAATCAAATCAAAATTACAAATCCCGATTCAAATATTTCACAACAAAACCTAAATCATTTTGTTGATATTGTTGCTAAAACTATCCCACAATGGTATATTCATTTAAGGGAAATTTTCAACTACCACCCAAAATGAATTGACCAGATCACCTACCACCCAAGTTGTTTAAAAAAATCACCTACCACCTAAGTTAGACAAACTTTTATCAGAAACATCCAAAAGCAACTAACAATGCCGTTAGCTGCTGATGTCAGCCGTTAGAAAATACTTGAATGACAATAATACCCTTTTTGTAAAGGAAAAAAACAATGAAAACCCGCCCCAAATGGAAAAACCCTTCCCTTCCCTACTCCCGTTGCCCCCTCCCCCAATCCTGATCCAAATCATTAAATTTATATGAAATATAGAGAAAGAGAGAGTAGCAATGGTAGGCGAAGTGATAAAGATGAGAAAACAAAAGAGATCTCTTTTTCCTTCTTCATTTGGTAAACTGGAAAAAACAAAAAAGAAACTTAGAGAGGAAAGAAGAGAAAAGAACTGAAACGAAATGGAGGATCTATGCTTTCTCTCTCCTTTACCAAGAATGCCTTCATAGAGCAATCACATGCCTCCGATCGAGCTCAAAATTGGTGTGCTTGCCTTTCTCAGCTGTAGAAGATATATAATGGTGCAGATCTACTAGAATACAATTGGATTGAAACATATCTTTCACCAAAATTTCTACAACTTCATTCCACTCACTCTGCCTTTTACTCTCTTTCTTCACTCTCGTATCCATAACCTTCCCAAATGTTACCTTCTATGCCTTTCCAATTGAGCTTTCCCTAAATCAGAATGGTGGAAGAACCGATTTTCAATTTCCTGCTCCTTCTCAGCTCAGTTGATTCCCAATCGGTTACTGTAACCTCAAAGAGATTCTCTAGAGCATTCCTCTTCATACACACAATTTCAACTCTTTCTTGTCAGTCCATTAACTAACGTTTGTCTAACTTGGGTTGTAGGTGATTTTTTTAAACAACTTGGGTGGTAAGTGATCTGGTCAATTATTTTTGGGTGGTAATTGAAAATTTTCCTTCATTTAATTATCTCAAATACTTTTATTCTTCAAACAATTGCCCTTGTTGATTCAGGAGCAATATTAAATTGCATCCAAAAGCATCTTGTTCCATAGTAATTCTTTAAACCAAATTTTCACTAGATCTCAGGTGCTAGTGGTTTTAAACTTAATGTTCAATACAAATTAACAAATATTAAAATTTGTAAACAAAGTTTCCAAATTAACCAAACATTTTTCCAAGTTTAAAATATTAATTACGAGGTAATTTTTGGACAACTATTTTTGAATTCTATTAAACCATTTTCTGTTTTTGATTCAAGAATTACAACTAACCTTTGTGGTTAAGATGTTATTTTTTTTTCTTACAAGAATGGACACCCCATCAACTACATCAAATCTGCACCAACAAATATCTCTCATTTCTGATAGAAGCAAAACGGACCAAAATCCGATTAAAGTTTTGACTAGTCCATAGTAAACGACTCGTGGTAAAGATAAATCAAATCTGTTATGGCTGGAGTCTTTACCAAAAAGACTACAACCTAAATTTCTGGTCTTTTGGTCCAATCAACTACTTGAACCAACTTAGCACCAACTTTTAAATCAATTATTTCATTAATTGCATCAGTCCAATAAATCTGGGTTTATAGCTACCATGCACCAAGTTGCCGAATTATTTTCCCAGCAAACAAAGCCGTTTGATTATGAATCCTGTCATATTCACCATCAAAGTTTGACAGAAGAATCATGGCATGATTTCCATCAAAAGCTCTCAAACCCAAATATTCACTGGCCTCCAACTTTACACTGACCTTATCCAGTATCCTTGGATTCTACCAATGCAACGTGACTGTAAATCATCCCCAACATTCTAAATTATGGCTCTATGAGCAAGGATTCCTCAAAAATCATTGGACCAAGGGCTCACATGATCTTTGTGGACTACTTGATATTTTGACAAATGCTATCAAGGGATTCAGTCTTTTCGACAGACCCACTCATCTCAAATTCATCTCCATTCCACTAGAATGGATCAAAGAAGATTATTATCAAGAATTCATCCCTACAACAACGTTAATTCGCATCATTCCTTAATCAGGTGATGTATTCCCACCAATCATGCAACCTCTGGTGAAAGCTGATCTCAAAGAAATCTGTGCATCAAGTATCTACAATTTTCAAAACAAAATATCCTCTATCAAAAGTCAGATTATTATAGAAGGACAAAGGACCATCATTGTCTCAATCCAGCAACAGGTGCCAAAAGATGCCCAACTAGCACAAGCAATCAATAACAACCAAATTAATGCCAGCCTGGCAGTCACAAAATTACTCAATCAAAATGAAGAAAAATTCAAATGGAACTATTGGGATAGTGATGATTCTCTCAGTCCCCATAATTCTCTAATCCAAGGGTTACTAGACAGATCCTCTTACTCTTTCGACACCATTGGCGATATGAATATTACCAATATGATGGAGGGATAGTACAACAATGGTTAGATTCCAAACCATGATGATGGAATCATGTTAGCCATGACGTCAACAAGAAAATGGCACGGGTATAATAAGTAACTGATATCCCTATGTATTTTGTCACTATCTCAGTATAGATAGTCAAGCTAATACCGGACCCATACCAATACGATATAAATTCTAGACCAAACTAAAGGAAAAAATAGTGTCTCCAGACACGTGGAATGCATCTTCAAATTTCTCCTGTCATTCATGAAGACCAAATTCAAAGCATAACATAAAGCAAAAGACAAAGAAGATTTGACCAAAAGCAAAGGAGAATATTTCCAAGTCAAAAGGTAAATTATTACTCCTTTACTTTTACAAAAGAGTACCAATTCTCAAAAGAAGCCAAAGGGAAGACAAATTAAAATCTATCTTTATCATTTGTTCTCCATTCAAGCAAAAGCAATGGTCCACATTCAAAGAAACCAAGGCTTTCAAAGTATCCAAGGCTCCAAGCATCCAAGGCTCCTTTTCACTTATAAATAAAGGATCATTTCTCCTCATTCAGGGAGATAAATTTGAGAGGCAACTCCAGAAGGCAAAGAGAGACTCACCTCGGAGATCATTTCCACCCAAAGAGTTCTTCCCCTTTCCTTCCTTAATCCTCTCTGTATCAAAGTTCCCTTTAGCAAAACCCCTTAGGTTCCAACCTTCTTCGAAGCTTGTAATCTAAGTCAAAGTGTTGTATCAAGGTTCTTGCAGAGTGTCTTGTAAGTTCCTTCCAAATTTCTATTTCAAATTCTTGATTGTAATTTGTTCATGCATTTTACTTTCAGTTTATCATTTATCAAATTTATTTAAGTTCTTTTATTTATATACCGCCTTCATGGTGGGTCGTTATTTCATTTGCATTTAAATTTCATTTTAAATATTACATATTGCTTTGCATATACCGCCTTTATGGTCGGTTCTACATTTTAAATTTTAATTTTTGTATTTGTAAATCTATTGGTTTAGATCTCGAGTCACTTATGGTATCAAAGCCATTTGTCTGAAAAAATAGGCGGGTATTGTGTGTATGTTTATATTTTACTTGTTGTTTGCTTAAATCCTACCTCGGTAAAGTATCGAGATTAGATGGTGTTGGCAAAAGGTCATGGGGACAGTGGTGATTCATAAGTCCCGAAGTCATGATGAGACTTTGTTTGATCTAATTCTGGTTGGTATCTGGAGTACAGTAGGTAAGAGTATAACTCTTTCAAAATTAAATACGCTATTCTCAATATGAGTCTATCATTCAGAATGATATCTTCTTGTTCTGTTTCTGATGAAGGACCTAGCACATCAGGTCGTGATTGCGCTTATCAAAACCCATGTACATCACCTCATTTTTAAATAGATAAACCAAAGCTTAGGGCAGACTTTGATCTTTCCTTGAATCAAACGAGAAGAGAATGGGTTTTTAACTATTTCTCAACAGATGATTAACAAAATATTAAAAATAAATGGTATTATTGCATGAATAGATTAAAATTAAATATTTCATTTTATGTCTATTTAGATAATTATACTAAAATCCATAATCTCTACTATCCATTTTCACATACCTTATTCCATCCCTTTATCTAGAAAAAAAATATAAGATCTTGACCAAATAGAAACTTTGAATCAATTGCATAAACAGCTTGTAGACTTTTGTATTATAGAAACTTTAAATATACAAGATCATGGTCAGGAGTTTGCTAGTCATATGGCAGTAATTATCTCTGATTTGTCTTCTAAACCTGGAGATCCTCTAGATGATAATCCTGTTATAAAATCAGTGTTTGATTTACTAGACAAATAGAATGACATTCTAAAAACCAAAGCTGATTGTCCTGAACCAATTATACCTATTGAAATAGTACCAATCAAAATAGTGGAAGGACTTTCTACAAAACAAAATCAAAATTCAAAATTAGTAGATCTTGAGTCCAATCATGAATCTACTATAGATCAAAACCCAAAAGAACAACCTAAGATCTCGACATGAAATCCTCCAAACCAAGGCCTATTATTTCTAGATTTTCCCAAATAAAATTTTGAAAACATAATGATGGCTCAAAATTAGCAAACATTAGGTCTGAGCATGAGTCACACTCAGTCTAAATCCCAAAACCACTAAACAACATTCCAAACAAGGAATTTATCAAACCACAAACATCTACTTCTGATTCTTACCTTATTATTGGAGAATTTTCTGAATGTAGTAATTGATTGACCTTGAATGACACTGAGAGGGGGGTGAATTAGTGTGAAAACTTTTTCCCTTGCTTTTCCTTACTGCTCAGCCTTGATGATGAATCAGGCTATTACAAACATACAAGAATATGCAAATCTACCTCGCTACCACACAGTGGCCAGGTCTACCAGATTTGCACACCCATCCTGCAGTTCATTCCACGCACTTCACAAAATACAAAAATAAAATATTTCACAACACAGAAGGGTTACGTGGTTCACCACCACAGTGTGATGGCCAATCCACGGAGTAATGCCCAATGGGCTCTGTATTTACTCAATACTCAACTTTTAGTCCTTTACAGGACAAGGATATTCACCCTGTGTTTTCCCAGCATAAAACTGAGAGGGCAAACAATGCCAAGGTTCAGGCTATACCAGCCAGTGTCCAGCACCCACTGAATACAAATCAAAATGGTAGATTTTGGGGCTATGATGCCCTACAATAAAACCCAAACTAGCAAGGCATTCAATATTTTTTTTCGCCTAAGCTAGCATACATTAGACTCCCATACAAAGTAGGCATTCAAATATCTCAACCTGCTCTAGCATACATGGCATTGAATCAATAAATAACAAGGGAGTTGAGAAAATCTCACAACTGAGGCTTTTCGACATCTGAAGACATATGTAGTGTCTCTGCAAGTTCAATGGAACCTCTCACAGTCATTAATGTTGGAAGAACTGATCACTTCAAACAACTTCTTGCTCATACATCATCTCTCCTTCCAATAGTCAAACAATCACTTGTCGTATTCAAAGAAGCTCCACTAACCTTCAAAAAACACAACAGTACACCAACATGGGCACAAATAGAGATGATGAGTGATTGTTTGCTCACCCCCAAAGCAAGAACCAATCAAAAATCTCAAGAAAAATCCTTTTCTTCTCTCAAACCCTTTTTCTGATTTTTTTCACGCACCGGCCGACCTCCTAACCATTCTCAATTGATAGAAAAATCAAAACCTAGCTCGGAGAAATTTTAATCGTCGGATTTTGCCTCTGGATGGCCGAGTTATGACAAAAACAAGTTTGGCCAGTAGAATTATTTAAAACAGAATCTTTGAGCTTCACTTGGTGTAGCCGCGAAGCACCGAAGCCGCGCTGCCGATGACATGGCAGGCGCGGTGTCGAGTTGCGATTGGTGGATGAAGAATCTTAAACAGTGGCCGTAGGATCATCTGAAAAAAAGCAGGATTGTCTTATATCCGTCAGATCAAACCATATTCCGTCAGTCACAATCAGCTTAGTTTTCTGCCATTGGATTGAGATCAGGGCCACCGTCGTACCATAAGCGCGCCACACAGAATCAAGGCTCCGTCACCATGTACTCCGAAACACCGTTTTAACTTGCGCCGACCCAATCAGAGTGTGCGCGCAAGAATCACGACGCAACTTCTACACCACACCTGAGCCTGCCATTTTGCAACCCGTTCGATCAGAATTTTGCATACGTGGCTCTTTCTTGGCCATAGATTTTGCATTTTCTTTATTTTTCACTTCCCAAAATGCCCCTGGATTGCAAATGAATGGCGTCTGTAACCATTTTTGAGTTTGTTAAACTTGTGCCAGGGTTTGATTTCCAGAGAGCTTTTCCTCTCCTGGAAATCAGTCGAACACATGGTGTGCAAGAGTGGGGGTTTGCGGGAGGGGCATGCGAGGCAGCCATGCGTGCGCGGTTAGCAGCTTGCTGTGAGCGGCATGGCATGCCATGGCTGCCCAGTGGCTGTGTTGCTGGCCTGTGGGCCTTGCGGCATAGCATGCTGTGGTTGGCCTTGGCTGCCCAACTGCTGTGCTACTGGCCCGTGGTGTCGTGGCCCTCGGCCATGCTGGCAGCCATGGTGACATGCCACCTCGGCATTGTGGGTCCCATAAACAATTTTCTCTCTCCTCTTTCTCTCTCTTGATTTCCTCTCTCTTTTAAGAAACACTGTCATAAACACCTGTAACATAGCCACATTGTCTGTATCACTGCCATATCGCCTGTATCACTGTCAACTTACCTGTGGGGTCTGCAGACTCTCTCTCATCAAACTTGGCCTAGTTAGCCCAATTTGCCAACAATTACAATATAAAGGCCAACAATAATAGTCCAAACATAATAGACTTTGTGTCTATTACTAGCCCATCCTAAATATCTGATAAATAAGATCACAAATTACCAAATGGCTTAATCATAGATCTTAAGTCTGACCAAGCCACTTGTATTACTCAAATATTCCATGATGATAAACATCACAAATATTTGTTCAAAATTCTTTTCCCTATACATCTTTAGAAATGGTTAGCATATGACTATCCCCATAAACAAAGAAGAATCGACACAAGAAGGCTTTGTTGATCACATAAGCAAATTCAAAATATAATTTTTTTTTATAAATTTGTGATTTTATAAAAAAAAACACTGAAAATATAAAAGATATAAATATCATATGCAAAAAATAAATTCAAAACTTCAACATTCAAATAGCTACCAACGATTCATTAACAATAAATATTTTCAAAATCCCATTTCACAAACCTTCATTAATATGATCAAATATGACCATCAAATTGGTAATCTTAATACCACTCAAACAAATGAACAATCCCAATATCAGACTTCATCATCTGAATCTGATCCCCCAAAGTTTGAAACTACCATCCAAAATCTTCGACGAGAAATTAAATAAATCAAAAAAGAGATTTCCAACTTAAAATGTTTAACAAATGAACCCCATCCAATCAAATCCCCACAATAAATCCAAATTATCCATACTCCCATTTGGCAACCATGGTATATTACCATCAGGTTAGTCATCTCTGAAAATTTTAAAATCAAAACATGTGCCTTGATTGATTCGGGCGCCCAACTTAATTACCTCCGAGAAAGTTTAGTTCTAACCTAGTATTTTGAAAAGACTTTTCAAAATCTTACTGGAGAAAATGGCTCCTATCTCCTAGTTAATTATAAATTATCAAATGTCCACATATGTAATCAAGGATTTTGTCTTAACCAACAGTTTTGTTTTGTTAAAAATTTGAACATAGAGGTAATCCTAGGTCAACCATTTCTTGATCAAATTAAACCCTTTACTATTACAGATAAATGTATCAAAACTAGAGCCTTTGGTCACTGAATTCTGTTCAAATTTATTATAAAATAAACAAACCCATTTGATAAAACATAAATCTGACACCACTGGTCCAATTAGTTGGTCCATCACTCACAAAGAAAACCATCTTGGGTTTTTACAACAAGAACTTGTTTACAATAGGATTGATGAAAGGCTTTAAAAACATTCAGTACAAAACCAAATTAAATCTTTACACCATCAATTTGAGAAAGAATTATGTTCTAAATTCTCTGATGCTTTTTGGTCTCGCCAAAAGCATATTGTCAAATTACTATATGAAAAAGATTTTTTGGAATCACAAATCCCAACCAAAGCTTAAATGAGTCAAGAATTATAGGAAACCTACAAAAAAGAAATCAATGATCTTTTAAACAAAAATTTGATCAGTCCGAGCAAATCTCCATGGAGTTGTGCGGCCTTTTATAAAAATACTGAACTCAAATGAGGAACACCCAGGTTAGTGATCAATTACAAACCATTAAAACATTTAGGTTTCTATATCCAGTTTGGGTTCGATCCCATCTGCCCACCAAAACATCAAAAGATTTCCAAATATTGGAAATCCAAACATCATAAAAAATATTTCCATTAAAAATCAAAACCAAATCAGTTCCCCAAAGTTACTGAATCAAATCCACTTAAACCAAAAACCTCCTAAAAAAATCTTAAATGTTTTAAAACTGAACATACCATAAATTACTGTAGGATTAACAAAAGAATCAACTTATTAATTATGCTAGATGACATCAAAACCCACCTTCTGGCTACTTTGGTTGAAACTGACTCGGAACACTCTGTTTCTTCAAATCACACAATAAATACTTACACTTGTCATGACTGCCAGGATAGTGATTCTGAAGATTCCACTTCAAACATTACTGTTGGTATGATACGACAAAAAACCTCAAATCATCCCTTTGACATTATCCCGTTATTTATTGATCAAATGGATAACTCAAATGTAAAACAACGATATCTCGAGTATCTTCAAAACAAATTCTCCCAAATACCCAAAAATTCAACTTTGGATAAATTGAAATCAACTCCAAGTTATGATTTAGACCAAATATATAATCGTTTCAACAAACAAATTTCTCTACCAAACCCATGTATCTAATAGCTTGAGATAATTACTCAACAACTTTAAAATAACATCAATCAAATAACTCAAAAATTCTCAAATATCAAACAATAAATCAAAATTGTTAATTTTACCCCTAATATTGTTACCCAAAATTAAAATCATTTTGTCAGCATCGTTGATAAGAATGCTCCAAATCAATTACATGTTCCAATTGTTAAACAACTAAGCTAATAAAAAACACATGAGTTGCACTCGCATGACGAGTCATGCGCATCTTCTTTATCTTCTACGTCCATCACAGCAGCGTATCTATATGTCGGTGCATTCATATATTCTTTAACAGTAGGACTTGCATCAAGAACTAAAAGTATTTAACGTCGAAAGGGTGAGCACATATCACGGCTCAGTGAGCAAAGAAAACAATGCAACAAAAATATGCATGCATTCAATTCATATCTTTGGTCTGGTTTTTAAGTTTACAATATGCTATAGAAAGGTTTGGTGGCCACCGCACCTCTATACACGAGTGTAAGAATCTGCCCAATGGATCAAACACTATTTCCATCCCACATGCACCCACCATGGAATAGAGATAGAGCTAAAGTGTTCAGTGAAACACTGCCAATACTTCCCCTAATGCCCTACCCAAACCAACACGTAAGCCCCTATTGGCGAGGGCTTGCAAATTAGGCTCACAATTAACCAATCATAATGCCATACAATGTATCCAAGTCCTCACCCTAGCATCCCTCAATACGTCCATAGAGATAGAGCTAAGGCCTCCCGACAGAGTCAGAGACCAAAGGTCTGAGACCACCTCCCTTAATGCCCTACGACGTAATAGTTTTGCTAAGATAATGGCGATACGATGATGTTAATGGGAAAGACTTGAGTAGAAATAGAACTAGAGTCTGGTGACGAGGTCGAAGACCACCATGTCACGTCCTCCCCCTGATGCTCCAGTGACATCCAACACACCAACCACACACATACATTCACATGCCTATTCCTAGCGTCATCATAGTTATCATGTTATAATAAACATAATTAAATATGCATGAATAGTAATAACAAGAATATTGGATGAAAAATGAGATGGACATTACAAGCATACAAACATAGAATCACTCATGGCATTGGACTCAATAAAAATAAAATAGTTTATTATTATCCGATTAGTTTAGGTTTTGTTCCCACACCTTTGATCATTGGTTGTTCCTCTGCCAAGCTTTGTAAATCATTTTTGGACCACTTGGAAACCTAATAAATTTATGGAGTCTAAGTTAAAGTTCATATTCATTAATTATAGTGTTTAAATATCCCATTTGGAATCAATCAGATCTCTAAAAACTGAGTGGTCGTAGGTGTGGCTGCACCAGTGGTCTCAGTTTCTGCGACCACAAGGTGTGTGGTTGATACGTGTGGTCGCATATCATGCGACCATACACATGCGACCATAACCTCCCTGGAAACTTCCTGAGGGCATGTGGTCGACACATGTGCCTCATGTGGTTGACCATAGCTGCAACCACATGAGTGTTTGGTCAACTTTCATTCTCAGTCTAAACCCTTTATGATTTGATTCCTTGAACTACCATTAGGGTCCTTCCTATGATTGATCTATGGCCTTAATTTAGTATTTTTTACAATCATCTACTCCAATATACTCTTCATGGATTTCCTTTGAGTTTTCATCTATGGGTCTTATGGTTGAGATCCTAATTTTAATCAATACTTCCTCCATAATCTATTTTAGGCATTCAACTAAGGTAGGAGATGTTTTCATACCTTAAACTTGCTGAAGAATCAGAGCTTCTCTCTGAAATTCCTTCTCTTAGTCTTGCTCTTTAATTCTCCTTCTCTTCCTCCTCCTCTCTTTCTCTCTCTTTTAGTTTGAGTTCTAAAAGAATGAAAGAGGCTAAGGGATGTCCTATATATAGAGGAAAACCCTCCATATAGAGTCTTACTTAGATTAGGAAAGAACCCCCTTTAGATTAGGATGGTTTCCTAATCACGGAGTCAGTTTGACATCGTGTGGTCGCACGTGGGGTCGTAGGATCCATCGATCAGATGTCCTAAATCTACGACCACACGTCCCAAACTCCTGTGGTCTCACTATTTTGAGGTGTGGTCAACCATACCTATTTAGGTATGTGACCACACGTCTCAATTAGATGATTTATGGATCGAATTACATACCTAGTCTTGTGGTTTATTCACGCACTTAGTCCGTTTGGTCCGACCATGATAGGAAGACCTGATACAAGGTGGTAGGACCGAGTTAGTACTATACGGGTCTTACAATGCGCCCTTTAGATCTTTACCAAGCCCTCTAATGGAAGTAACCACTTCATTAACCCTATTCATGTACTGGTCAATGGTCTCATCCTCATTCATCTTTAAGTTCTCAAACTAACCTCTGCATGTTTGCAGCTTAACTGTCTTGATCTTCTTGTCACCCTCATATATGTTGATCAATCTATTCCAGACCTCCTTTGCTGTCTTGTAGTCCATGACTTTGGATAACTCGCTATTACTCAATCCCCCTTGAATGGCATTTAAAGCCATTCTATTGTTTTCAAAGTTTTTCTTGTCTACTACAGTGGGAGCATTCATGTCATGAAGAGTGTAGCCACTCTCAATAGAAGCCCATGCATGAAATCCAAGATACCCTATGTAGATCTCCATTTTCCATTTCCAAAACATAAAATCTATCCCATTAAACAACGGAGGTTTGTAAGAACTTTCCCCTAGTGCCATGACTGTATTCTGATCTCTCAGTTGCTGATTAAGCTGTCATTAAGCCTGGTGCTCTGATACCAATTAATGAACTTGATATGACACTATGAGGGGGGTGAATCAGTGTCTAAAAATTTTCCCTAATAAATTCACTGTCGCCAAAGCTGATGGAGATATAATTTTTCACATATACACAAGCGCATGCAAATCTACCTCCCTACTACTCAGTGGTCAGGTCTACTAGATTTGCACACCCACCCTGCAAGCCATTCTACGCATTCCAAAAAATATTAGAAAGTAAAACAAAGAACACAAAGATATTACATGATTCACCACCACAGTGTGTGATGGCTAGTCTACGGAGTAATGCCCATCGGGCTCTGTATTTAATCAATACTTAGCTTTTAGTCTCTTACAGGCAAGGATATTAACCCTAGGTTTTCCTAGCATAAAACCGAGAGGGCATAATAATGCCAAGATTCAGGCTATAACAGCCAGTGTTCAGTACATACTGCACACACCATGCTTAACCTGTACCCACAGGAAGCAAATAATAATTTTTTAGGCTTATAATACCGCCTTACAGTTTTCCCCCACTAGCTAGGCATTCAACAACTTTCACCTATGCTAGTATACAATATATTAAAGCATATACAAATAGGGAATTGAAAAATCTCACAAACAATGCTTTCAAATGGTAGACAATATCTTTGAAGCTTTACACTGCTCTCAGGAACTCTTCAACAGCCTTCAATGATGATAGAAATCGATTCACAGAGCACACCTTGCTCACAGGCTTTCAATCTCTTCCACATAACTCATAATCACCATGAATGTAAAAATAATAGCTCTACTGACCTCTCATAGGGATTTAGCACTCCATTGATGCATAGAGAAGAGGTCGTTGGTGATTAATCACTCTTACAGGGCATAAAACCCTAGAAAACCTTATGTTTTTTTTTAAAACACTCTTTTTAATTTTTCTCAGTGTTTTTACCACTCCCAACACCACCCAAAGAATAGAGGAGCCAAAAATATGGAAACTACAACTTGAACGGACCAATTTAAAACTCGGATGATTGACTTATGGAGGTTTGACGTTTGGCCAATTAGAAATAACCAAATTGAATCTTTTGGAGAATTTTCATGAGCCCGTGCCACACTGAATCAGATCCAGCGCCAACAAGATAGCTTGCGCTGTCGAGATTCAATAGAGGATACAGGATCTTCTCTTTTACCCTTCAGATATTCTTAAAAAAGCGACAAATGTTCTTGACTACGATGAAGCTGGTCAATCAGTGCCAGTTACAGTGCCAGAGCAAGGAAAAGGTCAAGTGTAGGGGGACGGTCAAATCTGCATATATAGCATCATCGAACATCAGAGAGACTGACGATCATTCGATCTGCATCTTCTCACCGCCGCACTACGCATGTGCCACATGGAATCATAGACCGGTCTTCATGCGACACTATGCACACCTTTAAGTTATGTTTGGCCAATGATGACACATTTTCTATCTCCTCTTTCACTCTCCTGATTTCTTTCTCTTCATACTCTTCATTTTTCATGCTTTAGAAGATGCCATAATACTACAGAAGATGTTACAACACTGTGTAACATTGCCTCAACACTAGAATCACTTTCACATAATTAGAAATACTATAAGGGATATAGAACACTATAGAACACACATGCGAGATTACTCCATCATTGCCACTACACTGACACTCTCTCTCTTGTATTGACACTCTCTCTCCTATACTGACACTTTCTCTCCTCATTTTTTTGATTGAATGCTCATCAACATTGTCACATCAGCCAAGTTGCCAACAATGACAACACAAAATCTAACAATAACATCCTTTGAGAAGAGTCATGGCAATAATTTCACCAAAGGTTAACAGATCCTGAGATTCGATGGCCATCAACTCTTAAACCTGCATTGATTTGTGTCCCAGGTTTTTACCAATGCCTTGTAGCAGCCACTCATCCCCAACAGTCAAAGTTATGGCTCTTTGAGCAAGGCTTCATAAAAAACTTATGGACCAATAAACATACTGATCTTGAAGGACTTCCCAACATTTTGATCAACTCTATCAAAGGGCTTAATATAGGCGATACTACCATTTGTCTCAAATTCTTGTCCATTCCTCCTGAATGGATCAATGATGGACATTACTCCGAGTTCATCCCAACCACATCATTCATTCACGTCATACAAAATATTGATCCAGTCTACCCCCCAATTGCTCAATATCTTACAAAAGCAAATCCAAAGGTCATCCGTGCATCCTGCGTCCTCAACCTTTAAAGAAAATTATAATCTATCAAAGGCCACATCATTGTGGAAGGACAAAGGAAATTTATTGTCACAACTCATCCTAATGCAACTCGTGATTTTCAAATGGCTCAATAGCTTAGCAACAATCACATCAATGCTAGCTTAGCTGTTACCAAATTATTGGAACAAAATGGGAGCAACATCAACTAGAATTATTGGGATAGTGATGTCTCCCCTACTTTACTCCATCTGATTCCCCAATAAATAAAGGATCACCATCTGATTCTCCTTATTCTTTTATACTATTGGTGATACCAACATCACTAATATGATGGAAGGATAATGATTACACGGTCAGGTTCCAGATTGAGATATTGGAATCACATCAGCCATGATGTCAACAAATAAATGGCACGGGTTTAATACGTAACTGGTGTCCCTACGTATTTGTCATTATCTCAGTTTAGATGGTCAATCTAATATCGGGCTCACACTAATACGGTATAAATCTTAAACCAAATGAAAGAAAAAATAGTGTCTACGGACATGTGGAATGCCTCGATGCTGTTCTTAAAGAATTAAATCACTCTTGTGATTCACGGAGTCAAATACCAACATGGATTGACAACTGCATGTTTGCTTTTATAAAAGTGACATAAAGCAAAAGCAAAGAATCAAATTAAAAAAGAGTATCCTATGCAAGAGGGAAAATATCCAACGTACATTTGTCTCTCAACAAAAGATTCTTCTCAATTTCTCTCAATCAAAGCAAAAGCAAAAGAGAAAGTGACCAACCAAAGGAGTCGAAAGTATCATTATGGAGTCCAGTACTCCTTTCAAGAAAGAGAGTCAACATATCAAATCTTTGTCTCCCACCAAAGCAAGAATCTAAAGCTCCTCTTCAGGCTTCAAATGTTATAAATAGAGGATCATTTCTCCTCATTCGGGGAGTCAAATTTATGAGGCAACTCCAGAAGGCAAAGAGAGACTCACCTCAGAGATCATCTCCACCCATAGAGTTCTTCCCCTTTCCTTCCTTAACTCTCTATGTATTAAAGTCCCTTAGCAAACCCCTTAGGTTCCAACCTTCTTTGAAGCTCGTAATTTAAGTCAAAGTATTGTATCAAGGTTCTTGTAGCGTGTCTTGTAAGTTCCTTTTAAATTTTTATTTTAAATTCCTGATTGTAATTTATTCATGCATTTTACTTTCAGTTTATCATTTATCAAATTTATTTAAATGCTTTTATTTATATATCGCCTTTATGGCCGGTCGTTATTTCATTTATATTTAAATTTCATTTCAAATATTACATATTCCTTTGCATGTAACGCCTTCATGGTCGATTTTACATTTTAAATTTTAATTTTTGCATTTATAAATCTATTGTTTTAGATCCTGAGTCACTTATGGTATCAGAGCTATTTGCCTAAAAAAAAAAGGCGAGTATTGGGTGTATGTTTATATTTTACTTGTATTTACTTAAATCCTACCTCGGTAAAGTATAGAGATTATATGGTGTTGGCAAAAGATTATGGAGGGCATTGGTGATTCGTAAGTCCTGAAGTCACGATGAGCCTTTGTTTAGTCTAATCCTGGTTGGTATCCAGAGTACAGTAGGTAAGAGCATAACTCTTTCAAAATATAATACATTATTCTCAATATGAGTCTATTATTCAGAATGATGTCTTCATGTCCTATTTCTGATGAAGGACCTAGCACATCAGGTCATGATTGCAGTATCAAAACCCATGTATACCACCTCTTTTTTAAATAGGTAAACCCAAACTTAGGGTAGACTTTGATCTTCCCCAAAATCAACTAAGAAGAGAATGGTTTTTTTAATTATTTCTCAACAGAAGATCAACAACACATAATACAAAAATGGTATAGTTGTATGAATAGACTAGATATGAATATTTTATTTTATGTTTATTTAGATAATTATACTCAAATTCATAATCTCTACCATCCATTTTCACATACCTTATTCCATCCCCTCATCTACAAAACAATACGAGATCTTAACCCAATAGAAATTTTAAAACAAATACATAAATAGCATGAAGGCTTAAGTCCTTAAGAAACTTCAAAGTCTGCTAGTTATATAGCAGTAATTATCTCTGATTTGTCTTCTAAACCAGAAGATCCCCCAGATGATAATCCTATAAAATTGGTTTCTGATTTGTCCCACATATTGGATAAACAGGATGACGTTTCAAAACCCAAAAATGATTGTCCTGATCTAACTATATTCCACCTGATTTACATCAAATTGTTGAAAGACTTTTTGTCACACCAAATTACAATCCAAAATTAGTAGACCTTGAGTCTGATCATGAATCTACTATAGATCAAAACCCAAAAGAACAAGCTAAGATTCCCGATAAGGAATCTGCCAAACCAAAGCCTATTATTTATGGATTTTTTTCAAATAAAATTTCCAGAACATAATGATGGCTCAAAATTAGCAAACTTTAGGTTTGAGCGCAAGTCTTACTTAGTCTAATCCCAAAACCCCTGGTCAGTCAAAATTTATCTCCTAAGGATTCTCTTGAAATTAGTAAGGAGGATTCCACAAACCAAATAGTAGACTCCATGTCTATTACTGGCCTATTCCAAAGATTAGAGAACCAAAATAATAAATTTTCAAATGGTGTCAATGCCACCAAAACTATCAAAATCTTAGATCTTAAGTCTGATAAAAAAATCACTTATAATACCCAAATATTTTACGAAGAAAAACATCGTTAAGTATTTGTCCAAAATCCCTTTTCTAAATAAATTTTAAAATATAAAAAATGATTTACAATTTAAAGGTTCCATTTCTTGCCTTCACGATAAATGGTCAAAATATGGTTATAAACAAGGAATAATCAATACATGAAGGCTTTGTCGATTACACAAATAAATTCAAAATAAAACAAATTTTATAAAATCATAAATTCAGAATTGAAATAGATAAAATCTCAATCTAAATTACAAATAAATTATAAACATTTTAAACATTAGAAATATTAAAGATATAAGCAAAACTTAAAATCCAAACCTCAAAATAATTATCAATATCAAAATATCTAAAATATTCCCTTCTCCCAAATCAGTATGATAAAAAATAACTGAACTAATCAAATAGATATACAATTACTACGATCTCAAATATTTGATTCTTAAAAACCTATAAATAGCTACCAATGATTGGTTAGTAACAAATCCTTTCAAAACTCCATCAAATATAAGCATCAAATTGATAATCTTAATATCAATCAAACAAGTAAACAATCCCAAAATCAGACTTCATCTAATCTCCCAAAGTCTAAAACTGGTACTCAAAATCTCCAAAAGGAAAATAAACAAATCAAAATAAAAAATTTTAAATTAAAACATTCAACAACTAAATCCCAATAACTTGAACCTTATCAATAAATCTAAATTATCAACAGACCCATTTGGCAGCCATGGTATATTACCATTAGATTAATGGTCTCTGATGTTTTTAAAATCAAAACTTATGCCCTAATTGATTTAGGCGCCCAATTAAATTACCTCCAAAAAGGATTAATTCTAACTCAGTATTTTGAAAAACTTTCCAAAAGCTTATTGGAGCAAATGGCTCCTATCTCTAACTCAATTACAAATTATCAAATGTCCACAAATATAACCAAGGTTTCTGTTTCAATCAAAAATTTTGTCTTGTTAAAGACTTAAACAAGGATGTAAGTTTAGGTCAACCATTTCTCAATCAAATTAAACCCTTTACTATTACAGATAAATGTATCAAAATTAAGGCCTTTGACCAAAAAATTATGTTCAAATTCATCTAACCGAATAAAAAAATTCATGTGATAGAACAAACACCAAATACTACTGATCACATTAGTATGTCTATAACAAATAAAGAAACCCATTTTGAGTTTTTACAACAAGAACTCACTTATAAACGAATTGAAGAATGACTCCAACAGTCCTCAGTTTAAACCAAATCAAATTATTACGATAATAATTTGAGTAAGAATTATGTTTTGAATTCCCTGATGCCTTCTGGTCTTGTCAAAAGTATATCGTCAAATTACCATATGAAAAAGATTTCTCAGAATCTCAAATTCCAACCAAAGCTTGACCTATACAAATTAATCAAGAATTACAAGAAACTTGTTAAAAAAAGATAAATGATCTCTTAAACAAAGAATTAATTAGCCCTAGCAAATCTTGATGAAGTTGTGTAGCTTTTTATGTAAATAAAAATGCTGAGCTCTAGTGTGGAACACCTAGGCTCGTAATTAATTATAAACCATTAAATCAAGCTTTCCAATGGATTAGATATCCAATCCCAAACAAAAAAAGACCTTTTACAGCATCTCCAACAAGGCAAAATATTTTTTAAATTCGACATAAAATCTAGATTTTGGTAAATCCAAATTCATTCCTTTGATAGGTACAAAACTAGTTTTATAACTCCCTTTGGCCATTATAAATGGAATGTTACGTCATTCGGCCTCAAAAATACCCCAAGTGAATTTTAAAATATAATGAACGATATTTTAAACCCATACAACTTCACCATTGTCTATATAGATGATGTTTTAGTTTTCTCAAATTCAGTTGAACAACATTTTAAGCATCTCATAACCTTTTTCAAAATCATCAAAGTTAGTGGTTTAATTCTTTCTTAAAAAAAGATGGAACTCTTCCTTACCAAAGTCTAATTTTTAGGACATTATATTCACCAAGGTCAAATTATACCAATTGAATGATCAATCAGCTTTACTGATAAATTCCCTGATCAAATATATGATAAAATCCAACTATAAAGGTTTCTAGGAAGTCTGAACTATGTTTGAGATTTCCTTTCCCAAATTGTAAAGGCTTGTGTTTCGTTGTATCAATGACTTAAAAAATAACCAAAACCTTGGATGGATGAACACATCAAAGCTATTCAAACTATCAAATAATTAGTCAAAGAAATCCCCTATCTTTACCTGACAAATCTCAATTTACCCAAAATTATAAAAACGTATGCCTCTGACCTAGGGTATGGTGGTATTTTCAAACAGGCTATGGACGATAAAGAACAATTAGTCTAATTTACCTCAGGTGTCTGGAATCTGGCTCAACAAAATTATAGTACCATAAAAAAAAAAGTTTTATCAATAGTTCTTTGCATTCAAAAATTTTAAAGTGATTTACTCAACAAAAAATTTCTTGTTCGAGTTGATTGCAGTGCCGCCAAATATATTTAAAAAAATGATGTTCAAAACATTGCATCAAAACAAATTTTTGTATGAAAGCAAGCTTTACTATCAAATTTTGATTTTGACATTGCATATATCCAATGAGAGTCAAATTTCATTCCTGATTTTTCACTAGTGAATTCCTTCAGGAATCTAGCTCAAAAGCAATCTCTGCCATCATGGCTCCTCCAAAAGAACCACCACCAAAGTCTATTCCCAAATCAAAATCAGGTTACGCCAAAACTCTTCCTTCTTCTTCATCTATTCAATTTGGTACTCAATATAACCAAATTATAGTCCAAAGATCTACTTAAATTGTCCCTGATACTTAGGTCACCCACTCGATCACACGATCAGTCAATAAACCAACAAACAAAACCCTATCCCCAACATCTTCGGCTAACCGACCTCAATATATGCCAAAGCATCCTATGAAGAACTTGTCCCTCTGGATGAACCAATTATTCGAGGATGTAATAATCCTTTTTAAATTGTGCAAAGATGTTTTTACAAAGACTGGCATTTTTACAACCATTCTCTTGCCAAAACTCAAGAATTTTATGAGTACATCTTCGTAGACACAGACTTAATTTCCATCAACCAGCATTTTGATCAAACCAAACCGGGCTTAGTAACCCATTCTACTGTTATCATCCATAAAATCATCACCATAGAAGATTGGACCTAACACCCTTTAACAGATAAATCATTTTCCCACACTTATCAACCTCCATCCTACCATTATTTTGATTACATCGATGCATGGCATCGAACAATTCTATATCAAAATGCTACAAATAAACATTCATGGTTTTTTTACCATCGATTGCAAATTCACAAGCAAATTACCAACATGGTTCTTCATTTGGTGGAACATTTATGGCCCCGTTGTGGACATTCTACCCAAACCACTCCAAAGCCTTTACCAATTTTTTTGTACAAAAGCAACACCAATTCCACCTCAACCACCAGTTCTTTGATACTTTATTACATGTCATTTGGTATGGATATTGTATTGGGATTATGATCAAATTACCAAACATTATGAAGATTTTCAAATCCCAACTCTCATCAGAGCCTTCCATGTTAAATGGTGGGCCAACAGTGATACAAAATTTTGCAACAAAGAAGTCATCATCAAAGCTTTGACTGGAATCAAAGTAGAAAATGCAACCATTAAGCACAACAGGTTCCACTTACCCCATATCAAATACTCAAAGCCAAGCAGGCCAAAATCGAGGCATAATTGGCCCTTCTACATCACCAATCAAATAGTTCAGACGAAGAATCAACTGGATCCATACATGGATCTTTTCATCTATCCCAGAGCAATTCACCCAAGATCTGTATGCCCCAGATTCAGATCCAGATGCATACACAGGGTTTGAAGATTTGGCCCAACAATTTGTTACACAACAAAGACAATCCAATCATACAAAGAAAGGATCCTAAAAAGGGATCCACCATAAATGATCTATTGGTCAAATGCTCAGAATCCAGACCGTGATGATGGAATCACATCTGTCATGACGTCAACAAAAGAATGGCATGGGTTACGTAACGGGTATCCCAACCTATTCTATTACTATATCAGTATAGATGGTCAAGCCAATGTCGGGCTCATACCAATACGGTAAAAATCTTGAATCAAACCAAAGGGAAAAACAGTGTCTAAGACACGTGGAATGCCTTGGTGCGATTCTAGAAGACTCCCAATCTACTCCCGTAGTTCACGGAGATCAAATTCAAATTCTATCAAAAGTGTGAGATAAAGAAAAGGAGAATAAATCAAAGAATATATTTAAGTCAAAAGACAAATTATGACTCCTTTACTTTACAAAAAAGAATCAATTCTCAAAAGAAATCTCAAAAGAAGACAAGGGGAGACAAATTGGAAAATCAAGCTTTAACTTTTGTCTCCCACTCACTTAAAGCAACGGTGCACTATCAAAGCATCCAAGGCTCCAAAGAATACAAGGCTCCAAGACCCCTCTGATTTATAAATAGAGGATCATTTCTCCTCATCCAGGGACGCAAACTTGTGAGGTTGCAGAAGTTGAGACATGAGAAATTGTATGCCAAATTCAATAAATTTAAATTTTGGCTCAGTCAAATAGCATTCTTGGGGCATGTTATATCTGTTAAAGGTTTAGTAGTGGACCCTAGTAAGGTCAGTGCAGTCATGGTTTGGTGTAGACCCATATCAGTTATAGAAGTCAGAAGTCAAAAGTTTTCTTGGATTGGTTGGCTATTACCTACTCTTTATTGAGGGATTCTCCAATATAGCTATACCATTGATGGGATTAACAAAGAAGGGAGTAAAGTTTGTTTGGCCAAACAAATATGAGGAAAGCTTTCAAACCCTTAAGGAGAAGCTAGTCTCTGCTCTAGTTCTGACTATTCCATCTAAGAAGGCTCCATTCACCATTTACATGGATGCCTCGAAGTTTGGGTGAGGTTGTGTACTCATGCAGGACGACAAGGTAGTGGCCTACATGTCAAGACAGCTTAAGGTGCATTAGAAGAATTATCATACCCATGACCTTGAGCTTGTTGCAAATGTCTTTGCCTTAAAAATATGGAGACATTTCTTATGTGGAGAAAAGTTTTGTGTAATGTCAGATCACAAGAGTCTGATCCATTTGTTTAACCAGAAGGAGCTAAATATGAGACAATGAAGGTGTCTTGAGCTATTAAAGGATTATGACTGCATTATTCACCCTAGCAAGGCCAATGTGGTGGCTGATGCTCTTAGTCAGAAGGTAATGGTCATCGTAGAAGGGGAAACCTTTGAGTCAACTGAATGCAAGAAAGGATGCAACATGGCCTATACATTGGTTCTTGAACCTCCTTCAGAAGTTAAACCCTCTACTACTGATACTGTTGAATTGGAATGGATTGAAACGATGGCTAAGCTATTTTGTACATTGACTATTCAGCTTAATTTGCTTGATGAGATCATAGATGCCATTGACAGTGATGCTCATCTAAAGACTATCAAGCATGATCAGAATGGAACACAAGACCCAGATTTCTCTATTGACACCATGGGCTTGATCAGATATAGAGGAAGAATATGTGTATCGAAAACTGCCCAAAGTTTGAAGGAGACCATAAGATTGAAGGGTACTCTTCTTTTTTCATAGTTTAACCTGGCAATACCAAGATGTAGTAGGATCCAAAGAAAGCTTACTGGTAGAGAGGTATGAAGGCTGATGCGACAGTTTTTTATGTACAAATGTCTCACTTGCCAATAAGTAAAGGTAGATAGACAAAGACCGGCTGGGTTGCTTTAATCGCTATCGATCCTGGAGTAGAAGTGGGATCATATCACTATGGATTTTGTGTCAGGATTACCCTTAAAGTCAAACAAAGTTGATGCGGTTTGGATAATTATGGACTGTCTTACAATGGTGGCTTGCTTTGTAGCTGTTAGGCCATAGTACACTATAGATAGGTTGTGTCATACCCCATTCTTGACATATTGGTATTATGGAATGGATGAGATCTCCACATGATAATTTAGGGCATTGAAAATCCCATTCTAAGATCATAGGGCATGGAACATACACTAGTAAAAATAACGTCATACAAGAAATAGTAATATATTTACACCACCAGATTTTTAAAGGATTTCAATAAGAGAGTTTAGTGGAAGTTCTACAAATAATTAAACATTTATTCGTTGAAATATTCAAATGATAATAGTAAATCCCCAAACCATTGTAAGCATAAGTAAATAAATAGTAAAATCCTTACAAATGTAAACCAAAGTGAATCAATTAAGTTTATCGATTGTCCAAAGTGTCTATCCATAGACATAGTCATCACACTCGAATGTATTATCATGAACTTTACCATCACTAACTTCCATAGCATCGCAATCCATAATACCTGTGTCTAAAAGAATTTGTGTATAAAAGGGTAAGCTCAACCACCGAGCTTAGCAAGAGAATCAAACGTGTACAAATAAGATGCATGATTTAATACTATGGTCTGGTATATAACTATAAGTGTCAACTCAAGACAATCCACACATGGAGTCTTCGGCTATATGGGTCACTCCCAAAGAATGAATATTGTCCCACACATGGAGCATAGAAACATCCCCAAGTATGGGTCCATCGTTGTAGTGCAAGTCAGTTTTACACCGGCTGCCTACAGCCAACTCATCCCAAGTCCACAGCATGATGGACACTTGGAGAGATGGTAATCCAATTAGTCGACTTGCTAGTCCATCCACACTACATCAGGTATGGGGAGCATCGCAGCTACGTTCATACTAGTTTTTTATTAAACCCATGCTACTACATATTCCCCTAATGGCCAGGACTATAATTACTAGACTGATTTTCAGTTCAACAACCAAGTTCTCCTATTAGTCAGATTATTGGACCGTAACATTGCTATGCTTCAACCCCATCCGGTCCCCACTTAGGACATCGTCACTTGACTAGGTTACACGTGGTCAATGCAAAGCAGCACTGGTAAGAAGTAGTGCAAGGGTCCCATTCCACCCATCTTTCTTCTTACCAACTTAACCAAACATCTAGATACACCAAAACCAGCTCTATCTTTCATGGAGAGGTCATGAGGAGTCCCATTCCACACCATTATGGGTTTCACCAATCACATACAAGATAATACATATGCATGAGTAAGCAATACAGTTTATTGGATGGCATGTTATGTAAGACCCGTATCAAACTAACCCGGTTTTACCACCTTGAACCAGGTTTACCCATCATGGTTGAGCAAAATGGACCAAGGGCGTGAAGGAGATCGTGATCCCAGGTATTAAATCGACCCAAAAATACTTAAATTAAGGGGAGGGTCAGACCCCCAAGACAGAAGGTCAGACCCCCAGTTTTACAAAGGGGGTCAGACACTTTAGGAACCAGGGGTCAATGGGATCATCGACCCCCTCATCGACCCCCAGTTGCCGCCAGAAATAGAAATTAGGAAAGTTTCCTAATTTTGGTTAAACTCTTTTCAAATCTCAATGGGACTTATTTTAAGAAGTTTCTACTCTATAAATAGGACATCCCTAAGCCTCTTTCACTCCTTTTACAACCCTAATTGAATTGAGAGAAAGAGAAGAGAAGGAAGAGAGGAATAAGAGAAGCAAGGAAAAGAAGAAAGCAAAAAGAAGAAGAGTTGTAGAGAAGGAGTATTCTTCTCAGGTATGGATACTAATTCCATGAGTTTCTACAGACCTTAGGTTAGATAATGAAGAGAGTATGATCTCAGAGAATCCCAAACCATCAACCCATGGTTAGGTTTTCATGGAAAATCATGGGGAAGTCATGAAAGCCATTTAGGTGAATGAATCATGGTTCTAGGCCATAGAACATGTGTAATATGGACTGTAGTAGCAAGCCATAGGACCCCAAACACGAAGAATGGACTGAAAACAGAAAAATCAACAAAACCGACAGGGGGTCACACGGGGGGTCGATGGCCAATCGACCCTACCAGACCCTGAGCATCGACCCCCAGTGTTCAGGAAGTCAAGAATAGGGGTGGTCGCACCAGGGGTCGATCATTACTCCGACCCTACCTCTGACCCCCAGTTAACAGTATGGTTTTTAAATTTGGAATAAATTCTAATTAAGTTCTATCAACTTTGTTAGGTCTTTTAGCAATATAATAACAATATAAAGGTGATTCTAAAGCTTGGAAGAGGATCTATTAACAAGCTAAGGTGAGGGAACAAGACCAAAACTAATTGGTTAATAATAAGCTATTTTATTTCTTGAGTCCAATGCCATAATGATTCTATGCGTGTATGCTTGTATGTGCATTCAACATGTCATCCAATATTTTTATTATTTGTTCATGCATATTTACTTTATTGTTTATTACATGATGATGATAAAAATAGGCATGTGAATGTTTGTGTTTGCCCAGTGTATATGGTGCGGGTAGGGATGGTATCAACCGATACTTCGATGCCGTTTTCATCGAGGTATATTATGCCATAGCCTATTCAAGTCATGTCCACTGTTGTCGTCGTATCGTCATTACCTTAGCAGAACTATTATGTCGTAGAGTATCAGGGGAGGTGGTCTCGGTCCTTGTAGTCTCTGACTCTACCGGGGGGCCTTAGCTCTATCTCTATGGATGTTCTGTGGGATGCTGGGGTGAGGCCTTGGATACACTGTTTGGCATTAGGATTGGTTAGTTACGAGCCCAGTTTGCAACCCTAGCCAGTAGGGGTTTATTTGTTGGTATGGTATTAACCGGTACAGCCATGACCGTTTTTCATAGGGTGTTTCTTGTGCCATTCTGGGTGCATGTGGGGCGATGGTACCATTTTCATTGGGCGTTTCCACCCACTCGTGTATAGAGGTGCGGCGGCCACCTATCCTTTCTATAGCACATTGTAAACTATAAACCAGACCAAAGATATGATTTGACTGCATGCATATGTATTGTTGCATTGTTTTGTTTGCTCACTGAGCCATGATGTGTGCTCACCCCTCGACGTCGAATATTTTTAGTTGATGATGCAGGTATTACCGTCGAAGATTATATAAATGCTCCAGTGTACGTGAATGTGGCGGCGATGGAAGTGGGAGATGCATTGGATACACATGACTCCTCTTGCGAGTGCAACTCATGTGTATTCGATTAGATATTTCTTTTTCTAGATTAATTTATTTGGATTTATTGAGGACATGTAATTGATATTTATTTATGTCTCAGTTGATATAGAATAATTTGTTATTTAAATATTAATATCACAGTAGATTCTCAGTTCATTTTACTAAAAGACTTTCGCTATTGTGTATTTACTCTGATTATGAATGTGGATGTATGAGGTTTAGATCAGGCGGATACCATCTGTACGAGATCCTGGTTGAACCGTTGGTTTGCTAGCGGTTCATCACACCATTCTGAAGTGTACGGAATTGGGGTGTGATAATTTGGTATCAGAGCATCTCAGACCGTGTCCGCTAAACTAGCATACCCTTACGACGAATTGTGAACTGAGATAGGATAAAAATAAAAACTATAATATTAACACATTATAAGCGCAAGTGACGTTTGAGACCAAATTTGAAAAGACAATAATGCATCTATTAAAGGAAGAAATAATTTTACATACAATGAGAGGGAAACAAACGTACATACATAGCTAAAGCAGAGTACAGTCCATAACCCGGACAGTTACTCTGTAGTACAATGAAAGAAAATAGATACAATCATGAAGCTGAAGGTGAAGGAGGAGGCGGTGCCTCACGATCTCTATCATAATCCTCAGCGTAGACTCTAGTCAACTAGGCTATCTGAGTCTGGGTCGTCTGAAGACTAGCTGTAAGATCAGCTACCCGCTGATCAATCCGGCGCTGAGCCTCTATGAGCTCTCCCATCCTCATGTCTGATGTACGCTGCGCGTCTATGAGCTCATCCACTCTCAGACGCTGAGCGTCTAGTAACTCCTCCATCCTCAGATCAGATCTGCGCTGAGCCTCTCTGATCTCATGCAACATCTCCATCATATCAGAAGGTGGGTGTAAAGGACCAGCCGCATGAAAAGGACCAGTCTCATGAGAAAGACCTACCGCATATGAAGTACCAGCTCCAGCCACATGCGTAGGTGAAGGCGGTGGTATCAAGTTTACATCCATGTACATGCGGTCATCATCATCAGCAGGCTCCGCAAGAACTCCAACAGCGGCAGCAGCTGCCTCAACGTCAGCTATCTCTATGCGAGTGTGAGGGCGCACCATCGCGTTACTCTCCTCATCACTGACCTGGGCATCCTTCATGCCCATCTTGCAAATAGCTTCCCAATCTAGAGGCGACGAAAAGAACTTCTCCTGAATCTTCTCATCCACTAAATCAACCCCAGGCGGGTAAGCAGCATAGTGATCATACGTCCGTACGAAAGGTTGCCAGTGTGACTGGGCAACGTAGCAGTGATCATAGTACGCATAATGATGTACGGAAGGCAGACGGGCTGTCTAGCGCAAATGCTGTACAAAAGATACTGGGTCAGCTGGGAAACCCTCTCGTAATGACCACTCTGCGGGATCAGGTTATGCTGAATAATCTTGCAATATACCCGTGGAGCTGGACGCATATAGCATGCCCTAATCTTCCAGCGATCAGGTCGTAGGAGCTGATTATCGATCTCGGCCCTCATCTGTAAAGAGAAGAGCTGGGGCTCTCCCGGAGCCCAGAAAACCATGGGGCCGTCATAGGAGATGCCCAGTAGGTCGGCCAGCTGATGGTAGTCAAACGAGATGTTCACCCCTTTGACGTAACTCGTGATGTGCAACTCATGACCCCTCTCAACATCATTGTAATCCCCCACCACTTGGAGGTTACAATAAAATTGGCGTACTAAATCCGGACGGGTGCATGCGTCGTAAGTGATGACTGGGAGCTAGCCCATATCACCAAATACCGTCTCTACATTGAACAGGGCCAACTCAGCCAAGTTCACCATACGACCACCCTCTACTTTCTTGCGAGCGTAGTGGGCATACTGTGCCTCGGCTTCGTTAGAGTGGAAACGAAGAGGATCACGAACACTAGGTACTTTGGTACGGGCCATGATATCTGTAAATAAGAAAGAAAACAGATAAGCATGTTAGTAGGGTAGAAAAAGCCAAAATTTTGACATTATAACGACGTAAGTGGGCCAAAAGCCTCACTTGTCACCCATAAACGTGGGTAGGAGGACTTACGTAGGTTCTAACATATCCTACAATACTCACCCAGTAGGAAATTCCAACTAATGGGATCCAATTTGAAGAAATTACGAGAAATCAAAAATTTGTCGAGGGCAAAAAGAGCAAAAATCTAAGTTTCTCAATAACCAATCGATGAAACTCAAAATTTTTTGAGGGTTTTCGTTCCTCGAGACACCAATAACAAAAGCCCCCAATAAAAATCTAATTTTTACGGTTGGAAAAAGTTTAATTTGAAAAATACAAGTTAAACGGGCGAAAACCTAGAAATGGAAACCTAAAAACAGGTAAAAATGAGAAAACATACCGGTAGGAACGATGTGGACGTTGAAACACGGACCCAAATTGACCAATATAGCGGAGTGGCACTGTAGCAACTCAGAGGTGGGAGACTAGTCGAAACGGGGAAGAAATAATGGGAAATGAACCCATAATCGCACCTTAAAAATCTGATTTTTGGTCTAGGGGCCGGACAATTCGACCAGGATCATCGACCCCCATATCGACCCCCATATCGACCCCCAGCTCTCGGGAACTTGACAGTAAACCAGGGGTCGCACTTGGGGGTCGGACACCCATCGACCCCCGCATCGACCCCCGGCTCTCGGGAAGAACAGATTATTCCCAGGGTCGGATACTGAGGGTCGGACATACCATCGACCCCCACCATCGACCTTGCATAGAAAAATAGTGTTTTTCGTAGAATGAGCTGAAAATTTTGAAATTTTATATCGGTTAGCATGCCTACATGAAGTATAAATGATTGTCTCACGTATTTTGATGATTTTCAGGCACCCCCATTCTCAGGAGAAAATATGTCTGGGCGTAGAGTAACCAGGCAGAGCCGAAATGTAGTTCCACCACCACCACCTGTGGAGGAAACTAGTTAAGAAAATATATATGCGCAGGGTGATCCGCAGGTTGCACCACCAGTAAATCCAGGTCAGGCAAATCCTACAAACTTGCCACCTCCACCGCCGGAGCTAGCAACCGTAGTTATGAACCTAGCACAGCAGCTGCAACAAATGCAATACGCACAGGCTCAAATGCAAGTGGCAATGGGGATTATGTTCTAGGCCGCACATGCTACACCCATGACGACTGGACAAGCCAGTGCAGCACCGGTGGGTAACCACCTAGCACCTCAAACACCTCAACCACCTGCTGCAAAGATTCCAGTACCAGGTCCGGAAGCAGCTCAGATTAATTATCAGTATCCACAACCTATGTTTGGGGCATACCCCCAAAATCAGATGGATCACTCTCGACTGGTTGAGAGATTCTTGAAGATGAAGCCCAAGGAGTTTAACGGTAAATCGTCTGATCCTTTATTGCCAGCACATTGGATAGACGAGATGGAGAGAAATTTTCTCATGATGACTATTACAGAAGAAGAAAAGGTATTATGTGCCACCTTCATGCTAAAAGGCGATGCACATCATTGGTAGAAATCTACCAGGGCCTATCTATTGACCAAGCACGCCCTATTGACTTGGGCTATTAATAAAGAAGCTTTCTTTGAGAAGTATTTTCCCCGAAGCTTTAGAGATTCTATGGAGAAGGAGTTCCTGAGTTTATATCAGGGCCAGATGTCCATGGATGCATATCAACAGCGTTATGAGGAGCTGTTTTCTTTGCACCACTTAGTATGCAAGAAGAAGACACTAAGACCCGTAGGTTTGTCACGGGACTTAGAGGAAGCATCAGAGAGCACGTTCTGGGTTTGGAAAAGAAGATATACAATGAAGCTGTCTAAATTGCTCGAGTTATAGAATCGAGCCAGAAGGAAAGTTATTTTACACAGAACAGAGGCATAAAAATGCCAGCCGGAAATGCTTATAACGGAGGTAACAACAAGACATTTAAACCCTTCCATGCTCAAGGCTTTACTATTGCATCCAAGACTACCCCAGTAACTCAACAACAACCAAAGCCAAATTCTGAAGGTCTGAGATGTTATAACTGCAGCCAAACGGGACATATAGCAAGGGAGTGTCCTAAGCCCAAGAAGCACTTACATCAAGGACGCGTATATGCTGTTACATCCGAGGATGCTGTCGCATCACCCGATGTGGTCACAGGTATGATCGAAACCTTTAAAGTTCTATTACATTGTATGAGCGTGTAGACTAAGTAAAATAAATCACAGGTATCGTATCTATAAATGGCATACCCGCCAAAGTACTCTTTGATTCAGGAGCTACTCATTCCTTTATATCTAGATCATTTGGAAAGAAGCTGAACCTACCCATCAAAACATTGGACTACAAACTACTTGTACGATCACCGATGGGGCTAGAAGTGGAGTTAGAGAAAGGTTATGGGCCATGTCCAGTTCTCATTGGCGAGAAAACCTTAGATGCAACCTTGATCCAACTTGGGATGGCAGACTTTGACGTCATCTTGGGAATGGACTGGTTAACTCGGCATTCTGCGAACCTACTATGCGCCGAAAAGAAACTAATATTTAAAGACAAAGAAGTAGCAGAATTCAGTTTTGCGGGAACCAAACTTTCCCGTAAATGCAAGCTCATACTCTCAGCACTAAAGGCTAAGAAGTGCCTTGAGAAGGGGGCAGTCGGGTATCTAGAATCAGTGGTCGACCTCACCAAGGAAGCACCACAGATGGAAGATATTGATGTCTTGCGGGACTACCCCTATGTGTTTCCTGAGGAACTACCAGGATTACCACCCGATTAAGCCACAGAGTTTGTGATAAATCTTATACCTGGAGCCGCACCAGTATCAAAAGCACCTTATAAAATGGCTCCTACTGAACTGAAGGAATTGAAAGTACAACTACAGGAACTGCTGGATAAGGGTTATATTCGACCTAGTATATCACCATGGGAAGCACCAGTATTGTTCATAAAGAAGAAGGACGGTTGCGTTTGATTATGTATTGACTATTCGGAGCTTAATAAACTGACAATTAAGAATCGGTATCCACTACCTCGGATCGATGACTTGTTCGATCAGTTGCAAGGGGCAAAAGTATTTTCTAAGATCGATCTTCGGTCAGGCTATCATCAGTTGAGGATTAAAGAGGGTGATATTCCTAAGACAGCTTTTAGGACCAGGTATGGACATTATGAATTCTTGGTCATGTCTTTTGGATTAACAAACTCACTAGCAACTTTCATGGAACATATGAACCGGGTTTTCCACGATATGTTGGATACGTCGATTATTATATTTATTGAATATATATTGGTATATTCCAAGGACAAAGAAACCCATATTAAGAACCTAAACTCCGACCTACAGCGTTTAAGGAAAGAGAAGCTATATGCCAAATTTACCAAATGTGAGTTTTGGCTAAGTGAAGTCTCCTTCCTAGGCCATGTAGTATCCGCTGAAGGAATCAAAGTGGACCCCGACAAGATCGAGGCTATTGTAAAATGGGAAGCACCAAAGAGTGTTGCCGAAATTAAAAGCTTTCTGGGTCTCGCTGGTTATTATCGGAGATTTATGGAAGACTATTCCCGGATCGCCGTACCTCTCACCAGTTTGACTAAGAAAGGTGAAAAGTTTGTGTGGATGGATAAATGTGAGAAGAGCTTCCAGACATTGAAGACCAGATTGATATCTGCTCTGATTTTGACTATTCTCGTTCTCGGACAGCCATTTACCTTGTACACTGATGCGTCAGGATTGGGATTAGGATGTGTGCATATGCAAGGAGAACAAGTAATTGCTTATGCCTCGTGATAGTTGAAGACACATGAGAAAAATTATCCCACTCATGATTTGGAGTTAGCAGCAGTAGTACATGCTGTCAAGATATGGAGACATTATCTATACGGAGAGAAGTTCCAGATTAAATCGGACCATAAGAGTCCAGATTTAATCAAAAGGAGTTAAATATGAGACAAAGAAGATGGCTAGAACTACTGAAAGACTATGATTGTGATATCTAGTATCATCCGGGGAAAGCTAATGTAATAGCGGATGCGTTGAGCAGAAAGGCAGTGATAAAATCCCAGGGGGAGATTAGCACAACTGCAGCAATGTGTACTATCGGAATGGTATTCAATCACGACAATGAACAGTATATAATAGATACAATGGATGGATCAGCTAACCAAGGGTTTATTCATCGGTTTTCAAACATGTTCTCTGCATTAAAGATTATACTGGATATAATTGATGAAGTGAAGACTGCTATCAAATTAGACCCTTACCTGAGAACGGTGCAAGAAGACATCGAAAAAGGTAGGACTAACCCTGAGTTCACCTTGGACAAAGAGAAGGTACTGAGGTACAAAGGAAGGATATGTGTACCCGAAACAGAGAGTGTGGACATTAGACACCGACTGATGAAAGAAGCCCATACCACCATCTATTCGATACATCCTGGAAGTACAAAAATGTATCATGACCTAAAGAAACTATATTGGTGGAGAGGAATGAAAGCAGATGTAGCCAAGTTCGTGTCTCAATGCCTAAATTGTTAGAAAGTAAAGGCTGAATGACAAAGACCCACAGGACTGTTACAACCGTTAGCAGAACCAGCATGGAAATGGGACTGCATCACTATGGACTTCATCACGGGATTACCACTGACTCCTCAAGTGGTTGACGCAGTTTGGGTGATTGTAGACTGTCTGACTAAGACAACTCGATTTATACCGATACGACCTCAGTATACATTGGAAAGGTTAGCAAAGCTGTATGTGGATAATATTGTTCGATAACACGGTGTACCAGAGAGCATTGTGTCTGATAGAGATCCACGATTTACTTCCAAGTTTTGGGAAGGATTGCAAAAGGCTCTGGGTACAACATTGAAATTTAGTACAGCATTCCATCCACAGACAGATGGACAGTCAGAGCGTACAATTCAGATTCTAGAAGATATGCTACGAGCATGTGTGATTGACTTTAAAGGATCATGGGATGAAAATCTACCACTGATCGAGTTCGCTTATAACAATAGCTATCAGGCTACTATACAGATGTCACCCTATGAAGCACTGTATGGCAGAAAGTGTCGAACTCCTTTATTTTGGAACGAAGTTGGAGAACGTAGTCTTGCCGGACCAGAATTTATTGAAGAGACTTATCGAGTGGTCGACATTATCAAGGAAAGAGTGAGAACAGCCTAGAATCATCAAAAGCAATATGCAGATACTCGACGCAGAGATCTTGAGTTCGTTGTGGGTGAAAAAGTATTCTTGAAGGTATCACCTATGCGAGGTCTAAAACGGTTCGGACGGAAAGGGAAACTAAGTCCAAGATATGTCGGGCCATATGAGATTCTAGCTAAGCGTAGAAAAGTGGATTACCAGTTAGCATTACCACTATCTATGTCAAGTGTGCATGACGTATTTCATATTTCCCTATTGAAGAAGCATGTCAAGGATCCAACGCACGTTCTGACAGTAGATCTACCAGATTTGACTAATGATTTGACATTTAAAGTAACACCAACTGAAATCACTAGCTGAAACGTTCAACGACTACGCAATTGAGATATCTATTATGTTAAGGTCACTTGGAGAAGTAGAAACATGGAAAAAATTACATGGGAAGAAGAGAATGCTATGCGAAAGCAATATCCTCACTTATTTGATTCAGAAGGTACGTACAATTTCGAGGATGAAATTTTTATAAGTAGGGGGGAGTTGTAAGACCCGTATCAAACTAACCCGGTCTTACCACCTTGAACCAGGTTTACCCATCATGGTTGAGCAAAATGAACCAAGGGCGTGAAGGAGATCGTGATCCCAGGTATTAAATTGACCCAAAAACACATAAATTAAGGGGAGGGTCGCATACCCAGCAAGGGAGGGTCGGACCCCCAAGATAGAAGGTCAGACCCCCAGTTTTACAAAGGGGGTTGGACACTTTAGGAACCAGGGGTCGATGGGATCATCGACCCCCTCATCGACCCCCAGTTGCCGCCAGAAACAGAAATTAGGAAAGTTTCCTAATTTTGGTTGAACTCTTTCCAAATCTCAATGGGACTTATTTTAGGAGTTTCTACTCTATAAATAGGACATCCCTAAGCCTCTTTCACTCTTTTTACAACCCAATTGAATTGAGAGAAAGAGAAGGGAAGGAAGAGAGGAAGAAGAGAAGCAAGGAAAAGTAGAAAGCAAAAAGGAGAAGAGTTGCAGAGAAGGAGTATTCTTTTCAGGTATGGATACTAGTTCCATGAGTTTCTACAGGCCTTAGGTTAGATAATGAAGAGAGTATGATCTAGGAGAATCCCAAACCATCAACCCATGGTTAGGTTTTCATGGAAAACTATGGGGAAGTCATGAAAGCCATTTAGGTAAATGAATCATCGTTCTAGGCCGTAGAACATGTGTAATATGGATTGTACTAGCAAGCCATAGGACCCCAAACACGAAGAATGGACTGAAAGCAGAAAAATCAACAAAACCCACAGGGGGTCACATGGGGGGTCGATGGCCAATCGACCCTACCAGACCCTGAGCATCGACCCCCAATGTTCGAGAAGTCCAGAATAGGGGTGGTCGCACCAGGGGTCGATCATTACTCCGACCCTACCTCCGACCCCCAGTTAACAATATGGTTTTTAAATTCAGAATAAATTCTAATTAAGTTATATCGACTTTGTTAGGTCTTTAAGCAATATAATAACAATATAAAGGTGATTCTAAAGCTTGGAAGAGGATCTATTAACAAGCTAAGGTGAGGGAACAAGACCTAAACTAATTGGTTAATAATAAACTGTTTTATTTCTTGAGTCCAATGCCATAATGATTATATGCATGTATGCTTGTATATGCATTCAACATGTCATCCAATATTTCTATTATTTGTTCATGCATATTTACTTTATTGTTTATTACATGATGATGATGATGATAGGAACAGGCATGTGAATGTTTGTGTTTGGCCAGTGTATATGGTGTGGGTAGGGATGGTATCAACCGGTACTTCGATGCCATTTTCATCGGGATATATTGTGCCATAGCCTATTCAAGTCATGTCCATTGACGTCGTCGTATCGCCATTACCTTAGCAGAACTATTATGTCATAGAGTATCAGGGGAGGTGGTCTCAGTGCTTCTAGTCTCTGACTCTACCGGGGGGCCTTAGCTCTATCTCTATGGATGTTCTGAGGGATGATGGGGTGAGGCCTTGGATACACTATTTGGCATTAGGATTGGTTAGTTGCGAGCCCAGTTTGCAACCCTAGCTAGCAGGGGTTTATTTGTTGGTATGGTATCAACCGGTACAGCCATGATCATTTTTCATGGGGTGTATATTGTGCCATTCTGGGTGCATATGGGGTGATGGTGCCGTTTTCATTGGATGTTTCCACACACTCGTGTATAGAGGTGCGGCAGCCACCTATTCTTTCTGTAGCACATTGCAAACTATAAACCAGACCAAAGATATGATTTGACTGCATGCATATGTATTGTTGCATTGTTTTGTTTGCTCACTGAGCCATGATGTGTGCTCACCCCTCGACGTCGAATATTTTTAGTTGATGATGCAGGTATTACCATCGAAGATTATATAAATGCTCCAGTGTACGGGAACGTGGCGGCGATGGAAGTGGGAGATGTATTGGATACACATGACTACTCTTGCGAGTGCAACTCATGTGTATTCGATTAGATGTTTTTTTTCTAGATTTATTTATTTGGATTTATTAAGAACATGTATTTGATATTTATTTATGTCTCAGTTGATACAGAATAATTTGCTATTTAAATATTAATATCACAGTAGATTCTCAGTTCATTTTACTATAAGACTTTCGTTATTGTGTATTTACTTTGATTATGAATGTGGATGTATGAGGTTTAGATCAGGCGGATACCATCTGTACGAGATCCTGGTTGAACCGTTGGTTTGCTAGCGGTTCATCACACCATTCTGAAGTGTGTGGAATTGGGGTGTGACATGTTACCAAACATAAGGCTTATTATAACTCACATTACATCATCCAATCAAGATAAATAAAAATTAATTTACCAAACAAAGGTTCATTTCCCTTACTTGAGATAGTAACAACAAAAATAGAGAATATGGATTCCAGAATAGTTTCTCCAATAGTTCTACTGTACCTTAGATAGCAGTAATAACGATAACCTTTGTTTATTAGTGTATTGTTTGTCTCTAGCATAGCCTATTAACTTATTCATATTTTCTAGAGGTCTGTCTACCATAGACAAACACCTTATGCTTGCTCCCTAGAGTTTGAAATGCATAAACATCCAAAACAACAAACATATAAGGCATAAACATTGGTTTTTAATTGAAACTATGGAGCATACCTATGCAGAGATATAGTTCCAAGTATATGAACACACAAGCAGGTTCATAAAATTTCTAGAGAGGTGATGACCAAAGATGGCCCTCATCTGGGGTCGATTTACAGTGCGGCACATGATCGATCGCATGGTCACTAGCCATAAGCATGTGGTACGTAATCGACCGTACATCAAAACACTGCCAAGACTCATTGATTTTTCTCTAGTGGGTTTCTAAAATTCTATTAGGCTTAGGTAGTGAGTTTGGACTTGAAATTCCTAATTTAACTTAAGTTAATGGGTTTGATTCCATTTTACTCTATACCGATATTGTTGAATATGATTTTTATTTTAGATTCAACTTTAACAATACTAGGGATGATTCCCTTGGGTTTTTAATCCACCATAGAATCATTCAAATGAATCCTCAGGGTTTAGGGTCCTTAGATCCATTCAATAATAATTTAGATTTATTTTTCTATTTCTTTCAAGGACCTCAGTTCATCTCTGTTTTAGATTCATGCTCTGGTTAGATTCTTGAATGACCCTCAATACTAGTTATAGGAGACTATGGTCTAAAAAACATGATTAGAGGATCCTTCTTTGGATTCATACATGTTTATTTGATCCAAAGAAAAATAAAAAGATGGCAAAAAGTCGATAATAGTTGTGGATCTCTGGTGTTGGTGCCTTCCAGTGGTGGTTTCCTTTGGTTGCAGTGGCTTCTTCCTCTTTCTCCCTTCACTTTTCTTCTCTAGATGTGGTAGAGCTCCTCTCTCACATTTTTCTTTTGGATTGCAGAGAATAAAGGTGAGACAGATGGAGTATTGTCAAATCCCATACTCCATTCAGGTTGTAGTGGTTTGGGGCTCCAATCAAAGTGGATTAGAGGATTCCCTCCGCTTTATCCAATTTGAATCAAGTAATGAACCTGAACATTCATTTGGATGAGTCCAAAATGAGACCAAGTCTGACCAACGGTCTAAACAAATGGGATCTCTAAACCTTTCCGTTACAGGAGGTACGACAAGTAACCGACCACACTCAAGTGCGACATGGCGGACCCCTAGTTTAGGCCCTGATTATTCTATTTAAGGGCTAGGTTTAGCTAGATAACCTTTATTATGTTTTCATTGGTCTGGTCTACCATGGTTTAAGTTGTTTGTAGTGGTAAGACCTGTTGAAAAGTTAAAATTTTAAATTAAAACCAAAATTTTAGGTGTGGGTCTTACAACTCCACCTCCCAACAAAGAAATTTTGTCCTCGAAATTTGGCATACCTTTATCATTGAACGAATGCAGATATTGCTCCTGCATGTCTTCTTCCTTCTCCCATGAAGCTTCTTCTTCATTGTGACTCTTCCATATCACCTTGACAAAAGGAACACTTCTGTTTCTAAGTTCTTGTATCTTTTGGTCTGAAATTCTTGAAGGTTCAACTTCATATGATAAATCATCCTTTAGCTATGGTGGTTCGGTCGTCAACACATGTCCTGGGTCACTAATGTACTTTTTTAGCATAGACATGTGGAATATGTTGTGGACACCAGATAGCACTAGAGGTAGTGCCAATTGGTAGGCTATAGCTCCACTCTTTTGAGGATTTCATAGGGTCCAACATATCGAGGACTCAACTTTTCCTTCTCATCGAATCTCTTCACTTCTCTAAAAAGAGAAACATTTAAGAATACTTTATCTTTGACCTCAAATTCTAATTTCTTTCATTTTACATCAGCATAACTCTTCTATCCAGTTTGAGCTGCTTTAATTCTTGCTCGAATCAAATCTACTTTCTCACAGGTTTCTTGGACAATGTTAGGTTTGATAATTCTTCTTTTGTTAACCTTGTTCTAGTACAATGGGGTCCTGTATTTTCTCCCTTATAATGCATCATATGGAGCCACGCCTATTGTAGCTTGGTAGCTATTAGTTTAGCCAGACTCCATAACTGCCAAGTTCATATTTCACTTGGTTTTAAAATCCAATGTACATGCATTGAGCATATCTTCCAATATTTTGATCGTCCTTTTGAATAGGCCATCGTTTTGCAGATGATATGCTATACTAAACTTCAATTAAGTACCCATCACACTCTATAATCCTTGACAGAAGCGCGAGGAGAATCGTGGGTCTCTGTCTGATAATATACTGGTTGATACTCCATGTAGTTGAACAATGTTGTTGATGTATAATCTGGCTAGTCGATCCATGGAACACTGTGGGCAGACAAAATGAATCTTGTAGTCTTTGTGAACCGATCGACAATTACCTAAACAACATTTATAGCTTGAGCTATTAAAGGTAAACCTGTGATGAAATCCATTGTTATGTGATCCCATTTCCATTTAGGGACCAGTAATGGTTGTAACTTTCTTACTGATCTTTATCTATCAGTCTTTACTTATTGGCAGGTTAAATACTTATATACAAAGTTGGCCACATTAGCCTTTATTCTTCTCCACCAAAAGTTTTTCGTAAGGTCTTGATACATTTTGGTGTTGCCAGGATGCATGGTGTAAGGAGTAGTATGAGCATCTACGATGACGACTTCTTTAATGTTCTCTTTGCTTTCAGGTATGCACAGTCTTCCTTGAAAATAGAGCAATCCATCATCTCCCATAGAGAAATCAGGGACGGAGTGACTTTTTTCTAGTTCTATCATGATCTTCTATAGGTATACATCCTTTGGTAATTCTTCCTTTATGTTTTCAGGGAGGGTTGGCTTGATACTCAGTGCACTGAAAAGGTCAAAGGGGGATATAACAAATTCCTCGAGTAAGGCTTTTGTGGTTAACTCACCATGTGTTATTTGATGTTGCAAATTCACCACATATGCTACCATGTATGCTTCTTCCTCGTCTTCTTGTCAGGTTTTGTCCTTTGTGTAGCCAACTTTCCTGCTTAAGGCATCAGGTACTAAATTGGCCTTTATCAGGTGGTACTGTATGTTTATTTCGTAATCCTTGAGTAATTCCAACCACCATCGTTGTGTCATGTTTAGCTCTTTTTGATTGAGCAAATGGACTAAGCTCTTATGGTCTAACATGATCTTGAATGCTGCACCGAATAGGTAGTGTCTCCGTATTTCTAGTGTGTAGACCATAGCTGCCAATTCCTAGTCATGAGTAGGATAGTTTTTCTCATGTTCTTTCAATTAACAAGATGCATAAGCAGCAACTCAATCGTGTCGCATGAGAACACAACCTAGTCCTACGTTGGATGCATCAATGTACACAGTGTAACCAGTAACTCCATCAAGTATTGTCAACACTGGGGCTGTTACAAGCTTCTCTTTTAAGGTTTTGGAAACTTTCTTCTCATTTCGTCGTCTATTCGAACTTCTGTCCTTTATTCTTGAGTTGGGTAAGTGGCACCGTGATTCGAGAGTAGTCTTGAATGAATCATCAATAATACCCTGTGAGACCTAGGAAACTCCTTACTTCAGTAACTGTCTTCGAGGCTTCCCACTCTAGCACTACTTATACGTTTCTAGGGTCCATAGCTATCCCTTCTCATGAGACAACATGTCCTAGGAATGCCACTTTCCTTAGCTAAAACTCACACTTTTTAGCTTTTCTTCCTTGAGTCATTGGATGACTTTTCTCAAATATTCTTCATGTTCTTCAGGAATCTTAGAATATACAAGGATGTCATCAATGAACACTATGACGAATTGATCTAGGTAATCATAAAATATCTATTCATTAACATGAATGAGGCTGGGGCATTTGTCAATCCAAATAACATAATCTTGAACTCAAAATGACCATATCAAGTTCTAAAAGCTATTTTGAAATATAGGATTCTCTAATTTTTAGTTGGTGATAACCTGATCGTAAATCGATCATTGAGAATACTGATGTTCCTTGTAATTGGTCAAATAGATCATCGATTCTGGGTAGCGAATATCTATTCTTGATTATTAGTTTATTTAGTTCTCGATAGTCAATGCATAACCTGACACTTCCATCTTTCTTCTTGATAAACAAGATCAGTTCTCCCCATGGGGAGATGCTTGGTCTAATAAAACCTTTATCTAACAAATCTTGTAATTATACTTTGAGTTCCTTTAATTCTATAAGTGCTGGGAGAAGATCAATTACAAATTCTGCTGCTCTTTCAGGTGGTGTTTCGGCCCAAATCCGTCTTGTGGGTCCTCCTCACCGACTGGACCTGCAAGACAAGGAAAGGCAAAGAAGGGAGGTGGGCTGGATGCCCCGGGTCCACTCTGATGCCAATGTTAGGCTCTTTGAACAGTCAATGGGCTAGGTGTCGAGCCCACTAGGATAATATAAGAAAAGTGTGGGGTGAGGTGAGATTCTCCATCCCAAGTTTCAGAGCATGAATCTCTAGAAGTAAATGAGCAGTAAATGTTGTCTGTAAAAAACCTCAGGATTCTCCCTATTTATAGTGAATAGTGCGAAACCCCTAGATGTCGATCTTACCATTTGTTCTTGTGTTATAGGGGTTTTCTTGTGTCGAATGGGGGATCTCCATGTGGCACTGACAGATCTCCACATGGCGCTAACACCGGATCCTATGTGTAAGGGTTGTATTGCTAGCGTGGCGTAATTCCCCAACACTTGCCTCGTTGCCCTGTCGAATCTGTAGGGTTCGACTGAGCAAAAAATAGAGAAATGGGTTTCCCCCTAACAACTTGCCTCATTGCTCTGCTGAATTCGGAAGATTTGGATTATTCATATCCTCCTGCTTGGTGAGGCGAGTGGCCTGGTCAACATCCGTAAAAAGTGCGTCGTGTTTATTGCGAAGGGTGTAGGTCCCAGTCCGAAGTGGTCCCTGCCATTTGATCACATCGGTATTGCATAGGGCACAGGTCCGTGGCCGTGGTGGGCGCTGCGGTCAACCCGCCACGGCCTTGTTGAGGGTGTAGTGCCATGGCCGTCACGTGCAGACCACGTGACCCGATCTAATATGACCAACGTGGGCACGGCGGCCAGTACACATTGGTCATTTACTGAGGAAGAAATACCGAGGCTGGCATGAGATTGTCACGTGTTCCGAGCCAATTCGACCGATGTGGGCACTGCGGCCAATACACATCGGTCATTTGCAGAGGAAGAAATGTCGAGGCCATCACGAGATTGTCACGTGTTTCGAGCCAATTCGACCGATGTGGGCACTTCGGCCAATTCACATCGGTCATTTGCTGAGGATGAGAGTCTGAGGCCGTCACGAGATTGTCACGTGATCCGAGCTAATTTGACCGATGTGGGCACTTCGGCCAATTCACATCGGTCTTTTGCTGAGGATGAGAGTCCGAGGCCGTCACGGGATTGTCACGTGATCCGAGCCAATTTGACCGATGTGGGCACTTCGGCCAATTCACATCGGTCTTTTGCTGAGGATGAGAGTCCGAGGCCATCACGGGATTGTCACGTGATCCGAGCCAATTTTACCGATGTGGGCACTTCGGCCAATACACATCGGTCATTGCTGAGGAAGAAATGGCGAGGCCGTCACCGGATTGTCACGTGATCCGAGCCAATTCGACCGATGTGGGGACTGCGGCCAATACACAACGGTCATTTGCTGAGGATGAGACGTCGAACCCACATGACCGTTTTGGATGCTGCGATCAATACACACATCGGCGCGATCTGTCAGAGAAAGTCTGAGTCCGTCATGAACTACTTGTCCGAATGTAAGTCTGGAAGAATGCTCCTGGATCCGGGTCTGGATCCGGGTTGGTCATGGATACCGCAAGGCGGGACCCGTTCAACGGACCCGGTACGTGTTGTCTGTAATAAATGCACCGACCGATGACCCAGTAGTTTGCTCCCACGTGGATTGAACATGCATGGGGTCTTATAAAAGGGGCGGTGGGGTATGAAGGCCCCTCATTCTGAGATTACTCTTTTGGCTGCATTCATTGGTTTTTTGGCTCTGCACGTCGGTGCCTGCTTGGCACCTCGGCTTGGATAGCGCGCAACGGCTCGGTTCTTGTCACATCGGTGTTACCGTATATCAGAAATCAGTAAGTATTCTTTTCTTCCAAGTCTTTTGAAACATGGCTGATGAGGGTAGGGAGATCGAGGTGGAAATAGACATAAAGGGTGAGGGGACATCTTCCAGCAGTAGCAGTAGTAGTCCGTCCTCGTCCGGCAGTGGGATGACTTCGGGCACGTCCTCCCCTAGCAGATCCACGGAATGGGTTTCCGAGGGCGGTGCCGAGGTGGAATTGATGACCGAGGGAGAGGTTAAAGGGGGGCAACCAGGTCCTACTGCTGGGCCTTCACGTCGTGATCTTTTGATGGGCGTGTCCACACACGAGGTTGGCTCTGAGGTTTTGATCCATGCTAGGGAGGAGGCCGAGGCTCCCCCAGAGTTTGATGCTCGTGGAGAGGTTTGCCTTTTGACCAAGGCCGAGTTCAACAGTCTCCGGGAATGGTACCAGATACCAGACAACGTGGAGATTAGATTTCCCACTGCGGGGGAGCGAGCCTGCTGGAGCCAGAGGTCGGAGCTGTGCGTCAACCTCGAGATGTTTAAGGCCGGCTTCCGAGTTCCAGTACCGAAGTTGGTGGTCGAGATCTTAGAATACTACCAAGTGGCCCCTATCCAACTGATGCCGAACTCTTGGAAGAACTTGATAGCATTCATTATCTACTTCCGGAGGTTAGGGCACGTACCGACCCTGAACATGTTTCGCCACATATTCACCTTCAATGATTACTGTCGGACGGGGTGGTACTATTTTGCCAAGAGGCCCGACTACAGCGACCTCCTAGCTGACAAGCCGACCTCAATCAAACTGTGGAAGAACAAATTCTTCTATATCCGAGGTGAAGATGTGCTGCTGAGGAATGTGTGGAAGAAGTTGGATGCCGAGACACTCAACACAGATGTCTCCCTACTTCCCGAGGAATCTGAGATGTTGCGTCTCGCTTGGCACTCCAAGGGGGCTCCCATTAGCGTGGCCGAGTTGAAGGACCCCCTCGTTTTGGCCGAGAACCATCTGTGTGAGTATCATTTTGGTATAAGAATTGGACGACGTCGACATACTAACTTGGCTGATTCTTTTGTTGCTTTTTCGCAGTGAAGCTGAACAAGACATATCTGATGGAGCTGAAGAAGAAGGATGCTGCTCGTAAGGAGGCCGCGACGAAGATGGCGCAGGAGGAACGAGTCATGAAGGCATCGGCGGACCAGGCCGGCGTTGAGACTGATGTGATGAAGAGGCCACCGAAGAGGACACGTAAGTTCTCACCCGATACTGCCTTGGCCGAGGCCACACGCGTCTATGCGATGCCACTAACTCTGCGGTACTGTGTGCTTGATTTTTCAAGAAGGATGAGTACTGCGGCGGGGCCGGAGGCAATACTCGCTCTTGGAGAGGCAGCAGGAGGCAGCGCGGGCAGGCAGCCTACCCCGGTCCAGGTTCAGGCGTTCTCGGCTCCCCCACAAGAGAGGCCGAGGATAATCCAGGGGCAGGGGGGTCCCTACTGAGTTTGGGCGACTCCCCCTGGTGGGTCCCTGCCCGCGGGATCGCACCGGTGACGAACAAGCTTTCCACCCGGATTGGGCGCTGACTGAGGAGGATACGGCAATGGGTGACATCCACACTGCAAAAGAGCTGATGAAGGGGGCCATCCTGCCTCGGGACCGGTCAATAGTGCAGGGACTTCCCATGCCTTCACTTATCTCTGGGGCGGATACGCTGGGTGTATTGGTAAGTAATCAGGGCATGATAGTGTCGCCCTCTCCATTTTTAACTTGTTCGTGATTGTCTGCTGACTGTTCTTCGTGTTTTGGTGTAGCTTGGTGTATATATGGAGACGCTAAAGGAGCGTGCCGAGGAGATGGCCCGGGACTTGGCCGAAACGGACAGTAAACTGCATACGACCGAAGAAGAACGGGACCATGCCCGAACGCAACTTCGGTACAAGGAGCGGGAGGTGACGTCTATTTCTACCGAGGTGACCCGTCTACATAAAGAGCTTGCCCAGTTACGCGATCGTAAGCGCCATCTTGAGGAGGAAGCCAAGGCCAGGGAGGATCGGGTCAGCCAGCTGAAGTCGGCCCTAGAGCGGGCGAGAGAGAAGAGGACCAAGTTCAAGGCAGCTTATCTGAAAACGTGCTCTCTCACCGCGGGGTCAGTATGGCTATACTAGAAGTCCGAGGACTTCAAGGAATTGGTGGGGCGCTGTTCTCTTCAAAGCTTCTCCGAGGGGGCACAGGCCTTGAAGGAGTTCGTGGACGAGAAGGTGCCGGGTATAGACTATACGGGAGCCGAATGCCTTGCCCCTGCTGACGAGGAGGTTGAGATCCCCGAAGTAGACGACGCCGAAATGCTTCGGAGGTTAGAAACAGTGTTCGAGGGTGAGGAACTTCTGGCTTCCCCGGACTTAGAGGAGACACCTGCGACCCCTCAGGACGGCGCAGTCTCACCAATGGGCACGCCACCAATTCTTGAATTTGTTTTTCGGGTCGGCACGGAAGATGCGGGGTGCAGCGGGACAGATCCTCCTGCCGACAGTGCTTATCGCACCGACGTGAACCCTTCGGAAGATTGATACCAATTTTTTTTTTTTTTGCATTGATGTACCCAATATCCGTCTTTTTCGGCGCTCATGTAAACTTGATATTAGAAATAATGAAAAACACCTTTGTCTTGAATTGTGCCGTTTGTTCTCGCCTTGTTTTGAAAATGGTTGCGTTTGAATTGAACAGTCCTCTCGGCACGGAGCCGTGTCTACCCTCCTTGGCCCAATGCATTCCACACTTGGTGAAATCTTTGGGCCGAATGGGTCCCGCCTTGGCACAATGCCAGAGAGGTTATTCGTGTCGGCACAGAGCCGTGTCTACCCTCCTCGGCCCAATGCGTTCCACACTTGGTGAAATCTTTGGGCCGAATGGGTCCCGTTCCAACATGGTGCCGGAGAGGATTTTCGCATCGGCACGGAGCCATGTCTACCCTCCTCGGCCCAATGGGTTCCACACTTGGTGAAATCTTTGGGCCGAATGGGTCCCGTTCCGGCACGATGCCGGAGAGGATTTTTGCATCGGCACAGAGCCGTGTCTACCCTCCTCGGCCCAATGCGTTCCACACTTGGTGAAATCTGTGGGCCGAATGGGTCCCGCCTCGGCACGATGCCAGAGAGGATATTCGTGTCGGCACGGAGCCGTGTCTACCCTCCTCGGCCCAATGCGTTCCACACTTGGTGAAATCTTTGGGCCGAATGGGTCCCGCCTCGGCACGGTGCCGGAGAGGATATTCGTGGTGGGCGCCAAACTGTTTCGGCCCAAATCCGTCTTATGGGTCCTCCTCGCTGACTGGACCTGCAAGACAAGGAAAGGGAAAGAAGGGAGGCGGGCTGGATGCCCCGGGTCCACTCCGATGCCAAAGTTAGGCTCTGTAAACAGTCAATGGGCTCGGTGTCGAGCCCACTAAGATATTATAAGAAAAGTGTGGGGTGAGGTGAGATTCTCCGTCCCAAGTGTCAGAGCGTGAATCTCTAGAAGTAAATGAGCAGTAAATGTTGTCTGTAAAAAACCTCAGGATTCGCCCTATTTATAGTGAATAGTGCGAAACCCCCAAATGCCGATCTTACCATTTGTTCTTGTGTTATAGGGGTCTTCTTGTGTCGAATGGGGGATCTCCACGTGGCACTGACAGATAACCACGTGGCGCTAACACCGAATCCTATGTGTAAGGGTTGTATTGCTAGCGTGGCGTAATTCCCCAACAGGTGGCATACTAGGTAAATCTTCAAGGAATTCGTTATACTCACAATTCTGCCAATTTGGGCTTTTCCACAGTAGTATCTCCTACAGATGCAATGTATGCAATACAGCCCTGATCTAACAACTTACTTGCTTACAAGGGAAAAATAAGAAGCTTCTTCTGCTCTTGGGCTTGTCTCCGATGAACACAATTGGTTTATCACCATCAACTTGGTGCCTAGAGGCCGACACATGGATGCAATAGTGCACTTCTATGAGTTTGTGGATTACTGCCTCACTATTTGCTACAAAATTTGCCTTCCTTGTCTGATCATGAGGACCATTATCTATTCTTCTTGTACACATGGACCGGTAGTCTTCCCTACGGTCACTTACTTACCTAGTTGTTTGCTAACTTGGGTTTTAATCTCACTTTGGAGCTTGACACTGAAACTCAAGTTCACACTGATTTTAGTTGGGACATGTTTCATAAGCTCGGGCTTCTAGATATTGTACTCAGTGATGAGGAGCTAGAGTGACATCCACCACCTCGTCCCATTCGTCGTCGTCAGCCTTCCAGGAGGGCTCAGCGTAGGGTTGCCATTTCTTCCTCTTCTTCTAAGGATGAGTTAGCAGTACCTAGCAGCAGTGGAGATGCTTTTTCCCATGTAGGTTGATTCCAGTGAGGAGGCTCCATTTCAGGCTAGTTGTAGTGGGTGAGGCTAATTTTGCTAATGTTGAGCAGGAGAGTTCATCACATGCTGTAGGTGGTGATGAGGTTATAGTAGTAGTGGCTCCTTAGACTACAATTATTGAGATAGAGGAGCTACGAGGGCTGTTGGGTGACGTTCGCTCTTTAGTGACTACTTTGGATGACCAGTGACAGGCACACGAGACCGGTTTAGCTACACACAAGAGGTGTATGCTTCAGAAGCTAACCAGTATGGAGCAGTGAGTGTCCGTGCTTGAGTGAGGTTTCATCCAATTCCAGGATACGTTGGATGCTATTAGACACAGGTCACTTACACCCAGACTGAATAGTTACTATGGGTCTCATTATGCCTATGCCTAGCGATGGCTATGACGGCATCAGCTATACGTGAGAGCACTCATCATCGGTGGCTTCAGTCAGTTGTGAGAGTCAGAGCCACCTATTCTATAGATAGTCCTAGTTGTCAGGATCATGGCACTCAACAGTCAGATGCCTAGTCATTTCATCTCTATCTCTGTTATCTCATCAAATATTTTATACATTTTATTTTGATATTAGCTTTTAATTGATATTGATGGGTGAGGATCCGATTTGTAGATGCCGACCCATCATTAGTACATTACTCACTTTGGGTTTAGCGTATGTTTATCTTTTGTTTTATGCATATGGATGTCATACGCTTTCACTAATCATTATTTTTTTTGTAGCTTATTCATGGTTCTTACCCCCCATATAGTAATAGCTTATGCTTTCAATTTAAGCTTTATCAGTTTGTAGTGTGTATGTATGCTCTGTTTTAATAGTAAGTGTTGCTTTTTCGTGCTTCGATACCAACTTCTGTCACACCTTATTCCCGATGTATAGGTACCATGGAATGGACGAGATCTTCACATCCTAATTTAGGGCATTGGAAATCCCCTTCCATGATCATGGGACACGGAACATACACTAGTAAAAATAACATAAAAAAAGAAATAGTAATAAATTTACACCAATAGATTTTTAAAGGATTTCAACAGGAGAGTTTAGCCAATGTACTACAAATAATTAAACATTTATTCGCTGAAATATTCAAATGATAATAATAATAATAATTATCCCGAACCATAATAAGCATAGGTATATAAATAATTAAATCCTTACAAATGTAAATTATTTAAATGAGCAACACTTCCCTAAATTCAAATAAAACCAACTGAATCAATTAAGTTTACCTATTGTTCAAAGTATTTATCCATAGGCACAATCGTCATACTCGTGCGTATCATCACGAACTTCACCATCGCTAATGTCCATAGCGTCGCAATCAATTATATCTGCATCTAAAAGAATTTGTGTATACAAGGGTAAACTCAACCATCGAGCTCAGTAAGAGAATCAAACATGCACAAACAAGATGCATGATTTAACACTACGGTTTGGTAAACTGTAAGTGTTAACTCAGGAAAATGAACACATGGAGTCTCTAGCTATATGTGAAAGATTTGTAAGTACAAATTTCGAGGACGAAATTTCTTTTAAGGGTGGTGGAGTTGTAAGACCCACACGCCACGAAACTGATCTATCTTTAAGTTCTTGTGTCGAGACCGGTCTTCCCATTATAACTGGCTCAAGTGAATCAATTGTTTGAAGAAACCACAAGATAGGATAAGCAACAAGTCAAATTTAGTTAGTGTGATTGACTGGTTAAGTTGTGAGGAAGCAACTAGTCAAAAACTAAAAAGCAGTAAATTTTTGATGTGTGGTGGCAGTTTTGAGGGGTGTGGTCGGTATGTATGGTCGAACGTGAGACCACATGCATGAGACCACACAATGTGTGGTTGCATATTTTGGATGTGTGGTGGCATGGATTCTGCGACCACACGTGTGACCATAGGATGCTGAACCGACTCCGAGTTTTAGAAACTTTCCAAAACATAAGGGTTCTCTTTCCTAATTAAAGTAGGACTCTATACGGAGGTTTTCCTATATATAAGGGACGTTGCTTAACCTCTCTCACTCTTTTAGAACCCAAATTGAAACTCTAAACCTAAGAGAGAAAGAGAGAAGAAGAGAAGAAGAAGAAGAGAAGGAGAGGAAAGCTTGAGGAAGGTGTTACAGAGAAGAATTCAATCTCTATAGAAAGCAGGTATGGACTTGACTCTATAGGGTAGATTAGATAGAATAGGCTATTTTTAACTTGATGTGTGAAACCTAATACAATGATTCAGTTATAGGTTTTCCATGGGAAACCATAGAGAATAGGTTAGGGATAATAGATGAGGCAAAAACTATGATTAGAGGCTATAGAATGATCTTAGGGTGAATCCCATTGATGAACCAATAGCAAGAACTCGTATGAGAAGTAAAATCAACCAAACATCATGTAGTTGTAGCCTGTGGTCGACTATAGAGTGACCAGAGGATCGACCATAGCTATTCAAAAAGTTCCCAGGAAAGGTGTGGTGGTAGGGTGTGGTCGCATAACATGCGACCACAGGGTCCGACCACACAGTGTGCGGTCGCATAATTCCGACCACAGGTCCGACCACAAGTCCGATCACATGATAATAGCAAGCATATTTTGAGACCAAATAGGGTTTTCAACTACTGTAACTTGGTAAACTTAAACCCTAACTTGCATACATTAATTGTTTAGGTTCCCAATAGATTCAAAGTGACTTCCAAAGCTTGGAAGAGGAAAAAACATCGATCAAATGTGAGGGAACCAAACCAGTTGTAAGACCCGCACGCCACGAACCCAGTTTAACTTTACGTTCTTGTGTCGTGACTGGTCTTCCCATCATAACCGGCTCAAGTGAATCAATTGTATGAAGAAAACAAAAGATAGGATAAGCAACAAGTCAAATTTAGTTGGTGTGATTGACTGCTTAAGTTGTGAGGAAGCAACCAGTCAAAAATAAAAATCAATAAATTTTGGACATGAGGTGGCAATTTTGAGGGGTGTGGTCGATATGTGTGGTCGGACGTGAAACCACACAACGTGAGACCACATGCATGAGACCACATCGTGTGGCCACATCTTTTGGATGTGTGGTCACACGGATTCTACGTCCACAAGTGCGACCCCAAGATTCTGAACTGACTCCGAGTTTTGGAAACTTTCCAAAACTTAAGGGATCTCTTTCCTAATTAAAGTAGGACTCTATATGGAGATTTTTCTCTATATAAGGGACGTTCCTTAGCCTTTCTCACTCTTTTAGAACCCAAATTGAAACTCTAAACCTAAGAGAGAAAGTGAGAAGAAGAAAAGAAGAAGAAGAGAAGGAGAGGAAAGCTTGAGGAAGGTGTTACAGAGAAGAATTCCATCTCTACAGCAAGCTTGAGGTATGGACTTGACTCTGTAGGGTAAATCAGATAGAATAGTTTATTTTCAAGTTGATATGTGAAACCTAATACAATGATTCAGTTATAGGTTTTTCATTGGAAACCATAGAGAATAGGTTAGGGATAATGAATGAAGGAAAAACTATGATTAGAGGCCATAGAATGATCTTAGGGTGAATCCCATTGATGAACCATGAGGAAGAACTCGTATGAGAAGTAAAATCAACCGAACAACATGTGGTCGCAGCCTCTGGTTGAGTACAGGGTAACCAGAGGATCGACCACAGCTATTCGGGAAGTTCCCAAGAGAGGTGTGGTGGCAAGGTGTGGTCGCATATTGTGCGACCATAGGGTCCGACCACACAGTGTGTGGTCACATAATTCTGACCATAGGTCCGACCACACGTCCGACCACACGATAATAGCAAGCATATTTTGAGACCAAACAGGGTTTTTAACTACTGTAACTTGGTAAACTTAAATCCTAACTTACATATATTAATTGTTTAGGTTCCCAATAGATTCAAAGTGAATTTGAAAGCTTGGAAGAGGAACAAACATCAATCAAAGGTGAGGGAACAAAACCAGTTGCAAGACCAGCACGCCACAAATCCGGTCTAACTTTACATTCTTGTATCGAGACCGGTCTTCCCATCATAACCGGCTCAAGTGAATCAATTGTATGAAAAAACCACAAGATTGGATAAGCAACAAGTCAAATTTCATTAGTGTTGTTGACTGGTTAAGTTGTGTAGAAGCAACCAGTCAAAAACTAAAAAGTAGTAAATTTTGGACGTGTGGTGGCAGTTTTAAGGGGTGTGGTTGATATGTGTGGTCGGACGTGAGACCACACAACGTGAGACCACATGCATGAGACTACACGATGTGTGGTCGCATATTTTGGATGTGTGGTCTCACGGATTTTGTGACCACACGATGCTGAACCGACTCCAAAACTTAAGGGATCTCTTTCCTAATTAAGGTAGGACTCTATATGGAGGTTTTCCTATATATAAGGGACGTTGCTTAACCTCTCTCACTCTTTTAGAACCCAAATTGAAACTTTAAACCTAAGAGAGAAAGAGAGAAGAAGAGAAGAAGAAGAAGAAGAGAAGGAGAGGAAAGCTTAAGGAAGGTGTTACAGAAAAGAATTCTATCTCTACAGCAAGCTTGAGGTATGGACTTGACTCTATAGGGTAGATCAGGTAGAATAGTTTATTTTCAACTTGATATGTGAAACCTAATACAATGATTCGGTTATATGTTTTTCATGGGAAATCATAGAGAATAGGTTAGGGATAATGGATGAAGGAAAAACCATGACTAGAGGCCATAGAATGATCCTAGGGTGAATCCCATTGATGAACCATGAGGAAGAATTCGTATGAGAAGTAAAATCAACCAAACATCATGTGGTCACAGCCTCTGGTTGACTACAGGGTGACCAGAGGATCGACCACAGCTATTCGGGAAGTTCCCAAGAAAGGTGTGGTGGCAGGGTGTGGTCGCATAACCACAGGGTCCAACTACACAGTGTGTGGTCGCATATATTCCAACCACAGGTCCGACCACACATGTTACACTCCAATTCTGAATCAACTAGAATGGTGCGATGAACTGTCCATAGACCAACGATTCAATCAGGATCTCGTATAGGCCGTGCCCATTCGATTAAACTAGACACATCCCACAAGAAAATTCTGAGTAAATAAACGATAACAAAAGTCTTTAATATTAATGAACTGAGTATTTGACAGTGATAGCATAATTAAGTATCTAATTATCTCCAATATACCTCAAGACATAAAATAAAGTAAACTAATCAATTACATGTTCCCATAACTAAACTAAGCTAATAAAAAACACATGAGTTGCACTGGTACGACGAATCATGCGCATCTTCTTCAGCTTCTATGTCCATCGTAGCAATGTGTCCATACATCAGCATATTCATATATTCTTCAACAGTAGGACCTACATCAAGAACTAAAAATATTCGACGTTGAAAGGGTGAGTACACATCACGTCTTAGCGAATAAACAAAACAATGTAACAAACATATACATGCATTCAATTCATATCTTTGGTCTGGTTTATAAGTTCGCAATGTGCTATAGAAAGGTTTGGTAGCCGCCGCACCTCTATACACGAGTGTGTGAATCCGCCCAATGGATCAAACACCATTGCCATCTCACATGCACCCACCATGGAATAGAGATAGAACTAAAGTGTCCGGATCAAACACCGCCATAGAGATAGAGCTAAGGCCCCCCGACAGAGTCAACCACATGGTCCAAGACCACCTCCCCTGATGCCCTACGATGTAATAGTTCTACTAAGGTAATGACGATACGTCAATGTTAGTGAGCAAGACTTGAGTAGGGATAGAGCTAGAGTCTGGTGATGAGGTCAAAGACCACCATGCCATTTCCTCCCCTTGATGCTCCACTTACGTCCAACACACCAACCACATACATACATTCACATGCCTATTCAACATCATCATCATCATCATATTATAAATAAACAGAATTAAATATGCATGAACAGTAATAGCAGGAATATTGGATGACATGTGAGATGCATATTACAAGCATACATGCATAAAATCAATCATGGCATTGGACTCAACAAAGTAAATAGTTTATTATTATCCATTTAGTTTAGGTCTTGTTCCCTCACCTTTGATCATTGGTTGTTCCTCTTCTAAGCTTTGTAAATCACTTTTAAACTACTTGGAAACCTAATAAATTTATGGATTCTAAGTTAGAGTTTATATTTATTAATTATGATGTTTAAATGTCCCATTTGGAATTAATCAGACCTCCAGAAGTTGAGTGGTCATAGGTGTGGCTGAATCTCTGGTCTCAATTTCTGTGACCACAAGGTGTGTGGTCGATACGTGTGGTCGCATATCATGCGACCACACAAATGAGACCATTCCCTCCCTGGAAACTTCCCGAGGGCGTGTAGTCGACACATGTGCCTCGTATGGTTGACCATAGCTACGACACAAGAGTGTTTGATCAACTTTCATTCTCAGTTTAATCCCTTCATGATTTGATTCCTTGATCTATCATTAGGGTCCTTCTTATGATTGATCTATGGCCTTAATTTCATATTTTTCACAATCATCTACTCCAACCTACTCTTCATGGATTTCTTTTGAGTTTTCGTCTATGGGTCTCATGGTTGAGTTCCTACTTTCAATCAATACTTCATTCATGATCTATTCTAGGCATTCAACTAATGTAGGGGATGTTTTCATACCTTAAACTTGCTGAAGAATCAGAGCTCTCTTTGAAATTCCTTCTCTTAGTCTTCCTCTTCAATTCTCCTTCTCTTCCTCCTCCTCTCTTTCTCTCTCTTTTAGTTTGAGTTTTAGAAGAATGAAAGAGGCTAAGGGATGTCCTATATATAGAGAAAAACCCTCCATATAGAGACCTACTTGGATTAGGAAAGAACCCTTTTAGATTAGAAAAGTTTCCTAATTTCAGAGTCAATCCTACCATCGTGTGGTCGCAGGATCCGTCGACCACATGTCCCAGACTCCAGTGGTCTCATTATTTTGAGGTATGGTTAACCACACCTATTTAGGTATACCCACACGTCTCAATTGGATGATTTATGGTTTGAATTCCATACCTAGCCTTGTGGTTTCTTTACGCCCTTGGTCTGCTTGGTCCGACCATGATAGGAAGATCTGATACAAGGTGGTAAGACTGGGTTAGTATGATACAGGTCTTATAACTCCCCCCCTCTTATACAAATTTTGTCCTTGAAATTTACACATACCTTTCGAGTCGAAAAAGTGAGGATATTGCTTTCTCATAATATTATCTTATTCCCATGTAATCTCTTCCATGTTTTAGCTCCTTCAAGTGACTTTAACATAGTAAATGTTACGGTTTCTTAGACGTTGAACCTTCCGACTGATAATTTCAATTGGTGCTACATCAAATGTCAAATCATCAGTTAGACCCGATGGATCCGCTGTTAGCACGTGTGTTGGATTTTGGATGTACTTCTTCAGTAATGAAATATGAAATACATCATGTATAGTTGACATGGATGGGCGTAGTGCTAACTGATACGCTACATTCCCACGTCTAGCTAGAACTTCATAAGGTCCAATATACCTGGGATACCATTTTCCCTTCTGTCCAAACCTTTTTAAACCATGCATAGAAGATATTTTTAGAAATACCTTATCACCTATGGTGAATTTGAGATCTCTGCGTCGATTATCTACATATTGTTTTTGACGGTTCTGAGCTGTTCGGACTCTTTCCTTGATAATGTCGACTACTCGACAAGTCTCTTCAACAAACTCTGGTCCAACCATACTCTGTTCTCCAACTTCATTCCGAAATAAAGGAGCTTGACAATTCCTATCGTACAGTGCTTCATAGGGTGACATCTGTAATGAACTGGTTGAGAGAGATGAACCCGCACCACATTTTTGAACCTTTGAACCGAAACCCCCAACTAGCGCGTCACGCGTAAGAACCTAAACAACTCAGGTGAGAGCTCCGTGACCTGTTCGTTATATGCAAACTCAATCAATGGTAATTTCTCATCCCATGATCCGTTGAAATCAATTACGCATGCTCGGAGCATATCTTCTAAAATTTAAATGTACGTTCTGACTGTCCATCGATCTGAGGATGGAATGCAGTACTAAACTTCAACCTTGTATCCATAGCTTTCTGTAATCCTTTCCAAAACCTTGAAGTAAAATGTGGATCTCTGTCGGACACGATGCTTTCAGGTATACCATGGAATTTGACAATATTATCAACATACAGCTTAGCGAACCTCTCTAGGTATACTGAGATTGTTTAGCTATGAAACAAGCTATCTTAGTCAAATGATCTACAATCACCCAGACCGCGTCAACTACTCGGGGAGTCAATGGTAATCCGGTGACGAAGTCCACAATAATGCAGTCCCATTTCCATGCCGGTTCTGGCAGTGGCTGCAACAATCCTACAGGTCATTGCCTTTCAGCCTTTATCCACTAACAATTTAGGCATTGAGATACAAATTTAGCTACATCCATTTTCATTCCTCTCCACCAATAGACTTTCTTTTAATCATGGTACATCTTCATGCTTCCAGGGTGTACCGAATACGCAGTGGTGTGGGATTCCTTCATGAGTCTTTGTCTAATATCCAAGTCTTCATTTTTTGGAACACATACCCTTCCTTTGTATCTTAGTACCTTTTCAACATCTAAGGTGAACTCAAGAGTAGTCCTACCTTTTTCAAGGTCTTCTTGCACCGTTCTCAAATAAGGGTCTAATTTAATAACTGTCTTCACCTCGTCTATCAGATCAGGTACAATCTTCAATGTAGCAAACTTGTTTGAGAATAGATTTATAAACCCTTGGTCAGTTGATTCATTTGGAATATCATTCACGAACTGTTATTTATCATAATCAAATACTCTTCCTGTGACACACTACAACATTTGCACTAGCTTCTTCTTGGGATTCTCTCATAGCTTTCCTGCTTAGTGCGTCAGCAACTACATTAACTTTTCCTGTATGATACTAGATATCGCAATCATAATCCTTCATTAATTCCAGCCATCTTTTCTGTGTCATGTTAAACTCCTTCTATAAAATGATGAGTGAGACTCATATGATCTAATTTAATTTAAAATTTCTCTACATACAAATAATCTCTCTATATCTTAATAGCATGTACCATCGCTGCTAATTCCAAGTCATGAGTGGGATAGTTCTTCTCATGTGTCTTCAATTATCTTGATGCATACGTAATTATTGTTCTCCTTGCATAAGCAAACATCCCAAACCTAAACCAGACGCATCGGTGTACAAGGTAAATGGTTGTCCTGGGATCGAAATAGTCAAGATGGGAGTTGATATCAATCTAGCCTTCAATGTTTGAAAATACTCTTCACATTTATCGGTTCAAATAAAATTTTCTCCTTTCTTTTATCGGTCAAAACAAACTTTTCTTTTTTCTTTGTCAGACTGGTGAGAGGTACAGCGATTCTAGAGTAATCTTCTATGAATCGTCGATAATAACCAGCTAAACCTATGAAACTTCTGATTTCAGCAACATTCTTAGGTGATTCCCATTTTACAATGGCTTCAGTCTTGCTAGGATCCACTTTAATTCCTTTAGTGAATACAAGAAAGTGACTTCATTCAGCCAGAACTCACACTTAGTAAATTTTATGTAAAGCTTCTCTTTTCTTAGTCAATGCAAAGCGGCTTTTATATTTGTGATATGAGTTTCTTTGTCCTTGGAGTAGGCTAGAAGCCGTCAATAAATATAATAACTGACGTATCCAACATATCATGGAATACCCGATTCATGAGTTCATAAAAGTTGTAGGTGCATTAGTCAATCCAAAAGACATAACTAAAAATTCATAATGTCCATATCTGGTTCTAAATGCTGTCTTTGAAATATCACCTTCCTTAATCTTCAACTGATGGTATCCTGACTGAAGATCAATTTTGGAGAACACTTTGGCACCTTGCAACTGATCGAACATGTCATCGATCCGAGGCAACGGGTACCGATTCTTGATTGTAAGCTTATTTAATTCCTGATAGTATATACACAATCAAAAGCTATCGTCCTTCTTTTTTACGAACAATACTGGCGCTCCCCGTGGTGATATACTGGGTCTGATATAACCCTTATCCAGTAACTCATGTAATTGTACCTTCAGTTCCTTCAGTTCAGTAGGAGCCATTCCATAGGGTGCTTTCTATACTAGTGCGGCTCCAGGTATATGATTTAGAACGAACTCCGTCGCTCGATCGGTTGAAAGTCCTAGTAGTTCCTCAGAAAATACATCCATAAATTCAAGGACAACTTTAATATCTTCCATTCGTGGTACTTCCTTGGTGAGGTCGACCACGGATACTAGATACCCAATTCCTCTGTTCTCAAGGCATTTTCTAGCCTTTAATGCATAGAGAATGAGTTTTCATTTACATGGAAGTTTGGTTCCCGTAAAACTAAACTCTACTCCTTTCTTGTCTTTAAATGTCAGCTTCTTTTCAGCACATAATAGGTTTGTGGAGTGCCGAGCTAACCAATCCATTCCCAAGATAACATTAAAGTCTGCCATCTCAAGTTGGATTAAGGTTGCCTCTAAAATCTTCTCGCCGATAAGAACTAGACATGGTCCATAACCTTGTCTAGTTCCGTTTCTAATCCCATAGGTAATCATACAAGCTGTTTGTAGTCTAAAGGTCTGAGGGGTAGATTTAACTTCTTTCCAAAAGACATAAATGTAAAAGAATGAGTAGCTCCAGAGTCAAAGAGTACTCTGGTGGGTAAGCCATTAATAGGTATGATACCTGTGATTTGATTTGATTTAGTCTACATGCTCACACAAGGTAATACAAAATGAAAAGATCAGGTAATACCTGTGACCACATCAGGTGATGTGGCAGCATCCTCAGATGTAACTGCATAAACTTTTCCTTGCTGTAACTACTTCCTTGGCTAGGGACACTCTCTTGAATAATGACCTACTTGATCACAGTTGAAGCATTTAACTCCAGTACTACTTTGCTTTTGTTAAGGTTGAGCCGTTGGGGTAGTCTTGGCTACAACATTAAAGCCTTGAGTACGGAAGCATTTAAATGTCTTTGGGTTCCCTCCATTATATGTATTTCCATTAAACCTCTTAATGCCCCTACTCTGAGCAAGGTAGCTTTCCCTCTGGCTTGATTCTAGTACTCAAGCAATCTGTACTGCTTCATTATAAATCTTTTTTTCCAATCCTAATACATGCTCACCGATGCTTCCTCTAAGTCCCACGACGAACCTTTGGGTTTTGGTATTTTCCTCCTGCATACTAGAGGGAGCGAAGAAAAATAGTTCTTCATAACGCTGTTGATATACATCTACAACCATCTGTCCTTGATACAGACACAGAAACTCTTTTTTCATTTGATCTCTGAAACTCCTTGGAAAATACTTCCCGAAGAAAGCTTCTTTATAAATAGCCCATGTCAGTTGGGCGTGCTTTGTTAATAGATAACTTGTCACACCCCAATTTTGGTCTAACCAGAATGGTGTGATGAACCGCTAATAAACCAATGGTTCAACCATGATCTCAAATAGGCTATCCCCGCGTTATCTAAACTTATACACATCCATAATCATAATCAGAGTAAATACACAATAGCGAAAGTCTTATAATAACATGAACTGAGAACAAAAATGATATCATTAATTTAATAACAAATTATTCTGTTTTCAACTGAGACATAAATATTTAAATACCAAATACATGTCTTGATAAATCCAACAAAGAAACCTATAAAATATCTAATCAAATACACACGAGTTGCACTCGCAAGAGGAGTCGTGTGTATCCGCTTCAGCTTCAACCTCCATGGCTGCCACGTTCCCGTACGCAGACGCATTCATATAGTCTTCAATGGTATAACCTGCATCATCAACTAAAAAAATTCGACATCGAGGGGTGAGCACACATCACGGCTCAGTGAGTAGCCAAAACAATGCAACAATACATATGCATGCACATCAATTTATATCTTTGGTTCGGTTTAAAGTTTGCAGTATGCTATAGAAAGGTTGAGGTAGCCAAAGGTCGCGTTTATTGACTCCACCTCTATACACGAGTGTGTGACGTTACCCAAAGATCACGTTTATCGTCAACTCGCATGCACCCAACCATGAACATTATATAACAAAGGTTACGTTTATTGCTATATAGTGCCATACCAGCATGTAAGACCCTGTTGGCGAGGGCTGCAAACTGGGCTCGCAACTAACCAATCCTAATGCCAAACAGTGTATCCAAGGCCTCACCCCAGCATCCCTCAGAATTCCCATAGAGATAGAGCTAAGGCCCCCCGGTAGAGTCAAAGACTACAAGGACCGAGACCACCTCCCCTGATACTCTACGACATAATAGTTCTGCTAAAGTAATGGCGATACGACGATGCCAATGCACAAGACTTGAGTTAGAGATAGAGCTAAAGTGCTGAGACCCACCAAAGATTAACGTTTTTTGACATTCTCATCACACCTCCCCTGATACTCGCTCCCATCAAGCACATCAACCACACACATACAAGCACATGCCTATTCCTATCATCATCATCATCATCATCATGTTATAAACGATAAAGTAAATATGCATGAACAAATAATAGAAACATTGGATGGCATGCTGTATGCACATTACAAACATATTCGCATAGAATCAAGCATGGCATAGGACTCAAGAAATAGAAAACAGTTTATTATTAACCAATTTAGTTTTGGAGTTAAGGTTCCTCACCTTAGCTTGCTACAAGATACTTTTCCAAGCTTTAAAATCACCTTTATAATGTTATTATATTGCTAGAAGACCTAACAAAGTCGATAAAGTTTAATTAGAATTAATTCCAGATTTAAAAACCATTGTGTTAACTGAGGGTCGATGGGAGGGTCGATGATCCCGTCGACCCTAGGGTCTTAAGCTGTCCGACCTTCCCTCCAAAACCGAGGGTCTGACTTTCTGTTTTGGGAGGTCCGACCCTGCTTAGCTGGGTATGCGACCCTTCCCCTAATTTAAGTGTTTTTGGGTCGATTTGATACCTGGGATCTCGATCTCCTTCACGCCCTTGGTCCATTTGACTCGACCATGATGGGTAAACCTGGTTCAAGGTGGTAAGACCGGGTTAGATTGACACGGGTCTTACAACTCTCCCCAACTTATAAAAATTTCGTCCTCGAAATTGTACGTACTTTTTGAATCAAATAAGTGAGGGTATTGCTTTCGCATAGCATTTTCTTCTTCCCATGTAATTTCTTCCATGTTTCTACTTTTCCATATGACCTTAACATAGTAGATATCTCTGTTGCGTAGACGTTGAACCTTTCGACTAGTGATTTCTGTTGGTGTTACTTCAAACGTCAAATCATCAGCCAATTCTGGCAAATCCACTGTCAAGACATGCGTTGGGTCTTTGACATACTTCTTCAATAGGAAAATGTGAAATACGTCATGCACACTTGACATAGATGGTGGTAGTGCTAACTGATAAGCCACTTTTTCACGCTTAGCTAGAATTTCATATGGCCCGACTTATCTTGGACTTAATTTTCCTTTCTGTCCGAACCTCTTCAATCCTCGCATAGGCGATACCTTCAGAAATACTTTATCACCTACGGCGAACTCTAGATCTCTTCGTCGAGTGTCTGCATATTGCTTCTGATGATTCTGAGCTATTCCCACTCTTTCCTTGATAATATCGACCACTCGACAAGTCTCTTCAACAAATTCCGGTCCAACAATACTACGTTCTCCAACTTCATTCCAAAACAAGGGAGTTCGACACTTTCTGCCATACAGTGCTTCATAAAGTGACATCTGTATAGTAGCCTGATAGCTGTTATTATAAGCGAACTCGATCAATGGTAACTTTTCATCCCATGATCCTTTGGAATCAATCACACATGCTCGTAGCATATCTTCTAGAATCTGAATTGTACGCTCTGACTGTCCATCTGTCTGTGGGTGGAATGCAGTACTGAACTTTAACGTTGTACCCATGGCCTTTTGCAATCCTTCCCAAAATTTGGAAGTAAATCGTGGGTCTCTATCCGACACAATACTTTCTGGAACACCATGTAATCGAACAATATTATCCACATACAGCTTCGCTAACCTTTCCAGTGTATACTGAGGTCGTATAGGTATGAAGCGAGCTGTTTTAGTCAGACGATCCACAATCACCCAAACTGTGTCAACTACTCGAGGAGTCAATGGTAGTCCCGTGACGAAGTCCATAGTGATGCAGTCCCATTTCCATGCTGGTTCCGATAATGGCTGTAACAATCCTGTGGGTCTTTGTCGTTCAGCCTTTACTTTCTGACAATTTAGGCATTGAGACACGAACTTGGCTACATCTGCTTTCATTCCCCTCCACCAATATAGTTTCTTTAGATCATGATACATTTTTGTACTTCCAGGATGTATCAAATAAATGGTGGTATGGGCTTCTTTCATCAGTCGGTGTCTAATGTCCATACTTTCTGTTTCAGGTACACATTTTCTTCCTTTGTATTTCAGTACTTTCTCGTCATCCAAGGTGAACTCAGTGTTAGTCCTACCTTTCTCAATATCTTCTTGTACTGTTCTCAGATAAGGATCTGCTTTGATAGCTGTCTTCACTTCATCCACTATATCCGGTATAATCTTCAATGCCGCAAACATATTTGAAAACCGATGAATAAACCCTTGGTTAGCTGATTCATCCGTTGTATCTATCACATACTGCTCGTTGCCGTAATTGAATACCATTCCGGTGGTACACATTGCTGCAGTCGTGCTAACTTCTCCTTGAGATTTTATCCTTGCTTTTCTACTTAATGCATCCGCTACTACGTCCGCTTTTCCCGGATGATACTGGATATCACAATCATAGTCTTTCAATAGTTCCAGCCATCTTCTTTGTCTCATATTCAACTCCTTCTGATTAAATAAATAAGTAAGACTTTTATGGTCCGACTTAATCTGGAATTTCTCTCCGTATAAGTAATGTTTCCATATCTTGACAGCATGTACTACTGCCGCTAGCTCCAAATCATGAGTGGGATAATTTTTCTCATGTACCTTCAACTATCTTGACGCATAAGCAATTACTTGTTCTCCTTGCATAAGCACACATCCTAATCCCAATCCCGATGCATCAGTGTATAAAGTAAATGTCTATCCTGGAATGGAAATGGTCAAAATCGGGGCGGATATCAATATGGCCTTCAATGTCTGGAAGCTCTTCTCACATTTGTCAGTCCACACAAACTTTTCACCTTTCTTAGTCAAACTGGTGAGAGGTACGGAAATCCAAGAATAGTTTTCTACGAATCTCCGATAATAACCAGCTAGACCCAGAAAACTTCTAATTTCTAAAACGCTCTTTGGTGCTTCCCACTTTACAATGGCCTCGATTTTGCTGGGGTCCACTTTGATTCCTTCAGCGGATACTACATGGCCTAGGAATGTGACTTCACTAAGCCAAAACTCGCACTTTGAAAATTTGGCATATAGCTTCTGTTTCCTTAACCGCTGTAGGACTGCGTTTAGGTTCTTGATATGGGTTTTCTTGTCCTTGGAGTATACCAATATATTATCAATAAACACTATAACCGACGTATCCAACATATCGTGGAAAACTCGGTTCATAAGTTCCATGAACGTTTCCGGGGCATTAGTTAATCCGAAAGACATCACCGAAAATTCATAATGTCCATATCTGGTCCTGAAAGCTGTCTTCGGAATATCCCCTTCTTTAGACTTCAGCTGATGGCAGCCTGATCGAAGATCGATCTTAGAAAATACTTTTACTCCTTGTAACTGATCGAACAAGTCATCGATCTGAGGTAGTAGATATCGATTCTTGATCTTGAACTTGTTTAGTTCCCGGTAGTCTATGCATAATCTGACACTACCGTCCTTCTTCTTCAGGAGTTGCGTTGGCATTCTCCGTGATGCAATACTTAGCCGATTAGAACCATTGTCTAATAACTCTTGTAGTTGAATCTCAATTCCTTCATCCCCGTAGGAGCTACTCTACAGGTGCCTTTGACACAAGTATCGTCCTTGGTAACAAGTCGATGACGAACTCGGTCGCACGATCAGATGGTAACCCGGTAAGTCTCCTGGAAACACATCAGGGAATTTATGCATCACATCAATGTCTTCCATCTGTGGTGCTTCTTTGGTAACGTATACCACAGATACCATATCTCCAAATCATTTCTCTTCAAAGCATCTCTTCGCCTTTAGCATAGATAGGATCAGCTTTCACTTCCTAGGCAACATACTCCCAATGATACTAAATCATATGCCGTTTTTATTCTTGAATGATAACCTCTTCTATGCACATAATCACTTGTAGAGTGTTAAGACAACCAGTCTATTTCCAAGATGATGTCAAAGTCTACCATTCTCAAGTCGACTCAGGTTGCATCCAAATTCTGTTCATCCATAAGATTTGGACATTGTTCGTAACACTCATCCCATACAACATCTAGTCTAAAGGGCTTAAACTAGCAAAATCTGGTATAAGGTCTTAAGAGCTTGTCTAGTTCCTTCATCTATTATGATTTTCAAAGACTATTGCTAACAATCTCATATCTTGAAAAAGTTCATTAGCTTATATTTCCTTTATCACTTCTGCTCTATCCTGATCTCCCTTTCATATACCTCAAAAAATATCTTGTGATTGTTACCTCATATCCCAAGTCTATCTATAAGCATTAGGGTATATGCTTATAAATTCATTAATTCATCTAAACTCTTTTGGCCTTTTCTTAATCAATCACTCAACATTGGGCATAACTCAATTATCATTGTATTAAATCGAGTACTACTTATGCCATGACTTTATCCTTGTATCCACTCTTAAATTTACCTTTAGGAATCTTCTACCTTGTCAAAATTCGTACCGATATAACCCTCTTTAACTCTACTTGAGTGCTATCTATTTCCTTACTGGCTACTCTTGATAGTTCTAATTTTTGCTCATGCACTCTTTTATAGACATGACTCATATCCATCCATTTAGCAATCGCAAAATAGATCCTCCATTACTTCATCTGAGGTTCATTGGTCATAGCATTTAATCTGAATCCAATCATCTTTCTTCTAATAATTCTATTACCACTAATCATCTTTACCAACAAAGGTCAGGGAGTGTATAAATCAGAATGTTCCTCCAAAATAATTTATTTCCTTCCTTCAATTTAGCATAATGGCAATACTTGTTTTATCTAGTGAACTTAGGTTTAAAGGATCAGGAGTAAATTTGTGGTAATCCAACCGGCATCCAAAGATCATTACGTTCCACGGTGGTCCAAATACATGGAAATAGAGGCTTTACAGTTCTTAACCTCATGGTTACGGTTCTATCGTATATATAATGCCATTGGTCAAGGCACTACAAGAGTAAATCTGAAAAGGCTTTCATACATCAGTAAATCCAATATAAATCTGAAGATGTACGCTCAACATGATTAAACATTTAATTCGTTTAGTTTATATCTCTGTTCATGTGGTTGATCATGAGAGTGGTTCAGATTGGCATAATAAGGACTAATACTAAAGAAACAATATCTATAACTTCACTTGACAGGTTGAATCAAGAAGGTATCCTGTCAAGACATGAGAATTAAAATTAAGTATGTGCATCCTCTATAATCATAAGAGTAAATCAATAATGCACCGCATCCTTTATAAACATATTCCGTTATATGACCATAATTAGATTTGATCCTCTTCTGAAAACTTTTAAGGATTCGTCTTCAGAAAATATTCCTCAATCTTTGGTTGGATCAATGCAACTATCCCATACGTCGGTGGCTGATAAGTTTAACCACCTTGATACACTGCTTGTTGCGCACCAAACTTCTACACTGGGGTGTGCATTACTGAAACTTGCTGTATGGTAGGCACTGTGTTATAGCTAACATGTGTTGGGGTACAGTGATGCTACTAATTGGTACCGTACTTGGTCATATCCTTTGGATTTAGCCCGAGATCTTTTTCTTTATCTCTACAGGGGTTTTGGCATTACTAGCCATTTTCCTTCTTCTTCTGTCCTATATCGAGTTTCACATCTTGTGAGGACCAACTCAGCATTCCAATTTTCTGCTGTACAGATGCTTCCTTCTTGCTACTGTACAATATCACTTGTATACTTAGATAACTACCCAATATATAGATAATACCCTATGTTATTGGTTTATCAAGATACATTTTGGTCTTCTCTTTCTGTTTGAGTATAAATATGGTTCCACCTTTTATATGTACATTATTATCTTATTTAAGTTCTGTCTCAACCAACACAGGTGCTTATTGTGTGTTTGTATTAGAAATTTTAATTTATCCTATCTCAGTTTACAATTGTCTCGAATGTATGTTAGTTCGGCGAGCAAGGCCTGAGATGCTCTGATACCAAGTTGTCACACCCCATGGTCTAACCAGAATGGTGTGATGAACCGCTAATAAACCAACGGTTCAATCAGGATCTTAAATAGGCTATCCCCGCGTTATCTAAACTTACACACATCCATAATCGTAATCAGAGTAAATACACAATAGCGGAAGTCTTATAATAACATGAACTGAGAACTAAAATGATATCATTAATTTAATAGCAAATTATTCTATTTTCAACTGAGACATAAATATTTAAATACCAAATACATGTCTTAATAAATCCAACAAAGAAACCTATAAAATATCTAATCAAATACACACGAGTTGCACTCGCAAGAGGAGTCGTGTGTATCTGCTTCAGCTTCAACCTCCATGGCTGCCATGTTCCCGTACGTCGACGCATTCATATAGTCTTCGACGGTATAACCTGCATCATCAACTAAAAATATTCGACGTCGAGGGGTGAGCACACATCACGGCTCAGTGAGTAGCCAAAACAATGCAACAATACATATGTATGCACATCAATTTATATCTTTGGTCCGGTTATTTTTTGCAGTATGCTATAGAAAGGTTGAGGTAGCCAAAGGTCGCGTTTATTGACTCCCCCTCTATACACGAGTGTGTGACGTTACCCGAAGATCACGTTTATCGTCAACTCACATGCACCCAACCATGAACATTATATAACAAAGGTTACGTTTATTGCTATATAGTGCCATACCAACACGTAAGCCCCTGTTGGCGAGGGCTGCAAACTGGGCTCGCAACTAACCAATCCTAATGCCAAACAGTGTATCCAAGGCCTCACCCCAGCATTCCTCAGAATGCCCATAGAGATAGAGCTAAGGCCCCCCAGTAGAGTCAGAGACTACAAGGACCGAGACCACCTCCCCTAATACTCTACGACATAATAGTTCTGCTGAAGTAATGGCGATACGACGATGCCAATGCACAAAACTTGACTTAGAGATAGAGCTAAAGTGTTGAGACCCACCAAAGATTAACGTTTATTGACGTTCTCATTACACCTCCCCTGATACTCGCTCGCATCAAGCACATCAACCACACACATACAAGCACATGCCTATTCCTATCATCATCATCATCACCATGTTATAAACGATAAAGTAAATATGCATGAACAAATAATAGAAACATTGGATGGCATGATGTATGCACATTACAAACATATTCGCATAGAATCAAGCATGGCATAGAAATCAAGAAATAGAAAACAGTTTATTATTAACCAATTTAGTTTAGAGTTAAGGTTCCTCACCTTAGCTTACTACAAGATACTTTTCCAAGCTTTACAATCACCTTTATAATGTTATTATATTGCTAGAAGGCCTAACAAAGTCGATAAAGTTTAATTAGAATTAATTCCAGATTTAAAAACCATTCTGTTAACTGAGGGTCGATGCTAGGGTCGATGGGTCTATCGACCCTCCCTTCATTCTGGACTTCTCGAATACTGAGGGTCGATGGTCAGAAACACCTAGGGTCGGATGGCCTATCGACCCTGGGTGCGACCCTCGGTGCACTCTGGTCCAATTTCTACTTTTTAATCCATTCTTCGTGTTTGGGGTCCTATGGCTTACTTCTACATTCCATTCAACACTCATTCCATGGTCTGAAACCATGAATCATCCTCCTAGATGGCTTTCATGCATTCTCCTAGGGTTTTCCATGAAAACCTAACCATGGATGGATGGTTTGGGTTTCTCCGAGATCACTCTCTCTCCAATAACTATCCTAAGGTCTGTAGAAACTCATGGAATTAGTATCCATACCTGAGAAGATTAATCTTCCTCTGCAACTCTTTTCCTTTTTGCTAGGTTCTCTTCCTTGCCTCTCTTCTTCCTCTTTTCCTTTTCATCTCTTTCTCTCAATTCAATTAGGGTTGTGAAAGGAGTGAAAGTGGCTTAGGGACGTCCTTTAAATAGACTAAGAACATCCTAAATAAGTCTCATTGGGATTTGGAAAGAATCCCAATCGAAAAATATAGGAATTTCTTAATTTCTATATTCGACAGAAACCGAGGGTCAATGGGAGGGTCGATGATCCCGACCCTAGGGTCTTAAGCTGTCCGACCCTCCCTCCAAACCGAGGGTCTGACTTTCTGTTTTGGGAGGTCTAACCCTGATTAGCTGGGTATGCGACCCTTCCCCTAATTTAAGTGTTTTTGGGTCGATTTGATACCTGGGATCTCGATCTCCTTCACGCCCTTGGTCCGTTTGACTCGACCATGATGGGTAAACCTGGTTCAAGGTGGTAAGACCGGGTTAGATTGACAGGGGTCTTACATAACTTCTAGTTGATTTCCCCCAGTGGTGTACGTCACCTTTCAACATAAATGTGGCACATAATACCTTCTCTTCTTCATTTATAGTCATCATCATAAAGTTTCTTTTCATTTTGTCGATCCAGTGAGCTGGCCACAACGGATCTGATGGTTTGCCTGTGAATTCCTTTGGCTTCAACTTCAGAAAATGCTCGATCAGTTTGGAGTGATCAAGGTAATACTGTACATATGCCCCATACATAGGCGGTTGGTACTGATAATTACCTTGGTTGTACCCGCCTTGCGGTGCTTTAGGGTTTGGCACTTGGCCTTGTATTGCTGGTGTTTGCGGTGCTTGGGGTACAGTGTTGCTACCACCAGGTGCCGTACTAGCTTGTCCTGCAGGTAGAGATGTTGTGTTTGCAACTGGGAAAGCAATTCTCATAGCAGCATGCATGTTAGCTTGCATTTGCTGTATATGCTGCATTTGCTGTGTCAAATTCATCACCGTAGTAGCCAAATCCATAGGTGGTGCAGGTATGTTGGTTAGGTTGGCTTGGGTGTGCACATTCTGAGGCGTAGCAGATTGAGTTCCAATATTTCCTTTCTGTCCTTGCTGACCTTCATTGTCATTGGTCTCCATGGGTGGTGGAGATGAGTTGACATTTTGCCTCCTTCTGCTTACTCTACGGCCAACCATTTCCTATTTTCAGCGATGGTAGTGTCTGAAAATCAAAGAAACATATGAGGCAAGTATAATATATGTTAATCTCATGTTAATTTCCAAATAAACAAGGCAAAGTTTCAATTTTTAAAGTCATTCAGTCAAAACAGTGCATTTTCATCGTGGGGTCGCACTATATGCGACCACAGGGTTGCGACTACACGATCCCTGTCAGCTCACAGAGAGCCTGTGGTCGATCATGGAGTCGATCATGGGGTTGCATTTTTTGTCTAATTCTGTGCCACATGACACCAAATCAGGTTTTTAAAATTTGATTTCGAGCCATTTTCTTATTTTCACTTTTGTCTTTTACTATTCACAACTTAACTCACTACCACTGAGTTGCTACAATGTCAATCGTACAAATTTGGTGATTCTTTCATCGATCTATGACCTACATTTCGTTACTTTAGGTATTTTCCCTACTCTTTCTCCTTTTTAAGTCTTCATACCTAGGTTTTGCTCCATTTATAGGGTTTTCTTCAAATTAATATGTTTCTGACCATAAAAATTGATTTTTATTGGGGGTTATTGCTATTGGCCACCCAATGGATGAAAACCCTCATGAAAATTTGAGTTTCAACAATTAGTTTAATATAAACTTGAAAATTCTCATTTTTAACCTAAATTTTAGGGTTTTTCCCCAATTGTCAAATTTTTTTTCAAATTCTACCTGCCTAATTTAAATTTCCGATTGTATGAGCCTTTGCAGGATGGTTTGGGACCTATGTAAGTCTTCCTACCCAAATATTTGGCTGAATAGTGAGGCTTTTGGCCAATCACGCTGTCATAATGCCAAAATTTTAAATTTTCACTATATTTGATATGTTGCTTGTTGGTCTATGCCCTTGCAGACAACATGGCTCGCACTAAAGTCCCCAGAGTTCACGATCCCCGTCACTTCAGGTCCATTAAAACAGAGGCACAGTATCCTTGGTACGAGCGCAAGAAGGTGGAAGTGGGTCATTGTGTCAACTTGGCCAGTCTAGTCTTATTTGATGTGGAGGGAGCTTTTGGTGATATAGATTGGGTCCCTGTGATTCTGTATGGGGGTTGCACCTGTCCAGAGTTGGTGAAACAATTTTACTATAATTTACAGGCGGAGGGTGACCCAGAGGATGTAAATAGGGGCAGAGAGATCAGGATCACTAGTTTAGTTAAAGGGGTGGAGGTCTCATTTAACTGCCAAGAGTTGGCTGATATCCTGGGTATCTCAAATGACTGTCCCTTAGTATACTGCTCACCCAAGGAACCCCAGTTCCTATCAGTGTAAATGCATACAGAAATAGATAACCAGATTCTTTGGGATGATCGCTCGCAGATGAAGGCAGTTAACCTATGAGAAGGTTTCACAGTAGACTCAATACCTTGTACTACATCTGCACTAGGCAGCTTATTTGCCTTCCCTTTTTCATTATCAGGACCATGCACCATGCCACAACGCCTGGTCTGGTGGGTAATCTACCCTATGGGCGTTTGATTACCACTCTACTCACTCGCCTACAGGTAGACTTGGTCGATGAGAGGATTCACAAGGACACTTTTTCAACTGACCTTGACTGGGAGACCATCTATAAGATGGGGATGTGAGATGTGCAGATCAGTGACGAGGAGAGAAATACTATGAGACTTCCTCTTACTCGGGTAGCGGCAGCAGATGCAGAGGCTGCAGCAGCAGCAGTAGCAGAGGTAGCAATAGAGGCATACAAGAGTGATGATGAGGAGTATGATGATCTGATGTACATGGATGTGGATGCCATACCTCCTCCATCACCACAACATTCCATTGGAGCTGGCCCTTGTCGGGCTCCTTCTCACTTAGCTGGTCCTTTGCGTCCACCATCAGATGACATGATGGGATTGCTACATGAGATTCGGGAGGCTTAACGTACCACAGATCAGAGGGTAGCAGATCTGGAAGCTAGTCTCCAAGTGACCCAGACTCAGGTAGCCTGGCTTACGAGAGTATATGGTGAGCACTATAATCGAGACCATGAGGCACCTCCTCCTCCAGCACCCTTAGCTTCATGATACCATTTATTTCTTTTTCCTTTTATATTACATAGTAACTGTCCGGGTTGTGGACTGTACTCAGATTTGGATGTACATTTATATATATATATATATATATATATATATATAAATTGGTTTCCCATTTACATATGTGCATTATTCTCTTTCTTAGTTTATGTCTCATACAACACAGGTGCTTATGTTGTGTTCTTATTACAGCTTTTAATTTTTATCCTAACTCAGTTCACGACCCTTGTGGTAGTATTTGGGTTTAATAGAGCAGAGTCTGAGAGCTCTGATACCAAGCAGTCACACCCCAATTTTGAACCAACCAGAATGGTGTGATGAACTATCCATAGACCAATGGTTCAACCAGGATCTCGTATTGGCCATGCCCATTCTATTAAACCAAATACATCCGATAAGCAAATTCATAGTAAATAAATGATAGCGAAAGTCTTTAATTAATGAACTGAGTTTCAGACAATGATAGCATAATTAAGTATCCAATTATCTCCAATATACCTCAAGACATAAAATAAAATAAACTAATCAATTACATGTTCCCATAACTAAACAACTAAGCTAATAAAAAACACATGAGTTGTACTCATACGACAAATCATGCATATCTTCTTCAACTTCTACATCCATGGCAGCAACGTGTCCATATGTCGGCATATTCATATATTCTTCAATAGTAGGACCTGCATCAAGAACTAAAAATATTTGATGTCGAAAGGGTAAGCATACATCACAGCTCAGTAAACAAACAAAACAATACAACAAACATATGCATGCATTTAATTCTTATCTTTGGTCTAGTTTATAAGTTTATAATGTGCTATAGAAAGGTTTGGTGGCCGCTGCACCTCTATACACGAGTGTGTGAATCTATCCAATGGATCAAACACCATTGTTGTCCTACATGCACCCACCATGGAATAGAGATAGAGCTAAAGTGTCAGGATCAAACACCGCCAATACGTCCCCTGATGCCCTACCCATACCAATACGTAAGCCCCTATTGGTGAGGGCTTGCAAACTGGGCTCACAACTAACCAATCCTAAATTCCATACAGTGTTTCCAAGGCCTCCCCCCCAGTATCCCTCAATATTTCCATAGAGATAGAGCTAAGGCCCCCCGATAGAGTCAAAGACCACACGGTCAGAGACCACCTCCCCTGATGCCCTACGACGTAATAATTCTGCTAAGGTAATGGCGATACGATGATGTTAGTGGGCAAGACTTAGAGATAGAACTAGAGTCTGGTGACGAGGTCAAAGACTACCATGCCACGTCCTCCCCTTTATGCTCCACTCGCATTCAACACACCAATCACACACATATATTCACATGCCTAGTCCTAGAATCATCATCATCATCATGATATAAATAAATAGAGTTAAATATGCATGAACAGTAATAACAGGAATATTAGATGACATGTGAGATGCACATTACAAGCATACATACATAAAATCAATCATGGCATTGGACTCAACAAAGTAAATAGTTTATTACTATCCATTTAGTTTAGGTTTTGTTCCCTCACCTTTGATCGTTGGTTGTTCTTCTTTCAAGCTTTGTAAATCACTTTTTGATCACTTGGAAACCTAATAAATTTATGGATTCTAAGTTAGAGTTCATATTCATTAATTATAGTGTTTAAATGTTCCATCTGGAATCAATCAGACCTCTAGAAGCTGAGTGGTTATAGGTGTGACTGTACCTGTGGTCTAAGTTTCGACGACCACTGGGTGTGTGGTCGATACATGTGGTCGCATATCATGCGACCAGACACTTGCGACCATACCCTCATAGGAAACTTCCCAAGGGCGTGTGGTGGGCACATGTGCCACGTATGGTCGACCATAGCTGCGACCACACAAGTGTTTGGTTGACTTTCATTCTCAGTCTAATACCTTCATGATTTAATTCCTTGAACTATCATTAGTGTCCTTCCTATGATTGATCTATGGCTTTGATTTTGTATTTTTCATAATAATCTACTCTAACCTAGTCTTCATGGATTTCTTTTGAGCTTTCGTCTATGGGTCTCATGGTTGAAATCCTACTTTGAATAAATACTTCCTCCATGATCTATTCTTGGCATTCAACTAATGTAGGAGATGTTTTCATACCTTAAACTTACTAAAGAATCAGAGCTCTCCCTGAAATTCCTTTTCTTAGTCTTCCTCTTTAATTCTCCTTCTCTTTCTCCTCCTCTCTTTCTCTCTCTTTTAGTTTGAGTTCTAAAAGAATGAAAAAGGCTAAGGGACGTCCTATATATAGAGGAAAACCCTCCATATAGAGTCCTACTTGGATTAAGAAAGTACCCCCTTTAGATTAGGAAGGTTTCCTAATTTTGGAGTCAATTATACCATCGTGTGGTCGCACGTGGGGTCGCAAGATCCATCAACCACACGTTCCAAATCTATGACCAGACTTCCCAGACTCCAGTGGTTTCATTATTCTGAGGTGTAGTCAACTACACCTATTTAGGTATGCGACCATACGTCTCAATGATATGATTTATGGTTCGAATTACATACCTAACCTTGTGGTTTCTTCACACACTTGGTCCACTAGGTCCGACCACGATAGGAAGACCTGATACAAGGTGTTAAGACCGGGTTAGTACAATATGGGTCTTACAACACGTTCAACCACATGATAACAACAAGCATATTTTGAGACCAAACAAGGGTTTTAACTAATGTAACTTGGTAAACTTAAACCCTAACTTACATATATTAATTTTTTTGGTTTCCAATAGATTCAAAGTGACTTCGAAAGCTTAGAAGAGGAACAAACATCATTTCTAGCAGGTGAGGGAATAAAACCTAAACTAATTGGCTAATAATAAACTGTTTACTTTTATTGAGTCCAATGCCATAATTGATTCTATGCTTGTATTCTTGTAATGTGCATCTCACATGTCATCCAATATTCTTGCTATTACTGCTCATGCATATTTATTTTTATCTATTTATAATATGATGCTGATGATGATGCTAGGAATAGACATGTGATTATCTGTGTGTGGTTAGTGTGCTTCGTGCGAGTGGAGAATCAAGGAGAGGACGTGACATTATGGTTCATCCTAGTCACCAGACTCTAGCTCTATCTCTACTTAAGTCTTGTTCACTGATATTGTCTTATTGCCATTACCTTAGCAAAACTATTACGTTGTAGGGCATCAGGGGAGGTGGTCTCGAACCATATAGTCTTCAACTTTGCAGGGGGCCTTAGCTCTATCTCTATGGACATATTAAGGGATGGTGGGGTGAAGCCTTAGATATACTAGATGACATTTAGGATTGGTTAGTTGTGAGCCCAGTTTGCAAGCCCTCGTCACTAGGGGCTTACGTGTTAGTATGGATAGGGCATCAGGGGAAGTGTTGGCAGTGTTTGATCTTGACACTTTAACTCTATCTCTATTCCATGGTGGGTGCATGTGGGATGGCAATGATGTTTGATCCATTGGGCGGATTCACACACTCGTGTATAGAGGTGCAGCGGCCACCAAACCTTTCTATAGCACATTGTAAACTTATAAATCAGACCAAAGATATGAATTGAATGCATGCATATGTCTGTCGCATTGTTTTGTTTGTTCACTGAGCCGTGATGTGTGCTCACCCTTTCAACGTCGAATATTTTTAGATGTTGATGCAGGTCATACTATTGAAGATTACATGAACACACTAACGTGTGGACACGTAGCAACAATAGACGTGGAAGCTATGGAAGAGGCACATGATCCGTCTTGTGGGTGCAATTCATGTATTTTTTATTGGTTTAGTTATTTGATTATCAAAACATGTACTTGATTAATTATTTTATTTTACGTTTTGAGTTAGTTTGGAGATAATTGGATATTTAATTATGCTATCACTATTAGATACTCAGTTCATTATTATTAAAGACTTTTGCTATTGTTTATTTACTCTGATTATGCTTGTGGAATGTATTTGGTTTAATCAGATGGGCACGGCCTATACGAGATCCTGGTTGAACCGTTGATTTATTGACGGTTCATCACACTATTCTGGTTAGTCCAGAATTGGGGTGTGACAACTTGGTATCAGAGCTCTCTAGCCTTGCCCATCGAACCTGAATACTTCCACAAGAGTCCATGAACTGAGTTAGGATAAATTAAAAGCTTTAATACAAACATACCATAAGCACCTGTGTTGGTTGAGACAGAACTTAAATAAGACAATAATATACTTATAGAAGATGGAACCATATGTTATGTACAGATAAAAGAAAAAGAAAATCCAAACGTATCCCCATAAACAAATAACCTATGGTACATTCTACCAGTCGGATAGTTTCTTGAGTATACAAAGGATATAGTACAATAACAAGAAGGAAGCATCTATCAACAAAAAATTGGAATACCGAGTTGATATTTACAAGATGTGGAACTCGATGTATGACAGAGGAAGATCTTAGGCCAAATCCAAGAGAGATAAGAAAACAATGGTCATACACAAAAAATGAGAGTAACTATAAAAGAAGATAAAACTGTACTCTTGGGTGACGTGGTGACTCAGAGTGAGATCCTCCACATGCTAATCCGTCATAGCTAAGCATTAAGAAGAGTCTGGGTCGAGAGCGAGTAAAGGAGAACCCATCTGAGAAGATTTCAACTGATCCATGTTTGATTCATTATGTCTAGTTAAGTCAGTAAGGAGGAAGGTAGGTGGTATGGGATGCTTGTATGACTTCTTATTGACGCTACTTTGCATTGACTATATGTAACTTAACCAAGTCACGATGTCCTAAGTGGAAGGACAGAGGGGGTTGACGAAGTTATGGTTTAGTAATATAACTAATTAGGTGGACATGGTTAGTTGAACATATTTATCCCTATAGCTGTACCCCTAGCCATTAGGGGGTTATGTAATGGCATGGGTGTAATAAAAAGGTGGTATGAACATAGCTGCGATGCTCCCCACCCGACGCAGTATGGATGGGTGGCAAGTCGACTAGTGGGATTACCATTTCTTCAAGTGCCTGATGTAGTGTGGACTTGGGATGAGTTGGGGGCAAGTGGCTGACGTAATATGGGCTTGTACCATAATGATGTACCCATACTCAGGGGTGATACTGTATGTCGAGTTAGGCGGTATCTGATGGGAGGAGACCTGTGCAAACTGGAGACTCTGTGTGTTGTCCTGTACTGGCACTTATAGTTATCTACTAGACCGTAGTTGATAGTTGCATGCATTTTGTTTGTGCATGTTTAGTTTTCTTGCTAAGTTCGATGGTGGAGCTTACTTTGTGTGAATAAATTATTTTAGATGTTGTAGGTTCTTCGTGTGACACTTTGGGTTATAGTCTATCTGGTGTGGAGGATGAGCACTATGAACCTGAGGAGGATATCTCTGATCCTTGATGCAATGTGTAATGCTTTGCTTGGGATTAGGCTGTGCCCATGTCTCTTCTTTTTAATTGGGATTATCTATTTTATTTTAGGTTTATGTTGTACATAAACTTTAAACAATGTTTACTTTACCTTGCATTATTTGTTTTGGAATAATTGGATAATGATTTTATCTACGAATGGAACTTAAATATAAAAGTTTTTGATTAGTAATTCGTCAGCTCTTGATATTTGGTTTTAAGATTTAAGTCTTCTTCTAGGTTACATTCTTCAACATGAACAATCGTTTAAAATAAGATTATAAATTTTTACTATTGACTTGTGGAGTACCTTGATGTGCGATCCTATAACGGAATTTCTTATGCCCTAATAGGATGGTGAGATCCCATTACATTCTGTAGTACTGATACGTTGGGAATGGGGTGTGACAGTTTTGGTATCAGAGCATATCACGCTATGCCATGATCAATCCGTATACTTTAATAAATAAGTTATACGTCACTATAAATCATATTCGTACAAAAACATAAATGCTGACATTAGGTGAACAAATGATATACAATTGAGAATAAACTATAGACAGAGACCAACGAATAATTATAGAATTCAAAAGTATAATGTACAGAACATAATATTATTGCTCATTTTATCTATAAAAGTGAAACAATATTTAAGTGGGAAGGGTAGATAGTCTTAAGTTTGAAACATCAACTTTTAGACAATATAACGTAAGTGAACAGAGGCTTACTTATGAGTTTGATAACCATTTTATCAGATCAGACTCATTCTATCAAACAAGCCAAATGGACCTGGCTGATAAACAAATGAAGGATGCTACCACTGATTCCTTCCACCTACATAATTCTAGTTGTGGACCCAATCTGATGCTTGTGAACTCTCTTACATTTGGCAATAGTCTTTGCTTATACATCAAAAAGAGATGGAGAGACAAAACCTGCCGAAATCAATGCATTCTATAAAAGGACACTTCTTTCCTTGTAATTCTTGAGTGTCGAGTAACTGCAATGCCACATTCTCAATCGCTATTACACGTCACTACATACCTAAGATGCCTTGCAGCATGCGCTACTCGAAAGATGACAATGCTACTTCTATTTTTCTATGGTACTCACATAACTCAGACACTAGAGCATGAGCCTCTACCAACATACCTTGTAGCTCTACATCATCGAGAATAGCAATCTGAGGAACTATCACATATGACACATCATCCAAACCTCTTGCCAATGTGGTGTACTTTCATATTTAGTTGCTAATGACTTTGTATCTTTTGAATTTTGAGCAAAAGAAAAATTTATAAGGATGTAAGTCGGATCACTACTCTCATTTATTAAAGCAAACTCAATCCTTGATGAAGATGGATGTACCCTAAGCTGAAATTGCTTAACCGATTGCTGACAAGTTCATCATTTTGGATGAGGAACTACCTCTAACTCGTCATCACTGAGCTCAATGTAGTAAAGGCTGAGCATGTATAATGAATTCAACTAAAGTCAGAATGGAGAGACCGTTCTACACAATCATCTTGAGGATGGTCTATATCCAGCTGAACGAATAAGTGAGCAACCTCCCATAAGTAAGGCTACCAGACCGAGAATATAACATTGTAGTAATCAGTGTTCTCAGAACCAAGTATGGCAGACAGAGCTGTCGCCTCATTGTAACACAATATGTGACCAACTCTTAGAAATACACAATAGCGTCCCTATGATCGCTTTTGGGAATAATGTTTTACTGGATAATGCAACTGTATACTTTGGGAACTGGTCGACAGTTACTTTCTCTTAATTCAAGACCCAACACCATCTGCTCTCGTATTAATGCAAGTTCTCACTCAGTTGCAAATGGAATCTTTGGCTCTATAAGCAAGTTCTCCATCTGTAGAGACATCTATGAGATAGTGTCACACCCCAATTCCGCACTATTCAGAATGGTGTGATGAACTGCTAATAAACCAACGGTTCAATCAGGATCTCGAGTAGGCTATATCCGTGTTATCTAAACTCCATACTTCCACATTCATAATCAGAGTAAATATATAAGAGCGGAAGTCTTATAATAAAATAAACTGATAATCTATTGTGATATCAATATTTAAATAATGAAATTATTATGTAATAAATAAGGCATAAATAAATAAATATCCAATACATGTCTTTAATAAATCCAATTAAATAAACTAAAAATCTAATCGAATACACATGAGTTGCACTCGCAAGAGATGTCATGTGTATCCACTTCATCTTCAGCTACCATCACTGTAACATTCCCGTACTCTGGAGTATTTATATAATCTTCAACGGTTAAACCTGCATCATCAACTAAAAATATTCGACGTCGAAGGGTGAGCACACATCATGGCTCAGTGACCAAACAAAACAATGCAACAATACATATGCATGCAATCAATTTATATCTTTGGTCCGATTTAAAGTTTGCACTGTGCTATAGAAAGGATAGGTGGCCGCCGCACCTCTATACACAAGTGTGTGGATACGCCCAATGACTCCTACACTGTCGCCCACAGCACCTAAAATGGCACAATATACACCCCATGAAAACGGCATGGTTGTACCGGTTGATACCATACCAACAAATAAACCACTGCTGGCTAAGGTTGCAAACTGGACTCACAACTAACCAATCCTAATGCCAAACGGTGTATCCAAGGCCTCACCCCAGCATCCCTCAGAACATCCATAGAGATAGAGTTAAGGCTCCCCGGTAGAGTCAGAGACTACAAGGACCGAGACCACCTCCCCTGATGCTCTACGACATAATAGTTCTGCTAAGGTAATGGCGATACGACAACATCAGTGGACATGACATAAGTAGACCATGGCACAATATACACCCCATGAAGAACGGATGGTTGTACCGGTTGATACCATCCCTACCCTCACCATATACACTGGCCAAACACAAACATTCACATGCCTATTCCTACTCATTATCATCATCATCATGTTATAAGCAGTAAAGTAAATATGCATGAACAATTAATAGAAATATTGGATGGCATGTTGAATGCACACACAAGCATACACGCATAGAATCAATATGGCATTGGACTCAAGATGTAAAACAGTTTATTATTTACCAGTTAGTTTAGGTCTTGTTCCCTCACCTTAGCTTGCTAATAGATACTCTTCCAAGCTTTAGAGTCACCTTTATAATGTTATTATATTACTAGAAGACCTAACAAAACCGATAAAATTTAATTAGAATTTATTTAGAATTTAAAAACCATTCTGTTAACTGATGGTCGGAGGTAGGGTCGGAGTCATGATCGACCCTGGGTGCGACCCTCCCCAATCTGGACTTTCCGAACACTGAGGGTCGATCCTTAGGATCATATAGGGTCTGATGGTCATCGACCCTCTGTGCGACCCTCGGTGGATTTTGGTTAATTTCCTTCCTTTTAGTCCATCCTTCGTGTTTGGGGTCCTATGGCTTTCTCCTACAGTCCATTCAACATTCATTCCATGGTCTAGAACCATGAATCATCCACCTAGATAGTTTTCATGTAATCTCCCATAGTTTTCTATGAAAACCTAACCATGGGTTGATGGTTTGGGTTTCTCCGAGATCATACTCTCATCATTATCTAACCTAAGGTCTGTAGAAACTCATGGAATTAGTATCCATACCTGAGAAGATTACTCCCTCTCTGCAACTCTTTTCCTTTTTGCTATCTTCTTTTTCTTGCTTCTCTTCTTCTCATTTTCCTTCTCTTCTCTTTCTCTTAATTCAATTAGGGTTGTAAAAGGAGTAAAAGAGGCTTAGGGACGTCTTTTAAATAGAGTAGAAACATCCTAAAATAAGTCCCTTTGAGATTAGAAAAGAATCCAACTCGAAAATTAAGAAATTTCCTAAATTCAGTTTCGGCGGCAACTGACGGTCAATGATCCCGTCGACCCTAGTGTTCCTAAGGTGTCCGACTCTCCCTATAAAACTGAGTGTCTGACTTTCTGTCTTGGGGGGTCCGACCCTCCTTTGCTGGGTTTGCGACCCTCCCCTTAATGTGAGTGTTTTAGGGTCGATTTGATACCTGGGATCATGATCTCCTTAATGCCCTTGGTCCATTTGACTCAACCATGATGGGTAAACCTGGTTTAAGGTGATAAGACCGGGTTAGTTTGATACGGGTCTTACAACTCCCCCTACTTATAAAAATTTCTTCTACAAAATTGTACGTACTTTCAGAATCAAATAAGTGAGGGTATTTCTTTCGCATAGCATTTTCTTCTTCCTATGTAATTTCTTCCATGTCTCTACTTTTCCAGGTGACCTTAACATAGTAGATATCTCGGTTGTGTAGTCGTTGAACATTTCGGCTGGTGATTTCAATTGGTGTTACTTCGAATGTCAAATCATCAGTCAATTCTGGTAAATCTACTGTCAACACGTGCGTTGGATCCTTGACATACTTCTTCAATAGGGAAATATCAAATACGTCATGCACACTTGACATAGATGGTGGTAGTGCTAACTGACAAGCCACTTTCCCACGCTTAGCTAAAATCTCATACGGCCCGACATATCTTGGAATTAGTTTCCCTTTCTATCCAAACCTTTTCAATCCTCGCATAGGCGATACCTTCAAAAATACTTTATCACCTATAGGGACTCAAGATCTCTGCGTCGAGTATCTGCATATTGCTTCTGACAGTTCTGAGCTGTTCTCACTCTTTCCTTGATAATGTCAACCACTCGACAAGTCTCTTCAACAAACTCCGGTCCAACAATACGACGTTCTCCCACTTCATTCCAAAATAAAGGAGTTCGACACTTTCTGCCATACAGTGCTTCATAAGGTGACATCTGCATAGTAGCCTAATAGCTATTGTTATAAGCGAACTCGATCAGTGGTAGTCTTTTATCCCATGATCCCTTGAAATCAATTACACATGCTCGTAGCATATCTTCTAGAATCTGGATTGTACGCTCTGACTATCCGTCTGTCTGTGGGTGGAACGCGGTACTGAACTTCAATGTTGTTCCCATAGCCTTTTGCAATCCCTCCCAAAACTTGAAAGTAAATCGTAGATCTCTGTTGGACACAATGCTTTCTGATACACCGCATAATCGAACAATATTATCCACATACAGCTTTGCTAACCTTTCAAGTGTATACTGAGGTCGTATTGGTATGAAGCGAGCTGTTTTAGTCAGACGGTCTACAATCACTCAAACTGCGTCAACTACTCGAGGAGTCAGTGGTAATCCCGTGACGAAGTCCATAGTGATGCAGTCCCATTTCCATGCTGGTTCCGGTAACGGTTGTAATAGTCCTACGGGTTGTTGTCGTTCAGCTCTTACTTTCTAACAATCTAGGCATTGAGACACGAACTTAGCTACATCTGCTTTCATTCCTCTCCACCAATACAATTTCTTTAAATCATGATACATTTTTGTACTTCCAGGATGTATTGAATAGATGGTGGTATGGGCTTCTTTCATCAGTCGGTGTCTAATGTCCACACTTTCTGTTCAGGTACCCATATTCTTCCTTTGTATTTCAGTACTTTCTCTTCATCCAAGGTGAACTCAGGATTAGTCCTACCTTTCTCGATATCTTCTTGTACTGTTCTCAGATAAGGATCTGATTTGATAGCTGTCTTCACTTCATCTATTAATCCGGTATAATTTTCAATGCAGCGAACATATTTGAAAATTGATGAATAAACCCTTGGTTGGCTGATCCATCCGTTGTATCTATCACATACTGCTCATTGCCGTGATTAAATACCATTATGGTAGTGCACATTGATGCGGTTGTACTAACCTCTCCTTGAGATTTTATCATTTCCTTTCTGCTCATCGCATCTGCTAGTACATTAGCTTTCCCCGGATGATACTGGATGTCACAATCATAGTCCTTCAATAATTTCAGCCATCTTCTTTGTCTCATATTCAATTCCTTCTGATTAAATAAATAAGTAAGACTTTTATGGTCCGACTTAATCTAAAATTTCTCTCCGTATAGGTAATGTCTCCATATCTTGACAGCATGTACTACTGCCTCTAACTCCAGATCATGAGTGGGATAATTTTTCTCATGTATCTCTAACTGTCTTGAGACATAAACAATTACTTGCTCTCCTTGCATAAGCACACATCCTAATCCCAGTCCTGACGCATCAGTGTATAAGGTAAATGTCGGTCCTGGAACAGGAATAGTCAAAATCAGAGCGGATATCAATCTGGTCTTCAATGTTTGGAAGCTCTTCTCACATTTATCCATCCACACAAACTTTTCCCCTTTCTTAGTCAGACTGGTGAGAGGTACGGCTATCCGGGAATAGTCTTCCACGAATCTTCGATAATAACCGGCGAGACCCAGAAAACTTTTAATTTTTGAAACGCTTTTTGGTGCTTCCCACTTTACAATAGCCTCGATCTTGTTGGGGTCCACTTTGATACCTTCTACGGATACTACATGGCCTAGGAAGGCGACTTCACTTAGCCAAAACTCACACTTGGTATATTTGGCATATAACTTATCTTTCCTTAAACGCTGTAGGGTGGCGTTTAGGTTCTTGATATGGGTTTCTTTGTCCTTGGAATATACCAATATATCATCAATGAATACTATAACCGACATATCCAACATGTCGTGGAAAACCCGGTTCATAAGTTCCATGAAAGTTGCTGGTGCATTTGTTAATCCGAAAGACATGACCAAGAACTCATAATGTCCGTATCTGGTCCTGAAAGCTGTTTTAGGAATATCACCCTCTTTAATCTTCAACTGATGATAACCTGACCGAAGATCGATCTTAGAAAATACCTTTGCTCCTTGCAACTGATCGAACAAGTCCTCGATCCGAGGTAGTGGATATCGATTCTTGATTGTCAGTTTATTCAACTCCCGATAGTCGATACATAATCGAACGCTACCGTCCTTCTTCTTTACGAATAATACCGGTGCTCCCCATGGTGATATACTGGGTCGAATATAACCCTTGTCCAGCAGTTCTTGTAGTTGCACTTTCAATTCCTTCAGTTCAGTAGGAGCCATTCTATAAGGTGCTTTTGATACTGGTGCGGCTCCGGGTATAAGATCTATCACAAACTCTATGGCTCGGTCGGGTGGTAATCCTAGTAGTTCCTCCAGAAATACAACGGAATAGTTCCGCACTACATCAATATCTTCCAGTCGTGGGGCCTCCTTGGTTAGGTCGACCACTGATACTACATACCCGACTGCCCCCTTCTCAAGGCACTTCTTAGCCTTCAGTGCTGAGAGTATAAGTTTGCGTCTACGGGAAAGTTTGGTTCCCAAAAAACTGAATTCTGCTCCTTCTTTGTCTTTGAATGTTAGCTTTTTTTCGGCGCATAATTGGTTTGCAGAATGCCGAGCTAACCAGTCCATTCCCAAGATGACGTCAAAGTCTGCCATCTCAAGTTGTATCAAGGTTGCATCTAAGGTTTTCTCACCAATGAGAACTGGACATGGTCCATAACCTTTCTCTAATTCCACTTCTAACCCCATTGGTGACCGTACAAGTAGTTTGTAGTCCAATGTTTTGATGGGTAGATTCAACTTCTTTCCGAATGACACAGATATAAAGGAATGAGTAGCTCATGAATCAAAGAGTACTCTGACGGGTACACCATTTATAGGTACGATACCTGTGATTTATTTTTACTTAGTCTACATGCTCATACAATGTAATTACAACTAAAAGGTTTCAGTCATACCTGTGACCACATCGGGTGATGCAGCAGCATCCTCGGTTGTAACAGCTATACTCGTCCTTGATGTACTTGCTTCTTGGGCTTAGGACACTCCCTTACCATATGTCCCACTTGATTGCATTTGTAACATCTCAGACCTTCAGAATCTGGCTTTGGTTTCTGTTGCGTTACCGGGGTAGTCTTGGATGCAGCAGTAAATCCTTGAGCACGGAAGGGTTTAAATGTCTTGTTGTTCCCTCCGTTATAGGCGTTTTCGGCTGGCCTTTTTATGCCTCTGTTCTGTGTAAAGTAGCTTTCCTTCTGGCTCGATTCTATGACTCGAGTAATTTGGACAGCTTCATTGTATATATTCTTTTCCAAGCCCAGAACGTACTCTCTGATGCTTCCTCTCAGTCCCGTGACAAACCTACGGGTCTTAGTGTCTTCTTCCTACATGCTGAGTGGTGCAAAGAAATACAGCTCTTCGTAACGCTATTGATATGCATCCATGGACATCTGTCCCTGATATAAACTCAAGAATTCCTTCTCCATAGAGTCTATGAAGCTTCGGGGAAAATACTTCTCGAAGAACGCTTCTTTATAGATAGCCCAAGTCAGTAGGGCGTGCTTGGTCAATAGGTAAGTCCTAGTAGATTTCCACCAATGATGTGCGTCACCCTTTAGCATAAAGGTGGCACATAGTACTTTTTCTTCTTCAGTGATAGTCATCATAAGAAAGTTTCTCTCCATCTCGTCAATCCAATGTGCTGGCCATAATGGATCCGACGGTTTACTGTTAAATTCCTTGGGCTTCTTCTTCAGAAATCTCTCAACCAGTCGAGAGTGATCCAGCTGATTTTGGGGGTATGCCCCAAACATGGGTTGTGGATACTGATAGTTAACTTGAGCTGCTTTCGAACCTGGTACTGGAATCTGTGCAGCTGGTGGTTGAGGTGTTTGAGGTGCTGGGTGGTTACCCACCGGTGCTGCACTGGCTTATCCCGTCTGCATGGGTGTAGCATGGGCGGCTTGGAACATGATTGCCATTGCAACTTGCATTTGAGCCTATGCGTATTGCATCTGTTGCAGCTGCTGTGCTAAATTCATCACCACTGTTGCTAACTCTGGTGGTGGAGGTGGCAAGTTTGTAGGATTTGCCTGATCTGGGTTTTCTGGTACATATATATTCTCCTGGTTAGTTTCCTCCACAGGTGGTGGTGGTGGAACTGCATTTCGGCTCTGTCTGGTTACTCTACGTCCAAACATAATTTCTTCTGAGATTGGTGGTGCCTGAAAATCATCAAAATAGGTGAGACAATCATTTATACATCATGTAGGCACATTAACCGATGTAAAATTCCAAAATTTCCAGCACATTTTATGAAAAATACTGTCTTTTCTATGCAGGGTCGATGGTGGGGGTCGATGGTATGTCCGACCCTCAATATCCGACCCTCAGTATCCGACCCTGAGAATGACCTGTTCTTCCCAAGAGCTAAGGGTCGATGTGAGGGTCGATGGGTATCCGACCCTCAGTATCCGACCCTGAGTTTTCTGTCAGATTCCCGAGAGCCGAGGGTCGATGGTCCTGGTCGAATTGTCTGACCCTCAGACCAAAAATCAGACCTTTAAGATTCGATTCTGGGTTCATTCTCTCTTATTTCCCTCCCGTTTCGACTCGTCTCTCACCTCTGAGTTGCTACAGTGCCACTCCGCTATTTTGGTCAATTTGGATCCGTGTTTCAACATCAACATCATCCCTACAGGTATGTTTTCTCATTTTTACCTGTTTTTAGGTTTCCATTTCTAGGTTTTGGTCCAATTAACCCGTATTTTTCAAATTAAACTTTTTCCAACCGTAAAAATTCGATTTTATTGGGGGCTTTTGTTATTGGTGTCTCGAGGAACGAAAGCCCTCAAAAATTTTTGAGTTTCATCGGTTGGTTATCGAGAACTTGGATTTTTGCTCTTTTTGCCCTAATTTGTCAAAACTTTCGATTTCTTGGAATTTCTTCAAATTGGACCTCATTAGTTAAAATTTCCTACTGTATGTGTGTTGTAGGATAAGTTAGAACCTACGTAAGTCCTCTTGCCCACGTGTATAGGTGACAAGTGAGGCTTTTGGCCACTTACGTCGTTATAATGTCAAATTTTGGATTTTTATCCTATTAACTCATTATCTGTTTTTCTTTGCAGATACCATGGCTCGTACTAAGGTACCCAGAGTTCGTGATCCGCTTCGCTTCCGCTCCAATAAAGCCGAGGCACAGTATGCCCACTACACTCGTAAGAAAGTAGAGGGTGGTCGTATGGTGAACTTGGCTGAGCTAGCCCTGTTCAATGTGGAGAGAGCATTTGGTGATATGGGCTGGCTCCCTGTCATCACTTACGACGCGTACACATGCCCGGATTTAGTGCGATAGTTTTGTTGTAATCTCCAGGTGGTGGGGGATTACAATGATGTGGATAGGGGTCACGAGCTACGCATTACTAGCTATGTAAAGGGAGTGAACATTTCATTTGACTATCGGCAGCTGGCCGATCTACTGGGCATTCCCTATGATGGCCCTATGGTTTACTGTGCTCCTGGAGACCCCCAGTTTGTTTCCATGGAGATGAGGGCAGAGATTGATAGTCAGCTGCTACGACCTGATCGCTGGCAGATGAGAGGTTGTTATATGCATCCGGCTCCACGGGTCTTCTGTAAGATTATCCAGCATAATCTGATTCCACAGAGTGGCCATTACGAGAGGGTTTCTCAACTGACCCAGTATTTGTTGTACAACATATACACTAGGCTGCCCGTCTGCCTTCCTTACATCATCATGCGGACTATGATCAGTGCCACACTGTCCAGTCATAGGGGTATTCTACCCTATGGACGTATGATCACTATTCTGCTTACTTGCCTGGGGGTTGATTTGGTGGATGAGAAGATTCAGGAGAAAACCTTCTCGTCGTCTCTAGATTGGGAGGCTATCTGCAAGATGGGTATGCGGGATGCCCAAGTCAGTGACGAGGAGAGGAACGAGATGGTGTGCCCTCACACTCGCATCGAGATTGCTGACGCTGAGGCAGCTGCTGCCGCTGCTACAGCTCATGCAGATCCTACCGATGATGATGACCGCATGTATATGGATGTCGACTCGATACCACCGCCTTCACCTATGCATGCGGCTGGAGTTGGTACTTCTTCTGCGATGGATCCTGCACACCTGAGACTGGTCCTTCTCATGCGGCTGGTCCTTCACGCCCACCTTCTGATATGATAGAGATGTTGCAGGAGATCAGAGAGGCTCAGCGCAGATCTGATCTGAGGATGGAGGAGTTGCTGGATGCCCAACGTCGGACTGATCAGCGGGTGGCTGATCTTACAGCTAGTCTTCAGGCGACTCAGACCCAGGTGGCCTGGTTTACCAGAGTCTATGCCAAGGACTATGACAGAGACCGCGAGGCACCGCCTCCTCCTTCACCTTCAGCTTCTTGAGTGTATCTTTTCCCTTGTACTACAGAGTAACTGTCCGGGTTGTGGACTGTACTCTGCTTTGGTTATGTATATACATTTGTGTCTCTCATATTCTATGTAAAATTGTTTCTCCTTTAATAGATGCATTATTCTCTTTTTAAATTTGGTCTCAACCATCACTTGTGCTTATAGTATGTTTGTATTAAAGTTTTTACTTTTATCCTATCTCAGTTCACAATTTGTCATGAATGTATGCTAGTTCAGTGGACAAGGCCTGAGATGCTCTGATACCAAGTTGTCACACCCGAATTCTGTACTATTCAGAATGGTGTGATGAACCGCTAATAAATCAACGGTTAAACCAGGATCTCGAGTAGGCTATATCTGTGTTATCTAAACTCCATACATCCACATAAATAATCAGAGTAAATAAAACAAATAGCGGAAGTCTTATAATAAAATGAACTGAGAATCTATTGTGATATCAATATTTAAATAATGAAATTATTCTGTATCAAATAAGACATAAATAAATAAATATCCAATACATGTCTTTAATAAATCCAAATAAATAAACTAAAAATCTAATCGAATACACATGAGTTGCACTCGCAAGAGATGTCATATGTATCCAGTTCATCTTCAGCTACCATCGCTGCAACGTTCCTGTACTCTGAAGTATTTATATAATCTTCAACGGTGAAACCTGCATCATCAACTAAAAATATTCGACATCGAAGGGTGAGCACACATCATGGCTCAGTGACCAAACAAAACAATGCAACAATACATATGCATGCAATCAATTTATATCTTTGGTCCGGTTTAAAGTTTGCACTATGCTATAGAAAGGATAGGTGGCCGCCGCACCTCTATACACAAGTGTGTGGATACGCCCAATGACTCTTGCACTGTCGCCCACAACACCCAAAATGGCACAATATACACCCCATGAAAACGGCATGACTATACCATTTGACACCATACCAACAAATAAACCCCTGCTATCTAGGGTTACAACTGGGCTTGCAACTAACCAATCCTAATGCCAAACAGTGTATCTAAGGCCTCACCCAGCATCCCTCAAAACATCCATAGAGATAGAGCTAAGGCTCCCCGGTAGAGTCAGAGACTACAAAGACCGAGACCACCTCCCCTGATGCTCTACAACATAATAGTTTTGCTAAGGTAATGGCGATACGACGACATCAGTGGACTTGACTTAAGTAGACCATGGCACAATATACACCCCATGAAGAACGGATGGTTGTACCGGTTGATACCATCCCTACCCTCACCATATACACTGGCCAAACACAAACATTCACATGCCTATTCCTACTCATCATCATCATCATCATGTTATAAGCAGTAAAGTAAATATGCATGAACAATTAATAGAAATATTGGATGGCATGTTGAATGCACACACAAGCATACACACATAGAATCAATATGGCATTGGACTTAAGAAGTAAAATAGTTTATTATTAACCAGTTAGTTTAGGTCTTGTTCCCTCACCTTAGCTTGCTAATAGATACTCTTCCAAGCTTTAAAATTACCTTTATAATGTTATTATATTGCTAGAAGACCTAACAAAGCCGATAAAATTTAATTAGAATTTATTTAAAATTTAAAAACCATTCTGTTAACTGAGGGTTGGAGGTAGGGTCGGAGTCATGATCGACCCTGGGTGCGACCCTCCCCAATCTGGACTTCTCAAACATTGTAGGCCGATCCTCAGGATCACATAGGGTCAGATGGTCATCGACCCTCTGTGCGACCCTCGGTGGATTTTGGTCAATTTCCCGCCAGAGTACTCTTTGATTCAGGAGCTACTCATTCATTTATATCTTTGTCATTCAAAAAGAAGCTGAATTTATCCATCAAAACATTGGACTACAAACTACTTGTACGATCACCAATGGGGTTAGAAGTGGAATTAGAGAAAGGTTATGGACCATGTCCAGTGCTCATTGGCGAGAAAACCTTAGATGCAACCTTGATACAAATTGAGATGGCAGACTTTGACGTCATCTTGGGAATGGACTGGTTAGCTCGGCATTCTGCAAACCTATTATGCACCGAAAAGAAGCTAACATTTAAAGACAAAAAAGGAGCAGAATTCAGTTTTTTGGGAACCAAACTTCCCCGTATACGCAAACTCATACTCTCAGCACTAAAGGCTAAGAAGTGCCTTGAGAAGGGAGCAGTCGGGTATCTAGTATCAGTGGTCGACCTAACCAAGGAAGCACCACAAATGGAAGAAATTAAAGTCGCGCGGGACTATCCCGACGCATTTCCAGAGGAACTACCAGGATTACCACCCGACCGAGCCACAGAGTTTGTGATAGACCTTATACCTGGAGCCACATTAGTATCAAAAGCACCTTACAGAATGACTCCTACTGAACTGAAGGAACTGAAAGTGCAACTACAGGAACTTCTGGACAAGGGTTATATTCGACCCAGTATATCACCATGGGGAGCACCGGTGTTATTCGTGAAGAAGAAGGATGGTAGCGTTCGATTATGCATTGACTATCGGGAGTTAAATAAACTGACAATCAAGAATCGATATCCACTACCTCGGATAGATGACTTGATCGATCAGTTGCAAGGAGCAAAGGTATTTTCTAAGATCGATCTTCGGTCAGGCTATCATCAGTTGAAGATTAAAGAATGTGATATTCCTAAGACAGCTTTCAGGACCAGATATGGACATTATGAGTTCTTGGTCATGTCTTTTGGATTAACAAATGCACTGGCAACTTTCATGGAACTTATGAACCGGGTCTTCCACGATATGTTGGACACGTCGGTCATAGTATTTATTGATGATATATTGGTATACTCCAAGGACAAGGAAACCTATATCAAGAACCTAAACGCCGCCCTATAACGTTTAAGGAAACAGAAGTTATATGCCAAATTTTCAAAGTGTGAGTTTTGGCTAAGTGAAATCGCCTTCCTAGGCCATGTAATATCCACTGAAGGAATCAAAGTGGACCCCAGCAAGATTGAGGCTATTGTAAAGTGGGAAGCACCAAAGACCGTTTCAGAAATTAGAAGTTTTCTGGGTCTCGCTGGTTATTATCGGAGATTCGTAGAAGACTATTCCCGGATTGCTACACCTCTCACCAGTCTGACTAAGAAAGGTGAAAAGTTTGTGTGGACGGATAAATGTGAGAAGAGCTTCCAAACATTGAAGACCAGATTGATATCCGCTCCGATTTTGACTATTCCTGTTATAGGACAGACATTTACCTTATACACTGATGCGTCAGGACTGGGATTGGGATGTGCGCTTATGCAAGGAGAACAAGTAATTGCTTATGCCTCGAGACAATTGAAGATACATGATAAAAATTACCCCACTTACGATTTGGAGTTAGCGGCAGTAGTATATGCTGTCAAGATATGGAGACATTACCTATACGGAGACATTACCTATACGGAGAGAAATTTCAGATTAAGTTAGACCATAAAAGTCTTACTTATTTATTTAATCAGAAGAAATTGAATATGAGACAAAGAAGATGGCTAGAACTATTGATGGACTATGATTGTGATATTCAATATCATCCGGGGAAAGCTAACATAGTAGCAGATGCGTTGAGCAGAAAGGCAATGATAAAATCTCAAGGAGAGGTTAGTACAACTGCAGCAATGTGTACTACCGGAATGGTATTCAATCACGGCGATGAGCAATATGTGATAGACGCAATGAATGAAGCAGCCAAGCAAGGGTTTATTCATCGGTTTTCAAATATGTTTGCCGCTTTGAAGATTATACCGGATATAATGGATGAAGTGAAGACAGCTATCAAATTCGATCCTTATCTGAGAACAGTACAAGAAGATATCGAGAAAGGTAGGACTAATCTTGAGTTCACCTTGGATGAAGAGAAAGTACTGAAATACAAAGGAAGAATATGTGTACCTGAAACAGAAAGTGTGGACATTAGACACCGACTGATGAAAGAAGCCCATACCACCATCTATTCGATGCATCCTGGAAGTACAAAAATGTATCATGATCTAAAGAAACTATATTGGTGGAGGGGAATGAAAGCAGATGTAGCCAAGTTCGTGTCTCAATGCCTAAATTGTCAGATGGTAAAGGCTGAATGACAAAGACCCACAGGACTGTTACAGCCATTACCGGAACCAGCATGGAAATGGGACTGCATCACTATGGACTTCGTCACGGGATTACCACTGACTCCTCGGGTAGTTGACGCAGTTTGGGTTATTGTAGATTGTCTGACAAAAATAGCTCGCTTCATACCTATACGACCTCAGTATACACTAGAAAGGTTAGCAAATCTGTATGTGGATAATATCGTTCGATTACACGGTGTACCAGAGAGTATTGTGTCCGATAGAGATCCATGATTTACTTCCAAATTTTGGGAAGGATTGCAAAAGGCTATGGGTACAACATTGAAGTTCAGTACTGCATTCTACCCACAGACAGATGGACAGTCAAAGCGTACAATTCAGATTCTAGAAGATATGCTAGGAGCATGTGTAATTGATTTCAAAGGATCATGGGATGAAAATTACCATTGATCGAGTTCGCGTATAACAATAGCTATCAGGCTACTATACAGATGTCACCTTATGAAGCACTGTATGGCAGAAAGTGTCGAACTCCTTTATTTTGGAATGAAGTTGGAGAACGTAGTATTGTTGGACCAGAATTTGTTGAAGAAACTTGTCGAGTGGTCGACATTATCAAGGAAAGAGTGAGAACAGCTCAGAACCGTCAGAAGCAACATGCGGATACTCGACGCAGAGATCTGGAGTTCGCTGTAGGTGATAAAGTATTTTTAAAGGTATCACCTATGTAAGGATTGAAAAGGTTCGGACAGAAAGGGAAACTAAGTCCAAGATATGTCGAGCCGTATGAAATTCTAGCTACGCGTGGTAAAGTGGCTTATCCGTTAGAACTACCACCATCAATGTCAAGTGTGCATAACGTATTTCACATTTTCCTATTGAAGAAGTATGTCAAGGATCCAACGCATGTCTTGACAGTAGATTTACCAGATTTGATTGATGATTTGACATTTTAAGTAACACCAACTGAAATCACCAGCCGAAAGGTTCAACGTCTACGCAACCGAGATATCTATTATGTTAAGGTCACATGGAAAAGTAGAGACATGGAAGAAATTATATGGGAAGAAGAAAAATGCCATGCAGAAGCAATACCCTCACATATTTGATTCAGAAAGTACGTATAATTTCAATGATAAAATTTTTATAAGTAGGGTGGAGTTGTAAGACCCGTGTCAATCTAACCCGGTTTTACCACCTTGAACCAAGTTTACCCATCATGGTCGAGTCAAATGGACCAAGGGCGTGAAGGAGATCAAGATCCCAGGTATCAAATCGACCCAAAAATACTTAATTTAAGGGGAGGGTCGCATACCCATCCAAGGAGGGTCGATCCCCCCTAAAACAGAAAGTCAGACCCTTAGTTTTAAAGGGAGGGTCGGACTCATTAGAAACCTAGGGTCGACGGGATCATCGACCCTCCCATCAACCCTCAGTTGTCGCCGAAACTAAAATTAGGAAATTTCCTAATTTTCGATTTGGATTCTTTCCTAATCTCAAAGGGACTTAATTTAGGATGTTCCTACTCTAATTAAAGGACGTCCCTAAGCCTCTTTCACTCCTTTTACAACCCTAATTGAATTGAGATAAAGAGAAGAGAAGAAAAAAAAGAAGAAGAGAAGCAAGGACGAGAATTTAGCCAAAAGGGGAAGAGTTTCAGAGAAGGAGTAATCTTCTCAGGTATGGATACTAACTCCATGAGTTTCTACAGACCTTAGGTTAGATAATGATGAGAGTATGATCTCAGAGAAACCCAAACCATCAACCATGGTTAGGTTTCCATAGAAAACCATGGGAGATTAAATGAAAGCTATCTAGGTAGATATTTCATGGTTCTAGACCACGGAATGAATGTTGAATGGACTGTAGGAGAAAGCCATGGGACCCCAAACACGAAGGATGGACTAAAAGAGAGAAATTGACCAAAGTACACCGAGGGTCGCACCGAAGGTCGATGACCATCCGACCCTAGGTGATCCTGAGTATCGACCCTCAGTGTTTGGGAAGTTCAGATTTTGGGGAGGGTTGCACCCAGGGTCGATCAGGACTCCGACCATACCTCCGACCCTCAGTTAACATAATGGTTTTTAACTGCTAAATAAATTCTAATTAAATTTTATCAGCTTTGATAGGTCTTCTAGTAATATAATAATATTATAAAGGTGATTCTAAAGCTTGGAAAACTATCTATTAGCAAGCTAAGGTGAGGGAATAAGACCTAAACTAATTGGTTAATAATAAACTGTTTTACTTCTTGAGTCCAATGCCATATTGATTCTATGCGTGTATGCTTGTATGTGCATTACATATCATCCAATATTTCTATTAATTGTTCATGCATATTTACTTTATTTTTTATAACATGATGATGATGATGATAGGAATAGGCATGTGAATGTTTGTGTTTGGCCAGTGTATATGGTGAGGGTAGGAATGGTATCAACCGGTACAACCATGACCGTTTTTCATAGGGTGTATATTGTGCTATGGTCTACTCAAGTCATGTCCACTGATGTCGTCGTATCGCCATTACCTTAGCAGAACTATTGCGACGTAGGGCATCAAGGAGGGTCTCGGTCCTTGAGTCCTATACTCTACCAAGGGGCCTTAGCTCTATCTCTATGGTTGCTCTGAGGGATGCTGGGGTGAGGCCTTGGATACACTGTTTGGCATTAGGATTGGTTAGTAGCGAGCCCAGTTTGCAACCCTAGCTAGCAGGGGTTTATTTGTTGCTATGGTATCAACCGGTACAGCCATGCCGTTTTCATGGGGTGTATATTGTGCCATTTTGGGTGCTGTGGGCGACAGTGCTGGAGTCATTGGGCGTATCCACACACTTGTGTATGGAGGTGCGGCGGCCACCTATCCTTTCTATAGCACAGTGCAAACTATAAACCAGACCAAAGATATAAATTGATTACATGCATATGTATTGTTGCATTGTTTTGTTTGCTCACTGAGCTATGATGTGTGCTCACCCCTCGACGTCGAATATTTTTAGTTGATGATGCAGGTTATACCATTAAGGATTTTTTAGATGCTCCAGTGTAAGGAAATGTAGCGGCGATGGAAGTGGAAGATGAAGTGGATACACATGACGTCTCTTGCGAGTGCAACTCATGTGTATTCGGTTAGATATTTTTCTTAGGTTTATTTACTTGGATTTATTATGGACATGTATTTGATATTTATTTATGTCTCAGTTATACAGAATAATTTTTTATTTAAATAATATCACAGTAGATTCTCAGTTCATTTTATTATAAGACTTCCGCTATTGTATATTTACTCTGATTATGATTATGGATGTATGGGGTTCAGATAACACGAATATAACCTATTCGAGATTCTGGTTGAACCGTTGGTTTGCTAGCGGTTTATCACACCATTTTGAACAGTACGGAATTGGGGTGTGACAATCAGATCCTCACTTTATCGGTTATATCTCTTCAAAAATTGATGATCAAGATCAACATTTCAATTTCATGAAAAAGCCAAGATCAACGGCTCAGATTTCACAGAATGATAATCCAATTGTTCAAATCACTCAAAATCTACATCCAATCATTTAGATTCATCAAAATTGGCATGATCAAGATCCAATAGATCGAACTCCTTTTTTGAAAACAGTTATGATCATGATTCAATAGCTCAGATTTATCTAGGACCTTCATGATCAAGATTCAATGGTTTAGATTCATCAATACCTTAATCCAACCATTCAGATTCAATTTAATCATTCCCAAAGATAATCTAGTGGTTCAAATCACTTATTATGTGATATCCAATGATTCAAATTTATTTAAAACATCCATGATCAAGATTTAACGGTTTAGATTCACCAAAATCATAATCCAACCGTGCAAGTTCATTCAAATCACTCCGAAGATAATCTAACAGTCGAAGTCACTCATCATGATAATCCAACCGCTCAGATTGATTAAAAATCACTCCCAAAGGCAATTTACGATTCAGATCATTTATCGTGATAATCCAACCATTCATATTCTTTTAAAACACCCACAATGAAGATCTAACGGTTGAAATTATTCAAAATACCCACTATGGTTGAAATTATTCAAATGGTCCCTATTTCATCCACCAAAACTTATAATTAAATGGGCCAGCTTTAACATTCCTAACGAGAAAGACTAGGCCAAAACCAAACACGCACATGTGGAAGTCAGACTCATATGATCAAAGAATCATCATGTATGCGAAGATACCATAATAAATAAAGCAGACAACTACAAAACGACACACAAGTATGGTGAACTAGAAAATTAACCAATCTGATGTGCGTCGCCGAGATTGAATAGCAGGATGTCCCGAGGATTGATGATGATGATCTTTGCTGGATCTCACGAGGGTCGTCGTGCTCAGCTACTAAGCGTGAGTTGTAGACAGGTGTGGGAGATGGTCGCAAGATGTTTGCTGGGTGCAAGTTGTGGAATGCTGATGGATGCAAGTCGTGGACAGGAGATGGTCGCGAGTCACGGTCAGGAGATGTGGGGATGCGAGATGCGAGGTGCTACTGGAATGCGGATTGCGATTAGGCGATGGTCGCGAGATGCGAGATGCGAGATGCTGCTGGACTGCGGACGGCAGTCAGGAGATGGTCGCGAGAGGCAATATGCTGCTGGATGCGGTTCGCAGTCAGGCGATGGTTGCGAGATGTGAGGTGCTGCTGGACGCGGATCGCGGACAGGCGATGGTCGCGAGATGAGAGAGTCTATTGGACGTGGATCACGGTTAGGCGATGGTCACGTCATGAGATGTTGCTGGGTGTGGAATCTGGAAAAATCAAACTATCCGCTACGCGCGAGATCTCCATTGGACAAGCAGACTGTCTGCTAGGCGGGAATAGGGGATTGGCACAGGATGCTATGTGTAAAAGAAGATGAACAAGCAGACCGGTGTGGGAGACAAAAAGGGATTTTGAAAGGAAATAAAGGGTCAGCCTTCCCAGCCAAAATAACTTGCCTTCCTTGACTCTGCCTCGGTGTGCATTTAGAGAAGTAGGACATTGGATGAAGAGAGGTGGAGTGTGGGATGGCTGCAGACAAGTTGGGGCTCAAGAAGCATGGGCACTAGATAGCAACTGCATGGGAGGTGGAGTGTGGCAGTTGGGCATGGCTGGTGATGGAGTTGGGCTCCAGAAGCATGGTGGTGGAGTGTGGCAGCACTTCTGCCAACCTCCTCCCTTCCTCTTTCCTTGTTAAACCTTCTTTCTCTTCTGTGCTTCTCTCTGTATCCCTCTTCCTGGTTTTCTGGAAGAAGGAACGAGTTTCTTGGTGGGTGACAAGGTGTGGTGTTTCTCCGATGGGTACAGGAGACGTGGAGGTGGCAGCAGTGGTTCGGGGCTCAAAAATGGAGGTAGCAAGTGATGGAAGTAGGCTGTATGGAGTAGGTAGCTGGGTGGTAGTGGCGGATTAAATGAGCATGGGAGAAGTGGAGGTGGCAGCAATGGTTTGGGGCTCAAAAAAGCATGGGAGCAGTGGAGGTGGCAGCTAGAGCTAGACTGCCCAAAATGGATGTGGCAGCGATGGATTAAATGAGCATGGAGAGGTGGAGGTGGCAGCACCTCCATCTTTCCCTCCACCAAATACACCTTCTCTCTCCTCTTGGGTTCTGTCTCTCTCTCTTTCCACTTGAGTTCTCTCTCTCTTTTTCCTCTTGAGCGACTATATATATATATATATATATATATATGTATATATATATATATATATATATAATATACATAACCAATACATAAAGTGCATACACATGGGCCGACCCGACTTAGTCCGGACCGGCATGGGCTGGGTCAGGTTTGACTGGGTTGGACTGAATTGGGTTTGAGCTGACTGGGACTGGCTTGGGTCAGAACAGTTCTCTCTCTCTATTATGGGTCCTCTCAGCTTGCAACTCTGCATGAAAAATTTCGACAGCCTCTATCTTGTATTTTCCATGTCCACTTTGAAGAACACCAAGAAAGAAGAATGCTAGAGCTTGAATCACCGAATTTGGATGTCGGATAGTAAAATTATGAATGATCAAAGTTTAAACAGGCTCATCGGCTTGTGGCTCTGCATGAGATCCTTCGGGGACTTTTATTCCAGATTTTCCATGTCCACTTTGAAGAGGATGAAAAAGGAGCACACTGGTGTTTGAATTACCTGAATCGGATGTTAGATGACCAAAATATAAAGAATTGAAGTTTGATAGTAATCCTACTGGCAATTTTGCATGGGACCCACTGGTGGCCTTTGTCCCAGATTTTCTACGTCCACATTGAAGAGGACGGACAATGGAGTACACTGGCATTTGAATCACCTAATTCGAACGTCAGATGACCAAAATATGAAGAATTGAAGTTTTGATGATAATCCTACTGACAACTTTGCATTGGACCCGCTGGTGGCCTTTGTCCTGAATTTTCTACGTCCACTTTGAAGAGGATGGACAATGGAATACGCTGGTGCACTTCGACTCAGCACATAACACTGTAGAGAGTATACAGGGACTATTTTACAGCTAGTTTGAGTGAAATCACTCGCCTCTCCTCTTTCGTTATTTACACACCAATATGGCTGTCCTAATTAGGGAAAGCAAAAATGGGGTGCTTACACAACACGTGGTCGACCGCATGTCGAAATGTGGCTTTTTGGTAGTATTGACACCTCAAAAAATTCCCTAACCTTTGTAGGGTCGGTCTTAGGTCTTGACGTCCAATAACAGTCCGTGATTAATTTATTCAATATGTAAACTAACATTAATTTTAGGTATGCATGATGAGCGATGGTTTTTCGCATCAAAACATATTATTTCGGGGTTCTAAGGCCATAATAAATTCTAACTAATTAATAGAGAGTTATTGGCCAAATTTGATGGAAGTTTGAATTCAGAATGGCTTGAGGAACGTTTGCAACCGTACGTCATGACAGCCAGGTCGTGCGGCTCATCATCGACCACACATCAGATCGTGGCCATGTGGTCTCCAAATTTTCATATTTTCCATAGTCTACATACAAAGTTTGGGTTCTAAACTCTACTTCCATACTGAGTTATGGATATCAATTCACTGTCCATTTAGCCGAGACATCAGATCTGGCTTAAAGAGCTTCAGATCTGACCTTAAGGCATTCAGATCCATCCATTTACACATGGTCCGAGTCTCTAATGGTCAACTCAGTATCCTTAGTGGTCATTCTATGGCTTCCAATACATGGATCATCTTACCCACCAGTTAATCCCATGTGCACTACCATTTAATAATCAAAACTGAGAACGATGGTGCACACGCCCATGGCTTCACCATGGATAGTGGTTCCTTCATACATTCTTGGCCTTTCAATAATTATAGACCCTCCCCTTATTCCATTTGATCCATGTTTTACTCTAAAATAATTATTTAACTCATTACATTCCATGATTTCCTTTTAACTATTCAAATCTCAAAGTGAGAGAGTACTTACAGCAAGTTGGATTCTCTTTTGAATATTCCAACAACAAGAATAACACTCCATTAGTATGTGTTTCCTCTTTACTCTTCCTTTTTTTTCTTTTCTTCTCCTTCTCCTCTGCATTTTCTCCTACTGAGTGGTACTGAGAGAAGAGTTCTTTCTTCTCCCTTTCTTCTTCTCTTCTTTTTTCTCTCCTCCTTTCAGAGACGCAATAGAGCACTCTGTCCCAATTTCTTTCTTTTGGTTTGATAGAATGACTGGGAGATTTAGTGGGGATAAGATCTCCTTCTTACAAATCAGCAAGTCTAGTCACCAGATTGGAAAGGAGGCGATTTTCTTTCCTTTCCTTCTATTATTGGCTCCATCATGTCGACCTTCCTTGTTTGGAGTCCATCTCAATCAGCCATGGAGGGAGAGAATGGAATTTCAAATCAATGGGTTTCACATTCAATTATACTCAATCCAGTTTCACGCCTAGAGGTGCAGCTGGACACGTTCGGTCAATAGTTGACTGCACCACCTTTGCCTAGTGTTGGATCTCATTTTGGTCAGCCAGCTTATGTGTAAACTTGCCAAGCTTTTGGGCTTCGTACGGGCTGGGTCCAAGACTTCTTCTAATGCATCCTTGCGTACTCTAGCAGTACAAGAGAGTTAAGGTAGTGACCCAATGTCATCATACAATTATCCCTTCATCTTCCGACGCACAGATATAAATAGTTCGTACGTGGGATGACCTGACACATGCTCAAAATAGATGTATCGTAACGAGACTTTGCACGGGTCTTACGTCATCGATAGTCCTCCAGATGTGAAATTAGCCCTTACTTTCCTAACCTTGTGTGGTCTAATAATGGGGCACCTCTTAGGCCTCTACATTAATGTAACAAGGATGGATTCAAGGTTTATCCTAATCATTCATCAATAACATGTCTTCTCGAGATCATGAAGCAACACAATGGTTCTTCCATTAATGGAGAGTGATCATTCATCGACTTAATGTAATATTCGACCGAGTATGGAACTTTTATTTTGAAAATTTATCCTCTAATTTGGATTTAATTAGTGTATGATTAATGTTGTTTACACTCAATACAATCAATTGGAATCTAGAAGGTTCTCACCTTCAGATCCCATCCACTCATGCCACTGGAGGGTAAGAAACTGGAGTCGCCACCTAGATAAGGTCTAGGACCTATAAATGTTATCCCTCTTTTGAGGGACTCTAATGACTCACACATGGAATGACTAACTTGTCTCACCAAAAGCGGGTAAGCACTAAATTACAAGTTAAGAAGGTGTTAGGCACCTAACTCGCCCAGTTGAACCATTCTCCCTATATCCTATCCTTTTCTACAGTTTATATATACTTTGGGACTATTTAAATAAACTACAAGATATAAGGAAATCCTAGTAGGTATTCTAATTTCACACTGAGCTAAAAGGTATCACACTAACAAATAAGCAATTCTATTGGGAAAGAATACATAAGAAGTGATATATAAATGAAATTAAAAAAATAAGGGAAATTGCATGGTGTCTACATACCAAGTGTATGCGAAGTTGATGCTCCCAAAGTATTGGAATGCATCTGATGGTGAGACGCTCCTACAGCTCAGAGAATACATCTTGGGGTGAGATGCTCCCACTGATTGTGGAACATAACTCGGTGTGAGGTACTCCTACCATAGGAAGTCTCCTCGATGAGGTAATCCCATAACAAATGGAACTTACCTCAATTTAAATGTGCATGGAGTGAACAAACTCCTCTACTGCCTATGTATGTCTTGAGACCTCTATCCCTCAAGAATCAAGTCAAATATAGTTCCCATGGATTAACGAGCCATGGACAAGTGTGTCCAATACTCAGGAAAGGCAAATGTCTCAACACCCCACTCACGGAGTTCACTAAATCTCACTCACATCCCATATCCAAGATACCCAGTTAGGCTGCCCATTTGGCCAACAATCCTATGAATGCATCTATCTAATCGTATATTTTTATTTATACATTTTAATGCAATGATTACCCATACTCTTAGAGCTAATCCTAGGGTTGGGTGGGCCTCATTCTAAATGGGTCAACAATGGGCTGGACTCTTTGGAGTCCTCTCGCCAATCACATCATTGAAATGATGTATCCTAACATACATCTATTATAGTGAAGTGTTTAAGTGGGGATACATCACTTGGGGAGGGGAAGGAAGCATGGATTCAAAAATACATTTAATATCTAAAATACCTACACATACATTTATTAATATCTAACATGAGAGTCATAACAAAAAATAAACATGTGATCCAAGCATGTGTGAAAAAAACACAAGCATTAAGCATATGATTAAATTATCATTAATCTATAGATGTGATTAAATTATGCTTGGGTTAAACCAACTCAAGTTAGACCAAATAAACTAAATCAACTAGAACATCCTAAACTGAATTCTAGCCCAAACTAAACTAGCCCCAATTAAACAAACCAAACTGACAGACCTGGCCTAAACTAAACCCGAACCGGCCAAAGCCAAGCTAGAACAAGACTTAATCTTAACCTACACTCAAACCCAACCAAAACCAAAACCGAAGCTAGACATGAACCTGAATATAAACAAAACTAAACCAACTTTGACCTAATTCTAGACTAAAACTCTAACCAAATTAAACCCAAACCCATCTAAACCAAACTCAAATTAGGACTAACCCAAACAGACTAAACCTTATAGATCGAATGGACCCAAACTAAATAAAACCTACCCAAGCTACCTGGACTGAGAGAAATAAAAAAAAAGAAAACTTGTGAGGATGGGAATTATACATCTCAATATTACAGACAGAAAGGAGACCAGCATAGAGCTCACAGGGAAATACCCTGATATAAACTAAAACTTTATGAGAGAAACAACCTATCTAAACCAAACATTCAAAGCCAAAATATTGCAACTGGTGGTGGGATCTGGTATCCCCATGGTCAAAACAAAATGATGACAAACCTATAGAGAAGAAACATTACATACTAGAGAAACCCACAGATAAGAAGAATAACAAAGAAAAAAGAAGCTAAAAAAAACTCACAAACCCTATCTTGTCTGAATACCTATTCAACCATTTTTCTCTCAGTAAAAGAAATTAAAGAGGACTTGAATCCTCTAGATTGAGACCTATCTCTACTCCCCTCTCAACTACAGCTTACAAAAACAACTAATATAAAACAAAAAACTTAGTAAAAGAAGAACACAACAATACAACGTCTATCCTATGAACCAAATGAAAAAAAAAAAGAAAAAAAAAAACAAAAACTGAACAATGCATACTCCACAAGCTAGTAAAAAAAGAAAAGTTAGGATCAATCAAAGATGAAGGGAGAAAGCAAATAGGCCAAAAATCATACATGAAAATGCGAAATCAATTTGAGAATAAAGATATAAGTAAAGTCTCACACCCAAGCCTTAACTGAACATACCACATATTTCAAGCAACGAGAAAGAAAACACATGCTTAGAATTTCTATGGCCAAAAGAGGGGGAAAATAAATAAACAATAAGATTTTAAAACTACTTAACAAGGGAACCAGAGATCGTCTAATTAACCAGGAATAGAGAGAGAAAAGTTACTTGCAGCCAACGGTGATGCCCAATGACCTTCCTTATTACACAACTCTCTTTCTCTAGACTGAGTAGAAGCTCGCGGCTCCACCTTTTTCTTCTTCTTTCCTGCATCCTTAGTGCCGACGACCATCCTTTCCTCCTCCTTGGCCAGCCAGCAGAGCCCTTTATCTCTTAGTTTCTCTCATTCTCTCCAACCCTCGACTATATGGAAATCCCAGCTCCATTTTCTCTCTCACTCTTTGATTCCGCCCCAAAACCCTTCATTGTTCTCTGATTCCCTTCATTGTAGTCACCTCTTTCTCTTTATCTTTGTATTCTTCTATCCCTAACTACATTTTATACAACCATATGTGCTACCACCACCATAGCATTTTTAATATCGGCATTTTTCTCATTTTCTAGAACCTTTTCTTCCCTTCTTCTCTTCTCATTTCCCTATCTCTTCTCTTAGCTGTAGCCTTCTCCTCATCTGCAACTCCCTCTTGATTTTTCCGCTTCTTAAGATCCCAATGAGAGAAACCTAAAAAAAAATCCATCTCTCTCGTCTTGACCTCCACTCCGAGAACTCAGCTTAATCGAGCTCCCTTTGTCTCTCTTTTTCACTCTAATTTCTATTGACATATCGTCTTCTTCTTTGTTCTACTTTTCTATCACCTGGTTTCGATCGCACCCCTGAGTTTAACTCCTTTCCAATATCGATTAGAAAAGCCTCACACTTAGGGTTTAACTGGGGTTTTATAACCCCAGCCGAGTTAAATTACCAGGCTGCCCCTACCCTCTCTAATATCTGATCATCGTATAACTGATGATATATATATATATATATATATATATATATATATATATATATATAAACATTTCTTTTTCTTTTTTATTTTCTATTGTTATTTACTTTTTTCATTTTTTTCCTTAATGATTGATACACCCCTCTCATCATGCATGGTGTCGAAATGGGAGCAGAGATCCCCGTAGTGGAAAAATCGGGGTGCTAACATCAAGTGGTTGGCATAATACCAGTTTGGGATGAGTTATGGGCAAGTGACCGGCATAATAGGGTCTTGTACCAAAATGATGGACCCATACTTGGGGGATGTTACTATGCTCCATGTATGGGATAGTATTCGTTCTTTGGGAGTGACCCGTTTAGCCAGAGACTCCATGTGTGGGTTGTCTTGAGCTGGCACTTACAGTTATATACCAGAGCATAGTTATTAATTCATGCATTTGTATGCGCATATTTAATTTCCTTGCTAAACTCAAAAGTTGAGCTTACCCTTGTATACACAAACCCTTTTAAATGCAGGTTTGACTAAAGTGGATTACGGCGATATGGACGCTAGTGATGAAGACGTCCATGATGAATTGTGTGAGTGTGACGACTGTATCTATGGACAGACACAATGAACAATTTAATAAACTTTCTAATTTAGAATTATTTCATTTGAAATTGGGAGCAAATTGCCCAGAAGAATAATTGATTGAAGGACTTATGAATTTATTTTATTCATTAAAATGGTTTAGGGGATTTAATATACTTATCATTTGATTATTTCAGCAACTGTAGTTTAATTATCTAAAACTTTCGCTATACTCTTGAATTAAAATTTCTTTAATCTAGTGGTGTGGATTTGTTATTAATTCTTGTAATATAAGGTGTTTATTAGTTAGCATACCACATTCCGTGCCCAAAGAAGGGGATTTCCAAAGCCCTTAATTAAGATGTAGAGATCTCGTCCATTCCGTAGTATCAAAACATTGGGAATGGGGTGTGACAGAAGTTGGTATCAAAGCTCGAATATACCACGTCGATTACTAAACTGTACCATACATGCACACCATAAATACAGTAAGCTGAATTAGGAAGCATAAACTACATACTATATGGGGGGTAAGGACCATGAATAAGTCATAAGAAACAAAATAAGATACTATGATCACCATAACAGAAGCAAAATATATCTAGACTTACAAGCGGAAATAAAACATCCAGTGTACCCACAAAGAATAAAATACTAAGGATGAATCGGTATCTACAATCCAAATCCTCACTCATCAATATCAAACAAAGACAAATATCGAAATAAAATATATCCGATGAGCCATAACAAAGATAAAATGATATATATATATATATATATATATATATATATATATATATATATATATATATATATATATATATATATATATATATCTAAGAATCTCCATGCTGAGAACTACAATCATCCTGGCGATCAGGATTGTCTACAAAATAGGTGGCCCAAACTCTCACCACTAATTGAAGACACTGCTAACAAGTGCCCTCACGTCTACTTGCTGTCATAGTCACTACATCATTAGGGATGAGAACAATATCACCCGCAATAGCCAACGCAGTCCGCGTGTAAGTGACCTCCAACCTTAATAGCATCCAGTGTATCCTGGAACTGGATGAAGCCTTGCTTAAGCCCAGACAGTCATTGCTCCATAGTAGTGAGTTTCTAAAGCATACATCTCTTGTGTGCATCTAATTTCGTCTAATGAGTCCACCGTTGATCACCCAAGGCAGTCACTAAGGAACGAGCATCAGCCAACAGGGCCCATAAGTCTATAAACCCCGAAGCCTCAGCCTGAGCAGCCACTACTGCTGGTACCTCATCACCACCTACAGAATGTAATGAACTCTCTCGCTCATCAGTAGAATCGGCTACATCCTCTTAAACTGGCCCTGATAGAGCATCCTCGCTATAATCTACATGCATAGGAAAACCAACTCCACTGCCACTGGGAATGACTAGCTCACTCTCTAAAGAAGAAAAAGAAGGCATGACCACTCTACGTCGAACATTCCTAGCTGGCTAACATCTACATACTGGTTGAGGTGGAGGGCAATGCTCGAACTCCTCATTACTAAGCACTAAATCCTATAGTTGGAGTTTGTGCAATGTATCCCAACCAAAGTTTGTATGTACACCAGTCTCCTCGTCAAGCTCCAAAGTAAGGTTGAACCCCATGTTGAAGAACAATTGAGTAAACAATCAGCCATAAGGAAGGCTATTAGTCCAAGTGTACAATGCTGAATGGATCATGGTCCTTATAATCCGATAAGGAAGGCAAATCTGATGCCGAACTATGATGCTGTAAGCCACGAACTCACATAAGTGTGCAATCGCATCCCTGTATTCCCCCTTAGGCAGTATGTTATGCTGTGTAATACAACTGTATACCCTGGGGACCGAAAGACAGTTGCTCCCATGCAACTCTGGACCTAGCATCATCTGCATATCTTTGCTAGCATCCACTTATCAACCATGGGAAATTTAGGCTCCACATAAACCATCTCTCCCTCAATAGATATACTTAAACTCCATGCCAAATTGGGAATAGTAATGACAATAGGTCGGCCCCTAACCCAGCTGAAAATCTACAAGGTACAACCATCTGAAGTCTCTTCCATGAATTTGTTGATCTACAGATTGCAGTAAAAGTATCGAACCATGTTTACCCTTATGCGCAAACTAAAACGCAGCACAGGCAGCCAACCCATGTCACTAAAAGCCTGGTGAACCTTAAACCTATTTAACTCATCAACAAGAACATGATGGGCTAGCTCTACTGATCTGTTCTCAATGGTAGGCCAAGCTATCGCAGCCTCTGTTGATCTAAAATGGAAAGGATTCATAGACGGGTGGAAGATGTCCCTGCTATCACTTTGCCCCCACAGCAGTAGACATAGCACCAGATGACCCAGGGATGTGTCGAGCAGCCATAGCGGATGCTGTAAGAACTCAGAAAAATTGAAACGTACATAGGAAGAATAAGAATAAGTATTAACAGGTAAATAATTGGCAAAAAAATAAACCAAGAGGTATGCCAAGGAGATCAAACAGTGATGCAAGGTGTTGGAATACACCTCAAGTGATAAAACTCAGTTTTGAGAAAATAGCCAAATTAAGGAAACTCATGTATATAACCAATTGATGTTTCAAAAAAGATTCCAACACATCTTAATCATCGCTATAGGTCCCAAGAAGTATTATGGAGCATTAATGGGATCGAAGAAACTACAAACCAAGAATATCCCGTCTTCAGTTTTGGAGAAAAATCCTGATTTTGGTTTTGGTAAACTTTAAATCATTGAAAACAAGTTAAAACAAGTGAGAGGGCATGGGAAACACTCCCTAGCAGGCTATACTAGTAAAGCCCCATTGTTTTAACCCATTACATGGGGAAAACAAAGTGAAAAAACAAAAACCTAACTTAGGTAACACAAAAGTGAAAATCGGTAAGAGAAATTTACCGTGGCAAGGTGTGAAGGCGATAGCGAGAAGGATTGAGGCAAGAAATAGCCAACGAAGCCTCCAAGAATGAAAATCTGATGATGTACACCTTCTATCTGTGGGACCTAGCTCCGCTATAGTAGAGTCACAACACTTTTTAAATTGTGACAGTGACATACTATCGGTTACGTATGCACACCCCTCACTTGGTCAAGGGTGCGGTCACATGCTGCACATCCCATTTTGTCAGCTTTTTCATTGTTTGATTCATCAGCAATGCATTGAAACTATAATCTAAGTTTTAAACTTAACATTTGCCTTACATGAAGTAAATTGGACATTCATACCCGTGAGTCGACTAACCATTTCAAAACTTTTAGGTCCGAACAAAGTTTCTGATCATGGCTCCTAGTAGAAGGCGAAGGTGACAAGAACCCAACACTGCAGAAAATAATGCCCCACCAAAGGGGATGACGCAGGAACTGATACATCCACCTGAGGTACACCATGAACCAAAACCTGTAGCACTACCACCACCACCGGTGCTGACAGCAGTAGACGTTACTGCTATTTTGGGGAACCTTGCCTATGATATTAGTATCCAATAGCAACAGCTAATGATTGGACTTATAGCAGTACTTCATGGAGAAACAACTCCTCCGGTTACACTAGTTCAGGTAGTTCCAACAGTAGCACCAACACCTGCTCCAGTGCCAGTGCCGTCTTTTGCTAATCGAATATGTCACACCCCAATTTTGCACCAATAAGAATGGTGTGATGAACCATCTATGATCCAACGGTTTAACCAGGATCTCGAATAGGCTGTGTCTTTTTTGCTTAAACCATACACATCCACAACCATAATTAGAGTAAATAAACAATAGCGAAAGTCTTTAATATTAATGAACTAAGTATCTAACAGTGATATCATAAATAAAGTATCCATTTATCTCAAATAACTTAAGACATAAAATAAAATAATTTAATCAATTACATCTTCTGAATAATCCAACAAATATATCTAATAAAAAATGTATGAGTTGTACTCGCACGACGAATCATGCGACTCCATCATAGCTTCTGCATCCATCACCGCAACATGCCCGTACATTGGAGCATTCATATAATCTTCTACTGTAGAACTTGCATTATCAACTAAAAATATTCTACGTCGAAAGGGTGAGCACACATCATGGCTCAGTGAGAAAATAAAACAATGCAACAAACATATGCATGCATTCAATTCATATCTTTGGTTTGGTTCATAAGTTTGCAATGTGCAATAGAAAGAATAGGTGGCCGCCGCACCTCTATACACGAGTGTGTGAAGCTGCCCAATGGATAAAACACCATCGCCGTCCCACATTCACCCATCATGGAATAAAGATAGAGCTAAAGTGTTCGGATCAAACACCGCATAACACTTCCCCTGGTGCCCTACCCATACCAACACGTAAGCCCCTATTGGTGAGAGCTTGTAAACTGGGCTCGCAACAAACCAATCCTAATGTCAAATAGTGTATCCAATGCCTCACCCCAGCATCCCTCAATACGTCCATAGAGATAGAGCTAAGGCCCCCCAGCAGTGTCAGAGACTACACGGTCTGAGACAACCTCCCTTGATGCCCTACAACGTAATAGTTCTGCTATGGTAATGACGATATGATGATATCAGTGTGCAAGACTTGAGTAGAGATAGAGCTAGAATATGGTGACCAGGATGAACCACAGTGTCACGTCCTCCCCTTGATGCTCCACTCGCATCAAGTACACTAACCACACACATACATTCACATGCCTATTCCAAGCATCATCATCATCATCATGTTATAAATAAACTGAATTAAATATGCATGAACTGAATTAAATATGCATGAACTGAATTAACATGAATATTAGATGACATGTGAAATGCATAATACATGCATACAAACATAGAATCATTAATGGAATTAGACTCAATAAATAAAAATAGTTTATTATCAGCCAATTAATTTAGGCTTTGTTCCCTTACCTTTGGTTGATAGTAAATCCTCATTCAAGCTCTGTAAATCTCTTTTAAACCACTGGAAAACTTAAAAAATTTATAGATTATAAATTAGAATTAATTCTCATGAATTTAGACTAACAGAAACTGAGGGGTCGCAGGTGTGGCAGCACCTGTGGTCTCAGTTTCTACAACCACAGGGCGTGGGGTCACAAGGTGTGGTCGCATATCCTGCAACCTCACGTGTGACTACACCCTCTCTGGAAACTTCTCGAGGGCATGTGGTCGGACATGTGTGTCTCGTGTGGTAGCACATCATGCGACCACACGTGTAATGGTCGACCTTTCACTCTCAACTCAAATTCTTTTATGCTCAGATTGGCTTATCATTATGGTCGTTCCTATGATTGTTTTATTGCTTAGAAGTAGTATTTTTTACAGAATCCATTGTCTACATAATTTCCTCCATGGATTGATGATTTAGGTTTTACCTAAATCCTATCTCTTTCATGAACTATTGTAGGCTCTCAATTTAACATGGGAAATGTTTTCATACCTTAAACTTGTTGAAGATTCAGAATTTTCTCTGAATTTTTCTTCCTCCTTATTCTTCCTCTTCAATTCTCCTTCTCTTTCTTCTCTTCTCTTTCTCTCACTATTAATTTGAGTTATAAAAGGGTGAAAGAGGCTAAGGGACGTCCTATTTATAGAGAAAAACCCTCCATAATAAGCCCTACTGAGTTTAGGAATGAACCCCTTTCAAATTAGGAAGGTTTCCTAAATTCGGTTCTGTCTAGAATCCATGTAGTCAAAGGTGGGGTCGCAGAACCCGTCGACCATACCCTCTGAAACATGCGACCACACGACCAAAATTCCTGTGGTTGCATTATTTTGAGGTGTGGTTGATCACACCTATTTAGGTATGCGACCACACGCTCATAATTGATTTTTTTTTGGTTAAATTTCGTACATGGTCTTATGGTTTCTTCATTCACATGGTCCACTTGGTCCGGCCATGATACAAGGTGGTAAGACCGCTTAGTTTGATACGGGTCTTACAACTCCCCCCTCTTATTAGAAATTTCATCTTTGAAATTGCACATACCATTCGAGTCGAAAAGGTGAGGATATTGCTTTTACATAGCATTCTCTTCTTCCCATGTGATCTCTTCTATATCTTGGCTTCTCCAAGTAACCCTAACATAATAAATATCTTAGTTGCATAGACATTGAACCTTTCGACTGGTGATTTTAGTTGGTGCTACTTCGAATGTCAAATCATCAGTTAGACCCGGTGGATCCACTGTTATAACGTGTGTTGGATCTCTGACGTACTTCTTCAGTAATGAAATATGAAATACATCATGCACACTTGACATAGATGGGGGTAATGCTAACTGGTATGCCACTTTTCCATGTTTAGCGAGAACCTCATATGGCCCAACATATCTTGGACTTAGCTTTCCTTTCTGTCCAAATCGTTTTAAGCCTCGCATAGGTGATACTTTCAAGAATACCTTATCACTTACAACGAATTCAAGGTCTCAACGTCGAGTATCTGCATATTATTTTTGACGATTCAGAGCTGTTCTAACTCTTTCCTTGTTAATGTCGACTACTCGATAAGTCTCTTCAAAAAATTCTGGTCCAACGATACTCCATTCACCAACTTCATTCCAAAACAAAGGAGTTCGACACTTCCTACCATACAGTGCTTCATAGGGTGACATCTGTATAGTAGCCTGATAGCTGTTGTTATAGGTAAACTCAATCAATGGTAGTTTCTCATCCCATGATCCTTTGAAATCAATAACACAAGCTCGAAGCATGTCTTCTAAAATCTAAATGGTACGCTCTGAGTGTCAGTCTGTCTGAGGATGGAATACATTACTAAATTTCAACGTGGTACCCTTAGCCATCTGTAATCCTTCCCAGAACTTTGAGGTAAAGTGTGGGTCTCTATAGGACACAATGCTTTCAGGTACACCATGTAATCTGAAAATATTATCCACATATAGCTTGGCCAGCCTCTCTATGGTATACTGAGGTCGTATAGCTATGAAGCGAGCTATTTTAGTCAGACAATCTACAATCACCCAGACTGCATCAACTACTCGGGGAGTCAATGGTAACCTGATGATGAAGTCCATAGTGATGCAGTCCCATTTCCATGTTGGTTCTGGCAGTGGTTGCAACAATCCTGTAGGTCTTTGCCTTTCAGCCTTTATCCTCGGATAATTTAGGCATTGAGACACAAATTTAGTTACATCTGCTTTCATTCCTCTCCTCCAATATAATTTCTTCAGATTGTAATACAGCTTCGTACTTCTATGATGTACCCAATAAGCGGTGGTGTGAGCTTCCTTCATTAGTCTGTATCTAATATCCACATCTTTAGTTTCAGGAACACATACTCTTCCTTTGTATTTTAGTACCTTTTCAACATCTAAGGTGAACTCAGGAATAGTCCTACCTTTTTCGATGTCCTATTCTACCGTTCTCAAATAAGGGTCTGATCTAATAGTGGCCTTCACTTCATTTAATATATCAAGTACAATCTTTCATGTTGCGAACATATTTGAAAACCAATGAATATACCCTTAGTTTCTTGATCCACACGGTGCATCTATCACGAACTGCTCGTTACCATGGTTGAATACTTTTCCTGTAACACACATTGCCGCAATCGTGTTAACCTCTTCTTGAGATTTTATCATTGTTTTTTTTGCTTAGAACATCATCAACTACATTAGCCTTTCTTGGATGATACTGGATATCGCAATCATAATCCATTAATAGTTCCAGCCATCTTATTTGTTTCATGTTCAATTCCTTCTGATTAAAAGATAAGTGAGACTCTTATGATCTGATTTAATCTGAAATTTTTCTCCATACAAATAATGTCACCATATCTTAACAGCATGTACTACTGCTGCTAATATCAAGTCATGAGTGGGATAATTCTTCTCATGTGACTTTAGTTGTCTTGAAGTATACGCAATTACCTGTTCTCCTTGCATAAGTACACATCCTAAACCCAACACAGACTCATCAGTGTACAAGGTAAATGGTTGTCCTGGAATAGGAACAGTCAAGATGGGAGCAGATATCAATCTAGCTTTCAATGTTTGAAAACCTTTTTCACATTTTTCAGTCCAAACAAACCTTTCTCCTTTCTTAGTAAAACTGGTAAGAGGTACAGCGAATCTAGAGTAATCTTCGACGAATCGTCGATAATACCCAGCTAGACCTAAGAAATTTCTGATTTCTGCAACACTCTTAGGTGCTTCCCATTTCACAATGGCTTCAATCTTGTTAGGATCCACTTTAATTCCTTCAGCGGATACAACATGGCCTAAGAAAGCGACCTCATTTAGCCAAAACTCACACTTTGTAAATTTGGCGTAAAGCTTCTCTTTTCTTAGTCGCTGCAGAGTGGCTCTTAAATTCATGACACGAGTTTCCTTGTCCTTGGAGTAGACCAATATATCGTCAATAAACACAATGACTGACGTATCCAACATATCATGGAATACCCGATTCATGAGTACCATAAAAGTTGTAGGTGCGTTAGTCAATCCAAAAGACATGACCAAAAATTCATAATGTCCATATCTTGTTCTGAATGCAATCTTCTGAATATCACCTTCCTTAATCTTCAGCTGATGGTATCCTGACCGAAGATCTATCTTAGAGAACACCTTGGCACCTTGCAACTGATCGAACAAGTCATCGATCCAAGGCAATGGGTACCGATTCCTGATTGTAAGCTTATTCAATTCCCGATAGTCTATACATAGTCGAACAATACTGTCCTTCTTCTTCACAAAAAATATTGGAGCTCCCATGGTGATATGCTGCTTCTGATATAACCCTTGTCCAGTAATTCCTGTAATTGTACCTTCAGTTCCTTCAGTTCAGTAGGAGCCATTTGATAGGATGCTTTAGATACCGGTGCAACTCCGGGTATAAGATCTTTAACGAACTCTGTCACTTGGTCGGGTGGTAGTCCTGGTAGTTCCTCAGGAAATACATCTGACAAGTCATGTACAACATCAATATCTTTCATTCATGGTAGTTCCTTGGTAAGATCGACTATGGATACTAGATACCCAACTCCTCCTTTCTAGAGGCATTTTCTAACCTTTAATGCAGAGAGGATGAGTTTTCGTTTACGGGAAAGTTTGGTTCCCGCAAAACTAATCTCCGCTCTTTCCTTGTCTTTAAATGTCATTTCTTTTCTGCACATAATAGGTTTGTAGAATGCCGAGCTAACCACTCTATTCCCAAGATAACGTCAAAGTCTACCATCTTGAGTTGAATCAAGGTTGCATCCAAAATTTTCTCGTCGATAAAAACTGGACATGGTCCATAATCTTTTTCTAATTCCACTTCTAATCCCATAGGCGATCTACAAGCAATTTATAGTCTAAAGATCTGAGGGGTAGATTTAGTTTCTTTCCAAATGACACAGATATAAAAGAATGAGTAGCTCCAGAATCAAAGAGCACTCTGGCGGGTATGCCATTTATAGGTACGATACCTACGATTTGTTTTAATTTAGTCCACATGCTCATACAAGGTAAAAGGTTCAGGTCATTCCTGTGACCACATCAAGCGATGCGACAGCATCTTCAGATGTTATTGCATAAACCTTTCCTTGCTGTAGCTGCTTCCTGGGCTTAGGACACTCCCTTGAATAATGTCCCATTTGATTACAGTTATAGCATTTTACTCGTTCACTATTTTGCTTCTGTTGAGGTTGGACTGTTGGAGTAGTCTTGGCTGTAGCATTAAAGCCTTGAATATGGAAGGGTTTAAATGTCTTTGTGTTCACTCCGTTATATGAATTTCCATTTGGCCTTTTGATACCTCTATTCTGAGCAAAGTAGCTCTCCCTCTGGCTCAAATTTAATACTCGAGAAATCTATACGGCTTCATTATAAAATTTCTTTTCTAGCCCCAAAACAAGTTCCCAAATGCTTCCCCTAAGTTTGATGACGAACCTTCGGGTTTTAGTATTTTCCTCCTGCATGCTAGTGGAAGCAAAGAAAAACAGCTCTTCATAACGCTGTTGATATGCATCCACAGTCATCTATCCCTGATACAAACTCAGGAACTCTCTTTCAAGCGTCTCTGAAACTTCTGGGAAAATATTTCTCGAAGAATGCCTCTTTATAGATAGCCCAGGTCAATTGGGCGTGCTTTGTTAATAGATAAGTCCGAGTAGACTTCCACCAGTGGTGTGCATCGCCCTTCAGCATAAATGTTGCACACAATACTTTTTCCTCCTCATTAACAGTCATCATCATAAAGTTTCTTTCCATTTCCTCGATCTAGTGAGCTGGCCACAAAGGATCCACTAGCTTGCCATTAAACTCGTTTGGCTTCATCTCAGGAAACACTCGATCAGTCGAGAATGGTCCAACTGATACTAAGCATAGGCTCCATATATAGGTGGTTGATACTGGTAACTACCTTGGGCTACCTCAGGGTTTTGTACTGGAGCTTATACAACTGGCGTTTGAGGTGCTGGAGGTACCGTGTTGCTACCCCCTGGTACGGTGCTAGCTTGTCTAGCTGGTATAGGTACAGTATGTGCAGTTGGAAAAGCCATTCCCATAGCAGCTTGCATATTCGCTTGTACTTGCTGTATTTGCTGCAGTTATTGTGCTAGGTTCATTACTACTATAGCCAAATCTATAGGTGAAGCTAGCAAGTTTGTAGGATTGGCCTGGTCAATGGCTCCTGGTGGTCTCACATTCTGATTCTCTTGTCCTTCAAGATTTTCATGGCTATTTTCCCCCACAGGTGGTGGTGGTGGAATTGGGTTACGTCCTCTCCTGGTTACTCTTCGCCCAGCCATTTCTTGTTTTTGGTGGTGGTAGTGTCTAAAAAATCACAGAACATGTGAGGCAATCATAATATACGTCATTTCCATGTCAAAATCCAATTAATCATTGTAAAATTTCAAATATCAAAGTCATTCAGTCAAAATATTGTATTTTCCATCATGTGATCGATGGTGGGGTCGCAATATGTCCAACCACAGGGTATGCAATCTCACAAAACCCTGTCAGCTCACCGAGACCCTATGGTCGATCATGTGGTCGCAATATGGGCGAGCATAGGGTCCGACCACACGAAGTCTGTCAGCTCACCGAGAACCTGTGGTTGATCGTGTGGTTGCAATATCTGCGACCACAATGTCTGACCACACGAAGTCTATCAGCAAACCGAGAGCCTGTGGTTGATCATGGGTCGATCGTGTGGTCGCATATTTAGTCGAATTTTGTAACCACACGACTCCAAATCAGGTTTTTAAACCTGATTTTTGGAGTCATTTCCCACATTCTCTTTTGCTTTCAACTCAACTCGCTTCCATTGAGTTGCTACAGTGTCGACCAATCGTGTTTGGTGATTCTTTCTTTCATTCTCGACCTTCGCTCCATTCCTTCAGGTATGTTCTCTATTGGTCTTCATTTTTAAGCTTTCAAAACTAGGTTTTTCTCCATTTATAGCATTTTCTTCAAATTAAAATTTTTATAACCGTAAAAATTTGATTTTTATTGGGGGCTTTCGCTATTGGCCACCCAATGGACGAAAGCCCTCAAGAAAATTTGAGTTTCATCGGTTCATTTTTGAGAAACTTGAAATTTTCCATTTTTGACCTAATTTTCAGGATTTTTCTAAATTGTTGAAATTTCTTCAAATTCGATCTTCCTAGCTTAAATTTCCAACTGTATGAGCCTTGCAGGATGGTTTAGAACATATATAAGTCCTCCTGTCCAATGGTTTGGGTGAAAAGTGAGGCCTTTGGCCAAATCATGCCATTATAATGTCAAAATTTTGAATTTTTCTCTATAATTAATATCTTGCTTGTTGGTCTGTGTCTTTGCAGATAGCATGGCTCGTACCAAGGTCCCCAGAGTTCATGATCCTCTTTGCTTCCGGTCCAATAAAGAGGAGACTCAGTATGCTCATTATGAGCGTAAAAAGGTGGAAGGGGGTCGTTGTGTAAACCTGGCTAATTAGCCTTTTTAAAGTGGATGGTGCTTTTGGTAATATGGGTTGGCTCCCTGTGATCTTGTATGAGGGTGCACCTGTCCTGCACTGGTGAAGCAGTTTTATTACAATCTTCAGATAGTGGGTGATCCAAATGATATAGACAAGGGTAGGGAGCTCAGGATCACTAGTTATGTTAATGGGGTGAAGATCTCCTGTAATTGCCAGGAGTTGGCTGATCTCTTGGGTATATCAAACGATGGCCCCTTAGTATACTGTGCACCTAAGGAACCCAGTTCCTATCTTTGATGATGCGTGCAGAGATTGAGTGCCTTAGGGCTGATCGCTGGGAGATGAAGGCAATCAACCTATGGCCGGAACCTCAGGTGTACTGCAAGATTATTCAGCACAACCTGATTCCTTAGCGTGGGCACTATGAGAAGGTTTCCCAGTTGACCCAGTATCTCTTATACTGCACCTGTACTAGGCAACCCATCTGCCTTCCATACATTATCATCAGGACGATGCGCCATGCTACATGCCTGGTCAAATGAGCAACCTGCCCTACGGGCATTTTATCACTACCCTGCTCACTCGCCTGCATGTCAACTTAGTGGATGAGAGGATTCATGAGGGCACCTTCTCCACTGACCTTGACTGGGAGGCCATCTGCCAGATGGGGATGTGAGTTGAGTAGGTCAGTGATGAGGAGAGGAATTCTATGGTGCGTCCCTGTACTCTGATAGAGAAAGCAGACGCGGAGGCGGCAGCAGCAGAGGTCCATGGGGGTGATGCTAAGGATGATGATCGTATGTTCATAGATGTAGATGCCATACCTCCTCCATCACCATAGCATACTACTGGAGTTAGCCCTTCTCGGGTTCTTTTCCACTCAGCTTGTCACACCCCAATTCTGCACCAACCAGAATGGTGTGATGAACCGTCAATAAATCAACGGTTCAACCAGGATCTCGAATAGGCTATCCCACATATGATAAACCAAAACACAGTCCACATTAATCAGAGGTAATAAAGTAAATAGCGAAAGTCTTACAGATAATGAACTGAGGTCTAATCATGATAAATAATTAATATTCTATTTATTTCAAAATAACCAAAACATAATTTAATACATATTACAATATCCAAATATGAAAATTAAACACTAAACGTATCCACCGCTGAAACGCTCGCTTAACGAACCATCTTCGTCCTCCACAGCTTGCTCACCATGGCCGCCACATGTTCATATGTTGGCGTGTTGACATAATTTTCAATCATAATACCTGCAACATCAGAAACTAAAAGAATTGGGCGCACGAGGGTCAGCTCTCCAACTAGAGCTCAGTGATAAAACAAAACAATGCAACAATACATATGCATGCATTCAATTCATATCTTTGGTCTGGTATATAAGTTTGCAATGTGCTATAGAAAGGATAGGTGGCCGCCGCACCTCTATACACGAGTGTGTGGAAAGGACCAATGAAAATGGCACTGTCGCCCCACATGCACCCACCATGGACAATATACACCCCATGAAAATGGCATGGCTGTACCGGTTGCCCATACCAACACGTAAGCCCCTGTTGGCGAGGGCTTGCAAACTGGGCTCGCAACTAACCAACCCTAATGTCAAACAATGTATCCAAAGCCTCACCCCAGCATCCCTCAATACATCCATGGAGATAGAGCTAGGGTCTGGTGACTAGGCTGAACCACAATGCCACGTCCCCCCCCTGATGCCCTATGACATATTAGTTTCGCTAAGGTAATGGCGATACGATGATGTTAGTGGACAAGACTTGAGTAAAGATAGAGCTAGAGTCTGGTGACCAGGCTGAACCACAATGTCACGTCCTCCCCTTGATGCTCTACTCGCATCAAGCATACTAACACTTGCTTAGTGGACACGACTTGAATAGACCATGGCACAATATACCCCGATGAGAATGGCATCGAAGTACCGGTTGATACCATCCCTACCCGCACCTTGTACACCAGCCAAACACAAACATTCATATGCCTATTCCTACCATCATCATGTTATAATCAATAAATTTAAATATGCATGAACAGTAATAATAGAAATATTGGATGACATGTTGAATGCACATTACAAGCACACACGCATATCACAATCATGGTATTGGACTCAAGAAATAAAAATAGTTTGTTATTACCCAATTAGTTTAGGTCTTGTTCCCTCACCTTAGCTTGTTAATAGATCCTCTTCTAAGCTTTAGAATCACCTTTATAACGTTATTATATTGCTAGAAGACCTAACAAAGTCGATAGAATTTAATTAGAATTAATTCTGAATTTAAAAACCATGCTGTTAACTGAGGGTCGGAGGTAGGGTCGGAGTCATGATCGACCCTCGGTGCAACCCTCTCCCTAATCTGAACTTCCCGAACACTGAGGGTCGATGCGAGGGTCGGATCTGCCATCGACCCTAGGTGCGACCCTCCATTGTTTGAGTCAAAAATATCAGATTTCATTCTCTCTTTCATGGTTGGGTCCTATGGCTTACTTCCACAATCCATTCTATACATGTTCTATGGTTTAGAACTATACTTTATTCACCTACATGGTTTTAATGATCTCCTCCATGGTTTCCATTGAAATGAAACCATGGATGGATGATTTAGGTTTCTTCTAAGTCATACCCTCTTCATAAACCATTCTAAAGTCTTAAATAAATCATGGGGAATGTATTCATACCTTAGGTTTGCTGAGATTCAGAGTTCCTCTGAATTTCCTCTTCTTCCTTAGCCTTTTCTTCAAGTTTTCCTTCCTTCTCTTCTTCTCTTCCTTCTCTTCTCTTTCTCTCAATCCAATTAGGGTTGTAAAAGGAGTGAAAGAGGCTTAGGGACGTCCTATTTATAGAGTAAAACTTCCCAAAATAAGTCCCATTGAGTTTAGGAAAGGTTCCAATTGAAATTAGGAAGGTTTCTCAATTTTTGATTCATGCTGTTTTTCCCGAATACCGAGAGTCGATGGGAGGGTCGATGGGAGGGTCGGACAACTCATAGACCCTGCGACCCATGGTTGAGGGTCGATGGTGTGGGTCAATGGGAGGGTCGGACCTGCCTGTTAAAACATGCGACCCTACCCTCATTTTGACTGTTTTTGGGTAAATTTTCATATTGGGTCTTGGGTTTCTTCACACACTTGGTCTACTTGGCTCGACCATGATATGTAGACGGGTCCCGAGTCAAAATGTAAGGTTAGGCCAGGTTCGTGGCGTGCGGGTCTTACAACTCCACCACCCTTAAAAGAAATTTTGTCCTCGAAATTTGAAAGTACGGATCTTACAACTCCCCCATCCTTAAATGAATTTTGTCCTCAAAATTTAAACGAATCTTACAACTCCCCCATCCTTAAAATAAATTTTGTCCTCAAAATTTTGAATTTACTTCGGAGTCAATAGGTGGGAATTCTATTTTCGCATTGCAACTTCTTCCTCCTATGCACTCTTCTCCATGTCTTGTCTTTCCCAGGTTACCTTCATATAATAATTATCCCAGCTTTGGAAACATTGTACCTTTCCACTAGTGAACTAGGCTGGTACCACTTCAATAGTTAAACACTCTATCTAATCCAGTGATTCCGTGGTCAATACCTTTGATATGGATCTCCAATGTACTTCTTCAATAGAGACACACGAAATACATCATGCACATTAGACATGGATAGCAGTAACGCTAATTGATGTGCAACTTTTCTATGTCTCTCCAAAGTTTATAAGATCCAACACATATATAAAATATGACTTTCCCTTCTTGTTTAATCGTTTCAAACTGCGCATAAGTGATATCTTCAAAAACACTTTGTCGCTTATGGCGAACTCAAGGTCTTGGTGTCTCTCCTGACAATCCTGAGCTGTCTTGGCCCCTTTTTCTTTGATCTTGTCTGCCACTTGACAGTTTTCTGCAACTAACTTAGGTCTTAAAACTCTTTATTCACTAACTTCATTCCAAAAGAAAGGAATTTGACATTTCTATCGTATCTGCTTCATAGGTAACATTTACATGGTAGCTTAATAGCAACTTCAATTCACGGTAACTTCTCAACTCACGTTCCTTGAAATCAATTTCACAACTTGGGGCATATCTCTTAGGATCTGTATAGTCCGCTCCAACTATCCATCAATTTAAGGTAAAATGCGATACTAAACTTCAACTTTGTCCCCATTGTTTTCTGTAGATCCTCTCAAAACTTTGAAATAAAGCATGAGCTTCTGACCGTTACTAGGCTCTTATACATACCATTCAATCTGGCAATATTATCCATATATAGCTTAGTTAGCCGCTCCAAAGCATACCAAAGTCGTATCGCAATGGAATAAGCTATCATAATGCGATCAACAATCACTCAAACCATGTCAACCGATCTGGGAGTCAGTGGCAATTCATTGGCATAGTTCATTGTACTGCAGTTCCACTTCTAGACTGGCTCCGTTAGTTGTTGCTGTGAGCCATGTTGGTCTTTGTCTTTCAGCCTTGAGTTGCTGATAATCCAGACACTGGAACACGCATTACACCACCTTTGTTATCATTCCTCTTTACCAATACAATCTCTTCAGCTCATGATACATATTGGTACTCCAGGATGTCCTAAATATTGAGTACAATGGGCTCTTATCATTATCCTCTTCCTGACATTTGAATCTTTATCTTCAGGTATTCAGAATCTACCACTGTATCTGAGTACCGTCTGCGCATCCAAAATAAGTCAGGTTTGGTTTTTCCTTTCTCCAAATCTCCTTGCATTGTTCTTATATACAGATCTAACAAAATTGCTACTTTTACTTCATCCATTAATTTAAAGATGATCTTTAATGTACTGAACGCAAGCGAGGAATTATTGTTCCATAAGTTCATCCATAAGTTCTCGCTTAATTGGATCATCCCTAGCTTCTATTATATGTTACTCTTTTTCCAAATCTGAATCTGTTGCTGCAGAACATAAGGCAACATTTATACTCGGTCCTTCTTCAGACCTCATAATCCTTTTTTTGCGTAAGGCCTTAGCTACTACATTAGCCTTTCTCGGGTGACACTGAATATCATAGTCTTAACCCTTGGGAAATTTCAGCTACTTTATACTCATGTTCAACTCTTTCTGGTGAAGAGATAAATAAACTCTTGTATTCCCATTAAATCTAACATTATTCTCCGTATAGATAAAGTCTCCAAGTTTTGATTGCATAATTCATCATCGATAATTCCAAGTCATGAGTAGGGTAACTCTTCTCATGCTCTTTCAGTTTTCTTAAAGCATGTGCAATTGCTTATCTACCTTTCATCAACCCGCATCCTAGATCCAATCCGAATGCTTCGATGGATAGGGTAAAAGGTTCCCTTAGTACCGAAATGATCAAGATGGGAGCTGATATCAATTCTGCTTTTAGAGTTTGGAAACATTCTTCACACTTGTCAGTCCAATTAAACTCATCTCCTTTCCTGGTTAGCTTGGTAAGAGGTTTTGCGATCATATAGTGGTCTTCCAAAATCGTCAGTAATAACCAGCTAAACCCAAGAAATTTTTGATCTTCGCAATATTCTTTAGGTGTTTCTCACCATATGTTTTCTTCTATCTTAAAAGGGTCCACTTTAATCCCTTTTTATGATGCTACATGATCTAAGAAGATCACGTTGTTTAATCAGGTCTCATATTTCTTGGAATTGGCATAAAGCTTTTCCCTTCTCAGCTATTGTGAAGCTGTTCTAAAATCCGTTGTATGAGTTGCTTCATTCTTGGAATAAACCAAAATATCATCTATGAAAACGATGACCAACGTGTCCAACATTTCATGAAACACCCAGTTCATCAGCTTCATAAAAGATGTAAGGGCATTGGTTAATCCAAACATCATAATCGAGAACTCATAATTGGCCAATCCTAGTTCTAAAAACTATCTTCGAGATATCGCTATCCAAATTCTTCAGCTGATGATATCTTGATCGAAGATCAATCTTAGAAAATACCTTTGATTCTTGCAACTGTTTAAACAAGTCATCAATCTGAGGTTGTGAATATCGATTCTTGTTCGTGAGCTTGTTAAATTCTCGGTAGTTTATACGCAGACAACACTACCATCCTTCTTCTTCATGAATTGCATTGGCGCTTCTCATGATGCAATACTTAGCCGATTAGAACCCTTGTCCAATAGCTCTTGTAGTTGAGTCTCAATTTCTTCAACTCCGTAGGAGCTACTCTACAGGTGCCTTTGACACAAGTATCGTCCTTGGTAACAAGTCGATGACAAAATTGGTCGCATGTTCAGATGGTAACCCAGGTAAGTCTCCTGGAAACACATCAGGAAATTTATGCATCACATCAATATCTTCTATCTATGGTGCTTCTTTGGTAACGTATTCCACAGATATCCTATATCCAACTTCTTTCTCTTCAAAGCATCTCTTTGCCTTTAGCATAGAGAGGATCAGCTTTCTTTTCTTAAGCGACATACTTCCAATAATACTAAATTATATGCCATCTTTATTCTTGAATGATAGCCTCTTCTATGCACGTAATCCCTTGTAGAGTGTTGAGACAACCAATCTATTCCCAAGATGACGTCAAAGTCTGCCATCTCAAGTCTAATTAGGTTGCGTCCCAATTTCATCCATCCATACTATTTGGACATTATTCATAACACTCATCTAATACAACATTTAGGCCAAAAGTGCTTGAACTAGCAAAATCTGATGTAAGCTCTTAAGAGCTCGTGTAGTTCCTTTCTCTCTTAGTTTTTCAAAGACTATTGCTTGAAATCTCATATATCCCAAAAAGCTCATTAGCTCACACCTCCTTTTATCATTCTATTATATATCTCAAAAAGCATCTTTTGACTATTTACTCATTACATATCCCAAGTCTAAGCATTAGGGAATATGCTCAAAATTCATTAATTCAGCCAAACTCTTTTGGTCTTTACTTAATCATATCCCTCAACATTGGGCATAACTCAATTATCATTGTATTAAATCGAGTACTACTTATGCCATGACTTTATCCTTGTATCCACTCTTAAATTTGCCTTTAGGAATCTTCTATCTTGTCAAAATTCATACCGATATAGCCATCTTTAACTCTACTTTAAGTGCTATCTATTTCTTTACTGGTTACTCTTGATAGTTCTAACTTTTGCTCATGCACTCTTTTATAGACATGATTCATATCCATCCACTTAGAAATCTCAAAATAGATTCTCCATTACGTCATCGGAGGTCTCTTGGCTATAGCATTTAATCTGAATCCAATCATCTTCCTTCCAATAATCCAATTATTACTAAACATCTTTATCAACAAAGGTCAGGGAGTTTATGAATCAGAATGTGCATCCAAAATAAATCTTTTTCTTCTTTCAATTATCATAATGACAACCACTTGCTTTATCTAGCGAATCTAGGTTTCAAGGATCAGGAGTAAATCTATGGTAATCCAACCGGCCTCAAAAGATCATTAAATTGCACGGTGGTCCAAATATATGAAAATAGAGGTTCTACAGTTCTTGACCTCATGGTTACAGGTTCTATTGAGTATATATAATGCCATTGGTCAAGGCACTATAGGAATAAATTTGGAGAAGATTTCATACATCAGTATACCAGGTATAAATCTGGAGAAAATTTTCATACATCAATAGATCAGGTATAAATCAGTAGATGTACGCTCAACATGATTAAGCATTTAACTGTTCATTCAGTTCGTATCTCTGTTCATGTTGTCGATCATGAGAATGGTGCAGATTGTTATAATCAGGATTAATACTAAAGAAACAATATCTATAACTCCAATTTACAGGTTAAATCAAGAATGTATCCTGTCAAGGTACGAGAATTAAAATCAAGTATGTGCATCCTCTATAATCATAAGAGTAAGTCAATAATGCACCGCATCCTATATAAACATATCTACTTACATGGCCATTATCCTCTTATCTCTGTTTGGATTTAGCCTGAGATCTTTTCTTTTATCTCTACAGGGGTTTTGGCATTACTAGCCATTTTTCTTCTTCCTCTATCTTACATCAAGTTTCACATCTTGTGAGTACCAACTCGGTATTCTAATTTTCTGCTTTATAGAAGCTCCCTTCTTGCTACTGTACTATATCCTTGTATACTTGGATAACTACCCAACTTATAGATAATACCCTAAATTGTTTGTTTATTAGGATAATTCTTGGTCTCCTATTTCTGTGTGAGTGTATATATATGGTTTCACCTTTTATATGTACATTATCGTCTTGTTTAATTTTTGTCTCAACCAACACAGGTGCTTATGGTTTGTTTGTATTAAAGCTTTTAATTTATCCTAACTCAGTTCATGGACTCTAGTGGAAGTATTCAGGTTTAATGGATAAGGCCTACGAGAGCTCTGATGCCAAGTTGTCACACCCCAATTCTGCACCAACCAGAATGGTGTGATGAACCGTCAATAAACCAACGTTTCAACCAGGATCTCGAATAGGCTATCCCACATATAATAAACCAGAACACAATCCACATTAATTAGAGGTAATAAAGTAAATAGCAAAAGTCTTACAGATAATGAACTGAGGTCTAATCATGATAAATAATTAATATTCTATTTATTTCCAAGTAACCAAAACATAATTTAATACATATTACAATATCCAAATATGAAAATTAAACACTAAACGTATCCACCGCTGAAACGCTCGCTTAACGAACCATCTTCGTCTTCCACAGCCTGCTCACCATGGCCACCACATGTTCATATGTTAGCATGTTGACATAATTTTCAATCATAATACCTGCAACATCAGAAACTAAAAGAATTGTGCACACGAGGGTCAGTTCTCCAACTTGAGCTCAGTGATAAAACAAAACAATGCAACAATACATATGCATGCATTCAATTCATATCTTTGGTCTGGTATATAAGTTTGCAATGTGCTATAGAAAGGATAGGTGGCCGTCGCACCTCTATACATGAGTGTGTGGAAACGCCCAATGAAAATGGCACTCTCGCCCTACATGCACCCACCATGGACAATATACACCCCATGAAAACAGCATGGCTGTACCGGTTGCCCATACCAACACGTAAGCCCCTGTTGGCGAGGGCTTGCAAACTGGGCTCTCAACTAACCAACCTTAATGTCAAACAATGTATCCAAGGCCTCACCCCAGCATCCCTCAATACATCCATGGAGATAGAGCTAGGGTCTGGTGACCAGGCTGAACCACAATGCCACGTCCCCCCCTGATGCCCTACGACATATTAGTTCCGCTAAGGTAATGGCGATACGACGATGTTAGTGGACAAGACTTGAGTAAAGATAGAGCTAGAGTCTGGTGACCAGGCTGAACCACAATGTCACGTCCTCCCCTTGATGCTCCACTCGCATCAAGCACACTAACACTTACTTAGTGGACATGATTTGAATAGACCATGGCACAATTTACCCCGATGAGAACGGCATCGTAGTACCGGTTGATACCATCCCTACCCGCACCATGTACACCAGCCAAACATAAACATTCACATGCCTATTCCTACCATCATCAACATCATCATGTTATAATCAATAAATTTAAATATGCATGAACAGTAATAATAGAAATATTGGATGACATGTTGAATGCACATTACAAGCATACACGCATATCACAATCATGGTATTGGACTCAAGAAATAAAAATAGTTTGTTATTAACTAATTAGTTTAGGTCTTGTTCCCTCACCTTAGCTTGTTAATAGATCATCTTCCAAGCTTTAGAATCACCTTTATAACGTTATTATATTGCTAGAAGACCTAACAAAGTCGATAGAATTTAATTAGAATTAATTCTGAATTTAAAAACCATGCTGTTAACTGAGGGTCGGAGGTAGGGTCGGAGTCATGATCGACCCTGGGTGCGACCCTCTCCCTAATCTGAACTTCCTGAACACTGAGGGTCGATGCGAGGGTCGGATCTGCCATCGACCCTAGGTGCGACCCTCCATGGTTTGAGTCAAAAATATCAGATTTCATTCTCTCTTTCATGGTTGGGTCCTATGGCTTACTTCCACAATCCATTCTAGTCGCGTTGTTTTACCTAATTAATTAAATAACTTTATTAGGTTGGTGAATAGCTTTTAAGCAGCATGGACAAGTCCTAGGGTCCATGTATGGATCCCAAGATAAGCCAAGAAGAAAATGGTTGGTCTTCTATAACCCAAACTAAGATTACAGGTCAAAATAGGTCATAACCGAAGGGTATAACTGGGTGGTGTTCCTTCTGAAATTGCCATCTGATAATATACTTATATAATTCTCAAATTCAGCTTAATCAAAGGATGCAATCGGATGTGGCATCCTCCGATAAACCAACTTGTTCGCTACCCGATGGTGTACCATCCAGTAATGCCTCCGCTTATTATTAATCCTATTCAAAGGCTAGGGTCAATCGAAGCCATCAATCACGTGAGGGGCTCACCCAGAGGGTTGTGCCCTTGGTTAAGGTCCTCTATTTACTTGATGGTCTGACATATGAAGGCATTGCCTTGCTGGAGTACTGGCTAAGCCTTCGATTACTGTGTCCATTTTATGCCTAGAAACTAGGCACGAACCAGAAAAGTTTTTCTTCTTTAGGGGATGTCTCCCCACTTTGTTTACCTCTACATTTTAAGTTGTGGGAAATATTCTCTCATCATCATTACTCACAATGGGAATCATTTGACTCCATTATCATCACCATACATTGAGGGAATCAGTGACCTAGGTTTTTAGGTTAGAAATTGGTATCCATTAATAGAGACCATTAATGGTGAAGCTTCACCATAGTCTCGCATACATTCTCCATAAGAATGAAAGGGAATGAGTAGATGAAACCTATTAGAAAAGGTTTCCTTCTTTGGGGGATGGTCTTCCTACATTATTGACCTCTACATTTTAGGTAGTGGGAAACATTCTCCCATCATCATTACTCATAGTGGGAGTCATTTGACTCCATTATCATCACCATACATGGAGGGAATCAGTAATCTAGGTTTCTAGGTTAGAAATTGGTCTCTATTAATAGAGACCATTAATGGTGAAGCTTCACCATGGGTCTTGCATACAATTTCTACAAGAAATGAAAGGGAAGGAGTGGCTGAAACCTACCTCAAGGGAGAACCGAGCTTGAGCTCTAAGCTTAAAGTTCCAAGGTTCCTTCCCCAACACTCTTTCACTCACAAAGAACCAATAAGAGGAAAATAAGGAGTGTGCCTCCTTATTTATAGAATCCTAAGGAGAGAGAGTGTTAAATTCAGACTCAAGTCAGGTGCTGTCAATCGGGTAATGCACCATCTAGTAGAGCATTCGGTTGGGCTTAAAAATAGACTTAGACTTGGTTTAGTAGGCCCAAGTTGGTGGGGATACCTTCTAGGTCACTTAAATCTTCTTCCCTATACTCTACCATCACTAGGTGATCCTAGTATTTCACCCGACATCATTCTGAGGGTTAGGGTGCCAAGTGTTGGCATAGTAAGACCCAGTACAGAGGAATCTAAACTAGTGAGGAATCTGGGTGTGGGTTTTACAATGAAACATTGTGGGCTTTCTTTAATATCCTTTCCTTAATATCTATGGCCGTCGAAGGAATACAAAGTCTTCTTTGGAATGTGAGAGCAAAGTCAGGGTATGACTTTCCTTTTTATAGGTCTTCCCTTAGAGTTTGAAGGTAAAGGTCTGCTGGTAACTCCTTCATTAATCTAGTAATTAAGTCATCTTTTATCTATAAGTTGAAGAATAAGCTTGTAAGCTCGCAAATAACTTTATTCCCTAAGGATTCTTCTGATAAGTGAAATGTATCTTGAGCTTTTCCTTGTGTCGCCAAAACTGACCCCTGACCAACTCTTTTTTCAGGCTTTGCTAGACTCTTCTTGCTTAAGGCATCTGCTACTACGTTGGCCTTCCCAAGGTGGTATAGGATTTCACAATCATAATCCTTTAGTAATTTCACCCATCTTCGATGTCTCATATTTAAGTCCTTTTAAGTAAATAAGTAGGTAAGGCTTTTGTGATTGGACTTAATCTGAAACTTTTTTCCATATCCATCCTTGGAGGGTGAACACTACTGCTGCTAGTTCCAAGTCGTGTGTTGGATAATTTTCCTCATTCTTCTTCAGTTGTCTTGAGGCATATGCTACGACTTGATCTCCTTGCATGAGTACACATCCTAAGCCTAGCTTAGAGACATCAATATATAGAGTAAAAGGTTCTCCTAGTACTGGAATTATCAAAATAAGAACTGAGATCAATCTTTCGTTTAAAGTTTGAAAACACCTTTCGCACTTGTCTAACCAAATGAATCTTTCTCCCTTCTTCATTAATTTAGTTAGTGGTATGGCTATCCTGGAGTAATTTTCCATAAATCTATAGTAGTACCCTGCTAAACCCAAGAAACTTTGGATCTCTGTGACTGTTCTAGGTGCTTCTCAGTTAATAATGGCATCAATTTTACTGGGGTTTACCTTAACGCCTTCTGCTAATACTACATGACCTAAGAATGCCACTTTATTCAGTCAAAAGTCAGATTTTTTGAAATTAGTGTGGAGTATATTTTCTCGTAGCTTTTGCAATGCTTGTCATAAGTGTGTCTTATGCTCTTCTGCATCCTTAGAATAAATCAAAATGTCATCAATGAACACTATCACCGAAGTATCCAACATATCATGAAATTCTCGGTTCATAAGCTCTATGAATGAGGCTGGAGCATTAGTCAATGGACATGACAAAAAGTTCATAGTGCCTATACCTGGTCCAAAATGCCGTCTTAGGTATGCCACTCTCTTTTATCCTTAATTGGTGATATCTCGATAGCAAATCGATTTTGGAAAATACTGCAGTGCCTTGTAGTTAATCGAATAAGTCATCTATGCACAGCAATGGATATCGATTCTTGATGGTGAGCTTTTTCAGTTCTGTGTAATAAATGTAGAGGTGCACGCTGCCATCTTTCTTCCGTACAAACAACACTATCGTGCCCGAAGGGGAAATACTAGGACTTATGAAACCATTATCCAGTAATTCTTGCAGGTGTAGATTCAACTCCTTGAGTTTGATAGATGCCATCCTATATGGAGCTTTCGATATTGGTGCTGCACCAAGTAGCAAGTCTATCATGAATTCAGTTACGCATTCTAGTGGTAATCTCGATAGATCCTTTGGGAATACATAAAAAAGTCCCCTTATCACTTCTAAATAGTTTAGATGGGGACACTACGCTGTAACATCTAGGACTAACATTTAAGTGCTTTGAATGTTGAAAGGAAAAGTTGCTTTTTCTTTACTCTCTTTTCTCCCTTGACCTTGAATTTTTATTTGTTTTCATCTTCAAATTTTCACTTTTTCTCTGTACACTGGAGACTAGCCTTAAGTTGTGACAACCAGTCCATTCCTAATATTACGTTGAAGTCTGACATTTTTAATTAATTAGGTTTGCTTTTAGGTTTCTACCTTCAACTAGAACTGGACATGGTCTATCGTATTCATTGAGTACTACCTCAACACCGAGAAGCGGTCTCATGATCAATAATGACTCTAGGGTCTTAGTATCACCTCTAATATTTCCCTAAAGGATGATGATACAAAGGAATGGGTGGCTCCTGAACCAAAAGTACCCTAGCTGGTCTTCCCACTACAGTAACAGTACCTAATAATAATACCATGTTTAATATGCATACTTAGACATTCAAAAGTAATTAATTATAAAAGCATACCCATCACCACATCTGGTGATGCTTCAGCATCCTCTGTAAATACTGTATAGACCTTCCTTGGCTGAGTTGCTTTAGGCGAGGATGGACAGGTCCTTGCATAATGTCCCCTTTGTCCACAATTATAGCACTTTAAGTTTATAGGCATTGGTACTACAATGTGATTATCTGTAGGTGCGGCCTTGAATACTACATGCTTGGCTACTGTCTGATTGGTCTTGAAAGTCTTGTTTACCACTCTACCACCCGCAAAGTTACCTGGCCTCTTGTTACCTCCCTTTTGAGCGAACTAACTATCTCTAAACTGGCTTTAATGACCTTGGCTATTTGGACAGCCTTTGACTAAATCTCTTTTCCAAGGCATCTACTGTAGCTTGTATGTTACCCCTTAAACCCTTGGTAAACCTCTGAGCTTTAGCAGATTTTTCCTTCATGCTCAGTCGGGCAAAGTAGAAAAGTTCCTCAAACCTGTGCTAGTACTCTTCCAAATGTTTGCTGTCCTGTGAAACATTGAAGTGCTCCACCTATCCTTGAAACTCTTGGGAAAATACCTATCAAATAAAGCCTCTTAAAAGATTTCTTATGTGATCTGGGGGTGCTTTGCAATCAAGAGTGGCATAGTGGACTCCAGTAAGTATTGGGTTCTTCTTCTAGCATATAGGTTGCATATAGGTTCTTCTCATCTTCGGTGCATACCATCATTTGGAGTGTCTTCTCTATGGACTTGATCCATATGGTAGGCTGCAATGGGTTTGTCCCAACTCCAATAAACTTTAGAGATTTCATCTTTATGAAACTCTCAATGGTTCGACACTGATCATAATGTGGCACTGGAGGAATTGGTGGTAGATTTGGATTTACACCATGATTCCAGTTAGGCTCATTGGTTGCTCTATTTAATCTTATAGATGATCCAGCTTGGTTCAAAGTATTCACTCCAACAGGTGGTGCATTTTTTTTTCTTATTCCTATGCTGTCCAGCTACCCATGTTGTAAGTACTGGGATCAGAAGGGTTCTCAAATCATCTACAAATTTATGCTGGCTATCTTCGACCACACTTTGTTTCTCCTAACTCAATGTGAGAGCTACATCCCATAGGATGGCAGGAAGGTTGTTAGGGGTAAATTCAGGTGGTGGGGGAACATTTTCAAGTTGGGAGGACTCTCCCACATAAGTGATGGGCGGCTATGTTTCATCTAGATTAGGCGTGTCAACCAATCCATCTCTAGGTGGTAGGTTTTTGTCATTACTATTATGCGGGGTGTTACATTTACGTGGGGCCATTTCAACCTATTCAACTCCTTCAAATAAGCATTAGTATGGTTAGTAACATGTCCTACACCAATGATACAAGTGATAAATATTAAAACATGCAAAAAAATGGCACCAAACACAATTAAGAAGAATAATTGTAAGACCCACACCTGGAATCCTCACCAGTTTGGATCCCTCAGTGTCGGATCTTATTGTTCCAAACACTTGGCTACTTGACATCTTGACCCTCAATATGATGTCGTGTCAAGTACTAGGATCACCTAGTAATGGTAGAGTGTGGGGAAGAAGATTCAAGTGACCTAGAAGGTATCCTTACCAATTCAAGCCACCAAACCAAGTCTAAGACTATTTTTAAGTCCAACCAGATGCTCTGCCGGATGGTGCATCCCTGGTTGACAACATCCAATTTGAATCTGAATTGAACACTCTTTCTCCTCAAGATTCTATAAATAAGGAGGCACACTCTTTATTTTCCCTCCTATTGGTCTTTTGTGAGTAAGAGTAAGTTGGAGAAGGGAGGTTGGAACATAAAGCTTGGAGTTCAACTCGGTTCTCCCTTGAGGTCGGTTTCATCCATTCTTTCCCTTTCATTCCTTGTGGAGAATTTATGCAAGACCTATGGTGAAGCTTCACCATTATTGGTCTCCATTAAAGGAGACCATTCTAACCTAGAAAACCTAGCTCATTAACCCTCTCTATGATTGGAGGTGTAAATGGAGTCCAAGTGACTCCCACTGTTTATACATATGGTGGCTGAGTGTTTACCCAACCTAAAAGGAAGACACATCCAATGGGGAGACAAATCTCCGAAGAAAGAAATCTTCTCTAGTTCGTGCCTCGTTTCTAGGCCTGAACCAGAGGCGATAACCATAGGCTTGACCTTGACCCTGCCTTCCGATGACTAAGGCCTTGGTATGTCAGACCATCACATAATCGGAGAACCCCTACCGGAGTCACTCAATCCAGAGCATAACCATTGGGGTGAATCCCTTTAGTGATTGATGGTTCCGATTGACCCTAGCCTCCAATAGGCTTAATAACAAGCAGAGGCATTATCGGATGGTAGGCCACCCAGCTAAGACTCAGGATAACCTACTGGAACCACACTGTTATGACAATGGCAATAAACTGGATGCTTTGTCGAAGAATAAAAATCTGAAATGAGAATTTACTGAGTGTATACTTAGAGGGAAATTTTGGAGGTTACATCCCCCGAAATCATCATCCAATTATGGCCTGTTTTGACCTGTAAGCCTAGTTTGGGTAACAAAAGACCAACCGTTCGGTTTCTGGCTTATCTTAGAAACCATACATGGACACTAGGACTTGTCTATGTAGTTTTAAAAGATTTTCATTAATCTAAGAAATTTATCTAATTAATTAGTTAAAACAATGCGGGTAATAGACAAAACCTTCTATCGGCTTTAAGGTTATGCAGTACCTTTGGTGTCTATAGGTGAAGGGTTGGGTTCATAGAGTTTAAGCATGTGTGGTGTTGTATGTGTATTTTCTTGCTACAACATGTCATCCAATAAACTGTATGTTTGGATGTTGTATGTGCATTTGCATATAACAATAGCTATGTATGTTTGGATGTTGTGATGGACGTGTGGCATGTTGGAGCAAAATACATGGGCCATATTATAGGCTGTACTCTTACTTATCATTGTACATGCATGACCATGTATGATGGTATGTGTAATGTGTTGGAGCATGGACATACATGACATGTTGGTCTACTAGCACCTTAGTAGAGACATGGTGATCCATTGGAGTGGGGATTCGAGGATCTCTATTGGGGTGCAACCGATGAATAGTGGTTTATGTAACGGGTGACTTCATGAATCACATTCGGATTGGCTAGTACCATAGTAGAGGCATGATATGTCACACCCCAATTCTAGACTAACCAGTGGTGTGATAAACGTCATGAGAACCAACAGTTCAAACCAAGATCTTGTATAGGCTATGCCAACCACGTTAAACTAAAACACATTCCAAAATAATAATCAATGTCAATAAATAAATAACAAAAGTTTTATTAATAATGAACTAAGAGTCTACAGTTAATTAAATATTTAACAAGTTATTTTCAAGTAACCAAAACAAAATTAACACTGATTACAAGTATCACAATATGAAAGTTAACCATTAGGCGTAAACATAGTTGAAATACTAGCTTGACGAGCCATATTCGTCCTCCATAGCTTGTACATCTATAGTTTTTGCATGTCCACACGTTGGCATATTCATATAATCTTTAACCATAACACCTGCAACATCAGAAACTAAAAAGAATTGCACGCGCGAGGGTTAGCTCTCCAACTTGAGCTCAGTGAGTAAACAAAACAATGCAACAAACATATGCATGCATTCAATTCATATCTTTGGTCTGGTTTATAAGTTTGCAATGTGCTATAGAAAGGTTTGGTGGCCCCCACACCTCTATACACGAGTATGTGAATCTGCCTAATGGATCAAACACCATTGCCGTCCCACATGCACCAACCATGGAATAGAGATAAAGCTAATATCACTGGATAAAACACCGCCAACACTTCCCCTGATGCCCTACCCATACCAACACTTAAGCTCCTATTGGTAAGGGCTTACAAACTGGGCTGACAACTAACCAATCCTAATGCCAAATAGTATGTCCAAGGCCTCGCCCCAGCATCCCTCAATACGTCCATAGAGATAGAGCTAAGGCCCCCCGACAGAGTCAGAGACCACACGGTCCGAGACCGCCTCCCCTGATGCCCTATGACGTAATAATTCTGCTAAGGTAATGGCAATACGACAATGTTTGTGGGCAAGACTTGAGTAGAGATAGAGCTAGAGTCTGGTGACGAGGTCAAAGACCACCATGCCATATCTTCCTCCTGATGCTCCACTCGCATCCAACACACCAACCACACATATACATTCACATGCCTATTCCTAGTACTATCATCATCATGTTATAAATAAATAGAATTAAATATGCATGAACAGCAATAACAGTAATATATATTACATGTGAGATGCACTTCACAATCATACAAGCATAAAATCAATCATGGCATTGGACTCAATAAAAATAAACAGTTTGTTATTAACCAATTAGTTTAGGTATTGTTCCCTCACCTTTGATCGATGCTTGTTCTTCTCCTTGTTCCTCTCTCCAAGCTTTGGAAGACACTTTGAATCTATTTGGAACCTAAACAATTAATGTATGTAAGTTAGGGTTCAAGTTTCCCAAGTTACAGTAGTCAATAACCTTGTTTGGTCTTAAAATATGCTTACTGTTTTCCTATGGTCGATGATATGATCGATCCTACGGTAGCAATATATGCCACCATAGGACATACGGTCGATACCCTATGGTCGCATGTTATGCGACCATACCTACGACTGTATGTTTCCTGAATTCTTTTCGATTGGCTGTGGTCGATACTTTTCTCATCCTATGGTCGACCATAGATGTAACCATACGTAGTCAATGTTAATATTTACTTGTAATATGAGTTTCTACTCATGGATCATCAATGGGATTCATTTTAAAATCATTTTATGGCATTTGATCACAGTTTATCCTTATCAATTATCCCTAACCTATTCTCTCCTGGTTTTGCTTAGAAATTCCATAACCGAAATCATTACATTAGATTCAATACATCAATTTGAGGGAAAAGAACCTATCCTATCTGATCTATCCTGCATAGTCATGTCCATACCTTAAGCTTGTTGTGGAAAGATAAAACTCTTTTCTGTAAACTTTTCTCTCATCTTTCTTCTTCAAATCTCATTCTCCTTCTCTTCCTCTATCTCTTTCTTTCTTAGGTTTAGAGTTTCAATTTGGGTTCTAAAAGGGTGAGAGGGGCTAAGGAACGTCCCTTATATAGAGGAAAAACCTCCATATAGAGTCCCACCTTAATTAGGAAAGAGTCCTCCTCAAATTAGGAAAGTTTCCTGAACATGAAGTCGGTTCTGGGATCTCACGATCGATGGCTACGGTCGTAGAACCCGTCTACCGTAGGGTTAAAAACATCGACCGTAGGGTTCTGGATCCTAGATCTTCATTCTTACCATATGGTCGACCATACCTACCCAGGTATCCAACCATATACATACAGTTTTGGGTGTTGAGTCGATTTTTATACCTAGTTTGTGATCCATCTTCACAGGATCGGTCCACTTGCTCCAACTATGATGGAAAGAGTTGGCATGACATGGTTAGACCATGATAGTGGATTACGGGTCTTACAACTCCACCACCCTTAACAGAAATTTCGTCCTCAAAATTTGCATGTATGGATCTCACACTCCGTGCAAGACTCGCACTCACTAACTTAGTCTAACCGTGTCATGCCAGGTCATTCCATTATAGCTGGACCAAGTGGATGGTCATGTGAAGATGGATCACAAATCAGGTATAAAAATTGACTCAACACCCAAAACTGTATGCATATGGTCAGATACCTGGGTAGGTATGGTCAACCATATGGTAAGAATGAAGATCTCAGTTCTGGGACCCTACGATCGATGTTTTCAACCCTACGGTGAACGGGTTCTACGACCGTAGCCATCGATCGTGAGATCCCAAAACCGACTTCTTGTTTAGGAAACTTTCCTAATTTGAGGAGGACTCTTTCCTAATTAAGGTGGGAGTCTATATGGAGGTTTTTCCTCTATATAAGGGACGTTCCTTAGCCCCTCTCACCCTTTTAGAATCCAAATTGAAACTCTAAACCTAAGAGAGAAAGAGAGAGAGGAAGAGAAGGAGAATGAGAATTGAAGAAGAAGGCTGAGAGAAAAGTTTACAGAAAAGAGTTTTATCTTTCAACAATAAGCTTAAGGTATGGACTTGACTATGTAGGATAGATCAGATAGGATAGGTTCCTTTCCCTCAAATTGATGTGTTGAATATAATGTAACGATTTCGATTATGGAATTTCTAAGCAAAACCATGAGAGAATTGGTTAGGGATAATTGATAAGGAAAAACTGTCAAAGGACATATAATGATTTTCGAATGAATCTTATTGATGATCCATTAGGAGAAACTCATATGAGAAGTAAAAATTAACTTGACTACGTATGGTCGCAGCTATGGTCGACCATAGGATGAGAAAAGTATCGACCACAGCCATTTGGGAAGAATTTAGGAAACATACGGTCGCAGGTACGGTCGCATAACATGCGACCATAGGGTATCGTACGTATGTCCTACGGTGGCATATATTGCTACCATAGGATCGACCATAACATCGACCGTAGGAAAACAGCAACCATATTTTAAGATCAAACAAGATTTTTGACTACTGTAAGTTGGTAACTTGAACCCTAACTTACATGCATTAATTGTTTAGGTTCCTAATAGATTCAAAGTGACTTCCGAAGCTTGGGAGAGGAACAAGGAGAGGAATAAACATCGATCAAAGGTGAGGGAACAAGACCTAAACTAATTGGTTAATAACAAACTTTTTATTTTTATTGAGTCCAATTCAATGACTGATTCTACGCTTATATGCTTCCGATGTGCATCTCACATGTCATCCAATACTCCTGCTATTACTATTCATGCATATTTAATTCTGTTTATTTATAACATGATAATGTTGATGATACTAGGAATAGGCATGTGAATGTATGTATGTGGTTGTTGTATTGGATACGAGTGGAGCATTAGGGGGAGGACACGACATTGTGGCCTTTGACCTCGTCACCAGACTCTAGCTCTATCTCTACTCAAGTCTTACCCACTAACATCGTCGTAACACCATTACCTTAGCAGAACTATTACGTCATAGGGCATTAGGGGAGCTGGTCTCAGGCTGTGTGGTCTCTGACTTTGTCGGGGGGCCTTAGCTCTATCTCTATAGACGTATTGAGGGATGCTGGGGTGAGTCCTTGGATACACTGTTCGGCATTAGGAGTGGTTACTTGTGAGCCCAATTTGCAAGCCCTAGCCAATAGGGGCTTAAGTGTTGGTATGGGTTGGGCATCAGGGGAAGTATTGGCGGTGTTTGATTCGGACACTTTAACTCTATCTCTATTCCATGGTCGGTGCATGTGGGATGGCAATGGTATTTGATCCATTAGGCGGATTCACACACTCGTGTATTGAGGTGTGGGGGCTACCAAACCTTTCTATAGCACATTGCAAACTTACAAACCAGACCAAAGATATGAATTGAATGCATGCATATGTTTGTTTCATTGTTTTGTTTATTCACTGAGCTCAAGTTGGAGAGCTGACCCTTGTGCATAAAATTCTTTTTAGTTTTTGATGTTGCAAGTGTAACGGTTGAAGATTATATGAATACGTCGACGTGTGGACATGTAGTGGCTATAGATGTGTAAGCTGTGGAGGACAAATATGGCTCATCAAGCTAGTGTTTCAACTATATTTACGCTTAGTGGTTAACTTTTGTATTGTGATACTTGTAATCAGTATTAATTATGTTTTAGTTACTTGAAGATAACTTATTAAATATTTAACTATCACTGTAGACACTCAGTTCATTATTAATAAGACTTTTTCTATTTACTAAATTATCTCTGATTGTTACTGTGGAATGTGTTTTGGTTTAACATGGTTGGCATAGCCTATATGAGATCCTGATTTAAATCATTGGTTTTTATGACGGTTCATCACACCATTGGTTTGTCCAAAATTAGGGTGTGACAACTTGATATTAGAGCTCTCATGCCTTGCCCATCAAACTTGATTAGTTTCACTAGAGTCTATGAACTGAGTTAGGATAAATTAAAAGCATTAATACAATCACACCATAAGCACCTATGTTGGTTGAGACATAACTTAAACAAGACAATAATGTACATATAAAAGGTGAAACCATATGTATACACAGACAGAAAAAGAAAATCTAAATGTATCCTGATAAACAAATAATATAGGGTACGATCTATAAGTCGGGCAGTTGTCTAAGTACACAAATGATATAATACAGTATCAAGAAGGGTGAATCTATAAAACAGAAAAGTAGAATATCGAGTTGGTACTCACAAGATGTGAAACTCGATGTATGACAGAGGAAGAAGAAAAATGGCTAGTATCACCTAAATCCCTGTAGAGATAAAGGGAAAGATCTCAGGCTAAATCCAACAAAGATAGGAGAGCAATGGTCATACACCAAAAATTAAAGTAACTATAAAATAAGATAAAGCTATACTCCTGGGTGACGTGGAGACTCAGAGTGAGATCCACCACATGCTGATCCATTGCCCGTTGAGCATTAAGAAGAAGTTGTAACTTGACCCCACCACTATTTGGATCGAGAATGGGTAGTGAAAACTCATCTGAGCAGATGCAAAATAATGATAATCAGATTGGAGCAAATCAAAGGAGGTAATCAACCAGGCCACTCCAGGCAATCTACCTGGACTACCAAGTGCCTTAGCTACGGTTGTAATAAACTTGGCTTGACAAAATACAAGAGCAACAACAGATGAGTCGGACTATGCAAGTTGCCATGGAAATCACTATCCAAGTTGCCAATTCTACACCAACACCTCCGGGTCAAACCAAGTGCGGTACCGATTGGTAGTAACACTGTACCCCCAGCACATGTTAGCCGTAACACAGTGCCTACCATTCTGTAGGTCCCAGTAATGCACACCCCAATGTAGAAGCTTGGTGCAAAACAAGTAGTGTATCAAGGTGGTTACCCTTATAAGCCACCGATGTATGGGATAGCTGCATCATGGCAGAATAATCAAACAAGGGTTGAGGAATATGGTTTCCGACCAACATGAAACTCTAAGAATGTTATTTTAATGAAACCCTAATAATATTGTAGGACTTTGTGACTTGTCATTTGGATCTTGTGACGTGGAGCAAGTTATCGAACGAGCACCAGGTAAGGGAATCTGACCTAAACCTAATAATTAATGGACAGTAAATCATTGTTAATCATTGAATATCTATGATATGATGTTTGTGCATATTCACATGCCATCCTTTACTTTCAGTTATTATTACTGTTCATGCATTGATAGGATGTGATTGTTAGGCATGTGATTGTTTTCGTTGGAGTGTGGAGTGGGGCATGGGCCTGGGATCGCTCTTTACATTAGCACCTTTTGTAGTATTCTGTCTTAACATGCTTGGTACGGGTGGGGTATCAGGGGAAGGTCGTGGTACGGTGGTCTCCGATATTGATGTTGTCCCGGCCATTGTTATCTGGTACTGTGGATTCGGAGTCGACGCTGGCTTGTCTACGATGCTTTAGCTCTATTTCTATGCCGTAGGGAGTTATGTTGGGATAGGGTCTACCTGCGTATTGTTTCTATCCTAGTGGGTTAGTTGTAGATAGGGTATCAGGGGGAGGTGAGGTATTGTGGTCTCCGGCCCGGCCTGCACGCTCTAGCTCTATCTCTATGCCGTAGACGGCTGTGCTGGGATAGAGCATACATTGTTGACATATAGGATTGGTTAGTTGCGAGCCCAGTTTGCAAGCCCTGGCCAGTAGGGGCTTAGGTACTGGTATGGGTAAAGTATCAGGGGAGGTGCGGGTATTCCTTAGCTCTATCTCTATCCCATGATGGGTGCATGTGGGTTGGTGGTAGTGTGATCTACTGTGCGATGCCACACACTCGTGTATAGAGGTGCGGGGGCCACCAAACCTTTCTATAGCACATTGCAAACTTAAAACCGGACCACAGCATAAAATGATTGTTACTCATGCATAATATTGTGAAACTGTCTGATTGTCTTACTGAGCTGTGTTGTGAGCTCACCCTTTGTGAACATCTTGTTTTAGATCTGGATGCAGGTTATACTGTGGACGATTACGTGAACGCTCCGGCGTATGGAGGTGTAGCTGCTCTGGATGTACAAGCAAGGGAGGACGAGCATGATGCTTCATGCGAGTGCCCTTTCTGCGTGTACCTGTGATGGATTTTTATTTATTTGTTTCAGTTATTTTCGTTTGATATTAAAGGGATGTAAACGATATTTATTTTATGTGATTGAATTTGGATAATTGAATACTTATTTAAATTATCAATAGATACTCAGTTCATTCTATTTAAAGTCTTCCGCTGTATATTTATATTCTGATTGTGGTTATGTGTAATGGTTTGTATGGGTGGACACGGCCTATTCGAGATCCTGGTGTGAACCGTTGGTTCAATGACGGTTCACTCACACCGTTCTGGTTGGATCAGAATTGGGGTGTGACAACTTGGTATCAGAGCTCTCGGGCTCTGTTCCAACAAACCATATTGCACTTAACTAAGTCGATGAACTGAGTTTGGAAAAAAAAATTAAAAATCTTAATACAAACGCATCCTAAGCATTGTTTGATACCTGAGATGGACTAAGAATGAGAATAATATACTATGTTAAATATGAAACTTAACATGTGCACATACACTAGTTAGGTAAAACCATGAAACTTTCATTAACAAGGAAAATTGTAGCAAATGAAATAGTGCTACAGGGTACAGTCCACAAACCGGACAGTTACCCTGTTATACATACAACAGTCATAAGAAAGAGAAAGTAAAAAGGGGAAAATCATGGGGTAGGGGGCCTAGGAGGTATGGGTCCGCTATATCATAGTCTCTCTCGTAAGCGACCCTGAGCCAGTGCACCTGTTCCTGTGTGACTCGGAGGCTGCGAGTCAACTGTGCTAAGTCACGGCTCATCTCCCGCTGAGCGTCCCTGAGCTCCATGAACATACCCATCACTGAGTCGGGAGGAGACTGAGATGGTCCAGCTGTGGGGACAGATGGTGGTGGTGCAGGTGCAGGCTGTGGGCCAGGCACTAGTGCTTCCCCAGCTATATCGTCATCATCGTCATCACCCATCTCTGCCGCATAGGCCGCATTGGCCGCGGCTGCTGCTGCTGCTACTGCTGCTACTCTCCCAAGTGGACGAGGGTGAGCCTCCAACTCGTCGTCGCTAACCGGCAGATCGACCATCTGCATCCTCTGTATAGCATCCCAGTCGATGTCGGAGGTCATGGTGTCCTCAGCGGCTACCTCTCCTCTGAGGCTCACGCCCAGACAGCGGAGAAGGAAAGTGATCAGACGGCCATATGGAAGGTTGCTGGCCCGATCGGCCACGGCCGCGCGATGCATAGTCCGGATGATAAGGTAAGGAAGTGAGATCCGCTCCCCTGTGCAGACGTAATAAGTGACGTACTGGGTGAGCTAGGACAGCTCACCGTAGTGGCCGCTCTGTGGTACTATGTCGTGCTGAATAATGCGACTATATACCCGAGGTATAGGCCTCAGGCTAGCCGCCTTCATAGGGGCTCCAGGGTTTACGAGCTGATGCGCTATCTCTCGGCGCAAATCATCAGTCAAATAACCTTTCGCCATGGGGGCGCAGTACACCAAATCTCCATCATTGGGAACCCCAAGAAGATCAGCCAACTGGTGGGTATTAAAGGAAATATGTACACCCCGGACGTAGCTGGTAATGCGTAGATCCCTACACTGGTTCGGATCTTCGACATCCCCTTCGAGTTCCAAGTTTGCATAGAAGTGCTTGACCAAGTTAGGGCGTGTGGTCTCCGTGTATGAAATAACCGGCAACCAACCTAGAGCGCCAAAAGCCGTCTCCACGTTGAACCGGTGCAGTTGTTCCACGTTGACCCATCTCCCTGATTCAATACTTTTATTATCAAACCATGGAAACCGAGCTTGAGCTTCCAAGGAGCGAAACCATAGCTCATCTAGCTGTGGAACTGGTGGAGAGGGAACCCGAGAACTAGATCCATGTGAGCGTTTCCCGAGAGCGCGTCTAGGAGCCATTTTAAACTGCAAAACAAAAGAAAATAAGATACAAGTTAGAAATTTTCAAAATTTCGGCAGCATAACGACAGCATTTTGGGAAAAAGCCTCGAACTCACCCAGAAACATGGGGAGGAGGACTTACGTAACCCCCACACTCTTCAACAAACCAATCACAAGCAATTAAAAGGAGAAATTTCAAGAATTTAAGAAAAATTAGAAATTTTGAAATTTTTTGAAAACCTAGGTTAAAAAGTGTAAAAATTCGATTTTTATCAAAACCTTTCGGTGGAACCCCAAATTAGTTGAGGGCTTTTGCTCTTAGGGGTCCCTAAGCCCTTTCTTAGCCGAAGGAAAAGAATTCCTACGGTTAAAACATCTCGAACAAAGAAAAACCTAAATTTCTACATATAGACGATATGGGAAACTTGTAAAAATATGAGAGAGAGGGAAGAGACCTACCTGGAGACGATGTTCCATGCTTGGAATGGAAGAAATCGACTTCTAAAGGTACCGGCCGGACTGTAGCAACTCAGTTGGGCAGAAAAGAATCGCCACCGGAGAGAAGGAAGAAAGAAAAAGTGAGAATTTTCTCACTTTTTCTCACTTTTTCGCGATTTAAAGCCAGTTTTGGGCATACCGGTCGACGATTATGCCTATACCGGTCGACCGGTATCACCCCAGGTGTGCGACTGCTATGTCTCGGTCAGAATTTTAATTCTGACCGGCAGACTATACCGGTCGCAACACTGTATACAGAGTGTCGACCGGTATCTCCCAGACATGCGACTGCTATGTCTCGGCCAGAATTTTAATTCTGACCGGTCGACTATACCGGTTGCAGCATTTTCCACAGGGGTGCGACCGGTATGTTGCGACCGGTACGCACCAAAGAGCTAGAAAAGTGAATTTAAAATTTCTAAAATTTTGTAAATTGAAATGCTACTTCTCGACTATTTTCCCTTGCATTATTCAAGACTAACACTATTATTATTGATGATCTCACGTGTTATGTCTTTTTCTCAGATCCAAATAAAAATAGTCTGAGATGGCAGATGGGAACGATCGAAGGGGGCGAAAGCGTCATCAGGCCAGGATGCGCCTAGAAGAAGAACAAGCGGAGCAAGACCAGGTTAGAGAACCAAGTCCTGAAGTGGAGGAGGAACAGGCCCCGGAAATACCGACAAATTTACCTGGCCCACCTCACAGGGATTCTGAGACCATTGTTACCAACCTGGTCTATCAGATACAAGCTCAACAGAAGGAATTCCTGAGCGAGGTACTGAAGATGCTCAGACCTACAGGTTCTGTTCCCGCTGGGCATACGCCCGAGTCTGGAGGAAATAATACTACCCAACCGATGCAGAGTAGCCCAAGGCCGAGGGGCCAAGCACAGAACATACCACCACCGCATCGGTTTCCGTCGTCTTCTGCTTACCCGGGGCCTTATCCGTATCCACCACCATGGTACGGAGCAGACACGCAGGGACAACATGATCTGAGCAGGTCAGTGGATAGATTCTTGAAGTTGAAACCTTCATCGTTTACTAGCAGGACAGGGAAACCATTGTGGCCAGCACAGTGGGTTGCTGAAATGGAAAAGAACTTCCGACTGATGACTTGTACTGAGGAGGAAAAGGTTCTTTTTGCCACTCATATGCTGAGAGAAGACGCCAATGCTTGGTGGAATTCTACGCGGGCATATCTGGAGAATAAGTATACACTGGTTGATTGGGAAGTGTTTAAAGCGGCTTTCTTCGACAAATATTTCCCAAAGAGCTTCAAGGATCAAATGGAGAGAGAGTTTCTCAATCTGCAACACTCTCAGTCGACCGTAGACGCCTATCAGCAGAGGTACGAAGAGCTATTCTTCTTCGCACCGGCCAGTATGCAGGAGGAGGAGACCAAGACACGTAGGTTCACCATGGGACTACGTGGAAGCATCAGAGAGCACCTTTTGGGTCTGGACAAGAAAACCTACAACGAGGCTGTGCAGGTTGCGAGGGTGATAGAGTCCAGTCAGAGGGACAACTTCTTCGCTCAGAACAGGGGAGTGAAGAGACCCACTGGTGAGAGCTCGGGTGGCGGTAATACTAGACCATTCCGCCCTTACAGGGCACAGACCGCTACAGCACCTGCGAGAAACAACCCGGCACCACCTGTGCCACAGTTCGCTAGACCCAACCCGAATATCAAATGTTATAACTGTCAGCAGCTGGGGCATGTTGCAAGAAACTGCACACTACCTAAGAAGCAAGCTCCCCAGCAAGGAAGAGTTTATGCGGTCACCACTGAAGAGGCAGCCGCATCACCTGATGTGGTAACTGGTACGACTTTATCCCTTACTATTTGGTTTATTCTTTCAGTTGCATGAGCATGTAAAACTAAGGGGCAATATATTCCAGGAATTGTAAATGTAGCTGGTTTACCCGCCAGAGTATTATTTGACTCTGGGGCCACGCACTCCTTTGTTTCTATTTCTTTTGGGAAGCGAATGGAGTTACCAATCAAGCATTTGAACCCAAGCTTGATAGTTCGCTCTCCACTAGGAGTCGAAGTGGCTTTGACCAAGTATTATGGACCATGTACTGTAAGTATTGAGGGCCGAGACTTTGAAGCAAGCCTAGTAATACTTGAGATGGCAGACATTGATGTCATTTTGGGGATGGATTGGCTGGACCATCATTCGGCCGTCCTTGTATGTGGTGAAAGGAAGCTTGTGCTTACTGACAAAGAGGGAAGGGAATATAGTTTCGCTGGGATTAAGCTATCCAGGAAGCGGAAGCTGATCCTCTCCGCCCTAAAAACTAAGAGATGCTTGGAGAAAGGGGGAGTGGGTTATCTCGTCTCTGTAGTCGATCTCACGGCAGAGTCACTCAAGATGGAAGATATAGATGTGGTTCGGGAGTTTCCAGATGTATTTCCAGAAGATCTCCCAGGTTTACCACCAGACAGGGCTAAAGAATTTGTGATAGACCTTATGCCAGGTTCGGCGCCGGTGTCTAAAGCACCATACAGGATGGCCCCGACCAAGTTAAAGGAGTTGAAGACCCAATTACAAGAATTACTGGATAAGGGCTTCATACGACCTAGTATATTGCCTTGGGGAGAACCTGTATTATTCGTCAAGAAGAAAGATGGAAGTGTACGACTATGTATTGACTACCATGAGCTGAACAAGTTGACGATCCAGAGTCGGTATCCTTTGCCTAGGATCGATGATCTGTTCGATCAGCTGCAGGGTGCAAAGGTTTTCTCGAAGATCGATCTCCGATCGGGGTATCACCAATTGAAGATCAAGGCCGGAGATATTCCGAAGACTGCTTTCAGGACGAGGTATGGGCATTATGAGTTTCTAGTTATGTTTTTCGGGTTGACCAATGCTCCAGCGTCGTTTATGGAACTGATGAACCGAGTGTTCCATGATATGTTGGACACTTCGGTCATCGTATTCATCGATGACTTATTGATTTACTCTAAGGACATAGAGACTCATACAGCGCATTTGAGGGCAGCCCTACAACGGCTGAGAGATGTGAGGCTTTATGCAAAATTCAAGAAGTGCGAGTTTTGGCTGAAGGAAGTAGCTTTCTTGGGCCATGTTGTATCTGAAGACGGTATCAAGGTTGATCCAAGTAAGATAGCTGCTATAGTAGGATGGGAAGCACCAAAATCTGTTGCGAAGATTCGTAGTTTCCTTGGGTTGGCTGGTTATTATAGAAGATTCGTGGAAGATTACTCTAGGATCGCTGTTTCACTCACCAGATTGACCAAGAAAGAAGAGAAATTCATATGGACAGATGAGTGCGAGAAGTGTTTTCAGGCCTTGAAGTCAAGACTTGTCTCTGCACCTATCTTGACCATCCCAGAACCAAGCGTACCGTTTACTTTATATACGGATGCTTCGGGGTTGGGTATCGGGTGTGTATTGATGCAAGGAAAACAGGTGATTGCTTACGCATCAAGACAGTTAAAAGATCATGAGAAGAACTATCCTACGCATGACTTGGAGCTAGCAGCGGTTATACACGCAATCAAGACTTGGAGACACTACTTGTACGGTGAGAAGTTTCAGATCAAGTCAGATCACAAAAGCTTAACTTATCTCTTCACTCAGAAGGATCTGAATATGAGACAGAGGAGATGGCTGGAATTGTTAAAAGATTATGATTGCGACATCTAGTACCATCCGGGTAAAGCAAATGTGGTGGCTGACGCCTTAAGCAGAAAGTGGGCATCAAAGCCTGAGGCAGGACCAAGTACAAATGCTGCATTGTGTGCTGCAGCCTCGAGTTCAATGGAAATTGATGAAGAACATATTATCGAAACTGCAGAAGATCCAGTTGAGCAAGGCTTGATTCATAAGTTCACTATGATGTTCGCCGCATTGAAGATCTCACCGGATCTAATTGATGAAGTCAAGGTAGCAATCCTACAGGATCCATATCTCAAGACAGTGCAGGAAGACTTAGAAAAGGGTACGTGCAATCCTGACTTTACCTTGGAATCAGACAAGGTACTCAAGTATCGCGGACGGTTATGTATACCTGAGAGTGAAGACTGCGATATCAGAGGTCGAGTTATGACTGAAGCTCATTACACTCCATATTCGGTACATCCAGGAAGTACCAAGATGTACCATGATCTAAGAAGACTACATTGGTGGAGGGGTATGAAAGCAGATATAGCTCGTTTCGTGTTCCAATGTCTGAATTGTCAACAAGTTAAAGTGGAAAGGCAAAGACCCGGGGGTTTACTACAGCCGTTATCGGAACCTGCGTGGAAGTGGGATTGTATCACCATGGATTTCGTCACTGGCCTACCTTTGACACCAAGGTCAGTGGATGCAGTTTGGGTTATAGTAGATCGACTCACCAAGACAACTCGATTTATTACGGTCCGACCTCAGTATACCATGGAGAAACTGGCCAAGTCGTATGTAGATAATATAGTCAGACTTCATGGCGTTCCAGAGAGTATAGTATCTGACAGAGATCCCCGTTTTACATCAAAGTTCTGGGAAGGATTACAGAAAGCTATGGGAACAAAGTTGAAGTTCAGTACAGCTTTTCACCCTCAGACGGACGGACAGTCAGAGCGAACTATTCAAATTTTGGAAGATATGCTCCGAGCTTGTGCATTAGATTTCAAAGGAGCTTGGGATGAGAAGCTATCACTTATCGAGTTTGCTTACAACAACAACTATCAGGCGACAATTCAGATGGCCCCATATGAAGCTCTCTATGGAAAGAAGTGTCGTACACCTCTGTTATGGAACGAAGTGGGGGAAAGAAGAATTGTAGGACCGGAGTTTGTTGAAGAAACTTGCCGAGTGATTGATCAAATCAAAGAGAGAGTAAAGACAGCTCAAGTTCGACAGAAGCATTATGCGGATAATCGACGTCGAGATCTGGAGTTTGCAGTGGGTGACAAAGTATTCTTGAAGGTGTCACCGGTGCGAGGTCTGAAACGGTTTGGTAAAAAGGGGAAGCTATGCCCCAGGTATGTGGGACCGTATGAGATATTGAATCGACGTGGTAATGTAGCATATCAATTGGCTCTACCACCATCTATGTCTAGCGTTCATAATGTGTTCCATGTATCATTACTGAAGAAGTATGTCAGAGATCCATCGCATATCTTGATCGCTGATCCTCCAGACTTGACTGAAGACTTAACTTTCGAAGTGGTGTCTGTAATGCTCTCAAGCCAAAAAGTTCAGCAACTTCGAACCAAGGATATCCACTATGTGAAGGTGCATTGGAGAAGCCAAAATGTGGAGGAAGTTACTTGGGAAGAAGAGAGCGCGATGAGGAAGGAGAGAGCGCGATGAGGAAGGAGTACCCTAACCTTTTTAATGATCAAGGTACGTTCAAATTTCGAGGCCAAAATTTCTTTTAAGGGTGGGGGAGTTGTAGTACCTACATGCAAATTTCGGGACGAAATTTCTTTTAAGGGTGGTGGAGTTGTAAGACATGCACTCTGAAAACCCGGTCTAACCTTGGTTTTGTGTCGTGACAGGTCTTCCGATCATCACCGGGCCAGATGGGGCAAGCGCATAACAAACAGGTACAAAATCGGACCGAAGTCGACCAATTATACCTGATTTTAGGTATACCGGTCGATGGTACCGGTCTTGGTACCGGTCGACCGGTATGGCCTGCACAGCTATGTGCGGGAATTTGGAAATTGGTCTCTGCGGGTCCCGCTTTCCTGATTTCGAATCCTAGAAGTTTTCTAATCCTAGTAGGGTTACTAAACCCTATTTCTAGCCTATAAATACACCCTTAAGCCTCCTCAAATCCTTTCCATTGTCTCTCATAAACCCTAGAGAAGAGAAAGAGCTTGGAAAGGAGAAGGAGCTAGGAAGAAGAAGGAGGTGCCGCCATTACCGTTCGACGAAGCTCACACTATGCCTGTCAACGGTAAGTGTTTGAATCCATCTTCTTACCCTATGTTAGTTGTGTGGGTGGATCAATACCATGCAAAATAGGTATTGATCTAAAACCCTAAATTGGCCAATAAACCCTAAGTTGCCGTCAAACCCTAGATTCAAGTTTCGAGATGATATTCATCGAAACAAGACTTGAATGAGTTGGGGATAACTCTAACTCAAAGCCTAGACTTAGAATAGATAGGAGAAACCCTGAAAATCCAAGGAGGATGATCGACGGTAGTCGAAGAACCCATGTATGGTCTTCCGGAGACATACCGGTCGACTATACCGGTTGCACATAGTGCGACCGGTATGTTGCGACCGCTACCTCTCGGGAGGTTATCTGTGGGGACCGGCTGACCATACCGGTCGCCAGTCTTTCCCACAGAGCTGCGACCGGTATATGCCACCGGTCAACTCTGTGAGGGTATTTTGTAACCCTGTTGGTTTCCGACCAACATGAAATTCTAAGAATGTTATTTTAATGAAACCCTAATAATATTGTAGGACTTTGTGACTTGTCGTTTGGATCTTGCGACGTGGAGCAAGTTATCGAACTAGCGTCAGGTAAGGGAATCTGACCTAAACCTAATAATTAATGGATAGTAAATCGTTGTTAATCATTGAATATCTATGATATGATGTTTGTGCATATTCACATGCAATCCTTTACTTTCAGTTATTATTAGTGTTCATGCATTGATAGGATGTGATTGTTAGGCATGTGATTGTTTTCGTTGGAGTGTAGAGTGGGGCATGGGCCTGGGATCGCTCTTCACATTAGCACCTTTTGTAGTATTCTGTCTTAACATGCTTGGTACGGGTGGGGTATCAGGGGAAGGTCGTGGTACGGTGGTCTCCGATATTGATGTTGTCCCGGCCATTGTTATGTGGTACTGTGGATTCCGAGTCGACGCTGGCTTGTCCACGATGCTTTAGCTCTATCTCTATGCCGTAGGGAGTTATGTTGGGATAGGGTCTACCTGCGTATTGTTTCTATCCTAGTGGGTTAGTTGCGGATAGGGTATCAGGGGGAGGTGAGGTATTATGGTCTCTGGCCCGGCGTGCATGCTCTAGCTCTATCTCTATGCCGTAGACGGCTGTGCTGGGATAGAGCATACATTGTTGACATATAGGATTGGTTAGTTGCGAGCCCAGTTTGCGAGCCCTGGCCAGTAGGGGCTTAGGTACTGGTATGGGTAGAGTATCAGGGGAGGTGCGGGTATACCTTAGCTCTATCTCTATCCCATGATGGGTGCATGTGGGTTGGTGGTAGTGTGATCTATTGTGCGATGCCACACACTCGTGTATAGAGGTGCGGGGGCCACCAAACCTTTCTATAGCACATTGCAAACTTAAAACCAGACCACAGCATAAAATGATTGTTACTCATGCATAATATTGTGAAAGCGTCGATTGTCTTTTCGAGCTGTGTTGTGAGCTCACCCTTTGTGCACATCTTGTTTTAGATCTGGATGCAGGTTATACTGTGGACGATTACGTGAACGCTCCGGCGTATGGAGGTGTAGCTGCTCTGGATGTAGAAGCAGGGAAGGACGAGCATGATGCTTCATGCGAGTGCCCTTTCTGCGTGTACCTGTGATGGATTTTTATTTATTTGTTTCAGTTATTTTCATTTGATATTAAAGGGATGTAAAAGATATTTATTTTATGTGATTGAATTTGGATAATTGAATACTTATTTAAATTATCAATAGATACTCAGTTCATTCTATTTAAAGTCTTCCGCTGTATATTTATATTCTGATTGTGGTTATGTGTAATGGTTTGTATGGGTGGACACGGCCTATTCGAGATCCTGGTGTGAACCGTTGGTTCTATAACGGTTCACTCACACCGTTCTGGTTGGATCAAAATTGGGGTGTGACAATATAGATGGATGAAAATTTGGATGCATCCTAATTGACTTGAGATGACAGACTTTGACATCATTTTGAGGATGTATTGGCTGTCTCAACACTTTACAAAGTTGTTATGTGCATAGAAGAGGTTGTCATTTAAGAACAAAGACGGTACATAATTGCCTAGGAAGTAGAAGCTTATCCTTTCTGCACTAAAGGCGAAGAGATGCCTTGAAAAGAAAAGAGTTGGATATATGGTATTTGGGGTAGACGATACTAAAGAGGCACCACAGATGAAAGATACTGATATAATGTGTAAAATCCCTGATATGTTTCTAGGAGACATACTTGGGTTGTCACCTGAACGTATGACCAAGTTCGTTATTAACTTGTTACCAGGGACGACACCTATGTCTAAGGTACCCTATATAATAGCTCTTATAGAATTGAAGGAACTGAAGACTCAACTACAAGAGTTATTAGACTAAAATTTAATCCAGTCCAGTATACCACCTAGGATGCACTAATGTGGCCCAGAGAGATGAAGGATGATAGTGTTCGTCGGTATATAGACTACTAAGAATTGAACAAGCTCACGATCAATAATCGATATCCACTACCTCAGATCGGTGACTTATTTAAACAGTTGCAAGGAGCAAAGGTATTTTCTAAGATTGATCTTTGGCCAAGATGTCATCAGCTGAAGAATTTGAACAGCACTATTCCAAAGATTGTTTTTAAAACCGGAATGAGCATTATGAGTCTCTGCTTATGTTATTGTATTAACCAATGCGCTTACATCTTTTATAGAACTTATGAACTGGGTATTCCATGATGTATAAGACACGTTAGTCATAGTTTTTGTAGACTATATATTGGTTTATTCTAAAGACGAAGAAAGTCCTATAATGAAGTTTAGAGCAGCCACACAATAGTTGAGAAGGGAGAAGCTTGATGCTATGTCCAAGAAGTGATAGATTTGGTCAAACTAAGTGATCTTCTTGGATCACATAGTATCTTCAAAAGTAATAAAGGTAGACCCTATTAAGATAGAAGTAATCGTATGGTGAGAAACACCTAAAGAACATTGCAGAGATCAGAAGTTTCTTGGGTTTAGCTGGTTATTATAAACGATTCACATAAGACTACTCTAGGATTACAATATCTCTTACCAAGCTAACCAGGAAGGGAGGGGAGTTTATTTGGACTGACAAGTGTGAAGAATGTTTCCAGACTTTAAAAGCAAGGCTGATATCAGCTTCCATCTTGATCGTTCTGGCACTAGGAAAACCTTTTACCCTATACATCGATGCTTTCGGATTGGGTCTAGAATGCGAGTTAATGCAAGGTGAACCCGCAATTGCATATGCTTCAAGACAACTGAAGGAGCATGAGGAGAGTTACCTGACTCATGACTTGGAGTTAGCGATAATGATTCATACAATTGAGACTGGGAGATATTATCTATACAGAGAAGGATTTCAAATTAAATCTGATTACGAGAGTTTTACTTGGCTCTTCACCCAGAAAGAGTTGAACATGAGGCTAAGGAGATGGTTGGAACTCCTGAAGGATTATGATTACGATATTCAATGTCACCCGTGCAAGGCTAATATGGTAGCTGAGGATTTAAGCAACAAGGAATAATGAAGCCAAAAGGAGGACCTAGTACAATAGCTGTCTTGTGTTCCATAGCAACAGATTCAGATTTGGAAGAAGAGTAACATATAATAAAAACTCATGATGATCCAATTGAGCGAGAACTTATGGATGAACTTATGGGGTAATAGTTCATCGATTTTACTTGTGGCATTAAAGATCATCTCTGAATTGATGGATGAAGTAAAAGTAGTAATTTTGTTAGATCCGTATATAAGAACGGTGCAAGAAGATTTAAAGAAAGAAAAACCTAATCCTGATTTACTTTGGATGCGAAAAAGGTCCTGAGATACAGAGGTTGATTATGCATACCTGGAAGTGAAAAACATTGACCATAGATACAAGATAATGCTAAAAGCCCATTCAATTCTGTATTGGGTACATCCTAAAAGTACAAAATATATCAAAACATGAAGAGATTATTTTGGTGGAAGGGAATTGAAGTAGTTGTGGCTAGATGCATGTTTCAGTGACTGAATTATCAACATGAAAAGGCTGAAAGACAAAGACCAACATGGCTTACTACAACCACTATCGGAGCCAGTTTGGAAGTAAAACTACATTACAATAAACTAGATCACCAATTTTCCACTAACTCTTAGATTGGTTGACGCAGTTTGGGTGATTGTTAATCACCTTATGAAGATAGCTCATTCCATTGCTATACGACCTCAGTGTGCTTCAGAGCGGCTAACTAAGCTATATGTGGATAATATTGCTAGATTCAATGGTATGCCTGAGAGCATAGTGTCGGTCAGAGGCTCATGCTTTATCTCAAAGTTTTTGGAAGGATCTATAGAAAACAATGGGAACAAAGTTAAAGTTTAGTACTGCATTTTACCTTAAACCGACGAACAGTCGGGGCAGACTATATAGATCCTAAGAGATATGCCCCGAGCTTGTGAAATTGATTTCAAGGAGCTTGAGTTGATAAGTTATTGCGGATTAAATTTGCTACAAAGCTACCATGTAGATGTCACCTATGAAGCATGGTACGGTAGAAATGTCGAATTCCTTTGTTTTGGAATGAAGTCGGAGAATAAAGAATTATAAGACTTGAGTCTGTTGAAGAAACCTGTCAAGTGGCAGACAAAATCAAAGAAAAGGGCCAAGATAGATCAAGTTTATCAGAAGAGACACCAAGACCTCGAATTCGTCATAAGTGACAAAGTGTTTTTGGAGATATCACTTATGCATGGTTTAAAATGATTCAACAAGAAGGGAAAGTTGTTTCCTATATATATTTTAGACTTTATAAAATTTGGAGAGACGTGGAAAAGTTACATATCAACTAGCATTACCTCTGTCCATGTCTAGTGTGCATGACGTATTTAGCATGTCTTTATTGAAGAAGTATGTTGGAGATCCATATCAAAGGTATTGACCATGGATCCACTGGATTAGATAGAGGATTTAACCATTGAAATGGTACTAGCCTAGTTCACTGGTTAAAAGGTACAACATCTCCAAAGCTGTGATAATTATTATATGAAGCTAACCTGGCAAAGACAAGACGTGGAGAAGATTACATGGGAAGAGGAAGATACAATGTGAAAACAATATTCCCACCTATTCAGCATGGAAGGTACATCTAAATTTTGAGGACGAAATTTCTTTTGAGGGTGGGGGAGTTGTAAGATCCGTACGTGTAAATTTTGAGGATAAAATTTCTGTTAAGGGTGGTAGAGTTGTAAGACCCACACTCCACTAACTTGGTCTAACCATGTCATTCCAGGTCTTTCCATCATAGCTAGACCAATGGACCGATTGTGTGAAGATGGATCACAAACCAGGTATAAAAATCGACTCAACACCCAAAACTATATGCATGTGGTTGGATACCTGGGTAGGTATGGTCGACCATATGATAAGAATGAAGATCTCGGATCCAGGACCCTACGGTCGATGTTTTCAACCCTACGATCGATGGGTTTTGCGACCGTAGCCATCGATCGTGAGATCCCAGAATCGACTCCGTGTTTAGGAAACTTTCCTAATTTGATGAGGACTCTTTCCTAATTAAAGTGGGACTTTATATGGAGGTTTTTTCTCTATATAAGGGACGTTCCTTAGCCTCTCTCACCCTTTTAAAATCCAAATTGAAACTCTAAACCTAAGAGAGAAAGAGAGAGCGAAAGAGAAGGAGAAGGAGATTTGAAGAAGAAGGCTGAGAGAAAAGTTTGCAGAGAAGAGTTCTATCTTTCTACAACAAGCTTAAGGTATGGGCTTGACTATGGAGGATAGATCAGATAGGATAGGGTTCTTTCCATCAAATTGATGAGTTGAATCTAATGTAACGATTTTGGTTTTTAAATTTCTAAGCAAAACCATGAGAGAATAGGTTAGGGATAATTAATAGGGATAAACTGTAATCAAAGGCCAAAGAATGATTTTAGGATGAATCTCATCGATGATCCATGAGGAGAAACTCATATGAGAAGTAAAAATTAACTTGACTACGTATGGTTGCAGCTATGGTCGACCATAGGATAAGAAAAGTATCAACCACAGCCATTCGGGAAGAATTTAGGAAACATACGGTCGCAAGTACGGTCACATAACATGTGACCATAGGGTATCGACCGTATATCCTACGGTGGCATATATTGCCACCATAGAATCGACCATAGCATCGACCGTAGGAAAACAACAAGCATATTTTAGGACGAAACAAGGTTTTTAACTACTGTAACATGGTAACTTGAACTCTAACTTACATACATTAATTGTTTTGGTTCCTAATAGATTCAATGTGACTTCCAAATCTTGGGAGAGGAACAAGGAGATGAACAAATATCGATGAAAGGTGAAGGAACAGAACCTAAACTAATTGGTTAATAACAAACTGTTTATTTTTATTAAGTCCAATGCCATGATTGATTATATGCTTGTAAGCTTGTAATGCGCATCTGACATGTCATCCAATATTCATGTTATTACTATTCATGCATATTTAATTATGTTTATTTATAACATGATGATGATGATGATACTAGGAATAGGCATGTGAATATATGTGTGTGGTTGGTGTGTTGGATGAGAGTGGAGCATTAGGGGGAGGACACGACATGGTGGTCTTTGACCTCGTCACCAGACTCTAGCTCTATCTCTACTCACGTCTTGCCCACTAACATCATCGTATCGCCATTACCTTAGCAGAACTATTACGTCGTAGGGATCAGGGGAGGTGGTCTCGAACATTGTGGTCTCTGACTCTGTCGTGGGGCCTTAGCTCTATCTCTATGGACATATTAAGGGATGTTGGGGTGAGGCCTTGGATACACTTTTTGGCATTAGGAATAGTTAGTTACGAGCCCAATTTACAAGCATTCGCCAGTAGGGGCTTACGTGTTGGTATGGGTAGGGCATCAGGGAAAGTATTGGCGGTGTTTGATCTAGACACTTTAGCTCTATCTCTATTCTATGGTGGGTGCATGTGGGATGGCAATGGTGTTTGATCCAATGGGCATATTTATATACTCATGTATTGAGGTGCGGAGGCCACCAAACCTTTCTTTAGCACATTACAAACTTATAAACCAGACCAAAGATATGAATTGAATGCATGCATATATTTGTTGCAATGTTTTGTTTACTCACTAAGCTTAAGTTGGAGAGCTGACCCTCGCACATGTAATTCTTTTTAGTTTCTGATGTTGTAGGTGTTACAGTTGAAGATTATATGAATACGCCAACGTGTGGACATGCAGTGGCTATCGATGTGCAAGCTGTGGAGGACGAATATGGTTCATCAAGCTAGTGTTTTAACTATGTTTATGCTTAGTGGTTAACTTTCATAATGTGATACTTGTAATCAGTATTAATTATGTTTTGGTTACTTGAAAATAACTTGTTAAATATTTAATTATCACTGTAGACTCTCAGTTCATTATTAATAAGACTTCTGTTATTTACTCAATTATCTCTGATTGTTACTGTGGAATGTGTTTTGGTTTAACTTGATTGGCATAGCCTATACGAGATCCTGGTTTGAACAGTTGATTTTTATGACGGTTCATCACACCATTGGTTAGTCCAAAATTGGGGTAGGACATGAAAAACCATGGGAGTGGGGATTCGGGGATCTCTGCTAGGGAGGGCAGGTGTGTGGCATGTTGGAGCATAATACACCGGCTATGTTAACACGTTATACCCAAGTAGGGGAACGGTAATCCATTAAGGAGGTGAACCGAGGATCTCTGTTGGAGTATAGCTTTATTACTGCGTGCACATGCCATTATTGTATGATTGTTTGATGTAGATTTGAACGTTGTTTGATGGGGTACTAGGAATATGTGGCGTGTTGAAGTACACTACACGGTTATATGCCCCAACTAGCACCTTAGTGGGGGCACAGTATCCATTGGAGTGGAATCGGGGATCTCTGCTAGGGTGCAACCCTCTTCTATTATATTACTCATGGTCAAATGACTTATACTTTAGTGAAGGGAACTAATCCAAGCAGTGGGGAATGGAGTGCTTAGGAGGGAGACATGAGTATATGTTTAGGGGTGGTGCCATGAACATTGTTCAGGGGGGAGCCACGGACAGATCCTTGCTAGGGTACAGGCCGATGATGGCTGCATACACATTTACTTGCCACTCACAATTACTTATTTATTTATTTTATTACATCATTAAATTATTGTGTTAGGGTTACATTGAAACCTGACTTTTTACTGAGCTGGGATGGATGCACATCCCTCGATATTGAGATATTTTTAGCTTTGATTGTAAGTACCTCTTTTGTAATGGCTGATATGGGTCCTATCGATGTAGAGGGCACTTTTCTTGGCAGAGGGCCGCTAAGGGACCATGTCAAGGGTTGTGCTTGTAAATATTGTACTTATGGGACCTAGTCAGCACCCTACATCGTTGATATCTGTGGACAGGTGACGGTTTGGTTTATCTACAATATTATTATTCAGATTTACTCTATTTACTTAGTATGGAGAATATGTATTATGAATGTTAAATGTGAAATGGTTTGTATGACATAACAAACTTATTATGAAATAATAACATTAGAAGCATGGATTTACTATAACGATTCTGCTGTACTATTGTAATTTATTTTTTAATTATTATGGATATTGTTTGTATAGACTATGGGGTTTACTAGTAGATCATTTTGGTTATCGATCGCTAGAAGATTCGGGTTGCCATGAGGGTTGACCCGAATGTCACGTTCTATTCCCTATAATGGCTATAACAACATTGGTATCAGAGCACAATCACTCTGACTCTACCTATAGACATTCCCTGCACGTGCATTTCTATGTGTTGAAATAGATGTCTAGGGTAACTAAAAGTTATTATGAACCAACAAGTAGTAAGTAGGGTGAATAGTAAGTCTGGTTACACCACATTATAGAAATTTAAAAGAACATAATGTACAATATGAACGAAGAGCCAAAGAGAGACATGTATATATATGTATCCCCGATATGTAAGTACAAAAATTAGGATGCGACCTTCAACTTGGGCAGTCATCCCATATACAAAATCTAATCAATATAAAAGGAAAGAAAGTGATGTTCATAGGTCAAAATGGGGTACAGTCCATACCTCAGATAGTTACCTGTATACATGATGTGTCAAAAGGAGAACAAAAAAAGAGTAGAATCATTGCTCTTTTTGTCGAAGCCTACTCGGTCAGGCAGAAGGCTTGGGTTCAGTAGGGAGTGCAGATGATGAAGGTGCATCCTGTGGAAGAAATGGTTGAGATCCATTCTAAGGCACAGGTGCTGGAGGTACATCCTGTGGGGCAACTGATAAAGCAATACTCGATGGAGTAGGTATAGGAGTGGGCATACATTGCACATAATGATGCAAGTGGCTGGCAGTGACCAAAGCATCATAAATGTAGCCTACATGAGTCTTTGTAGTCCGCAACTGAGTCTCCATAGTCCGAATTTGAGTCTCTGTAGTACTTAACCGAGTATCCAGCTCCCCTAGTAGGGCATCTATAGTCTCTACTCATCTTTCTAATCTCTCCTAACCCTTTATCATCCTCTCCAATTCCATCTGCGTAATCTGGAGTACGCCAAGCACCTGACACAGGTTAGCAGATGTCCACGAAGTTCAAACAGCTGGAGTTGCCTCTCTAGTACTGGCGACTGAGGGTGTCACTCTAGCATGGGAAGCTTTGTCCACCTCTATGTGGTCACCATTCTCGCTGTCACCACTATCTCCACTACCCTCCTTACTATTGCCATCATTGTCCTTAGACTCACCCTATACCTCATCACTAGTGAAAGGTTATCGAACATTTACTACCCTCCTGATAGCCATGGTTGGTACTCACTCTGTCCTTAGTACCAGCTCTAGTTGCAGCTGCTACTACACGTCTAGAAGGCTGGGCTACTCTAAGTGGTCTAGAGCGTGCCTCAAGAGCTAGATCCTTCATGACCTTATCATGGAGCTTTATCTGCACTATAATATGCCAGTTGATCTCGGACGACTCCTTACCATTTTTAGCAACTTCACCCTTCACGCTAACTCTGAAGCGGATGAAAATGTAAGTCAGGAGCTGTCCATAAGGAAACAGACCCTTCCTGGTTAGATGATGGAAGGTATGGGGGATGGTGTGTAATATTAGAGAGGGGAGATACAAAGGCTCCCTCTTGACCAAGTTATCCATCACAAATACACCAAACAGGTTTAACTCCTTTCGATAACCAGAATGAGGCAATTTGTTGTGCTAAACCACTTTCCTAGGCAACCTGGGTGTAGGCTTGAATCCCAACTCTTTCTCTCCCTCAGGTGTCCCTATGAGCTTTGGCTGTATGAGCCCATGATTCATTCTTGTGTATTCCACCTCAATAATGCCTCAAGACTCCCTAGGAGACCTATATATGTGCTCTCCACCAGCTGAGACACCTAATATGGCTGTCGGGGTGGCAACTGTTAGTGTCATGTCTACTCCCTTGACATGGCTGGTCAAGAATCGATGTCCTCTTCAATTTGGTAGCCTAGGTTACAGAAGAAGTTGCGCACCAGGTTAGGATAACTGTTATCTCTAATTGCGCATGGCTGGTATCCAATTAAAATGATCAAACACCTCTTGTAAACCAAAGCGGGAAAGCTCAACAAATTCTACAAAATGTCCCGCTTCCACCATGGTCTCACCAAACCTAGCCCAGTTTTGACTAGCAGAATATGAAGTGAACCAAAGCTCATCAAAACCCTACACTGAAGGCTCAACAGCTCTCCTAGGGTCCATGATACCTGAAAAAGGAAAATAGGCCACGGGTTAGTATAGCCAATAGATTAAGTAAGAAATGAGAGCCATGACAAAAGAATTAACAATGTAAATGATAATGGGCATGAAGCATGTAATGCTCATTAGATAAATGATGGGGTTCCACGATCCAAGAAAAGAAGTCTCTAACTCACCCTGGTCTGCTCCTTATAAATTAGGGGTTTGTAGGTGAGGGGAATTACATCTTGGTTGGACATGTTAAGCCCTCCCATTAGAGAAATAGTACTGAGTAGACCACTAACAACCCTAGGCAAATTTCCAAATGAACCAGTATGAATGTGACTCATTATCATCGAGGGGAAAGTTTCATTCATGCCAAATGGACCCCCCAAATCAAGTGCCTGGACCTCGAGGACTAATCTAGTAGCCTTGGTGGTCCTATCAATGGGATGGTTGTAGTCACAGTAAGGATTGTTTTAGGAAAGTCATGTGGAAGTGGGGATTAACTTGGCCAACTGATGGTGAGTGGGATTTGATTATATCTAGGTAAAGGTATGAATGGACTTCAATCCAAACGGCCATAAAATAACAAGCCAACCCCAAGTCAATGGGAAAGTTGTTGTCCTCAGTTAGAAGAACCCACCTTGCTCCAGTTGCCAAAACTAGGCCCATGTAGTGTTTGTGGTCTTACCATGAGTGGCCTACCCAATGTAAGTTCAAGGCATGACAAAAAGGGGGCTAAGCCCAATCATCTCAATAGGCAGCCATGTACGGGTACAGGGGCTAACCGATTGCATTTGTCCCCTAAAGTATATGCATCTAAGCTAACCAAATGTGGCTCAACCGATGTGGAATGCACTATGTGGGTCAGCAATGAACAGGAATTTACACAAAATCTTTTATTTTATCCCATTGGGAAAGGGTCAAGACCCATACCGAAAGGAAACTCAAAGAAATGGGTAAACACATAATTTCGGGGGGCAATGGAGCCCTAACTACAAATAGGTTAGTCAACCTTACCAGCCACAAATGTCAAATCCATAGGTGTAGGGAAAATCATGGGTTACTATGGTTGAGTTGTGCATGGGAGTTAGGAGATTCTCCCCCCATTTGGCCATGAAAACCCTAAGGGTGAAGTTGAATACGAATGCAGGGAAAAGAAAAGAGAAAGAGAGAGTAAAAATACCTGAAATGATGATTGGAGAAGAGGGGAAGAACCCCTAACTCGCTAGAGTAATGGTAGGGAAGCAAAGAAGTCGTCCAAACCTTGGGAGCATTGTTCCCTCACTCTGTTTGGGGTTGTGGGAGTTAAAATGAGAGCTCACACATGTCCTTGTATAAAAATGAAATTTTCTGAAACCAGAGGACTGGTCACTTAAAACGACCTCCGATTGCATCCTCTGGACAGGCCAAAGGTCATGACATTTGGATTTTTGTGGCCCAATTAACCAGAGCCTCTGACACAACCGGTGGATTACCCCTCCGCTTGGAACCTCCAATACAGTTAAGTTTAATAAAGCGGACACTTTGCTGGATGGTTGACCATCCATCACAAACTCTAGAAAGCTCTTTGGAAGTGTTAAAATTGTGACAGTCTGATAACCAGATGGTTAACATAAATCAGATGGTACACTACCCGATAAACCCTCCAGTTGACATAATAAGGGTTCATTTGGCTAAGGGTTTTGCTAGGTCACTTTATCCCCTTGCATATGGCTTTTATTCTTATAAATTGGGAGTACCCAAATTAGATCATATAAGTTAACTAGTTGGTGCCCACCCAAGGGGAGATCATTCAGCTGATGCAGCCATGTGCAATGAAAATTTTATCACTCAATTAAAGTCTCCACATTTGTATGTGGCTTACTAAATTGCCTTTCCTTTGAGTGCTTGGAAAGAATTGGTACTAATCTTGAGGTGAACATTTCCTTCTTACAGTTTCACCCATGGATATTTATAATGTCACTACCCAAGCATCCTAATGAGAAACCCACCTTTAAGGTGCTTTCATTAAGAAATGAACTGGAAGAACATCAGTGGGTCATCCCCAACGTGTTGGAAACTTACTAGCCTACATCAGCTAGTGAGCCTAATAGGTCCAGTGGGGAATTACCACTTTTCTCCCCATTGCATAGAGTGGACCTAGGCACTGCATATGACACCATGGTTGGTTATTAAGCCTAGAACAATTTAATGGGGCATGTGCAGCTTTTTCCCACCGAAGGAATTGGATTCAAACTATGGAGGAAACTATTGTTAACCTCTACTGTTCTAAGGCTCAGAAGGTTATATGTGCCCCCTATCAACTAGAAGATGCACCATATGAAGCATGGTGAATGACTCATTCCATTCTTTTGCAGCGCCATGGGGCAATAACTTGGGACATATTCTGAGAAGCTTTCTTAACCAACAATTCTCTGTAACGGAGATAACCTAGCCCGGAGCTTCGTAAAGCCATTCGAAGGGTCCAAGCTGGCCCAACTGCGTGGAAAGGATTCACCAAGATAAGTGTGGACTATCAAAGTACTTACCTTGGGGAAAGTAGCAATTCGGAGTCTTACAACCGAAATAATCCTTAAATTATAAGAAATTTTGATATCCCTAAGAATGGAAGATGCATAACACTGATGAATGCTTTAATATGATCACCTAATTTCATTACGCATAAGGAATTTGAATGTTAACTTTGCCAAGTATTTCAATTCCTTGATGCAAACTCATCATTCAACTCATTGAACCGTGTGATGCCATAAATGGATTATGTTTAAGAGAGTTACATGAATCGTAGTGATGTGTCTGTGATACATGGATGGCCACCAATCTATCCATACCTAATGATGCCCTATCACGGAATGACTAGTATAGGAAGAAGATTGATCTCGATGGAAGTAAGGCAATTGAGTTAAGAAATGAAAGTATGGGGGATATATTAAGGTCATACAATTAGTGACCACCCCACTATTGTCACACCCCAATTCTGGACTATCCATTAATGTGATGAACCATTATAACAACCAATGGTTTAAGCCAGGATCTCGTAAGACTGTGACAATAATCCAAATCAAACACATTCCACTTTACAATCAGAGATAATAAAATAAATAGCGAAAAAATAAATAGCGAAAGTCTTTAATAATAATGAACTAAGTGTCAGTAATGATAAGTAAATAATAAACTAGTTATCTCCAAGTAATTAAAATAAAATTATAACAAACTATTACAAATACCAAAATATAAAAGTTAAACACTAAGCATAAACATAGTTAAAATGCTCACTTTCCATGGCTTGCTCGTCCATAGCCACCACGTGTCTATACATTGGTGCATTCATGTAGTCATCAATGGTATTACCTGCATTATTAGAAACTAAAAAGAAAACGATACCATGAGGTAAGCTCACAACTTAGCTCCGTGAGAAAACAAAACAATGTGTAAACATATGCATGCTGTCAATTCATTATCTTTGGTCTAGTTTTTAGTTTGTACTGTGCTATAGAAAGGACTGGCGGCCACCGCACCTCTATACACGAGTGTATGAATTTGCCCAATTTGTCAAATACCATTGCCGTCCCATATCCACCCACCATAGAATAGATATAAAGCTAAAGGGTTCAGATCACACCCTGCCAACACTTCCCCTAATGCCAGTAACTGTCCGGGTTGTGGACTGTACTCTGCTTTAGTTATATATATACATTTTGCTTTTCTCTCTCATTGTATGTAATTTATTTCCCCTTTAATAGATGCATTATTCTCTTTTTAAATTTGGTCACAACCATCACTTGTGCTTACAGTGTGTTAATATTACTGTTTTTACTTTTATCTTATCTCAGTTCACAATTGTCTCGAATGTATGTTAGTTCAGCGGACAAGGCCTGAGACGCTCTGATACCAAGTTGTCACACCCCAATTCCGCACTGTTCAGAATGGTGTGATGAACCGCTAGCAAACCAACGGTTCAACTAGGATCTCGAGTAGGTTATCCCCACGTTATCTAAACTTCCATACATCCGTAATCATAATCAGAGTAAATACACAATATCAGAAATCTTATAATAAAATGAACTGAGGATCTACTGTGATATAAATATTAAATAGAAAATTATTCTGTATCAACTGGGACATAAATAATTATCAAATACATGTCTTAATTAAATTCAAATAAAGAAACCTAAGAAAAATCTAATCGAATACACATGAGTTGCACTCGCAAGAGGGGTTATGTGTATCTACTTCAGCTTCAGCTTCCATCGCCGCCACGTTCCCGTAGGCTGGAGCATTCATGTAATCTTCAACTGTATAACCTGCAACATCAACTAAAATATTCGACGTCGAGGGGGTGAGCACACATCACGGCTCAGTGAGTAGACAAAACAATGCAACAATACATATGCATGCAATCAATTCATATCATTGGTCTGGTTTAAAGTTTTCAATGGGCAATAGAAAGGTTGGGTGGTCAAAGGTTAACGTTTATTGACCCCGCCTCTATACACAGGGTGTAAAAGTCTGCCCAAAGGTTAACGTTTATCGTCGTCCCCATCCACCCTAATCATGACATTATACAACAAAGGTTAACATTTATTGCTATATAATACCATACCAACACGTAAGCCCCTGTTAGCAAGGGCTTGCAAACTGGGCTCGCAACTAACCAATCCTAATGCCAAACAGTGTATCCAAAGCCTCACCCCAGCATCCCTCAGAATGTCCATAGAGATAGAGCTAAGGCCCCCCGGTAGAGTCAGAGACTACAAGGACCGAGACCACCTCCCCTGATACTCTACGACATAATAGTTCTACTAAAGTAATGGCGATACGACGATGCTAATGCACATGACTTGAGTTAGAGATAGAGCTAAAGTGCTGAGACCCGCCAAAGGTTAACGTTTATTGACGTTCTCATCACACCTCCCCTGATACTTGCTCGCATCAAGTACACCAACCACACACATACAATCACATGCCTGTTCCTATCATCATCATCATCATCATGTTATAAAAAATAAAATAAATATGCATGAAAAAATAATAGAAATATTAGATGACATGTTGTATCCACATTACAAACATATTCGCATAGAATCAAGCATGGCATTGGACTCAAGAAAATGGAAAACAGTTTGTTATTAACCAATTAGTTTAGTGTTCTGTTTCCTCACCTTAGCTTACTAATAGATACTTTTCCAAGTTTTAAAATCACCTTTATAATGTTATTATATTAATAGAAGACCTAACAAGGTAGATAGAATTTAATTAGAATTAATTCTGAATTTAAAAACCATTCTGTTAACTGAGGGTCGGAGGTAGGGTCGGAGTCCTGATCGACCCTAGGTGCGACCCTCCTCAAACTCTGAACTTCCCGAACACTGAGGGTCGATGGTCAGGATCACCTAGGGTCGGATGGTCATCGACCCTCGGTGCACTTTGGTCCAATTCCCTCTTTTAGTCCATTCCTCGTGCTTGGGATCCTATGACTTGCTCCTACATTCCATTCTACATTCATTCCATGGTCTGAAATCATATATAATCCACCTAGATAGCTTTCATGCACTCTCCTATGGTTTTCTTTGAAAACCTAACCATGGGTTGATGGTTTGGATTTCTCCGAGATCACACTCTCATCAATATCGAACCTAAGGTCTGTAGAAACTCATGAAATTAGTATCCATACATGAGAAGAATACTCCTTCTCTACAACTCTTCTCTTTTGGCTAAATTCTCTTCCTTGCTTCTCTTCTTCTCCTTTTCCTTATCTTCTCTTTCTCTCAATTCAATTAGGGTTGTGAAAGGAGTGAAAGAGGCTTAGGGATGTCCTTTAAATAGAGTAGGAACATCCTAAAATAAGTCCCTTTGAGATTAGGAATGAATCCAAATCAAAAATTAGGAAATTTCCTAATTTTAGTTTCGGAGGCAACCGAGGGTCGATGGGAGGGTCGATGATCCCGTCGACCCTAGGGTTCAAGATGTCCGACCCTCCCTTCAAAATTGAGGGTCTGACTTTCTGCTTTGGGAGGTCCGACCCTACTTAGCTGGGTATACGACCCTCCCTTCCGATTAAGTGTTTTTGGGTCGATTTGATACCTGGGATCTTGATCTCCTTCACGCCCTTGGTCCATTTGACTCGACCATGATGGGTAAACCTGGTTCAAGGTGGTAAGACCGGGTTAGATTGACACGGGTCTTACAAGATGTCCTATAGTCAGCCTTTGAGAGGTGTGGCTAGGCCTTACCATAGCACATGACATACATGATACTTGACTATTGCATTATTGTGTGTAATAAATTGTTGATGCATTCTTGCTTGCTTGCTAGTCTGTTTCCTCATTGAGCTCAAGTTGGTGAGCTCACTGTTATGTACACACCTTTTTTCAAGATTTTGTTGCAGGTCTACTATAGCTGATTTCATGGAGCTTTTTTTTTATGATGCTGGTGATTATGGTGACAAGTGGACGATGTCACAACCTAGATTACTTTTTATACTTGTGTCTTCAGAGGCCAAGATGGAGTTGATAAAGTCCCAATTTAGATTTAGTACTTGATCAGACATGTTTAATACTTATGTACACATGTATTTTATTTGAATTAGTACGTTATGTCTTGAGTCTTGCTGAAATAAAATAACGTACATTACTATTTTATAAATAACATTAGAATTCATCAGTATTGATACACGGATTTTTTGTAAGTCTTCTGCAGTATTTTACATTTTATTCTGATTATGTGGGGGTTATTATGTTTATGGGATTAGGTGGTGTAATGTTGCCTTGCGTCGTGATCCTGACAATTAATTAGACAGCTATAAGCGTTCTATTCATAGCCCTGGCGTGTGCCAAAAGAAAGAAATTTTTTTGGGGTGTGACACTAATGGTTTGATTTGGCAGTGTGAATCCAGTTTAATTCCAAAATCATCATGAGGGAGCACCCGAATGGAAAGGAGAAAATGTTCTTCCTTCTCTTTCCATTCTCGACTCATGCAGGATCAGCTTACCATGAATAATGTTGTTGATAGTCAGTTTTCCATGCAGGGAGAAGATAGAGTTTAAATCGGTGGGACTTGCATCCAATCAGTCACCAACCAATTTAGCGCTTAGAGGTGCAGCAGCACAGTGTACGACCGGTGAGCGACCGGACCACTTTTGTGTCCAGCTGGACCTCCTTTTTGGTCGGCTAGCCTAGATGTATGCATACTAGGCACTTGGTTGTAGTATAGGCCGAGTTTGAGACTTCTCGTAGTGCAGTTTCGTATGCTCTAATGACATAGGAGGTTCAAGTTATTGGTTTTGTGTCACCACATAGGTGTGTCATCTCCTTGGCTGTATCAGCCCAGTACGCTAGCATATGGGAAGACTTGACGCATGACCAAAATGGTCAAACCGTGATGGGGTTGGGGCACAGCTTACACCTATCATCGTATTCTCCTAATAAATTTGGAGGACTATTAACCGGCCCATGCTAACCAGAGGGACATGCTCCCGATTACTGGCTTTGATTCAGAAAAAAGTTTAAAATGGACTTAGAAAAAGGGAAAATTTTGATGCATTGCTTATACCTACATAACATGATGTGCTTAAGATGTTGTTATGGATAATTGGACATATGGTCGATACTAACACTTGGGCATTTACAAATTTTCCCTACCAATCATCAACCTTATCAACCAATGCCTCCAAGGCAAACACTAAGAGGAAGGAATGTTAACTTGCCTCCTCCAACTGAGGATGAAGGTAATGTCAGTCATGGTGGCTCGAATTCACCACAACCTCCACCACCTCCTCTTCCATCACCAACTGACCTGCCAGAGGCACCTCTATTGCAAACTGTGGCGGGCATGACAACATTTTGTAAGCACTCCATTTTTTCCATCACTAGTTGAACAAAGTCCTACAGGAGTGTAGACAACAAAGTGGGAGAGATGAGAGAAAGTTTGAACAGTCCAAAGGAGGCAAGTGAAACTCTCTAAAAAATGATAGCCAATCAGCCCTGGCAGTGCTCTCTATATTCTTTTGAGAAGAACTGAAATGGTCCCTAGTGTCCAGGAGCCTAAGTGAACACATATGGTAGGTTGGTGGATTTCAATACAAGGTTTGAATTTTGGCTGCAACTTGGACACAGATTTCGATGGACCCCATAGTAAGGAAATGTGCTGCAAACAGCATGGATGCGTAGGTCTTGAAAATACCTTCAAAATGAGACTAGAATCGCACAATTTCAATGTCAAACGAAGAAGATATGGTGATTTTAGTCTGGGGATAAAAATAAGGGTATTTTCGGAAGATTAATAATATCCAGGAGCTTGCATGCAAATTATCGTAAGTTTAATTATTTAAACTTCATCTCCTCATATCTCGCCCATCTGACATCCAAATAAAGTGATTCTAGTGCCATTATTCCTCATTTTTGGTGCTCTACAAAGTGGACGTTGAAAATATGGAGGAGAGGTCTCCGAAGGATCCCATACGGAGCCGCAAGCCGATATGTCCGCTTAAACTTCAATTCCTCATAATTTTATTATCCGATGTCCAAATCAGGTGATTCAAGTCTCAATATGTTCTATTTTTAGTACTCTACAAAGTGGACATGACAGATTTGAGACAGAGATCTCCGAGGCATCCCATGCAGAGTTACTAGCTGAATTATCGTAAATTGGCCTGCTTAAATTTCAGAAATTCATAAGTTGGCCATTTTTCGTCCAAATGAGGTGATTCAAACTCCAATATTTCTCATTTTTAGTGCTCTATAAAGTGAATGTGAAGAATTTGGGACAGAAGTTTCCGAGGCATCCCATGCAGAGTTGCTAACCGAATTATCATGAATTCGGCTATTTAAAATTCAAAAATTCATAAGTTGGCCATTTTACATCCAGATAAGATGATTTAAGATCTAGTATTTCTCATTTTTAGTGTTCTACAAAGTAAATATAGAAAATTTGGGATAGACGCTATCAAAAAATTTCATGCGGAATGGCGGAGGAAATGGTCCATGAAATGATAGGGAGAGAAAAACAAATCTTGTCGTAACCCAGCTCAACCCATATCAGTTTAACCTAGTCAACTCATGTCCGTCCAACCCAATTAAATCACTCCGGCTCAGTCAACATTAACAAGTTAGTCCGGACCAAACCGGTTCATTCCATATGCATGTACATTGTATAGTATATTATATAGTATATTTTATAGTATGTTATATGATTTTTATATTACATATTATATTATTATATTAATGTATATATGGTACGTGTATGCATGCTGGCCATTAGGTTTGGAAAGAATTGAAAGGATCCATTGAGAGGTGTTTTATGGAAAGAAAATAATGAAAAAAAATAAAAGGAAAGATGAGGGAAAGAGAATCCGAGAGAGTGAGATTGGAGAGAGAGAGAGAGAGACGGACATAAAGGAAAGAATAGAAAGCCGAGAAGATTGATAAAAAAAAGGAAAAATAAGTTGAGGAAAAAAGGAGAGAAAAGAGGGGAGATTGAGAGAGAACGTGAAGGGAGAAGCAGATTAAGAGAGAGATTGAAAAAAAAGCAGAAGATGAAGAAGGAGGGAGATAGAGAAGAAGCGGACAAGAGAAGAGAGGAGCAGGGAAGAAGAGTTTACATGCAACTTTAGTAGGTCCGTCCCCACCCCCTTTTTGTTTTGTTTTTCTGTTATTTTGTGACCCCTGCCCAAAATAGCCACCATGTGACCACCATATCTTACCTGAAACCGCAAGCAACCAATCTCTCACTCACCATCTATTTATCCCTTCTACATAAATTCGACACCTCACAAATACCCTCATACCTGATTACTTAAACCCACCAAAAATTTCTTTCACTGATCTTCAAAACCCACATTCTTCCAGCAGCCCCATTGAATCAATAACAGCTTGCGGCACCTATAACTCCCACATCACCCCACCTGTCAAGCCATGCAAACCCTCCCACCTGATCAATACACCTTCAATCTACAGAACTGTGGCCATCTCCTATCACTCTACAAAACTCACAACGTCATCACCTGCACCATGGATCTATCACCTACAGATCCCAAACACAACCAACGACCTACCATTACCACCTGGCCGGAACCCACTGCCACCGAAACCCAATTTTCCCTATTGATCTAGCCATTGGATTTAGAATGACTTATGAGTTGATTAATTTTTAGTCATTGTATTTTGGATGAATTATGATTTAATGAATTGGAGCCATTGATGTCAAATTGTTATGATCATAAATTTACTTTGACTAAAATATAGCCCTTGATATTGATTGTGGAAATTAAATAAAATTGATCCGATCATATGAATTTTGATGTAATTGAAATTGATTTGATTATAGCATTGTGAAAATTGATTGAAATTGATCCAATTATGGCATTGTGTTAATATGATGAAATTGATCCCATTATGTGGAAATATGATGAAATTGATCCGATTGTGGAATTTTTTATGAATTGATCCCATTTTGTGGAAATTGATTGGAATTGATCCGATTGTGGAATTTTATGAAATTCATCCCATTGTATGAAAATTGATTGAAATTGATCCAATTGTGTTGAAATTGAATGAATCGATTCGATTATTGGATTTTCGATAAAATTGAAATTGATCCGATCATATATGGAATTTTGATTGATCCTATTATATGGGATTTTGATGAAATTGAAATTGATCCAATCATATATGGAATTGGGATGAAATTGAAATTGATCCAATTATATGGAATTTTGATTGATCCAATCATATGGAATTTTGATGGAATTAAAATTGAGCCGATCATATTCTTGTAATGATATGATTAAAATTATACCATTGATCTCTGAATTTGATGAGACTAAATTAGGATCATCGATCTTAGAATTCTGATTTGATCCGTAGATCATAATTTACCTTGATTTGAGTAATCTGAATGGTTAGATTATTAATTTGATTTAATCTGAACCGTTAGATTGTCATTAAAAGTGATGTAAATGATATGAACGGTAAGATTATCATGATAAGTGATTTAAACCGTTAGATTATCTTTGGGAGTAATTGAAATACATTTGAATGGTTGTATTTTCATCAGTAATGATTTAAAACGTTATATTTTGATCATATTGTGCTTTAGAAGAATTTGAGACCATTAGATCTTGATCATGAGCATCTCATTTGAATCTAACCATCAGATTAATCATGAGTGATATAAATGAATCTGGACCATTAGATTGTCTTGATGATTGATGTAAGGAATCTGAAAGGTTAGATTATGATTTTGAGAGAATTTAAACTGTTGGATCTTTATTGTGAGTGATTTTGAGTAATCTGAATGATCGGATTACCATCTTGAGTGATTTGAATGGATAGAATACCTTTTGAGTGATTTAATTAAATTTAAACGGTTGGATTGACCTCATGAATGTTTAAATTGAATCTGAATCATCGATCAAATATGATCTTGATCACATTGATGATGATCGATTACATCAAACCTAAGTACTCGATTAAATATGATCTTGGGCACATTGTTGACGATCGATGCTTGATCAATGCTTTCACATGCTTGTTGATATATTGATTAACATGCTTTATTGCTATTTTGAGATGATATATGCTGTTATTTGTTGTCATATTTGAATAATATTATTATTGATAATAATTTAATTTTTGCAACACCATAGTCGAACTGCCATATCTGTACACCTAGAAGACATATTAAGTGTGGGGACGTGTATGTAGGCAAGCACATTCACGAAAAGGGTAAGAATGAAAATGATAAATTTTAATCAAGAATCAAAAAACCTAGCCCAACAAATGCCAAATTAGGGTTTTAGGTCAAGGGTAGCTTAGGAAGATCCCTACACCTTAGCTCATTTTCCCCTAGGATACAGAAAACTAGATAGGTGTGATGTGAATCGAACCATAGAGCATTTAGGTTCCACATCCTGATATTAAAAGAAGAACATGAATGATTGAATCCGCTTTCCGATCTATGCAGAACCTGATTCATAGGGTAGCACCCAAAGATATGTTGGCCGTTTGGTGAGACACCCAAGCACGGTTCCACATTTCAATCTATATAGAATAATGAATACTAGCCTTCTCTAGACCAAGGTAGAGTACATCTGAGTGATTTTAGGTTAGCAAATTCTAGTCATCCTTAGACCAAGGTTGTAAGACCTGCACTCCACTAACTTGGTCTAACCATGTAATGCCAGGTCTTCACATCATTCCTGGACCAAGTGGACCGAGTCTGTAAAGATAGATCACAAACCAGGTATGAGAATCGAGTTAAAAACAATAAAAACATACCTAAGGTCGTATGTCTAGGTAGGTATGGTCGACCATAAGGAAGGGAATCAAAAATCTCAAATCCAGAACACCACGGTCGATGGTTTAAGTGACCGTATGATCGATCGTAAAAACCCAGATCAGACTTTGAGTTTTGGAAACTTTCCTAAAATAAGGTATTGCTTTCCTAATTGAAAGGGGACTCTATATAGAGTGTTTTCCTCTATATAAAGGATGTCCCTCAGCCATTGTTCACTAATTTAAAACATTAGTAAACCCTAGAGAAAGAGAAGAAAGAGAAGGAAGAGAAAGAGAAGAAGAAAAAGCTAAGGAAAAGAGTTTGCTGAGAAGAGATTGGCTCTCTATCATAGGCAAAGGTATGAAACGAATCTCTAGAGATGTAAACTCTAAGGAATAAGACTTCTATGGAAAATATACAATATCAACCTATTATGATCTATGTGATTTCCTTGAGAAAATCCCAAGGAGAACCATGAAGAGTGAATTTGATGATTAGGGTTGATAAGAAATTACTAATGATGGCCATATGATGACCTTAAAATAAACCCCATTGAAGAACAGAAGAATGAACTCAGGAAGAACTTCCGAATTTCATGTAGACTGTGACAAAAAATCTCAAGGTTACAGCTACGGTTGACCATAGCATGACCAGTATGACCAGAGGATTGACCAAAGGCATTCAAGAAGATTTCAGAAATCATATAATCGCAGCTACGGTCGTACCATATGCTACCGTAGGGTATCGACCGTAGACAGTAAGGTCGATATAGCATGAGACCAAAGGACCAATCAGACACCTATCAGTGCTCAGTTTCAATTTTTGATTACTGTAACATGTCACATATGAACCCTAACTTAAATTCATATAACTTTTAAGTTGTTAAATCAATTTAAAGAGAATTTCAAGGCTTGGAAGGACATCGAGAATTGCTAATAGGTGAGGGAACAAGACCTAAACTAATTGATTAATAACAAACTATTTATTTTATTGAGTCCAATGCCATGATTGATTCTAAGCTTGTATTCTTGTAGTGTGCATCTTACATGTCATCCAATATTCCTGCTATTACTGTTCATGTATATTTAATTCCGTTTATTTATAACATGATGATGATGATGATGCTAGGAATAGGCATGTGAATGTATGTGTATGGTTGGTGTATTGGATGAGAGTGGAGCATCAGGGGGAGGACGTGGCATGGTGGTCTTCAACCTCATCAACAGACTCTAGCTCTATCTCTACTCAAGTCTTGCCCACTAACATCATCGTATCGTCATTACCTTAGTAGAACCATTACGTACTAGGGCATCAGGGGAGGTGGTCTCGGACCGTGTTGTCTCTGACTCTGTCGGGGGGCCTTAGCTCTATTTCTATGGACGTATTGAGGGATGCTAGGGTGAGGCCTTGGATACACTATTTGGTATTAGGATTGGTTAGTTGGGAGCCCAGTTTGCAAGCCCTCGCCAATAGGGGCTTACGTATAGGTATGGTTATGGCATCAGGTGAAGTGTTGGTGGTGTTTGATCCGGACACTTTAGCTCTATCTCTATTCATGATGGGTGCATGTGGGAAGGCAATGATGTTTGATCCATTGGATGGATTCACACACTCGTGTATTGAGGTGCAGTGGCTACCAAACCTTTCTATAGCACATTGCAAACTTATAAACCAGACCAAAGATATGAATTAAATGCATGCATATGTTTGTTGCATTGTTTTGTTTGCTCATTGAGCCGTGATGTGTGCTCACCCTTTCGACGTCGAATATTTTAGTTGTTGATGCAGGTCCTACCATTCAAGAATATATGAATGCACCGACGTATGGAGACGTTGCTGCGATGGATATAGAAGCTAAAGAAGTTATGCATGATTCATCATGTGAGTACAACCAATGTGTTTTTGCTTAAGTTTAGTTATAATTTGAACATCGGATATATAATTAATTTTTTATTTTTATGTCTTGTGGTTTGGAGATAATTGGATTAAATACTTATTTATCACTGTTAGACTCTCAGTTGATTATCTGTAAAACTTTTGTTTATTTGTTTATTATCTTTGATTTTTAATGTGGAATATGTGTGTGGATTGATAGGGTGGTATGACCTATGCGAGATCCTGGATGAACCATTGGTTTATTGGCAGCTCATCACACCATTCTGGTTAGACCCAAATTGGGGTGTGACAACTTGGTATCAGAGCATCTCAGCTTCTACCCCTTGACCTAACTACTTCCACATGAGTCATGAACTGAGTTAGGATAAAATTAAAACCTATAATAATAACACACCATAAGCACCTGTGTTGTATGAGACATAAACTAAGAAAGAGAATATTGCACATATGTGAAGGGGAAATCAATTTTATATATATATATGAAAACAAGACAAATGTACATCAAATCAGAGTACAATCCACAATCCAGACAGTTACTCTGTAGTATTAAAGGGAAAAAGATATAAATAGCAATCATGGAGCTGGAGGTGCTGGAGGAGGAGGGGTCTCACGATCTCTATGATAGTCCTCATCATGTACTCTCACAAGCCAGGCCACCTGAGTCGGAGTAGCTCGGGGACTAGCCGTCAGATCCGCTACCCACTGGTCTGTAGAGTGTTGGACATCTAGAAGTTCTCCTACACTCCAATCAGTCATGCGCTGAGCCTTTCCAATCTCATGTAACAGCCCCATCATGTCAACTTATGGTGGGCGTGAGGGCCAGCTGAATGAGAAGCCCTAGAAGGGTCAGCTCCAGTCCAGTGCTCTGGCAATGGAGGAAGGATGGCATCCATATCCATGTATATCCAATCATCATCCTCCTCATCACCACCCTCTTGTGCCTCTGCTGCTATTGCTGCTGTCGCCTCTGCATCTACTACAGCTACCCAAGTGAGAGGACATGCATAGCATTCCTCTCATCATCACTAACATGTATCTCTCTCATGCCCATTCTACTGATGGCCTCCCAGTCATGGTCGGCTGAGAAGGTGTCCTCAATGATCCTTTCATCCACTAGGTTCACCTGTAGATAAGCGACCAAGGTAAACATCAGCCTCCCATTGGGCAAGTTACCTTTCGAGTCAGGCAATGTAGTTCAGTGCATAGTCTGGAGAATAATGTATGGGAGGCAGACATGCTGCCTAGTACAGATATAGTATAGAAGGTACTGAGTCAGCTGTGAGATCATCTCATAATGTTCGCCCTGGGGAATTAGATTATGCTGGATAATCTTACAATAGACACGTGGCTTTGGACCTAGATTGACTGCTTTTACCTCCCAGCAGTCATCCCAAAGAATCTGACTATCTATCTTTACACTCATCTGTGTAGACAATAATTGTGGCTCTCTGGGTGCACAGTAAACCAACTGCCCATCATTGGAGATACCTAGGAGATCAACCAACTCCTGACAGTTGAAAGAAATTGAAACCCCTTTAACCCAGCTGTGATTAGAAGCTCTCTACCCCTCTCTACATCCTCTAGGTCACCCTCCACCTAAAGGTGATAGTAGAATGGCTTAACCAAGTCTAGGCAAGTGCATGCCTAGTATAGGATCAGTAGAAGCAAGTCCATATCGCCAAATACCCTCTCCACATCAAACAGGGCCAAGTGGGCTAGGTTCACACATCTACCCCTTCAACCTTCTTTCAATCAAACCAAGGATATCGCACTTCTGCTTCCACAGACCTAAAGCGAAGTGGGTCATGAACTCGAGGAACTTTGATGTGAACCATGATAGCTATAAGAAAAGAAAATAAGAAAATAAGTTAGATAAATTTGAAAAATTTGACAGCATAACGACGTAAAATGAGAAAAAGCCTCACTTTTCACCCAAACATTTGGGTAGGAGGACTTACATAGGTCCCAAACCATCCAACAATGCATATCCAATCGGAAATTTTAACTAGGTAGGTCGAATTTGAAAAATTTGACAATTGGGCAAAAACCCCAAAATTTAGGTCAAAAATAGAAATTTTCAAGTTTCTACTAAATTAACCGATGAAAATCAAATTTTCTTGAGGGCTTTCATCCATTGGGTGGCCAATAGCAAAAACCTCCAATAAAAATTAAATTTTTACGATTAGAAAAATATTAATTGGAAGAAAACCCTACAAATGGCCAAAATCCTAGGTATGAAAGCTTAAAAATGAAAGAGAGTAGAAAACATACCTTGTGGAACGAAATGTAGATCGTAGATCAAAGTAAAAATCACCAAGTTCGTATGGTAGACACTGTAGCAACTGACTGATGGCGAGTTGAGTAGAGACCGTAGGAGGAAGAAGGAGAATGAGAGGGAAAACTCTCGATTAAATTTTTAAAAACTGATTTTTGATCTTACGATTGCACAATTTGACCAAAATCATCAACCATAGGATCGACCGTATGATCGACCTTAGGGTCACGGTAAGTTTCCAGGGATGTGATGGTCACACCTATGGTCGCACAACATGCAACTGTAGGCCATCGATCATATGACCTACTGTTGTTTGCATTTTGATTCTGCTCGAACTTTTGCCTATTGATTTTGTTTCTCTCTCGCCTTCCATTGTGAGACTAACCCAATCCTACCATCATATCATGTCTCACATGTACAGCCTTTCCAAGTACCATTCAGCCAAGAGTTTAAATGGCTGGATGCAGAGTAAGTAGAAGGAGAACAATGGAAACCCATCTCCACCACCTATGGAGAGTAATGACAATAAAGGGTCAGCAGGGATAGGAAGGAAATATTAGAACTCAAAATGTTGCACCTCAGAATGTGTACACCCAAGCCAACCCAACCAACCTACCTGCACCACCTACAGATTTGGCTACTGCGATGAGGAATTAGCACAACAATTACATCAAATATATCAAGTTCAAGCCAACATGCAAGTTGCTATGGAAATTGCTTTTCTAGCTGCAAACATAACCTCTCTACCTGCAGGACAAGCAAGTACGGCACCTGGTGGTAGAAACACTGTACCCCAAGCACCACAAACACCAGCAGTACAAGGCCAAGTGCCAATCCTTGAAGTACCGCAAGGTGGATTTAACTAAGGAAATTATCAATACCAATTGCCTATGTATGGAGCATATGCATAGTATCAGCTTGATCACTCCAGACTGATCGAGCATTTTTTGAAATTGAAGCCGAAGGAATTTACAGGCAAGCCATCAGATCCGTTATGGCCAGCTCATTGGATCGATGACATGGAAAGAAACTTTATGATGATAACTATAAATGAAGAAGAGAAGGTATTATGTGTCAGTTTTATGCTAAAAGGTGATGCACACCATTGGTGGAAATCTACTTGGAGTTATCTGTTGACAAAGCACACGCAGCTGACCTGGGCTATCTATAAAGAAGCTTTCTTCGAGAAGTATTTTCCCAGGAGTTTCAGAGATTAAATGGAAAAGGAGTTTTTGAGTCTGTATCAAGGACAGATGACTATAGACGCATATCAACAGTGTTATGAAGAACTATTTTTCTTTGTGCCCTCTAGTATGCAGGAGGAAAATACCTAAACCTGAAGGTTCATCATGGGACTTATGGGAAGTATCTGTGAGCATGTAATGGGTTGGAAAAGAAGATTTATAATGAAGCTGTATAGATTGCTCGCGTACTAGAATCGAGCCAGAGGGAAAGTTATTTTGCTCAAAACAGAGGTATTAAAAGGCGTAATGGAAACTCATACAATGAAAGGAACTCAAAGACATTTAAACTCTTCTGTACTCAAGGCTTTAATGCTGTAGCCAAGACTACTCTGATAACCTAACCTCAACAGAAACAAAGTAATGCTGGAGTCAAATTCTTTAATTACGATCAAGTAGGACATTATTCAATAGAGTGTCCTAAGCCTAGGAAGCAGCTACAGCAAGGAAGGGTTTATGCAGTTGCATCTGAGGATGCTACCGCATCGCCTGATGTGGTCACAGGTATGACCTAAACTGTTCATTTTGTACTACCTTGTGTGAGCATGTAGACTAAATTAAATCAAATTACAGGTATCGTACCTATTAATGGCTTATTTGTTAGAGTACGCTTTGACTCTGGAGCTATTCATTCTTTTATATCTGTGTCATTTGGAAAGAAGTTAAATCTACCCTTCAGACCTTTAGACTACAAACTGCTTGTACGATCACCTATGGGATTAGAAGTAGAACTAGACAAAGGTTATGGACCATGTCTAGTTCTTATCGGGGAGAAGATTTTGGATGCAACCTTAATTCAACTTGAGATGACAGAGTTTAACATTATCTTGGGAATGGATTTATTAGCTCGGCACTCTGCAAACCTATTATGTGTAGAAAAGAAATTGACATTTAAAGACAAGAAAGGAGCAGAGTTTAGTTTTGCGGGAACCAAACTTCCCCGTAAACAAAAACTCATTTTCTCTGCATTGAAGGCTGGAAAATGCCTCGAGAAAGGAGGAATTGGGTATCTAGTATCCGTGGTCGACCTCATCAAGGAAGCACCACGAATGGAGGATATTGAAGTTGAGCATGAATTTTTGGATGTATTTCCTAAGGAACTACTAGGACTACCACCCAACCGATAAACAGAGTTCGTTATAGATCTTATACCTGGAGCAGCACCAGTATCTAAAGCACCTTATCGAATTGCTCCTACTGAACTGAAGGAACTGAAGGTACAATTACAGGAATTATTGGACAAGGGTTATATTAGACCCAGCATATCACCATGGGGAGCTCCAACATTATTCGTAAAAAAAAAGGACAGTAGCATTCGACTGTGTATAGATTATTGGGAATTGAATAAGCTTATGATCAAGAATCGATACCCATTGCCTCGGATCGATAACTTGTTCGATCAGTTGCAAGGTGCCAAAGTATTCTCCAAAATTCATTTTCGGTCAGGATACCATCAGTTGAAGATTAAGGAAGGTGATATTCCGAAGGCAACATTCAGAACTAGATATAAACATTATGAATTTTTAGTCGTTTTTTGGATTAACTAAGGCACCCGCAATGGAACTCATGAATTGGGTATTCCATGATATGTTGGATACGTCAGTCATTGTATTTATTAAAAACATACTAGTCTACTTAAAGGACTCATGTCACAATCTAAGAGTCGCTCTGCAGCGACTAAGAAAAGATAAGCTTTACGTAAAATTTACAAAGTGTGAGTTTTGGCTAAATGAAGTAACTTTCTTAGGTCATGTTGTATCCGCTGAAGGAATTAAAGTGGATCCTAGTAAGATTGAAGCCATTGTGAAATGGAAAGCACCTAAGAATATTATAGAAATCAGATGTTTCTTAGGTTTAGCTGGTTATTATCGACGATTCGTGGAAGATTACTCTAGAATCATCGTACCTCTCACCAGTCTGACAAAGAAAAAAGAAAAGTTTGTTTGGACCGATAAATGTGAAGAGTATTGTTAAACATTGAAGGCTAGATTGATATCAGTGCCCATCATGACTATTCCGATCCCAGGACAACTATTTACCTTGTACACTGATGCGCCTAGGTTAGGTTTAGGATGTGTGCTTATGCATGGAGAACAAGTAATTACGTATGCCTCAAGATAACAGAAGACACATGGGAAGAATTATCCAACTCATGACTTGGAATTAGCAACAGTAGTACATGCTATTAAGATATGGAGACATTATTTGTATGGAGTGAAATTTCATACTAAATCAGATCATAAGAGTCTCACTCATCTTTTTAATCAGAAGAAGTTGAACATGAGACAAAGAAGATGGCGAAAACTATTGAAAGATTATGATTGTGATATATAGTATCATCCAGGAAAAGCTAATGTAGTTACTGATGCACTAAGCAGGAAAGCAATGACAGAATCCCAACAAGAAGATAGTGCTAATGTTGTGGTGTGTGTCACAGGGAGAGTATTTATTTACGATAAAGAATAGGGTGATTGATATTCTGAATGAATCAACTGAACAAGGGTTTATTCATCTATTCTCAAATATGTTTGCTACATTAAAGATTGTACTTGATCTATGAGACGATGTGAAAGTCGCTATTAAATTAGACCCTTATCTGAGAACGGTGCAAGAAGACTTCGAAAAAGGTAAGACTACTCTTGAGTTCACCTTGGACATTAAAAAGGTACTACGATACAAAGGAAGGGTATGTGTTTATGAAAATAAAGAGTTGGATATTAGATACAGACTAATGAAGGAAGCTCACACCACCACTTATTCGGTACATCCTGGAAGTACGAAGATGTATCATGATCTGAAGAAACTATATTGGTGGAGAGGAATGAAAGTAGATGTAGCTAAATTTGTGTCACAATGCTTGAATTGCTAGTAAGTAAAGGCTGAAAGGCAAAGACCTACAGGATTATTGTAGCCACTGCCAGAACCAGCATGGAAATGGGACTGCATCACTATGGACTTTGTCACCGGATTACCATTGACTCCCCGAGTAGTTGACGTGGTCTGGGTGATTATGGATTGTTTGAGTAAGACAACTCGTTTCATATCTATACGACCTCAGTATACCATAGAGAGGTTAGCTATGTTTTATGTAGATAATATTATCCAATTATATGGTGTACCTGAAAGCATTGTGTCCGACAGAGACCCCATGCTTTACCTCAAAGTTTTGGGAAGGATTATAGAAGGCTATGGGTAGAATATTGAAGTTTAGTACTGTATTCCATCTTCAGATAGACGGACAATCAGAGCGTACTATTCAGATTTTAGAAGACATGTGATGAACACATTTTATGTGTGAATTTAGGGCATAAAATATACATCTCTTATTCTATTTAGGATGCTTCTCGGGTATTTAATGTTGATTTTATGTTTGTTGGGTATAGGTGAAAGAATGGAGAAATTTGAGCTTAAAAATATCATTTTATGAATTTTTGGTGATCCTGTCCAGTTAACTCACCCAGTCAACTCGGTAGCCGGGTATAAGACTAATTTTATGAGGAGAACCACGAATTTTGTGTATAAGATCAGCCTTTAACCAAGTCAAAGAGTAGCCCAATCTCATGTGAAAGATTCCATTCTCTTGAGAAAATATTCCTTAGTTATTTGGAATCAAATTTACAAGATTGGCATGGCATGAAAGAATGGAAAGCTCCAATCGATTATGGAAGTTTTCAAAAAGAGATAATAATGCTAAAGATATGATGAGTTGGTGCAAGATTTTTTCTACTCAAGAATCGTCCATATACAATGAACCTATAAGATTGGAATTCAGTTACCAAAATTATCTCCACAATATCTCTTGTAATTCAATTGTAAAGATTGATTGTGATCTTTACTCTCTTGTATATATATGTGATGCTCAGCAATAGAAAATCATCCAAGAATTCTATTATGAGTTTTTTTTATTAGTTTTGAGAATTTATGAGAGAGTTCAAGATTCTTAGTTTTTTCTTTTCAAGTTGTGTTCTTCTTGCTTAAATTTATTTTTATTTATTTATTTATTTTCTTTTAGTTTTAATTTCAGATTTAGAACTCTGTAGTAGGGTAGATAAATATAGGTTGTACTCCATTACTAATTTAATTTAGATGCGAAGGCTCCCTTTGTAATCGTTTACACATCGCCTTGGAGTGACAATAAGACGACGAGCAACGACAGAGATAAGTTAAATCTTCTATCGATATAAGTTTTTCTTACATTCTTTTACTTCTAATTTCGTTTCTTTCTTGCAATAAATCTGTGTTACTTTATGGTTAGTGGTTTCGTAAATTTTTGTACCGTTATAAATGGTTATTATTATTTTTATTGCTTGATTAATTTTTATTTAAAGTGATTAGAGTGTTAATTCAATCATATCCCTTTGGTGCGCTTTGCCTTATTTGAGTTAGGATAATAACGATTCCTCCCTGAGATCGACCCGTTACTGCACGATACCGTGCACTTGCGGTTACATACATATTTAATTCACATCAAGTTTTTGGTGCCGTTGCCGGGGAGGCAAACTGTTATTTTTCCTATTTTAAATAGTTCAAAGTGATTTAAAAAAAAATTACAAAAAAAAAAAAATTCATTAAATTCTAAGTGATTTAAAAAAAAATGCAAAAAGTTTACATTGTTCTTTATGCCTTTCTTTGCACCTCTGATCCATTAGGTTGGAACAATACAATCGATGGTCCAATCCTGACCATGATATGGTGTTAAGGGATGTTGGCTATCGAATTATCAAGAGGAATAACGACCAATAGCTTCGGCGGTAATGGTGTTGTTTCTCAAGGTAATTGCGGATATGACCGGTCTCTAAGCATTGATCGTCAAGAGATTTGCATTGACCCCGATTCGAAAAAATCCAGCTTTTCGCATCGAATTTAGAGGAAAATGAAAGAAATTTTTTTTTTATCATTTGAAACAGTTTTATGCATGAGCATATGGACTCGTGATTCTAGCAATCGTCTAGTAAAAGTCCCATCATTTACAATGGCTGAACCAAAGATGACACTTAAGGATAGATTTTATCCTGCTAGGGCAACACAACCTTCATGTATTCAATTGCCGGCTGCCACAGGCAACAACTATGAATTGAAAACTCAATTCATTACCATGCTTCCTCATTTTCATGGGTTATCTTCAGAGGATGCATACTTGTTCCTCCGTGAGTATGAGGAGGTGTGTGCCCTCATTAAAATGCAACAACTCAGTGACGATGCTGTCAAATTGAGGTGCATCACTTTTTCACTCAAGGATGGAGCTAAAAAATGGCTTTATGGTCTTTCCACAAATTCCATTACATCTTGGGAAAAATTTACTGTGTTATTCCTTAAAAAGTTTTTTCCTCTTCACAAGACAAATAAACTTCGAGGGGATATAATGCGGTTCAAACAAGAGTCAAATGAGTCTTTTTCAAGACTCATGGAAAGGTTCCAAGGTCTACTCCAAGAGTGCCCTCACCATGGTATTGAAATATGGCAGCTTTGTCAAATTATTTACGAGGGGATAGATTTTCCTACCAAGCAAATGCTTGAGTCTATGTGTCCTCAAGGATTCACTTCCTATGAGGATGCTAACGATGCTTGAAATTTTTTAGCGGATCTAGCCGAAAAAACAAGAGAGTGGGAGTCTGTGCAGGAGACAGATCGAACCCAAAAAGGTAAAGGTTACTTTGTCGATGGCATAATAGCTAAGGAGGCACACTTAGATAGCCTTATCAAAAGGATAGAAGCCTTAGTTCCTAAAAACCCTATCCAAAAGCAAGTCCTAATGTGCAACTGGTGTCAAACTCCTGGACACACAGTAGAGGAATGCCCTTCACAGGGAAATGCTCAGAATGCTAATGTAAGTGCACTTTACAATCCGTATAGTAACACTTACGATCCAGGATGGAGAAATCACCCAAATTTTTCTTGGAACCAAGGGAACCGTGTGGACCCATCCCAATTTCTAAATCAAGGTCTTCCCGGTTACACCAGGCCATATGCTCCCCCTAGACCCAATTTTGTTCCCCAAGGTATTTTCAGCAACCCCCTAGGTTTTCTAACATGGGTGAGCTGGCCAGACTCAATAAGTTGGAGAAGAATGTGGCAGCTCTAATGGCAGGGCATACCAGTATGGAGAGGACACTTACCCAATTGGTTACCCTAATGTGTGAAAAGAACAAGAGTATTCTGCCCAGCCAACCAGAGACCAACCCACGCCATCACCCACAACCAAATAGGTCAAACCCTCAAGTGAATGACATAGAGAATCAATCAGGGTCCTCCAAACAATGCAATGCAGTCCATGCATTACGGAGTGGCCAAGAGTACCTACAGGATGAAGCACCAAAGAACAATCCCAAAGTTGCTCCTGTTAATGTTCCCCAATCTGAGGCAACTACTGAGCCTCTTTCTTCAGGTTCGTCTAATGTATCTGAAAGACCCAAAGAGATTGTATCGGACAGAGTTTTTACTCCACCAGCCTCATTCCCTAATAGGTTGGTAAACCAAAAGAAGACTGCTTTAGTTGATAAAATTTTAGAGGTCTTTAAACAGGTAGAATTGAATATCCCACTTTTGGATGCAATTGACCAAATTCCTATTTATGCAAAAGTCCTTAAAGACTTATGCACACAAAAAAGGATTAGTTAAATTTCTAAAAAGGTATTCTTGGCTGCACATTTAAGTTCCCTTTTGAATCATCCTGTGGCAGCCAAATACAAGGACCCTGGCTATCCTACCATCTCTTGCATCATAGGAAACACTTTTATTGATCATGCTCTGCTAGACTTAGGTGCAAGTGTGACTCTTCTACCTTATCATGTTTACCAACAATTAGGATTGGGAAAGTTGAAACCAACGTCCATCTCACTTCAACTAGCTGATCGCTCTGTAAAAACTCCTAAAGGAATGGTAGAGGATGTTTTGTTAAAGGTAGGAGAATTTCTTTTTCCTGTGGATTTTATTGTTTTAGAAATACATCCTGTCTCCAATAGAGATCAAATCCCTATCATTTTAGGAAGACCGTTTCTGGCTACAAGCAATGCACTGATAAATTGCAGGAACGGTCTTATGAAACTGTAATTTGGTAACCAAACTGTTGATTTAAATGTATTTAGGCTGGGTAAGCAACCGAATGAGGAAGTACATATGCTCCAAGAATTCCCTGACCATGTAGAGACCACTTTTGACATTGACTTTGACTCGGAATTCTTGCATTGTATGGAAGTGTTGGGAGGAGTAGCGGATACTTTCTCATCAGAGGCATGGAGTATCCACACACCTGTGGAACCTCTAGGACCTCTATCCACTTCCATTCTCAAGCCCTCAATGGTTGAACCACCTAGCTTAGAATTAAAGGAGTTACCATCCACTCTGAAGTATGCCTTCCTAGGACCTGACCAGACTCTTCCTGTTATTATTGCATCTGATTTGACTTCTAATCAGGAAGAAGAGTTAGTCAAACTCTTACAAAATCACAAGGAAGCCTTAGGTTGGACTGTGGCTGGCATCAAAGGCATTAGTCCATCTATTGTTCAGCATCATATACACCTTATGGAAGATACTAACCCCTCAAGGGAACCTCAGAGACGGGCAAATCCTGTGATGAAGGAAGCCATTAAGAAAGAGATTCTAAAGTGCTTAGCTCATGGGATCATATATCCCATATCTGACAGTGAGTGGGTAAGTCCGGTACATGTGGTACCAAAGAAGTCAGGAGTCACTGTAGTTGCTAATGCAGACAATGAATTGATTCCAACTCATATCCAAACAGGATGGAGAGTCTGCATAGACTACAGAAAGCTGAATACGGCAACGTGGAAGGATCACTTCCCTTTGTCATTCATTGACCAAATGTTAGAGAGATTGGCCGGACATGAATACTATTGCTTCCTAGATGGATACTCCGATTACAATCAAATCCCCATTGCCTTAGATGACCAACACAAGACCACTTTCACATGCCCCTACGGAACCTATGCTTACCGGCGCATGCCTTTTGGGCTATCCAATGCCCCTGCCACTTTTCAAAGGTGCATGATGAGAAATTCTCAGATATGGTAGAACAATATTTAGAAGTATTCATGGATGATTTTTCTGTGCATGGGTCTACTTTTTCTGATTGCCTACATAATCTTTTCTTAGTTCTTGTCAGGTGTACGGAGAAAGATTTAGTTTTAAATTGGGAGAAATGCCACTTCATGGTAAAACAGGGCATAGTGTTGGGTCACATCATTTCCAAAGATGGGATCATGGTTGACAGAGCCAAAGTAGAATTGATTGAAAAGATACCTGTTCCCAAATCTGTTAAGGACATTCGCTCCTTTCTAGGGCATGCCGGTTTCTATCAGAGGTTCATTAAAGATTTTAGTCAAATTTCTCATCCTCTCACCTCTTTGCTTGCTAAAGACCAGCTGTTTGATTTTAATGATTCCTGTCTTGAGAGTTTTAATCAACTCAAAAAGATTTTGACCACTGCCCCCGTTATTCAGGCACCCATATGGACAGAGCCCTTTGAGCTTATGTGTGATGCTTCTGATTTTGCATTAGGAGCTGTCCTTGGGCAACGGATCAATAAGTTACCCCATGTAATTTGTTATGCAAGTTGGACTTTAAATGATGCACAGCTTAATTACACCACCACTGAAAAAGAATTCTTAGCTGTTGTATTCGCTTTAGAGAAATTTTGTGCCTACTTGATAGGATCCCATGTCATTGTGTATACGGATCATGCCGCTCTCAAGCATCTCTTGCAGAAAAAGGATGCCAAAGCTCGTCTCATTAGATGAGTTTTGCTTTTACAAGAATTTGACTTAAAGATTAGGGATAAACCAGGAATAGAAAATCTGGTTGCTGACCACTTATCCCGACTGCTTAATTCTTTGACTGTCAATTCACCAGTCAACGAGTCTTTCCCAGATGAGCAGTTGTTTGCATTATCTAGTGAGCTTTGGTTCGCTGATATTGTAAATTACTTGGTAACGAGTGCGACCCCTTCCCATTGGTCTGCCCAGGATAGGTATAGATTCTATTCCCAAGTAAAGTACTATTTTTGGGACGATCCAGATCTGTTCAAGACATGCCCTGATCAGATTATCAGGAGATGTGTACCTGACCATGAACAGCAATCTGTGCTGTCTTATTGTCATGATCAGGCATGTGGTGGCCACTTTGGGCCAAATAAGACTGCGGCCAAGGTTTTACAGTCTGGATTCTACTGGCCTAGTCTTTTTAAGGATGCATTTAATTACTGTAAGGCATGCCCTTCTTGTCAGTCTTTAGGCCGCATTACCAAGCAGAATATGATGCCACTAAACCCAATTCTGGTGGTTGAGGTTTTTGATGTTTGGGGCATCGATTTTATGGGTCCGTTCCCAATGTCTTTTGGGAATGAGAATATCTTGTTAGCTGTGGACTATGTGTCTAAATGGATAGAACCTGTTGCTAATAAGACCAATGACCACAAGGTAGTAATTAAATTTTTAAAGGAGAATATATTCTCCCTATTTGGTACCCCTTGAGCTATCATTAGCCATAGGGGAAAACACTTATGTAACAAACCATTTGAGGTCCTTGTTCGAAAATATGGTATTACCCATAAATTGGCAACCCCTTACCACCCTCAGACTAGTGGACAGGTTGAAGTATCCAATCGACAAATCAAGCAAATTTTAGAAAAAACTGTCAATCCTACTCGTAAGGATTGGTCCATTCGTCTCATAGATGCTTTGTGGGCTTATAGAACTGCTTTTAAGACCATTCTTGGTCAATCCCCTTACCGTTTGGTGTACGGAAAAGCCTGCCATCTACCAGTCGAATTGGAACATCGAGCATTTTGGGCAATTAAGAAACTAAATTTTGATTTGTCAAATGCTAGCACTCATAGAGGACTCCAGCTCTCTGAGTTGGATGAATTGAGAAATGATGCCTACGACAATGCCCGCATCTATAAAGACAAGACCAAGGCTTATCATGATAGACATATTCTTCGGAAGTCTTTTACCCCTGGCGACAAGGTTTTGCTTTATAATTCTCGTTTGCATATTTTTCCTGGTAAACTTAGATCTCGTTGGGAGGGTCCTTATATTGTTCAAAATGTTTTCTCATCGGGTGCAATTGAGATTTTAAATCCAGGTACAGGTGCAACCAGCAAAGTGAATGGCCAGCGTTTGAAGCCATTTTTGGAGCTTCCACACGACTCCACTGAAGAGCTCATGGGTCTCCATGAGCCTTTTTACACTGATCCTTGATTCAGGGAGTTTTTTCTTCCCCTTGTCCTTGTCTTTTATTTTTCTGTATATATTGAGGACAATGCATGATTTAAGTATGGGGGAAGGGGTGAAATTTACAAAAAATAAAAAATGAATTTTGAGCTTTCATTGTAAATTTTAACCTTTTAACTTTGGTTTTTGGGAAAGTTAATCACTATTTCCATGGTTTTGACACAAAAGAGGAAGGAGAAAGAGACCTAGGAAACTATTACATACGAAGTAATGAAACCCTATGTGAGGATAGTACTTAGGTTGTATTTTGAGATGGGAATTAAGTTAGAAAATACATCTTACCTCTCATGAAGGGATGAATATTTTATGGTTATAGTTGGTAATTTCAACCTTTGAATAAAGCTGATACCTCCTTGTACTATAAAAAAATCATAATAAGAAAATAATAATATAAGAGTTTTTTTTGTTCTTGGGACTATACAGGACATTCCGCCTCAAGAAGCGAGGTGTCTTGATTGAAATTCCTTGGATACAGCTCTTGCAAAAAAAAAAAGTACTCTTTAGCATCAATGTCTTTAAAGATATATGCCAAAAGTGAAGCTACATAGTAACATGGGAATGCATAACCACCTGTACTTCTTAAGCTAATTGTAGTGGAGTAGCTTAAAGAGGAAGAAAGAAAGAAAGAAAAAAAAAATATACAAGTGTTGAAATCTATTCTTGGGTCTTGGTTACCAGTATGTTACAAAGGGTTTACCCTAAGGAGAGATATGTTTGGAAGATATAACAAGGTTTCCTAATTAAGATGCAACCTTAGTGTTTGAATCATATGAGGTAGAAATGTTCAAGTGTGGGGGTTTTTATGTTTTCTTGATCCCAAATTGAGTGTCTTGACTAATAAGATATGTGTGTGCTCTCTTTTCTTAATACCAAAATTAAAGTTTAAAATTTATATATGAATTTTGTGTGTTTATTCTCTGAAAATACTCACGAGACACAACTCGTCCACTAGGGGTAACCTAGGGGTTTAAAGGCTTGTTGCACGTGCTAAGTGCAATCGTGACTCCTACGAAAGTCAGTTAGGATTTTATTTTATTTTTATATTTTTCTTTACTCGAGACTAGCAAAGCTCAAGTGTGGGGGAATCTGATGAACACATTTTATGTGTGAATTTAGGGCATAAAATATACATCTCTTATTCTATTTATGATGCTTCTCAGGTATTTAATGTTGATTTTATGTTTGTTGGGTATAGGTGAAAGAATGGAGAAATTTGAGCTTAAAAATATCATTTTATGAATTTTTGGTGATCCTGTCCAGTTAACTCACCCAGTCAACTCGGTAGCCGGGCATAAGACTAATTTTATGAGGAGAACCACGAATTTTGTGTATAAGATCAGCCTTTGACCAAGTCAAAGAGTAGCCTAATCTCATGTGAAAGATTCCATTCTCTTGAGAAAATAGACTCAAGAATGGAAAGCTCCAATCGATTATGGAAGTTTTCAAAAAGAGATAATAATGCTAAAGATATGATGAGTTGGTGCAAGATTTTTTCTATTCAAGAATCGTCCATATACAATGAACCTATAAGATTGGAATTCAGTTACCAAAATTATCTCCACAAAATCTCTTGTAATACAATTGTAAAGATTGATTGTGATCTTTACTCTCTTGTATATATATGTGATGCTCAGCAATAGAAAATCATCCAAGAATTCTATTATGAGTTTTTTTTCTTAGTTTTGAGAATTTATGAGAGAGTTCAAGATTCTTAGTTTTTTCTTTTCAAATTGTGTTCTTCTTGCTTAAGTTTATTTTTTATTTATTTATTTATTTTCTTTTAGTTTTAATTTCAGATTTAGAACTCTGTAGTAGGGTAGATAAATATAGGTTGTACTCCATTACTAATTTAATTTAGAGGAGAAGGCTCCCTTTGTAATCGTTTGCACATCGCCTTGGAGTGACAACAAGACGACGGGCAACGACAGAGATAAGTTAAATCTTCTATCGAGATAAGTTTTTCTTACATTCTTTTACTTTTAATTTTGTTTATTTCTTGCAATAAATCTGTGTTACTTTATGGTTAGTGGTTTCGTAAATTTTTGTACCGTTATAAATGGTTATTATTTTTTTTATTGCTTGATTAATTTTTATTTAAAGTGATTAAAGTGTTACTTCAATCATATCCCTTTGGTACGCTTTGCCTTATTTGAGTTAGGATAATAGTGATTCCTCCCTGAGATCAACCCGTTACTGCACGATACCGTGCACTTGCGGTTACATACATATTTAATTCACATCAACATGCTTCGAGCTTGTGTCATTGATTTCAAAGGATCATGGGATGAGAAATTCCCATTGATTGAGTTCGCTTATAACAACAGCTATCAAGCAACTATACAGATGTCACCCAATGAAGCACTGTATGGTAGGAAATGTCGAACTCATTTGTTTTGGAATGATGTTGGAGAATGGAGTATTATTGGACCAGAGTTTGTTGAAGAGACTTGTCAAGTAGTCGACATTATCAAGAAAAGAGTTCGAATAGCTTAGAACCGTCAGAAGCAATATGCAGATAATCGACGTAGAGATCTCGAATTCACCATAGCTGATAAGGTATTTCGGAAAATATCTCCTATGCGTGGATTGAAAAGGTTTGGACAGAAGGGAAAGCTGTGTCCAAGATATATTAGACCTTATGAAGTTCTAGTTAGACGTGGAAAAGTAGCATGTCAGTTAGCACTACCACCATTCATGTCAAGTGTGCATGATGTATTTCATATCTCATTACTGAAGATGTATGTCAGAGATCCAACACACGTGTTAACAATAGATCCATCGGATTTGACTGAAGATTTGACGTTCGAAGTAGTACCTTTTGAGATCACTAGTCGGAAGGTGCAACCTCTTCGCAACCGTGACATTTACTACATTAAGGTTACTTCGAGAAGCCAAAATGTAGAAGAAGTTACAAGGGAAGAAGAGAATGCAATGCGGAAGCAATATCCTCACCTATTCGACTTGGAAGGTATGTGCAAATTTCAAGGATGAAATTTATATAAGAGGGGGGAGTTGTAAGACCCGCACTCTACTAACTTGGTCTAACCATGTCGTGCCAAGTCTTTCCATCATTTTTGGACCAAGTGGACCAAGCGTGTGAAGATAGATCACAAACTAGGTATGAGAATCGAGTTAAATACACTAAAAACATACCTAAGGTCGCATTCCTGGGTAGGTATGGTCGACCATAAGGAAGGGAACCAAAAATCACAAATCTAGAACCCTACGATCGATGATTTTCACCCTACGGTTGACGGTTTATGCGACCGTATGATCAACCGTGAGAACCTAGATCACACTCTGAGTTTTGGAAACTTTCCTAAACTAGGGATTGCTTTCCTAATTGAAAGAGGACTCTATATGGAGATTTTTCCTCTATATAAGGGACGTCCCTCAGCCCTTTTTCACTCTTTTAGAACATTAGTAAACCCTAGAGAAAGAGAAGAAAGAGAAGGAAGAGAAGGAAGAGAAGGAGAAGAAGAAAAATCTAAGGAGAAGAGTTTGCTGAGAAGAGATTGGCTCTCTATCATAGGCAAAGGTATGAAACGAGTCTTTGGATATGTAAACTCTAAGGAATAAGACTTCTATGGAAGATAGGAAATATCAATCAACTATGATTTATGTAGTTTCCTTGAGAAAATCCCAAGGAGAACCATGAGGAGTGAATTTGATGATTAGGGATGATAAGAAATTACTAATGATGGCCATAAGATGACCTTAAAATAAACCCCATTGAAGAACAAAAGAATAAACTCAAGAAGAACTTTTGAATTTCATCTATACTGTGACCAGAAATCTCAAGGTTGCAGCTACAGTCGACCATAGCATGACTAGTATGACTAGAGGATCGACCATAGGCATTCGGGAAGATTTCAAAAATCTTATGGTAGCAGCTACGGTCGCACCATATGCGACCATAGGGTATAGACCATAGACTGTAAGGTCGATACAGCATGAGACCAAAGGACCAATCAGACACCTATCAGTGCTTTGTTTCAATTTTTGACTACTGTAACATATCACATATGAACCATAACATAAATTCAAATAACTTTTAGATTGTTAAATCAATTCAAAGAGAATTTCAAGGCTTGAAAGGACATCATTGCTAACAGGTGAGGGAACAAGACCTAAACTAATTGGTTAATAACAAACTATTTATTTTATTAAGTTCAATCCCATGATTGATTCTATGCATGTATGCTTGTAGTGTGCATCTCATATGTCTTCTAATATTCCTACTATTATTGTTCATGCATATTTAATTCTGTTTATTTATAACATGATGAAAACAATGATGCTAGGAATAGGCATGTGAATGTATGTGTGTGGTTGGTGTGTTGGATGCGAGTGGAGCATCATGGGGAGGACATGTCTTGGTGGTCGTCGACCTCGTCACCAGACTCTAGCTCTATCTCTACTCAAGTCTTGTCCATTAATATTTTCTTATCGCCATTACCTTAGCAGAACCATTACGTCGTAGGGCATCAGGAGAGGTGGTCTCAGACCGTGTGGTCTCTGACTCCATCGGGGGGCCTTAGCTCTATCTCTATGGATGTATTGAGGGATGCTGGTGTGAGGCCTTAGATACACTATTTGGCATTACCATTGGTTAGTTGTGAGCCCAGTTTGCAAGCCCTCGCCAATAGGGGCTTACGTGTTGGTATGGGTATGGCATCAGTGGAAGTGTTGGCAGTGTTTGATCCGAACACTTTAGCTCTATCTCTATTCTATAATGGGTGCATGTGGGACGGTAATGGTGTTTGATCCATTGGGCGGATTCATACACTCGTGTATAGAGGTGCGGCGGCCACCAAACCTTTCTATAGCACATTGCAAACTTATAAACTAGACTAAAGAATGAATTGAATGCATGCATATGTTTGTTACATTGTTTTGTTTGCTCACTTAGCCATGATGTGTGCTCACCCTATCGACGTCAAATATTTTTAGTTGATGATACAGGTCCTACCATTGAAGAATATACGAATGCGTCGACGTATGGACACATTTATGTGATGGATATAGAAGCTGAAGAAGATGCGCATGATTCATCATGCGATTGCAACCAATGTGTTTTTTATTAAGTTTAGTTATAATTTGAACATCGGATACGTAATTGATTATTTATTTTTATGTCTTGTGGTTTGGAGATAATTGGATTAAATACTTATTTATCATTGTTAAACTTTCAGTTCATTATCTGTAAGACTTCTACTTTTTTGTTTATTACCTCTGATAATGAATGTGGAATGTGTATGTGGTTTGATATGGTGGGTACGACCTATGCAAGATCCTGGGTGAATCATTGCTTTATTGGCGGTTCATCACACCATTCTGGTTAGACCAGAATTGGGGTGTGACAAAGGTAGAGTACACCTAAGTGGTTTTAGGTTAGCAAATTTTAGTCTTCCTTAGACCAAAGTAGAGTACACCTGAGTGGTTTTAGGATACTGAATTCTAGTCTTCCTTAAACCAAGGTATAGTACACCTGAGTGTTTTTAGGTTAGCAAATCTTAGTCTTCCTAAACTAAGGTAGAGTACACCTGAGCAGTTTTAGACTAACCATCTAGGCTTCCTAAACTGAGATAGAGTACACCTAAGCGGTTTTAGCCATCCCTTGTCTTCCTAGACCAATGTAGAGTACACCTGAGTGGTCTTAGACATACCCTTTAGTCTTCTTAGATTAAGGTAGAGTACACCTGAGTGATCTTAGAATACTATACCCTTTAGTTTTCTTAGATCAAGGTAGAGTACACCTAAGTGATCTTAAAATACTATCCATTTTGGCCTTCTTAGATCAAGATAGAGTACACCTGAGTGGTATTAGAATACTATCCATTTTAGCCTTCCTAAACCAAGGTAGAGCACACCTGAGTGGTTCTAGGAAATTCATATCTACAACCCATCAACAATGAACTATGTTGTACCTAATTTTCAAGACCTCTGAAATACGTAGGCAATTTTGAAGACTTCTCCAAGTACGGTACCACATCTTAGTATACTTAAGTCCTTCATATCCATATCCATATCCATATTCACTTCAATCCACATAGGCTATCTCTAGATTCAATCTCAATCATTATGAAGTATAAATCTCAACTTGAACAATTGAATTTAAGAAAACTTAAGCATAAATCACATCCATATACCATAATCACATTCTGTTCAAAATACGTTATGGACTTAATTTCTAGGATTGTGATACGTAGGCAATTTGAGATGTCTAGGATGTCTCAGATTCAGTCCATCACCAAACCATCTTCGATTTGGTTCACTGTACATTATTTGTTTGTTTATTTATTTTCAAAACATGTTTGGCTGAACCTAGATCAGAAGAATTTAGCAACTTGGCGTAGGATCCCCCATGAGCCCTAGTCATCATCCATTGACCATGAATAGTCAGAACAATAGAGTCTATGGAAAGTAAAATCACATAGGAGGCCAATTTTTAAATCGAACAGCTTTGGGTGCCTAACACCTTCCCAAACTGTATCTTAAATGCTTACGCGTTCTCTGATTGACCAAAGCCAATATATTGGGTCAAATGAGTTAATAGAAGTCTTTTCTTATAATGAGACTACATTTTTATAGGTCCTAGACCTTAATCTAGGTGGCGACTCCAATCATTTTTTTTCGTCCATCAAAGATGGGTGGATGTATCCCTTTATCCTCACTGTGCCGACTCCACTGGTGATTCTACATTCAGACTCTAGATTTTACTTTCCTTATATTGATTGATTGACACTGGATGCTAGATCTAGGGTTTACTATTATTTATGTTTGTACATATTGTTTTGGGGGATATTGTCACACCCCAATTCCGCACACTTCAGAATGGTGTGATGAACCGCCAAATAACCAACGGTTCAACCAGGATCTCTTATAGGCTATCCCCGCGTTATCCAAACTTAACACGCATCCACAATCATAATCAGAGTAATACACAATAGCAGAAAATTTATAAATAATATGAACTGAGATCTAAAATGATACCCATAAATAATAGCAAATTATTCTGTGTTTAACTGAGACATAAATATTTAAATACCAAATACATGTCTTATAAATCCAATAAAGAAACCTATAAAAATATCTAATCGAATACACACGAGTTGCACTCGCAAGAGGAGTCGTGTGTATCGTCTTCAGCTCCAACTTCCATAGCTGCTACAGTTCCATACGCTGACAGGTTCATATAATCTTCAATAGTATATCCTGCATCATCAACTAAAAATATTCGACGTCGAGGGGTGAGCACACAACACGGCTCAGTGAGTAGCCAAAACAATGCAACATTACATATGCATGCAAAAATCAATTTATATCTTTGGTCTTGGTTTATAGTTTGCAATGTGCAATAGAAAGGTTGGGTGATCAAAGGTTAACAGTTATTGATACCGCCTCTATACACAGGGTGTGGAAGCCCGCCCGAAGGTTAACGGTTATCGTCGTCCCCATCCACCCTACCATAACATTATATAACAAAGGTTAACGGTTATTGCTATATAATGCTATACCAACACGTAAGCCCCTGTTAGCGAGGGCTTGCAAACTGGGCTCGCTCCTAACCAATCCTAATGCCAAATAGTGTATCCAAGGCCTCACCCCAGCATCCCTCAGAACATCCATAGAGATAGAGCTAAGGCCCCCCGGTAGAGTTAGAGACTACAAGGACCGAGACCACCTCCCCTGATACTCTGCGACATAATAGTTCTGCTAAGGTAATGGCGATACGACGATGCCAATGCACAAGACTTGAGTTAGAGATAGAGCTAAAGTGCTAAGACCCACCAAAGGTTAACGGTTATTGACATTCTCATCACACCTCCCCTGATACTCGCTCGCATCAAGCACATCAACTACACACATACAATCACATGCCTATTCCTATCATCATCATCATGCTCATGTTATAAGCACTAAAGTAAATATGCATGAACAAGTAATAGAAATATTGGTTGGCATGCTGTATGCACATTACAAACATATTCGCATAGAATCAACATGGCATAGGACTCAATAAATAGAAAATAGTTTATTATTAACCAATTTAGTTTGGGGTTAAGGTTCCTCACCTTAGCTTGCTAATAGATATTTTCCAAGCTTTCAAATCACTCTTATGACTGTATTATATTGCTAGCAAACCTAACAAAGTCGATAGAATTTAATTAGAATTAATTCAGAATTTAAAAACTATTCTGTCAACTGAGGGTCGATGCTAGGGTCGATGGGTCTATCGACCCTCCCTCCATTATGAACTTCCCGAATGCTGAGGGTCGATGGTCAGAAACACCTAGGGTCGGATGGTCTATCGACCCTCGGTGCGACCCTCGGTGCACTCTGGTCCAATTTCTACTTTTTAATCCATTCTTCGTGTTTGGGGTCCTATGACTTGCTTCCTACATTCACCCAACACTCATTCCATGGTCTAGAACCATGTATGATTCATCTAGATAGCTTTCGTGCATCCTCCCATAGTTTTCCATGAAAACCTAACCATGGATGGATGGTTTGGGGTTCTCCAAAATCCTACACTCAACCATATCTAACCTAAGGTCTGTAGAAACTCATGGAATTTGTATCCATACTTGAGAAGATTACTTTTCTCTGCCAATTCATCTCCTTTCTGCTAAGCCTTCTTCATAGCCTTCTTTCTTCCTCTTTTCCTTCTTATCTCTTTCTCTTAATTCAATTATGGTTGTGAAAGGAGTAAAAGTGGCTTAGGAACGTCCTTTAAATAGACTAGGAATGTCCTATAATAATCCCATTGAGATTTGGAAAGAATCCCAACCGAAAATTAGGAAATTTTCCTAATTTCAGTTTCGTCAGAAATCGAGGGTCGATGATCCCGTCGACCCTAGGGTCTTAAGCTGTCCAACCCTCCCTCAAAAACCGAGGGTCCGACTTCTCGTATAGGGAGGTCCGACCCTACTTCCCCTGGGTGTGCGACCCTCCCTTAGAATTAAGTGTTTTCGGGTCGATTTCGTACCTGGGATCTCGCTCTCCTTCATGCCCTTGGTCCATTTTACTCGACCATGATGGGTAAACCTGGTTCACAATGGTAAGACCGGGTTAAATTGACACGGGTCTTACAACTCCCCCCAACTTATAAAAATTTCATCCTCGAAATTGTACATACCTTCTGAATCAAACAAGTCAGGGTATTGCTTTCTCATAGCATTTTCTTCTTCCCATGTAATCTCTTCCATGTCTCTACTTTTCCACGTGACCTTAACATAGTAGATATATCTGTTGCGTAGACGTTGAACCTTTTGACTAGTGATTTCCGTTGGTATTACTTCAAATGTCAAATCATCAGTCGGTTCGGGCAAATCTATCACAACACATGTGTTGGGTCTTTGACATACTTCTTCAATAAGGATATGTGGAATACGTCATGCACACTTGACATAGACGGTGGTAGTGCTAACTGATAAGCTACTTTTCCACGCTTAGCCAGAATCTCATATGGTCCGACATATCTTGGACTTAGTTTTCCTTTCTGTACGAATCTCTTCAATCCTCGCATAGGCGATACTTTCAAAAATACTTTATCACCTACGGCGAACTCTAGATCTCTTCGTCGAGTATCTGCGTATTGCTTCCGACGGTTCGAGCTACTCTTACTCTTTCCTTGATGATGTCGACCACTCGACAAGTCTCTTCAATAAATTCTGGTCCAACGATACCACGTTCTCCAACTTCATTCCAAAACAAGGGAGTTCGACACTTCCTACCATACGGTGCTTCATAAGGTGACATCCGTATAGTAGCCCGATAGTCGTTATTGTAAGCGAACTCGATCAGTGGTAACTTTTCGTCCCATGATCCCTTGAAATCAATCACACATGCTTGTAGCATATCTTCTAAAATCTGAATGGTACGCTCCGACTGTCCGTCAGTCTATGGGTGGAATGCAGTACTGAACTTCAATGTTGTACCCATAGCCTTTTGCAGTCCTTCCCAAAATTTGTAAGTAAATCGTGGGTCCCTATCGGACACAATGCTTTCTGGAACACCATGTAACCGAACAATATTATCCACGTACAACTTTGCTAACCTTTCGAGTGTATATTGGGGTCGTATCGGGCACGGCGAGCTGTTTTAGTCGGACGGTCTACAATCACCCAAACTACGTCAACTACTCGAGGAGTCAATGGTAGTCCCGTGACGAAGTCCATAGTGATGCAGTCCCATTTCCATGCTGGTTCCGGTAATGGTTGTAATGATCCTGCGGATCTTTGTCGTTCCGCCTTTACCTTCGACAATTTAGGCATTGAGACACGAACTTGGCTACATCCGCCTTCATTCCCCTCCACCAATACGTTTCTTTAGATCATGATACATTTTTGTGCTTCCGGGATGTACCGAGTAGATGGTGGTATGGGCTTCTTTCATGAGTCGGTGTCTAATGTCTACACTTTCCGTTTCGGGTACACATATTCTTCCTTTGTATTTCAGTACCTTCTCGTCATCCAAGGTGAACTCAGGGTTAGTCCTACCTTTCTCAATATCTTCTTGTACCGTTCTCAGATAAGGATCTGCTTTGATAGCTGTCTTCACTTCATCCACTATATCCGGTACAATCTTCAATGCCACGAACATATTTGAAAACCGATGAATGAACCCTTGGTTGGTTGATCCATCCGATGTATCTATCACATACTGCTCGTTGCCGTGATTAAACACCATTCCGTTGGTATACATTGATGCAGTCGTGCTGGTTTCTCCTTGAGATTTTATCATTGCCTTCCTGCTCAATGCATCCGCTACCACGTTCGCTTTTCCCGGATGATACTGGATATCACAATCATAGTCTTTCAATAATTCCAGCCATCTTCTTTGTCTCATATTCAACTCCTTCTGATTAAATAGATACGTGAGGCTTTTATGGTCCGACTTAATCTGAAATTTCTCTCTGTATAGGTAGTGTCTCCATATCTTGACAGCATGTACTACTGCCGTTAATTCCAAATCATGGGTTGGGTAATTTTTCTCATGTACTTTCAACTGTCTCGATGCATACGCAACTACTTGTTCTCCTTGCATAAGCACACATCCTAGTCCCAATCCCGATGCATCAGTATATAAGATAAATGTTTGTCCCAGAACGAGAATGGTTAAAATTGGAGCGGATATCAATCTGGTCTTCAGTGTTTGAAAGCTCTTTTCACACTTATCCGTCCATACGAACTTTTCTCCTTTCTTGGTCAAACTGGTGAGAGGTACGGCGATCCGAGAATAGTCTTCTACGAATCTCTGATAATATCCAGCTAGACCCAGAAAACTTCTAATTTTTGAGACGCTCTTTGGTGCTTCCCACTTCACAATAGCTTCGATCTTACTGGGGTCCACTTTGATTCCTTCTACGGATACTACATGGCCTAGAAAGGCGACTTCACTTAGCCAAAACTCACACTTTGAAAATTTGGCGTATAACTTCTCCTTCCTTAAACGCTGTAGGGCTGCGTTTAGGTTCTTGACATGGGTTTCCTTGTCCTTGGAGTATACCAATATGTCATCAATAAATACTATCACCGACGTGTCCAACATATCGTGGAAAACTCGGTTCATAAGTTCCATGAACGTTGCCGGTGCATTAGTTAGTCCGAAGGACATCACTAGGAACTCATAATGTCCGTATCTTGTCCGGAAAGCTGTCTTCGGAATGTCACCTTCTTTAATCTTCAATTGATGATCGCCTGATCGAAGATCGATCTTTGAAAATACCTTCGCTCCTTGTAACTGATCGAACAAGTCATCGATCCTGGGTAGTGGATATCGATTCTTGATCGTCAGCTTATTCAACTCTCTATAGTCGATGCATAACTGAATGCTACCATCTTTCTTCTTCACGAACAACACCGGTGCTCCCCATGGAGATATACTGGGTCTAATATAACCCTTATCCAGCAGTTCTTGTAGTTGCACTTTTAATTCCTTTAGTTCCGTAGGAGCCATTCTATACGGTGCTTTTGATACCGGTGTGGCTCCAGGTATCAGGTCTATTACAAACTCCGTGGCTCGGTCGGGTGGTAATCCGGGTAGTTCCTCCGGAAATACATCAGGAAAATCTCGCACGACATCAATATCTTCCATTCGTGGCACGTCCTTGGTTAGGTCGACCACTGATACTAGGTATCCGACCACTCCTTTCTCAAGGCACTTCTTAGCCTTTAATGCTGAGAGTACGAGCTTGCGTCTCCTGGGAATTTTGGTTCCTGAGAAACTGAATTCTGCTCCTTCTTTGTCCTTGAATGTTAGCTTCTTCTCGGCGCATAACAACTTTGCAGAGTGCCGAGCTAACCAGTCTATTCCCAAGATGACGTCAAAGTCTGCCATCTCAAGTTGTATTAAGGTTGCATCCATGGTCTGCTCTCCGATGAGAAATGGACATGGTCCATAACCTTTCTCTAATTCCACTTCTAGTCCCATCGGTGACCGTACAAGTAATTTGTAGTCTAATGTTTTGATGGGCAGATTGGTCTTCTTTCCAAATGACACAGATATAAATGAATGAGTAGCTCCTGAATCAAAGAGTAATCTGGCGGGTACGCCATTGATAGGTACGATACCTGTTATTCGTTTTTACTTAGTCTACATGCTCAATCAAGGTAATTTTAATCTTAAAGTTTCGGTCATACCTGTGACCACATCGGGCGATGCGGCTGCATCCTCTGATGTAACAGCATATACCCGTCCTTGATGTAACTGTTTCTTGGGTTTTGGGCACTCTCTTGCCATATGCCCTGGTTGGTTGCAGTTATAACACCTCGAGGCTTCAACATTTGACTTCGGCTGTGGTTGAGCTGCGGGGATAGTCTTGGTTGCAGCATTAAAATTCTGAGGACGGAAAGGTTTATACGTCCTGCTATTGCTTCCATTATAAGAATTTCCAGCTGGCCTTTTTATGCCTTTGTTTTGAGTGAAATAACTCTCTTTCTGGCTCGATTCAATCACTCGAGCGATCTGGACTGCTTCATTATATATGTTCTTCTCTAATCCCAGAACATGTTCCCTTATACTTCCTCTTAGTCCCGCGACGAATCTACGGGTTTTTGTATCTTCTTCTTGCATACTTAGTGGTGCGAAGAAAAACAGCTCTTCATAACGCTGTTGGTACGCATCCACCGACATCTGTCCCTGATAAAGACTCAGGAACTCCTTCTCCATCGAATCTCTGAAGCTTCGTGGAAAATATTTCTCAAAGAAGGCGTCTTTATATATAGCCCAAGTCAGTAGGGCGTGCTTAGTCAATAGATAGGTCCTGGTCGACTTCCACCAATGATGTGCGTCGCCTTTGAGCATGAAGGTGGCACATAACACTTTTTCTTCTTCGGTAATAGTCATCATAAGGAAATTCCTTTCCATTTCGTCTATCCAGTGTGCTGGCCACACCACTAGCCGGGAGTGATCCAGTTGATTTTGATATGCCCCAAACATAGGGGGTGGATACTGATAGTTTCCTTGGGCTGCTTCTGGGGCTTGCACAGGAATTTGTGCGGCCGGTTGTGGAGGTGTCTGAGGGGCTGGGTGGTTACCGACCGGTGCTGCACTAGCTTGCCCAGTGTGCATGGCTGCAGCTTGAGTGGCTTGAAACATAACTCCCATCGCAACCTGCATTTGTGCTTGTGCATGTTGCATTTGTGGTAGCTATTGAGCCAGATTCATCACCACTGTTGCTAGCTCTGGTGGTGGTGGTGGTAAATTTGTAGGGTTCACCAGTTCTGGATTTTCCGGTACCTGGTTATTCTCTTGGCTAGTCTCCTCCACGGGTGGTGGTGGTGGGACTGTGTTTCGGGTCTGTCGGGTAACTCTACGGCCAGACATATTTCTTTTCTGAGATGGTTGGTGCCTGAAAGTCATCAAAATCAGTGAGAAATCATTTATACTTCATGTAGGCACGCTAACCGATATAAAATTTTAATCCTCAATTCATTCTGAAAAAAAAAATACTGTCTTTTCTATGTAGGGTCGATAGTGAGGGTCGATGGTATGTCCGACCCTTGGTATCCGACCCTGGGAATGACCTGTTCTTCCCGAGAGCTGAGGGTCGATGCGAGGGTCGATGGGTGTCCGACCCTCAATCCGACCCTTGAATTTCTGTCAGATTCCCGAGAGTCGAGGGTCGATTGGAGGGTCGATTCGAGGGTCGATGGTGTCAGTCGAATTGTCCGACCCTCGGACAAAAAATCAGATTTTTAAGATCCAATTCTGGGTCATTTCTTACTATTCACCCTCCGTTTCGACTCGTCTCTACTCTCCGAGTTACTACAGTGCTACTTCACTGTTGTGGATCATTCTTAGTCCAAGTCTCGACATCCACATCATCTCTACAGGTAAAATTTCCCAACCTTCCCTATTTTTAGGTTTTTATTTCGAGGTTTTTGCTTATTTAACTCGTATTTTCCGAATTAAACTTTTTCTAACCGTAAAAATTCTATTTTTATTGGGGGCTTTTGTTATTGGGGTCTTGAGGAACGAAAGCCCTCAAAAAATTTTCAGTTTCATCGGTTGGTTATCGAGAAACTTAATTTTTTTCTCTTTTTGCCCTAATTTATCGAAATTTTTTATTTTTCTTGATTTTCTTCAAATTGGGCATCGTCAGTTAAAATTTCCTACTGCATGTGGGTTGTAGGATATGTCTAAACCTTCGTAAGTCGTTATGCCCACTTGTATGGCAAGAAATGGGGCTTTATGGTCAACTTACGCCGTTATTAAATCAAATTTTAGATTTTTATCCTGCTAACTCCTTGTTTCTTTTCTCTTTCTTACTTTGCAGATACTATGGCCCGTACCAAAGTGCCAAGATTGCGTGATCCACTCCGCTTCCGTTCAAATGAAGCCGAGGCACAGTATGCCTACTATACCGGCAAGAAAGTGGAAGGGGGTCGTATGGTGAACCTGGCTGATCTAGCCTTGTTCAACGTAGAGAGAGCATTCGGTGACATGGGGTGGCTCCCTGTCATCACATACGACGCGTGCACATGTCCAGACTTGGTGCGTCAGTTCTATTGTAATCTCCAAGTGGTGGGGGATTACAATGATGTCGAGCGTGGTCAGGAGTTGCGCATCACTAGCTACGTCAAGGGGGTGCACATTTCTTTTGACTATCGGCAACTGGCCGATCTGTTGGGCATTCCCTTCGATGGTCCTATGGTGTACTATGCGCCTGGAGAGCCACAGTTTGTTGAGATGGAGATGAGAGCAGAGATCGACAATCAATTGCTCCGTCCTGATAGATGGCAGATGAGAGCTTGCTACTTGTGTCCATCTCCACGAGTCTTCTGCCAGATTATCCAGCATAATCTGATTCCGCAGAGTGGGCACTTTGAGAGGGTGTCTCAGCTGACCCGGTTCTTGATTTACAGCATATGCACTCGGCGGCCGGTCCGCCTTCCTTACATCATCATGCGGACGATGATCGGTGCCACATTGTCCGGTCATAGGGGGTAATCTACCCTATGGACGCATGATTACCGTGCTCCCGACCCGTTTGGGGGTGGATCTAGTAGATGAGAAGATCCAGGAGAAGACCTTCTCGTCGCCTCTAGATTGGGAGGCTATCTGCAAGATGGGGCTGCGAGATGCGGAGGTTAGTGATGAGGAGAGGAACGCGATGGTGCGCCCTCACACTCGGGTCGAGGTGACTAATGCTGCGGCTGCTGCTAGGGCTCGGGGAGATCCGGTCGACGATGATGATCGTATGCATATGGATGTCGACGCGATACCCCCGCCATCACCCACACAGGCGGATGGAGTTGGTACTTCTGCTGCGGCGGCTTCTGCACCTGAGGCTGGTCCTTCTCACGAGGCTGGTCCTTCACGCCCATCTTCTGATATGATGGAGATGTTGCACGAGATCAGAGAGACTCAGCGCAGATCGGACCTGAGGATGGAGGATTTACTAGATGCTCAGCGCATGAGAGTGGAGGTGTTGTTGGCTGCTCAACGACACCCCCGACGCGGATAGGTGAGCTCATGGAGATCCAGGCGTGCGACTAACGGGAGAGTAGTCGATCTCCCAACTAGTCTCTGGGACGACCCGGACTCAAATAGCCCGGTTGACTAGAGTCTATGCCGAGGACTACGGCGAGAGATCGTGAGGCAACGCCTCCTCCTTCGCCTCCAGTTTCCTGATTGTACTTTACCTTTCTTGTACTACAGAGTAACTGTCCGGGTTGTGGACTGTACTCTGCTTTAGCGATGTATATACGTTGTAGTTCTCTTACTCAGTGTATGTAACCGGTTTTCTCTTTAATAGATGCATTATTCTCTTTTTAATTTGGTTTCAGTCATCACTTGTGCTTACAATGTGTTTGTATTAAAGCTTTTAATTTATCCTATCTCAGTTCACAATTGTTTTGAATGTATGCTAGTTCGGCGGGCAAGGCCTGAGAAGCTCTGATACCAAGTTGTCACACCCCAATTCCGCACACTTCAGAATGGTGTAATGAACCGCTAAATAACCAACGGTTCAACCAGGATCTCTTATAGGCTATCCCCGCGTTATCCAAACTTAACACGCATCCACAATCATAATCAGAGTAATACACAATAGCGGAAAATTTATAAATAATATGAACTGAGATCTAAAATGATACCCATAAATAATAGCAAATTATTCTGTGTTTAACTGAGACATAAATATTTAAATACCAAATACATGTCTTATAAATCCAATAAAGAAACCTATAAAAATATCTAATCGAATACACACGAGTTGCACTCGCAAGAGGAGTCGTGTGTATCGTCTTCAGCTCCAACTTCCATAGCTACTACAGTTTCATACGCTGACAGGTTCATATAATCTTCAACAGTATATCCTGCATCATCAACTAAAAATATTCGACGTCGAGGGGTGAGCACACAACACGGCTCAGTGAGTAGCCAAAACAATGCAACATTACATATGCATGCAAAAATCAATTTATATCTTTGGTCTTGGTTTATAGTTTGCAATGTGCAATAGAAAGGTTGGGTGATCAAAGGTTAACGGTTATTGATACCGCCTCTATACACAGGGTGTGGAAGCCCGCCCGAAGGTTAACGATTATCGTCGTCCCCATCCACCCTACCAAAACATTATACAACAAAGGTTAACGGTTATTGCTATATAATGCTATACCAACACGTAAGCCCCTGTTAGCGAGGGCTTGCAAACTGGGCTCATTGCTAACCAATCCTAATGCCAAACAGTGTATCCAAGGCCTCACCCCAAAGCATCCCTCGGAACATCCATAGAGATAGAGCTAAGGCCCCCCGGTAGAGTCGGAGACTACAAGGACCGAGACCACCTCCCCGATACTCTACGATATAATAGTTCTGCTAAGATAATGGCGATACGACGATGCCAATGCACAAGACTTGAGTTAGAGATAGAGCTAAAGTGCTGAGACCCACCAAAGGTTAACGATTATTGACGTTCTCATCACACCTCCCCTGATACTCGCTCGCATCAAGCACATCAACCACACACATACAATCACATGCCTATTCCTATCATCATCATCATGCTAATGTTATAAGCAATAAAGTAAATATGCATGAACAAGTAATAGAAATATTGGATGGCATGCTGTATGCACATTACAAACATATTCGCATAGAATCAACATGGCATAGGACTCAATAAATAGAAAACAGTTTATTATTAACCAATTTAGTTTGGGGTTAAGGTTCCTCACCTTAGCTTGCTAATAGATATTTTCCAAGCTTTCGAATCACTGTTATGACTGTATTATATTGCTAGCAAACCTAACAAAGTCGATAGAATTTAATTAGAATTAATTCAGAATTTAAAAATCATTCTGTCAACTGAGGGTCGATGCTAGGGTCGATGCTAGGGTCGATGGGTCTATCGACCCTCCCTCCATTAGGGTCGATGGTCAGAAACACCTAGGGTCGGATGGTCTATCGACCCTCGGTGCGACCCTCGGTGCACTCTGGTCCAATTTCCACTTTTTAATCCATTCTTCGTGTTTGGGGTCCTATGACTTCCTTCCTACATTCACCCAACACTCATTCCATGGTCTAAAACCATGTATGATTCATCTAGATAGCTTTCGTGCATCCTCCCATAGTTTTCCATGAAAACCTAACCATGGATGGATGGTTTGGGGTTCTCCGAAATCCTACACTCAACCATATCTAACCTAAGGTCTGTAGAAACTCATAGAATTTGTATCCATACCTGAGAAGATTACTTTTCTCTGCCAATTCTTCTCCTTTCTGCTAAGCCTTCTTCCTAGCCTTCTTTCTTCCTCTTTTCCTTCTTCTCTCTTTCTCTTAATTCAATTAGGGTTGTGAAAGGAGTAAAAGTGGCTTAGGAACGTCCTTTAAATAAACTAGGAATGTCCTATAATAATCCCATTGAGATTTGGAATGAATCCAACCAAAAATTAGGAAATTTTCCTAATTTCAGTTTCGTCAGAAATCGAGGGTCGATGGGAGGGTCGATGATCCCGTCGACCCTAGGGTCTTAAGCTGTTCGACCCTCCCTCAAAAACTGAGGGTCTGACTTTCTGTATAGGGAGGTCCGACCCTGCTTCACTGGGTGTGCGACCCTCTCTTAGAATTAAGTGTTTTCGGGTCGATTTCGTACCTGGGATCTCGCTCTCCTTCATGCCCTTGGTCCATTTGACTCGACCATGATGGGTAAACCTGGTTCACAATGGTAAGACCGGGTTAAATTGACATGGGTCTTACAGATATGGGTTCCGTCACACATCGTGCCATTAGTCGACCTGGGTCCCCATGCAGATGGGATTGCCTGCTAGACGAAAAGCACAATCTTTACACGTACCTTGTAAAACTCTCTATCGAGGGGAGCCTATGATGATTATTTCTTGGATCCACCTAGGAAGGCTTCATTCTACTCTAGGTCTTGATATTTTATAAAATAGTATATCAAAAGGAATTGAGGGGCCCATGATTCATCGTGTAGATGGGATAGGCCACTCCTCTTCAAGGTAGCCTTGTCGGTCCTAACCCAGTTTGAGCCACATGTTTGTTATTTTTGTTTCATCCATGGAGCAACATAGTAAAACCCATTCAATCACGCCATCCATGCCTGTGACGTCGATGTTCTATCAATTTTCACTCACGATTGGTTGGCATGTTATAATTCACACAATGAACATCTTGAACTCTCACTTGATGGGGGCCACAGAAATGTATAAACCAGTCCCACGTCATAGTGGACGGCCACTGTACACTCTCTATCAATGAACTCAGAGTGTCAGATCCATCATTATGAACACATCGGCTTAAAAAATGAGTAGAAATTCCTTGTCATGACATAGGTGTTGTAATCGAGCCGTTATTTACCGGTTTGTTCAGTCATGAATCACTTTTGCTAACTATCCCGTATTAAAGCTATGAATGGGTATATCCATTTCAATCTCTTTATATTCAACGAACCAAGTGGTCTGACCTTGTTGCCTAATGAACTGTTTGGGTCATGAAGCCCAAGACTAATCATAGGGTTATGTCGAAGCAATCAAATTGACCCAGATAATGTTTATTCAACGGGCTTCACAAGGGAGCAAACATTTGTATGGTTGAGTCAGCCTGTATGTGTATGTGATCTCTTTTTGTCCCATTTACTCCATAATTTGTAATATGTATCTGTTCAGTCTTTTTCCTATAGTTTTAAAGTGAGCTGAACTGAACCTACAATCTTGTCTACCCTTTGACTAAGTACTCTATTTTTAGGAAAACTGACTAGGACTCTAATTATTCAGTGGGGTAAGATACCATATAATCAGAAGTATGACTAAGGTCCCATTCTAAAGCCTATTCAACCCTCTTGTCAAACTTCTGAGAATCAACAATGGTCACAAATGGAAACTCTGAACAAATGCTAAGTTCTAGATATGATAGGACAACCTGATTAGAGAATTCTGTCCATATCCTAGGGAACTTGATTCAGTTGATGATTTGATTTGGGCAAGAATGGATGCCAATTTCTGAGAGAATACTTGATGGTACCTGAGTAAATACTTCCAAGATGGTTCAATTGTCACATCCAGTTCATGTCGGGTTCATGTCGGAACTAAAGAAAGATCTAGCCGTAGGATGGTTCAATTTTCACATTCGTTTTATGTTAAGCTCATGTTGAAACTAAAGAGAGATCTAGCCCTAGGATGGTTTAACCGTCACCTCCGGTTCATGTTCAGTTCATGTTGGAACTAAAGAGAAATCGAGTCTTAGGATGATTCAACTATTTGCCTTTGGTTCATGTCATGTTCATGTTAGAATTAAAGAGAAATCTAGTCTTAGGATGTTTCAACTGTTGCCTCTGGTTCATGTCATGTTCATGTTGAAAATAAAGAGAGATCTAGCCCTAGGATGGTTCAACCGTTACCTCTAGTTCATTTTAGGTTCATGTTGGAACTATAGAGAGATCTAGTCTTAGGCTGATTCAATTGTCATATCAGGATCATGTCAGAATTTGAAAGAGTTCCACCCTTCTATGCTCAATGCCATGATCTAGCCTTAGACCAATTTTATAGTCACATTTGGTTCATGTTTCAATTCATGTCAGAATTAAAAGGACCTTTATTTCATCTCAATTCGCTGTCGATGTTTTAGCCATAAGTCCATCCAACTATTGCCTCTAATTCATGTTCCGATTCATGCTATGATTGAGGAAAAATATCATTTCTTTGAGCTTAATGTCAATGTTTTATCCCTGAGTGGTTCAATCGTTACCTCCGATTCAAGCCATAATTGACAAAAGTTAGACCCATCTGAACCTAAAGTCATGATTTAGCCCTAAGCCAGTTTGATAGTCACCTCCGATTTATGTTTTGGTTTGGTTTCAAAATTGAGGGAAACCCCATCATCCAATTTCCATCTCATGGTTTGTCTCTACCAATCAAAACCTGATGCTACAAAATAAATTTGACCATCCATAGTGAAACTGAAGGGTTGTGTTTATAGTCATGCTGCCAGCCAATTTTCATTGGACATTTGAACTGTGACAATATTCCACCTATCCATGGAAACTGGGTCTTAGTGACTAATGGAGTTGGTCCTAAATTATCAAGAAGTCAAACTCCCATCTTCCACCATTACTTGAACTAAGGAAAACCAGCAATAAACTGTAAAGAGCCCAAACTGTGGTATGAAATAAAGTGATTTTAAACCCAAATGTGATTGGCCCAAGGTTGAGCCTTTATGAACTCCAAGATGGGGTATATACCATAATTATACTAGATCTAAATAGGAGTGGTCCAATGATGAACCTCAATGAACCCCAAGCTGCGGTATGAATCTTAAGGACTTTGGACCCAAATAGGAGTAGCCAGGAGTCAAACTTTAATAAATCCAAACTGGGATATAAACCAAGATGGGAGTAGGCCAAGCCAATAATGAACTTCAATGGAGCCCATGATGGGGTAAACCAAGATTGAAACCTAATGGAGCCATAATGGAACAACCTAATGTTGGACTGCAATGTACCCTAAACTGGGGTATTACCTATAAGTATATTAGAACCAAACTGTGAGCAGTCCAAGAATGAGCTTCAAGGAAATGCAAACTATGGGACAAACGAGGCTGAACTTAATAGATCCCAAACTGGGGTATGAACTTGAATGACCATGAACCTAAATTGGGGTGAATCATAATGCGCAGCATCAAACACCTGTTCGCAGGAAGGCGCCATGAACCTTACTATAGCAGGTTTGAATGGGGATTTAGTCCCACAACAAATCATAAGGTGTCACTAAAGACGTTTGTAACCAGCTGAAGTTCTTCAGATGCATTATTTTTGTCTTTACTTGTGGTTATCAGTATCTAATAGGTTGTCTATGTATGGGCCCGAGTCTGATAGGTTTGTAGAAAAATCCAGTCCATTCATGCTCTATCAAATAATAAAAAAATCAACTCATTTGGGACTTCTATTACTGTGCTTGTTTTCATTCCAATACATTTCTTCCCAGCTTGGAATTCTTCCCCTTCTACGTGTGCAGTTAATTCTTGCTCTGGAGACAATGTAGATGATGAGCTGTCACCCAAACTTCTAAGCCACTGGCCACTTGAGAAAAGAAAGTCCAACCCGTCTGTGGATGATTTTGAAATGATTGGTCTTGGTATACGGGAATACAACATTGGTAGAATTGAGATGCCTTGAGGATTAATCATGTTCTAAAGCCACATATTGGAAAAAAGAAAGAAAAATTGAGAGGACAAAAGAAGGGATGTGTACTCAGATTCTCACGGCCAAACACTTGTCTTCCCCCATATCATTGAGAAGAGGAATAATGTTAATGAGCGAAAAGATGACAGTCATTCTTTATAAGAGATCATATAGATACACCACTCGAGGAGGAATAATATCCATGAGCAAAAAGATGACAATCATTCTTCGGAAGAGATCATATGAATATGCCGTCCAGGCAAGCATTGATGTTTACTGGGCAGATATAGATATTGTTGAGCATGCTACAAATGACAATCAGAGTGACATGTCCGAATGGATGGAGTTGATAGATTACTATGCCGATTGGCAAGAAAGTAGAATATTGATTAAGGTACCGCTGTGCTTTATATTTTACCAAATAAAGACAGCACCTCTAGTCGACATAGAAATATCACTTCTAAAACTTTCATAGGCCAATAACCTTCAGAAGCGGAAGCCTAGATTGAAGAACACTAGTTTAAAGCTAATCTTGATCAAGAGAATCACTGCCATGTATAGCTTCCCAAAAAAACAAAAAAACTAAAAAACAAGAAACAAACAAAAAAAAAAAAAAGAAAAAAAAAAAGAGGGGGAGCTATACATGAAATAAGGATGTTGGATGGCATTTCCCAAAGAAGGACAGCTGAAGGCCCATTAGTTTCTTGCATCTCTTGGCATGTCTATTTTATTAAAGCTTCATTGGTAGAGAGTCGGGTTATTTTTCATGCTTCAACAAAGTCACATTTTCAAAGCTTGATGGAAACTTATCCTAGTTACGGTACATCAACAGCACATGATAGTGAGATTGATCTTTTTCATCTTTCATAGACTTAAGTTGTACTGGACATTCAATTTTGGTCACTACATCCCGCCTTTACAGGGGACCGTCTCATCACCTCATCATCATTAGAGTACAATTTTTTGTTCGCAATAGACTCTTCCTCCCGTCCATCAATCCGATGGTCTTCCGAAGAGTCTCCATTATGAGCCCTTCATTGATCAATCAAAATTTCATGACGTCGCCTCTTGTAAGCATGTCAGACCTTATGCATAAAATTATTCATTAAATTTGACTAGAATGCCCATCTGTCTTTCATTAATTCAATGACGTCCAAGGATTCCGATAGTCCATTTTTGGAAAGCCAATAAAGTAGTATCTTTTCAATGGGATAAACCATTCTACATTATCAACCAAACACTCTCCCAATGGTAGACCCATATGGACAGTTTCTTATCAGTCTATTTGGACCTTCATTATCATATTTGCCTATGGACTTAGAGGTTTTAGGCTTAGACATGGTTACAACTGATTCGGTGTTTTGATATGGCTTATAGAAACAAATTCTTTATCTGAGTTGCTCTAAGAGGGAAAGAGCTATTTGTTGTTGTACCTTGATTTGGGGTGGGATTTCATCCAATTAAGATCATCTTTAGTGATTACTTGAGAATCGTCTACCTGTCAATGGATGTAGATGTCGGTTTAGAAACTGGGGTATGAATTACCCATTGACCCTGGACATCACACATTGAGAAGCTACCAGTGAGTTCAAAGACCATAGAATCTTGTCCAGACCCATTGATGACATATTCGCCACACTGAGACCATTTTGTTCACTTTCACTGCAGTCATATGAATACAAATAAGGAAAGTTCAAAAAAAGAAAAAAAATTCTTGAGACCATTGACCTTATTTACCCACATTAGGTAAGGATCCTTTCTCGACCGAGAGCAAACCTCCATCTGAGGATGATTCAAAGTGATATTTAATGATAGAGGGTTTTGTTTCATCCTAACCTTTCGGCCACACATATGTCATTGGTGACTTCATGGCAAGAAGATCTAGTTGTCGATGCAATCAAGGTGGAATTCATTCAACACTTTGCAGAGAATCCAATGTACACCCAGTTTGCCTCCATAGATAACTTCCTCTTATCCTGGTGCGAGTCATACCTAGCAGAGATGATCAAAATCATTATCTTTTACTTCCCTTAAGTGCCAAAGCAGCCCCGGATAGACAAAAATGTCAATTTTAAACCGGTTAGTAGAGATAAATTCATCCTTGGGTAGTTGAACAAATCATTTCCCTCATTTTCAAGGTTCAGGGTAGAGGTCCATCTGAGTGACATTGTCCATAATCAGTTCATCGGCCATCTTCGATTTAGGATCTAGCTCATCAAATCTTATGTGTGATCCAGGTTTCACCTAATCTCAACTCTGAGGCAGAGTGCATGTTTCTTTCTGGCTGTCTCTTTGCACACTATAGAGTGAGAAGGCACAATGTACAAGCACTAGGGGTATAGATACATCCTCTTTAAGAGAATCAGGCTTCATCATGTGTATTACCTCTGTGCATTTGAAAAATTTCTTGGACTCCAATGTTTAGAAGTCAATGACTTTCATGTTTTGTGGAGCAGGCCAATTCAGTCATTCCTACATACATCTCATTTTCTCAAACATATTAAGAAAGGAAATGTAGATGCAATCTTGCACTCATTTGGATTAGATTGTTGAATCATTCTACTTGCAAATGGGGGATCAATTGCATCACCTTTCTCTTTCTCTAAATCTTATCTCAAAAGTTCAAATCTTGTGAGAAGGAAGAATCCAAATCCAGTGGCATCTTGCGTCTAATTTAGGTAGAATTCATACATTGCTTAAATCTGATATGGCATTGTTGCAAAAAAAAAAAAAAAAAAAAAAAAAAAAAAAAAAAAAACTCTGAGTAGCTCGCAAATTAAGAACATGGGCTTGACCCATATCACATTATGTTCGTCGCGAAGGTGTTCCACTAATTTGATCTGCTATAATGTTCAATCAAAGGTTCAGCCGATTATATTTTTCCCAGCGAGTTAGCACCAAAGTTGATCAAGGACTTGGGTCAGAGATTGTCGTGCTTCCCAGCTTTATGTAGAGTTTTCACTAGGGCATCTCTCAATCTGGAATATAGCAATAAACTGGTGTGATGGGTTTTATGTGTCCTATCAAATTTTCTCACTCTCATGAATGACCATGAATCCCTGTGTCCATGCTAAAGTTGCGTTAGGTTTTGACATCGAGTTAGAATTGATCATATCTCATGTTTAAATCAAGGTTTAGTGCTAACAATGTTCCATGATTTCTACTAATGTGCAAGCTCCCCAGCCTTGAAGAAAAAGAGAAAAAAAAAAAGAAGAAAGAGAAAAAAGAACACAAAAAGAAAAAATAAAAAAGAAAAGAAAAAAAAATATAAAGAAGGAAAAAAGCAAAAAAATAGAGAAAAAAAAAAGGTGCCAAGGCAGCATATGTTATGATATTCTCAAATCCATCCTAAAGGGTCAAATTTGGAAAGAAGCTTTCCTGAAAGAATCATCAAATCCACTCTGAAGGTTCAAAGTCCAAGGCGGCTTTAACAAGAGGGGTCATTATTCAACCCATTCCCTTAGTCAGGTTCAACTACCCCTATGATTCGCTTATTTAAGTCCTACACCCACTTTAGTCTTCTTAGACCAAAGTAGAGTACACCTGAATGGTCTTAGAATACTATATTAATTTTCTTAGCCTTACTAGACCGAGGTAGAGTACACCTATGCAGCCTTAGGCTATGTCCCTTGTAGTCTTCATAAACTGTGGTAGAGTACATCTGAGTGGTTTTAGACCACCCCTTTTGGTTTCCTAGACCTAGTTAGAATACACTTGAGTGGTTTGGGCTAGTCAACCTTTTGTTTTCTCAGACCAAGGTAGAGCACACTTGAGTGGTCTTAGAACACTATATACCTAAACCTTCCTAGACCAAGGTAGAGTACACCTAAATGATTTTAGGCTATTTTTCGTTTAGTCCTCTTAGACCAAGGTAGAGTACAATTGAGTGGTCTTGGACTGCCCATTTTTCGATCCATGCAGGTCATCCATACCAAAGTCGAACTACGTGGTGACCTAATTCCTGGAGAAAGATGCGACCCAAGATACGTAAGCAGTTTAAAGTTAATATCCAAGGCTGATCCCAATGAGCTTCAGTGTCCACATCTTAAATTTTTGAGTTCGGTTACAAAGGGCTTTCAATGTTTAAAATTTAAATCTCCAAATTTGGTCGCAATCAGATATAAATGTTCTAGTCTCAGTCCCAATGAGCTATCAATGTTCAAAACTCATTCCTAACCTCATCTCAATCATATTGGCCACTGAGAACCATTTTCTATTTCTAGCAGTCCTGTCCAATCCACTCAGAATATACATGCTAACAGAGTCATTTGTTTTGAATGTACATGATTGGTGTGATGATGATAGTTAGTATTAATGTTGCTGTAATTGCCAGGGTACATGTGAAAGCTGAGTTGGTGATCTGATGATGTTACCACTTTGAATTTTCGTCTCTCCAATATGAGAGGCAAAAATGCAGTTCTCTTATCATTACCCTCAATTGATACAATCTTGGTTAAAGAGGGGTATCTGTAAGTGTCACACCCCAATTCTACACCAACCAGAATGGTGTGATGAACCGTCTATGATCCAATGGTTTAACCAGAATCTCGAATAGGCTATGTCCCTTTTGTTTAAACCATACACATTCACAACCATAATCAGAGTAAATAGACAATAGCGGAAGTCTTTATTATTAATGAACTGAGTATCTAAAAGTGATATCATAAATAAAGTATCCAATTATCTCCAAAAGACTAAGACATAAAATAAAATAAATTAATCAATTACATCTTCTGAATAATCCAACTAATAAATCTAATCAAAGACACATGAGTTGCACTCACACGACGAATCATGCGACTCCATCATAGCTTCTGCTTCCATTGCCGCAACATGCCCGTACATTGGAGCATTCATGTATTCTTCTATAGTAGGACCTGCATCATCAACTAAAAATATTCGACGTCGAAAGGGTGAGCACACATCATGGCTCAGTGAGCAAACAAAACAATGCAACAAACATATGCATGCATTCAATTCATATCTTTGGTCTGGTTCATAAGTTTGCAATGTGCAATAGAAAGGATTGGTGGCCGCCGCACCTCTATACACAAGTGTGTGAAGTTGCCCAATCGATTAAACACCATTATCGTCCCACATACCCCATCATAGAATAGAGATAGAGCTTAAGTGCCTGGATCAAACACCGCATGACACTTCCCCTGATGCCCTACCCATACCAACACGTAAGCCCCTATTAGCGAGGGGTTGTAAACTGGGCTTGCAACTAACCAGTCCTAATGTCAAACAGTGTATCCAAGGCCTCACCCCAGCATCCCTCAATACGTCCATAGAGATAGAGCAAAGGCCCCCTGACAGAGTCAGAGTATACACGGTCCGAGACCACCTCCCCTGATGCCCTACGACGTAATAGTTCTGCTAAGGTAATGGCGATACGATGATGTTAGTGGACAAGACTTAAGTAGAGATTGAGCTAGAGTCTGGTGTCTAGGATGAACCACAGTGTCACGTCCTCCCCCTGATGCTCCACTCACATCAAGTACACTAACCACACACATACATTCACATGCCTATTTCTAGCATTATCATCATCATCATGTTATAAATAAACTAAATTAAATATGCTTGAACAGTAATAACAAGAATATTGGATGACATGTGAAATGCACAATACACGCAAATAAGCATAGAATCATTCATGGCATTGGACTCAATACATAAAAATAGTTTATTATTAACCACTTAGTTTAGGTATTGTTCACCTTTGGTTGATAGTATATCCTTGTTCAAGCATTGTTAATCACTTTTAAACCACTTAGAAAACTAAAAAATTTATAGATTTTAAATTAGAATTAATTCCCATGAATTTAGACTAACAGAAACTGAGGGGCTGCAGGTGTGGCAGCACCTGTGGTCTCAGTTTCTGTGACCACATGGTGTATAGTCGCAGGGTGTGGTCGCATATCCTGTGACCACACGTGCGACCACAGCCTCCCTGAAAACTTCCTTAGGGCATGTGGTCGGACATGTGTGTCTCTTGTAGTCGCACATCATGCGACCACATATGCGAGCACACGTGTGATGGTCGACCTTTTCACTCTCAACTCCATTCTTTCACGTTTGGATCCCTTGGCTTATCATCATGGTCCTTCCTATGATTGTTCTATGGCTCAAAACTAGTATTTTATACTCAATCCATTGTTCACATAATTTCCTCTATGGATTCTCTTGGAATATGTCCCTGGATTGATGATTTGGGTTTCTCCTAAATCCTATCTTCTTCATAAACTCTTCTAGGCTCTCAATTAACATGGGAAATATGTTCATACCTTAAGCTTGCTGAAGATTCAGAGTTTTCTCTAAATTTTTCTCCTCCTTAGTCTTCCTCTTCAATTTTCCTTATCTTCCTTCTCTTCTCTTTCTCTCACTTTTAGTTTGAGTTCTAAAAGAGTGAAAGAGGCTAAGGGACGTTCTATTTATAGAGGAAAACTCTCCATAATATGCCCTAATGAGTTTAGGAAAGAACTCCCTTCGGATTAGGAAGGTTTTCTAATTTTGGTTTCTGACTGGGTTCATGTGGCCGGAGGTAGGGTCATAGAATCCATCGACCACACCTTCTGAAATGTCTGACCACACAACCAAAATTCATGTGCTTGCACTGTCTTGAGGTGTGGTCGGTCACACCTATTTAGGTATGCGCCCACATGCTCATAATTGACTGTTTTTGGGTTGATTTCATACCTGATCTTGTTGTTTATTTACGCACTTGGTCCACTTGGTTCGAACATGATAAGAAGACCTGATACAAGGTGGTAAAACCGGTTAGTTCAATATGGATCTTACAACTCCCCCCCCCCTCTTATTAGAAATTTCATCCTCGAAATCCACACATACCTTCTGAGTCAAAAAGGTGAGGATATTGCTTTCGCATAGCATTCTCTTCTTCCCATGTGATCTCTTCTATATCTTGGCTTTTCCAAATAACCTTAACATAATAAATATCACGGTTGCATAGACGTTGAATTTTTGGCTGGTGATTTCAGTTGGTGCTACTTTGAATGTAAAATAATCAGTTAGACTTGGTGGATCCACTATTATAATGTGTATTGGATCTCTGACGTACTTCTTCAATAATGAGATATGAAATACATCATGCACACTTGACATAGATCGGGGTAGTGCTAACTGATAAACCACTTTCCCACGTTTAGCAAGAATCTTATATGGTCCGACATATCTCGGACTTAGCTTCCCTTTCTGCCCGATTTGTTTTAAACCTCGCATAGGTGATACTTTCAAGAATACCTTATCACCTACAATGAATTCAAAGTCTCGACATCGAGTATCTGCATATTGTTTCTGACGATTCTGAGCTGTTTTAACTCTTTCCTTGATAATGTTCGCTACTCGACAAGTCTCTTCAACAAATTCTGGTCCAACGATACTCCGTTCAACAACTTTATTCCAAAACAAAGGAGTTCGACACTTCCTACCATACAATGCTTCATAGGGTGACATCTGTATAGTAGCCTAATAGCTGTTGTTATAGGCGAACTATATCAATGGTAGTTTCTCATCCCATAATCCTTTGAAATCAATAACATAGGCTCGAAGCATGCCTTCTAAAATCTGAATGGTACGCTCCGACTGTCCATCTGTCTGAGGATGGAATGCAGTACTGAATTTCAACGTTGTACCCACAGCCTTCTGTAATCCTTCCCAAAACTTTGAGGTAAAGCGTAGGTCTCTATCGGACACAATGCTTTCAGGTATACCATGTAATCTGACAATATTATCCACATATAGCTTGGCTAACCTCTTTAGGGTATACTGAGGTCGTATAGCTGTGAAACGAGCTTAGTCAGACGATTTACAATCACCTAGATCGTGTCAACTACTCGGGAAGTCAATGGTAACCCGGTGACGAAGTCCATAGTGATGCAGTCCCATTTCCATGCTGGTTCAGGTAGTGGCTGCAACAATCCTATAGGTCTTTGCCGTTCAGCCTTTACCCTCTGACAATTTAGGCATTAAGACATAAATTTAACTACATGTACTTTCATTCCTCTCCACCAATATAATTTTTTCAAATCATGATACATCTTTGTATTTCCAGGATGTATCGAATAAGCAGTGGTGTGAGCTTCCTTTATTAGTCTGTGTCTAATATCCAAGTTTTTAGTTTCAGGAATATATACTCTTCCTCCGTACTTTAGTACTTTTTCAATGTCCAAGGTGAACTCAGGAATAGTCCTACCTTTTTCGATATCATCTTGCACCATTCTCAGATAAGGGTCTGATTTATTAGCGGCTTTCACTTCATCTATTATATCAGGTACAATCTTCAATGTTGCGAACATATTTGAAAGCCGATGAATAAATCCTTGGTTGGTTGGTTGATCCACCCGGTGCATCTATCACGAACTTCTCATTACCATAATTGAATACTTTTCCTGTAACACAGATTATCGCAGTCGTGTTAACCTCTCCTTGGGACTTTATCATTGCTTTTCTGCTTAGCGCATCAACAACTACATTAGCCTTCCCTGGATGATACTGGATATCACAATCATAATCCTTCAATAATTCCAACCATTTTCTTTGTCTCATGTTCAACTCCTTTTGATTAAAAAGATAAGTGAGACTCTTATGATCTAACTTAATTTAAAATTTCTCTCCATACAAATAATGTCTCCATATCTTGACAGCATGTACTACTGCTGCTAATTCCAAGTCATGAGTGGGATAGTTCTACTCATGTGTTTTCAGTTGTCTTGAGGCATACGCAACTACTTGTTCTCCTTGCATAAGCACACATCCTAAACCCAACCCAGACGGATCAGTGTACAAGGTAAATGGTTGTCCTAAAATAGGAATAGTCAAGATGGGAGCAGATATCAATCTAGCTTTCAATGTTTGAAAACCATTCTCACATTTGTCGGTCCAAACAAACTTCTCTCCTTTCTCAGTTAAACTTGTCACACCCCAATTCCGCACTCTTCAGAATGGTGTAATGAACCGCTAGCAAACAAACGGTTCAACCAGGATCTCCGACAGACGATACCCGTTTTATCTAAACCTCATACATCCACATTCATAATCAGAGTAAATACACAATAGCGGAAGTGTTATAGTAAAATGAACTGAAAATCTACAGTAATATTAATATTTAAATAGTAAATTATTCTGTGTCAACTAAGACATAAATAAATATCAAATACATGTCTTTACTAAATCCAAATAATGCAAATAACATCTAATCGAATACACATGAGTTGCACTCGCAAGAGGAGTCATGCGTATCCACTTCATCTTCAACCTCCATCGCCGCCATGTACCCGTACACTGGAGCATTGATATAATCTTTGATGGTAGTACCTGCATCATCAACTAAAAATATTCGGCGTCGAGGGGGTGAGCACACATCATGGCTCAGTGAGCAAACAAAACAATGCAACAATACATATGCATGCAATCAATTCATATCTTTGGTCTGGTTTAAAGTTTGCAATATGCAATAGAAAGGTTTGGGTGGTCAAAGGTTAACGTTTACTGACCCCTCCTTTTTACACAAGTGTGTGATGCCGCCCGAAGGTAACATTTATCATCGACTCACAAGCACCCAATTCATGAACATTGTACAACAAAGGTTAACGTTTATTGTTGTACATTGTCATACCAACACGTAAGCCCCTGTTGGCGAGGGCTTGCAAACTGGGTTCGCAACTAACCAATCCTAATGCCAAACAGTGTATCCAAGGCCTCACCCCAGCATCCCTCAAAACGTCCATAGAGATAGAGCTAAGGCCCCCCGGTAGAGTCAGAGACTACAAGGACCGAGACCACCTCCCCTGATACTCTACGACGTAATAGTTCTACTAATGTAATGGCGATACGACGATGCTAATGCACAAGACTTGAGTTAGAGATAGAGCAAAAGTGCTGAGGCCCAGCCTATGACACCCCACCTAATACTCGCTCGCATCAAGTACACCAACCACACACATACATTTACATGCTTATTCCTATCATCATCATCATCATCATGTTATAAACAATAAAGTAAATATGCATGAATATTAAATAGAAATATCAGATGACATGTTGAATGCACATTACAAGCATGTTCGCATAGAATCAAGCATAGCATTGGACTCAAGAAATAAATCAGTTTATTATTAATCAATTAGTTAAGAGTCCTGTTTCCTCACCTTAGCTTGTTAGTGGATCCTCTTTCAAGCTTTAAAATCACCTTTATATTGTTATTATATTGCTAGAGGACCTAACAAAGTCGATAGAATTTAATTAGAATTAATTCTGAATTTAAAAACCATGCTGTTAACTGGGGGTCGGAGATAGGGTCTGAGTTATGATCGACCCTGGGTGCGACCACCCCTATTCTGGGCTTCCCGAACACTGGGGGTCGATGCTCAGGGTCTGGTAGGCTCGGTTGGCCATCGACCCCCATGCGACCCCCTGTGGGTTTTGTCAATTTTTCTTCCTTCAGCCCATTCTTCATGTTTGGGGTCCTATGGCTTACTCCTACAGTCCATTCCACACATGTTCTATGGCCTAGAACCATGTTTCATTCACCTATATGGCTTTCATGATTTTTCCCATGGTTTTTCATGAAAACCAAACCATGGGTTGATGGTTTGGGTTTCTCCGAGATCATACCCTCTTCATTATCTACTCTAAGGTCTTTAAAAACTCATGGAAATAGTATCCATACCTGAGAAGATTACTCATTCTCTGCAACTCTTCTCCTTTTGCTTTCTTCTCTTCTTTCCTTTTTTTCTTCTTCTCTTCCTTCCCTTCTCTTTCTCTCAATTCAATTAGGGTTCTAAAAGGAGTGAAAGAGGCTTCGGGACATCCTATTTATAGAGTAGAAACTCTTAAAATAAGTCCCATTGAGATTAGGAAGGAATCCCAGGGAAATTAGAAAAGTTTCCTAATTTCTGTTTTTACCGAGTATCGGGGGTCGATAGGGGGGTCGGAGATCCCGTCAACCCCTAGTCCTTAAATGTCCGACCCCCTATATAAAAATGGGGGTCTGACTTCTATACTGGGGGGTCTGACCCTCCCTTGCTGGGTATGCGACCCTCCCCTTATTTATGTGTTTTTGGGTCAGTTTAATACCTGGGATCGTGATCTCCTTCACGTACTTGGTCCATTTGGCTCAACCATGATGGGTAGACCTGGTTCAAGGTGGTAAGACCGGGTTAGTTTAATACGGGTCTTACAACTCCCCCCTACTTATAAAAAAATTTCATCCCCGAAATTGTTTATACCTTCAGAGTCAAATAAATGAGGGTATTGCTTTCGCATAGCATTCTCTTCTTCCCATGTAATTTTTTCCATGTCTCTACTTCTCCAAGTGATCTTAACATAATAGATATCTTGATTGCGTAGTCATTGAACCTTTCGGCTAGTGATTTCAGTTGGTGTTACTTTAAAGGTCAAATCATCAGCCAAATCAAGTGGATCTACTGTCATAACGTGCGTTGGATCCTTGACATACTTCTTCAATAAGGAAATATGAAATACATCATGCACACTTGACATAGATGGTGGTAGTGCTAACTGGTAAGCCACTTTCCCACGCTTAGCTAAAATCTCATATGGTCCAACATATCTTGGACTTAGTTTCCCTTTTTGTCCGAACCGTTTTAGACGTTGCATAAGCGATACCTTTAAGAATACTTTATCACCCACGACGAACTCAAGATCTCTACGTCGAGTATCAGCATATTGCTTCTGACGATTCTGATCTGTTCTCACTCTTTCCTTGATAATGTCGACCACTCGACAAGTCTCCTCAACAAATTCTGGTCCAACGATACTACGTTCCCCAACTTCATTCCAAAACAACGGAGCTCGACACTTTCTGCCATACAGTGCTTCATAGGGTGACATCTGTATGGTAGCCTGATAGCTGTTGTTATAAGCGAACTCGATCAGTGGTAACTTTTCATCCCATGAACCTTTAAAATCAATTACACTTGCTCGTAGCATATCTTCTAGAATCTGAATTGTACGCTCTGACTGTCCATCTGTCTGTGGATGGAATGCAGTACTAAACTTCAATGTTGTACCCATAGCCTTTTGCAATCCTTTCCAAAATTAGAAGTAAATCATGGATCTCTATCGGACACAATGCCCTCTAGTACACCGTATAATCAAACAATATTATCCACATACAGCTTTGCTAACCTTTCTAGTGTATACTGAGGTCGTATCGGTATAAAGCAAGCTGTTTTGGTTAGGCGGTGTACAATCACCTAAACTGCGTCAACTACTCGAGGAGTCAATGGTAACCCTGTGACGAAGTCCATAGTGATGCAGTCCCATTTCCATGCTGGTTCCGGTACGGCTGTAACAGTCCTACGGGTTTTTTTCGTTCAGCCTTTACTTTCTGACAATTTAGGCATTGAGACACGAACTTAGCTACGTCTGCTTTCATTCCTCTCCACCAATATAATTTCTTTAGATCATGATACATTTTAGTACTTCCCGGGTGTATCGAATAGATGGTGGTATGGGTTGCTTTCATCAGTTGGTGTCTAATGTCCACACTTTCTGTTTCGGGTACACATATTCTTCCTTTGTAGTTCAATACCTTCTCTTCATCCAAGGTGAACTAAGGGTTAGTTCTACCTTTTTCGATGTCTTCTTGTACCGTTCTCAAGTAAGGGTCTGATTTGATAGCTGTCTTTACTTCATCAATTATATTCGGTATAATCTTCAATGCAGCGAACATATTGGAAAACCGATGAATGAACCCTTGGTTGGCTGATCCATCCGTTGTATCTATCACATACTGCTCATTGTCGTGATTGAATACCGTCCCAGTAGTACACATTGCTGCAGTTGTGTTAACCTCTCCTTGAGATTTTATCATTGCCTTTCTGCTCAATGCATCCTCTACTACATTAGCTTTTCCCAGATGATACTGGATATCACAATCATAGTCTTTCAATAGTTCCAGCCATCTTCTTTGTCACATATTCAACTCCTTTTGATTAAATAAATAAGTAAGACTTTTATGGTTCGATTTAATCTGGAACTTCTCTCCGTATAGGTAATGTCTCCATATCTTGACAGCATGTACTACTGCCGCTAACTCCAAATCATGAGTGGGATAATTTTTCTCATGTGTCTTTAACTGTCTTGAAACATAAGCAATTACTTGTTCTCCTTGCATAAGCACACATCCTAATCCCAGTCTTGACGCATCAGTGTATAGGGTAAATGGCTGTCCGAGAATAGGAATAGTCAAAATCGGAGCGGATATCAATCTGGTCTTTAAGGTTTGGAAGCTCTTCTCGCATTTATCCGTCCACATAAACTTTTCACCTTTCTTGGTCAGACTAGTGAGAGGTACGGCAATCTGGGAATAGTCTTCCATAAATCGTCGATAATAACCAGCGAGACCCATAAAACTTCTAATTTCTGCAATACTCTTTGGTGCTTCCCACTTTACAATAGCCTCAATCTTGCTGGGATCCACTTTGATTCCTTCAACGGATACTACATGGCCTAGGAAGGCGACTTCACTTAGCCCAAACTCACATTTGGTAAATTTGGCATATAGCTACTCTTTCCTTAAACGCTGTAGGGTGGCGTTTAGATTCTTAATATGGGTTTCCTTGTCCTTGGAATATACCAATATATCATCAATAAATACAATAACCGACGTATCCAATATATCGTTGAAAACTCGGTTCATAAGTTCCATGAAAGTTGCTGGTGCGTTTGTTAATCCAAAAGACATGACCAAGAATTCATAATGTTCATATCTGGTCCTGAAAGCTGTCTTAGGAATATCACCTTCTTTAATCTTCAACTGATGGTAGTCTGACCGAAGATCGATCTTAGAAAATACTTTTGCTCCTTGCAACTGATCGAACAAGTCATCGATCCGAGGTAGTGGATATCGATTCTTGATTGTCAGTTTGTTCAGCTCCCGATAGTCGACACATAATCGCACGCTACCGTCCTTCTTCTTTACGAATAATACTGGCACTCCCCATGGTGATATACTGGGTCGAATATAACCCTTGTCCAGTAGTTCTTGTGTTGTACTTTCAATTCCTTTAGTTCAGTAGGAGCCATTCGATAAGGTGCTTTTGATACTGGTACGGCTCCAGGTATAAGATCTATCACAAACTCTGTGGCTCGATCGGGTGATAATCCTGGTAGTTTCTCAGGAAATACGTCGGGGTAGTCCCCCACGACATCAATATTTTACATCCGTGGTGCTTCTTTGGTGAGGTCGACCACTGATACTAGATATCCGACTGCTCCTTTCTCAAGGCACTTCTTAGCCTTTAGTGCTGAGAGTATGAGCTTACGTTTACGAGGAAATTTGGTTCCCACAAAACTGAATTCTACTCCTTCTTTGTCTTTAAATGTTAGCTTCTTTTCGGCGCATAGTAGGTTCACAGAATGCTGAGCTAACCAGTCCATTCCCAAGATGACGTCAAAGTCTGCCATCCCAAGTTGGATCAAGGTTGCATCTAAGGTTTTCTCGCCAATGAGAACTAGACATGGCCCATAACTTTTTTCTAATTCCACTTCTAATCCCATCGGTGACCGTACAAGTAGTTTGTAATCTAATGTTTTGATGGGTAAATTCAGCTTCTTCCCAAATGACACAGATATAAAAGAATGAGTAGCTCCTGAGTCGAAGAGTACTCTGGCGGGTATGCCATTTATAGGTACGATACCTGTGATTTATTTAACTTAGTCTACATGCTCACACAATGTAATACAACTTAAAAGGTTTAAGTCATACCTGTGACCACATCGGGTGATGCAGCAGCATCCTCAGATGTAACAGCATAAACTCGTCCTTGATGTAGCTGCCTCCTGGGCTTGGGACACTCCCTTGCCATATGACCCGCTTGGTTGCAGTTAAAACATTTTGGGCCTTCAGTATTTGGCTTTGGCTGATGTTGGGCTACTGGGGTAGTCTTGGGTGCAGTAGTAAAGCCTTGAGCACGGAAGGGTTTGAATGTCTTATTATTCCCTCCGTTATAAGGATTTCCAGCAGGCCTTTTCATACCTCTGTTCTGCGTAAAATAACTCTCCTTCTGGCTCGATTCTATAACTCGAGCAATTTGCACAGCTTCATTATATATTTTCTTTTCCAAACCTAGAACATGCTCTCTGATGCTCCCTCTAAGTCCCGTGACAAACCTACGGGTCTTAGTATCTTCTTCTTGCATGCTGAGTGGTGCAAAGAAAAACTACTCCTCAAAGCGCTGTTGATATGCATCTATAGACATCTGTCCCTGATATAAACTCAGGAACTCCTTCTCCATAGAATCTTTGAAGCTTTGGGGAAAGTACTTCTCGAAGAAAGCTTCTTATTTGTAGCCCAGGTCAATAGGGCGTGCTTGGTCAATAGGTAGGCCCTGGTAGATTTCCACCAATGATGTGCATCACCTTTTAGCATGAAGGTGGCACATAATACCTTCTCTTCTTCTGTAATAGTCATCATCAGAAAATTCCTCTCCATTTTGTCGATGCAGTGAGCTGGCCAGAGTGGATTAGACGGTTTTCCTGTTAAACTCCTTGGGCTTCATCTTTAAGAATCTTTCCACCAGTCGGGAGTGGTCCATTGGATTCTGAGGGTATGCCCCAAACGTAAGTTGTGGATACTGGTAATTAACTTGAACTGCTTCAGGACCTGGTACTGGAATCTGTGCAGCTGGTGGTTGATGTGTTTGAGGTGCTGGGAGGTTACCCACCAGTGATGCACTTGTTTGTCCAGTCGGCATTGGTGTAGCATGTGCTGCCTGAAACATAATTCCCATTGCTGCTTGCATTTGAGCCTATGCGTGTTGCATTTGTTGTAGCTGTTGCGCTAGGTTCATAACCACGGTTGCCAGCTCCACTGGTGGAGGTGGCAAGTTTGTAGGATTTTCCTAACCCAAATTTACTAGTGGTGCAACCTGCGGATTACCCTGTGTATATATATTTTCTTGGCTGACTTCCTCCACGGGTGGTGGTGGTGGAACTGCGTTTCGGCTTTTCCTGGTTACTCTATGCCCAGCCATGTTTTCCTTCTGATAATGGTGGCGCTTGAAAATCATTAAAATACGTGAGGCAATCATTTATACTTCATGTAGATACGCTAACCGATGTTATTTTCAAAATTTTCAGATCATTCTGTGAAAAAATGTAGTCTTTTCTATGCAGGGTCGATGGTGGGGGTCGATGGTATGTTCGACCCTCAATGTCCGACCCTGGGAATTCACTTATTTTTCTCGAGAGCCGGGGGTCGATATGGGGGTCGATGGGTGTCCGACCCCTAGGTGCGACCCTTGGTTTTCTGTCAGGTTCCCGAGAGTTGGGGGTCGATACGGGGATCGATATGAGGGTCGATGGTCCTAGTCGAATTCTCCGACCCCGGGGCCAAAAATCAGATTTTTAAGGTTCGATTCTGAGTTCATTTCTCATTCTTCCTCCTCTGTTTCGACTCGTTTCCTTCCCCTGAGTTGCTACAGTGCCAACTCCGCTACATTGGTCATTTTGGTTCCGTGTTTCAACGTCTACATCATTCCTACAGGTATGTCTTCTTACCTTTACCTATTTTTAGGTTTTCTTTTCTAGGTTTTTACTCGTATATCTCGTTTTCTTCAAATTAAACTTTTTCCAGCCGTAAAAATTCGATTTTTATTGGGGGCTTTTGTTATTGGTGACTCAAGGAACGAAAGCCCTCAAAAATATTTGGGTTTCATCGGTTGGTTATCGAGAAAATTGAATTTTTTGCTCTTTTTGCCCTAATTTGTCAAAATTTTCGATTTCTCACAATTTCTTCAAATTGGAATCCATTAGCTAGGATTTCCAACTGTGTAAGTGTTGCAGGATATGTTAGAACCTACGTAAGTCCTCCTGCCCACATGTATGGGTGAAAAGTGAGGCATTTGGCCAACTTACGTCGTTATAATGTCCAAATTTTGGATTTTTCTACCCTACTAACATATTATCTATTTTTGTTTCTTATTTGTAGATACCATGGCTCATACCAAAGTACCCAGAGTTCGCGATCCTCTTCATTTCCGTTCCAATGAAGCCGAGGCATAGTATGCCCACTACGCTCACAAGAAAGTAGAGGGAGGTCGTAAGGTGAACTTGGCTGACTTAGCCTTGTTCAATGTAGATAGAGCATTTGGTGATATGGGATGGCTCCCTGTCATCACTTACGACGCGTGTACCCATCCGGATTTGGTACACCAGTTCTATTTTAACCTCCAAGTGGTGGGGGATTACAATGATGTTGAGAGTGGCAATGAGCTTCGCATCACGAGCTACGTCAAGGGAGTTGACATCGTTTGATTATCGGCAGCTTGCCGACCTACTGGGCATTTCCTATGCTGGCCCCATGGTTTTCTGTGCTCCTGGAGAGCCCCAGTTTTTCTCTCTTCATATGAGGGCCGAGATCGACAGTTAGCTCATCCGACCTTATCGCTCGCAGATAAGAGTGTGCTATCTACGTTCAGATCCACGGGTATATTGCAAGATCATACAGCATAACCTGATACCGCAGTGTGGTCATTACGAGAGGGTCTCCCAGCTGATCCAGTATCTCCTATACTGTACATGCACTCGGCAGCCCGTCTGCCTTCCATACATCATTATGCGTACCATGATCACTGCCACGTTGCCCAGTCACACCGACAACCTTCCTTACGGTCGCATGATCACTACCTTGCTTACTAACCTGGAGGTTGATTTAGTGGATGAGAGGATTCAGGAGAAATCCTTCTCATCGCCTCTAGATTGGGAGGCTATTTGCAAAATGGGCATGCGGGATGCCCAGGTCAGCGATGAGAAGAGGAACGCGATGGTGCGCCCTCACAGTCGCGTAGAGATGGCTAACGCTGAGGCAGCTGCAGTAACCGCTGGAGTTCATAAGGAGCCTGCTGATGATGATGACCGTCTGTACATGGATGTGGACTCCATACCACCTTATTCACCTACACATGCTGCTGGAGCTAGTACTTCTTATGCGGCTGGTCCTTCTCATGCGGCTGGTCCTTCACACCCACCTTCTGATATGATGGAGGAATTGCATGAGATTAGAGAGGCTCAGCGCAGATCTAATCTGAGGATGGGGGAGTTACTAGACGCTCAATGTGTGAGAGTCAATGAGCTACTAGACACCCAGTGCATATCAGACATGAGGATGGGAGAGCTCATAGATGCTCAGCGCCGGTCAGATATGCGGATGGAAGAGATTTTGGGTGCTCAGCACGGGACTGATCAGTGGGTAGCTGATCTTACAGCTAGTCTTCAGACGACCCAAACTCAGATAGCCTGGTTGACTAGAGTCTACGCTGAGGAATATGACAGAGATCGTGAGGCACCGCCTCCTCCTTCACCTCCAGCTTCATGATTTTATTTATTTCCTTTCATTGTACTACAGAGTAACTGTCCGGGTTGTGGACTGTACTCTGCTTTAGCTATTTATATACGTTTGTTTCTCTCTCATTGTATTTAATATTGTTTCTCCTTTAATAGATGCATTATTCTCTTTTCAAATTTGGTCTCAAACATCACTTGTGCTTAGAGTGTGTTAATATTACAGTTTTTACTTTTATCCTATCTCAGTTCACAATTCGACGTGAAAGTATGCTAGGTTAGCGGACACGGCCTGAGATGCTCCAATACCAAGTTGTCACACCCCAATTCTGCACTCTTCAGAATGGTGTGATGAACCACTACCAAACCAATGGTTCAACCAGGATCTCGGACAGACGATACCTGTTTTATCTAAACCTCATACATCCACATTCATAATCAGAATAAATATACAATTACGGAAGTCTTATAGTAAAATGAACTGAGAATCTACTGTGATATTAATATTTAAATAGCAAATTATTCTGTGTCAACTAAGACATAAATAAATATCAAATACATGTCTTTACTAAATCCAAATAATGAAAATAACATCTAATCGAATATACATGAGTTGCACTCGCAAGAGGAGTCATGCGTATCCACTTCATCTTCAACCTCCATCGCCGCCATGTGCCCGTACACTGGAGCATTGACATAATCTTCGACGGTAGTAGTACCTGCATCATTAACTAAAAATATTCAACGTCGAGGGGGTGAGCACACATCATGGCTCAGTGAGCAAAGAAAACAATGCAACAATACATATGCATGCAATCAATTCATATCTTTGGTCTGGTTTAAAGTTTGCAATATGCAATAGAAAGGTTTGGGTGGTCAAAGGTTAACGTTTATTGACCCCTCCTCTATACACAAGTGTGTGACACCGCCTGAAGGTAACGTTTATCGTCGACTCACAAGCACCCAATTCATGAACATTGTACAACAAAGGTTAACATTTATTGTTGTACATTGCCATACCAAAATGTAAGTCCCTGTTGGCAAGGTTTTGCAAACTGGGCTCGCAACTAACCAATCCTAATGCCAAACAGTGTATCCAAGGCCTCACCCCAGCATCCCTCAGAATGTCCATAGAGATAGAGCTAAAGCCCCTCGGTAGAGTCAGAGACTACAAGGACCGAGACCACCTCCCCTGATACTCTACGACGTAATAGTTCTGCTAAACTAATGGCGATACGACAATGCTAATGCACAAGACTTGAGTTAGAGATAGAGCTAAAGTGCCGAGGCCCAGCCTATGATACCCCCCTGATACTCGCTCGCATCAAGTACACCAACCACACACATACATTGACATACCTATTCTTATCATCATCATCATCATCATCATGTTATAAACAATAAAGTAAATATGCATGAACATTAAATAGAAATATCAGATGACATGTTGAATGCACATTACAAGCATGTTTGCATAAAATCAAGCATAGCATTGGACTCAAGAAACAAATCATTTTATTATTAATCAATTAGTTAAGAGTCCTGTTTCCTCACCTTAGCTTGTTAGTGGATCCTCTTTCAAGCTTTAAAATCACCTTTATATTGTTATTATATTGCTAGAGGACCTAAGAAAGTCGATAGAATTTAATTAGAATTAATTCTGAATTTAAAAACGATGCTGTTAACTGGGGGTCGGAGCTAGGGTCTGAGTTATGATCGACCCTGGGTGTGACCACCCCTATTCTGGGCTTCCCGAACACTGGGGGTCAATGCTCAGGGTCTGGTAGGCTTGATTGGCCATCGACCCCCATGCGACCCCCTGTGGGTTTTGTCAATTTTTCTTCCTTCAGCCCATTCTTCGTGTTTGGGGTCCTATGGCTTACTCCTACAGTCCATTCCACACATGTTCTATGGCCTAGAACCATGTTTTATTCACCTATATGGCTTTCATGATTTCCCCCATGGTTTTCCATGCAAACCAAACCATGGGTTGATGGTTTGGGTTTCTCCGAGATCATACCCTCTTCATTATCTACTCTAAGGTCTTTAAAAACTCATGGAAATAGTATCCATACCTGAGAAGATTACTCCTTCTCTGCAACTCTTCTCCTTTTGCTTTCTTTTCTTCTTTCCTTCTCTTCTTCTTCTCTTCCTTCTCTTCTCTTTCTCTCAATTCAATTAGGGTTGTAAAAGGAGTGAAAGAGGCTTAGGGACGTCCTATTTATAGAGTATAAACTCCTAAAATAAGTCCCATTGAGATTAAGAAGGAATCCCATTAAAAAATTAGGAAAGTTTCCTAATTTCTGTTTTTACCGAGTACCGGGGGTCGATAGGGGGGGTCGGAGATCCCGTCGACCCCTGGTCCTTAAAATGTCCAACCCCCCATATAAAACTGGGGGTCTGACTTCTATACTGGGGGGTCCGCCCTCCCTTGCTGGGTATGCAACCCTCCCCTTATTTAAGTGTTTTTGGGTTAGTTTAATACCTAAGATTGTGATCTCCTTCACGCACTTGGTCCATTTGGCTCAACCTTGATGGGTAGACCTGGTTCAAGGTGGTAAAACCAGGTTAGTTTGATACGGGTCTTACAAAACTGGTGAGAGGCACGACGATTCTAGAGTAGTCTTCCATGAATTGTCTATAATACCCAGCTAGTCCTAGGAAACTTTTGGTTTCTGCAACACTCTTAGGTGCTTTCCCTTTCACAATGACTTCAATCATGCTAGGATCCACTTTAATTCCTTCAGCGGATATAACATGGCCTAAGAAAGTGACCTTATTTAGCCAGAACTCACACTTTGTAAATTTGGCATAAAGTTTCTCTTTTCTTAGTCGTTGCAGAGCGGCTCTTATATTCATGACATGAGTTTTCTTGTCTTTGGAGTAGACCAATATATCATTAATAAACACAATGACTGACGTATCCAACATATCATGGAATACCAGATTCATGAGTTTCGTAAATGTTACGGGTGCGTTAGTTAATCCAAAAGACATGACTAAAAATTTATAATGTCCATATCTTGTTCTGAATGCTGTCTTCGGAATATCACCTTCCTTAATCTTCAGCTGATGGTATCCTGATCGGAGATCAATCATGGTGAACACCTTGGCACCTTTCAACTGATCGAACAAGTCATCGATCTGAGGCAAAGGGTATCGATTCTTGATTGTAAGCATATTCACTACCGTCCTTCTTCTTCACAAACAATACCGGCGCTCCCCATGGTGATATGCTGGGTCTAATATAACCCTTGTCCAGTAATTCCTATAACTGTACCTTTAGTTCCTTTAGTTCAGTAGGAGCCATCCGGTAGGGTGATTTAGATACTGCTGTGGCTCCAGGTATCAGATCTATAACGAACTCTGTCGTTCGGTCGGGTAGTAGTCCTGGTAGTTCTTCAGCAAATACATTTGGAAAGTCACACACAACATCAATATCTTCGATTCGTGGTACTTCCTTGGTGAGATCAACCATGGATACTAGATACCCAACTCCTCCTTTTTTGAGGCATTTTTTAGCTTTTAATGCAGAGAGAATGAGTTTTCGTTTACGAAAAAGTCTGGTTCCCACAAAACTAAACTCTGCTCTTTCCTTGTCATTAAATGTTAGTTTCTTCTCTGTACATAATAGGTTTGCAGAATGCCGAGCTAACCAGTCCATTCCCAAGATAACGTCAAAGTCTCCTATCTCGAGTTGAATCAAGGTTGCATCTAAAATCTTCTCGTCGATAAGAACTGGACAAGGTCCAAAACCTTTTTCTAGTTCCACTTCTAATCCCATAGGTGATCGTACAAGCAATTTATAGTCTAAAGATCTGAGGGGTAGATTTAGCTTCTTCCCAAATGACACAGATATAAAAAGAATGAGTAGCTCTAGAATCAAAAAGTACTCTGGCAGTTATGCCATTTATAGGTACGATACCTGTGATTTGTTTTAATTTAGTCTACATACTCACACAAGGTAATACAAAATGAAAGGTTCATGTCATACCTGTGACCACATCAAGCGATGCGACAGCATCCTCAGAAGTAACTGCATAAACTTTTCCTTGTTGGAGCTGCTTTATAGGCTTAGGATACTCCCTTGAATAATGTCCCATTTCATTACAGTTATAGCATTTTACTCCTTCACTATTTTGCTTCTGTTGAGGTTGGACTGTTCAAGTAGTTTTGGCCGCAGCATTAAATCCTTGAGTACGAAAGGGTTTAAATGTCATTGTGTTTCCTCCGTTATAAGAATTTTCATTCGGCTTTTTGATACCTCTATTCTGAGCAAAGTAGCTCTCCCTCTAACTCGATTCTAGCACTCGAGCAATCTTCACGGCTTCATTATAAACTTTCTTTTCTAGTCCCAAAACATGCTCTCGAATGCTTCCCCTAAGTCCCATGATGAACATTCGGGTTTTAGTATTTTCCTCCTGCATGCTAGAGGGTGCAAAGAAAAACAGCTCTTCATAACATTGTTGATATGCATCCACAGTCATCTGTCCCTGATACAAACTCAGGAACTCTTTTTCCATAGCAACTCTGAAACTTCTGGGAAAATATTTATCGAAGAATGCCTCTTTATAGATAACACAGGTCAATTGGGCGTGCTTAGTTAACAGATAACTCCGAGTAGACTTCCACAAGTGGTGTGCATCGCCTATCAGCATAAATGTGGCACACAACACTTTTTCCTCCTCATTAATAGTCATCATCATGAAATTCCTTTCCATCTCGTGGATCCAATGAGCTGGCCACAAAAGATCCGCTGGCTTGCCATTATATTCCTTAGGCTTCATTTTCAAAAAATGTTCGATCAGTCGAGAGTGGTCCAACTGATACTGAGCATAGGCTCCATATGTAGGTGGTTGATACTGGTAATTGCCTTGGGCTACCTCAGGGTTTTGTACTGGAGCTTGTGCAATTGGCGTTTGAGGTGCTTGGGATACCGCGTTGCTACCCCCTGGTACTGGGCTAGCTTGTCTGTCTAGTATAGGTGTAGTATGTACTGTTGAAAAAGCCATTCCCATAGCAGCTTGCATATTGGGTTGCACCTGTTGTATTTGCTGCAGCTGTTGTGCTAGGTTCATTACTACTGTAGCCAAATCTGTAGGTGGGGCTTGTAAGTTTGTAGGATAAGCCTGACCATTAGCTCCTAGTGGTGCCACATTCTGATCCTCTTGTCCTTCAGGATTTTCATGGCTATCTTCCTCCACAGGTGGTGGTGGTGGAATTGGGTTACGTCCTCGCCTGGTTACTCATCGACTAGCCATTTTCTCTTCCCGGTGGTGGTAGTGTCTGATTAATCATAGAACATGTAAGGCAATCACAATATACATCATTCCTATGTCAAAATCCACTTAATCAATGTATAATTTCAATTTTCCAAGTCATATAGTCAAAATACTGTATTTTCCATCGTGTGGTCGATGGTGGGGTCGTAATATGTCCGACCACAGGGTATGCGACCTCACAAAACCTTGTCAGCTCACTGAGAGCCTGTTGTCGATCGTGTGGTCACAATATGTTTGACCACAGGGTCCAACCACACAAGGTCCGTCAGCTAACCGAGAGCCTGTGGTCGATCGTGTGGTCGCAATATGTCCGACCATAGGTGTCACACCCAAATTCCACACTATTCAGAATGATGTGATGAACCGCAAATAAACCAACTGTTCAACCAAGATCTCAAATATGCTGTGTCTATTTGCTTAAACCATACACATCCACAACCATAATCAGAGTAAATAAACATTAGCGGAAGGCTTATATATTAAATGAACTGAGAGTCTAACTGTGATAGAGTAAATAATTATCCAATTATCTCTACAAGGGCTAAGACATAAATCAAAATAATTAAATCAATTACATTGTCTGTATAATTTAAACCAAATCTAATCGAAAACACAAGAGTTGCACTCGCATGATGAATCATGCGACTCCATCATAACTTCAGCGTCCATCGCTGCCGCATGTCTATACATCGGAACATTTATATAATCTTTTACTGTGGTACCTGCATCATCAACTAAAAATATTCGACGTCGAAAAGGTAAGCACACATCACGGCTTAGTGAGCAAACAAAACAATGCAACAAACATATGCATGCATTCAATTCATATCTTTGGTCTGGTTCATAAGCTTGCAATGTGCTATAGAAAGGATAGGTGGCCGCCGCACCTCTATACACGAATGTATGGAACCGCCCAATGGATCAGACACCATTGCTGCCACCACATGCACCAACCATGGAATAGAGATATAGCTAATGTGCTTAGGACCGCACCGCATCACACTTCCCCTAATGCTCTACCCATACCAACACGTAAGCCCCAGTTGGCGAGGGCGTGCAAACTGGGCTCGCAACTAACCAATCCTAATGTCAAAGAGTGTATCCAAGGCCTCACCCCAGCATCCCTCAATACGTCCATAGAGATAGAGCTAAGGCCCTCCGACAAAGTCAGTGACTACACGGTCTGAGACCACCTCCCCTGATGCCCATCGACGTAATAGTTCTGCTAAGGTAATGGTGACACGACGATGTTAGTGGACAAAACTTGAGTAGAGATAGAGCTAGAGTCTAGTGACCAGGATGAACCACAGTGTCAAGTCCTCCCCCTGATGCTCCACTCGCATCAAATACACTAACCACACACATACATTCACATGCCTATTCCTATCATCATCATCATCATCATCATCATCATGTTATAATAAACAAAATTAAATATGCATGAACAACAATAATAGGAATAGTGGATGACATGTGATATACACATTATAATCATATATGCGTAGAATTATTCATAGTATTGGACTCAATAAACGAAAATAGTTTATTATTAGCCAATTAGTTTAGGTCTTGTTCCCTCATCTTTGATTGAGTGTAGATCCTCGTTCAAGCTTTATGAATCAATTTTAAATCACTAGAAAGGCCTAACAAGTTGATTGCTTTGATAGATTTTAATTAGAATCAATTCCAATAAATTTAAACTAATTGAAATCATAGGGTCGCAGGTAGGGTAGCACCTAGGGTAGCAGTTTTCTGTGACCCTAGGGTGTAGGGTCAGACGAGGGGTCTGATACCATTCGACCCTACGTGCGACCACAACCTTCCTAGGACTTCCCAAGGGCATGTGGTCGATCCTGTGGTCTCGTAGGGTCGGTTACCATTCAACTCTACGTGTGACCACATGTATTCTGAGTCAATCATTCATTCTAAAATCAATTCTTTCATGTTTTGATCCTTTGGCTTACTTTCATAGTCCATTCTAAGATTGTTTTATGGCTCAAAACTCCAAGTTTTACACTGTTCATTACCCATAACAATTTCTTCCATGGAATCTCTTGGAACTTGTCTATCGATGGATGATTTGGGTTCCACCTAATCCTATGTTCTTCATAACTATTCTAGGATCTCTTATTCAGGTAAGGAATTAGGTTCATACCTTTATTCAGAGGTTTCTCTAAAGTTTCCTTCTCTTCCTTAGTCTTCTTCTTCAAGTTTCCTTCTGTTCTTCTCTTCTTTCCCTTTCTCTTTCTCTCACTATCAACTAGGGTTGTAAAGGAGTGAAAGAGGATAAGGGACATCCTATTTATAGAGGAAAACCCTCCATAATAAGTCCCAATGAGTTTAGGAAAGATCCCTTTGGAATTAGGAAAGTTTAATAATTTTCAGTTTCTGTCTGTCATCGTAGGGTCAGACGTAGGGTCGCAGGATCCGTCGACCCTACACTTCTTAGTCATCCGACCCTACGACTAAAAATTCATGGGTTAGACTTCTGTTGGGGTGGATCGACCCTACCTGTTTTGGCATGCAACCCTACCTGTTTTGGCATGCAACCCTACCCTCACATTTGCTGTTTTTGGATTAGATTTCATACCTGGTCCTGTGGTTTCCTCACGTACTTGGTCCACTTGGATTGACCATGATAGGTAGACCTGGTACAACGTGGTAAGACCAGTTAGTTCGATACGTGTCTTACAACTCCCCCCTCTTATTAAAAATTTCATCCTCAAAATTTGTACATACCTTCCGAATCTAAAAGGTGTGGATATTGCTTCCACATAGTATTCTTTTCTTCCCATGTGATCTCTTCTATATCTCGGCTTCTCCAGGTAACCTTAACATAGTAGATGTCACGGTTGCGTAGTCATTGAACCTTTTGACTAGTGATTTCAGTTGCTGCTACTTCGAATGTCAAATCATCAGTTAGATCTGGTGGACCCGTTGTCAAAATGTGCATTGGATCTCTGACGTACATCTTTAATAATGAGATATGAAATACATCATGGACACTTGACATAGATGGTGGTAGTGCTAACTGATAAGCCACTTTTCCACGTTTAGCTAAAATCTCATATGGCCCAACATATCTCGGACTTAGCTTCCCTTTCTGTCCGAATTGTTTTAAACCCTGCATAAGTGATACCTTCAAGAATACTTTATCACCTACGACAAACTCAAGGTCTCTGCGTCGAGTATCTGCATAGTGATTCTAACGATTCTGAGCTGTTCTAACTCTTTCCTTGAAAATGTTGACTACTTAACAAGTCTCTTCAACAAATTCTGGTCCAACAATGCTATGTTCTCCAATTTCATTCCAAAACAGAGGGGTTCGATACTTCCTTCCATACAGTGCTTCATAGGGTGACATCTATATAGTAGCCTGATAGTTGTTGTTATAGGCGAACTCGATCAGGGGTAGTTTCTTGTCCCATGAGCCTTTAAAATCAATAACACAAGCTCGAAGCATGTCTTCTAAAATCTAAATGGTACGCTCCGACTGTCCGTCTGTTTGAGGATGGAATGCATTATTGAACTTCAATGTTGTACCCATAGCCTTTTGCAATCCTTCCCAAAACTTTGAAGTCAAGCGTGGGTCTCAATCGGACATAAAGCTTTCAGGTACACCATGTAATCTAACAATGTTATCCACATATAGCTTGGCTAACTTCTCTAGTGTATACTGTGGTCGTATTGCTATAAAGCGAGCTGTCTTAGTCATACGATCTACAATCACCCAGACCGCGTCAACTACTCGAGGAGTCAATGGTAACCCAGTGACGGAATCTATAGTGATGCAGTCTCATTTCCATGCTTGTTCTGGTAGCGGTTGCAATAATCTTGCAGGTCTTTGCTGTTCAACCTTCACCCTCGGACAATTTAGGTATTGAGACACGAATTTAGCTACATCTGCTTTCATTCCTATCCTCCAATATAATTTCTTCAAATCATGATACATCTTTGTACATCCAGGATGTACCGAATAGGCGGTGGTGTGAGCTTCCTTCATTAGTCACTGTCTAATGTCTGAATTTTCTGTTTCATGAACACATACTCTTCCTTTGTACTTCAGTACCTTTTAATCATCCAAGGTAAACTCAGGAGTCATCCTACCTTTTTCGATGTCTTCTAGTACCATTCTCAGATAAGGGTCTGATTTAATAGCTGCTTTCACTTCATCCATTATATCAGGTACAATCTTCAACGTTGCGAACATATTTGAAAACCGATGAACAAATCCTTGGTTGGTTGATTCACCCAATGCATCTATTATGAACTGCTCATTACCATAATTGAATACTTTCCTTGTAGCACACATTGATACAGTCGTGTTAACTTCTCCTTGAGATTTTATCATTGCTTTTCTGCTTAGCGCAGCAACAACTACATTAGCCTTTCCTAGATGATACTGGATATCGCAATCATAGTCCTTCAATAATTCCAACCATCTTCTTTGTCTCATGTTCAACTCCTTCTGATTAGAAAGATAAGTGAGACTCTTATGATCTGACTTAATCTGAAATTTCTCTCCTTATAAATAATGTCTCCATATCTTGACAGCATGTACTACTGCCGCTAATTCCAAGTCATGAGTGGGATAGTTCTTCTCAAGTGCCTTCAGTTGTCTTGAGGCATACACAATTACTTGTTATCCTTGCATAAGTACACATCCTAAACCCAACCCAGACGCATCAGTGTACAAGATAAATGGCTGTCCTTGAATAGGAATAATCAAGATTGGAGCAGATATCAATCTAGCCTTCATTGTTTGGAAACTTTTCTCATATTTATCAATCCAAAATTTTTTTTTCCTTTCTTAGTCAAACTGGTGAGAGGTACGACAATTCTGGAATAGTCTTCCACGAATCGTCCATAATACCCAGCTTGACCTAGGAAACTTCTAATTTCTGCAACGCTCTTTGGTGCTTCCCACTTCACAATGGCTTCAATCTTGCTGGGATCTACTTTAATTCCCTCAGCGGATATAACATGGCCTAAGAAAGCAACCACATTTAGCCAAAACTCACACTTTGTAAATTTGGCGTAAAGCGTCTCTTTCCTTAGTTACTGCAGAGCGTCTCTTAGATTCATTACATGAGTTTTCTTGTCCTTGGAGTAGACCAATATATCATCAATAAACACTATGACTGACGTATCCAACATATCATGGAATACCCGATTCATGAGTTCCATAAAAGTTGCGGGAGCGTTAGTCAATCCAAAAGACATGACAAAAAATTCATAATGTTCATATCTTGTTCTGAATGTTGTCTTTGGAATATCACCATCCTTAATCTTCAACTGATGGTATCCTGACCGAAGATCGATCTTGGAAAATATCTTGGCACCTTGCAACTGATCGAACAGGTCATCGATCCGAGGCAATGGGTACCGATTCTTGATTATCAGCTTATTCAATTCCCGATAGTCTATACACAGTCGAACGCTACCGTCTTTCTTCTTTACAAACAATATTGGCGCTCCCCACGGTGATATGCTAGGTCAGATGTAACCCTTATCCAGTAATTCCTATAACTGTACTTTTAATTCCTTCAATTCAGTAGGAGCCATCCATTAGGGTGATTTAGATACTGGTGCAGCTCCGAGTATCAGATCTATAACAAACTCTGTCGCTCGATCGGGTGGTAGTTCTGGTAGTTCTTCATGAAATATATCTGGAAAGTCACACACAACATCAATATTCTCAATTTGTGGTGCTTCCTTGGTGAGGTTGACCACTGATACTAGATACCCAACTCCTCCTTTCTCTAGGCATTTTCTAGCCTTTAATGCAAAGAGGATGAGTTTCCGTTTACGGGGAAGTTTGGTTCCCACAAAACTAAACTCTGCTCCTTCCTTGTCTTTAAATATCAATTTCTTTTCTACACATAATAGGTTTTACAGAATGCCAAGCTAACCATTCCATTCCCAAGATGACGTCAAAGTCTGCCATCTCAAGTTGAATCAAGGTTGCATCCAAAGTCTTCTCGTCAATAAGAACTGGACATGGTCCATAACCTTTTTCTAATTCCACTTCTAATCCCATCGACGATTATACAAGAAGTTTGTAGTCTAAAGATTTGAGGGGTAGATTCAGCTTCTTTCCAAATGACACAGATATAAAAGAATGAGTAGCTCCAGAATCAAAGAGTACTCTAGCGGGTATGCCATTATTAGGTACGATACTTGTGATTTGTTTTAATTTTAGTCTACATGCTCCCACAATGTAACACAAATGAAAGGTTCAGGTCATACCTGTGACCACATCAGACGATGCGGCAGCCTCCTCAGATGTAACAGCATAAACCTTTCCTTGTTGTAGGTGCTTTCTAGGTTTAGGACACTCCCTTGAATAATGTCCTATTTGGTTGCAGTTAAAGCATTTTACTCCTTCATTGCTTTGCTTTTGTTGCGGTTGAGCTACTGGAGTAGTCTTGGCTACAACAATGAAGCCTTGAGTATGGAAGGGTTTGAATGTCCTTGTATTCCCTCCATTGTATGAATTTCCGTTTGGGCTTTTTATACCCCTATTTTGAGCAAGGTAGCTCTCCTTCTGGCTCGACTCTATTACTCGAGCAATCTGTACTGCTTCATTGTAAACCTTCTTTTCCAATCATAGAACATGTTCATGGATGCTTCCCCTGAGTCCCATGACAAACCTTTGGGTCTTTATGTTTTCTTCCTGCATGTTGGCAGGTGCAAAGAAAAACAGCTCCTCATAACGCTGTTGGTATGCATCCACAGTCATCAGACCCTGATATAAACTTAGGAACTCTCTTTCCATAGAATCTCTAAAACTTTTAGGGAAATACTTCTCAAAGAATGCCTCTTTATATATAACCTAGGTCAATTGGGTGTGCTTTGTTAACAGATAAGTCCGTGTGGACTTCCACCAGTGGTGTGCATCGCCTTTTAGCATGAAGGTTGCACACAACACTTTCTCCTCCTCATTCACTATCATCATCATAAAATTTCTTTCCATTTCATCAATCCAGTGTGCTGGCCGCAAAGGATCTGCTGGCTTTCCATTATATTCCTTGGGCTTCATCTTCAGAAAACACTCAATCAGTTGGGAGTGGTCCAACTGATACAGAGCATAGGCCCCATACATATGTGGTTGGTACTGGTAACTACCTTGAGCTACCTCAGGATTCTGCACTTGAGCCGGCATGACTGGTGTTTGAGGTGCATGGGGTACCGTGTTGCTTCCCCCTAGTACTGTGCTAGCCTGTCCTGTTAGCATAGGTGTCATATGTGCAGCTGGAAAAGCCATGCCTATAGCAGCCTGCATATTGGGTTGCACCTGCTGTATTTGTTGCAACTGTTGTACCAAGTTCATTACCACTGTAGCCAGATCTGTAGGTGGGGCTGATAAGTTTGTAGGATTTTCCCAGCCACTAGCCACTGGCAGTACCATATTCAGATTCTCCTATGTTTCATGACTTACATAGCTGTCTTCCTCTACAGGTGTTGGTGGTGGAATTGGGTTATGGCCTCATCTGGTCACCCTTCGCCTAGCCATTTCCTGTTCTGGTAGTGGTAGTGTCTGAAAACAATCATAGCACATGTGAGGCAATCAATATAAGTTATTCTCAAGTAAAAATCCAACTAATCAATATAAATTTCCAATTTTTCAGATCATTCTGACAAAATACTGTATTTTCCATCGTAGGGTCGATGGTAGGGTCGGTCCTTATGCGACCCTAGGGTATGCGACCCTAATAAACCCTGTCGACTTACCGAGAGCCTAGGGTCAATTGTAGGGTCGATATATGTCCGACCCTAGGTCTAACCCATGGTTCTCTGTCAGATCACCGAGAGCCTAGGGTCAATGGTAGGGTCTGACATAGGGTCGCACATTTTGGTCGAATTCTGCGTTCCTACGATCCAAAATTAAGTTTTTAAGCCCGATTTTGGATTCATTTCCCATTCATTCTCTTTTCTTCCAACTCGAATCATTTCCCTGAGTTGCTACAGTATCGACCCTTAATGTTTGGTGATCTTTCCTTCCGTTCGCAACTTCCGCCCCTTCTCTTCAGGTATGCTCTCTACTGTTTCACATTTTTAAACTCTCCAAAATAGGCTTTTCGCCTAATACATCGTTTTCTTCAAATTAAACTTTTTCCAACCATAAAAATTAAATTTTTATTTAGGGCTTTTTCTATTGGTCACCCAATGGATGAAAGCACTCAAAAATATTTGAGTTTCATCGGTTGGTTATCGAGAAACTTGAGTTTTTCTATTTTTGACCTAATTTTTGAGATTTTTCGAATTTATTGAAATTTCATCAAATTCAATATTTCTAGATTAAATTTCCAATTGTATGAGCTTTGCAGGATGGTTTGGAACCTATGTAAGTCCTCCTGCCTAGTTGTTTGGGTGAAAAGTGAGGCTTTTGGCCAAATCATGCCGTTATAATGTTGAAATTTTTAGTTTTTTACCATTACTAAAATCTTATTTGTTTTTTTGTGTCTTGACAGATATTATGGCTTGTACCAAGGTGCCTAGGGCTCATGACCCAGTTCGTTTTCGCTCCAAAGAGGCCGAAGCTCAGTATGCTGTGAGGACAAAGATGGAAATCTGTAGAAGTCGCCACCTAGATTTAGGTCTAGGACCTTAGAAATGTGAAATCTCACCCTAAGATAAGACTTCGATTGACTCATGACCCTTAGATTGGATTTCTGGTCCATCAGAGATTGGGTAAGCATCAGGTTACGATTATGGGAAGGGGTTAGGCACCCAAACCGCCCGATCGAAATCGGTCTCCTATGCCTTTCCTATGCTAGACTCTATCTGTTAAACCAAACCAAACCAAGTGGTTTGATATCATTGAACCGAATCTGTATCCATCAGATTGCCTACGTATTACGGAATTATTCCAAAAATCAGGTTTACCATCGTAGTTCAGGGGTTATTAAAGTTTATGGCTGTGATTTATGCTTGTGCATGATTAAGTTTATTGTTCAAGTTGAAATTTATGCTTGGAAGGCTGAGAAAACCCTATGGGTTAGGATCTAGATAGTCCATGTGGACTGATAGATAGTCCTAGTGGATCTAAGGATAACCCTATTTGCGTTGAAATATGGATAACCCATTCTGGGTTGGAATGTGGATAACCCTATGTGGGTCAAAATGTGGACCAATATCCTAGTGGATCTATGGATAGTCCAAGTGGACTAAGGTTTGGATCCGAATTTGAGATTCTCCCAAATGGCCTACGTATCCTAGGGTTTGCCCTAGGAATCAGAATCCACGTAGTTCGACTGGATAACCCTATTTGGGTCAAAATGTAGGTAAGTATCCTAGTAGATCTATGGATAGTCCGAGTGGACTAAGGTTTGGATAACCCTTTTTGGGTTGAAATATGGATAAATATCCTAGTGGATCTATGGATAGTCCGAGTGGACTAAGGTGTGGATAAATATCCTAGTGGATCTATGGATAGTCCGAGTGGACTAAGGTGTGGATCCGAATTTGGGATTCTCCCAAATGGCCTATGTATCCTAAGGTTTGCCCTAGGAATCAGAATCTACGTAGTTCGAAACTCTGGGTTTAAATGGGAATGGATATCCTAGTGGATCTATGGATAGTCCGAGTGGACTAATGTGGATTCGAATTTGGGTTTCTCCCAAATGGCCTACGTATCCTAGGGTTTGACCTAGGAATCAGAATCTGCGTAGTTCGGGACTCTGGGTTGAAATGCGAATGGATATCCTAGTGGATCTATGGATAGTCCGAGTGGACTAATGTTTGGATCCGAATTTGGGATTCTCCCAAATAGCCTACGTATCCTAGGGTTTGACATAGGAATAAGAATCTACGTAGTTCAAAAGAATAACCTGTTCTAGGTTAGAAAGTGAGAACCTATTCTAGGTTTGGGATTGAGAATCTATTCTAGGTTTAGGGTTTAGAACCTATTCTAGGTTTAGGGTTTACCGAGGGGCAAAATCATCCTAAATTACCCTTTTCATCCTGAATTCTAATTTTGGAAAGTTTGGCAAAGCATTTTCTTTCTTTATTAAGGTTTTTATTATCCCCATTATGCCCTTCCCAAGAATGTGGGTGCCTAAATGCACGTCCCCACACCTAGATTGTCTTCTAGAAGTGTGCAAATATGGCAGTTCGACTAGGGTGTTGCATAAAATAAGTTATTGCCAAAAAAATAGAATATTCTATCTAAATATGGCACATAAAATATTTATGGCAAGAAATTCACATACAGTAAGATTGTTTAAAAAATCTTTCAAATATGGCATGTATTGCAAATAAGGCAAGAGCCTATATGGCATGATCTTGTATGCTATCTTCTAAGCATGGCAAGACCCTAATTACTATTTTCTTTTCATATTTAGGGTTTTCTACCCTAATTGCTATTTTCTTTCCATTTTTTTAGGATTTTCTACCCTAATTTCTATTTTCTTTCCATTTTAGGGTTTTCTACCCTAATTGCTGCATTCTTTCCATTTTTTAAGGTTTTCTACCCTAATTGCTATTTTCATTCTATTTTATGGTTTTCTACCCTAATTGCTATTTTTTTTCCATTTTTTTAGGGTTTTCTACCCTTATTGCTGTTCTTTCCATTTTTAGGGTTTTCTACCCTAATTGTTATTTTCTTTCCATTTTTTAGGGTTTTCTACCCTTATTGCTGTTCTTTCTGTTTTTAGGGTTTTCTACCCTAATTGTTATTTTCTTTCCATTTTTTAGGGTTTTCAACCCTAATTGTTGTTCTTTCCATTTTTAGGGTTTTTTACCCTAATTGTTATTTTCTTTCCATTTTTTAGGATTTTCTACCCTAATTTTTGTTCTTTCCGTTTTTAGGGTTTTCTACCCTAATTATGGCAATTAACATCCAACTATGGCAATGAACATCCAAACATGGCAGTGTATCTAAAAAAAACACTCATGATGAAAAATTCAATGGTATAAATCACTATTGATGGTAATCTAACCGGTCAGATGCATTAAAATCAACCATGATGATAATCTAATGATTTAGATGCATTTAAAACATTCATAGTGAAGATCCAACGGTTCAGATTCATTTAAGACACTCATAATGAAGATCCATTGGTTTGGATCAAGCATCAACATATCTAAAATCAATGGTCCAGATTTTCTAATTCAAACATCCAAGATCAATGACCCGATTTTATCATTAAAGCATCCAAGATCGATGGCCAAATTTTATCTCATAAAAATTCATAATCAGAGGCCATGATCAATCACTTAAGGAAAATCTAAATCAAAAGCTAGATCAATCACCTTAAGATTTCGAATCATATGGCTCACAATTGATCAAATAAAAATTCATTCAATATCAATGGCTCAAATTAAATTTAACATTACATCCTTATCAGATTAACATCAATGGCTCAAATCATATGACCATTTCATGGCATCATATGATCAAACAAAAATTATCATCCAAAAACTCAATTTCATGGGAGAGAAGATTAGGTGATAAATTTACGGATCAAGGGGGATTGCAATGGATATGAAGTAGCAAGTTGGGATAATGGCTGCAAGTGATAGGATGTTACAGTGGTACACCGAATCAGGTAAGTGAATGGTGGCATTGATAATAAAAAGAATGAAAGAGGAGAGGGTTTACCTGGTTTGCAGATCCCTGAACCTTCTGCTCTTCTTCTTCTCCCTTTTTTTTCTCCCAAAACCGAGCCCTTAGAAAAGCTCACGTTTCCTCCTTTTTCTTTCCCTCTTTTCTCTCTCTTCTCCCTTTCTTTTCTCCCAAAATCGAGCCCAAAAGAAAAATCCTCATTCACTTTTTTTTCTCTTTTCTCTCTCTTCTTCCCTTTCTTTTCTCTCAAAATCGAGTCCAAAAGAAAAAATCCTCCTCCCTCACGTCTCTTCCTTTTCTTTTATTCTCTTTTGGAAATCCAAAAAATCTTTTTTTGATTATCTCAATCTCCCTCTCTCTTTTCACGTCTCCCTCTCCCCTCTTTTTTTTTCCTTTTTTTTCTCCAAAAAATCTTTTGGATTATCTCAATCTCCCTCTCTCATTCACATCTCCTCTCTCCCCTCTTTTTTCCTTTTTTTCTCCAAAAAATCTTTTGGATTATCTTAATCTCCCTCTCTCTTTCACGTCTCCTCTCTCCCCTTTTTTTTCCTTTTTTTTTTCTCCAAAAATATCTTTTGGATTATCTCAATCTCCCTCTCTCTTTCACGTCTCCTCTCTCCCCTCTTTCTTTCCTTTTTCTTCTCCAAAAAATCTTTTGGATTATCTCAATCACCCTCTCTCTTTCACGTCTCCTCTCTCCCCTCTTTTTTCTTTTTTTTTTCACCAAAAAAGTTTTTTGGATTATCTCAATCTCCCTCTCTGTTTTACGTCTTTCTCCCCTTCTCTTTCTTTCCTTTTTTTTCTCAAAATCTTTTGGATTTTATCATTTATATATAATAATATATTATATACATATATACACATATATCTAATAACATACATATATATATAGTATACAATATATATAATATATATAGATACTAAGCACATAGATGAACTGATTCAAAAATGGGTTGAGACTGGGTTGGACCAGAACTGGCTTGAACTGAGTTGACTGGATTGATTAGAATTAATTGGATTTTCTCACTCTATTATTTCATGGGCCATTTCCGCTGTCATCCCGCATGGAATTTTTCGATAGCCTTTATTCCAAATTTTCTACGTTCACTCTGTAGAAAATAAAAAATGAGGAATATTGGAGCTTGAATCAACTCATTTGGAAATAAAATGGTCGACTTATGAATTTTTGAAGTTTAAGCGGACCAATTATCGACAATTTAGCTGACCATTCTGCATGAGATCCTTCGGAGGCTTCTACCGAAAATATTTTACGTCCACTTTGTAGAGCACTAAAAATGGAACATAATGAGACTGAAATCACCTGATTTGGATATGGGATGATCAAAATATGAATTTTTGAAGATTAAATGATCATTTCCATATGTAATTTTGCATGGGACCTCCGGAGACTTCTACCCAAGATTTTCCACGTCTACTTTGTAGAATATCACAAATGAAGAATAACGACTTTGGAATCATCTGAATCCAATGTAGAACGGAAAAGATATGAAGCTTTGAAGTTCTAACGATAACTTTGCATGCAAGCTTGCATGGGACCCACTGGTGACTTCTACAGGAAATCCTTTATGTCCACTTTGAAGAGGACTAAAAATAAGGAATAATGGTACTTAAACCATATGATTCAGATGTCGGATGATCAAGATATGATGATTTCAAATTCAAACAATCCAACTTACGATAATTTGCATGAAAGCCCCTGGGATTATTTATAATAATTTCAGAAACCTCCCTTATATGTATCATCCGACTAAAATGGTCCTATCTTCTTCATTTGATATCAGAATTAAGCAATTCTGGTATCATTTCGAAGATAATTCCATGACCTATGCAACCATGTAGATTACAGCCTGTGACCTCATTATGGGGCCCACTGAAAACTACCTCAAAGTCGTAGCCAAAACCCAAATTTTCACTTATCTTTCTTCCTTTGCTGTCTACACACTAGTAAGACATTGTTCAGTTGGAAATGGCAAAAATGGGGTGCTTACATATGCTTGCTATGAGCATAAGAAAGTAAAGGGGGGTCGCTGTGTGAACTTGGCTAGTCTATCCTTGTTCAACGTGGAGGGTGCTTTTGGTGACATGGGCTGGCTCCCTTTGATCACTTATGAGGCTTGTACCCGTCCTGATATGGTGAGACAGTTCTATTGAAATCTCCAGGTAGTGGGGGATCACAACGACACAGAGAGAGGTAGGGAGCTCAGGATCACTAGCTACGTCAAAGGGGTGGAGGTCTCATTTAATAGCCAATAGTTGACTGATCTTTTGGGCATATCAAATGATGGCCCCTTGTTATACTGTGCTCCCAAGGAGCCCCAGTTCCTATCCTTCGAGATGCATGCTGAGATTGACAGTCAGCTCATCAGAGATGATCGCTGGGAGATGAAAGCGATCAACCTACGTCAAGAGCCTCGGGTGTACTGCAAAATTATCCAGCACAACCTGATACCCTAGAGTGGACATTATGAGAGGATCTCCCAGTTGACTCAGTATGTCCTCTACTGTATTTGCACCAGGCAGCCTGTCTGTCTTCCTTATATCATTATCCGGACGATGATCCGTGCTACGTTGCCTGGTCAGTTGGGCAACCTACCCTACGGATGTTTGATCACCACATTGCTCACCCGCCTACACGTTGACTTAGTAGATGAGAGGATTCAGGAGAAGACCTTCTCATCGAATCTTGGCTGGGAGGCCATCTGTAAGATGGGTTTTTGGGATGCTCAGGTCAGTGATGATGAGAGGAACGCTCTGGTATGTCCTCGTACTCGAGTAGAGGTAGCAGATACCACGACGGCAGCAGTAGCAGGGGTCCCTTGGGGTTATGGTGAGGATGAGGATCGTATGTACATGGATGTAAACTCCATACCTCCTCTGTCACCTCCACATTCTACTGGAGCTGGTCCATCTCAGGCTCCTTCACATATGGCTGGTCCTTCACACCCACCCTCTGATGATAGATGGGGCTACTGCGCGAGATTAGAGAGGCTCAGCGCGTGATTGATCTGAGAGTGGGAGAGCTTCTAGATGCTCAGCGTGCTACTGATGGGAGAGTAGGCGAGCTCCTAGATGCTCAGCATGCGTCCGATCAGCTGATGGCCAAGTTGACAGCTAGTCTCTAGACGACCCAGACTCAGGAAGCCTGGTTGACTAAAGTGTATGCTGAGGACTATGACAGAGATTGTGAGGCACCTCCTCCTCCAGCACCGCCAGCTCCATGAAGTACCTTTTCTTTCATTTTTTTCTTTGTACTACAGAGTAACTGTCTGAATTGTGGACAGTACTCTGATTTGGGTATTTATATATATATATATATATATATATATATATATATATATATATATATATATATATATATATATATATACGTTGCTTTTTACTCGAGTGTATATGAAACTTGTTTCTCCTTTTATATATGTATTATTCTCTTTCTTCATTTTGTCTCAAACAACACAGGTGCTTATGGTGTGTTATTATTATAGCTTTTAAATTTTATCCTAACTCTGTTCACGAACTTTTGTGGAAGTATACTGGTTTAATAGACAGCGCCTGAAAGCTCTGATACCAAGTTGTCACTCCCCAATTCCACACTATTCAGAATGGTGTGATGAAGTGTAAATAAACCAATGGTTTAATCAGGATCTCAAATAGGTTGTGTCTGTTTGCTTAAACCATACACATCCACAACCATAATTAGAGTAAATAAACAATAGCGGAAGTCTTATATATTAAATGAACTGAGAGTCTAACTGTGATAGAGTAAATAAATTATCCAATTATCTCCACAAGGACTAAGACATAAATTAAAATAATAAAATCAATTACATTGTCTATAGAATTTAAACCAAATATAATCTAAAACACAAGAGTTGCACTCGCATGACGAATCATGCGACTCCATCATAACTTCAGCGTCCATCGCCGCCGCATGTCCATACATTGGAGAATTTATATAATCTTTTACTGTGGTACCTGCATCATCAACTAAAAATATTCAACGTCAAAAGGGTGAGCACACATTACGGCTCAGTGAGCAAACAAAAGATTGCAACAAACATATGCATGCATTCAATTCATATCTTTGGTCTGGTTCATAAGTTTACAATGTGCTATAGAAAGGATAGGTGGTCGCCGCACCTCTATACACGAATGTGTGGAACCGCCCAATGGATCAAACATCATTGCCACCCCCACATGCACCCACCATGGAATAGAGATAGAGCAAAAGTGCTTAGGACTACTCCGCATCACACTTCCCCTGATGCTCTACCCATACCAATACATAAGCCCCTGTTGGCGAGGGCTTGCAAACTGGGCTCGCAACTAACCAATCCTAATGTCAAATAGTGTATCCAAGGCCTCACCCCAGCATCCCCAATACGTCCATAGAGATAGAGCAAAGGCCCCCCGACAGAGTCAGAGACTACACGGTCCGAGACGACCTCCCCTGATGCCCTACGACGTAATAGTTCCGCTAAGGTAATGGCGATTCAACAATGTTAGTGGATGAGACATGAGTAGAGATAGAGCTAGAGTCTGGTGACCAGGATGAACCATAGTGTCACGTCCTCCCCATGATGCTCCACTCGCATCAAGTACACTAACCACACACATACATTTACTTGCCTATTCTTAGCATCATCATCATCATCATCATGTTATAATAAACGAAATTAAATATGCATGAACAGTAATAACAGGAATAGTGGATGACATGTGATGTGTACATTACAATCATATAAGCATAGAATCATTCATAGTATTGGACTCAATAAACGAAAATAGTTTATTATTAGCCAATTAGTTTAGGTCTTGTTCCTTCACCTTTCAATGAGTGTAGATCCTCGTTTAAGCTTTATGAGTCACTTTTAAATCACTAGAAGGCCTAACAAGTCGATAGATTCAATAGATTTTAATTAGAATTAATTCTAATAAATTTAAAAAAAATGAAATCGTAGGGTCACAGGTAGGGTAGCACCTAGGGTAGCAGTTTTCTGCGACTCTAGGGTGTAGGGTCGGATGTGGGGTCGGATACCATTCGACCCTACGCATGACCACACCCTCCCTGGGACTTCTCGAGGGCATGTAGTCGATCCTATGGTCTCGTAGGGTCGGTTATCATTCGACCCTATGTGCGACCACACGTATTCTGAGTCGACCTTTCATTCTAAAGTCCATTCTTTCATGTTTTGATCCTTTGGCTTACTTTCATGGTCCATTCTAAGATTGTTCTATAGCTCAAAACTCTAAGTTTTACACTGTTCATTGTCCATAACAATTTCTTCCATGGAATCTCTTGGAACTTGTCCATGGATGGATGATTTGCGTTCCTCCTAATCCTATGTTCTTCATAAATATTCTAGGATCTCTTATTCAGGTAAGGAATTAGGTTCATACCTTTATTCAGAGGTTTCTCTGAGGTTTCCTTCTCTTCCTTAGTCTTCTTCTTCAAGATTCCTTTTATTCTTCTATTCCTTCTCATTATCTTTCTCCCACTTTAAATTAGGGTTGTAAAGGAGTGAAAGAGGCTAAGGGACGTCCTATTTATAGAGGAAAACCCTCCATAGTAAGTCCAAATGAGTTTAGGAAAGATCCCCTTGGAATTAGGAAAGTTTCCTAATTTCTGGTTTCTGTCTGTCATCGTAGGGTCGGACGTAGGGTCGCAGGATCCGTCGACCCTACACTTCTTAGTCATCCGACCCTATGACTAAAAATTCATGGGTTGGAAATCTGTTGAGGTGGGGTCAACCCTACCTGTTTAGGCATGCGACCCTACCCTCACATTTGCTGTTTTTGGGTTAGTCTTCATACCTGGTCTTGTGTTTTCCTTACGCACTTAGTCCACTTGGCTCGACCATGATAGGTAGACCTGGTACAAGGTGGTAAGACCAGTTAGTTCGATATGATTCTTACAACAGGGTCCGACCATACGAGGTCTGTCAGCTCAACGAGAACCTGTGGTCAATGGTGGGGTCGGTCGTGTGGTCGCAGATTTGGTCGTTTTGCGACCATACGACCCCAAATCAGGTTTTTAAACCTGATTTTTGGAGTCATTTTCACTTTGTCTTTTGCTTTCAACTCGACTCGCTTCCACTGAGTTGCTACTGTATCGACCACTTGTGTTTGGTGATTCTTTCTTCTATTCACGACCTCTGCTCCGTTCCTTTAGGTATGTTCTCTTCTGCTCCTCATTTTTAAGTTTTCAAAACTAGGTTTTTCTCTATTTATAGCGTTTTCTTTAAATTAAAATTTTTCTAATCGTAAAAATTTGATTTTTATTGGGGGTTTTTGCTATTGGCCACCCAATAGACGAAAGCCCTCAAGAAAATTTAGGTTTCATTGATTTGTTTTTTAGAAATTTGAAATTTTCAATTTTCAACCAAATTTTTGAGATTTTTCCAAATTGTCAAAATTTCTTCAAATTTGATCTTCTTAGATTGAATTTCCAACTGTATGAACCTTATAGGATGGTTTTGAACATATGTAAGTCCTCCTGCCCAACTGGTTGGGTAAAAAGTGAGGCTTTTGGCCAAATCATGCCGTTATAATGCCAAAATTTTGAGTTTTTCTCTATAATTCATATCTTGTCTATTTGTCTGTGTCTTTGCAGATAGCATGGCTCACACCAAGGTTCCCAGAGTTCATGATCCTATTCGCTTTTGGTCTAATGAAGCAGAGGCTCAGTATGCTCGTTATGAGCGTAAAATGGTGGAAGGGGGTCGTTGTGTAAACTTGGCTAATTTAGCCTTGTTTAATGTGGAGGGTGCTTTTGGTGATATGGGTTGGCTTCCCATGATATTATGTGAGGGTTGCACCTGTCCTGCTCTGGTGAAGCAGTTTTATTGCAATCTTCGGGTAGTGGGTGATCCGAATGACACAGACAGGGGTAGGGAGCTCAGGATCACCAGTTATGTTAAAGCGGTGGAGATCTCCTTTAACTGGCAGGAGTTGGCTGATCTCCTGGGTATATTAAATGATGGCCCCTCGGGATACTGTGCACCCAAGGAACCCTGTTCTTATCTTTGATGATGCGTGCAGAGATTGATCGTCACCTTCTTAGAGATGATCGCTGGGAGATGAAGGCAATCAACCTACGGCCAGAACCTCGGGTGTACTGCAAGTTTATTCAGCACAACCTGATTCCTCTGAGTAGGCTGAGAAGATTTCCCAGTTGGCCCAGTATCTCTTATACTGCATATACATTAGGCAGCCCGTGTGCCTTCCATATATTATCATCAGGACGATGATCCGTGCTGCGATGCCTGGTCAGATAGGCAACCTACCCTATGGGCGTTATCACTACCCTGCTCACTCGCCTGCATGTTGATTTAGTGGATGAGAGGATTCATGAGGATACCTTCTCATCTGACCTTGACTGGGAGGCCATCTGCAAGATGGGGATGCGAGATGCGCAGGTTAGTGACGAGGAGAGGAACGCTATGGTACATCCCCGTACATAGGTAGAGATAGCAGACGCTGAGGTGGCAGCAGTAGCAGTAGGGGTCAATGGGGGTGATGCTGAGGATGATGATCGTATGTTCATAGATGTAGACGCCATACCTCTTCCGTCACCACTGCATTTCACTGGAGCTGGCCCTTCTCGGGTTCCTTCCCACTCAGCTGGTCCTTCGCACCCACCACCAGATGACGTGATGGGACTGTTGCATGAGATTAGGGAGGCCCAATGCGCTACTGATCAACGGATGGCTGATCTGGCAGCTAGTCTCCAGGTGACCCAGACTCAGGTAGCCTGGCTTACGAGGGTGTATGCTGAGGACTATGATCGAGATCGTGAGGCACCTCCTCCTCCAGCACCTCCAACACCTCTAGCTCCATGATGCCTTTATTTCTTTTTCCTTGTACTACAAAGTAACTGTCTGGATTGTGGACCGTACTCTGATTTGGATATATATATATATATATATATATATATTGTTTTTATTCGATGTGTATATGAAACTTGTTTCTCATCTTAATAGTGCATTATTCTCTTTCTTAATTTTTGTCTCATCCAACACAAGTGCTTATAGTGTGTTCTTATTAAAGCTTTTAAATTTATCCTAACTCAGTTCACAAACTCTTGTGGAAGTATACAGGTTTAATAGACAAAGCCCGAGAGCTCTAATACCATGTTATCACACACCAATTTTGCACCAACAAATGTTGTGATGAACCGTCTATGATCCAACGGTTCAACCAGGATCTCAAATAGGCTATGTCCCTTTTGCTTAAACCATACACATCCACAACCATAATCAGAGTAAATAAACAATAACGGAAGTCTTTAATATTAATGAACTTAGTATCTAACAGTGATATCGTAAATAAAGTATCCAATTATCTCCAAAGGACTAAGACATAAAATAAAATAAATTAATCAATTACATCTTCTGAATAATCCAACTAATAAATCTAATCAAAGACGCATGAGTTGCACTCGCACGATGAATCATGCGACTCCATCATAGCTTCTGCATCCATTGTCGCAACGTGCCCGTACATTAGAGCATTCATGTAATCTTCTACAGTAGGACCAGCATCATCAACTAAAAATATTCGACGTCAAAAGGGTGAGCACACATTATGGCACAGTGAGCAAACAAAACAATGCAACAAACATATGCATGCATTCAATTCATATCTTTGGTCTGGTTCATAAGTTTGCAATGTGCAATAGAAAGGATTGGTGGCCGCCGCACCTCTATACACGAGTGTGTGAAGTCACCCAATGACTCAAACACCATTGTCATCCCACATACCCCATCATGGAATAGAGATAGAGCAAAAGTGTCTGGATCAAACACCGCATGACACTTCCCCTGATGCCTTGCTCATACCAACACGTAAGCCCCTATTGGCGAGGGTTTGCAAATTGAACTCACAACTAACCAGTCCTAATGTCAAACAGTGTATCCAAGGCCTCACCCCAGTATCCCTCAATACGTCCATAGAGATAGAACTAAGGCCTCCCGACAGAGTCATAGTCTACACGGTCCTAGACCACCTCCCCTGATGTCCTACGACGTAATAATTCTGCTAAGGTAATGGCGATATGACGATGTTAGTGGACAAGACTTGAGTTGAGATAGAGCTAGGGTCTGGTTGTAAGAACCGTGTTCTAAAACTGGGTCTAAACCATGGTTTTATATGATGATAGGTGTCCCAATCATAGCCGGACCGGAAGGCGAAGCCGGGTGATGAACCATGCTAAATTTTAGGTACAAGAACCACTCAAATTTGATAAAAACTCATACCGGTCTGACTATACCGGTCTGAGTCAGTCAGACCAGTATGGTGCAAACGGTATGGTATACCGATCTTAGTATACCGGTCTGAGTCACTCAGACCGGTATGTGCGACCGGTATACTTATTTTTGGTGGGAGACGGACTCCAGTGGGTCCCTCACTCCGAATGGAAACTTGAAAAGTTTCCAATCATGGAAAACCTTCCCAAGAACAGCCCTCTTCTATTTATGGAGATGATCACACTCCATTGATCCTTCTCAAACCCTAGCCGTCTGGAGAAGAGTTGAGAAGGATCAAGGAGGAAGAGGCCATCCAGGAAGGAGACTTCAGTGGAGGAGCAAGCCGCCAACCGACAAACACCGCCGGTAAGTTCTCTATACTATTAGTAATATCAGGATGTCGGATCGGAGCCGCAAAGCGGCGCAGCGATCCAAAAAGCCTAGGATTTCCATTAGTTTTCTCATTCGGATCTAATCTAGGTTTGATACGGCATTTTAGTCGAAATCAAAAGACTAATAGAGTATTTGAATCTTAGAATGGGTTAGGAGAAACCCTAGAAATTGAGCCAATGACCAAAGGGAAAGGGAGATTCGAGATCGGGTTCTCGGCCCCAAACTCTAATTAATTAATTAACCAGTAAACCTTTGCAACTAAAATTATATATGAGTTTCATTGCTTGATATATGTGCATTTCACATGCCATGTAGTTACTTCTTTTGTTACTATTATCTGTTCATGCATTTCATATGCTAGCATTGTTGGATGTTAGGCATGTGTATGTTTTAGTTAGTGTGTGGAATGTGAAGGGGAGTGGAACCCTGGATATATCCACAGCTAACGCCTTTTCGTATCGCCATCTACCTTAGCAGACTTAGTACGAAAAGGGTATCAGGGGGAGGACGTGGGATTGTGGTTCTTCTTGCCTGCCAGACTTGAGCACTATCTCTATGTCGTAGGGAGCCATGCTAGGGTAGGGCCATTGATACTGTATTGACATTTAGGACTGGTTAGAAACGGAACCCACTTGCAAGCCCTTACCAGTAGGAGTTTAGGTATTAGTACGGTGTGGGATATCAGGGGGAAGACGTGGGATTGTGGTTCTTCCTGCCCGCCAGACTCGAGTCCTATCTCCATACCAGAGTGAGTAATGTGGGGCAACAGCAGTAGTGTGGTAGGTGCTTGATTGTTGGGTGTGCTCACACTCTCGTGCATGGAGGTGCGGTGGCCGCCAAACCTTACCATAGCATATTTGCAAGTTATACTTGACCCAAATTGTAATGTTATCTGATGCATTTTTGTATGTTGCATTTGTCTTGTACTTTACTGAGCTAAGTTGTGAGCTCACCCGAATATATATATTCTTCTTTTCAGATTTGGATGCAGGTTACATAGTTGATGACTTCGTGACTACCCTAGCATAAGGTATAGTTGCTGCCATTGATACCCAAGAAGTAGAGGACGAGCATGACGCATCATGCGAGTGATCCTTTTGTGTTTTTCTTTAGAGGGGATTTTATTTTTGAACGATACATTGTAATACTTTCATTATTTAAATTTATGAATGATGGAATAAGTTGAATAATTATTTTAAATTACCACATTGATCTCATTTCATTTATTTATATTCCGCTGCTATGTTTTAATCTCTGATTATGTTAGACTGCTTGGGAATGATTGGTTGACACGGTCTATTGAGATCTTGGTGTGAATCGTGGTTTAGAGCCGGTTCACTCACACTTCTGGTTCAGTCGGAATTGGGGTGTGACAACTTGGTATCAGAGTGTTAGGCTCTGTCCAGCTAATCATTCTGCATCTAACTGTGTCCAATGAGCTGAGTTAGGAAAATTAAAAACTTTAATAAGAACACACCATAAGCTTGCTTGTTGCCTGAGACTTAAGAAAGATGCATAATATACTATTAATGGAAGAACAAATATAAGCACTGAAGTAGTAAGAGAAACAAATAACCATTTCATAAAATTTTTTTGTTATATACAAGTGAACAACAGAGTATAGTCCACAAGTCGGACAGTTACTCTAGTAACAAAATAAACCACATGAAAAAAAAAAAAAACTACATCTGACTATGGTGGTGTCGCGGGCGTGGATGGTACCGGGTCTGCAATATCATAATCCTGCTCGTACACCACTCTGAGCCAATGAACCTGGTCCTATATGACCCATAGGCTACGAGCTAGATGCCCCAACTCCTAACCCATCTCTCTCTGAGTATCTAGGATACCTCTCTGAGTATCTCTGATCCCCATAAGCATGCTCATAACTGGGTCCGAAGGGGGATGAGATGGTCCAACAATTGGAGAAGGCCTAGAGGGTCCTGCAATTGGAGAATGCTGGGGTGCAGGTGCTAGGATGTCCTCCATGTGTGCACCCCCATCATCTCTCATCTCGGCTGCCTCTGCTGCTGCTGCAGCTGCTGCTACTGCAAGGGCCGCATGGTTCCTAGGTAGGAGAGGACGAGCCTGTAACTCCTCGTCACTGAGCACTAGGTCGTCCATCTGCATCTTATAGATGGCCTCGGCATCTATATCAGAACTCATGGTGATCTCCACAGCCATCTCACCCAGCATATCCACACCCAGACGCTGTAGCAAAGCTGTGATCAATCGACCATATGAGAGATTACCCGACACACCAGGCATGGCTACATAGATCATAACCCGCATAAGCAAGTAAGGTAAACAAATCCGGTGCCGAGTAGCCACACAGTAGGTGAGGTACTGAGTCAACTAGGATAACTCTCCATAGTGTCCACTCTAGGGAACAAAGTTATGCTGAATGATCCGGCAGAAAAAGGCGAGGCTGAGGACGTAGGTTGGAAGCCAACATGACTCTACCTGGTAATAAGATCTGCTCAGCTATGGCTGCTCTCATGCCCTCCGAATGATATCCTTTGGCTCTGGGCAGACAATAAATGAGTTTTTCATCGTCAGGAATCTCCAGAAATGCAGCTAGTTCAGCTGCGTTAAATGAAATCATCACCCCTTTCACATAGCTGGTGATGCAAAGGTCTCTGGCATGCTCCCAATCATTTAAGTCACCTTCTACCTCCAAGTTGGCAAAGAACAACTTCACCAAGCTAGGGTGGGTAGTCTCTCTATACTGGATGAGGGGTAACAAACCTATTATCCCAAAAGCCGCCTCAACATCGAAGCGATGAAGATGCTCCAAGTTGACAAAACGGCCTGCTTGGATACGTTTTGCTCGAAACCATGCTAAGCGTGAAGCGGCCGCCATCGACCGAAAGTACCTCTCATCATATAAGACAGGTGGGGGGTGTGGCCTGTGCATACCAGGCATAAATGATCGTTTCCCCGCTCCACGGCGTCTAGACATAGTGTATCTGTTAAACAAAGAACAAGAGTCAGTTAGAGACAAATTCAGAAAAATTTCGACAGTGTTACAATAGAAAATGGTGGGAAAGCCTAAAAAACACACCCAGTATGAATGGAATAACTTATTGTGATAGTATAATGCTAGCATAGGTCAAAGAATTTCATCAAAGCAAAGACATGGAGTCATATTAACAAAATTTATCAAAAATCTCGAAAAACCTAGAAACCTAGGTTAAAAGTCAAAATTTTGAGATTTTCTTTAAACCAATCGATAGAACTTTGAATTGGTTGAGGGGTTTTGCACATATAGACCCCTAAAACCTTTCTCAAGCGAAGAAAGGAGTTTTCTATGGTTCAAAATTTTCAAATCAAGAAAGAACTAGGTTTTGGTATAAAAGACAATGAAAAATGTTCTAAAAGAGAGAAGAGAAGGATGAGCTTACCTGAAAGACGAGATTGGTACTCTAGGATGAAGTAGAAACAATCTTAGGAGCACCGGATGCACTGTAGAGACTCGAAAACCCAAAGAGAAATCGCCATCGGAGTAAACTCAAAAGAGAGAAATGAGAAATGAGACCAAAAATCACAATTTTAAAGGTTTTTAGGGATACCGGTCGCACATCTGGGCTGGACTGTGCGACCGGTACCACCCTACGGTATGGTGTGACCGGTACCTACTGCAGGGCATACCAGTGGCACACAAATATGGTGTGTGCGACCGGTACTGCCTGCGGTATGGCCAGACCGGTTTGAATTGCCAGTCATACCGGTCTCACTCCAGGTGAGACCGGTACTGCCGCCGGAACCCTATGGGGATTGGGAATACAAAACCATTCTGAGAATCGACTGAACTTGATTCCAGACTTCATGCCTGCATGATAAGACGAGAAAAAAAGGATTGTACATATGAAATTTTGAAAGATAACTGAATATTTGCTTATGTTTCTTCCCTATTGATGTATACATATGCTGCATATGCGTTGAGACTAAATGTTAATTGGAATAATTCTCTAATTTGTCTCATGTATCTCAATGTATTCAGATATCATACAGAGAATTAAATTGCCTCAATGGTAAGAGGAAATGGACGTAGAGTTCATCGCAGACGCCGTCACTCAAGGGCGCCAACCATGGACAGGAGTTCAGGTACAGAAAACTCAGAAGAGAATGAAGAGAGAGTAGGTGGGGAGGAACTTATCCCCCAAAATGAAACTGAAAATCTGGTGAAGGCCAATGAAGAATCGCCGTCACAGGTGCAATCATTTGCAGGTTCCGAAACAATGATGGCTAACCTAGTCACCAATATGGAGGCACAACAGAAGAAGTTCTTTGATGAAATGTTAAAAATGTTTAGGCCACCTGGGCCTGTGTCGGCACCTGCAAACATGCCATCCACAAATGCTGAGAACGTCCATGCAGTACCAGTGGGGGTTAGAATAGTTACTGAAGAACCACCACAATAGGGCCAACCCAACACAGTTCCCCACCCGGTTACAGGGACGCCAATTCCTAACGAAGATCAAGGAGGGTATCAGGGACCGTATCAGGGTGCATACTATGGGGGATATCAGGGAGGAAATCAGAGTGGCTATTCTTATCAGCCACAATGGTATGGACAGGCACCATATGGACAGGTTCCTTATGCACAGGGTAGTCTTTCCAGGGCAGTGGACGGATTTTTAAAGCTCAAACCACCAACTTTTACAGGGAAGTCGGGGAAAACACTGTGGCCAGCGCAGTGGATAGCTGAAATGGAAAAGAACTTTCAGTTACTAGAGTGTCAGGATGGGGACAAAGTACTATATTCCACTTACATGTTGAAGGAGGAAGCCAATGGGTGGTGGAGTTCCACTAGATCATATCTGGAAATAAAGCACTAGATAATCACTTGGCACATCTTCAAGGAGGCTTTCTTCGAAAAATATTTCCCCAAGAGTTTCTGTGATCAAATAGAGAGGGAGTTCCTAAATTTACAGCAATCTTAGTCGACAGTAGAGGCATACCAACAAAGGTATGAGGTGTTATCTCCAACCAGTATGCAGGAGGAAGAAACAAAGACTCATCATTTCACTATGGGTCTTCGAGGTGTTATCAGAGAGCATGTGCTGGGTCGAGGGTTGAGTATATATAATGAAGCTATACAGGTGGCTCGAGTTATCGAGGCCAGTCAGAGGGAAAGTTTCTTCGCACAAAATAGGGGTCTGAAGAGGCCTAATCCTGAGTCCCATGGCGGAAGAAGCAACCGACCATATCGTCCGTTCAGGCCACTAGCTAGCACAGTGCCTCCCAGACCGGCTATTGCAATGGCACCACAGGCAACGGGCCCGAACCCCAATGTAAAGTGTTTCAATTGCCAATAGTTTGGGGCATTATGCCAGAACATGCCCACAACCAAAGAGGGAGCAGCAACAAGGCAAGGTATATGCTGTTACAACAGAAGAGGTAGCCGCATCACCAGATGTGGTTACAAGTATGATTTTATACTTACTCCTTAACTGTTGCACAAATTGTTTGTGCTTTTAAAACTAAGGGAAAATTTGAAAAACCTCAGGTACAGTAAATATAGCAGGATTACCCGCCAGAGTCCTGTTTGACTCAGGGGCCACCCATTCCTTTGTGTTAGTGTCATTCGGAAAAGGATTAGATCAACCCATCAAGACTCTACAACCAAGTCTATTAGTTCGGTCTCCCATGGGAATGGAGGTAGTATTAGAAGAATATTATGGTCCTTGCCCAGTGCTTATTGAAGGATGAGAGTTGGAAGCCAATCTAGTCCAGCTGGAGTTGTCAGATTTCGATGTCATTCTTGGCATGGACTGGTTATCTAAACATTTGGAAAATCTGTTATGTGCCGAGAAGAAGTTGATGTTCAAAGACAGTGGAGGGATTGAGTTCAACTTTAAAGGGGCTAAGTTGCCTAGGAAGAGAAAGCTCATACTCTCAGTCGTAAAAGCAAAGAAGTGCTTAGAGAAGGGACCGCTGACTTACCAAAAATAGAGGACATCAACGTGGTACGAGAATTTCCTGATGTATTTCCAGAAGACCTACCTGGGTTGCCACCAGACAGAGCTACTGAGTTTGTAATAGACCTCCTACCAGGAGTAGCACCGGTTTCTAAAGCACCTTACAGGATGGCTCCCACCGAGTTGAAAGAGTTAAAAACTCAGCTGCAAGAACTGTTAGACAAGGGATTTATAAGGCCTAGTATCTCACCTTGGGGAGCACCTGTGCTCTTTGTCAAGAAAAAGGATGGTAGCGAACATCTTTGTATGGATTATAGAGAATTAAACAAGCTCACTATCAAGAACAGATACCCACTACCAAGAATAGATGATTTGTTTGACCAATTACAAGGTTCGAGTGTATTCTCGAAGATTGATCTGAGGTCAGGGTATCATCAACTCAAGATTAAGGAGGCGGACATCCCTAAGACAGCTTTCAGGATGCGGTATGGACACTATGAGTTTCTTGTGATGTCCTTTGGGTTGACTAATGCACCTGCATCATTTATGGAGCTAATGAACCAAGTATTCCATGACATGTTGGATACATCGGTTATCATGTTCATCGATGATATTTTAGTGTACTCCAAGGATCAGGAAACACACGCAGTGCATCTAAGAGCAGCATTACAAAGATTGAGGAGAGAGAAGCTTTATGCAAAATTCAAGAAGTGTGAATTCTGGTTAGATGAAGTGGCCTTCCTTGGTCACGTGGTGTCTGCTGAAGGAATCAAGGTCGATCCCAACAAAATTTCTGCCATAGTAGGATGGGAGGCGCCAAAGACAGTTGTTGAAATTCGTAGTCTCCTGGGCTTAGTTGGATACTACAGAAGGTTTGTGGAGGATTATTCCAAGATTACTGTTTCACTCACCAGGTTGACCAAAAAGGGGGAAAAGTTCATATGGACTGAAGAATGTGAGAAATGCTTCCAGACGTTGAAGTCAAGACTGGTATCAGCACCTATATAGACTATTCCAGCTCCAAACCATCCATTCACACTATATACAAATGCTTCAGGTCTGGGACTAGGTTCTGTGCTGATGCAAGGAGAGCAGGTGATAACCTATGCCTCAAGACAGCTGAAAGAGCATGTGAAGAACTACCCTACACATGACCTAGAGTTGGCAGCTGTCATTCATGCTATCAAGACTTGGAGGCATTATCTGTATGGTGAGAAATTTTAGATTAAGTCTGATCATAAAAGCCTAACATATCTCTTCACCCAAAAAGACCTGAACATGAGGCAGAGGAGATGGTTAGAATTACTCAAGGACTACGACTGTGACATTCAATATCACCCTGGTAAAGCTAACATTGTAGCTGATGCGCTGAGTAGGAAATGGGCATCGAACCTTGAAGCGGGACCAAGTACAAATGCAGCATTGTGTGCTGCTGTTTCTGGCATAAAAATCAGAGGATGAAGAATAGCTCTTAATAAAGTCAACAGATGATCCTATTGAGAAAGGGTTGATACACCAGTTTACCCTTATGTTTGCAACATTGAAGATTTTGCCTGACTTAAAGGAAGAAATAAAGGCAGCAGTCCTACAGGACCCATACCTCCGGATAGTTCAGGAAGATTTGGAAAAGGGTCGAGCCAACCCTGATTTCACCTTGGATGAAGACAAGGTACTCAAATATCATGGGCATTTATGTATACCTGAGAATGAAGATTTAGAAATCAGAAACCGAATCATGTTGGAAGCTCACTCTACTCCATATTCAGTACATCCTGGGAGCACCAAGATGTACCATGACCTAAAGAGATTATACTGGTGGAGGGGTATTGTGAGGACAATGGAAAATCGACATGATCCTCCGCGGGATGGAAATGTGTATCCCGTATCGATGAAGATCGATTTATTCTGTTAGAGTCGCCACCTAGATTAAGGTCTAGGACCTCTAAAAATGTAGCCTCACCCTAAGGTAAGACTTCTATTGACTCGTGACCCAATGTATCAGTTCTTTGGTCTGCAAGAGATCGGGTAAGTATTCAGGGTACGGTTATGGGAAGGTGTTAGGCACCCAAACTGCCCGATCAATATCGGCCTCCTAAACTTTCCTTAAATTCTAATTTTGACTGTGCTTGGTTAACTAGATGACTAGGGTTCAATGGGGGATGTCCTAAACCAAGTTGCTAAGTTGTTCTAACCTAGGGTTCAGCCAATCATGTTTTAAAGTAAATAAACAAGAAAATGTAATGTACAATATTATACAGTGAACAGGACCAAAGATGGTTCGGTCTTGGACTGAATCTGAGATGTGTAAGACATCTCAAACTGCCTACGTATTCCAATCCTGGAAATCAAGTCCAAAAACGTAGTTCGAAAATGGTTTGTGTGATTAATGATTATGGAAGTGATTTATGCATTTGCTTCAATTAGATTCTTTGTTGTTCAAGTTGAAGTTTATGCTGGATGTATGGTTGATGGGTGGCTTTGTACCGTATTTGGGATTCCCAAATTGCCTACGTATTCTAGGGTGTGCCCTAGAAATCAGGTACGACGTAGTTCGAAAGGGTTTTGAGAGTCGGATTTGGAATGTGTACCAAAATCCTTCCAATTTTGTCAATAGGATCTAGGGATGAGACCTAAATTCCTACCATTTTTATTTGGGATGTGTACCAAATTCTTTCTATTTTTGTTAATAGGATCTAGGGATGAGACCTAAATTCCTACCATTTTTATTTGGGATGTGTACCAAATTTTTTCTATTTTTATCAATAGGATCTAGGGATGAGACCTAAATTCCTACCATTTTTATTGTTTCCATTTTTAGGTTTCTAGGGTTTCCTATCCCTTTTCATTGTGATTATCATTTTTTAGGGTTTCATACCCTAATTATTCTCTTTATTCTAGGGTTTATTTTGCCCTAATTATTCTTTCCATTTTTAGGGTTTCACTACCCTAATTGTTCAATTCTTTCCATCTTAGGGTGTATCTTGCCCTAGTTGTTGTACAATGTAAACAATCTAACAAAGCAATGTGAGCTTAAATATAGCAGTGTAAGCATCCAAATATAGCATGTTGGAAATATATTCAAATTTAGCAACACATCAGTCAAAAATGGCAAGTGAGCATGTGAATCAATACAAACATGGTAAGTGTGCATCCAAACATGGCAGTAATATGTGAGCAAGTGTAGTAGACAAATATGGCAATAAGCATGTGTAGCATTCCAATCATGGCAATGTGATTATTCCAATTATGGCAATGTGATCATTCCAATTATGGCAGTGTGACTATTCCAATTATGGCAGTGTGACCATTCAAATTATAGTAGTGTATGCATACGAGCATCCGAACATAGCATAGCATCAAATATGGCATGTGAGAAACAACCAAAGCATATGAGAATCAATCAAAACATGATGGAACACGTAGCAAGATGACAGCTTTGTCAGGCTTGACCAAAATGGACACATAGGGCACTGTACTTACTCAAAAAATTCTTAAAAGATATCCCTGGAAAGAAGACTCAGAGGTCAACATTTTGTCTCAAGGAAGATAATCCTAAAAGAGACCATAGGCAGGTCGAAAATATTCCCCAAGTACAGGCAAATACACTGGTCAGGTCTGTTCCATATTTTTGACCAGTTGCACCATAAATTCCAAATAAAATTCTATTCTTAATAAAAATTAAATACAGACATATATCTATGTAGATAACTGTCTGATCTAAAATTTTGATTAATAAAAACAAGTTAAAACAGTATATTTCTTTTGTGAAAAATGACTCTTTTCAATCATGCAAATCAGCACATCATGACAGATCTGAAATCAAAGCACTATGCACTTAAAAATTGATATCAATTCAATGAAAAATGGAAAAAATATGAAAGTAGTGCCATTTTTTAGAAGACTTTCATGTCTAAAAAGTTCATGTTAAGTGTATTTTCTTATTATGGCCATAAGGCCTTTGTCTAGAGACTTTCCGATGGAGGATTGCATTACATCCGAGAAAAATAGCAATGTCAAAGACAAATTTTTTGATATATTTCCCCAATTTCAAATGGAACTAAATTTTTAGGGTAGTCTTTTATCATATCAGAGAGACTCCCATAAAATTTTGGGTTTCAAAATCTTAGAAAAAATACATATGATGTACGTCCTAAGTTTGAACCCTAAATCTGGAATTTTCAGATCAGAAAATCACTTTATGAAATTTACAAAAAACATCAAACATCATTGTATATCAATCAAAAATTCATCATTGAATAGCTTAGACAAATTATCATTCATGAAAAATGTTAGACATAGGCATCCTAACATTAACAAGCATGTAATAGAGCATTCATGATTGAGATTTCATGAAAATTAGCCTTTTTCAAGCAAAATTGGCATTCGGGCATTATAACGACCTCTAAATTTGTTTAGAGTACTAACCTTGGGCTCAAATCGAGCGAAACCGTTGATGAAGGGTGATTGGGGGTTGTATCAATCCCCTTTGAATGTGAATCCTCCTTCTCCTCTCTTGTGCTTCTTTCTCTCTTTTCTTTCTCTCTTTTCTTCTTCTCTTTTCTTTCTTTTCTCTTTTCTCTCTCTTCCTTTCTTCCTCTCTCACGTTTTCTCTCTCTCACTCACGTTTCTCTCTCTCACCCACGTTCCCCTCTCTCTCTGGTCTGGAAAAGGATCCCTCCTCTCTCCTATTTATAATTTTTCACTCATTTTCTAGAAGATCCTTCTTTCCTTTTCTTCTTTTTCTAGAAAATCTTTTTTTCTCTCCATTTTTTCTTCTTTCCTTTCTTTTCTTCCTTCCCATGTTTTTTCTTCTTCCTTTCTTTCCTTTTTCTCATTCTTCTTCTAGAAAACCCCTTCTCTTTCACGTCTCCCTCTCTCCTCTTTCCTTTTTCTTCTCCAAGATCTTTTAGATTTCATCTCAACCCTAAAGCCTCCTTCTCTTTCTCCTCTCTCTCTCTCCTCTTTCCTTTTTCTTCTCCAAGATCTTTTAGATTTCATCTCAACCCTAAAGCCTCCTTCTCTTTCACGTCTCCTCTCTCTCCTCTTTCCTTTTTCTTCTCCAAGATCTTTTAGATTTCATCTCAACCCTAAAGCCTCCTTCTCTTTCACGTCTCCTCTCTCTCCTCTTTCCTTTTTCTTCTCCAAGATCTTTTAGATTTTATCTCTTATATATAATAATATATATTATATACACATATATTTAATAACATACATATATGTATAGTATACAATATATATAATATATAAATACTATGCACATGGATGAACCGGTTCGAAACGGGTTGAGACCGACTTAGGTTGACCGAGTTAAACCGATATGGGTTGAGCTAGGTTGGACCAAAACCGGCTTGAACGGAGTTGACTGGATTAATTGGAATTAATCGGGTTTTCTCTCCTTGTCATTTCATGGGTCATTTCACTGTCATCCCGCATGGAATTTTCCGATGGCCTCTATTCCAAATTTTTTACGTTCATTTTGTAGAACATTAAAAATGAGGAATATAGGAACCTGGAATCACCCCGAATCCGATGTAGAACGGAAAAGATATGCACGACTTTGAAGTTCGACGATAATTTTGCATGCAAGCTTGCATGGGACCCACCGGTGACTTCTACCCGGGATTTTTTACGTCCACTTTGTAGAACATCATGAATGAAGAATAATGGTCTTGGAATCATCTGAATCCGATGTCGGATGATCAAGATATGATGATTTGAAATTCAAACAATCCAACTTAGGATAATTTGCATGAAGGCCCCTAGGATTATTTATAATAATTTCATAAACCTCCCTCATATGTATCATCTGACTAAAATGGTCATATCTTCCTCATTTGATATCGAAATTGAGCAATTCTGGTCTCGTTTCGAAGATAATTCTATGACCTACGCATCCATGCAAAATTATAACCCATGACCTTGCTGTGGACCCATTGAAAACTTCCTCAAATTCACGGGACCCATTGAAAACTTCCTCAAATTCACAATCAAGAATCCAAACTTTCGATCACCTTTCTTCCTTTTGTTGTCCACACACCAGCAGGACTTTGTTTAGCTGGGATGGCAAAAATGGGGTGCTTACAGGTATGAAAGCAGAAGTGGCCCGATATGTGTTTCAATGTTTAAACTGCCAGCAAGTCAAAGCAGAAAGACAGAGGCCTGCAGGATTATTACAACCATTACCTGAGCCGGCATGGAAATGGGATTGTATTACCATGGATTTTGTTACTGGTCTACCTATGAATCCAAGGTCAGTGAATGCTGTTTGGGTAGTGGTAGATCGCCTTACCAAGACCACCAGATTTATCCCAGTCTGACCGCAATACACCATGGACAAGTTGGCAACATTGTATGTGGACAACATAGTCAGACTGCATGGTGTCCCAGAGAGCACAGTATCTGATAGAGATCCACCCATTGAAGTTCTGGGAGGGGCTACAAAAGGCAATGGGGACGAAACTAAAGTTCAGTACAGCCTTCCACCCTCAAATGGATGGGCAGTCAGAGAGGACCATCCAGATCCTAGAAGATATGCTTCGTGCATGTGCTATCGACTTTAAAGGGGCTTGGGATGAGAAGCTTTCCCTTATTGAGTTTGCCTACAACAACAGCTACCAGTCTTTGATCCAAATGGCCCCATATGAGGCCTTGTATGGCAAGAAATGTCGGACGCCATTATTATGGGACAAAGTTGGAGAAAGAAGGATCGTCGAACCAAAATTTGTAGAAGAAACCTACAAGGTAGTAGATCAAATCAATAACCGAGTAAAGACAGCTCAGGTGCATCAAAAGCACTATGCTGACAATAGGCGACGAGACCTTGAATTCATGATTGGTGATAAAGTTTTCTTGAAGGTGTCACCAGTAAGAGGACTGAAGCGGTTCGGTAGAAAAGGAAAATTATGTCCTAGATATGTGAGACCATATGAAATTTTATCCCGATGCGGCAAAGTGGCCAATCAACTTGCACTGCCACCAGCGATATCTAGCGTCCACAACATCTTTCACGTGTCCTTACTAAAGAAGTACGTGAGAGACCCTTCGCACATTCTTGTTGCAGATCCCCCAGATTTGACAGAAGACTTAACCTTTGAGGTGGTGCCAATCCAGCTCATTAGCAAAAAGGTACAACAGCTTCAAAGGCGAGCTATCCACTATGTCAAGGTAGTTTGGAAAAGTCAGGACGTAGAAGAAATTACTTGGGAGGAGGAGGATGCCATGCGATAAGAATACCCCCATCTTTTCGACTCTGAAGGTACATACAATTTTAGGGATGAAATTTCTTTTAAGAGTGGTAGAGTTGTAAGAACCGTGTTCTAAAACCAGGTCTAAACTGTGGTTTTATATGATGATAGGTGTCCCAATCATAGTCAGACCGGAAGGCGAAGCCGGGTGACGAACCACATAAAATTTCAGGTACAAGAACCTCTCAAATTTGATAAAAACTCATGCCGGTCTGACTATACCGGTTTGAGTCAGTCAGACTGGTATGGTGCAACCGGTATGGTATACCGGTCTGAGTATACTGGTCTGAGTCACTCAGACCAGTATGTGCAACTGGTATACTTATTTTTGACGGGAGACGGACTCCAACGGGTCCCTCACTCTGAATGGAAACTTGGAAAGTTTCCAATCATGGAATACCTTCCCAAAAACGGTCCTCTTCTATTTATAGAGATAATCACACTCCATTGATCCTTCTCAAACCCTAGCCGTCTGGAGAAGAGTTGAGAAGGAGCAGGGAGGAAGAGGCCATCCAGGAAGGAGACTTCAGTGGAGGAGCACGTCGTCAACCGACAAATACCGCCGATAAGTGCTCTATACTATTAGTAAAATAAGGATGTCGGATCGGAGCCGCAAAGCGGCGCAGCGATCCAAAAAGCCTAGGATTTCCATTAGTTTTCTCATTCGGATCTAATCTAGGTTTGATACGGAATTCTAGTCAAAATCAAGACCAATAGAGTATTTGAATCTTTGAATGGGTTAGGAGAAACCCTAGAAATCGAGCCAATGACCAAAGGGAAAGGGAGATCCGAGATCGGGTTCTCGGATCCAAACCATGGACTATACCGGTTGGACACAAGGTCCGGCGGTATGGGCCTGCGGTGTATACCGGAGGCACATACCGGTCTCACATATGTACAATTGGTATATATCGCAACCGGTATACATACCGGTGGCACATACCGGTCTCACTATGTTGAGACCGGTACCTGCGACCAGTATGCCTCCCGAGCCTGGTTTGCTTGGCCAAACCTGGTTCTGACCTCTGTAACCTTAATACATGTAGGACCTGTGGACAACGTGAGTGAACCCTATGACATAGAGCAGGATTGTTATCACGCGTCAGGTAAGGGACAAGACCCCAAACTCTAATTAATTAATTAACCAGTAAACCTTTACAACTAAAATTGTATATGAGTTTCATTGCTTGATGTCTGTGCATTTCACATGACATGTAGTTACTTCTTTTATTACTATTATCTGTTGATGCATTTCATATGCTAGGATTTTTGGATGTTAGGCATGTGTATGTTTTAATTAGTGTGTGGAATGTGAAGGGGAGTATAACCCTGGATATATCCACAGCTAACGCCTTTTCGTATCGCCATCTACCTTAGCAGACTTGGTACGAATAGGGTATCAGGGGGAGGACGTAGGATTATGGTTCTTCCTGCCTGCCAGACTCGAGCCCTATCTCTATGTCATAGGGAGCCATGCTGGGGTAAGGCCATTGATACTGTATTGACATTTAGGACTGGTTAGAAACGAAACCCACTTGCAAGCCCTTGCCAGTAGGGGTTTAGGTATTGGTACGGTGCGGGGTATCAGGGGGAGGACGTGGGATTGTGGTTCTTCCTGCCCGCCAGACTCGAGTCCTATTTCCATACCAGAGTGAGTGATGTGGGGCAATAGCACTAGTGTGGTTGGTGCCTGACTGTTGGGTGTGCTCACACTCTCGTGCATGGAGGTGCGGTGGCCGCCAAACCTTACCAAAACATATTTGCAAGTTATACTTGACCCAAATTGTAAAGTTATCTCATGCATTTTTGTATGTTGCATTGGTCTTGTACTTTACTGAGCTAAGTTGTGAGCTCACCCGAATATATATATTCTTCTTTTCAGATTTAGATGTAGGGTACACAGTTGATGACATTGTGACTGCCCCAGCATACAGTACAGTTGCTGCCATTGATACCCAGGCAGTGGAGGACGAGCATGTTGCATCATGCGAGTGCTCCTTTTGTGTTTTTCATTAGAGGGGATTTTATTTTTGAACGATACGTTGTAATACTTTTATTTAAATTTGTAAATGATGGAATAAGTTGAATAATTATTTTAAATTACTACATAGATCTCAATTCATTTATTTATATTCCACTATTGTATTAATCTCTGATTATGTTAGACTGCTTGAGAATGATTGGTTGACATAGTCTATTGAGATCCTGGTGTGAATCGTGGTTTAGAGCCGGTTCACTCACACTTCTGGTTCAGTCAGAATTAGGTTGTGACACTGGTGACCAGGATGAACTATAGAGTCACGTCTTCCCCCTGATGCTCCACTCGCATCAAGTACACTAACCACACACACAAATTCACATGCCTATTCCTTGCATTATCATCATCATCATGTTTAAATAAATTGAATTAAATATGCATGAACAATAATTACAGGAATATTGGATGACATGTGAAATGCACAATACACGCATACAAGCATAGAATCATTCATGGCATTGGACTCAATAAATAAAAATAATTTATTATTAGCTAATTAATTTAGGTCTTGTTCCCTAACCTTTGGTTGATAGTAGATCTTTGTTCAAGCTTTTTGAATCACTTTTAAACCACTTAGAAACCTAACAAATTTATAGATTTTAAATTAGAATTATTTCCCATGAATTTAGACTAATAGAAACTGAGGGGTCGCAGGTGTGGCAGCCCCTGTGGTCTCAATTTCTGTGACCACAAGGCGTATGGTCGTAGGGAGTGGTCGCATATCCTATGACCACACGTGCGACCACACCCTCCCTGGAAACTTTTCGAGGACATGTGGTCGGACATGTTTGTCTCGTGTGGTCGCACATCATGCGACCACATGTGTGATGGTCGACCTTTCACTCTCAACTCCATTCTTTCATGTTTGGATCCCTTGGCTTATCATTATGGTCCTTCTTATGATTATTCTATGGCTCAAAACTAGTATTTTATACTCATCCATTGTCTACATAATTTCCTCCATGGATTCGCTTGGAATTTTTCCATGGATTGATGATTTGGGTTTTTCCTAAATCCTATCTTCTTCATAAACTATTCTAGGCTCTCAACTTAACATGGGAAATATGTTCATACATTAAGCTTGCTAAAGATTTAGAGTTTTCTCTGAATTTTTCTCCTCCTTAGTCATCCTCTTCAATTTTCGTTCTTTTCCTTTTCTTCTCTTTCTCTCACTCTCAGTTTGAGTTCTAAAAGAGTGAAAGAGGCTAAGGGACGTCCTATTTATAGAGGAAAACCCTCCATAATATGCCCTAATGAGTTTAGGAAAGAACCCCCTTCGGATTAGGAAGGTTTTCTAATTTCGGTTTGTGACTGGGTTCGTGTGGTCAGAGGTGGGGTCGCAGAATCCGTCGACTACACCTTCTGAAATGTAAGACCCGCACTCTGAAAACCCGGTCTAACCTTGGTTTTGTATCGTGACAGGTCTTCCGATCATCACCGAGCCAGACGGGGCAAGCGGATAACAAACAGGTACAAAATCGGACCAAAGTCGACTAATTATCCCTGATTTTAGATACCGGTTGATGGTACCGGATGATGGTACCGGTCGACCGGTATGACCTGCACAGCTATGTGCGGGAATTTGGAAATTGGTCTCGCGGGTCCCGCTTTCCTGATTTTGAATCCTAGAAGTTTCCTAATCCTAGTAGGGTTACTAAACCCTATTTCTAGCCTATAAATACACCCTTAAACCCCTCAAATCCTTTCCATTGTCTTTCACAAACCCTAGAGAAGAGAAAGAGCTTGGAAAGGAGAAGGAGCTATGAAGAAGAAGGAGGTGCCGCCATTACCGTTTGACGAAGCTCACGCTACGCCTGTCAACGGTAAGTGTTTGAATCCATCTTCTTACCCTATGATAGTTGTGTAGGTGGATCAATACCGTGCAAAGTAGGTATTGATCTAAAACCCTAAATTGGCCAATAAACCCTAAGTTGTCGTCAAACCCTAGATTTGAGTTTTGAGATGATATTCACCGAAACGAGACTTGAATGAGTTGGGGATAACTCTAACTCAAAGCCTAGACTTAGAATGGATAGAGGAAACCCTGAAAATCCATGGAGGATGGTCGACGGCAGTCGAAGAACCCATGTATGGTCTTCCGGAGACATACCGGTCGACTATACCGGTTGCACATAGTGCGACCGGTATGTTGTGACCGCTACCTCTCGGGAGGTTGTTTGTGGGGGACCGGCTGACCATACCGGTCGCCAGTCTTTCCCACAGAGCTGCGACCGGTACATGCCACCGGTCAGCTCTGTGAGGGTATTTGTGATCTCTGTTGGTTTCCGACCAACATGAAACCCTAAGCGATGTATTCTAATGAAACCCTAATAATATTGTAGGACTTCGTGACTTATCGTTTGGATCTTGCGACGTGGAGCAAGTTATTGAACGAGCGTCAGGTAAGGGAATCTGACCTAAACCTAATAATTAATGGACAGTAAATCGTTGTTAATCATTGAATATCTATGATGTGATGTTTGTGCATATTCACATGCCATCCTTTACTTTCAGTTATTATTATTGTTCATGCATTCATAGGATGTGATTGTTAGGCATGTGATTGTTTTCGTTGGTGTGTGGAATAGGGCATGGGCCTGGGATCGCTCTTCACACTGGCACCTTTTGTAGTATTCTGTCTTAACATGCTTGGTACGGGTGGGGTATCAGGGGAAGATCGTGGTACGGTGGTCTCCGATATTGATGTTGTCCCGGCCATCGTTGTGTGGTACTGAGGATTCCGAGTCGACGCTGGCTTGTCCACGATGCTTTAGCTCTATCTCTATGCCGTAGGGAGTTATGTTGGGATAGGGTCTACCTGCGTATTGTTTCTATCCTAGTGGGTTAGTTGCGGATAGGGTATCGGGGGAGGTGAGGTATGGTGGTCTCCGGACCTGGCCCGCACGCTCTAGCTCTATCTCTATGCCGTAGACGGCTGTCTTTGGGATAGAGCATACATTGTTGACATATAGGATTGGTTAGTTACGAGCCCGGGTTGCGAGCCCCGGCCGCAAGGGCTTAGGTACTGGTATGGGTAGAGTATCGGGGAGGTGCGGGTATACCTTAGCTCTATCTCTATTCCATGATGGGTGCATGTGGGTTGGTGGTAGTGTGATTATCGTGCGACGCCACACACTCGTGTATAGAGGTGCGGGGGCCACCAAACCTTTCTATAGCACATTGCAAACTTAAAACCGGACCACAAAGATAAAATGATTGTTACTCATGCATAATCTTGTGAAGCTCTCGATTGTCTTCTCGAGTGTGTTGTGTGCTCACCCTTTGTATATACATTGTTTTTAGATGTTGATGCAGGATACACTGTGGATGACTATGTGAACGCTCCGGCGTATGGAGGTGTGGCTGCTCTAGATGTGCAAGCAGGAGAGGACGAGCATGACGCTTCATGCGAGTGCCCTTTCTGCGTGTACCTGTGATGGATTTTATTTATCTATTTCAGTTATTTTGATTGGATTAAAGGGATGTAATGATATTATTATTATGTGTTTGATTTTGAATAATGGGATATTTATTTAAAATTATCAATAGATACTCAGTTCATTCTATTTAAAGTCTTCCGCTGTATATTTACATTCTGATTGTGGTTATGTGTAATTGGTTTGTATGGGTGGACACGGCTTATTTGAGATCCTGGTGTGAACCGTTGGTTCAATGACGGTTCACTCACACCGTTCTGGTTGGATTAGAATTGGGGTGTGACAACTTGGTATCAGAGCCCTCGGGCTCTGTTCCCACAAATCATGCTGCACTTAACGGGGTCGATGAACTGAGTTAGGAAGTTTAAAAATCTTAATACAAACACACCCTAAGCATTGTTTGATACCTGAGACGGACTAAGAAAGAGAATAATGTACTATTCTGGATATGAAACTTAATATGTGCATACACTAGTTAGGTAAAACCATGAATTTTCATTAAATAGAAAAGTGTATCAAATGTAATAGTGCTACAGGGTACAGTCCACAAACCGGAAAGTTACCCTGTTATATAAACCGCCATATGAAAAGAAAGGTAAATGGAAATCATGGGGTAGGAGGCCTGGGAGGAATGGGGTCAGCTATATCATAGTCCCGCTCGTATGCGACCCTAAGCCAATGCACCTGGTCCTGAGTCACCCGTAGACCACGAGCCAGGCGTCCCAACTCCTGACCCATCTCTCGCTGAGACTCCAGGATGACCCTCTGGGTGTCCCTGATCTCAGTAAACATACTCAACACTGAGTCGGGAGGGGGCTGAGATGGCCCAGCTGTGGGAACAGATGGTGGTGGTACAGGTGGAGGCTGTGGGGCAGGCACTGGTGCGTCCCCAGCTACATCGTCATCATCATCATCACCCATCTTTGTCGCATAGGCCGCATTGGCCGCGGCTGCTGCTACTGCTGCTGCTACTCTCCCAAGTGGACGAGGGCAAGCCTCCAACTCGTCATCACTAACGGGCAGATCAACCATCTGCATCCTCTGAATGGCGTCCCAGTCTATATCAGACGTCATAGTGTCCTCGATGGTCACCTCGCCTCTCATGCTCACACCCAGACGGCGAAGAAGAAAGGTAATGAAACGACCGTAGGGAAGGTTACTGGCCTGATCGACCAGGGTCGCCTAATGCATAGTCCTAATGATGAGGTATGGGAGAGAAACCCGCTCCCCAGTGCAGATGCAGTAAGTAATGTACTGAGTGAGCTGGGATAACTCACCATAATGGCCGCTCTGGGGGACGATGTTGTGCTGGACGATGCGACTGTAGACCCGAGGTACAGGTCTCAAGCTAGCCGCTTTCATAGGAGCTCCAGGGTTCAGTATCTGATGAGCTATCTCCCGGCGTAGGTCCTCAGTCAAGTAGCCCTTCGCTTTGGGAGGGCAATACACTAGGTCTCCATCATTAGGAACCCCTAGAAGGTCGGCCAGCTGGTGGGTGTTGAATGAGATGTGTACACCCCTGACATAACTGGAGATACATAAATCCCTACCTTGGTTGGGATCGTTCACATTTCCATGCAGCTCCAGGTTAGCAAAGAAATGCTTAACCAGATTGGGACGAGTGGTGTAGCTGTAAGAGATGACGGGCAACCAACCAAGCCTGTCGAACGCCGCTCGCACGTCAAACCGGTCTAACTGTTCCACGTTGACTCGATGCCCAGATTCTATATTCTTGTTATCGAACCATGGAAATCGAGCTTGTGCTTCCAAAGAACGGAACCATTGCTCATCCAATTGGGGAACTGGTGGTTGTGGGGTACGTGAACTCGAGTCGTGGGGACGCTTGCCAAGAGCACGTCTAGGAGCCATTGAAACTGCAAAACAAGTGAAAAACAAGTGAAAAGTTAGAAATTTGTCGAAATTTCGACAGCATAACGGCTATAATTCAAGAAAAAAAAAGCCTCGAACTCACCCAAAAACATGGGGAGGAGGACTTACGTAACCCCCACACTCTTCAATAAACCTATCACAAGCAATTATAACAAGAAATTTCAAGAAATTTCAAGAACTAAGAAAAATTAGAAAATTTCGAAATTTCATGAAAACCTAGGTCAAAAGATGAAAGATTCGATTTTTATGAAAATCATTCGGTGGAACCCCAAATTAGTTGAGGGATTTTGCTCTTGGGGGTCCCTAAACCCTTTCTAAGCCGAAGGAAAATAATTCCTACGGTTAAAACATCTCGAACAAAGAAAAACCTAAATTTCTACATAAAGACGATATGGAAAATTCCTAAAATATGAGAGAGAGAGAAGAGACCTACCTAGAGACGATATGCTAGGTCTTGAATGGAAGGAATCGGCTTCAAATAGCACCGGTCGGACTGTAGCAACTCGGAACCCAGAGGAGAATCGCCACCGGAGAGAAAGAAAAAAAGAAAAAGTGAGAAAAATCTCACTTTTTCGCGATTTTAAAGTCAATTCTGGGCATACCGGTCGACGGTTTTGCCTATACCTATCGACCGGTATCAACCCAGGTGTGCGACCGCTATGTCTCGGCCAGAAAAATTTTCTGACCGGTCGACTATACCGGTCGCAACACTATATACAGAGTGTCGACCGGTATCTCATAGACATGCGACCGCTATGTCTCGGCCAGAATTTTAATTCTGACCGGTCGACTATACCGGTCGCAGCATATTTCCACAGGTGTGCGACCGGTATGTTGCGACCGGTACGCCTCAAAGAGCCAGAAAAATTGAATTAAAATTTCTAAAATTTGTAATTGAAATGTTACTTCTCGACTATTTTTCCCTGTGTTATTCGAGACTAACACTACTATTATTGATGATTCTCACGTGTTATGTCTTCTTCTCAGATCCAAATAAATAGTCTGAGATGGCAGGTGGAAACGGTCGAAGGGGTCGGAAGCATCATCAGGTCAAGATGCGCCTAGAAGAAGAGCAAGCTGAGCAGGACCAGGTTAGAGAAACCAGCCCTGAAGTGGAGGAGGAACAGGTCCCGGAAGTACTGACAGAATTACCGGGACCACCCCACAGGAATTCCGAGACCATAGTTACAAACTTGGTCTATCAGATGCAAGCTCAACAGAAGGAATTTCTGAGCGAAGTACTAAAGATGCTCAGGCAAGCAGGTTCTGTTTCCGCTGGAAAGACGCCCGAGTCAGGAGGAATTAACACTCCCCAACCGGTGCAAAGTAGCCCAAGGCCGAGGGGCCAAGCACAGAATGTACCACCACCGCATCGGGTTCCGTCGCCTTCTGCGTATCTGGGGGCGTATCCGTATCCACCACCATGGTACGGAGCAGATACACAGGGACAGCACGATCTTAGCAGGTCAGTGGACAGATTCTTGAAGTTGAAACCTTCATCGTTCACAGGCAGGACGGGGAAACCATTGTGGCCAGCATAGTGGGTTTCTGAAATGGAAAAGAACTTTCGACTGATGACCTGCACTGAGGAGGAGAAGGTCCTGTTTGCCACTCACATGCTGAGAGAGGACGCAAATGCTTGGTGGAATTCCACACGGGCATATTTGGAGAACAAATATACACTAGTTGACTGGGAAGTGTTTAAACTAGCTTTCTTCGACAAATACTTCCCAAAGAGCTTCAGAGATCAAATGGAGAGAGAGTTTCTCAACCTGCAGCAGGGTCAGTCTACCGTAGATGTATATCAGTAGAGGTACGAAGAGCTGTTCTTCTTCGCACCAGCCAGTATGCAGGAAGAAGAGACAAAGATACGTAGGTTCACCATGGGACTACGTGGGAGCATCAGAGAGCACCTTTTGGGTCTGGACAAGAAGACTTACAACGAGGCAGTGCAGGTTGTGAGGGTGATAGAGTCCAGTCAGAGGGACAGCTTCTTCGCTCAGAACAAGGGAGTGAAGAGATCTGCTGGAGAGAGCTCGGGTGGCGGTAATACTAGACCATTCCGCCCATACAGGGGGCAGACTGCTACAGCACCTGCGAGAAACAACCTGGCACCACCTGTGCCACAATTAGCCAGACCCAACCCAAATATTAAATGTTATAACTGTCAGCAGCTGGGACATGTTGCAAGGAACTGCACGCTACTTAAGAAGCAAGCTCCCCAGCAAGCCAGAGTTTATGCAGTCACCACTGAAGAGGCAGCCGCATCACCTAATGTAGTAACTGGTATGACTTTATCCCTTACTATTTAGTTTATTCTTTCAGTTGTATGAGCATGTAGAACTAAGGGGCAATATATTCCAGGAATTGTAAATGTAGCTGGTCTACCCGCCAGAGTATTATTTAACTCTGGGGCCACGCACTCCTTTGTTTCTATTTCCTTTGGGAAGCGAATGGAGTTACCAATCAAGCAATTGAACCCAAGCTTGATAGTTTGCTCTCCACTAGGAGTCGAAGTGGCTTTGACCAAGTATTATGGACCATGTACGGTATGTATTGAGGGCCGAGATTTAAAAGCAAGCCTAGTAATACTTGAGATGGCAGATTTTGATGTCATTTTGGGGATGGATTGGCTAGGCCATCATTCGGCCGTCCTTTTATGTGGTGAAAGGAAGCTTGTGCTTACTGACAAAGAGGGAAGGGAATATAGTTTTGCTGGGATTAAGCTATCTAGGAAGCGGAAGTTGATCCTCTCTGCCCTAAAGACTAAGAGATGCTTGGAGAAAGGGGGAGTGGGTTATCTCGTATCTGTAGTCGACCTCACAGCAGAGTCACTCAAGATGGAAGATATAGAGGTGGTTCGGGAGTTTCCAGATGTATTTCCAGAAGATCTTCCAGGCTTACCACCAGACAGGGCTACAGAATTTGTGATAGACCTTATACCAGGTTTGGCTCCGGTGTCTAAAGCACCATACAGGATGGCCCCGACATTGTTAAAGGAGTTGAAGACCCAATTACAAGAATTGCTGGATAAGGGCTTCATACGACCTAGTATATCACCTTGGGGAGCACCTGTGTTGTTCGTCAAGAAGAAAGATGGAAGTGTACGACTATGTATTGACTACCGTGAGCTAAACAAGTTGACGATCAAGAATCGGTATCCTTTGCCTAGGATCGATGATCTGTTCGATCAGCTGCAGGGTGCAAAGGTTTTCTCGAAGATCGATCTCCGATCGGGGTATCACCAATTGAAGATCAAGGCCGGAGATATTCCAAGACTGCTTTCGGGACGAGGTATGGGCATTATGAGTTTTCGGTTATGTCTTTCGGGTTGACCAATGCTCCGGCGTCGTTTATGGAACTGATGAACCGAGTGTTCCATGACATGTTGGACACTTCGGTCATCGTATTCATCGATGACATATTGATCTACTCTAAGGACATGGAGACTCATACAGCGCATTTGAGGGCAGCCCTACAATGGCTGAGGGATGTGAGGCTTTATGCAAAATTCAAGAAGTGCGAGTTTTGGCTGAAGGAAGTGGCCTTCTTGGGCCATGTTGTATCTGGAGACGGTATCAAGGTTGATCCAAGCAAGATAGCTGCTATAGTAGGATGGGAAGCACCAAAATCTGTTGCAGAGATTCGTAGTTTCCTTGGGTTGGCTGGCTATTATAGAAGATTCATGGAAGATTACTCTAGGATCGCGGTTCCACTCACCAGATTGACCAAGAAGGGAGAGAAATTTATATGGACAGATGAGTGTGAGAAGTGCTTCCAGACTTTGAAGTCAAGACTTGTCTTGCACCTATCTTGACCATCCCCGAACCAAGCGTACCGTTTACTCTATATACGGATGCTTCGGGGGTTGGGTATTGGGTGTGTCCTGATGCAAGGAGAACAGGTGATCGCTTACGCATCAAGATAGTTAAAAGAGCATGAGAAGAACTATCCTACGCATGACTTGGAGCTAGCAGCGGTTATTCATGCAATCAAGACTTGGAGACACTATTTGTACGGTGAAAAGTTTCAGATCAAGTCAGATCACAAGAGCTTAACTTATCTCTTCACTCAGAAGGATCTGAATATGAGACAGAGGAGATGGCTGGAATTGTTAAAAGATTATGATTGCGACATCCAGTACCATCCGGGTAAAGCAAATGTGGTGGCTGACGCCTTAAGCAGAAGTGGGCATCGAAACCTGAGGCAGGACCGAGTACAAATGCTGCATTGTGTGCTGCAGCCTCGAGTTCGATGGAAATTGATGAAGAACATATTATCGAAACTGCAAAAGATCTAGTTGAGCAAGGCTTGATTCATAAGTTCACTATGATGTTCGCCGCATTGAAAATCTCACCGAGTCTAATTGATGAAGTCAAGGTAGCAATCCTACAGGATCCATATCTCAAGGACGGTGCAGAAGACTTAGAGAAGGGTTCGTGCAATCCCGACTTTACCTTGGAATCGGACAAAGTACTCAAGTATCGCGGACGGTTATGTATACCCGAGAGCGAAGACTGCGATATCAGAGGCCGAGTTATGACTGAAGCTCATTACACTCCATATTCAGTACATCCAGGAAGTACCAAGATGTACCATGATCTAAGAAGACTATATTGGTGGAGGGGTATGAAAGCAGATATAGCTCGTTTCGTGTTCCAATGTCTGAATTGTCAACAAGTTAAAGAGGAAAGGCAAAGACCCGCGGGTTTACTATAGCCGTTACCAGAACCTGCATGGAAGTGGGATTGTATCACTATGGATTTCGTCACTGGCCTGCCTTTGACACCAAGGTCAGTGGATGCAGTTTGGGTTATAGTAGATCGACTCACCAAGACGGCTCGATTTATTGCGGTTAGACCTCAGTATACCATGGAGAAATTGGCCAAGTTATATGTTGATAATATAGTCAGACTTCATGGTGTTCCAGAGAGTATAGTATCTGACAGAGATCCCCGTTTTACATCGAAGTTCTGGGAAGGATTACAGAAAGCTATGGGAACAAAGTTGAAGTTCAGTACGGCTTTCCATCCTCAGACGGACGGACAGTCAGAACGAACCATTCAAATTCTGGAAGATATGCTTCGAGCTTGTGCATTAGATTTCAAAGGAGCTTGGGATGAGAAGTTATCACTTATCGAGTTTGCTTACAACAACAGTTATCAGGCTACAATTCAGATGGCCCCATATGAGGCTCTCTATGGGAGAAAATGTCGTACACCTCTGTTATGGAATGAAGTGGGGGAAAGAAGAATTGTAGGACCGGAGTTTGTTGAAGAAACTTGCCGAGTAATTGATCAGATCAAAGAGAGAGTAAAGACAGCTCAAGTTCGACAGAAGCACTATGCAGATAATCGACGTCGAGATCTGGAGTTTGCAGTGGGTGACAAAGTATTCTTGAGGATATCACCGGTGCGAGGTCTGAAACGGTTTGGTAAGAAGGGGAAGCTATGCCCCAGGTATGTGGGACCATATGAGATATTGAATCGATGCGGTAATGTAGCATATCAATTGGCTCTACCACCATCTATGTCTAGTATTCATAATGTGTTCCATGTGTCATTATTGAAGAAGTATGTCAGAGATCCATCGCATATCTTGAGCGCTGATCCTCCAGACTTGACTGAAGACTTAACTTTCGAAGTGGTGCCTGTAATGCTCTCAAGCCGAAAATTTCAGCAACTTCGAACCAAGGATATCCATTATGTGAAGGTGCATTGGAGAAGCCAAAATGTGGAGGAAATTACTTGGGAAGAAGAGAGCGCGATGAGGAAGGAGTACCCTAACCTTTTTGACGATCAAGGTACGTTCAAATTTCGAGGCCGAAATTTCTTTTAAAGGTGGGGGAGTTGTAGTACCTACATGCAAATTTCGGGACGAAATTTATTTTAAGGGTGGTGGAGTTGTAAGACCCGCACTCTGAAAACCCGGTCTAACCTTGGTTTTATATCGTGACAGGTCTTCCGATCATCACCGAGCCAGACGGGGCAAGCGGATAACAAACAGGTACAAAATTGGATCAAAGTCAACCAATTATGCCTGATTTTAGATACCGGTTGATGGTACCGGATGATGGTACCGGTCGACCAGTATGGCCTGCACAGCTATGTGCGAGAATTTGGAAATTGGTCTCTGCGGGTCCCACTTTCCTGATTTCGAATCCTAGAAGTTTCCTAATCCTACTGGGTTACTAAACCCTATTTCTAGCCTATAAATACACCCTTAAACCCCTCAAATCCTTTCCATTGTCTCTCACAAACCCTAGAGAAGAGAAAGAGCTTGGAAAGGAGAAGGAGCTAGGACGAAGAAGGAGGTGCCGCCTTTACCGTTTGACGAAGCTCACGCTACGCCTGTCAACGGTAAGTGTTTGAATCCATCTTCTTACCCTATGATAGTTGTGTGGGTGGATCAATATCGAGCAAAGTAGGTATTGATCTAAAACCCTAAATTGGCCAATAAACCCTAAGTTGCCGTCAAACCCTAGATTTGACTTTCGAGATGATATTCACCGAAACGAGACTTGAATGAGTTGGGGATAACTCTAACTCAAAGCCTAGACTTAGAATGGATAGAGGAAACCCTTAAAATCCATGGAGGATGGTCGACGGCAGTCGAAGAACCCATGTATGGTCTTCCGAAGACATACCGGTCGACTATACCGGTTGCACATAGTGCGACCGGTATGTTGCGACCGCTACCTCTCGGGAGGTTGTTTGTGGGGGACCGGCTGACCATACCGGTCGCCAGTCTTTCCCACAGAGCTGCGACCGGTACATGCCACCGGTCAGCTCTGTGAGGGTATTTGTGATCTCTGTTGGTTTCCGACCAACATGAAACCCTAAGCGATGTATTCTAATGAAACCCTAATAATATTGTAGGACTTCGTGACTTATCGTTTGGATCTTGCGACGTGGAGCAAGTTATTGAACGAGCGTCAGGTAAGGGAATCTGACCTAAACCTAATAATTAATGGACAGTAAATCGTTGTTAATCATTGAATATCTATGATGTGATGTTTGTGCATATTCACATGCCATCCTTTACTTTCAGTTATTATTATTGTTCATGCATTCATAGGATGTGATTGTTAGGCATGTGATTGTTTTCGTTGGTGTATGGAGTGGGGCATGGGCCTGGGATCGCTCTTCACACTGGCACCTTTTGTAGTATTCTGTCTTAACATGCTTGGTACGGGTGGGGTATTAGGGGAAGATCGTGGTACGGTGGTCTCCGATATTGATGTTGTCCCGGCCATCGTTGTGTGGTACTGAGGATTCCGAGTCGACGCTGGCTTGTCCACGATGCTTTAGCTCTATCTCTATGCCGTAGGGAGTTATGTTGGGATAGGGTCTACCTGCGTATTGTTTCTATCCTAGTGGGTTAGTTGCGGATAGGGTATCAGGGGGAGGTGAGGTGTGGTGGTCTCCGACCCGGCCTGCACGCTCTAGCTCTATCTCTATGCCGTAGACGGCTGTGCTGGGATAGAGCATACATTGTTGATATATAGGATTGGTTAGTTGCGAGCCCAATTTGTGAGCCCTGGCCAGTAAGGGCTTAGGTACTGGTATGGGTAGAGTATCAGGGGAGGTGCGGGTATACCTTAGCTCTATCTCTATTCCATGATGGGTGCATATGGGTTGATAGTAGTGTGATTACTGTGCGACGCCACACACTCGTGTATAGAGGTGCGGGGGCCACCAAACCTTTCTATAGCACATTGCAAATTTAAAACCAGACCACAGCATAAAATGATTGTTACTCATGCATAATCTTGTGAAACTGTCTGATTGTCTTACTGAGCTGTGTTGTGTGCTCACCCTTTGTATATACATTGTTTTTAGATGTTGATGCAGGATACACTGTGGATGACTATGTGAACGCTCCGGCGTATGGAGGTGTGGCTGCTCTAGATGTGCAAGCAGGAGAGGACGAGCATGACGCTTCATGCGAGTGCCCTTTCTGCGTGTACCTGTGATGGATTTTATTTATCTATTTCAGTTATTTTGATTGGATTAAAGGGATGTAATGATATTATTATTATGTGTTTGATTTTGAATAATGGGATATTTATTTAAAATTATCAATAGATACTCAGTTCATTCTATTTAAAGTCTTCCACTGTATATTTACATTCTGATTGTGGTTATGTGTAATTGGTTTGTATGGGTGGACACGGCCTATTCGAGATCCTGGTGTGAACCGTTGGTTCAATGACGGTTCACTCACACCGTTCTGGTTGGATCAGAATTGGGGTGTGACATGAAATGTCCGACCACATGACCAAAATTCATGTGGTTGCACTGTCTTGAGGTGTGGTTGGTCACACCTGTTTAGGTATGCGACCACACGCTCATAATTGAGTGTTTTTCGGTTGATTTCATACCTGGTCTTGTGGTTTCTTTAAGCACTTGGTTCACTTGGCTCGACCATGATAGGAAGACCTGATACAAGGTGGTAAAACCGGTTAGTTTGATACGGATCTTACAGTAAGCACCTCACTTTTGCCATCCCTATTGAACCAAGTCTTACTGGACTGTAACAACAAGGTGGGAGAGATGAGAGAAAGTTTGAAAAGTGCAAGGGAGCGAGTAAAACTCTCTTAAAAATAAAAGTCAATCAGCCCCGACAGTGCTCTCTATATTCTTTTGAGAAGAGCTGCAATGGTCCCTATTGTCCATGCAGGTTGGTGGATCTCAATACATGTTTTGAATTTTGGCTGTGACTTTGATACGATTTTTGGTGGGTCCCATAGTAAGGAAATGTATTCCAACCTGCATGGATGCATAGGTCTTGGAAATACCTTCAAAATGAGACCAGAATCACTCAATTCTGATGTCAAACGAAGAAGATATGACGATTTTAGTTTGGGGATAAGAATAAGGGTATTTTCCAAAGATTAATAATATCTAGGGGCTTGCATGCAAATTATCGTAAGTTTAATTATTTAAACTTCTCATATCTTGCTCATCTGACTTCTAAATAAAGTGATTACAGTGCCATTATTCTATATTTTTGGTGCTGTATAAACTGGACGTGGAAAATCTGGAGTAGAGGTCTCCGAAGGATCTCTTACGGAGCCACAAGCTGATATGCCCGCTTAAAATTTAATTCCTCATAATTTTATTATCCGACCTCCAAATCAGGTGATTTAGGTCTCGATATGTTCCATTTTTAGTACTCTACAAAGTGGACATGAAGGATTTGAGACAAAGATCTCCAAGGCATCCCATGTACAGTTGCTAGCCGAATTATCGTAAATTAGCCTGCATAAACTTCAGAAATTCATAAGTTGGTCATTTTACATCCAAATGAGGTAATTCAAACTCTACTATTTCTCATTTTTAGTTCTCCATGAAGTTGATGTGAAGAATTTGGAGCAGAGGTTTCTGAGGCATCCCATGCAGAGTTGCTAACCGAATTATCATGAATTAGCCTATTTAAACTTCTAGAAAATTAATAAGTTGGACATTTTACATCCAAATAAGGTGATTCAGGCTCTAGTATTCCTCATCTTTAGTGTTCTACAAACTGATCATAGAAAATTTGGGGTAAAGGCTATCAAAATATTTCATGCGGAATGGCGGCGAAAATGATCCATGAAATGATAGAGAGACAAAAACCAATCTTGGCCCAACCCAACTCAAACCATATCACTTTAAGCTAGTTAACTCATGTCCATCCAACCCTATCAAATCAGTCTGGCTTAGTCAACATTGAACAAGTTAGTGTGGACCAAACCAGTTCATTCCATTTGCGTGTACATTGTATAGTATATTATATAGTGTATTATATAGTATGTTATATGATTTTTATATTACAAATTATATTATTATCTTTTATATATATGGTACGTGTGTGCATGCTGGCCATCAGGTATGGAAAGAATTAAAAGGATCCGGTGAGAGTTGATTTATGGAAAGAAAATAAAGAAAAAAAATAAAAGGAAAGATGAGGGAAAGAGAACTCGAGAGAGTGAGATTGGAAAGAGAGAGAGAGAAGGACAGAAAGGAAAGAAAAGAAAGCGGAGAAGATTAAAAAAGAAAAGGAAAGAAAGTTGAGGAAAAAATGAGACAAAAGAGGGGAGAATGAGAGAGAACGTAAAGGGAGAAGTAGATTAAGAGAGAGATTGAAAAAAAAGAAAAAAAAAAGCAAAAGATGAAGAAGGAGGGAGATAGAGAAGAAGAGGACGAGAGAAGAGAGCAGCAGGGAAGTAGAGTTTACAAGCAACTTCAGTAAGTCCGTCCCCACCCCCTTTTTGTTTTGTTTTTCTGTTATTTTGTGACCTCTACCCAGAATAGCCACCATGTAACCACCATATCTTACCTGAAACCACAAGCAACCAATCTCTCTCTCACCATCTGTTATCCCTTCTACATAAATCCGACACCTCTCCAATACCCTCATGCCCGATTACTTAAACCCACCAGAAATTTCTTTCACTGATCTTCAAAACCCATATTCTTCCAGCAGCCATTGAATCAATTACACCTTGCGGCACATGTAACTCCCATATCACCCCACCTGTCCCGCCATGCAAACCCTCCCACCTGATCAATACACTTCAATCTTCGGAACCTACCGCCATCTCCTATCACTCCACAAAACTCACAACGCTATCACCTGCACCATGGATCTATCTCCTAGAGATCCCAATCACAACCAACTACCTACCATTACCACCTGGCCGAAACCCAATGCCACTGAAACCTAGTTTTCCCTATTGATGTAGCCATTGAATTTAGAATGAATTATGAGTTAATTAATTTTGAGTCATTGGATATTGAATGAATTATGATTTAATGAATTAGAGCCATTGCTGTCAAATTGTTATGATCATAAATTTACTTTGATTAAAATATGGCATTTGATATTGATTGTGGAAATTAAATAAAATTGATCCGATCATACGAATTTTGATGTAATTGAAATTGATCCAATTATGGCATTGTGAAAATTGATTGAAATTGATCCGATTATGGCATTATGTTAATATGATGAAATTGATCCCATTGTGTGAAAATATGATGAAATTGATCTGATTGTGGAATTTTTTATGAATTGATCCCATTTTGTGGAAATTGATTGGAATTGATCCGATTGTGGAATTTTATGAAATTGATCCCATTGTATGGAAATTGATTGAAATTGATCCAATTGTGTTGAAATTGAATGAATCAAACCGATTATTAAATTTTTGATAAAATTGAAATTGATCCGATCATATATGAAATTTTGATTTATCCGATCATATGGGATTTTGATGAAATTGAAATTGATCCGATCACATATGGAATTTGGATGGAATTTGGATGAAATTAAAATTGATCCAATTATATGGAATTTTGATTGATCCAATCATATGCTTGGAATGATATGATTAAAATTGGACCATTGATCTTTGAATTTGATGAGACTAGATTAGGATCATTGATCTTAGAATTCTGATTTGATCCATTGATCATAATTTACCTTGATTTGAGTAATCTGAATGGTTAGATTATTAATTTGATTTAATTTGAACCGCTAGATTGTCATCAAAAGTGATGTAAATAGATATGAACGGTTATATTATCATGATAAGTGATTTGAACCGTTAGATTATCTTTGGGAGTGATTGAAATAAATTTTATCATCTGGAATGATTTAAAGAATTAGATTAAGATCATATTATGCTTTAGTAGAATTTGAGACCATTAGATCTTGATCATGAGCATCTCATTTGAATCTGAACCATTGGATTAATCATGAGTAATATAAATGAATCTGAACCATTAGATTGTCTTGATGATTGATGTAAGGAATCTGAATGGTTAGATTATGATTTTGAGAGAATTTAAATCATTTGATCTTTATTGTCAGTGATCTTGTGTAATCTGAACGATTGGATTACAATATTGAGTGATTTAAATGGATAGATTACAATTTTGAGTGATTTAGTTGAATTTGAACGGTTGGATTGTCTTCATGAATATTTAAATTGAATCTGAACCATTGATCAAATTTGATCTGGATCACATTGATGATGATCGATTACATCAAATCTAAGTACTCGATCAAATATGATCTTGGTCACATTGTTGATGATCAATGCTTGATCAATGCTTTCACATGCTTGTTGATATATTGATTCACATTCTTTATTGCTATTTTGAGATGATATATGTAGTTATTTGTTGCCATATTTGAATGATATTTATTATTGGTAATAATTTAATTTCTACAACATCCTAGTCAAACTTCCATATCTGCACACAGAAGACATATTAGATGTGGGGACGTGCATGTAGGCACCCACACTCACAGAAAGGATAAGAATGAAAATGATAAATTTTAATCAAGAATCAGAAAGCCTGCCCAACAAATTCCAAATTAGGGTTTTAGGTCAAGGGTAGCTTAGGACGATCCCAACCCCTTAGCTCATTTTCCCCTAGGATACAGAAAACTAGATTGGTGTGATGTGAATCGAACCATAGAGCATTTAGGTTCCACACCCTAATATTGAAAGAAGAACATGAATGATTGAATCCGCTTTCTGAACTACGCGGATAAAGATTCTTAGGGTAGAACCCTAAGATACGTAGGTAGTTTGGTGAGATACCCAAACATGGTTCCACATTTCAATTTGTGTAGAATAATAAATACTAGCCTTCCTTAGACCAAGATATAATACACCTAAGCAGTATTAGGTTAGCAAATTCTAGTCTTCCTTAGTCCAAGGTAGAGTATACTTGAGTGGTTTTAGGATAATGAATTCTAGTCTTCCTTAGACCAAGGTAGAGTACACCTGAGTGGTTTAAGGTTAGCAAATCTTAGTCTTCCTAAACTGAGGTAGAGTACACCTAAGAAGTTTTAAACTAACCATCTAGGCTTCCTAAACCGAGGTAGAGTACACCTAAGCAGTTTTAGCCATACCTTTTTTCTTCCTATACTAAGGTAGAGTACACCTGAATCGTCTTAGACATACCCTTTCGTCTTCTTAGATTAAGGTAGAGTACACCTGAGTGATCTTAGAATACTATATCCTTTAGTCTTCTTAGATCAAGATAGAGTACACCTGAGTGATCATAAAATACTATCCATTTTAGCATTCTTAGATCAAGGTAGAGTTACCTTAATGGTCTTAGACTATTATCCATTTTAGCCTTCCTAAACCAAGGTAGAGTACACCTGAGTGGTTCAAGGAAATCCATATCCACAACTCATTAACAACGAACTACGTTGTACCTGATTTTCTGGATTTCTAAAATACGTATGCAACTTAGAGGGCCTCTCTAAGTATGGTACCACATCTTAGTATCCTTTGGTCCTCCATATCTATATCCATATTCATATTCACTTCAATCCACATAGGCTATCTCTAGATTCATTCTCAATCATCATCAGCCATAAATCTCAACCTGAACAATTAAATCTAAGAAAGCTTAAGCATAAATCACATCCATAAACCTTAATCACATTCCATTTGAACTACATTATGAACTTGATTTCCAGGATTGGGATGTTGGCAATTTGAGATGTCTAGGACGTCTCAGATTCAGTCCATCACCAAACCATCTTCGGTTCGGTTCACTGTACATTATTTGTTTGTTTATTTATTTTTAGAACATGTTTGGCTGAACCTAGGTTAGAAGAATTTAGTAACTTGGTATAAGATCCCCCATGAGCCCTAGTCATCATCCATTGACCATGAATAGTTAGAACAATAGAGTCTAAGGAAAATAGAATCACATAGGAAGTCGATTTTCTGATCGGACAGCTTTGGGTGCCTAACACCTTCCCAAACTGTACCTTGAACACTTACCCATTCTCTGATAGACCAAAGCCAATATATTGGGTCAAATGAGTCAATATAAGTCTTTTCTTATGATGCGACTACATTTTTATTGGTCCTAGACCTTAATCTAAGTGGGGACTCCAAATCATTTTTTTTCGTACATCAGAGATGGGTGGATGTACCCCTTTATCCTCACATATTAATGGGTGGATTAGTCTGTAATTTGGAAGAGCAATAGAAGACTACAATGGCTATTTATGCTGAGTTATTGGCCACTTTATGTGGAGCACCACTAGCTCCATAAGCCCAAGGCCAAGCACAAGGTAGAGGCATACCATCCTGCCAGCCCCACATGTAAATGAGCATATGCCTCCAGTTCCACCTGCTCCTCATGTTCATGTACCAGTACCTGTAGCACAGGCACACCCAGCCATGGCGGGCATACACTTGCAGCCTCAAATAGATGGGGCAAAGGTTATGAGCAACTTGCAGCATATGCAACTGGCCGAGTGGATCCAAGCCATGGAAAAGACCCTGGAAACCTTGATGTGCACTGAGGCATAGAAGTTATTATGTGTAACCTTTCTATTGGTAGGGGTGCCTTTTGATTGGTGGAAAGGCATCCAATCCACTCTGATTAGGTGCCATGGGGAGATAACATGGCAAATCTTCAAGGGAGCATTCTACAAGAACTTCTTACCCTAGAATTTCAGAGACAGAAAGGAGGTAGAGTACCATAATCTATGTTAGAGAAGCACTACTATTGAGGCTTATCAATAGATGTTTAAAGAGCTGCTCTACTTCACACAGGCTTCCATGAGGGAGGAAAAGCCTAAATTGAGGCGGTTTGTTCAAGGCTTGAGGGGAGACCTCAAGGTGATTTTTGAGTCTATGAGGTTGACGGAATATAGTAATGCTATGCAAGCGGCAAAAAGTATTAATGATGGGTATCACCAAAATTACCAAGTTCAGAAGAGACCTGTGAGTTTCATGGATAATCACCTGGCTAATAAGCCATTCTATGTACAGTACCCGAGTTCTTCAGTGATGGCTTCATCTGCTCTATTTGTCACACCCCAATTCTGGACTAACTAAAATGGTGTGATGAACCGTCAATAAACCAACGGTTCAACCAGGATCTCGTATAGGCTATGCCAACCATGTTAAACCAAAATACATTCCACATTAATCAGAGATAATAAAGTAAATAGCAGAAGTCTTATTAATAATGAACTGAGGTCTAATCATGATAAATAATTAATATTCCAGTTATCTTCAAGTAACCAAAACATAATTTAATACATATTACAATTATCCAAATACGAAAGTTAACCACTAAGTGTAGACATAGTTAAAACATTCGTTTGACGAGTCTTGCTCGTCCTCCATAGCTTACACATCCATAGCCTCCATACTTCTATACGTTGGCGCACTAATAATCTCTTCAATGGTAGCACCTGCAACATCAGAAACTAAAAGAATTACGCACGCAAGGGTCAGCTCTCCAACTTGAGCTCAGTGAGAAAATAAAACAATGCAACGAACATATGCATGCATTCAATTCATATCTTTGGTCTGGTTTTTAAGTTTGCATGTGCTATAGAAAGGATTGGAGGCCCCCCACCTCTATAAACGAGTGTGTGAATCCACCCAATGGATCAAACATCATTGTCGTCCAACATGCATCTACCATGGAATAGAGATAGAGCTAAAGTGTTCAGATCAAATACCGCATATCACTTCCCCTGATGCCCTACCCATACCAACACTTTAGCCCCTGTTGGCTAGGGCTTGCCAACTGGGTTTGCAACTAACCAATCCTAAATTTCATTTAGTGTATCTAAGGCCTCACCCTAGCTTCCCTTAATACATCCATAGAGATAGAGCTAAGGCCCCCCGACAGAGTCAGAGACTACACGGTCCGAAACCACCTCCCCTGATGCCCTATGACATAATAGTTCTGCTAAGATAATGGCGGTATGACGATGTCAGTGAACAGGACTTAAGTAGAGATAGAGCTAGAGTTTGGTGACCAAGATGAACCACAATGTTACGTCCTCCCCATGATGCTCCACTCGCATCAAGCACATTAACCACACACATACAATCACATTTCTATTCCTAGCATCATCATCATCATATTGTAAATAGACAGAAATAAATATGCATGAGAAAAATATAACAATAATATTCGATGACATGTGAGATGCACATTACAAGCAAGAAATCATAGAATCATTCATGGTATTGGACACAATGAAATAAAATAGCTTGCTAATATCCAATTAGTTTAGGTCTTGTTCCCTCACCTTTGATTGATATTTGTTCTTCTTCTGAGCTTTGGAAGTCACTTTGAATTTATTGGAAACCTAAAAAATCAATATATTTAAGTTAGGATTCAAGTTTAACAAATTACAGTAGTCAAAACCTTGTTTAGTCTCAAAATATGCTTGCTGTCATCGTGTGGTTGGATGTGCGGTCAAACCTGTGGTCTCAATATATGAGACCACACATTGTGTAGTCAGACCCTGTGGTCGCATTTTGTGTGACCACACCATGTGTGCACCTTTCCTGGAAACTTCCCGAATAGCTGTGGTCGACCCTCTGGTCACCCTAGGGTCGACCATAGGCTGCAACCACATGATCTTTGGTCAGTTTTCATCTTTAATCCTAATTCTTCTTGAGTCGATTCTTGGCTCATCACTGGGATCATCCTATGGTTATCATATGACCATTATTTACAGTTTTTCATTAACCATTATCCTTAATTCATCCCTCATGGTTATCCTTGAGATTTACTCAAAGGATCATATTGATCATATTGGTTTGACATCCCCAACCCATAATAGAAACCTTATTCAATAGAATCTACATCTACAGAGATAAGTTCCATACATCACTTGTTGTAGGGAGCTAGAACCTTCTCTTGTAAAACCATTCTCTCAGCCTTCTTCTCCAAATCTCATTCTTGTCCTTCTCTTCCTCTCTCTCTTTTCCTCTTAGGTTTAGAGTTTCAATTTGGGTTCTAAAAGAGTAAGAGAGACTAAGGAACGTCCCTTATATAGAGGGAAACCTCTATATAGAGTCCCACTTTAATTAGGAAGGAGCCCCCCTGAAATTAGAAAATTTTCTTAAACACAGAGTCAGTTTAGCATCGTGTGGTCGCACGTGGGGTCACAGAATTCGTCGACCACACGTCAAAAATATGCGACCACACGTTGTGTGGTCTCATGTGTGGTTTCATGTGTGTGGTCTCATGTGTGGTCTCATGTGTGTGGTCTCATGTGTGGTCTCATCTGTGGTCGACCACATATATCAACCACACCCCTCAGAACTGCTACCACACTACCAAAATTTTTTGGTTCTAAGTTTTTGACTGGTTGCTTTCATACGATCTTAAACAGTTAACCACACCAACTAAATTTGACTTGTTGCTTACCTTATCTTTTGATTTCTTCATAGAATTGGTTCACTTGAGCCGATTATGATGGGAAGACCGGTCACGACATGAGAATGTAAGGTTAGACAGGGTTCGTGGCGTGTGGGTCTTACAACTCCACCACCCTTAAAAGAAATTTCATCCTCGAAATTTAAATTTACTTCGGAGTCAATAGGTGGGTATATTGTTTCCGCATTGCATCTTCTTCTTCCCATGTAATCTTCTTCCCATCTTGGCTTCGCCAAGTTACCTTCATATAATAATTATCCTAGTTTTGGAGATGTTGTACCTTTCAACCAGTGAACTAGGCTGGTACCACTTCAATATTTAAATCTTTTATCTAATCCAGTGGGTCAGTGGTCAATACCTTTGATATGGATCTCCAAAGTAATTCTTCAATAGAGATACACAAAATACGTCATGCACACTAGACATGGACAGTGGTAACGTTAGTTGATATGCAACTTTTCTACGTCTTTTCAAAATTTGTGTAAAGTCCAAAACATATATAGGATACAACTTTCTCTTCTTGTTGAATCGTTTTAAACCATGCATAAGTGATATCTCCAAAAATACTTTGTCACCTATGGCGAACTCAAGGTCTTAACATCCCATCTGCCACTCGATAGGTTTCTTCAATAAACTCAGGTCTTATAATTCCTTATTCTCCGACTTCATTCCAAAACAAAAGAATTTGACATTTTTACTGTACTATGCTTCATAGGTGACATCTACATAGTAGCTTGGTAGCAAATTTAATCCACATATAGCTTAGTTAGCCGCTCCAAAGCATGCCGAGGTCGTATAGCAATGGAATGAGCTACCTTCATAAGGCGATCAATAATCACCCAAACTGCATCAACCGATCTAGGAGTCAGTGGCAAATCGGTTACGTAGTTCATTGTAATGCAGTTTCACTTCTAGACTGGCTCCGATAGTTGTTGTAGTAAGTCATGTTGGTCTTTGTCTTTCAGCCTTTACTTGCTGATAATTCAGTTACTAAAACATAAATCTAACCACAACTACATCCATTCCCTTCCACCAAAATAATCTCTTCATGTTTTGGTATATTTTGTACTTCTAGGATGTACCCAATACGGAATAGAATGGGCTTTTAGCATTATCTTGTATCTATGATCAGCGCTTTTCACATCAGGTATACATAATCATCCTCTATATCTTAGGACCTTTTTTGCATCCGAAAGTAACTCAGGGTTAGGTTTTTTTTATTTTTTTATTTTTAAATCTTCTTACATCACTCTTAGATATAGATCTAACAAAATTACTACATTTACTTCGTCTATCAAATCAAAGACGATCTTTAACGCTACAAACGTAAGCGAGGAACTATTGCTCCACAAGTTTATCCATAAGTTCTCGCTCAATTAGATCATCACGAGTTTCTATTATATGTTACTCTTCTTCCAATCTAAATTTATTGTTATGAAACATAAGGCAACATTTATACTGGGTCCTTCCTCGGACTTTATAATTTCCTTTTTGCTTAAGGCCTCAGCTACTACATTAGCCTTGCTCGAGTGACACTGAATATCGCAGTCTTAATCCTTCAAGTGTTCTAACCATCTTCTCTGTCTCATGTTCAACTCTTTCTGGTCAAGAGATAAATAAAACTCTTGTGTTCCCATTTAATCTAAAATTCTTCTCCGTATAGATAATGTCTCCAAGTCTTGATTGCATAATTCATCACCGATAATTCTAAGTCATGAGTAGGGTAACTCTTCTCATGCTCCTTCAGTTTTCTTGAAGCATATGCAATCGCTTATTTACCTTGCATTAATCCGCATCCTAAATCCAATCCAAAAGCTTCGATGTATAGGGTAAAAGGTTCCCTTGGTATCGAAACGATCAAGATGGGAGCTGATATCAACCTTATTTTTTTAGAGTTTGGAAACATTCTTCACAATTGTCAATCCAAATAAACTCCTCTGCCTTCCTGGTTAGCTTGGTAAGATGTATTGCGATCCTAGAGTAGTCCTTTATGAATCGTCTATAATAACTAGTTGAACCCAAGAACTTCTGATCTCTACAATGTTCTTAGGTGCTTTTCACCTTACGATTGCTTCTATCTTAGTGGGTCCACTTTAATTCCTTCTGATGTTACTACGTGACCCAAGAAAATCACCTTGTTTAACCAAAACTCACACTTCTTGAATAAAGCTTCTCTCTTTTCAGCAGTTGTAAGGCTGCTCCAAGATCCATTGTATGAGTTGCTACATTCTTGAAATTATCATCTATAAAAATTATGACCGACGAATCCAACATGTCATGAAACACCCAGTTCTTCAACTCCATAAAATATGTAAGGGCATTGGTTGATCCAAAAAACATAATTGAGAACTCATAATGCCCAATCCCGGTTCTAAAAGCTGTCTTCAAGATATCTCTATCTAAATTCTTCATTTGATGATACTCCATCCAAGGTCAATCTTAGGGAATACCTTTGCTCCTTGTAGCTGATTAACAAGTCATGTATCTGAGGTAGTAGATATCGATTCTTGATTGTGAGCTTGTTTAGATCTCGATAGTCTATACATGATCTGACACTACCATCATTCTTCTTCATGAATTGCATTGGCACTCCTCGTGATGCAATACTTAGCCTATTAAGACCTTATTCTAATAACTCTTGTAGTTGAGTCTTCAGTTCCTTCAATTCTATAAGAGCTATTCTATAGGGTGCCTTTGATACATATGCCATCCCTGGTAACAAGTCGATAATGAACTCGGTTGCACAATCAGATAACAACACAAGTAAGTCTCCTGGAAACACATCAGGGAATTTATGCATCACATCAATATCTTTCTTCTGTGGTGTTTCTTTAGTAACGTCCAATACAAATACCATATATCCAACTGTTTTCTCTTCAAAGCATCTCTTCACCTTTAACATAGAGAGGATCAGCTTTCACTTCTTAGGCAACATGTTTCCAATAAAACTAAATTATATGCCGTCTTTATTCTTGAATGATAACCTCTTCTATGGACATAACAACTTTGTAGAGTGTTGAGATAACCAATCTATCCCCAAGATGATGTCAAAGTCTATCATCTCAAGTTGAATTAGGTTACATCCAATTTTTGTCCATCTATACAATTTGAACATTGCTCATAACACTCATCTAATGCAACATTTAGTCCAAAAGGGCTTGAACTAGCAAAATCTGGTTTAAAGGTCTTAAGAGCTTGTCTAGTTCATTCTTCTCTTAGTTTTTCAAAGATTATCGTTAATAATCTCATATATTGAAAAACTCATTAGCTTATATGCTGTTCTACCCTGATCTCTCTTTCACATACCTCGAAAATATCTTGTGATTGTTATTTCATATCCTAAGTCTACCTATAAGCATTAGGATATATGCTTATAAATTCATTAATTCAGCCAAACTCTTTTGGCCTTTTCTTTATCATCTCACTCGACATTGGGCATAACTCAGTTTTACTTGTACTATTCCAAATATTATCAATGCCATGATTTTTGACTTTATCCTTGTATCCACTCTTAGATTTGCCTTTAGAAATCTTCTGCTTTGTCAAAATTCATACTGATATAGTCATCTTTAACTTGACTTGAGTGTTATCTATTTCTCTACTGGCTACTCTTGATAGTTCCCATTTTTTGCTCATACACTCTTTTATAGACATGACTCATATCCATCCATCCAGCAATCTCGAAACAGATCCTCCATTACTTCATCTGAGGTTCCTTGGCTATAGAATCTAATCAGAATTTAATCATTTTCCTTCCCATAATTCCTTATTAACTAAACATCTTATCAATGGATGTCGAGAAATGTAAGAATCAGAATGTTTATCCAAAAGCAATTCATTTCCTTCTTTCAATTTAGTATAATGACGAACAATTGCTTTATCTAGTGAACTTAGGTTTAAAGGATCAGGAGTAAATCTATGGTGATCCAACTGACATCAAAAGGTCGTTAAGTTGCACAGTGGTCCAAATATATGGAAATAAAGGTTTTACAGTTCTTAACCTTATGGTTACAGGTTCTATGGAGTATATAATGCCAATTGATCAAGGCACTATAGGAATAAATCTGGAGAAGTTTGGTACATCAATAAATTAGGTATAAATCTAAAAGATGTACGCTCAACATGATTAAACGATTAACTATTCATTTAGTTTATATCTCTATTCATGTTATTGACTATAAGAGTAGCTTAGGTTGGTATAATCAGGACTAATTCTAAGGAAACAATATCTATAACTCCAATTGACAGGTTGAATTGAGAAGGTATCCTGTCAAGAAACGAGAATTTAAAATCAGGTATGTGCATCCTCTATATTCATAAGAGTAAGTCAATGATGCACCGCATCCTATATAAACATATCTAGTTATATGGCCACAATAGATTTGATCCCTTGCCAAAAATGTTAGAGGCTTTATTTTTAGAAAATATTCTTCAATCCATGTCGGATCATTTTGTCATGGGGCAGCTATCCCATACATCGAGTTCATTTAGGAAAGCCTTCTTTTCTCTTTGTCGAGGGGACAAAAACCCACTATTTGAGAGAATAGCCTATCAGAACTTAAAGACGGTGATGGCTGTTAAGGGTAACCACCTTGATATACTGCTTGTTGTGCACCAAGCTTCTGCACTAAGGGGTGTGTCACTAGGACCTTCTATACAATAGGCACTGTGTTATGGGTAACATGTGCTGGAGGTACAGTGTTGATACCAATTGGTACTGTACATGGTCTGACCTGGAGGTATTGGTGTAGCATTGACAACTTGGGTAGTGATTAACATAGCAAGTTGCATAGTCGGTCTCATCTGTTGTTGCTCTTGCATTTTATCGAGGCATGTTTATTACAACCATGCCCAAGGCACTTGGTAGTCCAGGTAGATTGGCTGGAGTGGCCTAGTTGTTCACTTTTTTCATTTGTTACAGTCAGATTATCATTATTTGGTATCTACTCAGATGAGTTCTCATTACTTGTTATCGGCCCAGATAGTGGTGGGGTTGGCTTACAACCACTTCTTAATGCTCAGCAGGTGATGGATCAGTGTGTGGCAGATCTCACTTGAAGTTTCCACGCCACCTAGGAGTATAGCTTCATCTTCATGTAGTTAATCTTATTCTTAGTGTATGGCCATTGTTCTCCTATCTCTGTTGGATTTAGCCCGAGATCTTTCCCTTTACCTCTACAGGGATTTAGGCGTTACTAGCTATTTTTCTTCTTCCTCTATCATATATCGAGTTTCACATGTGAGTACCAACTCGGTATTCTAATTTTCTACTTTATAGATGCTCCATTCTTGCTACTGTATTATATCCTTTGTATACTTAGACAACTGCCCGACTTATAGATCGTACTCTATATTATTTGTTTATCAAGATACATTTAGATTTTCTTTTTCTGTCTGTGTATACATATGGTTCCACCATTTATATGTACATTATTGTCTTGTTTAAGTTCTGTCTCAACCAACACAGGTGCATATGGTGTATTTGTTTTAAATCTTTTAAATTTATCCTAACTCAGTTCATAGACACAATCATGAATGTATTCAGGTTTGATGGGCAAGGCCTAAGAGCTCTGATACCAAGTTGTCATATCACAATTTTGGACTAACTAGAATGGTATGATGAACCGTTAATAAACCAATGGTTTAACCAGGATCTCGTATAGGCTATGCCAACCATGTTAAACCAAAATACATTCGACATTAATCAGAGATAATAAAATAAATAATGGAAGTCTTATTAATAATGAACTGAGGTCTAATCATGATAAATAATTAATATTCCAGTTATCTTCAAGTAACCAAAACATAATTTAATACATATTACAAATAATCAAATATGAAAGTTAACCACTAAGCGTAGACATAATTGAAACATTCACTTGACGAGTCTTTCTCATCCTCCATAGCTTATACATCCATAGCCTCCATACTTCCATACATTGGCACACTAATAAACTCTTCAATGGTAGCACCTGCAACATCAGAAACTAAAAGAATTGCACGCACGAGGGTCAGCTCTCCAACTTGACCTCAGTGAGAAAACAAAATAATGCAAAAAACATATGCATACATTCAATTCATATCTTTGGTCTAGTTTTTAAGTTTGCAATGTGCTATAGAAAGGATTGGAGGCTCCTACACCTCTATACATGAGTGTGTATCCGCCCAATGCATCAAACACCATTTCCGTCCCACATGCACCCACCATGGAATAGAGATAGAGCAAAAGTGTTCAGATCAAATACTGCATAAGGCTATCCTCGACGCCTTACCCATAACAATACGTATGCCCCTGCTGGCGAGGGCTTACAATCTGGGCTCGCAACTTACTAATCCTAAATGTAATCCAGTGTATCCAAGGTGCTAGACCCGCACTCCAAGAACCTGATCTAAACCTTTCATTTATGTCATAATAGATCATCCAATCATCACCGAGCCAGACAAGATAAGCGGATGACAATCAGGTACGAAAATGGACCTCAAAGTATAGAATAATTCCTACCGATTGATGCTACCGGTCAACTGGTATGGCCTGCATAGTAGACCACTTAGATCCGGAGAAGGATCTCTGCGGGTCTCACTTTTCAAATTTCGAACCGAAGGACTTTCCTAATGTTAGGAGGCTTCCTAAACTCAACCCTAGCCTACATAAGGACCCTTAAACCTCCTAAAATCTCTTTCATTGATCCTCACAAACCCTAGAGAGGAGAAAGAGATTGAAGAAGGAGAAGAAGCAAGGAAGGAGAGGGATGAGCCATCGTTGTCGTTGGACGAAGAATACATTACTGTGAACCAACGGTAAGTGCTTAAACCTTCCTATAATTTAATCGTTCTAGGATGGTTAGTCATGCTTGGATCAATACCATGCAAAGTGAGGTATTGATCTATACCATAGTTTTGCCGTCAAACCATAATCTAGTCGGTAAACCCTAGATTCAAGTTCTAGGTTGAAGATCATCGAAACTAGGAATTGAATGGAGTTGGAAACAACTCTAACTTGTTTCTCAGACCTAGAATGTATAGGAAAAACCCTAGAACCAATAGGGGGTGACCGACGGAAGGCGAGAACTGGGTTTATGGTCTTCCAGAGACATACCGATCGACTATACCGGTCGCACCCTATGCGACCGGTACCTACGATCGGTATCTCCCGGAGGCTGGTCTGTGGGGAGTGGTTAACCATACCAGTTGCACCTTTCCCCATAGTACCACGGCCGGTACCTGCGACCAGTAGTTGCGACCGGTCTATACTGTGAGAAGTGTTTTGACCTTGGTGGTTTTTCGACCAACGTAAACCCTAAGGAAAACTATTCTAACTCAACCCTAACATTGTGTAGGACCTTGGATAGCAAGTTTGGATTCTGCAATGTGGAGCAAGTTAGCAATCAAGCGTTAGGTAAGGGAATCAAACCTAAACCCTAATAATTTAATAACAGTAAAATGTTGTTAATAACTATGATTTTATGGACTGATGTTTGTGCATACTCGCATGTCATCCTTTACTTTCAGTTATTATTATTGTTCATGCATACTCGTTATGCTAGGATGTGATTGTTAGGCATGTGATTATTTTCGTTGGTGTGTGGAATAGGAAGGGTCAGGGGTCTGGGATCATTTGTCACACTAGCACCTTTTCGTATCGTTCTGTCTTAGCATGCTTTGTGCAGGTAGGGTACCAGGGGGAGGAAATGGCACTGTGGTCTTCGGCCTGGCCACTAGACTCTAGCTCTATCTCTATGTCGTAGGGAGTTGTGCTAGGATAGGGCCTACTGTGATGACATATAGGATTGGTTAGTTGCGAGCCCAGTTTGCAAGCCCTCACCAATAGGGGCTTACGTGTTGGTATGGGTAGCGTATCAGGGGAAGTATTGGTGGTGTTTGATCCGGATGCTTTAGCTCTATCTCTATTCCATGGAGGGTGCATGTGGGACGACAGTGGTGTTTGATCCATTGGGCGCATTCACACACTCGTGTATAGAGGTGCGGTGGCCGCCAATCCTTTCTATAACACATTGCAAATTTAAAACAAGACCATGATGTGAATGTTACTCATGCATATATTTGTTGTATTGTCTGATTGTCTTACTGAGCTAAGTTGTGAGCTCACCCTTGCGTACACACTATTTTTAGATGTTGTTGTCGGTTATACTGTGGAGGACTATATGGATGCTCTGGCATATGGAGGTGTTGCTACTTTGGAAGTACAAGCAGGAGAGGACGAGCATGACGCTTCATGCGAGTGCCCTTTCTGCGTGTACCTTTAAGATATTGATTTAATTTATTTTATTTATTTATTTTTAGTTGGAGAAACAATTGATGTAAGGATATTTATTTACTTTTCGATATTTGAATAACTGGATATTTTATTAAATTTATCAATTGATCACTCAGGTCATTTTATTTAAGACTTTCGCTATATTTTATTATTTCCTAATTATGGTTATGTGCAATGGTTTGTATGAGTGGATATGGTCTTATTGAGATCCTGGTGTGAACCATTGGTTCGGTGACGGTTCACTCACAATTCTAGTTTAGCCAGAAATGGGGTATGCCAACTTGGTATCAGAGCTCCTAGGCTCTATCCAACAGACCATATTTGCACTTAACTGAGTCGATGAACTGAGATAGAAAAAAATTAATAGTCTTAATAAAATCACACCTTAAGCACTTGTTTGATGCCTGAGACTAAATACGAAAGAGCATAATATACTATATTAAATGTGAAATTAATAAACAGTCATGCTCTAGATAGAACCTTAATGACAGGTGAGAAAAATCATAAACTTTTATTAATTTAAAAAGGAAACTGTATAAAAAGTTAATTGTACTATAGGGTACAGTCTACAAGCTGGACAGTTACCCTGTTATAATAAAAACCATGCTGTGAGAGTGAAAAAAATAAGAGATCTATCATGGGGATGGGGGCATAGGAGGAATAGGATCCGTGATGCCATAGTTACGCTCATAAGCAACCTTGAGCCAGTGTACCTGCTTCTGCGTGACTCTGAGGCTGTGAGCAAGACACCCTAGGTCACGACTCATCTTAAGCTAGGCATCCCAAATATCTGTAAACATACCCATCACGATATCCGGAGGAGGTTGGGATGGTCCCGCTGTAGGTGTGGGTGTGGTGTCAGTGCTGGAACGTCCTCCATCTGATCATCATCATCGTCACCATCATCCCCTGCCTCTTCTGCATGAGCCGCATTGGTTGCTGCTGCTACTGCTGCTGCCATGGCTGTTACCCTCCTAAGCGGACGAGGACGAGCCTCTAACTCCTCATCACTGATGGGTAAATTGTCCATCCTCATCCGGACAATGGCATCCCAGTCAATGTTTGAGGTCATAGTGTCCTTGACCGTAATCTCACCCCTCATGTCCACCCGTAAGCACCGCAGAAGAGTAGTGACAAGCCAGCCATAAGGAAGGTTACTGGTCTGATCGGGCAAAGTATCCTGACGCATGGTCCTGATAATAATATAAGGGAGGCAGACCTTTTCCCTGGTGCAGACGTAGTAAGTCAAGTACTGGATGAGCTGAGACAACTCACTGTAGTGGCCGCTCTGAGGAACAATATCGTGCTGGATGATGCGGCAGTATACCTGAGGTACAGGTCTCAAGCTAGTAGCTTTCATGGGCGCTCCTGGGTTAAGGATCTTCTCTGAAACCTCCTGGTGCAGATCATCAGTAAGAAAGCCCTTCATCTTGGGGGCGCAGTACACCAAGTCACCATCATTGGGTATCCCCAAAAGATCAGCAAGCTAGTGAGTGTCAAAGGATATGGGAACGCCTTTGACAAAGCTGGTGATGCGAAGGTCCCTGCCATGGCTGAAGTTGTTAACATTTCCCTTGACCTCAAGGTTGGCGTAGAAATGTTTGACTTGGTTGGGGTGGGTGGTCACACTGTAAGTAATGACAGGTAACCACCAAAGATCACCAAAGGCTGCTTCAACATCAAATCATTGTAGCTGCTCTATGGTTACACGTCGCCCTGACTCGATGTTCTTCTCTTCAAACCAGGGAAAACGGGCTTGTGCCGCTGCATAATGAAACCACCACTCATCGAACTACGGAACCGGCGGATGCGGAAGGTTCATGCCAGGACCGAATGCATGTTTACCTATGCCATGGCGTTGAGACATTTTGAACTACAAAACAAAAACAAATAATGAGAATTTGGTTAGAATTTTAGAAATTTTGGCAGCATAACAATAGTAATGGAAGCAAAAGCCTCAAACTCACCCAAAATCTGGGGAGGAGGACTTACATAACCATCTAACACCATATGGAAACCAAGCATCCATCAAACAAACAAGAAATTTAGAAATTACAGAAAAAAATTGATTTTTACCAAAACCTAGGTCAAAAACCTAAAATTTTATTTTTAGAAAAACTATTCGGAGGAACCTCAAATAAATTGAGGGCTTTTGCTCATAGAGGTCCCTAAACTCATACTAAGCCGAAGAAAAAGAGTTCTTACGGTTAGAATCTTCTAAACCAAGAAAAACCTAGTTTTTGGGCAAGAAACCATGAAGAAACGATGTAAAAAGGAAGAATGGAAGGAAGAAACTTACTTAGAGACGATGTTCAAGGTCTTGATCAGAATAAAATCACTTCTAAGATCACCGGTCGGACTGTAGTAACTCACCAAGCCAAAGAGGAATTTCCACCGGAGAGAAAAGAAAGAGGAAAAGTGAGAAAAATCTCACTTTTTTACGATTTTAAAGACATTCTGGGCATACCAGTCGACGGTTTGCCCCATACCGGTCGATCGGTACCCCTTGGTACTTGCGACCGGTACCTCTCGGTCAAGAAATGGTGCTGACTGGTCGATTATACCAGTCGCACCACACTCTATAGTGTCGCGACCGGTAAGTCACGACCGAACAAAAAAAAAATGATGAATAATGAGGAAATTTTGAAAAAACAAATTCTAGATTGAAGCTTTCCTTACGAGTTTCGCCTTACACTTGTTAAAGACTAACACTATTATGACTATTCGATTGTACCTCATGTGTTATGTCTTCTTCTCAGATCCAAGCAGGAAAAAAAACTAATCTGAGATGGCAGGCGGAAACGATCGTAGAGGCTCTCGAAAGCGTCACCACTCCAGGGTGCGTCAAGACGAGGACAATGTGGAAACAGGAACTATTGATGAGCAAAACCTGAATCCAGAAGGTAGAGAAGGACAGAGTCCTAGAGTACCAACAAATTTCCCAGGACCTCTTCATACTAACTCGGAGACAATTGTGACAAATTTGGTATATTAGATGGAAGCTCAAAAGAAAGCGTTCCTGAATGAGATGCTGAAGATGTTCAGGCCATTAGGATATGTCCCTATAGAAGGTATGCCTAAGTCTGGGGGAAATAACACCACACTGTAAATGGTTCGTAGTACTGGGCTGATGGGCTAAGGACAGAATCTACAACCACCACACCAATTTCCAATGTCGCCTGCCTATCAAGGGATCTATCCGTACCCACCACCATGGTATGGAACAAATACACTGGGACAGAATGACCTAAGCCGAGCTGTGGATAGGTTTTTGAAATTGTAACCCCCTACTTTCACAAGAAAACCAGGAAAACAACTATGGCCTACATAGTGGGTTGCTGAGATGGAGAAAAACTTCCGTCTAATGACTTGCATGGAGGATGAGAAGGTGCTATTTGCTATGCACATGCTCAAGGAAGACGCTAATGCCTGGTAGAATTCTACCTAGACATACTTGGAGACAAAGCACAATCAGATCAATTGGGAAATATTCAATAGAGCTTTCTTTGATAAGTACTTTCCAAAGAGCTTTCATGATCAAATGGAGAAGAAATTCTTAAATCTGCAACAATCCCAGTCGATGGTTGATGCGTACCAGCAAAGATATGAAGAGCTATTTTTTGTCGCTCTGGAAAGTATGCAAGAAGAAGAAACCAAGGCACGGAGGTTCACCATGGGATTACGAGGAAGTATCCGAGAGCCTGTCTTGGGTTTGGAGAAGAAAGTATATAACGAGGCTGTACAGATTGCTAGGGTAATTGATTCAAGCCAAAGAGATAGCTTCTTTGCTCAAAACAGGGGACTGAAGAGGCTTGCTACTGAGAACACTAGACCATTCCTCCCATACAGGACTCAGTTTGCTGTGGTGCTAGCAAGGAATACTACTGCACCACCACCGTCACAGTTAGCTAGACAAAACCCAAATGTCAAATGTTTCAACTGTCAACAATTGGGTCATTATGCAAAGACCTGTACACTACTAAGAAGCAACTGTCACAACAAGGAATGATATTCGCAGTCACCACTGAGGAGGCAGTCGCATTACCTGATGTGATTACTGATATGATTACGTCCCTTACAATTTGGCTTACTATTTTATTGTGTGTGAGCATGTTGAATTAAGGGATAATTAAATTTCAGGAACTGTAAATATAGCTGGTGTACCCGCCAGAGTACTCTTTGACTCTGGGGCCACGCACTCCTATGTTTCTATGCCTTTTGGGAAGCGAATGGAGTTACCTATCAAGTATTTAACCCCAAGCTTGATAATTTGCTCTCCGTTGGGAGTAGAAGTGGCATTGAATGAATGCTATGGGCCGTGTACAGTTAGTATTGAGGGCCGAAACCTATAAGCAAATCTGGTTCAACTTGAGATGGCAGACTTTGATGTCATCTTGGGAATGGATTGGCTAGGCCATCATTCAGTTAGCTTATTATGTGGTGAAAGAAAACTTGTAATTAAAGATGATAACGGAAAGGAGTTGCTTCACTGGAACCAAGTTACCTAGGAAGCGGAAGCTGATCATCTCTGCCCTAAAAGCTAAGAGATGCTTAGAGAAGGGAGGAGTGGAGTACTTAGTGTCTGTGGTCGACATCACTGCAGAGGTGCCAAAAATAGAAGATCTAGATGTGGTACGGGAGTTTTCAGATGTATTTCCATAAGATCTACCAGGTCTACCTCCAGACAGGGCTACAAAGTTTGTGATAGACCTCATGCCAGGGTCGGCGTCGGTGTCTAAAACACCGTATAGGATGGCCCCTACAGAATTAAAAGAGTTGAAGACCCATTTACAAGAGCTACTAGATAAGGGTTTCATAAGACAAAGCATATCGCCATGGGGAGCACCTGTATTGTTTGTAAAGAAGAAGGACAGTAGTGTACGGCTATGTATCGACTACCGAGAGCTGAATAAGTTAACCATCAAGAACCGATACCCATTGCCTAGGATCGATGTTCTATTCGATCAATTGCAGGGTGCAAAGGTTTTCTCGAAGATTGATCTTAGATCAGGGTATCACCAATTGAAGATCAAGGCAGCAGATATCTCGAAGACTACTTTCAGAACAAGATATGTGCATTATGTGTTCTTGGTAATGTCGTTCAGGTTGACTAATGCTCCAGCGTCGTTCATGGAACTGATAAACCGAGTGTTTCATGACATGTTGGATACTTCGGTCATCGTATTCATTGACGACATCTCGATTTACTCAAAGGACAAGGAGACTCATGCAATACATTTGAGAGCAGCCCTACAAAGGCTGAGAATGGAGAAGCTTTACGCCAAGTTTAAAAAGTGTGAATTTTGGCTAAAAGAAGTGGCCTTGTTGGGTCACGTAGTATCTGCAGATGGTATCAAGGTAGATCCAAGCATGATCGTAGCTATATTAGGATGGGATGCACCGAAATCAGTTGCGGAGATTCGTAGTTTCCTTGGATTGGCTGGTTACTATAGATAATTCGTGAAAGACTACTCAAGGATCGCCGTTCCACTTACCAGACTAACCAAGAAAGGAGAAAAGTTCATATGGACAGATGAGTGTGAGAAGTGCTTGCAAACACTGAAGTCAAGACTAGTCTCTGCACCTATCTTGACCATCCCAGCACTGAGCTTGCCGTTCACCTTATATACAGATGCCTCAGGGTTGGGTCTTGGATGTGTGTTGATGCAAGGAGAACAGGTGATTGCCTACGCATCAAGACAGTTGAAACAGCATGAGAAGAACTATCCTACGCATGATCTGGAGTTAGCAGTGGTTATTCACGCAATCAAGACTTGGAGGCACTACCTTGTAAAAAAGTTTCAGATTAAGTCGGATCACAAGAGTTTAACTTACATTTTTACTCAGAAAGACCTGAATATGAGATAGAGGAGATGGCTGGAGCTATTAAAAGATTATGATTGTGACATCCAGTACCATCCGGGTAAGGAAAACGTTGTGGCCAATGCCTTAAGCAGAAAGTGGGCATTGAAACCTGAGGCAGGACCTAGTACAAATGTTGCACTGTGTGTTGCAACCTCAGGCTCAATAGAGAAGGATAAAGACTATATATTAGAGGCTGCAGGAGATCCAATGGAACAAGGCTTAATTCATAAGTTCACATTGATGTTCGCAGCTTTGAAAATCTCATCGGATCTCATAGATGAGGTCAATTCTACAGAATCCACAACTCATGACTGTGCAAGAAGATCTAAAGAATGGTAAAAGCAACCCTGACTTTACCTTGGATTCAGACAGAGTACTCAGGTAACATGGACGGTTATGTATACCTGAGAGTGAGAACTCAAATATCAGAGATAAAGTTATGACAGAAGCTCATTACACCCCATATTTGGTACATCCAGGAAGCACCAAGATGTACCATGATTTAAGAAGATTAGATTGGTGGAGGGGTATGAAAGCGGATGTAGCTCGATTTGTATTCCAATGTCTGAATTGCCAGCAACTTAAAGCTGAAAGGTAGAGACCCGCAGGTTTGCTACAACCACTATCGGAGCCAGCATGGAAGTGAGATTGTTTCACAATGGATTTCGTCAGTAGCCTACCCTTGACACCAAGGTCAGTGGATGCAGTATGGATTATAGTCGATCGACTTACCAAGACAGCTCGATTCATTGTTGTCAGACCTCAGTATACCATGGAGAAGCTAGCCAAGCTATATGTGGATAATATAGTCAGACTTCATGGCATCCTTGAAAGTATAGTATCTGACAGAGTTCCTCATTTTACATTAAAGTTCTGGGAAGGATTACAGAAAGTCATGGGAACTAAGTTGAAGTTTAGTACAACTTTTCATCCTCAGACAGACGGGCACTTAGAAAGAACTAGTTAAATTTTGGAGGATATGCTCAGAGCGTGTGCCCTAGATTTCAATGGAGCTTGGGACGATAAGCTATCGCTCATCGAGTTTACCTATAACAATAGTTACCAGGCTACTATCCAAATGGCTCCATATGAGGCACTCTATGTGAAGAAATGTCATACAACTCTGTTATGGAATGAGGTAGGAGAGAAAAGGATTGTAGGATCAGAATTCGTCGAAGAAACTTGTCGAGTGATTGATCAAATTAAGGAAAGAGTGAAGACAGCTGAAGTTCGACAAAAGAACTATGCAGATAACTAACGTCGAGATCTAGAGTTTGCAGTGGGTGATAAAGTGTTCTTGAATATATCACTTATGCGAGGTCTGAAACGGTTTGGTATGAAGGGGAAGCTATGCCATAGGTATATGGGACCATATGAGATTTTGACCGGACATGGTAATGTGGCATATCAACTAGCTCTACCACCATCCATTTCAAGCGTTCATGATGTGTTTCATGTTTCTTTATTGAAGATGTATGTCAGGGATCCATCGCACATCTTGACAGTAGATCCACCAGACTTGACAGAGGACTTGACATTTGAAGTGGTACCTGTGATGCTCACAAGCCGAAAGGTACAATATCTCCGAAGCAAGGATATCCATTATGTGAAAGTGCATTGGAAAAGTCAAGATGTAGAAGAAATCACTTGGGAGGAAGAGAACGCGATGCGAAAGGAATACCCTAACCTTTTTTATGATCAAGGTACGTTCAAATTTTGAGGCTGAAATTTATTTTAAGGGTGGGGGAGTTATGAAACCTACATGCAAATTTCTGGGACGAAATTTCTTGTAAGGGTGGGGGAGTTGTAAGACCCGTACTCCATGAACCCGATCTAAACCTTTCATTCCTGTCATAACAGGTCTTCCAATCATCACCTGGCCAGACAGAATGAGCGGATGACAATCAAGTATGAAAATGGACCTCAAAGTATGAAATAATTCATACCGATCGATGGTACCGGTCGACCGGTATGGCCTGTGCAGCAGACCACTTAGATCCTAAAAAGGATCTCTGTAGGTCCCACTTTCCAAATTCCAAACCGAAGGACTTTCCTAATGTTAGGAGGCTTCCTAAACTCAACCTTAGCATATATAAGGACCCTTAAACCTCCTAAAATCTCTTTCATTGATCCTCACAACCTTAGGGAGGAGAAAGAGATTGAAGAAGGAGAAGAAGCTAGGAAGGAGAGGGAAGAGCCGCCATTGCCGTTCGATGAAGAACACGTTACCGCAAACCAACGGTAAGTGCTTAAATCTTACTATACTTTAATCATTCTAGGATGGTTAGTCATGTTTGGATCAATACCATGCAAAGCGAGGTATTAATCTAAACCATAGTTTTGCCGTCAAAACCTAATCTAGTCGGCAAACACTAGATTCAAGTTCTAGGTTGAAGATCATCAAAACTAGGACTTGAATGGATTTGGAAACAATTCTAACTTGTTTCTCAGACCTAGAATGTATAAGAGAAAGCCTAGAATCAATAGGGGGTGACCGACGGAAGGCGAGAACTGGGTGTATGGTCTTCTGGAGACACACCGGTCGACCATACCGGTCGCACCCTATGCGACCGGTACCTGTGACCGGTATCTCCCAGAGGCTGGTCTGTGGGGATCAGTTGACCATACCTATTGCACCTTTCCCCACAGTGCCGCGACCGCTACCTGTGACCAGTTCCTGCGACCGGTTCCTGCGATCGATTTGCACTGTGGGAAGTGTTTTGACCTTGTTGGTTTTTCGACCAACGTAAACCCTAAGGAAAACTATTCTAACTCAACCCTAACATCGTGTAAGACCTTGTGATAGCGAGTTTAGATTCTGTAACATGGAGCAAGTTAGCAATCAAGCATCAGGTAAGGAAATCAGACCTAAACCCTAATAATTTAATAACAATAAAACGTTGTTAATAACTATGATTCTGTGGACTGATGTTTGTGCATACTCGCATGTCATCCTTTACTTTTAGTTATTATTACTGAACATGCGTACTCGTTATGCTAGGATGTGACTGTTAGGCATGTGATTGTTTTCATTGGTGTGTGGAATGGGAAGGGCCGGGGGTCTTGGATCATTCCTCACATTAGCACCTTTTCGTATCATTCTGTCTTATCATGCTTGGTGCGGGTAGGGTATCAGGGGGAGGAAGTGGCACTATGGTCTCCAGCCTAGCCACTAGACTCTAGCTCTATCTCTATGCCATAGGGAGCTATGTTGGGATAGGACCTACTGTGATGACATATAAGATTGGTTAATTGCGAGCCCAGTTTACAAGCCCTAGCCAATAGGGCTTACGTGTTGTTATGGGTAGGGTATCAGGGGAAGTGTTGACGGTGTTTGATCCGGAGGCTTTAGCTCTATCTCTATTCCATGGTGGGTGCATGTGGGATGACAGTGGTGTTTGATCCATTGGGCGGCTTCACACAGTCGTGTATAGAGGTGCGGTGGCCGCCAATCCTTTCTATAGCACATTGAAAACTTAAAACCAGACCATGATGTGAATGTTACTCATGCATATATTTGTTGCATTGTCTGATTGTCTTACTGAGCTAAGTTATGAGCTCACCCTTGTGTACACACTATTTTTAGATGTTGATGCTGGTTATACTGTGGAGGACTATATGGATGCTCTGGCATATGGAGGTGTTGCTACTTTGGAAGTACAAGCAGGAGAGGACGAGCATGACGCTTCATACGAGTGGCCTTTCTACGTGTACCTTTAGGATGTTGATTTAATTTATTTTATTTATTTATTTTCAGTTGGAGATACAATTGATGTAAGGATATTTATTTACGTTTCGATATTTAAATAACTGGATATTTTATTAAATTTATCAATAGATCACTCAGTTCATTTTATTTAAGACTTCCACTGTATTTTATTATATTCTGATTATGGTTATGTGCAATGGTTTGTATGAGTGGACACGGTCTTATTGAGATCCTGGTGTGAACCATTGGTTCGGTGATGGTTCACTCACACTTCTGGTTCAGCCAAAAATGGGATGTGACACAAGGCCTCACCCCAGCATCCCTCAATACGTTCATAGAGATAAAGCTAAGGCCCCCCGGTAGTGTCAGAGACTACACAGTCTGAAACCACCTCCGCTGATGCCCTACGACATAATAGTTATGTTAAGGTAATGGCGATACGATGATGTATGTGATCAAGACTTGAGTAGAGTTTGTGCAATAGTCTGGTGACCAGGATGAACCACAATGTTACGTCCTCCCCCTGATGCTCCACTCGCATCAAAAACATTAACCACACACATACAATCACATGTCTATTCCTAGCATCATCATCATCATATTGTAAATAGACAGAAATAAATATGCATGAGCAAAATATAACAATAATATTGGATGACATGTGTGATGCACATTACAAGAAAGCAGTCACAGAATCATTCATGGTATTGGACACAATGAAATAAAATAGCTTTCTAATATCTAATTAGTTTAGGTCTTGTTCCCTCACCTTTGATTGATATTTTTCTTCTTCCGAGCTTTGGAAGTCACTTTGAATCTATTAGGAACCTAAACATTGAATATATTTAAGTTAGGGTTCAAGTTTATCAAATTAAAGTAGTCAAAAACTTGTTTAGTCTCAAAATCTGCTTGCTGTCATCGTATGGTTGGATGTGTGGTCGAACCTATGGTCTCAATATATAAGACAACACACTGTGTGGTCGGACCCTGTGGTCGCATTTTGTGTGACCACACCATGCGACTGCACCTTTCCTGGGAACTTCCCGAATAGCTGTGGTCTACCCTCTGGTTACCCTGTGGTCGACCACAGGCTGCGACCACATGATCTTTGGTCAATTTTCATCTTTAATCCTAATTCTTCTTGAGTCGATTCCTTGGCTCATCACTTGGGATCATCCTATGGTTATCATATGACCATTATTTACAGTTTTTCATTAAACATTATCCATCATCCATCCCTCATGGTCATCCTTGATATTTACTCAAAGGATCACATTGATCATATTGGTTTGACATCCCCAACCCACAATAAAAACCTTATTTAATAGAATCTACATCTACAGAGATAAGTTACATACCTCACTTGTTGTAGGGAGCTAGAACCTTCTCTTGTAAAACCTTTCTCTCAGCCTTCTTCTCCAAATCTCCTTCTTCTCCTTCTCTTCCTCTCTCTATTTTCCTCTTAGGTTTAGAGTTTCAATTTAGCTTCTAAAAGAGTAAGAGATACTAAGGAACGTCCCTTATATAGAGGGAAACCTCCATATAGAGTCCCACTTTAATTAGGAAAGAGCCCCCTGAAATTTGAAAAGTTTCCTAAACACGGAGTCAGTTCAGCATCGTGTGGACGCACGTGGGGTTGTAGAATCCGTCGACTACACGTCAAAAATATGAGACCATAGGTTGTGTGGTCTCATGTGTGGTCGACCACACGTATCGACCACACCCCTCAATATTGCTACCACATGACCAAAATTTTCTGATTTTAAGTTTTTGACTGGTTGCTTCTACATGATCTTAAATAGTCAACCACACCAACTAAATTTGACTCGTTACTTACCTTATCTTGTGGTTTCTTCATACAATTGGTTTACTTGAGCCGATTATGATGGGAAGCCCTGTCACGACATAAAAATGTAAGGTTAGACCGGGTTCGTGGCGTGCGGGTCTTACACTATTCATAGTGAGGCCCACATACAATAATCCTACCACTAGTCCAAGCAAGCCAACTGCATTTGCACCTAAGACAAATCAGTTGAGACCTACAGTTTCAAGTGCCTCTTCTGTACCTTAAGACATGAGTTTAAACTGTGGCAAGATAGGCCATTTTGCAAGGTTATGCCAGGAACCAAAGAAGGCACCACCACCTCGACAAGGCAAGGTCTTTGCCTTATCTACTGAGGATGCGGAAGGCTCACCTAGCATAGTCTCAGGTATTTTAAAGTTAAGAAGAAAACATCATCTTGCATGGCATATAGTGTTTCCTATACATGTATGTGTAGGTACTATTTATATTTCTGAAACACATGTACGTCTATTATTTGATTATGGGGCTACACATTCATTTGTATCCCCTACATTTACTGCTATGTTGGGGATGCTGTCATGCAAGATGACCTATGCATTGATGCTGCATATACCTATGGGATCCAAGTTCGGTCTAGAAGACTACTATGGACCATGTGATGTGGCCATTGAAGACAAGACGATGGAGGCTAACCTCATCTACCTCGAAATAAAGGACTTTGACGTGATATTGGAAATGGATTGGTTGGCTAAACACCAGGCTAGTGTCTTATGTTCTAGACGCCAAATTTTGTTCCAGCCTACTAGTGGTGTAGCATTCGTGTTCATTGGCAACAAGACCAAGAAGTGTCACAAGTTATTCCTATCGGCACTTCAAGCTTTTAAGCTGCTACACCAAGGGTGTGAGAGTTACTTAGTGTTGGTATTGGACACATAAGCCTAGATACCTAAGTTGGAAGACGTACCAGTGGTCAATGAATTCCCTAATGTGTTTTCCCAAAAAGCTACCTGGTCTACCACTAGATCGAGAAACATAGTTTGTTATTGACTTAGTCCTAGGAGCAGCTCCTGTTTCCAAAGATCCTTACCGTATGGCTCCAACTGAGTTGAAGGAACTCAAGACACAACTTCAGGAGCTATTGGATAAAGGTTTCATCAGACCTAGTATTTCACCTTGGGGAGCGGTGGTATTGTATGTGAAGAAAAAGGACCGTAGCATCCGTTTATGCATCGATTACTGGGATTTGAACAAGTTGACAATCAAGAACTTATATCCTTTGCCCTGAATCGATGACATATTCCCAAGATAGACCTACAGTTAGGCTATCAATAGTTGAAGATCAAGGGAAGTGGTATACCCAAGACAACTTTTAAGACAAGCTATGGCCATTTCAAATTTCTAGTCATGTCCCTTGGGTTAATGAATCCTTTAGCCTCATTCATAGAGTTGATGAATCAAGTATTGCATGAGTTCCTAGACAAGTTGGTCATCATTTTCATCGATGACATCCTCATCTACTCATCCGATGATACCACCCATGCGGAGCACCTCTGCTTAGCACTACAAAAGTTGGGACAAGAGAAGTTTTATGCCAAATTTAATAAATGCAAATTTTAGCTAAAGCAAGTTGCATTCTTAGAGCATGTTATATCAGCTGAAGGTTTAGCAGTGGACCTCGGTAAGGTCAGTGCAGTCATGGACTGGTGTATAACCACATCGGTTATGGAGGTCAGAAGTTTCCTTAGATTGGTTGGCTATTACCGGTGCTTTATTGAGGGATTCTCCCGTATAGCTATCCCGTTGACCGAATTGACTAAGAAGGAAGTAAACTTTGTAGAATGGTCGATCCCACCAATGAGATACCATCTTATTGGCTAGAAAAGAATGGACTATTAGAATTCTTGGATGCCATTGAAACAATGAACGACTAATAGAAATTCCAGTCAGATTTATTTAAACAAACTTATTCACAAATAGAATGACGTGCTCACAAGATACGACATCAAAAAGACTTATTTGATGATCAAAAGAAGGGCTTATAATGAAGACTCCCGGAAGACTATCGGACTGATGGACGAGAGGAAGAGTCTTTTTGCTGATAAGAATATAAGAAATCATCCTCTGATGATGACAAAGCGATGAGACCACCCCCTGTAAAAGTGAGATGTAGCGGCCAAAATCGAAAATCCAATCAACAAACGTCATAAAGCACTACAAACAACCAATTTGCCATGAGGTTCTGAAAGAAACTTCCACACATTGATGCACACATCGCTGAATCGATTTACCCTTAGGCCTTGATAGAAAATAAACATTCCGTGAAGCACAACAACAATTGACACACTATCCAAATTCAATGAAAAATACCATCCCATACCTTTACTTTGTATTGCTCTTTTTCTTTTCTTTTTTCTTTTTTTTTGGCTCTTTTCTTTTTTGACCATTTTTTTTTCTTTTCTCTTCCTTTGAATAGATGTGGAGGCCATACAAGATACCTATTTCATTCGATTATGTTGCGGTGTTGTACATCAAAACCAGGCCTCCGTTTCTAAAAGCCATTAGTCCATGAGAATCTTTAGAGACTGTATCTTCCACGCAGCTGGTGGTAGCATTCTACCTTGCAAACTAGAGTGAATGGAGCTACCCCAGTCGAAACTCATCTTTTGTAAACCAACAGGGAAAATCATTTCAGTAACCTAACGGCATTTTTGACTACCCACTTGACATCTGTGTCTACTCAATCAAAATCTATGCCAACTTCATTGTCTATTAAATTTGACCAACATCTCTCTGGCTACATATATTATTATTAATTTTTAGAGAATGACATTCATTTTGCTCACTGTTGTAACCACCCCAATCCATAATGCAAAGAAGACATGTGCCTAGTAATTAGAACATGCACACAACACTTGTTTTTCTCTCCTTTTTCCTTTTTTTTTTCTTCTTTTCTGTTTTTTTTCCTCAATGATGTTAGCCTCAATGCAGATCAAATCCATAAGGCATCCTATAAGACATGCACGCCACGAAATTGGTCTAACATTACATTCTCGTGTCTTGACCAATCTTCCCATCATAATCGGCTCAAGTGAACCAATTATATGAAGAAACCACAAGGTGAGGTAAGCAATAAGTCAAATTTAGTTTGTATGGTTGACTATTTAAGTTTGTATGGAAGAAACCAGTCAAAAGCTAAAAACCAGTAAATTTTGGGCCTATGGTGGTAGTTTTGAGGGCTGCGGTCGCACCTATGGTCAACCGTATGACCTATGGTCGCATATTTTGGTCGTATGGTCGACGGTTTATACGACCATATGATCGACCATACAAACCTAGAACTGACTCCGTGTTTAGGAAACTTTCCTAATTTGAGGAGGACTCTTTGCTAATTGAAAGAGGACTCTATATAGAGGTTTTTCTCTATATAAGGGATGTTCCTTAGCCTCTCTCACTCTTTTAGAACCCAAATTGAAACTCTAAACCTAAAAGAGAAAGATAGAGAGAGGAAGAGAAGGAGAAGGAGATTTAAAGAAGAAGGCTGAGAAAAAGGTTTGCAGAGAAGAGTTCTATCTTTCTACAACAAGCTTAAGGTATGGACTTAACTTTGTAGGATAGATCAGATAGGATAGGTTTCGTTCCATCAAGTTGATGTGTTGAATCTAATGTAACGATTTCGATTATAGAATTTCTAAACATAACCATGAGAGAATAGGATAGGGATAATTGATAAGGATAAATTGTGATTAAAAGCCTTAGAATGATCATTAGGGAGGACCCCATTGATGAGCCAAGAGGAGGAACTCATATGAGAAGTAAAAATTAACCTGACTACGTATGGTCACAGCTGTGGTCGACCATAAGATGAGAAAAGTATTGACCACAGCCATTCAGAAAGAATTCAGGAAACATACGGTAGCAGGTACGGTCGCATGTAATGCGACCATAGGGTATCGACCATATGTCCTACGGTGGCATATATTGAGACCATAGCATCAACCATAGGATAACAACAAGTATATCTTGAGACCAAACAATGTTTTTGACTACTGTAACTTGATAAAATTGAACCCTAACTTAAATACATTAATTTTTTAGGTTCCTAATATATTCAAAGTGATTTCCAAAGCTTGGGAGAGGAACAAACATCAATCAAAGGCGAGGGAACAAGACTTACACTAATTAGATAATAACAAACTGTTTATTTATTTGAGTTCAATGCCATGATTGATTCTTTGCTTGTATGCTTGTAATATGCATCTTACATGTCATCCAATATTCCTACTATTATTGTTCATGAAAATTTTATTCTGTTTATTCATAACATGACGATGATGATGATGCTAGGAATAGGCATGTGATTTTATGTGTGTGGCTAGTGTGTTGGATGCAAGTAGAGCATCGGGGGGAGGACGTGGCATGGTGGTCTCTGACTTGGCCACCAGGCTCTAGCCCTATCTTTACTTAAGTCTTGTCCACTGACATCATCGTATCACCATTACTTTAGCATAACTATTACGTCGTAGGGCATCAAGGGAGGTGGTCTTGGACCATGTAGTCTGACTCTGTCGGGGGGCCTTAGCTCTATCTCTATGGACTCATTAAAGGATGCTGGGGGTGAGGCCTTGGATACACTCTATGGCATTAGGATTGGTTAGTTGCGAGCCTAGTTTGCAAGCCCTCTCTAATAGGGGCTTACGTGTTGGTATGTGTAGGGCATCAGGGAAAGTGTTGGCAATGTGTGATCTAGACACTTTAGCTGTATCTCTATTCCATGGTGGGTGCATGTGGAACAACAATGATGTTTGATCAATTGGGCGGATTCATACACTCCTGTATAGAGGTGCGAGGGCCACCAAACCTTTCTATAGCACATTGCAAACTTAAAAACCAGACCAGAGATATGAACTGAATGCATGCATGTGTTTGTTGTATTGTTTTGTTTACTCACTGAGCTCAAGTTGGAGAGTTAAACCTCGCATGCCCAATTCTTTTTAGTTTCTAATGTTGCAGGTGTTACTGTTGAAAACTACATGGATATACCAATGTATTGACATGTAGCAGTTATGGATGTGCAAGCTGTGGAGGACGATTATCACTCATCAAGCGAGTGTTTCCATCGTGGTTAAACTTGGTGTTTTATTCTCGTATTTTGATACTTGTAATAGGTGTTAATTATGTTTTGGTTACTTGGAGAAAACTGAATTATTTAATTATTTATCATTGTAGACACTCAGTTCATTATTAATAAGACTTCCGCTATTTACTTTATTTACTCTGATTATTATTGTGAAGTGTGTATTTGGCTTGGTATGTTGGCATGGCCAATATGAGATCCTGGTTGAACCGTTGGTTCTTATGACGGTTCATTACACCATTGGTTAGTCCAGAAATGGGGGTGTGACACATCCCATCTCATTTTGTAAAACCCATCAAACCACAGAATGAGTTCATGACTGCTCAACGCCCTTTGATGACATCTCATGGAGTTCTTTCAGTAAATCAAGGTAGCTTCTTGAACATTAGAAATCTATCAACTTATCTCTCTAAGATGGCTCTTATGTTTTTTAATCAATCATTTGCATTTTTCACAGATGAGTTGGACTTTCTTTACTTAAGAGCCTAGGTGGGTAGAAGTTCAGGTGATGGCTCATCATCCAAATCATCATTAGAGTCAGAACTGACTGCAGACACAGAAATGGAAAGGATGCCAAACTTAGAAAAACGGTTTTGGAAGATATACAGCTCAATAGTTGAAGTCCCGAGTGGGATGATTATTTTTATTTGCGATAGACTAGATTGGATTGGACTTTCTATTGACATATCAGCCTCGAGCCCAGACATGGATGACCTATCAGATATAGCCAATAGCAAGTCGAGACAGAAGAACTTATCCAGACAAAGCCCAGTTGGGTTCAACGCCGTTGGTGCAAATAAATGGTTACATGCGAGACTAAATCTCTACCCGGGCTACCACTAGTAGGACTCATCACACCCACCTACCTACCAATATGTGCTTAATACACACCAAACTCATATATACTTTGGTCTAGGTCAATTAAAACTCATCCTTAGGTTACCTGTGATCCCCATCTTGATTTACACCCAAGTTTGGGTCCATTACAGCTCACCATTGGGTTTCCCATGTTGGCAATCACTCTTTTATACCCTAGCCTGGGTTCATTAAAACTCATTAATTAGGTTACCCCACTGTTGGGATAAACAATAACCACAAGGGATCCTCTATCATCACAGATAATTGTGGGAGGAAAATTTAACTCTTGAGAGTCTGGGATCGTCTTTGAGTCAAGGTCCTTTGATTACCTTGGATGGACAACATGATTATACTCAGGGGTTTAAAATTAACTCTGCCAGATTGTACCTAGGAGTCTAGAATTCACTTTGCTAATCAAGGAGACACAATTTTCAAACATATTATACCCTAACTCTAGACAAACCAAATGTGTGATAAACCATCATGATAACCAACGGTTCAAGCTAGGATCTCGTAAGATCATGCCAACAATCAAACCATACTCATCCACAACACAATCAAAGATAATAAATAATAATCGAAAGTCTTTACTAATAAACTGAGTGTCTAATGTGATAGATAATTATTTAATCAGTTATCTGAAGAAACCAAAACATAAATATAACAAACTATTACAAATCCCATAAGTTAAATATGAAACTAAAACACTTAGCCTAAACATGGTGGTACACTCACATGATGAGTCATGCTCGTTCTCCATAGCTTACACATCCATGACTGCCATGTATCAGTACATTGGCATACTGATATAATCTTCGATAGTAATACCTCCAACATTAGAACCTAAAAGAATAACGTATTCAGTGAGAAAATAAAATAATACACAAACATATGCATGCAGTCATATTCATATCTTTGGTCTAGTATAAGTTTGCAATGTGCTATGGTAAGAATAGACGGGCACCACACCTCCATGCATGAGAGTGTGAGCAAGCCCAATGGATCATACACCATTGTCGCCCCACATCACCCGCTATAGAATAGAAATAGAGCTAGAGTTCTCGGTTCACACACAACCAGAACCCCCCTGATACCCTAGCCCATACCAATACCTATGCCCCTAGTAACGAAAGCTTTCAAACTGGGATCGTGTCTGACCAATCCTAGATGTCAACAAAGATTTGTATCCATGGCCTTGCCTCAACATCCCTCAATATGCCCATAGAATAAAAGCTAAGGCTCACTAGCAGAGCTTACGGCCACACAACGTGTACACCTCGACTGATACCCTATGACATACTAGTTCCGCTAAGGTAGCAGCGATATGACGATGTCAATGCAAAGAATAGAATAGAGATAGAGCTAGAGTACCCGAATCACACATTAGTACTTCCCCTAATACTCTATCCCAATCCAACACATCGACTACACACACAAACACATGCATATTTCTATCATCATCATCATAATAAAATATGCATGACCAAGAATAGCAATTATTGGATGACATGTGAAATGCACAAAGCATAGCATCAACATAATAATAAAAAGTAAAAGAGAAGAGAAGAGCAGCTATTATTATCCAATTAGTTTAGGTCTCGTTCCCCCACTTGTAAGTGATATTCAATCATCTTTCATGCTTTAGAAATTACTTTGAACTAGTTGAAAACCTAAACAATTTTTTAATTTAGATTAGGGTTTTATTTGATCAAGTTACAGTAGTCGAAATCTTTGTCTGGCCTCCAAAACATGCCTTCTAGTCATTGACTGGTTGACTCAGTGGTCTCTAATATATGTCTTCTAGTAATTGATTGGTCGACTCACTGGTTGTTCTATGGTCGATTGCTCAAGCAATTGCAAGAACCCTGGACACTTCCTGAGAGTTTGCGATTGACTCACCGATCGCTCTATGGTCAACCAGTGATGTGACTACATAACCTTTTGGTCATGCTTATCTTTCAGTCTGAATTTCCCCTGAGTTAACTCCTTGGCTCAATAGTGGGATCCTTCCTATGATCATTCTATGGCCATTATCTCTTATCTGATTCACTCATTATAACCTTAATCATTATAGTCCTCATTATGAATAAAGTACTTCCCCTAAGGAATAAGGTATAACCTTAATCCTTCCTATGATCAAAAGCATAGTTTAGATCTGATTTCCTTGCAATATATATTCCCAATCCCCAATCCTACTATAACCTAGCCTTCTATAAAGACAAGGTACTTACCGTGGATCCTTGACTTAGTAGGTTGCAGACCCAATGGCACAACCCTCTCTATAGAGCTCCTTCTTCTTTTCCTTCTCTCAGCTTTCTTCTTCTTCTTCTCTAGGCTTTCTTTTTCTTCTTCTTCTTTTTCTTCTTATTCTTCTTCCTCTTCTTCTTTTCTTCTTTTCTCTCCTCTTTCCCTCTTAATTCTAAGGTTTATGATTGATCCAAAAGAGTGAAAGAGGGTAGAGGGACATCCTCTATACAAAGAGAAAACCATCATATAGAGTCCTCTCTCAATTAGGAAAGAGATCTCTCAATTCCTAAACACGAAGTCAGTTCTAGGATTGATTGATCAACTCACCAGTCTCAAAATCCATCAACTACATAGTCAACTATACAAACTCTAGGATTGATAGGTCTGAGGTCTGCTCACCGGTCTCAAAATTCGTCAACTACATAGTCGACCACAAACTAATTTGACTGGTTGCTTACCTGGTCTTATGGTTTCTTCATACGATTGGTTCGCTTTAGCAAGTTATGGTCGAAAGACCTATGAAGACACTAAAACGTAAGGTTAGACCAGTTTCATAGAGTGCTTGACTTATAACTCCACCACCCTTAAAAAAATTCATCCTCAAAATTTGTACATAATTTCTGAGTCGAACAGGTGGGAATACTATTTTTTCATGGCATTTTCCTCTTCCCAAGTTATATCTTCCATGTCTTGGCTTCACCAGGTTACATTCACATAATAAATATCTCAGTTTCAGAGTTGTTTTACCTTCTATTTGGTGATCTAGGCTGGTAGCACTTCAAAAATTAAGTTTTCTATCAAATCCGATGGATCCATAGTCAACACGTTTGATGGATCTCTAACATAATCCTTGAGTACAGACATGTGAAATACATCGTGTACACTAGACATGGACGATGGTAATGTGAATTGATGTACTACATCTCCACGACTCTCTAAAATTTTATAAGATCCAATATATATCTAGGACACAACTTCCCCCTTCTTACCGAATCATTTCAACCTACGCATAGGTGATATCTTTAGGAATACTTTGTCACTTACGGTGAATTTGAGGTCTCGGTGTCTGCAAAATGCATAACTCTTCTAACGATCTTGAGCTGTCTTGACCCTTTCCTTGACCTGATCAACCACTTGACAGGTTTCTGCTATAAATTTAGGTTTAACGATTCTTCTTTCTCTGACTTCATTCCAAAATAAAGGAGTTTGAGATTTCCTAGCATACAGTGCTTCATAGGGTTACATCTGTATAGTAGCTTGGTAGCAGTTGTTATAAGCAAACTCAGTCAATGGCAGCTTTTCATCCCAAGCTCTTTTAAAATCGATAGCACAGGCTTGGAACATATCCTCTAAGATCTGAATGGTTCGCTCTAACTGCCCATCAATTTAAAGGTGATAAGGCTGTATTGAACTTTAACTTTATTCCCATCACTTTCTGTAGTCCCTCTTAAACTTCAAGGTAAATTGTGGGTCTTTGTCTGACACTATGCTCTTAGGCACACCATTCAATCAAACAATATTATCCACATACAGCTTCGCTCCATGATATACTGAGGCCATATAGTAATGAAACAAGCCATCTTGGTAAGATGATCAATATTCACCCAGACTGCGTCAATCGATCTGGGAGTCAGTGGTAACCTAGTGATGAAGTCCATTGTAATGTAGTCTCATTTCCATGTTGGCACATGTAATGGCTGTCATAAGCCTGCTAATCTTTGCCTTTTAGCCTTTACTTATTGGTAGTTCAGATACTGGAACACGTACCTATCCATATCTACTTCAATTCCCTTCCACTAATATAATCTCTTCAGTTGTTTATACATTTTAGTACTTCCAAGATATACTGAATAAAAATGGATTGGGCTTCTAACATTATTCTGTATCTAAGATCTAAGTTTTTCACTTTCAGGTATGCATAATCATCCTCTGTATCTCAGGACCTTATCTGTGTCTAATGTAATGTCAGGACTCAGCTCACCTTTCCTTGAATCTTCTTGTACTATTATCAGATATGGGTCAGATAAAATTGCTTCCTTCACTTCATTAATCAAATCAGGTAGAATCTTCAGTGCTGCAAGCATCAATGAGAACTTGTAAATCAAACCCTACTTTATTTGGTCATCACATATTTCTATAATATGCTGCTCCTGATCCCAACCGGACACTGTTACTATGAAACACAAGGCAGCGTTAGTATTCGGTCCCCCTTCTGGCCTCATTTTTCCCTTTATTCTTAACGCATCTACAACCCCATTTGCCTTTCCAGAATGATACTGAGTATCGCAAATAATAATCCTTTAGGTGTTCTAATCATCTCTTTTGCCGAATGTTTAGCTTTTTTGGGTGAAGAATAGGTTAAACTTTTATGGTTTGACTTGATTTGAAATTTCTCATCGTACAGATAATGTCTCCAAGTCTTAATCACTTGAATCAACGCTACTAATTTCAAATCATGTGTAGGGTATTTCTTCTCATGCTTCTTCAGTTGTCTTGAAGCATAAACAATTACTTGTTTACCCTGCATCAGCACACATCCTAGACCTTATTCGAAGGCATCAGTGTACAGGGTAAATGACTGCCCTGGTACTAAAATGGTCAAGATGAGAATCGATACAAGCTTGCTTTCAATGTTTGGAAACACTCTTCACACTTGTTGGTCCAAATAAACTTCTCTTCTTTCTTGGTTAGTTTGGTAAGAGGTATGACAATTTTAGAGTAGTCTACCACTAATAGTCTATAATAAGCAGCTAAACCCAAAAAAAAAACTTCAGATCTCTACAATGTTGTTTGGCACTTTCCACCCTACGTTTGCTTCCATCTTACTAGTGTCCACCTTTATCCCTTCTAAAGATGCTATGTGACTGTAAGCACCCCATTTTTACCATTTCTAACTGAACAATGTCTTACTAGTGTGTGGACAGCAAAGGAAGAAAGATAAGTGAAAATTTGGGTTTTGGCTACGATCTCGAGGTAGTTTTCTGTGGGCCCCACAATAAGGTCACAGGCTGTAATCTGCATGGTTGCATAGGTCATGGAATTATCTTCGAAATGATACCAGAATTGCCCAATTCTGATATCAAATGAAGAAGATATGGTCATTTTAGTCAGATGATACGTACAAGGGACGTTTATGAAATTATCATAAATAATCCCAAGGGCTTTCATGCAAATTATCGTAAGTTGGATTGTTTGAATTTCAAATCATCATATCTTGATCATCCGACATCTGAATCATACGGTTTAAGTACCATTATTCCTTATTTTTAGTCCCCTTCAAAGTGGACGTAAAGGATTTTTGGTAGAAGTCACCAGTGGGCCCCATGCAAGCTTGCATGCAAAGTTATCGTTAGAACTTCAAAGCTTCTTATCTTTTCCGTTCTACGTCGGATTCAGATGATTCCAAAGCCGTTGTTCTTCATTTGTGATGTCCTACAAAGTGGACATAAAAAATCTTGGGTAGAAGTCTCCGGAGGGTCCCATGCAAAATTACATATGGAAATGGTCATTTAATCTTCAAAAATTCATATTTTGATCATCCCATATCCAAATCAGGTAATTTCAGTTTCATTATGTTCCATTTTAGTACTCTACAAAGTTGACGTAAAAGATTTCTGGCAGAAGTCTCCGAAGGATCCCATGCAGAATGGTCAGGTAAATTGTGGATAATTGGTCCACTTAAACTTTAAAAATTCATAAGTCGACCATTTTATTTCCTAATGAGGTGATTCAAGTTCCTATATTCCTCATTTTTAGTTTTCTACAAAGTGAACGTAGAAAATTTGGAATAGAGGTCATCGAAAAATTCCATGCAAAATGACAGTGGAAATGGCTCATGAAATGATAGAGAGAGAAAACCCAATTAATTTCAGTCAATCCAGTCAACTCAGTTCAACTCAGTTCTAGCCCAACCCAGCTCAACCCATATTAGCTTGACTCAGTCAACCCAAGCCAGTCCCAACCCGTTTTGAATCAGTTCATCCATGTGCATAGTATTTATATATGTTATTAAACATATGTGTATATATGTATATGATATATATTATTATATATAAATGATAAAATTCAAAAGAGATTGAGGAAAAAAGGAATGATGAGAGAGAGGAGACGTGAGAGAGGGAGAGATCTCGATTTTGGACTAAATCCAAAGGAGATTGAGAAAAAAAAAAGGAAAAATGAGAGAGAGGAGACGTGATAGAGAGATATTTTATTTTTCCAAAGGAGATTGAGAGAAAAAAGGGAAAGATGAGAGAGAGGAGACGTGAGAGAGAAAGAGATTTCATTTTTCCAAAAGAGTTTGAGAAAAAAAAAGGAAAAAGAGAGAGAGATTTAATTTTTTCAATGGAGATTGAGAAAAAAAAAAGGAAAGAAAGATGGGGAGAGGAAATCCGACAAGATTGAGAGAGAGATTGTGAGAAAAAAGGAAAGAAAGATGAGGAGAAGAGACGTGAGATTGAGAGAGATAGAGAGAGAGAGATCTCGATTTTGGAGTAAATCCAAATGAGATTGAGAAAAAAAAAGGAAAAATGAGAGAGAGGAGACGTGAGAGAGAGAGAGAGAGAGATCTCATTTTTTTTCAAATAAGATTGAAAGAAAAAAAAAAGGAAAGAGGAGAAAGAGGAGACGTGAGAGAGAGATTTTGGTTTTTTGGAAAGAAATCAAAAGAGATTAAGAGAAAAAAAAGGAAAAAGGAGAAAAAGTAGACGTGAGAGAGAGATTAGGGTTTTTTTTGGAAGGAAATCAAAAGAGATTGAGAGAAAAGAGGGAGAATAAAAGAAAGGAAGAAACGTGAGGGAGGGATCTTTTTATTTTGGGGGTTCGGTTTTGGGAGAAAAGAAAGGGAAGAGGAGAGAGAAAATAGGGAGAATAAAAGAAAGGAATAACGTGAATTAGGAGGAGCTTTCTTTTGGGCTCGATTTTGGGAGAAAAGAAAGGAAAGAAGAGAGAGAAAATAGGAAGAATAAAAGAAAGGAAAAAACATGAAGGAGGGATTTTTCTTTTGGCGCTATGTTTTGGGAGAAAAAGAAGGGAAGAAGAGAGAAAAAAGAGGGAGAAATAAAGAATAAAAGAGAAAAAAACGTGAAGAGGGGAAGGCTTACGATTTTGGGACAAAAGGAAGGGAAAAATAGAGAGAAAAGAGGGAGAAGAATAAAAGAAAAGAAAAAAAAACGTGTGGAGTTTTGGTTTCTTTGGGCTCTCAGTTTTGGAAAGAGGATGATGAGAAGATGCAAAGGAGAGAAGTAGAGAGAAGAAGCCCAAGGTAAGAACCACCCATCCCTTTTGTCATTTTATTTTTTTAAAGTCCAAGTATACTGCAATGCATGTCTGAGATTGATGTTTAGCATTCGGAAGATGCTTCTATTTGCACAAGGTTCCTTAATAAAAAAGTTAGATTTATCTCTAAATGACCATGTATTCAGATTCTATTTTCATCAGCTATATAATTTTATATTGATTTTATAGTACAAATGGCCCGAATCTGGAACAGACCTGACCAGTGTATTTGCATGTACTTGGGGAACGATTTTAACCTGCCCATGGTCTCTTTTAGGATTAGTTTCCTTGAGACAAAATGTTGGCCTCTGAGTCCTCTTTCCGAGGATAGGTTTTAAGAAAGTTTTGAATAAATACAGTGCCCCATGTGCCCAATTTGGCCTAGTCTGGCAAAATTATCATCTTGCTGTGTGTTCCAGAATAATGCTTATGTAAATGAATTCTAGAGACATCTTCTGATCTCTATCTCTTCATGAATAAGTTAGACTTAGAAGTATAGGAGACACCCATTCTGATGGAATATTTTTCTGATATCCAGGGAATATAATATAATTATTTCCCCATGACTGGTCTGAATCTAGAACCAGTTTGATCCAATTTTAAAAGTCTGATTTTTTATTGTTAAGAAGGCCTATTGAGATATCGATTTCTTCAAAGAAGTTGTAGATCTCTGAAAGACCTTTGATCTGATATATTCTTTGTCCAATTTGGACTCATATAAGTGGGGTTTCAAATCAATGCAAAGCAGTACACAATACAAGTATTTGCCAAATGGTCATCCAATGATTGATTTGTTATTTCTGCTACCATTTTGGCATGAAATGATGCATTACATGCCATATTTGATGCATGCTATCGATGCTATATTTAGATGCTCATTGCCATATTTAGATGCTCATTGCCATATTTAGATGTTCATTGCCATATTGGATGTTCATTGCCATATTTGGATGTTCATTGTCATATTTAAATGTTCATTGCCATATTGGATGCTCATTGCCATATTTGGATGTTCATTGTCATATTTAGATGTTCATTGCTATATTGGATGCTCATTGTCATATTTAGATGCTCATTGCCATATATAGATGCTCATTGCCATATTGGATGCTCATTGCCATATTGGATGCTCATTGCCATATTTGGATGTTCATTGCCACATTTAGATACTCATTGCCATATTAGATGCTCATTGCCATATTTGGATGTTCGTTGCCATATTTGGATGTTCATTGCCATATCTGGACGCTCATTGCCATTGCCATATTAGGAATTTCCATGCTTGGATAGCATATTAGGCCCTTGTCTTATTTACAATACATGCCATATTTTAGAAATTTTAAACAATCTTACTACATGTGAATTTCTTGCCATAAATGTTTTATACGCCATATTTAGATAGAATATTCTATTTTGGGAAATAATTTAATTTATGCAACATCCTAGTCGAACTGCCATATCTGTACACCTAGCAAACATATTACGTGTGGGGACGTGCATTTAGGCACCCACATTCTTAGGAAGGGCATAACGAGAATAATAAAAACCTTAATAAAGAAAGAAAAATACTTTGCCAAACCTTCCAAAATTAGAATTCAGGATGAAAAGGGTAATTTAGGATGATTTTGCCCCTCGGTAAACCCTAAACCTAGAATAGGTTCTAAACCCTAAACCTATAATAGGTTATAAACCCCTAACCTAGAATAGGTTCTCAATCCCAAACCTAGAACAGGTTTTCACTTTCTAACCTAGAACAGGTTATTTTTTTGAACTACGTAGATTCTGATTCCTAGGGCAAACCCTAAGATATGTAGGCTATTTGGGAGAAATCTAAATTCGGATCCACACATTTAGTCTACTCGGACTATCCATAGATCCACTAGGACATCCACCCAATTTTGAACTACGTGGATTCTAATTCCTAGGGCAAACCCTAGGATACGTAGGCTATTTGGGAGAAACCCAAATTCGGATCCAAACTTAGTCCACTTGGACTATCCATAGATCCACAAGGATATTTATCGACATTTTGACCCACATAGGGTTATCCACATTCCAACCCAGAATGGGTTATCCATATTTTAACCCAAATAGGGTTATCCTTAGATCCACTAGGACTATCTATCAGTCCACATGGACTATCCAGATCCTAACCCATAGGATTTCTCAGCCTTTCAAGCATAAATTTCAACTTGAACAAAGAACTTAATCATGCACAAGCATAAATCACATCCAAAAACTTTAATCACACCTGAACTACGATGGTGAACCTGATTTTTGGAATAATTCTGTGATACGTAGGCAATCTGATGGATACATATTTGGTTCAATGATATCAAACCACTTGGTTTGGTTTGGCTTCACAAATAGAGTCTAGCATAGGAAAGGTATAGGAGACCGATTTAAATCGGGCGGTTTGGGTGCCTAACCCCTTCCCATAATCGTAACCTGACGCTTACCCAATCTCTGATGGACCAAAAATCCAATCTAAGGGTCATGAGTCAATCGAAGTCTTACCTTGGGGTGAGATTTCACATTTCTAAGGTCCTAGACCTAAATCTAGGTGGCGACTTCAAATGATTTCCATCTTTGTCCTCACAGTGGCGACTTCACTGGGGATATAAATGTCAAACTCCTAAATGAAAACTTTCATTATGTGAATTGGATGCTAGATCTTAGGATACTATATTTATGCTTGTATAATATTGCTTTGGGGGGAACGGGTTCTGTCACACATTCGTGCGAGTAGCCGAACTGGGTCCCATGTATATGGGGCAGCCCGCTAGGCGAAACACACAGCCTTGGCATGTACTTTGTGAGACCACGACCGGCGAGCAGCCTCTAACGAGCATTTCTTGGGTCCGCCTGGGAATGCGTTATGCTACTCCACGTCGCTTGGATCCTTGCAACATAGTATATAAAGGGATTGGGGGCCCATTATTCATCGAGCATTCGGTGATAGGTTACCCCATCCTCGTCAAGGTGGCCTTTTCTATCCTAACCCAGTATGAACCACATGTATGTTATTTTTGGTCCATTTTTGAACCAACATGGTAAAATCCACTCGATCATAATATTTACATCCAAGACGTTGAAGTTCTGCCCGTTTTTGTCCTTGACATGTCAACATGTTTGTATCCACACTTGAGTATTCTTGTCTCTCACTTGTTGGGAGCGTGAGGGTTACGTATACCTGCATACACATTAGTGTGGGCGGTCTGTACACGCCCTCCATCTTACAAAGCTCATTGTGTTGACCATTTAATATTGATACATCAATCTCAAAAACGATTTGAAAATCTTCGTCACGGCATAGATACTATGATCAAGTAGAAATTTACCGGTTTTTTCAATCATGAACCGCTTTTGCTAACCATCCCTAATAAGGAGGACGGATTAATATATCAATTTCAATTTCATCGAATTAGGTAACCCAAGTGGCCAGACCTTGGTACCACTGATTATCCATTTTTGGAATCATGAGGTCCCAAGACTGAACACATGGCTTAATCAAATTCAATTAAATTGACTCGGATAATGTTTACCCAATCTCCCTTATGAGCGAGCTAACTTTGTTTGGTTAAGTCATCTTTGATTGTGCATGTGACTTCTTCTACTCCTCTAGATGTCTAGAATCACAATATTCCTCCATTGGATTTCAATGCCTTTGGAAAAGAGAATCAAACTGCAACTATATCCACCCTTTTAGGGTGAGAGGCCCCTATAATTAGGGAATTGTCTTGATCTCCCACCTTGAGATCCATCCATATTATCTTTCTAAATGAATCAATGGAAGTCATGAATCTAGATCTTGATTGAACATCAAATTTTGTAAGAAAGAAGGAAAGATTCAGCCCCTAGGCAAATCCAATCATAGTTCCCGATTCATCTCTGAATTAAGGAAAGATTCAGCCCCTATGCAAATCCAATCATAGTTCTCGATTCACCTTTGACTTAAAGAGAGATTCAGCCCCTAGGCAAATCCAATCATTGTTCCCTATTCACCTTTGAATTAAGGAAAGATTCAGCCCCTAGGCAAATCCAATCATTGTTCCCTATTCACCTTTGAATTAAGGAAAGATTCAGCCCCTAGGCAAATCCAATCATAGTTCCCGATTCATCTCTAAATTAAGGAGAGATTTAGCCCCTAGGCAAATCCAATCATAGTTCTCGATTCACCTTTAAATCAAAAAAAAAATATTCAGCCCCTGGGCAGGTCCAATCATTATTTTGGATCATCTAGAACTAAGAAAAGATTCAGCCCCTAGGTAGATTCAATCACATCCAGTTCATTTCAGAATCAAAGAAATATTCAGCCCTAGATTCAACCATAATTTTTTGGTTCATCTCAGAACTGAAGAAAGGTTCAGTCCCTAGGCAGGTCCAATCATCATTTCGGTTATCCAGAATTAAGGAAAGATTCAGCCCCTAAGCAGATTCAATCACATCCAGTTCATCTAAGAATCAAAAAAAAAAATATTCAACCCCAGATTCAACCACCATTTTTGGTTCATCTCAGAACTGAAGAAGGCTTTAACCCCTAGGCAGGTTCAATCATCACTCCCAGATCATGTTAAAATGGAGGAGGCATTCGGCCCCTAGGGTTTTTTCACCTTTCACCTCCTATTTATGTTCTGGTTCATGTTGGAACTAGGAAAAGTTCCATTCATCTGAATTCAATTAGCCACTAGGCTTATCCACCCATCAACTTTGGTTAGGACTCTGATTCATGTCAGGAACTAGGAAAAGTTCCATTCATCTTAATTCAATTAGCCACTAGGCTTATCCAACCATCAATTTAGTTAGGGTTCCGGTTCATGTCGGAACTAGAAAAAGTTCCATTAATCTGAATTCAATATGCCACTAGGCTTATCCAACCATCAATTTTGGTTAGGGTTCCGGTTCATGTCGGAACTAGAAAAAGTTCCATTCATCTGAATTCAATTAGCCACTAGGCTTATCCAACCATCAACTTTGGTTAGGGTTCTGATTCATGTTGGAACTAAGAAAAGTTCCATTAACCAACCATCAACTCTGATTAGGGTTCTGATTCATGTCGAACTAGGAAAAGTTCCATTCATCTGAATTCAATTAGCCACTAGGCCTATCCAAACATCAACTGTGGTTCATGTTCTGATTCATGTTGGAACTAAGAAGAGTTCCATTCATTTGAATTTAATTAGCCCCTAGGCTTGCCCAACTGTCAACTCCAGTTCAGGTTCCAATTCATGTTGGAACTAAGGAATGGTTCCATTTATATGAACTCAATGTGAGCATAAGTTAGCCTCTAGGCCTGTTCAACCATTACCTCTGGTCCATGTTCCATTTCATGAGGAATCGAAGAGAATTTCAATCATTTCAACTCAATCAATCCATCATCTCTATCAATTAGAGTCCAATCCATGATTGTCTTCCTTGGCCTTTATCAATCGGAGGCCAACTAAAGAAATCCTTGCCTCTAGCAATTAGAGCCAAGTACATGACTGTCAATCTTGATCTCTATCAATCAGAGATCAATTCAAAGTCAATATTGATCTCTATTAATCAGAGACCAATTCAAAATCAATCTTGACCTCTATCAATCAGAGACCAATTCAAAGTTAATCTTGATCTCTATCAATCAGAGACCAATTCAAAGTCAATCTTGATCTCTATCAATCAGAGATCAATTCAAAGTTAATCTTGATCTCTATCAATCAGAGACCAATTCAAAGTCAATCTTGATCTCTATCAATCAGAGACTAATTCAAAGTCAATCTTGATCTCTATCAATCAGAGATCAATTCAAAGTCAATCTTGTCTCTATCAATCGGAGACTGATTCAAAATCAATCTCTGGCTCTATCAATTAGAGCCCGATCCATGTCTATCATAGCCCAGTGCTACAAGTTAGGATAGCCGTCAAGAATGGTGAATGAGAAGCATTGCTCGTTGCTTGTCAGTCAAGATTAATTCCAGATTCTGGAGTCATCAAGAAATCATGAACCTTCAGCTATGATAGTGCTGTCCCATCTCGGGCATTTCTGCCCCATTGGCCAAGGAAATGCTAGAATCCAAAGAGTTGCCCTCATATTTCTCATTGTTCAAAGAGAGGAAATGGAATTTTCCCAAGCAGTAGGGTTGACCAAAGATGAGATCCGATATGCCCCAGGCTAGGATAGGAACCAGAATCACAGCTAGGGAATGGTCCAATGATGAAACCCTTAACCCATAAACTGGGGCATGAACCAGATTGACCTTGGACCTAAATTGAATGTGGTCTAATGAGGAAAGTCATTATGCCCTAAACTGGCGCATGAACCAAATTGACCTTAGACCCAAATTGAGAGTGGTCTAATAAAGAAATCCATTGAACCTCCCAAGCCAAGGCATAAACTAGTCTAATCTTGGACTCAAAATGGTGTAATGCAATGGCGATACCCCTTGCTCCCCAAGGTGGGGCATTGGCTAGAATGATTATGAACTCAACCAGAAGCGGTCCATTGATGAATCCATTGAACCCCAAACTAGGGCTTGAGCCATGTAACCTTGAGCTTAAAAAGCAATAGTCTGGTTATGAATGGGTCCCAAACTGAAAAAAAAAGAAGGGTAAGAATTGTATGGAACCCTAAAAGGTAGGTATCTTGCACCTATTGATAGAGGGGCATGATGAGTCCTGCTGTTAGAGGTCTGAAGGAAGATTTATTCCCACAACAACTGAAGGTGGTCGTCGAAGGCGTTATGCCCAACTGGAGCCGCTTGGACGAACTAGTTGTTTCAACTTTCTATTATCGATATTCGATAGGTCATCCATGTCTAGGTCCAAGATTGAAATGCTCGTTAACAAGTCCAGCCCAATTTGCCCTGTAAGTAAAAGAAAACCACCCCGCTTTGGATTTTAAACTCTGTGCTTTGTCTCTTCCATATATTTCCTCCCAATTTCATATATTCTCCTATTCTACGTGCGCAGTCAATTCTGACTCTGAAGATGATTGAAATGATGAGCCGTCTTTTGAACTTCTACGCCACCTGGCCTCTTGAGAAAGAAAGGTCCAACCCATCTGGGAAAGTTTTAAATGATCAATGGGGAGACACAAGAGTAGTCTCAAGAAACATGTATTGGAGAAGTTGCCATTTGTTCTACCTGTGAAAATATTCCAAGGAAAGCATTAGATCAATAGGTCAGCCAATCAGTACAAATAAGTGGAGGACAGATGTGCCACCAAAAGGATAGAAATTTCAAAGTTCTTACAAAATACATCATCTGCAAGCAAGAGATACATGATGAATGGTCAATCCCAAAATCAAAGAATGAGGTCATTGGAATACCCAAAAAAAAATTCAAGCCTATGTTATACCTACATCAATAATGGGAGGCAGTCACATCAGATAGAAGGTGATGATTAATTTCCAGAGGACAGCATACAGATTCACCATTCAGATAAAATCAGATCTAGATGAGCAGTCACAAATGCTCATAAAGTTTACAGAAGATTAGAGTACTAACTGGGGCAAAGATGCTTTATCTGATTGGAAATATTTGGAAGAAGAAGATTCAAATCCAATATTGAAAGTCAGGATTCAATTTTGCGATCAAGCGATGCACTGCATTATGTGGCCTTCACATCCAAAAAAAAAAAAGAAAAAGAAATAAGAAAAAAAAGAGAAGAAAAGAAAATAGCAAGATGTTGAATGGCATTGGAACTCGACAGGAAGCCAATTTTCCCTCTCACTTCAAGAAGATGGTAGTTCCAACTAAAGCCTAAAAACAAGTGCGATTGTTCGTCGAGACTCACAGCATGTTGGACCGAACTTTTGATTTTGGCCAATTACATTCTACCTTTACAGGAGACGATCTCATCACTTCTTCATCATCAGAGAAACATTTTTTATCGGCATTAGACTCTCTCTCCCGTCTATCAATTTGACGGCCTTTCAAAGAGTCTCTATCATAAGCCTTTCTTTTGATTATCAATTTTTATGGCATTGTATATCATGATCATGTCATCATCTTATGTACAAATTCATGAATCTGGCTAAAACTCTCATCTGTCATTCATTACATCCGACGGCTTCCCAAGGTTCCTATAAGCCCTTCATTTCTCAAGCCAATAAAATGGGATCTTCTTGGTAAGATAAACCCATTCTACATAAACAACCAAATACTCTCCCAATGGTAGACCCATATGAACAATTTCACAGCAGTCCTCTTGGTACTTCAACATCAATACTTGTCAACAAATTAAAGATTTCAGGTCCAGATATGATCGCGACTGATTCGGCATCTCGATGTAGCTTGTTGAAACACATGTTCTATCTGAACATCTCCAAGAAAGGAAAATATAATTTGGCACCATTTAATTTTGGGGTGGGACAGCATTTCCCTAAGGTCGCTTTTAGTGATGATTCAAATAGCTCCCCGTCTATCAATACGTGTAGGTGTCAACTTAAACAGTGGGGCAAGGCTACCCATTTGTCATGAAAGTCATGCCGTTCGAATTTCCCCTAAGGGTTTCAGACCATTGGATAGGACCATAATTTTGGCAATATCCTCACCATATCAGGACTCTTTATTCAACCCAAGATGGGGTTTGCAAGAAGAAAAAATAAAAAAAATAAAGGGAAGAAAAAAAACCTCAGCAGGGAAAGGCAACCCGAGAAACCTCAATGGGCAACCCATAATACCTCAGTGGGGATAGCCGACCTGATGCAACCCTAAAAGCATTGCCCTCATTGGCCCTTCATAGAAAAATCCAGTGGTTCATGTAGACAAGTGTCATACCTAGTCTACCCTTCATAAGGAACCTCTCTTTTGCTCTCCAATGAATCATACTCGGAGGAGTTGAACAAACCATCATCTGTTGGGCTCTATAGCATTGCCTTTCAACAGAATTCTATCTTCAAATCCTGTTGGTCATGTTAAGGAGAGAGCAAATTCTCAGGGCCTGGTTACGGATGTAGCCAAATTCATTCAAATCAACAGTTCCTTCATTTTTCAAAATTCAAGAAGGGTTTATCAAAGAAGTCACTTTCTACAATCAATCTATCAATCTTCCCTTAACCTTGGAAGCATGGTCAAATTCTGGATGCAATCCAGATTCAACCTAGTTCTAACTCTATTAGATTTCCTATTTCCTTCTATCTTGCCCTAGCACACTACAGTAGCGGTCTGTCACAACATGCAGACACTGGGGCATAGATATACCCTATGTAGATGAATTGAACTTGATCATGAGCATTACATCTAGGATCCATTGTCTACTTTGAAGTCACTGACTTTCCTAGTCAATAGAACTAGGTCCATCCAAGTTGGTTTTTACCAATTTCTCAGTTCTTCTAATCCTGTTGATGAAGAAAATTCAATGTGGTCGCTTAACTGTTAGGATTTAGTCTCCAAATTCTCTGAAGGAACACTTCAAATCCTTTGCGCCTCATGCCTACTTTGGGGCCATGGTTCATTCATCTTTCAAAATTGGCACAACAATGTTGCAAGGCCCTGAGCTTTTCATGAGCCTAGATCAAGGGCCAAACCCACGTCACATTTCATCCCCGCTTGGCTATTCTACCAATTTGGTCTACCATAATGCACAGTCAAAGAACTTAGTTGATCAGATGCCCCTCGACAGTCTAACACCAAGGTCAATCAATAAAATCACTTTGGTTAGAGACTATCAAGCTCCCCTCATTCTTGTCCAAAATCCTCGCTAGAGTTTCTTTCAATCCAAAATCCAACAATACCAATGTTGGCTGAAGAAAATCATCACCTTCAAATTACATGGAACCCTTCAAAGGGAGTAGCCAAGTCATCCCTACCGTGCTAAAATTGAGTCAAAATTTCAGTACCAGGTCACAAATGGAAAATTTCAAATCCAGGTATCATGCCAGCAAAGTCCATGACACCATTTCCATTGATTTCATGTTTTGTGCCTTCACCAATAAAGCAGGAGCAAAAAAAAAAAACTTGGAAAACTGCCAAGGAATTCACCATCATTTCAAATATGTCCAGCACTCTATAGATTTAAAGTGAAGAGACTTCCAAGATGGTTCAGATTTCAACCCTAAAGGTTCAAAGTCAACAAAGACTTCCTGTATGGGTCACTTTCAAGCATCCTAAAGATTCATAGCCATAGAGCTTCCAAGAAGGATATTTTTATTTTCAATCCCGAAGGTCCAAAGCTGGTAGGAATTACCAAGATGAGTCATTCAGTATCACCCTATAAGTGACCTTCTGAGTTCTTACTCATTTTAGAATCAAATGTGGAGCCCTAGCTCATCCAAAGTTCAAATCAACCTCAGTCTATAAATGAATCAAATGTAGAGCCCTAGCTCATCCAAAGATCAAATCAATCTCAGATTATTAGTGAATCAAATGCAGAGACCTAGCTCATCCAAATTTCAAATCAATCTCAGGTTATAAGTAAATCAAATGTAGAGCCCTAACTCATCCAAAGATCAAATCAATCTTAGATTATTAGTGAATCAAATGTAGAGCCCTAGCTCATTCAAAGATTAAGTCAATCTCAGCCTATAAGTGAATGTAGAGCCCTAGCTCATTCAGAGATCAAGTCAATCTCAGCCTATAAGTGAATCCAGAGCCCTAGCTCATTCAAAGATCAAGTCAATCTCAGCCTATAAGTGAATGCAGACCCTAGCTCATTTAAAGATCAATTCAATCTCAGCCTATAAGTGAATCAAATGCAGAGCCCTAGCTTATTCAGAAAAAATAATCTCAGAATCTCAATCAAAAGAGCCTCAGTTCAATTAAAGAGAAGACATCAAGTCTTCCATCCAAACAAATCAAAGTCGAGCCCAAGCTCATGCAATCAGCCTTGTATTCACAGCCTAGCTTCATACAAGAAGATGTTTATTAGCCTACAAATGGATCAAGCCGGGTCCAAGCCCACACATACCTTGCATTGAGTTCCACCTCAGCAAGAAAAGGTTCACAGCCTACAAATCAGCCTTGTATTCATAGTCTAGCTTCATACAAGAAGAGGTTTATCAGCCTACAAATGGATCAAGCCGGGTCCAAGCCCGCACATACCTTGCATTGAGTTCCATCTCAACAAGAAGAGGTTCCTAGCCTACAAATGAGCCTTGTATTCACAGCCTAGCTTCATACAAGAAGAGGCTTATCAGCCTACAAATGGATCAAGCCGTGTCCAAGCCCACACATACCTTGCATTGAGTTCCACCTCAACAAAAAGAGGTTCCCAGCCTACAAATGAGCCTTGTATTCACAGCCTAGCTTCATATAAGAAGAGGTTTATCAGCCTACAAATGGATCAAGCCAAGTTCAAGCTCGTACGTACCTTGCATCATGAGTTCAACCTCAGCAAGAAGAGGTTCCCAGCCTACAAATGAGCCGTGTATTCACAGCCTAGCTTCATACAAGAAGAGCAGTCACCAAGAAGAGCAAACCTTCTTGCTAGTCGAACTACATTCTGGGCTTGATTTCTAGGACACCCTTAGAATACGTAGGCAGTTTAGGACAAATATCCCTAAGTGCAGCCCAATAAGCAATCTCACTCATATCCCAAAAATATGGTTCTTTTAACTTCAACCTTCAATTGGTAACAATCTCGGCTAAAGAGGGGCATCTGTGAGCACCCCATTTTTGCCATTTCCAACTGAACAATGTCTTACTAGTGTGTGGACAGCAAAGGAAGAAAGATAAGTGAAAATTTGGGTTTTGGCTATGACCTCGAGGTAGTTTTTGGTGGGCCCCACAATAAGGTCACAGGTTGTAATCTACATGGTTGCATAGGTCATGGAATTATCTTCGAAATGATACCAGAATTGCCCAATTCTGATATCAAATGAAGAAGATATGGTCATTTTAGTCAGATGATACGTACAAGGGACGTTTATGAAATTATCATAAATAATCCCAGGGGCTTTCATGCAAATTATCATAAGTTGGATTGTTTGAATTTCAAATCATCATATCTTGATCATCCGACATCTGAATCATATGGTTTAAGTAACATTATTCCTTATTTTTAGTCCTCTTCAAAGTAGACGTAAAGGATTTCCGGTAGAAGTCACCAGTGGGCCCCATGCAAGCTTGCATGCAAAGTTATCGTTAGAACTACAAAGCTTCATATCTTATCCGTTCTACGTTGGATTCAGATGATTCCAAAGCCGTTATTCTTCATTTGTGATGTCCTACAAAGTGGACGTGGAAAATCTTGGGTAGAAGTCTCCGGAGGGTCCAATGCAAAATTACATATGGAAATGGTCATTTAATCTTCAAAAATTCATATTTTGATCATCCCATATCCAAATCAGGTAATTTCAGTTTCATTATGTTCCATTTTAGTACTCTACAAAGTGGACGTAAAGGATTTCCGACAGAAGTCTCCGAAGAATCCCATGCAGAATGGTCAGCTAAATTGTCGATAATTGATCCACTTAAACTTAAAAAATTCATAAGTCGACCATTTTATTTCCAAATGAGGTGATTCAAGTTCTTATATTCCTCATTTTTAGTGTTCTACAAAGTGAACGTAGAAAATTTGGAATAGAGGTCATCAAAAAATTTCATGCAAAATGACAGTGGAAATGGCTCATGAAATGATAGAGAGAAAACCCAGTTAATTTCAGTCAATCCAGTCAACTCAGTTCAAGTCAGTTCTGGCCCAACCCAGCTCAACCCATATCAGTTTGACTCACTCAACCCAAGGCAGTCTCAACCCATTTTGAATCAGTTCATCCATGTGCATAGTATTTATATATATATATATATATATTATTTTTTTTATATAGTATTTATATATATATATATATATATATATATATATAAATATATATATATGTATATATGTTATTAAACATATGTGTATATATGTATATGATATATATTATTATATATAAATGATAAAATTCAAAGGAGATTGAGGAAAAAAGGAAAGATGAGAGAGAGGAGATGTGAGAGAGGGAGAGATCTCGATTTTGGAGTAAATACAAAGGAGATTGAGAAAAAAAAAGGAAAAATGAGAGAGAGGAGACATGATAGAGAGAGAGATTTCATTTTTCCAAAGGAGATTGAGAGAAAAAAGGGAAAGATGAGAGAGAGGAGACGTGAGAGAGAGAGAGATTTCGTTTTTCCAAAAGAGATTGAGAAAAAAAGGAAAAAGAGAGAGAGATTTCATTTTTTTCAAAGGAGATTGAGAAAAAAAAAGGAAAGAAAGATGGGGAGAGGAAATCCGACAAGATTCAGAGAGAGATTGAGAGAAAAAAGGAAGGAAAGATGGGGAGAAGAGACGTGAGATTGAGAGAGAGAGAGAGATCTCAATTTTGGAGTAAATCCAAATGAGATTGAGAAAAAAAAAGGAAAAATGAGAGAGAGGAGACGTGAGAGAGAGAGAGAGATCTCATATTTTTTTTAAATAAGATTGAAAGAAAAAAAAAAAGAAAGAGGAGAAAGAGGAGACGTGAGAGAGAGATTTTGGTTTTTTGGAAAGAAATCAAAAGAGATTGAGAGAAAAAAAAGGAAAGAGGAGAAAAAGTAGACGTGAGAGAGAGATTAGGGTTTTTTTTGGAAGAAAATCAAAAGAGATTGAGAGAAAAGAGGTATAATAAAAGAAAAGGAAGAAACGTGAGGGAGGGATCTTTTTCTTTTGGGGGTTCGGTTTTGGGAGAAAAGAAAGGGAAGAGGAGAGAGAAAATAGGGAGAATAAAAGAAAGGAAACGTAAATTAGGAGGAGCTTTCTTTTGGGCTCGGTTTTGGGAGAAAAGAAAGGGAAGAAGAGAGAAAAAATAGGAAGAATAAAATAAAGGAAAAAATGTGAAGGAGGGATTTTTCTTTTGGGGCTAAGTTTTGGGAGAAAAGAAGGGAAGAAGAGAGAAAAAAAGTGGGAGAAATAAAGAAAAAAAGAGAAAAAAACGTGAAGAGGGGAAGGCTCATGGTTTTGGGAGAAAAGGAAGGGAAAAAGAGAGAGAAAAGAGGGAGAAAAATAAAAGAAAAGAAAAAAAAACGTTAGGAGTTTTGGTTTCTTTGGGCTCTCGGTTTTGGAAAGCGGATGATGAGAAGATGCAAAGGAGAGAAGAAGAGAGAAGAAGCCTGAGGTAAGAACCACCCATCCCTTTTGTCATTTTATTTTTTTAAAGTCCAAGCATACTGCAATGCATGTCTGAGATTGGTGTTTAGCATTAGGAAGATGCTTCCATTTGCATAAGGTTCCTTAAAGAAAAAGTTAGATTTATCAGTTATCTAAATGACCATGTATTCAGATTCTATTTTCATCAGCTATATAATTTTATATTGATTTTATAGTACAGCTGGCCAGAATATGGAACAGATCTGACCAGTGTATTTGCATGTACTTGGGGAACGATTTTGGCCTCTAAGTCCACTTTCCGAAGATATGTTTTAAGAAAGTTTTGATCAAATACAGTGCCCCATGTGCCCATTTTTGCCCAGTCTGACAAAACTGTCATCTTGTTGCGTGTTCCACAATAATGCTTATGTAAATGGATTCTAGAGACATCTTCTGATCTCTATCTCTTCATGAATAAGTTAGACTTATAAGTATAGGAGACACCCATTCTGATGGAATATTTTTCTGATATCGAAGGAATATAATATAATTATTTTCCCATGGCTGGTCTAAATCTTGAACCAGTTTGATCAAATTTTGAAAGTCTGATTTTTGATTGTTAAGAAGGCCTTTTGAGATATCGATTTCTTCAGAGAAGTTGTAGATCTCTGAAAGACCTTTGATCTGATATATTCTTTGTCCAATTTGGACTCATAAAAGTGAGGTTTCAAATCAATGCAAAGCAGTACACAATACAAGTATTTGTCAAATGGTCATCCAATGATTGATTTGTTATTTCTGCTACCATTTTGGCATGAAACGATGCATTACATGCCATATTTGATGCTTGCTATCAATGCTATATTTAGATGCTCATTGTCATATTTAGATGTTCATTGCCATATTTAGATGCTCATTGCCATATTGGATGTTCATTGCCATATTTGGATGTTCATTGTCATATTTAGATGCTCATTGCCATATTGGATGCTCATTGTCATATGTGGATGCTCATTGTCATATTTAGATGTTCATTGCCATATTGGATGTTCATTGCCATATTTAGATGCTCATTGCCATATTTAGATGCTCATTGCCATATTGGATGCACATTGCCATATTTAGATGCTCATTGCCATATTGGATACTCATTGTCATATTTGGATGCTCATTGCCACATTTAGATAATGAATGCCATATTAGATGCTCATTGCCATATTAGATGCTCATTGCCATATTTGGATGTTCATTGCCATATTTGGATGTTCATTGCCATATCTGGATGCTCATTGCCATTGCCATATTAGGAATTGCCATGCTTAGATAGCATATTAGGCCCTTGCCTTATTTGCAATACATGCCATATTTGAGAAATTTTAAACAATCTTACTACATGTGAATTTCTTGCCATAAATATTTTATATGCCATATTTAGATAGAATATTCTATTTTGGGTAATAATTTAATTTATGCAACAGCCTAGTCGAACTGACATATCTGTACACCTAACAAATATATTAGGTGTGGGGACGTGCATTTAGGCACCCACATTCTTAGGAAGGGCATAACGGGAATAATAAAAACCTTAATAAAGAAAGAAAAATGCTTTGCCAAATCTTCCAAAATTAGAATTCAGGATGAAAAGGGTAATTTAGGATGATTTTGCCCCTCGGTAAACCCTAAACCTAGAATAGGTTCTAAACCCTAAACCTATAATAGGTTCTAAACCCCTAACCTAGAATAGGTTCTCAATCCCAAACCTAGAACAGGTTCTCACTTTCTAACCTAGAACAGGTTATTTTTTTGAACTACGTAGATTCTGATTCCCAGGGCAAACCCTAGGATATGTAGGCTATTTGGGAGAAACCCAAATTTGAATCCACACATTCAGTTTACTCGGACTATCCATAGATCCACTAGGACATCCACCCAATTTCAAACTACGTGGATTCTGATTCCTAGGGCAAACCCTAGGATACGTAGGCTATTTGGGAGAAACCCAAATTTAGATCCAAACCTTAATCCACTTGGACTATCCATAGATCTACTAGGATATTTATTCACATTTTAACCCACATAGGGTTATCCACATTCCAACCCAGAATGGGTTATCCATATTTCAACCCAAATAGGGTTATCCTTAGATCCACTAGGACTATCTATCAGTCCACATCGACTATCCAGATCCTAACCCATAGAATTTCTCAGCCTTTCAAGCATAAATTTTAACTTGAACAAAGAACTTAATCATGCACAAGCATAAATCACATCCATAAACTTTAATCACACCTGAACTACGATGGTGAACCTGATTTTCGGAATAATTCCGTGATACGTAGGTAATCTGATGGATACAGATTCGGTTCAATGATATCAAACCACTTGGTTTGGTTTGGCTTAATAAATAGAGTCTAGCATAGGAAAGGTATAGGAGACCGATTTCTATCGGGCGGTTTAGGTGCCTAATCCCTTCCCATAACCGTAACCTGACGCTTACCCAATCTCTGATGGACCAGAAATCCAATCTAAGGGTCATGAGTCAATTGAAGTCTTACCTTGGGGTGAGATTTCACATTTTTAAGGTTCTAGACCTAAATCTAGGTGGCGACTTCTAAAGATTTCCATCTTTGTCCTCACAGTGACCCAAGAATGCAACCTCGTTCAACCAGAACTCATACTTTTTGATCTTTGCCTAAAGCTTCTCCCTTTTTATCCATTGTAAATCTGGTCTAAGATCCGTTATAGGACTTTTTTTGTCTTTGGAATAGTCCAATATATCATCTACCAAAACTATGACCGATGTGCCCAACATGTCATGGAATACTCGGTTCATAAGCTCCATAAAAGATGCAATAGCATTGGTCAATACAAACGACATAACCAGGAATTCATAATGCCCCTACTTGGTTCTGAAAGCTATCTTTGGAATGTTACTATCCTTAATCTTCAATTGATGGTATCCTGATCGTAGATCAATCTTAAAGAATACCTTTGCACCTTGTAACTATCAGAAAAATCATCAATCTGTAGCAATGGTATCATTCTTGATAGTGAGCTTCTTAAATTTTTGGTAGTCTATGTACAATCAAATGCTACCACATCCTTCTTCACGAACCACACTAGTGCTTCCCATGGCGACATACGTGGCCGAATAAGACCCTTGTCCAATAACTCCAGTAGTAAAGTCTTCAGTTCCTTCAACTCTGTAGAAGCTATTCTATAGGGTGCCTTAGACACAGGTGCCGAACCAGGTAAAAGGTTGATCACGAACTCCAAAAATTCAGGTAGGATTTCTAAAAACACATCCAGAAATTCACTCACCACATCAATATCTTCCATCCATGGGGCTTCTTTAGTAACGTCCACTAAATATACCATACATCTAACTCCTTTCTTTTCAAGGAATCTCTTCGCCTTAAGTATAGAGAGAATAAGCTTTCGTTTATGAGGAAATTTGGTCCCAACAAAACAAAATTCTACACTGTCATTGCCCTTGAATGAAAACTTCTTTTCCCTCAAAGTAAACTCGTAGACTGCTGAGACAACCCATCCATTCCTAAGATGAAGTCAAAGTCTGTCGTCTCGAACTAAACTAGATTTGCATCCAAACTCCATCCATTAATAAGAACTAGGCACTATCCATAACACTCCTCTAATACAACTACTAATCCCAAAGGTGATCAAACTGGAAAACTTTGGTATCAGGTCTTAAGGGCACGTCTAATCCCCTTTTACCTATTATGGTTTTCAAAGACTATCACCATTATTGTAAGACCCACACTCTACTAACTTGGTCTAACCGTGTCGTGCCAGGCATTTCCTTCATTCTTGGACCAAGTAGATCGAGCGTGTGAAGATATATCACAAACCAGGTATAAGAGTCGAGTTAAAAACATTGAAAACCTACCTAAGGTCGCATACCTAGGTAGGTATGGTTGACCATAAGGAAGGGAAAAAAATCTCAAATCCAGAACCCCAAGGTCGATGATTTTGACCCTATGATCGATGGTTTATGAAATCTTATGATCGACCATGAGACCCAGATCAGACTTTGAGTTTTGAAAACTTTCCTAAACCAAGGGATTGCTTTCTTAATTGAAAGAGGACTCTATATGGAGAGTTTTTCTCTATATAAAGGACGTCCCTCAACCCTTTTTCACTCTTTTAGAACATTACTAAACCCTAGAGAAATAAAAGGAAGAAAAGGAAGAAAAAGAGAAACAGAAAAAGCTAAGGAGAGGAATTTGTTGAGAAGAGATTGGCTCCCTATCACAGGCAAAGGTATGAAACCAAATCTCTGGAGATGTAAACTCTAAGGAATAAGACTTCTATGGAAGATAGGCAATATCAACCTATTATGATCTATGTGATTTCCTTGAAAAAATCCCAAGGAGAACAATGAGGAGTGAATTTGATGGTTGGGGTTGATAAAAAACTACTAATGATGGCCATAGGATGAACTCAGAATAAACCCCATTGAAGATTAGAAGAATTGGCCCAGGAAGAATTTGAATTGCATGTAGTCTGTGACCAGAGATCTAAAGGTCGCAGCTACGATCAACCATAGCATGACCAGCATGACTAGAGGATCGACCAAAGACATTCGAAAAGATTTCAAAAACCATATGGTCGTAGCTACGGTCACACCATATGCGACCATAGGGTATCGATCGTAGGCAGTAAGGTCGATACAGTATGAGACCATAGGACCATTCAGACACCTATCAGTGCTCTATTTTGATTTTTGATTATTGTAACATGTCACATATGAACCCTAACTTAAATTCATATAACTTTTATGTTGTTAAATCAATTCAAAGAGAATTTCAAGGCTTGGAAGGAGATCAAGTATTTCTAATAGGTGAGGAAACATGACCTAAACTAATTGGTTAATAACAAACTATTTATTTTTATTGAGTCCAATGCCATGATTGATTCTATGCTTGTATGCTTGTAATGTGCATCTCATATGTCATCCAATATTCCTGCTATTATTGTTCATGCATATTTAAGTCTATTCATTTATAACATGATGATGATAATGATGCTAGGAATAGGCATGTGATGTATGTGTGTATTTGGTGTGTTGGATACAAGTGGAACATCAGGGGGAGGACATAGCATGGTGGTTTTCAACATCGTCACTAGACCCTAGCTCTATCTCTACTCAAGTCTTACCCACTAACATCGTCGTGTCCCCATTACCATAGCAGAACTATTACGTCATAGGGCATCAGGAGAGGTAGTCTCGGACCGTGTGGTTTCTGATTCTATCGAGGGGCCTTAGCTCTATCTCTATGGACGTATTGAGGGATGCTGGGGTGAGGCCTTGGATACACTGTTTGGCATTAGGATTGGTTAGTTGCGAGCCTAGTTTGCAAACCCTCGCCAATAGGGGCTTACATGTTGGTATGGGTAGGGCATCAGGGGAAGTGTTGGCGGTGTTTGGTTCGGACACTTTAGCTCTTTCTTTATTCCATGGTGGGTGCATGTGGGACAACAATGGTGTTTGATCCATTGGGTGGATTCACAAACTCGTGTATAGAATGCAGCGGTCACCAAACCTTTCTATAGCACATTACAAACTTATAAACCAGACCAAAGATATGAATTGAATGCATGCATATGTTTGTTGCACTATTTTGTTTAATCGTTGAACTCAAGTTGGAGAGTTGACCCTCTCGCGCATAATTTTTTTTAGATTTTGATGTTGTAGGTGTTGTTATTGAAGACTACCTGGATACGTCAATGTGTATACATGCAGCGGCTATGGATGTGCAAGCTGTGGAAGACGAATATGGCTTATCAAGCTAGTCTTTTAACTATGTTTACGCTTAGTGGTTAACTTTCGTATTGTGGTACTTGTAATCAGTATTAATTATGTTTTGATTACTTGAAGATAACTTGTTAAATATTTAATTATCACTATTGACTCTTAGTTCATTATTAATAAGACTTTTGCTATTTACTCAATTATCTCTGATTGTCACTGTGGAATGTTTTTCGGTTTAACATGGTTGGCATAGCCTATACGAGATCCTAGTTTGAATCGTTGATTTTCTTGACGGTTCATCACACCATTGGTTAGTCCAAAATTGGGGTGTAACAACTTGGTATCAAAGCTCTCTGGCCTTTCCCATCAAACCTGAATACTTCTACAAGAGTCTATGAATTGAGTTAGGATAAATTAAAAATTTTAATACAAACACACCATAAGCACATGTGTTGGTTGAGACATAACTTAAACAAGACAATAATATACATATAAGAGGTGGAACCATATGTATATACAGATAAAAAAAAAAATTTAAATGTATCCTAATAAATAAATACTATAGGATATGGTCTACCAGTCAGACAAATGCCTGAGTATACGAAGGATGTAGTACAGTTGCAAGAAGGGAGCATCTATAAAGCAGAAATGTTAGAATACCAAGTTGATACTCCCAAGATGTGAAACTTGATGTATGATTGAGGAAGAAGGAAAATGGCTAGTAATGCCTAAATCCTTGGAGAGATAAAGGGAAAGATCTCGGGTCAAATCCAACAGAGATAGGAGAACAATGGCCATACACCAAGAATAAGAGTAACAACAAAAGAAGATAAAGCTATACTCCTGGGTAATGTGGAGACTCAAAGTGAGATCCGCTACACACTGATCCGTCATCACTAAGCATTAAGAAGAGGTCATAACCTGACCCCACCACTATTTGGGTTGAGAACGGGTAACGAGAACCCATCTGAGCAAATGTCAAATAATGATAATCAGACTAGAGCAAGTCAAAGTGGTGAACAACCAAGCCACTCCAGACAATCTACCTGGACCATCAAATGCCTTGGCCATGGTTGTAACAAATTTAGTTAGGTAAAATGCAAGAGCAACAACAGATGCTACTGACTATTAAAGTTGCCATGGGAATCACTACCCAAGTTACCAATTCTATACCAGTACCTCCAAGTCAGACCATGTACGATAGTAATTGGTAGCAACACTATACCTCCAGCACATATTAGTTATAACACACTGCCTATCATACAGTAGGTCTTAGTAACGCAAACCCCAGTGTAAATGTTTAGTACACAACAAATAGTGTATCAAGGTGGTTACCCTTATCAGCCACCAATGTATAGGATAGTTGTATCATAGCGGAATGATCCGATAAGGATTGATGAATGTTTTCTATAGATGAAGCCTCATACGTTTTCAGCAAGGGATCAAATCTATTGTGACCATATAACTAGATAGGTTTATATAGGATGCGATGCATCATTGACTTACTCTTATGATTATAGAGGATGCACATACCTGACTCAAATTCTCGTACCTTAACAGGATACCTTCTCGATTCAACCTGTCAATTGGAGTTATAGATGTTATTTCCTTAGAATTAGTCCTGATTATACCAATCTAAGCTTCTCCCATGATCGACACCATGAATAGAGATATAAACCGAATGAACATTAATGATTTAATCATTCTAAATGTATATCTTTTCGATTTTATACCTGATTTATTGATGTACCAAAATTTCTCCATATTTACTCTTGTAGTCCCTTGACCAACGGCATTATATACTCGATAGAACCTGTAACCATGAGGCTAAGAGCTGTAAAATCTTTACTTCCATGTATTTGGACCACCGTGCAACCTAACGACCTTTGGATGCCGATTGAATTATCATAGATTTACTCTTGATCCTTTAAACCTAGGTTCACTAAATAAAATAAGTGTTCTTCATCATACTGAATTTGAAAGAAGGAAATAAATTATTTTTGGATAAACATTTTGATTCTTATATTCCTTGACATCCATTGATAAAGATACTTAGTTAATAACAAAATTATTGGAGGAAGATGATTGAATTCAGATTAGATTATATAACCAAGAAAACCTCAGATGAAGTAAGGAGAATATGTTCTAAGATTGCTGAATTGATGGATTTGAGTCATGGTCTGTAAAAGAGTGCATGAGCAAGAAGTAAGAATTTTCAAGAGTAGCCAATGAAGGAGTAGATAGATCTCGATAGAATTAAATATGGCTATAACGATATGAATTTTGACAAGGCTGAAGATTTATAGAAGCATGAAGTCAAAAATCATGGCATTGATAGTACTTAGATTAGTATAGTTACTACTGAGTTATATCTAATAATGAATGAGAGGACTGAGTAAAGACCAAAAGTAAATTTGTTGGAATTAATAAGAATATAGCATATACCCTAATGCTTATAGATAGACTTGTGATATGTAATGAGTAAATAGTCAAAAGATGCTTTTTGAGATCTACAAAAGAGAGATCAGGGTAAAACATCAGTGATAAAAGAAATGTAAGCTACTAAGTGCAATATGAGATTTTTAACGATTGTCTTTGAAAATCATAAGAGATGAAGGAACTAGACAAGCTCTTAAGACCTTTATACCTGATTTCACTAGTTCAAGCTCTTTTGGACTAGATGTTGTAGTGGGTAAGTGTTATGAACATTGTCTGAATCATATGGATGGACAGAATTTAGATGCAACCTAAATCGACTTGAGATGGTAGACTTTGACGTCATCCTGGGAATAGACTGGTTATCTCAACACTCTACAAGTGATTATGTGCATAGAAGAGGTTATCATTTAAGAACAAAGATGGCACATAATTTGGTTTTATTGGAAGCATATTGCTTAGGAAGCAAAATCTCATCCTCTCTGAATGAAACGTGAAGAGATGCCTTGAAAAGAAAGGAGTCGGATATATGGTATCTGTGGTAAATGCTACTAAAGAAGCACCATAATGGAAGTTACTGATGTGATGCATAAATTCCTTGATGTATTTCCAAGAGACTTAACCAGGTTGCCACCTGATCATTTAACCGAGTTCGTTATTGACTTATTACCTAGGAAGGCGCCTGTGTCAAAGGCACCCTATAGAGTACCTCCTATGGAGTTGAAGGAATTGAGACTCAACTATGGGAGTTATTAGACAAGGGTTCAAATCAACTATGTATTGCATTACGAGGAGTGCCAATGCAATTCGTAAAGAAGGATGATAGTGTCAGATTATGTATAGACTATCGGGAACTAAACAAGCTCATGATCAAGAATCGATATCTACTACCTCAGATTAATGACTTGTTTAATTAGCTACAAGGAGCAATGGTATTCACTAAGATTGACCTTGGATGGAGTATCATCAAATGAAGAATTTGGACAGGGATATTTCGAAGATAGTTTCTAGAACCGGGATTAGGCATTATGAGTTCTCAATTATGTCATTTGGATTAACCAATGCCCTTACATCTTTTTATGGAGCTGATGAACCGGGTGTTCCATGATGTATTGGACATTTCGGTTATAGCTTTTATCGACTATATATTGGTTTATTCCAAAGACAAAAAATGTCCTATAATAAATTTTAGATCAACTTCACAATAGCTGAGAAGGGAGAAGCTTTATGCCAAGTCCAAGAAATATGAGACTTAATTAAACAAAATGATCTTTTTAGAACACGTAGCATCATCAAAAGAGATTAAAGGTAGACCCTATTAAGATAGAAGTAATCGTATGGTGAGAAACACCTAAAGAACATTACAGAGATCAGAAGTTTCCTAGGTTTAGCAGGTTATTATAGACGATTCATAGATGACTACTCTAGAATCATAATACCTCTTACCAAGATAACCAGGAAGGGAGAGGAGTTTATTTGGACTGACAAGTGTGAAGAATGTTTCCAGACTCTAAAAGCAAGGTTGATATCAGCTCCCATCTTGATCGTTCTGGAACTAGAGAAACCTTTTACCTTATACATCGATGATTTTGGATTGGGTTTAGGATGCGAGTTAATGTAAGGTGAATCCATGATTGCATATGATTCAAGACAACTGAAAGAGAATGAAAAGAATCACCCAACTCATGATTTGGAGTTAGCAACTATGATTCATGCAATCAAGACTTGGAGACATTATCTATATAAAGAAGAATTTCAGATTAAATTAGATTACAAGAGTTTTGCTTATCTCTTCACCCAAAAAGGGTTGAACATGAAGCAAAAGATGGTTGAAACTCCTGAAGGATTAAAACTGTGATATTCAGTGTCATCCAGGCAAGGCTAAGGTGGTAGGTAAGGCTTTGAGCAAAAAAGGGAATATGAAGTCTAAAGAAGGACATAGTATAAATGCTATCTTGTGTTCTGCCACAACGGATTCAGATTTGGAAGAATAATAGCATATAATAGACTCATGATGATCCAATTGAGCGAGAACTTATAGATGAACTTATGGAGCAATAGTTTCTCGCTTACGTTTGTAGCGTTAAAGATCGTCTCTGATTTGATAGACGAAGTAAAGGTAGTAATTTTGTTAGATCTATATCTAAGAGCGGTGTAAGAAGATTTAGAGAAAAGAAAAACCTAATCCTGACCTACTTAGGATGTGAAAAAGGTCCTGAGATACAGAGGATGATTATGCATACCTGAAAGGAAAAACACTGATCATAGATACAAGATAATGCTAAAAGCCCATTCTATTCCATATTGGGTACATCCTAAAAGTACAAAATATACCAAAACATGAAGAGATTATTTTGGTGGAAGGGAATGGAAGTAGTTGTGGCTAGATGCATGTTTCAGTAACTGGATTATCAATAAGTAAAGACTGAAAGATAAAGACCAACAGGACTTACCATAACCACTATCGGAGAAGTGAAACTGCATTACAATGAACTATGTCACCGATTTGCCATTGACTCCTAGATCGATTGACACAGTTTGGGTGATTGTTGATTGCCTGATGAAGATAGCTTATTCCATTGCTATACGACCTCAATGTGCTTTGGAGCAGCTAACTAAGCTATATGTGGATAATATTACCATATTGAATGGTGTCTCTGAAAGCATTATGTCCGATGGAGACCCACGCTTTACCTTAAAGTTTTGGGAAGGATTACAGAAAGCTATGAGTACAACGTTGAAGTTTAGTACTACATTCCATCCTCAAACCGATGGACAGTCAGAGCATACCATTCAGATTTTAGAAGACATGCTTCGATCTTATGTCATTGATTTCAAAGGATCATGGGATGAGAAATTACCATTAATTGAGTTTGCTTATAACAACAGCTATCAAGCGACTATACATATGTCACCCTATAAAGCACTATATGGTAGGAACTGTCAAACTCCTTTATTTTGGAATGAAGTTGGAGAACGGAGTATTGTTGTACTAGATTTTGTTGAAGAGACTGGTCGAGTAGTCGACATTATCAAGGAAAGAGTCCGAATAGCTCAAAATCGTCAAAAGGAATATGTAGATAATCGACGTAGAGATTTCGAATTCACCATAGGTGATAAGGTATTTCTGAAAATATCTCCTATGTGTTGTTTGAAAAGGTTTGGACAAAAGGAAAAGCTGTGTCCTAGATATATTGGACCTTATGATGTTCTAGATAGACATAGAAAAGTAGCATATCAGTTAGCACTACCAGCATCTATGTCATGTGTGCATGATCTATTTCATATCTCATTATTGAAAAAGTACATCAGAGATCCAACACAAGTGTTAACAATAGATCCACCGGATTTGATTGAAGATTTGACGTTCGAAGTAGTACCTATTGAGATCCCTAGTCGAAATGTGCAACATCTTCGCAACCACGACATTTACTACATTAAGGTTACTTGGAGAAGCCAAAATGTAGAAGAAGTCACATGGGAAGAAGAGAACGCTATGCGGTAGCAATATCCTCACCTATTCAACTCGGAAGGTATGTACAAATTTTAAGGATGAAATTTATATAAAAGGGGGGGGGGAGTTGTAAGACCCATATTCCATTAACTTGGTCTAACCATGTCGTGCTAAGTCTTCCCATCATTTTTGGAACAAGTGGACCGAACGTATGAAGATAGATCACAAACCAGGTATGAGAATCGAGTTAACAATACTGAAAACCTACCTAACAATCCATACCTGGGTAGGTATGGTCGACCATAAGGAAGGGAAGAAAATTCTCAAATCTAGAACCCCACGGTCGATGATTTCAACCCTACGATCGACGGTTTATGCGACCGTATGATTGACTGTGAGACCCCAGATCAGACTCTGAGTTTTAGAAACATTCCTAAACAAATGGATTGCTTTCCTAATTAAAAGAGGACTCTATATGGAGAGTTTTCCTCTATATAAGGGACGTCCCTTAGCCCTTTTCACTCTTTTAGAACATTAGTAAACCCTAGAGAAAGAGAAGGAAGAGAAGGAAGAGAAGGAGAAAAAGAAAAAGCTAAGGAGAGGAATTTGCTGAGAAGAGATTGCCTCTCTATCATAGGCAAAGGTATGAAACAAATCTCTGGAGATGTAAACTCTAAGGAATAAGACTTCTATGGAAGATAGACAATATCAACCTATTATCATCTATGTGATTTCCTTGAGAAAATCCCAAGGAGAACCATGAGGAGTGAATTTGATGGTTGAGGTTGATAAGAAACTATAAATGATCGCCATAGGATGAACTTAGCCCATTGAAGATTAGAAGAATTGACCTAGGAAGAATTTGAATTGCATGTAGTCTGTGACCAGAAATCTCAAGGTCGCAGCTACGGTCAACCATAGCATGACCAGCATGACCAGTGGATCGACCATAGGCATTCAGGAAGATTTTAGAAACCATATGGTCGCAGCTATGGTTGTACCTTATGCGATCATAGGGTATCGATAGTAGGCAATAAGGTCGATAGAGTATGAGACCATAGCAGACACTTATCAGTGCTCTGTTTTGATTTTTGACTACTGTAACATGTCACATATGAACCCTAACTTAAATTCATATAATTTTTAGGTTGTTAAATCAATTTGAAGAGAATTTCAAGGCTTGAAAGTAGATCAAGTATTTCTAACAGGTGAGGAAACATGACGTAAACTAATTGGTTAATAACAAATAATTTATTTTTATTGAGTCCAATGCCATGATTGATTCTATGCTTGTATGCTTGTAATATGCATCTCACATGTCATCCAATATTCCTGTTATTATTGTTCATGCATATTTAATTTTGTTTATTTATAACATGACGATAATGATGATGCTAGGAATAGGCATGTGAATGTATGTGTGTGGTTGGTGTGTTGGATGCGAGTGGAGCATCCGGGGGAGGACGTGGAATGGTGGTCTTCGACCATGTCACCAGACTCTAGATCTATCTATACTCAAGTCTTGCCCACTAACATCGTCGTATCGCCATTACCTTAGCAGAACTATTATGTCGTAGGGCATCAAAGGAGGTGGTCTCAGACCATGTGGTCCTCTGACTCTATTAGGGGGCATTAGCTCTATCATTATAGATGTATTGAGGGATGCTGGGGTGAGGCCTCGGATACACTGTTTGGCATTATGTATTGGTATGGGTAGGGCATCAGGGGAAGTGTTGGTGGTGTTTGATCCTGACACTTTAAATCTATCTCTATTCCATGGTGAGTGCATGTGAGATAGCAATGGCGTTTGATCCGTTGGACAGATTCACACACTCTTGTATAGAGGTGCGATGGCCACCAAACCTTTCTATAGCACATTGCAAACTTATAAACCAAGCCAAAGATATGAATTGAATGCATGCATATGTTTCTTGCATTGTTTTGTTAACTCATTGAGCTCAAGTTAGAGGGTTGACCCTCACACGTGTAATTCTTTTTAGTTTCTGATGGTGCAGGTGTTACTGTTGAAGACTACCTGGATACACCAATGTGTGTACATGCAGCGGCTATGGATGTGCAAGCTGTGGATTATGAATATGGCTTGTCAAGCTAGTGTTTCAACTATGTTTACGCTTAGTGGTTAACTTTCGTATTGTGATACTTGTAATCAATATTAATTATGGTTTGGTTACTTTAAGATAACTTGTTAAATATTTAATTATCACTTTAGACTCTCAGTTCATTATTAATAAGACTTCCGCTATTTACTCAATTATCTATGATTGTCACTGTGGAATGTTTTTCGGTTTAACATGGTTGGCATAGCCTATAAGAGATTCTGGTTTAAATTGTTAGTTTTCATGACGGTTCATCACACCATTGGTTAGTCTAAAATTGGGGTGTGACAAATAGTCTCGTATTTCACTCATTAACTTTCATCTCTTTTATCACTACTGCTCTACCCTGATCTCTCTTCCATATATCTTAAAATGCATCTTTTGATTGTTTACTCACTACATAATCCATATGTATACTTGTAAGCATTAGGGTATATACTTGTATTCTTATCAATTCTGCCAACTCTCTTGGTCTTTATTTAATCATCTCACTCGATGTTGGGAATAATAATAACTGTACTAATCCGAGTATTATCCATGCTACCACTTTTGATTCCATCCTTATATCCACACTTAAGTATTCTTTTTGAAATCTTTTTGTCTTGTCAAGATTCATACCGATGTAGCCATCTTTAACCCTATTCGAGCGCTATCTACTATTTACTAGCTGCTCTTGATAGTTCTCACTTCTTGCTCATGCTATAGGAATTAATCTAATCATCTCCCATAATTTTCTTTATTAATCAAGCATTTTATCAATGGAGGTCAGGAAATGTAAGAATCCAAATGTTTATCCAAAAGCATTTCATTTCTTTCTTTCGGATTTTAATACAATGACGAACTTTTTCTTTATCTAGTGAACCTAGATTCGAAGAACTAAGCCTATATCTATGATAACCTAATCGACAACCAAGCAACATTAGGTTGTAAAGTGGTCTGATTACATGGAAGTAGAGTCTCAGGATTATGGAGCCATGGGTCAAGACACTATGGGAATAAATCTGGAGAAACTTTTGATACATCAATAAACTCAGGTATAAAATTAAAAGGATATTCGTTCGAAATAATTAGACCTTTAAGTTGGTCATTCAATTCGTATCCCTATTCATGTTGTTGATCATGAGAGTAGCTTGGATTGCTATGATCAGGGCTAGTTCTAAGGGAACAACATTAATAACTCAATTGACAGGTTCAATCAAAAAGGTATCCTATCATGGCACGATAATTTAGAATCAAGTATGTCCATTATTAAGAAAATCTTCCCTAGTTCATTTATCCACAGTGCTGGCGACAATGGATTTGATCCCTTGCTGAAAATGTCTGAGGTTTCATTTTCCGAAAGCATTCCTCAACCCTTGTTTGATCATTCTGCCATGGTGCAGTTATCCCAAACATCGATGGCTGATAAGGGTAACCACCTTGATACATAGCTTGTTATGCACCAAGATTCTACATTGGGGTGTACCTTATTGGGACCTACTATATGGTAGGCACTGTGTTATGGCAAATAGGTGCTGGAGGTATAGTATTGCTACCAATTAATAAGTACTTGGTCTGACCTGGAGGTGTTGGGGTAGCATTGGCAACTTGGGTGGTGATTTCTATGGCAACTTGCATAGCCAGTAACATCTATTGTTGCTTTCGCATTTTGTTGGGCCATGTTTATCACAACCAAGGTCAAGGCACTTGGTGGTCGAGGTAGATTGGTTGGAGTGGCCTGGTTGTTTATCTCCTTTGATTTATTTTAGTTTGATTATCATTATTTGGCATCTGCTCAGACCCAGATAGTGGTGGGGTCGGGTTGTGACCTCTTTTTAATGCTCGGTGGGCGACAGATCAGTCTATGGTAGATCTCACTCAGAGTCTCCAAGTCACCTACGAGTAGAGTTTTATCTTTTTTGATAGTTACTCTTATTTTTTATGTATAATATCAAGTTTAGATTTTATCCGGACAGTTATCCTATGTTATTTGCTTATCAAGATACAGTTACATTTCCTTTCTCTCTCTCTCTCTCTCTCTCTCTCTCTCTCTCTCTATATATATATATATATATATATATATATATATATATATACTTCCACCATTATTTATGTGTATTATTATCTTGTTTAAGTTTTGTCTCAAACAATACATGTGTTTATGGTGTGTTTATCTTAAAACTTTTATTTTCAACCTTAACTCAGTTTATAGACTCTTGAGGATGTATCTAAGTTTGATTGACAGAGCCCGAGCACTCTGATACCAAGTTGTCATACCCTAATTCAGGGCGAACCAGAAGTGTGATGAACCATCATGATAACCAACGATTAAAGCCAAGATCTCATATGACGGCGCCAATAATCAAACCATACTCATCCACAACACAATCAAAGATAATAAATAATCAGTGAAAGTCTTTACTAATGAACTGAGTGTGTAATGTGATAGATAATTATTTAACTAGTTATCTCAAAAAACTAAAACATAAATATAAAAAACTATTACAAATCCCATAAGTCAAATACGCAAATAAAACACTAAACAAGAACACAGTGGAACACTCGCATGATGACTCATGCTCATCCTCTACAGCTTGCACATCTACGACCGCCACATGTCTGTACATTGGTGCACTGATATATTCTTTGACTGTAATACCTGCAACATTAAAAACTAAAAGAATAGTGTACGCGAGGGTCAGCTTTCCAATATGAGCTCAGTAACAAAACAAAATAATGTATAAACATATGCATGCAGTCATATTCATACCTTTGGTCTGGTATAAGTTTACAATATGCTATGATAAGGATAAGTGGCCACTACACCTCCATGCATGAGAGTGTGAGCATGCCCAACAGATCACACACCGTTGTAGCCCCAGATCACCTACTACAGAATAGAGATAGAGCTAGAGTTCTAGGATCACACATCACCAAAATCCCCCTACTACCCCATAGCAATACGTATGCCCCTACTGGCAAAGGCTTATAAACCGGGTTCATGTCTAACCAATCCCAAATGTCATCAAAGGTTTGTATCCAAGGCCTTACCCCAACATCCCTCAATATACCCATTAAGATAGAGCTAAGGCTCATTGGCAGAGCTTACAGCCATACATCTCGTACACCTTCCTTGATACCCTATAACGTACTAGTTTCATTAAGGCAGCAATGATACAATTATGTCAACGCGAAGAACAGAATAGAGATAGAGCTAGAGTATTTGGATCACACACCAGCAGTACTCCCCTAATACTCTATCCCAATCCAACACATCGACCATATACACAAACACATGCCTATTCCTTTCATCATCATCATAATAAAATAAGAACAATAATAAAATATACATGAATAAAAATAGCAATTATTGGATGACATGTGAAATGCACAAACAATCACACAAAGCATAGCATCATCATAATAACAACAAATAAAAGAGAAAAGTAGCCTGTTATTATCCAATTAGTTTAAGTCTTGTTTCCTCACCTGTAAGTGATGTTCATTCCTCTTCCAAGCTTTGGAAATTACTTTGAACTAGTTGGAAACCTAAACCATTTATGAATTTAAATTAGGGTTTTATTTGGTCAAGTTATAGTAGTCGGAACCCTTATCTGTCTCTATAACATGCTTTCCAGTCATTGACTGGTTGATTCACTTGTTGACTTAGTGGTCTCTAATAAATGTATTCCAGTCATTGACTAGTTGACTCACTGGCTATTTTGTGGTCGATGGCTCAAGCAACCACATAAACCCTGGACACTTCTAAAGAGTCTGTGGTCAACTCACGGGTCGCCCTTTGGTCGACCAGTGAGGTAACCACACAACCTTCTGGTCATGCTTGTCTTTTAGTCTAAATTTCCCCTGAGTCAACTCCTTGGCTTAACAGTAGATCCTTCCTATGATCATTCTATGGTCATTATCTCTTATCTGATTCACTCATTATAACCTTAATCATTATAGTCCTTATTATGAATTTATAATCAACATGTTTGGATCGAAAGAATAGTTTAGATGTGATTTCCTTACAATATATATTCCTAATCCCCAATCCTACTATAACCTAGCCTTCTACAGAGAAAAGATACTTACCGTGGATCCTTAATGTAGTAGGTTGGAGACCCAACGGCATAACTATCTCTATAGAGCTCCTCCTCCTTCTTCTTCTTCTCTCTCTCTCTATTAATTATAAGGTTTGAGATTGATCTAAAAAGTGAAAGAGGGTTGAGGGATGTCCTCTATATAGAGAGAAAACCTCCATATAGAGTCTTCTCTCAATCAGGAGAGAAACCTCTCCGAATTAGGAAAGATTCCTAAACATGGAGTCGGTTCTGGGATTGATCGATTGACCCACCGGTCTCAAAATCTGTCGACTACACAATCGACCACATAAACTCTGGGTTTGATCTGTCTACTCACCGGTCTCAAAATCTGTTGACCACACAATCGACCACATAAACTAATTTGACTAGTTGCTTACCTGGCCTTGTGGTTTCTTTATACAGTTGGTTTGCTTTAGCTGGTTATGATGGGAAGACCTGTCATTATACAAGAACGTTAAGGTTAGACTAGATTCGTGGAGTGCAAGTCTTACAAAAGATGCCTAGCATGTTGCTGCAGTTCATGAATTTCGAATGGCCTAAAACATAGGCTAGGACTTCGATGGAATTTACAATGATCACTCTGAGAAGTCTCCTAAGTTAAGACTCTTGGCCCACGAAAAGAGGACATCTCCTGTTTAACTTCATCACTTGATGAGAAAGGGTAGGCAATGAACGACTCATGATAATGCCAAACTTTTGGAGACTCCAACAGGGGAAGTAATCAACTCCAATATGATTTAAAATTTTTTGCCAAACAAGAAAATGGAGAAGACTGCTCTCTTGCTTTTCCTAATTATCAGTTCTACTTTACCACATTGGGCTCTAACTGATAAGGGTAATGGATGACAACGATATATCAAGCTCTAACAATTAGAGATAAAGAGTCATAGAAACACCAGCTTTAACTTAATAGAGATAAATAACCATAGAAGATATAGACTCTAGCTAGAGAGACAAAGAATCACAGAAATACAAGCTATAACCTAGCAGAGACAAATAACCATTGAAGATACAGACTCTAGCTAGAGAGATAATGAATCATAGAAATACAAGCTCAAACCTAGTAGAGACAAAGAACAACAACAAATCAATTACACCCTACCTAGTAGAGATAAAGAATGACAAAATTGGGCTCTAACTTTTAGAGACACAAAATGATAGGGAATCGGTCTCTGACTAGTAGAGACAAAGAATAATAGACATACAAAACCCTATCTGGTGGAGATATATAACAAACATGTAAATTGAGCTCTAACTAGTGGAGACAAAGAATGATAATAATCGGTCTCTGACTAGTAGAGACAAAGAATGATGAACATACAAAAAAAACCTAACTAGTAGAGGTTGGTACGACGAAGATAGGTCTCTGGCTAGGGGAGACAAAGAATGACAATCATACAAAGCCTTAACAAGTAAAGACAAATAATTATAGAAAATACAGACTCCACCTAATAGGGACAAATAACCACAGAAGATACAAACTCTAACTAGAGAGACAAAAATCACAAAGGTTACAGGCTCTAACCTACTAGGGACAAATAACCACCGAAAATACAAACTCTAACTAGAGGGACAAAAAAGATAACAATCAGTCTTTGACTAGTAGAGACAAAAAATGACAAACATACAGAACCTTAACTAATGGAGGTGAATAATTACAGAAAACGTAGACTCCACCTAGTAGGGACAAGATACCTCTAATTAGGAATATCAGGAAATACAAGCTTTAACGAGTAGAGACAAGGAATGATAGATATACAAAGCTCTAGCTAGTAGAGACAAGAATGACAAACCCACAAAACTCTAATTAGTAGAGATGAATAACTATATAAATACAAACTCTATGTAGTCGAGACAAAGAATGACAAAGATGGGTCTCTATCTAGTAGAAACAAAGAATGAAGGGCATACAATACTTTAAACATTATGCTGTTTGCCCATAACAGACCTATAATAAAAAGAATGTCTGGAAACAACCTAAGGGTAAATACCCTACCAACTCTCTCAAATACTCTCTCAAGGGTGGGCAATTGTTGCCCAGACATGGATGCTTTGATAGATATGCCTCACTAGGACATGGACAATAAGTTAACTAGGACTCACATCCTCAATAGGAATGGACACTTGTTCTTGCTCTTTCCCATAATTTTTATTGAATCTTCAAAAGTCAAGATAGATGACTAGGGAGACTCTAAAGTGAGAGCTCTAGACAATTTCTTAGCGACAAGGTTTCTTACCATGATGGTGGGTAAGGAGGGAGTTACTCATAGTGATACTAAAAAAATAGAAACTAAAAACCAAATAAAAATCTATTAAACAAGATAAGGTCGAGACAAGGAAGATATACACATGCACAATCATGCTGACTTAACCAAACAATAGGTTAGCTCTTATGCAAGAACTCAATTGAGTTGATCCCTACCAACCCTAGTGACTCAAGCTAATTCCTTGGTTAGCTTTCACCAAAAGGTGTGTCTGTGAAACAGACTATACCTCTAGCTAAAACTCTAGCCAAATAAGCACACTGTAATCAATGGGTTTGGGAGGAATTTACCCATTTAAAAGGACGTATACAAGATATCAAAGAATTTTTGTTCAACTGTGAACAAGTAAGTAATTGCTTTACCAGTAATCTCTATTTTTGGGACGAAAATTTTCAGACCACTATCCAAGATTGGAAAGTTGTGTATGAAATACCGGGCCTGCCAATTTTGTGCCTTTCACAAGGAGTGCAGCTGCCCAGTCATTTTAGAACAGACACCTTCACTCTACCCCCATGTGACTAGAGTATGCACGCAACTTGAGAGATCAATTTTCCAAACTAGTAAACCAATAATGACTATGTCACACCCAAATCTGGATGAACCAGAAGTGTGAATGAACCGTCGAATGAACCAATGGTTCAAGCTAGGATCTCATAGGACCGTGCCAATAATCAAACTATACACATTCCACATAATCAAATATAATAAATAAATTGCAAAAACTTGTATTAATAATGTACTGAGAGTCTACAATTATAATTAATAATAACCAGTTATCCATTGTCAACCACAATGTAGTCTAAATATCCATTATAAACCTGTAAATCATAATACAAAAATAAGCTACGCATAAATACAATAAAAAACTCTCATGATGAGTCATGCTCATCTGCTATCGCCTATGTGTCCACAGCAGTTACATGTCCATAAGTTGGTGCATTAACATAATCTTCAATAATATTACTTGCATCATCAGAAACTAAAAAGAAAATGTATACATGGGATAAACTCACAACTTAGCTCAGTGAGTAAATAAAACAATGCAACAAATATATACATGATGTCAATTTATATCTTTTGTAAGACCCATATTGAACTAATCGATATTACCACATTGTACCAAGTCTACCCATCAAGGTCGAGCCAAGTGGACCAAGTGCGTGAAGAAACCACAAAACTAGGTATGAAGTCTAACCCAAAAACAGTCAAATATGAGGGTAGGGTCGCATGCCTAAACAGGTGTGACCAACCCCACCTCAAAAGAGTCTAACCCATGAATTTTTAGTCATGGGGTCGCACGACTAAAAGGACGTAAGGTCGAAGGATTTTGCGACCCTACGTCCGACCCTAAGAAAACAGATAGAAACCGAAAATTAGGAAACCTTCCTAACTCGAAGGGGGGCTTTCCTAAACTCATTGAGACTTATTATGGAGGGTTTTCCTCTATAAATAGGACGCCCCTTAGCCTCCTTCACTCCTTTAGGACCCTAATTAAATGTGAGAGAAAGAAAAGACAAGGAAGAAAAGGAAACTTGAAGAAGAAGACTAATGAAGAAGAAGTTCAGAGAAACCTCTAAATCTTAGCAAATCTAAGGTATGAACCTAAATCCCTACATGGATTAGGAGCCTAGAATAGTTTATGAAGAACATAGGATTAGGAGAAACCCAAATCATCCATCTATGGACAAATTTTAAGAGATTCCATAGAAGAGATCATTATGGACAATGAATGGTGTATAAATTATAGTTATGAGCCATAGAACAATCATAGGATGGACCATGATAGTAAGCCAAAGGATTCAAAGATGAAGGAATGGACTTTAGAATGAAAGGTTGACATAGAACACGTGTGGTCGCACGTAGGGTTGAGTGATATCCGACCCTACGAGACCATATGATCGACCACCTGCCCTCGGGAAGTCCCAGGAAGGGTGTGGTCGAATGTAGGGTTGAATGGTATCCGACCCCACCTGCGACCCTACACCCTAGGGTCGCAGAAACTGCTACCCTAGGTGCTACCATACCTGAGACCCTACCCCTGTAGTCGCAAAAATTGCTACCCTACCTGCGACCCCTCAGCTTTTGTTATTCTAAAACATATGGGGATTAATTCTAATTAAAATTTATCGACTTGTTAGGTCTTGCCAGTGGTTTAAAAGTGAATTATAAAGCTTGGACGAGGATCTCCTAGCAATCAAAGGTGAGGGAACAAGACCTAAACTAATTGGCTAATAATAAACTGTTTTTGTTTATTGAGTCCAATACCATGAATGATTCTATGTTTGTATGATTGTAATGTGCATATCACATGTCATCCACTATTCCTGTTATTACTGTTCATGCATATTTAATTATGTTTATTTATAATATGATGATGATGATGATGATAGGAATAGGCATATGAATGTATGTGTGTGGTTAGTGTACTTGATGCGAGTGGGGCATCTGGGGGAGGACTTGAAACTGTGGTTCATCTTGGTCACCAGACTCTAGCTCTATCTCTACTCAAGTCTTGTCCACTGACATCATCGTATCACCATTACCTTATCAGAACTATTACATCGTAGGGCATCAGGGGAGGTGGTCTCGGACCGTGTAGTCTCTGACTCTACCGGGGGGCCTTAGCTCTATCTCTATGGACGTATTAAGGGATGCTAGGGTGAGGCCTTAGATACACTGTTTGACATTAGGATTGGTTAGTTGTGAGCCCAGTTTGCAAACCCTCGCCAACAGGGGCTTACATGTTGGTATGGGTAGGGCATCAGGGGAAGTATGATGCGGTGCGGTCCTAAGCACTTTAGCTCTATCCCTATTCCATGGTGGGTGCATGTGGGGGTGGCAATGATGTTTGATCCATTGGGCGGTTCCACACATTCATGTATAGAGGTGCGGAGGCCACCTATCCTTTCTATTGCACATTGCAAACTTATGAACCAGACCAAAGATATGAATTGAATGCATGCATATGTTTGTTGCATTGTTTTGTTTGCTCACTGAGCCGTGATGAGTGCTCACCCTTTTGACATCAAATATTTTTAGTTGATGATACAGGTACCACCGTAGAAGATTATATAAATGCTCCTGTGTACGGACATGCGACGACAATGGATGCAGAAGTTATGATGGAGTCGCATGATTCGTCATGCGAGTGCAACTCATGCATTTTCGATTAGTTTTTGGTTTAATTATACAGACAATGTAATTGATTAAATTACTTTACTTTATGTCTTAGTCAATGAAAGATAATTGGATAATTTACTTATGTTATCATCCTTAGACTCTCAGTTCATTTAATATTAAAGACTTCCATTATTGTGTATTTATTTTAATTTTTGTTGTAGATGTATGTGGTTTAAGTAAATGGACACAGCCTATTCGAGATCCTTGATTAAACCGTTGGTTTATTGGCGGTTCATCAAACCATTATGAATAGTGTAGAATTGGGGTGTAACATCTTTGGTCTGGTATAAGTTTGCAATATGCTATGGTAAGGATAGGTGGCCGCCACACCTCCATACACGAGAGTGTGAGCGCCCAGTGGATCACACGCCACTATCACCCCACATCACTCACTATAGAGTAGAGATAGAGCTAGAGCCTAATTGATCACAAACCGTCAGCACTCCCCCTGATACTCTACCCCATACTAGTACGTATGCCCCTATTGGAGAGGGCTTTCAGAATGGGTTCATAACTAACCAATCATAGATGTCATCAAATTTGTATCCAAGGTTGTACCCCAACATCCTTCCATACGTCCTTAGAGATAGAGCTAGGGTCCACTGGCAGAGCTATAGCTACACACCGTGATCATCCTCCTGATACCCTATGACGCACTAAGTCCATTAAGGTAACAGTGATACGACAATATCAGTGTGGTAAATGGTTTGATGCTACAACCTTTCCCCATCTAACACAATGACCAAACACGAGCACATGCCTATTTTCATCATTAGTATCATGAAAGCAATATAAATAAGGATGCATGAACAAGATATAATAAGCAGTTAATTAGATGACATGTGAGATACAAAAATATATATACAAAACATAGCATCGGTCAAATTGACATGAAGTAAAGGGTAGCTTGTTATTAACAAATTAGTTTAGGTCTTGTTCCCTCACCTGTGATTGATGTTGTTCATCTTTCAAACCTCAAAAAGTACCTTGAACTAGTTGTGAACATAGACAATTAGTAAACTTTAATTAGGGTTCCATTCTATCTGGTTATAGTACTCTATTTTATTTCTTGGTCTCCAATTTAGGCATGTCAGACATTGTCCAATCTAGTCACCAGTCTTGCATTGGCCGACCGCTAAGTCATCCAGACAAACACTGTTAGACTTCCCAAAAGTGACCGATAGCCTGTCTGGTATGGCATCAGTCGACCGGTTAATAAGGACCAAAAAACCTACAGGCTTTCTTCAGTTTGTCTTTAGTCCGAATAGATTCTTTAACTCATTAATGGGATACATCCTAGAGTCATTCTGGGGCCATCATTCATTAGTCTCTGTTAATTATTGTAGCCCTAACAGTCATAATTATTACAGATTTATATTAGGGACCTTAGATTCAATATCATGGTATTGGATTCGATCATACACATTATGATCTCCAATTATAAACCTAATGTAGTCTAATATTCTATAGAGACAAGGTACTTACCGTAGATCCTTGACATGGTAGGTTGGAAACCAAAATGCACACCCATCTCTGTTGAGCTCTTTCTTCTCTACCAAGCTTCCTTCCCCTCTAAGCCTTCTTCTCCTTCTTTTCCTCTCCTTCTCTCAATTTTAGGGTTTAAAAATGATCAAAAGAGTGAGAAAAAAAGAAGAGACATCCTTTATATAGAGAAAAACCTTCCATATAGAGCCCCCTATCAACTTTGAGAGTGGTCTCCTCAAAATAAAAAACTTTCCTAAAGTCAAAGATAGATTCTGGGCATAACCGATCAACTGACTGGTCGCCAAATACAAGGACCGGATAATCTCATTTGTCCCACTAGACAACCTATGAAGGAATAACTTTCTTACCTGGCTTTGTGGGTGGTTCCTTCATCTTATTTGTTTACTTGAGCTAGTTATGATTGGAAGACCTGACACGATATAGTTCGATCAGGCTAGTGGAGTGCAATCTTACAACTCCCCCATTAAAATAAATTTTTTCTTCAAAATTTATACATGCCTTCCTAGTCGAACAGGTGAGGATATAGTCTCTACATGGCATTCTCATCTTCCCATGTTATCTCTTTCACATCTTGACTTTGCTAGGTTACTTTCACATAATAAATATCCCAGTTTCGTAGATGTTGTACCTTCTGACTAGTGATCTTGGCTAGCACCACTTTGAAGGTTAAGTCTTCTACCAAATCCGATGGATCTACAATCAATTTGTATGATGGATTTGATGCACTTCTTCAATAGGAAAACATGGAACACATCATGTACACCAGACATAGATGGCGGTAGTGCGAGTTAATATGCCACTATTCCACATCTTGCCAAGATCTCATAAGGTCCAATGGATTTGGGGCATAACTTCCCCTTCTTATTGAACCGTTTCAAATAACGGATAAGTGATATCTTTAGAAACACCTTGTCATCAATGGTGAACTCAAGGTCTTTACACCTATTGTCTGCATAGTGCCTTTGACGATCTTGAGTTGTCTTGACCCTTTCCTTGATTTGGTCCATCACTCGATAAGTCACTTTAATAAACTCTATTCCCACTATTCTTCATTTACTTACTTCGTTCCAAAATAGAGGGGTTCAAGATTTCCTACCATATTATGATTCATAGGGTGGCATCTGTATAGTAGCTAGATAGCTGTTGTTGTACACATACTCAATCAACAGTAACCTTTTATCCTAAGCTCTTTTGAAGTCAATTGCATAAGCTCGGAGCATATCCCCTAAGATTTGAATGGTCTGCTCAGATTGACCGTCTGTCTAAGGGTGAAATGCTGTGCTAAACTTCAACTTCGTTTCCACTGCCTTCTGTAAACCCTTCCAAAATTTTGAAATAAACCGTTGGTCTTGATCTGGCATTATGCTCTCGGGTACACCATGAAATCTGACAATATTATCCACATATAGCTTGGCTAATCGCTCCAGGATATATTGAGATCATATAGTAATAAAGCGAGATGTCTTTGTAAAATGATCAACAATAACGCAGACTGAGTCAACTGATCTGGGAGTCAATGGTAACCCAATGATGAAGTTCATAGTAATGTAGTCCCACTCCATGCTAGCTCAGGTAGTGGCTGTAGTAACTCTGACGCTCTCTGTCTTTCAGCCTTCACTTGCTAACAATTCAAGCATTGAAAGACATACCGAGCCACATCAGCTTTCATTCCTCTTCACCAATACAACCATTTTAGATCATGGTATATCTTGGTGCTTCCTAGATGTAATGAATAGGGAGTACAATGAGCCTCTATCATGATTCCTTGTCGAAGGTCCAACTGTTCACTTTTTGGTATGCAAAACCTACCCATATATTGGAGTACTTTCTCCGCATCCAAGGTAAACTTAGGGTTAAGCCTACCTCTCTCTAAATCTTCTTGGACAGTTCTTAGGTATGGGTCTAACAGAATTGTAGCTTTTACCTCGTCCATCAAGTCTGGTACGATATTTAATGCCACAAACATAAGCAAGAACATATGGATCAGTCCTTGCTCTATAGGGTCGTCTGGAGACTCTAATAGGTGTTGCACCATATCTCCTTCAGTAGATGATACCGTGATTACTAGAGCGACACTCGTAATATATTTTTCTTCTGGCTTCAATATTCCTTTTCTGCTCAATGCCTACACTTTCCTTTCCAAGATGATACTAAATATCACAATCATAATCCTTCAGTAGCTCTAACCATCTCCTCTGCCTTATGTTTAGCTCCTTCTAAGTGAAGAGATAGGTAAGGCTCTTGTGATCCAACTTAATGTAAAAGTTCTCACCGTACGGGTAATGTCTTCAAGTCTTGATTCCGTGAATCACCACTGCTAACTTTAAGTCATGTGTAGGGTAATTATTTTCATGCTCCTTTAGTTGCCTTAAAGTATAAGCAATCACTAACTCTCTTTGCATTAGCACGTACCCCAAACCCAATCTGGAGGCATCAGTGTATAGGGTAAATGGCTGGCCTGGTATTGAATTAATCAAGATGGGAGCTGATATCAACCTTACCTTCAGTGTTTGGAAACATTCATCGCATTTGGCAGTCCAAACAAACTTTTCTCCCTTTCTGGTTAGCTTGGTAAGTGGCACTGCAATCCTGGAGTAGTCCTCCGCGAATAGTCTATAATAACCAGCTAAACACAAAAAACTCATAATTTTAGTAATGTTTTTAAGTGCTTCCCACCGAACAATTGCTTCTATCATACTAGGGTCCACCTTTATTCCTTCTAACGACACTAGGTAACCTAAGAAAGTCACCTTATTAAGTCAGAACTCATACTTCTTGAATTTAGCATAAAGCTCCTCCCTTCTCAACCATTGTAAGGCTGCTCTAAGATATGTCGCATGAGTCTCTTCATCTTTGGAATAGACCAATATATCATCAATGAAAACTATGATCGATGTATCCAAAATGTCATGGAATACTCGGTTTATGAGTTCCATAAAGGATATGGGGGCATTGGTCAACCCAAAAGACATAACCAGGAACTCATAATGCCCGTACCTGGTTCTGAAAGCTATCTTCACAATGTTGCCTTCCATAATCCTTAGTTGATGATATTCTAACCATAGATCAATCTTTGAGAGCACTTTTGCACCTTGCAATTGATCGAACAAGTCATCAATCTGAGGTAATGGATATCGGTTCTTGATTGTGACCTTGTTGAATTCTCGATAGTCTATACACAGTTGTACACTACCGTTCTTCTTCTTTACGAACAATACTGGTGCTCTTCATGGTGCTATGCTTGGCCAAATAAAACCCTTGTCCAATAAATCCTATATTTGAGTCTTCAATTCATTTAATTCAGTAGGAGTCAACCGATAGGGTGCCTTAGACACAGGTGCAAACCCTGGCAGCAAGTCTATTACGAACTTAATCGTTTGATCAGGTGGCAACCCGGGTAAGTCTTCCAGAAACACATCCAAAAATTCTTGTGTAACTTTAATATCTTCCAACCATGGTTCTTCTTTGGTAATGTCCACCACAGATACCATATATCAAGCTCTACCCTTTTTAAGGCATCTCTTCGCCTTAATTGCAAAGAGAATAAGCTTCAATTTATGAGGAAGTTTGGTCCCATTGAAACTAAATTCTGCACCATCCTTGCCCATGGATGACAACTTCTTTTTTGCACAAAGTAGACTCATGGAATATTGGGATAACCATCCATTCCTAAGATGACATCAAAGTCCACCTTCTCGAGCTGGATAGACTCCGTCAATTAATAATAACTGAACAGGGTCCATAACACTCATCTAACACAACCTCTAGTCCCAAAGGAGATCTTACTAATAGCTTATAGTCTAAAGGTTTGATGGGTACATTAAACTTCCTTCTAAATGATATGAACACAAAAAAATGGGTAGCCCTAGAGTCAAAGAGTACTCTAGTAGGTATACCAGCTATGGTTACTATACCTGTGACCACATTAGGTGATGCAGCGGCATCTTTAGAAGTCATGAAATAAACCTTTCCTTGTTATCTCTGCTTCTTAGTCTTAGGGCACATATTTGCATAGTGCCCCATTTTATCCAATTGAAGCACTTGATATTAGTAGTTACTTGACCCGATTGTGATAGAACCGTTTAGGTTGACTTCGCTGCTCTATTAGTATTCTATGACCGAAATTGTTTAAAGGTCCTTGCATTTCCTCTATTTGATGCATCTCCATTTGACCATTTTAATCCTTGGTTCTGAGCAAGAAAACTTTCATTCTGGCTGGACTCTAGAACTCAAGCGATCTGCATAGCTTCATTGTAGATCATTTTTTCCAAATCCAGCACATGCTCTCGAATACTACCCCTCAATCACATAGTGAACCTTCGGTCTTAGTGTCTTCCTCTTGCATGTTGGTAGGAGTGAAGAAGAACAGTTCTTCATACCACTGTTGATACGCATCCATTATCATCTGACCTTGATACAGGCTCAGGAATTCCTTCTCCAATTGATCTCAGAATCTCCTAGGAAAATACTTGTCAAATAAGGCATCCTTGAAAACTATCCAAGTCAACTGAGGGTGCTTGATCAGTAAATATGTGCGAGTAGACCTCTACTAGTGGTTTACACTTTCCCTCAGCATGAAGGTTGGACACAAGACCTTTTCTTCTTCCGTGATAGTCATCACCATGAAGTTATTTTCCATCTCGTCAATCCACTGAGCTGGCCACAATGGATTTAACATTTTTCTAGAGAATTTTTAGGGCTTCAGCTCTAGAAATCTTTCCACCATCCTTCAGTGATCAATCTGACCGATCGCTCTAGATGCAGTTGGCTGGTACTGGTAGCATCCTTGATACACTGCTTGTTCTACACCAAGATTCTACACTGGATAGATGAAAGCCCTTACTAAATTTTTGGTTTCATCGGTTGGTTTGCCCAAAATCCCAAAAATTCTAGTTTTTGCCCTAGAAATTGGCATTTTGCCCAAAATTTTGAATTCCTTGAAAATTCATGAAATTTATTGGCATTCCCTATTAGATGATCATTGCAGGATGGTTTGTGTCTTATGTAAGTCCTTTTTCCATATAATTGGGCGAAAGTGAGGCTTTAGACCATTTTACGTCATTATGCTACCGAAATTTCTAAAATTTTGACTAATAAAATTTAATTTATTGATTATTATAGATTCATCATGCCTTGTACCAAGAATCCTAGGCCATTCGATGCACTGTGATTTGGTTAAGTCGAAGCCGAAGCACAATACCCATGGTTCCGAAACAAAAAGGTAGAGGTAAGGCGATTTGTGAAACTTTTGGATCTTGGTAGGATCGACATAGAGGGCATGTTCAACACCATGGGTTGGCTTCCTGTGACCCAGTACCAGTGGTCGACCCAGCCTGACCTAATAAATCAGTTTTACTACAACTTGCAGTTGGAGGGTGATCCAGAGGACCTCAAGAAGGGTAGAGAGCTATAGATCACCACCTGGATGAAGGGCGTATAGATTTCTTTTGACACCCACTAGCTAGCAGGACTCCTAAACATCTCCAATGCCGGCGAGCTGGTTTACTACACCCCGTAATAACAAAAGTTTATGGATGAAGGCCTGCATCTGGAGGAGTGGAACTAGATCATGCAGCCAGGACTGAAGTTGTTGAAGGTGATCAACCTGTGTCACCTTCCTCAAGTATATTGCCGCATCATCCAACATAACCTCATACTTCAGAGCAGCCATTACAACAAGGTGTCCTAGCTGGCCTAGCATGTTTTTTACTGCATTTAAACTAGGTAACCCATATGCTTACCCTACATCATCATACGTACCACGCACCAAGCCACTACGCCCAATCTGAAGGGCAATTTACCCTATGGTCATATGATCACCACCATTCTCGATAGCCTTTACGTAAACATGAAAGGTGAGAGAATGTATGAGGAGACGATTATGACAGACCTTAAATGGGGTGCCATCACCAGGACGGATTTGCTTGAAGTAGAGATCAGTGATGAGGAACTGAATGTACTGGATCATCTTCTGGGTCGGGTAGCAGCAGTAGCAGCAGTAGAGGGTGGTGGAGATGATGACTGCATGTTCATGGATGTAGATGACATCCCCCTACTATGCCTCGACATACAACAAAGGCTGGTCTATCTCGTTCCCCGCTAGATTCGATGATGTCACTCTTCTTGGAGATTTAAGAGGCTTAGCGTGCTACTGATCAACGTATAGTAGAGCACTGGCTTCAGATCACTTATGCTGAGGATTATGATAAGGATAGAGAGTCACCACCTCCCCCACCAAACCAGAGTTAGATACATTATATTATTGAACAATTTATCCTTTCATGTTTATATTTTCCAGAGTAACTGTATGGGTTGTAGACCGTACTCTGGTTCTTATTTGGATACACTTTATTTCCATTTTTTTGTTATATAGTTTTCTCTTTTTACTATGTGTATTATTGTTTTGCTTAATTTTCTGTCTCAATCAACAACGTACTTATAACGTGTTTGTATTAAAGCTTTTAATTTATCCTATCTCAGTTCATAAACACATGTGAATGTATTTAGATTAATTGATAGAGCCCGAGCTCTCTAATACCAAGTTATCACACCCTAATTCTAGATGAACTAGAAGTATGAATGAACAGTTAAAAGAACTAACAGTTCAAGCTAGGATCACATTGGACCGTACCAACGATCAAACCATACACATTCCACATAATCAGATATAATAAATAAATAGCAAAAACTTGTATTAATAATGAACTGAGAGTCTAAAGTAATAATTAATAATAACCAATTATCCATTGTCAACCACAACGTAGTCTAAATATCCATTACAAATCCATAAACCATAATAGGATAATAAACTAAGCATAAACATAATGGACACACTCGCATAATTAATCATGCTCGTCTTCTATCCTTGTACGTCTACAATAGCTACATGTCCATAAGTTGGTGCATTAACATAATCTTCAACGTTATTACCTGCATCATCAAAAACTAAAAAAAAATGTATACATAGGGTGAGCTCATAACTTAGCTCAGTGAGTAAACAAAACAATGCAACAAACATATGCATGATGTCAATTCCTATCTTTGGTCTGGTATAAGTTTACAATATGCTATGGTAAGGATAGATGGCCACTACACCTCTATATACGAGAGTGTGAGCATGCCCAACGGATCACACACCATCTCGCCCTACATCACTTACTATAGAATAGAGATAGAGCAAGAGCTTAACAGATCACACACCACCAATACTCCCCCTGATACTCTACCCCATACTAGTATATATGCCCCTACTGACGAGGACTAATAAACTAAGTTCATGACTAATCAATTCTAGATGTCATCAAATTTGTATCCAAGGACTTACCTCAGCATCCTTTAATACTCCCAAAGAGATAGAGCTAGGGTCCACTGGTAGAGCTACAGTCACACACCATGATCACCCCCCTGATACCCTATGATGTACTAAGTTCACTAAGGTAATGGCGATATGACGATGTCTGTGTGATGAATGATTTGATGCTATAACCTCTCCCCATCCAATATACTGACCACATACATGTACTTGCCTATCCTCATTATCAATATTATGAAAGCAATATAAATAAGTATGCATGGACAAGATATAATAAGTAGTTAATTGGATGACATGTGAGATGCACAAATAAACATACAAAATATAGCATTAGTCAAATTAACATTAACTAAAAGGTACCTTGTTTTTAACCAATTAGTTTAGGTCTTGTTCCCTCACCTGTGATTGATGTTGTTCTTCTTCCAAACCTCAAAAACTACCTTGAACTAGTTGGGAACTTAGACAATTAGTAAGCTTTAATTATGGTTCAATTCTATCAGGTTATAGTACTCTATTTCATTATCTAGTCTCCAATTAAGCCTATCGGACATTGTCTGATTGAGTCACCGATCATGCATTGGCCGATCGATGAGTCATCCAAATAAACCCTATCAGGCTTCTTGAGAGTGACCGTTCACTTGTCCAGTATGGCATCTAGCCGACCGATCAATAGGGACTGAACAACCTACAACCTGTCTTCAGTTTGTCTTCAGTCTGAATCGACTCTTCAACTCATTAATGAGATCCATCCTAGAGTCATTCTATGACCATCATTCATTAGTCTCTGTCACTTATTGTAACCCTAATAGTCAATTATAGATTTATATTAAAGACCTTAAAATGAAAACCATGGTGTTGGATTCGATCTCACACATTGTGATCTCCAATTCTAAACCTAATATAGTCTAGTCTTCTACAAAGACAAGGTACTTACCATAAATACTTGACATGGTAGGTTAGAAACCCAAAGACAACCCTCTCTACAGAGCTCATTCTTCTCTTCCAAGCTTCCTTCCTCTTTGAGCCTACTTCTCCATCCTCTCCTCTCTTTTTCTTAATTCTAGGGTTTCAAAATAATCAAAAGAGTAGGAGGAAGGGAAGGGACGTCCTCTATATTGAGGGAAAACATTCCATATAGAGTTCCCTCTCAACTTGGAGAGTGGTCTCCTCAAATTAGGAAAATTTCCTAAACTCAGAAACAGATTATGGGCTTGACTGGTCAACTGATCGATCACTAGATACGGGGACCTGACAATCTCATTTGTCTAACCAGACAACCTATGAAGGAGTAACTTTCTTACTTGACTTTGTGGGTGGTTCCTTTATCTTGCTTGTTCGCTTGAGCCTGTTATGATGGGAAAACCTTGCACTACACAGTTACACTAGGTTAGTGAGTGGGGTCTTACATACTATGACATGAAACAGGACACTTCACCATGGGTAATATAGGTAAGTGCAACACTTAGGTATTCAAGGGTGAATTTGGCAAACATGTTAGCAGCATGTGATAATGGGACTTGGCAAGGTTACCTTGACAAGGATAAGAATGCCTATCACTGTCTATATGATGAGTCAAAGGCACCTACATCCTTTTATATACCCACATAGCTGTGGGTACAAGCCAAGGTTGTGGCTTCGCCTAGTGGGTTACCCGATCTACATCTGGGCCCGTTGCAACTAACCATGGGGTTCGTGGTAATAGTATCAAGATCTCTAGAACCATGGTATCACTATACCATATAATAGTCAATGCAATATGAACAATGCACCTAGTCACTCAATGCTGCAACCAAAATTTTCTTTTTCCTACACCTAACTGCAACCTATGGCCCTAAAGTGGAATTTTATGCTTTAAGAAAAAAGGATAAGGATCTATAAAATTAGGAGTCTGGCGTGAATCCCTAGCGGAGCCACCACTGTAAGGACCAAGGCGGGAAATTGGTTCCCTTTTAATGAATTTCATTTTTATCCTCAATTTTTAACTTTAATTGCATGGATTCAAGTGGTCTATGCTCAATATTCGCAACTGAGATCTAGAAGGTTCTCACCTTCAGATCCCGTCCATTCATGCCGATGGATGGTAAGAATTTGGAGTTGCGACCTATTTAGGGATTAGGACCTATAATGTTGTCCCTCTATTGGAGGGGCTCTAATGACTCACACAACGGATTGGCCAACTGATCTCACTAAAGGCTGGTAAGCACAAATTATGAGTTGAGAAGGTGTTAAGAACCCAACTTGCCTAGTTAAACCAATCTCCTATATCCTATCCTTTCTTATAGCTTATGTACACTTTGGGGCTGTCTAATTAGGCTACAATGTACAAGGGGAAATACTAAACGGGTCTCTAATTCAATTACTAACTAAACATGCCATATGCTGAATTGAAATAAAAAAAAAGGTAAACACAAACTCAATTAATGAATTAATGAATAGCCTAAACATACATCTAAAGGGGAGAAAAATGTCTACAACAGTATGAACTAGTCTGGGAAACATCCCAAGCTGCCTACGTATCCCTAACAATGGGAAGTAGGCCAAATGTAGTTGGAGCATGTGTGAGTTTCCAAGAGTATGCAAGAAGTGATGCTCCCAAAGTATTGGAACGCATCCGAATGTAAGATATTCCCAAAATGGTGGAACCCGTCTCAGTATGTATATACAACAAGTAATGGTCCCAAAATATTGGAACGCATCCAAATAGGGTGAGATGCTCCCACAATGGTGGAACACATCTCAGTGTATGTGTAATAAGCGATGCTCCCAAATTATTAGAACGCATCCAAATAGGGTGACATGCTCCCAAAATGGTGGAACACATCTAGGTGTGTATGTGATGCTCCCATAATAATGGAACACATCCAAGGAGTAAGATTCTCATACAATGATGGAACACATCTCGGTATGTGTGTATATGTGTGTGCGATGCTCCCATAATCATCCAAGGGGTGAGATGCTCCCATAATGATGGAACACATCTCGGTGTAAAGGTACTCCTACTATGAGGAGCCCCTAATGAGGTAATCCCTGAATAAAGGGACTTACCTCGATTTGACCATGTGGGAGACAAAAGTTCCCAATGTTTACATATCCCAAAAGGGAATCAGGTCGATGCAGTTTCCATCGATTAATGTTCTGTTGGATCCCGTGTGGTCAACACTCAAGAGGCGACTACCTTAGATCCTCACACCTGGGGGTTTGACTAAACCTCACTCACATCCCAATCTTGGGGTATTCAGGTGGCTTGCCTATTAGGCCACCAATCCTAGCATACATCTACCTAATCGTATGTTTCATTAATTACATTTTTGTACAAGCACCATCCCACTCACTCTTGGGACCAATCCTAAGGTTGGGTGGGCCTCATTCTGAATAGGCCCATAATGAGTTAGCATAGGATCTTGAATCCTATGCAGGGGTTGGACTCTCTGGAGTCTCCTAAACAATCACATCGGGATATCATAGTCATTCATATTGGGCCTGTGATACCCTCGTGCATGTGTCCCTAAACATACATCAATTACAGTGAAGTGCTGGAGTAGGGACACATCACTTAGGGGTGGGGATCACATGTTGACATAAGCATCTACTCAAAATTTTCAAATATACTTGTTATGGTCCAAGCATGATGTAACATAAACAAATTAAGCTAAAATAAACACAATGCATGTCATAAAACATATTATTAAACCACAAAATGACTTATAGTAAAAGAGAAGTCATATTATATCAACCAAGTGGGCATGATCAGCCCACAAACAAGAGAACCTAAGAGAGGGTGGGGCCCAACTGAAACACAACCAAGTGGACGCAAACCAAACAAACTGGTCTAAACGTAAGCCCACATAAAATAGATAATCCTAGATCAACCCAACTTAGACCTAAACTAGACACCAACTGAACTAGATCTCAAACCTAGACCAGACCCAACTCCATTCTAAGTTGGGCCAAAGCTAATCAAAAGCCCAACCTATGTGGGCTGGACTTAATGTATCTGAACCACATCAAAACCAACCCTAAACAAGCAGTCCTAGACTTATACAAGAGACCCTAACTAGATCCAACTTGGACTAGGCCAGATTGGGAAAAAACATGACCCAAATTGGGTCAACCTGAACTACAAAGAACCTAACCTGACTGAACTAGGTCTAGCTTAAACCAAGCCAGACTAGACCTAAACCATGTCCACAAAACCAAACCCACATCAAACCAATCTAAACTAGGTTGAACCTAGCAGACCCAAAATGACCCAGATTAGGCCACAACAAACTACCCGAATCATGTCCAACTTGGACCAGGCTGAACCAATCTAAAAATCCAACCAATAACCACTAGATCAGCAAACCAAATGGACCCAAATAAAAACCCCAAAAACCGTAGAAAGACAACACAATAAAAAATTAAATACCAATCAACATAAAAGAACATCTAGATCAGTGGAAACTTAATCAGTTCCAAGGCAAAATAATGTGATCATATTAAGCAGCCAAGAGCAATACTAATTGGAAAGAAGATGGGCATAGAAAAAAATTTGAACATAAAACCCTAAGTAATTACCTTACCAAACACAGAAATAACAGAGATAAAACCAAACTAGCCAACGACCTAAACCAACACAATCAAGTGAGGTTAGCAAAAGAATAGAGAAAACTAACTTGTGCCTGACCCTTGACTGAATGCTCTACTTGCTAATGGGGTAAATCACAGCAAGAGAGGAAGATGAAAAATCCAAACAAACTCACCAGCCACCGAGAAGAAAAGTGAAAAGATAAATAATAAAACAATAATAAAAAAAATAGACGAGGAATTACTGAAGTTGATATTTGAAGACCCCAAATCAGATATTGATCATAGACATAGTTCCAAACTTCGGTCAAAATTTCTGATTTTGGCAGAAATGTTTTGGTTTTTGGTTAAACTGAAATGAAACTATAAGTGGAAACCAAATAGTCTCATATTTCAGTAGATTTCAATCGATTTCGGTAGATTTCGATCATTTTCGACCCAAATAGGCTAATTTCTACCAAATTTTGGTGAAATTTGATATTCTTCCAAAATTTTTTCATTTCTTCCATTTTTCTTCTCATCTTCCATCATTTCCTTGCACTCCAAGGTGCATTGAACTTCGTTTCATCAAGACTTTTAAGATTTAAAAAAAAAAAGGTAAACATTTCTTCCTTAAACTATTTTTTTCTTATAAATTTGTATGTAAAGTCTAGAATGAGATGCATTTGTGATGGAATGAGAAAACCTTTATCGGCAACAGCAATGGTTTCAGGCTCGAAGATTAGATGAGCCAGGAAACTCGTCGTGATTTGAGTGGATTTCCTTATTCCATGTATTTGATAATTAAAGAATGTTTCGGAATGTTGTAATAATAATATAAGTTATATAACATTAGTTTGTTACTTTGTTTCTAATTTACTACCATTCTCATTCATTACATACATTAGTATGATATGATGTGGACATAGAAATACCATTTCTTATATTTTTTTTTTTTTTTTTTTTTGTAAATGATTCAATGGATATGTTACAAAGGTTAAAATTGCATTAAAAAAAAAAAAAAAAAAAAAAAAATTGGACTCAAAAGTAATTTTTTTTGTCACCGAAACCAAGTTCGAAATCTGAGTTTTTTTCGGCAAAATTTTGGCCAAAATGATTGAAATTTTGGTTTTTGGCCTGGCCGAAACCAGACACAAAACCAAAATTTGAATCTTTGATTATAGAAAGGAAAACGATAAGAATTGCATATGGTAGATGATTAAAAATAAAAGACAAAGAACAAATAGAAAAGAAAACATTACAGCATCTCGATGAACATATCAAAGGGAACAAACCATCAAGAAATAAAAATAACCCTAAGAAACCACCCTAACTGAAACTCAAACTGGACATACTAATGTTGAAAGAAAACGTACAGACAAGGATGAATCAGATAAACAAAAAAAAAAAAAAAAATGAGAAAAGAGAACTCACCTTTTGGAATATTGGAAAAAAAGATAGGAGAAACCTTCCTTGGTCCGTTTCTCTGTTCCTCCTGATTCTTCTCTTCTCTTCTTCTTCTTCACAGTTGTTCCTCCTTCGGCTTAGAGGAGACTGGGAGTGGTGGATAGGAGAAACCTTCCTTGGTCTATATATATATATATATCTAAATTATTTTTATTATTATTTATTTATTTTTATTTTTTTGTGACCAATGCACCCCTCCTGTCACACATGATGGTGAGATGGGAGTAGAAAATTCCCGTAGTGGCAAAACTGTGGTGTTGACAGGATTTATCTTGTGTATTGATTACTAAAAGAATCTACTTGTTTAAACTACGTGGTGGACTTGATTTCCAAGATATAAATGGAATATGTAGGTAGTTCAGGTTGAACATCCTGAATTAAGTCCATTTGTTGGGATTCGTTCTGTTAAATATGGAAAAATCTACCCTATTGATATTTGTTTCGTATAAATACGGGAGAATCCACCCTTGTGGGGTTCGTTTCGTTGAATATGGAAGAATCCACCTTGTTCAAACTACACGTTGGACTTTATTTCTAGGATACCATTGGAATACATAGGCAGTTTAGGTTGAACATCCTGAATTCAATCCATTTGTTGGGATTCATTCCATTGAATACAGAAGGATCCACCATGTTGGGATTTAATCTATACAAATATGGGAGAATCCACCCTCATGGGGTTCGTTCTGTTGAATATAGAAGAATCCACCTTTGTCGAACTATGCTTTGGCCTTAATTTCCAGAACACCACTGGAATCCGTAGGCAATTTGCGTTGAACATCCCAAATTCAATCCACCTTTGAGATTAGTTTGGTTGTTGCAGGATAATCATCATCTGAGCGGTTCTGTGAAATTCAAGAAAGCTCAACTTATGGTTTTGATTTTTGGGACCTGCATGTGTGTAAGGTCTCAGGTTTTTCTTGAGTTTGGCTTTTATTTGTTCATGAAAGAGATCACCCCGTGATTCTAACTTTAAGACTTGTGTACGTACAAGATGTTGGTTTCACTTTTAAAGTCAAGTTTTTTGATTAAATGCAGTAAAAGCTCCCACTTGGGATTCTTATTTTTGGGACCTTCATGCATGTAGGGTTTCAGTTTCCTTGTAAGTTTGGCTTTTGTTTATGTGCGAAGGAGCTCACCCCGTGATGCTGACTTTGAGACTTGCATGCATGCAAGACGTTGGTTTCACTTTTGGAGTTTCGCTTCTATTTATGTCCTGAAGAGCTCCACCTTTCGATTCTGACTTTGGAGCTCACGAGCTGTCAGTTTCAGTCTTTATGATTAGTTCCGTGGTTGCGGGATAATCTTTCATCCAAGAAGTTTGGTGAAATACGTGAAAGCTCATCTTTTTTTTAAGGCCTATTTTGGGAGTTCCAATTCCGTTTTGGCTGCTACTTAGTGACAATGAAGACGAAGAACAATCGGGTTTAGGAGGGAAGGAAGCTGGGGTTTTAGGGAACAATAAAGAGCTTTGCTAGTTCTTTGGGAATAGGGTTTGCATCTTCGCAATTTGGGAAAGGGAAGAAGGTGGGCTTTCTTCATTGTATAATACGTAATACATGTATTATTCGTGTTTCATATGCATTTATTTAAATTACGTTTCAAAATTTCTATCGATCAATTTCATTTCAGACTAAGTTGCTTGTTGTCTATCTTTTGCTTTTTCTACTATGAATCCTAAATAATAGGATTGGAAAATTTTCAGCTTTATGCTGATTTATCGAGTTTTATGTGCTCGTATCTCATCATTCTTACCAGTTCTCAGTTTCTTGTTGTCCTCTCTTTATTTCTCCTGTTGCTGGTCTGATCGCCTTCATTGTCGTAACTTATCTGGATTGAATCACTGATTTAGTTAACTTAGGGCTTTTCAAAGTGCAAATTGGGGTTTTAGCAGTTACTCCGCTTTAGGCATGTTGATTTGATTTCATTCTTCTTTAACTGAGTCTTTCCGCTTTAGGCGTGTTGGTTTGGCAGTTCTTCTTCTTCATGAAGTTGCTCAGTTGGAACTATCAGGGTTTGAGGAACCCCCTGAAATGCATATATTGTTTAATCTCTTCAAGTCAAAGTAGCTAGATTTTCTTTTTCTTACTGTGACAAAGATGGTTTGGTCAAAGATCGAACGTTTATTTCAGAGGACATCCTTTTCTAATTTGGTTGCTGTGGATCCGATTCACTTTGCTAGAGGCCTGGTTTTGTTATGGCAGGATTCCTACAAGGTGAATGTCCACTCTATTTTTACCTGTATTATTGACTGTTGTTTTTATCCCATCTGGCCATAAATTCATTCTCTCTTGTATATATGGAGACCCTATTAAATCTCAAAGAGTAAAGGTTTCGAATACTCTTTGGGAGATTGGTGCCTCAAGAATAGATTCTTGGTTATGTATTGGGGACTTGAACTCCTACTTGTCTTGGAAAGAGAAATTTGGAGGGAGTCAAGCCAATAGAGGTGATTGTAGAGGATTTAGACAATGTATTCAGGACTGCACCTTGACGGAGGTTCCAACAAAGGAGCTGACGTTCACTTGGATGAATAGAAGGGTGGGACAGGAGTCGATCAAGACCCGTTTAGATAGAGCTTTTGCTTCTAGCCCATGGTGGCTGACATTCCGAAATAAAATGGTGTTTGTGAAGCCATGGGTAGGTTCGGACCATTCCCCTCTTGTTTTGGAGTTAAATTCGAAGGTTTATCGTGCGAAGCGACCTTTCCGGTTCGATGCAATGTGGATGCGTCGTGCAGATTGCTCAAGAGTGGTGGAGAATTGTTGGAATCAGTCCTTGGATGAAACTCATGCTAAGATTGTTCTTGCAAAATTTGCTCATATTGAAACACAGTTCCAGATCTAGAAATGAGTAGGTTTTCAACAGATTAAGGTGCAATATTAATCGACTTCAGAAGCAACTGGTCACTCTACAGCAGAGGCCTCCCACTGAGAGCTCGGAGGCTCAACATAAGGATATTTTAGTCAAATTTGATGAAGAACTCTTATGGGAAGAGATTTTTTAGAAGCAAAAATCTCGAGTTGAATGGTTGTAGGCTAGAGATGCAAATACAGCCTTGTTTCATACATCAACTATTACTTGATGAAATAAAAACAGGATTATGCTGCTTCTTTTACCATCAGGTGATTGGACTACTTCAGTGCAGGAGATTTACTCTACCTTCCAGCAATACTTTTCAAATGCATTCAAATCTGAAGGACTTGACAGCTCAGCATTGAAAGTAGTTTTAAATTTAGTAACTCCTATGGTTACGGAGGCTATGAATAAAGATCTACTTGTTATACCTTCCACTGAGGAGATATTCAAGGCCATTATCAAGATGGCCCCACTAAAATTACCAGGTCTGGATGGTCTTTCACCTATTTTCTTTCAAATGTTTTGGAATCACACCAGTGCCGATATCTGTAGGTTAATCATTGACTTCTTTTAGCATGGGTCCTTGCCAACTACTATAAATAAGAGTTATTTATGTTTTATTCTCAAGGTCCCCAATCCTGAATCCATGGATCATTTAAACCTATAAGCTTATGCAATGTTTGTCTGAAAATTATTACAAAGTTTATGGTCTTTAGAATCAAACCAATTTTGGGGGATATAATATCTACCCACCAATCGGCTTTTGTTCAAGATTGGGTGATCTCTGATAATATTATTATGTCCCATGAGAATTTTAATTATATTAACAGACAGAAAAAGGGGATGGAAGGGTCCCTTGCCTTAAAACTAGATATGCATAAAGCATATGATAGAATGGAGTGGGGCTTTCTTGAGTGTGCATTAAAGAGGCTTGGATTTTCTGATGCTTAGGTTTAGTTGGTTACGGCCTATGTTACTTTGGTCTCTTATACTTTGATTATCAATGGGGCTGAGAGGGGATCCTTCATTCCTACCAGGGGTATTCGTGAAGGAGATTCGCTATCTCCAGCTTTATTCATTCTGTATGCTCATGCCTTCTCCTCAGTTTTAAATTTAAAGCAACAAACTAGTGATATTAAAGGTCTTCACATTAAATATAGATCACCCCTACTAACTTATTTATTATTTACTGATGATTGTTTGTTATTCTCTCATGTTAATATGGCGGAGATTATGTCTTTAAAACATTGTGTGGATCTTTATTGCAAAGCGTCTAACCAAAGAATTAATCTGAAGAAATCTTTTTTAACTTTTAGCCCCAATACTCCAATGAAATTCAGGCGATGGTTGTCAAGAATCCTTAAAATTCCTTATGGGAGTGGCCCATCCAAATATTTGGATTTGCCTGCGGAATTCAATAGCTTCAAAATGGTTATTTTTAATTCACAACTTGACAGAGTGGTCTCAAAGATGCAAAGTTGGAAAGCTAAGCTTCCCTCCAAAGCTGGTAAGGAAGTTTTATTAAAGTATATAGCGCTACCTATGACAAAATTTTGTGGCCTCTCATTTTAAATTGCCTGTCTCCTTTACTAATGCTATGAAAAGTGCTATGGAGATTTTTATTGAAGTAATGCAAGCAATTCTAAGCGGATGCATTGGATTTCATGGGAAAGGATTTGTCAATCCAAAGAGAGGGGTGGCTTTGGACTAAGGGATCCATCCTTATAGAATAAGGCTCTGTTAATCAAATTGGCTTGGAGAGTTTGGAAAAACTCAATTTCTCCTTGGGTTTAGTTACTTAAAGCTACTTACTTCCTTAAAATAGATTTCCTTCAGGCTAAGCTCGAATATAATTCCTCATGGTTTAGCGGAGCATTGTTGAAGGTAGAGACTTGTTAAAGGGTGGTCTTTTGTGGAAAGTGGGGATAGGAACCCAGATTTGTAATTGGGAGGATAAGTGGATTCCAAAGCTGAGGAACAATATGATTTTCTCAAAAAAAAAAAAAAAACCTGCTGATTGTTCTATTAATTTAGTGGCTGATCTTATTGATCACAAGAACCATGTTTGGAAAGAGAGCTTATTGCATCAAGTATTTCAACGGGATGAGATTGAAGCCATATGCCAGATTCCTTTACGGCATTTCCTAGACGTAAATCTACTTATTTGGATTGGTAAGGGTGATGGTAGGTATTTGGTGAAATCTGCATATCATTTTTTTGTGTAATTTCAAGGAATCTGAACTTTCTTTGGTTCCTTCCACATCTAAAGTTAAATCTTGGCAGTTGGTGCCGAGGTTCGTTTAGAAGGAAATTTGGAATAGCAATTCTTTACCAAAGATTAAAGAGTTTCTCTGGCGCGATTGTGCAGAGGGAGGGTTTCTAGTAAAGGTTTAAATAAGCAAAGTATTCTTGTTGATCAGCTCTGTCAATGATGCGGTTTGGAAATTGAATCCATTACCCATTATTATCGGGGAAAAACATCATCCAACTAAAACCTTAAATATGGCAACCAATGTCCTCGAAGCCGACCATGTATGATAGATTGGTGCTCGGCTTACCACCACTCGGAGTTACAATCCTGTTAGGACATGGTGTTCGTCAGAGGTATAAACCTATTCGGTTACATTTCTTGGTCAGAGGTCAGAGTCTAAGGCGACTAGGTTACGTCAGAGGAGTCTTTCTCTTAGTACGATATGGTGCCGATCGTCATGGTCATACGACCACCCTGTGGTGACATGTGTCCCTCTTGTCATTCACCGACTTGGCTTCCTTAGCTATAGTCTCCCACTCTTACTCAGAGTCTATGACCTGGGCATCACTCAGAACGACACCTGGCAATCCTATTGGTGATCTATTTCCCTGAGTCCTGGTACTCCTATGCTTCTTCCCAATCTCTATAAGTAAAGAACGATCTCTCATGGTAAATAAAACTTACAATCTCACTATTCACCCTCAATTCTCTCATATGCTCAAACTCTCTCATCTTCTCCCTCTTTCTTTAAACTGGAGATAGCTTCTTGCTATCTCTTGACTGTTTACATTAAGAATCTGACTTACGCATAGGAGTGTACCCAGGGCTTAGTCGCCCAACTCCCTTATTTAACTTTTGTGATTACAGGTTGCTCGAATTGTAGACCGGCGGGTAATTTCCAACAGTAACAGTTTGGCGCCCACCGTGGGGCCTCTTAATTGAGTTTGATGGACAGCATACGAGAATCTCAACCTCACTCAACCACTTCTGATGGTACATAGGAGGACTCGTGCTCAGGCTTTATAGCCACCTTTTGAAACCTCTGTGCAAATTCTGGAGAACAGCAGTGCAAGTACGGTGGGAGTAAATCATACCCCAACGCCAGTACCTGCACCAACGATGACGGTGCCGCAGCCACCCCCTCAGTACGTAACCTGTCGCACCCCAATTCTGGTTTAACCAGAATGGTGTAATGAACCGCCAATAAAACAACGGTTCACCTAGGATCTCGCATAGGTCGTACCCACCATATCAAGCCAAACACACATTCCACATTAATAATCAGAGGTAATAAGCAAATAAGCAGAAGTTTTACAGATAATGAACTAAGACTCTAACAGTGATAAATAGTATTTAATCCAGTTATCTCTAAACCACAAGACATAAAAATAAATAATCAATTACATATCCGATGTTCAAATTACAACTAAACTTAAGAAAAAACACATTGGTTTCACTCGCATGATGAATCATGCGTATCTTCTTCAGCTTCTACATCCATCTCAGCAACATGTCCATACGTAGGCGCATTCATATATTCTTTAACAGTAGGACCTGCATCATCAACTAAAAATATTTGACGTCGAAAGGGTGAGCACACATCATGGCTCAGTGAGCAAACAAAACAATGCAACAAACATATGCATGCATTCAATTCATATCTTTGGTCTGATTTATAAGTTTGCAATGTGCTATAGAAAGGTTTGGTGGCTGTCACACCTCTATACACGAGTGTATGAATCTTCCCAATGGATGAAACACCATTTTTGTCCCACATGCACCCATCATGGAATAGAGATAGAATAAAGTATCCGGATCAAACACTGTCAACACTTCCCCTGATGCCCTACCCATACCAATACGTAAGCCCCTATTGGCGAGGGCTTATAAACTAGGCTCACAACTGATCAATTATAATGCCAAAGAGTGTATCCAAGGCTTCACCCCAGCATCCCTCAATTTATCCATAGAGATAGAGCTCAGCCCCCCACAGAGTTAGAGACCACACGGTTCGAGACCACCTCCCCTGATGCCCTATGACGTAATAGTTCTGCTAAGGTAATGGGGATACAATGATGTCAGTGGGCAAGACTTGAATATAGATAGAGCTAGAGTCTGGTGATGAGGTCGAAGACCACCATGCTACGTCCTCCCCCTCATGCTCGACTCCCATCCAACACACTAACAACACACATACATTGCATTTTCCTAGCATAATCATCATCATCATGTTATAAATAAATAGAATTAAATATGCATGAACAATAATAGCAGGAATATTGGATGACATGTGAGATGCACATTACAAGCATATAAGCATAGAATCAATCATGGCATTGGACTCAATAAAAATAAACAGTTTTTTACCGTCCAATTAGTTTATGTTTTGTTCCTTAGCAATTCTCGTTGTCCTTCAAAGCCTTGAAATTCTCTTTGAATTGATTTAAGAACCTCAAAGTAATATGAATTTAAGTTAGGGTTCATATGTGACATGTTACAGTAGTCGAAAATCGAAACAGAGCACTGATAGGTGCCTGATTGGTCCTATGGTCTCATGCTATATCGACCATACAGTTTACGGTTGATACCTTACGGTCGCATATCGTGTGACCGTAGCTACCACCATATGATTTCTGAAATCTTTTCAAATGCCTATGGTCAATCCTCTGATCATACTGGTCATGCTATGGTCGATCGTAGCTGCCACATTGAGATTTCTGGTCACAGTTTACCTGAAATTCAGGTTCTTCCTGGGTCAATTCTTCTGTTCTTCAATGGGTTTTAATCTAAAGTCATCCTATGGCCATCATTTGTAATTTCTTATCAACCCTAATCATCAAATTCCCTCCTCATGGTTCTCCATGGGATTTTCTCAAGAAAATCACCTAGATCATAATAGGTTGCTATTGCCTATCCTCCATAGAAGTCTTATTCTTAGAGTTTACATCTCTAGTGATTCGTTTCATACCTTTGCCTGTGATAGAGAGTCAATCCCTTCTCACCAAACTCATCTCCTTAGGTTTTTCTTCTTCTCCTTGTCTTCCTTCTCTTCCTTCCCTTTCTTTAGGGTTTACTAATGTTTTAAAAGATTGAAAAAGGGATGAGGGATGTCCTTTATATAAAGATAAACTCTCCATATAAAGTCCTCTTTCAATTAGGAAAGCAATCCCTTAGTTTAGGGAAGTTTTCAAAACTCAGAGTTTGATCTGGGTTCTCATGGTCGATCATACGGTCGCATAAACCATTGACCGTGGTCGAAATCATCGACCGTGGGGTTCTGGATTTGATATTTTTGGTCCCCTTCCTTATGATCGACCATACCTACCCAGACATGCGACCTTAGGTATGTTTTTAATGTTTTTAACTCGATTCTCATACCTGGTTTGTGATCTATCTTCACACGCTCGGTCCACTTGATCCAGAAATGATTGGAAGACCTGGCACGACACGGTTAGACCAAGTTAGTGGAGTGCGGGACTAACAACTCCCCCGATCTTATATAAATTTTATCCTCAAAATTTGCACATACCTTCTGAGTCGAATAGGTAAGGATATTGCTTCCGCATAGCGTTCTCTTCTTCCCATGTAACTTCTTCTACATTTTGGTTTCTCCAAGTAACCTTAACGTAGTAAATGTCACGATTGTGAAGATGTTGCCCCTTCCGGCTAGTGATCTCAAAAGGTACTACTTTGAACGTCAAATCTTCAATCAAATCCAGTGGATCCATTGTTAAAACGTGTGTTGGATCTCTAACGTACTTCTTCAGTAATGAGATATGAAATACATCATGCACACGTGACATGGATGGTGGTAGTGCTAACTGATGTGCTAATTTTCCACGTCTATCTAGAACTTCATAAGGTCCAATATATCTTGGACACAACTTTTCCTTTTGTCCAAACCTTTTCAAGCCACGCATAGGAGATATTTTTGGAAATACCTTACCACCTATGGTGAATTCGAGATCTCTGATCGATTATCTACATATTGCTTCTGACGGTTCTGAGCTATTCAGACTCTTTCCTTGATAATGTCGACTACTCAACAAGACTCTTCAACAAACTCTTGTTCAAAAATACTTTGTTCTCCAACTACATTCCAAAATAAAGGAGTTCGACATTTCCTACCATACAGTGCTTCATAGGGTGACATCTGTATAGTCGCTTAATAACTGTTGTTATAAGCGAACTCAATCAATGGTAATTTCTCATCCTTGATCCTATGAAATCAATAACACAAGCTCGAAGCATGTCTTCTAAAATCTAAATAGTATGTTCCGACTGTCCATCTGTCTGAGGATGAAATGCAGTACTAAACTTCAATGTTGTACCCATAGCCTTTTGTAATCCTTCCCAAAACATTAAAGTAAAGCGTGGGTCTTTGTCGGACACAATGCTTTTAGGTATACCATGTAATCAGACAATATTATATACATAAAGCTTAGTTGACCTCTCTAGGGTATACTATGGTCATATAGCTATGAAACGAGGTGTCATGGTCAAACGATCCACAATCACCCAAACCGCGTCCACTACTTGGGGAGTCATGGTAACCCGATGATGAAGTCCATAGTGATGCAGTCCCATTTCCCTGCTGGTTCTGATAGTGGCTGCAACAATCCTATAGGTCTTTGCCTTTCAACCTTTACTTGTTGACAATTCAAGCATTGAGACACAAATTTAGCTACATCTGCTTTCATTCCACTCCACCAATATATTTTCTTCAGATCATGACATCTTCGTACTTCCAGGATGTACCGAATAAGCGGTGGTGTGAGCTTCCTTCATTAGTCTATGTCTAATATCCATGTCTTCATTTTCAAGAATACATACCCTTCATTTGTATCTTAGTACCTTTTCAACGTCTAAGGTGAACTCAGGAGTAGTTCTACCTTTTTCGAGGTCTTCTTGCACCGTTCTCAGATAAGGATCTGATTTAATAGTGGCTTTTACTTTGTTTAATAGACCAGGTACAATCTTTAATGTAGCAAACAAGTTTGAGAATAGATGAATAAATCCATGGTCAGTTGATTCATTCAGAATATCAATCACAAATTGATCTTTATCGTAATTAAATACTCTCTCTGTGACACACGCCACAGCATTTGCACAAACTTCTTCTTGGGATTCTGTAATAGCTTTCCTGCTCAGTGCGTCCGCAACTACATTAGCTTTTCCTATTTGATACTGGTTATCATAATCATAATCCTTCAGTAATTCTAGCCATCTTTTTTGTCTCATGTTCAACTCCTTCTGATTAAAAAGATGAGTGAGACTCTTATGATCTGATTTAATCTGAAATTTCTCTCCATACAAATAATGTCTCCATATCTTAACAACTTGTACTATTGCTACTAATTCCAAGTCATGAGTAGGATAGTTCTTCTCATGTGTCTTCAGTTGTCTTGAGGCATATGCAATTACTTGTCCTCCTTGCATAAGCACATATCCTGAACCTAACCCATACGCATCAGTGTACATGGTAAATGGTTATCCTGGGATCGAAATAATCAAGATGGGAGCTGATATCAATCTAGCCTTCAATGTTTGAGAATATTCTTCACATTTATCGATCCAAACAAACTTTTCTCCTTTCTTTGTCTGACAAGTGAGAGGTACGGTGATTCTAGAGTAATCTTCTACGAATCGTCAATAATAACCAGCTAAACCTAGGAAGCTTCTGATTTCTGCAACATTCATAGGTGCTTCCCATTTCACAATTGCTTAAATCTTGCTAGGATCTACTTTAATTCCTTCAACGGATACAACATGGCCTAAGAAAGCAACGTCTTTAGCCAAAACTCACACTTTGTAAATTCGGTGTAAAGCTTCTCTTTTCTTAGTCGCTGCAGAGCGTCTCTTAGATTTGTGACATGAGTTTCTTTGTCCTTGGGGTAGATTAGTATGTCGTCAATAAATACAATGACTGACGTATCCAACATATCCTGGAATAGATGATTCATGAATTCCATAAAAGTTGCTGGTGCATTAGTTAATCCAAAAGATATGACTAAAAATTCATAATGTCCATATCTGGTTCTGAATGCTGTCTTCGGAATATCACCTTCCTTAATCTTTAACTGATGGTATCCTGATCGAAGATCAAATTTGGAGAACACCATGGCACCTTGCAACTGATCGAACAACTCATCGATCCGAGGCAACAGGTATCGATTCTTGATTGTAAGCTTATTTAATTCTCGATAATCTATACACAGTCAAATGCTGTGGTCCTTCTTTTTCACGAACAATACTGGCACTCCCCATGGTTATATGCTGGGTCTAATATAACCCTTGTCCAGTAATTCCTATAATTATACCATCAGTTCCTTCAGTTCAGTAGGAGCCATTCGATATGGTGCTTTAGATACTGGTGCGGCTCTGGGTATAAGATCTATAACGAACTCTGTCGCTCAGTTTGGTGGTAGTCCTGGTAGTTCCTCAAGAAATACATCTAGAAATTCATGCACAACTTCAATATCCTCCATTCATGGTGTTGCCTTGGAGAGGTTGACCACGGATACTAGATACCCAATTCCTCCTTTCTCGAGGCATTTTCTAGCCTTTAATGCAGAGAGAATGAGTTATCATTTACAGGGAAGTTGGTTCCTGCAAAACTAAACTCTGCTTCTTGTCTTTAAATGTCAATTTTTTTCTACACATAATAGGTTTGTAGAGTGCCGAGCTGACCAATCCATTCCTAAGATAACGTCAAAGTCTACCATCTCAAGTTGAATTAAGGTTGCATCCAAAATCTTCTTGCCGATAAGAATTGGACATGGTCCATAAATTTTGTCTAGTTCCACTTCTAATCCTATAGGTGATCCTACAAGAAGTTTGTAGTCTAACGGTCTGAGGGGTAGATTTAACTTCTTTCAAAACGACACAGATATAAAAGAATGAGTAGCTCCAGAATCAAAGAGTACTCCGGCTGGTAAGCCATTAATAGTTACAATACCTGTGATTTGATTTAATTTTCGTCTGCATGCTCACACAAGGTAGTACAAAATGAAAGGTTCAGGTTATACTTGTGACCACATCAGGCGATGCAACAACATCCTCAGATGTAACTGTATAAACCTTTCCTTGTTGTAGCTGCTTCCTTGGCTTAGGACACTCCCTTGAATAATGTCCTACTTGATTACAGTTAAAGCACTTAACTCCAGCACTACTTTGCTTCTGTTGAGGTTGGGTTATCTGAGTAGTCCTAGCTATAGCATTGAAGCCTTGAGTGTGGAAGGGTTTGAATGTCTTTAAGTTCCCTCCATTGTATGAATTTCCATTAGGCCATTTAATACCTCTGTTTTGAGCAAAATAACTTTCCCACTGGCTCAATTCCAATACTCGAGCAATCTGTACAGCTTTATTATAAATCATCTTTTCCAGCCCCAATACATGCTCACGAATGCTTCCCCTAAGTCCCATGATGAACCTTCGGGTTTTGGTATTTTCCTCTTGCATGCTAGAGGGAGCAAAGAAAAATAGTTCTTCATAACACTGTTGATATGCATCTACAATCATCTGTCCCTGATACAGACTCAGAAACTCCTTTTCCATTTAATCTCCGATACTCCTAAGAAAATACTTCTCAAAGAAAGCTTCTTTATAGATAGCCCAGGTCAATTGGGCGTGCTTTATTAACAGATAACTCCGAGTAGATTTCCATCAATGGTGCGCATCACCTTTCAGCATTAAAGTGGCACATAATACCTTCTCTTCTTCATTTATAGTCATCATTATAAAGTTTCTTTCCATCTCATCGATCCAATGAGCTGGCCATAACTGATCTGATGGCTTTCCTGTAAAATTCCTTCGGCTTCAACTTCAAAAAATGCTCAATCAGTCTGGAGTGATCAAGCTGATACTGTGCATATATTCCATACATAGGTGGTTGGTACTGCTAAGTTCCTTGGTTATACCCGCCTTGCGATGCTTCAGGGTTTTGTACTTGGCCATGTACTGGTGTTTGCTGTGCTTGGGGTATGGTGTTGCTCCCACTAGGTGTAGTACCAGCTTGTCCTCCTGGTAGAGGTGTCGTGTTTGCAGCTAGGAAAGCCATTCCTATAGCAGCTTACATATTGGCCTGCACTTGTTGTATTTGCTGTAATTGTTGTGCTAAATTCATCACCATCGTAGCCAATTCTGTAGGTGGTGTAGGTAGGTTGGTTGGATTGGCTTGGGTGTGCACATTCTGAGGTGCAGCATTTTAAGTTCCAATATTTCCTTCCTGTCCTTCATTGTCATTAGTCTCCATAGGTGGTGGAGATGGGTTTACATTTTGTCTCCTTTTACTTACTCTGCGTCTAAACATTTAAACTCTAGGCTGAATGATACTTGGAAAGGCAGTACATGTGAGACAAGATATGATGGTAGTATTGGGTTAGTCTCATAATGGAAGGCGAGAGAAAAACAAAATCAGTAGGCAAAAGTTCAAGCAAAATCAAAATGTAAGCAACAGTAGGTCATACGGTTGATGGCCAACGGTCGCATGTTGTGCGACCATAGGCGCCACCATCACATCCCTGGCAACTAACTGAGACCCTATGGTCGATCATACGGTTGATCCTATGGTCGATGGTTTTGGTCGAATTGTGCAACCGTAAGATCCAAAATCAGTTTTTAAAACCTATTTTCAAAATTTTCCCTCTCATTCTCCTTCTTCCTCCTACGGTCTCTACTCAACTCACCACCAGTGAGTTGCTACAGTGTCGACCATATAAACTTGGTGATTTTTACTTCGATTTACGTCCTATATTCCATTCCACAAGGTATGTTCTCTACTCTCTTCCATTTTAAGCTTTTTATACCTAGGGTTTTTGTCATTCATAGGGTTTTCTTCTAATTAATATTTTTCTATTCGTAAAAATATAATTTTTATTGGGGGCTTTTGCTATTGGCCACCCAATGGATGAAAGTCCTCAAGAAAATCTGAGTTCATCGGTTAGTTTAGTAGAAACTTGAAAATTCCCATTTTTGACCTAAATTTTGAGGTTTTTACCCAATTGTCAAAATTTTTCAAATTCAACCTACCTAATTAAAATTTCCGATTGAATATGCATTGCAAGATGGTTTGGGACCTATGTAAGTCCTCCTACCCAATTGTTTGAGTGAAAAGTGAGGTTTTTTCCATTTTACGTCGTTATGTTGTCAAATTTTCAAATTTATCTAACTTGTTTCTTGTTTTCTTTTCTTACAGCTATCATGGTTTGCGCCAAAGTTCCTCGAGTTCATGACCCACTTTGCTTCAGGTTTGTGGAAGAAGAAATGCGATATACTTGGTTTGACCGGAGGAAAGTTGAAGGGGGTAGATGTGTGAACCTAGCCCACTTGGATCTGTTTGATGTGAAGAGGGTATTTGGGGATATGGGCTGGCTTCTAGTGATCCTATACAAGACTTGCACTCACTCGGACATGGTTAAGCAGTTCTACTATCACCTTCAGGTGGAGGGTGACCTAGAGGATGTGGAGAGGGGCAGAGAGCTTTGGATCACCAGCTGGGTGAAAGGGGTTCCGATTACTTTCAACTGTCAGGAGTTGACTAATCTCCTAGGTATCTCCAATGATGGGCAGTTGGTTTACTATACACCTAGAGTGTCACAGTTTCTTTCTACAAAGATGTGTGTAGAGATAGATAGTCAGATTCTTTGGGTTGACCGCTGGTAGGTAAAAGCAGTCAACCTACGTCCAGAGCCATGTGTCTACTACAAGATTATCCAGCATAATCTGATTCCCCAGGGTGGACATTATGAGTTGATCTGTCAGCTGACTTAGTACCTGCTGTACTGTATCTGTACTAGGCAACCTATCTATCTCCCATACATTATTCTCTGGATTGTGCACCGAGCTACATTGCCTGACTCGAGAGACAACTTACCCTACGGGTGGCTGATCTCCGCCTTGCTTTCTAGTCTACAGGTGGACCTAGTGGATGAGAGGATCATTGAGGACACCTTCTCAACTGATCTTAATTGGGAGGCCATCAGTAGGATGGGCATGAAAGAGATACAGGTCAGTGATGATGAGAGAAATGCTATGAGACGTCCCCTCACTCGGGTAGTAGCAGCAGATATAGAGGCGGCAGTAGCAGCAACAGCAGAGGTAGCAATAGAGGCACATGAGGGTGGTGATGAGGAGGATGATGATTAGATGTACATTGATGTGAATGCCATCCCTCCTCCATCGTCACAACATTCTACTGGAGCTGGCCCTTCTAGGGCTTCTCATTCAGCTGGCCCTTCATGCCCACTACCAGATGCAATGATGGGGCTGTTATGTGAGATTACAGAGGCTCAGCGCATGACTGATGAGAGAGTAGGAGAGCTTCAAGATGCCCAGTGCTCTACAGACCAGCGGGTAGCGGATCTGACGGCTAGTCTTCAAGAGACTCAAACTCAGGGGGCCTAACTCGCGAGAGTATATGCAGACGACTAAAATAGAGATCGTGAGGCTCCTCGTCCTCCAGCACCTCCAGCTCCATGATTTCCCTTTATATCTTTTTCCTTTTATATTACAGAGTAACTGTTCGAATTGTGGACTGTACTCTGATTTGATGTACATTTTTCTTGTTTCTATATATATATATATATAATTGGTTTTTCTTTACATATATGCATTATTCAATTTCTTAATTTATGTCTCATACAACACAAGTGCTTATGGTGTGTTCTTATTACAGGTTTTAAATTATATCCCAACTCAGTTCATGACTCAAGTGAAAGTTGTTAAGTCAATGGGTAGAACCCGAGTGCTCTGATATAAAGTTGTCACACCCCAATTTCAGTCTAACCAGAATAATGTGATGAACCGTTAATAAATCAACGGTTCACCTAGGATCTCGCATAGGTCGTACCTACCATATCAAACCAAACACATTGGTTGAATCGTTGGTTTGATATGGAGGGTAATAAACAAATAAGCAAAAGTTCTACAGATAATGAACTGAGACTCTAACAGTGATAAATAAGTATTTAATCTAGTTATCTCCAAACCACAAGACATAAAAATAAATAATCAATTACATAACCGATGTTCAAATTATAACTAAACTTAAGCAAAAACACATTGGTTGAACTCGCATGATGAATCATGCACAACTTCATCAGCTTCTACATCCATCGCAACAACATGTCCATACGTAGGCGCATTCATATATTTTTCAATAATAGGACCTGCATCATCAACTAAAAATAATCGACGTCGAAAGGGTGAGCACACATCACGGCTCAGTGAGCAAACAAAACAATGCAACAAACATATAAATGCATTCAATTCATATCTTCGGTCTGCTTTATAAGTTTGCAATGTGCTATAGAAAAGTTTGGTGGTCGTCGCACCTCTATACATGATTGTGTGAATGCCCAATGGATGAAACACCATTGCCATCCCACATACACCCATCATGGAATAGAGATAGAGCTAAAGTGTCCAGATCAAACACCGTCAACACTTCCCCTGATGCCCTACCCATACCAATACGTAAGCCCCTATTGGCGAGGGCTTGTAAACTGGGCTAGCAACTGAGCAATTCTAATGCCAAATAGTTTATCCAAGGCCTCACCCCAGCATTCCTCAATATGTCCATAGAGATAGAGCTCAGGCCCCCCACACAGAGTCAGAGACCACACGGTTCGAGACCACCTCCCCTGATGCCCTATGACGTAATAAATCTGCTAAGGTAATGGCGAATATTGGATGACATGTGTGATGCACATTACAAGTATACAAGAATAGAATCAATCATGACATTGAAATCAATAAAAATAAATAGTTTGTTATTATCCAATTATTATAGGTTTTGTTCCCTCACCTTTTAGCAATCCTCGATGTCCTTCTAAGCCTTGAAATTTTCTTTAAATTGATTTAACAATCTAAAGGTTATATAAATTTAAGTTAGGGTTCATATGTCACATGTTACAGTAGTCAAAAATCAAAATAGAGCACTGATAAGTGCCTGATTGGTCCTATGGTCTCATGCTGTATCGACCTTACTATTCGGTTGATACCCTACGGTCGCATATGGTGCGACCGTTGCTATGACCATATGATTTCTGAAATCTTTCTGAACGCCTATGGTTAATCCTCTGGTCATACTGGTCATGCTATGGTCGATCGTAGCTACCACATTGAGATTTCTGGTCACAGTCTACCTAAAATTTGGGTTCTTCCTGGGTCAATTCTTCTGTTCTTCAATGGGTTTTAATCTAAAGTCATCATATGGTCATCACTTGTAATTTCTTATCAACCCTAATCATCAAATTCACTCCTCATGGTTTTCCTTGGGATTTTCTTAAGGAAATCACATAGATCATAATAGGTTGATATTGTCTATCCTCCATAGACGTCTTATTCTTATAGTTTACATCTCCAGTGATTCGTTTCATACCTTTGCCTGTGATAGAGAGTCAATCCCTTCTCAGCAAACTCTTCTCCTTAGCTTTTTCTTCTTCTCCTTCTCTTCCTTCTCTTCCTTCTCTTTCTCTAGGGTTTAGTAATGTTCTAAAAGAGTAAAAAATGGCTGAGGGTCGTCCTTTATAAAGAGAAAAACTCTCCATATACAATCCTCTTTCAATTAGGAAAGCAATCCCTTAGTTTAGGAAAGTTTTCAAAACTCAGAATCTGATATGGGTTCTCACGGTCGATCATACAGTCGCATAAACCGTCGACTATAAGGTCGAAATCATCGACCGTGGGGTTCTGGATTTGATATTTTTGGTTCCTTTCCTTATGGTCGACCACACCTACCCAGGCATGCGACCTTAGGTATGTTTCAGTTTTTTTAACTCGGTTCTCATACCTGGTTATTGATCTATCTTCACACGCTCGATCCACTTGGTCCAGAAATGATGGAAAGACCTAGCACGACACGGTTAGACCAAGTTAGTGGAGTGTGGGTCTTACATAACTCGCCAATAATTTGATGAGCTGAGGCAGCAGATCAATCAGTTGGCTCAAACATTGAGAGGTGCTCGGGCAAGTTACCCGGCGGTCGGGGGAACGGGAGTAAACCCTCAACCCGCACCAGTGCAGAATGCACCACCAGTGGCCCACTCGGCCCCTCATCATCATCCTACGCCAGCGGCGTCAGTCAGAGCAGCACCAAGTAACCTTCACTCCCATAGGATCTCACGATCGGAGCAGAGTTTCTCATCAGCCCGCCCAGAGCGTGGCAGGATCATACGCTCGGCACCAACCAGTCAACCACCATCAAGCGCAGGGAATGCATGGTGTACACCCTCAACCCGAGATGGATTCGAGGTCCTTCCTCGACGCCCTCCGCCAGCAGCAAGTTAACTTGGAGAATCCCACTACAGTAGTGGCTCCCCCTCCTGCAACTTCTCAATCGGAGGTCGAGAGGCAGTTATTGGAATTGGCTACACGGCTCAAGCAAGTGGAACAAAATGAGGTCGCTCCACCGAGGACGGCCTATACGGCCATCACACCACTTTCCAACGAAAGCATGAGGCCCCCCTCCTGACAATTTTAAGATGCCAGTTCTAGACTCATACAATGGGACCACAGATCCCGAGCAATATCTAAATGCGTTGGTCTCCACGACACTCTTCTACCCGCTCAGCGATAGCCGGATCTGTCGAGCATTTCCTCCGAGGAGTATCACATCGTTCGAACAACTAACAAATAATTTTCTAACACACTTCCAAGCTAGCAGAGTGCGCAAGAAGATATCCTATCACCTATCGACAATGAAGCAGTAGAAAGATGAATCCCTGCGAGACTTCATTAAGCGCTTCAATGCCGAGGTGCTGGAGATTAGAATGTCAAGCCTATATTATACATGTCCAGCTTGCAGGCCGGAGTGACAGACGAACAACTTTGTTGGTCCCTTGCCAAAAAACCACCAAAGACCTTAGACGACCTGCTAGCCAGATGCGAGAAGTATGCTTCAGCAGACGAAACGACCAAGGCCCAGAAAAACAATGCAGTCAACAATTTGAAGACCAACCAGAATCCAGCTGACAAAGAGAGATCGGAGTTGGCAGATCAGACGCAGAGCACTAGTGACCCTAAAAAGCAAATGTCTGGCAAAGAACAGTGAAACGGGCACCCATACAAGACATTTGATTACTATACTCTGCTCACCATGTCACACCCTAATTCTGGTCTAACCCGAATGGTGTGATGGACAGCCAATAAACCAATGGCTCACCCAGGATCTCACATAGGTCGTACCCACCATATTAAACCACACACACATTCTACATTAATAATTAGAGGTAATAAACAAATAAGCGAAAGTCTTATAGAAAATGAACTGAGAGTCTATAAGTATTTAATCTAATTATCTCCAAACCATAAGACATAAAAATAATTAATCAATTACATATTCGATGTTCAAATTATAACTAAACTTAAACAAAAACACATTGGTTGCACTCGCATGATAAATCATGCGTAACTTCTTTAGCATCTACGTCCATCGCAGCAACATGTCCATACGTCGACGCATTCATATATTCTTCGACGGTAGGAATGGCATTAAAAATATTCGGCATCGAAAGGGTGAGCACACATCATGGCTTAGTGAGCAAATAAAACAATGCAATAAACATATCATGCATTCAATTCATATCCTTGGTCTGGTTTATAAGTTTGCAATGTGCCATAGAAAGATTTGGTGACCGCCGTACCTCTATACACGAGTGTGTGAATCCTCCCAATGGATCAAACACCATTGCTGTACCACATACACCCACCATGGAATAGAGATAGAGCTAAAGTGTGTAGACCAAACACCACCAACAGTTCCCATGATGCGCTACCCATACCAACACGTAAGCCCCTATTGGCGAGCGCTTACAAACTGGGCTCACAACTAACCAATCCTAATGCCAAATAGTGTATCCAAGGTCTCACCCCAGCATCCCTCAATACATCCATAGAGATAGAGCTAAGCCCCCCTGCAAAGTCAAAGACCACACGGTCCGAGACCACCTCCCCTGATGCCCTACGACGTAATAGTTCTGCTAAGGTAATGGCGTTACGACGATATTAGTGGACAAGACTTGAGTAGAGATGCAGCTAGGGTCTGGTGACGAGGTTGAAGACCACCATGCCACATCTTTCCCCCGATGCTCCACTAGCATCCAATACGCCAACGACACACATACATTCACATGTCTATTCCTAGTACCATCATCATCATCATGTTATAAATAAACCAAATTAAATATGCATGAATAGTAATAGTAGGAATATTGGAAGACATGTGAGATGCACATTACAAGCATACACGCATAGAATCAATCATGGCATTGGACTCAATAAAAATAAATAGTTTGTTATTAATCAATTATTTTAAATCTTGTTCCCTCACCTGTTAGCAATTCTCAATGTCCTTCCAAGCCTTGAAATTCTCTTTGAATTGATTTAAAAACCTAAAAGTTATATGAATTTAAATTAGGGTTCATAGGTGACATATTACAGTAGTCAAAAATTGAAACAGAGCACTGATAGGTGTCTGATTAGTCCTATGATCTCATGCTGTATCGATCTTACTGTCTACGGTCGATACCGATGCGACCAAAGCTGTGACCATATGATTTCTGAAATCTTTCCAAATGCCTATGGTCAATCCTCTGGTCATACTGGTCATGCTTTGGTCGACCGTAGCTACGACCTTGAGATTTCTGGTCACAGTCTATATGAAATTCGAGTTCTTCCTGAGTTAATTCTTTTATTCTTCAATGGGGTTTATTTTAATGTCATCATATGGGCATCATTAGTAATTTCTTATAAACCCTAATCGTCAAATTCACTCCTCATGGTTCTCCTTGGGATTTTCTCAAGGAAATCACATAGATCATAATAGGTTGATATTGCCTATCTTCCATAGAAGTTTTATTTCTTAGAGTTTACATCTCCAGAGATTCGTTTCATACCTTTGCTTGTGATAGAGAGCCAATCTCTTCTCAGCAAATTCTTATCCTTAGTTTTTTTCCTCTTTTTCATCTATTCCTTCTCTTCTTTCTCTTTCTCTAGGGTTTACTAATGTTCTAAAAGAATGAAAAAGGGCTAAGGGACATCCTTTATATAGAGAAAAACTCTCCATATAGTGTCACACCGCAATTCTGCCATTCAGAACGGTGTGATGAACCGTTAATAAACCAATGGCTCAACCAGGATCTCTAATAGGTTGTGTCCGTTGAAATAAAACCATACACATCCACAACCATAATCAGAATAAATACACAATAGCAGAAGTCTTAATAATAAATGAAATGAGGAATATAACTGTGATAATCATAAATAAAATATCATGTTATGTTGTATCAACCGAGACATAAGTAAATAAAGTATCAATTATATTTCCTTAATAATTCAAATGACAATCTAATAAAAAACGCATGGGTTGCACTCGCATGAAGAGTCATGCGTTTCCACTATGTCTTCAGCTTCCATCGCAGCGACGTGCACGTACACAAAAACATTCATATAGTCTTCCTCCGTGGTACTTGCATCATCACTAAAAATATTTGACGTCGAAACGGTGTGCACACATCACGACTCAGTGAGCAAACAAAACAATGCAACAAACATATGCATGCATTCAATTCATTTCTGTAGTCTGGTTTATAAGTTTGCAATGTGCTATAGAAAGGTTCGGTGGCCGCCTCATCTCTATACATGAGTGTGTCAATCTGTCCAAAGGTTAATGTTTATTGTCGTCCCACATGCACTCACTATGGAATAGACATAGAGCTAAAGTGCTTAGGACCGTACCGTATCATACTTCTCCTGATACTCTACCCATACCAATACGTAAGCCCCTGCTGTCGAGGGCTTGCAAACTGGGCTCACAACTAACCAATCCTAATGTCAATCAGTGTACCTTTGGCCTCACCCCAGCATCCCTCAATACGTCCATAGAGATAGAGCTAAGGCCCCCTGGCAGAGTCGAAGACTACACGGTCCGAGACCACCTCCCCTAATACCCTACGACGTAATAGTTCTGCTAAGGTAATGGCGATACGATGATGTCAGTGGACAAGACTTGAGTAGAGATAGAGCTAGAGTCTGGTGACCAAATTGAACCATAATGTCACGTCCTCCCCCTGATGCTCCACTCGCATCAAGCACACTAACCACACACATACATTCACATGCCTATTCCTAGCATCATGATCATCATCAAGTTATAAATAAATAGAATTAAATATGCATAAACATTAATAGCAGGATTATTGGATGACATGTTGAATGCACATTACAAGCATACACGCATAGAATCAGTCATGGCATTGGACTCAAGAAACAAAAATAGTTTATTATTAGCCAATTAGTTTAGGTCTTGTTCCCTCACCTTTGCTTGAGTGTAAATCCTCTTTCAAGCTCTAAGAATCACTTTTATATCAATAGGAAAACCTAACAAGTCGATAGATTTTAGTTAGAATTCATTCCGATAATTTTAGGCTTGCTGTTAAGCTAGGGTTGCAGAACGGGTCGCAGGTAGGGTAGTAGTTTTCTGCGACCCCAGGGTATAGGGTCGATGCTAGGGTCGGATGTTCCATCGACTCTAGGTGTGACCGTAGCTTCCCTGGACTTCTTGAAAGCTAGGGGTCGATCCTGTAGTCTGGTAGGGTCGATTCCCAATCGACCCTACGTGCGACCGCACGTGGTTTGAGTCAAATTTTTCATTCTACAGTCTAATCTTTCATGTTTGGGTCCTATGGCTTACTTCCACAATCCATTCTATGCTTGTTCTATGGCTTAAAATTCTAGGTTACTTCCTTACTTTGTTTACCATGTTTCTCTCCATGGATTTCATTGAAATCTTCCCATCGATGATTTGGGTTTCTCCTAGATCATACATTCTTCATGAACTATTCTAAGTTCTTAAACAATTCATGGAAAGCATATCCATACCTTAGGTTTGCTGAGATTCAGAGGTTCCTCTCAATTTCTTCTCTTTAGTCTTTTTCTCTAATTCTCTTTTTCTTCTCCTTCTCTTCTCTTTCAATTAGGGTTCAAAAGGAGTGAAAGAGGCTAAGGGACGTCCTATTTATAGAGAAAAAAACCCCCAAAATAAGTCCCATTGAGATTAGGAAAGAATCCCCTTGAAATTTGGAAAGTTTCCTATTTACGGTTTCTGTCGGTGATCCTAGGGTCGATGAGGGGGTCGGAGATCCCGTCGACCCTAGGGTCTAAATTATCCGACCCTAGGTCTAAATTATCAGGGGTCTGACTACCCAATGAGGTGGGGTCAAACCTGCCTGTTTGGGTATGCGACCTACCCCTTATTTCACTGTTTTTGGGTCAGTTTAATACCTATTCTTGCTATTTCCTTTACGCACTTGGTCCATTTGGCTCGACCATGATTGGTAGACCTGGTACAAGGTGGTAAGACCGGTTAGTTTGAGATGGGTCTTACATATAGAGTCCTCCTTCAATTAGGAAAACAATCCCTTAGTTTAAGAAAGTTTCCAAAACTTAGAGTCTAATATGGGTTCTAACGGTCGATCATATGGTCGTATAAACCATCGACCGTAGGGTCGAAATCATCAATCGTGGGATTCTGGATTTGAGATTTTTGGTTCCCTTCCTTATGGTCGACCATACCTACCCAAGCATGCAACCTTAGGTATGTTTTTAGTGTTTTTAACTCGATTCTCATACCAGATTTGTGATCTATATTTACACGCTAGGTCCACTTGGTCCAGGAATGATGGAAAGACTGGTACGACATTGTTAATCCAAGTTAGTGGAGTATGGGTCTTACAACTCCCCTCCTCTTATATAAATTTTGTCCTCAAAATTTACACATACCTTCCGAGTCGAATAGGTGAGGATATTGCTTCCGCATAACATTCTCTTCTTCCCATGTAACTTCTTCTACATTTTGGCTTCTCCAAGTAACCTTAATGTAGTAAATGTCACGGTTGCGAAGACGTTGGACCTTCCGGCTAATGATCTCAAAGGGTACTACTTCGAACGTCAAATCTTCAGTCAAATCTGGTGGATCCATTGTTAACACGTGTGTTGGATCTTTGACATACTTCTTCAGTAATGAGATATGAAATACATCATGCACACTTGACATGGATGGTGGTAGTGCTAACTGATATGCTACTTTTCCATGTCTATCTAAAACATCATAAGGTCTAATATATCTGGGACACAACTTTTCCTTCTGTCCAAACCTTTTCAAACCATGCATAGGAGATATTTTCAGAAATACCTTATCACTTATGGTGAATTCGAGATCTCTGCATCGATTATCTGCATATTGCTTCTGACGGTTCTGAGCTATTCTGACTCTTTCCTTGATAATGTCGACTACTCGACAAGTCTCTTCAACAAACTCTGGTCCACTAATACTCCATTCTCAAATTTCATTCTAAAATAAAGTAGTTCGACATTTCCTACCATACAGTGCTTCATAAGGTGACATCTATATAGTCACTTGATAGCTGTTGTTATAAGCGAACTCAATCAATGGTAATTTCTCATCCCATTATCCTTTGAAATCAATAACACAAGCTCAAAGCATGTCTTCTAAAATCTGAATAGTACGCTTCGACTGTCCGTCTGTCTGAGAATGGAATGCAGTACTAAACTTTAATGTTGTACCCATAGCCTTCGGTAATCCTTCCCAAAACTTTGAGGTAAAGCATGGGTCACCGTTGGACACAATGCTTTCAAGTACACCATGTAATCGGATAATATTGTCTACATAAAGCTTAAATAACCTCTCTAGGGTATACTGAGGTCATATAGCTATGAAAAGAGCTATCGTAGTCAAACGATCCACAATTACCCAGACCGCGTCAACTACTCGGGGAGTCAATGGTGTCCCGATGATGAAGTCCATAGTGATGCAGTCCCATTTCCATGCTGGCTCTGGTAGTGGCTACAATAATCTTGCAGGTCTTTACCTTTCAGCCTTTACTTGCTGACAATTCAAGCATTGAGACATAAATTTAGCTACCTCCACTTTCATTCCTCTCCACCAATATAGTTTCTTCAGATCATGATACATCTTCGTACTTCCAAGATATACGGAATAAGCAGTGGTGTGTGCTTCCTTCATTAGTCTGTGTCTAATATCCAAGTTTTCATTTTCTGAAACACATACCCTTCCTTTGTATCTTAGTACCTTTTCAATGTCTAAAGTGAACTCAGGAGTAGTCCTACCTTTTTCGAGGTCTTCTTGCACCATTCTCAAATATCGGTCTGATTTAATAGCGGCTTTCACTTCATCTAATAGATCAGGTACAATCTTCAATGTTGTTAACATGTTTAAAAATAAATGAATAAACCCTTGGTCAGTTGATTCATTCAGAATATCAATCACGAACTGCTTTTCACTCTAATTAAGTACTCTCTCTGTGACACACGCCACAACATTTCCAGTAACTTCTTCTTGGGAATCTGTCATTGCTTCCCTGCTTAGTTCGTCAGCAACTACATTAGCTTTTTTGGGATGATACTGGATATCACAATCATAATCCTTCAATAATTCCATCCATTTTCTTTGTCTCATGTTCAACTCCTTCTAATTAAAAAGATGAGTGAGACTCTTATGATCTGATTTAATCTAAAATTTCTCTCCATACAAATAATGTCTCCATTTATTAACAGCATGTACTACTGCTGCTAAATCCAAGTCATGAGTGGGATAGTTCTTCTCATGTGTCTTCAGTTCTCTTGAAGCATATGCAATTACTTGTTCTCCATGCATACGCAAACATCCTAAACCTAACCTAGACGCAACGATGTACAAGGTAAATGGTTGTCCTGGGAGTTGCGGGTGCGTTAGTCAATCCAAAGGACATGAATAAAAATACATAATGTCCATATCTGATTCTGAATGATGGCTTCGAAATATCACCTTCCTTAATCTTCAACTGATGGTATCATGACCGAAGATCAATTTTGGAGAACACTTTTGCACCTTGCAACTGATCAAACAAGTCATCGATCCGAAACAACAGATATCGATTCTTGATTGTATGCTTATTCAATTCTTAATAATCTATACACACTCGAACGCTACCGTCCTTCTTTTTCACAAACAATACTGGTGCTCCCCATGATGATATGTTGGGTCTGATATAACCCTTGTCCAGTAATTCCTATAATTATACCTTCAGTTCCTTCAATTCAGTAGGAGCCATTCGATAGGGTGCTTTTGATACTGGTGTGGCTACGAGTATAAGATCTATAACAAATTATGTCGCTCGGTCGGGTGGTAGTCCTGGTAGTTCCTCAAGAAATACATTCAGAAATTCACGCATAACTTCAATATCCTCCATTCGTGGTGCTTCCTTGGTGAGGCCGTCCATGGATACTAGATACCCAAGTCCTCCTTTCTCGAGGCATTTTCTAGCCTTCAATGGAGAGAGGATGAGTTTTTGTTTACGGAGAAGTTTGGTTCTCACAAAACTAAACTCTGCTCCTACCTTGTCTTTAAATGTCAATTTCTTTTTTGCACATAATAGGTTGTAGAGTGCTGAGCTAACCAATCCATTCCCAAGATAACGTCAAAGTCTGCCATCACAAGTTGAATTAAGGTTGCATCAAAAATCTTCTTGCTGATAGGAACTGGACATGGTCTATAACCTTTGTTTAGTTCCACTTCTAATCCCATAGGTGATCGTACAAGCAGTTTGTAGTCTAAAGGTCTAAGGGATAGATTTATCTTCTCTCCAAACAACACAGATATAAAAGAATGAGTAGCTCTAGAGTCAAAGAGTACACTAGTGGGTAAGCCATTAATAGGTACGATACCTATGGTTTGATTTAATTTAGTCTCCATGCTCACACAAGGTAGTACAAAATGAAAGATTCAGGTCATACCTGTGACCACATTAGGCGATGCGACAGCATCCTCAAATGTAACTGCATAAACCTTTCCTTGTTGTAGCTGCTTCCTTGGCTTAGGACACTCCCTTGAATAATGTCCTACTTGATTATAGTTAAAGCATTTAACTCCAGCACTACTTTGCTTCTGTTGAGGTTGGGCTGTCGGAGTAGGCTTGGCTACAGCATTGAAGCCTTGAGTACGGAAGGGTTTGAATGCCTTTGAGTTCCCTCCATTGTATGAGTTTCCATTAGGCCTTTTAATACCTCTGTTTTGAGCAAAATAACTTTCCCTCTGGCTCAATTCCAATACTCGAGCAGTTTGTACAGCTTCATTATAAATCTTCTTTTCCAGTCCCAATATATGCTCACGGATGCTTCCCCCAAGTCCCGTGACAAACCTTCGAATTTTGGTATTTTCCTCCTGCTTGCTAGAGGGAGCAATGAAAAACTGTTCTTCATAACGCTGTTGATATGCGTCTACAGTCATCTGTCCTTAATACAGACTCAGAAACTCCTTTTCCATTTGATCTCTGAAACTCTTGGAAAAATACTTCTCGAAAAAAGCTTCTTTATGATAGCCCAGGTTAGTTGGGCGTACGTTGTCAATAGATAACTCTGAGTAGATTTCCACCAATGGTGCGCTTCACCTTTCAGCATAAAAGTGGCACATAATACCTTCTCTTCTTCATTTATAGTTATCATCATAAAGTTCCTTTCCATCTCATCGATTCAGTGAGCTGGCCATAATGGATCTAATGGCTTACCTGTAAATTCCTTCGGCTTCAACTTCAAAAAATGCTCGATCAGTCTGGAGTGATTAAGTTGATACTATGCATATCATCCATACATAGACAATTGGTACTGATAATTTCCTTGGTTATACCCGCCTTGCGGTGCTTTAGGGTTTTACACTTGGCCTTGTATTACTGGTGTTTGCAGAGCTTGAGGTACAGTGTTGCTACCACCAGGTGCATTACTAGCTTGTCCTACAGGTAGAGGTATTGTGTTTGCAGCTGGGAAAGCAATTCCCATAGTAGCTTATATGTTGGCTTCTACTTGCTGTATTTGCTGCAATTGTTGTGCTGAATTCATCACCACAGTAGTCAAATCTGTAGGTGGTGCAGGTAGGTTGGTTGGGTTGGCTTACGTGTGCACATTTTGAGGTACATCATTTTGAGTTCCAATATTTCCTTCCTATCCTTGTTGACCATCATTGCCATTGGTCTCCATAAGTGGTGGAGATGGGTTTGAATTTTGTCTCCTTCTACTTACTCTACGTCTAGCCATTTAAACTCTTGGTTGAATGGTACTTGGAAAGGCTGTACATGTGAGACAAGATATGATGGTAGTATTGGGTTAGTCTCACAATGGAAGGCGAGAGAAAAAAAAAATTCAATAGGCAAAAGTTCAAGCAGAATCAAAATGCAAACAACAGTCATCCATACAGTCGATGGCCTATGGTCACATATTGTGAGACCATAGGTGCGACCTTCAAAATCCTGGCAACTTACCGACACCCTATGGTCGATCATACGATCGATGGTTTTGGTCGAATTGTGCGACCGTATGATTCAAAAACAGGTTTTTAAGCCTGATTTTTGAAATTTTTCCCACTCATTCTCCTTCTTCCTCCTACGGTCTATACTCAACTCGCTACCAGTGAGTTGCTACAGTGTCGACCATACCATCTTGGTGATTTTTCCATCGATCAACATCCGTCACTCCATTCCTTCAGGTAAGTTCTCTACTTTTCTCTATTTTTAAGCTTTCATACCTAGGGTATTTGCTATTTGTAGGGTTTTCTTCTAATTAATATTTTTCTAATCGTAAAATTTTTTTTGTTATTGGGGGCTTTTGCTATTGGCCACGCAATGGATGAAAGCCCTTAAGAAAATCTGAGTTTCATCAGTTGGTTTGGTAAAAATTTTGAAAATCCCAATTTTGACCTAAAACAATTGTCAAAATTTTTCAAATTTGACCAACCTAGTTAAAATTTTCGATTAAATATGCATTGCAGGATGGTTTGGGACCTATGTAAGTCCTCCTGCCCAACGTTTGGGTGAAAAGTGAGGCTTTTTTCATTTTACGTCGTTATGCTGTTAAATTTTTCCAAATTTATCTAACTTGTTTTCTTATTTTCATCTCTTGTAGTTATCATGGTTCGAACTAAGGTTCCTCGAGTTCATGACCCACTTCACTTCAAGTTCGTTGAAGCAGAGGTGCGATATCCTTGGTTTGACCGGAAGAAAGTTGAAGGGGGTCGGTGTGTGAACCTAGCCCATTTAGCCCTGTTTGATGTGGAAAGGGTGATTGGTGATATGGGCTGGCTTCCAGTTATCCTATACGAGGCTTGTACTCATCCGGACTTGGTTAAGAAGTTCTACTTTTACCTTCAGGTGCAGGGTGATCTAGAGGATGTGAAGAGGGGCAGAGAGCTTCGGATCACCAGCTGGGTGAAAGGGGTTCCGATTTCTTTCAGCTGACAGGAGTTTGCTGATCTCCTAGGTATCTCCAATGATGGGTAGTTGGTTTACTATGAACCAAGAGAGCCATAGTTTCTTTCTATACAGGTGCGTGCAGAAATAGATAGCCAGATTATTTAGGATGATAGCTGGGAGATGAAAGCAGTCAACCTGCATCTAGAGCCAGGTGTCTACTGCAAGATTATCCAGCATAATCTGATTCCCCAGGGTAGACATTATGAGATGGTCTCACAGCTGACCCAGTACCTATTATACTTTATTTGTACTAGGTAGCATGTCTGCCTTCCATATATTATTCTTTGGACTATGCATCGAGCTACATTGCCTGACTCTAGAGGTAACATGCCCTATAGGCGGCAGATCTCCACCTTTCTCGCTCATGTATAGGTGGACCTAGTGGATAAGAGGATCCTTGGCACCTTCTCAACTGACCTTGATTGGGAGGCCATCAGCAGGATTGGCATGAGAGGGATACAGGTCAGTGATGATGAGAGCAATGCTATGAGAGGTCCTCTTACTCAGGTAACGGTAGTAGATGCAGAGGTAGCAGCAGTAGAAGCAGTAGAGGTAGCAGCAGAGGCACATGAGGGTGGTGATGAGGAATATGATGATCGAATATACATGGATGTGGATGACTTTCCTCCTCCATTGCCACAACATTTTACTAGAGCTGGCCCTTCTAGGGCTTCTCATTCCACTGGCCCTTTACGTCCACCACCAGATGACATGATGGGGCTATTACGTGAGATTAAAGAGGCTCAGTGCGTGACTGATTGGAGAGTAGGAGAGCTTCTAGATGCCCAGCGCTCTACAAACCAGTGGGTAGTAGATTTGATAGCTAATCACCGATTGACTCAGACACAGGTGGCCTGGCTCGCGAGGGTATATGCTGAGGACTACGATAGAGATCGTGAGGCACCTCCTCCTCCAGCACCTCCAGCTCCATGCTTGCCATTTATATTTTGTTCCTTTTTTATATTAGAGAGTAACTGTCCGGATTATGGACTGTACTCTGAATTTGATGTACATTTGTCTTATTCCCATATATATATATATATATATATATATATATATATATATATATATATATATATATATATATATATATATATATATATATATATATTTAGTTTCTCCTTTACATATATGCATTATTCTTTTTCATAGTTTATGTCTCATACAACACAGGTGCTTATAGTGTGTTCTTATTATAGCTTTTAATTTTTACCCTAACTCAATTCATGACTCATGTGGTAGTAGTTAGGTCAATGGATAGAACCTGAGATGCTCTAATATCAAGTTGTCACATACCAATTCTGGTCTAATCAGAATGGTGTGATCAACCGTCAATAAACCAACGGTTCACCCAGGATCTCGCATAGGTCGTACCCACCATATGAAACAACACACACATTCCACATTAATAATCAAAGATAATAAACAAATAAGCGAAAGTCTTACAGATAATGAACTAAGAATCTAACAGTGATAAATAAGTATTTAATCCAATTATCTTCAAACCACAAGACATAAAAATAAATAATCAATTACATATCCAATGTTCAAATTATAACTAAATTTAAGCAAAAACACATGGGTTGCACTCGCATGATGAATCATGCACATCTTCTTCAGTGTGTACGTCCATCACAGCAACGTATCCATATGTCGACGCATTCATATATTCTTCGACGATAGGACCTACATCATCAACTAAATATATTTGACGTTGAAAGGGTGAGCACACATCAAAGCTCAGTGAGCAAGCAAAATAATACAACAAACATATGCATGCATTCAATTCATATCTTTGGTCAGATTTATAAGTTTGCAATGTGCTATAGAAAGGTTTAGTGGCCGCCGCACCTCTATACACGAGTATGTGAATCCGTCCGATTGATCATACACCATTGCTGTCCCACACGCACCCACCAAGGAATAGAGATAGAGCTAAAGTGTCCAAATCAAACACCGCCAATATTTTCCCTGATGCCCTACCCATACCAACACGTAAGCCCCTATTAGAGAGGGCTTACAAACTGGGCTCACAACTAACCAATCCTAATGCCAAATAGTGTATCCAAGACCTCACCCCAGCATCCCTCAATACGTCCATAGAGATAGAGCTAAGGCCCCCCAGCAGAGTCAGAGATCACACGGTCCAAGACCACCTCCCCTGATGCCCTACGACGTAATAGTTCGATTAAGGTAATGGCGATACGACGATGTTAGTGGGTAAGACTTGAGTAGAGATAGACCTAATGTCTGGTGATGAGGTCGAAGACCACCATGCCACGTCCTCCTCCTGATGCTCCACTCGTATCCAACACACCAACCACACACATACATTCACATGCCTATTCCTAGCATCATCATCATCATCATCATCTTATAAATAAATAAAATTAAATATGCATGAACAGTAATAGCAAGAATATTGGATGACATGTGATATGCACATTACAAGCATACACGCATAGAATCAATCATGGCATTGGACTCAATACAAATAAATAGTTTGTTATTAACCAATTAGTTTAAGTCTTGTTCCCTCACCTGTTAGCAATTCTCGATGTCCTTCCAAGCCTTGAAATTCTTTTTAAATTGGTTTAACAACCTAAAAGTTATATGAATTTACGTTAGGGTTCATATAAGACATGTTACAGTAGTCAGAAATCAAAACAAAGCACTGATAGGTGTCTGATTAGTCCTATGGTCTCATGTTGTATCGACCTTATAGTCTACGATCGATATCCTATAGTCGCATATGGTGTGACCGTAGTTACAACCATATGATTTCTGAAATCTTCCCGAATTCCTATGGTCGATCCTCTGGTCATAGTGGTAATGTTTTGGTTGACCGTAGCTGCGACCTTGAGATTTCTATTCATAGCCTACATGAAATTTGAGTTCTGCCTAAGTTAATTCTTCTATTCGTCATTGGGGTTTATTCTAAGGTCATCCTATTGCCATCATTAGTAATTTCTTATCAACCCTAATCATCAAATTCACTCCTCATGATTCTCCTTGGGATTTTCTCAAGAAAATCACATAGATCATAATAGGTTGATATTGCCTATCTTCCATAGAAATCTTATTTCTTAGAGTTTACATCTCCAGAGATTCGTTTCATACCTTTACCTGTGATAGAGAGCCAATCTCTTCTCAACAAATTCTTCTCCTTAGTTTTTTTCCTCTTCTCCTTCTCTTCCTTCTCTTCCTTATCTTTCTCTAAGGTTTACTAATGTTCTAAAAGAGTGAAAAAGGGCTAAGGGACGTCTTTTATATTGAGAAAAACTCTCCATATAGAATCCTCTTTCAATTAGAAAAGCAATCCCTTAGTTTAGGAAAGTTTTTAAAACTCAGAATCTGATCTGGGTTCTCATGGTCGATCATACGGTCACATAAACAGTCAATCGTAGGGTTAAAATCATCAACCGTGGGATTCTGGATTTGAGATTTTTGGTTCCCTTTCTTATGGTCGACCATACCTACCCAAGCATTTAACCATAGGTATGTTTTTAGTGTTTTTAACTCGATTCTCATACCTGATTTGTGATCTATCTTCACACGCTCGGTCCACTTGGTCCAGGAATGATGGGAAAACCTGACACGACACGGTTAGACCAAGTTATTAGAGTGCGGGTCTTAGACACCACTTCGATGGCGGAGATCCTGGGGGTAATCAGGTATGATCGGAACCTCCGACCACCCCTGAAGCCGCTAGGTGACGGAAAGAATAAAGATTGTTCCAGATACTGTCGCTTCCATTGCGACTACAGTCATGACACTGATGAGTGCAAGTACCTTAACGGAGAAATTGAAGATCTCATGCAACGTGGTTACTACCATAATTTTGTCAGAGTTTCCAGTAGGGAACCAACGTCGGCTCGGAGAGATCGCGTGTTACCCCCTCCACCTCCAAGGAATTACCAACCAAATGACTGTAGAACGGATGCAGGTGATGATCAAAATGCCGCTCGGAGGGACGACAGAGATCTCGAAGGAGGTTCGGCTGCTCCAAGATAGTGGGTCGGTGCGATTCAATTTGGTTCGATCAGAGGCTCGTCTAGGGCAAAGCAAGCTAGAATACAGGTGAAGATGCAGTTAGGAGGCAGACAGCACATCTAGTTTGGGTCCTTTCGGAACCTAAGAAAAGGGGCAGAGGTAATAGGAGTTCCCATTGGGGATCAAATAGCAAACCATCCAGTCGGTGGTTCATCGGCAATCGTCCCCCAGAGAGTCGACCGCACACATCTACAAGGCTACGAATCCCAGGAGATTGTGGTGTCTATGCCATTACGAGGGGACCCAAGGCTGCGGGGAAGACAATCCTCACAATCATAGGGGGACCGGCTGTCAGGAACACATTTAACCTATCAGCCAAAGCCTATTCCCGTCTAGTAGCAAAAATGGAGTGGCCTTCCAAAAAGGCATGAACTAGAGAAATCATCACCTTCAGCGATGAAGACCTCGTCAATGTGGTAGTCCCCCATGAAGATGCTATCATCTTCACTGTCGGGATTGGACACTACGAAGTCGCCAAGTGCCTGGTGGACCCAGGGATCTCGATGAATATCATATTCTACCATGCGTACTAGAGAATGCAGTTAGGGGATGACCAGCTCCAACCCATCACCTTTGACCTTATCAGCTTTTTGGGGGACCTGGTAACAATGACAGGAGGCATCCAATTGCCTGTGGTGCTCGGCCAAAAACACATGCAATAGATGGTGATGGTGGAATTTATGGTAGCGGACCTGCCGTCCAACCACAATGTGATTCTCGGCCGCCCATCCTTAAACTAGCTCAAGGCATGCATGTCCACCTACTATCTGGTGATGAAGTTCCCGACGAAGAACGGGGTTAGTGAATTCCGAGCAGACCAAGTGGTCTTAAGAAGATGGTATGCAACAGAGTTGAAAAATAGTCAAAGAGTCCTAAAAGCAACACCAATTCACATAGTTGATGTAAGACCCATACTCCACTAACTTGGTCTAACCATGTCGTGCCAGGTATTCCCATCATTCCTGGACCAAGTGGACCGAGCATGTGAAGATAAATCACAAATCAGGTAAGAGAATCGAGTTAAAAACAATAAAAACATACCTAAGGTCGCATGCCTGAGTAGGTATGCTCGACCATAAGGAAGGGAACCAAAAATATCAAATCCAAAACCCCACAGTCGATGATTTTGACCCTACGGTCGACAGTTTATGCGACCGTATGATTGACCGTGAGAAACCCAGATCAGACTCTGAGTTTTGGAAACTTTCCTAAACTAAGGGATTGCTTTCCTAATTGAAAGAGGACTCTATATGGAGAGTTTTTTTCTATATAAATGATGTCCCTCAAACCTTTTTTACTCTTTTAGAACATTAGTAAACCCTAGAGAAAGAGAAGGAAGAAAAGAATAAGAAGGAGAAGAAGAAAAAGCTAAGGAGAGAAATTTGCTGAGAAGAGATTGGCTCTTTATCATAGGCAAAGGTATGAAACGAATCTCTGGAGATGTAAACTCTAAGTATAAGACTTCTATAGAGGATAGACAATATCAACTTATTATGATCTATGTGATTTCCTTAAGAAAATCTCAAGGAAAACCTTGAGGAGTGAATTTGATGATTAGGGTTGATAAGAAATTAGTAATGATGGCCATTGGATAACCTTAGAATAAACTCATTGAAGAACAGAAGAATTTAACCAGGAGAAACTCCAATTTTATGTAGACTGTGATCAGAAATCTCAAGGTCGCAGCTACGATCCACCATAGCATGACTAGTATTACCAGAAGATCAACTATAGGCATTCGGGAAGATTTCATAAATCATATGGTCGTAGCTACGGTCCCACCATATGCGACCAAAGGGTATCGACCGTAGACAGTAAGGTCAGTACAGCATGAGACCATAGGACCAATCAGGCACCAATCAATGCTCTGTTTCGATTTTTGACTACTGTAAGATATCACATATGAGTCCTAACTTAAATTCATATAACTTTTAGGTTGTTAAATCAATTCAATGAGAATTTCAAGGCTTGAAAGGACATCGAGAATTGCTAACAGGTGAGGGAACAAGACTTAAACTAATTGGATAATAACAAACTATTTATTTTTATTGAGTCCAATGCCATGATTGATTCTATGCTTGTATGCTTGTAATGTGCATCTCACATATCATCCAATATTCCTGCTATTACTGTTCATGCATATTTCATTCCATTTATTTATAACATGATGATAATGATGATGCTAGGATTAGGCATGTGAATGTATGTGTGTGGTTGGTGTAATGGATGCAAGTGGAGCATTAGGGGGAGGACGTGGCATGGTGGTCTTCGATCTCATCACCAAAATCTAGCTCTATCTCTACTCAAGTCTTTCCCACTAACATCTTCGTATCGCCATTACCTTAGCAGAACTATTATGTCGTAGGGCATAAGAGAAGGTGGTCTCGGATCGTGTGGTGTCTGACTCTATATGGGAGCATTAGATCTATCTCTATGGACGTATTGAGGGATGTTGGGGTGAGGCCTTGGATACACTATTTAGTATTAGGATTGATTCGTTGCGAGCCCAGTTTGCAAGCCATCGCCAATAGGGGCTTACGTATTGGTATGGATAGGGCATCAGGAGAAGTGTTGGAGGTGTTTGATCCGGACACTTTAGCTCTATCTCTATTCCATGATGGGTGCATGTGGAACAACAATGGTCTTTAATCCATTAGGCGGATTCACACACTCATGTATAGAGGTGTGGCATCCACCAAACCTTTCTATAGCACATTGCAAACTTATAAACTAGACCGAAGATATAAATTAAATGTATGCATATGTTTGTTGCATTGTTTTGTTTGCTCACTAAGCCATGATGTGTGCTCACCTTTTCAACGTCGAATATTTTTAGTTGATGATGCAGGTCCTACCGTTGAAGAATATATGAATGCGCCGATGTATGGACACGTTGCTGCGATGGATATAGAAGCTGAAGAAGGTGCACATGATTCATCATGTGAGTGCAACCAATGTATTTTTGCTTAAGTTTAGTTATAATTTGAAGATCGGATATGTAATTGATTATTTATTTTTATGTTTTTTGGTTTGGAGATAATTGGATTAAATACTTATTTATCATTGTTAGACTCTTAGTTCATTATCTTTAAGACTTCCGCTTATTTGTTTATTACCTTTGATTATTAATGTGGAATGTGTGTGTGGTTTGATATGGTGGGTATGACCTATGCGAGATCCTAGGTGAACCATTGGTTTATTAGTGGTTCATCACACCTTTTTGGTTAGACCTGAATTGGTGTGTGACAGTTGATGTCCGAGACATTGATCAGCCGAGCAGGGGAAAACTAGTCGAGGATTTACAACAGATCTGGTGGTGGACAACTACCCAGAAAAGACATTCCAAGTCGGCTCCTTGCTACCTGAAGACAAGAAGGCGGAGCTGGTAGGGTTCCTGAGGCAGAACTTAGATGTGTTTGCATGGTCGGCCTCTGAGATGCCAGGAATCCCAAGGGAAGTGATCGAACATCACTTGGTGGTTCACCCCCAACCCCGCCCAGTCAGATAGAAGAAGAGGAGTTTCGCACTTGCCCGACTATCTATTATAGACCAGGAAGTCTAGAAATTATTGGTGGCTGGCTTCATACGGGAGGTGGCTTATTCAGACTGGTTGGCGAATGTGGTTGTCACACCCCAATTCTGAACCAACCAGAATGGTGTGATGAACAGTTAATAAACCAACGGTTCAACCAGGATCTCATATATGCTATGCCAACCATGTTAAACCAAAACACATTACACATTAATCAGAGATAATAAAGTAAATAGCGGAAGTCTTATTAATAATGAACTGAGGTTTAATCATGATAAATAATTAATAATCCAACTATCTCCAAGTAACTAAAACATAATTTAATACATATTACAAATATCCAAATATGAAAGTTAAAACTAAGCACATCCATAGTCAAAACCCTCTCTTAATAATCATAATAGTCCTCCATAGCTTGCTTATCCATAGCCGCCACCTGTTCATATGTTGGTGTTTTGACATAATCTTTAATCGTAATATCTGCAACATCAGAAACTAAAAAGAATTACGTGCATAAGGGTCAACTCTCCAACTTGAGCTCAGTAAGTAAACAAATCAATGCAACAAACATATGCATGCATTCAATTCATATCTTTGGTCTGGTTCATAAGTATACAATGTGCAATAGAAATGATTGGTGGTCACCACACCTCTATACACGAATGTGTAAAGTCACCCAAAGGATCAAACACCAATGCCGACCCACATGTACCCATCATGGAATAGAGATAGAGCTAAAATGCATGTATCAAATGCCGCATAACACTTCCCCTGATGCCCTACCCACACCAACACGTAAGCCCCTATTGGCGAGGACTTGCAAACTGGGCTCGCAACTAACCATTCCTAATGTTAAATAGTATATCTAAGGCCTCACCCCAGCATCCCTTAATAGGTCCATAGAGATAGAGCTAAGGCCCCCCGATAGAGTCAGGCAGAGTCAGAGACTACAGTCCGAGACCACCTCCCCCAATGCCCTACGACATAATAGTTCTGCTAAGGTAATGGCGATACGATGATGTTAGTGGACAACACTTGAGTAGAGATAGAGCTTGAGTCTGATGACAAGGATGAACCACAGTGACAAGTCATCCCCCTGATGCTCCACTTGCATCAAGCACACTAACCACACACATACATTCACATGCCTATTCCTAACATCATCATCATCATCATGTTATAAATAAACATAATTAAATATGCATGAACAGTATTAGCAGGAACATTGGATGACATGTGAAATGCACATTACAAGCAAGCAATCATAGAATCATTCATGGCATTGGACTCAATAAGTAAAACAGTTTATTATTAGCCAATTAATTTAGGTCTTGTTCCCTCACCTATGATCAATGTTTGTTCTTCTCCCAAGCTTTGGAAGTCACTTTGAATCTATTAGGAACCTAAACAATTAATGTATTTAAGTTAGGGTTCATGTTTACCAAGTTACAGTAGTCAAAAACCTTGTTTGGTTACAAAATATGCTTGCTGTTAACGTGTAGTCGGATGTATGGTCAGACATGTGGTCGCAATATATGTGACCACACACTGTGTGGTCGGACCCTGTGGTCACAATTTCAGCGACCACACCATGCGACCACATGATGTTTGGTCTCTTTTCCATCTTCAACTCGAATTCTTCCTGAGTCGATTCCTCGGCTCATCACTTGGGTTCATCCTATGATTATGGCCATTATTTATAGTTTCTCATTAACCATTATCCCTAATCTCATTTCTCATGGTTTTTCTTAGAAATTCCATAACCGAAATCATTGCATTAGATTCAACACGAAAACTTGATAAAAGGAACCTATCCTATCTAATCTAGCCTATAGAGTCAAGTCCATACCTTAAGCTTGCTGTAAGAAGATTGAACTTTTCTCTTCAAAACCTTATTCTCCAAGCTTTTCCTCTAAATCTCCTTCTTCTCCTTCTCTTCCTTTCTCTTTATATCTTAGATTTAGGGTTTCAATTTGTGTTCAAAAAGAGTATGAGAGGCTAAGAAACGTCCCTTATATAGAGGGAAAAATTCCATATAAAGTCCCACTTAGATTAGGAAAGAACCCCTCACAAATTAAGAAAGTTTTCTAAACACGGAGTCAGTCCTGCATCGTGTGGTCGAACGTGTGGTTGTAGAATCGGTCGACCACACTTCCCAAAACTTTCGACCACATGTTGTGTGGTCTCATATGTGGTCTCATGGTGTGGTCTCATGTATTGACCACACGTTCCAACCACACGTTCGACTACACTTGCTACCACACGACCAAAATTTTTTGGTTTTTAATTTTGGACGGGTTGCTTCTACACGATCTTAAACGGTCAACCACACCTACTAAATTTGACTCGTTGCTTACTTTATCTTGTGGTTTCTTCATATAATTGGTTCACTTGAGCCGACAATGATGGAAAAACCGATCACGACGCAAGAATGTAAGGTTAGACCGGGTTCGTGGTGTGTCGGTCTTACAACTCCACCACCCTTAAAAGAAATTTCATCCACGAAATTTAAACGTACAGATCTTACAACTCCCCCATCCTTAAGATGAATTTTATCCTCAAAATTTGATTTTACTTCGGAGTCAATAGGTGGGAATTCTGTTTCCGCATTGCATCTTCTTCCTCCCATGTAATCTTCTCCATGTCTTGTCTTCGCCAGGTTACCTTCATATAATAATTATTCCAGCTTTGGAGGTGTTGTACCTTCCAACAAGTGAATAGGCTGGTACCACTTTAATAGTTAAATCTTCTATCTAATCCAGTGGATTAGTGGTCAATACCATTGATATGGATCTCCAGTGTACTTCTTCAATAGAGACATGTGAAATACGTCATGCACACTAGACATGGATAGCGGTAATGCTAGTTGATATGCAACTTTTCTACGTCTCTCTAAATTTTATGAGGTCCAAAACATATATAGGATACAACTTTTCTTTCTTGTTGAATCGTTTTAAACCATGCATAAGTGATATCTCCAAAAACACTTTGTCACTTATGGCAAACTCGAGGTCTTGGTGTCTCTTCTGACAAACTTGAGCTATCTTGGCCCTTTTCTTTGATCTTGTCTGCCACTCGACAGGTTTCTTCAATAGACTCAAGTCTTATAAATCTTTATTCTCCGACTTCATTCCAAAAAAAATGAATTTGACATTTCTACCGTACCATGCTTCATAGGTGACATCTACATGGTAGCTAGGTAGCAAATTCATTCTGCGGTAACTTCTCAACTCAAGCTCCTTGAAATCAATTTCACAAGCTTGGGGCATATCTCTTAGGATCTATATAGTCCGCTCCAACTGTCCATTGGTTTAAGGTAAAATATGGTACTAAACTTCAACTTCGATCCCATTGTTTTCTATAGATCCTCCCAAAACTTCGAGATAAAGCATGAGCCTCTGACCGACACTATGCTCTCAGGCATACCGTTCAATCTAGCAATATTATCCACATATAGCTTAGTTAGCTACACCAAAGCACACCAAGGTCGTATAGCAATGGAATGAGCTGTCTTTATAAGGCGATCAACAATTACCCAAACTACGTCAACCGATATGGGAGTCAGTGGTAAATCGATGACATAGTTCATTGTAATGCAGTTTTACTTCCAGACTGGCTCCGATAGTGGTTGTAGTAAGCCATGTTGGTCTTTGACTTTCAGCCTTTACTTGCTAATAATTCAAACACTGGAACATGCATCTATCCATAACTACTTCCATTCCCTTCCACCAAAATAATCTCTTCATGTTTTGGTATATTTTATACTTTTAAGATGTACCCAATACAGAATAGAATGGGCTCTTAGCATTATCTTGTATCTATGATCAGTGTTTTCACTTTCAGGTATGCATAGTCATCCTATGTATCTCAGTACCTTTTTTGCATTCGAAGTAAGTCAGGGTTAGGTTTTTCTTTCTCTAAATCTCCTTGCACCATTCTTACATATATATCTAATAAAATTACTACCTTTACTTCATCCATCAATTCAGAGATGATCTTTATTGTTGTAAACGCAAGCGAGGAACTATTGCTCCATAAGTTCATCCATAAGTTCTCACTCAACTGGATAATCACTAGCTTCTATTATATGTTGATATTCTTCCAATCTGAATTTGTTACTGTGAAACATAAGGCAGCATTTATACTCGGTCCTCCTTTTGGCTTTATTATTCCTTTTGCTCAAAACCTCAGCTACTACATTAGCCTTGCTCGGGTGACACTGAATATCACAGTCTTAATCCTTGAGAAATTCCAGTCATTTTCTTATCCTCATGTTTAACTCTTTTTGATGAAGAGATAAATAAAACTCTTGTGTTCCCATTTAATCTAAAATTCTTCTCCGTATAGATAATGTCTCCAAGTCTTGATTGCATAATTCATTACCGATAATTCCAAGTCATGAGTAGGGTAACACTTCTCATGCTCCTTCAGTTTTCTTGAAGCATATGCAATCGCTTATTTATATTGCATCAACCTGCATCCTAGGTCCAATCTAAAAGTTTTGATGAATAGGGTAAAAGGTTTCCCTGGTGTCAGAAAGATCAAGATGGAAGTTGATGTCAACCTTGTTTTTAGAGTCTAGAAACATTCTTCACACTTATCAGTCCAAATAAAGTCATCTGCTTTCCTGGTTAGCTTGGTAAGAGGTATTGCGATCCTAGAGTAGTCCTCTATGAATTGTCTATAATAACCAGCTAAACTAAGAAAATTCTGATCTCTGTAATGTTCTTTAGGTGTTTCTCACCATATGATTACTTTTATCTTAATAGGGTCCACTTTAATCCCTTTTTATGATGCTACGTGATCTAAGAAGATCACTTTGTTTAATCAGGTCTCATATTTCTTGGACTTGGCATAAAGCTTCCCCCTTCTCAGCTGTTGTGAAGCTGATCTAAAATTCATTGTATGAATTGCTTCTTTCTTGGAATAAACCAAAATATCATCTATGAAAATTATGACCGACGTATCCAACATGTCATGAAACATCAAGTTCGTCAGCTCCATAAAAGATGTAAGGGCATTGGTTAATCTAAACGTCATAATTGGGAACTTATAATGCCCAATCCCTGTTTTAAAAGTTATCTTCGAGATATCACTGTCCAAATTCTTCATTTGATGATACTCCATCCAAGGTCAATCTTAGAAAATACCTTTGCTCCTTGCAACTATCCAAATAAGTCATCGATCTGAGGTAGTAGATATCTATTCTTGATGATGAGTTTGTTTAGTTCCCTGTAGTCTATACATAATCTGACACTACCGTCCTTCTTCTTCACGAATTGCATTGGCGCTCCCCGTGATGCAATACTTAGCCAATCAGAACCCTTGTCTAACAACTCTCGTAGTTGAGTCTTAATCCCTTCAACTCCATAAGAGTTACTCTATAGGTGCCTTTGACATAGGTATCGCCCTTGGTAACAAGTCGATGACGAACTCGGTCGCACGATCAGATGGTAACGTAGGTAATTCTCCTAGAAACACCTCAGGAAATTTACACATCACACCAATATCCTCCATCTGTGGTGCTTCTTTGGTAACCAATACCACAGATACCATATATCCAACTCCTTTCTCTTCAATGCATCTCTTCGCCTTTAGCATAGGGAGGACCAGCTTTCACTTCTTAGGCAACAGGCTTCCAATAAAATTAAATTATATGTCATCTTTATTCTTGAATGATAACTTCTTCAATGCACATAACAACTTTGTAGAGTGTTGAGACAACCAGTCTACTCCCAAAATGACGTCAAAGTCTGCCATCTCAAGTCAATTTAGGTTGCATTCAAATTCTGTCCATCCATATGATTCGAACATTGTTCATAACACTCATCCAATACAACATCTAGTCCAAAAGGGCTTGAACTAGCAAAATCCGATATAAAGGTCTTAAGAGAACATCTAGCTCCTTATTCTGTTATGGTTTTTCAAAGACTAACGCCAATAATCTCATATCCCTAAACGCTCATTAGCTTACACCTTTTTTATCATTGTTGTTCTACCTTGATCTCTCTTTCATATATCTCAAAAAATATCTTGTGATTGTTACTTACTTTCTTGCTCATGCACTCTTTTATAGACATGACTCATATGCATCTATCTAGCAATCTTGAAATAGATTCTTTACTACTTCGTCTGAGGTTTCTTAGCTATATAAGTTATTCTGAATTCAATTAGCTTCCTTCCAATAATTCCTTATTAACTAAACATCTTATCAATGGATGTCAAGAAATGTAAGAATCAGAATGTTTATCCAAAAGTAATTCAGTTCCTTCTTTCGAATTCAGTATGATGAAGGACACTTGTTTTATCTAATGAACTTATGTTCAAAGGATCAGGAGTAAATCTATGGTAATCCAACCGTCATCCAAAGGTCGTTAAGTTGCACGGTGGTCTGAATACATGGAAATAGAGGTTCTACAGCTCTTAACATCATGGTTATAGGTTCTATTGAGTATATACTGCCATTGGTCGAGACACTACAGGAGTAAATCTAGAGAAAGTTTTGGTAGCATCAATAAATCTGATATAAATCGAAAAGATGTACGTTCAATATGATTAAACATTTAACTGTTCATTCAATTCATATCTCTGTTCCTGTTGTCGATCATGAGGGTGGCTCAAATTGGTATAATCAGGACTAATACTGAAGAACAATATCTATAACTCCAATTGACAGGTTGAATCAAGAAGGTATCCTGTCAACGTATGAGAATTTAAAATCAGGTATGTGCATCCTCTATAATCATCAGAGTAAGTTGATAATGCACCGCATCCTATATAAACCTATCTAGTTATATGGCCACAATAGATTTGATCCTTTGCTGAAAATGTAAGAGGCTTCATTTTTAGAAAACATTCTTCAATCCTTGTCGGATCATTTTGTCATGATGCAGCTATCCCATACATCGGTGGCTGATAAGGGTAATCACCTTGATACACTGCTTGGTGTGCACCAAGCTTCTATACTAGGGTGTGCATTACTGGGACTTGTTGTATGGTAGGCACAGTGCTATAGCTAACAGGTGCTGGGGGTACAGTGTTGCTACCAATCGTACCATACATGGTTTGACCCGGAGGTGTTGGTGTAGCATTGGTAACTTGGATAGTGGTTTCAATGGCAACTTGCATAATCGGTCTCATCTGTTGTTGCTCTTGCATTTTGTCAGGCCAAGTTTATTACAACCATAGCCAAGGCACTTGGTAGTCCAGGTAGATTGGCTGGAGTGACCTGGTTGTTTACCTTCTTGATTTGCTCTAATCTGAATATCATTATTTAGCATCTAGTCAGATGAGTTTTCACTATCCATTTTCGACCCAGATAGTGGTGGGGTCAAGTTGCAACCTCTTCTTAATGCTCAGTGGGCAATCTATTAGCGTGTGATGGATCTCACTCTAAGTCTCCACGTCACCCAGGAGTATAGTTTTATCTTCTTGTAGTTACCCTTATTCGTAATGTATGGCGCATTATTCTCCTATCTCTATTGGATTTAGCCTAAGATCTTTCCCATTACCTCTACAGGGATTTAGGCGTTACTAACCTTTTTTTTTTCTTCTTGTGCCATACATTGAGGTTTACATCTTGTGAGTACTAACTCGGTATTTAAATTTTCTACTTTACAGATGCTCCCTTCTTGCTACTGTACTATATCCTTTATATACTTAGGCAACTGCCCGACTTATTGATAGTACCCTATATTATTTGTTTATCAGAATAAATTTAGATTTTTTTTCTGTTTGTGTATATATATGATTCCACCTTTTATATGTACATTATTGTCTTGTTTAAGTTCTGTCTCAACCAACACAAGTTCTTATGGTGTGTTTGTATTAAAGTTTTTAATTTATCCTAACTCAGTTCATGGACTCTAGTGGAAGTATTCAAGTTTAATGGGTAAGGCCAAAGAGCTTTGATACCACGTTGTGACACCCCAATTATGAACCAACCAGAATGATGTGATGAACCATCAATAAACCAACGAATCAACCATGATCTCATATAGGCTATGCCAACCATGTTAAATCAAAACACATTCCACATTAATCAGAGATAATAAAGTAAATAGCAGAAGTCTTATTAATAATGAACTGAGGTCTAATCATGATAAATAATTAGTAATCCAGTTATCTCCGAGTAACCAAAACATAATTTGATACATATTACAAATATTCAAATACGAAAGTTAAAACTAAGCACATCAATAGTTGAAACGCTCGCTTAACAATCATAATAGTCCTCCATAGCTTGCTCATCCATAGCCGCCACCTGTTCATATATTGGCGTGTCGACATAATCTTTAATTGTAATACCTGCAACATCAAAAACTAAAAAGAACTACGTGCGCGAGGGTCAGCTCTCCAACTTGAGATCAGTGAGTAAACAAAACAATGCAACAAACATATGCATGCATTGAATCCATATCTTTGGTCTGGTTCATAAGTTTGCAATGTGCAATAGAAATGATTGGTGGCCATCGCACCTCTATACATGAGTGTGTGAAGCCGCCCAAAGGATCAAACACCAATGTCGTCCCACACGCACCCATCATGGAATAGAGATAGAGCTAAAGTGCCCGGATCAAACACCGCATGACACTTCCCCTGATGCCCTACCCATACCAACACGTAAGCCCCTATTCACAAGGGCTTGCAAACTGGGCTCAAAACTAACCAATCCTAATGTCAAATAGTCTATCCAAGGCCTATCCAAGGCCTCACCCTAGCATCCCTCAATACGTCCATAGAGATAGAGCTAAGGTCCCCCGACAGAGTCAGAGACTACACGGTCTGAGACCACCTCCCCTAACGCCCTACGATGTAATATTTCTACTAAGGTAATGGCGATACGATGATGTTAGTGGACAAGACTTGAGTAGAGATATAGCCAGAGTCTGGTGACTAGGATGAACCACAGTCTCACGTCCTCTCCTTGATGCTCTACTAGCATCAAGCACACTAACCACACACATACATTCACATGCCTATTCCTAACATCATCATCATCATCATGTTATAAATAAACAAAATTAAATATGTATGAACAATATTAGTAGGAATATTGGATGACATATAAAATACACATTACAAGCAAGTAATCATAGAATCATTCATGGCATTGGACTCAATAAGTAAAATAGTTTATTATTAGTCAATTAATTTCTTGTTCCCTCACCTTTGATCAATGATTGTTCCTCTCCCCAGCTTTGGAAGTCACTTTGAATCTATTAGGAACCTAAACAATTAATGTATTTAATTTAGGGTTCATGTACCAAGTTATAGTAGTCAAAAATCTTGTTTGGTTACAAAATATGCTTCTTGTTAATGTGTGGTCGGATGTGTGGTCGGACCTGTGGTCGCAATATATGCGACCACATACTGTGTGGTCGGACCCTGCGGTCGCAATTTTTGCGACCACACCATGCGACCACATGAAGTTCGGTCACTTTTTCATCTGCAAATTGAATTCTTCCTGAGTCGATTCCTTGGCTCATCACATGGGTTCATCTTAGGATTATTCTATGGCCATTATTTACAGTTTCTCATTAATCATTATCCCTAATCTCATTTCTCATGGTTTTTCTTTGAAATTTCATAACCGAAATCGTTACACTATATTCAACACGACAACTTCATAAAAGGAACCTATCCTATCTAATCTAGCCTACAGAGTCAAGTCCATACTTTAAGCTTGTTGTAAGGAGATTGAACTTTTCTCTTCAAAACCTTATTCTCTAAGCTTTTCCTCCAAATCTCCTTCTTCGCCTTCTCTTCCTTTCTCTTTTTCTCTTAGATTTAGGGTTTTAATTTGTGTTCTAAAAGAGTAAGAGAGGCTAAGAAACATCCCTTATATACAGGGAAAAACTCCATATAATGTCCAACTTAGATTAGGAAAGAACCCCCCCTCAAATTAGTAAAGTTTTCTAAACACGGAGTCAGTTCAGCATCGTGTGGTCGCATGTGTGGTCACAAAATCCGTCGACCACACGTCCCAAAACTTCTGACCACACGTTGTCTGGTCTCATGGTGTGGTCTCATGTGTGGTCTCATGTATCGACCACACGTTCTAACCATACGTCCGACCACACCTGCTACCACAGGACCAAAATTTTCTGGTTTTTAATTTTGGACTAGTTGCTTCTACACGATCTTAAACGGTCAACCACACCAACTAAATTTGACTCATTGCTTACCTTATCTTGTGGTTTCTTCAAACAATTGGTTCACTTGAGCCGATTATGATGGAAAGACTGGTCACGATGCAAGAATGTAAGGTTAGACCGGGTTCGTGGCGTGCGGGTCTTACAGTGGTCATTGTGCCCAAGGAAAGCGAAAAGTGGAGGATTTGCATAGATTTCACAGACCTCAACAAAGACTGTCCTAAAGATAGCTATCTGTCAGCACCCTAGTTTTGCCATTATCCTTAAAAAGTAAAATATTTTTTAATGGGAAATCAGATGTTATTAATTAGTGTTTAAAAAAAAAAAATCGGTAAATCCATACTATCCCCAAAAAAGGGAATCAGAGCTTAAAAGAAAAAAAAAAAGAAAGCAGAAAGCAAAAAATCAAAAAGCAAAAAAAATAAAATAAAATAAAAAAATAAAAAAAATCGGTAAAATCCGTCTGATCCCCAAAAGAGGGGATCAGAGCCCAAAAAGAGAAAAAAAAAAAAGGCAAAAGAAGAGAGAAAGCAGGGAAGAAGGAAAGAGGAGAGACGGTGAGGGAGAGTTGCAAGGGAAGAGGGTGAGGTGTACCTCACCCCTCCTCCCCGAATTCTTCCCAAAACCAGCCAGGTTTCCCGGCCTCAATCCCCACCCCCCTTCTTGTGAATATAAGGAGCAGCCAGCGGCTGCTCCGAAAGGAGAGAGGAGGAAAAACGAAGAAAAAAAAAAAACAGAAAAAAAAAACAGAGGGAAAGAAGAAAGAAGAGAGGAGGAGAAGGAGGAAGAAGAAGGAAGAAAGAAGGGAGAAGAAAGGAGAGAAGGGAGAAGAAAGAGAGAGGGGGGGAAAGGAGAAGAAGCAGCGGCAGCAGAGCTGCCGCCGTCGAGAGAAGGAGCAGCTCTGTTGCTGCTCCAGAAGAAAAAAAAAAGGAAAGAAGGGAGAAGAAAAAAGAGAAGGAGGGAGGAAGAAAGAGGGGAGAGAGAGAGCAGCAAGAGGAAGAGAAGTAGAAGGAGGGAGAAAGCAGCGGCAGCATCTCAGCCACCGCCGCCGTGAAGGAACGGCCCCCCTCCCTCTCCTTGCCGGCGAACTCGGTCGACAGGTGAGTTCGTTAATTATTATTATTATTTTTTTTGTTAGGTTTTACTTTATCTTCTTCATTAAATCTATTACAGGGATTTGATTTTGTTCATTCCCATTGGGTATTCTCAGCAGCTTGGTTTCATTAGAGAATGAACTTTATTGTAATTTGTATTTTATTATTGAAATGGGTATGCTATCTCGAATATGTTTAGGTTAGTGTTAATTTTGTTGTTTTAGGATAATTCTTTTTTTGTCATCTTCTTGCCTCCTCCACAATATCACCTGTTTATCTCCCTTCGTGTTTCTATCTTGGTAAATGGGTTGTAGTATGGTATCTCCTTCTTTCTTTGAATTTTACCCCATGTATGTATCCTAGTCCTCCCTTATAGCTATTTACATTCTGAGGGTTTGAGTTTTGTAAGGTGCAGGGTAGGCTGGCTTTGTTTTCTCTTTGTCAGACTAAGCCTAGGAAGATTTGGGTTTTATGTTACTTTAGGTAGGTTTAGTGTGGGTTTAGTTTTGGTTCGGTTTAAGGGTAGGTCAAGATTGGTTTAGGGCTGGTTTAGGTCAACCCAAATTCTTGTTTTCAAGCATGGTTTAGTTTGTTCTGGGCTGGTTCGGGCCAGCCTAGGTTCCGTGTTTAGATTCTGTTTTTTATTTGGTTCTGGGCTGATTCGGTGCCAGCCCGGATTCTGGTTCAGGTTGGTTCATGTGGGTTTGGATTGGTTTGTTTAGGCTATGTTAGTTTAAGTTAATCTAGGTTTAGGTACATGTTGGTCTGGTCCAGTTTGGTTTGGTCTAGTAAGGTTTGGGTTTGATTTAGGAAGTTTGGTTCTAAATCGGTTCAAATTAATAGGTTTAGTCTTGAGGGTCTAGTTTGGTTCGAATGGGTTCAGTCTAGGTTAGAGTTGGGCTTATGTCTGGTTCAGTTACATATACCCAAATCTAGTTTGGTTTAGCTGAATTTAGTTTATTTTTTATGGTCTTATTGGGTTTGATCCAACATTCTTGGTTGGTTTGATCATATTGAAGCTATTTCTATCACATGCTTAAAGGCCGTTTCAGTATCATGTCATATCTACATGCTTACCACTACTTTCATCTAGTTAAGTCTGCCCATGCTTACTATATTTTAATTACCTTTCAAAGTGTCCATGTTTAAAGGGTATCATAATATGCTGACTTAGAAATCTGATGTGGTGCATGAAATATTTTATTGTGAGAGGCACTTTAATTCCATGATTAGATGATTTCACTCATATCTAGATCAAGTGAATTAATGTATATCTCTTTGCATGCTTAACTTTGTTAAATTCATATTGCAAAATACCACCCTCCCCAAGTGATGTATCCCATTTGAACATCCATTTTATAATAGATGCATGTTAAGATGCTATATCCCCGCAATGTGATTGGCTAGGGGACTCCAATGAGTTTGACCTATTGTGGGCCCATTTAGAATGAGCCCACCCAACCCTAGGATTGGATCCAAGAGTGTGGGAAGTCGTTGTATAAAAAATGTATAGTAATGAAAGATGTGCGATTGGGTAGATGTACGCATAAGATTGGTGGTCCGACCGGACGGTCCACCCGGGCATCCCGAATGTGGGATATGAGTGAGATTTAGTGTACCCCGTGTGTGGGGAGCTGAGGCATTTGGCCTTTCCTGAGTGTTGCCACGCGTGTCCATGGCTCGTCAATCCTTGGGAACTACGCTTGACCTGATTCTCGAGAGACAGAGGTCTCGAGAGGTACGTAGGCTGCGGGGGAGTTTGGTCGCTCCACGCTCGGTCAAATTGAGGTAAGTTCCATGTATTATGGGATTACCTCAGCGAAGGGATTTCCCTGTGGAAGGGAATACCTGTACACCGAGATGGGTTCCACTGTTGTGGGAACATCTCATCCTTCGGATGTGTTCCAATATTTTGGGAGCATCATTTCCACACACACACTCAAATTGAGGTAAGTTCCATGTATTATGGGATTACCTCGCCGAGGGGACTTCCTTGTGATAGGGAGTACCTCAACACTGAGATGGGTTCCACTGTTGTGGGGACATCTCTCACCATTGGATGTGTTCCATGATTATGGGAGCGTCCATCGCTTGGGATGCGTTCCAACATTTTGGAAGCGTCCCTCTTCTCTTGCACACACTTGGTACGTACACACCTGCCCGAACTACGTTTGGCCTGATTCCCACCGCACAGGGATACGTAGGCGGCCTGGGAATTTCCCAGACCTCGGTCATATGTTATATATCTTTTTTTCCTTTCTTTTGATGTATGATTAAGCTATTCTTTTAATTCTTTAATTCATTTTGTAATTATTTTCTTGTCTAATTTGTTTAATTTCAGCTTATGCCATGCCTAGTTAGCAAAGAACTAGAAATTAACTTAGGATTCCCCCTTCTACCTTGTAATGTATTTAAATAGCCCCAAGCATTCATAAACTGTAGGAAAGGATAGGATTTAGGGAGACCGGTTTAACCGGACGAGTTGGGTGCCTAACACCTTCCCAACTCGTAATTTGGCACTTACCCGCCTCTGGTGAGACAAGATAGCCGTTCCATTTGCGTGAGTCATTAGTGTTCCTCCATTGAGGGACATCATTTATAGGTCCTAGACCTTATCTAGGTGGCGACTCCAGTCTTCATACCCTCCACTGGCATGAGTGGATGGGATCTGAAAGTGAGAACTTTCCAGATCCCAGTTTGAGTGTAATGAGGGTAAACAACTTTAACTATATGAAAATTCAATTTTAAAATGAGGATAAATCTAAATTGAAAATTTCAATTCAAGAAGATTGATTTTTTCCCATGTCCTCACAGTGGCGTCTCCGCTGGGGATTCATGCCAGACTCCAGATTGTAAATCCCTATCCCCTTTCTCTTTATGCATAAACTTATATCTTGGGGCTTTAGGTTGTAGTTAGGTGTAGAAGTAGCAAACACCCTTGCTTGTAGCCTTGTTTGATTAGGTGTATTGTATACATTGTTGATTATTTTATGATATAGTGATATCGTGGTTCTCGAGATATTGGTTATTATTGTTACGAACCTCGTGGTTAGCTGAAACGGGCTCCAGTGTATATTGGATGACCTGCCGGGCGAAGCCACAACCTTGGCCTGTACCTGCGGCTATGCGGGTATTTAAAGGGATGTAGGTGTCTTTGACTTATCGTGTATACGGTGATAGGCATTCTTATCCTTGTCAAGGTAGCCTTGTCGTGTCCCATTATCACATTACTGACACTTGTATGCTTGATTCATCCCTGAACACCTGAGTGTTGTCTTTACCCAGTTTCACCTCGCTCAACGCGGGTGGTCACTGATGAAGCCATCACTCATTTGTTCAAGATTGAATCGAAATTCTTTGATATCCTGTGCATGTCCTTTCAGAGGGTAAATCCCTCCCAAATCCAATGATTCTGATGTGTTCATTTGGTTGGAGTTTCAGCCAGAGATATAGTCTGTTTCACAGATATCCTCTTGTTGAAAACCAACCAAAGAATCAATCTGAATCACCAGAATTGGTGAAGATTAACCTAATGGAGTTCTTGCACAGAGCTAACCTTTTGTTTGGTTGAGTCAGTATGATTGTACATGTGTATTTGTTCATGGTCTCAACTCTGTGTGTTCAATGTATTTTATCTTGTTTTAGATTTAATTTTTTTTTAGAATCTCCTGAGTGTCTCCCTCATTATCCACCGTCTGGGTAAGAGACCTTGTCTCTTGGAAATTGCCTAGGGCTCCTCTCTTAGAATCTACCTAGCCATTGATCTTGGATCTTAAGGATTAAATGGAAACTATGGGAAAGAGCAAGAGTTAGTGTCGAGTACTGTTGAGGATATGATTCCTAGGTTAGAACATGTTGTCTATGTCCTAGTGAGGCCTATCCATCAAAGCATCCATGTCTGGGCAGCAACAATTGCCCATGCCCTGAGAGAGTTTGTGAGAGAGTTGGCAAGGTACCATCCCCCTAGGCTGTTTCCTCATAGGCTTGTTTCATCTTCAATTCATATTATGATCCATCATGAATGTGTGAAATATTCTGGTTATTATATGTCTGCTGCAGGCAAAGAGCATAATGTTAGGAATCTGGTATGCCTGTCATTCTTTGTTTTTGTCAAGATAGAGACCCATCTTTGTCGTTCTTTGTCTCTACTAGGTAGAGTTTGTATTCTTGTAATTACTCATCTCTACTAGTTAGTTTTGTGGGTTTTTCATTCCTGTCTCCACTAGTTAGGGTCCTTGCATGTTTATCATTGTTTGTCTCTACCAGTCAAGGACCGATTGTTGTCATTCTTTGTCTCCACTAGATAAAGCCTAATTCATTTTTGTCACTCGTTGTTTTTATTTATTAGGGTTTGAGCTTTTGGTAATTTTTCTCTCTAGTCAGGGCTTTGGCAGGTTTGTCATTCTTTGTCTCTACTAGGTAGGGTGCAATTGATTTGTTGTCATTCTTTGTCTCTACTAGGTAAGGTGTAATTGATTTGTGTGATTCTTTGTCTCTTTATCTAGAGGTCGTATCTTCTGTGATTATTTGTTTCTACTAGGTTAGAGCTTGTATTTTTGTGATTTTTTGTCTCTCTAGCTAGAGGTTGTATCTTCTCTGGTTATTTGTCTCTACTAGTTTAGAGCTTGTATTTTGTGATTCTTTGTCTCTCTAGCTAGAGGTTGTATCTCCCGTGGTTATTTGTCTCTACCAGGTTAGAGTTTGTATCTTATGTGATTTCTATGTCTTTCTAGTTGGAGTCTATATTTCCTGTGGTTATTCGTCTCTACTAGGTTGGAGCTTGTATTTCTGTGACTTTTTGTCTTAGCTAGAGTCTGTATCTTCTGTAGTCATTTGTCTCTACAAAGATTTTTCATTTTTTGTGATTCTTTGTCTCTAATTGTTAGAGCTTGATGTATCATTGTCACCCTCTGTCTCTATCAGTTAGAGCATAGTGTTGTAGATCTAGAATTGAGATTTGAGGATAGTAAGAGAGCAGTCTTCTCTATTTTTTTGTTTGGCAAAAATCTTCAAATCTCATTGGAGTAGATTACCTCATCTGTTGGAGTCTCTAAAAATGTGTTTGTATCATGAGCAGTTAGTGTCTACCTTTTCTCATCATGTAATGAAACCCAGGCAAGAGATATCCTCTTTTCATTGGTCGAAAATCCTAACTAAGGAGACTTCTTAGAGTGGTCATTGCAGATTCCATTGAAGTCCTATCCTAAGTTCTAGATCATTGGGAAATCATGAGTTACAGCAACATGCTAGGCATCTTTGGTAATTGTGCCTCCTTGATTGACAAAGTTAATTTTGGACTGCTGAGTACAGTCTGGCGGAGTTAATTTCAGACTCCTGAGTACAGTTGTGCCGTCCATCCAAGATTAATCAAAGAACCTTGACTCAGAGACCATCCCAAACTCTCAGGGGTTGCATTTTCCTCCTAGAATTATTTGTGATAATAGAGGATTCCTTGTGGCTATTATCTATCTCAATAGTGGGATAACCTAATTGATGAGTTTAATGAACCAGGCTGGGATATAGAAGAGTGATCCCCATTAAGGGTAACCTAAAAGAGGAATTTTAATGAACCCGAGCTGGGGTATTGATCAGAGTGACCGGCATCACGGGTAACCCAATAATGAGCTTTTATGGACCTAAACTGGGGTATAGTTGAGTTTGGTGTGCATCAGGTACATATTGGTAGGTAGGCGTATTGAGTCTTACTAGTGGTAGCCTAGGTGGAGATTTAGTCCCATGTTGATCATTGTTGGTGCCAATGGTGTTGCACTTAATTGGGGTTTGTTTAGATAAGTTGTTTTGTCTCGGCTTGCTATTGGCTGTATCTAATAGGCCGGCCATGTTTGGGCTTGAGGCTGATATGTCTGTAGGCAATCCAGTCCAATTTGCTCTGTCTAATAAATAAAAAAAAATCCCACTTGGGACTTCAACTATTGAGCTTTATAGCTTCCGAAACATTTTTTTTCCAGTTTGATATTCTTTCCACTTCCATGCCCTCGGTCAATTCTGACTCCGATGATGATTGGGATGATGAGCCATCACCTGAACTTCTACGCCACCTGGTCTTTTGAGAAAAGAAAGTCTAGCTCATTTGTGAAAAACTGCAAATGATTGATTCAGAAACACAAAAGTCATCTTGGAGAGATAGTTTGGCAAGTTTCAAAGGTTCAGAAAGCCACCCTTGATAAACTAAAAGAGCTCCATGAGATGTTGTCAAAGGGCGTCGAGCAATCCTGGACTTATTTTGGTGGTTTTGATTGGTTTTACAAATGAGATGATGAAGCCTCAAACGTTGTCAGTAAAGGATCAAATCTATTGTGACCATATATCTAGACAGATGTATATAGGATGTAGTGCATCATTCACTTATCCTTATGATTATAGTGGATGCACATACCTAATTTTAAATTCTCATGCCTTGACAGGATACCTTATCGATTCAACCTATCAATTGGAGTTATAGATATTGTTTCTTTAGTATTAGTCCTAATTATACCAATCTAAGCTACTCTCATGATCGATAACATAAATAGCTGAATGAAAAGTTAAAGGTTTAATCATTTTGAACGTACATCTTTCTGATTTATACCTGATTTATTCATGTACCAAAACTTCTCCAGATTTACTCTTGTAGTGCCTTAACCAATGGCATTATATACCCGATAGAACCTATAACAATGAGGTTAAGAGCTGTAGAACCTCTACTTCCATGTAACTGGACCACCTTGCAACTAACGGTCCTTGGTTGTTGGTTCAATTACCATAGATTTACTCCTGATCCTTTAAACTGAAGTTCAATAAATAGAACAAGTGTTCATCATTATACTAAATTCGTAAAAAGGAAGTAAACCGCTTTTGGATAAACATTTTCATTCTTATATTTCCCGACCTTCTAAGATAAAGATACTTAGTTAATAAGGGAATTATTGAAGGTAAAATGATTGAATTCAAATTAGATTCTATAGCCAAGAAATCTCAGATGAAGTAATAGAGAATCTATTTTGAGATTACTGGATGGATGGATATGAGTCATGGTCTATAAAAGAGTGCGTGAGCAAGAAGTGAAAACTTCCAAGAGCAGCAAGTAAATAGTAGATAGCGCTCGAATAGAATTAAAGATGGCTATATCGGTATGAAGTTTAACAAGGAAGAAGATTTCTAAAGGCATATCTAAGAGTGGATGCAAGCATGAAATAAAAAATGGTGGCATTGATAGTATTTGGATTAGTAAAAGTAATAATAAGTTATGTCCAATGTTAAATGAAATGATTAAGTAAAGACCAAGAAAGTTTGGCAGAATTAATGAAATTATAAGCATATACCCTAATACTTATAGGTAAACTTGGGATATGAAGTGAGTAACAATCACAAGATACTTTTCAAGGTATATGATAGAGAGATCAGGGTAGAATAGCAATGATAAAAGAGGTGTAAGCTAATGAGCTTTTTGGGATATGAGATTATTGGCGTTAGTCTTCGAAAAATCATAAGAAATGAAGGAACTAGATAAGCTCTTGAGAACTTTAAACTAGATTTTGCTAGTTCAAGCCCTTTTGAACTAGATGTTGTAGTGGGTAAGTGTTATGAACAATGTCCGAATCATATATGTAAGACCTGCACTCTGAAAACCCGGTCTAACCTTGGTTTTGTGTCGTGACGGGTCTTCCGATCATCACCGGGCCAGACGGGGCAAGCGGATAACAAACAGGTACAAAATCAGACCGAAGTCGACCAATTATACCTGATTTTAGGTATACCGGTCGATGGTACCGGTCTTGGTACCGGTCGACCGGTATGGCCTACACAGCTATGTGCGGGAATTTGGAAATTGGTCTCTGCAGGTCCCGCTTTCCTGATTTTGAATCCTAGAAGTTTCCTAATCCTAGTAGGGTTACTAAACCTTATTTCTAGCCTATAAATACACCCTTAAGCCTCCTCAAATCCTTTCCATTGTCTCTCACAAACCCTAGAGAAGAGAAAGAGCTTGGAAAGGAGAAGGAGCTAGGAAGAAGAAGGAGGTGCCGCCATTACCGTTCGACGAAGCTCACGCTACGCCTGTCAACGGTAAGTGTTTGAATCCATCTTCTTACCCTATGTTAGTTGTGTGGGTGGATCAATACCATGCAAAGTAGGTATTGATCTAAAAGCCTAAATTGGCCAATAAACCCTAAGTTGCCGTCAAAACCTAGATTCGAGTTTCGAGATGATATTCATCGAAACAAGACTTGAATGAGTTGGGGATAACTCTAACTCAAAGCCTAGACTTAGAATAGATAGGTGAAACCCTGAAAATTCATGGAGGATGATCGACGGCAGTCGAAGAACCCATGTATGGTCTTCCGGAGACATACCGGTCGACTATACCGGTTGCACATAGTGCAACCGGTATGTTGCGACCGCTACCTCTCGGGAGGTTATCTGTGGGGACCGGCTGACCATACCGGTCGCCAGTCTTTCCCACAGAGCTGCGACCGGTATATGCCACCGGTCAGCTCTGTGAGGGTATTTTGTAACCCTGAAAAACAGAAAGGAAAACAAGTGTTGTGTTCATGTTCTTATTATCAGACACATGCCTCCTTACATCATGGATCGTAGCGATCACTACAGTGAGCAAAATGAGTTATCCTATAAAAAAAAAAAAGGGATATAATCAAAGAAGATACTGATTGGGGTTAAATGAGCGGCTTTGCTGTATCAGCTTACAAAAGATGAATTCTGACTGAGGTAGCACCATCCTTTTCGGTATGTAGTGTGGAATTATTGTTGCTTCTTGAGTTGAAGATATAGTCCCCAAAGATCCTCATGGACCAATGGCTTTTAAGAGCAGGGGCCTTATATTTGAGGTACATCGTTACAACTTGATCGAGCAAAGAGTGATCATGTATTGCCTCCACATCCATTAAAAAAAATGCTCAAAAAAGAAAAGAGCCGAAAAAAAAAAAAAAAAAAAAAGCCATACAAAGGTATAGATGTGGGATGGCATTTTTCATTGCATTTGGACAGTGGGTAAGTTGTCGTGCTTCACAGAGTGTTTACTTTCTATCAAGGCATAAAGGTGAGTTGGTTCAACAATTTGTGCATCAATGTATGGTAATTTCCTCTGGAGCATTATGGGGAGTATTAATTGTTTGCAGTGCTTCACGACGTGTGTTAGGCTGGATTTTCAATTTTGGTCACTACATCCCGCCTTTACAGGGGGTGGTCTCATCGATTTGTCATCATCAGAGGATGATTTCTCATCGACAAAAGACTCTTCCTTCCGTCCATCAATCCAACGGTCTTCCATGAGTCTTCATTAGAAGCCGTTCATTCAATCATCAAATAAGTTTATGACGCCGTCTCTTGTGAGCGCGTCATTCTATTTGTGTATAATTTTGTTCAAATAAATCTGACTGGAATTTCTATCGGTCGTTCATTGTTTCAACGCCGTCCAAGAATTCCAAAAGTCCATTTTTTCTAGCCAATATGATGGTATCTCTTCAGTGGGATTTGACCATTCTACATAAATAACAAAAACTCACCCCAATGGTGGACCCATGTGGGCAGTTTCTCATCTGTCCTGTTGGACCTTCAGCATCGTATTGTCTATGGATTTATAAGTTTTGAGCTCAGTTATGGTTGTATCTACTTTAGCATTGGCAAATAGCTTGTCGAGACACATATGTACTGTCTAAGCGTCTCTAAGAGGGGAAAGCGTTATTTGGTGTTATGCTTAATTCTGATGTGGGGCGTCTCCTATAGGTTGCTTCTAGCGATGACCCAAGAGCCGTCTTTTTATCGATGTATGCCGTTGAAAACTTAAACTCTGGGGTAAAATTGCCATTGTCTTGATATCATGAATATGGGAGGCTCATTGTGAGTCCAGACCATTTTGAATATGCCTAAATCTGCTGGCGACAGTTCACCACATTAGGACCCTTTGTTTAAAATTGTAATTGGGTTTAGTTGTAAAGAAAAATGCAAAAATTGGATGGGATACCCATGTTTGCCCGTCACAAGGAAAGGACTGTGTTAGTCATTTGTTCAAGGTGTGATCTGTGTAATTTTGGCAAAGGATGCAAAGCATGTTGAGTCTATCCTCTATAGGACTGAAGAAACTTTCTCTCATCCTAGAGTGAGTCATGTCTGGAGAAAAGTAATTAAATCATTTCTCTTTGTTTTTTAGATTTGGGAGTAGCATTCGCTGATGAATGCAGTTTTCAAATCATTCGTTGCCTGTTTGTGTTTCCAGAAACTTCATTGGGATCTCCTGTTCTATGTGGCCAAGTTCATCAGATTCATTTTATCTTCCATGGGGGATTGAGCAAGTCATCCTCCTCATCTCATAGGATCCGGATTAGGGTACCCATTTGTTAGAGAATAATCTCTAATTATTTTGTCATTCTCCTGTGAGAAAGGAGATTTTCGTGTTGACGTTTGATTTGGTTGGTTTTCATATATGATCCAGTCGTGTGTGCTTTCAATTCTTGGGCATGATCTCCGTGTCCTCCTATTTGTTTTCATATGTGCCAAAGAGTGGTCTGTCGTGATATACAGACACTGGGGTATGGATGCATTCTTTTGAGAGAGTTAGATTTAATCATGCCCTCCTGAACCAAAGAGTGGTCAATCGTGATATACAGACACTGGGGTATGGATGCATTCTTTTCGAGGGAGTCAGATTCATATCATGTCATTCCCATCTGAACCAAAACGTGGTCTGTCATGATATACAGACATTGCGGTATGGGTGTGTCTTGTTAAGTGGAGTCAAACTCAAATCATGTTGCCTCAAGTATATATGTCGCCCTGCATGTTATTGCTAGACTTGCTTAAGCTCTAAGCAATCAATCTTGGAATCATAGACAATTTTGATTGGGAGAGCATCTCCGTTCAATCACCCTTCATATGCTTCTGTTTTTTCCTCCCGTCTGTTAGAGGGAACTTGTTTTCGTTTTGTACCTGTTGTTGTTTGATTGTTTAATCATAATCATTTGTATTTGGAAGATTGATCTAGTATTTCCTTAAGTCTCGTGGTTGGGAAATTCAACTAATGTTTTAAGAGAATCTTGATCTTGTTGCAAGGGCGCCTAGTTTGGGCCAAATTCATGTATTACTCAAATCTTGTGAAGGTGTGAAATTTCTGAGTAGCTTACATCATTGGATCATGGGCTTGATCTATATGTCTTTTGCTTACTTGCTGGGCTATTTTGTCAATTTGATCTGCCTCTATGGTTAATTGAAGAATCTGTCAATTTTGGTGTCTCCTGCTCCTGATTAGGACGAGCGAGCCATCGTGGTTCTATTTAGAGCTTCATCTGTATCCCTTCTGAACCATGTTCGAGAACCTTAGGGTCATCCTGGTTGTGTTTTGTTGTGTTAATGTTGCTTCTCCTTGAATGATGCTTACATTTCGTACTCAATGTGTTTTACTCTTGATGATGGCATTCAGTTTGAGGTTATTTTCATCTGTGAGTTTAGGCATTTGATTGCCAATTAATATTTAAATTTGACTTTGTTGTTGAGTTATCTCGTTGTGGTGTTGGTCTTAGTATACCTTGGGTTTAGTGGGCCTCAGACCTGATTGGTGGTTTTGGACACAACCCTCTTGTTTGTCACCTTTTGACATCTGTCGTTGCATTGTTTTGGTTGTTGCATTGGTTTTCGTTTACCTTGGGTTTAGTGGGCCTCAGACCTGATTAGTGGTTTTGGACACAACCCTCTTGTTTGTCACCTTTTGACATCTGTTGTTGCATTATTTTGGTTGTTGCATTGGTTTTCGTTTACCTTGGGTTTAGTGGGCCTCAGACCTGATTAGTGGTTTTGGACACAATCCTCTTGTTTATCACCTTTTGACGTCTGTCATTCCATTGTTTTGGTTATTGCATTGGTTTTTGTATACCTTGGGTTTAGTGGGCCTCATACCTGATTAGTGGTTTTGGACACAACCCTCTTGTTTGTCACCTTTTGACATCTGTCGTTGCATTGTTTTGGTTGTTGCATTGATTTTTGTATATCTTGGGTTTAGTGGGCCTCAGACCTGATTAGTGGTTTTGGACACAACCCTCTTGTTTGTCATTTTTTGACATCTGTCGTTGCATTGTTTTGGTTGTTGCATTGGTTTTCGTATATTTTGGGTTTTGTGGGCCTCTCGCCTGATCGATGGTTTTGGACACAACCCTCTTCTTTGTCAACTTTTGACATCTGTTGTTGCATTGTTTTTGTTGTTGTATTGGTTTTGATACACCTTGGGCTAGGACCTCACCCGGTTCAATGAGTAGTCGCATTTGGGGTTTGGTAGCAATTATTTTGTTGGCCCCCCTCCTTGTGCAATTGTCAAATGTGTTTATTTTGGGACTCGTTCCGTGTAGGTGCGAGAGAGTTTGCCTTGTTGGGGTTTGTTCTGCGACATGCAGGAAGACCCGCTTTATTTTGACTAGTCTTGAGGGTTACCAAGCCGAATTGGCTGCTACTCAAGAGAGTCTCGTCTTTCCGAGCGGTTCCGCAAAATGCGTGAAAGCTCGCCTTCGATTCTGACTTTGGGGCTCGTGTGTGCTAGGTGTCAGTTTCGCTTTTGAGATTTGATTCTTTTGTTCGGGAATAATCTCCCCGAGCGGTTCCGCGAAATGCGTGAAAGCTCTTCTTCGATTCTGACTTTGGGGCTCGCGTGTGCGAGGTGTCAGTTTCGCTTTTGAGATTTGATTCCTTTGTTCGGGAATAATCTCCCCGAGCGGTTTGAAATGCGTGAAAGCTCGCCTTTGATTCTGACTTTGGGGCTCGCGTGTGCGAGGTGTCAGTTTCGCTCCTGAGATTTGATTCCTTTGTTCGGGAATAATCTCCCCGAGTGGTTCTGCGAAATGCGTGAAAACTCGCCTTCGATTCTGACTTTGGGGCTCGCGTGTGCGAGGTGTCAGTTTCGCTTTTGAGATTCGATTCCTTTATTCGGGAATAATCTCCCCGAGCGGTTCTGCGAAATGCGTGAAAGCTCGCCTTCGATTCTGACTTTGGGGCTCCCGTGTGCGAGGTGTCAGTTTCGCTCTTGAGATTTGGTTCCTTTGTTCGGGAATAATCTCCCCGAGTGGTTCCGCAAAATGCGTGAAAGCTCGTCTTCGATTCTGACTTTAGGGCTCGCGTGTGCGAGGTGTCAGTTTCGCTTTTGAGATTTGATTCCTTTGTTCGGGAATAATCTCCCCGAGCGGTTCCGCGAAATGCGTGAAAGCTCGCCTTCGATTCTGACTTTGGGGCTCGCATGTGCGAGGTGTCAGTTTCGCTCTTGAGATTTGGTTCCTTTGTTCGGGAATAATCTCCCCGAGCGGTTCCGCAAAATGCGTGAAAGCTCGTCTTTGATTCTGACTTTGGGGCTCGCGTGTGCGAGGTGTCAGTTTCGCTTTTGAGATTTGATTCCTTTGTTCAGGAATAATCTCCTTGAGCGGTTTCGTGAAATGCGTGAAAGCTCGTCTTCGATTCTGACTTTGGGGCTCGCGTGTGCGAGGTGTCAGTTTCGCTCTTGAGATTTGATTCCTTTGTTCGGGAATAATCTCCCTGAGCGGTTCTGCGAAATGCGTGAAAGCTCATCTTTGTTTTTTTCGAGTTCGTTTTGAGAGTCCCAAGGTCGCCATGACCACTACTCAAGAAAACCCGTGTTTTGTTTTACTTAGCTTTCCAATAATGGTTGTGGCAAAACTGGGGTTTTCTTGTCTTCAACCTCGATTAATGTAATCTCGTATGAAGAGGGTATCTGTCAGCACCCTAGTTTTGCCATTATCCTTAAAAAATAAAATATTTTTTAATGGGAAATCAGATGTTATTAATTAGTGTTTAAAAAAAAATCGGCAAATCCGTACTATCCCCAAAAAAGGGAATCAGAGCTTAAAAGAAAAAAAAAAGAAAGCAGAAAGCAAAAAAGCAAAAAGCAAAAAAAATAAAATAAAATAAAAAAATAAAAAAAATCGGTAAAATCCGTCTTATCCCCAAAAGAGGGGATCAGAGCCCAAAAAGAGAAAAAAAAAAAAGAAGGCAAAAGAAGAGAGAAAGCAGGGAAGAAGGAAAGAGGAGAAACGGTGAGGGAGAGTTGCAGGGGAAGAGGGTGAGGTGTACCTCACCCCTCCTCCCCGAATTCTTCCCAAAACCAGCCAGGTTTCCCGGCCTCAATCCCCACCCCCCTTCTTGTGAATATAAGGAGCAGCCAGCGGCTGCTCCGAAAGGAGAGAGGAGGAAAAACGAAGAAAAAAAAAACAGAAAAAAAAAACAGAGGGAAAGAAGAAAGAAGAGAGAAGGAGAAGGAGGAAGAAGAAGGAAGAAAGAAGGGAGAAGAAAGGAGAGAAGGGAGAAGAAAGAGAGAGGGGGGGAAAGGAGAAGAAGCAGCGGCAGCAGAGCTGCCGCCGTCGAGAGAAGGAGCAGCTCTGTTGCTGCTCCAGAAGAAAAAAAAAAAAGGAAAGAAGGGAGAAGAAAGAAGAGAAGGAGGGAGGAAGAAAGAGGGGAGAGAGAGAGCAGCAAGAGGAAGAGAAGTAGAAGGAGGGAGAAAGCAGCGGCAGCATCTCAGCAACCGCCGCCGTGAAGGAACGGCCCCCCTCCCTCTCCTTGCCGGCGAACTCGGTCGACAGGTGAGTTCGTTAATTATTATTATTATTTTTTTTTGTTTGGTTTTACTTTATCTTCTTCATTAAATCTATTACAGGGATTTGATTTTGTTCATTCCCATTGGGTATTCTCAGCAGCTTGGTTTCATTAGAGAATGAACTTTATTGTAATTTGTATTTTATTATTGAAATGGGTAAGCTATCTGAATATGTTTAGGTTAGTGTTAATTTTGTTGTTTTAGGATAATTCTTTTTTTGTCATCTTCTTGCCTCCTCCACAATATCACCTGTTTATCTCCCTTCGTGTTTCTATCTTGGTAAAGGGGTTGTAGTATGGTATCTCCTTCTTTCTTTGAATTTTACCCCATGTATGTATCCTAGTCCTCCCTTATAGCTATTTACATTCTGAGGGTTTGAGTTTTGTAAGGTGCAGGGTAGGCTGGCTTTGTTTTCTCTTTGTCAGACTAAGCCTAGGAAGATTTGGGTTTTATGTTACTTTAGGTAGGTTTAGTGTGGGTTTAGTTTTGGTTCGGTTTAAGGGTAGGTCAAGATTGGTTTAGGGCTGGTTAAGGTCAACCCAAATTCTTGTTTTCAAGCATGGTTTAGTTTGTTCTGGGCTGGTTCGGGCCAGCCTATGTTCTGTGTTTAGATTCTGTTTTTTATTTGGTTCTGGGCTGATTCGTGCCAGCCCAGATTCTGGTTCAGGTTGGTTCATGTGGGTTTGGATTGGTTTGTTTAGGCTATGTTAGTTTAAGTTAATCTAGGTTTAGGTACATGTTGGTCTGGTCCAGTTTGGTTTGGTCTAGTATGGTTTGGGTTTGATTTAGGAAGTTTGGTTCTAAATCGGTTCAAATTAATAGGTTTAGTCTTGAGGGTCTAGTTTGGTTCGAATGGGTTCAGTCTAGGTTAGAGTTGGGCTTATGTCTGGTTCAGTTACATATACCCAAATCTAGTTTGGTTTAGCTGAATTTAGTTTATTTTTTATGGTCTTATTGGGTTTGATCCAACATTCTTGGTTGGTTTGATCATATTGAAGCTATTTCTATCACATGCTTAAAGGCCGTTTCAGTATCATGTCATATCTACATGCTTACCACTACTTTCATCTAGTTAAGTCTGCCCATGCTTACTATATTTTAATTACCTTTCAAAGTGTCCATGTTTAAAGGGTATCATAATATGCTGACTTAGAAATCTGATGTGGTGCATGAAATATTTTATTGTGAGAGGCACTTTAATTCCATGATTAGATGATTTCACTCATATCTAGATCAAGTGAATTAATGTATATCTCTTTGCATGCTTAACTTTGTTAAATTCATATTGCAAAATACCACCCTCCCCAAGTGATGTATCCCATTTGAACATCCATTTTATAATAGATGCATGTTAAGATGCTATATCCCCGCAATGTGATTGGCTAGGGGACTCCAATGAGTTTGACCTATTGTGGGCCCATTTAGAATGAGCCCACCCAACCCTAGGATTGGATCCAATAGTGTGGAAAGTCGTTGTATAAAAAATGTATAGTAATGAAAGATGTGCGATTGGGTAGATGTACGCATAAGATTGGTGGTCTGACGGACGGTCCACCTGGGCATCCCGAATGTGGGATATGAGTGAGATTTAGTGTACCCCGTGTGTGGGGAGCTGAGGCATTTGGCCTTTCCTGAGTGTTGCCACGCGTGTCCATGGCTCGTCAATCCTTGGGAACTACGCTTGACCTGATTCTCGAGAGACAGAGGTCTCGAGAGGTACGTAGGCTGCGGGGGAGTTTGGTCGCTCCACGCTCGGTCAAATTGAGGTAAGTTCCATGTATTATGGGATTACCTCAGCGAAGGGATTTCCCTGTGGAAGGGAATACCTGTACACCGAGATGGGTTCCACTGTTGTGGGAACATCTCATCCTTCGGATGTGTTCCAATATTTTGGGAGCATCATTTCCACACACACACTCAAATTGAGGTAAGTTCCATGTATTATGGGATTACCTCGCCGAGGGGACTTCCTTGTGATAGGGAGTACCTCAACACTGAGATGGGTTCCACTGTTGTGGGGACATCTCTCACCATTGGATGTGTTCCATGATTATGGGAGCGTCCATCGCTTGGGATGCGTTCCAACATTTTGGAAGCATCCCTCTTCTCTTGCACACACTTGGTACATACACACCTGCCCGAACTACGTTTGGCCTGATTCCCACCGCACAGGGATACGTAGGCGGCCTGGGAATTTCCCAGACCTCGGTCATATGTTATATATCTTTTTTTCCTTTCTTTTGATGTATGATTAAGCTATTCTTTTAATTCTTTAATTCATTTTGTAATTATTTTCTTGTCTAATTTGTTTAATTTCAGCTTATGCCATGCCTAGTTAGCAAAGAACTAGAAATTAACTTAGGATTCCCCCTTCTACCTTGTAATGTATTTAAATAGCCCCAAGCATTCATAAACTGTAGGAAATGATAGGATTTAGGGAGACCGGTTTAACCGGGCGAGTTGGGTGCCTAACACCTTCCCAACTCGTAATTTGGCACTTACCCGCCTCTGGTTAGACAAGATAGCCGTTCCATTTGCGTGAGTCATTAGTGTTCCTCCATTTAGGGACATCATTTATAGGTCCTAGACCTTATCTAGGTGGCGACTCCAGTCTTCATACCCTCCACTGGCATGAGTGGATGGGATCTGAAAGTGAGAACTTTCCAGATCCCAGTTTGAGTGTAATGAGGGTAGACAACTTTAACTATATGAAAATTCAATTTTAAAATGAGGATAAATCTAAATTGAAAATTTCAATTCAAGAAGATTGATTTTTTCCCATGTCCTCACACTATCCACTGTCGCACATCGACCAGTTGATTGACACTACAGCTGGAAACGACCAGCTCAATTTACTTAATGCGTACTCAGGGTACAATCAGATCATGATGAGGAAGTCAGACGAGGAGTGCACCTTCTTCATTACTAACCAGGGGTTTTTTTGCTATACGGTCATGCCTTTTTGGCCTAAGGAATGCAGCGGCCACCTATCAAAGGTTGGTGAACAAAATATTCAGAGATCAGATCGACAGAAACATGGAGGTATATGTCGACGACTTCCTAGTCAAGAGCCAGCAAGCCGACCACCACCTAGCCGACCTGGGTGAAGCATTCCAAGTCCTTCGCAAGTACAACATAATTGTCACACCCCAATCTGAACCAACCAGAATGGTGTGATGAACCATCTATGATCCAACAGTTCAACCAAGATCTCGAATAGGCCGTGTCCATTTGTTTAAACCAGATACAACGATAACCATAAGAGAGTAAATAAACAATAGCGGAAGTCTTTAATATTAATGAACTGAGTATCTAACAGTGATAACATAATTAATAATCCAATTATCTCCAAATAACAAATGACATAAAAATAAATTAATCAACTATATTTTCTGATAATCCAACAACTAAATCTAATCGAAAACACATGAGTTACACTCGCACGATGAATCATGCATCTCCACCATAACTTCCATGTCAATCGCAGTAACATGCCCGTACATTGGTGCATTCATATAATCTTCCACAGTAGGACCAACATCATCAACTAAAAATATTCAATGTCGAAAGGGTGAGCACACATCACGGCTTAGTTAGCAAACAAAACAATACAACAAATATATGCATGCATTCAATTCATATCTTTGGTTTGATTCATAAGTTTATGATGTGCAATAGAAAGGATTGGTGACCGCCACACCTCTATACACGAGTGTGTGAAGCTGCCCAATGGATCAAACACCATTGCCGTCCCACATGCACCCATCATGGAATAGAGATAGAGCTAAAGTGCCCGGATCAAACACCGCATACCACTTTCCCTGATGCCCTACCCATACCAACACGTAAGCCCCTATTGGAAGGGCTTGCAAACTAGGATCGCAACTAACCAATCCTAATGTCAAACAGTGTATCTAAGGCCTCACCCCCGCATCTCTTAATACGTCCATAGAGATAGAGCTAAGGCCCCCTGGCAGAGTTAGAGACTACACGGTCCAAGACCACCTCCCCTGATGCCCTACGATGTAATAGTTCTGCTAAGTAATGGCGATACGACAATGTTAGTGGGCAAGACTTGAGTAGAGATAGAGCTAGAGTTTGGTGACCAAGATGAACCACAATGCCACGTCCTCCCCCTGATGCTCTACTCGCATCAAGCACACTAACCACACACATACATTCACATGCCTATTCTTAACATCATCATCATCATGATGTTATAAATATACAAAATATGCATGAACAGTAATAATAGGAATATTGGATGACATGTGAAATGCACATTACAAGCATACAAGCATGGAATCATGGCATTGGACTTAATAAGTAAAACAGTTTATTATTAGCCAATTAATTTACAACTTGTTCCCTCACCTTTGGTCGATTGTAGTTCCTCGTTCAAGGTTTGTAAATCTCTTTTAGACCACTTGGAAACCTAACAAGTTTATAGATTTTAAATTAAAATTTATTTCCAGCAATTCAGACTAACAGAAACTGAGTGGTTGTAGGTGTGGCAGCACCTGTGGTCTCAGTTTCTACGACCACAGGGTGTGTGGTCGCAAGATGTGGTCCCATATCATGCGACCACACATGCAACCACACCCTCCCTGAAACTTGCCGAGGGTATGTGGTCGATCATGTGTCTCTCGTGTGGTCCATAAGATACGACCACACATGCGATCACACATGTGATGGTCGAGTTTTAACTCCCAATTCGATTCCTTCATGTTTTCATTCCTTGGCTTATCATCATGATCCTTCTTGTGATTGTTCTATGGCTTAAAACTAGTAGTTTTACACAATCCATCATCCTAATAGATTTCTTCCATGGATCTCTTAGAATTTATCCAAGGATTTATGATTGGGTCTCACTTTGAATCCCTATTCTCCTTCATGATCTATTCTAGGCATTTAATTGATATGGGGAATGTTTTCATACCTTAAACTTATTGAAGATTCAGGGTTCTCTCTGAATTTCCTCCTCTTAATCTTCCTATTCAATTCTCCTTCTCTTCCTCCTCTTCTTTTTCTCTCTCATTCAGTTTGAGTTTAAAAGGAGGAAAGGGGCTAAGGGACGTCCTATATATAAAGGAAAACCCTCTATATAAAGCCCTACATAGACTAGGAAAGAACCCCCTTCGGATTAGGATGGTTTTCTAATCACGGAGTCTGATTGGTTTCGCGTGGTCACAGAACGCATCAACCACACAGTAAAAAACTTGCGACCACACGACCCAAATTTCTGTGGTCGCTTTAATCTGAGGTATGGTCGACCACACCTATTTAGGTATGCGACCACACTCCTAATTGACTATTTTTGGGTTCAATTTCATTCCTGGTGTAGTGATTTCTTCACGCACTTGGTCCGCTTGACCCGACCATGATAGGAAGACCAGATACAAGGTGGTAAAATCGGTTAGAACAATACGGGTCTTATAACTCCCCCCTCTTATTATAAATTTTATCCTCGAAATTTGCACATATCTTTCGAGTTGAAAAGGTGAGGATATTGCTTTCGCATGGCATTCTCTTTTTCCCATGTGATCTCTTCTGCATCTTGGCTTCTCCAAGTAACCTTAACATAATGAATGTCACGGTTGCATAGACGTTGAACCTTTCAGCTGGTAATTTCAGTTGGTGCTACTTTGAATGTTAAATCATCAGTTACACCCGGTGGATCCACTGTGATAACGTGTGTTGGATCTCTGACGTACTTCTTTAGTAATGAGATATGAAATACATTATCCACACTTGACATAGATGGGGGTTGTAAGACCCGCACTCTGTAAACCCGGTTTTAACCTTGGTTTTGTGTCGTAGCAGGTCTTCCGATCATCACCAGGCCAGACGGGACGAGCGGATGACAAACAGGTACGAAATCGGATCAAAGACGGTTAATTAATCATCATTTTATGTTGACCGGTCGATGGTACCGGTCTTGGTACCGGTCGACCAGTCAGCTCTGCGCAGCTGAGTGCGGAGATCCAGAAATTGACTTCTGAGGGTCCCACTTTCCTGATTTCAAATCCTAAGTCTTTCCTGATCCTAATAGGGTTACTAAAACCTAATTCTATCCTATAAATACACCCTTAAACCTCCTCAAATCCTTTCCATTATCTCTCATAAACCTTAGAGAAGAGAAGGAGGTTGGAAAGGAGAAGGAGCTAGGAAGAAGAAGAAGGTGCCGCCATTACCGTTCGACGACGCTCATGTTACGCCAGTCAACGGTAAGTGTTTTAATCATTCTTCTTACTGTATGACTTTAGGTTAGTTGTGTGGGTGGATCAATACCATGCAAGTAGGTATTGATCTAAAACCCTAAATTGGCCAATAAACCCTAAGTTGCCGTCAAACCTTAGATTCGAGTTCCGAGATGATATTCATCGAAACGAGACTTGAATGAGTTGGGGATAACTCTAACTCAATGATTAGACTTAGAATGGATAGGAGAAACCCTGGAAACCCATGGAGGATGATCGACGGCAGTCGAAAAAAACCGAAGTATGGTCTTCCAGAGACATACCGATCGACTATACCGGTTGCACACAGTGCGGCCGGTATGTGCCACCGGTACCTTCCGGGAGGCTGGTCGACCATACCGGTCGCCAGTCTTCCCCACAGAGCTGCGACCGGTACATGCCACCGGTCAGCTCTGTGAGGGTATTTTGTAACTTTGTTGGTTTCCAACCAACATGAAACTCTAAGGAAACTATTCTAATGAAACCCTAATAATATTGTAGGACTTTGTGACTTCCCGTTTGGATCTTGCGACGTGGAGCAAGCTAACAAACGAGCGTCAGGTAAGGGAATCTGACCTAAACCTAATAATTAATGGACAGTAAATCATTGTTAACCACCTGATTATATCTAATGTGATGTTTGTTCATATTCACATGCCATCTTTTAATTTAAGTTATTATTACTGTTCATGCATTGTTAGGATGTGATTGTTAAACATGTGATTGTTTTTGTTAGTGTGTGGAGTGGGGCATGGGCCTGAGATCGCTCCTCACACTAGCACTTTTTATAGTATTCTATCTTAACATGCTTGGTACGGGTGGGGCATCAGGGGAAGGTCGTGGTTCGGTGGTCTCCGATGTTGATGCTGGCCTAGCCATGGTTATGTGACACTGTGGTCTCCGAGGTCGACGCTAGCTTGTCCGTGATGCTTTAGCTCTATCTCTATGCTGTAGGGAGTTATTTTGGGATATGGTCTACCTACGTATTGTTTTTATCCTAGTGGGTTAGTTGCGGATAGGGCATCAGGGGAGGTGTGGGAATGCCTTAGCTCTATCTCTATGCCATAGACAACTGTGCTGGGATAGAGCTTACATTGATGACATATAGGATTGGTTAGTTGCGAGCCCAGTTTGTGAGCCCTGGCCAGTAGTGGCTTAGGTACTGGTATGGGTAGAGCATCAGGGGAGGTACGGGGGTATCTTAGCTCTATCTTTATTCCATGATGGGTGCATGTAGGCCAATGGGGGTGTGATCCATGAGGTGCCACACACTCGTGTATAGAGGTGCGGGGGCCACCAAACCTTTCTATAGCACATTGCAAACTTAAAACCAGACCACAGCATAAAATGATTGTTACTCATGCATAATATTGTGAAATTTTTTGATTATCTTACTGAGCTAAGTTGTGAGCTCACCCTTTGTATATACATTGTTTTTAGATGTTGATGCAGGTTACATGGTGGATGACTATATGAACGCTCCGGCGTATAGTGATGTTGCTCTTTTGGGTGTACAGGCAGGAGAGGACGAGCATGACGCTTCATGCGAGTGCCCTTTCTGCGTGTACCTGTGATCGGATTTTGTTTATTCATTTCAGTTATTTTCATTTGATATTAAAGAGATGTAAAAGATATTTATTTTATGTTTGGATTTGAATAATTGGATACTTATTTAATTTATCAATAGATACTCAGTTCATTCTATTTTAAAGACTTCCGCTGTACTATTATATTCTGATTGTGGTTATGTGTGATGGTTTGTATGGGTGGACACGGCCTATTCGAGATCCTGGTGTGAACCGTTGGTTCAATGACGGTTTACTCACACCATTCTGGTTGGATCAGAATTGGGGTCTGACAGGGGTAGTGCTAACTGATATGCCACTTTTTCACATTTAGCTAGAATCTCATATGGCCTGATATATCTTGGACTTAGCTTCCCTTTCTGTCCTAATCGTTTTAAGCCTCGCCTAGGTGATACTTTCAAGAATACCTTATCACCTATGACGAATTCAAGGTCTCGATGTCGATTATCTGCATATTATTTTTGACGATTCTGAGCTATTCTAACTCTCTCCTTGATAATGTCGACTACTCGACAAGTCTCTTCAACAAACTCTGGTCCAACAATACTCCGTTCCCTAAATTCATTCCAAAATAAAGGAGTTCGACACTTCCTACCATACAGTACTTCATAGGGTGACATCTATATAGTAGCCTGATAGCTGTTGTTATAGGAAAACTCGATCAATGGTATTTTCTCATCCCATGATCCTTTAAAATCAATAATACAGGCTCGAAGCATGTCTTCTAAAATCTGAATGGTACGCTCCGACTGTCCATCTGTCTGAGGATGGAATGCAGTACTGAACTTCAATATTGTACCCATAGCCTTCTCTAATCCTTTCCAAAACTTTGAGGTAAAGCGTTGGTCTTTGTCGGACACAATGCTTTTAGGAACACCATGTAATCTGACAATATTATCCACATATAGCTTGGCTAACCTCTTTAGAGTATACTGAGGTCGTATAGCTATGAAATGAGCTGTCTTGCTCAAACGATCCACAACCACCCAGACCGCATCAACTACTCTGGGTCAATGGTAACCCGGTGACAAAGTTCTTAATGATGCAATCCCATTTCAATGCTGGTTCAGGTAGTGGTTGCAACAATCCTGCAGTTCTTTGCCTTTCAACCTTTACCTTCTGACAATTTAGGCATTGAGACATAAATTTAGCTACATCCGCCTTCATTCCTCTCCACGAATACAACTTCTTCAAATCATGATACATCTTCGTACTTCCAGGTTGTAAGGAATAAGCGGTGGTGTGAGCTTCCTTCATTAGCCTATGTCTAATATCCAAGCCTTTATTTTTAGGAACACATACTCTTCCTTTGTATTTTAGTACCTTTTCAACGTCCAAGGTAAACTCAGGAGTAGTCCTACCTTCTTCGATGTCATCTTGCACCGTTCTTAGATAAGGGTCTGATTTAATAGCGGCATTCACTTCGTCTAATATATCAGGTATGATCTTCAATGTGTTAAACATATTTAGAAACCGATGAATAAACCCTTGGTTGGTTGATCCACCCGGTGTATCTATCATGAACTTCTCATTACCATGATTGAATACTTTTTTGATAATATACATTGCCGCATTCGTCTTAACTTCTCCCTGAGATTTTGTCATTGTTTTTCTGCTTAATGCATCAGCAACTACATTAGCCTTTCCTGGATGATACTGGATATTGCAATCACAATCCTTCAATAGTTCCAGCCATCTTCTTTGTCTCATGTTCAACTCCTTCTGATTAAAAAGATAAGTGAAACTCTTATGATCTGATTTAATCTGAAATTTCTCTCCATACAAATAATGTCTCCATATCTTGATAGCATGTACTACTGTTGTTAATTCCAAGTCATGAGTGGGATAGTTCTTCTCATGGGTCTTCAGTTGTCTTGATGCATACACAACTACTTGTTCTCCTTGCATAAGCACACATCCTAAACCCAACCCAGACGCATCAATGTACAATGTAAAGGGTTGTCCTAGGATAGGAATAGTCAAGATGGGAGTGGATATCAATCTAACTTTCAATGTTTGAAAACCTTCCTCACATTTGTCAGTCCAAACAAACTTTTCTCCTTTCTTAATCAAACTGATAAGAGGTACGACGATTATAGAGTAATCCTCCACAAAATTTTGCAACACTCTTAGGTGCTTCCCACTTCACAATGACTTCAATCTTGCTAGGATCTACTTTAATTCCCTCAACAGATACAACATGGCCTAAGAAAGTGACTTCATTTAGTCAAAACTCACACTTTGTAAATTTGGTGTAAAGCTTCTCATTTCTTAATCGCTGCAGAGCGGCTCTTAGATTCGTGACATGAGTTTCTTTGTCCTTAGAGTAGACTAATATATCATTAATAAACACAATGACTGACGTATTCAACATATCATGGAATACTCGATTTATGAGTTCCATAAAAGTTGCGGGTGCGTTAGTTAATCCAAAAGAAATAACTAAAAATTCATAATGTCCACATCTTGTTATGAATGCTGTTTCTGGAATATCACCTTCCTTGATCTTCAACTGATGGTATCCTAACCGAAGATCAATCTTGGAGACACCTTGGCACCTTGCAACTAATCGAACAAGTCATCGATCTGAGGCAATGGGTACCAATTCTTGATTGTAAGCTTATTCAATTCTCAATAGTCTATACACAGTTGAATGCTACCGTCCTTCTTTTTCACAAACAATACTGGTGCTCCCCATGTTGATATGCTCGGTCTGATATAACCCTTATCCAGTAATTCCTATAATTGTACCTTCAGTTCCTTTAGTTCAGTAGGAGCCATTCGATAGGGTGCTTTAGATACTGGTGCGGCTTCGGGTATAAGATCTATAACGAACTCTGTCGCTCGGTCGAGTGGTAGTCCTGGTAGTTCATCAAGAAATACATCCAGAAAGTCATGCACAACATTAATATCCTCTACTTGTGGTGCTTCCTTGGTGAGATCAACCACATATACTAGATACCCAACTCTTCCATTCTCGAGGTATTTTCTAGCCTTTAATGCAAAGAGAATGAGTTTTCATTTACGGGGAAGTTTATTCCCACAAAACTAAACTCTGCTCCTTCTTAGTCTTTAAATGACAATTTCTTTTTTGCACATAATAGGTTTGCAGAATACTGAGCTAACCAATCCATTCCCAAGATAACGTCAAAGTTTGCCATCTTGAGTTGAATTAAGGTTGCATCCAAAATCTTCTTGCCGATAAGAACTGGACATGGTCCATAACCATTTTCTAGTTCCACTTCTAATCCCATAGGTGATCGTACAAGCAATTTGTAGTCTAAGGATCTGAGGGATAGATTTAGCTTCTTTCTAAATCACATAGATATAAAAGAATGAATAGTTCCTGAATCAAAGATTACTCTGGTGGGTAGGCCATTAATAGATACAATACTTGTGATTTGTTTTAATTTAGTCTATATGCTCACACAAGGTAATACAAAATGAAAGGTTCAAGTCATACCTATGACTACATCAGGCGATGCGACAACATCCTCAGATGTAACTGCATAAACCTTTCCTTGTTGTAGCTGCTTCCTGGGCTTAGGAGTTGAATAATGTCCAATTTTATTACAGTTAAAGCATTTTAGTCCCTCACTATTTTGCTTCTGTTGAGGTTAGATTGTAGGAGTAGTCTTGGTTGCAGCATTTAAGCCTTAAGTACAGTAGAGTTTCAAGGTCTTTGTGTTCCTTCGGTTATATGAATTTTCATTAGGCCTTTTGATACCTCTATTCTGAGCAAAGTAACTTTCTCTCTGGCTCAATTCTAGTACTCGAGCAATCTGTACCGCTTTATTATAAACATTCTTTTCCAGTCCCAATACATGCTCACGGATACTTCCCCTTAGTCCCATGACGAACCTTCAGGTTTTGGTATTTTCCCCCTGCATGCTAGAGGGAGCAAAGAAAAATAGCTCTTCATAACACTGTTGATACACATCCACCATCATCTGTCCCTGATACAGACTCAGAAACTCTCTTTCCATCGCATCTCTGAAACTTCTAGGAAAATACTTCTCGAAGAATGCTTCTTTATAGATAGCCCAGGTCAATTGGGCGTTCTTTGTTAACTAATAACTTCGAGTAGACTTCCACTAATGGTGTGCATCGCCCTTCAGCATAAATGTGGCACATAGCACTTTTTCCTCTTCATTAACAGTCATCATCATGAAGTTCCTTTCCATCTCGTCGATCTAGTGAGCTGGCCACAAAGGATCCGCTGGCTTGCCGTTATACTCCTTAGGCTTTATCTTTAGAAAATGCTTGATCAGTTAAAGATGGTCTAACTGATACTGAGCATATGCTCCATATATAGGTGGTTGATACTGGTAATTGCCTTGGTTGAATATGCCTTGAGCTACTTCAGGGTTTTGTACATGTGCTTGCACAAATGGCATTTGAGGTGCTTGAGGTACTGTGATGTTCATAGTCGATGCTTGGCGCACGGTGTTGCTACCCCTTGGTACGGTACTAGCTTGTCTTGCCGGTAAAGGTATAGTATTTGCAGCTGGAAAAGTCATTCCCATATGTGAGGACAAAGATCGTAACTTATTTTGGAAGTCACCACCTAGAGTAAGGTCTAGGACCTTAGAAATGTGAAATCTCACCCTAAGGTAAGACTTCGATTGACTCATGACCCTTAGATTGGATTTCGGGTCCATCAGAGATTGGGTAAGCATCGGTTATGATTATGGGAAGGGGTTAGGCAGCCAAACCACCCGATCAAAATCGGTATCCTATACCTTTCCTATGCTAAACTATATCTATTAAACCGAACCAAACCAAGTGGTTTGATATCATTGAACCGAATCTGTATCCATCACATTGCCTACGTATCATGAAATTTTTCTAAAAATCAGGTTCACCATTATAGTTCAGGTGTAATTAAAGATTGTGGCCGTGATTTATGCTTGTGCATGATTAAGTTCATTCTTCAAGTAGAAGTTTATGCTTGAGAGGTTGAGAAACCCAATGGGTTAGGATCTGGATAATCCATGCAAACTGATAGATAGTCCTAGTAGATCTAAGAATGGATAACCCTTTCTGGGTTGGAATGTGGATAATCCTATCTGGGTCAAAAAGTGGGTAAATATCCTAGTGGATCTATGGATAGTCCAAGTGGACTAAGATGTGGATCCAAATTTGGGATTCTCCCAAATAGCCTATGTATCCTAGGGTTTGCCCTAGGAATTAGAATCCGCATAGTTTGAACTTTCTTGAAATTGATGGGTATCCTAGTGGATCTATGGATAGTCCGAGTGGACTAAGGTTTTGATCCGAATTTGGGTTTCTCTCAAATAGCCTACATATTCTAGGGTTTGTCCTAGGAATCAGAATCCACATAGTTCGAACTGGTTTGAAGTAGACGGGTATCCCAGTGGATCTATGGATAGTCCGAGTGAACTAAGGTTTGGATCCGAATTTGGGTTTCTCCCAAATAGCCTACTATCCTAGGGTTGGCCCTCGGAATCAGAATCCATGTATGTAAGACCCGTATCAAACTAACCCGGTCTTACAACCTTGAACCAGGTCTACCCATCATGGTCGAGCCAAATAGATCAAGTGCATGAGGGAGATCACGATCCCAGGTATTAAACTGACCCAAAAACACTAAAATAAGGGGGAGAGTCGCATACCCAGCAAGGCAGGGTCAGACCCCCCCAGTATAAAAGTCAGACCCTGAGTTTTTAATCGGGGGTCGGACATTTTAGAACCAGGGGTCGACGGGATCTCCGACCCCCTCATCGACCCCCAGTCTGCCGACAGAAACCGTGAATTATGAACTTTCCAAATTTTAATGGGATTCTTTCCTAATCTCAATGGGACTTATTTTGAAAGTTTTTACTCTATAAATAGGATGTCCCTAAGCCTCTTTCACTCCTTTTAAAACCCTAATTGGATTGAGAAAAAGAGAAGAGAAGGAGGAGAGAAAGAGAAGAGAAGGCTTCAGAGAAACAAGCCTAATTCTTCTCAGGTATGCATACTATCTCCATTTAATTCTAAAGACCTTAGAATAGATAGTGAAGAAAGTATGATCTAGGAGAAACCCAAATCATCCACCCATGGTTAGGTTTCAATGGAAAATCATGGGGGAGATCATTAAAAGCATGTAGGTGAATAAACTATAGTTCTAAACCATAGAACATGTATGAAATGGATTGTAGAAGCAAGCCATAGGACCCAAACATGAAATAATGGAATGTAGGATGAAAATTCCACTAAACCCACGGGGGGTCACACAGGGGGTCGATGGCCAATCGACCCTACCAGACCCTAACAATCGACCCCTAGTATTCGAAAAGTCCAGAATCTGGGTGGTAGCACCAAGGGTCGATGGAACCTCCGACCCTGGCATCGACCCCCAGTTAACAGCATGCTTTTTAAAATCTGAATTAATTCTAATTAAAATCTATCGACTTGATTAGGTCTTATAGTGATATAATAGGGATATTTACTTTATTCTTAAAGCTTGAGAGGGGATCTACGATCAAGCAAAGGTGAGGGAACAAGACCTAAACTAATTGATTAATAATAAACTATTTTATCCTTGAGTCCAATGCCATGATTGATTCTATGCGTGTATGCTTGTTATGTGCATTAAACATGTCATCCAATATTTCTATTATTACTGTTCATGCATATTTAAATTATTATTTATAACATGATGATGATGATGATTATAGAAATAAGCATGTGAATGCATGTGTGTGGTTGGTGTGCTTGATGCGAGCGAGTATCAGGGGGGTGTCATAGGCTAGGCCTCAATACTCTAGCTCAATCTCTAACTCAAGTCTTGACCACTGACATCGTCGTATCACCATTACCTTAGCAGAACTATTACATCGTAGTGTACGAGGGGAGGTGGTCTCGGACTGTGTAGTCTTTGACTCTGCCGGGGGGCCTTAGCCCCATCTCTATGGACGTATTGAGGGATGCTGGGGTGAGGCCTTGGATACACTATTTGGCATTAGGATTGGTTAGTTGCAAGCCCAATTTGCAAGCCCTCGCCAGTAGGGGCTTACGTGTTGGTATGGGTAGAGTATCAGGGGAAGTGTCATAGGCCGGGCCTCAGCACTTTAGCTCTATCTTTATTCCATGGTAGGGTGCATGTGGGACGACAATAAATGTTACCTTTGGGCGGCTTCACACACTCCTGTATAGAGGTGCGGCGGCCACCTATCCTTTCTATAGCACATTGCAAACTTATTTACCAGACTAAAGATATGAATTGAATGCATGCATATGTTTGTTGCATTGTTTTGTTTGCTCACTGAGCCATGATGTGTGCTCACCCTCTCGACGTTGAATATTTTTAGTTGATGATGCAGGTACCACTGTCGAAGATTATATGAGTGCTCCGATGTACGGGCGTGTTGCTGCAATGAAAGCCGAAGACTTAGAGGATACGCATGATCTCTCATGTGAGTGCAACTCATGCGTATTCGATTAGATTTTTGTTTGAATTATTAAGGGAATGTAATTGATACTTTATTTATTTATGTCTCAGTTGATACAACAATAACTTGATATTTTATTATGGTTATCACAGTTAGATTTCTCAGTTCATTTATTATTAAGACTTCTGCTATTGTGTATGAATTCTGATTATGGTTGTGGATGTGTATGGTTTCATTTTCAACGGACACAGCCTATTAGAGATCCTGGTTGAACCGTTGGTTTATTAACGGTTCATCACACCATTCTGAATAGTACAGAATTGGGGTGTGACAACTTGGTATTAAAGCATCTCAGGCCCTATCTATGAAACCCGTATACTTCCACAAAAGGTCGTGAACTGAGATAGGATAAAAATTTAAAAGATGTAATAATAACACATCATAAGCATCTATGTTGTTTGAGACAAAACTGAAAGAGAATAATGCTTCTATTAAATGGGAAACAAATTTTATATGCAACTAAAGGAAGAACAAACAATTATATATATATGATTAAAGTAGAGTATAATCCACAGCCCGGACAGTTACTTTGAATTACAAAAGAAAGATAAAAGAAATTCATCAAGAAGCTGGAGGTAATGGGGGAGGCGGTGCCTCACGGTCTCTATCTTAGTCCTCATCATAGACTCTAGTCAACCAGGCTATCTGAGTCTGGGTCGTTTGGAGACTAGCTGTGAGATCCACCACCCGCTAGTCAGTCACACGCTGAGCATCCCTAAGTTCTCCCACCCATTGATTCGACATGCACTGAGCAACCAGAAGCTCTCCCACCCGCTGATCGGACAAGCGCTAAGCCTCTAGATGCTCTCCCATCCTCAAGTCAGACATGCACTGAGCCTCTCGTATCTCGTTCAATATCCCCATCATGTCATCAAAAGGAGCATACGAAGGACCAGCTGCATGTGAAGGACCAGCTGAAAAAGACAAACCAGCTCCTGTAGTATGAGTAGGTGACGGAGGAGGTATGGCATCTACATCCATGTATAGTTGATTGTCATCATCCCCATGAACCCCTGCTCCAACGGCTGCTTCAGCGTCAGCCATCTCCATTCGAGTGTGAGGGCGCACCATCGCGTTCCTCTCCTCATCGTTAACCTGGGCATCCCGCATGCCCATCTTACAGATGGCCTCCCAATCCAGAGGTGATGAGAAGGATTTCTCCTGAATCTTCTCATCTAACAAATCAACCCCCAGGCGGGTAAGCAATGTAGTGATCATGCGTCCATAAAGAAGGTTGACAGTATGACTGGGCAACGTGGCACTGATCATCGCTTGCATGATGATATAGGGAAGGCAGACGGGCTGCCTAGTGCATATGCAGTACTGCAGATACTGGGTCAACTGGGAGTCCCTCTCGTAGTGTCCACTATGCGGTATCAGTTTGTGCTGAATGATCTTGCAGTACACCCATGGATCCAAAAGGCTATGGGCACAACATTAAAGTTTAGTATTGCATTCCATCCACAAACAGATGGACAGTCAGAGCGTACAATTCAGATTCTAGAAGATATGCTTCGAGCATGTATAATTGATTTTAAAGGATCATGGGATGAAAAGTTACCATTGATTGAGTTCGCTTATAACAATAGCTATCAGGCTACTATATAGATGTCACCCTATGAAGCATTGTATGGCAGGAACTGTCGAACTCCTTTGTTTTGGAATGAAGTTGGGGAATGTAGTATTGCTGGACTGGAATTTGTTGAAGAGACTTGTCGAGTGGTCGACATTATCAAGGAAAAAGTGAGAACAGCTCAGAATCGTCAGAAGCAATATGCAGAGACTCGACGTCGAGACCTTGAATTCATCGTGGGTGATAAAGTATTCTTAAAAGTATCGCCTATGCGAGGATTGAAACGGTTCGAACAAAAAGGGAAATTAAGTCCAAGATATGTCGGTCCATATGAGATTTTAGCTAAGCGTGGAAAAGTGGCTTACCAGTTAGCACTTCAACCATCTTTGTCAAGTGTGCATGACATATTTCATATTTCCTTATTGAAGAAGTATGTCAAGGATCCAACGCACGTTCCGACAGTAGATCTACCTGATTTGACTAATGATTTGACATTTGAAGTAACACCAACTGAAATCACCAACCGAATGGTTCAACGACAATGCAACCGTGATATCTATTATGTTAAGGTCACCTGGAGAAGTAGAGATATGGAAGAAATCACATGGGAAGAAGAGAATGCTATGCGAAAGCAATACCCTCATCTATTCGACTCGGAAGTTATGAACAATTTCGAGGATGAAATTTTTATAAGTTGGGGGGAGTTGTAAGACCCGTATCAAACTAACCCGGTCTTACCACCTTGAACCAGGTTTACCCATCATGGTCGAGCCAAATGGATCAAGTGTGTGAGGGAGATCACGATCCTAGGTATTAAACTGACCCAAAAACATTAAAATAAGGGAGAGGGTCACATACCCAGCAAGGCAGGGTCGGACCCCCCCCAGTATAAAAGTCAGACCCTGAGTTTTTAATAGGGGGTCAGACATTTTAGAACCAGGGTTCGACGGGATTTCCGACCCCCTCATCGACCCCCAGTCTGCCGACAGAAACTGTGAATTAAGAACTTTCCAAATTTCAATGGGATTCTTTCCTAAACTCAATAGGACTTATTTTGGGAGTTTCTACTCTATAAATAGGACGTCCCTAAGACTCTTTTACTCCTTTTAAAACCCTAATTGGATTGAGAGAAAGAGAAGAGAAGGAGGAGAGAAGAAAAGAGAAGGAAAGTGGAGAAGAAGATCAAAGAGAAGGCTTCAGAGAAACAAGCCTAATTCTTCTCAGGTATGGATACTATCTCCATGTAATTCTAAAGGCCTTAGAATAGATAGTGAATAAAGTATGATCTAGGAGAAACCCAAATCATCCACCCATGATTAGGTTTCAATGGAAAACCATGGGGGAGATCATTAAAACCATGTAGGTGAATAAACTATAGTTCTAAACCATAGAACATGTATGGAATGGATTGTAAAAGCAAGCCATAGGACCCAAACACGAAAGAATGGATTGTAGGATGAAAATTTGACTAAACCCACGGGGGGTCGCACAGGGGGTCGATGGCCAATCGACCCTACCAGACCCTAACAATGGACCCCCGGTGTTTGGGAAGTCCAGAATCTGGGTGGTATCACCTAGGGTCGATGGAACCTCCGACCCTGGCATCAACCCCCAGTTAACAACATGCTTTTTAAAATCAGAATTAATTCTAAATAAATTCTATCGACTTGATTAGGTCTTCTAGTGATATAATAGTGATATTTACTTGATTCTTAAAGCATTAGAGGGGATCTACGATCAAGCAAAGGTGAGGGAACAAGACCTAAACTAATTGATTAATAATAAATTATTTTATCCTTGAGTCCAATGCCATGATTGATTCTATGCGTGTATGCTTGTTATGTGCATTCAACATATCATCCAATATTTCTATTATTACTGTTCATGCATATTTAAATTATTGTTTATAACATGATGATGATGATGATAGGAATAAGCATGTGAATGTATGTGTGTGGTTGGTGTGCTTGATGCAAGCGAGTATCAGGGGGGGTGTCATAGGCTAGGCCTTAACACACTAGCTTTATCTCTAACTCAAGTCTTGACCACTAACATCATCGTATCTCCATTACCTTAGTAGAACTATTACATCTTAGTGTATGAGGGGAGGTGGTCTCGGACCGTATACTCTCTGACTCGGCTGGGGGGCCTTTGCCCTATCTCTATGGACGTATTGAGGGATGCTAGGGTGAGGCCTTGGATACACTGTTTGGTATTAGGATTGGTTAGTTGCGAGCCCAGTTTGCAAGCCCTCACCAGCAGGGGCTTATGTGTTGGTATGGGTAGAGTATCAGGGGAAGTGTCATAGGCCGGGCTTCAGCACTTTAGCTTTATCTCTATTCCATGGTAGGGTGCATGTGGGACGATAATAAATGTTACCTTTGGGAAGCTTCACACACTCGTGTATAGAGGTGCGGCAGCCACCTATCCTTTCTATAGCACATTGCAAACTTATTACCAGACCAAAGATATTAATTGAATGCATGCATATGTTTGTTGCATTGTTTTGTTTGCTCACTGAGCCATGATGTGTGCTCACCCTCTCGAAGTCAAATTTTTTTAGTTGATGATGCAGGTACCACGGTCGAAGATTATATGAGTGCTCCAGTGTACGGGCTTGTTGCTGCAATGAAAGCCGAAGACTTAGAGGACGCATGATCTCTAATGCGAGTGCAACTCATGCGTATTCGATTAGATTTTTGTTTGAATTATTAAGAAAATGTAATTGATACTTTATTTATTTATGTCTCAGTTGACACAACAATAACTTGATATTTTATTATGGTTATCACAGTTAGATTTCTCAGTTCATTTATTATTAAGACTTCCGCTATTGTATATTTATTCTGATTATGGTTGTGGATGTGTATGGTTTCATTTTCAACGGACACAGCCTATTAGAGATCCTGGTTGAACCGTTGGTTTATTAGCGGTTCATCACACCATTCTGAATAGTGCAGAATTGGGGTGTGACAACGTCGTTCAAAATGGATAACCAGTTCTAGGTTAGAATGTGAGAACCTGTTCTAGGTTTAGGGTTTAAAATCTATTCTAGGTTTAGGATTAAAAACCTATTCTAGGTTTAGGGTTTACTGAGAGGTCGAAATCATCCTGAATTACCCTTTTCATCCTAAGTTCTAATTTGAAAAGTTTGGCAAAATATTCTCTTTCATTATTAAAATTTTTATTATTCCCATTATTCCCTTCCCAAGAATCTGGATGTCTAAATGCACATCCCCATGCCTAATATGTTTACTAGGTGTACAGATATGGCAGTTCGACTAGGTTGTTCCATAAATTAAATTATTACAAAAAATAAAATATTCTAAGCATGGCATGTATGATATTTATGGTAAATGTCACAACATATAGTAAGATTATGAAAAGCTCCCTAATATGGCATGCATTACAAATAAGGCAAGAACCTAATATGGTAAGATCTAATATGCTAATCTAAGTATGACAAGACCTAATATGGCAAGATCTAATATGCATCTATATATCAATATGGTAAGTACCAATCATAGAATGCATATATAACATGAAATTTTTCAAAAAAAGGAAAGATCTTATATGATATTTTCCAAGCATAGTAAAACTTAAAAATGATAAGAAATTAGGATTTTGCTAAATATGATAAAAAATCTATTTGTTCTTCCAAATATAGCAACACATGGAATATGGAAAATATGGTATGCACAATCCAAACAACGTATATGAATGCTCCAAAATAGTCATTTATCCAAATATGGCAGAATTTAATCAATTTACATGTTACAATAAATAAGACATCAATGAAACCTTTTTTTAAAAGTGAAAAATCATTAAAAAAATATATGTTCATTGTTCTTTGAATAATTATAATTTTTATGAAGACATTTGGAAAGATTAATGACTCAAAACTGTCAAAATTGTTACACAAGGTTTCAGATAATGGACAAAGCTATGAACTGCATTCAGATTCTGTCACATTACACAAGAATGACCATAAATAGGCCTTCTGCAACTCAGATCATGCTCAACTTTTTTTTCATAGAAATACGACTTAATATATTATATTTCATCTGAAATGGTCGAATCCCAACAGAGAGCAAAAACTGGTCAATGATATGCCCTAAGACCGGACATGTGCACTTGTCAAATCTGTTCTAGATTTTTGACTAGTTGCACCATAAATTCCAAATAAAATTCTATACTTAATGAAAATTAAATCCAAATATATGTCTATGTAGATAACTATCTGATCTAAAATTGCATTAAGAAAAACAAGTTAAAATAACATATTTTCTTTGTGAAAAATGATTCTTTTCAATCATGCTAATCAGTACATCATGACAAATTCAAAATCAGAGTACTATGTACTTAAAAATTGATATTAATTCAATAAAAAAATAAAAAAAAATACAAAAATAGTGCAATTTTTTAGAAGACTTTTATATCTAAAAAATTCATATAAAGATGATTTTCTGACTATAGCCATAAGACCCTTGTCTAGAGATTTTCTGAAGGAGGATTGCATTACATCCGAGTAAAACAGAAATGTCAAAGATAAATTTTTTGATGTATTTTCTAAATTTCAAATGGAACAAAATTTGTAGGATAGTCTTCTAATATATCAGAGAGACTCCCATAAAAATATGGGCTTCAAAATCCAAGATAAACTACATGTGATGTACGTCCTAAGTTTGAACCCCAAAACTAGAAATTTCAGATTAGAATATCACTTTATGAAACTTGTAAAAAACATCAAACATCATCATATAGCATTCAAAACTTCATCATTGAATAGCTTAAACAAATTATCATTCATGAAAAATACTAGACATAGACATCCTAACATTAATAAGCATGTAATAGAGCATTCTTGATCGAGATTTCATGAAAATTAGTCTTTTTCAAGCAAAATTGGCATTCAAGCATTCTAATGACCTCTAAATTTGTTTAGGGTACTAACCTTGTATCGAATCAAGCGAAATCATCGGTGTAGGATGTCTGGAGATCGTATCAAGCTCTTTGAATGCGAATCATCTTGCTCCTTTTCTCTGCTTCTCTCTCTCATCTCTTTCTCTCTTTTCTTCTTTTTTTTTCTTTCTTCTCTCTTCTTCTTCTCCCTTTCTTTCTCCCCCTCTCACCTTTCTCTTTCTCAGTCATGTCCTCCTCTCCTTTTGGTCTGGAAAAAAAAGCATTTTCTCTCTTCTCTAAGCCTATTTATGCTTTTTCTCTACACTTCTAGAAGATCCTTCTTTCCTTCTCTTCTTTTTCTAGAAAATCTCTTTTTTTTTTTTTTTTCTTCTTTCCATTCTTCTCTTCCTTCCCTTTTCTCTTCTCCCTCTCTCTTCCACACATTTTTTCTCTTTTCATCTTCTAGAAGATCCTCTCCTCTTCTTTTCTTCTTCTCTCTTCCTTCCTTTTCTTTTTTTTCTTCTAGAAAATCCTTTCTTTCCATTTTTTTTCATTCCATTCTTCTCTCTTCCCACGTTTTTTCTTCTTCCTTTCTTTCCTTTTTCTCCTTCTTCTTCTACAAAATCCCTTCTCTCTTTTCTTTTTCTCTTTCCTTCTAGAAAATTCCTTCTCTCTTTCCTTTCTTTCTTCTTTCCTTTTCTTCTTCATTCCTTTCCTTCCTTTTTTTTTCTCCCTCCTTTTCACGTTTTCTTTCTAAAAAAGTTTCCTTTTTTCTTTTTTTTTTCTTTTTCTTCCTTTTTTTTTCTTTTTTTCTTTCCTTCCACTTTCCTTCCTTCCTTTTTTTTTCTTTCTCCCTCTCTCTTTCACATTTTCTTTCAAGAAAACGTGAAAGAGATCTTTTCTTTTTTTCTTCTTTTCCTTTTTTTTTTATTTCTCTCACTTTCCTTTTTTCTTTCTCCCATTCTCTTTCCCACGGCCTCTATTTCCTCTCTCTTTCCACACCTCTCTTTCTTATAATATATATGTATATTTATATATATAAATGTATTAATACATATAATATATCCCTCAGATATATATATATATATATATATATATATATATATATATATATATATATATTATATGTAATAATATAATATACATTATACACTTATAAAAGAAATGCATGCATATAGACTGACATAACTTGGTCTGGATTGGTCTAAGCTGGGCCGGGCTAAATTAGACTAAGCTAGATTAAGCTGGTTTGGACCAAGGTTGACATTTCATAGTCCATTTCTGTCACCATTCCATATGGAATTTTTCGATAGCATCAATTCTAAATTTTATGCGTTCACTTTGTAGAACATTAGAAAATGAGGACTATTGGAACTTGAATCACCTCATTTGGAAATAAAATGACCAACTTATGAATTTCTAAATTTTAAGTAGGCAAATTATCGATAATTTGGCTGACCATTCTATATGAGATCCTTCGGAGACTTCTATCGAAAATCCATTACATCCACTTTGTAGACTACTAAAAATGGAACATAATGAAACTGAAATTACCTGATTTTAATATGAGGTGACCAAAATATGAATTTTTGAAGATTAAATGACCATTTTCATGTTTAATTTTACATGGGACCCTTCGGAGACTTCTACCCGAGATTTTTTATGTCCACTTTGTAGAACATCACAAATGATGAATAATGGCCTTGGAATCATCAGAATCAGACGTAGAACGACAAAGATATGAAGCTTTGAAGTTCTAACGATAATTTTGCATGAAAGCTTGCATGGGGCCCACTGGTGACTTCTACTTGAGATTTTTCACATCCACATTGAAGAGGACTAAAAATAAGGAATATTGGCCTTTGAATCATCTGATTTCGATATCAGATGACCAAGATATGATGTCATGAAGTTTGAATGATAATGCATGTATCATACGATAATTACGTAAATGCCCTTGGACTATCAAACCGCGATATCTTCCTTGTTTGAGGTCAGAATTTGATGATTTCGACCTCATTTTGAAGATAATTTCACAACCTATACATCCAACTAGGTAATATCCAATGACCTTGCTGTGGGGTTCATTATAGAATTACAAACCCTTGGGTTAAAAGCTGGAAACCTGCCATATTGGTTCACTTATGCTGACGGTGGTAAAAATGGGATGCTTACAGATGCCCCTCTTTAGCCAAAATTATTACCAATTAAAGGCTAAAGACAAAAGAACCACATTTTTGGGATATGAGTGATATTGCTTATTGGGCTGCACTTAGGGTAATTTGTCTTAAACTGCCTACGTATTCTAAGGGTGTCCTAGAAATCAAGCCTAAAATGTAGTTTGATTGGAAAGTAAATTTTCTTTTCTTGGAAAATAGATCATTGTTCCCCTTGTATGAAACTAGGCTGTAAATACAAGACTCATTTGTAGGCTGGGAACCTCTTCTTGCTGAGGTGGAACTCATGATGCAAGGTATGTACGGGCTTAGACCCGGCTTGATCCGATTGTAGGTTGATAAACCTCTTCCTGTACGAAGTTAAGCTATGAATACAAGGCTCATCTGTAAGTTGGGAACCTCTTCTTGCTGAGGTGGAACTCATGATGCAAGGTATGTGCGAGCTTGGACCCAACTTGATCCATTTGTAGGCTGATAAACCTCTTCTTGTATGGAGCTAGGCTATGAATACAAGACTCATTTGTAGGCTGAGAACCTGTTCTTGCTGAGGTGGAACTCATGATGCAAGGTATGTGAGGGTTTGAACCCGGCTTGATCCATTTGTAGGCTGATAATCCTCTTCTTGTATAAAGCTAGGCTATGAATACAAGTCTCATTTGTAGGCTTGGAACCTCTTCTTGTATGAAACTAGGCTGCGAATACAAGACTGAATGCACGAGCTTGGGCTCGGCTCTGATTTGTCTGGATGGAACACTTGATGTCTTTTCTTTGATTGAACTGAGGCTCTTTTGATTGAGATTCTGTGATTGATTTTCTGAATAAGCTAGGGCTCTACATCTGATTCACTTATAGGCTAAGATCGACTTGATCTTTTAATGAGCTAGGGCTCTACATTTGATTCACTAATAGGCTGACATTGATTTAAACTTTGAATGGGCTAGGGCTCTGCATTTGATTCACTTATAGACTGAGATTGATTTGAACTTTGGATGAGCTAGGGCTCTTCATTTAATTCATTACTAGACTGAGATTGATTTGAACTTTGGATGAGCTAGGGTTCTGTATTTGATTATGAAATGAGCAAGAACTCAGAAAGTCACTTTTGTTATTGATTCTGAAATGAGCAAGAACTCAGAAGGTCACTTATAGGGTGACTGAATTACTCATCTTTGAAGTTCCTATCAGCTTTGAACCTTCGGGATTGAAAATTGGAATATCCTTCTTGGAAGCTCTATTGCTATGAACCATTGGGAATGGAAACTATAATATCCTCTTAAGTAGCTTTGTTGTTATGAACCTTTAGGATGCTCAAAAGTGACCCATACAGGAAGCCTTTGTTGACTTTGAAACTTTAGGGTTGAAATCTAACCCATCTTAGAAGTCTCATGACATTTAACCTATAGAGTGCTGGACATATTTGAAATGTGGTGAATTCCTTAGTAGTTTTCCAAGGTTTTTGCCCCTGCTTTGTTGGTGAAGGCATAAAACATGGCATCAATTGAAATGGTGTCATGGACTTTGCTGGCATGATAACTAGACTAGGAATTTGCCATTTATGACCTGGTACTGCAACTTTGACTAAATTTCAGCACGGTAGTGATGACTTGGTTGCTCTCTTAGAAGGGTTCCATGTAATTTGAAAGTGATGATTTTCTTCAGCCAACATTGGTGTTGTTAGATTTTGGATTGAATGAAACTCTAGCGTGGATTTTTGACAAGAATGAGGGGATCCTGACAGTCTCTAACCAAAGTGATCTTATTGATTGACCAGGATGTTAAACTGTCGAGGGGCATCTAGTCTACTAAGTTCTTTGACTGTACACTATGGTAGACCAAATTTGTAGAACAGCTAAGCGGCGATGAAATGTGACATGGGTTTGGCCCTTGATCTAGGCTCTTGAAAAGCTCAGGGCTTTGCAACATTGTTGTGCCAATTTTGGAAGATGAATGAACCATGGTCCCAAAGTAGGCACGAGGAGCAAAGGATTTGAAGTGTTCCTTTAGAGAATTTGGTGACCAAATCCTAACAGGTGAGCGATCACATTGGATTTCTTCATCAACAAGATTGAGAGAACAAAGAAATTAGCAAAAACCAACTTAGACGGACCTACTTCTATTGACTAGGAAAGTCATTGACTTTAGAGTAGACAATGGATCCTAGATGTAATGCTCATGATCAAGTTCAATTCCTCTACATAGGGTATATCAATGCCCCAGTATCTGCATGTTGTGATAGACCGCTACTATAATGTACTAGGGGTAAGATAGAAGGAAACGGGCAATCCAACAGAGTTGGAACTAGGATGAATCTGGATCAAGAATTTGACCGTGCTTCCAAGGTCAAGGGAAGATTGACAAATTGATCGCAGAAAGTGACTTCTAAGATAAACCCTTCTTGAATCTTGAAAAATGAGGGAGCTGATGATTCGATGAATTTGGCTACATCCGTACCCAGGCCATGAGAATTTTCTCTCTCCCTAACGTGACAAAAGGATTTGAAGATAGAATTATATTGAAAAGCAATGGTATGGAGCCCAAAAGGTAAACAGATGATGGTTTGTTCAACTCCTCTGAGTATGATTCACTAGAGAGCAAGAGGGGTTCCTTTTCTTATGGAGGGTAGACTGGGTATGACATTTGTCCACATGAACCACTGGATTTTTCTATGAAGGGCAATGCTTTAGGGTTGCATCAGGTCGCCTATCCCTACTGAGGTATTATGGGTTGCCCATTGAGGTTTCTTGGGTTGCTTTTCCTTGCTGAGGTTTCTTTTCTTCCCCATTTTTTATCATTTTTTCTTTGAATTTTCTTATCTTTTTTTTTATTATTTTTTTTTTTTGCAAACCCCATCTTGGGTTGAATAAAGAGTCCTACTATGGTGAGGATATTACTAAATTCATGGTCCTATCCAATGGTCTAAATCCCTTAGGGGAAGTCCAAACAGCATGACTTCCATGACAAATGGGTGGCCTTGCCCCACTATTTAAGTTGACACCTACACGCATTGATAGGCAGGAAGCTATTAGAATCATCACTAAAAGTGACCTTAAATTAATGCAGTCCCACATCAAAATTAAAAATGGTGTCGGATTATGTTTTCCTTTCATGGAGATGTTTAGATGGAACATGTGTCTCAACAAGCTAAATCGAGATGTTGAATCAATCGCGATCATATCTGGGCCTAAAACCTTTAAGTTTGTTGACAAGTATTGATGTTGAAAGTCTGGGAGCACTGATGTAAAACTGTCCACATGGGTCTACCATTGGGAGAGTGTTTGGTTGTTTATGTAGAATGAGTTTATCTTACCAAGATGATCCCATTTTATTGCCTTGAGGATGAAGGGCTTATAGGAACCTTGGGAAGCCGTCGAATGTAATAAATGACAGATGAGAGTTCCAGCCAGATTCATAAATTTGTACATAAAATGATGACATGATCACGAGATACAATGCCATAAAAACTGATAATCAAAAGAAGGGCTTGTGATAGAGACTCCTTGGAAGGCCGTCAGATTGATAGACGGGAGAGAGAGTCTAATGCCGATGAGAAATCTTTCTCTGATGATGAAGAAGTGATGAGATCGTCTCCTATAAAGGCAGGATGTAATTGGGCAAAATCAAACGTCCTGTCCAACATGCTGTGAATCTTGACGAACGATCCAACTTGCTATCATGATTTGGTTGGAACTACCATCCTCTTGAAGTGAGAGGGACAATTGGCTTACTGTCGAGCTCCAATGCCATTCACATCTTTCTATTTTCTTTTTTTTTTTCTTTTTTTTCTTTTTTGGATGTGGAGGCCACATAATGCAGTGCTTCGCTTGATCCAAACTTGAATCATGACTTTCAATATTGGATTTGAATCTTCTTCTTCCAAACATTTCCAATCAGATAGAACATCTTTGCCCCAGTTAATACTCTGATCTTCTGTAACTTTATGAACATTTGTGACTGCTCATCAAGATATGATTTTATCTGAATGGTGAATCCGTATGCTGTCATTTGGAAGTTAATCATTACCTTCTGTCTGATGTGACTACCTCCCATTACTGATGTAGATAAAACATAGGCTTAAATTTTTTTTTCCTTTTTTTTTTCATTTTTTGGTATTCCTATGACCTCATTCTTTGATTTTGAGATTGATAATTCATGATGTATCTCTTGCTTGCAGATGATGTACTTTATAAGAACTTTGGTATTTTCATCTTTTTGGTGGCACATCTGTCCTCCACTCATTTGTACTGATTGGTTGACCTGCTGATATGATCTGTTACTATCTAATGCTTTCCTTGGAATCTTTTTATAGGTAGAACAAATGGAAGCTTCTCCAATACATGTTTCTTGAGAGTACTCTTGTGTCTTCCGTTTGATCATTTAAAGCTTTACCAGACGGATTGGACCTTTCTTACTTAAGAGGTCAGGTGGCGTAGAAGTTCATGAGACAGGTCATCGTTTCAATCATCTTTGGAGTCAGAATTGACTGCGCACGTAGAATAGGAGGATGTATGAAACTAGGAGGAAATGTATGTGTAACAAAGCATAGAGTTTGAAATCCCAAACGAGGTGATTTTCTTTTACTTATAGGATAGATTGGAATGGACTTGTCAACAAGCATATCAATCTTGGACCTAGACATAGATGACCTATCGAATACTGATAATAGAAAGTTGAAACAACTAGTTCATCCAAGCGGCTCCAGTTGGGCATAACGCCTTCGACGACCACCTTTAATCTTTGTGGGAATAAATCTTCCTTCAGACCTCTAACAGCAGGATTCATCATGCCCTTCTATCAATAGGTGCAAGATACCTACCTTTTAGGGTTTCATACAATTCTTACCTTTTTTTGTTTTTTTTTTTCAGTTTGGGATCCATTTATAACCGGACTATTGCTTTTTAAGTTCAAGGTTACTCTGGTTCATGTCCCAGTTTGGGGTTCAATGGATTCATCAATGGACCACTTCTAGTTTAGTTCGTAATCATTATAGCCTATGCCCCAACTTAGGGATCAAGGGGTATCACCATTGCACTACACCATTTTGAGTCCAAGATTAGACTAGTTTATGCCTCGACTTGGGGGGTTCAATGGATTTCTTCATTAGACCACTCTCAATTTAGGTTTAAGGTCAATTTGGTCCATACCCCAGTTTAGGGCATAATGGCTTTCCTCATTAGACCGCACTCAATTTGGATCCAAGTCAATCTGGTTCATGCCCAACTTAGGGCTCAATGGCTTGCCTCATTGGACTGCACTCAATTCCGGTCCAAGTTCAATCTAGTTCATGCCCAACTTAGGGCTCAAAGGCTTTCCTCATTGAACCATACCCAATTCAGGCCCATGATCAATCCGGTTCATCTCCCAGTTCAGGGGTCATTGGCTTTCCTCATTGGACCATTCCCTAACCGTGATTCTAGTTTCTATCCTAGCCTAGGGTACATTGGATCTCTTCTTTGGTTTAACCTACTGTTCAAAAAAATTCCATTCCTTCTCTATGAATAATGAGAAATATGAGGGCAACTCTATGGATTCTATCATTTCCTTGGCCAATGGGGCAGAAATGCCCAAGATGAGATAGCACTATCATAGCTGAAGTTTCTTGGTCTCCTGATGACTCTAGAATCTGGAATTGATCTTTACTGACAGGTAATGAGGAATGCTTCTCATTCGCCATTCCTGACGAGTGATCCTAACTTGTAGCACTGGGCTCTGATGGACATGGATGGGGCTTTAATTGATAGAGCCAGAGGTGGATTTTGAATTTATCTCCGATTAATAGGGACAAGATTGACATTAAACTGGTCTCTAATTGTTAGAGATCAAGATTGACGTTGAATTAATCTCTGATTGATAGAGATCAAGATTCACAGTCATGGACTAGGCTTTAATTGCTAGAGGCAAAGATTGCTTGAGTTGAGCTCCAATTAATAGAGGCCAAGGATGACAATCATGGATTGGACTCTAATTGCTAGAGATGATGGATTGATTGAGTTGAAATGATGAAAATTCTCTTCGATTCCTCCATGAAATGGAACATGGACCAGAGGTAATGGTTGAACAGGCCTAGAGGCTAACTCATGCTCACATTGAGTTCATATGAATAAAACCTTTCTTAGTTCCAACATGAATCAAAACCTGAACTAGAGTTGATGGTTGGACAAGCCTAGGGGCTAATTAAATTCAAATGAATGGAACTCTTCTTAGTTCCAACATCAATCAAAACTTGAACCACCGTTGACGGTTGGATAAACCTAGTGGCTAATTAAATTCAGATGAATGGAACTTTTCCTAGTTCTATCATAAATCAGAACCTGGACCAAAGTTGATGGTTGGATAAGTCTAGTGGCTAATTAAAATCAAATGAATGAAACTCTTCTTAGTTTCAACATGAATCAGAACTTGAACCACAGTTGATGGTTGGATAAGCCTAGTGGCTAATTAAATTCAGATGAATGAAACTTTTCCTAGTTCTGACATAAATCAGAACCCTAACCAAAGTTGATGTTGGAGAAGCCTAGTGGCTAATTAATTTCAGATGAATGGAACTTTTCCTAGTTCCAACATGATCCGGAACTTAAACAGGAGGTGAAGAGTGAAAAAGCCTAGGGGCCGAATGTCTCCTCCACTCTAACATGATCTGGGAGGTGATGATTGAACCTGCCTAAGGGTTAAACCTTTCTTTAGTTCTGAGATGAACCAAAAATAGTGGTTGAATCTGGAGCTGAATATTTCTTTGATTCTGAGATGAACTTGATGTGATTGAATCTGCATAGGGGCTGAATCTTTCTTTAATTTGGGATGAACCGAAATGTTGATTGGACCTGCCTAGGGGCTGAATCTTTCCTTAATTCAAAGATGAATCAAGAAGGGTGAATGGACTTACCTAGGGACTAAATGTCTCCTTAAGTTAGAGGTGAATTGAGAACGGTGATTGGATTTGCCAAGGGATTGAAACTCTCCTTAATTCAGAGGTGAATGGAGAATGGTGATTTGATTTGCCTAAATCTCTCCTTAATTCTTAGATGAATTGAGAACAGTGCTTGGATTTGCCTAGGGGCTGAATATTTCCTTAATTCAGAGATGAATTGAGAACTATGATTGGACTTGCCTAGGGGCTGAATCTCTCCTTAATTCAGGGATGAATCGAGAACTATGATTGGATTTGCCTAGGGGCTGAATCTCTCTTTAATTCAGGGGTGCATTGAGAACAATGATTGGATTTTCCTAGGGGCTAAAACTCTCATTGATTATGAGATGAACTGAATATGATATTTGAGTAAGCCCAAGGACTAACTGTATGGGAATATTGTAAACTTTTTCAGGCATAGGTGCTTGTCACTGCCTAAACTGAATGCTCTATTGGACCAGATTGGCTGAATTACTGATTGTGTTACCAAATCTGGTTGCCTTCTTTCTTACAAAATTTTGTTCAATCAAGATCTAGATTCATGATTTCCATTGATTCATTTAGAAAGATAACATGGATGGATCTCAAGGTGGGAGATCGAGACAATTCCCTAATTGTAGGGGCCTCTCAGCCTAAAATGGTGGATATGGTTGTAGTTTGATTCTGTTTTTCAAAGGCATTGAAACCTAATGGGGAAATATCAAGATTCTAGACATCTAGAGGAATGGAAGAAGTCACATGCACAATCAAAGATGACTTAACCAAACAAAGTTAGCTCCCTCATAAGGGTGATTGGGTAAACATTATCCGAGTCAATTTAGATGAATCTGGTTAAGCCATGTGTTCAGTCTTGGGACCTCGTGATTCCAAAAATAGATAATCATTGCTACCATGGTCTGGCCACTTGGGTTACCGAATTCAATGAAATTGAAATGGATATATTAATCCATCGTCCTTATTAGGGATGGTTAGCAAAAGTGGTTCATGGAGGAACAAACTAGTAAATTTCTTCTTGACCATGGTTTCTATATGTCTTAACAGGGATTTTCTATTCGTTTTTTAAAATCAACATATTAACAATGAGAGATTTGACACATCGAGCTTTCTTAATGGAGGGTGTATAGTGACTGTCTACTATGATGTAGAACAGGTGTATACATACCTCATCGTGTAGATTCTAACATGTTGACCAATCGAGGACAAAAACGGACAGAATTCGACGTCTCAAACATGGATGACATGGTTAAGCAGATTTTACTGGGTCAGTTTAGGGATGAACCAAAAATAACAATCATTGGGCTACAATCTGGGTTAGGACAGAAAAGGCCACCTTGATAAGGACGAGGTAACCTATCACGGAATGTACCATGAATAATGGGCCCCCAATCCCGCTTTATACTATGTTGCAAGAATCAAGTGACGTGGAGTAGCATAACGCATTCCCAGGTGGACCCATGAAACGCTCATTAGAGGCTACTCACCGGTCGTGGTCTCACAACGTATAGGCCAAGGTTATGTGTTTCGCCTAGCGAGCTGCCCCATATGCATGGGACCCGGTTCGGCTACTCGCACGAATGTGTGACTGAACCTATTCCCCCCAATACAATATTATACAAGCATAAATATAGTATACTAAGGGCTAGCATCCAATTCACACAAGATTTGTTTTCATTTAGGAGTTTGACATTTATATCCCCAGTGAAGTCGCCACTGTGAGGACAATGATCGTAATCTTTTTTTGGGAGTCGCCACCTAGATTAAGGTCTTGGACCTTAGAAATGTGAAATCTCACCCTAAGTAAGACTTCGATTAACTCATGACCCTTAAATTGGATTTTTGGTCCATTAGAGATTGGGTAAGCATCAGATTACGGTTATGGGAAGGGGTTAGGCACCCAAACCGCCCGATGAAATCGGTCTCCTATACGTCCTATGCTAGACTCTATCTATTAAACCAAACAAAACTAAGTGGTTTGATATCACTGAACCGAATCTGTATCCATCAGATTGCCTACGTATCATGGAATTATTCTAAAAATCAGGTTCACCATCGTAGTTCAGGTGTGATTAAAGTTTATGGCTGTGATTTATGCTTATGCGTGATTAAGTTCATTGTTCAAGTTAAAGTTTATGCTTGAAAGGTTGAGAAACCCTATGGGTTAGGATCTGGATAGTCCATGCGAACTGATAGATAGTCCTAGTGGATCTAGGAATGGATAACCCTTTCTGAGTTGGAATGTAAATAACCCTATCTAGGTCAAAATGTCGGTAAATATCCTAGTAGATTTATGGATAGTCCAAGTGGACTAAAATGTGGATCTGAATTTGGGATTCTCCCAAATAGCCTACGTATACTAGGGATTGCCCTAGGAATCAGAATCCACGTAGTTTGAACTGACTTGAAATAGATGGGTATCCTAGTGGATCTATGGATAGTCCGAGTGGACAAAGGTTTTGATCCGAATTTTGGTTTCTCCCAAATAGCCTACATATCCTAGGGTTTGCCCTAAGAATCAGAATCTACGTAGTTCGAACTAGCTTGAAATAGGTATCCTAGTGGATCTATGAATAGTCCGAGTGGACTAAGGTTTGGATCCGAATTTTGGTTTCTCCCAAATAGCCCACGTATCCTAGGGTTTGTCCTAGGAATCAGAATCCATGTAGTTCGAAATGGTTAACCTGTTCTAGGTTATAATGTGAGAACCTGTACTAGGTTTAGGGTTTAGAACCTATTCGAGGTTTAGGATTGAGAACCTATTCTAGGTTTAGGGTTTACTGAGAGGTGAAAATTGTCCTGAATTACCCTTTTCATCTTATGTTCAAATTTTGGAAAGTTTGGCAAAACATTCTTTTTCATTATTAATATTTTTATTATTTTCATTATGCCCTTCCCAAGAATGTGGGTGCCTAAATGTACGTCCCCACGCCTAATATGTTTGCTAGGTGTACAGATATGACAGTTCGACTAGGGTGTTGCATAAATTAAATTATTGTCTAAAATAAAATATTCTAAGCATGGCATGTATGATATTTATGGTAACTATCACAACATATAATAAGATTATGAAAATCTCCCTAATATGGCATGCATTACAAATAAGGCAAGAACCTAATATGGTAAGATCTAATATGCTAATCTAAGCATGGCAAGACCTAATATGGCAAGATCTAATATGCATCTATATATCAATATGGTAATTACCAATCATAGAATGCATATATAACATGAATTTTTTTTTTAAAAAGGAAAGATCTAATATGCTATTTTCTAAGCATAGTAAGACCTAAAAATGATAATAAATTAGGATTTTGCTAAATATGGTAAAAAAATTTATTTATTCTACCAAATATAGCAACACATGGAATATGACAAATATGGTATGCACAATCCAAACAAAGCATATGAATGCTCCAAATATAGCCATTTATCCAAATATGGCAGAATTTGCTTAAACAATCAATTTGCATGTTACAATGAATGAGACATCAATAAAACTTTATTTTAAAAGTAAGAAATTATTAAAAAAATATATGTTCAATGTTCTTTGAAAAATTGTAATTTTTATGAAGACATTTGAAAAGATTAATGACTCAAAACTCTCAAAATTGTGACACAAGATTTCAAATAATGGACAAAGCTATGAACAACATTCAGATTTTGTCACATTACACAGGAATGCCCATAAGTAGGCCTTCAGAAACTCAAATCAAGCTCAACCTTTTTTCATAGAAAGACGACTTAATATATTATATTTCATCTGAAAGGGTCGAATCCCAACAGAGAGCAAAAACTGGTCAAAGATATGCCCTAAAACTGGACATGTGCACTGGTCAAATCTGTTCCAGATTTTTGATCAGTTGCACAATAAATTCCAAATAAAATTCTATACTTAATGAAAATTAAATCCAGATATATGTCTATGTAGATAACTGTCTGATCTAAAATTTCATTAAGAAAAACAAGTTAAAACAACATATTTTCTTTATGAAAAATGATTCTTTTCAATGATGCAAATCAGTACATCATGATAGATTCAAAATCAGAGCACTATGCACTTAAAAATCGATATCAATTCAATAAAAAATCAAAAAAATACAAAAAAATAGTGCCATTTTTGAGAAGACGTTTATATCTAAAAAGTTTATATAAAGTTGATTTCCTAAGTTTGAATCCTAAATCTAAAAATTTCATATTAGAAAATCACTTTATGAAACTTTTAAAAAACATCAAACATCATCATACAGCATTTAAAACTTCATCATTGAATAGCTTAAGCAAATTATCATTCATGAAAAATGCTAGACATAGACATCCTAACATTAATAAGCATGTAATAGAGCATTCTTGATCGAGATTTCATGGAAATTAGCCTTTTTCAAGCAAAATTGGCATTCTAGCATTCTAACGACCTCTAAATTTGTTTAGGGTACTAACCTTGTGCTCGAATCGAGTGAAACCATCGGTGTAGGATATCTGGAGATCGTATCAAGCTCTTTGAATGCGAATCATCCTGCTCCTTTTCTCTGCTTCTCTCTCTCATCTCTTTCTCTCTTTTCTTCTTCTCTTTTCATTCTTCTCTCCTCTTCTTCTCTCTTTCTTTCTCCCCCTCTCACCTTTCTCTCTCTCACTCACGTCATCCTCTCCTTATGGTCTGGAAAAAGAAGCCCCCTCTCTCTTTTGTTGGCCTATTTATGTTTTTTCTCTCTACTTCTAGAAGATCCTTCTTTCCTTTTCTTCTTCTTCTAGAAAATCTCTTTTTTTTTTCTTCTTTTTTTCCTCCCCTTTTCTCTTCTCCCTCTCTCCTCCACATGTTTTTTCTCTTTTCTTCTTCTAGAAGATCCTCTCCTCTTCTTTCCTTCATCTCTCTTCCTTTATTTTATTCTTTTTTCTTCTAGAAAATCCTTTCTTTTCATTTTTTTTCTTTCCTTTCTTCTCTCTTTCCCACATTTTTTCTTCTTCCATTCTTTCCTTTTTCTCCTTCTTCTTCTAGAAAATCCCTTCTCTCTTTCCTTTTTCTCTTTCCTTCTTCTAGAAAATTCCTTCTCTCTTTTCTTTCTTTCTTCTTTCCTTTTCTTCTTCCTTCCTTTCCTTCCTTTTTTTCTTTCTTCCTCCCTTTTCACGTTCTCTTTCTAGAAAATGTTTCCTTTTTTTCTTTTCTTTTTTCTTTTTCTTTCTTTTTTTTTTCTTACCTTCCTTCCTTTTTTTTCTTTCTCCCTTTTTCTTTCACGTTTTCTTTCTAGAAAACGTGAAAGAGATCTTTTCTTTTTTTTCTTTTCCTTTTTTTTTATTTCTCTCTCATTCCTTTTTTTCCTTCTTCTATTCTCTTTCCCACGGCCTCTCATTCCTCTCTCTTTCCACGGCCTCTCTTTCCTCTCTCTTTCCTATAATATATATATATATATATATATATATATATATATATATATATATATATATATATATATATATACATAAATGTAGTAATACATATAATATATCCATAAGATATATATATATATATATATATATATTATATATAATAATATATTATACATTATACACGTATAAAAAAAATGCATGCATATGGACTGACATAACTTGGTTTGGATTGGTCTAAGCTAGGCCGGGCTAAGTTAGACTAAGCTGGATTAAGCTAGTTTGGACCATTGTTAACATTTCATAGTCCATTTCTGTCACCCTTCCGTACGAAATTTTCTGATAGCATCAATTCCAAATTTTCTACGTTCACTTTGTAGAACATTAAAATTGAGGAATATTGGAACTTGAATCACCTCATTTGGAAATAAAATGACCAACTTATGAATTTCTGAAGTTTAAGCAGGCCAATTATCGATAATTTGGCTGACCATTTTGCATAGGATCCTTCGGCGACTTCTACCAGAAATCCTTTACGTCCACTTTGTAGAGTACTAATAAATGGAACATAATGAAACTGAAATTACCTGATTTTGATATAAAGTGACCAAAATATAAATTTTTGAAGATTAAATGACTATTTCCATGTGTAATTTTGCATGGGACCCTTCGGAGACTTCTACCCTAGATTTTTTACGTCCACTTTGTAGAACATCACAAATGAAGAATAATGGCCTTGGAATCATCTAAATCCGACGTAGAACGACAACGATATGAAGCTTTGATGTTCTAACGATAATTTTGCATGAAAGCTTACATGAGGCCCACTGGTGACTTCTACCTGGGATTTTTTCATGTCCAATTTGAAGGGGACTGAAAATAAGGAATATTGGCCTTTGAATTATCTATTTCGATATCAGATGACCAAGATATGATGTCTTGAAGTTTGAATGATAATGCATGCATTATACGATAATTACATAAATGCCCTTGCACTTTCAAACCACAATATCTTCCTTGTTTGACGTCAAAATTTGACGATGTCGGTCTCATTTTGAAGATAATTTCACAACCTGTACATCCAAGTTGGTAATATCCAATGACCCTACTGTGGGGTTTAATAGAGAATCACAAACCCTTGGGTTAAAAGTCGAAAACCTGCCATATTGGTTCACTTATGCTGAGGGTGGCAAAAATGGGGTGCTTACAGATGCCCCTCTTTAGCCGAGATTGTTACCAATTGAAGGCTAAAGGTAAAAGAACCACATTTTTGGGATATGAGGGAGATTGCTTATTGGGCGGCACTTAGGGTAATTTGTCCTAAACTGCCTACGTATTCTAATGGCGTCCTAGAAATCAAGCCCAGAACGTAGTTCGACTGATAAGAAGAATTACACTTCTTGGAAAATGGATGATTGTTCCTCTTGTATGAAGTTAGGCTGTGAATACAAGACTCATTTGTTGGCTGGGAACCTCTTCTTGCTGAGGTGGAACTCAAGATGCAAGGTATGTGCGGGCTTGGACCCGGCTTGATCCATTTGTAGGCTGATAAACCTCTTCTTGTACGAAGCTAGGGTGTGAATACAAGGCTCATTTGTAGGCTGGGAACCACTTCTTGCTAAGGTGGAACTCATGATGCAAGGTATGTGCGAGCTTAGACCCAACTTGATCCATTTGTAGGCTGATAAACCTCTTCTTGTATGGAGCTAGGTTGTGAATACAAGGCTCATTTGTAGGCTGGGAACCTCTTCTTGCTGAGGTGGAACTCATGATGCAAGGTATGTGAGGGCTTGAACCTAGCTTGATCCATTTGTAGGCTGATAAACCTCTTCTTGTATGATGCTAGGCTGTGAATACAATGCTCATGCTTGGAACCTCTTTTTGTATGAAGTTAGGCTGCGAATACAAGGCTGATTGCACGAGCTTGGGCTCGGCTCTGATTTGTCTGGATGGAAGACTTGATGTCTTTTCCTTGATTGAACTGAGGCTCTTTTGATTGATAATTTGAGATTGATTTTCTGAATAAGCTAGGGCTCTACATTTGATTCACTTATAGGTTGAGATCGACTTGATCTTTGAATTAGCTAGGGCTCTACATTTGATTCACTAATAGGCTGACATTGATTTGAACTTTGAATGAGCTAGGGCTCGACATTTGATTCACTTATATACTGAGATTGATTTGAACTTTGAATGAGCTGGGGCACTGCATTTGATTCATTAATAGACTGAGATTGATTTGAACTTTGGATGAGCTAGGGTTCTACATTTGATTATAAAATGAGCAAGAACTCAGAAAGTCACTTTTGTTATTGATTCTGAAATGAGCAAGAACTTAGAAGGTCACTTATAGGGTGATACTGAATGACTCATCTTTGAAGTTCCTACCAGCTTTGGACCTTTGGGATTGAAAATTGGAATATCCTTCTTGGAAGCTTTATGGCTATCAACCTTCGGGAATGGAAACTAGAATTTCTTCTTAAGGACCTTTGTTATTATGAACCTTTAGGATGCTCGAAAGTTACCCATATAAGAAGTTTTTGTTGACTTTGAACCTTTAGGGTTGAAATCTGACCCATCTTGGAAGTCTCATGACTTTGAACCTATAGAGTGCTAGACATATTTGAAATGATGGTGAATTCCTTGGCAATTTTTCATGGTTTTTGCCCTTGCTTTATTGGTGAACGCATAAAAATGGCATCAATAGAAATGGTGTCATGGACTTTGCTGGCATGATAACTAGACTTGGAATTTACCGTTTATGACCTAGTACAGCAAGTTTGACTCAATTTCAGCATGGTAGTGATGACTTGGTTGCTCCCTTGGAAGGGTTCAATGTAATTTAAAAGTGATGATTTTCTTCAGCCAACATTGGTGTTGTTGGATTTTGGATTGAAAGAAACTCTAGCGAGAATTTTGGATAAGAATGAGGGGAGCTTGACAGTCTCTAACCAAAGTGATCTTATTGATTGACCATGTTGTTAAACTGTCGAAGGGCATCTGGTCAACTAAGTTCTTTGACTGTGCACTATGGTAGACCAAATTGGTAGAACAGCAAAGCGACGATGAAATGTGACATGGGTATGGCCCTTGATCTAGGCTCATGAAAAGCTCAAGGCTATGCAACATTGTTGGGTCAATTTTGAATGATGAATGAACCATGGTCCCAAAGTAGGCACGAGGAGCAAAGGATTCGAAGTGTTCCTTCAGAGAATTTGGTGACCAAATCCTAATAGGTTTGTGATCACATTGGATTTTCTTCATCAACAGGATTGGGAGAATAGAGAAATTGGCAAAAACCAACTTAGACGGACCTACTTCTATTGACTAGGAATGTCAGTGACTTCAGACTAGACAATGGATCCTAGATGTAATGCTCATGTTCAAGTTCAATTCCTCTACATAGGGTATATCTATTGTAAGATCCGTACTTTCAAATTTCGAGGATGAAATTTATTTTAAGGGTGGTTGAGTTGTAAGACCCGCATGCCATGAACCCGGCCTAACCTTATATTTTGTGTCGGGACCCGTCTACATATCATGGTCGAGCCAAGTGGACCAAGTGTGTGAAGAAAAACCAAGACCCAATATGAAAATGTACTAAAAAATAGTCAAAATGAGGGTAGGGTCGCAGGTTTTAACAGGCAGGTCCGACCCCCCCATCGACCCCCCCATCGACCCTTGACCAGGGGTCGCAGGGGGTCTATGAATTGTCCAACCCCCCCATCGACCCCCGATAATCGGGAAAAACAGCACGAACCGAAAATTAGGAAACTTTCCTAATTTCAATTGGAACCTTTCCTAAACTCAATGGGACTTATTTTGGGAGGTTTTACTCTATAAATAGGACGTCCCTAAGCCTCTTTCACTCTTTTTACGACCCTAATTGGACTGAGAGAAAGAGAAGAGAAGGAAGAGAAGGAGAAGAGAAAGAGAATTGAAGAAGAAGACCAAGGAGGAGGAAATTCAGAGGAAACTCTGAATCTCAGCAAACCTAAGGTATGAATACATTCCCCATGATTTATTTAAGACCTTAGAATGGTTTATGAAGAGGGTATGACTTAGAAGAAACCCAAATCACCCATCCATGGTTAGGTTTCAATGGAAACCATGGAGGAGATCATTGAAACCATGTAGGTGAATAAAAAATAGTTCTAAACCATAGAACATGTGTGGAATGGATTGTAGAAGCAAGCCATAGGACCCCAAACATGAATGAATGGACAAAATTTGATATTTTTGACTCAAACCATGGGGGGTCGCACCTAGGGTCGATGGAACCTCCGACCCTAGCATCGACCCCCAGCATCCGGGAAGTTCAGGAAAGGAGGGGTAGCACCTAGGGTCGATGGAACCTCCGACCCTAGGCATCGACCCCCAGTTAACAGCAAGCTGTAAAAATTAGAATAAATTCTAATTAAATTCTATCGACTTTGTTAGGTCTTCTAGCAATATAATATTGATATAAAAGTGATTCTTAAGAATTGGAAAGAGGATCTACAAACAAGCAAAGGTGAGGGAACAAGACCTAAACTAATTGGTTAATAACAAACTGTTTTTATTTCTTGAGTCCAATACCATGATTGTGATATGCGTGTATGCTTGTAATGTGCATTCAACATGTCATCCAATATTTCTATTATTACTGTTCATGCATATTTAAATTTATTGATTATAACATGATGATGTTGATGATGGTAGGAATAGGCATGTGAATGTTTGTGTTTGGCTGGTGTATATGGTTCGGGTAGGGATGGTATCAACCGGTACTTCGATGCCGTTCTCATCGGGTTATATCGTGCCATGGTCTATTCAAGTCATGTCCCCTAAGCAAGTGTTAGTGTGCTTGATGCGAGTGGAGCATCAGGGGGAGGACGTGACATTGTGGTTCAGCCTGGTCACCAGACTCTAGCTCTATCTCTACTCAAGTCTTGTCCACTAACATCGTCGTATCGCCATTACCTTAGCGGAACTAATATGTCGTAGGGCATCAGGGGGGACGTGGCATTGTGGTTTAGCCTGGTCACCAGACCGTAGCTCTATCTCTATGGATGTATTGAGGGATACTGGGGTGAGGCCTTGGATACACTGTTTGACATTAGGGTTGGTTAGTTGTGAGCCCAGTTTGCAAGCCCTCGTCAACAGGGGCTTACGTGTTGGTATGAGCAACCAGTGCAGCCATGCCATTTTCATGGGGTGTATATTGTCCATGGTGGGTGCATGTGGGGTGACAGTTCCGTTTTCATTGGGCATTTCCACACACTCGTGTATAGAGGTGCGGCGGCCACCTATCCTTTCTATAGCACATTGCAAACTTTAAACCAGACCAAAGATATGAATTGATTGCATGCATATGTATTGTTGCATTGTTTTGTTCGCTCACTAAGCCGTGATGTGTGCTCACCCTTTCGAATTCGAATACTTTTAGTTGATGATGCAGGTACCACCATTGAAGATTATATGAATGCTCCTGTGTACGGGCATGTGGTGACAATGGAAGCTGAAGACTTAGTGGATATGCATGACTCCTCATGCGAGTGCAAGTCATGCGTATTCGATTAGATTTTGTTTAGATTTTATTAAAGTCATGTAATTGATATTTATTTAATTATGTCTCAGTTGATTTAACAATAATTCGATATTTATTTATGGTTATCACAGTTAGATTCTCAGTTCATTTACTATAAGACTTCTGCTATTTATTTTATTACCTCTGATTAATGTGGAATGTGTTTTGGTTTATCATATGTGGGATATAGCCTATTGTGAGATCCTGGTTGAACCGTTGGTTTATTGACGGTTCATCACACCGTTCCGAATGGTGCGGAATTGGGGTGTGACATCTATACCCTAGTGTCTGCATGTTATGACAAACCGCTACTATAATGTGCTAGGGGCAAGATAGAAGGAAAAGGGCAATCCAACAGAGTTGGAACTAGGTTGAATCTATATTGCATCATGAATTTGACCATGCTTCCAAGGTCAAGGGAAGATTGACAGATTGATTGCAGAAAGTGATTTCTTAGATAAACCCTTCTTGAATCTTAAAAATGAGAGAGCTGATAATTTGATGAATTTGGCTACATCCGTACCCAGGCCATTAGAATTTGCTCTCTCCCTAATGTGACAAAAGGATTTGAAGATAGAATTCTGTTGAAAGGCAATACTATGGAGCCCAAAAGGCAAACAAATGATGGTTTATTAAACTCCTCTGAGTATCATTCACTAGAGAACGAGAGGGGTTCCTTTCCTTATGGAGGGTAGACTGGGTATGACACTTGTCCACATGAACCACTGGATTTTTCTATGAAGGGCAATGCTTTAGGGTTGCATCAGGTCACCTATCCCCACAGAGGTATTATGGGTTTCCCATTGAGGTTTCTTGGGTTGCTTTTCCCCGAGGTTTCTTTTCTTCCCCCTTTTTTTTTCATTTTTTCTTTGAATTTTTTTTTTTTTTTTTTTTTTTTTGCAAACCCCATCTTGGGTTGAATAAAGAGTCCTATTATGGTGAGGATATTGCCAAAATCATGGTCTTATCCAATGGTCTAAAACCCCTAGAGGAAGTCCGAACGACATGACTTTCATGATAAATGGGTAGCCTTGCCCCACTGTTTAAGTTGACACCTACACGCATTGATAGGCGGGCAGCTATTTGAATCATCACTAAAAGCGACCTAAGGGAAATGCAATCCCACACCAAAATTAAAAATGGTGTCGAATTATGTTTTTCTTTTTGGAGATGTTTAGATGGAACACGTGTCTCAACAAGCAACATCGAGATGCCGAATCAATCGCGATCATATCTGGGCCTGAAACCTTTAAGTTTGTTGACAAGTATTGATGTTGAAGGTCTGGGAGGACTGATGTGAAACTGTCCACATGGGTCTACCATTGGGAGAGTGTTTGGTTGTTCATGTAGAATGGGTTTATCTTACCAAGAAGAACCCATTTTATTGGCTTGAGAAATGAAGGGCTTATAGGAACCTTGGGAAGCCGTCGGATGTAATGAATGACAGTTGAGAGTTCCAGCCAGATTCATAAATTTGTACATAAAATGATGACATGATCACGAGATACAATGCCATAAAAACTGATAATCAAAAGAAGGGCTTGTGATAGAGACTCCTTGGAAGACTGTCAGATTAATAAAAGGGAGTGAGAGTCTAATGCCGACGAGAAATCTTTCTCTGATGATGAAGAAGTGATGAGATCGTCTCCTGTAAAGGCGGGATGTAGTTGGCAAAAATCAATAGTCCGGTCCAACATGCTATGAATCTCGACGAACGATCAAACTTGCTATCAGGCATTGGTTGGAACTACCATCCTCTTGAAGTGAGAGGGACAATTGGCTTACTGTTGAGCTCCAATGCCATTCAACATCTTACTATTTTCTTTTTCTTTTTTTTTTTTTTTTTTCTTTTTTGGATGTGGAGGCCACATAAAGTAGTGCTTCGCTTGATCGCAAAGTTGAATCATGACTTTCAATATTGGATTTAAATCTTCTTCTTCCAAACATTTCCAATCAGATAGAACATCTTTGCCCTAGTTAGTACTTTGATCTTCTGTAAACTTTAAGAACATTTGTGACTGCTCATCAAGATCTGATTTTATTTGATTGGTGAATCCGTTTGCTTTCCTCTGGAAGTTAATCATCTCCTTCTGTCTGATGTGACTACCTCCCATTATTGATGTAGATAAAACATAGGCTTGAATTTTCTTTTCCTATTTTTGTTTTGTTTTTATTTTTTTGGTATTCCTATGACCTCATTCTTTGATTTCGAGATTGATCATTCATGATGTATCTCTTGCTTGCAGATGATGTACTTTGTAAGAACTTTGATATTTCCATCTTTTTGGTGGCACATCTATCCTCCACTCATTTGTACTGATTGGCTGACCTGCTCATAGCATCAATTCTAAATTTCCTGCGTTCACTTTGTAGAACATTAAAAATGGGGAATATTGAAACTTGAATCACCTCATTTGAAAATAAAATGACCAACTTATGAATTTTTGATGTTTAAGTAGGCCAATTATCGATAATTTGACTGACCATTCTGCATAAGATCCTTATGATACTTTTACCCGAAATCCTTTACGTCCACTTTGTAGAGTACTAAAAATGGAACATAATGAAACTGAAATTACCTGATTTGGATATGAGGTGACCAAAATATGAATTTCTGAAGATTAAATGACCATTTCCATGTGTAATTTTGCATGGGACCCTTCGGAGACTTCTACCCGAGATTTTTTACATCCACTTTGTTGAACATCACAAAAGAAGAATAATGGCCTTGGAATCATCTAAATCCAACGTAGAACGACAAATATATGAAGCTTTGAAGTTCTAACGATAATTTTGCATGAAAGCTTGCATGGGGCCCACTGGTGACTTCTACCCGGGATTTTTCACGTCCACTTTGAAGAGGACTAAAAATAAGAAATATTGGCCTTTGAATCATCTGATTCCGATATCAGATGACCAAGATATGATGTTTTGAAGTTTGAATGACAATGCATGCATCATACGATAATTACGTAAATGCCCTTGCACTTTCAAACCATGATATCTTCCTTATTTGATGTCAGAATTTGATGATTTCAGTCTCATTTAGAAGATAATTTCACAACCTGTACAGCCAAGTAGGTAATATCCAATGACCCTGTTGTGGGGTTCATTATAGAATCACAAAACCTTGGGTTAAAAGCCGAAAATCTACCATATTGGTTCACTTATGCTGAGGGTGGAAAAAATGGGGTGCTAACACCGTAGCAGCTTGCATATTGGCTTCCACTTGCTGTATTTGATGCAACTATTATGCTAGGTTCGTCACCACAGTAGTCAAATCTGTAGGTGGGGCTGGCAAGTTTGTAGGGTTAGCTTGGTCGTTGGCTCCTAACGGTACCACATTCTGATTCTCCTGTCCCTCAGGGTTTTCATAGCTATTTTCCTCCACAGGTGGTGGTGGAATTGGGTTACGTCCTTGCCTGGTTATTCTTTGCCTAACCATTTCCTATTTTCGATGGTGGTAGTGTCTAAAAGTCAGAGAACATGTGAGGCAATCATAATATACGTCGTTCCCATGTCAGAATCCAATTAATAAATATAAAATTTCAATTTTCAAAGTCATTCAGTCAAAACACAGTATTTTCCATCGTGTGGTCGATGGTGGGGTCGCAATATATGCAACCACAGGGCATGCGATCACACAAAACCCTGTCAGCTCACCGAGAGCCTGTGGTCGATCGTGTGTTCGCATTATATGCGACCACAGCTTGCAACCACACAAAATTTGTCAGCTCACCTAGAGCGTGTGGTCGATCGTGTGGTGGCATTTTTGGTCAAATTTTGCGACAACAGTGTAAGCACCCCATTTTTTCCATTTCCAACTGAACAAAGTCCTACTAGTGTCTGTACAACAAAGGAAGAAAGATGAGTGAAAATTAGGGTTTTGACTATGACCTCGAAGTAGTTTTCGATGGGTCCCACAACAAGGTCATAGGCTGTAATCTGCATGGTTGCATAGGTCATGGAATTATCTTTAAAATGAGACCAGAATTGCTCAATTCTGATATCAAATGAAGAACAAATGATCATTTTAGTCGGATGATACGTACAAGGGAGGTTTCTGAAATTATCATAAATAATCCCAGGGGCTTTCATGCAAATTATCGTAAGTTGGATTGTTTGAATTTCAAATAATCATATCTTGATCATCCAACATCTGAATCATATGGTTAAAAGTACCATTATTCCTTATTTTTAGTCCTCTTCAAAGTGACGTAAAGGATTTCCGGTAGAAGTCACCAGTGGGCCCCATGCAAGCTTTCATGCAAAGTTATCGTTAGAACTTCAAAGCTTCATATCTTTTTTCCGTTCTACGTCGGATTCAGATGATTCCAAAGCCATTATTCTTCATTTGTGATGTCCTACAAAGTGGACGTGGAAAATCTTGGATAGAAGTCTCCGGAGGGTCCCATGCAAAATTATATATGGAAATGGTCATTTAATCTTTGAAAATTCATATTTTGATCACCCCATATCCAAATCAGGTAATTTCAGTTTCATTATGTTCCATTTTTAGTACTCTACAAAGTGGACGTAAAGGATTACCAGTAGATGTCTCCGAAGGATCCCATGTAGAATGGTCAACCAAATTATCGATAATTGGTCTGCTTAAACTTCAGAAATTCATAAGTTGACCATTTTATTTCCAAATGAGATGAGTTAAGTTATAATATTCCTCATTTTTAATGTTCTACAAAGTGAATGTAGAAAATAGGGAATAGAGGTTATCGAAAAATTTCGTGCAGAATGATAGTGGAAATGGCCCATGAAATGATAGAGAGAGAAACCCAGTTAATTCCAGTCAATCTAGTCAACTCAACTCAACCCAAGCGAGTCTTGGCCCAAACCAATCAATCCTTGTCAATCCGGATCAATTCATGTCGGTGCATATGCATGTATTTCTTTTATATATTATTATATTATGTATAATATATTATAATATATTGTATAAAATATGCATATGTCTTATATGTATATTATATCATATATATTAATATATTAATATATTATATGTTTATATATATGTTTTATATATATAAAAAAAAGAAAAAAAGAGGCAAGTAGGATCCGAATAAAAGGGAGTCGGTGAGATTGTTGAAGAAGGAAAAAATCAAAAAAAAGGAAGAAGGAAAGAAGAATTGGCAAGATCTAGAAGAATAAAGAAGAGGGAGAAGAAGAAAAAGAAAAGGAGAGAAAGAAAGAGAGAAAGGGACGTGAGATTCCAAGAAAATAGGGAAAAAAAAAAGAAGAAAAAAAATCTGGAAAATGAAAACGAGAGGGAAAGATGGCGTTGAAAAAAAAATAAAGGGGAGAAGGAGCGGGAGAAGAAGGGAGAAGCAGTCTAGAAGAAGAAGAAGAGGAGAGCGGCCGAGAGAGAGAGAGAGCCGCAGGTGCAGGTAAGCCCCTCTCTACCATTTGTTTTCTTCCCATTTGTTTTCTTTACCTGCAAAACCCCAACACCACAGTCATTACCCAAATCAGTCCCCATTATCTGTACAGCCACCGACTACCTTCGAAGCCTCTATCCATCCTTCCACTGAGAATCAATCCATTTAATCTCCTGTACTAACTTTCACCCAGATCTATTACTCCCTCACCTACAACCAGCTTGTTGCTACCTATAAGCATCATCGAAACCAATAGTTGTCCAGTTGCAGCCATGACCATCTTTCACCTACAGACTCACTTTCCATCGATCTCCTTAGCAAGCCCAAACGATTACCTATACACCTACTCCCTGATTACCTTCATCACTCAAAACCTACAGCCAACTTTACGCTTGTCCTATTATCTGATAAACCTAACACCCAAGCAAACCCAATACCTCATCCTCACTCTTACCTATTACAACTCCCCTGAATCACCTGCTCCCTACTCTATAATCTGCTGTACCCATCATGAATCCTTGATTCTGATTCCAATAATTTGATCATATTTGTTTTGTATGTTGATCATTGATTTAATCAATATAAGCCATAGGTTGGGTATTTATTTTGATCATGTTATATGACTATTGACTTGATTAAATTTGGGAACACTGATCATGATAATTTTAATGTGTTGATCTTGACCGTCAATCATGATAATTTTAATGTGTTGATCTTGACTATTGATCATTTTAATGTATTGATCTTGACCGTCAATCATGATAATTTTAATGTATTGATCTTGACCATTTGATCATGATAATTTTAATGCTCAATCTGAACCATTGATCCATCTGATTTGATCCTTACCCATCTGATCATGATCCTTACCACCCGATTTGATCCTTATCCGTTTGATCATGATCCCTACCATCCGGTCAACATCTACACAACCATTTGATCAGGTCAAGCCATCATTCTATCAGATCATCCTCGTCACCAGATCAGATTATCATCACCGTCAAGTTAGATCATCCTCACAACTCTATCTCACACTATCTGATCATCATCTACACCATCTGATCTGCCCATCACCCCATCTAATCATGATCTACACCATCTGATCGTCATCACCATCATCACCATCGTCACCATGTGACTGACAACTCACATACTCACATACTACTATGTTTTTAGATGTTCATTTGTTATGTTTGGAATGCTTATTGCTATATCTGTCTGCTACACATGCTTGCTATATTTGTCTGCTATACATGCTCATTGATATATCTATCTGCTACACATGCTTATTGTTATATATGTCTGCCACATGCTTACTGCCATATTTAGATGCTTACTGCCATATTTGGATTCACACTGCTATATTTGGAATACTACCACTGCTATAGTTGGAATGTTTTCATTTTCCATATTTGTCTTGGAAAGAAAAAAAATGGAAAAATAGCAATTAGGGTAAGAAATCCTAAAAATGGAAAGAATACAACAATTAGGGTAGGAAACCCTAAAAATGAAAAGAAAACAATAATTAGGGAAAGTAAAACCCTAAAAAATGGAAAGAATAATTAGGGCAAAATAAACCCTATAATAAAGAGAATAATTTGGATATGAAACCCCAAAAAATGAAAATCACAATGAAAAGGGATAGGAAACCATAAAAACCTAAACAATAAAAATGGTAGGAATTTAGGTCTCATCCCTAGATCCTATTGACAAAAATAGAAAGAATTTGGTACACATCCCAAATAAAAATGATAGGAATTTAGGTCTCATCCCTAGATCCCATTGAAAAAAATAGAAAAAATTTGATACATATCCCAAATAAAAATGGTAGGAATTTAGGTTACATCCCTAGATCCTATTGACAAAAATGGAATGAATTTGGTACACATTCAAAATCCAACTCTCACAATCATTTCGAACTACGTCATACATGATTTCTAGGGCATACCCTAGAATACGTAGGCAATTTGGGAATCCAAAATACGGTACAAAGCCACCCATCAACCATACATCCAGCATAAACTTTAACTTGAACAAAAAGATCTAATTGACGCACATGCATAAATCACTTCCATAATCATTAATCATGAAACCGATTTTTGAACTACAATTTTGGACTTGATTTCCAGGATTAGAATATGTAGGCAGTTGAGATGTCCTACACATCTAAGATTCAGTCCAAGACCGAACCATCTTTGGTCCGATTCACTGTATAATATTGTACATTACATTTGCTTGTTTATTTGGTATAAAACATGATTGGCTGAACCCTAAGTTAAAATAACTTAGCAACTTGGTTTAGGACTTCCCCCATTGAACCCTAGTCATCTAGTTGACCAAGCATAGTCAAAATTAAAGTATAAGGAAAGTGTAGGAGGCCGATATTGATTGGGCAGTTTGGGTGCCTAACACCTTCCTATAACCGTACCCTGAATACTTATCCGATCTCTTGCAAACCAAAGAACTGATACATTGGGTCACGAGTCAATAGAAGTCTTACTTTAGAGTGAGGTTACATTTTTTGAGGTCCTAGACCTTAATCTAGGTGGCGACTCCAACAGAGCAATTGATCTTCATCGATACATGATATACATTCATCCAAAGGAGGATCACGATTTCCAATTGTCCTCACAGTGGCGATTCCACTGGGGAATAATATTCAGACTCCTAGTATACTTTCCTTATATTTGATTTTCTTGACATTTGATGTTAGATCTAGGACACTATATTTATGCTTGTATAATATTGCTTTGGGGGGAATGGGTTCAGTCGCACATTCGTGCGAGTAGCCGAATCGGGTCCCATGCAGAAGGGGCAGCCCGCTAGGCGAAACACACAACCTTGGCCTGTACTTTGAGAGACCACGACCGGCGAGCAGCCTCTAACGAGCATTTCTTGGGTCCGCCTGAGAATGATTTATGCTACTCCATGTCGCTTGGATCATTGCAACATAGTATATAAAGGGATTGGGGGCCCATTATTCATCGTGCATTTAGTGATAGGTTACCCCGTCCTCGTCAAGGTAGCCTTTTCTATCCTAACCCAGTTTGAGCCACATGTATGTTATTTTTTGTCTATCTTTGAACCAACATGGTAAAACCCGTTCGATCACAATATCCATGCCCATAATATCGTTGTTCTGCCCGTTTTTACTCTCGATTTGTTGACATGTATGATCTCACACGATGAGCACCTTGAACTCTCACTTGTTGAGAGTGGGAGGAATGTATAAACCTGTTCCATGTCATAGTGGACGGTCACTGTACACTCTCTATCAACGAGCTCAAAGCATTGGATCTATCATTGTTAACACATCGGTTTCAAAAACGATCGAAAATTACCTGTCACGGCATAGGTACCATGATTGAGCGGTCATTTATCAGTTTGTTCAGTCATGAACTGCTTTTGCTAACTATCCCATATGAAAATTACAAGTAAGTATATATCCATTTTAATTTCTTTGAATTCAACGAACAAAGGGGTCGGATCTTGCTGTCTAATGAACCATTTGGGTCATGAGGCCCAGGACCAGTCACAGGGTCCATCGAAACAATTAAATTGATTTGGATAATATTTATTCAATGGATTTCATAAGGGAGCTAACATTTGTATTGGTAGAGTCAGCTTGTGTGTGTATGTAAAACTTTCAAGTGTCCAGTCATTTTCAAATCCTAATCCGTTGATCTATTCCAACAAAGGTGACTATTGAGCCAATTTGGCATTGCTACTCTTTGGATAAGTGATCCTATCACTAATAGGCTGTCTAGAGTACCCAACAATAAACCGGTCGGGCCTATTCCTGAAAAACCAATTGAAGTTATGGCTAACAGTGATCAAGATGAGAATTCATTAGAGAACCGAGTAACCAAGATAGAGGACACTGTAAGTGAGATGGCTGTCATCCTGCGGAATGTGCATAAGTTACTAATGGAAAAAGATGACACACCCTCCACATCAAAGGAAGATACCCCCAGCAAGAATAATCAGATTGTGTTCTCAAACTCCGCTTTTGAGGAAAAGGGAGAGGTTATCTACAAGTAACCATCGATCATCCAGAAGGCTCCTTGAATCAAGAAGCCGAAGGAATCTGAAGATCCATATGGGAACCGACTAAGTCATGTACAACAGATACTGAGGGGCATGAAGGGCGTAGAGAGTCAGATCATTGATTTTGAGGGACTGTGTTTCTTCCCAGATGTCAAACTGCCACCGAAAATTTAAATGGACTACTGAAAAATTTGACTGGACAGGGGACCCCAAAACACATCTGAGATCATTCACAGGACTGTTGAGGCAAGGGCATGGGTTTACTAATGAACAATTGGGGCAGGCGTTCCAATTCTCATTAACTGGAGGGGTACATAGATGGCTAATGAATTTAAACCCCTCACAAGTCCACTGTTGGACCAATAACACCAGAGCATTCACTAATTATTACTCCTATAATACTGAAATCGAGACTCATAGGAGACAATTAGAGACCATGGTACAAAAATCTGATGAAGGCTTCACAGAATACTTGACCAGGTTCAGGAAAGTGGCTGCACAACTTTGGGATCGACCGTCAGAGAGGATAGGTCCAAATGATGATGAAAGGGATCAGTAAAGCATACAAAGCATATATTTTTGGACAGGCTATTCTCACATTCAAAGGGTTGGTCGTAGCAGGACAACAAGTAGAAGATGTCATTAACTATGGAGATGAACTCCCAATGGAAATGGAAAAGTCGGAGGCGGGTCCAAGCAGGAGATCCTATCAACCCAAGTACAACAATGCCTAAGGTTGTTGCACCAACTCCAATTAACTACGCTTTACCAGCTCCACGAAAAAGGCCTTTCAGGTTGTATACGGAGTTATCATTACCAAGGGAAGTGTTGATGGAAAGATTGATGAGGGTTGGAAAATTAAAGCCACCACCACCCATGAATGTGCCAAACCCACCACCAGCCTCCTATCGTGCGGAGAAAATTTGTAACTTCCACAATCAGGCAGGTCATGATACGGAATACTGTTGGAACCTCAAAAATGCCATACAAGACCTAATTGATTCAGGGGCATTCAAAGTGCACGGAAGAACCAATCAGGCATCAATCAACAATAACCCACTCCCATATCATAATGTGAATTTCATAGAATGGTGTCATAGTCCAAGGAAAAGGTTCCGGAGAGTGAAGTTTGCATGATAGGTGACAATTTGGACCAAGAGTTTCATCCTACTTATCCCTGGTACTATGGACATTTTGAAGAGCCAGAGGAGCCTTATAGTGTCCACATACCTGATGAAGAACAAGAAATTACTCAGCTAAATGAACAATTTGATGAATTCGGAATCTACATACCTGATAAAGGACAGGAAGTCAGTCATTTGGATGAACAGTTTGATAGCTATGGCATCTACATCCTAGGAGAAGATAGGATTGTGGCAGAAACTCGTACAGGCAAAGGGTACTAGCCAGCACATTTAGCAGCAGAGAATCCAGCCCAGTTGGCCAGAGAAAAGGAACTGGGGCAATCTTGTCAACCTGAACCACCCAATCCGGTTCTCAAACAGTTGCAGAAGACGCAAGCAAATGTCTCCATCTGGGAGCTATTAATGGCATCAAAAGCTCATAGGGATGCCGTGCTAAAATCCCTGACAAGCATACATGTCTCATTAATAATGGATTGCAATGAGCTAGCAGATCTGGTCGGCAGCTGTTATGCAATAAATTCAATCATATTTAGCAATGCAGACATCCATAGTGAAGGAGCCAAACACATCAAAGCACTACACATCACTATTGGTTGCAGAGACAAGGTTATTTCACAGGTATTAATTGATAATGGGTCAGCCCTAAATGTATTTCCCCTCAGAACATTCAGGTACTTGGGATTCAATGATGAAGAGATGAAGCCATCAGATCTGATCATCAAGGCTTATGATAACACCCGCAGGGCCATCCAAGGTGTCATCATTGTGCCTATCCGAGTTGGTCCGGCTGTATTTGATACAGAGTTCTAAGTCATTATTATCCAGGCTACATTTAATATACTACTGGGTCGACCATGGTTACGTGCAACCAATGTAGTTGTGTCCACCCTGCATCAGAAAGTCAAATTCATACATGGGGACGTCATCATAACCATCAATGCAGATTCAGAAATGGTCAATGCACTGGCTACAGGGAGAATGGGTTTTGAATGTGATGAGGGATCATCTGAGACTGTCCATTTTGGCAGCTTTAAAATAGACAACATCTTGGCTATCAAAGGGGTAGATCCCATAGGTATGCATTTGTCCTTTCCTTTTTGTCAATTGCTAAATATGTCTTATTTTCCAGGAATGGGCATCGGCTTACATCAACAAGGTAATATTGAAGTTTTATCTATGTTAATTAATGAGCACAGATTTGGACTGGGATACATACCCAATGAACATGATTTAGAGTTGATAGAGCGGAAATAGTGGGGAGCCGATCAAAGATTTCTAAGGCTCAAGAAGAAGAAATACAAATAGTAATGCATATGATTGTAGTAGTACAATAAAGGCTATAGGCATGAGCAGAGGAAGATGGCAACAGCAGAGAACAGATGGGAAAATCAATCAAGTATTGACTGAAGGATTGTACAGTCAAGAAAATACTCCATACTACAAAACTCGGAATGGGTATTTCATCAAAGAAAGAGATGACTCACCTTTCCATGGTTTCTCCGAACCTTGGTTTGATGGGCGATTCCAGAGACGTTGGCCCGGGTTTGAGATTTTCTTTGACTGTACAATTGATTGGGAGATACTAAGAAGACACCGGCAAAAGAGCAAAGAGGAGAGCTACAATCTGAGGCAGATACAGTTGATATCGATAACCTGTTCGAGGAAGATCAAGTGATGACACTCACCGGAGGAAACCAAAAGGAAGAGCCAAATCCATAACAACTGATCTATTCCTTCAACGGTGTGATCCCAAACTGGAGTTGCTTAAATCATTTTGTCTACACCAATGATGAGTCATGTATTCTTAGTATGGCCATGTCTGAGCCCATAGTAGAAGAGTCAATAGATAGGAATGAGTCCTTTTCCAGCTTTGAGTCCGCTCCATTAGGAGCCACTTCTTCTGTACCACTGTTATCTATAATTAATAAAGATGATATTTCTTATTACTCTGTGTCCACATCTTCCATTCCAATTTTAAGCTCTGACTCTAACAATGATGAATATGATGAAATCCCTATTGAAATACAATGACAAGTTGAAATTTCAGAAGAGAAAAAGGCCCAACCTACTGGCGAAGACTTCCTAATGATCAATCTAGGTACAGTTGAAGAGCCTTGTGAGATCAAGATTGGCGCCAACCTGATTGAAGAAGAGGCGGCCCTGATGACAGAATTGCTAATAGAGTACCAAGAAGTGTTTGCTTAGTCCTATGAGGACATGTCCAGCATTGATCCTGAAGTTATGCAACACAAGATACCTTTGTTCCCAGAGGCAAAGCCACATAAACAGAAGTTGAGAAGGCTACGACCTGAATGGACATTAAAGGTCAAAGAGGACATAATGAAGCAATTGGATGTATGATTCTTAGAAGTAACCAGGTACCCTGAGTGGTTAGCAAACATTGTGATTGTACCAAAGAAGGACGGACGATTGAGGGTATGCATGGATTATCGAAACCTAAACAAAGCAAGCCCTAAGGATGATTTCCCACTACCCAAGATTTACATTTTGGTGGAGAATACGATAGGACATGCATTACTATCATTTATGGATGGATTCTCTGGGTACAACCAAATAAAGATGGCACCAGAAGATAAAGCCAAGACTGCTTTCACCACGGACTGGGGCACCTACTATTATACTGTAATGCCATTCGGGTTGAAGAACACCGGGATGACATATCAAAGAATGGCCACAATCATATTACATGATATGATCCACAAAGAGGTTGAGGTGTACATGGACGATATGATTGTAAAATTTGTTACCCGTGAAGGCCACATCCTCGCACTCAGAGCATTATTTGAGAGGATTAAACAATATAAGTTGAGACTGAACCCGCAAAAATGTGTGTTCAGAATGACAGCAGGGAAGATGTTGGGCTTCATGATTAGCCGCAGAGGCATTGAGATAGATCCATCAAAAATCAAAGCTATAACAGAGATGCCACCACCAAGGACAAAAAAAGAAATAAGGGGATTTTTTGGAAGATTACAATACATAAACAGATTCATTACACACCTCACAGCCATATGTGAGCCAATATTTAAGTTGTTGAGGAAGAATCAGCCAAAGACCTGGAAACCTCAGTGTCAAATGGCATTCGAGAAAATCAAGACATATCTGATGAATCCACCGGTCCTTGTACCCCCAGTGCCTGGGAGACCCCTGCTACTATACTTGTCAGTATTGGACAATTCTATGGGAACAATGCTCGCGCAACATGACTCAAATGGGCGAACAGAGAAAGAAATCTATGAAGCCAATTACACCTCATTGGAGAAGGCATGTACTGCTTTAGTTTGGGTAACAAGAGATTGTGGCATTACATTCTCTCATATCATATCATATTAATCTCTCGGATGGATCCATTGAAATACTTATTTGAGAAGCCTGCCCTTACAGGAAGAATGGCCAGATGGTTATTGTTGTTATCATAGTTTGACATCACATACACCACTCAGTGTCAATAAAAGGGAGTGCGATAGCTGAACATTTGTCTGCGCATCCAGTAGAAGATAGTTTCCAACACTTAGAAGATGTGTTTCCAGATGAGGAGGTACATGTGACTCAAGATGATAGACAAATAGATACATGGCTTATGTTCTTTGATGGAGCAGCCAATCACAGAGGATACGGTGCAGGAGTGCTATTCATAGACCCAGAGTACATTTATGCCATTTGCCTTCCGTTTGGAGATTGATTGCACAAACAATATTGCAGAATATGAAGCATGCTTTATGGGTTTGAAAGCGGCATTAGCCATTGGCGTCAAGAAACTAAAAGTATATGGTGATTCTTCTATTGTCATCTATCAAGTTAGAGAAGATTGGAGGACCAAGGATGAAAAGTTGATACCCTACAAGGAATGTGCAATGGCATTAGCCTAAAGCTTTGAGCAGATAGAGTTTGACTACTCACTAAGAGTTACTAATACATACGCTGATGCATTGGTCACCCTAGCATCAATGATTGGAGATGATCCAGCAGAGAAGATCAAACCTTTAATAATTGAAAGAAGAACACAGCCTGCATACGTGGGTGAAATCAATGCCTTGAGAGTTGATGGTCGCCCTTGGTTTGCGCCAATTGTGGATTTCATCAAAGAAGGAAAGTATCCCATCGATGCTTCGGTAGGAAACAAGAAATTCTTGAGAAGATATGCCTCTCAATTTGTATTATGTGAAGACATCATGTACAAGTGATCTTATGAAGGAATACAACTAGTCTGTGTTGGTGAAGAGCAAGCACATAATGTTGTCGAGCAAGTACACCAAGGAGTGTGTGGCCCCCATATGAATGCTAGAATGCTTGCAAAGAATATCCTCCAACTAGGGTACTTCTGGAACACAATGGAGGTAGACTGTGTAGAATATGTGAAGAAATGCCGCAAATGCCAAATATTTTCCAATTTGATACACGTACCTCTGACAGAATTGCACACGCTCAGCTCCCATGGCCTTTCTCGACTTGGGGCATTGATGTGATAGATAAGATACATCCTAAAGCATCAAGTGGACAAGAGTTTATTTTGGTAGCTATTGATTATTTTACACAATGGGTGGAAGCTCAGGCATATGCAAAACTCACAGCAAACAAAGTGGAAAAATTCCTACAAGTGCAGATCATCTGTTGACACGGGGTGCCTCAAGCTCTTATTTCTGATCAAAAACAATACTTCAGGGGTAAAGTGGAGGAACTGTGTGACAAATTCCACATCAAGAGACATAGATCCTCCCCATAAAGACCACAGACAAATGGGGCAGTCGAAGCAGCCAATAAGAACATAAAAGTCATTTTACAAAAAAAGGCACAAACCAATGCTGATTGGGCAGATAAACTCCCATATGCACTTTGGGCTTACAGAACCTCAATCAGAACATCTACTGGGGCAACACCTTACTCCTTGGTCTATGGAATGGAAGCAGTACTCCCTGTTGAGTTGGAGGTGCAATCACTAAGGGTAGCAATGGAATGCAAGATCCCCGAGACTGAATGGCTGCAAACTAGATATGATGAATTGAGCCTCATAGATGAAAGAAGAATCAGGGCGGCAGACAACATAAAGAAGTACCAACAGAGAATAGCAAATACATTCTACAAGAAAGTCCGAATCCATCATTTAGCAATTGGTGATTTAGTGCTGAAGGAGCAGAGAGCACCAACAGATGATCCAAGGGGTAAGTTTCATCCAAATTAGAGCGGACCATACATCGTCAAGGAAATATTACCAGCCTTCGTCTATTTAATCTGAACGGAGATGAATTACAATACTTGACAAATCTAGATCAAGTAAAGCGGTATTACGAATAGCCTACATATTGCAAAAAAAAAAAAGAAAAAAAAAAGAGTGTGGACAGGGTTCCGTTTACAGGCTTGGGGCAAGCTGACTTAACCGTATGGTAGGTCTCACAGTAAGGTTGGACAAGACTTTCAGACGAGACAAAAAATTTCATCATAAAGGGATAATACATCAATTCATCAATTGTTAGGGAAAGGAATTCCTGATTTTAGGTAAGAACTCTATCTCCCGTCTAACAATCCGATGGTTGTTCTTGAGTTTCACATCAAGCCCATGTTTTACATCTCTGATATGACTCTTGTGAGCATGCCATTCTGAAAAATAATCATAACAACTCTGACCAAAACTCACATCGGCCGTTCATTAATCCAAACGGTGTCTGAGAGTTCTACTGGTCCATCCTTCATAAGCCAAAATGGCATCTCCTAGTAGAGATCAGGCCATTCCACATAAACAACCAAACATTCTCCCAGATGGCTGACCCATTTGGAACAGTTTCTTATTAGCCTATTCAGGCCATTGATTTCTCTCATACTGTTAGTTGGCTCAAAAATTTAAGCCCAGACATGGTAGTACAATGTAAATATGTGCATTAGCAGAAGTGTGGTTAAAACGAGTCTGAGTAATTACTACCTAAGAAAGCTCGTTGGATATGATTATGACCTATGTTTTTGTGGATTTGCACCTTTGTAGGCATCCTTCGGTAACGTGCTCATGATGGATTAGTTTACAGATAGAACACTTCATGAAAAAAAAAATACAATAACCTGCCTGAACTACGTGGAACCTGATTTTCGAGGGACAAAAGTCCCAAAGGATACGTAGGTAATTTGGGACACCCCAAATTCAGTCCAGAGGCTATACATCCAAAGGCTACACATCCAAAGGCTATACATTCAAAGATTACAAATCCAGAGCGCAAAGCATAGTTATAGTTACATCATGAGTGGTCTTGAGATAAAGTCACAGACCTGATGAGATCGCTACTCAAGAAGCTTGACAGTTACAGATACATCATGGGTGGTCTTGAGATAATGTCACAGACCTGATAAGGTCGCTACTCAAGAAGCTTGACAGTTACAGTCACATCATGAGTGGTCTTGAGCCAAAGTCATAAACCCGATGAGGTCGCTACTCAAGGAGCTTAACATCTACAGTTGCTTGTTGTGCAACGGTAGAATCCAGATCAAGTGCAAAATAATGCAAAAATGGGCCACATTGTCTTCGGCCACAATTATTTACCATCTCGATCGAAGAGGGGCATCTGTAAGCACCCCATTTTTGCCATTTCCCACTGAACAAAGTCCTACTAGTGTGTGGACAACAAAGGAAGAAAGATGAGTAAAAATTTAGGTTTTCACTATGACCTTGTGGTAGTTTTCGTTGGGTCCCACAACAAGGTCACAGGCTGTAATCTGCATGGTTGCATAGGTCATGAAATTCTCTTCAAAATGAGACTAGAATTGCTCAATTCTGATATCAAATGAATAACAAATGATCATTTTAGTCGGATGATACGTATAAGGGAGGTTTCTGAAATTATCATAAATAATCCCAGGGGTTTTCATGTAAATTGTCGTAAGTTGGATAGTTTGAATTTCAAATCATCATATCTTGATCATCCGACATCTGAATCATATGGTTTAAGTACCATTTTAGTCATCTTTAAAGTGGACGTAAAGGATTTCCGGTAGAAGTCACCAGTGGGCCCCATGCAAGCTTTCATGCAAAGTTATCGTTAGAACTTCAAAGCTTCATATATTTTCCGTTCTACGTCGGATTCAGATGATTCCAAAGCCATTATTCTTCATTCGTGATGTCCTATAAAGTGGACGTGGAAAATCTTGGGTAGAAGGCTCCGGAGGGTCCTATGCAAAATTACATATGGAAATGGTCATTTAATCTTCGAAAATTCATATTTTGATCACCCCATATCCAAATGAGGTAATTTCAGTTTCATTATCTTCCATTTTTAGTACTCTACAAAGTGGATATAAAGGATTTCCGATAGAAGTCTCTTAAACATCCCATACAGAATGGCCAGTCAAATTATCAATAATTGGTCTGCTTAAACTTCAGAAATTCATAAGTTGGCCATTTTATTTCCAAATGAGGTGATTCAAGTTCCAATATTCCTTATTTTTAATGTTCTACAAAGTGAAAGCAAAAAATTGGGAATAGAGGTTATCGAAAAATTTCGTGCAAAATGACAGTGAAAATGACCCATGAAATGGTAGAGAGAGAAACCCAATTAATTCCAGTCAACTCAGCTCAATCCAAGCCAGTCTTGGCCCAATCCAATCACTCCTTGTCAATCCGAACTAATTCATGTCGGTGCATATGCATGTATTTCTTTTATATATTATTATATAATGTATAATATATTATAATATATCGTATAATATATGCATATGTCTTATATGTATATTATATCATATATATTAATATATTAATATATTATATGCTTATATATATGTTTTATATATAAAAAAAAGAAAAAAAAGAGGCAAGTAGGATCCGAATAAAAGGGAGTTGGTGAGATTGTTGAAGAAGGAAAAAATTGAAAAAAATGAAGAAGGAAAGAAGAATTGACAAGATCTAGAAGAATAAAGAAGAGGGAGAAGAAGGAAAAGAAAAGGAGAGAAAGAAAGAGAGGAAGGGATGTGAGATTCCAAGAGAATAGGGAAAAAAAAAGAAGAAGAAAAAATCTGGAAAATGAAAAGGAGAGGGAAAGAGAGCGTTGAAAAAAAAAATAAAGGGGAGAAGGTGCGGGAGAAGAAGGGAGAAGCAGCCTAGAAGAAGAAGAAGAAGAGGAGAGCAGCCGAGAGAGAGAGAGAGCTGTAGGCGCAGGTAAGCCCCTCTCTCCCATTTGTTTTCTTCCCATTTGTTTTTTTTACCTGCAAAGCCCCAACACCACAGTCATTATCCGGATCAGTCCCCATCACCTGTACAGCCACCGACTACCTTCGAAGCCTCTATCCATCCTTCCATTGAGAACCATTCCATTTAATCTCCTGTACTGACTTTCACCTAGATCAGTTACTCCCTCACCTGCAGCTGACTTGTTGCTACCTATAAGCATCATCGAAGCCAATAACTGTCCAGTTGCAGCCACGACCATCTCTCACCTGCAGACTCACTTTCCATCGATCTCCTTAGCAAGCCCAACCGATTACCTATACACCTGCTCCCTGATTACCTTCATCACTCAAAACCTACAGCCAACTTTACGCTTGTCTTATTATCTGATCAACACAACACCCAAGCAAACCCAATACCTCATCCTCACTCTTACCTGTTACAACTCCCCCGAATCACCTGCTCCCTACTCTATGATCTGCTATACCAGTCAGGAATCCTTGATTCTGATTCTAATAATTTGATTATATTTGTCTTGTATGTTGATCATTGATTTAATCAATTTAAACCATAGATTGGGTATTTATTTTGATCATGTTATGTGACTACTGACTTGATTAAATTTGGGAACACTGATCATGATAATTTTAATGTGTTGATCTTGACTGTCAATCATGATAATTTTAATGTGTTGATCTTGAACGTTGATCATTTTAATGTGTTGATCTTGACCGTCATTCATGATAATTTTAATGTATTGATACTGACCATTTGATCATGATAATTTTAATGCTCAATCTGAACCATTAATCAATCTGATTTGATCCTTACCCATCTGATCATGATCCTTACCACATGATTTGATCCTTATCCGTTTGATCATGATCCCTACCATCCGGTCAGCTTCTACACAACCATTTGATCAGGTCAAGCCGTTATCCTATCAGATCATCCTCATCACCAGATCAGATTATCATCATCATCAAATTAAATCATCATCACAACTCTATCTCACACTATTTGATCATCATCTACACCATCTGATCTGCCCATCACCCCATATAATCATCATCTACACCATCTGATCGCCATCACCATCATCACCATCGTCACCATGTGATTGACAACTCACATACTCACATATTGCTATGTTTTTAGATGTTCATTTGTTATGTTTGGAATGCTTATTGCTATACCTGTCTGCTACACATGCTTGCTATATTTGTCTACTATACATGCTTATTGCTATATCAATCTGCTACACATGCTTATTGTTATATATGTCTGCCACATGCTTACTACCATATTTAGATGCTTACTGTAATGTTTGGATGCACACTGCTATATTTAAAATACTACCACTGCTATAGTTGGAATGTTTTCATTTGCCATGTTTGTCTTTGAAAGAGAAAAATAGAAAAATAGCAATTAGGGTAGGAAATCCTAAAAATGAAAAGAATACAACAATTAGGGTAGGAAACCCTAAAAATGGGAAGAAAACAATATTTAGGGAAAGTGAAACCCTAAAAAATAGAAAGATTAATTAGGGTAAGGTAAACCCTAGAATAAAGAGAATAATTAGGTATGAAACCCTAAAAAATGAAAATCACAATGAAAAGGGATAGGAAATCTTAAAATTCTAAACAATAAAAATTGTAGGAATTTAGGTCTCATCCCTAGATCCTATTGACAAAAATAGAACGAATTTGCTACCCATCCCAAACAAAAATGGTAGGAATTTAGGTCTCATCCCTAGAACCTATTGACAAAAATGGAAAGAATTTGGTACACATTCCAAATCCAACTATCACAATCATTTCGAACTACGTCGTACCTGATTTCTAGGGCACACCCTAGAATACGTAGGCAATTTGGGAATCCCAAATACGGTACGAAGCCACCCATCAACCATACATCCAGCATAAACTTCAACTTGAATAAAAAAAATCTAATTGAAGCACATGCATAAATCACTTCCATAATCATTAATCACCAAACCCATTTTCAAACTACGTTTTTGAACTTGATTTTTAGGATTAGAATACATAGGCAGTTTGAGATGTCCTACACGTCTCAGATTCAGTCCAAGACCGAACCATCTTTGGTCCGATTCACTGTATAATATTGTACATTACATTTGCTTGTTTATTTGCTTTAAAGCATGATTGGCTGAACCCTAAGTTAGAATAACTTAGCAACTTGGTTTAGGACATCCCCCATTGAACCCTAGTCATCCCGTTGACCAAGCACATTCAAAATTAGAGTGTAAGGAAAGTTTAGGAGGCCAATATTGATTTGGGTGCCTAACACCTTTCCATAACTGTACCCTGAATACTTATCCGATCTCTTGCAGACCAAAGAACTAATACATTGGGTCACGAGTCAATAGAAGTCTTACCTTAGTGTGAGGTTACATTTTTCAAGGTCCTAGACCTTAATTTACGTGGTGACTGCAACAGAACAATTGATCTTCATCGATACATGATATACATTCATCCCGAGGAGGATCACAATTTCCCATTGTCCTCACAGTGGCGATTCCACTGGAGAATAATATTCAGACTCCTAGGATACTTTCCATATATTTGATTTTCTTGACATTTGATGCTAGATCTAGGATACTATATTTATGCTTGTATAATATTGCTTTGGGGGGATTGGGTTCAGTCACACATTCGTGCGAGTAGCCGAACCGGGTCCCATGCAGATGGGGCAGCCCACTAGGTGAAACACACAACCTTGGCTTGTACTTTGTGAGACCACGACTAGCGAGCAGCATCTAACGAGCGTTTCTTGGGTACGCCCGAGAATGCATTATGCTACTCCACGTCGCTTAGATCCTTGCAACATAGTATATAAAGGGATTGGGGGCCCATTATTCATCATGCATTCGGTGATAGGTTACCTTATCCTCATCAAGGTGGCCTTTTCTGTCCTAACCCAGTTTGAGCCACATGTATGTTATTTTTTGTCTAACTCTGAACCAACATGGTAAAACCCGTTCAATCACAATATTCATGCCCGTAATATCGAATTTCTGCCCATATTTACTCTCGATTTGTTGACATGTTTGATCTCACATGATGAGCATCTTGAACTCTCACTTGTTGAGAGCGGGAGGAATGTATAAACCTGTTCCATGTCATAGTGGACGGCCAATGTACACTCTCTATCAATGAGCTCAAAGCATCGGATCTATCATTGTTAACACGTTGGTTTAAAAAACGATCAGAAATTCCCTGTCACGGCGTAGGTACCATGATTGAGCGGTTATTTATCGGTTTGTTTAGTCATGAACTGCTTTTGCTAACTATCCCATATGAAAATTACAAAAAAGTATATCCATTTTAATTTCTTTGAATTCTACGAACTAGGTGGTCAAATTTTGCTGTCTAATGAACCATTTGGGTCATGAGGCCCAAGACTAGTCACAGTGTCCATCGAAACAATTATATTGATTTGGATAATATTTATTCAATGGATTTCATAAGGGAGCTAACATTTGTATAGGTAGAGTCAGCTTGTGTGTGCATGTAAAACCTTCAAGTGTCCAGTCATTTTCAAATCCTAATCCGTTGATCTATTCCGACATAGGTGACTATCGAGCCAATCTGCAAGCATTGCTACTCTTTGGATAAGTGATCCTATCACCAATAGACTGTCTAGAGTATCCAACATTGATTCGGTCAGGCCTATTCCTGAAAAACCAATTGAAGTTATGGCTAACCGTGATTAAGATGAGAATTTATTAGAGAACCGAGTAACCAAGATAGAGGACATTGTAAGTGAGATGGCTGTCATGCTGCGGAATGTGCATAAGTTACTAGTGGGAAAAGAGGACACACCCTCCACATCAAAGGAATATACCCCCAGCAAGAATAATCCGATTGTGTTCACAAATCCAGCTTTTGAGGAAGAGGGAGAGGTTATCTGCAAGCAACCATCGATCATCCAAAAGGCTCCTTCAATCAAGAAGACGAAGGAATCTGAAGATCCATATGGGAACCGAATAAGTCATGTAGAACAGATACTAAGGGGCCTGAAGGGCGTAGAGAGTCAGATCATTGATTCTGTGGGACTGGGTTTCTTACCGGATGCCAAACTGCCACCGAAATTTAAATGGACTACTGAAAATTTAATGGGACAAGGGACCCCAAGACACATCTGAAATCATTCACAGGACTGTTGAGGCAAGGGCATGGGTTTACTGATGAACAATTGGGTAGGCGTTCCAATTCTCATTAACTGGAGGGGCACATAGATGGCTAATGAATCTAAACCCCTCAAAAGTCCACTGTTGGACCGATAACACCAGAGAATTCACCAATCATTACTCCTATAATACTGAGATCGAGACTCATAGGAGACAGTTAGAGACCATGGTACAAAAATTTGATGAAGGCTTCACAGAATAATTGACCAGGTTCAGGAAAGTGGCTGCACAACATTGGGATCGACAGTTAGAGAGGGACCAGGTCCAAATGATGATGAAAGGGCTCAATAAAGCATACAAAGCATATATTTTTGGACAGGCTATCCTCACATTCAAAGGGTTGGTCGTAGTAGGACAACAAGTAGAAGATGACATTAACTATGGAGATGAACTCCCGATGAAATTGGAAAAGTCAGAGCTAGGTCCAAGCAGGAGATCCTATCAACCGAAGTACAACAATGCCCTGCCCACAAGGAAGTAGCAGTTATGAATACGGTTGTTGCACTGACACCAATTAATTACGCTTTACCAGATCCACGGCAAAGGCATTTCAGGTTGTATACGGAGTTATCATTGCCAAGGGAAGTGTTGATGGAAACATTGATGAGGGTTGGAAAATTAAAGCCACCACCACCCATGAATATGCCAAACCCACCACCAGCCTCCTATCGTGCGGAGAAATTCTGTATGTTCCACAATCAGGTAGGTCATGATACGAAATACTATTGGAACTTCAAAAATGCCATACAAGACCTAATTGAATCAGGGGCATTCAAAGTACGAGGAAGAACCAATCATGCATCAATCAACAATAACCCACTCCCATATCATAATGTGAATTTCATAGAATGGGAGATGTCGAAGTCTAAGGAAAAGGTTTCGGAGAGTGAAGTTTGCATGATAGGTGACAATTTGGACCAAGAGTTTCATCCTACTTATCCCTGGTACTATGGACATTTTGAAGAGCCAGAGGAGCATTATAGTGTCTACATACCCGATGAAGAACAAGAAAATACTCAGCTGAATGAACAATTTGATGAATTCGGAATCTACATACCCGGTAAAGGACAGGAAGTCAGTCATTTGGATGAACAGTTTGATAGCTATGGCATCTACATCCCAGGAGAAGATAGGACTGTGGCAGAAACTTGTACAAGCAAAGGGTACTAGCCAGCACATTTAGCAGCAGAGAATCTAGCCCAGTTGGCCATAGAAAAGGAACTGGGGCAATCTTTTCAACCTGAACCACCCAATCCGGTTCTCAAACAATTACAGAAGACGCAAGCAAATGTCTCCATATGGGAGCTATTAATTGTCACACCCCAATTCCACACTATTCAGAATGGTGTGATGAATAGCCAATAAACCAACGGTTCAACCAGGATCTCGAATAGGCTGTGTCCATTTTCTTAAACCATACACATCCACAATAATAATCAGAGTAAATACACAATAGCAAAAGTCTTTATATTAAATGAACTGAGAGTCTAAATATGATAACATAAATAAATTATTCAATTATCTTCATAATACTAAGACATAAAATAAAATATTGAATCAATTACATCTTCTGTATAATTTGAATAAAATCTAATAAAAAACACAAGAGTTGCACTCGCATGACGAATCATGCGATTCCATCAAAACTTCAGCATTCATCGTCCTCGCATGTCCATACATCGAAGCATTCATATAATCTTCTACGGTAGTACCTGCATCATCAACTAAAAATATTCGATGTCGAAAGGGTGAGCACACATCACGGCTCAGTGAGCAAACAAAACAATGCAACAAACATATGCATGCATTCAATTCATATCATTGGTCTGGTTCATAAGTTTGTAACCGCACCTCTATACACGAATGTGTGAAACCGCCCAACGGATCAAACACCATTGTTGCCCCCAAATACACCCACCATGGAATAGAGATAGAGCTAAAGTGCTTAGGACTGCACCGCATCACACTTCCACTGATGCTCTACCCATACCAACACGTAAGTCCTTGTTGGCGAGGGTTTGCAAACTGGGCTCGCAACTAACCAATTCTAATGTCAAACAGTGTATCCAAGGCCTCACCCCAGCATCCCTCAATACGTCCATAGAGATAGAGCTAAGGCCCCCCCAGCAGAGTCAGAGACTACACGGTCCGAGACCACCTCTCCTGATGCCCTACGACATAATAATTTTGCTAAGGTAATGGCGATACGACGATGCTAGTGGACAAGACTTGAGTAGAGATAGAGCTAGAGTCTGGTCACCAGGATGAACCACAGTGTCACGTCCTCCCCTGATGCTTCACTCGCATCAAGTACACTAACCACACACATACACTAACATGCCTATTCCTAGCATCATCATCATCATCATGTTATAAGAAACGAAATTAAATATGCATGAAAAGTAATAATAGGAATAGGGGATGACATGTGATATGCACATTACAATCACACAATCATTGAATCATACATGGTATTGGACTCAATAAATGAAAATAGTTTATTATTAGCCAATTAGTTTAGGTCTTGTTCCCTCACCTTTGATTGAGTGTAGATCCTCGTTCGAGCTTTATGTATCACTTTTAAATCAGTAGAAAGGCCTAACAAGTCGATAAATTTTAATTAGAATTAATTCCAATAAATTTAGACTAAATCATAGGGTCGCAGGTAGGGTACCAACTAGGGTAGCAGTTTTTTGCGACCCTAGGGTGGAGGGTCGTTCGTGGGGTCGGATACCATTCGATCCTACATGCGACCACACCCTCCCTAGGACTTCTCGAGGGCATGTGATCGATCCTATGGTCTGGTAGGTCCATTCTAAGATTGTTCTACGACTCATAACTATGATTTTTACACACTTTCCATTTCCTGTGATGATTACTTCCATGGATTCCTTTGGAACTCGTCCATGGATGGATGAATTGGGTTTCACTTAACCCTAACTTCTTCATAATCTATTCTAGGCTCTTAATTTATGAAGAGAATTAGGTTCATACCTAAAGTTGGCTAAAATTCAGATGTTTCTCTGAACTTCCTCCTCTTACTTAGTCTTTTCTTTAATTTTCCTTCTCTTCTTCTTTTCCTTCTCTTTCTCTTTCTCTCACTTTCAATTAGGGTTCTAAAAGGAGTGAAAGAGGCTAAGGGACGTCCTATTTAAGAGAAAAATCCTCCAAAATAAGTCCCATCGAGTTTAGGAAAGAACCCCTTGAAATTAGGAAAGTTTCCTAATTTACGGTGTCTGTTTGTCATTGTAGGGTCGCAAGTAGGGTCGCAAAATCCATCGACCCTACGTTTTTCTAGCCATGCGACCCTACGAACATAAAATCATAGGTTGGACTTCTGTTGAGGTGGGGTCTACCCTACCTATTTAGGCATGCGACTCTACCCTCATATTTACTATTTTTGGGTCAAACGCATACCTGGTCTTGTGATTTCCTTCATGTACTTGGTCCACTTGGCTCGACCATGATAGGTAGACCTGGTACAAGGTGGTAAGACCGGTTAGTTCAATACGGGTCTTACAACTCTCCCCTTCTTATTAAAAATTTCATCCTCAAAACAATGCAACAAACATATGCATGCACTTAATTCATATCTTTGGTCTGGTTTATATGATTGCAATGTGCTATAGAAAGGTTCGGTGGCCGTCTCACCTCTATACACGAGTGTGTGAAATCGTCCAATGAAAACGGCACTGTCAACCCCACATGCACCCACCATGGACAATATACACCCCATGAAAACGGCATGGCTGTACCGGTTTCCCACACCAACACGTAAGTCCCTGCTGGCGAGGGCTTGCAAACTGGGCTCGCAATTAACCAAACCTAATGCCAATCAGTGTATCCAAAGCCTCACCCCAGTATCCCTCAATACGTCCATAGAGATAGGGCTAAGGCCCCCCGGTAGAGTCAGAGACTACACGGTCCGAGATCACCTCCCCTCATACCCTATGATGTAATAGTTCCGCTAAGGTAATGGCGATACGACGATGTCAGTGGACATGACTTGAGTAGAACCATGGCACAATATACACCCCATGAAAACGGCATGGCTGTACCGGTTGATACCATCCCCTACCCGCACCAGATACACTAACCACACATATACATTCACATGCCTATTCGTAGTATCATCATCATCATCATGTTATAAATAAATAGAATTAAATATGCATGAATAGTAATAGCAGGAATATTGGATGACATATTGAATGCACATACAAGCATACACGCATAGAATCAGTCATGGTATTGGACTCAAGAAAAAAAAACAGTTTATTATTAGCCAATTAGTTTAGGTCTTGTTCCCTCACCTTTACTTGATCGTAGGTCCTCTTTCAAGCTTTAAGAATCAACTATATATCGATGTTATATCACTAGAAGACCTAACCAAGTCGATATAATTTAATTAGAATTAATTCAGATTTAAAAAAGCATGCTGTTAACTGGGGGTCGATGCTAGGGTCGGAGGTTCCATCGACCCTGGGTGCGACCACCCACAGTCTGGACTTCCCGAACACTAGGGGTCGATTAATAGGGTCTAGTAGGGTCGATTGTCCATCAATCCCCCCGTGCGACCCCCTGTGGGTTTAGTAAATTTTTCCTCCTACAGTCCATTATTCCTGTTTGGGGTCCTATGGCTTGCTTCTACAATCCATTCCACACATGTTCTATGGTCTAGAATCGTAGTTCACTCACCTATATGGCTTTCATGATTTCCCCCATGGTTTTCCAAGTCGAAAAGGTGAGGATATTGCTTTCGCATGGCATTCTCTTCTTCCCATGTGATCTCTTCTATATCTCGGCTCCTCCAGGTGACTTTAACATAGAATATGTCACGGTTACGTAGACGTTGAACCTTTTGACTAGTGATTTCAGTTGGTGCTACTTCGAATGTCAAATCATCAGTTAGATCTGGTGGATCTACTGTCAAAAGATGTGTTGGACCTCTGACGTACTTCTTCAATAAGGAGATATGAAATACATCATGCACACTTGACATAGATGGTGGTAGTGCTAACTGATAAGCCATTTTTCACGTTTGGCTACAATCTCATATGGCCCGACATATCTCGGACTTAGCTTTCCTTTCTGTCCAAATCATTTTAAACCCTGCATAGGTGATACCTTCAGGAATACCTTATCACCTACGACGAATTCAAGGTCTCTACGTCGAGTATCTGCATACTGTTTCTGACAATTCTGATCTGTTCTAACTCTTTCCTTGATGATGTCGACTAATCGACAAGTTTCTTTAATAAATTTTGGTCCAACGGTGCTACGTTCTCCAACTTCATTCCAAAACCAAGGAGATCGACACTTTCTACCATTCAGTGCTTCATAGGGTGACATCTATATAGTAGCTTGATAGCTGTTTTTATAGGCGAACTCGATCAATGGTAGTTTCTCATCCCATGATCCTTTAAAATCAATTACACAGGCTTGAAGCATGTCTTCTAAAATCTGAATGGTACGCTCCGACTATCCATCTGTCTGAGGATGGAATGCAGTACTGAACTTCTACATTGTACCCCTAGCCTTTTGCAATCCTTCCCAAAACATTGAAGTAAAGCGTGGGTCTCTGTCGGACACAATTCTTTCAGGTACACCATGTAATCTGACAATGTTATCCACATATAGCTTGGCTAACCTCTCTAGGGTATACTGTGGTCGTATTGTTATAAAGTGGGCTATCTTAGTCAGACGATCTACAATCACCCATATCGCATCAACCACTCGAGGAGTCAATGGCAATCCGGTGACGAAGTCCATAGTGATGCAGTCCCATTTCTATGCTAGTTCTGGCAGCGGTTGCAACAGTCTTGCAGGTCTTTGTCGTTCAGCCTTCACCCTATGAGAATTTAGGCATTGAGACACGAATTTAGCTACATCTGCTTTCATTCCTCTCCACCAATATAATTTCTTTAAATCATGATACATCTTCGTACTTCCAAGATGTACTGAATAGGTGGTGGTATGAGCTTCCTTCATTAGTCAGTGTCTAATGTCCAAATTTTCTGTTTCAGGAACACATATTCTTTCTTTGCACTTCAGTACCTTCTCATCATTTAAGGTGAACTCAGGAATAATCCTACCTTTTTCGATGTCTTCTTGTACAGTTCTTAGATAAGGATCTGATCTAATAGCTGCTTTCACTTCATCAATTATATTAGGTACAATCTTCAACGTTGCGAACATATTTAAAAATTGATGAATAAATCCTTGGTTGTTTGATTCACTCGGTGCATCTATCACAAACTGCTCATTACGATAATTGAACACTTTTCCTGTAGTACACATTGCTGTAGTTGTGTTAACCTCTCCTTGAGATTTTATCATTGCTTTTCTGCTGAACGCGTCAACAACTACATTAGCCTTTCCTAGATATCACAATCATAATCCTTTAATAATTTGAGCCATCTTCTTTGTCGCATGTTCAACTCCTTCTGATTAAAATGATAAGTGAGACTCTTATGATCTGATTTAATCTAAAATTTCTCTCCATACAAGTAATGTCTCCATATCTTAACAGCGTGTACTACTACCACTAATTCTAAGTCATGAGTGGGATAGTTCTTCTCATGTGTCTTCAGTTGTCTTGAAGCATACGTAATTACTTGTTCTCCTTGCATAAGTACACATCCTAAACCCAATCCAGACGCATCGTTGTACAAGATAAATGGATGTCCTGGAATAGGAATAGTCAAGATCAGAGCAATATCAATCTAGCCTTCAATGTTTGGAAACTCTTCTCATATTTATCAGTCCAAATAAACTTTTCTCCTTTCTTAGTCAAACTGGTGAGAGGTACGGCAATTCTTGAATAGTCTTCCACGAGTCGTCGTTAATACCCATCTAGGCCTAGGAAACTTCTAATTTCTGCAATGCTCTTTGGTGCTTCCCACCTCATAATGGCTTCAATCTTGCTAGGATCCACTTTAATTCCTTCAGCGGATACAACATGGCCTAAGAAAGCAACCTCATTTAACCAAAACTCACACTTTGTAAATTTGGCGTAAAGCTGCTCTTTCCTTAATCGCTGCAGAACGGCTCTTAGATTCATGACATGAGTTTCCTTGTCCTTGGAGTAGACCAATATATCATCAATAAACACAATGACTGACGTATCCAACATATCATGGAATACCCGATTCACGAGTTCCATAAAGGTTGCGGGTGCATTAGTCAATCCAAAGGACATGACTAAAAATTCATAATGTCCATATCTTGTCCTGAATGCTGTCTTTGGAATATCACCGTCCTTAATCTTCAACTGATGGTATCCTGACCGAAGATCAATCTTGGAGAACACCTTGGCACCTTGCAACTGATCGAACAAATCATCGATCTGAGGCAATGGGTACCGATTCTTGATTGTCCACTTATTTAGTTCCCGATAGTCTATACACAGTCGAACACTACCGTCTTTCTTCTTTACAAACAATATCGGCGCTCCCCATGGTGATATGCTAGGTCTGATGTAACCCTTATCCAATATTCTTGTAACTGCACCTTCAATTCCTTCAGTTCAGTAGGAACCATTCAATAGGGTGCTTTAGATACTGGTGCGGCTCCGAGTATCAGATCTATAACAAACTCTGTAGCTCGGGCGGGTTGTAGTCCTGGTAGTTCTTCAGGAAATACATCTGAAAAGTCACGCACGACATCAATATCCTCTATTCATGGTGCTTCCTTGGTGAGGTCAACCACCGATACTAGATACCTAACTCCTCCTTTCTTGAGACATTTCCTAGCTTTTAATGCAGAGAGGATGAATTTTCATTTATGGGGAAGTTTAGTTCTGGTTAGACTCTGCTCCTTCCTTCTCTTTAAATGTCAGCTTCTTTTCTGCACATAATAAGTTTACAGAACGCCGAGCTAACCAGTCCATTCCCAAGATGATGTCAAAGTTTGCCATCTCAAGTTGAATCAAGATTGCATCCAAAGTCTTCTCGTTAATAAGAACTGGACATGGTCCATAGCCTTTTTCTAATTCCACTTCTAATCCCATAGGTGATCGTACGAGCAGTTTGTAGTCTAAAGATTTGAGGGGTAGATTCAGCTTCTTTCCAAATGACACATATATAAAAGAATGAGTAGCTCCAGAATCAAAGAATACTCTAGCGGGTATGCCATTAATAGGTACGATACCTGTGATTTGTTTTAATTTAGTCTACATGCTCACACAATGTAACACAAAATGAAAGGTTCAGGTCATACCTATGACCACATCAGGCGATGCGGCTGCATCTTCAGATGTAACATCATAAACCTTTCCTTGTTGTAGTTGCTTCCTAGGTTTAGGACACTCTCTTGAATAATGTCTTATTTGTTTACAGTTATAGCATTTTACTCCTTCATTGTTTTGCTTTTGTTACGGCTGAGCTGTTGGAGTAGTCTTGGCTACAACATTGAAACCTTGAGTACGAAAGGGTTTGAATGTCCTTGTATTCCCTCCGCTATAAGAATTCCCATTTGGCCTCTTGATACCTCTATTCTGAGCGAAATAGCTCTCTTTCTGGCTCGACTCTATTACTCGAGCAATTTGTACTGCTTCATTGTAAACTTTCTTTTCCAAGCCCAGAACATGCTTACGGATGCTTCCCCTAAGTCCCATGACGAACCTTCGGGTCTTAGTATTTTCCTCCTGCATGCTAGCGGGTGCAAAGAAAAACAGCTCTTCATAACGCTGTTGGTATGCATCCACAGTCATTTACCCCTGATATAAACTCAGGAACTCTCTCTCTCCATAGAATCTCTAAAACTTCTGGGGAAGTACATCTCAAAGAACGCCTCTTTATAGATTGCCCAGGTCAATTGGGCGTGCTTAGTTAACAGATATGTCCGTGTGGACTTCCACCAGTGGTGTGCATCACCCTTAAGCATAAATGTGGCGCACAACACTTTTTCTTCCTCAGTAACTGTCATCATCATAAAATTCCTTTCCATCTCGTCAATCCAATGAGCTGGCCACAAAGGATCTGTTGGCTTTCCATTATATTCTTAGGCTTCATCTTCAGAAAATGCTCGATCAGTTGGGAGTGGTCCAGGTGATACGGAGCATAGGCCCCATACATAGGTGGTTGATATTGGTAAATGCCTTGAGCTACCTCAGGATTCTGTACTTGAGCCTGCATGACTGGTGTTTGAGGTGTCTGGGGTACCATGTTTCTTCCCCTGGTACTGTGCTGGCCTGCCCTGCTGGCATAGGTGTTGTTGCACAGCTAGAAAAACCATCCCTATAGCAGCTTGCATATTGACTTGAACCTGTTGTATTTGATGTAGCTGTTGTGCTAAGTTCATTACGGCTGTGGCCAAATCCAAAGGTGGGGCTGGAAAGTTTGTAGGATTTGCCTGGCCACTAGCTACGGGTGGTGCCATATTCAGATTCTCCTGTGCTTCAGGATTTATATGGCTATCTTCCTCCACAAGTGGTGGTTGTGGAATTGGGTTACGGCTTTGTCTGGTCACTCTTCGCCCAGCCATTTCCTGTTCTGGTGGTAGTAGTGTTTGTAAACAATCATAGCACATGTGAGGCAATCAATACAAGTTGTTCTCAAGTTCAAAAATCCAATATTCAATATAAATTTCAAAATTTTTAGATCATTCTGAAAAAATGCTGTATTTTCCATCATAGGGTCGATGATAGGGTCGGTCCTTATGCGACCCCAAGGAATGCGACCCTGAGAAACACTGTGAGCTTACCAAGAGCCTAGGGTCGATGGTAGGTTCGGTATATGTCCGACCCCTAGTTCTCTATCAGATTACTGAGAGGCTAGGGTCGATGGTATGGTCTGACGAGGGTCGCATGTCTTGGTCGAATTCTGTGACCCTATGATCCAGAATCAGGTTTTTAAACCCGATTTTGGATTCATTTCCCATTCTTTCTCCTTCCTTCCAACTCAACTCGGTTTCCTGAGTTGCTACAATATCGACCCCTACTTGTTTATTGATCATATCTTCCGTTCGTGACTACCGCTCATTCTCTTCAGGTATGCTCTCTACTGTTTCACATTTTAAAAGCTTTCTAAACTAGGTTTTTGTCCATTTACATTGTTTTCTTCGAATTAAATTTTTTCTAACGGTAAAAATTTAATTTTTATTGGGGGATTTTGCTATTGGTCACCCAATGGACAAAAGCCCTAAAAAATATTCGAGTTTCATCGGTTGGTTATCGAGAAACATGAAATTTTCTATTTTTGACCTAATTTTTGAGATTTTTTGAATTTATTGAAATTTCTTCAAATTCGATCTTTCTAAATTAAATTTCCAACCGTATGAGCCTTGCAGGATGGTTTAGAACCTATGTAAGTCCTCCTGTCCAAGTGTTTGGGTGAGGCTTTTGACCAATTTATGCCGTTATAATGTCAAAATTTTTAAGTTTTTCACCATTACTGATCTATTATTTGTTTTTCTTTATTTTGGCAAATAATATGGCTAGTACCAAGGTGCCTAGGGATCATGACCCCGTTTCCGATCCAACGAGGCCAAAGCTCAGTATGCTCGCTATGCGCATAAGAAGCTAGAGGGGGGTCGTCGTGTGGACTTGGCTAGTCTAGCCTTGTTCAACGTGGAGGGGGCATTTGGTGACATGGGCTGGCTCCCTGTGATTACCTATGACGCTTGTACCCATCCAGATATGGTGAGACAATTCTATTGCAATCTCCAGGTAGTGGGGAATCACAATGACACAGAGAGGGGTAGGGAGCTCAGGATCAGGAGCTACGTCAAAGGAGTAGAGGTTTCCTTTGACTGTCAGCAGTTAGCTGATCTTTTGGGCATATCAAATGATGGCCCTTTGGTGTACTGTGCTCCCAGGGAGCCCCAGTTCCTTTCTTTGGAGATGCGTGCTGAGATTGACAGTCATCTTATCAGAGATGATCGTTGGGAGATGAAAGCGATCAACCTACATCCAGAGCCTCGGGTGTACTGCAAGATCATCCAGCACAACCTGATACCCCAGAGTGGACACTATGACAGGATCTCTCAGTTGATCCAGTTTGTCCTTTACTGCATTTGCACTAGGTAGCTTGTCTGCCTACCCTACATTATCCTGAGGATGATGATCTGTGCTACGCTGCCTAGTCAAGTAGGCAACCTGCTCTACGGACGTCTGGTCACTACACTGCTCACCCGCCTAGGTATTGATTTAGTAGATGAGAAGATTCAGGAGAAGTCCTTCTCATTGGTTCTGGACTGGGAGGCCATCTATAGGATGGGTATGCAGGATGTTCAAGTCAGTGATGATGAGGGGAACGCTCTGGTGCATCCTCGTACTAAGGTAGGGGTAGCAGAGGCTGAGGCGGTAGCAGCAGCAACAGCCAGAGCAGGGGTTCACGGGGGTAATGCTGAGAATGAGGATCGCATGTATATGGATGTAGACGCTATACCTCCTCCATCACCTCCACATTCTACTAGAGCTGGTCCATTTTGGGCTCCTTCACACGTAGCTGGTCCTTCACACCCACCATCTAATGATATGATGGGAATACTGCGTGAGAACAGGGAAGCTCAGCATGAGATGGACCTGAGAGTGGGAGAGCTTCTAGATGCTCAGCATGCATTTGATCAGCGGATGGCCGAGTTGACAACTAGTCTCTAGACGTCCCAGACTCAGGCAGCCTGGTTGACTAGAGTGTATGCTAATGACTATGACAGAGATCGCGAGGCTCCTCCCCCTCCATCACCTCCAGCTCCATGATGTATATTTCCTTTTTATTTTTCTTTGTACTACAGAGTAACTGTCCGGGTTGTGGACTGTACTCTGATTTGGATATGTATAAACATATTTTTTATTTGATGTATATGAAACATGTTCTTCCTTTTATATATGCATTATTCTCATAATTTGTCTCAAACAACACAGGTGTTTATGGTGTGTTATTATTACAGCTTTTAAAATTTCATCCTAACTCAGCTCACGAACATTTATGAAAGTATACTGGTTTAATAGACAGGGCCTGAAAGCTCTGATACCAAATTGTCACACCCCAATCTCGTACTCTTTAGAATGGTGTGATGAACCGCCAATAAACCAATGGTTCAACCAGGATCTCGAATAGGCTGTGTCCGTTTGCTTAAACCATACACATCCACAACAATAATCAGAGTAAATACACAATAGCGGAAGTCTTTAATATTAAATGAACTGAGAGTCTAAAGATGATAACATAAATAAATTATTCAATTTTCTTCAAAATACTAAGACATAAAATAAAATATTTAATCAATTACATCGTCTATATAATTTGAATAGAATCTAATAAAAAATGCAAGAGTTACACTCGCATGACGAATCATGCGATTCCATCAAAACTTCAGCATCCATCGCCGTCGCATGTCCATACATCAGAGCATTCATATAATCTTCTATGGTAGTACCTGCATCATCAACAAAAAATATTCGACATCGAGAGGGTGAGCACACATCACCGTTCAGTGAGCAAACAAAACAATGCAACAAACATATGCATGCATTCAATTCATATCTTTGGTCTAGTTCATAAGTTTGCAATGTGCTATAGAAAGGATAGGTGGCCGCCGCACCTCTGTACACGAATGTGTGGAACTGCCCAATGGATCAAACACCATTGCCGCCCCACATGCACCCACCATGGAATAGAGATAGAGCTAAAGTGCTTAGGACCGCTCCGCATTACACTTCCCCTGATCCTCTATCCATACCAACACTGGGCTCGCAACTAACCAATCCTAATGTCAAACAGTGTATCCAAGGCCTAACCCCAGCATCCCTCAATACATCTATAGAGATAGAGCTAAGGTCCCCCGGCAGAGTCAGAGACTACACGGTCTGAGACCACCTCCCATGATGCCCTACGACGTAATAGTTCTGCTAAGGTAATGGCGATACGACGATGCTGGTGGACAAGACATGAGTAGAGATAGAGCTAGAGTCTGGTGACCAGGATGAACCACAGTGTCACATCCTCCCCCTGATGCTCCACTCACATCAAGTACACTAACCACACACATACATCCACATGTCTATTCCTAGCATCATCATCATCATCATGTTATAATAAACGAAATTAAATATACATGAACAGAAATAATAGGAATAGGGGATGACATGTGATATGCACATTACAATCATACAATCATAGAATCATTCATGGTATTGGACTCAATAAAAGAAAATAGTTTATTATTAGCCAATTAGTTTAGGCTTTGTTCCCTCACCTTTGATTGAGTATAGATCCTCATTCGAGCTTTATGTATCACTTTTAAATCAGTAGAAAGGCCTAACAAGTCGATAGATTTTAATTAGAATTAATTCTAATAAATTTAGACTAACCTAAATTGTAGGGTTGCAGGTAGGGTAGCACTTAGGGTAGTAGTTTTCTGCGACCCTAGGGTGTAGGGTCGGACGTGGGGTCGGATACCATTCGACCCTATGTGTGGCCACACCCTCCCTGGGACTTCCCGAGGGCATGTGATCGATCCTGTGGTCTCGTAGGTCCATTCTAAGATTGTTCTATTGCTCATAGCTATGATTTTTACACACTTTCCATTGCCTATGATGATTACTTCCATGGATTCCTTTGGAACTCGTCCATGGATGGATGATTTGGGTTTCTCTTAATCCTAACTTCTTCATAATCTATTCTAGGCTCTTAATTTATAAAGGGAACTAGGTTCATACTTAAAGTTAGCTATATTTCAGAGGTTTCTCTGAACTTCCTCCTCTTCTTTAGTCTTTTGTTCAATTTTCCTTCTCTTCTTCTTTTCCTTCTCTTTCTCTTTCTCTCACTTTCAATTAGGGTTCTAAAAGGAGTGAAAGAGGCTAAGGGATGTCCTATTTATAGAGGAAAACCCTTCAAAATAAGTCCCATCGAGTTTAGGAAGGAAACCCTTGAAATTAGGAATGTTTCCTAATTTACGATTTCTGTCTGTCATCATAGGGTCACACGTAGGGTCGCAGAATCCGTCGACCCCACGTTTTTCTAGTCATGCGACCCTATGACCAGAAAATCATAGGTTGGACTTCTGTTGAGGTGGGGTCGACCCTACCTGTTTAGGCATGCAACCCAACCCTCATATTTACTATTTTTGGGTTAAACCCATACCTGGTCTTGTGATTTCCTTCACGCACTTGATCCACTTGGCTCGACCATGATAGGTAGACTTGGTACAAGGTGGTAAGACTGGTTAGTTCGATACGGATATTACATTAATGGCATCAAAAGCTCATAGGGACGCCGTGCTAAAATCCCTAACAAGCATACATGTCCCGGTAATAATGGATTGCAATGAACTAGCGGATCTGGTCGGCGGCCGTCATGCAGTAAATTCATTCATATTTAGCAATGCAGACCTCCCTAGTGAAGTAGCCAAACACATCAAAGCACTACACATCACTATTGGTTGTAGAGACAAGGTTATTTTACAGGTATTAATTGATAATGGGTCAGCCCTAAATGTATTTCCCCTCAGAACATTCAGGTACTTGGGATTCAAATATAAAGAGATGAAGCCATCAGATCTGATCACCAAGGCTTATGATAACACCTGTAGGGCCACCTTTCCAAGTCGGTCCGGTTGTATTTGATACAGAGTTCCAAGTCATTGATATCCAGGCTACATTTAATATACTACTGGGTCGACCATGGTTACATGCAACCAATGCAATTGCGTCCACCCTGCATTAGAAAGTCAAATTCATACATGGGGACGTCATCATAACCATCAATGCGGATTTAGAAATGGTCAATGTACTGGCTACAGGGAGAATGGGTTTTGAATGTGATGAGGGATCATCTGAGACTGTCCGTCTTGGCAGCTTTAAAATAGACAACATCTTGGCCATCACAGGGGCAGATCCCACAGGTATGCATTTGTCATTTCCTTTTCATCAATTGCTAAATATGTCATATTTTCCAGGAATGGGCGTCGGCTTACATCAACAAGGTAATATTAAAGTCTTATCTATGTTAATTAATGAGCACAGATTTGGACTGGGATACATACCCAACGGACATGATTTAGAGTTGATAGAGCGGAAACAGTGGGGAGCCGATCAAATATTTCTGAGGCTCGAGAAGAAGAAATAAAAAAATAGTAATGCATATGATTGTAGTAGTACAATAAACGCTACAGGCATGAGCAGAGGAAGATGGCAACAACAGAGAACAGATGGGCAAATCAATCAAGTATTGACTAAAAGATTGTACAGTCAAGAATATAATCCATACTTCAAAACTCTGAATGGGTATTTCGTCAAAGAAGGAGATGATTCACCTTTCCATGGTTTCTCCGAACCTTTTTTTGATGGGCGATTCCAAAGACGATGGCCCGGGTTTGAGATTTTCTTTGACTGTGTAATTGACTAGGAAGATACTGAGAAGACACCGACAAAAGAACAAAGAGGAGAGCTACAATCTGAGGCAGATACAGTTGATATCGGTAACCTATTCGAGGAAGATCAAGTGATGACACTCACCGGAGGAAACGAAAATGAAGAGCCAAATCCACAACAACTGATCTATCCCTTCAATGGTGTGATCCCAAACTGGAGTTGCTTTGATAGTTTTGTCTACACTAACGATGAGTCACATATTCCTAGTATGGCCATGTCTGAGCCCATAGTAGAAAAGTCAATAGATAGGAATGAGTCCTTTTCCAGCTTTGAGTCCACTCCATTAGGAGTCACTTCTTTTGTACCACTGTTATCTATAATTAATAAAGATGATATTTCTTATTACTCTGTATCCACATCTTCCATTCCAATTTTAAGCTCTAACTCTAACAATGTTGAATATGATGAAATCCCTATTGAAATACAACGACAAGTTGAAATCTCAGAAGAGAAAAATGTCAAACCTGCTGGTGAAGACTTCCTAATGATCAATCTAGGTACAGTTGAAGAGCCTCGTGAGATCAAGATTGGTGCCACCCTGACTGAAGAAGAGGCGGCCCCTGATGACAGAATTGCTAATAGAGTACCAAGAAGTGTTTGCTTGGTCCTATGAGGACATGCCCGGCATTGATCCTGAAGTTGTGCAACACAGGATACCTTTGTTCCCGGAGGCAAAGTCATATAAACAGAAGTTGAGAAGGCTACGACCTGAATGGACATTAAAGGTAAAAAAGGACATAATGAAGCAATTGGATGCAGGATTTTCAGAAGTAACTAGGTACCTTGAGTGGTTTGCTAACATTGTGATTGTACCAAAGAAGGATGGACGGTTGAGGGTATGCATGGATTATCGAAACCTAAACAAAGCAAGCCCTAAGGATGATTTCCCGCTACCCAAGATTGACATTTTGGTGGACAATACGGCAGGACATGCATTACTATCATTTATGGATGGATTCTCAGGGTACAACCAAATAAAGATGGCACCAGAAGATAAAGCCAAGACTGGTTTCACCACGGACTGGGGCACCTACTGTTATACTGTAATGCCATTCAGGTTGAAGAATGCCAGGGTGACATATCAAAATATGGCCACAACCATATTACATGATATGATCCACAAAGAGGTTGAGGTGTACGTGGACGATATGATTGTAAAATCTATTACCCGTGAAGGCCACATACTCACACTCAAAGCATTCTTTGAGAGGATTAAACAATATAAGTTGAGATTGAACCCGCAAAAATGTGTGTTCGGAATGGCAGCAGGGAAGATGTTGGGCTTCATGATTAGCCGCAGAGGCATTGAGATAGATCCATCAAAAATCAAAGCTATAACAGAGATGCCACCACTAAGGAATGAAAAAGAAATAAGGGGATTTTTGGGAAGATTACAATACATAAACAGATTCATTGCACACCACACAGCCACATGTGAGCCAATATTTAAGTTGTTGAGGAAGAATCAGCCAAAGACCTGGAACCCTCTGTGTCAAATGGCGTTCGAGAAAATCAAGACATATCTGATGAATCCACCGGTCCTTGTACCGCCAGTGCCTGGGAGACCCCTGCTACTATACTTGTCAGTATTAGACAATTATATGGGAACAATGCTCGCGCAACATGACTCAGATGGGCGAACAGAGAAAGCAATTTACTACTTAAGCAAGAAGTTCACCAGATATGAAGCCAATTACACCTCATTGGAGAAGGCATGTACTGCTTTAGTTTCGGTAACAAAGAGATTGTGGCATTATATGCTCTCATATCATATCATATTAATCTCTTGGATGGATCCATTGAAATACTTATTTGACAAGCCTGCCCTTACAAGAAGAATGGCTAGATGGTTATTGCTGTTATTAGAGTTTGACATCACATACACCACTCAGAAGTCCATAAAAGGGAGTGCGATAGCTGAACACGCATCTAGTAGAAGATAGTTTCCAACACTTAGAAGATGTGTTTTTAGATGAGGAGGTACAAGTGACTCAAGAACATTGACAAACAGATACATGGCTTATGTTCTTTGATGGAGCAGCCAATCACAGAGGATACGGTGCAGGAGTGCTATTCATAGACCCAGAGGGTACATTTATGCCATTTGCCTTCCGTTTGGAGTTTGATTGCACAAACAATATTGCAGAATATGAAGCATGCATTATGGGTTTGAAAGCGGCATTAGCCATTGGCGTCAAGAAACTAAAAGTATATAGTGATTCTTCTATTGTCATCTATCAAGTTAGAGAAGATTGGAGGACCAAGGATGAAAAGTTGATACCCTACATGGAATGTGCAATGGCATTCGCCTAAAGCTTTGAGCAGATAGAGTTTGACTACTCACCAAGAGATACTAATACATACGCTAATGCATTGGCCACCCTAGCATCAATGATTAGAGATGATCCAACAGAGAAGATCAAACCTTTAATAATAGAAAGAAGAACACAGCCTGCACACGTGGGTGAAATCAATGCCTTGACAGTCGATGGTCGCCCTTGGTTTGCGCCAATTGTGGATTTCATCAAAGAAGGAAAGTATCCCATCGATGCTTTGGTAGGAGACAAGAAATTCTTGAGAAGATATGCCTCTCAATTTGTATTATGTGAAGACATCTTGTACAAGCAATCTTATGAAGGAATACAACTAGTCTGTGTTGATGAAGAGCAAGCACAGAATGTCATCGAGCAAGTACACCAAGGAGTGTGTGGCCCCCATATGAATGCTAGAATGCTTGCAAAGAAGATCCTCCGACTAGGGTACTTCTGGAACACAATGGAGGCAGACTGTGTAGAATATGTGAAGAAATGCCACAAATGCCAAATATTTGCCAATTTGATACATGTACCTCCGACGGAATTGCACACGCTCAGCTCCCCATGGCCTTTCTCGACTTGGGGCATTGATGTGATACGCAAGATACATCCTAAAGCATCAAGTGGACAAGAGTTTATTTTGGTAGCTATTGATATTTTACAAAATGGGTGGAAGCTCAGGCATATGCAAAACTCACAGCAAACAAAGAGGCAAAATTCCTACAAGAGCAGATCATCTGTTGACACGGGGTGCCTCAAGCTCTTATTTCTGATCAAGGACAACACTTCAGGGGTAAAGTGGAGGAATTGTGTGACAAATTCCACATCAAGAGACATAGATCCTCCCCATATAGACCACAGACAAATGGGGCAGTCGAAGCAGCCAATAAGAACATAAAAGTTATTTTACAAAAAAAGGCACAAACCAATGCTGATTGGGCAGATAAACTCCCATTTGCACTTTGGGCTTATAGAACCTCAATCAGAACATCTACTGAGGCAACACCTTACTCCTTGGTCAATGGAATGGAAGCAGTACTCCCTGTTGAGTTGGAGGTGCAATCACTAAGGGTAGCAATGGAATGCAAATCCCTGAAACTGAATGGCTGCAAGCTACATACGATGAATTGAGCCTCATAGATAAAAGAAGAATCAGGGAGGTAGACAACATAAAGAACTACCAGTAGAGAATAGCAAATACATTCAACAAGAAATACCAAGTCTGTCATTTACCAGTTGGTGATTTACTGCTGAAGGAGCAGAGAGCACCAACACATGATCCAAGGGGCAAGTTTCATCCAAACTGGAGCGGACCATACATCGTCAAGGAAATATTACCAGGGAAGGTTGTTCGTCTGATTAATTTGAACGGAGATGAATTACAATACTTGACAAATCTGGATCAAGTAAAGAGGTATTACGTATAGCCTACATATTGCAAAAAAAAAAAAAAAAAAAGAAAGAGTGTGGACAAGGTTCCGTTTACAGGCTTGGGGCAAGCTGACTTAGCCGTATGGTAGGTCTCACAGTAAGGTTGGACAAGACTTTCAGACGAGACAACAACTTTCATCATAAAGGGATAATACATCAATTCATCAATTGTTAGGGAAAGGAATTCCTGATTTTAGGCAAGAACTCTTTCTCCCGTTTAACAATTCGACGGTTGTTCTAGAGTTTCACATCAAGCCCTTGTTTTACATCTCTGATATGACTCTTGTGAACATGCCATTCTAAAAAATAATCATAACAACTCTGACCAAAACTCACATCGACCGTTCATTAATCCAAACAGTGTCCGAGAGTTCTACTGGTCCATCCTTCATAAGCCAAAATGGCATCTCCTAGTGGAGATTAGGCCATTCCACATAAACAACCAAACATTCTCCCAGATGGCTGACCCATTTGGAACAGTTTCCTATTAGCCTATTTAGGCCATTGATTTCTCTCATACTGTCAGTTGGCTCAAAAATTAAAGCCCAGACATGGTTGTACAATGTAAATATGTGCATTAGCAGAAGTGTCGTTAGAACGAGTCTGAGTAATTGAGGCTTAAGAAAGCCCGTTGGATATGCTTATGACCTATGTTGTTGTGGATTTGCACCTTTGTAGGCATCCTTCGGTAACGTGCTCACGATGGATTAGTTTACAAATAGAACACTGCATGAATAAAAAAACACAACAACCTGCCCGAACTACGCTGAACCTGATTCTCGAGGGACCGAAGTCCCAAAGGATACGTAGGCAATTTGGGACACCCCAAATTCAGTCCAGAGGCTATACATCCAAAGGCTACACATCCAGAGGCTATACATCCAAAGGCTCCACATCCAAAGGCTATACATTTAGAGGATAAAAATCCAGAGCACAAAGTACAATTACAGTTACATCATGAGCGGTCTTGAGATAAAGTCACAGACCTGATGAGGTCGCTACTCAATAAGCTTGATAGTTACAGCTACATCATGAGCTATCTTGAGATAAAGTCATAGACCTGATAAGGTCGCTACTCAAGAAGCTTGGCAGTTACAGTCACATCATGAGCGGTCTTGATCCAAAGTCACAGACCCGATGAGGTCGCTACTCAAGGAGCTTAACATCTACAGTTGTTTGTTGTGTAACGGTAGAATCCAGATCAAGTGTAAAATAATGCAAAAACGAGCCACTTTGTCTTCGGCCTCAATTGTTTATAATCTTGGCCGAAGAGGGGCATCTGTAAGCACCCTATTTTTACCATTTCCAACTGAACAAAGTCCTACTAGTGTGTGGACAACAAAGGAAGAAAGATCAGTAAAAATTTGGGTTTTGACTACGACCTCGAGGTATTTTTCGGTGGGTCCCATAACAAGGTCACAGGCTATAATCTGTATGGTTGTATAGGTCATGGAATTATCTTCAAAATGAGGCCAGAATTGCTCAATTCTGATATCAAATGAAGAAGATATGATCATTTTAGTCGGATGATACGTACAAGGGAGGTTTCTGAAATTATCATAAATAATCCCAGGGGCTTTCATGTAAATTATCATAAGTTGGATTGTTTGAATTTCAAATCATCATATCTTGATCATCCGACATCTGAATCATATGGTTTAAGTACCATTATTCCTTATTTTTAGTCCTCTTCAAAGTGGACACAAAGGATTTCCGGTAGAAGTCACTAGTGGGTCCCATGCAAGCTTTCATGCAAAGTTATCGTTAGAACTTCAAAGCTTCATATCTTTTCCGTTCTACGTTGGATTCAGATGATTCCAAAGCCATTATTCTTCATTTGTGATGTCCTACAAAGTGGACATGGAAAATCTCGGGTATAAGTCTCCGGAGGGTCCTATGCAAAATTACATATGGAAATGGTCATTTAATCTTTGAAAATTCATATTTTGATCACCCCATATCCAAATCAGGTAATTTCAGCTTCATTATGTTCCATTTTTAGTATTCTATAAATTGGACTTAAAGGATTTTCGGTAGAAGTCTCCGAAGGATCCCATGCAGAATGGTCAGCCAAATTATCGATAATTGGTCTGCTTAAACTTCAAAAATTCATAACTTGGCCATTTTATTTTCAAATGAGGTGATTCAAGTTCCAATATTCCTCATTTTTAATGTTCTACAAAGTGAACACAGAAAATTAGGAATAGAAGTTATCAGAAAATTCCGTACAGAATGACAGTGGAAATGGCCCACGAAATGATAGAGAGAGAAACTCAGTTAATTCCAGTCAATCCAATCAACTCAGCTCAACCCCAGCCAGTCTTGGCAAAATCCAATCAATCCTTGTCAATCCGGACCAATTTATGTCGGTGCATATGCATGTATTTCTTTTATATATTATTATATAATGTATAATATATTATAATATATCGTAAAATATATGCACATTTCTTATATGTATATTATATCATATATATTAATATATTAATATATTATATGTTTATATATGTTTTGTATATATAAAAAAAAGAAAAAAGAGGGGCAAGTAGGATCCGAATAAAAGGGAGTCGGTGAGATTGTTGAAGAAGGAAAAAATCGAAAAAAAGGAAGAAGGAAAGAAGAATTGGCAAGATCTAGAAGAATAAAGATGAGGGAAAAGATGGAAAAGAAAAGGAGAGAAAGAAAGAGAGGAAGGGATATGAGATTCCAAGAGAATATGGAGAAAAAAAAGAAGAAGAAGAAAAAATCTGGAAAATGAAAAGGAGAAGGAAAGAGGGCGTTAATAAAAAATAAAGGGGAGAAGGAGCGGGAGATGAAGGGAGAAGCAGTCTAGAAGAAGAAGAAGAGGAGAGCAGCCGAGAGAGAGAGAGAGAGAGAGAGAGAGAGAGAGAGAGAGAGAGAGAGCCGCAGGTGCAGGTAAGCCCCTCTCTCTCATTTGTTTTCTTCTCATTTGTTTTCCTTACCTACAAAACCCTAACACCACAGTCATTACCCGGATCAGTCCCCATCACCTATACTGCCACCGACTACCTTCGAAGCCTTTATCCATCCTTCCACTGAGAACCATTCCATTTAAACTCTTGTTCTGACTTTCACCCAGATCTATTACTCCCTCACCTGCAGCCGACTTGTTGCTACCTATAAGCATCATCAAAACCAATAGCTGTCCAGTTGCAGCCATGACCATCTCTCACCTGCAGACTCACTTTCCATCGATCTCCTTAGCAAGCCCAACCGATTACCTATACACCTGCTCCCTGATTACCTTCATTACTCAAAACCTACAGCCAACTTTACGCTTGTCCTATTATCTAATCAACCCAACACCCAAGCAAACCCAATACCTCATCTTTACTCTTACCTGTTATAACTCCCTTGAATCACCTACTCCCTACTCTATGATCTGCTGAACCCATCATGAATCCTTGATTCTAATTCCAATAATTTGATCATATTTGTTTTGTATGTTGATCATTGATTTAATCAATATAAACCATAGGTTGGGAATTTATTTTGATCATGTTATGTGACTATTGACTTGATTAAATTTGGGAACATTGATCATGATAATTTTAATGTATTGATGTTGACCGTCAATCAAGATAATTTTAATGTGTTGATCTTGACAATTGATCATTTTAATGTGTTGATCTTGACCGTCAATCATGATAATTTTAATGTATTGATCTTGACCATTTGATCATGATAATTTTAATGCTCAATCTGAACCATTGATCTATCTGATTTGATCCTTACCCATCTGATCATGTTCCTTACCACTTGATTTGATCCTTATCCGTTTGATCATGATCCCTACCATCCGGTCAGCATCTACACAACCATTTGATCAGGTCAAGCCATCATCCTATCAGATCATCCTCATCACCAGATCAGATTATCATCACCGTCAAATTAGATCATCATCACAACTCTATCTCACACTATCTGATCATCATCTACACCATCTGATCTGCCCATCTCCCCATCTAATCATCATCTACACCATCTGACCATCATCACCATCATCACCATCGTCACCATGTGATTGACAACTCACATACTCACATATTGCTATGTTTTTAGATGTTCATTTGTTATGATTGGAATGCTTATTGCTATATCTGTCTGCTACACATGCTTGCTATATTTGTCTGCTATATCTATCTGCTACACATGCTTATTGTTATATATGTCTGCCACATGCTTACTGTCACACCCCAATTCCGTACACTTCAGAATGGTATGATGAACCGCTAGCAAGCCAACGGTTCAATCAGGATCTCGGACAAGAGGAATCCGTTTATCTAAATCTCATACATCCATATTCATAATCAGATTAAATACACAATAGCGGAAGTCTTATAGTAAAAATGAACTGAGAATCTACTCTGATATTAATATTTAAATAGCAAATTATTCTGTATCTACTAAGACATAAATAAATATCAAATACATGTCTTTACTAAATCCAAATAAAGAAAACTAAAAATCTAATCGAATACACATGAGTTGCACTCTTAAGAGGAGTCATGTGTATTCACTTCATCTTCAACTTCCATCATCGCCACGTGCCCGTACACTGGAGAATTAACATAATCATCGACGATAGTACCTGCATCATCAACTAAAAATATTCGACGTCGAGGGGGTGAGCACACATCAAGGCTCAGTGAGCAAACAAAACAATGCAACAATACATATGCATGCAGTCAATTCATATCTTTGGTCTGGTTTAAAGTTTGCAATGCGCAATAGAAAGGTTGGGTGGTCAAAGGTTAACGTTTATTGACCCCGGCTCTATACACAGGGTGTGGAAGTCCGCCCAAAGGTTAACGTTCATTGTCATCCCCATCGACCCTACCATAACATTGTACAACAAAGGTTAACGTTTATTGCTGTACAGTGCCATACCAATACGTAAGCCCCTGCTGGCAAGGGCTTGCAAATTGGGCTCGCAACTAACCAATCCTAATGCCAAATAGTGTATCCAAGGCCTCACCCTAGCATCCCTCAGAACGTCCATAGAGATAGAGCTAAGGCCCCCTGATAGAGTCAGAGACTACAAGGATCGAAACCACCTCCCCTCATACTCTACGATGTAATAGTTCTGCTAAAGTAATGACGATACGATGATGCTATTGCACAAGACATGAGTTAGAGATAGAGCTAAAGTACTGAGACCCGCCAATGGTTAACGTTTATTGACGTTCCCATCACACCTCCCCTGATACTCGCTCGCATCAAGTACACTAACCACACATACATTCACATGCCTATTTCTATCATCATCATCATCATCATCATGTTATAAATAATAAAGTAAATATGCATGAAAAAATAATAGAAATATTCGATGACATGTTTTATGCACATTACAAACATATTCGCATAGGATCAAACATGGCATTGGACTCAAGAAAAGAGAAAATAGTTTGTTATTAACCAATTAGTTTAGAGTTCTGTTTCCTCACCTTAGCTTGCTAATAGATCCTCTTACAAGCTTTAAGATCACCTTTATATTGTTATTATATTGCTAGAAGACCTAACAAAGTCGATAAAATTTAATTAGAATTAATTTTAAATTTAAAAACCATTCTGTTAATTGGGGGTCGGAGGTAGGGTCGGAGTAATGAACGACCCTAGGTGCGACCACCCCTATTCTGGACTTCCCGAACACTGGGGGTCGATGCTCAGGGTCAGGTAGGGATGATTGGTCATCGACCCCCATGCGACCCCTTGTAGGTTTTGGTCGATTTTCTTCCTTCAATCCATTCTTCATGTTTGGGGTCCTATGGTTTACTCCTATAATCCATTCTACACATGTTCTATGGTCTAGAACCATGATTCTACCACCTATATGGCTTTCATTATTTTCCCCCATGGTTTTCCATGAAAACCTAACCATAGGTTGATGCTTCGGGTTTCTCCGAGATCATACTCTCTGCATTATCTATCCTAAGGTCTTTAGCAATTCATGGAATTAGTATCCATACCTAAGAAGAATACTCTTTCTCTGCAACTCTTCTCCCTTGGCCTTCTTCTCTTCTTTCCTTCCCTTTTCCTTCTCTTCCTTCTCTTCTCTTTCTCTCAATTCAATTAGGGTTGTAAAAGGAGTAAAAGAGGCTTAGGGACGTCCTATTTATACAGTAGAAACTCCTAAAATAAGTCCCATTGAGATTTGGAAGGAATCCCATCGAAATTAGGAAACTTTCCTAATTTTCAGATTTACCGAGTACCGGGGGTCGATTGGGGGGTCGGAGATCCCGTCGACCCCTGGTTCCTAAAGTGTCCGAGCCCCCATGTAAAACTGGGGGTCTGACTTCTGTCCTGGGGGCCCGACCCTCCCTTGCTGGGTATGCGACCCTCCCCTTAATTTAAGTGCTTTTTGGTCAGTTTAATACCTGGGATCGTGATCTCCTTCACGCACTTGGTCCATTTGGCTCATCCATGATGGGTAGACCTGGTTCAAGGTGGTAAGACCAGATTAGTTTGATACGGGTCTTACAACTCCCCCCTACTTATAAAAATTTCGTCCCCAAAATTGTTCATACCTTCTGAGTCGAATAAGTGAGGGTATTGCTTTCGCATAGCATTCTCTTCTTCCCATGTAATTTCTTCCATGTCTCTACTTCTCCAAGTGACCTTGACATAATAGATATCTCGGTTGCGTAGTCGTTGAACCTTTCGGCTGGTGATTTTCGTTGGTGTAACTTCAAAAGTCAAATCTTCAGTTAAATCAGGTAGATCTACTGTCAGAACATGCGTTGGATCTTTGACATACTTCTTTAATAAGAAAATATGAAATACGTCATGCACACTTGACATAGATGGTGGTAGTGCTAACTGGTAAGCCACTTTCCCACGCTTAGCTAGAATCTCATATGACCCGACATATCTTGGACTTAGTTTCCCTTTTTGTCCGAACCATTTCAGACCTCGCATAGGTGATACCTTCAAGAATACTTTATCACCCACAACGAACTCAAGATCTCTGCGTCAAGTATCTGCATATTGCTTCTGATGATTCCGGGCTGTTCTCACTCTTTCCTTGATAATGTCGACCACTCGACAAGTCTCTTCAACAAATTCTGGTCCAACGAGACTATGTTCCCCAACTTCATTCCAAAATAAAGGAGTTCGACACTTTCTGCCATACAGTGCTTCATAGGGTGACATCTGTATAGTAGCCTGATAGCTATTGTTATAGGCGAACTCGATCAGCGGAAACTTTTCATCCCATGATCCTTTAAAGTCAATCACACATGCTCATAGCAAATCTTCTAGAATCTGAATTGTACGCTCTGACTGTCCATCTATCTGTGGATGGAATGCAGTACTAAACTTCAGTGTTGTACCAATAGCCTTTTGCAATTCTTCCCAAAACATGGAAGTAAATCGTGGATCTTTATCGGACACAATGCTCTCTGGTACACCGTGTAATCGAACAATATTATCCACATACAGCTTTGCTAACCTTTCTAGGGTATACTGAGGTCGTATCGGTATAAAGCGAGCTGTTTTGGTCAGACGGTCTACAATCACCCAAACTGCATCAACTACTCGAGGAGTCAATGGTAACCTTGTGACGAAGTCCATGATGATGCAGTCCCATTTCCATGCTGGTTCCGGTAACGGCTGTAATAGTCCTGCGGGTCTTTGTCGTTCAGCCTTTACTTTCTAACAATTTAGGCATTGAGACACAAACATAAATACATCTGCTTTCATTCCTCTCTACCAATATGGTTTCTTTAGGTCATGATACATTTTTGTACTTCCAGGATGTATCAAATAGATGGTGGTATAGGCTTCTTCCATCAGTCGGTGTCTAATGTCCACACTTTCTGTTTCAGGTACAACATATTCTTCCTTTGTACTTCAATACCTTTTCTTCGTCCAAGGTGAACTCAGGGTTAGTTTTACCTTTTTCGATGTCTTCTTGTACCGTTCTCAGGTAAGGGTCTGCTTTGATAGCTGTCTTCACATCATCAATTATATCTGGTATAATCTTCAAGGCAGCGAACATATTTGAAAATCGATGAATAAACCCTTGGTTGGCTGATCCATCTGGTGTGTCTATCACATACTGCTCATTGCCGTGATTGAATACCATTCCGGTAGTACACATTGCGGCGGTTGTGCTAATCTCTCCCTGGGATTTTATCACTACCTTTCTGCACAACGCATCCGCTACTACATTAGCTTTCCCCGGATAATACTGGATATCACAATCATAGTCTTTCAGTAGTTCCAGCCATCTTCTTTGTCTCATATTCAACTCTTTTTGATTAAATAAATAAGTAAGACTTTTATGGTCCGATTTAATCTGGAACTTCTCTCCGTATAGGTAATGTCTCCATATCTTGACAGCATGTACTACTGGCGCCAACTCCAAATCATGAGTGGGATAATTTTCTCATGTGTCTTTAACTGTCTTGAGGCATAAGCAACTAGTTGTTCTCCTTGCATAAGCACACATCCTAATCCCAATCCTGACGCAACAGTGTACAAGGTAAATGGCTGTCCGGTAACATGAATAGTCAAAATCAGAGCGGATATCAATCTGGTCTTTAGGGTTTGGAAGCTCTTCTCGCATTTATCCGTCTACACAAAATTTTCACCTTTCTTAGTCAGACTGGTGAGAGGTACGGCAATCCGGGAATAGTCTTCCACAAATCGCCAATAATAACCAGCGAGACCCAGAAAAGTTCTAATTTCTGGAATGCTTTTTGGTGCTTCCCACTTTACAATAGCTTCGATTTTGCTGGGATACACTTTGATTCCTTCAGCGGATACTACATGGCCTAAGAAGGCGACTTCACTTAGCCAAAACTCACACTTGATAAATTTGGCATATAGCTTCTCTTTCCTTAAACACTGTAGAGCGGTGTTTAGATTCTTAATATGGGTTTCCTTGTCCTTGGAATATACCAATATATTATCAATAAATACGATAACCAACGTATCCAACATATCGTGGAAAACCCGGTTCATAAGTTCCATGAAAGTTGCTAGTGCGTTTGTTAATCCAAAAGACATGACCAAGAATTCATAATGCCCATATCTGGTCCTGAAAGCTGTCTTAGGAATATCACCATTTTAATCTTCAACTGATGGTAGCCTGACCGAAGATCGATCTTAGAAAATACCTTTGCTCCTTGCAACTGATCGAACAAGTCATCGATCCGAGGTAGTGGATATCGATTCTTGATTGTCAATTTGTTCAATTCCCGATATACTATATAGAGTCGAACGCTACCGTCCTTCTTCTTTATGAACAATACTGGCGCTCCCCATGATGATATACTGGGTCGAATATAACCCTTGTCCAGTAGTTCTTGTAATTGTACTTTCAATTCCTTCAATTCAGTAGGAGCCATTCAGTAAGGTGCTTTTGATACTGGTGCGGCTCCAGGTATAAGATCTATCACAAACTCTGTGGCTCGGTCGGGTGGTAATCTTGGTAGTTCCTTAGGAAATACGTCGGGGTAATCTCGCACGACATCAATATCTTCCATCCGTAGTGCTTCTTTGGTAAGGTCGACCACTGATACTAGATATCTGACTGCTCCCTTCTCAACACACTTCTTCACCATTAGTGCTGATAGTATGAGCTTGCATTTACAGGGAAGTTTGGTTCCCGTAAGACTGAATTCTGCTCCTTCTTTGTCTCTAAATGTTAGCTTCTTTTCGGCCCATAATAGGTTTGCCGAATGCCGAGCTAACCAGTCCATTCCTAAGATGACGTCAAAATCTGCCATCCCAAGTTGGATCAAGGTTGCATCTAAAGTTTTCTCACCAATGAGAACTGGACATGGCCCATAACCTTTCTCTAACTCCACTTCTAACCCCATCGGTGACCGTACAAGTATTTTGTAGTACAATGTTTTGATGGGTAAATTCAGCTTCTTTCCAAATGACACAGATATAAAGGAATGAGTAGCTCCTGAATCAAAGAGTACTTTGGTGGGTATGCCATTTATAGGTACGATACATGTGATTTATTTTACTTAGTCTACATGCTCATACAATGTAATACAACTTAAAAGGTTTCAGTCATACCTGTGACCACATCGGGTGATGCGACAGCATCCTCGGATGTAACAGCATAAACTCGTCCTTGATGTAGCTGCTTCTTTGGCTTAGGACACTCCCTTGCCATATGCCCTGCTTGATTGCAGTTATAACATTTCGGACCTTCAGAATTTGGCTTTGGCTGCTGTTGAATTACTGGGGTAGTCTTGGGTGCAGTAACAAAGCCTTGAGCACGGAAGGGTTTAAATGGCTTGTTATTCCCTCCTTTATAAGAATTTCCGGCTGCCCTTTTTATACTTCTATTCTATGTAAGGTAACTCTCCTTCTGGCTCGATTCTATAACTCTAGCAATTTGCACAGCTTCGTTGTATATTTTCTTCTCCAAACCCAGAACATGCTCTCTGATGCTTCCTCTAAGTCCCGTGACAAACCTATGGGTCATAGTGTCTTCTTTTTGCATACTGAGTGGTGCAAAAAAAAACAGCTCCTCATAATGCTGTTAATATGCATCCACGAACATCTGGCCCTGATATAAACTCAGGAACTCCTTCTCCATAGAATCTTTGAAGCTTCGGGGAAAATACTTCTCAAAGAAAGCTTCTTTATATGTATCCCAAGTCAATAGGGCATGCTTGGTTAATAGGTAGGCCCTGGTCGATTTCCACCAATGATGTGTATCACCTTTTAGCATGAAAGTGGCACATAATACCTTCTCTTCTTCTGTAATAGTCATCATAAGAAAATTTCTCTCCATCTCGTCGATCCAATGTGCTGGCCATAAAGGATCAGATGGTTTACCGTTAAATTCCTTGGGCTTCATCTTCAAGAATCTCTCAACCAGTCGAGAGTGATCCAACTGATTTTGAGGGTATGCCCCAAACATAGGTTGTGGATACTGATAATTAACCTGAGCTGCTTCCGGACCTGGTACTGGGATCTGTACAGCTGGTGGTTGAGGCGTTTGAGGTGCTGGGTGGTTACCCACCAGTGCTGCACTGGTTTGTCCAGTCGGCATTGGTGTGGCATGGGCTGCCTGGAACATAATCCCCATTGCTGCTTCCATTTGAGCCTGTGCGTATTGCATTTGTTGCAACTGTTGCGATAAGTTCATAACCACGGTTGCTAGCTCCGGTGGTGGAGGTGGCAAGTTTGTAGGATTTTCCTGATCCGGATTTACTAGTGGTGCAACCTGTGGATTTCCCTATGCATATATATTTTTTTGACTAGTTTCCTCCACAGGTGGTGGTGGTGGAACTGCGTTTCGGCTTTGCTTGGTTACTCTACGTCCAGCCATATCTTCCTCTGATAATGGTGATGCCTGAAAATCATTAACAAACGTGAGGCAATCATTTATACTTCATGTAGGCATGCTAACCGATGTTATTTTCAAAATTTCCAGATCATTTTATGAAAATACTATCTATTCTATGCAGGGTCGATGGTGGGGGTCGATGGTATGTTCGACCCTCAGCATCCGACCCTGGGAATGTACCTATTCTCACGAGAGTCGGGGGTCGATGCGGGGGTCGATGGATGTCCAACCCCCAGGTGCGACCCCTGGTTTCCTGTCCGATTCCCGAGAGCTGGGGGTCGATATGGGGGTCGATGTGGGGGTCGATTATCCTGGTCGAATTCTCTGACCCCCGGACCAAAAAATAGATTTTTAAGGTCCGATTTTGGGTTCATTTCCCATTATTCCTTCCCCGTTTCGACTCGTCTCCGACCTCTGAGTTGCTACAGTGCCACTCCGCTATATTGGTCATTTCGGTTCCGTGTTTCGACGACCACATCATTCCTACAGGTATGTCTTCTCATTTTTACCTGTTTTTAGGTTTTCATTTCTAGGTTTTTGCCCATTTATCTTGTATTTTTCAAATTTAACTTTTTCCAACCGTAAAAATTCAATTTTTATTGGGGGCATTTGTTATTGGTGACTCTAGGAACAAAAGCCCTCAAAAATTTTTGAGTTTCATCGGTTGGTTATCGAGAAACTTGGATTTTGCTCTTTTTGCCCTAATTTGTCGAAATTTTAGATTTCTCGTAATTTCTTCAAATTGGATTCCATTAGTTAGAATTTCCTACTGTGTTAGTGTTGTAGGATCTGTTAGAACCTACGTAAGTCCTCCTGCCCACGTGTGTGGGTGACAAGTGACGCTTTTGGCCAACTTACGTCGTTATAATGTCAAAATTTTGGTTTTTACTCTCTACTAACCCATTATTGGTTTCTCTTTCTTATTTGCAGATACTATGGCTCGTACCAAAGTGCCCAGAGTTCGTGATCCTCTTCCTTTCCATTCCATCGAAGCTGAGGCACAGTATGCCCACTATGATCGCAAGAAAGTAGAGGGAGGTCGTAAGGTGAACTTGGCTGAGTTAGCCCTGTTCAATGTGGAGAGAGCATTTAGAGATATGGGATGGCTCCTTGTCATTACTTACGACGCGTACACCTGCCCCGACTTGGTACGCCAGTTCTATTGTAACCTCCAGGTGGTGGGGGATTACAATGATGTTGAAAGGGGTCACGATTTGCGCATCACGAGTTACGTCAAAGGGGTGAACATCTCGTTTGACTATCGGCAACTAGCCGACCTACTGGGCATCTCCTATGATGGCCCCATGGTTTTCTGTGGTCCTGGAAAGCCCCAGTTCTTCTCTCTACAGATGAGGGCCGAAATCGATAACCAGCTCCTTCGTCCTGATTGCTGGCAGATGAGGCCATGTTATATGCGTCCAGCTCCATGGGTATATTGCAAGATCATTCAACATAACCTGATCCCACAGAGTGGTCATTACGAGAGGGTTTCCCAGCTGACCCAGTATCTTCTATATAGTATTTGAACTAGGCAGCCCGTCTGCCTTCCGTACATCATCATGCGTACCATGATCACTGCTACGTTGCCCAGTCACACTGGTAACCTCCCTTACGGACGTATGATCACTATCTTGCTTACCCGCCTGGGGGTTGATTTAGTGGATGAGAAGATTCAGGAGAAGTCCTTCTCATCGCCTCTAGATTGGGAGGCTATTTGCAACATGGGCATGCAGGATGCTCAGGTTAGTGATGAGGAGAGGAACGCGATGGTGCGCCCTCGCACTCGTGTAGAGATAGCTGACGCTGAGGCAGCTTCCGTCGCCACTGGAGTTCATACGGAGCCTGCTGGTGATGATGACCGTATGTACATGGATGTAGACTCTATACCACCTCCTTCACCTACACATGCGGCTGGAGCTAGTACTTCATATGCGGCTGGTCCTTCACATGCGGCTGGTCCTTCTCACTCACCTCCTGATATGATGGAGATATTGCATGAGATCAGAGAGGCTCAGTGCAGATCTGATCTGAGGATGGGGGAATTACTAGACGCTCAGCGGGTGAGAGTGGATGAGCTACTAGACGCCCAGCGTAAATCAGACATGAGGATGGGAGAGCTCATAGAGGCTCAGCGTCGGACTGATCAGCGGGTAGCTGATCTTGCAGCTAGTCTTCAGACGTCCCAGACTCAGATAGCCTGGTTAACTAGAGTCTACGCTGAGGATTATGATAGAGATCGTGAGGCACCGCCCCCTCCTTCACCTCCAGCTTCATGATTGTACTTATTTTCTTTCTTTGTACTAAAGAGTAACTGTCCGGGTTGTGGACTGTACTCTGTTTTAGCTATTTGTACATGTTTGTTTATCTCTCATTGTATTTAAAAGTGTTCTTCCCTTAATAGATGCATTATTTTCTTTTCAAATTTGGTCTCAAACATCACTTGTGCTTATTGTGTGTTAATATTACAATTTTTACTTTTATCTTATCTCAGTTCACAATTCGTCGTGAATGTATGCCAGTTTAGCGGACAGGGCCTGAGATGCTCTGATACCAAGTTGTCACACCCCAATTCTGCACACTTCAGAATGGTGTGATGAACCACTAGCAAACCAACGGTTCAACCAGGATCTCGGACAAGCGGAATCCATTTATCTAAACCTCATACTTCCATATTCATAATTAGAGTAAATACACAATAGCGGAAGTCTTATAGTAAAATGAACTGAGAATCTACTGTGATATTTTTAATATTTAAATAGCAAATTATTCTGTATCAACTAAGACATAAATAAATATCGTATACATGTCTTTACTAAATCCAAATAAAGAAAACTAAAAATCTAATCGAATACACATGAGTTGCACTCGCAAGAGGAGTCATGTGCATCCACTTCATCTTCAACTTTCATCGCAGCCACGTGCCCGTACACTGGAGCATTGACATAATCTCCGACGGTAGTACCTGCATCATCAACTAAAAACATTCGACGTCGAGGGGGTGAGCACACATCATCGCTCAGTGAGTAAACAAAACAATGCAACAATACATATGCATGCAGTCAATTCATATCTTTGGTCTGATTTAACGTTTGCAATGTTCAATAGAAAGGTTGGGTGGTCAAAGGTTAACGTTTATTGACCCCGCCTCTATACACAGGGTGTGGAAGTCCGCCCAAAGGTTAACGTTTATTATCGTCCCCATCCACCCTACCATAACATTGTACAACAAAGGTTAATGTTTATTGCTGTACAGTGCCATACCAACACGTAAGCCCCTGCTGGCGAGGTCTTGCAAACTGGGCTTGCAACTAACCAATCCTAATGCCAAATAATGTATCCAAGGCCTCACCCCAGCATCCCTCAGAATGTCCATAGAGATAGAGCTATGGCCCCCCGATAGAGTCAGAGACTACAAGGACCGAAACCACCTCCCCTGATACTCTACGACGTAATAGTTCTGCTAAAGTAATGGCGATACGACGATGCTAATGCACAAGACTTGAGTTAGAGATAGAGCTAAAGTTCTGAGACCCGTCAAAGGTTAACGTTTATTGACGTTCCCAACACACCTCTCCTGATACTCGCTTGCATCAAGTACACCAACCACACACATACATTCACATGCCTATTCCTATCATCATCATCATCATCATGTTATATACAATAAAGTAAATATGCATGAACAAATAATAGAAATATTGGATGACATGTTGTATGCACATTACAAACATATTCGCATAGGATCAAGCATGGCATTGGACTCAAGAAAAGAGAAAACAGTTTGTTATTAACCAATTAGTTTAGAGTTCTATTTCCTCACCTTAGCTTGCTAATAGATCCTCTTACAAGCTTTAAGATCACCTTTATATTGTTATTATATTGCTAGAAGATGTAACAAAGTTGATAGAATTTAATTAGAATTAATTCTGAATTTAAAAACCATTCTGTTAACTGGGGGTCGGAGGTAGGGTCGGAGTAATGATCGACCCTGGGTGCGACCACCCCTATTCTGGACTTCCCAAACACTGGGGGTCGATGCTCAGGGTCTGGTAGGGTCGATTGGCCATCGTCCCCCCATGCGACCCCCTGTGGGTTTGGTCGATTTTCTTCCTTCAATCCATTCTTCGTGTTTGGGGTCCTATGGCTTGCTCCTATAATCCATTCTACACATGTTCTATGGTCTAGAACCATGATTCTACCACCTATATGGCTTTCATGATTTTCTCCCATGGTTTTCCAAGAAAAACTAACCATAGGTTGATGGTTTGGATTTCTCCGAGATCATACTCTCTGCATTATCTATCCTAAGGTCTTTAGCAATTCATGGAATTAGTATCCATACCTGAGAAGAATACTCCCACTCTGCAACTCTTCTCCCTTGGCCTTCTTCTCTTCTTTCCTTCTCTTTTCCTTCTCTTCCTTCTCTTCTCTTTCTCTCAATTCAATTAGGGTTGTAAAAGGAGTAAAAGAGGCTTAGGGACGTCCTATTTATACAGTAGAAACTCCTAAAATAAGTCCCATTGAGATTTGGAAGGAATCCCATCGAAATTAGGAAACTTTTCTAATTTTCAGATTTACCGAGTATCGGGGGTCGATAGGGGGGGTCGAAGATCCCGTCGACCCCTGGTTCCTAAAGTGTCCGACCCCCCATGTAAAACTGGGGGTCTGACTTCTGTCTTGGGGGGTCCGACCCTCCCTTGCTGGGTATGCGACCCTCCCCTTAATTTAAGTGTTTTTGGGTCAGTTTAATACCTGGGATCGTGATCTCCTTCACGCACTTAGTCCATTTGGCTCATCCATGATGGGTAGACCTAGTTCAAGGTGGTAAGACCGGGTTAGTTTGATACGGGTCTTACACTTACTGCCATATTTAGATGCTTACTGCCATGTTTGGATGCACATTGCTATATTTGAATACTTCCACTGCTATAGTTGGAATATTTTCTTTTGCCATATTTGTCTTGAACAGAAAAAAAATAAAAAAATAATAATTAGAGTAGGAAACCCTAAAAATGGAAAGAATACAACAATTAGGGTATAAAACCCTAAAAAATGGAAAGAAAACAATAATTAGTGAAAGTGAAACTCTAAAAAATGGAAAGAATAATTAGGGCAAGATAAACCCTAGAATAGAGAGAATAATTAGGGTATGAAACCCTAAAAAATGAAAATCATAATGAAAAGGGATAGAAAACCTTAAAAACCTAAACAATAAAAATGGTAGGAATTTAGGTCTCATCCGTAGATCCTATTGACAAAAATAGAAGGAATTTGGTACACATCCTAAATAAAAATGGTAGGAATTTAGGTCTCATCCCTAGATCCTATTAACAAAAATAGAAAGAATTTGGTACACATCCCAAATAAAAATGGTAGGAATTTAGGCCTCATCCCTAGATTCTATTGACAAAAATGGAAGGAATTTGGTACACATTCCAAATTCGACTCTCACAATCATTTCAAACTACATCGTACCTGATTTCTAGGGCACACCCTAGAATACGTAGGCAATTTGGGAATCCCAAATACAGTACAAAGCCACCCATCAATCATACATCCCGCATAAAGTCCAACTTGAACAAAAAAATCTAATTGAAGCACATGCATAAATCACTTCCATAATCATTAATCACAAAACCCATTTTCGAACTACGTTTTTGGACTTGATTTCCAGGGTTAGAATACGTAGGTAGTTTGAGATGTCCTACACATCTCAGATTCACTCCAAGACCGAACCATCTTTGGTCCGGTTCACTGTATAATATTGTACATTATATTTGCTTGTTTATTTACTTTAAAACATGATTGGCTGAACCCTAAGTTAGAATAACTTAGCAACTTGGTTTAAGACATCCCCCATTGAACCCTAGTCATCCAGTTGACCAAGCACAGTCAAAATTAGAGTCTAAGGATAGTTTAGGAGGCCGATATTGATCGGACGATTTGGGTGCCTAACACCTTCCAATAACCGTACCCTGAATACTTACCCGATCTCTTGGAGACCAAAGAACTGATACATTGGGTCACGAGTCAATAGAAGTCTTACCTTAGGGTGAGGCTACATTTTTTGAGGTCTTAGACCTTAATCTAGGTGGTGAATCCTACAAAATAATTGATCTTCATCGATACATGATATATATTCATCCCGAGGAGGATCACGATTTCCCATTGTCCTCACACACACGACCCCAAATCAGGTTTTTAAATCTGATTTTTGGAGTCATTCTCCATTCTAACTTTTGTTTTCAACTCAACTCGCCTCCACTAAGTTGCTATAGTGTCGACCACACAAGTTTGGTGATTCTTTCTTTGATCCATGACCTACGTTCCGTTCTTCTAGGTATGTTCTCTACTAGTTCTCCTTTTTAAGATTTCATAACTAGGTTTTTTTCTCCATTTATAGGGTTTTCTTCAAATTACTATTTTTTTGACCGTAAAAGTTTGATTTTTATTGGGGGCTTTGGCTATTGGCCACCCAATGGATGAAATCCCTCAAAAAAATTTGAGTTTCATCAGTTAGTTTATTAAAAACTTGAAAATTCCCATTTTTGACCTATATTTTTGGGGTTTTTCCCAATTGTCAAAATTTTTCAAATTCAACCTACCTAGTTTAAATTTTTGATTGTATGAGCCTTGCAGGATGGTTTGGACCTATATAAGTCCTCCTGCCCAACCGTTTGGGTGAAAAGTGAGCCTTTTGGCCAAACCACGCCGTTATAATGCCAAAATTATGAATTTTTCTCTATATCTAATATCTTGTTTGTTGGTCCATGTCTTTGCAGATAACATGACTCGCACCAAAGTCCCCAGAGTTCATGATCCTCGTCGCTTTCGGTCTATTGAAGTAGAGGCACGGTATGCCCGATATGAGTGTAAGAAAGTGGAAGGGGGTCGTTGTGTCAACTTGGCCAACTTAGCCCTATTTGATGTGGAGGGCACATTCGGTGATATGGGCTGACTTCCTGTGATCTTATATGAGGGTTGCACCTGTCCTGAGTTGGTGAAACAGTTTTATGGTAATTTATAGGTGGAGGGTGACCCAGAGGACATAGATAGGGGTAGAGAGCTTAGGATCACCAGTTTAGTTAAAGGGGTGGAGATCTCCTTTAACTGTCGGGAGTTGGCGAATCTCCTAGGTATCTCAAATGATGGTCCCTAGGTATACTACGCACCCAAGGAACTTCAGTTCCTGTCAATAATAATGCGTGCAGAGATTGACAGCTAGATTCTAGGGATGATCGCTGGCAGATGAAGGCAATCAATCTACGACCGGTACCTCGAGTGTATTACAAGATTATTCAGCACAACCTGATTCCTCCAAGTGGACACTATGAGAAGGTTTCACAGTTGACCCAGTACCTCCTGTACTACATCTGCACTAGGCAACCTGTCAGCCCTCCTTATATCATTATGAAGACTATGCACCGTGCTACGATGCTAGGACTGGTGGGTAACCTACCCTATGGGCTTTTGATCACCACTCTACTCACTCCCCTGCAGGTCGACTTGGTTGATGAGAGGATTCATGTGGACACTTTTTCGTTTAACCTTGACTGGGAGGCCATCTGTAGGATGGGGATATGAGATGCTCAGGTCAGTGATGAGGAGAGAAACACTATGGTTTGTCCCCATACTCGAGTAGAGATAGCAGACGCAGAGGCGGCAGCAACAACAACAGCAGAGGTCCACGAGGGTGATGCTGAGGAGGATGACGATAAGATGTACAAGGACGTAGATGTCATTCCTCCTCCATCACCATAGCATTCCACTAGAGCTGGCCCTTCTCGAGTTCCTTCCCACTCAGCAGGTCCTTCGCACCCACCACCAGATGACGTGATGGGGTTGCTGCGTGAGATTCGAGAGGCCCAGCGTGCTACTAATCAGCGGGTGGCAGATCTGGCAGCTAGTCTCCAGGTGACCCAGACTCAGGTAGCCTGGCTTACAAGGGTATATGCTGAGGATTATGATCGAGATTTTGAGGCACCTCCTCCTCCAGCACCCCCAGCTCCATGATGCCTTCATTTCTTGTTACTTTATACTATAGAGTAACTGTCCGGATTATGGACCGTACTTTGATTCGGATATATGTTATTTTTATTCTCATTTGATGTATACTTGAAACTTGTTTCTCTTTTTATATGTGCCTTATTCTCTTTCTTAATTATTGTCTCATACAACACAGGTGCTTATGGTGTGTTCTTATTAAAGCTTATAAATTTTATCCTAACTCTTGTGGAAGTATACAGGTTTAATAGATACAGCCCGAGAGCTCTGATACCAAGTTATCACACCCCAATTCTGAACCATCCAGAATGGTATGATGAACCGTCTATGATCCAACGATTCAACCAGGATCTCAAATAGGCTGTATCATTTGTTTAAACCAGATACAACCACAACCATAATAAGAGTAAATAAACAATAGCGGAGTCTTTAATATTAATGAACTGAGTATCTAACAGTGATAATATAATTGATAATCTAATTATCTCGAAATGACTAAAGACATAAAATAAAATAAATTAATCAATTACATGTTTCGATAATCCAGCAACTAAATCTAATTAAAAAACACATGAGTTGCACTCGCATGATGAATCATGTGACTTCACCATAGCTTCCATGTCCATCGCAGCAACATGCCCGTACATTGGTGCATTCATATAATCTTCCACAGTAGGACCAGCATCATCAACTAAAAATATTTGACGTCAAAAGGGTCAGCACACATCATGGCTCAATGAGCAAACAAAACAACGCAACAAACATATGCATGCATTCAATTCATATCTTTGGTCTGGTTTATAAGTTTGTGATGTGCAATAGAAAGGATTGGTGGCCGTCGCACCTTTATACATGAGTGTGTGAAGCCACCCAATGGATCAAACACCATTGTCGTCCCACATGCACCCATCATGGAATAGAGATAGAGCTAAAGTGCCTGGATCAAACACCGCATAACACTTCCCCTGATGCCCTACCCATACCAGCACGTAAGCCCCTATTGGCGAGGGCTTACAAACTGGGCTCACAACTAACCATTCCTAATGTCAAACAGTGTATCCAAGGCCTCACCCCTACATCCCTCAATACTTCCATGGAGATAGAGTTAAGGCCCCTCGGCAGAGTCAGAGGCTACACGGTCCGAGACCACCTCCCCTGATGCCCTACGATGTAATAGTTCTTCTAAGGTAATGGCGATATGACGATGTTAGTGGGAAAGACTTGAGTGGAGATAGAACTAGGGTATGGTGATCAGAATGAACCACAGTGTCACATCCTCCCCTTGATGCTCCACTCGCATCAAGCACACTAACCACACACATACATTCACATGCCTATTCCTAACATCATCATCATCATCATGTTATAAATATACAAAATATGCATGAACGATAATAACATTAATATTGGATGACATGTGAAATGCGCATTACAAGCATACAAGCATGGAATCATTCATGGCATTGGACTCAATAAGTAAAACAGTTTGTTCTTAGCCAATTAATTTAGGTATTGTTCCCTTACCTTTGGTCAATGGTAGTTCCTCGTTCAAGCTTTGTAAATCTCTTTTAGACCACTTGGAAACCTAAAAAATTTATAGATTTTAAATTAGAATTTATTTCTAGCAATTCAGACTAACAGAAACTGAGTGGTCGCAGGTGTGGCAGCACCTGTGGTCTCAGTTTCTGCGACCACAGGGTGTGTGGTCGAAAGGTGTGGTCACATACCATGCGACCACACCGTAGCTGGAACTTGCCGAGGGCATGTGGTCGATCATGTGTCTCTCGTGTAGTCGCATATCATGTGACCACACATGCGACCACACCCTCCCTAGACTTCTCGAGGGTGTGTGGTCAGATATGTGTGTCTCGTATGGTCACATATCATGCGACCACACATGCGACCACACTTATGATGGTCAACTTTTCACTCCCAACTCGATTCTTTCATGTTTTGATTCCTTGGCTTATGATCATGATCCTTCCTATGATTGTTCTATGGCTTAAAACTAGTAGTTTTACACAATCCATCATCCTAATAGATTCCTTCCATGGGTCCCTTAGAATTTATCCATGGATTGATGATTGGGTCTCACTTTGAATCCCTATCTCCTTTATGATCTATCCTAGGCATTCAATTGATATGGGGAATGTTTTCATACCTTAAACTTGTTGAAGATTTAGAGTCCTCTCGAAATTTCGTCCTCTTGGTCTTCCTCTTCAATTCTCCTTCTCTTCCTCCTCTTCTCTTTCTCTCTCTTTCAGTTTGAGTTCTAAAAGGATAAAAGAGGCTAAGGGACGTTCTATATATAGAGGAAAACCCTCCATATAAAGCCCTACTTAGATTAGGAAAGAACCCCCTTTGGATTAGGAAGGTTTCCTAATCACGGAGTCTGACTGGGTTCTTGTGGTCATAGAACTCGCCAACTACACAATAAAAAACTTGCGACCACACGACCCAGACTTCTATGGTTGCTTTAATCTGAGGTGTGGTCTACCACACCTATTTAGGTATGCGACCATACACTCCTAATTGACTATTTTTGGGTTCAATCTCATACCTGGTCTGGTGGTTTCTTCACGCACTTGGTCCACTTGGCCCAACCATGATAGGAAGACCTGATACAAGGTGGTAAGACCGGTTATTACAATACAAATCTTACAGTAATGCTGAATCCCACCAAGTGTGCCTTCAGGGTCGCATATGGAAAAATCTTTGGTTTCATGGTCTCACAGAGGGAGATAGAAGCAAACCCTTCAAAGATTACGGCCATATTAAACATGGCCGCACCGACCAGACCCAAACAGGTACAAGAGCTGAATGCTGGCATAGCTGCCCTCGGCCTCTTCATGTCAAAATTGACCAAACGATGCCTTCCCTTCTTCAAGACACTGAAAGGAGCTGGGAACTTTGAGTGGACTGAGGAATGCCAGAACACCTTCGACGACCTCAAGGATTACTTGTCCTTACCGCCTCTACTGGTCAAACCTAACCCTGGAGATGAATTACAGCTCTACCTTGGAGTCTCAGATCAGGCGGTGAGTGCTATGCTGCTGAAAGATGAAGGTAGAGTGCAGCGGCCAGTATACTATGTCAGCAAGGTACTGTTGGACGCAGAGACTAGATACAAGCCAATCGAAAAGCTGACACTTGCTCTTGTGACACCAGCATGGAAGCTCCGACCATACTTCCATGTATATCCCATCTCTGTGCTTACCAACACACCTTTGAAGAAGGTGCTATCAAAATTGGATGCATCCGGTCGGCTCATAAATTGGGCGGTGGAGCTCGGCGAGTTCGACATAAAGTATGTACCTAGAACGGCCATCAAAGCCCAGGCATTGGCAGACTTCATCGTCGAAAGCACCTTACTAGAGGAAGAGATTGTAGAGCCTCAGGCAGGGAATGCTCCGAACCAGCTGAGGCCCCATGGACACTGCAGGTTGATGGGTCCTCCATGGACGGTCGATCAGGAACAGGGGTGATTGTGACAACCCTGGAAGGTTTCAAATCCGATCAGTAGTGAGATTATGTTTTCATTCCACAGACAATAAAGCCAAGTACTAGGCCTTACTTGCCGGCCTCAGACTAGCAAAATGCTTGGCCGTTCTGTAAGACCCGCACTCCATGAACCCGATCTAAACCTTGTTTCATGTCGTAATAGGTCTTCCAATCATCACTGGACCAGACAGGACGAGCGGATGACAACCAAGTATGAAATTGGACCAGTAGAACCAATTCAAGTATGAAAAACCTCATACCGGTCGATGGTACCGGTCTATGGTACTGGTCAATGGTCGACCGGTATGGCCTGCGCAACATGGATCCGGAAATGGATCTCTACGGGTCTTACTTTCCAAATTTCAAACCGAAGGACTTTCCTAATGTTTGGAGGCTTCCTAAATCTAACCCTAGTATATATAAAGACCCTTAAACCTCTTAAAACTTCTTCCACTGATTCTCACAATCCCTAGAAAGGAGAAAGAGGCTGAAGAAGGAGAAGAAGCTAGGAAGGAGAGGGAAGAGCCGCCGTTGTCATTCGACGAAGAACACATTACCGTAAGTTAACGGTAAGTGCTTAAACCTTCCTCTACAATAAGTATTCTAGGATGGTTAGTTGTAGTTGCATCAATACCATGCAAAGCGAGGTATTGATCTAAACCCTTTTTTTTACCGACAAACCCTAATTTAGTCGATAACCCTAGATTCAAGTTCTAAGTCGAAGATCATCGAGGCTAGGACTTGAATGGAGTTAAAAACAACTCTAACTCAATGCTTAGACCTAGGATGTGTAGGAGAAACCCTAGGATCAATAGAGGGTAACCGACGGAAGGCGAGAACCAAGCGTATGGTCTTTCAGAGACATACTGGTCGACCATACCGGTCGCACCCTATGCGACCGGTACTACAACCGATACCTCCCGGGGACTGGTCTGTGGGGACTGATCGACCATACCGGTCACACTTTTCCCCACAGTGCTGTGACCGGTACCTGTGACCAGTCTGCTCTGTGAAGAGTGTTTTTGACCCAGTTGGTTTTTTGACCAACGTAAACCTAAGGAAAAATTATTCTAACTAAACCCTAATATCGTGTAGGACCTTGTGATAGCACGTTTGGATTCTGCGACGCAGAGCAAGCTAGCAAACAAGCGTCAGGTAAGGGAATCGGACCTAAACCCTAATAATTTAATTACAGTAAACCGTTGTTAATAATTATGTTTCTGTGGATTGATGTTTGTACATTCTCGCATGTTATCCTTTACTTTCAGTTATTATTATTGTTCATGCATACTTGCCATGCTAGGTTGTGACTGTTAAGCATGTGATTGTTTTTGTTGATGTGTGGAATGGAAAGGACTGGAGGTCTGGGACCATTCCTCACACTAGCACCTTTCGTATCGTTCTGTCTTAGCATGCTTGGTGCGGGTAGGGTATCAGGGGGAGGAAGTGACACTATGGTCTCCGGCCTGGCCACTAGACTCTAGCTCTATCTCTATGTAGTAGGGAGTTGCGTTGGGACAGGGCCTACTGTGATGACATGTAGGATTGGTTAGTTGCGAGCCTAGTTTGCAAGCCCTCGCCAATAGGGGCTTAAGTGTAGGTATGGGTAGAGTATCAGGGGAGGTGTTGGCTGTGTTTGATCCGGATGCCTTAGTTTTATCCCTATTCCATGATAGGGTGCATGTGGGACGACAGTGGTGTTTGATTTATTGGGCGGCTTCACACACTCGTGTATAGAGGGGCGGTGGCCGCGAATCCTTTCTATAGCACATTGCAAACTTAATACCAGACCATGATGTGAATGTTACTCATGCATATGTTTGTTGCATTGTCTGATTGTCTTACTGAGCTAAGTTGTGAGCTCACCCTTGTATATATACATGTTTTTAGATGTTGATGCAGGTTATACAGTGGAGGATTACGTGGACGGTCCAGTGTATGGAGGCGTGGCTGCTCTGGACGTGCAAGCAAGAGAGAACGAGCATGACGCTTCATGCGAGTACCCTTTCTGTGTGTACCTTTAGGATTTGATTTTAATTTATTCTATTTATTTTTAGTTGGAAATACTGTGATGTAAGATATTTATTTATGTTTTGGGAATTTGAATAATTGAATATTTTATTTAAATTTATCAATAGATTACTCAGTTCATTTTATTTAAGACTTCCGCTGTATTTATTATATTCGGATTGTGGTTATGTGCAATGGTTTGTATGAGTGGAGACGGTCTTATTGAGATCCTGGTGTGAACCGTTGGTTCAGTGATGGTTCACTCACACTTCTAGTTCAGTGGGAATTGGGGTGTGACACGTTTAGTGGTTCATAGTCCGTTGTGACTCGCAGTTGGTCATCCAGTAAGTACAAGGGGATTATGAAAGCCAGGCAACCAGGGGTGCTGAAATACCTAGAAAAGGTCAACTCGGCCATCACAGCCTTCTAGAGTGTCAAGCTGCAGTAAGTATACCGAGAAGAGAACACTGAAGCAGACGAGCTGTCTAGGTTGTCCCTGGCGGACATCTCAGAAATGGACTCTGCCGTGTATGTGGAGTTATTAGAGCACACCAGTAGCTCTGCCGAGGAAGTTGCGCCAATCGAAGCCACCCCTAGCTGATATGAAGACATCTATAGTTACCTTCGAACAGGTGCACTTCCAGAAGATAGGAAAGATGCACGGCGCATCCAAGCCAAGTCCAGGCAGTACACCATTCACAACGATGTATTGTATGGGAGATCCTACACCATGCCGTTGCTTCGGTGTCTCTGATTAGAGGAAGCCGAACAAGTTATGAAAGAAGTCCATGAGGGTATCTGCAGTCGGCACCAAGGAGGCCAATCATTGTTCCAGAAGATTCTTCGGCAAGTCTATCACTGGCCCAGAATGCATGATGACTGCAACGAGCTAGTGCGCAAGCGCAACAAGTGTTAGTTCTACGCACCAGTCCCACATGCTCCGGCCGCACCCCTACAGCCAATCACAAGTCCTCGCCCTTTCATCATCTAGGGCATGGACATCATGGGGCCCTTCCCTAAGGCGACATATCAACAAAAGTATTATCATTGAGTCCACAACTCGCAACAATCGTGTTCCTCAAATCCCAACATAACCGTTCCTTTTGCCCCAGCCGACCTTCTCGGGCCCACAAGTAGCCCCGAGTAGTACGCTGGCCCTCGATGACTATGCCTATTCATACCTACAGGCAGGTAAGGGTAGCATGCAGACCACACATGACACCGCCTGCTCACACGCACAAGCAGGTATGAGCAGCATGCTAGTGCTCAACAAATCTGCCTACCCATACCCATAAGCAGGTAAGGGTAGCACGCAGATCACACATGACACCGCCTGTTCACACCCACAAGTAGGTATGAGCAGCATGCAGGTGCTCAACAATTCTGCCTACCCATACCCATAAGCAGGTAAGGGTAGCATGCAGACCACGCATGACACTGCCTGCTCAAACCCACAAGCAGGTATGAGTAGCCTGTAGGTGCTTAACAATTTTGCCTACCCATACCCACAAGCAGATAAGGGTAGCATGCAGACCATACATGACACCATCTGCTCACACCCACAAGTAGGTATGAGCAACATGCAGGTGCTCAACAATTCTACCTACCCATACCCACAAGCAGGTAAGGGTAGCACGCTGATCACACATGACACCACCTGCTCACACCCACAAACAAGTAAGGGTAGCATGCAAACCACACATGACACCGCCTACTTACACCCACAAGCAGGTATGAGTAGCATTCGGGCACCCGTTGACTCCGCCCATTCATAACCTCATGCAAGCATGACTGGCGCTCAGCCCCCCTTCACTTCCGCCGCTCAGCGACACATGTGGAGACGAGCGGAACATACCGCTCAGGGGTACTTCCCAAAATTTCCCATGCCTTAGCCATATTAGTCAGGATTTAAGTGTCCTCGGCCTGCTCAACCGCAAAGCTGACCACACTTCAGGGGTAGGGGTAGTACCACACCAAGACACGGAAACACTAAAATCGAATAACACAGAAGGAACGAGAACGACAAGTTTCATTCATGAAAGCCCACAAGGGGCAGTAGTACAAAACACCATGAAGAAGGGGCAAAACTTTACAAAAATAATAGAAAACATATAAAGTAGCCACGCGGAGTAGAAGAAGCCTTAAACGGGTCCACGCTCTAGTCTACCTTCAACAGCTGGGAGTGCAGGGGCCTCACTAGGAAAGAGGACATTAGGAAGCTTTACAATCAGTGTCTAAAGAACCTCGTAGGCCGACAGATCATCCTCCTGCATGTCCTTAGCTTCCTGGCATTCAGACTCCTCCATCCCCTTCTGCTCCTCCAGGATCGGTATGCTAGAGTAGTCGACCATGACCCCCTTCGCGACGAGCTACTCCTTCAAGTAGACTGCCCCCTTTAAGAAGAACCCGCTAGCCGCCTCCTCCAAGTCATCGGCATACTGAGCAGATGATCGGTAGTCAGTCACGGCCTGTTCCTGGATCTCTGCCTGGAACTCCTCCGCCTTTGCTAACGCCTCCTTAGCCGACTTAGCATCGTCCTCAGCCACCCGTTTAGCATCCTCAGCCACTTGGAGTTTCTCTTCGGCTTGGTGCACCCTCTGATGCTCCTCCGAAAGGGCGTTCTCAGCCTTGTCCAGAGAAGTCCAGAGGTTAGACTTCTCCAAGGCAAGGCTTTCAGCCTCGGAGGTCTTTTCACTGAGCTTCTCTTCGGCTGCCTTCAGATTCTCTCGGAGGGAGGATTCCACTGCCCTCCTCTCTTCTAGCTCCATCATCACGGATGCAGCCTTCTGACACAGCTCGGCCACGAGGTTGCTGCCCTGCATATCAGAAAAGGGGAATACTTAGTCAAACTTCTTAAACGAAGCGAAAGTAGAGGTGATGGAATGAGAGCCGAGCATTTTACCTAGGTGCTGGCGAGGAAGATCCTCTTCAGCAGATCCCCCATCTCCAAAGAAGAAGTGAAGCCCATATCCTTGAGAAGGCAGTTCTGGGTCAGCATGATCCTCGGCGCCCGTGAGCTCTTGAACACCGAATCTATGTCCTTCAAGTTAAGTTCAGGAATGAACATCGCCGCGTCCACCTTCTTTTAAATGTCGTCCTCTACGGGGGGAACGGACTCCCCTTGCTCTTTCTCATTGACGGCCTTGGTTAAGTCAACCACCTTAATTGGTCGAAGGGGCTAGACTTCCTTCGCCACAGCCCCCTTTCAGTCATCCTCTCGTTGACCAACCATAACGGTCGATCTGGTCTTGTATATGTCGATCGATAATTCTTGGGCCGATGGGAACTTCTTTTTCTTGGGGCCCTCTAGGGCAGGCCTCTTACCCATGGGATCGTCTGCCACTGCACGTGGCCGTGTAGTGGCACCGCCTGCATGGTCATCCCTCTAATCGGCTTTCTCTCCTGCTTCCATGGCCCGTTTGCGCAGAATCTGGGCCACCAGCTGGTCATTGGAAAAGTTCACTGCAACAAAAGAAATAAGCAAACGGTCAGTAGTGACGGTAAAGTATCCAATCGGATCCCAACAGTTAGAGACAAAAACTCACCAAGTAGGCCGTACTTGGCCAACTTTCAGGGATTTGCCAGGTCAGCGTACCAAACTGTCTGGCCCTCCTTTACCTTGTGGAAGACCCGCTTGTCCTCCGAGGTCAAGAAGGGCACCTTGTTAAACCCCGTCGCGTCCACCACGAGCCACACGTTGGACAGAGGTAATGCAGACCTTCGCCGGAGGACCCACAAAGAAAAACTTCTCCTTTCGCCTGTGGATGGAAGAAGGCTTCTGAGAGATCAACGGGAGCTTCTTCGTGTCCCTCTGACTGAAACAATACCACCCACTCATGGAGCGGGTTTCAGTAAGGCTAGAAAATTGAAACAAATATCGAAACAAGTTCACGGTCGGAGTCTCGCTTAGTCGGCGGATTAATATGATGAACGCATAGAAGCACCACCACCCATTAGAAGTTAATTGGGAGGGAGCAATTCGATACACCTTCAGAATGCTGACTACGAGGAGGTGTAGCGGGAATCGAATACCGAACTTTAGAGCATATTCGTACACGTAGATCTTAAAAAGGTTTAGGCTGCAAGCCCTCTCCTCAGACCCAGGAGGTCGAACCAGGACGTCGGTTATGGGTTCCTCTAGCTGATAAACCCTACTGATTTGAGTCAAGGCTGTATCAGATACCACCTTGCTCGATACCCTCCATGCGGGGAGTTTATCTAACAGTAGAATTTCAGGACGGTCGCCCCTCTGTTGAGGAGCCCTACGAGCAGAAGTGCCCGTCGGTTGGCTCCACTTGGCGGCATCAGAAGAACCTTGCACAATTTCCTCCTCAGAGGTAGGCCCCAAAGCCAAAGATAAGACTTTCAGAGATTTGTGGACACTAGCCATCTCACTAAAGTCCTCTGACTCGGTGGCTTCCGAGCCAAACTCTAGACTGACGGATTCTCGAGTTCTCGTCTTCCTATTGGGAGGCTTAGGGGTGGCTGAAAAATCATCGAGTGTGTCACACCCCAATTCTGCACTATTCAGAATGGTGTGATGAACAGCTAATAAACCAACGGTTCAACCAGGATCTCGAGTAGGCTATATCCGTTTTATCTAAACCCCATACATCCATATTCATAATCAGAGTAAATACACAATAGCGGAAGTCTTATAATAAAATGAACTGAGAATCTACTGTGATATTAATATTTAAATAGCAAATTATTCTGTATCAACTAAGACATAAATAAATATCAATTACATGTCTATAATAAATCCAAGTAAAAAAAACTAAGAAAATATTTAATCGAATACACATGAGTTGCACTCGCAAGAGAAGTCATGTGTATCCACTTCAGCTTCAACTTCCATCGCCGCTACATTTCCGTACGCTGGAGCATTTACATAATCTTCAACGGTAAAACCTGCATCATCAACTAAAAATATTCGACGTCGAGGGGTGAGCACACATCATGGCTCAATGAGCAAACAAAACAATGCAACAGTACATATGCATGCAGTCAATTCATATCTTTGGTCTGGTTTATAGTTTGCAATGCGCAATAGAAAGGTTGGGTGGTCAAAGGTTAACGTTTATTGACCCCGCCTCTATACACAGGGTGTGGAAGTCCGCCCAAAGGTTAATGTTTATTGTCATCCCATCCACCCTAATCATGAACATTATACAACAAAGGTTAACGTTTATTGCTGTAAAGTGACATACCAACACGTAAGCCCCTGCTGGCGAGGGCATGCAAACTGGTCTCGCAACTAACCAATCCTATTGCCAAACAGTGTATCCAAGGCCTCACCCCAGCATCCCTCAGAATGTCCATAGAGATAGAGCTAAGGCCTCCCGGTAGAGTCAGAGACTACAAGGACCGAGACCACCTCCCCTGATACTCTACGACATAATAGTTCTGCTAAAGTAATGGCGATACGACGATGCTAATGCACTAGACTTGAGTTAGAGATAGAGCTAAAGTGCTGAGACCCGCCAAAGGTTAACATTTATTGACGTTCTCATCACTCCTCCCCTGATACTCGCTCGCATCAAGTACACCAACCACACACATACAATCACATGCCTATTCCTATCATCATCATCATCACCATGTTATAAACAATAAAGTAAATATGCATGAACAAGTAATAGAAATATTGGATGACATATTGTATGCACATTACAATCATATTCTCATAGAATCAAGCATGGCATTGGACTCAAGAAAAGAGAAAACAGTTTGTTATTTATCAATTAGTTTAGAGTTCTGTTTCCTCACCTTAGCTTGTTAATAGATCCTCTTTCAAGCTTTAGTATCACCTTTATAATGTTATTATATTGCTAGAAGACCTAACAAAATCGATAAAATTTAATTAGAATTTATTTTAATTTTTAAAAACCATTCTGTTAACTGAGGGTTGGAGGTAGGGTCGGAGTCATGATCGACCCTGGGTGCGACCCTCCCCAAATCTGGACTTCTAGAACCCTAAGGGTCGATACTCAGGTCACATACGGTCGGATGGTCATCGACCCTCTGTGCGACCCTCAGTGGGTTTTGGTCAATTTTCCTCCTTTTAATCCATTCTTCGTGTTTGGGGTCCTATGGCTTGCTCCTACAGTCCATTCAACATGCATTCCATGGTCTAGAACCATGAATCACCCACCTAAATAGCTTTCATGTAGTCTCTCATGGTTTTCCATGAAAACCTAACCATGGGTTGATGGTTTGGGTTTCTACGAGATCACACTCTCATCATTATCTAACCTAAGGCCTGTAGAAACTCATAGAATTAGTATCCATACCTGAGAAGAACACTCCTTCTCTGCAACTCTTCTCCTTTTGCTTTCTTCTCTACCTTGTTTCTCTTCTTCTTCTCTTCCTTCTCTTCTCTTTCTCTCAATTCAATTAGGGTTGTAAAAGAAGTGAAAGAGGCTTAGGGACGTCCTATTTATAGAGTAGAAACATCCTAAAATAATTCCCTTTGAGATTAGGAAAGAGTCCTAATCGAAATTATGGAAATTTCCTAATTTCAATTTCGACGGCAACTAAGGGTCGATGCGTGGGTCGATGATCCCGTCGACCCTTGGTTTCCTAAAGTGTCCGACCCTCCCTGTAAAATAGAGGGTCTGACTTTCTGTCTTGGGGGGTCCGACCCTTGCTCGCTGGGTATGCGACCCTCCCTTTAAATTTAGTATTTTTGGGTCGATTTGATACCTGGGATCACGATTTCCTTCACGCCCTTGGTCCATTTGACTTGACCATGATGGGTAAACCTAGTTCAAGGTGATAATATCGGGTTAGTTCGAAACGGATCTTACAACTCCCCCCTTCTTATAAAAATTTTGTCCTCGAAATTGTACGTACCTTCTGAATCAAATAAGTGAGGGTATTGCTTTCGCATAGCATTTTCTTCTTCCCATGTAATTTCTTCCATGTCTCTCCTTTTTCAGGTGACCTTAACATAGTAGATATCTTGGTTGCGTAGTCGTTGAACCTTTCGGCTGGTGATTTCAGTTGGTGTTACTTTGAATGTCAAATCATCAGTCAAATCCGGTAAATCTACTGTTAAAACGTGCGTTGGATCCTTGACATACTTCTTCAATAGGGCAATATGAAATACGTCATGCACACTTGACATAGATGGTGGTAGTGCTAATTGATAAGCCACTTTCCCATGCTTAGCTAAAATCTCATACGGCCCGACATATCTGGACTTAGTTTCCCTTTCAGTCCGAACCTTTTCAATCCTCGCATAGGCGATACCTTCAAAAATACTTTATCACCTACAGCGAACTCCAGATCTCTGCGTCGAGTATCTGCATATTGCTTCTGACTGTTCTGAGTTGTTCTCACTCTTTCCTTGATAATGTCGACCACTCGACAAGCCTCTTCAACAAATTCTGGTCCAATAATACTACGTTCTCCAACTTCATTCCAAAATAAAGGAGTTCGACACTTTTTGCCATACAGTGCTTCATAGGGTGACATCTGTATAGTAGCCTGATAGCTATTGTTATAAGCGAACTCGATCAGTGGTAATCTTTCATCCCATGATCCCTTGAAGTCAATTACACATGCTCGTAGCATATCTTCTAGAATCTGGATTGTACGCTCTGACTGTCCATCTATCTGTGGGTGGAATGCAGTACTGAACTTCAATGTTGTACGCATAGCCTTTTGCAATCCCTCCCAAAACTTGGAAGTAAATCGTGGATCTCTATCGGACACAATGCTCTCTGGTACACCGTGTAATCAAACAACATTATCCACATACAGCTTTGTTAACCTTTCCAGTGTATACTGTGGTCGTATCGTTATGAAGCGAGTTGTTTTAGTCAGACGGTCTACAATCACCCAAACTGCGCCAACTACTCGAGGAGTCAGTGGTAACCCCGTGACGAAGTCCATAGTGATGCAGTCCCATTTCCATGCTGGTTCCGATAACGGCTGTAACAGTCCTACAAGTCTTTGTCGTTCAGCCTTTACTTTCTGACAATTTAGGCATTGAGACACGAACTTAGCTACATCTGCTTTCATTCCTCTCCACCAATATAGTTTCTTTAGATCATGATACATTTTTTACTTCCAGGATGTATCGAATAGATGGTGGTATGGGCTTCTTTCATCAGTCGGTGTCTAATGTCCACACTTTCTGTTTCAGGTATACATATTCTTCCTTTGTATTTCAGTACTTTCTCTTCGTCCAATGTGAACTCAGGGTTAGTCCTACCTTTCTCGATATCTTCTTGTACTGTTCTCAGATAAGGATCTTTGATAGCTGTCTTCACTTCATCCATTATATCCGGTATAATTTTCAATGTCGCGAACATATTTAAAAACCAATGAATAAACCCTTGGTTGGCTGATCCATCCGTTGTATCTATCACATATGGTTCATTGCCATGATTGAATACCATTCTGGTAGTACATGTAGCTATAATTGTACTAACCTCCCCTTGAGATTTTATCATCGCCTTTCTGCTCAACGCATCTGCTACTACATTAGCTTTCCCCAGATGATACTGGATATCACAATCATAGTCTTTCAATAGTTCCAGCCCTCTTCTTTGCCTCATATTCAACTCCTTCTGATTAAATAAATAAGTAAGACTTTTATGGTCCGACTTAATCTGTTATTTTTCTCCGTACAGGTAATGTCTCCATATCTTGATAGCAGGTACTACTGCTGCTAACTCCAAATCATGAGTGGGATAATATTTCTCATGTGTCTTCAACTGTCTTGAGGCATAAGCAATTACTTGTCCTCCTTGCATAAGCACGCATCCTAATCCCAGTCCTGACGCATCAGTGTATAGGGTAAATGGCTGTCCTGGGACAAGAATAGTCAAAATCGGGGCGGATATCAATCTGGTCTTCAATGTCTGGAAGCTCTTCTCACATTTATCCGTCCACACAAACTTTTCACCTTTCTTAGTCAAACTGGTGAGAGGTACGGCAATTCAGGAATAGTCTTCCACAAATCTCCGATAATAACCAGCGAGACCTAGAAAACTTCTAATTTCTGCAACGCTCTTTGGTGCTTCCCACTTTACAATAGCCTCGATCTTGCTGGGGCCCACTTTGATTCCTTCAGCGGATACTACATGGCCTAGGAAGGCGACTTCACTTAGCCAAAACTCACACTTGGTAAATTTGGCATATAACTTCTCTTTCCTTAAACACTGTAGGGCGACGTTTAGGTTCTTGATATGGGTTTCTTTGTCCTTGGAATATACCAATATATCATCAATAAATACAATAACCGACGTATCCAACATATCGTGGAAGACCTAGTTCATAAGTTCCATGAAAGTTGCTGGTGCGTTTGTTAATCCAAAAGACATGACCAGGAACTCATAATGTCCATATCTGGTCCTGAAAGCTGTCTTAGGAATATCACCCTCTTTATTCTTCAACTGATGATAGTCTGACCGAAGATCGATCTTAGAAAATACTTTTTCTCCTTGGAACTGATCGAACAAGTCATCGATCCGAGGTAGTGGATATCGATTCTTGATGGTCAGTTTATTCAACTCCCGATAGTCGATACATAATCGAACACTACCGTCCTTCTCCTTTATGAATAATACCAGTGCTCCCCATGGTGATATACTGGGTCGAATATAACCCTTGTCCAGCAGTTCTTGTAGTTGCACTTTCAATTCCTTCAGTTCAGTAGGAGCCATTCTATAAGGTGCTTTTGATATTGGTGCGGCTCCAAGTATAGATCTATCACAAACTCTGTGACTCGGTCGGGTGGTAATCCTGGTAGTTCCTCTGGAAATACGTCAGGATAGTCCCGCACGACATCAATATCTTTCATCCATGGTGCTTCCTTGGTTAGGTCGACCACTGATACTAGATACCCGACTGCCCCCTTCTCAAGGCACTTCTTAGCTTTTAGTGCTGAGAGTATGAGCTTGCATTTATGGGGCAGTTTGGTTCCCGCAAAACTAAATTCTGCTCCTTCTTTGTCTTTAAATGTTAGCTTCTTTTCGGTGCATAATAGGTTCGCAGAATGCCAAGCTAACCAGTCCATTCCCAAGATGACGTCAAAGTCTACCATCTCCAGTTGGATCAAGATTGCATCTAAGGTTTTCTTGCCAATGAGAACTGGACATGGTCCATAACCTTTCTCTAATTCCACTTTTAACCCCATCGGTGACCGTTCAAGTAGTTTGTATTCGAATGTTTTGATGGGTAATTTCAGCTTCTTTTCGAATGACACAGATATAAAGGAATGAGTAGCTGCTGAATCAAAGAGTACTCTGGCGGGTACGCCATTTATAGGTACGATACCTATGATTTATTTTACTTAGTCTACATGCTCATACAATGTAATTACAACTTAAAAGGTTTCAGTCATACCTGTTACCACATCAGGTAATGCGACAGCATCCTCGGTTGTAACAGCATATACTCATCCTTGATGTAACTGCTTCTTGGGCCTAGGACACTCCCTTGCCATATGTCCTGCTTGGTTGCAGTTATAACATTTCGGACCTTCAAAATTTGGCTTTGGCTGATGTTGAGCTATTGGAGTAGTCTTGGGTGCAGCAGTAAAGCCTTGAGCACAGAAGGGTTTAAATGTCTTGTTGTTTCCTCCGTTATAAGAATTTCCGGCTGGCCTTTTTATACCTCTGTTCTGTGTAAAGTAACTCTCCTTCTGGCTCGATTCTATAACTCGAGTAATTTGGACAGCTTCGTTATATACCTTCTTCTCCAAACCCAGAACATGCTCTCTGATGCTTCCTCTCAGTCCCATGACAAACCTACAGGTCTTAGTGTCTTCTTCTTGCATACTAAGTGGTGCAAAGAAAAACAGCTCCTCATAACGCTGTTGATATGCATCCACAGACATCTGGCCCTGATATAAACTCAGGAACACCTTTTCCATAGCATCTCTGAAGCTTCGGGGAAAATACTTCTCAAAGAACGCTTCTTTAAAAATAGCCCAAATCAATAGGGCGTACTTGGTCAGTAGATATGCCCTGGTAGATTTCCACCAATGATGTACATCGCCTTTCAGCATGAAGGTGGCACATAACACCTTTTCTTCTTCTGTGATAGTCATCATGAGAAAGTTTCTCTCCATGTCGTCGATCCACTGTGCTGGCCATAACGGATCAGACGATTTACCGTTAAATTCCTGGGGCTTCATCTTCAAAGTCTCTCAACCAGTCGAGAGTGATACATCTGATTGTGGGGGTATGCCCCAAACATAGGTTGTGGATACTGATAATTAACCTGAGCTGCTTTCGGACCGGGCATTGGAATTTGTGTAGTTGGTGGTTGAGGTGTTTGAGGTGCTGGGTGGTTACCCACCGGTGCTACACTGGCTTGTCCAGTCTGCATGGGTGTAGCATGTGCGGCTTGGAACATAATCCCCATTGCAACTTGCATTTGAGCCTGTGCATGTTGCATCTGTTGTAGCTGCTGTGCAAGATTCATTACCACGGTTGCTAACTCCGGTGGTGGAGGTAGTAAGTTGGTAGGATTTGCCAAGTCTAGATTTCCTGGGGGTACAACATATGGATTTCCCTAGGCATATATATTTTCTTGGCTAGTTTCCTCCACAGGTGGTGGTGGAACTGCATTTCGACTTTGCCTGGTTACTTTACGCCCAGACATATTTCCTCCTGAGCTTGGTGGTGCATGAAAATAATTAAAATATGTGAGACAATCATTTATACTACATGTAGGCACGTTAACCAATGTAAAATTTCAAAATTTTCAGCTCATTCTATGAAAAATATTATCTTTTCTATGCAGGGTCGATGGTGGGGGTCGATGGTATGTCCGACCCTCAGTATCCGACCCTGGGAATGACCTGTTCTTCCCGAGAGCTGATGTCACACCCCAATTCCGCACCATTCGGAACAGTGTGATGAACCGTCAATAAACCAACGGTTCAATCAGGATCTCAAAATAGGCTATCCCACATATAATAAACCAAAACACATTCCACATTAATCAGAGGTAATAAAGGAAATACCGAAAATCTTATAGTAAATGAACTGAGAATCTAACTGTGATAACCATAAATAAATATCAAATTATTGATAAATCAACTGAGACATAATTAAATAAATATCAATTACATGTCTTTAATAAAATTAAACAAAATCTAATCGAATACGCATGAGTTGTAATCACATGAAGGGTCATGCATATCCACTAAGTCTTCAGCTTCCATTGTCGCCACATGCCCGTACACAGGAGCGTTCATATAATCTTCAACGGTGGTACCTGCATCATCAACTAAAAGTATTCGAATTCGAAAGGGTGAGCACACATCACGGCTCAGTGAGCAAACAAAACAATGCAACAATACATATGCATGCAATCAATTCATATCTTTGGTCTGATTTATAGTTTGCAATGTGCTATAGAAAGGATAGGTGGCCGCCGCACCTCTATACACGAGTGTGTGGAAACGCCCAATGAAAACGGCACTATCACCCCACATGCACCCACCATGGAAAATATACACCCCATGAAAACGGTATGGTTGTACCGGTTGCCCATACGAACACGTAAGCCCCTGTTGACGAGGGCTTGCAAACTGGGCTCGCAACTAACCAACCCTAATGTCAAATAATGTATCCAAGGCGTCACCCCAGTATCCCTCAATACATCCATAGAGAGAGCTAGGGCCTGGTGACCAGGCTGAACTACAATGCCACGTCCCCCCTGATGCCCTACGATATATTAGTTCTGCTAAGGTAATGGCAATCCGACGATGTTAGTGGACAAGACATGAGTAGAGATAGAGCTAGAGTCTGGTGACCAGGCTGAACCACAATGTCACGTCCTCCCCCTGATGCTCCACTCGCATCAAGCACACTAACACTTGCTTAGTGGGCATGACTTGAATAGACCATGGCACAATATACCCCGATGAGAACGGCGTCGAAGTACCGGTTGATACCATCCCTACCCGCACCATGTACACCAGCCAAACAAAAACATTCACATGCCTATTCCTACCATCATCAACATCATCATGTTATAATCAATAAATTTAAATATGCATGAACAGTAATAATAGAAATATTGGATGACATGTTGAATGCACATTACAAGCATACACGCATATCACAATCATGATGTTGGACTCAAGAAATAAAAAAATAGTTTGTTATTAACCAATTAGTTTAGGTCTTCTTCCCTCACCATAGCTTGTTAATAGATCCTCTTTCAAGCTTTAGAATCACCTTTATAATGTTATTATATTGCTAGAAGACCTAACAAAGTCGATAAAATTTAATTAGAATTTATTTTAATTTTTAAAAACCATTTTGTTAACTGAGGGTCGGAGGTAGGGTCGGTGTCATGATCGACCCTGGGTGCGACCCTCCCCAAATCTGGACTTCCAAAACCCTAAGGGTCGATACTCAGGTCACATAGGGTCGTATGGTCATCGACCCTCTGTGCGACCCTCGGTGGGTTTTGGTCAATTTTCCTCCTTTTAATCCATTCTTCGTGTTTGGGGTCCTATGGCTTGCTCCTACAGTCCATTCAACATGCATTCCATGGTCTAGAACCATGAATCATCCACCTATATAGCTTTTATGTATTCTCCTATGGTTTTCCATGGAAACCTAACCATGGGTTGATGGTTTGGATTTCTTCGAGATCACACCCTCATCCTTATCTAACCTAAGGTCTGTAGAAATTCATGGAATTAGTATCCATACCTGAGAAGAATACTCCTTCTCTGCAATTCTTCTCCTTTTTGCTTTCTTCTCTTCCTTGCTTCTCTTCTTCTTCTCTTCCTTCTCTTCTCTTTCTCTCAATTCAATTAGGGTTGTAAAAGGAGTGAAAGAGGCTTAGGGACGTCCTATTTATAGAGTAAAACCTCCCAAAATAAGTTCCATTGAGTTTAGGAAAGGTTCCAATCGAAATTTGGAATGTTTCCTAATTTTCGGTTCGTGCTGTTTTTCCCGAATACTGAGGATCGATGGGAGGGTCGATGGGAGGGTCGGACAATTCATAGACCCCCTGTGACCCATGGTTGAGGGTCGATAGTGAGGGTCGATGAGAGGGTCGGACCTATTTGTTAAGACATGCGACCCTACCCTCATTTTGACTGTTTTTGGATAAATTTTCATATTGGGTCTTGGGTTTCTTCACACACTTGGTCCACTAGGCTCGACCATGATATGTAGACGGTTCACGACACGAAATGTAAGGTTAGACTGGGTTCATGGCGTGCGGGTCCTACAACTCCACCACCCATAAAAGAAATTTCGTCCTCGAAATTTGAAAGTACGGATCTTACAACTCCCCCATCCTTAAAATAAATTTTGTCCTCCAAATTTGAACGTACGGATCTTACAACTCCCCCATCTTTAAAATAAATTTTGTCCTCAAAATTTGAATTTACTTCGGAGTCAATAGGTGGAAATTCTATTTACGCATTGCATCTTATTCCTCCTATGCACTCTTCTCCACGTCTTGTCTTTCCCAGGTTACCTTCATATAATAATTATCCCGGCTTTAGAAACATTGTACCATCCCACTAGCGAACTAGACTGGTACCACATCAATAGTCAAACATTCTATCTAAACCAGTGATTCCGTGGTCAATACCTTTACTATGGATCTTTAATGTACTTCTTCAACAGAGACACATGAAATACATCATGCACACTAGACATGGACAGCGGTAACGCTAATTGATATGCAACTTTTCTACGTCTCTCCAAAGTTTATAAGATCCGACACATATATGTAATATAACTTTCCCTTCTTGTCTAATTGTTTCAAACTGCGCATAAGTGATTTCTTCAAGAACACTTTGTCCCTTATGGCGAACTCAAGGTCTTGGTGTCTCTTCTGACATCTTGAGCTATCCTGCCCCTTTTCTTTGCTCTTGCTTGCCACTTGATAGTTTTTCTTCATTAGACTTAGGTCTCAAGATTCTTCATTCACCAACTTCATTCCAAAATAGAGGGGTTTGACATTTCTACTGTACCATGCTATATGGGTGACATTTACATGATAGCTTGGTAGCATCTTCAATTCATGGTAACTTCTCAACTCCAACTCCTTGAAATCAATTCACAAGCTTGGGGCATATCTCTTAGGATCTGTATAGTCTGCCCCGACTATCCGTCGGTTTGGGGTAAAGTGCATTACTAAACTTCAACTTTGTTCCCATTATTTTCTGTAGATCCTCCCAAAACTTTGAGATAAGGCATAAGCCTCTAATCGACACTCAGCTCTCATGCATACCATTCATTCTGGTAATATTATCTACATATAGCTTATTTAGCCGCTCCAAAGCATACTGAGGTCGTATAGCAATGGAATGAGCTATTTTCATAAGACGATCAACAACCACCCAACCATGTCAACCGATTTGGGAGTCAGTGGAAAATCATTGACATAGTTCACGATACTGCAGTTCCATTCCCAACACAAAAGTTAGGGTTTGGTTTTCCTTTTCTAAGTCTGCTTACACTGTTCCTATATACAGACCTAAAATAATTACTACTTCTACTTCATCCATCAATTCAGAGATGATCTTTAATGCCACAAGCGCAACCGATGAACTATTGCTCCATAAATTCATCCATAAAGTCTTGCTTAATTGGATCATCACGAGTTTCTATTATATGTTACTCTCCTTCCAAATCTGAATATATTGCTGTAAAACATAAGGTAGCATTTATACTGGGTCCTTCCTTGGACTTCATAATTCCCATCGGCGATCGTATAAGCAGTTTGAAATCTAAAGACTTAAGGGGTATATTTAGTTCCCGGTAGTCTATACATAATCTGACACTACCGTCCTTCACGAGTTGCGTTGGCGCTCTCTGTGATGCAATACTTAGCTAATTAGAACCCTTGTCTAATAACTCCCATAGTTGAGTCTCATTCCCTTCAACTCCGTAGAAGCTACTCTATAGGTGCCTTTGACACCAGTATCGTCCTTGGTAATAAGTCGATGATGAACTCGGTCGCTTAATTAGATGGTAACCCGATAGGTTTCCTAGAAATACGTCAAGAAATTCATGCATCACATCTATACCTTCCATCTGTGGTGCTTCTTTGGTAACGTATACCACAGATACCATATATCCAACTTCTTTCTCTTTAAAGCATCTCTTCGCCTATAGCATGGAGAGGATCAGCCTTCGCTTCTTAGGCAACATACTTCCAATAATAGTAAATTATATGTCATCTTTATTCTTGAATGATAACCTCTTCTATGCACATAATCTCTTGTAGAGTGTTAAGACAACCAGTCTATCCCCAAGATGACGTCAAAGTCTGCCATCTCAAGTCTAATTAGGTTGTGTCCAAATTTTATCCATCCATACGATTTTGACATTATTCATAACATTCATCTAATACAACATTTAGTCCAAAAGTGCTTGAACTAGCAAATCTGATGTAAAGGTCTTAAGAGCTTGTCTAGTTCCTTCATCTCTTTTGATTTTTCAAAGACTTATCATCAAAATTTCATATTGCACTCATTAGCTTGTATTTCTTTTATCCTTACTGTTCTACCTTGATCTCTCTTTCATATACCTTGAAAAATATCTTGTGATTGTCACTTCATATCCCAAGTCTACTTCTAAGCATTAGGATATATGCTTATAAATTCATTAATTCAGCCAAACTCTTTTGGTCTTTACTTAATCATATCACTCGACATTGGGCATAACTCAATTTCCATTGTATTAAACCGATCACTATTAATGCCATGATTTTTTACTTTATCATTGTATCCACTCTTAGATTTGCCTTTAGGAATCTTCTACCTTGTCAAAATTTCATACTGATATAGCCATCATTAACTCTACTTTAAGTGCTATCTATTTCTTTACTGGTTACTCTTGATAGTTCTCACTTTTGCTCATGCACTCTTTTATAGACATGACTCATATCCATTCATTTAGCAATCTCAAAATAGATTCTCCATTACTTCATCTGAGGTTCATTGGCTATAGTATTTAATTTGAATCAAATCATCTTTCTTCCAATAATTCCATTATCACTAATCATCTTTATCAACAAAGGTCAGGGAGTGTTTGAATCAAAATATTCATCTAAAAGTGATTCACTTCCTTTTGTCGATTTAGCATAATGACAAACACTTGCTTTATCTAGTGAACCTAACTTTAAAGAATCAGGATTAAATTTGTGGTAATCCAACCGGCATCAAAAGATCATTAAATTACACGATGGTCCAAATACATGGAAATAAAAGTCTTATAGTTCTTAACATCACGATTACAAGTACTATCGAGTATATAATGCCATTGTCAAGGCACTACAAGAGTAAATCTGGAGAAGCTTTCGTACATCAATAAATCAGGTATAAATCAGAAGATGTACGCTCAACACGATTAAACATTTAACTGTTCATTTAGTTCTTATCTCTGATCATGTTGTCGATCATGAGAATGGTTCAGATTGGTATAATCAGGACTAATACTAAAGAAACAATATCTATAACTCTAATTGACAGGTTAAATCATGAAGGTATCCTGTCAAGGTCTGAGAAATTAAAATCTGGTATGTGCATCCTCTATAATCATAAGAGGAAACGCCCAATGAAAACGGCACTTTCGCCCCACATGCACCCACCATGGACAATATACACCCCATGAAAACGGTATGGTTGTACCGGTTGCCCATACCAACACGTAAGCCCCTGTTGGCGAGGGCTGGCAAACTGGGCTCGCAACTAACCAACCCTAATGTCAAACAATGTATCCAAGGCCTCACCCCAGCATCCCTCAATACATCCATAGAGATAAAGCTAGGGCCTGGTGACCAGGCTGAACCACAATGCCACGTCCCCCCTGATGCCCTATGACATATTAGTTCCGCTAAGGTAATGGTGATCCGACGATGTTAGTGGACAAGACTTGAGTAGAGATAGAGCTAGAGTCTGGTGACCAGGCTGAACCAAAATGTCACGTCCTCCCCCTGATGCTCCACTCGCATCAAGCACACTAACACTTGCTTAGTGGACATGACTTGAATAGACCATGGCACAATATACCCCGATGAGAACGGCATCGAAGTACCGGTTGATACCATCCCTACCCGCACCATGTACACCAGCCAAACACAAACATTCACATGCCTATTCCTACCATCAGCAACATCATCCTGTTATAATCAATAAATTTAAATATGCATGAACAGTAATAATAGAAATATTGGATGACATGTTGAATGCACATTACAAGCATACACGCATATCACAATTATGGTGTTGGACTCAAGAAATAAAAAAATAGTTTGTTATTAACCAATTAGTTTAGGTTTTGTTCCCTCACCTTAGCTTGTTAATAGATCCTCTTCCAAGCTTTAGAATCACCTTTATAATATTATTATATTGCTAGAAGACCTAACAAAGTCGATTGAATTTAATTAGAATTAATTCTGAATTTAAAAATCATGTTGTTAACTGAGGGTCGGAGGTAGGGTCGGAGTCATGATCGACCCTGGGTGCAACCCTCCCCAAATCTAGACTTCCAGAACCCTGAGGGTCGATACTCAGGTCACATAGGGTCGGATGGTCATCGACCCTCTGTGCGACCCTCGGTGGGTTTTGGTCAATTTTCCTCCTTTTAATCCATTCTTCGTGTTTGGGGTCCTATGGCTTGCTCCTACAGTCCATTCAACATGCATTCCCTGGTCTAGAACCATGAATCATCCACCTATATAGCTTTTATGTATTCTCTCATGGTTTTCCATGGAAACCTAACCATGGGTTGATGGTTTGAATTTCTCCAAGATCACACCCTCATCCTTATCTAACCTAAGGTCTGTAGATATTCATGGAATTAGTATCCATACCTGAGAAGAATACTCCTTCTCTGCAATTCTTCTTCTTTTTGCTTTCTTCTCTTCTTCTTCTCTTCCTTCTCTTCTCTTTCTCTCAATTCAATTAGGGTTGTAAAAGGAATGAAAGAGGCTTAGGGATGTCCTATTTATAGTGTAAAACCTCCCAAAATAAGTTCGATTGAGTTTAGGAAAGGTTCCAATCGAAATTACAAAAATTTCCTAATTTTCGGTTCGTGCTGTTTTTCCCGAATACCGAGGATCGATGGGAGGGTCGATGGGAGGGTCGGACAATTCATAGACCCCCTGCGACCCATGGTTGAGGGTCGATAGTGAGGGTCGATGAGAGGGTCGGACCTGTTTGTTAAGACATGCGACCCTATCCTCATTTTGAATGTTTTTGGGTAAATTTTCATATTGGGTCTTGGGTTTCTTCACACACTTGGTCCACTTGGCTCGACCATGATATGTAGACGGTTCACGACATGAAATGTAAGGTTAGACAGGGTTCATGGCGTGCGGGTCTTACAACTGAGGGTCGATGTGAGGGTCGATGGGTATCGGACCCTCAGTATCCGACCCTGGTTTTCTGTCAAATTCTGGAGAGCTGAGGGTCGATGGGAGGGTCGATCCGAGGGTCGATGATCCTGGTCGAATTGTCCGACCCTCAGACCAAAAATCAGACCTTTAAGATCCGATTCTGGGTTCATTCTTTATTATTTCTCTCTCATTTCGACTCGTCTCCCTCCTCTGAGTTGCTACAGTGTCACTCCGTGATTTTGGTCAGTTTGGATCCGTGTTTCGACGTCCACATCATCCCTACAGGTATGCTTTCTCATTTTTACCTATTTTTGGGTTTCCATTTCTAGGTTTTTGTCCATTTAGCTTGTATTTTTCAAATTAAACTTTTTCCAACCGTAAAAATTCGATTTTTATTGGGGGCTTTTGTTATTGGTGTCTCGAGGAACGAAAGCCCTCAAAATTTTCTGAGTTTCAGGGGTTGGTTATTGAGAACTTGGATTTTTGCTCTTTTTGCCCTAATTCGTCGAAATTTTTGATTTCTCAAAATTTCTTCAAATTGGACTTCATTAGCTAGAATTTCCTACTGTCTAAGTGTTGTAGAATATGTTGGAACCTACATAAGTCCTCCTGCCCACGTGTATGGGTGACAAGTGAGGCTTTTGGCCAACTTACGTCGTTATAATGTCAAATTTTGGATTTTTATCCTATTAACTCATTATCTATTTTTTTTTTCTTATTTGGCAGATACCATGGCTTGTACCAAGGTACCCAGAGTTCGTGATCCCCTTCGCTTCCGCTCTAATGAAGCCGAGGCACAGTATTCCCACTACGCTCGTAAGAAAGTAGAGGGTGGTCGTATGGTGAACTAGGCTGAGTTAGCCTTGTTCAACGTAGAAAGGGCCTTTGGTGATATGGGGTGGCTCCCTGTCATCACCTACGACGCTTGCACATGCCCGAATTTAGTGCGACAATTTTATTGTAATCTCCAGGTGGTGGGGGATTACAATGATGTGGATAGGGGTCACGAGCTACGCATCACAAGCTATGTCAAGGGGGTGAACATTTCATTCAATTTTCGGCAACTGGCTGACCTACTGGGCATTCCCTATGATGGCCCCATGGTTTACTGTGCTCCTGGAGAGCCCCAGTTCGTCTCCACAGAGATGAGGGCTGAGATTGATAATCAGCTCCTACGACCTGATCGCTGGTAGATGAGGGCATGCTCTATGCGTCCAGCTCCACGGGTATTTTGCAAGATTATCCAACATAATCTGATTCCGTAGAGTGGTCATTACTAGAGGGTGTCCCAGCTGACCCAGTACCTGTTGTACAGCATTTGTACTAGACAGCCCGTCTGCCTTCCTTACATCATCATGCGGACTATGATCAGTGCCACATTTTCCGGTCATAGGGGTAATCTACCCTATGGACGTATGATCACTGTTCTGCTTACCCGCCTGGGGGTTGATTTAGTGGATGTGAAGATTCAGGAGAAAACCTTCTCGTCGCCTCTAGATTGGGAGGCTATCTGCAAGATGGGCCTGCGGGATGCCCAAGTCAGTGACGAAGAGAGGAACGAGATGGTGCGCCCTCACACTAGCATCGAGATTGCTGACGCTGAGGCATCTGCTGCCGCCGCTAGAGTTCATGCGGATCCTGCTGGTGATGATGACCACATGTACATGGATGTAGACTCGATACCACCGCCATCACCTACGCATGCGGCTGGAGCTGGTACTTCATCTGCGGTGGGTCCTTCACATGTAGTTGGTCCTTCGCGTCCACCTTCTGATGACGTGCTGAGTATGTTTCACGAGATTAGAGAGGCTCAGCGTGCATCGAAACTGAGGATAGTGGAGCTTCTAGACGCTCAGCGCCGGACTGATCAGCGGGTGGCTGATCTCACAGCTAGTCTTCAGGCGACTCAGACTCAGGTGGCCTGGTTGGCTAGAGTCTATGCCGAGGACTATGACAGAGACCGCGAGGCACTGCCTCCTCCTTCACCTCCGACTTCATGATAGTATTTTCTTTCATTCTACTACAGAGTAACTGTCCGGGTTGTGAACTGTACTCTGTTTTAGTTATGTATATACATTTGTTTGTTTCACATTGTATTAAAATTGTTTCCCCTTTAATAGATGTATTATGCTCTTTTTAAATTGGTCTCAAACATCATTTGTGCTTACAATGTGTTAATATTACTGTTTTTACTTTATCCTATCTCAGTTCAAAATTGTCTTGAATGTATGCTAGTTCAGCGGACAGGGCCTGAGATGCTCTGTAACAACTTGTCATACCCCAATTCCGCAGTATTCAGAATGGTGTGATGAACCGCTAATAAACCAACGGTTCAACCAGGATCTCGAGTAGGCTATATCCGTTTTATCTAAACCCCATACATCCATATTCATAATCAGAGTAAATACACAATAGCGGAAGTCTTATAATAAAATGAACTGAGAATCTACTGTGATATTAATACTTAAATAACAAATTATTCTGTATCAACTGAGACATAAAAAAGTTTCAAATAGATGTCCATAATAAATCCAAGTAAAGAAAACTAAGAAAATATCTAATCGAATACACATGAGTTGCACTCGCAAGAGAAGTCATGTGTATCTACTTCAGCTTCAACTTCCATCGCCGCTACATTTTCGTACGCTGGAGCATTTACATAATCTTCAACGGTAAAACCTGCATCATCAACTAAAAATATTCGACGTCGAGGGGTGAGCACACATCATGGCTCACTGAGCAAACAAAACAATACAACAATACATATGCATGCAATCAATTCATATCTTTGGTCTAGTTTATAGTTTGCAATGCGCAATAGAAAGGTTGGGTGGTCAAAGGTTAACATTTATTGACCCCGCCTCTATACACAAGGTGTGGAAGTCTGCCCAAAGGTTAACATTTATTGTCATCCCCATCCACCCTAATCATGAACATTATACAACAAAGGTTAACTTTATTGTTGTATAGTGCCATACCAACATGTAAGCCCTTGCTGGCGAGGGCTTGTGTCACACCCCAATTCCGCACTATTCAGAATGGTGTGATGAACCACTAACAAACCAACGGTTCAACCAGGATCTCGATTAGGCTGTATCTGTGTTATCTAAACTCCATACATCCACATTCATAATCAGAGTAAATATGTAATAGCAGAAGTCTTATAATAAAATGAACTGAGAATCTACTGTGATATAAATATTTAAATAGTAAATTATTCTGCATTAACTGAGACATAAATAAATATCAAATACATGTCCATAATAAATCCAAGTCAGAAAACTAAGAAAATATCTAATCAAATACACATGAGTTGCACTCGCAAGAAGAGTCATGTGTATCCAATTCAGCTTCAACATCCATAGCTGCTATATTCCCGTACTCTGGAGCGTTTACATAATCTTCAACGGTATAACCTGCATCATCAACTAAAAATATTCGACGTCGAGGGGTGAGCACACATCATGGCTCAGTGAGCAAACAAAACAATGCAACAATACATATGCATGCAATCAATTCATATCTTTGGTCTGGTTTATAGTTTACAATGCGCAATAGAAAGGTTGGGTGGTCAAAGGTTAACGTTTATTGACCCCGCCTCTATACACAGGGTGTGGAAGTCCACCCAAAGGTTAACATTTATTGTCGTCCCCTTCCACCCTTATCATGAACATTATACAACAAAGGTTAACATTTATTGCTGTATAGTGCCATACCAACACATAAGCCCCTGCTGGCGAGGGCTTGCAAACTGGGCTCGCAACTAACCAATCCTAATGCCAAATAGTGTATCCAAGGCCTCACCCCAACATCCCTCAGAACATCCATAGAGATAGAGCTAAGGCCCCCCGGTAGAGTCAGAGACTACAACGACCGAGACCACCTCCCCTGATACTCTATGACATAATAGTTTTGCTAAAGTAATGGCGATACGACGATGCTAATGTACAAGACTTGAGTTAGAGATAGAACTAAGATGCTGAGACCCGTAAAAGGTTAACGTTTATTGACGTTCTCATCACACCTCCCCTGATACTCACTCGCATCAAGTACACCAACCACACACATACAATCACATGCCTATTCCTATCATCATCATCATCATCATCATGTGATAAACAATAAAATAAATATGCATAAACAAGTAATAGAAATATTGGATGACATGTTGTATGCACATTACAAACATATTCGCATAGAATCAAACATGGCATTGGACTTAAGAAAAGAGAAAACAGTTTGTTATTAACCAATTAGTTTAGAGTTCCGTTTCCTCACCTTAGCTTGCTAATAGATACTCTTCCAAGCTTTAGAATCACATTTATAATGTTATTATAATGCTAGAAGACCTAACAAAGTCGATAAAATTTAATTAGAATTAATTTTGAATTCAAAAACCATTCTGTTAACTGAGGGTCGGAGGTAGGGTCGGAGTCAGGATCGACCCTGGGTGCGACCCTCCCCAAATCTGAACTTTCCGAACACTGAGGGTCGATACTCAGGATCACATAGGGTCGGATGGTCATCGACCCTCTGTGCGACCCTCGGTGGTTATGGTCAATTTTCCTCCCTTTAGTCCATTCTTCGTGTTTGGGGTCCTATGGCTTGCTCCAACAGTCCATTCAACATGCATTCCATGGTCTAAAACCATGAATCACCCACCCAAATAGCTTTCATGTATTCTCCCATGGTTTTCCATGAAAACCTAACGATGGGTTGATGGTTTGGGTTTCTCCGAGATCACACTCTCATCATTATATAACCTAAGGCCTGTAAAAACTCATGGAATTAGTATCCATACCTGAGAAGAACACTCCTTCTCTACAACTCTTCTCCTTTTGCTTTCTTCTCTACCTTGTTTCTATTCTTCTTCTCTTCATTCTCTTCTCTTTCTCTCAATTCGATTAGGGTTGTAAAAAGGAGTGAAAGAGGCTTAGGGACGTCCTTTAAATAGAGTAGAAACATCCTAAAATAAGTCCCTTTGAGATTAGGAAAGAATTCCAATCGAAATTAGGAAATTTTCTAATTTTCAGTTTCGACGACAACCGAGGGTCGATGGGAGGGTCGATGATCCCGTCAACCCTAGGTTTCTAATGTGTCTGACCCTCCCGGTAAAACAAAGGGTCTGACTTTCTATCTTGGGGGGGTCCGACCCTCCCTTGCTGGGTATGCGACCCTCCCCCTAATTTAAGTGTTTTTGGGTCGTTTTGATACCTGGGATCACGATCTCCTTCACGCCCATGGTCCATTTGACTCAACCATGATGGGTAAACCTGGTTCAAGGTGATAAGACCGGGTCAATTTGATACGGGTCTTACAACTCCCCCCTACTTATAAAAATTTCATCCTCGAAATTGTACGTACCTTCTGAATCAAGTAAGTGAGGGTATTGCTTTTGCATAGCATTTTCTTCTTCCCATGTAATTTCTTCCATTTCTCTACTTTTTCAGGTGACCTTAACATAATAAATATCTCGATTGCGTAGTCGTTGAACCTTTTGGCTGGTGATTTCAGTTGGTGTTACTTCGAATGTCAAATCATCAGTCAGTTCCTCTAAATCCACTGTTAAAACGTGCGTTGGATCCTTGACATACTTCTTCAATAGAGAAATATGAAATACGTCATGCACACTTGACATAGATGGTGGTAGTGCTAACTGATAAACCACTTTCCCAAGCTTAGCTAAAATCTCATACGGCCCGACATATCATGGACTTAGTTTCCCTTTCTGTCCAAACCTTTTCAATCCTCGCATAGGCGATACCTTCAAAAATACTTTATCACCTACAGCGAACTCAAGATCTCTGCGTCGAGTATTTGCATACTGCTTCTGACGGTTCTGAGCTGTTCTCACTCTTTCCTTGATAATGTCAACCACTCGACAAGTCTCTTCAATAAATTTCGGTCCAACAATACTACGTTCTCCAACTTCATTCCAAAATAAAGGAGTTCGACACTTTCTGCCATATAATGCTTCATATGGTGACATCTGTTTAGTAGCCTGATAGCTATTGCTATAAGCAAACTCGATCAGTGGTAATCTTTCATCCCATGATCCTTTGAAGTCAATTACACATGCTCGTAGCATATCTTCTAAAATCTAGATTGTACGCTCTGACTGTCCATCTGTCTGTGGGTGGAATGCAATACTGAACTTCAATGTTGTACCCATAGCCTTTTGCAATCCCTCCCAAAACTTGAAAGTAAATCGTGGATCTCTATCGGACACAATGCTCTCTGGTACACCGTGTAACCTAACAATATTATCCACATACAACTTTGCTAACCGTTCCAGTGTATACTGAGGTCGTATCGGTATGAAGCGAGCTGTTTGAGTCAGACGGTCTACAATCACCCAAACTACGTCAACTACTCAAGAAGTCAGTGGTAACCCCGTGACGAAGTCCATAGTGATGCAGTCCCATTTCCATGCTAGTTCCAGTAACGACTGTAACAGTCCTGCGGGTCTTTGTCGTTTAGCCTTTACTTTCTGACAATTTAGGCATTGAGACACGAACTTAGCTACATCTTTTTTCATTCCTCTCTACCAATATAGTTTCTTTAGATCATGATAGATTTTTGTACTTCTAGGATGTATCGAATAGATGGGGGTATGGGCTTCTTTCATCAGTCGGTGTCTAATGTCCTCACTTTTTGTTTCGGGTACACATATTCTTCCTTTGTACTTCAGTACCTTTTCTTCGTCCAAGGTAAACTCAGGGTTAGTTCTACCTTTCTCGATATCTTCTTTTACTGTTCTCAGATAAGTATTTGATTTGATAGCTGTCTTCACTTCATCCATTATATCCGGTATAATTTTCAATGCCGCGAACATATTTGAAAACTGATGAATAAACCCTTGGTTGGCTGATCCATCCATTGTATCTATCACATATTGCTCATTGCCATGCTTGAATACCATTCCGGTAGTACATATAGCTACAGTTGTACTAACCTCCCCTTGAGATTTTATCATCGCCTTTCTGCTCAACGCATCCGCTACAACATTAGCTTTCCCTGGATGATACTGGATATCACAATTATAGTCTTTCAATAGTTTCAGCCATCTTCTTTGCCTCATATTCAACTCCTTCTGATTAAATAAATAAGTAAGACTCTTATGGTCTGACTTAATCTGAAATTTCTCTCCGTACAGGTAATGTCTCCAAATCTTGACAGCATGTACTACTGCTGCTAACTCCAAATCATGAGTGGGATAATTTTTCTCATGTGTCTTCAACTGTCTTGAGGCATAAGCAATTACTTGATCTCCTTGCATAAGCACGCATCCTAATCCCAGTCCTGACGCATCAATGTATAGGGTAAACGGCTGTCCGGGAACGGAGATAGTCAAAATCGGAGCGAATATCAATCTGGTCTTCAATATCTGTAAGCTCTTCTCATATTTATCCGTCCACACAAACTTTTCACCTTTCTTAGTCAAACTGGTGAGAGGTACGGCAATCCGAGAATAGTCTTCCACAAATCTTTGATAATAACCAGCGAGACCCAGAAAACATCTAATTTCTGCAACGCTCTTTGGTGCTTCCCACTTTACAATAGCCTCGATCTTGCTGGGGTCCACTTTGATTCCTTCAGCAGATACTACATGCCCTAGGAAGGCGACTTCACTTAACCAAAACTCACACTTGGTAAATTTGGCATATAACTTCTCTTTCCTTAAACGTTGTAGGGCGGCATTTAGGTTCTTGATATGGGTTTCTTTGTCCTTGGAATATACCAATATATCATCAATAAATACAATAACCGATATATTTAACATATCGTAGAAGACCCGGTTCATAAGTTCCATGAAAGTTACTGGTGCGTTTGTTAATCCAAAAGACATGATCAAGAACTCATAATGTCATATCTGGTCCTGAAAGCTGTCTTAGGAATATCACCATCTTTAATCTTCAACTGATGATAGCCTGACTGAAGATCGATCTTAGAAAATACTTTTGCTCCTTGCAACTGATCGAACAAGTCATCGATCCGAGGTAATGGATATCGATTCTTGATTGCCAGTTTATTCAACTCCCGATAGTCGATACACAATCGACCGCTACCGTCCTTCTTTACGAATAATACCGGTGCTCCCCATGGTGATATACTGGGTCGAATATAACCCTTGTCCAGTAGTTCCTGTAGTTGCACTTTCAATTCCTTCTATTCTGTAGGAGCCATTCTATAAGGTGCTTTTGATACTGGTGCGGCTCTGGGTATAAGATCTATCACAAACTCTGTGGCTCGGTCGGGTGGTAATCCTGGTAGTTCCTCTGAAAATACATCGGGATAGTCCCACACGACATTAATATCTTCCATTCATGGTGCTTCCTTGGTTAATCGACCACTGATACTAGATACCCGACTGCCCCCTTCTCAAGGCACTTCTTAGCCTTTAGTGCTGAGAGTATGAGCTTGCGTTTACGGGGCAGTTTGGTTCCCAAAAAACTAAATTCTGCTCCTTCTTTGTCTTTAAATGTCAGATTCTTTTCGACGCATAAGAGGTTCACAGAATGCCGAACTAACCAGTCCATTCCCAAGATGACGTCAAAGTCTGCCATCTCCAGTTGGATCAAGACTGCATCTAAGGTTTTCTCGCCAATGAGAACTGGACATGGTCCATAACCTTTCTCTAATTCCACTTCTAACCCCATCGGTAACCGTACAAGTATTTTGTAGTCCAATGTTTTGATGGGTAACTTCAGCTTCTTTCCGAATGACACAGATATAAAGGAATGAGTGGCTCCTAAATCAAAGAGTACTCTGGGGGGTACGTCATTTATAGGTACTATACCTGTGATTTATTTTACTTAGTCTACATGCTCATACAATGTAATTACAATTTAAAAAAAATTTCAATCATACCTATGACCACATTGGGTGATGCGGCAGCATCCTCGGTTGTAACCGCATATACTCGCCCTTGATGTAACTGCTTCTTGGGCTTAGGACACTCCCTTGCCATATGTCCTGCTGGGTTGTAGTTATAACATTTCGGACCTTCAAAATTTGGCTTTGGCTGATGTTGAGTTGCGGAAGTAGTCTTGGGTGCAGCAGTAAAACCTTGAGCACGGAAGGGTTTAAATGTCTTGTTGTTCCTTCCGTTATAAGCATTTCCGGCTGGTCTTTTTATACCTCTGTTCTGTGTAAAATAACTCTCCTTCTGGCTCGATTCTATAACTCGAGCAATTTGGACAGCTTCGTTATATACCTTCTTCTCCAAACCCAGAACATGCTCTCTGATGCTTCCTCTAAGCCCCGTGACAAACCTACGGGTCTTAGTGTCTTCTTCTTGCATACTAAGTGGTGCAAAGAAAAACAGCTCCTCATAACGCTGTTGATATGCATCCACAGACATCTGGCCCTGATATAAACTCAGGAATTCCTTCTCCAAAGCATCTCTGAAGCTTCGTGGAAAATACTTCTCAAAGAACGCTTCTTTATAAATAGCCCAAGTCAATAGGGCGTGCTTGGTCAGTAGATATGCCCTGGTAGATTTCCACCAATGATGTGCATCACCTTTCAGCATGAAGGTGGCACATAACACCTTTTCTTCTTCTGTGATAGTCATCATAAGAAAGTTTCTCCCCATCTCGTCGATCCAGTGTGCTGGCCATAACAGATCAGACGGTTTACCATTGAATTCCTTGGGCTTCATCTTCAAAAATCTCTCAACCAGTCGAGAGTGATTCATCTGATTGTGGGGGTATGCCCCAAACATGGGTTGTGGATACTGATAATTAACCTGAGCTGCTTCCGGACCTGGTACTGGAATTTATGCAGCTGGTGGTTAAGGTGTCTGAGGTGTTGGGTGGTTACCCATCGGTGCTGCACTGGCTTGTCCGGTCTGCATGGGTGTAGCATGTGCGGCCTGGAACATAATCCCCATTGCAACTTGCATTTGTGCCTGTGCGTGTTGCATTTGTTGCAGCTGCTGTGCTAGATTCATTACCACGGTTGCTAACTCTGGGAGTGGAGGTGGCAAGTTGGCAGGATTTGCTTGGTCTGGATTTCCTGGGGGTACAACCTATGGATTTCCCTGGGCATATATATCCTCTTGGCTAGTTTCCTCCACAGGTGGTGGTGGAACTGCATTTTGGCTTTGCCTGGTAACTCTACGCCCAGAGATATTTTCTTCTGAGATTGGTGGTGCCTGAAAATATCAAAATAGGTGAGACAATCATTTATACTACATGTAGGCACGCTAACTGATGTAAAATTTCAGAATTTTCAGCTCATTCTATGAAAAATACTGTCTTTTCTATGCAGGGTCGATGGTATGTCCGACCCTCAGTATCCGACCCTGGGAATAACCTGTTCTTCCCGAGAGCTGAGGGTCGATGTGAGGGTCGATGGGTATCCGACCCTGGTTTTCTGTCAGATGCCCAAGAGCTGAGCGTCGATGGGAGGGTCGATCCGAGGGTCGATGATCCTGGTCAAATTGTTCGACCCTCGGACTAAAAATCAGACCTTTAAGGTCCGATTCTGGGTTCATTCTCTATTATTTCCCTCCCGTTTCGACTCGTCTCTCACCTCTGAGTTGCTACAGTGCCACTACGCTATTTTGGTCAGTTTGGATCCGTGTTTCGTCGTCCACGTCATTCCTACAGGTATGCTTTCTCGTTTTTACCCGTTTTTAGGTTTCTATTTCTAGGTTTTTATCCCTTTAACTTGTATTTTTCAAATTACACTTTTTCCAACCGTAAAAATTCGATTTTTATTGGAGGCTTTTGTTATTGGTGACTCGAGGAACGAAAGCCCTCAAAAATATTTGAGTTTCATCGGTTGGTTATCGAGAAACTTGAAATTTTCACTTTTTGCCCTAATTTTGTCGAAATTTTGAATTTCTTGAAATTTCTTGCAATCCAATCTAATTAGTTGTAATTTTCGACTGTTTGAATCTCACAAGTTGGTTTAGGATCTATGTACCTCCTCCTGCCCACGTGTATGGGAGAAAAGTGAGGCTTTTGACCAACTTACATCGTTATAGTGTCAAATTTTGGATTTTTCTACCTTAGTAACACATTATCTATTTTTCTTTCTTATTTACAGTTACTATGGCCCGTACCAAAGTACCCAGAGTTTGTGAACCACTTCTCTTCCACTCCAATGAAGCCGAGGCACAGTATTCCCACTATGCTCGTAAGAAGGTAGAGGGTGGTCGTATGGTGAACTTGGCTGAGTTAGCCTTGTTCAAGGGGGAGAGGGCCTTTGATGATATGGGGTGGCTCCCTGTCATCACCTACGACGCTTGTACATGCCCGGACTTAGTGCGACAGTTTTATTGTAATCTCCAGGTGGTGGGGGATTACAATGATGTGGATAGGGGTCACGAGCTACGCATCACTAGCTATGTAAAGGGAGTGAACATTTCATTCGATTATCGGCAACTGGCCGACCTACTGGGTATTCCCTATGATGGCCCCATGGTTTACTGTGCTCCTGGAGAGCCCCAGTTTGTTTCCCTAGAGATGAGGGCTGAGATTGATAGTCAGCTACTCCGACCTGATCGCTGGCAGATGAGAGCTTGCTATATGCGTCCTGCTCCATGGGTCTTTTGCAAGATTATCCAGCATAATCTGATCCCGCAGACTGGCCATTACAAGGGGGTTTCTCAGCTGACCCAGTATCTTCTGTGCAGCATCTGCACTCGACAGCACGTCTGCCTTCCTTACATCATCATGTGGACTATGATCAGTGCCACACTGCCCAGTCATAGGGGTAATCTACCCTATGGACGTATGATCACTGTTCTGCTTACCCGCCTGGGGGTTAATTTAGTGGATGAGAAGATTCAGGAGAAAACCTTCTCATCGCCTCTAGATTGGGAGGCTATCTGCAAGATGGTATGTGGGATGCCCAAGTCAGTGATGAGGAGAGGAACGAGATGGTGCGCCCTCACACTCGCATCGAGATGGCTGATGCTGAGGCAGCTGCTGCCGCTGCTAGAGTTCATGTGGATCCTGCTGATGACGATGATCGCATGTATATGGACGTCAACTCGATATCACCGCCTTCACCCACGCATGCGGTTGGAGCTGGTACTTCCTCTGCGACGGGTCCTGCACCTGAGATTGGTCCTTCTCATGGGGCTGGTCCTTCACGCCCACCTTCTAATATGATGAAGATGTTGCATGAGATCCTAGAGACTCAGCGCAGATCTGATCTGAGGATGGAGGAGCTTCTAGACGCCCAGCGCCGGACGGATCAGCGGGTGGCTGATCTCACGGCTAGTCTTCAGGCGACTCAGACTCAGGTGGTCTGGTTGACTAGAGTCTATGCCGAGGACTATGACAGAGATCGTGAGGCACCGCCTCCTCCTTCACCTCCAGCTTCTTGATTGTATTTATTTTCTTTGTACTACAAAGTAACTGTCTGGATTGTGGACTGTACTCTGCTTTAGTTATGTATATACGTTTGTGTCTCTCTCATTGTATGTAAAATGATTTCCCCTTTAATAGATGCATTATTCTCTTTTTAGATTTAGTCGCAACCATCACTTGTGCTTATAGTGGGTTAATATTACTGTTTTTACTTTTATCCTATCTCAGTTCACAATTGTCTTGAATGTATGCTAGTTCAGTGGACAGGGCCTGAGATGCTCTGATACCAAGTTGTCACACCCCAATTCCACACTATTCAGAATGGTGTGATGAACCGCTAACAAACCAACGGTTCAACCAGGATCTCGAGTAGGCTGTATCCGTGTTATCTAAACTTCATGCATCCACATTCATAATCAGAGTAAATATATAATAACAGAAGTCTTATAATAAAATGAATTGAGAATCTACTGTGATATTAATATTTAAATAGAAAATTATTCTGTATCAACTGAGACATAAATAAATATCAAATACATGTCCATAATAAATCCAAGTAAGAAAACTAAGAAAATATCTAATCAAATAAACATGAGTTGCACTCGCAAGAGGAGTCATGTGTATCCACTTCAGCTTCAACTTCCATCACTGGTACGTTCCTGTACTCTGGAGCGTTTACATAATCTTCAACGGTATAACTTGCATCATCAACTAAAAATATTCGACGTCGAGGGGTGAGCACACATCATGGCTCAGTGAGCAAACAAAACAATGCAACAATACATATGCATGCAATCAATTCATATCTTTGGTCTGGTTTATAGTTTGCAATGCGCAATAGAAAGGTTGGGTGGTCAAAGTTTAAAGTTTATTGACCCCGCCTCTATACACAGGGTGTGGAAGTGTGCTCAAAGGTTAACATTTATTGTCGTCCCCATCCACCCTAATCATGAACATTATACAACAAAGGTTAACGTTTATGGCTGTATAGTGCCATACCAACACGTAAGCCCCTGCTGGCGAGGGCTTGCAAACTGGGCTCGCAACTAAACAATCCTAATGCCAAACAGTGTATCCAAGGCCTCACCCCAGCATCCCTCAGAACATCCATAGAGATAGAGCTAAGGCCCCCTGGTAGAGTCAGAGACTACAAGGACCGAGACCACCTCCCCTGATACTCTACGACATAATAGTTCTGCTAAAGTAATGACGATACGACGATGCTAATGTACAAGACTTGAGTTAGAGATAGAGCTAAGATGCTGAGACCCGCCAAAGGTTAACGTTTATTGATGTTCTCATCACACCTCCCCTGATACTCGCTCGCATCATGTACACCAACCACACACATACAATCACATGCCTATTCATATCATCATCATCATCATCATCATCATCCTCATGTTATAAATAATAAAGTAAATATGCATGAACAAGTAATAGAAATATTGGATGACATGTTGTATGCACATTACAAACATATTCGCATAGAATCAAACATGGCATTGGACTCAACAAAAGAGAAAACAGTTTGTTATTAACCAATTAGTTTAGAGTTCCGTTTCCTCACCTTAGCTTGCTAATAGATACTCTTCCAAGCTTTAGAATCACCTTTATAATGTTATTATATTGCTAGAAGACCTAACAAAGTTGATAGAATTTAATTAGAATTAATTCCGAATTTAAAAATCATTCTGTTAACTGAGGGTCGGAGGTAGGGTCAGAGTCAGGATCGACCCTGGGTGCGACCCTCCCCAAATCTGAACTTTTCGAACACTGAGGGTCGATACTCAGGATCACATAGGGTCGGATGGTCATCGACCCTCTGTGCGACCCTCGGTGGTTTTGGTCAATTTTCCTCCTTTTAGTCCATTCTTCGTGTTTAGAGTCCATTCTTCGTGTTTAGTCCATTCAACATGCATTCTATGGTCTAAAACCATGAATCACCCACCCAAATAGCTTTCATGTATTCTCCCATGGTTTTCCATCAAAACCTAACCATGGGTTGATGGTTTGGGTTTCTCCGAGATCATTATCTAACTTAAGGCCTGTAGAAACTCATGGAATTAGTATCCATACCTGAGAAGAACACTCTTTCTCTGCAACTCTTCTCCTTTTTCTTTCTTCTCTACCTTGTTTCTCTTCTTCTTCTCTTCCTTCTCTTCTCTTTCTCTCAATTCAATTAGGGTTGTAAAAGGAGTGAAAGAGGCTTAGGGACGTCCTATTTATATAGTAGAAACATCTTAAAATAATTCCCTTTGAGATTAGGAAAGAGTCCTAATCGGATTTATGGAAATTTCTTAAATTTCAGTTTCGGCGGCCACTGAGCGTCGATGCGAGGGTCGATGATCCCGTCGACCCTTGGTTTCCTAAAGTGTCCGACCCTCCCTGTAAAACAGAGGGTCTGACTTTCTGTCTTGGGGGGTCCGACCCTCCCTCGCTGGTATGCGACCCTCCCTTTAAATTGAGTGTTTTTGGGTCGATTTGATACTTTGGATCACGATCTCTTTCACGCCCTTGGTCCATTTGACTTGACCATGATGGGTAAACCTGGTTCAAGGTGATAATACCGGATTAGTTCGATACGGGTCTTACAGAGTGAGTCAGAAGACCTCTCCGAAGAAGAGGTCCGGTACTGAGCCTTGGGTTCTCTCTCTCCCACTCTTCCTAGTGGTCTGACACTATTGGATGAAGAAGAACTAGCAAGCATGAAAGGAAAAGAAAAAGGAAGAGACAAGAGAATGAAGGACAAAAGAAGGAAAACTTACTGATTTGATAGAAGGCAGAGAAGGCGCACGACTGAGTTGAAGACTTGTGAAGGTTCCAACAAGAAACAATGATCCAACCTCAATTCATCCAAATGATCGAATGAAAGTGTTTGGAGCATACTTATAGGCACGTGATTTGAAATTCAACTGTTCAACTTCCGGACACGTGGCGCTACAGTAGTTGCAGGACGTCTACTGCGCCGGGCACTACGTGATAGGCTGATGTCAGCCGTAATGATGGCTCTGAGGGCGGCTAATGGTGTCGATTCTCTAGACTAGCAGATTGAATGTCCACCATCCGATGAAGCCGACCGTTCATGATCAAAACGGTTACTTATGGCACCTCTTATCGAGAAGCATCGATTGGTTCTTGGCCATCGGATGAGTGTGACGGTACGAATTGCATCGAGATCAACGGTAGAGACAGGCTATGTTTCATTGCTCTGATGCCTTGAATTTTGTGCACCATCTGGTAGTGGGAATATCTGGCGACAACTGCCATCCACTCACCCATAAGATATGATTACGATGGGGAATTCTCGAAGGACGACAGGACGACCGACGATCATGACAGATTAGATTCCACGTCTATCCGAGCGGGCCCAGAGTATTTAGTTCGGTATATTTGTACTATTGTATTCCTAGAATTCGACAGCGCAAGGGGCATCTGTTATAGGGGAAAAACATCATCCAATTAAAACCTTACACATGGCAACCAATGTCCTCGACGCCGATCATGTATGATAGATTGGTGCTCGACTTACCACCGCTCGGAGTTATAGTCATGTTAGGACACAGTGCTGGTTGGAGGTATAAACCTATTCAATTATGTTTCTTGGTCGGAGGTCAGAGTCTAAGGAGACTAGGTTACGTCAGAGGAGTCCTTCTCCTAGTACGATATGGTGTCGATCGTCACGGTCATAAGACCACCCGTGTGGTGACACGTGTCACTCTTGTCATTCACCGACTTGGCTTCCTTGGCTATTGTCTCCCTCAGAGCGACACCTGGCAATCCTATTGGTGATCTACTTCCCTGAGTCCCGGTACTCCTATGCTTCTTCCCAATCTCTATAAGTAAAGAATGATCTCTCAAGGTAAAGAGAACTCACAATCTCACTATTCACCCTCAATTCTCTCATACGCTCAAACTCTCTCATCGTCCCCTTCTTTCTTTAAATTGGAGATAGCTTTCTGCTATCTCTTGACTGCTTACATTGGGAATCTAACTTAGGCATCGGAGTGTACCTGGGGCTTAGTTGTCCAACTCTCTTGTTTAACTTCTGTGATTGCAGGTTTCTCGGATTGTAGACCGGCGGGCGATTTCCAACCATAACACCCATATTTTGTTAAAATGATCTTTTGCTAGAACTGTTTGGTAGAGATCTTCAATTATCTCATTAGCTACAGCAAATCTTATTGTCTTCTGGTCTTTAACCACGGGATAAAAAACTATTTTTTTGATAAGGTGATGTTTTTCTATTGGATGATATGGAAAGCTTGTAATGAGCTTTATTTTAACAAAGTCACTTCATCACCTGAACATGTTATCTATTTCACTGAGCATTTGTTTATGGAATATCAGTCTCCCATAGCGGTGAAGGCTTCTCTAGGAGTTTCAGATGATGATTTTTCTGTAGCACAGAGTATTTCACAGCATTGGACACCACCAACTCCAGTAGTTTGTAAGTTTAATACCGATGCAGCTTTTGTGGAGAATGGAGCGGCGTGTGGTATTGGGTTTGCGCTTCAGTCCAGTCAAGGAAATCCTTTGATTGCAATCCCTTGGAGGATGCGTTTTGAGCCGGCCTTGTTGGGGGAAGCATTGGCAATGATGGAAGGAATCAATTAAGTGACTTTGGCAGGTTTTAAGCATTTGGAAATAGTGTCGGATTGTCAAACTCTTGTAAATTTGGTAAATGGTGTCTCTTGTTCGGTAGATGTGTTTGTCCAATTTGTTGTTGATGACATCTTCTTATGGGCTAGTTCAAGGGAGTCAGTGCATTTTAAATATATTCCTAGGGTGGCTAATGTATTAGCACATACCCTAGCTAGGAGGGCCATAATATACCAGGGGAAGGTAACTTGGCCTGTATCCACTCCTTGGATCATCGATCTTTGTGATGTTGATTCCTTGGCTTCTTCCTCAAATGAATAGATATTCTTCTTACCCAAAAAAAAAAAAAATTAAATTACACAAATAAATCTGATTTTCTGATAATATACATTGAAATATGTCATATATGATTCAAAAAAATGTATACATATTAATGCGTATTTACTAACTATGGTTGAGTGACCTAGCTAGGTCTCCCTTGGCCGTGTGGGTGGTCCAATTACTAATCCTTTAATCTCAGTTTGCAAAATCAAACATAAGGTTGAATTGAAATTAGACCCCTAGTTTTTATTGGTTTTGAGGGGAAAAAAAGGCTTTTTAAAATAAATAAATAAATGGTTGATAAAAAAAAAATTCGGTTCAATTGCGGGTGCCATGGTCGGGCACCCAAGACTCAAATAAGAAACCAAGCATTAGGCCATGCAGGTGGGAATGTAAACAAATAGTCTAACATCCAAATTCGAATTACATTCTTATTTGTATCTGGTCAGGGGCATCCGAATCCAAATCATATAATTTGGAGCATAATCTATCTGATTTGATAGATTTTCCAACTAATAGTTAAAATCCAAGTAGCTAATGATCTTGAGTTTGAAGATTTGACAGGTTCTATAGAATGAGGAAAAGAGGAACATGAGACTTAAACTATGTTTTTGGTATGCATTCTTGATCAAGAACACCTTTTGAGATAATAAAAATAATGTTTTATATGTATTTTCAATTTGTTTTTGGAACATGAAATGCATTCTTAAATGGAACCCATTCTAGAACATGCTATTCAACCCATTGTCTTTTGAGCCTAGGATGGAAATGCCTAGCTCTTTATCTTCATTTCATATTAGGGATATGTTTTCCATTTTAAGAGTATCCATTCTCTCAATTCAAGAATTTATACTAAACACAATGTAAAATAACTGAAAGACATGGAATGAGAGTAAATTGTTTCACCGGGGGAGTGGGATCCTGACTACAAATAGTTGAAAATAAGAATTTAATTTTCTATATCCGTTTTAGAGTTTTCATATCCGACCAGGGAAATTCATCTGTTTACATCACTACGTCAGACTACTTGTATAAAGGGACAAGCAACGCGAAAACCACAAGAGCAAGTTAGTTATGAGTTGGTTGACCGGGATATAACCATATGTCATGAAGTAAAGTAACTTAGGTGGATTAAGGAAGGACTTGGGTTAATTAAGTTTGACAAGACAGCACTCACACTGACCACCAGCCAGAAAATATAGGAAAATATTGGAAGATAGTCGTTTAGTACCACACTCACGTGGAAGTCTCCCAATCAAAATATAATAATATTCGATAAAAATTATGATACAGTATAAAAACCTATCATTGGTTGGCTCTACCTGTGCGGCTGTGCTCCTTGTACTTTCCCTAACTAGCGGAGCTCCAGCCTGGATCCGAACTCTATAACCGGCCAGTTAATTCCCCTCTTATAAGCAATTAGAAAATGAGCCAACTTTCCCACTCATAGTTTTAAAATTCAGACCAGAATTGTTGGAATTGGTTGATTTGATTCGGAATTTTGTAGGACAGATTCCAAGTAATCTCGATTCTTTGTATACTAAGTCGGATTGAAATCATCTCCTGTGAGTGTATCCGCAGGAGACGTGGCTGTTTTGGATGGATGCATGCCACGTGGAATGCATCGTATCCGACATCTCAAAATCAGACTACCGCAGGACATGGAAGTCGAACTACGATACACCCAGCCGATTTTCTAATTTGAATCCCGCGAAATTCGAAAGAGGAGAGATGGAGGGTTTGTTCTGTTGCAGAGGGGAGAGAGAGGACAGCAAAGAAGAAGAAAGTTGGATCTAAATCATTGTTTCAGGGATCTGTTTGAGAAGAGAGAGAGACGGGAGAGGAGGAGAAGAAAAGTTCATCTCTGGTTCAAGGAAGAAGAATGTTGAGATCCCCTTTTCAACCCTAACCTGCAAACTCACCTCAACAAGTTGAGATCCACGGAGGAGAAAGGAGATCGAGAAAGAATAACGTTGAGATCCCCTCTGCAACTCAGTAAAACATTCTTTTGCCAGCAACTACCGGCGAAATCCGAATTCAAATCGTCTCGTAAAGGTAAAAATTATGATCTTCTTCAAAACCTCTTCGTTCTTGACCCTCCATCTGGTTTTGTCGATTGTCCCTTTTGCTATGTTTGGTTGTGAGGGAGGGGAAATATTTGGAAGAGAAGTGAATATATTTTCCAAGTAAAATAGTTTTCCTTTAAACCCTAATTTTCCATGTTTTAACTCTCGACTCTCTATTTCAGAATAGACTACAAAATTTCGGTCCTTAATTTAAAGCTTTTCATATCAAATTTAAAGATCTGGAAATCACATTCTTGATTCTGAAAATGGGATTTCCACTACCTACAATTTCAAGAATGTGATTTCCAGATCTTCATATCAAATTCTTATTGAAAAGCACCAGTAAGATGGGGAAAAATGTCTTTCAACTCAATTTGAAGAAAATTAACATAAGAAAAAAAGAAAGGAAGGTTATTCAATGCATAAATAAAAAATTTCACTGTTCAAGTCATTATTCATCCATCCTAGTCTCTGTTGTTGGGGGTGGTTCCTTTGCCTTTGACATGGTCTCTAATATATTCCTATTGTTATGTGATATTTGTTTCATAGATTGACATAGAAAAGTAGGTAGTGGTAAAATGTAGAAGGATTGGAAAAAACCATGGAAGAAAAACAGGAGAGAACCTGAATGATAGTTTACTTAACCACATATATAAATCAAAGAAGCAAAGTAGAAACATGAGCAGTATACAAAATTGGGTAATGTAAGTCCATCAGAGAAGTAGAACACATCAGCTGCACAACTTCAGCAGGAAACGATACAGGACAAAACGAAAACAATGAAGGGCTGGAACCCTCACCTGAATTAGTGAAGTGTCAGGTCCTCTAAATAGTCTTGCTGAATTACTGAACCTGAATGTTCAAAATGATGCTCTATCACTTGCACATATTGTGGGGCAGGGTGTAGAATACTTTCGTATTTCATAGTTGATTAGGTGTGGATAAGTAAGCTCCTATGAACTTATGATGACGAAGGGGTAGAGTAGATACCCAGTTCCCCAACACAAAAACAGAAGGGTCCCATATCTCATTATACAGAATAGAAGATTAAAGAAAGAAACCAACATCAGAGACCACAAAAGTAAAATGGTATATAAACCCTGGTTACCTAAATAAGATTTAAGGAAAAACAATATTACATTAGGTAATGCTCCTCTCTGTTAGTTCCTAAAACTTAAATGGATCTTTAGCTCAATTGGTAGAGCACTTGGTTCACTCCAAGAATATGGTGGTTCGAATCCACCAAGATCCAAACCTCTTATTGACTTACTACTGTAAATTTAGTTTTTAGATTTGGAAGGAAAGAATTAACAACGTCGATATAATTTAAATATGTTCTAAACTTTGCCATGAATTAGTGGAAAAAGAAGGAAAATAACAGAACTAGTGAAGAAGAACAAAGTTCTACATGCCCTTTCACCTTTGATGTTTAGATATATTATTTCTCTCTTTTGTACCATTGATTAAAAAAAATCAGAGGAAAAAAGGTCACGTCTATCAATTTCTTTGGTTGGATCATCTCTTTATTTTTCTCTGGAGATATTGAATATCTACACAAATAATTTCCTAATTAATGGGTACATAAAAGTGATGCAACTTTTCACCACTTCACCATATAAACAAACAGAAAGCAAGTGACCATACTAAAGACCGTTAAGCTGCTGATGAAGCCTCTCAAGTCTACATTCACACAAATCATAAATGAAGAGACACAACACCTAATTCAGGCATACTATCCAAGACTGAAACCAATTCCGCCTAGTGTTGTTGCTTTCAGTTTTATTATTGTTCATTGTTGTTCTAATTTTAGATAGAAAAGTCAAAATAAGTTGCAATAAGAGTCCTGATGGATTTGAACCATCAGCTCTTGAGATATATGCGGAATGATTGGGCGTAAAGCGTCTGTAGGTGGCATGGATTAAAATCTCGGCGAGATCTCGCGAGATCTCGCCAATTTCGGTGATCTCGACACTAGCCGAGACGAAAATGGAGACGATAACCATTTTTCGTCTCGGCATTTACATGTTCTCGCCGAGATCTCGCGAGATCTCAGCTGTTCTCGCTATTTCTCGCCAGATCTCGGCGAGATCTCGCGAGATATTGCTTTTTGCTTCTTTTTTTTCCTTTATAAATAGACAGAAGGGTCTGTTCTCGGTCCAAAACTCGACCGAGACTGCCCCTTCTGTTTTCTTCTTTAGTTTTTCAAACTTTCTTCATTTCTTCCCCATATTTTTTTTGTTTGGATTTCTAAATTGCTACGAGTGATGCTTCGGACTGCAAGGATTGCTGTAAGAGCTTCATATCAACTGTTGAAGGTAAGTTTCTTGTCGAAAAATGAGATTTTTACATGAGACTACAAAGGGAGAAATTTTTTTTTTTTAGAATGTGATGAAATTTTTATATGTTAGTTACGTGAGCCTGATCTACAAACTCACGGTTTCAGATTTCGATTTTGATTGTTGTAGGTATTTTTTTCAATTATTTGCATTTAAAAATGAATTTCTAGCAATTAAAATTTAAAATAATAATTATTACTTTTGATTTGATGATGATGACTTATTTATATGTTAATCACCATTGGCCGATTTACTGTCCTACGATTTTAGATTTTGATTTCGGTTGTTGTATGTTTTTCTTTTGAATTATTTATATTAATAAAATAATTTTCAGCAATTAAAAAATTAATTTAAAATTGATTAAAAATACTATAAAATCGAGAAAAATAAGGAAAAATGTTTTGATCGCATTTAAAATATGAGAAAAATTTTGAAATGTAATTTCTGCTGTGTTCAAGTTTGTAAGGTTATTGAAGTTTGTGTTTTCTATGAAACAGTGCTTGAAAATTATGTCGAGACCAAGTTCTGGGGCAGGTGATGGGGGCGACGGTACCGGTTCCCGAACTGACCCTGCATGGCAGTATGCGACTGCCCTTCAAGGTAATAGGAAGAAGACCCAATGTAATTTTTGTAGGAAGAAACTTCAGTCTGGCGACATCACAAGACTGAAGCAACACTTGAGTAGATTGGGCAAAAATGTTTCCAAATGCCCGCAGTGTCCTGTAGAGATATCCAAGGTCATAGGTGAACAGTTGAGGGGAGGGAGGTAGAGGAGGGCAGCAATGGAAAGAGAAAAACAACAATTTGAAGAGGAAATTCGAGGCACCGTACCAGAATCCAGTGAGGAACATGAGGCTGAGGGATGGGATGTTGAAGATATGACATAGGCAGAGGCAAGACAGATGCGTCATGCGGAAATGGCTAATAGAGAAACCCTTAGATCAGATGCAGAGAGGAGACGGACAGGAGCAGGTATGTAAGACCCGTGTCAATCTAACTCGGTCTTACAACTTTGAACCAGGTTTACCCATCATGGTCGAGTCAAGTGAACCAAGGGCGTGAAGGAGATCGAGATCCCAGGTATAAAATCGATCCAAAAACACTTAAATTTAGGGGAGGGTCGCACACCCAGCTAAGCAGGGTCGGACCTCCCAAAACAGAAAGTCAGACCCTCAGTTTTGAAGGGATGGTCGGACAGCTTAAGACCCTAGGGTCGACGGGATCATCGACCCTCCCATCGACCCTCGGTTTCTGACGAATATAGAAATTAGGAAATTTTTATATTTTTCGATTGGGATTCTTTCCAAATCTCAATGGGACTTATTTAGGATGTTCCTAGTCTATTTAAAGGATGTCCCTAAGCCACTTTCACTCCTTTCACAACCCTAATCGAATTGAGAGAAAGAGAGGAGAAGGAAAAAGGAAGAAGAAAGGGAAGGAAGAGAAATTAAGCCAAAAGAGAAGAGTTGCAGAGAAAGATTAATCTTCTCAGGTATTGATACTAATTCTATGAGTTTCTACAGACCTTAGGGTATTTATTGATGAGAATGTGATCTCGGAGAAACCCAAACCATTAAGTTATGGTTAGGTTTTCATGGAAAACCATAGGAGGATGCACGAAAACTATTTAGATGGATTATACATGGTTCTAGACCATGGAATAAATGTTGAATGAATGTAGGAAGCAAGCCATAGGACCCCAAACACGAAGAATGGATTGAAAAGTGGAAATTAGATCAGAGTGCACCGAGGGTCGCACCCAAGGTCGATAGGCCATCCAACCCTAGGTGTTTCTGACCATCGACCCTCAGCATTCGGGAAGTCCAGAAAGAGGAGAGGGTCGATAGACCCATCGACCCTAGCATCGACCCTAGCATCGACCCTCAGTTAACATAATGGTTTTAAATTCCGAATTAATTCTAATTAAATTCTATCGACTTTGTTAGGTCTTCTAGCAATATAATAACAATATAAATGTGATTCTAAAGCTTGGGAAAATATTTATTAGCAAGCTAAGGTGAGGAACCTTAATCTCAAACTAAATTGATTAATAATAAACTGTTTTCTATTTTTTGAGTCCTATGCTATGTTTGATTTTATGCGAATATGTTTGTATTGTGCATACAGCATGCCATCCAATATTTCTATTACTTGTTCATGCATATTACTTTATTGTTTATAACATGAGGATGATGATGATGATAGAAATAGGCATGTGCTTGTATGTGTGTGGTTGATGTGCTTGATGCGAGCGAGTATCAGGGGAGGTGTGATGAGAACGTCAATAAACGCTAACCTTTGGCGGGTCTCAGCACTTTAGCTCTATCTCTAACTCAAGTCTTGTGCATTAGCATCGTCGTATCGCCATTACTTTAGCAGAACCATTATGTCGTAGAGTATCAGGGGTGGTGGTCTCGGTCCTTGTAGTCTCTGACTCTACCGGGGGGCCTTAGCTATATCTCTATGGACATTCTGAGGGATGCTGGGGTGAGGCCTTGGATACACTGTTTGGCATTAGGATTGGTTAGTTGCGACCCGTTTGCAGCCCTCGCCAACAGGGGCTTATGTGTTGGTATGGCACTATATAGCAATAAACGTAACCATTGTTATATATTGTTCATGATTGGGTGCATGTGAGTTGACGATAAACGTGATCTTCGGGTAACGTCACACACTCGTGTATAGAGGCGGAGTCAATAAACGCGACCTTTGGCTACCTAAACCTTTCTATTGCATACTGCAAACTTTAAACCGGACCAAAGATATAAATTGATTTTTTTTGCATGCATATGTACTGTTGCATTGTTTTGGCTACTCATTGAGCCGTGATGTGTGCTCACCCCTCGACGTCGAATATTTTTAGTTGATGATGCAGGTTATACAGTTGAAGACTATATGAATGCGTCTGCGCACGGGAGCGTGGCAGCTATTGAAGTTGGAGCTGAAGATGATACACACGACTCCTCTTGCGAGTGCAACTCGTGTGTATTTGATTAGATATTTTATAGGTTTCTTTCATTGGATTTATAAAGACATGTATTTGGTATTTAAATATTTATGTCTCAGTTGAAAACAAAATAATTTGCTATTAAATTAATGATATCATCTTAGTTGCTCAGTTCATTTATTTATAAATTTTCCGCTATTGTGTATTACTCTGATTATGATTATGGATGTGTGAAAGTTTGGATAAAATGGGGATAGTCTATTCGAGATCCTGGTTGAACTGTTGGTTTATTAACGGTTCATCACACCATTCTGAGATGTGCGGAATTGGGGTGTGACAAGGTACATCTGGAGCAGGTGGTAGTGGTAGTGGATTTGCTAAGCCTGAGCCACAGAGACGAAGCAAAGGGATTGGTTCTTCATTTTCTAGATTACGAAGTAGAAGGGAAGAACCTATGCCACGGTGACGGGATGATTATGTTCAAGTTCTAGAGCAAGAGCCTGCAGTCTTTACGAAGCAAGGTAGTACACAAAAAAAATAAAGGCAATGTTTGGGGGAAAGAATAGGGAGTCAGTAGGGTATTCTTACTCTAAGTGGTTGTTTTATCATGGCATCCCAGCAAATGCCACCACAGGCCCTTTCTTTCAGAGCATGCTAAATGCAGTTGCTGAGGCAGGTACAGGGGTTAGAGGGCCAAATCAATATGAGTTAATGACTCATTATTTGCCTCAACATAAGAAGGAATTACAAGACTGGATTCTAAGCCAGAAGAAGAATTGGGAAGATTTCGGAGTAACTATTATGTGTGATGGTTGGACTGGTCCTACCAGAAAGTCCATCATCAACTTCATGGTTTACTGTGATGGGAGGACGGTGTTCCTTAGGTCTGTTGATGCATCAGCTGAAGTAAAAGATGTAGATTATATTTATGGGCTGTTGCAAGAGGTGGTGGTTGAGGTGGGAGCTCAGAACGTTGTCCAGATTGTGACGGACAACGGCAGTAATTTTAAAAAGGCAGGGAAGATGTTAATGAACAATCCCCACTACAATCTCTTCTGGACTCCATGTGCTACCCATTGTATTGATTTGATGTTGAAGGACATGGGCAAGATAAGTCAAGTCAATAGAGTGGTTGAGCAAGCAAGACAAGTAACCACTTTCATCTACAACCGTGGTTATTCCTTGAACATGCTCAGGGAGAGATGTTGTAAGACTAGTGTCAATCTAACCCGGTCTTACCACCTTGAACCAGGTTTACCCGTCATGGTCGAGCCAAATGGACCAAGGGCGTGAAGGAGATCGAGATCCCAGGTATCAAATCGACCCAAAAACACTTAATTTGGAGGGAGGGTCGCATACCCAGCTAAGCAGGGTCGGACCTCCCAAAGCAGAAAGTCAGACCCTCAGTTTTGAAGGGAGGGTTGGACAGCTTAGAACCCTAGGGTCGACGGGATCATCGACCCTCCCATCGACCCTCGGTTACAGTAGGAAATAAAATTAGGAAATTTCTTAATTTTCGATGGGGATTCTTTCCTAATCTCAAAGGGACTTATTTTAGGATGTTCCTACCCTATTTAAAGGATGTCCCTAAGCCACTTTCACTCCTTTTACAACCCTAATTGAATTGAGAGAAAGAGAAGAGAAGGAGAAGAGGAAGAAGAGAAACAAGGAAGAGAATTAAGCCAAAAGAGAAGAGTTTCAGAGAAGGATTATTCTTCTCAGGTATGGATATTGATTCTATGAGTTTTTATAGACCTTAGGTTAGCTATAGATTAGAGTGTGATCTCCGAGAAACCAAAACCATCAATCTATGGTTAGGTTTTCATGGAAAACCATAAGAGAATGCATGAAAACTATTTTAAATGGTTATACATGGTTTCAGACAATGGAATGAGTGTAAAATGGAATGTAGGAGCAAGCCATAGGATCCCAAGCACGAAGAATGGATTAAAAGAGGGAATTGGACCAAAGTGCACAGAGCGTCGCACCGAGGGTCGATGACCATCCGACCCTAGGTGATTCTGACCATCGACCCTCAGTGTTCGGGAAGTTCAGAGTTTGGGGAGGGTCGCACCGAGGGTCGATCAGGACTCCGACCCTACCTCCGACCCTCAGTTAACAGCAAGGTTTTTAAATCTGGAATTAATTCTAATTAAATTTTATCGACTTTGTTAGGTCTTCTAGCAATATAATAGCATTGTAAAGGTGATTCTAAAGCTTAGAAAAATATCTATTAGTAAGCTAAGGTGAGGAACCGGAACTCCAAACTAATTGGTTAATAACAAAAATATTTTCTATTTCTTGAGTCCTATGCCATGCTGGATTCTATGAGAATATATTTGTAATGTGCATACAGCATGCCATCCAATATTTCTATTACTTGTTCATGCATATTTACTTTATTGTTTATAACATCATGATGATGATGATGATGATAGGAATAGGCATGTGCTTGTATGTGTGTGGTTGATGTACTTGATGCGAGCGAGTATCAGTGGGGGTGTGATGAGGACGTCAATAAATGTTAACCTTTGGTGGGTCTCAGCACTTTAGCTCTATCTATAACTCAAGTCTTATGCATTAGTATCGTCGTATTGCCATTACTTTAACAGAACTATTATGGCGTAGAGTATCAGGGGAGGTGGTCTCGGTCCTTGTAGTCTCTGACTCTACCGGGGGGCCTTAGCTCTATCTCTATGGGCATTCTGAGAGATGCTGGGGTGTGGCCTTGGATACACTTTTTGGCATTAGGATTGGTTAGTTGCGAGCCAAATTTACAGCCCTCGCTAACAGGGGCTTACGTGTTGGTATGGCAATATATAGCAATAAACGTTAACCTTTGTTATATACTGTTCATAGTTGGGTGCATGTGAGTCGACGATAAACGTGATCTTCGGGTGACGTCACACACTTGTGTATAGAGGCGGGGTCAATAAACGCGACCTTTGGCTACCTAAACCTTTCTATTGCATACTGTAAACTTTAAACCGGACCAAAGATATAAATTGATTGCATACATATGTACTGTTGCATTGTTTTGGCTACTCACTGAGCCGTGATGTGTGCTCACCCCTCAACGTCGAATATTTTTAGTTGATGATGCAGGTTATACTGTTGAAGATTATATGAATGCGTCTGCGTACGAGAATGTAGCGGCGATGGAAGCTGAAGCTGAAATGGATACACACGACTCCTCTTGCGAGTGCAACTCGTGTGCATTTGATTAGATATTTTATAGGTTTCTTTATTTGGATTTATTAAGACATGTATTTGGTATTTAAATATTTATGTCTTAGTTGAAACAGAATAAATTGTTATTTAAATTTGAATATCACATAGATTCCCAGTTCTTCTTATTATAAGACTTCCGCTATTGTGTATTTACTCTGATTATGATTACGGATGTGTGTAAGTTTAGATAACGTGGGGATAAGCCTATTTGAGATCCTAGTTGAACCGTTAGTTTATTAGCGGTTCATCACATCATTCCGAATAGTGCAGAATTGGGGTGTGACAGCTTGGTATCAGAGCATCTCAGGCCTTGTCCGCTGAACTAACATACATTGGAGACAATTGTGAACTGAGATAGGATAAAAGTAAAAAGAGTAATATTAACACATTGTAAGCACAAGTGATGATTGAGACCAAATTTAAAAAGAGAATAATGCATCTATTAAAAAGGGAAACAAGTTACATACAATGAGTGAGAGAAACAAAACGTATATACATAACTAAAGTAGAGTACAGTCCACAACCCGGACAGTTACTCTGTAGTACAGGAAAATAAAGTACAATCAAGAAGCTGCAGGCGAAGGTGGAGGCGGGGCCTCACGATCTCGGTCATAGTCATCAGCATAGACTCTAGTCAACCAAGCTATCTGAGTCTGGGTCGTCTGTAGACTAGCTGTGGGATCGGCTACCCTCCGATCAGTCGCACGCTGTACCTCTATAAGCTCTCCCATCTGTGTGTCCGATATGGGCTGGGCGGCTAACAGCTCATCCACTCTCACACGCTGAGCGTCTAGCAACTCCTCCATCCTCAGATCAGATCTACGCTGAGCCTCCCTGATCTCCTGCAGCATCTCCACCATGTCAAAAGGTGGGAGTGAAGGACCCGCCGCATGCGAAGGACCAGTCTCCGGTACAGGACCCACCGCAGAAGAAGTACCAACACCAGCCGCATGCGTAGGTGAAGGCGATGGTATCGAGTCAACATCCATATACATACAGTCATCATCGTCGACGGGATCCACACGAGCTCTAGCAGCGACAGCAGCAGCCTCAGCATCAGCCATCTCGATACGAGTGTGAGGGCGCACCATCGCGTTCCTCTCCTCATCACTAACTTGGGCATCCCGCATACCCATCTTGTGGATTGCCTCCCAATCTAGAGGCGATGAGAAGGTCTTCTCCTGGATCTTCTCATCTACCAGGTCAACCCCCAAACAGGTCAGTAGCACTGTAATCATGCATCCATAGAGTAGATTACCCCTATGACCGGACAATGTAGCACTAATCATAGTCCGCATGATGATGTATGGAAGGCAGACGGGCTGGCGAGTGCAGATACTGTGTATCAGAAACTGAGTCAGCTGAGAAACCATTTCATAGTGCCCACTCTGCGGGATCAGATTATGCTGGATAATCTTGTAGAAGACCCGTGGAGCTGGACGCAGATAACAAGCTCTCATCTGCCAATGATCAGGTCGTAGCAACTGGTTGTCGATCTCTGCCCTCATCTCCATAGAAACAAACTGTGGCTCTCGAGGCGCACAGTACACCATGGGGCCATCACAAGGAATGCCCAGCAGATCGGCCAGTTGCCGATAGTCAAATGAAATGTGCACCCCTTTAACGTAACGGGTGATGCGCAACTCCTGACCATGCTCAACGTCATTGTAATTCCCCACCACCTGGAGATTACAATAGAATTGGCGCACCAAATCCAGACATGTGCACGCGTCGTAGGTGATGACAGGGAGCCACCCCATGTCACCAAATGTTCTCTCTACGTTGAACAAGGCTAGCTCAGCCAAGTTCACCATACGACCACCTTCCACTTTCTTACGGACATAGTCGGCATACTGTGCCTCGGCTTCATTAGAATGGAAGTGGAGTGGATCACGCACTCTGGGTACCTTGGTACGAGCCATGGTATCTGCAAATTACGAAAAAGAAGGAAAATAAGGAGTTAATAGGATAAAAATCCAAAATTTGATTTAATAACGACGTAAGTTGACCATAAAGCCCCATTTCTCACCATACAAGTAAGCATGAGAACTTACATAGGTTTAAACATACCCTACAACCCACATGCAGTAGGAAATTTTAACTGACGATGTCCAATTTGAAGAAATTCAAGAAAAATAAAAAATGTCGACAAATTAGGGCAAAAAGGGAAAAATTCAAGTTTCTCGATAACCAACCGATGAAACTCAGAAATTTTTGAGGGCTTTCGTTCCTCGAGACACCAATAACAAAAGCCCCCAATAAAAATCGAATTTTTACGGTTGAAAAAAGTTTAATTTGAAAAATACAAGTTAAATGGGCAAAAACCTAGAAATGGAAACCTAAAAATAGGTAAAAATTAGAGAACATACCAGTATGGATGACGTGGACGTCGAAACCCGGACTAAAATCGACCCACAACAGTGGAGTAGCACTGTAGTAACTCAAAGAGGAGAGGCGAGTCGAAACGGGAGGGAATTAATAAGAAATGACCCAAAATCGGATCTTAAAAATCTGATTTTTAGTCTGAGGGTCGGACAATTCGACTAGAACAATCGACCCTTGAATCGACCCTCCCATCGACCCTCGGCTCTCGGGAATCTGACAGAAAACTAAGGGTCGGAACTGAGGGTCGGATACCCATCGACCCTCGCATCGACCCTCAGCTCTCGGAAAGAACAGGTCATTCCTAGGGTCGGATACCAAGGGTCGGACATACCATCGACCCTGCAAAGAAAAGATAGTCTTTTTTTTATAAAATGAGCTAGAATTGGAATTGATTATCGGTTAGCGTGCCTACATGAAATATAAATGACTTCTCACCTATTTTGATAATTTTCAGGCACCACCAATCACAGAAAGGAATTATGTCTGGACGTAGGGTAACCCGACAGACCCGGAATGCAGTTCCACCACCACCACCCGTGGAGGAGACTAGTGAGGAAAATAATTATGCATCGGGTAATCCAGAACAGGAAAACCCTACAAATTTGCCACCTCCACCACCAGAGCTAACAACCGTGGTGATGAATCTAGCTCAACAGCTGCAGCAGATGCAATACGCACAGGCTCAGATGCAAGTTGCCATGGGCATTATGTTTCAAGCCACTCAGGCTGCACCATGCACACAGGATAAGCCAGTGCAGCACCGGTGGGTAACCACCCAGCTCCTCAGACACCTCAACAACCTACTGCATAGATTCCAGTGCAGGTTCTAGAAGCAGCTCAGGATAATTACCAGTATCCACCCCATATGTTTGGGGTAAACCCCAAAAATCAGTTGGACCACTCTCGACTAGTGGAGAGATTCTTGAAGATGAAACACAAGGAATTCAACGGTAAACCGTCTGATCCGTTGTGGCCAGCACACTGGACAGACGAGATGGAGAGAAATTTCCTCATGATGACTATCACAGAGGAAGAGAAAGTATTATGTGCCACCTTCATGCTCAAGGGTGATGCACATCATTGGTGGAAATCCACGAAGGCATATCTACTGACCAAGCACGCCCTACTAGCTTGGGCTATATATAAAGAAGCCTTCTTTGAGAAATATTTTCCACGGAGCTTCAGAGATTCTATGGAAAAAGAGTTTATGAGTCTTTATCAGGGACAGATGTTAGTGGATGTGTACCAACAACGTTATGAAGAGCTGTTTTTCTTCGCACCACTGAGTATGCAAGAAGAAGAAACCAAAACCCGTAGGTTTGTCACGGGACTGAGAGGAAACATCAGAGAACATGTTCTGGGCTTAGAAAAGAGAATTTATAATGAAGCTGTCCAGATTGCTCGAGTCACAGAATCGAGCCAAAAGGAGAGTTATTTTACTCAGAACAGAGGCATCAAAAGGCCAGCCGGAAATTCTTACAACGGAGGCAATAACAAGACCTATAAGCCTTTCGGTCCTCAGAATTCTACTGTTGCAACCAAGACTACTTCAGCAGCTCAACCTCACCAAAAGCCAAAATCTGAAAGCCCTAAGTGTTTTAACTGCAACCAACTGGGACATATGGCAAGAGAGTGCCCTAAGCCCAAGAAGCAATTCCATCAGGGACGGGTATATGCTGTTACGTCCGAGGATGCGGCCGCATCACCCGATGTGGTCACAGGTATCACTGAAACTTTTTTACAGTTGTAATTACATTGTATGAGCATGTAGACTAAGTAAAATAAGTCACAGGTATCGTACCTATAAACGGCGCACCCGCCAGAGTACTCTTTGATTCAGGAGCTACTCATTCATTTATATCTGTGTCATTCGAAAAAAAGATAAACTTACCCATCAAAACATTAGACTACAAATTACTTGTACGATCACCGATGGGGTTAGAAGTGGAATTAGAGAAATGTTATGGACCATGTCCAGTTCTCATTGGAGAGAAGACCTTAGATGAAACCTTGATACAACTTGAGATGGCAGACTTTGATGTCATCTTGGGAATGGACTAGTTAGCTCGGCATTCTGCAAATCTGTTATGCGCCGAAAAGAAGCTAACGTTCAAAGACAAAGAAGGAGCAGAATTCAGTTTCTCGGGAACCAAACTTCCCCGGAGACGCAAGCTCATACTTTCAGCACTAAAGGCTAAGAAGTGCCTTGAGAAGTGGGCAGTCGGGTATCTAGTATTAGTGGTCGACCTAACCAAGGAAGCACCACGAATGGAAGACATTCGTGCAAGACTACCCTGACGTATTTCCGGAGGAACTACCCGGATTACCACCCGACCGAGCCACAGAGTTTGTGATAGACCTTATACCTGGAGCCGCACCAGTGTCAAAAGCACCTTATAGAATGGCTCCTACGGAACTGAAGGAACTGAAGGTGCAACTACAAGAACTACTGGACAAGGGTTATATTCGACCCAGTATATCACCATGGGGAGCACCAGTGTTGTTCGTAAAGAAGAAGGATGGTATCGTTCGATTATGCATCGACTATCGAGAGTTGAATAAACTGACAATCAAGAATCGATACCCACTACCTCGGATCGATGACTTGTTCGATCAGTTACAAGGAGCAAAAGTATTTTCTAAGATCGACCTTCGATCAGGCTATCATCAGCTGAAGATTAAAGAAGGTGATATTTCGAAGACAGCATTCAGGTTCAGATATGGACATTATGAATTTTTGGTTATGTCTTTCGGATTAACTAATGCACCGGCAACGTTCATGGAACTTATGAGCCAAGTCTTCCACGATATGTTGGATACGTCGGTTATAGTATTTATTGATGATATATTGGTATACTCCAAGGACAAGGAAACCCATATCAAGAACCTAAACGCAACCCTACAGCGTTTAAGGAAAGATAAGTTATATGCCAAATTTTCAAAGTGCGAGTTTTGGCTAAGTGAAGTCGACTTCCTAGGCCATGTAGTATCCGCTGAAGGAATCAAAGTGGACCCCAGCAAGATCGAGGCTATTGTGAAGTGAGAAGCACCAAAGAGCGTTTCGGAAATCAGAAGTTTTCTGGGTTTAGCTGGTTATTATCGGAGATTCGTAGAAGACTATTCTCGAATTGCCGTATCTCTCACCAGTTTGACTAAGAAAGGTGAAAAGTTTGTGTAGACTGATAAATGTGAGAAGAGTTTCCAAACGCTGAAGACCAGACCGGTCCGATCTTGACAATTCCCGTTCCAGGACAGACCTTTACTTTATACACTGATGCGTCGGGACTGGGATTGGGATGTGTGCTTATGCAAGGAGAGAAAGTGATTGCTTATGCTTCGAGACAGTTGAAGGTACATGAGAAAAATTACCCCACTCATGATTTGGAGTTAGCGGCAGTAGTACATGCGGTCAAGATATGGAGACATTACCTATACGGAGAGAAATTCCAGATTAAGTCGGACCACAAAAGTCTTACTTATCTATTTAATCAGAAGGAGTTGAATATGAGACAAAGAAGATGGCTAGAACTATTGAAAGACTATGATTGCGATATCCAGTATCATCCGGTAAAAGCGAACGTAGTAGCTGATGCATTAAGCAGAAAAGCAATGATAAAATCACAAGGAAAAGTTAGCACGACTGCAGCAATGTGTACTACCGGAAGGGTATTCAATCACGGCAACGAGCAGTATGTGATAGATACAATAGATGGATCAGCCAACCAAGGGTTTATTCATCGGTTTTCAAATATGTTCGCTGCATTGAAGATTATTCCGGATATAGGGGATGAAGTGAAGACAGCTATCAAAGCAGATCCTTATCTGAGAACAGTTGTCACACCCCAATTCTGATCCAACCAGAATGGTGTGTGTGAACCGTCATTGAACCAACGGTTCACACCAGGATCTCGAATAGGCCGTGTCCACTCATACAAACCATCACACATAAACCACAATCAGAATATAATAGTACAGCGGAAGTCTTTTAAATATAATGAACTGAGAATCTATTGATAACTTTAAATAAAATACCAAATTATTCAAATCCAAACAAATAATATAATATCATTACATCGCTTTAATCCAATCGAAATTAATGAAAATAAATAAATAAAACCAATCAAAGGTACATGCAGAAAGGGCACTCGCATGAAGCGTCATGCTCGTCCTCTCCTGCCTGTACATCCAACGCAGCAACACCACCATAAACCGAAGCATTCATGTAGTCATCCACAGTGTAACCTGCATCAACATCTAAAACATGTATATATACAAAGGGTGAGCTCACAACACAGCTCAGTAAGACAATCAGACAGTTTCACAATATTATGCATGAGTAACAATCAGTTTGATGCTGTGGTTTAGTTTTAAGTTTGCAATGTGCTGTAGAAAGGTTTGGTGGCCCCCGCACCTCTATACACGAGTGTGTGGCACCTCATGGTTCATACCCCCATTAGCCCACATGCACCCATCATGGAATAGAGATAGAGCTAAGATACCCACGTACCTCCCCTGATACTCTACCCATACCAGTACCTAAGCCCCTACTGGCCAGGGCTCGCAAACTGGGCTCGCAACTAACCAATCCTATATGTCATCAATGTATGCTCTATCCCAGCACAGCCGTCTACGGCATAGAGATAGAGCTAAGGCATTCCCACACCTCCCCTGATGCCCTATCCGCAACTAACTCACTAGGATAGAAACAATACGCAGGTAGACCTTATCCCAACATAACTCCCTACGGCATAGAGATAGAGCTAAAGCATCGTGGACAAGCCAGCATTAACCTCGGAGACCACAGTGCCACATAACAATGGCCGGGACAACATCAATATCGGAGACCACCGTACCACGACCTTCCCCTGATGCCCCACCCGTACCAAGCATGTTAAGACAGAATACTACAAAAGGTGCTAATGTGAAGAGCGATCCCAGAACCATGCCCCACTCCACACACTAACGAAAACAATCACATGCCTAACAATCACATCCTATCAATGCATGAACAGTAATAATAACCGAAAGTAAAGGATGGCATGTGAATATGCACAAACAACACATCTCATATAATCAGGTGATTAACAACAATTTACTGTCCCTTAATTATTAGGTTTAGGTCAGATTCCCTTACCTGACGCTCGTTCGATAACTTGCTCCACGTCGCAAGATCCAAACGATATGTCCTACAATATTATTAGGGTTTCATTAGAATATATTGTTTAGGGTTTCATGTTGGTCGGAAACCAATACGGTTACAAAACATCCTCACAGAGCTGCCCGGTGGCATGTACCGGTCGCAGCTCTGTGGGGAAGACTGGCGACTGGTATGGTCATCCGGTCCCCACAGACCAGCCTCTCGACGGATACCGATGGCAACATACCGGTCGCACCATGTGCAACCGGTATAGTCGACCGGTATGTCTCCGGAAGACCATACATGGGTTTTCGACTGCCATCGATCATCCTCCATGGATTTCTAAGATTTCTCCTATCCATTCTAAGTCTAAACTTGGAGTTAGAGTTATCCCCAACTCATTCAAGTCTCGTTTCGATGAATATCATCTCGAAACTCAAATCTAGGGTTTGACGGCAACTTAGGGTTTATTGGCCAATTTAGGGTTTTAGATCAATACCTACTTTGCATGGTATTGATCCACCCACACAACTAACATAGGATAAGAAGAATAGTTAAAACACTTACCGTTGACTGGCGTAGCGTGAGCTTTGTCGAACGGTAATGGCGGCACCTTCTTCTTCTTCCTAGCTCCTTCTCCCTTCCAACCTCTTTCTTTTCTCTAGGGTTTGCGAGAGACAATGGAAAGGATTTGAGGAGGCTTAAGGGTGTATTTATAGGCTAAAAATAGGGTTTAGAAACCCTACTAGGATTAGAAAACTTCTAGGATTCGAAATCAGGAAAATGGGACCCGCAGAGACCAATTTCCATATCCCCGCACTTAGCTGCGCAAGCCATACCGGTCGATCGGTACCAAGACCGGTACCATCGATCGGTCAACATAAAATGATGACTATCGGTCGTCTTTGGTCCGATTTCATACCTGTTTGTCATCCGCTTGTCCTGTCTGGCCTGGTGATGATCGGAAGACCTGTCACGACACAAAACCAAGGTTTAGACCGGGTTTACGGAGTGCGGGTCTTACAACTCCCCCACCCTTAAAAGAAATTTCGTCCCCGAAATTTGCATGTAGGTTTCACAACAGTACAAGAAGATATTGAGAAAGGTAGGACCAACCCTGAGTTCACCTTGGATGACGATAAGGTACTGAAATACAAAGAAAGAATATGTATACCAGAAACAGAAAGTGCAGACATTTGACACCGACTAATGAAGGAAGCCCACACCACCATCTATTCGATACATCCTGGAAGTACAAAAATGTATCATGACCTAAAGAAACTATATTGGTGGAGGGGAATGAAAGCAGATGTAGCCAAGTTCGTGTCTCAATGCCTAAATTGTCAGAAGGTAAAGGCTGAACGACAAAGACCCGTAGGACTGTTGCAGCCATTACCGGAACCAGCATGGAAATGGGACTGCATCACTATGGACCGTCACAGGGCTACCATTGACTCCTTGAGTAGTTGACGCAGTTTGGGTGATTGTGGACCGTCTGACTAAAACAACTCGTTTCATACCTATATGACCTCAGTATACACTGGAAAAGTTAGCGAAGCTGTACGTGGATAATATTGTTCGGTTACACGGTGTTCTAGAAAGCATTGTGTCTGATAGAGATCCACGATTTACTTCTAAATTTTGGGATGGATTGCAAAAGGCTATGGGTACAACGCTGAAGTTCAGTACCGCATTCCACCCACAGACAGACGGACAGTCAGAGCGTACAATTCATATTCAAGAAGATATGCAACGAGGATGTGTAATTGATTTCAAAGGATCATGGGATGAAAAGTTACCATTGATCGAGTTCGCGTATAACAACAGCTATCAGGCTACTATACAGATGTCACCTTATGAAGCACTGTATGGCAGGAAGTGTCGAACTCCTTTGTTTTGGAATGAAGTTGAAGAACGTAGTATTGTTGGACCAGAATTTGTTGAAGAGACTTGTCGAGTGGTCGACATTATCAAGGAAAGAGTGAGAACGGCTCAGAACCGTCAGAAGCAGTATGCAGATACTCGACGAAGAGATCTGGAGTTCGCCGTAGGTGATAAAGTATTTTTGAAGGTATCGCCTATGCGAGGATTGAAAAAGTTCGGACAGAAAGGGAAACTAAGTCCAAGATATGTCGGGCCATATAAAGTTCTAGCTAAACGTGGAAAAGTGGCTTATCAGTTAGCACTACCACCATCTATGTCAAGTGTGCATGACGTATTTCCCATTTCCCTATTGAAGACGTATGTCAAAGACCTAACACATGTTTTGACAGTGGATTTGCTGGAATTGACTGATGATTTAACATTCGAAGTAACACCAACAGAAATCACTAGCCGAAAGGTTTAACATCTACGCAACAGAGATATCTACTATGTTAAGGTCTCATGGAAAAGTAGAGACATGGAAGAAGTTACATAGGAAGAAGAAAACGCTATGCGGAAGCAATACCCTCACTTGTTTAATTCAGAAGGTACGTATAATTTCGAGGATGAAATTTTTATAAGTTGGGGGGAGTTGTAAGACCCGTGTCAATCTAACCCGGTCTTACCACCTTGAACCAGGTTTACCCATCATGGTTGAGCCAAATGGACCAAGGGCGTGAAGGAGATCGAGATCCCAGGTATCAAATCGACCCAAAAACACTTAATTTGGAGGGAGGGTCGCATACCTAGCTAAGTAGGGTCGGACCTCCCAAAGCAGAAAGTCAGACCCTCAGTTTTGAAGGGAGGGTCGGACAGCTTAGAACCCTAGGGTCGACGGGATCATCGACCCTCCCATCGACCATTTGGTTACCGAAGGAAATAAAATTAGGAAATTTCCTAATTTTCGATGGGGATTCTTTCCTAATCTCAAAGGGACTTATTTTAGGATGTTCCTACCCTATTTAAGGGACGTCCCTAAACCACTTTCACTCCTTTTACAACCCTAATTGAATTGAGAGAAAAAGAAGAGAAGGAGAAGAGGAAGAAGAGAAACAAGGAAGAATTAAGCCAAAAGAGAAGAGTTTCAGAGTAGGATTATTTTTCTCAGGTATGGATATTGATTCTATGAGTTTCTATAGACCTTAGGTTAGCTATTGATGAGAGTGTGATCTCGGAGAAACCCAAACCATCAATCTAGGGTTAGGTTTTCATGGAAAACCATAGGAGAATGCATGAAAACTATTTTAGATGGTTATACATGGTTTCAGACCATGGAATGAGTGTAGAATGGAATGTAGGAGCAAGCCATAGGATCCCAAGCACGAAGAATGGATTAATAGAGGGAATTGGACCAAAGTGCACAGAGGGTCGCACCGAGGGTCGATGACCATCGGACCTTAGGTGATTTTGACCATCGACCCTCAGTGTTCGGGAAGTTCAGAGTTTGGGGAGGGTCGCACCGAGGGTCGATCAGGACTCCGACCCTACCTCTGACCCTCAGTTAACAGCATGGTTTTTAAATCTGGAATTAATTCTAATTAAATTCTATCGGCTTTGTTAGGTCTTCTAGCAATATAATAGCATTGTAAAGGTGATTCTAAAGCTTGGAAAAATATCAATTAGCAAGCTAAGGTGAGGAACCGAACTCCAAACTAATTGGTTAATAACAAAAATGTTTTCTATTTCTTGAGTCCTATGCCATGCTTGATTCTATGCGAATATGTTTGTAATGTGCATACAACATGCCATCCAATATTTCTATTACTTGTTCATGCATATTTACTTTATTGTTTATAACATGATGATGATGATGATGATGATAGGAATTGGCATGTGCTTGTATGTGTGTGGATGATGTACTTGATGCGAGCGAATATCGGGGGGGTGGGGTGTGATGAGGACGTCAATAAACATTAACCTTTTGCGGGTCTCAGCACTTTTGCTCTATCTCGAACTCAAGTCTTATGCATTAGCATCGTCGTATTGCCATTACTTTAGCAGAACTCTTATGTCGTAGAGTATCAGGGGAGGTGGTCTCGGTCTTTGTAGTCTCTGACTCTACCGGGGGGCCTTAGCTCTATCTCTATGAGCATTCTGAGGGATGCTGGGGTGATGCCTTGGATACACTTTTTGGCATTAGGATTGGTTAGTTGCGAACCCAGTTTGCAGCCCTCGCTAACAGGGGCTTACGTGTTGGTATGGCAATATATAGCAATAAATGTTATCCTTTGTTATATACTGTTCATGGTTGGGCGCATGTGAGTCGACGATAAATGTGATCTTCGGGTGACGTCACACACTTATGTATAGAGGCGGGGTCAATAAACGCGACCTTTGGCTACCTAAACCTTTCTATTGCATACTGCAAACTTTAAACCGGACCAAAGATATAAATTGATTGCATGTATATGTACTGTTGCATTGTTTTGGCTACTCACTGAGCCGTGATGTGTGCTCACCCCTCGATGTCGAATATTTTTAGTTGATGATGCAGGTTATACTATTGAAGATTATATGAATGCGTCTGCGTATGGGAATGTAGCGGCGATGGAAGCTGAAGCTGAAATGGATACACACGACTCCTCTTGCGAGTGCAACTCGTGTGTATTTGATTAGATATTTTATAGGTTTCATTATTTGGATTTATTAAGACATGTATTTGGTATTTTAATATTTATGTCTTAGTTGAAATAGAATAAATTGTTATTTAAATTTTAATATCACATAAATTCTCAGTTTTTCTTATTGTAAGACTTCCGCTATTGTGTATTTACTCTCATTATGATTACGGATGTGTGTAAGTTTAGATAACGCGGGGATAGCCTATTTGAGATCCAGGTTGAACCGTTGGTTTATTAGTGGTTCATCACATCATTCTGAATAGTGCAAAATTGGGGTGTGACAACTTGGTCTCCGAGCATCTCAGGCCTTGTCCGCTGAACTAACATACATTCGAGATAATTGTGAATTGAGATAGGATAAAAGTAAAAACAGTAATATTAACACACTGTAAGCACAAGTGATGATTGAGACCAAATTTAAAAAGAGAATAATGCATCTATTAAAAAGGGAAACAAGTTACATACAATGAGTGAGAGAAACAAAACGTATATACATAACTAAAGCGGTACAGTCCACAACCCGGGACAGTTACTCTGTACTACAAGAAAATAAAGTACAATCAAGAAGCAGGAGGCGAAGGAGGAGGCGGGGCCTCACGATCTCGGTCATAGTCCTCGGCATAGACTCTAGTCAACCAGGCGATCTGAGTCTGGGTCGTCTGTAGACTAGCTGTGAGATCGGCTACCCTCCGATCAGTCGCATGCTGTACCTCTATAAGCTCTCCCATCCGCGAGTCTGATATGCGTTGGGGGGCTAACAGCTCATCCACTCTCACACGTTGAGCATTTAGCAACTCCTCCATCCTCAGATCAGATCTGTATTGAGCCTCCCTGATGTCCTGCAGCATCTCTACCGTGTCAGAAGGTGGGAGTGAACGACCAACCGCATGCGAAGGACCAGTCTCCGGTACAGGACCCGCCGCAGAAGAAGTACCAACACCAGCCGCATGCGTAGGTGAAGGCGGTGGTATCGAGTTGACATCCATATACATACGGTCATCATCGTCGACAGGATCCACACTAGCTCTAGCAGTGACAGCAATAGCCTCAGCATCAGCCATCTCGATATGAGTGTGAGGGCGCACCATTGCGTTCCTCTCCTCATCACTAACTTGGGCATCCCGCATACCCATCTTGCAGATTGCCTCCCAATCTAGAGGTGACGAGAAGGTCTTCTCCTGGATCTTCTCATCTACCAGGTCAACCCCCAGACGGGTCAGTAGCAATGTAATCATGCGTCCATAGGGTAGATTACCCCTATGACCAGACAATTTAGCACTAATCATAGTCCGCATGATGATGTATGGAAGGCAGACGGGCTGGCGAGTGCAGATACTGTATATCAGAAACTGAGTCAACTGAGAAACCCTCTCATAGTGCCCACTCTGCGGGATCAGATTATGCTAGATAATCTTGCAGAAGACCCGTGGAGCTGGACGCAGATAACAAGCTCTCATCTGCCAACGATCAGGTCGTAGCAGCTGGTTGTCGATCTCTGCCCTCATCTCCATAGAAACAAACTGTGGCTCACCAGGCGCACAGTACACCATGGGGCCATCACAAGGAATGCCCAGCAGATCAACCAGTTGCCGATAGTCAAATGACATGTGCACCCCTTTAACGTAACTAGTGATGCGCAACTCCTGACCATGCTCAACGTCATTGTAATTCCCCACCACCTGGAGATTACAATAGAACTGGCGCACCAAATCCGGACATGTGCACGCGTCGTAGGTGATGACAGGGAGCCAACCCATGCCACCAAATGCTCTCTCTACGTTGAACAAAGCTAGCTCAGCCAAGTTCACCATACGACCACCTTCCACTTTCTTACGGGCATAGTCGGCATACTGTGCCTCGGCTTCATTAGAACGGAAGCGGAGTGGATCATGCACTCTGGGTACCTTGGTACGAGCCATGGTATCTGCAAATTAAGAAAAAGAAGGAAAATAAGGAGTTAATAGGATAAAAATCCAAAATTTGATTTAATAACGACGTAAGTTGACCATAAAGTCCCATTTCTCACCATACAAGTGGGCATGAGAACTTACATAGGTTTAAACATACCCTACAACCCACATGCAGTAGGAAATTTTAACTGACGATGTCCAATTTGAAGAAATTTAAGAAAAATAAAAAATGTCGACAAATTAGGACAAAAAGGGAAAAATTCAAGTTTCTCGATAACCAACCGATGAAACTCAGAAATTTTTGAGGGCTTTCGTTCCTCGAGACAAAAATCGAATTTTTACGGTTGGAAAAAGTTTAATTTGAAAAATACAAGTTAAATGGGCAAAAACCTAGAAATGGAAACCTAAAAACAGGTAAAAATGAGAGAACATACCTGTATGGATGACGTGGACGTCGAATCCCGGACTAAAATCGACCCACAATAGTGGAGTAGCACTGTAGCAACTCAGAGAGGAGAGGCGAGTCGAAACGGGAGGGAAATAATAAGAAATGACCCAAAATCGGATCTTAAAAATCTGATTTTTAGTCTGAGGGTCGGACAATTCGACTAGAACAATCGACCATTGAATCGACCCTCCCATCGACCCTCGGCTCTCGGGAATCTGACAGAAAACTAAGGGTCGAAACTGAGGGTCGGATACCCATCGACCCTCGCATCGACCCTCAGCTCTCGGGAAGAACAGGTAATTCCCAGGGTCGGATACCAAGGGTCGGACATACCATCGACCCTGCATAGAAAAGACAGTATTTTTTTTATAAAATGAGCTAGAATTGGAATTGATTATCGGTTAGCATGCCTACATGAAATATAAATGGCTTCTCATCTATTTTGATAATTTTCAGGGACCACCAATCACAGAAAGGAATTATGTCTGGACGTAGAGTAACCCGACAGACCCGGAATGCAGTTCCACCACCACCACCCGTGGAGGATACTAGTGAGGAAAATAATTATGCATCGGGTAATCCAGAACAGGCAAACCCTACAAATTTGCCACCTCCACCACCAGAGCTAACAACCGCGGTGATGAAACTGGCTCAACAGCTGCAGCAGATGCAACACGCATAGGCTCAGATGCAAGTTTCCATGGGCATTATGTTTCAAGCCACTCAGGCTGCACCATGCACACAGGACAAGCCAGTGCAGCACCGGTGGGTAACCACCCAGCTCCTTAGACACCTCAACAACCTGCTGCACAAATTCCAGTGCAGGTTCCAGAAGCAGCTCAGGGTAATTACCAGTATCCACCCCATATGTCTGGGGCAAACCCCCAAAATCAGTTGGACCACTCTCAACTAGTGGAGAGATTTTTGAAGATGAAACCCAAGGAATTCAACGGTAAACCATCTGATCCGTTGTGGCCAGCACACTGGATAGACGAGATGGAGAGAAATTTCCTCATGATGACTATCACAGAGGAAGAGAAAGTATTATGTGCCACCTTCATGCTCAAGGGCGACGTACATCATTGGTGGAAATCCACGAAGGCATATCTACTGACCAAGCATGCCCTACTAACTTGGGCTATATATAAAGAACGCTTCTTGGAGAAATATTTTCCATGGAGCTTCAGAGATTATATGGAAAAAGAGTTTCTGAGTCTTTATCAGGGACAAATGTCAGTGGATGCGTACCAACAACGTTATGAAGAGCTGTTTTTCTTCGCACCACTGAGTATGCAAGAAGAAGAAACCAAAACCCATAGGTTTGTCACGGGACTGAGAGGAAACATTAAAGAACATGTTCTGGGCTTAGAAAAGAGAATTTATAATGAAGCTGTCCAGATTGCTCGAGTTACAGAATCGAGCTAGAAGGAGAGTTATTTTACTCAGAACAGAGGCATCAAAAGGCCAGCCAGAAATTCCTACAACGGAGGCAATAACAAGACATATAAGCCTTTCGGTCCTTAGAATTCTATTGCTGCAACCAAGACTACTTCAGCAGCTCAACCTCAGCAAAAGCCAAATTCTGAAAGCCCGAAGTATTTTAACTGCAACCAATCGGGACATATGGCAAGAGAGTGCCCCAAGCCTAAGAAGCAATTCCATCAGGAACGGGTATATGCTGTTACGTCCGAGGTTGCGGCCGCATCACCCGATGTGGTCACAGGTATGACTGAAACTTTTTTAAAGTTGTAATTACATTGTATGAGCATGTAGACTAAGTAAAATAAGTCACAGGTATCGTACCTATAAATGGCGCACCCGCTAGAGTACTCTTTGATTTAGGAGCTACTCATTCATTTATATCTGTGTCATTCGGAAAGAAGATAAACTTACCCATCAAAACATTAGACTACAAATTACTTGTACGATTACCGATGGGGTTAGAAGTGGAATTAGAGAAAGGTTATAGACCATGTCCAGTTCTCATTGGAGAGAAGACCTTAGATGGAACCTTGATACAACTTGAGATGGTAGACTTTGATGTCATCTTGGAAATGTACTGGTTAGCTCGGCATTCTGCAAATCTGTTATGAGCCGAAAAGAAGCTAACGTTTAAAGACAAAGAAGGAGCAGAATTCAGTTTCTCGGGAACCAAACTTCCCCGAAGACGCAAGCTCATACTTTCAGCACTAAAGGCTAAGAAGTGCCTTGAGAAGGGGGCAGTCGGGTATCTAGTATCAGTGGTCGACCTAACCAAGGAAGCACCACGAATGGAAGACATTGACGTCGTGCGAGACTACCCTGACGTATTTTCGGAGGAACTACCCGGATTACCACCCGACCGAGCCACAGAGTTTGTGATAGACCTTATACCTGGAGCCGCACCAGTGTCAAAAGCACCTTATAGAATGGCTCATACGAAACTGAAGGAACTAAAGGTGTAACTACAAGAACTACTGGACAAGGGTTATATTCGACCCAGTATATCACCATGGGGAGCGCCGGTGTTGTTCGTAAAGAAGAAGGATGGTAGCGTTCGATTATGCATCGACTATCGGGAGTTGAATAAACTGACAATCAAGAATCGATACCCATTACCTCGGATCGATGACTTGTTCGATCAGTTACAAGGGGCAAAAGTATTTTCTAACATCGACCTTCGATCATGCTATCATCAGCTGAAAATTAAAGAAGGTGATATTCCGAAGACAGCATTCAGGACCAGATATGGACATTATGAATTTTTGGTTATGTCTTTCGGATTAACTAATGCACCGACAACGTTCATGGAACTTATGAACCGAGTCTTCCATGATATGTTGGATACGTCGGTTATAGTATTTATTGATGATATATTGGTATACTCCAAGGACAAGAAAACCCATATCAAGAACCTAAACACAACCCTACAGCGTTTAAGGAAAGAGAAGTTATATGCCAAATTTTCAAAGTGCGAGTTTTGGCTAAGTGAAGTCGACTTCCTAGGCCATGTAGTATCCGCTGAAGAAATCAAAGTGGACCCCAGCATTTTGAAAATCAGAGAGTATTCTGGGTCTAGCTGGTTATTATCGGAGATTCGTAGAAGACTATTCTCGAATTGCCGTACCTCTCACCAGTTTGACTAAGAAAGGTGAAAATTTTGTGTGGACTGATAAATGTGAGAAGAGTTTCCAAACGCTAAAGACCAGATTGATATCCGCTCCGATCTTGACTATTCCCATTCCAGGACAGACCTTTACTTTATACACTGATGCGTCGGGACTGGGATTGGGATGTGTGCTTATGCAAGGAGAGCAAGTGATTGCTTATGCTTTGTGACAGTTGAAGGTAAATGAGAAAAATTACCTCACTCATGATTTGGAGTTAGCGGCAGTAGTACATGCGGTCAAGATATGGACACATTACCTATACAGAGAGAAATTCTAGATTAAGTCAGACCACAAAAGTCTTACTTATCTATTTAATCAGAAGGAGTTGAATATGAGACAAAGAAGATGGCTGGAACTATTGAAATACTATGATTGCGATATCCAGTATCATACGGGAAAAGCGAACGTAGTAGCGGATGCATTAAGCAGAAAGGCAATGATAAAATCGCAAGGAGAAGTTCGCACGACTGCAGCAATGCGTACTACCGGAAGGGTATTCAATCACGGCAACGAGCAGTATGTGATAGATACAACGGATGGATCAGCCAACCAAGGGTTTATTCATCGGTTTTCAAATATGTTCGCTGCATTGAAGATTATAATGGATATAGTGGATGAAGTGAAGACAGCTATCAAAGCAGATCCTTCTCTGAGAACCGTACAAGAAGATATTGAGAAAGGTAGGACCAACCCTGAGTTCACCTTGGATGACGAGAAGGTACTGAAATACAAAGGAAGAATATGTGTACCTGAAACAGAAAGTGCAGACATTAGACACCGACTGATGAAGGAAGCCCACACCACCATCTATTCGATACATCCTGGAAGTATAAAAATGTATCATGACCTAAAGAAACTATATTGGTGGAGGGGAATGAAAGCAGATGTAGCCAAGTTCGTGTCTCAATGCCTAAATTGTCAGAAGGTAAAGGCTGAATGACAAAGACCCACAGGACTGTTGCAGCCATTACCGAAACCAGCATGGAAATGGGACTACATCACTATGGACTTCGTTACAGGGCTACCATTGACTCCTTGAGTAGTTGACGCAGTTTAGGTGATTGTGGACCGTCTGACTAAAACAGCTCGTTCCATACCTATATGACCTCAGTATACACTGGAAAGGTTAGCGAAGCTGTATGTGGATAATATTGTTCGGTGACACGGTGTTCTAGAAATCATTGTGTCTGATAGAGATCCACGATTTACTTTCAAATTTTGGGACGGATTGCAAAAGGCTATGGGTACAACGCTGAAGTTCAATACCGCATTCCACCCACAGACAGACGGACAGTCAGAGCGTACAATTCAGATTCTAGAAGATATGCTACGAGGATGTGTAATTGAATTCAAAGGATCATGGGATGAAAAGTTACCATTGATCGAGTTCACGTATAACAACAGCTATCAGGCTACTATATAGATGTCACCTTATCAAGCACTGTATGGCAGGAAGTGTCGAACTCCTTTGTTTTGGAATGAAGTTGGAGAACGTAGTATTATTGGATGGAATTTGTTGAAGAGACTTGTCGAGTGGTCGACATTATCAAGGAAAGAGTGAGAATGGCTCAGAACCGTCAGAAGCAATATGCAAATACTCGACGAAGAGATCTGGAGTTCGCCGTAGGTGATAAAGTATTTTTGAAGGTATCGCCTATGCGAGGATTGAAAAGGTTCGGACAGAAAGGGAACTAAGTCCAAGATATGTCGGGCCATATGAAGTTCTAGCTAAGAGTGGAAAAGTGGCTTATCAGTTAGCACTACCACCATCTATGTCAAGTGTGCATGACGTATTTCCCATTTCCCTATTGAAGACGTATGTCAAAGACCCAACACATGTTTTGACAGTGGATTTGCTGGAATTGACTGATGATTTAACATTCGAAGTAACACCTACAGAAATCACTAGTCTAAAGGTTCAACGTCTACACAACAGAGATATCTACTATGTTAAGGTCACATGGAAAAGTAGAGACATGGAAGAAGTTACATGGGAAGAAGAAAACGCTATGCGGAAGCAATACCCTCACTTATTTGATTCAGAAGGTACGTATAATTTCGAGGACGAAATTTTTATAAGTTGGGGGGAGTTGTAAGACCCGTGTCAATCTAACCCAGTCTTACCACCTTGAACCAGGTTTACCCATCATGGTCGAGCCAAATGGACCAAGGGCGTGAAGGAGATCGAGATCCCAGGTATCAAATCGACCCAAAAACACTTAATTTAGAGGGAGGGTCACATACCCAGCTAAGCAGGGTCGGACCTCCCAAAGCAGAAAGTCAGACCCTCAGTTTTGAAGGGAGGGTCGGACAGCTTAGAACCCTAGGGTCGACGGGATCATCGACCCTCGGTTACCGTAGGAAATAAAATTAGGAAATTTCTTAATTTCCGATGGGAATTCTTTCCTAATCTCAAAGGGACTTATTTTAGGATGTTCCTACCCTATTTAAAGGACGTCCCTAAGCCATTTTCACTCCTTTTACAACCCTTATTGAATTGAGAGAAAGAGAAGAGAAGGAGAAGAGGAAGAAGAGAAACAAGGAAGAGAATTAAGCCAAAAGAGAATAGTTTTAGAGAAGGATTATTCTTCTCAGGTATGGATATTGATTCTATGAGTTTCTATAGACCTTAGGTTAGCTATTGATGAGAGTGTGATCTCGGAGAAACCCAAACCATCAATTTATGGTTAGGTTTTCATGGAAAACCATAGTTGAATGCATGAAAACTATTTTAGATGGTTATACATTGTTTCAGACCATGGAATGAGTTTAAAATGGAATGTAGGAGCAAGCCATAGGATCCCAAGCACGAAGAATGGATTAAAAGAGGGAATTGGACCAAAGTGCACAGAGGGTCGCACCGAGGGTCGATGACCATCCGACCCTAGGTGATTCTGACAATCGACCCTTAGTGTTCGGGAAGTTCAGAGTTTGGGGAGGGTCGCACTGAGGGTCGATCAGGACTCCGACCCTACCTCTGACCCTCAGTTAACAGCGTGGTTTTTAAATCTAGAATTAATTCTAATTAAATTCTATCGGCTTTGTTAGGTCTTCTAGCTATAATAGCATTGTAAAGGTGATTCTAAAGCTTGGAAAAATATCTATTAGCAAGCTAAGGTGAGGAACTGAAACTCCAAACTAATTGGTTAATAACAAAACTGTTTTCTATTTCTTGAGTCTTATGCCATTCTTGATTCTATGCGAATATGTTTGTAATGTGCATACTGCATGCCATCCAATATTTCTATTACTTGTTCATGCATATTTACTTTATTGTTTATAACATGATGATGATGATGATGATAAGAATAGGCATGTGCTTGTATCTGTGTGGTTGATGTACTTGATGCGAGCAAGTATCAGGAGGGGTGTGATGAGGACGTCAATAAACGTTAACCTTTGGCGGGTCTCAGCACTTTAGCTCTATCTCTAACTCAAGTCTTGTGCAATAGCATCGTCGTATCGCCATTACTTTAGCAGAATTATTTTGTCGTAGAGTATCAGGGGAGGTGGTCTCGGTCCTTGTAGTCTCTGACTCTACCGGGGGGCCTTAGCTCTATCTCTATGGGAATTCTGAGGGATGCTGGGGTGAGGCCTTGGATTCACTTTTTGGCATTAGGATTGGTTAGTTGCGAGCCTAGTTTGCAGCCCTCACTAACAGGGGCTTACGTGTTGGTATGACAATATATAGCAATAAACGTTAACCTTTGTTATATATTGTTCATGGTATGGTGCATGTGAGTCGACGATAAACGTGATCTTTGGGTGACGTCACGCACTTGTGTATAGAGGCGGGGTCAATAAACGCGACCTTTGGCTACCTAAACCTTTCTATTGCATACTGCAAACTTTAAATCGGACCAAAGATATAAATTGATTGCATGCATATGTACTGTTGCATTGTTTTGGCTACTCACTGAGCCGTGATGTGTGCTCACCCCTCGACGTCGAATATTTTTAGTTGATGACACAGGTTATACTATTGAAGATTATATGAATGCGTCTGCGTACGGGAATGTAGCGGCGATGGAAGCTGAAGGTGAAATGGATACACACGACTCCTCTTGCGAGTGCAACTCGTGTGTATTTGATTAGATATTTTATAGGTTTCTTTATTTGGATTTATTAAGACATGTATTTGGTATTTAAATATTTATGTCTTAGTTGAAACAGAATAAATTTTTATTTAAATTTTAATATCACATAGATTCTCAGTTCTTCTTATTATAAGACTTCCGCTATTGTGTATTTACTCTGATTATGATTACGGATGTGTGTAAGTTTAGGTAACGCGGGGATAGCCTATTTGAGATCCTGGTTGAACCGTTGGTTTATTAGCGGTTCATCACATCATTCTGAATAGTGCAGAATTAGGGTGTGACAGATGTGGAGGGGACTTGGTCAGACCAGGTATCACCAGATTTGCTACGAACTTCATAGCATTGAAGAGTTTTGAGGCGAAGATGGTCGGACTCAGATCGATGTTTACATCTGAGGATTGGTTTTCGTGGAGACAATCAGCTACACCCCAGGGAGTGGAAGCATAGAGTACCATCGCTTCAGACGAATTTTGGTAAAATGTGAAGGTGGTAGTCAGGGTGTTGCATCCTATAGTACAGGTGTTGATATTGGTAGATACTGAGCGAAAAACAACCATGCCACTTCTTTATGCTGCTGTGGATGCATTGAAAGTATGTGTTAAAGCTTTGATACCACGTGGCTACAAGAATTATATAAATATCATCAATGACCGATGGGAGAGCCAACTCATGCATCCATTGCAAAAGGCTGGTGAGTAAATTTGATGATGTATTTACTTTAGTGTTACTTATTTACCAATATAATTTTTATTTGTTTTAACCATGTGTCCACTGTCAAATATTTCAGCATACTATTTGAACCCCAAGTACCAGTATACGCATGTCCTTGGGACGAACGCAGAACTCATTGAGGCAGTGAAGCTAGTGGTTGCAAAGTTGGAGCAAGATCCCCAAGCACAGGCATTGGCAAACCTAGAGGTGAGTTGTGTGCTTCAATTACTTGAAATATGATCGTCGTGAGTGCTAGTGCGACAAAACTATATATTGTAATTGCAAATATTTATAAATTTTCGATTGTGTGTAGATTAAAACCTTCAGGGAAGCCCGTGGGAGTTTTGGGTTCCCCACTGCAGTGGCTGGATGTGACAAAAGTGATCCGTGTATGTATTACGTTTAATTGACATACGAAATTAAATTATCTTATGTTTTATGTATTACGTTTAAATGACATACAAAATTAAAAAAATGTTATTGTTCTTATGCAGCTGAATGGTGGGTGTTGTATGGTAAAGATGCACCTGCTCTAAAGAAGATAGCAAGTAGAGTGTTAGCTCAGACATGCTCTGCATCTGGTTGTGAGCGAAACTAGAGTACTTTCAACCTCATTCATTCAAAGAGGCAGAATCGACTTGGCTCTCAACGGCTAAATGACTTGGTCTTTGTGCATTACAACATGAGGCTGAGGGTGCAAAACATGTTCTTTGATAAGGAGGATGATACCCCGCTCGAGCTCGCCAACATCTTCTAGCTTGACTCTGAAGAGGAAGATCCATTAGTAGAGTAGGTGCGGGACAGGGGAGTACCTGTAATGGACGAGCCCGGGGGGATGCCTGACTCCCATTTGGCCACCCATTTGGATACTGATGTCGATGAGTTTTTAGCCTCGGAAGAGGGTCGAGTCCATACATGGTCACCCGTGCCGTTTGACCCTCCTACTGGCACTGATACAGAAGATCCTGAGTGGAGTTGGAGTGGTAGTGGAGCTAGTGGTAGTGATCATGGGGGTGGGGGTCGAGCCACTTTTGTCAATATTGGGGCTGATCCAGAGCCACGAGCATCACCTGTTAGATACACTGGGGAGAGCCAGTACACTCATGTAACATAGGATGATGACCATGCTGCACGTGCGCCATCCTCATCACGTAGACCAACTTTGTATTCGCGTAGGCCTCGGAATCATTCCCATTCTCAACATGATGAAGATGCTGATTGTAGTAGCATGATGGACGCCGACGTTGATAGCCTCTCTAGTGGCTTACGAGGATTGAGTGTGGAGGAGAATAGCAGTTACTGCAGTGGACATATAACACTGTTCAGCATACACCTCAAATGATTATGTTGATATCAACTTCATCCCCCATCCCACTACGACTGCATATGGTTCTTCTTTCGACGATGGTTCAGATGCAGGAGCACATTCACAGAGTCATAGTGGATCAACCAACTTCTATTCCATTCTATCAGTACTTCTGCAAGATTCTACGCACCAGAGTACTACTTCAGAAAATTTTCCATTCTTCCCAAAGATAGGTATCCGTCGGACAGCTACTGATGTTATATTTATGAACCATGTGCAAGACTACCAGAACTACTTTGCATCAAGAATGTCATGGGAAGATTATGTTGCTCAATTGGAAGACAATTTGCGTCGACAACTTTCCCAGATGTATGATGATAGCAGGATGGATCATCCACGACACTCTATGTATTACTAGACATTGTATCTGTATAAGGATTGTGGAATTGTGGACTATAGGCACAGGGGGACTATGGGATCATTCAATGTTGAATATTTAAATTTTGAACTATGATGTAAATTATGTAATGATTTATAATAAAGTGTTATTTTGTTTCTCCTTCCCCTAATGCATTATGTTATTGTCTCATTTGCCATATTTGATTGAATATAATAGCTAATATTAACCTAAATTTACAACAGACTTCAGCATTGACTGTGAAAACATGGGTGTAAACCCAAAAAACCACAAATGGTCATTATTTTTACAATTCTATACTCTAAATGTGTTTATGTATGTAAAAATGAGGTTCCCCTAAAGTTGGAGACCTAAAAAAGGTATTTTGGCCACCGAGACAGCCTTTTTAAGCTGTCTCGGACAAAATGCACAGTCTCGGCGAGATCTCGATTTCGGAGGAGGCCGAGACTCCTCCGAAACCCGAGATTTTAAACCTTGGATATATGTTACTATAATTCTCAAGTGCTCTACTTGTTTGAACTAAGGACCCAATTATATATTGAATATTGATGTTGCCATTGGCTGAATTGGTGTCATCTACAAGCTACGATACTAGATAAATGCAAGGACTAGTCAATGGAAACACCGTTGGCTTCTTATATACAGACCAATGTATTATAGACTGGTGAATTGAAGTGCATTATGGAAAGTGTACTTTTTGAAAATGTACAAATAGTTCCATACTTTTTTCCAGCAAGGTAAGGAGCACCAGGGGGTTGAGGGTATATCCCTTGGCTATTGAATAAGCCTGGGTCCACACCCTGCAAATCCAGAAAAGAAAATATTAATAGTCAATTTAAAAGAAATGCAGAAAAAAAGTATATAAATATACTGATATACAATCATATTGGTGAAAATTTATTTGAGGTACTAGCCTTATTATCCTTGAATTTCATTGGACCTGAACTTGCATGGCTTCCAGTATCAGAGAACCTTTGATCTCCAATGTCCTTAACATATTTTTTTCATCTCCATGTTTGATAAAGGTGAAGAGTGATGCTGCATGATGTAAATTACATCCTTGCCACCAATAGTTACAGATGTAACAAAATGTGTCCCAAAGTTTTCAATGAATCTGGCATCATATCTTTAGCTGCCAAGCTTTTTTCTCAAGACAATTTAAACATTTTCCTAGTACTTTGCCAAAGCTGATGGGTCCATTAAAGATGGGATTGCCTGCTTGACTTTTCCCTGTAGAACTAATGGAGACTTCATAAGCTGGACCTTACAAAGAGGGATGAAGAATCCATCCATGGCAAGGCTTTTTGAAGAAGCAGCATCATTCTGCTTTGAACCAGTAAAGTTTAATATAGAATTAATGCTCCCAAGAGGTATATTTCCAGAAAGAAGAGATCTTTTATTAAAATATTCCACCATCTGCAGTTAACAATCAACGGAATAATATGAGATAACATGTAGAAGTGGAAAAAATTCACATACCAGTTACATCAGAATGCTAGACGTATCTTCACAATGTCATATCCATACTGGTACTGGATATTATATAGATTGTCATCAGAAGCAATTTCTGAGCTCTGTATTCTGGTGGAAATATTTTATCTTTTTAACAAAAAAACATAAATGGTATTCTAAATCTGTTCACCATATTTCTTAAAGAGTAAACAAACGGAACATGGGACATGTTACTCATGTCTAAATCACTGGCATCCCAGATTTCATGTATAAATGGTATTTGCCTCTTGTTTTGTTTTATCTGGTTGCATTAAGAGATCACAAAACTATTTGATAGGCATATTTTAAAATGAAACTACAGAATTACAAATATATATTTAAGAAAGGAATTTTTTTAAGGAAATATCTTGGTTCCAATGTAAATTTCAGGTATTGATATAATAATTGAAGAATCTTCTCTTTGAAGCATCATGGTTATGTTGTGTATCAGATCAGTACATAAAGCATTTAGTAAGGATAATCTCTCTTGATTTATATCAAAACAAGTACAAACCACAAATCCCAAAAATGCAAACCAAATTCAGAATGATTCAGGGAAAGTCATCCACAACAATCAAGGAATGGATTCCCAATCAACAATATGGACAAAATGCAGATGATGTTGCTTTTAGCATTTGATATCCACTAGAAGAAATATCATAGCGAACAAGGAGGTCGATGCTCATCAATAAATTCAACAAAAACGCAGAAAAACCAGACGCTAGTATAGGGTTTTGTCTCATAAAATCGCAAAAAGAGAAAAGAGTCATAAGCTTTAGGGTTTTGTCTCAATAAAGTTTTGAACATTCAATTATCTGTAGATATCATCAAATGAATGACAATGGCAACTAAATTTCATAACGAAACAAATCCGACCATCAAACAAATCAATCCATTGATATGAAACAATACTTGTAGTTCCAATAGTTAGAGATGAGTTATTGTTCCAAACAGGGGCACCAGAATTTGTTGTCTAGAAAGGGGAATCGAAAGCACTTGATGGCCAAAGCAGCATCAAGTCAATGGAGCCATATAAACACAAAGAGAAAAGTTAGACAATACAAAAAAAAAAAAAGCCTAACATAGAACATAACAGAGGATAAAATTAAAAAATACAAAGAAAAAGAAAAAGAAAACATTATAAAAAAATTCTGAAAAGACAGGAGGCATGCAAGTAACCAAAGAAAAGGAATATTAAACATGGAACAATTGCTTAATAGACAGAATTCAAGACCAAAACTTGGATGGTTAATATGGGGATTTGAGTATAGTGTTTTGATTTCTCCTTAGAATGACGGTAATGGCTACAATTTAATCCACCAAAAAAAAAAAAAAAAAAAAAAAGGAAACCAGCCTCATGAGTTGCCCAGCTCAAGAGATGCCTTGTACAGTTTCAAAAACCAGATCTCTCTCTAAAACATTTTTAGTTCGACTGTATATGCTCCTACCTTACTAACATGAATCTAAGGATTGAAAGAGAGAACACCATCATATCAAAACAATTAAGCTTTTGTTTAACAAAAATATAGCATCCTTTTCAGTTTCTAGACTTCAGATATACCTCATACAAGCTTTCAAAACCCAGAACAAATATAAGGCATCTAACAAAGAAGAATCTCTTACTATTTACTATCAGTCTTAATGTCTGAATTAAAAGATATGTAGCTGAACAAGAATTAAAATTTAGATAACAGAGGACACACTTATTCAAACTATAAGTCAAGCTAAGCTGGAATATTTCTGCAATTTTAAAGCTAAAGATTGGGAACAGGACATTTCTTTCCCCTGAAGCACTTCATTATTGAGCTAAGAACAATCAACTTGATATTAGGACTCTTAATCTCAACCAGAATTTGAAACTTTTCAAACTGTAATCAAATTGCAGAGTAGAAATAAAACCAGATCTGCATCTTGTTACTTTTACCAAAGAATCTGAAAATCTGAAATCCATTTTCCAAAGAATCTCAGACAAAAGAAAATGTAACAAACATAAACACTGCAAGTAGAACACCTACACAATAAAATGTGTACTACCTAGGCAGTTGAACATCATGCACATCTTTTCCTCGTCCCCTAGCTGGATTTGTTATCTACACCAAAATAGTAAGAAAGAGACTTACAATGACTAGAAATAAAAGCAGAACGGGATCATAAATCCAAAATCCATTTCAGACAATGGGTTAGTGGATATACCATAATAGGATCCATTACAGAGGAAGAATCAAACTTATACTAGGGTTTTCAGGAAAAAAATTAATAATAAAAGAATGAAAACGCCCGAACTTACCGCTTCATATTGCAAATCGGAGATGGTTTGAAACTTCTTTTCACAAATCGCAGCTTCAGAGAAGAGGACCATTTGAGTTTTGAAACTTTTATTCACAAATCGCAATTCGATTCTTCCTTTTGTATCTTCTACCATCTTCTTTTCTCAAATCGATTCTTCCTAAAATCGCAACACCTTCACCTTCTTCTTTTCTCAAATTTGTGATTCTTCCTTTGAACTCTCTCTTCGGTTTGGGTTTGAGTTTGAGTTTTGGAATGCCTTTTGCTCCCATCGCAACAGCTTCACTTTCTTTTTTTCTTCACTTTCTTACTCTGTGGATCTCAACTTGTTGGGGTGAGTTTGCAGGTTAGGGTTGGAAAGGGGATCTCAAGGTTCTTCTTCCTTGAACCAAAGATGAACTTTTCTTCTCTTCCTCTTCCGTCTCTCTCCCTTCTGAAACAGATCCCTGAAACAATGATTTAGATCCACCACTTTCTTCTTCTTTGCTGCCTCTCTCTCCCATCTAAAACAGAATAAGCCCTCTCTCTACTCTTTCGACTTTCATGAGATTTAAATTAAAAAATCTGCTGGGTGTATCGCGGTTCAATTTCCTTGTCCTCAGCAAACTGATTTTGTGATGTTGGATACGATGCACTCCACGTGGTGCGCATCGATCCAATGCAGATACGTCTCCTGTAGAAAGCCTCGCAAAAGACGATTTCAATCCATACTAAGTCGGACTGAAATCCTCTCCTACACGCCAGTCCACCAGTCAAACATCTGATAGGCTGGAATACATCGGTATATGTGCTGATGTATTTCAGTCCGTCAGATGGTTGGCTGGCAGGCTGGCGCACACGCGGGAGTAGATTTTTTTGCTGCTAAGTCTGGTTGAGTTAGTTTGACTGATTCGGGGAAAATTCCAAATGGATTCGAATCATAATCGATGAAGACTGATTTCGTACGTGATTCCAAGTTTCTAATCATTGTTTCCACTCAACTGATGAATATGTCATTATTAAAAAAAAAAATTATAAATCTTTCATATACTTATTATATATTTATTTAAATTCTTTTACTCTTTTTTTTTCTGACTCTCTGATAAAAGTGAATTTTCATCTCTCTTTTCTTTTTTTCTTCTAGATTTTAAAATACTTAAATTAACTCTCTATCAGATATTCTGATTGATTTTTCTTTTGCTAAACAGATTTACTAAACCAATCCAATCGATTGAACCAAAGAATTAAAAATAAAAATAAAAATATCAACTCATCTTTGTCACCATCGACTCCACAAATCATATGATTACATTCCAACACCATCTACGTCTGCATTAACTGCAATCAACTCCACAAATCATATGATTACATTCCAACACCATCTACGTCTGCATTAACTGCAATCATGTTTTGCAATTCGTCCTCCATAGCAAGGGCAAACCGAAGCGCAAAAAGAGCATCAGCTAGACAGCTTGGAGCCCTTGTGGATCACCAAAGCGAAAAATGGGCTCTGCTCTACACTAGTGGTCTCAAAACTCTTACTTGACTTAGGAGAAAATATGTAGATTAGTTAACCTATATGTATATGTATTCTCCATGGGATTCCATCTATGAAACCCACACCTAAAATTACGGATTAACTTGAAATTTTTCTCACAAAATAGGTTCTCCTGCTGGCACTATCCTAGCATCTATAACATCAATGAAGTGTATGAAACTCCATGTAAGAGTTATCTTCTACTATAGAAACTTTGTTTGGGAATAATCATTCGAACCAATCAAGAATTGGCCACCCTGAACCAATTCAGGATAGGCGGTCGACCAAGGAGGTCGATAAAATGAGGCTGATCGACTACCCGAACCCAGAATTTGGCCAGTTTGAGTCTAACTTAATTGGGCTTGGTTCCAACCAGCTCCTAGCCACCCATGGATATCCCAAATCATGTGGGACCTACTTTTGAATGTATAGGAGTGTCAATTGATAGCCTCTAAGCCTCCTCTATCATACTTATACTAAGAATAGGGCTCTCAAGAGAAGAGTTGCAGTGCAACTATAACTCTTGTATAAACTCTTCAATACAAACTCTATAAGAACCCTAATTGAGAACATTAGAAACCTCTGACATATTTTGGGAGACAGAGTGAAGTGGAGCAAGGTTGAAAGAAGAAAAAGAGGAAGAACTACCATTAAAGGTCCTTCCTCAAGCTTCTTGCTACAACAGCTTTTATCATAAGCATTAAGGTAATCTCAAAACCATTTTCACTTCCCTGAGAACAACCCTTGATGATCTTATGAGGTAAGACCCAACTTCTGATCATGTTGGAGAAAAGTTCCAAGAAGCAACTAATGGATATTAAGTAGAATTGTTTAATAATGCTTATAATGGATAAACTAATATAAGCATTGAATGTAAGACTTTATAATGATTTATAACATTTAATTATGATTGGGAAGTGGCCACTAATATAGTACAGACCTTTAGAATCCCTCTATGACACCCCTTAACCCCGTGCCATGGAGAACGGATTGAATTTGATTTAGTTCGAGCTCTCTAGTAAGGGGCAGTCGACGAGGGCGATATACTAAATTTACTTGATCGATCGCCTCTGCTGTCATCGACCGCTTGGTCTACAGAGAGGTGCATTCTTGGAATTTTTAATCCCAATTTCCTAATTCGACTATGTTTGCCATCCCACATCTCAAGAATCACATGATAGACATTTTGGAATGATTTATTTGATTAGAATGTACTCCCAAGAGTGTAAGCACGTGTGGTTGCAAAACCAACATTCACTGTCGATAACCATACTTGCATATAACCTATGGGATACGATCTATCCTAACTAATGATTTAAACTCATCATAAATCACCTGTAGAAGTAACCTATAGAGGTGCAAGCCCCTATAATCTATCTAGGCCAAAATACCTAGGTAGTTGATAAAACTGAGTTGATTGACAACCATAGCTGATCGACTACCTCCATCAACCACCAGATTACAACAAGCCTGTTTGGGTTATATTTTCAACCAAGGACTTTGACACTTAACCAAGTGACCTTAGGACATTTTACTAATACTAATGATGATACCCTAGACCTAATAGAAGGGAGACTAAACAATCATAAGTAATATTCATCCCTCAATTGTAATAAGTAAGCCGACGTTGGAAAGCAAGGAAAGGGACTCTATTTGCAACATAGTATGAATAGCTCACCAGATACAATTGAGGGATTAGCATCATTTTACCTTTTCATTTTCTATGCGCATGTGCTTAGTACTTGTTTGGATTACTATGTTATAACATGCCATCCAATAACTGTGATAACTATTCGTACATTTACATATTATAACTCTATATTGGATTGGTTAATTATGCAATGTTTGATAACATGTGGATGTTTGATAACATGATTGTTTGTCGTTCGCTTGTGTCCTAGTAGATCCGAATAGTTAGAATGGAACAGTTGATCTTGGTCCATTAAGTTAAGATACAAGTACCTGCATTAGTAATATTCCTTGGTTTATGTTTCAGTATCCCGTAATAGGTAATCCTTGCTAATAGGGTTTAGGTATTGGCGTAAGCTTATATGTAAACCAACTTTGGATATACCCCTTTAGCAGTTAAAGTAAGGAAACGAACAGGGTTGAAAGCCATCCTTTAGTGTTTCAAGAGAGACATAGGGATAAGTCTGTTCTATGTGCTTACCCTTCATGGATTGAATGGTGTGTACCTAATGAAGTGGTTGAGGCATATAATAAGATGCCAAGATGAAGCCTATGATAGGAAAATACTAGTATGATGCCAGGACGATATGTTCTTGGGTTGAAGATGGGTAATGTTCACATGTGATGAGGAACCAATTGTGTTTCATTCACCTCACCTATGCTTGACTATTCATCATCAGTATTTAGGTGCAATGCTACTTGTGCTGTCTGTTCACAAACCATTAACTTTAATAATTTATCCATGCATTGTGTGCTTGTATGCGTTAATTTCTCACTGAGTGTATGGTTTTACTCACCGTTATATGTACACATTTTTTTATATTATTTTATAGATAATTTAGTTTATAATGATATTTTTGAAGATAAAGAATCTAAAGATGATTCCCATGACTCTTTATGTGAATATGATGATTTTTTTAATGGTTAAAAGATAATGTTCCTAAAGAAGAGAAGATGTCTATCTAAGAGACAAGACTTTATTTGAATTTTACTTAGGAATCTAGTTTTGTTATTTACTTTGTTTCTGAGTATTGTTTGACTTGTGAGGTTTTTATTTTAGTATTCAGTACTTAGTATTACATTATTTTATGCCTTGGTTTGAAGATTGATAAACTTTTTAATACAATTATCTAATACAATTAGATTTGGTTTATGGTTCCTAGTTATTGATTTTCTGCTATTATTTGATTTACACTATGTGTATCTCATAATCTATGTTGTGATTAACGAAAGAGTTATAATATGTGGTGACTGTGAATGGATTCTATTGTGGTGCTATTTGCACTGCAAGGAAACCATGGTCTGAGGTTTTAGAGTATGACAGAAGGTGGTATCAGAGCAGTTTACTTTACATACATTCACAACTGCTAGTAGAGAAATCAAACCAAAACCAATTAGGATTAAATAAAAGCTTATAAAAAAAATAAATACTAAGCACTTGTTGATTGAGACAATACCATAAACTTTAAAAGAACATAATATACTAAATGGGCAAACATCTCGATTCTCATTACAAAATATTGTTTGTTAGAAAAGAGAGTATAGATCACAACCCAATACATTACTCAACCAACAAAGAGAAAAGAAAATACATACAAAGGGGAAAATAAACTATGACTAAAACTAAAAAAAAGAAAAAAAAATTCTTTCCTGCATCTGGAAATGCTACTAACTCCCCTGTAGCAGAGGAAATACAAATCCTACAATCCTCATAGCCTCTCGCATATGATGGACCTCATCTCTAAGTCCCTAAATGATGGTGTATAAGTCCCTAATCGAAGGCTCAAGAACAATAGGTGTAAGACTGCGAACCTTTGCTGGTGCTGTTGGAATACCTCTACCCTTATTGACAGGTGTACCCTACTATTGAGTACCCTCCACATCATCTGCATCATCATCATTGTCACCCTCTGCATCATCCTTGCTACTGGTAGAATCCATCAAAACATCCTCTACTTGTGCACCCCTAAAGCCATCGCCGCAGTGTTAGCTAGTGCCTCATTCTCTATAAGTCCGCCGAAAGAAATAGGAGCTATAACTGGGGGTAAAATAGCCTCCAACTTGTCATCACTCAGAATGGCATCCTATAACCCTCACATGCGACCCAATGCATGCCAACCAAAATCAGAGTGAACTGATGTCTTTACTCCCTCATCATCAAAGATGTTAACACCTAACTCTTTGAATAGCCAAGTAAGCATTTGACCATATGGCAAATTCCTTTATTTACCATGTATAGTAACAATCATCATCCTCACCAGAATGTAGGGCAAGCACAATTGATAATGGGTACAGACGCAGTAAGTCACATACTTGATGAAGCTTGCTATTGCTACCCTATGTCCACTCCCAAGAATGATGTTGTGCTAAATAATCCGACTGTATACTCATGAGATTGGCTGATACTTGAACTCTACATGCGTCCATCCTAGTCTGCACAATTGACTCAAGATCTCCTACCTGAAAGTTTTTGAAGTCAGAATAAAAGAAGAAAATCCTGGCCCGGCATATATGCAATTTCCTACCGCTAAAATATGAAGTAACTCCGCTAATTAATGAAAATCAAAGGAATTATCCACGCTGTGTACTCTACTAGATATCCTCAAATCCAAATGCTCATCCTTGAGATCAATCTCTACTCAAAGATTGCAGTAGAACAATCTGACCAGAGTAGGTTTGGTAATGTCGTATACTTGAGGACCGGCACCAAACCTAATGCGGTAATGCGGTAAAAGCTTCACAAATGGTAAAGCTTCGTAACTACTCAAAGTCCACAAATCCCCTAGACTCGATAGAAGCCCCCTCAAATCTAGGCCAAGCGTTTGGTCAGCGTGAGAACGAAACCTTTAATCATCGAAGGCTAGTAGTCTAACCATTTTGCTACAAAACCCACAAGAATGGGAATTGTGTGAGGAACCAAGTGAGAAAAGCATTAGACGAATGAGTAATATTTATAATAGAATAAAACACGGCTTGAATTAATTATAAACCAAGTAAGGGAAACTTCGTTGAAAATTTTGATTAAAATACATCGCATAGCTGATATGGAAAATATGGAATGTGTGTTAAAACATGGAAAAGAGATTTTAAATGTCTAGAAATATCCTAAACATGTCATAGAATGACTTTTTTTTTGACATTTGAAGCAATAGAAATCAATAAGTCATTGATTTGAAGTAATTTTGTTAATTTTGGGAAAAATCGATATGGGAAAAACTTAGAGTTAACAAATATGTAAAGAAACCATATTTGATTGGTTAAAAACATCCTAACAACTTCTAAATGTGATTTACAATAAGTTATAGCAAGTAACATGAAGTAAATAGGATTATAAATGAAAACCTAGGTGTATACCAAATCAAAACGGAAAAATTTTGACAAGTTAATTATTTGCATACCTTTGAAGTTGTTCGAGTTTAGAAATGTGATGGAAATGAGTGGTTTTGACCAAGAAAGTGATTAGAGTTGGTTCGTGGCTCTTCTCTCCTTCTCTACTTTGTTCAAAATGAGAATCAGAGGGAAAAATATAATACTTGGCCCCTTTTAAACACATTTTTGAGTCAACCGGTCAACAAAATCGATCTAATCGATCGCCAGATCTGATCGACTGCCTGCTGACAGAAAGCTTAGTTTGGGTTATTTTAATATTTTTTGCCATAAACCCCATTGTTGCATGCTCTAACATGATTATAAAGTGATTTTAAGTGACAATTAATCACTAGAGAATAATTTTGGATTAAGTTAAATTGTTACTAATGCTAAATATCGATGTGCTGTATAGGAATAGATAGCAGCATTTCTCAATGCCCCTAGAACCCATAATAGTTAACGGAATCAGAATGATGATCAAGGTCCAGAAGAGAACACACCCTTGCCTCCTATTGGAAATGTTCTGCCTCCTCCTTCTCCCTTGTAAGGACTACTACTGATCTAGCAGCCATCATAGGAAACTTTGCAAGATCCATGGAACAACAACAGTAGCAGCAGCGACAACAACAGCAAGTTATAAATGAACTTATCTTGGTTTTTGAGACAAACCCCTGTGTAAACCTGTATTCCTCTTGCGCCGACAACCACTATTATGCCAATACCTCCTAGATTAAACCCCACTGTGCTAAGCACTGCAATTGCTCATTTTATTGGGTTGCCATTGCAAATTCACCATGTCAATTTGGGAGTGCCTGCTACCCCATTCCCTACTAAAGCTGCCCAGGCCAAATGCTCTAGATTGTTGGAAAGGTTTCAGAAAATGAAGCCATTGAAATTTACCGGAGTAGGTGATAACCCACTACAGCCTGTAGTCTGGATGCAATCTATTGAGAAGTGTTTCAAGATGATGGTACTGACTGATGAACAACGTATTCTTTACACAAGTCACATGATGGAAGGTGAGCCTTACATTTGGTAGGAATTTAACCACACGATTCTTGCATCTTTGAATCCTATTGTGACTTGGGCTATGTTCAAGGAAGCATTCTTCAACAACTAATTTTCTTCTACAACAAGAAAGAGATTGAATATCTTAGTCATTATCAAGGCTAGAAGATTGTACAAGAATATCAGATTGAATTTAAGTCACTCTTTTACTTTGCCCTCACCTGTATGCATACTGAAGAAGCCAAGGCAAGGAAGTTCTTTAATGGGCTTCGAGGTACAATTCAACTACTGTTGAGACTCGTGGACATACCAGTTATGCATAGTGTGTCCAAATTTCTATAGTCATAGAAGATGTCCTTCGAGACAATTATCAGGCCAAGAATGGTTTTGGCTAAAGGTTTACTATTACTCCAGATAAGAAGATCACCAAGAAGCCATTCTAGAGCAAGTTCAAAAATAAAAGTTTTGCCACTACAAGGTCTGCCACAAAGCCTTCTACAAATACCACTCCCTTTAGACCAATCAAATGTTTTAACTATCAAATGGTCATATCAAGTCTAACTGCCCAAAGCTTGTAAATGTGTCGCAAGGCAAGGTATTTACGATGTTAACTGAGGAAGCAGAAAGTGCCCCTGGTGTAGTGATAGTTATTTTATATTCTAGCATTTTGATTATTTCGATACTATTGCATGCGTGTATAAGTGTTTATGCATAAACTATATACGATAGGCACTCGTAGGATATTCAATCACCTAGTTCGAGTTTTATTTAACTCTAGAACCACTCATTCTTTTGTATCACTTAAGTTTGCCAAGAAGTTATCCTTATCTGCTAAGCAGTTAGTATCTGAATTGGTCATTCGTACTCCATTAGGACTGGAAGTAGTACTGAGAGTACTATGGACCATGTTAAGTTCAGCTAGAGGATCAGAATTTGGATGTTAATTTGATCCAACTCAACATGTCAAATTTTGATGCTATCTTAGGCATGGACTGACTCTTTACCCATCGAGCTAGTGTGCTTTATGCTGAAAGGAAGATTCTTTTCCATTTAGCCAATGGAAAAGCTTTCAAATTTATTGGAGATAAACATAGAAAAGGTAAGAAGTTGTTCATATCTGCAATTCAAGCTTGTAAACTGTTGTAATAAGGCTGCATTGGTTACCTAGCATCTGTGATTGACACTATCGTAGAGATACCAACCCTTGATCAAATTGATGTAGTAAATGAGTTCCCTGATGTGTTCCCTGAAGATTTACCTAGTTTACCTCCTGATCGTGAAACAGAGTTCATTATCGATCTAGTTCTAGGATCAGCTCTTGTGTCCAAAGCCCCTTATAGTATGGTGCCCTCTGAGTTGAACGAACTAGAAGTTCAACTCCAAGAATTCTTAGACAATGGATTTATAAGACCTAGTATATCCCCTTAGGGTGCTTCAATTTTGTTTCTCAAGAAGAAAGATGAAACCATCCGATTATGCATCGATTATCTTGAGCTGAACATGCTTACTATCATGAATCGATATCCTTTGCCCAGGATCAATGATTTGTTCGATCAGTTTCAAGGTGCTTAAGTATTCTCTAAGATAGATCTCTGATCTGGATACCATCAACTGAAAATTCAGAGAATGTGATATTCGAAAGACTTCTTTCAAGACTCGATACAGACACTATGAGTTCTTAGTCATGTCCTTCGGGTTAACAAATGCACCAGCGTCATTTATAGAATTCATGAATAGAGTGTTTTACGATTTCCATGACCACTCTATGATTGTGTTCACTGATGACATTCTTGTCTACTCAAAGAGTGTGGAAGATTATGATGTGTATCTTCACTATGCCTTGCAAAGACTTAGACAAGATAATCTGTTTGCCAAATTCAAGAAGTGTAAATTCTGGTTGAGAGAAGTTACGTTTTTGGGTCATGTTGTATCTGTCGAATGAATAACAGTGGATCCAAGCAAGGTCAAAGCAGTACTCAACTGGGAAGCTTCAAAGATAGTCACTGAAGTTAGAAGCTTTCTTGGATTGGTATGGTATTATCAAAGATTTATTGTCGACTTCTCTAGAATAGCCATTCCTCTGACCCAGCTTACGAAGAAGGAAACTAAATTCGCATGGTTAAAGAGGTGTGAAGCAGCATTCCAACTACTAAAAGAAAAGATATCTACTCCAGTGTTGACTATCCCATCTGGATTAGAAGGTCTGGTAGTGTATACTGATGCATCCAAATTAGGACTTGGTTGCCTCCTCATGCAAGAAGCCAAGGTAATCGTCAATGCCTCTACACAACTGAAAAAGAATGAGAAGAACTATCCAACTTATGATCTTGAGTTAGCAGCTGTGGTTTTCATATTCAAGACATGAAGACACTACTTGTACGGAGAAAAGTTTCAAATAATATCTGACCACAAAAGTCTCACCTACCTATTCAATTAGAAGGAACTCAATACGAGACAAAGAAGATGGTTAGAGCTACTGAAGGATTATAATTGTGATATTTAATATCACCTAGGAAGAGATAACGTAGTAGCCGATGTCCTCAATAGAAAAGCTATGAGCAAATAAGAATCTAAGGCTAGCGACTACATTCTATCTGAATCTCAAATCGTTCCTCCACCCATAGCTAAAGATTCCATTGCTAGTACTTTACTATAAGAGTTGATTGAAGCCACTACTGCCACTCTAGGTCCCCTTCAAATATAATCGATATTGTTACAAGAGATTAAATCAGCAATAATATTGGACTATCACCTTGGTGCACTGGAAAGGAAACTCGATAATGGAAAGCAAGACCTCGATTTCATTATAAACAATGGAGTTATCTATTATCATGCTAGAGTATTCATGCGAAAATCTACTGAAGACTTGAAGGAAAAGACTCTGATCAAAGTCCATTCTTCTCCATAATCTACGCATCCTAAAAGTACAAAGATGTACTACGACTTGAAGAAGGAATTTTGGTGGAGAGGATTGAAAGTCGATATTGCTCAATTTATATATAAGTGTTTGAAGTGTCAAAAAGTGAAAACTGAATGTTAAAGACCATCTGGTAAACTATAAACGTTATTGATACTAGAATAGAAGTGGGACCACATTACCATGGACTTCGTCATAGGGTTACCACTGACAGCACGCTCTGTAGATGCAGTCTGGGTTATTATGGATAGGTTTACAAAAATCACAAGATTTATTGTAGTTCGACAGCAGTATTCCATGGATAAGCTAGCCAAACTATATATTGATCAAGTTATCCACTTACACGCTGTTCCAACTAGTATTGTATCTGATTGTGACCCAAGATTTACATTCAAGTTTTGGAAAGGAATACAGAATGCCATGAGTACTCAATTAAAGTTTACCTTCCATCCTCAAAGGGATGGACAGTTCAAGATAATGATCCAAATATTAGAAGATATGCTTAGAGCTTACACTATAAAATTTAAAGGGGGTTGGGATCAAAGTCTCTTATTAATGGAGTTTGTCTATAACAATAGTTATCAGTCCATAATCAAGATGGCACCATGTAGAGCATTGTATGGAAGGAAATGCAAAACTCCTATTTATTGGAATAAAGTTCGTAAAAGAAAAATCCTTGGACAACACATTGTCTAAGAGAGTTATAAAAATGTTGATTTGATAAGGAAAAGAATTTAAAGCTGCTTAAGTAAGGACAAAAGAGCTATGTAGACCTTCATCGTAAAGACCTTGAATTCAAAGTAGGTGACAAAGTCTTCCTGAAAGTATCTTCTTTCAAAGGAATCCAAAGGTTTGACAAGAAGGAAAAGCTAAGTCCAATATATATAGGACCATATGAGATACTTAGTTGAAGTGGAGCTATAACATACCAACTAGCTCTACTATCACACCCCAATTCTGACTGAACTAGAAGTGTGAGTGAACCGTCACTGAACCAACGGTTCATACCAGGATCACAATAAGACCGTGTCCACTCATACAAACCATTGCACATAACCATAATCAGAATATAATAAAATACAGCGGAAGTCTTAAATTAAATGAACTGAGTGATCTATTGATAAATTTAAATAAAATATCTAATTATTCAAATACCCAAAACATAAATAAATATCTCTACATCAACTATATTTTCATCTGAAAATAATAAAAATAAATTAAATCAAATCCTAAAGGTACACGCAGAAAGGGCACTCGCATGAAGCGTCACGCTCGTCCTCTCCTACTTACACGTCCAAAGCAGTCACGCCTTCATACACTGGAACGTTCATGTAATCCTCCACCGAATAACCTGCATCAACATATAAAAAATACTGTGTACACAAGGGTGAGCTCACAACTTAGCTCAATAAGACAATCAGACAATGTAAAAAATATATGCATGAGTAACATTCACATCATGGTCTGGTTTTAAGTTTGCAATGTGCTATAGAAAGGATTGGCATCCACCGCACCTCTATTCATGAGTGTGTGATGCCCCCCAATGGATCAAACACCACTGTCATCCCACATGCACCCTATCATGGAATAGAGATAGAGCTAAGGCATCCGGATCAAACACCGCCAACATCTCCCCTGATACTCTACCCATACCAACACGTAAGCCACCATTGGCGAGGGCTTACAAACTAGGCTCGCAACTAACCAATCCTACATGTCGTCACAGTAGGCCCTGTCCCAGCGTAGCTCCCTTTTGCATAGAGATAGAGCTAGAGTCTAGTGGCCAGGCCGGAGACCACAGTACCACTTCCTCCCCCTGATACCCTATCCGCACCAAGCATACTAAGACAGAACGATATGAAAGGTGCTAGTGTGAGGATTGATCTCAGACCTCCAGTCCTTCCCATTCCACACACCAACGAAACAATCACGTGCCTAATAGTCACAAACTAGCATGGCAAGTATGCATAAACAATAATAATAACTGAACGTAAAGGAAAACATGCGAGAATGCACAAACATTATACCATAGAATCATGGTTATTAGCAACGATTTACTGTTTATTAAATTATTAGGGTTTAGGTCTGATTCCCTCACCTAACGCTTGGTTGATATCTTGGTCCACGTCACAAGGTCCAAACGTGCTATCACAAGGTCCTACACAACGTTAGGTTTAATTAGAATAGTTTTTCCTTAGGTTTACGTTGGTCGGAAAACCTACTGGGTGAAGAACACTCTTCACAGAGCAGACCGGTCACAGGTACCGGTCGCAGCACTGTGGGGAAAAGGTGCGACCGGTATGGTCGATCGGTCCCCATAGACCAATCTCTGGGAGGTATCGGTTGTAGTACCGGTTGCATATGGTGCGACCGATATGTCTTTGGAAGACCATACGCTTGGTTCTCACCTTCCGTCGGTCACCCCCTATTGATCCTAGGGTTTCTCCTAGACATTTTAGGTATGAGCACTGAGTTAGAGTTGATTCCAACTCCATTCAAGTCCTAGCCTCGATGATCTTCGACTTAGAACTTGAATCTAGGATTATCGACTAATTTAGGGTTTGTCGGCAAAAACAGGGTTTAGATCAATACCTGCTTTGCATGGTATTGATCCAATCATAATTAACCATCCTAGAATACTTATTGTAGAGGAAGGTTTAAGCACTTACCGTTGACTTGCGGTAATGTGTTCTTCCTCGAACGGCAATGCCAGCTTTTTCCTCTCTTTCCTAGCTTTTTCTCCTTCTTCAGCCTCTTTCTCCTCTCTAGGCTTTGTGAGAATCAATGGAAGAGGTTTTAAGAGGTTTAAGGGTCCTTATATAAGCTAGGATTAGGTTTAGGAAGCCTCCTAACATTAGAAAAGTCCTTTGGTTTGAAATTTTGAAAGTAGGACCCACAGAGATCCGTTTCTGGATCCATGCTGCGTAGGCCATACCGGTCGACCATCGACCGGTACCATAGATCTGTACCATCGACTAGTATGAAGTTTTTCATACTTGAATTGGTCCGATTGGTCTGATTTCATACCTGGTTGTCATCCGCTCGTCTCGTCCGGTCCAGTGATGATTGGAAGACCTGTTACGACATGAAACAAGGTTTAGATCGGGTTCATGGAGTGCAGGTCTTACAACTCCCCCACCCTTAAAAGAAATTTTGTCCCCGAAATTTGCATTTAGGTTTCACAACTCCCCCACCCATAAAATAAATTTTGGCCTCGAAATTTGAACGTACCGTGGTCATAGAAAAGGTTAGGGTATTCCTTTCTCATTGCATTCTCTTCCACCCAAGTAATTTCTTCCACATCTTGGCTTTTCCAATGCACTTTCACATAGTGGAAACCCTTGCTTCAGAGACGTTGTACTTTTTGGCTTGTGAGCATCACATGTACAACTTCAAACATGGAGTCCTCTGTCAAGTCGGGTGGGTTTGCTGTCAAGATGTGCGATGGATCCCTGACATACTTCTTCAATAAAGAAACATGGAACACATCATGAATGCTTGATATTGATGGTGGTAGAGCCAGTTGATATGCCACATTACCACATCTGGTCAAGATCACATATTGTCCCACATACCTGGGGCATAGCTTCCCCTTCTTACCAAACCGTTTCAGACCTCGCACAGGTGATATCTTCAAGAATACTTTATCACCCACTGCAAACTCCAGATCTCGACGTTGGTTATCTGCATAGTGCTTTTGTCGAACTTGAGCTGTCTTCACTCTTTCCTTGATTTGATCAATCACTCGACAAGTTTTCTCGACGAACACCGGTCCTACAATCCTTCTTTCTCCCACCTCATTCCCTAACAGAGGTGTACGGCATTTCTTCCCATTGAGTGTCTCGTATGGAGCCATTTGGATCGTAGCCTGGTAACTATTATTATAAGCAAACTCAATAAGTGATAGCTTCTCGTCCCAAGCTCCTTTGAAATCTAGGGCACACGCTCAGAGCATATCTTCCAAGATTTGAATAGTTTTTTCTGACTACCTGTCAGTCTGAGGATGAAAAGCTGTGCTAAACTTCAACTTGGTTCCCATTGCTTTCTGTAATCCTTCCCAGAACTTTGATGTAAATCGAGGATCTCTGTCAGATACTATACTTTCTGGGACACCATGAAGTCTGATTATATTATCCACATATAGCTTGGCCAGCTTCTCCATAGTATACTGAGGTCTGTTGTAATGAATCGAGCTGTCTTAGTAAGTCGATTGACTATGACCCATACTACATCCACTGACCTTGGTGTCAAGGGTAGGCCAGTGACGAAATCTATTGTGATACAATCCCACTTGAATGCTAGCCCCGGTAGTGGTTGTAGCAAACCTGTGGGTCTCACCCTTTCAGCTTTAACTTGCTGGCAATTCAAACATTGGAATATGAATCGAGCTACATCAGCTTTCATACCCCTCCACCAATATAATCTTCTTAAATCATGGTACATCTTGGTGCTTCCTGGATGTACCAAATATGGGGTGTAATGAGCTTCTGTTAAAACTTTATCTCTGATATTTAAGTTCTCACTCTCATATATACATAATTGTCCACGATACCTGAGTACCTTATTTGAAACTAAGGTAAAGTCAGGATTACTTTTACCCTTCTCTAGATCTTCTTGCACAATCTTGAGGTGTGGATCCTGTAGGATTGCTACTTTGACCTCATCTATTAGATCCGATGAGATTTTCAAGGCTACAAAAATCAATGTGAACTTATGAATTAAGCCCTGTTCCACTGGATCTCCTACAGTCTCTAATATATAGTCTTTGTCCTTCTCTGTTGAGCTTGAGGCTGCAGCACACAGTGCAGCGTTCGTACTAGGTCCTGCCTTAGGTTTTAATGCCGACTTTCTGCTTAAGGCATTGGCCACAACATTTGCCTTACCCGGATGGTACTGGATGTCACAATCATAATCTTTTAATAGTTCCAGCCATCTCCTTTGTCTCATATTCAGGTCCTTTTTAGTGAAAAGGTAAGTTAAGCTCTTGTGATCCGATTTAATCTAAAACTTTTCACTGTAATGGTAGTGCCTCCAAGTCTTGATTGCATGAATGACCGCTGCTAACTCCAGATCATGCGTAGGATAGTTCTTCTCATGCTCTTTTAAATGTCTTGATGCGTTGGCAATCACCTATTCTCCTTGCATTAACACACATCCAAGACCTAACCCTGAGGCATCTGTATATAGGGTAAACGGCAAGCCTGGTGCTGGGATGGTTAAGATAGGTGTAGAGACTAGTCTTGACTTCAAGGTCTGAAAGCACTGTTCACACTCATCCATCCATATGAACTTCTCTCCTTTTTTGGTTAGTCTGGTAAGTGGAACGGTGATCCTTGAGTAGTCTTCCACGAATCTTCTATAGTAACCAGCCAATCCAAGGATACTACGAATCTCTGCAACTGATTTTGGTGCATCCCATCCTACTATAGCTGCAATCTTGCTTGGATCTACCTTGATACCGTTTGCAGATACTACGGGACCCAAGAAGGCTACTTCTTTCAGCCAAAATTCATACTTTATAAACTTGGCGTAAAGTTTCTCTCTTCTCATCCGTTGTAGGACTGCTTTCAAATGTGTTGCATGAGTCTCCCTGTCTTCTGAGTAGACCAATATGTCGTCAATGAATACGATGACCAAAGTGTCCAACATGTCATGAAACACTCGGTTCATCAGTTCCATGAACGACGCTGGAGCGTTAGTCAACCCAAATGACATTACAAGGTACTCATAATGTCCATACCTTGTCTTGGAAGCAGTCTTCGAAATATCTACGGCCTTGATCTTCAATTAGTGATACCCTGATCTAAGATCAATCTTCGAGAAAACCTTTGCACTTTGCAACTGATCGAACAGATCATCGATCCTAGGAAAAGGATATTGGTTCTTGATGGTTAACTTATTCAGCTCTCGGTAGTCGATACATAGCCGTACACTACCGTCCTTCTTCTTTACGAACAATACAGGTGCTCCCCATGGTGATATGTTTGGTCGTATGAAACCCTTATCTAGTAGTTCTTGTAATTGGGTCTTCAACTCCTTTCTTTTCAAAGCATCTCTTCGCCTTTCGTGCAGAGAGGATGAGCTTTCGCTTCCTAAGCAATATGCTTCCAATAAAACGAAATTATGTACCATCTTCGTTCTTAAATGATAACCTCTTTTATGCACATAATCACTTGTATAGTGTTGAGACAACCAATCTATTCCCAAGATGATGTCAAAGTCTGCCATCTCAAGTTGATTTAGGTTGCATCCAAATTATGTCCATTCATATGATTCAGACAATGTTCATAACACTTACCCACTACAACATCTAGTCCAAAAGAGCTTGAAGTAGCAAAATCTAGTATAAAGGTCTTAAGACCTTGTCTAGTTTCTTCATCTCTTATGATTTTTCAAAGACTATTGTCAAAATCTCATATTGCACTCAGTAGCTTATATCTCTTTTATCACTGATGTTCTACCCTGATCTCTCTTTCGTATATCTTGAAAAGCATCTTTTGACTATTTACTAACTACATATCCCAAGTTTATCTATAAGCATTAGGGTATATGCTTATAAATTCATTAATTTAGTCAAACTCTTTTGGTCTTATTTAATCATTTCATTTAACAATGGGCATAACTCAATATTACTTGTACTAATCCGAATACTATCAATGCCACCATTTTTTATTTCATACTTGCATCCAATCTTAGATGTGCCTTTAGAAACCTTCTTCCTTGTCAAACTTCATACCGATATAACCATCTTTAATTCTGTCGAGCTCTAACTACTCCTTTATTGGTTACTCTTGGAAATTCTTACTTCTTGCTCATGCACTCTTTTACAGACCATGACTCAAATCCATTTATTCAGCACTCTCAGAACAGATTCTCCTTACTTCATCTGAGATTTTCTTGGTTATAGAATCTAATCTGAATTCAATCGTCTTCCTCTAATAATTTTGTTATTAACTAAGTATCTCTATCAACGGATGTCGAGGAATATAAGAATCAGAATATTTATCCAAAAGTAATTCATTTCCTTCTTTTGAATTTAGTATGATAAAGAACACTTGTTTTATCTAGTGAACCTAGGTTTAAAGGATCAGGAGTAAATCTATGATAACCAAATCGGCATCCAAAGGTTGTTAGGTTGCACGGTTGTCCAAATACATGGAAGTAGAGATTTTACATCTATTAGCCTCATGGGTACATGTTCTATCGAGTATATAATACCATTGGTCAAGGCACTCCAAAAGTAAATCTGGAAAAGTTTTGATACATCAATAGGTATAAATCAGAAAGATGTATGTTCAAAATGATTAAACCTTTAAATGTTCATTCGGTTCATATCTCTATTCATGGTGTCGATCATGAGAGTAGCTTAGATTGGTATAATCAAGACTAATTCTAAGGAAGTAACTTCTATAACTCCAATTGACAGGTTGAATCAAGAAGGTATTTTGTCAAGGTACGAGAATTAGAATCAGGTATGTGCATCCTCTATAATCATAAGTGTAAGTCAATAATGCACCGCATCCTATATAAACCTATCTAGTTATATAGCCAAAATAGATTTGATCCTTTGCTGAAACGTTTAAGGCTTCATCTTCAGAAAATATTCCTTAACCCTTGTCGGATCATTCTGTCATGATGCAGCTATCTCATGCATCGGTGGCTAATAAGGGTAACCACCTTGATACACTACTTGTTGTGCACCAAGCTTCTACACTGGGGTGTGCACTACTGGGACCTATGGTATGGTAGGCACTGTGTTACGACTAACATGTGCTCGGGGTACAGTATTACTACCAATCGGTATCCTGCATAATATTGTCCCTCAGAGTGGCCACTACAGTGAGTTGTCTCAGCTCACACAGTACTTGACTTATTGTGTTTGCACTAGGGAGCGGGTCTGTCTCCCATATATTATGATCAAAACTATGCGTCAGGCTACACAACCCAATTAGATCAGTAACCTTCCTTATAGCCGACTCATCACTACTCTTCTGCAGCGATTACGAGTGGACATGAGGGGTGAGACTACAGTTGAGGACATTATGACCTCGGACATTGACTGGGATGCCATTCTCTGGATGAGGATGGATGACCTGTCAATCAGAAATGAGGAGTTAGAGGCTCGTCCTCGCCCACTCAGGAGTCTAGCAGCCGTGACAGCAGTAGCAACAGCAGCCAATGCGGCTCATGCAGCAGAGGCAAGGGATGATGATGAGGTGACGATGATCAGAGGGAGGATGTTACAGCACCAGCACCACAGCCCACGCATGCAATGGGACCATCTCAGCCTTCTCCCGATACCGTGATGGGTATGTTCACGGAGATCCAAGATGCCCAGCAGGAGATGAGCCGTGACCTAGGGCGCCTTACTAGCAACCTCAGAGTCACCCAGGAGCAGGTGCACTGGCTTATAGCCTACGAGCGTGATTATGACATCGCTGACCCCATTCCTCCTATGCCCCCAACCCAATGATAGGCTTCTTATTTTCCTTTCTCTCTCGGCATGGTTTATATAACAGGATAACTGTCCGGCTTGTGGACTGTACCCTATAGCACAATTAAGTTATCACTCTTTGGATGATTATGATTATTTTTACTCTTGATACAATTTTCTTTTTAATTTTGTGGATGTTTATTATTTTTCTCACCTGTCATTCAGGTTCCTATCTAAAGCATGACTGTTTATTAATTTCACCTTTAGTATATTACATTATGCTCTTTCGTATTTAGTCTCAGGCATCAAATAAGTGCTTAAGGTGGGTTTTTATTAAAGTTTTTAATTTCTTCCTATCTCAGTTCATCGACATAGTTAAGTGTAAATATGGTCTGTTGGACAGAGCCTAAGAGCTCTGATACCAAGTTGTCACACCCCAATTCTGGCTGAACCAGAAGGGTAAGTGAGCCTTCACTGAACCAACAGTTCACACCTGGATCTCAATAAGACCGTGTCCACTCATACAATGCATTGCACATAACCACAATCAAAATATAATAAAATACAGAGGAAGTCTTAAATTAAATGAACTGAGTGATCTATAAATAAATTTAAATAAAATATCCAATTATTCAAATACCCAAAACATAAATAAATATCTTTACATCAACTGTATTTCCATCTGAAAATAATAAAAATAAATTAAATCAAATCCTAAAGGTACACGTAGAAAGGGTACTCGCATGAAGCGTCATGCTCGTCCTCCCCTGCTTGTACGTCCAAAGCAGTCACACCTCCATACACTGGAGCGTTCATGTAATTCTCCACCGAATAACCTACATCAACATCTAAAAATAGTGTGTACACAAGGGTGAGCTCACAACTTAGCTCAGTAAGACAATCAGACAATGCAACAAACATATGCATGAGTAACATTCACATCATGGTCTGGTTTTAAGTTTACAATGTGCTATAGAAAGGTTTGGCAGCCACCGCACCTCTATACATGAGTGTGAGAAGCTGCCCAATGGATCAAACACCACTGTCATCCCACAAGCACCCTATCATGGAATAGAGATAGAGCTAAGGCGTCCGGATCAAACATCGCCAACAGGTCCCCTGATACTCTACCCATACCAACACGTAAGCCCCTATTGGAGAGGACTTGCAAACTTCACTCATAACTAACCAATCCTATATTTCATCACAGTAGGCCCTATCCCAGCATAGCTCCCTATGGCATAGAGATAGAGCTAGAGTCTAGTGGTCAGGCCAGAGACCACAATGCCACTTCCTCCCCCTAATACCCTACCCGCACCAAGCATGCTAAGACAGGACGATACGAAAGGTGCTAGTGTGAGGAATGATCCTAGACCTTTAGTCCTTCCCATTCCATACACCAACGAAACAATCACATGCCTAACAGTTACATCCTAGCATAATGAGTATGCATAAATAATAATAATAACTGAAAGTAAAAGATGACATGAGAGTATACACAAACATCATACCATAGAATCATGGTTATTAGCAACGATTTGTTATTTATTAAATTATTAAGATTTAGGTCTGATTCCCTTACCGGACGCTTGGTTGATATTTTGCTCCGCGTGACAAGGTCCAAACGTGCTATCACAAGGTCCTACACAATGTTAGGTTTAATTAGAATAGTTTTTCCTTAGGTTTTATGTTGGTCAAAAAACCAACTGGATCAAAAACACTCTTAACAGAGTAGACCGGTCACAGGTACTGGTCGCAGCACTGTGGGGAAAAGGTGCAACCAGTATGGGCGATCGGTCCCCACAGACCAGTCTCTGAGAAGTGCTGGTCGCAGTACCGATTGCATATGGTGTGACCGGTATGTCTTTGGAAGACCATACGCTTGGTTCTCGCCTTCCGTCGGTCACCCCCTATTGATCTTAGGGTTTCTCCTACACATTCTAGGTCTGAGCACAGAGTTAGAGTTGTTTCCAACTCCATTCAAGTCCTAGCCTCGATGATCTTCGACTTAGTACTTGAATCTAGGGTTATCGAATAATTTAGGGTTTGTCGACAAAAATAGGGTTTAGATCAACACCTGCTTTGCATGGTATTAATCCAATCATAATTAACCATCCTAGAATACTTATTTTAGAGGAAGGTTTAAGCACTTACCGTTGACTTGTGGTAATGTGTTCTTCGTTGAACAACATTGGTAGCTCTTCCCTCTCCTTCCTAGCTTCTTCTCCTTCTTCATCCTCTTTCTCCTCTCTAGGATTTGTGAGAATTAATGGAAGAGGTTTTAGGAGGTTTAAGGGTCCTTATATAAACTAAGATTAGGTTTAGGAAGCCTCCTAATATTAGGAAAGTCCTTCGGTTTGAAATTTAGAAAGTGGGACCCATAGAGATCCGTTTTTGGATCCATGTTGTGCAGGCCATACCGGTCGACCATCGATCGGTAACATAGACCGGTACCATCAACCGGTATGAAGTTTTTCATACTTGAATTGGTCCGATTCGTCTGATTTCATACCTAGTTGTCATCCGCTCATCTCGTCTGATCCAGTGATGATTGGAAGACCTGTTATGACATGACACAAGGTTTAGATCGGGTTCATAGAGTGCGGGTGTTACATCTACTTCCTACACTTGCTGGTGTTCATGATGTGTTCTATGTGTCGATGCTGAAGAAGTACATCTCAGACCTGTCACATGTGCTGAAATCAGAACCTCCTGTGATGGATACCGACCTGAGTTATGAAATGGAACCGCTAGGAGTCCTAGATAGGAAGGTTTGCCAGCTGAGAAACCGATCCTTTGCTTACATTAAGGTACAATAGAAGAACCATCATAAGGATGAAATGTCATGGGAGAAGGAAGATGAAATCCATGAGAAATACCCTCACTTGTTCGAGGAACAAGGTAAGACAATTTTGAGGACAAAATTCTTTTTAGTAGGGGGAATTATGAAACCCACACCAAAAAATATGGGTAATTTAAAATTTTTGTCACATAATCGGTTCTCCTGTCGGCACTAGCCTAGCATCCGTAACATCAATGAAGTGTATGAAACTTTAGGTAAAAGCTAATCTCTCAATCTTTTACTATAGAAGCCTTGTTTGGGAATAAACATTTTAACCAACCAAGACTAGGCTATCTTAAACCAATTCAAGGTAGGTGGTCGACCAAGGAGGCTGATAAAATGAGGCTAATCGACCACCCACCTGCGATTGACCGTCCGTGCCCAGAAAAGGCCAATTCGAGTCTAACTTAGTTGGGCTTGGTTCCAACCAGTTCCTAACCACCCATGGACATCCCCAATCTTGTGGGATCTACTTTTGAATGTGTTGGAGTGTCAACTGAGAACCTCCAAGCCCCCTTTATCACACTTATACTAGGAATAGGACTCTTAAGAGAAGAGTTGTAGTGCAACTCTAACTCTAGTATAAACTCTCTAAGAATCCTAATTGAGAACATTGAAAACTCTGACACATTTTGCAAGGGAGAAAATGAAGTGGACCAAGGTTGAAGGAAGAAGAAGAGGAAGAATTACCATTGAAGGTCTTCCCTCATGCTTTTTTCTACAACAACTTTTACCATAAGCATTAAGGTAATCTCAAAACATTCTTACCTTACTAAGAATAACCCTTGATGATCTTAGGACGTAAAACCCAACCTCTGATCATGTTGTAACAAAGTTCTAAGAAGCCATTAATGGATATTAGGTATAATTATTCAATAATGCTTATAATGGATAAACTGATATAAGCATTCAATGTAGGAATTTATAATGATTTATAACATTAAATTATGATTGGGAAGTGACCATTAATATAGTACAGACCTTTAGAATTCCTTTGGGATAACCTTTGACCCTATGCCATGTAGAATGGATTGAATTTGATTCAGTTTGAGCTCTCGCGTACAAGTTGGTTGACGAGGGTGGTCGACTAATTGAATTGATCAACCGCCTCTACTGTCATCGATCGCCTGGTTTGCAGAGAGGTGCATTATTGGTATTTTTAACCCCAATTTCCAAATTTGACTATGATAGCCATCCCACACCTCAAGAATGACATAATAGACATGTTGGAATGATTGATTTGATTAGAACGTACTCCCAAGAGTGTAAGCAAGTGTGGTTGCATAGCCGACATTCACAGTCAAGAACCATACTTGCATATAACCTATGGGAATAGGATTCTATCTTAACTAATCATTTAAACCCATCATAAAACACCTGTAGAAGTAACCCTATTGAGGTTCAAGCCACTGGAATCCATCTAGGCCAAAAAACATAGGTGGATGATAAAACTAAGTTGATCGACCACCTCAATCGACCAACAGATTATAGCAAATGTATTTGGGTTGTATTTTCAACCAAGGACTTTGGGACTTAACCAAGTGACCCTAGGACATGTTCCTAAGACTAATGAGGATACCATAGACCTAATAGAAGCGAGACTAGACAATCATAAGTAATATTCATGCCTCAATTTTAATAGGTAAGCTGACATAGGAAAGAAAGGGAAAGGACTCTATCTGCAACATAGTAAAGATTAGCTCACTAGGTACAGGTGACAGATTAGCATCATTTTACCTTCTTGTTTCCTATGTGCATGTGTATGTTACTTGTTTGGATTACTGTGTGATAATATGTCATCCAATAACTATGATAATTGTTCATGCATTTGCATATTATAACTCGATATTGAATTATATTATAACTCTATATTGAATTGGTTGATTATGAAATATTTGATAACATGTAGATATTTGATAATATGATTATTTCTCATTTGCTTGTGTCCTAGTAGATGTCGTTAGCTGGAATGAGACGGTTTATCTTCGTCCATTAGCTAGGATACAGGTACTTGCATTAGTAATGTTTTTTGGTTTTGGTTTCAATATCCCATAATAGGCAATCTTTGCCAATAAATGTTTAGGTATTGGCATAGGCTTGTATGTGGACCAACTTTGGGTACACCCCTTTAACAGTTCGAGTAGGGAAACGGACAAGGTTGGTAGCCAACCCTTAGCATTTCAGGAGAGAGCTAGGGATGAGTCTATTCTATATGCTTACCCATCAAGGATTGGATGGTGTATATCCAATGAAGTGGTTGAGGCATAGAATAAGATGCTAGGATGAAGCCTATAATGGGAGAATGCTGGTATAATGCCAAGACGGTGTGTTCTTGGGTTGTATCTTCATTCTTTGGGTAATGTTCACATGCGGTGAAGAGCCAAGTATGTTTCTTTCACCTTATCCATGCTTAAGTATTCATCATTAGTATTTAGGTATAATGCTACTTGTGCAAGCCTATTTACAGACCATTAACCTTAATAATTTATCCATGCATTGTATGCTTGTGTGTGTTAATTTCTCACTGACCGTGTGGTTTTGCTCACCCTTATATGTATAATTTTTTTAGATTGTTTTGCAGATAATTTAACTGATAATGATATGTTTGAAGATGAAGAACATGAAGATGATTCGCATGAATCTTCATGTAAGTATAATGATTGTCTTTATGGTTAAAAGACAATGTTTCTAAAGAAGAGAAGGTGTCTCTATCTGGGAGACAAGACTTTATTAGGATTTTACTTAGGAATCTAGTTTTGTTATTTACTTTGTTTTCAGGTATTGTTTGACCCATGAGGTTTTTAGTTAAGTATTCAGTACTTGGTATTACTTTATTTTATGTCTTGGTTTGAAGACAGATTAACCTTTACTATAATTATTTAATACAATTAGATTTGGTTTATGGTTTCTAGTTATTGATTTTTCATTATTACTTGATTTGCACTCTGTGATTCCTATAATCTATGTTGTGATTAATGGAAGAGATGTGATATGTTGTGACTGTGAATGGATTCTGATGTGGTATTACTTACACTGAGAGGAAACCATGGTCATACCAAAATACCAAGGTTTTAGGGTGTGACACCATCACCTTCGATGTGATGTGGGACCCACCTCCATAGTGTAAGACTCATTGGATATGAATGGTGATGGAATCCAATAGAGAATACTTGTACATGCAAATGATCTAAACTCAAAAATACAGGCATTGCCATAGCACGACCTCCCATGTCATCACTTGTTCTAGCTTCTACATTCAATGAGTGGTTTTGAAGTCCCTGATCCATAGTATTCGAAAGTGGATAGAGTCATATTAAATTGCACATAGAATGAGATTAACCATCTGATGGCTCGGGACACTTCCGTTCCCACCATGTTCTTGAATAAAAATGTCCTTTTCTTCAAGCACTGTTGGACACATGGTGGGAACTGAAGTTTCCCAAGCCATCAGATGGTTCTTTTCCAATGCATTGTTTTAGTTTGTAACCCGGCGGTACGCGAGCGCAACAACTGAGGGGTCATACCAAAATCCATTAATGCAACTTTCATTCCTCATCCCAAAGTTTAATTCTGATGATAGTTTCTTAGTTTATAGGCCTATTGCCTAATGCAACTTGTCATACAAAATCATATCCAAGATTAAGGCAAATAGGCTTCAGAAAGTGGTGGGTTCTGTGGTCTCTCAAGTGCAACCTACTTTCATTAAAGGCAAAATTTTTTTTGACAACAACATGGTCTGCTTGGATATTGTAAAAAGATTTGATCAAAAGAACGGCTTCACAACTATAGCCATCAAAGTGAACCTACAAAAAGCTTATGACTCCTTAGACAGAGAGTTCCTCTTAGAAGTTCTTTAAAGGATGGGTTTCCCAAGGAAGTTTGTGGAATGGGTTAAAGCTTGCATTAACTCAGCTATGATCTCCATTCTTATCAATGGCAACCCAGCTGGGTACTTTGGAGGGAGATAGGGAATAAGGCAAGGAGACCCACTTTCACTGTTTCTTTTCATGATTGCCATGGAAGCATTTACAGTGATGATGGATTCGGTAGCTAGATCTAGAGATATCAATCTAATTCAGGTCTGTAAACCAATGAAGCTTTCTTACCTTATTTTTGCAGATGATCTTATGCTTTTTGCAAAAGCTGAGAGAAGGTTTGTTAAAAATTGCCTAGATATTCTTGATAAGTTTGTAGGAATATGAAATTCGAAAATAAACAAGCACAGATCAAATCTTTTGCTTTGAGTGGTGGATCAGAATCTGACAAATAATTTGATTCAGTACTCGGGTCTAGCAAAAGCCTCCCTTCCTATTGTCTATCTTGGTCTCCCATTATGTTTTGGAAGTTTTAAAGCCTCTCACTACAGTCATATCTTACTTAAAATCAGTAGAAAGTTAAAAGGATGGAAGTCAAGGTTCCTGTCTCAAGCAGGTCAGCATCAACTTATCAAATCTATTTTGCAAGGGAACTATTTCTATTGGACAGGTGTGTTTGAGCTTCCGAAAAGTGTGGTTAGAAAAATTGAGTCTGTGTTTGCCAACTTCTTCTGGATAGGTCCCTTTTTTGAGAGGAAAATTCATTATATTTCATGAGACAGGATTTGAAAGCAAAAAAAGGAAGGAGGGCTTGGTATAAAGCATATGGGAGATATGAACATGGCAGGCATCCTTAATCAGATGTGGAATGTGGTGATTAAAAAGAAGAGCCTTTGGGTAGATTCGGTGAGAAGTAGATACCTCAAAAGAGACTTCATTTGGACTGTTAAATGCATTTCTAGGAGGTCTTGGGTATGGAGAAAGATGCTAAAGCACAAACATCATATTCAACCCAGAGTGTCTCACTCTATTGGCAATGGAAGAAATACAAAGTTGTGGCTTGACCCATGGCACCTTAATGGTACCCTTTTGGATATAGCAAGCACCATAAGGACTAATATCAGTAACATTTATCATTCAGTTTAGAGACTATTAGAGAATAGCACATGGAATTAGGGTTCCTCGAACAATGTAATATCTTACACCGGTATGCTTTTGACCAGATGGGTCTTCACCATCAGTGGTACAACATCCACCAAGTGGAAAAAAGGCAGGGGAATGCGGAAGATATGATTAAATGGGAAGGTAAAGATATCACAAATTGCAACTCTAAAGCTATATGGAACTTTGTTAAATCCCATGTCCAGGAACTTAGATGGGTCAAAGCAATCTAGTTCTAAGGGAATATCCTACCTTGGACCAATTGGAGAAGAGGATAGTCATGATAAATAGTCGATGTGTATTGTGTTGGGTTGGAATGGAAGAAAGAGATCATATCTTTTTCTCATGTCCCTATAGTAATTGGATATGGAAAAGGATTGGGAAAATGTGCTCTCCAATGATTGTTAGAGAGCACCTAGGTGTGAAGGAGGAGGCCATTTGGATCTCAAGTTCTTTTGAGGACTGCGGGAACATTGATAAAAATTGTGAAAACAACATATTGTGGTCCGATTACTCATATTTGGAGAAAAAGGAATGCAAGGAAGTTTAGGAACAATGCAAGGCCTAGAGAAACTGTTGCAAGAGGTATCATTAAGGATGTTTTGGGAAAGGGGATTACTTGGAATTTTCCATCAATCCTCTCCCCCAAATGTCAATACATTGTTAACCACTAGGGCATTAAGTACACTTAGTTGGTAGTGTCTTGTTGGGGTGGGGTTTGGTGTTTGTTTGTGTGGGGTTTATAGCTCTAAGGTGAGTCTCCTCTTAATGGGTTGTTGGTTGTAATGGTGTTCTCCCCCCCCCATTCTCTCATTTTTTTTTCTCTCCTTTGTAATAAAATGATATATGGATAGTCAGAATCTGCCCTGCTAATCTATTGTGCCATGCGAATGAAGAAGCGTAAACCTACTGAAAACTGATTTTCCTCAACGTTCCCATGCAATAATGTAGGAACTAATTTATAAGTTTCAAATTCAAAAAGCATATGAATTATTTGTTTTATCACAACTCTTATCAACCCTTACTCTCTCTTTCCAAATGAGATGTTTGTTTTATCACAACTCTATCAAGCTATATGCTCTCCTTCTTTTACGTGATCTTCATATTTTCAAACATGTTTGAATATTTGTTGTCATGAGTCGACGAGATCCTTTAGTTACACGATCTTTATAATTTTAAATACTTTTGAAATCTTGTTATGTGAAGTGGCCAATAAACTTGGGATAATTTTATTATAGTTTACATCGTATAATCCACTGTTTCTTTTCAATTTATTTAACTCTATCTGGTACTTTTGAATTTCCTCCCTCCGTCCCTTATTAAACATCAGAAGAAGCAGTCAACACCATCTCATGTCCTTCCTCTATTTAAATCTCCTTTATCATAGTAGATTATGACTCAACCTCAGTTCCAACCCACTCACTGATACTCTATTTTCCCTTATTTTCTCCATGCAAATAACCATGTATGGTCTTGTCGAGATGTGGATGAAAGAGCTCCCAAAGTTGTTTGAGAAGGGTCAGATTCTCAAGTCCAGCAGTTCTGAACCAAATGCCTTAAAGTCAAGCATTGTGGTTTGATTAAATAGGCTTCACCCAAACCCATCTTTCCCACTTCTATTGGAACCATGCTACTAAACTCAATTTGTCACTTGTCAACGACTCAAAAACTTCTATCTCTATACTCCTTGATTGCTTCAGCCCTTGAAGATGATGAAAGCACAAAAACAGATAAAAATTGTTTACTAGACTTCAATTCAATGGGAACCAATGTCAATCAGTGGAGGGGGCTGTCTAACTTTTGTATATAAGTTGTCATCAACTTATTTTCTTGTCTTGTTTGACTCGGAACCTTTGTGGTTTGTTGTCGCACTGAATGGGTTGGTCTTGAGCTCGCTGAAATATCTGCATAGGAAAGGGAAAAGGACATTGTAAAATGCTCGGGCTTGGTAGCCCCAAACCACTCTGATGCCTAAATCAGATCAGTGAAACAAGCAGTACGGAATAGTCACGGAGTTGGCTATTTTTTTTGCAAAGAAGGGATTCATGTAGTTTCCTTAGCTCAAGTTTGGGTGAGAGTTGAGAATGAGTCTCCAAGTCTTCAAAGATCCAAAAGAATCCCACATTCTCCTTCCTTTCTTATATTTATAGCCAGAGGCTATGTCTGGAGGTGACTGGCCACGTGTTCAGATTGCTAGACACCTGTCTCGGTCAGTATGGCTTGCACGTTTAGCTTGGCTGGAGTGGTGGTTGGTGAGCATTTGTCGAGGTGGTAGGCATGGGCTGCCACTCTGACGGTATGTCTTGATCCTGTGCTTAACATGAGAGAATGATTTCTCTCCAATCAGGTTGACTGGTGGACGTAATGCCTATTAAATGTTCATGGTGCGCATTTAATGCTCGTGGTTCGCATTTAATGCACATGACCAACGTGTGCGTCTCTCTGTTACTCCCATAATGAGGTGTCTATTGATAATTTCACATGTTCTTTCAAACACGCCACATGTCCCATTTGGTACTGATCAGTACGTCGAGGTGTGTCCCAGAAGGTATTAATCAGAAGCATCCAAGGTGTGGCAACTACGCTAAAGTATTGGGTGTCAATGAAACTTCAGTGACCAACTTCGGGGATAAATCTTTTTCTTGAGGTTGGGCTTGGATTCGTTGATGTCTGAGGGATAGGATCTTGCATCCGATGCATGCCTCGAAAAAGGAATTAGAGGATCACCTTCAAATATATGTCTCGGACATCCTGGTCAAAGGTGGTTTTAAGGTGCACACATGTCGTAAAGTCATTGGTGGGGTATAACCCCCATATCAAATGTCCCTTGCTCGTGTAGGCTTGCAAAGGCTGGAAGATAAATACCATTCGACCCAAATACAAGGAAGCCACACTTTTCTTTTGTCCGAGGTTGGGACAAGTTATTCGTTCATTTTCCACACTGTGTATTTATTGTCGAGCTTGAACTCCGCATACGTTGAGCTTTGAAAAGCTCATAATGATTTGGTAGATCTCGTCCATCACTTCACGTTTCTGAGAGTGACGCCATATTGGGATGCCGCATTAAATGTGGGAGATCCCAAACCAGTGGGGGTCTGACACCTATCCCCACGACGGTTTCTCCATCTTTGCCACTTCAAAAATCAGCCTTGTAGGCCACCATAAGTCATAATGACTTAGGCTTGGTGTCAGGTTCAGATTCAAACCAATTTTTTCAATTTTTAGCTTCAGAATTGAGGGTTATATAAACTCCAAATCTCAGCTTCTTCTTTTTCCTTGCTTGTCTTCTTTGCGGTGTGTCTACAAGATCGAGTTTCTCTACTTCTTCTTCAACCTCTTCACTTTCTTTTTCAAGTAATTTCTTCAATATGACTAGGGTAAGAAGTTTAACTGTAGGGGTGAGTCTAGTAATCATGGGAACCTTCCCATTAACTTGGTTGCTGCTGCAAGCAATGGCCAGACTTTTATAAACCTTTTGCCTTTATTGAGTTAGCCACTGCCAGAGGTGGTGGCCAAGTTTCAACTTCTACTCCCACCCATCGCCGTGGTGCCCCTACTCCACGCAGATGTTGAACTCCTCCCTTGATGGTTTTTAAATGGGAAAGGGACATGAGGATGACATCTATAGAGCCAAACATGATAGGACAAGGGAGGCTGATATTAGATGAGCCAAGGGTAGGGGAGTATCTCCTGAGGCTCTGATGATGTCGCACTTCGCAGCTATTAAATATGAAAGTAGGCTGACCCCGGGGGATTTAGAGACTTTTAGGCAGGCATATAGAATAAACATACCTTTGCCTTCTTGTTGGCCTAGATAGGTGACAGGCTGTGTACACCTCGCCACTAGGTCATGGCTATGTACTAGGATATGTTCCAGTTTAGCTTAAATTTCGAGGACGAAATTCTTTTAAGGGGGTGGAGTTGTAAGACCCATGCCCAAATCCCATTATAAACATTCATTTTGGAAATATTTTGGGTCTTCCTACATACGAACCTATCATATAGACACATCCACATATGAAAGGATAATTAAGAGGTGACACAAAACACAATCATGAACCTCTCGTGTCACTTAAGGGTACAAAAATGCCCTAGAAGAAGTCTTGGACCCAGCCCATACGAACCTCAAAAGTCTAACACTCATGAACCTAAACTGGCAGACCAAAATGAGGTCTGGCACCATGCAGAGGAGGTGCAGTCAATTACTAAACGCACATGTCCAATTGCACCCCCTGTGTGTAGAACTGGTTTGAGACAGATTGAGAATGGGACTCACTATTCAAAAATCGGTTCTCTCCCTCCATGGCCAACAAAGATTGACTCATTCATGGTAAGCCATCCATGACTGAGTCTAAAATGGAAAGAGAGGAAAGAGAATCATCTCTATTCCAATTTACTGAGCAGGCTTATCGATTTTGTGTAAAGGGTAATTTCTAATCTCAATTCTCCCATTCACTCTATCAAACCAAAAGAAAAGAGATTGAGAGAGAACTCTGACGCATGACCAGAGAGGAAAGACAAAGAGAAAAAATAAGAGAAAGAAGAAAGGAGAAGAAGAAAAGTAGAAGAGAGAAGCTCATCGCTCCTAATACCACCCAGTAGGAAGAAGAAGAGAGACAAAGAAAAGAGAAAGCAGAGGGAGGAAGCCCGTACCTCTGGACCGATACTCCATTGTTGAGGATTCGATAGAGAACTAAATATTTGTAAGTATACCCTCAACTAGACACTTTAATCTTTTAATGTAAGATAATGGAATATAAGGTAATGGCTTAAGTAATTATTTTAGAATAAATATGGATTAAAGGGAGTAAGGATCCATATTGGTTAAAAGATGTTGTATGATCAAACCATTATTCACGATGGAGCCATGAGCGTAAACCACTGTTCACTGATCCAAATAGTGGTTGATGGTAAACATGGCGTAACTATAAGTTCAGAATGAATAATTGGAAATTGTAAACAAAGGATCCATGCATGTTGGTAAGACTTTAGGAGACTCAAGACCATGATTCAATAGCGGATCCAAAGAATGGAAATCGGATCTAAAGGAATTAAAATCAGATCTGAGATCTCAACAGTTTGTTGAACCAAAGCCGATCAAAGCCGTATCCGTAACTGTAAATAGAGATTATGTTTCAAACCTAAACTCGGTATGTAGATCTAGAAAATTATGAGAAATCACATCAAAGGAATTTTGAAACCATATGGCCATGATCTAACATGCGATCGATGAGCCTCACTGCTTGGCTATCATGATGTGTAGTCGTACACTTGCCGCATGTCATTTTGACGCTAGATACTGATCAAACTTGGTCAGTGACTCCTTGTTAATTAGTTAGAATTTATTGAGGGATTGGAACCCCAAAATTTTTATGTCTTGATGCGAAAACCATCATGCATCATGTATACCTGAAATAAATGATGGTTTACATTGAATAAATTAATTACGGACTATTGGTGCATGTTAAGACCTGAAACCAAACCCTATAGATGATAGGTAAAGTTTCTGAGGTGTTGACACTATCATGCAACCATGGTTCGACGTGCAATCGACCACATGCCATACACCTGGTGGCCAATGATCGTGTGATCAATCACGTACTGCATGAGGTTTTTACCTCTGTTGATGACCATCTTTGGTGGGTGACTCTACAAGACTTCTATGAGCTTTCCTGTAGGTTTAGATTTCCAAATTCTAATGCTCATAGGTGTTATGTAGTATGTTTCAACCAGTTACACCATAATGTAATTTACTATTTATTATTTCAATTGGCAAGTAACCTTAGACATCATATAAGGAACCTTAGGGATGAGAAACCAGACCTTGTATGATGCTAAAACCCCTAGATTCGTAATAAGAAGTCCTTAGTATTAAGCTTTTAGAAGGAAATCCTTGTTAGCAAGTGTGTCGCCTTATGAAGGATTGATGCTGATAGCACTTGACTCCTATGGACAGCAGGCTTTCTACAGAGTCAATAACAGTAAGGAATGAATTTTATATGAACCCTAGATGCTTTCGCATGATAAGCAAATAGTAAATGGAAGGCCTAGACCATCAAATAAACTACTAAGCTATGAACACCAGAATAATGAACCTAAAGAGAAGTCTAACCAATTCTATTGAATAACTTATTAACAAATATTATTGTTTATGATTTTGAATCCTTAGCTACGAGAATTTTGGTAGACAACTACTAGGATAGCTTCTTGAGGACTCACCCTCTAGTTTATGGTAAGGGAATTAAACCTTTATTCGATAGATTAGTTCATTAGAATTATGTTGAGTGATGCTATGAGATTGATAACATACCTATGTGTGTGATAACATGCCATCTAATAAACTATATTGTTCTCTCATGCATATGCATTCTCTTGTATGTGATCAGTGAAACTCGTAGTGGTTTGGAAGTGGGGTAGAATGGGACACCTCGTGACCTCTCCATGAAAGGTAGAGCTTGTCTTGTTAATTCATGATGTCTGGTTAAGTCGGTAAGGAGGTGGGTAGAATGGGACGCTTGCACCACTTCTTACTAGTGCTACTTTGAATTGAGACCATGTGTAACCTAACCAAGTCACGATGTCCTAAGTGGAGTCCGAACAGGATCGAAAGCTTGGCAAAGTTATGATCGAGTAATATGACTAAATAGGTGGATATGGTTAGTTGAACACGATTATCCTGATAGCTGTGCCCCTAGCCATTAGGGGGATTATGTAATGGCATGGGTGTAGTAAAAGGTAGTATGAACATAGCTGTGATGCTCCTCATACTCAAAGTAGTGTGGATGGGTGGATGAATCATCTTGTGGGATTATCATCTCCTCAAGTTCCATGAGGTGGACTTGAGATGAGTTGTGGATAGGCGACCGGCACAATATGGACCTGTACTTCAATGACGTACCCATACTTGGGGGTGGTACAGTACTCTAAGTGAGGTGTTATCATCTGATGGGGAATGTCCCATGTAGACTGGAGACTCCTTGTGTAGGTTATCTTGAGCTGGCATTTACAGCTATATACATGACCATAGTTTATAGTTGTATGCATATTGTATGTTGCACATTTAGTTTTCTAACTAAGCTTGTTGGTTGAGCTTACCCTATACATACAAACTCTTTTAGATATTAAAGATACTTTTCGTGACTCTTTTGGGTGTAGTTCATCCGGTTTGGAGGATGAAGACTCTGAGCTTAAGGTGGATGCTATCTGATTCTTGAAGCATTTCATAGAGCTATGCATGGGCTTAGGCTGTGCCTATTTTTTCTTCTTTTACTTGGGACTATTCTATTTATTTTGAGTTTATATAGCAAATAAACTATGAACAATACTATTGGTTTAGATATAATTTAATTTAAATTATTTATTTTGGATTAATTGTTTTTGAATATTAGAACAATGAACTATGCTTTTGAATACTTTGGACTTAAATATCATAATTTATCTAGTAATTGGTCAGCATTCATTTAGTGGTTTTAAATTTGTAAGTCTTCCGCTAACTTACTTTTTATCAGTTTGGTGAATTTATGGTTTTAAAATAAGATGGTAAATTTACTCTGATATTCGTTAAGTTCGGTTTGACTTGTGGAATACCATGAATGTGTGATCCTAGAAGGGGATTTTTTGTGCCCGGATAGGATGGACAGATCCCCTTGCATTCCATAGTATTGATACGTCAAGAATGGGGTGTGATACACTATATTAGGGCTAAAAAGTTATGCTTTCTTTGATTGTTTGAGACCGTGAATAACAGTCGAACAAATTACAAGTATAATTATTTAAATACAAATTAGAGCTTAATTTACTTAGTATGTTAGGAGCAGGGTGCCTTTGTTAAAGGTAGGCTCATTCACAATAATATTGGCCTAGCCTTAGAGTTGATTACCATTATGAAAAAAAGATCCAAGCATGGTGCTATGGCTTTAAAGCTTGATATTCAGAAGGCTTTTGACACATTAAAATGGCCTTTTCTTATGAAAGCCTTGGAAAAATTTGGTTTCTCTAATATTTTTGTTGAAAGGTTGATGGTTCTTCTAAAATCCACCAGGCTTTCTATTATTTTAAATAGGGGGCCTATTAGTTACTTTGGTGTCTCCAGAGGTTTACGTCAAGGTGATCCTATTTCTCCTCTGTTGTTTATCTTGGCTGAGGAAGTACTATGCATAAATATTAAGAAAATGGCTACTTTGGATGAAATGTGTCCTCTCTACTGCGGGCATGTAAAGAATCCTTCTTTGCTTTTATTTGTTGATGATATTTTCATTTACCTTAAGGCTAAGCTCAAGGGAGTAAGGTTATTGAAGAAAATGCTTAATTGTTATGCCCTAGGTTCTGGTCAAGGAATCAATGAAAATAAGAGTATGTGTTTTTTCAATGGTGTCTTTGGTCAGGAAAAGGAAGATTAAGAGAAGCCTAGGTTTTACTAAGGAAAGATTTCCTACTAAATACCTTAGGGTAAGTCTACTTTTAGGGAAAGTTAAATCTAGCTTCTTTATGCCTCTGCTGCATAAATTCAACAAGAAGTTTTCAGCATGGAATGGGCATTTACTTTCTTTAGCTGGAAGAGTTTAGATGGTAAAGTTTGTGTTATCTAGTTCTTTTGTTCATTCGTTCTCCATTTACAAGTAGTCATTGTCTGTTCTTAAGTAAGTAGAGCAATGGATGAGGAACTTCTTATGGATTGGTGATTTAAACCATAGAAAGCATGCGGTTGTGAACTGAAATTTGGTGTGTAAACCAAAAAAAGGAAGGAGGTTTGGGTATTCACAGGTTATGTGAGGTAAATGAGGCATTATTATCTAAGATGGCATGGAATATCAAAGCTACTGATTCTTTGTATTTTACATTTATGAGAGAACGATATTTTTATCAAAATGGTGCACAAAGAAGTTTATCAGATTCCTCACCAGTATGGAGAAGCATATTGAAAATCTGTGATTGGACTACAAAGCATTGTCATTGGATAATAGGTGATGGGACATGTGATAATTTGTGGATTGACTATTGGTTAGGATCGTCTTCTGTGATTGACCTCATTAGAGAGCATGCTGTTTTGGACTTTCAACTTTACACATTAAATGGTAAAGTTTTAACTTTTATTTATTAAGGAGGATGGGATTTTCCTAAGGTATCCTCTTCAGTCTTGAATGTAATTTTTTATAAGGAAAAAAATATCCAATTAGTACAATCAATAAATGATAAAATGGTGAGGACTCTAGCTACTAATGGGGTTTTTACTGTAAGATTTACACTCTACTAATCCAGTCTAACAATGTCGTGTTAGGTCTTTCCATCATTATTGGATCGAGTGGACCAATTGTGTGAAGAAAGACCATGAGACCATGTAAGTGAATCGACTCAAAAACACTTAAAATTAAGTGTATGGTAGACTACTACCTGAGTAGGTATGGTCGACCATACGATGAGGAATGAAGACCACTGATAATTAAACATACGGTTGATATTTTTAAATGTATGGTCGACGGAATTTGTGACCGTACGTCCGACCGTATACTTCCAAATTAGACTTTGGAGTCTGGAAACTTTCCAAATAAAAGGGGGATCTCTTTCATATTGTTGGAGAGCTCTATATTGAGAGTTTCTCTCTATATAAAGGATGTCTCTCAACTCTTATTCACTCTTTTGGAACATTATCAAACCCTAGACCTAAGGGAGGAAGAGGAAGGAAGAGAAGAAGAAGAGGAAAAGGAAAAGAAGACTAAGAGGAAGGTTTTGCAAAAAAGGTTTTAGCTCTCCAATGTAAGCCAATGTATGAAACTTAACTTTAAAGATGTAAATCCTATTGAATAAGGTTTCTATTGTGGATTGGGGATGTCAAACTATGATGATCCATGTGATTCTTGAGTAAATCTCAAAGATAACCATGAGGGATGGGTTTAGGGATAATGGTTAATGAGAAACTGTAAATAATGGCCATAGAATAACCTTAGGATGAACCCAATTAATAAGCTGAGAAATCGACATAGAAAGAACTCAGATTGAAAGTATTATTAACCAAAAATCATATGGTTACAGCTATGGTAGACCATAGGGTGACCAGAGAGTCGACTACAACCATTCGAAAAGAATTCAGAAAACGTATGGTTACAGGTGTGGTCGCATATAGTGCGACCGTAGGGGATCGATCGTACATGGTTTGGTCGACACAGGCATGTGACCGTTAGACCAATCAGTCACCTATCAATGGTCAAATTCGATTTTTGATTATTGTAACATATTGCACGTAAATCCTAATTTAAATTCATATAACTCCTAGGTTGCTAAATTGATTCAAAGAGAATTACAAGGCTTGGAAGGAGATCAAATATCATTAAAAGGTGAAGAAACAAAACTTAAACTAATTGGATAATAACAAACTATTTTGCTTTATTTGTCCAATGCAATGACTGATGCTATGTTTGTATGCTTGTAATATTCATCTCACATGTCATCCAATATTACTGTTATATTCTGCTCATGCATATTTAGTTCTGTCATTTATAACACGATGACGATGATGCTAGGAATAGACATGTGGTTGTATGTGTATGGTCAATGTGTTGGATGAGAGTGAAGCATCAGGGGGAGGATATGGCACTATGGTTCAGTCTGGTCACCAGACTCTAGCTCTATCTCTACTTAAGTATTGCCTACTAACATTGTCGTATCGCCATTACCTTAGCAGAACTATTATGTCGTAGGGCATCAGGGGAGGTGGTCTCAGACTGTATGTCTCTGACTCTATTGAGGGGCCTTAGTTCTATCTCTATGGAAGTATTGAGGGATGCTGGGGTGAGGCCTTGGATACATTTGGATGACATTAGGATTGGTTAGTTGCGAGCCTAGTTTTTAAGCCCTCGTCAATAGGGGCTTACGTGTTGGTATGGGTAGGACATCAGGGGAAGTGTTGGCGGTGTGTGATCCAAACACTTTAGCTCTATCTCTATTTCATGCTGGGTGCATATGGGATGGCAATGGTGTATGATCCATTGGGCAGATTCATACACTCGTGTATAGAGCTGTGGTGGCCGTTAATCCTTTCTATTCCACATTGCAAACTTAAAAACCAGACCAAAGATATGAATTGAATGCATGCATATGTTTGCGCATTGTTTTGTTTGCTCACTGAGCCATGATGTGTTCTCACCCTCCAGATGTCAAATATTTTTAATTGATGATGCAGGTCCTACTGTAGAAGACTACATGAATGCACCGTCGTATAGACACATGATGACTATGGACGTAGAAGCTATGGAAGATGGGCATGATCCGTCATGCTAGTGTAACCAATGTGTTTTTGAGTAGTTTAGTTACGTTTAAGTACTGGAACATGTAATGGATTATTTAATTTATGTCTTGAGTTATATGGAGATAACTGGATTAACTATTTAATATATCACTCTTAAACCTCAGTTCATTAATTATAAAGACTTTCGCTTACTTATTTATTATCTCTGATTATTACTATGGAATGTGTTTGGTTTGATCTGGTGGGTAGAGCCTATATGAGATCCTGGTTGAACTGTTGGTTTATGGATGGTTCATCACACCACTGGTTAGTCTAAAATTGGGGTGTGACAGCCTGGCATCAGAGCTCTTAGGTTCTCCCATTGACCTTACTACTTCCACGCGAGTCATGAACTGAGTTAGGAAAACTAAAACCTATAATAAGAATACACCATAAGCATCTTAATGTTTGAAACATAAACTAAGAAAGTGAATAATGCACATATGTAAATGAGAAACCAACTATATATATATATATATATATATGCCAAAATAAAAGTAAGAAAAATGTATATCCGAACCAGAGTACGGTCCACAATCTGAATAGTTACTCTATAGTATAAATGAGAGAAAACTAATAAAATGGAAATCATGGAGCTAGGGGCGCTGGAAGAGGAAGTGCCTCTCGGTCTCGATCATGTTCCTCAGCGTATACCCTCGTGAGCCAGACTACCTGTGCTTGGGTCACCCAGAGACTCTAGGCAAGACTCACCATCCACCCATTAGTCGCACGCTGAGCATCACGAATCTTACGTAGTAGCACCATCATATCATCTGGTGGAGGATGTGAATTACCAGCCGTGTGAGAAGTCTGAAAAGAGCCAGCTCCTGTAGATTATTGAGGTGATGGAGGAGGTATGGCATCCACATCCATGTACATCCAGTCATCATTACTCTCGTTTGCCACGCCGCTGCCGCCACGTCCTCTGCATCTGTTGTCGCCACCCAAGTAAGAGGACATCTCGTGGCATTTCTCTCATCATCACTAATCTGTATCTCTCTCATATCCATCCTGCATATCGCAGCCCAATCAAGGTCAGCTGAGAAGGTGTCTTCGTAGATCTTTTCATCCTCTAAGTTCACCTGTAGATGAGAGAGCAGAGTGGTGATCAACCATCCATGGGGCAGGTTACCTCTCAAATCAGGCATCGTGGCTCTATGCATAGTCCGGATGATAATATAAAGAAGACAGACATGCTACCTTGTGCAGATACAATATAGTAAGTACTGAATCAACTGGGAGACCATCTAATAATGTCCACCTTGAGGAATTAGATTATGTTGGATAATCTTACAGTATACTCGTGGCTCAGAATGCAGGTTTGCTGTCTTCATCTCCCAGCAGTCGTAACGAAGAATCTAACTGCATACCTCTGCATGCATAGTAGTAAGAACTTGGGTTCCTTAGGAACACAATAGACTAAGGGACCCACCCTTGAGATACCCAGAAGATACGCCAGTTGTTGGGTATTGAAAGAGATAGGAATTCCTTTCACCTAACTAGTGATCCGAAGCTCTATTTCACTGTAAATATCCTCTAGATCACCCTTAACTTATAGATTGCAGTAGAACTACTTTACTAAATAGGGATGGGTGCAACCCTCATATGAGATCATGGGAAACCAACCCATATCACCAAATGCCCTCTCCACGTCAAATAGGGCTAAGTGGGCTAAATTGACACACCGAACCCATCGACCTTTTTTGATGATACCATGGATACTGTACCTCTGCTTCAATGGATCTGAAGTGACGAGGGTCATGGACTCTGGGAGCCTTGGTCTGTGAGAAAAAAGAATAAAAAAAAAGTTAGAAAGTTAAAAATTTAAATATCTTAATGACGTAAAATGGAAAAATGTTTCACTTTTCACCCAAACACTTGGGCAGGAAGACTTACATGGGGTACAAACCATCCTGTAAGGTTTATTTAATCAAAAATTTCAACTAATTAGATTGAATTTGAAGAAAATTTGAAATTTGGGATTTTTTTTAAATTTTATGTCAAAATTGGGATTTTTAAATTTTTAACCACACTAACCAATGAAACTCTAATTTTCTTGAGGACTTTCATCCATTAGGTAGCCTATAACAATGACCACCAATAAAATCAAATGTTTACGGTCAATTAGACGTTAATTTAAAGAAAATACTATAAATGATGAAAACCTAAGTATGAAAGCTTAAAAAGGAAGAAAAGAGTAGAGAATTTATCTTGAAGAATAGAACAGAAGTTGTCAACCGATGGGGAAACCACTAAATTCGTGTGGTTGACACTGTAGCAACCCAGTGGTGGCAAGCTAAGTTGAGACTGTAGGAGAACAAGAGAGAATGAGAAGGAAAAGTCTCGAATTAGATATAAAAACCTGATTTTTTAATCGTATTATCACACAATTCGACCAAAACAGTCGACCATATGATCGACCGTACAATCGACTACATGGTCTCGGGATGTTGCCTGGGTTTGTATGGTAGAACCTATGATCGCATGTAATGTAACTTTATGATATCGACCATATGATTGACTATTGTCTATTTTGGCTCTGTTAGACCTAATGCCTCTTAATTTTTTTCTTTTTTCTCCTTCCATTGTGGGACTAACAAAATATTACCATCTTATCTTGTCTCACATGTGTAGCATTCCCAATAACATTTTACTCAAGAGTTTAAATGGCTGGACATAGATCAAGCAGTAGGAGATAGAATGCAAACCCACCTCCCCCAACTACGAAGGTCAATGTCAATGAAGGTCAAGAAGAACAAGAAGGAGAAGCTGGGAATCAAAATGTTATGTCTCAGGATGTTCACACCCAAGCCAACACAACTAACTTACCAGCACCACCAATAAATTTGGCCACTGTAGTGATAAATTTAGCACAATAGGTACAACAATTGCATCAGATGTAGACAAATATGCAAACTACCTTGGGGATTGCACCACAAGTTGCAAATACCACATCAACAACTCCACATAGCCGCGCTACACCTCCTGCACATGTTGTTAATAATTCATTGCACAACCCATCTGTAGAGAACAACACCATACCCATAGTGCAGCAAACTCCGACGATGCAAACCCCAATCCAGAATCTCGAAGCACAGCAATGGAAGAACAACTCAAGGAATTACCAGAATCAGCTACCTATATATGGCTACTATGCTCAAAATCAGCTTGACCACTCCAGGATAATCGAGCATTTCCTGAAGATAAAATCGAAGGAGTTTATCGAAAATCTGTTAAATCCATTGTGGCCAGCTCTCTGGATTAATGAAATGAAAGAAATTTCATGATGATGACTATTACAGAAGTGGAGAAAGTATTGTGTGCAACATTTATGCTGATAGGAGATGCACTGGTGGAAATCCATTCGAGGTTATCTGTTCACGAATTACAACCAGTTGACCTGGGCTAACTTAAAAGAAGCCTTCTTCGAGAAGTATTTTTCCAGGAGTTTCAGGGATCAGATGTAAAAAGAATTTTTGAGTCTATATCAAGGATAGATGACTGTCGACACTTATCAGCAGCATTATGAGGAACTGTTCTTCTTTGCTCTCGCTAGTATACATGAGGAAGATACTAAGACCCATAGGTTTGTCATGGGACTTTGGGGAAGTATCCGTGAGCATGTGTTGGGACTGAAAAAGAAGATATACAATGAAACTATGTAGATAACATGAATTTTGGAGTCTAATGAAAGAGAGAATTACTTTGCCCAAAATAGGGGTATCATGAGGCCTAATGGAAATTCATTTAATAGTGGGAATACAAGGTCCTTCAAGCCTTTCTGTACTCAAGGCTTCAATGCAGTAGCCAAGATTATCCCAATAGCCTAACCACAATAGAAGTAGGATAATACTGGAGTCAAATGCTTCACTCTAACCAAGTAGGGCATTATTCAAGAAATTGCCCTCCGCCAAGGAAGCAGCTACAACAAAGAAAGGTTTATGCAGTTACTTCTGAGGATCTTATCGCATCGCCTGATGTGGTCACTGGTATGATTCAACCTTATGTTTTGGAATACCTTATGTGAACTTGTAGATTAATTTAGGTAAAATCACAAGTATCATACCTATAGCAAACATACCAGTCAGAGTGCTTTTCGACTCTAGAGCCACACACTCATTTATATCTGTGTCTTTCGAAAAGAAACTAGATATACCCCTCAGACCTTTAGATTACGAGCTACTAGTACGATTACCTATGGGATTAGAAGCAGAATTAGACCAAGGTTATGGAACATGTCCAGTTCTCATAAATGGACGAAGCCTGGACGCCAACCTAGTGCAACTCAAGATGACAGACTTCGATGTTATCTTAGGGATGGACTGGATATCCTAGCATTCCATGAGTTTGCTTTGTGCTGAAAAGAATATCATTCAAAGACAAGGAAGGAGCAGAATTTAATTTTATGGGAACCAAACATTCCCTTAAACAAAAACTCATTATTTCTGCCTTAAAGGCTAGGAGATGCCTCGAGAAAGGAGGAGTTGGGTACTTAGTGTCCGTGGTTGACCTCACCAAGGAAGCACCACTAATGGAGTACATTGAAGTTGTGCATGAATTTTTAGATGTATTTCTTGAGAAATTACCAGGATTGTCACCCAATCGAGTGACAGAGTTAGTTATAGACCTTATACCCAGAGTTGTACCAATATCTAAGGCATCCTATGAAATGGCTCCAACTGAATTGAAAGAACTGAAGGTGTAACTATAGAAGTTGCTAGACAAGGGTTATATCTGACCTAGTATATTACCATGGGGAGTGCCAATGTTGTTCATGAAAAAAAAAGGACGGTAGCATTTGACTTTGTATAGATACTGGAAATTGAACAAGCTCACAATCAAGAATCAATATCCGTTGCCTCGGATCGATGACTTATTCGACCAGTTGCAAGGTACCAAAGTGTTCTCCAAGATTGATCTTCGGTCAGGATACCATCAGTTGAAGATCAAGGAAGGTGATATTCTGAAGATAGCATTCAGAACCCGATATGGACATTACAAATTTTTAGTTATGTCTTTTGGATTAACTAACGCACCTGTAACTTTTATGAAACTCATGATTTGGGTATTCCACGATATGAAAAATACATCGGTCGTTGTATTTATAGACGACATCCTAGTCTACTCCAAGGACAAATAGACTCATATAACAAATTTTAGAGCTGCTCTTCAATGACTAAGAAAAGAAAAACTTTATGTTAAATTTACTAAGTATGAGTTCTGACTAAATGAAGTCACTTTCTTAGGCCATGTTGTATCGGTTAAATGAATTAAAGTGGATCCTAGGAAGATTGAAGCAATTATAAAATATGAAGCACTTAAGAATGTTGTAGAAATTAAGAGTTTCTTGGGTTTAGCTGGGTATTATCGATAATTCATGGAAGATTACTCTAGAATCATCGTACCTCTCACCAGCCTGAGTAAGAAAGGAGAAAAGTTTATTTAGACTGACAAATGTGAAGAGTGTTTTCAAACATTGAAGGCAAGACAGATATCGGCTCCCATCTTTACTATTTTGGTCTTGGGACAGCCATTTACGTTGTACACTGATGTGTTTGGGTTTGGTGTGGGATGTGTTCCCAAGCAAGGAGAAAAAGAGATTTTATATGCTTCAAGATAATTAAAGGCACACGAGAAGAATTATCCTATTCATGACTTAGAGTTAGCAGCAGTGGTACATGCTGTTAAGATATGGAGACATTATTTGTATGGAGAAAAATTCCAGATCAAATTAGACCATAAGAGTCTCACTCATTTCTTCAATAAAAAAGAGTTGAACATGAGACAGAAAAATGGCAGGAGTTGCTAAAGGACTACGATTGCAATATCTAGTATCATCTAGGAAAGGCTAATGTAGTTGCTGATGCACTAAGAAGAAAAATGAGGACAAAATCTCATGAAGAAGCTAGCACAAATGCTGCAATATGCATCACAAGATGAGTATTGAATTGTAGCAATGAGCAGTTCATGATTGATAAATCGGGTGGATCAATCAATCTAAGGTTTATTCATCAATTTTTAAACATGTTTGCTACATTGAGGATTGTACCTAATCTAATAGACGAAGTAAAAATAGCTATCCAATTAGATCCCTATTTGAGGACAGCACAAGAAGACCTGAAAAAAGGTTGGACTACTCCTGATTTCACTCTGGACTTCGAAAAGGTACTAAGATACAAATAAAGATTGTGCATAGCTAAAAGTAATGTTTTAGACATCAGACACAGACTAATAAGGGAAGCTCATTCAACATCCTATTCTGTACATCCTAGGAGTACAAAGATGTATCATGATTTTAAGAAACTATATTGGTGAAGAGGAATGAAAGTAGACGTAGCTAGACATGTGTGTCAAAGCCTAAATTATCAGCGGGTAAAGGCAGAAAGACAAAGACCTGTAGACTTGTTACAACCACTACCTGAACTAGCTTGGAAATGGGATTTCATTACTATAAACTTCATCATAGAGTTACCATTGACTCCTAGAGTAGTTGACGTAGTCTGGGTGATTATAGATCATTTGACTATGACAGGTCATTTCATAACTATACGACCTCAGTATACTCTAGAGAGGCTAGCTAAGCTGTATGTGGATAATATTATCAGATTGCATGGTGTACTTAAAAGCATCATGTCTGACAGAGACCTACACTTTACCTCAAGGTTTTGGGAAGGATTATAGAAGGCTATGGGAACAACGCTAAAATTTAGTACTACATTTCACCCTCAGACCAATGGACAGTCGGAGCTCACAATTCAGATTTTAGAAGACATGCTTCGAGCTTGTGTAATTGATTTCAAATGATCATGGGATGAGAAGTTACCGTTAATCGAGTTCGCTGATAACAATAACTATCAAGCTATAATACAGATGTCGCCATATGAAGCACTGTATGGTAGGAAGTGTTGAACTCCTTTATTTTTTATTGAAGTTGAAAAATAGAGAATTATTGGACCAGAATTTATCGAAGAGACTTGTCGAGTAGTCAACATCATCAAGGAAAGGGTCTGAATAGCTTAGAACCGTTAGAAGCAGTATGCAGACAATCAACGTCGAGACCTTTAATTCAATGCTGGTGATAAGGTATTCTTAAAAATATCCCCTATGCACGGCTTAAAACAGGTCGGACATAAAGGGAAGCTATGTCCCATATATATTGGACATTATGAGATTATGACAAGGCGTGGAAAGGTAACGTATCAGCTAGCACTACCACCATCGATGTCTAGTGTACATGATGTATTTCATGTTTCACAACTGAAGAAGTACGTTAGGGATCCAACACATGTGCTAATGACGGATCCACCGGTTTTGACTGAAGATTTGACATTCAAAGTGGTACCTTTTGAAATCACTGGATGAAAGATTCAACGTCTATGAAATAGTGATATTTACTATGTTAATGTTACTTGGAGAAGCCAAGATGTGGAAGAAATGACATGGAAAGAATAGAATGCTATGCGAAAATAATATCCTTATCTATTTGACTTGGAAGGTATGTACAAATTTCGAGGATGAAATTTATGTAAGGGGGAGTTGTAAAACCGGCACTCTACTAAGCCGGTCTAACCGTGTTGTGCTAGGTCTTCCCATCATTGTTTGATCTAGTAGACCAACCGTGTGAAGAAAGACCATGAGACCAGGTAAGCGATCGAATAAAAAACAATTAAAATTAAGTATATGGTTGACAACCTGAGTAGGTATGGTCAACCATACGATGAGGAATGAACACCACTGATAATTAAATGTACGATCAATATTTTTAAACATATGATCGATGGATTTTGCGACCGTACGCTCCTAAGTCAAACTTCAAAGTTTGGAAACTTTCTAAATAAAAGGGGGATCTCTTTCCTATTGTTGGAGAGCCCCATATTGAGAGTTTCTCTCTATAAAAAAAGACGTTCCTCAACCCTTATTTATCTTTTGGAACATTATCAAACCCTAGACCTAAGGGACAAAGAGAAAGAAAGAGAAGGAGAAGAGGAGAAGGAGAAGAAGACTAAGTGGAAGGTTTTACAGAGAAGGTTTTAGCTTTCTATTGTAAGCCAAGGTATAAAACTTAACTCTGGAGACGTAAATCCTATTAAATAAGGTTTCTATTATGGATTAGGGATGTCAAACTATTATGATCCATGTGATCCTTGAGAAAATCTCAAGGATAACCATGAGGAATGGGTTTAGGGATAATGGTTAATGAGAAACTATAAATAATGGCCATAGAATAACATTAAGATGAACTGAAGTAATGAGCCAAGAAATTAACTCAGGAATAACTCGAATTAAAAGTATTATTGACCAGAAATCATATGGTCGCAGCTATGGTCGATCATAGGGTGACTAGAGAGTCGTCCACCACCATTGAGAAAGAATTCGAAAAATGTATGGTTGCAAGTATGGTCGCATATAGTGCAACTATAGGGGATCGATACAGGCATGTGACCACAGGACTAATCAGTCAACTATCAATGGTCAGATTTGATTTCCAACTACTGTAACATATTTCACGTAAATACTAACTTAAATTCATATAAATCCTAGGTTGCTACATTGATTCAAAGAGAATTACAAGGCTTGGAAGGAGATCGAATATCGTTAAAAGGTGGGGGAACAATACCTGAACTAATTGGATAATAACAAACTATTTTACTTTATTTTTCCAACGCAATGAATGGTGCTATATTTGTACGCTTGTAATGTTTATCTCACATGTCATCTAATATTATTGTTATATTCTGCTCATGCATATTTAGTTCTGTCTATTTATAACATGATGATGATGATGCTAGGAATAGACATGTGATTGTATGTGTGTGGTCATTGTATTTGATGCGAGTAACGCATCAGGGGGAGGACCTGGCATTGTAATTGAACCTGGTTATTGCACTTTAGCTCTATCTTTACTCAAGTCTTGCCCACTGACATCGTCGTATCGCCATTACCTTAGCAAAACTATTACGTCGTAGGGTATAAGGGAGGTGGTCTCGGATCGTATGGTCTCTGACTCTGTCGGGGGGCCTTAGCTCTATCTCTATAGATGTATTGAGGGATGCTGGGGTGAGGCCTTGTATACATTTGGATGGCATTAAGATTGGTTAGTTGTAAGCCCAGTTTGCAAGCCCTCGCCAATAGAGGTTTACGTATGTGTATGGGTAGGGCATCAGGGAAAGTGTTGGCAGTGTATGATCCAGACACTTTAGTTCTATCTCTATTCCATGGGTGCATACGGGATGGCAATGGTATTTGATTCATTAGGAGGATTCTCACACTAGTGTATGGAGGTGCGGTGGTTGCCAATCCTTTCTATAGCACATTACAAACTTAAAAACCAGACCAAAGATATGAATTGAATGCATGCATATGTTTACGTATTATTTTGTTTGCTCACTAAGCCATGATGTGTGCATACCCTCTCGACGTGGAATATTTTTAGTTGATGATGCAGGTCCTACTGTAGAAGACTACATAAATGCACCGTCGTATGGACCCATAACGGCTATGAACGTAGAAGCTATGGATGATGCGCATGATCTGTCATGCTAGTGCAACCAATGTGTTTTTGAGTAGTTTAGTTATGTTTGAGTTTAGTTATGTTTTAGTAATAGAACTTGTAATGGATTATTTACTTTATGTCTTGAGTTATTTAGAGATAACTGGATTAATTATTTAATATATCACTGTTAGACCTCAGTTCATTAATTATAAAGTCTTTCGCTTACTTATTTATTATCATTAATTATTACTGTAAAATGTGTTTGGTTTGATATGGTTGGTACGGCCTATACAAGATCCTGGTTGAACCGTTGGTTTATGGATTGTTCATCACACCACTATTTAGTTCAGAATTGGGGTGAGACATTTACTGTCTCTTCTGCATGTAATGCTCTAAGAAAGAAAGTAGATCAAAAAAGCTGGACTTCTACTGTCTGGAATAAAAGTATGCTAAATGAGTCATTATTTGGTTGGGGATGATGTATGAGTAGGCAGTCTACTGATGATGCTATTCGTCGAAGGTATGTATGCATTGTTTCAAGATGTTATATTTGTCATAAAGAGGAGGAGACTTTTAGCCATCTATTTTTTGAATGTGGATTTGTTCAAAAAGTATGGATTTCTATTTTAACACTTTCTAATTTCAATTGGGTTGGGCATTCATCATCAGATTCCCTTCTTCAATAGTGGAGATTTAAGAAACTAATTGCTCCTCTCAAGGAGTTATAACATTTGGAAGACGAGGAATTTATGCTGCTATGATGGGAAGATGGCGTGTTTAAATTGAGTCATGTATAAAATTGGGAAAGGGGTTCATTCCCTCACTTTAACTAAGCATTGTGTGGTAAGATCTTTGGTTGATTTGCATATTAAGCTACATTTTTCTCTCATTTCCATGTCTGCAAAGCCAGCTCGAATAATTCCAGTGTTATAGAAAAAGCCACCTGTAGGGTGGTGGAAATTAAACATTGATGGATGCTCCTCAGGCAATCCTGGCAATGTAGGTTTGGGAGGGGTGTTTCATGATTGTACTAGCAAAGTCATTCTTGCATTCTCTAAATTCATTGGGGAAGGAACTAATTATCAAGCAAAGTTTATGGCAGCAGTGAGAGGATTGAAGCTGGCTGTGCAAAATAGGTTTTACAGGTTATGGGTTGATAGTGACTCCACTTCTGTCATAGGATGTTTCATGGAAATGAAATCACATGGCATTGGAAGCAAGAATGGGAAGCAATCTGTTATAAATTCTCAGCCCTTAGAATAACTCATTGTTTCAGGAATCAAATGTAGTAGCAAATGGGCTTGCAAAATGGACAGCGACGAAGATGAATTCTTGCTCTTGGATTACCTGTCCAGACTTTGTTGCTAGTGATGTAATATGGATGCTTCTGAACGTTAACGTTTCAGATTTGTATCTACAACCTGATCAAAGTACATTAATATGATATTTTGTGAGACCACAAATGGATCCTACTGATGGCCATGCCGAAGGTGGGATAGACCATTTGGTGGTTTGTATTATCATTGTTTTTTTTATTTTCATTAATGCAATTTGCCTGACCCTTTAGCAAAAAAAAAAGTTACTCTATGTATGGTTATGGATGGAATGATGGTTGGTGTTGGTATCCTCTGAGTATTTATCTTGGTTGGACTGTAATTAGAATGATCAGTGGTTTAATCACCAGCGAAAATTTTACATATAATAAATTGGGGGTGTGACAACCCCTGTTGATGCTACAACTGACACGGCTTCTTTTCTGCCAGTGGCCCTTCCTCTTGCTGATGAATGTATCCCTCAGTCTCTCTTTGATCCGCAAGCTCAAGTGCCTACTGTCATAGTCCCGGCCACTGCTGCCCAAGCTTTTGATCCTCCTTCCTCTGTGCCTGGTGAAGAAAATCCCTAGGAATACCTGTGAAGAAGAAAACTCCTCATGCATGAAGAAAATTTTATCCTTTTTTGTTTTATGAAGGAACTCTTTTGTACTTTTCCCTCTTTTTTTATGAACACTATCTTGTACTATTTTTGTCTATGAGTCAAGGCATATTTTTCATAACAATCATTGTGGTGTGACCATGTGTTGAATTTTTTTGTCCTTGGAAAAGTTTAAAAATGACATAAATATACAACTCATTTTTCCTTTGGTATTTCTTTGGTTCTGAGGCTTTTGACCATGCATTGATCAAAATTGTTGAAGGCATATCCTTCCCATTATAGTTCTACTTCACCATGCCCATTCATCGATCCTTAGAGGGTAGGTACCCACCCTATGAGGTTTAATGCACAAGGGAACCATGGGCTGTAAAGTTAAACTTGCTTATCGAGGTGTTACCAACCTAGTTGATCCTCCGAGCCTTAGCAACATTATTAGTGCAAACATAGTTACCGAGGCTATGGTTTGCATCAAGGTGTCAACGGCAATGGTCAACCATATGCAATTCAGCTTCCTTGAACTAGTCTTGGATGCTGAAGTTATTGTCCACTTCGAGGCTTCACCAACAATGGTCGAACCGCCGAGCTTCAGCTTCCTTGATGTAGTCATGGATGTTGAAGTTAATGTCTGCATTATGGCTTTGCCGACAATGCTCAACCCTCCGAGCTTCAACTTCCTTGATGTAGTCTTGGATGCTGAAGTTATTATCTGCATTGAGGCTTTGCCAACGATGGTCAATGTTGGATATTCGCACATTTTTGGCACTGCCTACACTTTCTCATGTACTCCTCACATTGTTTCACAATGTTGGGAAAGTAATATCCTTGTCAAATAAGCTTCTGGGCAAGTGTTCGGCCTGCTTGTTGACTTTCACATAACCCCTCATGAACATCCTTAATTGTACTTGCGGCCTCGGATGGGTGCAGGCACCTCAAGAGAGGCAATGAGAATGCCTTCTTGTATAGTATGCCTTCATACACCATGTACCATTTGGACCTTGTCGGGGTTTTCCTAGTTTCTTTCCTATCATCAGGTAGTTTACCATCCTTTAAATATAAGATAATTGGATCCATCAAACAAGGCTCATCCACTATCATGTTGATGTGGATCTCGACGCCTACCTTGGGCATGATACTTGAGTGAGGGAGAGGGAGTCTGCTGATATACACCGAGTAGTTAAATTGAGAAAGGTTGGAGCTCAGCAACTTTGACAACATATTTGCCTCGGCGTTATCCTCTCTGTCAATGTTTTGGATATTGAACTTGCAGAACGCCAAGGTCAACTCTTTTACTTTTTCAAGGTAAGCTTACATCTTGGTTACCTTGGCCCCATAATCACCTATCACCTTTTTGACCTCAACTTGAGAGTAGCTATAGGCTGAAAGGTGTGTGACCATCAAACCCCTTGAAGCTGAAGTCCGATTATCAAAGCTTCGTACTCAATATCATTATTGGTGATTGGGAACCCAAAATTAACTGCACTCGTGATTTTGAATCCCTCAGGGCACGTCAAGAATACTCCTACCCCAGCTTGGTTTTCGCTCGAGACGTCCTCTTCAAACTGAGTCCTAGATGGAGGCGTAGGCTCAGGTGGAGGAGTTGGTCATTTAACCTTTATTGCAGTCTTGAGATCCTCTGGATCATCCTCTAAGGTACTCTCTATAAGAAAATATGCCAAAGCTTGAGCTTTTAGTACTATCTGAGGCATGAGCTGAAGGTCAAATTCTCCTAGTTCTATGGCAAGGTTATCAACCTTCTTGGAATGTCATTCTGAGCCACCACCTTCTTCTAAGGATTTATTGTAAGCACTATGATGGTGTAGGCCTAGAAGTATGGCCTCAGGTTACGGGCAGCCGTTACGAGGGCAAGTGCATGTGTAAGACCCAATCCAAAATCCTCATGATTTAGATATCTCGGTATCGGGTCTTACTGTGCCAACCCTTGGCACCTAGTCTTGTAATCTACCATATGATATGGGTCAGCCCCTTAGGTCATCTAGTGATACTAGATCATGTAGGAGGAGATACTTGAAGCCTAAGAAGCATTACCATCAAATTGGGCCCACGGAACTAAGCCCAAATGTATTTTAAGCTCAACTAGAGCCATAATTGGATAAACGATCTTCTATTTGACTTCCACCGGTTGAACAAGAGTAGCACACTCTTTCTCTCTACGGGTTACTATAAATAAGGAGGTCCTTCTCCTTATTCCTCTTTTTCGTTGGCTGCCTTTAGTGTGAGAGTATGTAAGGGGAGAAACATAGGGTGTGAAGCTTGAAGCTCAAGCTAGGGACTCAAGCTTAAGCATCATTTTTCCTTGAGGTAGGTCCCCATCCTTTCCTCTTATTTTCATTCTTGTGGGAGAATGCATGCTAGAGACCATGGTAGAACTCCACCATTGATGGCCTCATGAATGAAGACTGAAGCTTAACCTAGGAACCTAGATTCTTTCCCTCTCCATGAAATGGAGATGACAATGGGATCTAAATGACTCCCATTGTGTTCAGGATATGTGTTTGCACCACTTAGAGTCAAGGAAACCATGATGGGAAACCTTCCCCAAAGAAGGAAACCTTCTTTGGTTACCTTCTTTGGTTCATATTTGGCTTTGTGGGTCAGAATTAGAGAGACAAGAACTGGCGGACTGGTAGTGGCCCTAACACTGGTTGAGTTACAACTTGTCCTTCGCCAAGGCAAATACCTTGGCCCGTTAGACCAAGTAGTATTCAAAGCCACCGAATTGGAGCCACCTGATAGGAAGAAAGATCCACCAGGTACGTTACATCGGCTAAGTACATGGCATCGTTTCACCATGCATCCGTATAAGCTTATTTACAAGAGGAGGCATTGTCAGATGACCGAACATCCGACTTAGCCTCTGAATAACCTATTGGAACCCTCACTATTGCAAACAGTATGTGAACTGGATGACCGATCTGGAGATCAATCATTTGATTTATCTATTGGTTCAGTATACGTAAGAAATGACTAAGTGTTAACTGGCTTCATGTATCGGAGGAATGCCTAATAGGTTCTATTTACCGGTTTAGTCTATTTTGACTTATAATTCTAGGAATGATTAGAAAGACCTACTTTTTGGTTCCTGGCTTATTTAGGACCCGTGCATGGACTCTAAGACTTCTATGCTGATTTAAAAGATGTTCACAAACCTAATGAAGCTTATTTAAGTAAATTAGATAAAACACTGCGGGTAGTGGACGAGGCCTTCTGCCAGCTTCAAGGTTCAGGAGCAGCTTTGGTGTCAGCAAATGAGGGGTTGGGTCACATAAAGTTTGAGCATGTGCTTATTGTTTGTTCAATGCTGTTTTTCTTTTATAACATGCCATCCCATGAAATGTTTGTAAGTATTCATGCATTAGTATTATAATAATAACTATGTATGTTGATTATTGTATGATGGATGTGTGGCATGTGGGAGAACCATACAAGAGCCATACGGTTGGGTTTTGGTTGGTACCTTAGTAAAGACACGATGATCCATAGGAGTGGGGATCCAGGGTTCTCTATTGGGGTACACCCCATGTATGGTGTGGTTCATGTAACAGATGACTTCTGGAATTCACGTTGGGCTTGGTTGAACCTTAATGGAGACACTACGAACCATGGGAGTGGGGATTCGGAGATCTCTATTGGGGTGTAGTTTTGTTTTAGACTCTATATGATGGGCATGTGGAGTGTGGGAGCACAAAACATGTTCCACGTGGGCATGCTATGCTCTAGTAGACACGATCAATCTATGGGAGTGGAATGGGGATTCTTGCTGGAGTATAGTTTTATTCACTGCATACACATGCCATGATAAATCATTGATTGATATGGTTATGATTGTATTATGGAGTAGATGATCGTATGACGTATAGGAGTATGTTACATGGTCATATACCCGGTTACACCTTAGTGGGGGCACGGTCAGTTATTGAGAATGGACCGGGGATCTCTGTTGGGGTGTAACCCTTTATTTTTTATGTTATCATCTTCATGCATCAACTTGGTCAAGTGATTTATACTTTAGCGAGGGGAATTTAATCCAGGCGGTGGGCTACGAATGTAAGACCCGCATGCCACAAACCCGGCCTAACCTTACATTTCGTGTCGGGACCCGTCTACATATCATGGTCGAGCCAAGTGGACCAAGTGTGTAAAGAAACCCAAGACCCAATATGAAAATTTACCCAAAAATAGTCAAAATGAGGGTAGGGTCGCATGTTTTAATAGGCAGGTCCGACCCTCCCATCGACCCTCACCATCGACCCTCAACCATGGGTCGCAGGGTCTATGAGTTGTCCGACCCTCCCATCGACGCTCGACATTCGGGAAACACAGCACGAACTGAAAATTGAGAAACCTTCCTAATTTCGATTGGAACCTTTCCTAAACTCAATGGGACTTATTTTGGGAGGTTTTACTCTATAAACAGGACGTCCATAAGACTCTTTCACTCCTTTTACAACCCTAATTGGATTGAGAGAAAGAGAAGAGAAGGAAGAGAAGAAGAGAAGGAAAACTTGAAGAAAAGGCTAAGAACGAGGAGGAAATTCTGAGGAAACTCTGAATCTCAGCAAACCTAAGGTATGAATACATTCCCCATGATTTATTTAAGACTTTAGAATGGTTTATGAAGAGGGTATGACTTAGAAGAAACCCAAACCATCTACCCATGGTTAGGTTTTCATGGAAAACCATGGAGGAATTCATTGAAACCATGTAGGTGAATAAAGAATAGTTCTAAACCATAGAACATGTATAGAATGGATTGTGGAAGTAAGCCATAGGACCCAACCATGAAAGAGATAACAAAATTTGATATTTTCGACTCAAACCATGGAGGGTCGCACCTAGGGTCGATGGCAGATCCGACCCTAGCATCGACCCTCAGTGTTCGGGAAGTTCAGATTAGGGGGAGGGTCGCACCCAGGGTCGATCAGGACTCCAACCCTACCTCCGACCCTCAGTTTACAGAATGGTTTTTAAATTCAGAATTAATTCTAATTAAATTCTATCGACTTTGTTAGGTCTTCTAGCAATATAATAACATTATAAAGGTGATTCTAAAGCTTGGAAAAGTATCTATTAGCAAGCTAAGGTGAGGAAATAGAACTCTAAACTAATTGGTTAGTAACAAACTATTCTCTCTTTTCTTGAGTCCAATGCCATGCCTGATTCTATGCGAATATGTTTGTAATGTGCATACAACATGTCATCCAATATTTCTATTACTTGTTCATGCATATCTACTTTATTGTTTATAACATGATGATGATGATGATTATAGGAATAGGCATGTGATTGTATGTGTGTGGTTGGTGTACTTGATGCGAGCGAGTATCATGGGAGGTGTGATGAGAACGTCAATAAACGTTAACCTTTGGTGGGTCTCAGCACTTTAGCTCTATCTCTAACTCAAGTCTTGTGCATTAGCATCGTCGTATCGCCATTATCTTAGCAGAACTATTATGTCGTAGAGTATCAGGGGAGGAGGTCTCGGTCCTTGAGTCCTATACTCTACCGGGGGGCCTTAGCTCTATCTCTATGGATGTTCTGAGGGATGCTGGGGTGAAGCATTGGATACACTGTTTGGCATTCGGATTGGTTAGTTGCGAGCCCAGTTTACAGCCCTCGCCAACAGGGGCTTACGTGTTGGTATGGCACTATATAGCAATAAACGTTAACCTTTGTTATATAATGTTCATGATTGGGTGCATGTGAATCGACGATAAACGTGATCTTCGGGTGACGTCACACACTTGTGTATAGAGGCGGGGTCAATAAACGTTAACCTTTGACCACCTAAACCTTTCTATTGCATATTGCAAACTATAAACCAAACCAAAGATATGAATTGACTGCATGCATATGTATTGTTGCATTGTTTTGTTTACTCACTGAGCTCAAGTTGGAGTGCTGACCCTCGCGCCTTTAATTATTTTTAGTTTCTGATGTTGCAGGTACTATGATTGAAGATTTTGTCTACACGTCAACATATGAACGGGTGGAGGCTATGAATGAGCAAGCTGTGTAGAACGAACATGGTTCGTTAAGCGAGTGTTGCAACGGTGGATACGTTTAGTATTTGGTTTTCGTATTTGGATATTGTAATATGTATTAAGTTATGTTTTGGTTACTTGGAAAAAATGGAATATTAATTATTTATCATGATTAGACCTCAGTTCATTATCTGTAAGACTTCCGCTATTTATTTTATTACCTTTGATTAATGTGGAATGTGTTTTGGTTTATCATATGTGGGATAGCCTATTGTGAGATCCTGGTTGAACCGTTTGTTTATTGAAGGTTCATCACACCATTCTGGTTGGTGTATAATTGGGGTGTAACAACTTGGTATCAGAGCATCTCATAGGCCTTACCCATTAAACCTGAATACTTCTACTGGAGTCCATGAACTGAGATAGGATAAATTAAAAGCTTTAATACCAACAAACCATAAGTTCCTGTGTTGGTTGAGACAGAACTTAAACAAGACAATAATGTACATATAAAATGTGAAATCATATATATACACTCAAACAGAAAGAGAAGACCAAAAATCATCCTAATAAATAAATAATATAGGGTATTATCTATAAGTTGAGTAATTATCCGAGTATACAAAGGATATAGTACTGTAGCAAGAAGGGAGCTTCTGTAAAGCAGAAAATTAAAATACCGAGTTGGTACTCAAAAGATGTGAAACTCGATGTATGACAAAGGAAGGAGAAAATGGCTAGTAATGTCTAATTTCCCGCAAAGGTAAAGGGAAAGATCTCAGGCTAAATCCGACAGAGATAAGAGAATAATGGCCACATAATAAGAATAAGAGCAACTATAAAGAGGCTTAAGCTCTACTCCTCGGTGACGTGGAGACTCAGAGTGAGATCCATTACAAGCTGATCTATTGCCCACTAAGCAAGAAGTGGTTGTTGCAACTTGACCCCACCACTATCTGGGTCGAGAACGGGTAATGAAAACTCATCTGAGTTGCTAATCAGATTAGAGCAAATAAGAAGAGGTGAACAACCAGGCCACTCCAGCCAACCACTTGGACTATTAAGTACCTTGGTTATGGTTGTAATAAACTTGGCACAATAAGAATACAAGAGCAACCACAAATGAGACCGATTATGCAAGTTGCTATGTAAATCACTACCCAAGTTACCGATGCTACATCAACACCTCCGGGTCAAACCAAGTACGGTGCCAACTAGTAGCGACACTATACCCCAATACATGTTAGCACACAGTACCTACCGTACAGCAAGTCCCAGTAATGCACACCCCAGGGCAGAAGTTTGGTGCACAACAAGCAGTGTATCAAGGTGGTTAACCTTATTAGCCACCGATGTATGGGATAGTTGCATCATGACAGAATGATCCGATAAGGATTGAAGAAAGTCTTCTGAAGATGATACCTCGGACATTTTCAGCAAAGGATCAAATCTATTATGGCCATATAAATAGATAGGTTTATATAGGATGCAGTGCATTATTGATTTACTCTTATGATTATAGAGGATGCACATACCAGATTTTAATTTCTCGTGCCTTGACAGGATACCTTCTTGATTTAACCTGTCAATTGGACTTATATATATTGTTTCTTTAGTATTAGTCCTGATTATACCAAACTGAGCCACTCTCATGATCCACAACATGAATAGAGATATGAACTGAATGAACAGTTAAATTCTTAATCATGTTGAGAGTACATCTACTGATTTATACCTGATTTATTGATGTACGAAAATTTTCTCCAGATTATACCTGATTTACTGATGTACAAAATCTTTTTCTAAATTTATACCTGATTTACTGATGTATGAAATCTCTCTCCAGATTTACTCCTATAATGCCTTGACCAATGGCATTATATATTCGATAGAACCTGTAACCATGAGGTTAAGAGTTATAAAACCTCTACTTCCATGCATTTGGACCACCGTGCAACTTAACGACCTTTGAATGTCGGTTGGATTACCATAGATTTACTCCTGATCCTTTAAACCTAGGTTCACTAGATAAAGCAAGTATTGCTATTATGCTAAATTGAAAGAAGGAAATGAATTTTTTTGGACAAACATTCTGATTTATACACTCCCTGATCATTGTTGATAAAGATGTGTAGAGATAATGGAATTATTGGAAGAAAGATGATTGGATTCAGATTAAATGCTATAGCCAATGAAACTCAGATGAAGTGATGGAGAATTTGTTTTGAGATTGCTAAATGGATGGATATGAATCATGTCTATAAAAGAGTGCATGAGAAAATGTGGGAACTATTAAGAGTAGCCAGTGAAGAAATAGATAGCACTCAAGTAGAGTTAAGGATGGTTATATCGATATGAATTTTGACAAGGTAGAAGATTCCTAAAGGCAAATTTAAGAGTGGATACAAGGATAAAGTCAGGGCATAAGTAGTACTCGATTTAATACAATGATAATTGAGTTATGCCCAATGTTGAGGGATATGATTAAGTAAAGACCAAAATAGTTTGGCTGAATTAATGAAATTATAAGCATATACCCTAATGCTTATAAATAAATTTAGGATATGAGATCTTGATGATAGTCTTAAGAGATGAAGAAACTAGACAAGCTCTTAAGACCTTATACCAGATTTTGCTAGTTCAAACCCTTTGGACTAGATGTTGTATGGGATGAGTGTTACGAACAATGTCCAAATCTTATGGATGAACATAATTTGGATGCAACTTGAGTCGACTTGAGATGGTAGACTTTGACGTCATCTTGGAAATAGACCGGTTGTCTCAACACTCTACAAGTGATTATGTGCATAGAAGAGGTTATCATTCAAGAATAAAAATGGCATATGATTTAGTATCATTGGGAGTATGTTGCCTAGGAAGTGAAAGCGGATCCGCTCTATGCTAAAGGCGAAGAGATGCTTTAAAGAGAAATGAGTTGGATATATGGTATGTGGTATACGTTACCAAAGAAGCACCACAGATGACAGATATTGATGTGATGCATAAATTTCCTGATGTGTTTCCAGGAGACTTATCGGGTTACCACCTGATCGTGCGACCGAGTTCGTCATCGACTTGTTACTAAGGACGATACTTGTGTCAAAGGCACCTGTAGAGTAGCTCCTATGGAGTTGAAGGGATTGTGACTCAACTACAAGAGTTATTAGACAAGGGTTCTAATCAGCTAAGTATTGCATCACGGAAAGCGCCAACCCAACTCATGAAGAAGAAGGACGGTGGTGTCAGATTATGTATAGACTACCGGGAACTAAACAAGCTCACGATCAAGAATCAATATCTACAACCTCAGATCAATGACTTGTTTAACTAGTTGCAAGGAGCAAAGGTATTTTTTATGGTTGATCTTCGATCAAGATATCATCAGCTGAAGAATTTGGACAGTGATATCTCAAAGATAGCTTTTAGAATCGGGGTTGGCCAATTATGAGGTCTCGATTATGACGTTTGGATTATCCAATGCCCTTACATATTTTATGGAGCTGATGAACTGGGTGTTTCATGACATGTTGGACACATCGGTCATAGTTTTCATAGATGATATTTTGGTTTATTCCAAGAATGAAGCAACTCATACAACGGATTTTAGAACAGCTTCACAACAGTTGAGAAGGGAAAAGCTTTATGTCAATTCCAAGGAATATGAAACCTGATTAAACAAAGTGATCTTATTAGATCACGTAGCGTCATAAAAAGGAATAAAGTGGACCCTATTAAGAAAGAAGTAAACATATGGTGAGAAACACCTAAAGAATATTGCGAAAATCAGAAGTTTCTTGGTTTTAGCTGGTTATTACAGAGGATTTTTGGAGGACCACTCTAATGCAATACCTCTTACCAAGCTAACCAGGAAAGGAGATGAGTTTAATTTGACTGACAAGGGTGAAGAATATTCCCAGATTCTAAAGTAAGATTGATATCAGCTCCCATCTTGATCGTTCTGGCACCAGGGAAACCTTTTACCCTATCCATCGGAGCTTTCGGATTGGATCTAGGATGCGGCTTGATGTAAGGTAAATAAGCGATTTCATATGCTTTAAGAAAACTGAAAGAGCATGAGAAGAGTTACCCAACTCATGATTGGAGTAAAAAATTGTGATTCATGCAATCAAGACTTGGAGACATTATTTAAACGGAGAAAAATTTTAGAGTATATCGGATTACAAGTGTTTTATTTATCTCTTCATTAGAAAGAGTTGAACATGAGTAAAAAAATAGCTGAAATTGCCCAAGGATTAAGACTATGATATTCAGTGTCACCCGAGCAAGGCTAATATAGTAGCTAAGGCCTTACGCAAAAAGGGATTATGAGGTCTGAAGAAGGACCGAGTATAAATGTTGCCTTATGTTCTGCAGCAACATATTCAGATTTGGAAAAAAAAGTAACATATAATAGAAGCTAGGGATGATCCAATTAAGCGAGAATTTATGGATGAACTTATGGAGCAATAATTCGGTTACGTTGGGGCATTTAAGATCATCTCTAAATTGATGGATTAAGTAAAAGTAGCAATTTTGTTAGATTTGTATATAAGAACAATGCAAGAAGATTTAGAGAAAGAAAAACCCAAACCTGACTTACTTTGGATGCGGAGATAGTACTCAGATACAGAGGCAGATTCTGAATACCTGAAGATAAAGACTCGGATATCATGAAGAGGATAATGATAAGATCCCATTGTACTCCGTATTCAGGACATCCTGGAGTACCAATATGTATCATGACCTGAAGAGATAACAAATGTGGCTTAGTGCGTGTTCCAGTGTCTGAATTATCAGCAAGTAAAAGCTACAAGACAATGACCAACATGGCTTACTACAATAACTATCGAAGCCAGTCTAAAAGTGGAACTGCATTACAATGAACTATGTCACCGGTATATCACTGATCGGTTGACGCAGTTTGGGTGATTGTTGATCGCCTTATGAAGATAGCTCATTCCATTGCTATACGACCTCGGTATGCTTTGGAGCGGCTAACTGAGCTATATATGGATAATATTGCCAGACTGAATGGTATGCACGAGAGCTTAGTGTCGGTCAGAGGCTTATGCTTTATTTTGAAGTTTTGGGAGGATCTACAGAAGATAATGGAAACAAAGTTGAAGTTTAGTACCACACTTTACCTCAAATCGATGGACAGTCGGAGCGGACTATACAGATCCTAAGAGCTATGCTCCGAGCTTGTAAAATTGATTTCAAGGAACTTGAGTTGAGAAGTTACCGTGAATTGAAGTTGCTACTAAGCTACCATGTAAATGTCACCTATAAAGCATGGTACGGTAGAAATGTCAAACCCCCCAGTTTTGGAATGAAGTCGGTGAATGAAGAATTTTAAGACCTAAGTCTATGGAGGAAAACTATTGAGTGGTAGACAAGATCAAAGGAGAAGGGCTAAGACAGCTCAGGATTGTCAGAAGAGACACCAAGACCATGAGTTCGCCATAAGTGACAAACTGTTTTTGAAGATAACATTTATGCGTTGTTTGAAATGATTAGACAAGAAGGGAAAGTCATAATTTATATATGTGTTGGATCTTATAAACTTTGGGGAGACGTAGAAAAGTTGCATATCAATTAGCGTTACTGCTGTCCATGTTTAGTGAACATTATGTATTTCATGTGTCACTGTTGAAGAAGTACATTAAAGATCCATATTAAATGTATTGACCACGGAATCACTGGATTAGATAGAATGTTTAACTATTGAAGTGCTACCAGCCTAGTTCACTAGTGGGAAGGTACAATGTTTCCAAAGCTGGGATAATTATTATGTGAAGGTAACCTGGAAAAGACAATATGTAGAAAAGAGTGCATAGGAGGAAGAAGATGCAATGCGGAAATAGAATTCCCACCTATTGACTCCGAAGTAAATTCAAAATTTTGAGGACAAAATTTATTTTAAGGATGGGGGAGTTGTAAGATCCGTACTTTCAAATTTCGAGGACGAAATTTCTTTTATGGGTGGTGGAGTTGTAAGATCCACATGCCACAAACCCGGCCTAACCTTACATTTCGTGTCGGGACCCGTCTACATATCATGGTCGAGCCAAGTGGACCAAGTGTGTGAAGAAACCCAAGACCCAATATGAAAATTTACCCAAAAATAGTCAAAATGAGAGTAGGGTCGCATGTTTTAACAGGCAGGTCCGACCCTCCCATCGACCCTCACCATCGACCCTCAACCATGGGTCGCAGGGTCTATGAGTTTTCCGACCCTCCCATCGACCCTCCCATCGACCCTCGACATTCGGGAAAAACAGCACGAATCGAAAATTGAGAAACCTTCCTAATTTCGATTGGAACCTTTCCTAAAGTCAATGGGACTTATTTTGAGAGGTTTTACTCTATAAATAGGACGTCCCTAAGCCTCTTTCACTCTTTTTACAACCCTAATTGGATTGAGAGAAAGAGAAGAGAAGGAAGAGAAGAAGAGAAGGAAAACTTGAAGAAAAGGCTAAGGAAGAAGAGGAAATTCTGAGGAAACTCTGAATCTCAGCAAACCTAAGGTATGAATACATTCCCCATGATTTATTTAAGACTTTAGAATGGTTTATGAAGAGGGTATGACTTAGAAGAAACCCAAACCATCAACCCCTGGTTAGGTTTTCATGGAAAACCATGGAGGAATTCATTAAAACCATGTAGGTGAATAAAGAATAGTTCTAAACCATAGAACATGTATAGAATGGATTATGGAAGTAAGCCATAGGACTCAACCATGAAAGAGAGAACGAAATTTGATATTTTTGACTCAAACAATGGAGGGTCGCACCTAGGGTCGATGGCAGATCCGACCCTAGCATCGACCCTAAGTGTTCGGGAAGTTCAGATTAGGGGAGGGTCGCACCCAGGGTCTATCAGGACTCCGACCCTACCTCCGACCCTCAGTTTACAGAATGGTTTTTAAATTCATAATTAATTCTAATTAAATTCTATCAACTTTGTTAGGTCTTCTAGCAATATAATAACATTATAAAGGTGATTCTAAAGCTTGGAAAAGTATCTATTAGCAAGCTAAGGTGAGGAAATAGAACTCTAAACTAACTGGTTAATAACAAACTGTTTTCTCTTTTCTTGAGTCCAATGCCATGCTTGATTCTATGCGAATATGTTTGTAATGTGCATACAACATGTCATTCAATATTTCTATTACTTGTTCATGCATATTTACTTTATTGTTTATAACATAATGATGATGATGATTATAGGAATAGGCATGTGATTGTATGTGTGTGGTTGGTGTACTTGATGCGAGCGAGTATCAGGGGAGGTGTGATGAGAACGTCAATAAACGTTAACCTTTGGCGGGTCTCAGCACTTTAGCTCTATCTCTAACTCAAGTCTTGTGCATTAGCATCGTCGTATCGCCATTACCTTAGCCGTACCATTATGTCGTAGAGTATCAGGGGAGGTGGTCTCGGTCCTTGAGTCCTATACTCTACTGGGGGGCCTTAGCTCTATCTCTATGGATGTTCTGAGGGATGCCGGGGTGAGGCCCTGGATACATTGTTTGGCATTAGGATTGGTTAGTTGCGAGCCCAGTTTGCAGCCCTCGCCAACAGGGGCTTACGTGTTGGTATGGCACTATATAGCAATAAACGTTAACCTTTGTTATATAATGTTCATGATTGGGTGCATGTGAATCGACGATAAACGTGATCTTCGGGTGACGTCACACACTTGTGTATAGAGGCGGGGTCAATAAACGTTAACCTTTGACCACCTAAACCATTCTATTGCATATTGCAAACTATAAACCAGACCAAAGATATGAATTGACTGCATGCATATATTGTTGCATTGTTTTGTTTACTCACTGAGCTCAAGTTGGAGAGCTGACCCTCGCGCACGTAATTCTTTTTAGTTTCTGATGTTGCAGGTACTATGATTGAAGATTTTGTCTACACGCCATCATATGAACGGGTGGAGGCTATGAATGAGCAAGCTGTGGAGAACGAACATGGTTCGTTAAGCGAGCATTGCAACGGTGGATACGTTTAGTATTTAGTTTTCGTATTTGGATATTGTAATATGTATTAAGTTATGTTTTGGTTACTTGGAAATAAATAGAATATTAATTATTTATCATGATTAGACCTCAGTTCATTATCTGTAAGACTTTCGCTATTTATTTTATTACCTATGATTAATGTGGAATGTGTTTTGGTGTATCATATGTGTGATAGCCTATTGTGAGATCCTGGTTGAACCGTTGGTTTATTGACGGTTCATCACACCATTCTGGTTGGTGCAGAATTGGGGTGTGACGACAAAGTACTCAGGCAGTAGGGTACGGCTATATATCATTTAGGCAGTGGGGTACAGAGAACTCAAGTGGTGGGGTACGAGTATATATGCTCAGGCAATGGGGTCCGGGGTAAATCCTCACTTAGGTATAGGTTGACCATGATTTACATACGCATTTGAATGCCACTCATAATTGCTTGTTTATTTGCTTCTGTATTGCATCCATAAATTATTGCATAGGATTGTGTTGGATACCTGACTTTTCTCTGAGCTAGGATGGGAGCTCCCCCCTCGATATCGAATCTCTTTTAGCTTTGATTGCGGGTACTTCTTCAGCTACTGTATTCATGGACTCTGATGATGTTGAGGGTGCTTCTCTTGGTGGGGTTCTTCTAAAAGATCATGTCAAGGGCCATACCTATAGGGATTACATTTATGGGACCTGAGTCAATGCCTTGTCTATTGATTTTGTTGTCTATGGATAGATGATGTTTTGGTTTATCCACAGGGACATATTCGGATTTACTATAGTTTTTAAGATGGGATGTATTTAATATGAATGATATTGTGAAACGATTTGTAATGGTTAACAGATTTATTATATTAAAGTATTACTAGTTGGCATCTTCTTCCATATTATGATTTCGCCACACTCTGATATTCCACTGCAACTATTGGTAATTATTATCAATTATTATGGATATTGTTTGTGTGGACTATGGGGTTTATTGGTAGATCATTTTGGTTGTCGATCGTTGAAAAATTTGGATTATCTCTTGGATGACTAGGATATCATGCCCGATTCTCTAGAATGGACTGTGACAACACTGGTATCAGAGCACAACCACTCTGACTGTACCTATAGACCTTCGTTGCACGTATGTTTCCATGTGTCAGGATAGATGCCTAAGCTAATTAAAAGCTTTTATGAACTAACAAGTAGTAAATAAGAAAAACAGTAAGTTAGGTTGCATCACGTTATAAGAACTAAAGAAAAAACATAAGGCACAATATGAACTAAAAATAAAAAGAGACGTTTATATATATATATATATATATATATATATATATATATATATATATATATATATATATATATATATATATATATATATCCAAGGTTAGTACAAAAATTGGGATACGACCCATAATCGGGACCGTTATCCCAGGTACAAGTATCCGATCACCACAAAAAGAAAAGAAAAGTGCATGTATAAGGCAAAAAAAAGTGATGTGCATAAGTTAAAAGTAGGGTATGGTCCACAACTCAAACAGTTACCCTATGTACATATGATGAACAAAAAAAAAAAAAAAGGAATGGATCAGGTCTCTATCTATTAAGGTCTACTCGGTGAGGCAGGAAGTTTCGATCTAGTAAGGGGAGATGAAGTATAAGGCACATAATCAGGGAGTGATGGTAAAGAATCACTCTGAGCTACCAGTACTACCGATGCATTAAGAGGAGAGCATAGCTGTAAAACACACCGTACTACAGGTATAGGAGGAACACCCTGTGGGGTAGAAGATGAGGGCATATCTCACTGTAATACTGGTAGGGGAACACTTGAGTGAGCTAGTGTAACAATGGGCCTATGCCATACATAGTAATGCAAGTGGCCGACAGTGACCATCGCATCATGGATATAGCTTACATGTGTGTCTGTAGTGCCAGTCCAAGTCTCCACCTCACCCAACATAATCCTCGCATCCCTCAAGTCAGTCTCCGTAGCCCCCACCCGTCTCTCTTACCAAGCCTGGCAGCTAGAAATCCTATCCACCAACAAGTGCATAAGCTAGAGTACCTCTAACACCCAACCCAAGTCGACAATCGGCCTCAATGATGGGGTTGCTGTAGGTGGCCCAGAAGTGCCAACAACTAGTGCTGTCTCTCAGGTACTAGTAGCTATAGGTGCCACTCTGGCAGTGACAGTTGGGGGTACATCTCCAACATGGGCAGCTATGTCTACATCCATGTGGTCATCATCCTCTTTGTCTCTGCTATCTCCATCACCCTCCTCGCTGTGGGCATAATCAACATCTTCATACACCTCTTCGTCACTAAAGCACTATTGTAGTGCCACCTCTATTCTCCTGACACCTTGGTTAGTCTCCTCACTAGCCTCAATACCAACTCCAGTAACTGTTGAAGCAGCTCTGGCTGCTGCTAATTTTGTTACTGCTAATGCTCTCCTAGAAGGCTGTGCTACTCTAGGTGGTCTGGGGCATGCCGCAAGGACTAAATCCTCCATGACTATGCCATTGAGATGCATACGATTGATGGTATCTGAGTTGAGCATGGATGATTCCTTTCCATTTTCGATGACCTCTCCCTCCAGGTTCACTCCAGTATACAAAGACGTGGGTCAAGAGACATCCATAGGGTAAGTGGCCCTTGTAGGGAAAATGAAGGAATGACTAATTGAGGGTATGAAGAATCAGAAGAGGGAGGCACATGGGTTTCCTCTACACTAGACGATCTATCAAGAACAATTCAATTCCTCTTTATGACTAGATCTAGAAATGACATTATGTTGGATGATCTAGCTAAGTAGTTTGGGTGTGGGCTTGAAGGATGACTTCTTCTCCTCGTACTTTGTCCCTATAATCTCAGGACGGGTAAGTGCTTGTCTCATCTGCATGAACTCGTCTTCAGGCATGCCTAGAGACTCTCTAGGGGGCCCTGTAGATCCACTCCCCATCTGGTAAGACATCCAATATGGTTGCCAAGGAGGCAACTGTCAGAGGGATGACTACCCCCTTGACCCTACTGGTCAATGTCAATTCGCCCTTCACATCATCTACCTGCTGGCCAAGGTTGCAAAAGAAGTGGTGCACTAGGTTTGGATAACTGTCGTCCTGGATGCACATGGCCGATGTCCAGCTAAAGTGGTCAAAGGCATCATGAAGGCCAAATCTGGCCTGCTTCTCAAAGTGTACGAATTGGCAAGCCACCATCTTGGGTTGGCCAATCCCAACACTTGCTGGCGTGAAATGAAATAAATCGTGCAGCATGGTAACCCCATGCGGCTAGCTTAGCCTCTCTCCTAGGGGCCATAATACCTAAGAAAGGGAGACACATTTGAGTTAACATGACGAACAAACAGGGTGAGAAGTGGAACATAATGGAAGAATAAAGGGTGTAATTTAACAGACATGAAATTGATGAGATTCCTTTAATAAATGCATGGAATGCAGATGGACAATGCATGAATTTAATGACAACGGTCTAGCCTATAAATTGGGGCTAATTGTGAACTCCAAGTCCGAGAGAAATGTAGATGACTAGTTGAGCCTATTGACTTGTTGTCACCCATGTCCATTACATCATTAAATGAAGGTTTCAAGGAAGAAGTCAATGGAATTTTAATTATGGAATGTTGTGGAAGTGCAATGCAGGGTGTAATGCAAAATGTTGATATCGCAGGTAACTAACAAGTAGTGTGCCAAATAGGTGTAACACTGATCTAGGTGTAGTCAATATACTACCATGGACGGTAGTTTGGCTGTAAAAATTTTGGTCTGACTCGGTGATGTGAGGGATTTTTCTTTATGGCCAAAACTTAGTGCACACCAATATGGACCACTTATGCCCGAGTCAAGTTCATGGTGTTACCACCATTGACCAACTAAGTCAACCAAAATAGGCATGTTTTAATTGATGCAAGGTTAGACCCATAGGATAAAGTAGTATCCTTGCTAGACCTAATGGTAGGGCATGCAAGGATAAGGGCTTGTCTTGCCAAACTTGTGCTGCCACTATGAGTTATATCTAGAACAAACAAAATTGAGCAAGCTTAAATATGTCCAATAGTTGGCATTAAAGTGGTTGGGACTAAGATTCTGTCACTACTTAAGCTTAAGCCATTAGATGTGACAACTCGATTGGGGGTGCATCCCATGAATAGGGAGTAGACCTACAGTCGAGAAGGGTTCGATTATCCAATGGGGAAGCTAAAGGCATTACCCACAACAAGGCCCAAAGTTTGGGCAGTAATAGGGGCTTGGTTAGCACTTCTGCCTACCCAAGCCCATATATTGGCTAGCCTTGCTAACCCTTAGAGAAAGGCCAAAAATGATTTGGGATCCAGTCAATGGAGTGAGCTTCCCTGGTAAGGTGAAGCCAAGGTCAAGCATCGATTTTCTTTGGCTTAAGCTATACCAAATAGGAAAATCAATGAAATAGGTGAGCACCCCATTTTGGTATACAATGGTACCCTAACTGAATCACTGGGTTTGACAAGGGTGACCCACAACCTTGGAATGAACCACTGATGTAGAGCATATGAGACTCCCTAATGGTTGCGGGTGATGAACATATGAACCCATCTCATATTTCAGTAGGAAACCATAAAAAGCCCCAAAGAGAATGGAATGAGTGTATTTCAGTGAATGAAAATGAAAGAGAAGTGGAAGAAAGTACCTAAGCAGTAGAATAGTGGGAGAAACCATGAAGGTTATCAGAGAAATGAATAGGAGAGCATTGGGGGTGATCGTCGGAGCCTTATCTCTGGTATTCTTCCACTTAGCAGTTGGTGTAGGGCCAAAATGAGGGCCCTCGAGCCCTTTTATAAAAGTAAATTCCACGGTACTGGGAGACTTGTTACATAACTGTCGCTGCCAGTTGCTTCCTACCGGTTAAACTAAGAGCTAGAACTCTTTGAGTTTTGCCTCCCAAAATAACTGGAGCCACGAACATGACCTGTAGACAGTTATTCAATCTCAATCCTTGATACAAGTAGGGTAATTAATTGGATGACCGAGCATCTACCAATGCCCCCAAAAAACCTCCTGGAAGTGTTAAAACTATGACAGTCTGAGACCCAACTGAACGGTATTAACTGGATGCATGAGCTACCGATAGATCCTTCCTTCGTCAGAAAAGGGTTTGTTTGGATTGGGCATTTACCCAATCACTTTACCCTCTTACATTGGACTTTATTTTATAAATTGGGGGTACTCCAATTGAAATTTTTTCTTACTATCCTTTGGCACCTTACCCCATAATTGTTATAAGGACAAGGATTGCCATGCAGCTTCAATTAATGTATATGCCATGTAGAAGTTTCTAATTTAATACTTAGCCAAGTTTTAGAAACTTATGTGGCACATCACGTTATTTCCCTTTTATGTATTGGGATAAGTTGACCTTAACTTCGGTATTTGAATTTTGCCTTTCAGATTTTGCCAAGGCTAAGCAATATGTCGCCATCTAAGCATCTTAATGGGAGGCATACCACCAAGGCACCCATATTAGAAGGTGATCTAAAAGAACAATAGCATGTCATAGCAAATGCATTGGCCACCTATAGGCCTCCCCCAATTAGTGAACCTGATAGGAAGCTACCACCTTTCTCCCTATCTCATGGTGTTGTGTGAACCTAAACACTGTGGAGGAAACAATGGTGGATTTTCGACAACTGAACTAGGAGGAATATGATGGAACATATGCAATTTTCTTTTACCTAGGGAACTGGACCCAAACCATGGAGGCAACTATTGGAAACCTCCATTGTTTAGATGCCCAGAAGATAATGTGTGCTACCTACCAATTGGTGGGCGAGCCATATGAATGGTGGTGAATGACTCAGCTCACTCTGCTACAAAGCCATGGGGTCATAACATGGGACATTTTTTGTGAAGCCTTCCTAGCCAACTATGTTCCACAATGCAAGGAAGCTAATCCAGTGTTGCTTGAGACCTTTCAAAGGGTCCAAAAGGGCTTGGCTGCACAAAGAAGGCCTACCGAGAAAAGGGCAAACTTCCGAGACCTTTACCCTGGGGAAAGTAGCAACTCGGGGCCACACGACCAAGGTAACCCCTAAACTATGCGTCACATTGATTGTTTCAAGAATTAAATAATATGATATTTATGAATGCTTTAAATATACTCACATGATTTCATTATGCATAAAGATTAGAATATTGCCTCCATCAAGTATTCTAATTCCTTGGTGCAAACTCATCATGTGACTTATCAAACTATGTGGTAACGTAAGTGAATGATGAATAAGAATGTAACTTTAATTGTGGTAATTGATTTTAGTCATGGGATTAATGTGAGGCCCGTACCTGAAATCCCATTACTAACCCAAATACCTCATGAGGTAGGTCTCAACACATCTACTAATGGAGCACCTGATGTGGAGCCGATGATGACATCCCAGCCTTAAGTGAGTCATCACTATGTATGCTTGGTAGGATAAGGTGTTAAAGTAGACATTTGGTGAAGGGGATATGCATACCAAAGCATTTTGGGCCATAGAGTTACTTAATAAAATATATTTTTGCCCAACTAGTAGAAGGCACCAGTGTAATGTTCATCTGGTTGAGTTCAACCGGTTGAACTCGAGCTAGGCTCTTTCTCTATCCTCGATTTCCTATTAAAAGGGGATCAAAACCTCATTTTCTCTCTTCTTGCCCTGTGGGACAGAGAGAGAATAGAGGAGAGGAAGAAAAAGAGAAAGGGAAAAGCTTGAAGGCCCAGCTCCAAGGCCCTAACCATTTCCTTGGAGGTAAGAACCCTTAGCTTCCTCATTTTTCCTTGTATTGATGGCCAGCAATGTTAGTGTTTGAGCATCATTAATGGTGGCCACCATAATGAGCTAGAGAAACCTAGGTTTAGATATACCCAATTCATTGAGGGAGTTATTGAGGGTAGTTTCCATTTTCCCTCCTTCTTGTGAGTGAATAAATGCATGGATGCTTGGTTATTGAAGCTCGATAAATGGAGGTCCCATTAATGACCTAGAAGGTTAGGGTTGGTTTACCAACTCCATTGGGGAGTGATTGGCCCCATAAATGGCTCCCATGGTGAATATTGTTCGTGGTAATGAGTTCTCTACTAACCAAAATGGAAATAATGAAGTAGGGAGCATGTTCCCAAACTTGAGAACCCTGCTCTGTTCGTGACCTTGTTTATGGGTTTGTACCAGAATCACATACTGGTAAAATGATATTTCTATTCTTTTGGTTAGCCTAGACCGTAATATCACCAAGGCAAGGGCCTTGGCTAATTGATAATGAACTAACTGGAGTCTCAAACTAGAGGCACGTTCCTCCTTAATAGGCCCAATCGTTCGATCGATTACCAGTGGATCCGTTTCGTTCGGATTCTTCGGCTAGGCTTAATAATTAAGCAGAGTCAATGCCAGATGAATGATCACCCTGTAGTGCTTTCAAAAAAGCTACTAGATTCCAAGTTTTATACCAGTTTGTCCACCGGATGACAAATCAAATGGTCGAGCGTCTGCTCGTTCTTTTGATGCCATCTACTTAGTGATTACTCTAAGTGTTAGCTGGTCTCACGTACCAGTGGAACCATCTATCGGTTCAATCAGTATCAGCCTATAAGCCTAATAATGTGTAGGAAGACTATCCTTTTGGTCCTCGATCTTTTATGGGACCAATGCATGGACTCTAAGGCCCCGTTTGATAACACTCCAAATCCAATGGAGCTACTTCTAATCCAGAGTCATTTTCTACTTCTTCTCTAGAGTTAGGATTTTTGGAGTAGAATGTTGTTTGATAATGCTGTTCCAAAATCAAAAGACTATGCTTCTAGAATGCTGTTTGGTGGTGGTGGTGTTGGTGGCGGTGGGAGGGATGGTGGTAGTGGTGGCGGTGCTGGTGGGTGGTAGCGGCGACGGTACTGGTAGGGGGTGGTGTTGGCGATTATGGTGGTGGTTGAGACAGGGGTGGTAGGTGGTGGTTGGTGGTGGTAGGTGGTAGGTGATGGTGGAGGCGGCGGTGGTGGTAGGTGGTGGGTGGTGGTGGCAGCATTGGTGGTATGTGGTGGGTGGTGGTGGTGGCCGCGATGGCTGCTACAGTGGTGGTGGTGGTGGTGGCATGGCGGTGGCAGTGGTGGTGGTGGTAACGGCGGCTGTGGGTGGTGGGTGGTGGTAGGGATGGTGGCGGTGGAGGGGTGGTGATGATGGCAGTGCTAGTGGTGGTGGTGATGGCAGTCGATAGTAGTAATAGCTCCGGAGCAAGAGAAATAAGTTTTTTTAGCTTTAGTTTTTTAGCTCCCAGAGACATTTTTGGAGCAGTTCACTTCATAGGAGTGAAAACTTGAACCGTGTTTATCAATCGCCATTCTACTCCAGATTATCTCTGGAGCTAAGAAATAAAGAGCTGGAGTGTTATCAAACGGTGCCTAAGACTTTTCTATGCCGGTTAAAAGCTATGAAACAAATCTAATGAAACTTTATATGCATAATTAGGTATTAAACAAGGGTAATCATTGAAGCTTCCTATTTGACTTCAGATACTGCTGCACTCATTGTGGAATCAGGTGAGGGGTCTAGTCCATAGACATAGGACATCTTAATAACTTGTCTACAGTCCTAGTAACATGCTTAGGTTGTTATTTAATTATATTCTATTCATGATTTCTATGTATGAGCATGCATATACATTATAACTGTAAGACCCGTATCGAACTAACCCGGTCTTACCACCTTGAACCAGGTTTACCCATCATGGTCGAGCCAAATGGACCAAGTACGTGAAGGAGATAACGATCCCAGGTATTAAACTGACCTAAAAACACTAAAATAGGGGGGACGGTCGTACAACCAGCCAGGCAGGGTCAGACCCCCCAATATAAAAAGTCAGACCCTGAGTTTTTGACCGGGGGTCCGACAATTTAGAACCAGGGGTCGACGGGATCTCCGACCCCCTCATTGACTCCCAGTCTGCCGACAGAAACCGTGAATTGGGAACTTTCCAAATTTCAATGGGATTCTTTTCTAATCTCAATGGGACTTATTTTGGGAGTTTCTACTCTATAAATAGGATGTCCTTAAGCCTCTTTCACTCCTTTTAGAACCCTAATTGGATTTAGAGAAAGAGAAGAGAAGGAGAAGAGAAGAAGAAGAGAAGAAAAGTGGAGAAGAAGATCAAAGAGAAGGCTTCAGAGAAACTAGCCTAATTCTCAGGTATGGATACTATCTCCATGTAATTCTTAAGACCTTAGAATAGATAGTGATGAGGGTATGATCTAGGAGAAACCCAAATCATCCACCCATGGTTAGGTTTCAATGGAAAACCATGGGGGAGATCATTAAAACCATGTAGGTGAATAAACTATGGTTCTAAACCATAGAACATGTATGGAATGGATTATAGAAGCAAGCCATAGGACCCAAACACGAAAGAATGGACTGTAGGACGAAAATTTCTACTAAACCCATGGGGGGTCGCACGGGGGGTCGATGGAGAATAGACCCTACCAGACCCTAACATCGACCCCCAGTGTTCAGGAAGTCCAGAATGTAGGTGGTAGCACCCAGAGTCGATGGAACCTTCGACCCTAGCATCGACCCCCAGTTAACAGTAAGCTTTTTAAAATCAGAATTAATTCTAATTAAATTTTATCAACTTGATTAGGTCTTCTAGTGATATAATAGTGATATTTAGTTGATTCTTAAAGCTTGAGAGAGGATCTACAATCAAGAAAATGTGAGGGAACATGAACTAAACTAATTGGCTAATAATAAACTATTTTTATTTCTTGAGTCCAATGCCATGATTGATTCTATGTGTGTATGCTTGTATGTGCATTCAACATGTCATCCAATATTTCTATTATTACTGTTCATGCATATTTAAATTATTGTTTATAACATGATGATGATGATGATGATGATGATAGGAATAGGCATGTGAATGTATGTGTGTGGTTGGTGTGCTTGATGCGAGTGAGTATCAGGGGGGGTGTCGTAGGTCGGGCCTCAGCACTCTAGCTCTATCTCTAACTCAAGTCTTGTCCACTGTCATCATCGTATCGCCATTACCTTAGCAAAATTATTACGTCGTAGTGTATGAGGGGAGGTGATCTCGGACCGTGCAGTCTCTGACTCTGGTGGGGGGCCTTAGCCCTATCTCTATGGACATATTGAGGGATGCTGGGGTGAGGCCTTGGATACACTGATTTTCATTAGGATTGGTTAGTTGCGAGCCCAGTTTGCAAGCCCTCGCCAGCAGGGGCTTACGTGTTGGTATGGGTAGAGTATCAGGGGAAGTGTCATAGGCCGGGCCTCAGCACTTTAGCTCTATCTCTATTCCATGGTAGGGTGGATGTGGACGACAATAAACGTTAACCTTTGGGCGGGCCTCCACACCCTGTGCATAGAGGCAAGGCGGCCACCGAACCTTTCTATAGCGCATTGCAAAATTATTTACCAGACCATAGATATGAATTGAATGCATGCATATGTTTGTTGTATTGTTTTGTTTGCTCATTGAGCCATGATGTGTGCTCACCCTTTCGATGTCGAATATTTTTAGTTGATGATGTAGGTACCTCTGTCGAAGATTATATGAGTGCTCCAGTGTACGAGCTTGTTGCTGCAATGGGAGCAGAAGACTTAGTGGATACGCATGATCCCTCATGCGAGTGCAACTTATGCGTATTTGATTAGATTTTCATTTGAATTTATTAAGGAAATGTAATTGATATTTTATTTACTTACGTCTCAGTTGATACAACATAAATTGATACTTTATTTATGATTATTACAATTAGATTCCTCAGTTCATTTATTATTAAGACTTTCGCTATTGTGTATTTATTCTGATTATGGTTGTGGATATGTATGGTTTCATTTTCAACGGACACAGCCTATTAGAGATGTTGGTTGAACCGTTGGTTTATTAGCGATTTATCACATCATTCTGAATGGTGTAGAATTGGGGTGTGACAACTTGGTATCAGAGCATCTCAGGCCCTGTCTATGAAACCCGTATACTTCCACAAAAGTTCGTGAACTGAGATAGGAAAAAAATTTAAAAGATGTAATAATAACACACCATAAGCATCTGAATTGTTTAAGACAAAACTGAAACAAAATAATGCATCTATTAAATGAAAAACAAATTTACATACAACCAAAAGAAAAACAAACGTTTATAAATTTATGATTAAAGTAGAGTACAGTCCACAACCCGGATAGTTACTCTGAAGTACAAAAGAAAGATAAAAGAAATACATCAAGAAGCTGGAGGTGATGGGGGAAGTGGTGTAAGACCCGTGTCAATCTAACCCGGTCTTACCACCTTGAACCAGGTTTACCCATCATGGTCGAGTCAAATGGACCAAGGGCGTGAAGGAGATCGAGATCCCAGGTATCAAATCAACCCAAAAACACTTAAAATAGGGGAAGGGTCGCATACCCAGCTAAGCAGGGTCGGACCTCCCAAAACAAAAAGTCAGACCCTCAATTTTGAAGGGAGGGTCGGACAGCTTAGAACCCTAGGGTCGACGGGATCATCGACCCTCCCATCGACCCTCGATTACCGTAGGAATAAAATTAGGAAATTTCCTAATTTTCGATTGGGATTCTTTCCTAATCTCAAAGGGACTTATTTTAGGATGTTCCTACTCTATTTAAAGGACATCCCTAAGCCACTTTCACTCCTTTCACAACCCTAATTGAATTGAGAGAAAGAGAAGAGAAGGAAAAGAAGAAGAAGAGAAACAAGGAAGAGAATTAAGCCAAAAGAGAAGAGTTGCAGAGAAGGATTATTCTTCTCAGGTATGGATACTGATTCCATGAGTTTCTACAGACTTAGGTTAGTTATTGGTGAGAGTGTAATCTCGGAGAAACCCAAACCATCAATCTATGGTTATTTCATGGAAAACCATAGAAGAATGCATGAAAGCTATTTAGGTGGATCATTCATGGTTCTAGACCGTGGAAGGAATGTTGAATGGAATGTAGAAGCAAGCCATAGGACCCAAACATGAAGAATGGATTAAAAAGAGGGAATTGGACCAAAGTGCACCGAGGGTCGCACCGAGGGTCGATGACCATCCGACCCTAGGTGATCTTGACCATCGACCCTCAGTGTTCAGGAAGTTCAGAGTTAAGGGAGGGACACACCTAGGGTCGATCAGGACTCCGACCCTATCTTTGACCCTCAGTTTACAAAATGTTTTTTAAATTCGGAATTAATTCTAATTAAATTCTATCAACTTTGTTAGGTCTTCTAGCAATATAATAAATTGTAAAGGTGATTCTAAAGCTTCGAAAAGTATCTTTTAGCAAGATAAGGTGAGGAACCAGAACTCCAAACTAACTGGTTAATAACAAAACAATTTTCTATTTTTCTTGAGTCCTATGCCATGCTTGATTATATGCGAATATGTTTGTAATGTGCATACAGCATGCCATCCAATATTTCTATTACTTGTTCATGCATATTTACTTTATTGTTTATAACATGATGATGATGATGATGATAGGAATAGGCATGTGCTTGTATGTGTGTGGTTGATGTACTTGATGCGAGCGAGTATCAGGGGGGTGTGATGAGAACGCCAATAAACGTTAACCTTTGGCTGGTCTCAGCACTTTAGCTCTATCTCTAACTCATGTCTTATGCATTGGCATCGTCGTATCGCTATTACTTTAGCAGAACTATTATGTCGTAGAGTATCAGGGGAGGTGGTCTCGGTCCTTGTAGTCTCTGACTCTACCGGGGGGCCTTAGCTCTATCTCTATGGACATTCTGAGGGATGCTGGGGTGAGGCCTTGGATACACTTTTGGCATTAGGATTGGTTAGTTGCGAGCCCAGTTTGCAGCCCTCGCCAACATGGGCTTACGTGTTGGTATGGCAATATATAGCAATAAACGTTAACCTTTGTTATATAATGTTCATGGTTGGGTGCATGTCAGTCGACTATAAACGTGATCTTCGGATGACGTCACACACTTGTGTATAGAGGCACGGTCAATAAATGCGACCTTTGACTACCTAAACCTTTCTATTGCATATTGCAAACTTTAAACCGGACCAAAGATATAAATTGATTGCATGCATGTGTATTGTCGCATTGTTTTGGGTACTCACTGAGCCGTGATGTGTGCTCACCCCTCGACGTCGAATATTTTTATTTGATGATGCAGGTTATACGGTTGAAGATTATATGAATGCATCTACGTACGGGAACGTGGCAGCAATGGAAGCCGGAGCTGAAGTGGATACACACGACTCCTCTTGCGAGTGCAACTCGTGTGTATTTGATTAGATATTTTATAGGTTTCTTTATTTGGATTTATTAAGACATGTACTTGGTATTTAAATATTTATGTCTCAGTGGAAACAGAATAATTTGCTATTAAATTTTAATATCACTTAGATTCTCAGTTCTTCTTATTATAAGACTTCCGCTATTGTGTATTTACTATAATTATGATTATGGATGTGTGTAAGTTTTGATAACGCGGGGATAGCCTATTTGAGATCCTGGTTGAACCGTTGGTTTATTAACGGTTCATCACACCATTCTGGTTAGTCCAAAATTGGGGTGTGACAACTTGGTATCAGAGCATCTCAGGCCTTGTCCGCTAAACTAACATACATTCGAGACAATTGTGAACTGAGATAGGATAAAAATAAAAACAGTAATATTAACACATTATAAGCACCAGTGGTGATTGAAACCAAATTTAAAAAGAGAATAATGCATCTATTAAAGGAGAAACAAGTTACATACAATGAGTAAGAGAAAAAAAATGTATATACATAACTAAAGCGGAGTACAGTCCACAACCCGGAAAGTTACTCTGTAGTACAAGAAAATAAGTACAATCAAGAAGCTGGAGGCGAAGGAGGAGGCAGGGCCTCACGATCTCGGTCATAGTCCTCAGCATAGACTCTAGTTAACCAGGCTATCTGAGTCTGGGTCGTCTGTAGACTAGCTGTGAGATCAGCTACCCTCCGATCAGTCGCACGCTGTACCTCTATAAGCTCTCCCATCCGTGTGTCTGATATGCGCTGGGCGGCTAATAGCTCATCCACTCTCACAAGCTGAGCGTCTAGCAACTCCTCCATCCTCAGATCAGATCTACGCTGAGCCTCCCTGATCTCCTGCAGCATCTCCATCATGTCAGAAGGTGGGAGTGAAGGACCAGCCTCAGGTGCAGGAGCCGCCTCAGAAGAAGTGCCAACTCCAGATGCATGTGTAGGGGAAGGCGGTGGTATCGAGTCGACATCATATACATACGGTCATCATCGTCGACAGGATCCACATGAGCTCTAGCAGCGGCAGCAGCAGCCTCAGCATCAGCCATCTCAATGCGAGTGTGAGGGCGCACCATCACGTTTCTCTTCTCATCACTAACCTGGGCATCCCACATACCCATCTTGCAGATAGCCTCCCAATCTAGAGGCGATGAGAAGGTCTTCTCCTGGATCTTCTCATCTACCAGGTCAACCCCCAGACGGGTCAGTAGCACTGTAATCATGCGTCCATAGGGTAGATTACCCTTATGACCGGACAATGTAGCACTAATCATGGTCCGCATGATGATGTAGGGAAGGTAGACTGGCTGTCTGGTGTAGATGGTATAAATCAAGAACTGGGTCAGCTGAGAAACCCTCTCATAGTGCCCACTTTGCGGGATCAGATTATGCTGGATAATCTTACAGAAGACCCGTGGAGCTGGATGCAGGTAACAGGCTCTCATCTGCCAGCGATCAGGTCGTAACAGCTGGTTGTTGATCTCTGCCCTCATCTCCATAGAAACAAACTGTGGCTCTCCAGGTGCACAGTACACCATGGGGCCGTCATAAGGTATGCCCAACAGATCGGGTAGTTGTCGATAATCAAAAAAATGTGCACCCCTTTAACGTAACTGGTGATGCGCAACTCTTGGCCATGTTCAACATCATTGTAATTCCCCACCACCTGGAGATTACAATAGAACTGGTGCACCAAATCCGAACATGTGCACGCGTCGTAGTTGATGACAGGGAGCCACCCCATATCACCAAATGCCCTCTCTACGTTGAACAAGGCTAGCTCAGCCAAGTTCACCATACGACCACCTTCTACTTTCATACGGGCATAGTCGGCATACTGTGCCTCGGCTTCATTAGAACGGAAGCGAAGTGGATCACGCACTTTGGGTATCTTGGTACGAGCCATGGTATCTGAAAATAAGAAAGAGAAGGAAAATAAGGAGTTAATAGGATAAAAATCCAAAATTTGATTTAATAACGACGTAAGTTGACCATAAAGCCCCATTTCTCACCATACAAGTGGGCATGAGAACTTTCGTAGGTTTAAACATACCCTACAACCCACATGCAGTAGGAAATTTTAACTGACGATGTCCAATTTGAAGAAATTCAAGAAAAATCGAAAATGTCGACAAATTAGGGCAAAAAGGGAAAAATTCAAGTTTCTCGATAACCAACTGATGAAACTCAAAAATTTTTGAGGGCTTTCGTTCCTCGAGACACCAATAACAAAAGCCCCCAATAAAAATCAATTTTTTACGATTGGAAAAAGTTTAATTTGAAAAAGAAAAAATTTCATCTACACCCCATCAAAGTTTGTTAACATCATCTACACCCACAAGTTTGCAAAAACATCACCTAGGTCCCAAAACTTTGGCTGTGGTAATCAAAGAAGTCCACTCCGTCAGTTAATTCCCGTTAGATGCTGACGTCAACTGAAATAAAATTTTCCATGGACAATACGGCCCTTAGAGTAAAATTAAAATACCATTTTACCCTTCTTCTTCTTTTTCCTTTCCTCTTCTTCTTTCCTCTTCTGCCCTTTCTTGCTATGAAACCCTAACGTATAGCCACCATGGGAGACGATGATTTGGCTCGTCAATCGTCTGTTTCATCACAATCTCGTCGGAAATTGGTTCATCAATCTCTTGGCGGTGGCGCAAGTACACATATTTCTTTCTTTGCATTTCCGGTCCCTTCTTAACTGGAAGACAATTTAGATGTTTATGTATAGAAGTAGCAATTGTGTATGAGAATTCAAAATGTTGAAATTGGAAGTGGATGTTGCAATTGCAGATGGCGCGTACCAAACAGACAGCGCGCAAGTCCACAGGTGGAAAAGCTCCAAGGAAGCAACTTGCTACCAAGGTGGGTTTCCTCCTTTCCTTTTCAGTTGTTGTCTTTTGGTCACAAGAGATTGGAAAACAAATTTTATCATTTGAGATATATATTGTAGGCAGCAAATTTGCTCCAACAACTGGAGGAGTGAAGAAGCCCCACAGATACAGGCCTGGAACTGTTGCCCTTCGGTATGCATTGGAGCATCAAATGAGTTTTCATGCTTCTCGAGTTTCAAATTTATGGGTTATTAGATTGTCTTTGTTATTTTATTTTTTCAATTGCTCTGTTATTTTATTTTTTCAATTGCTCTGTTCTTTCCAGTGAAATTCGAAAGTATCAGAAGAGCACAGAACTCCTTATCAGAAAATTGCCATTCCAGAGGCTAGTCCGTGAAATTGCTCAGGATTTTAAGGTGATTTTGGAAGTTTGTTGTTGATACTGTTCTGTTCTTTTGCTGTGCTACTTCTCTTTTCTGAAAATCTTGGTTATGTCTCTCATATAATGATATCTGGTATTGTAGTCGGATCTGCATTTCCAAAGCCATGCAGTTTTGGCTTTGCAGGAGGCAGCAGAGGCATACCTTGTCGGTCTGTTCGAGGACACAAACCTGTGTGCAATTCATGTTAAGCGTGTCACTATCATGCCCAAGGATATCCAGCTTGCCCGTAGGATCCGTGGTGAGAGAGCTTGAGGAGAGATGATTGATATACCATATTCATCCGGTGAAGAGCTTGAGGAGAGATGATTGCAACTTCTATACATAAACATTTCTTTCTTTGCATTTCCGGAGAAGAAGGTTGTTTGGAATAAATCTTTTAAGTTAATTAAAATTAAAAGGATAAAATATAAAATGAAGGGTAAAACTGTATTTCAATAATTTTAGTGATTTCTGTCAGTTAAGTGGACCTAGGTGATGTTTCTGCATTTTTATGGGTGTAGATGATGTTAACAATCTTTGATGGGGTGTATATGAAATTTTTTCTTTGAAAAATAGAAGTTAAATGGACAAAAACCTAGAAAAGAAAACCTAAAAATAGGTAAAAATGAGAGAACATACCTGTATGGATGACGTGGACGTTGAAACCCTGAGTCAAACCGATCAAAAACAGTGGAGTAGCACTGTAGCAACTCAGAGAGGAGAGACGAGTCGAAACGGAGGAGAAATAATAGGAAATGACTCAAAATTGGATCTTAAAAATCTGATTTTTAGTCTGAGGGTCGGACAATTCGACTAGAACCATCGACCCTCGAATCGACCCTCCCATCGACCCTCGGCTCTCGGGAACCTGATAGAAAACTAAGGGTCGGAACTGAGGGTCGGACACCCATCGACCCTCAGCTCTTGGGAAGAACAGGTCATTCCCAGGGTCGGATACCAAGGGTCGGACATACCATCGACCCTGCATAGAAAAGACAGTATTTTTTTTTATAAAATGAGCTAGGATTGGAATTGATTATCGGTTAACGGGCCTACATGAAATATAAATGACTTCTCACCTATTTTGATAATTTTCAGGCACCACCAATCACAGAAAGAAATTATGAATAGACGTAGAGTAACCCGACAGACCTGGAAGCCAGTTCCACCACCACCACCCGTGGAGGAGACTAGTCTGGAAAATAATTATGCACCGGGTAATCCAGAATAGGCAAACCATACAAATTTGCCACCTCCACCACCAGAGCTAACAATCGTGGTGATGAATCTGGCACAACAGCTGCAGCAGATGCAACACACACAGGCTCAGATGCAAGTTGCCATGGGCATTATGTTTCAAGCCACTTAGGCTGCACCCATGCACACAAGACAAGCCAGTGCAGCACCGGTGGGTAACCACCCAGCTCCTCAGACACCTCAACAACCTACTGCACAGATTCCAGTGCAGGTTCTGGAAGCTGTTCAGGGTAATTACCAGTATCCACCCCATATGTTTGGGGCAAACCCCCAAAATCAGTTGGACTACTCTCGACTAGTGGAGAGATTCTTGAAGATGAAACCCAAGGAATTCAACGGCAACCCGTCTGATCCGTTGTGGCCAGCACACTGGATAGACGAGATGGAGAGAAATTTCTTCATGATGACTATCACAGAGGAAGAGAAAGTATTATGTGCCACCTTCATGCTTAAGGGCGACGCACATCATTGGTGGAAATCACGAAGGCATATCTACTGACCAAGCACGCCCTACTAACTTTGGCTATATATAAAGAAGCCTTCTTTGAGAAATATTTTCCACAGAGCTTCAGAGATTCTATGGAAAAAGAGTTCCTGAGTTTATATCAGGGACAGATGACTGTGGACGCATATCAACAGCGCTACGAAGAGCTGTTTTTCTTTGCACCAATTAGCATGCAAGAAGAAGACACCAAAACCCGTAGGTTCGTCACGGGACTGAGAGGAAACATCAGAGAACATGTTCTGGGCTTAGAAAAGAATATTTATAATGAAGCTGTCCAGATTTCTCGAGTTATTCAATCGAGCCAGAAGGAGAGTTATTTTACTCAGAACAGAGGCATCAAAAGGCCAGCCAGAAATTCTTACAACGGAGGCAATAACAGGACATATAAGCCTTTTCGTCCTCAGAATTTTACTGCTGCAACCAAGACTACTTCAGCAGCTCAACCTCAGCAAAAGACAAATTCTGAAGGCCCGAAGTGTTTTAACTGCAACCAACCGGGACATATGGTAAGGGAGTGCTCTAAGCCCAAGAAGCAATTCCATCAGGGATGGGTATATGCTGTTACGTCCGACGATGCGGCCGCATCACCCGATGTGGTCACAGGTATGATCGAAACTTTTGAAGTTGTAATTACATTGTGTGAGCATGTAGATTAAGTTAAAATAAATCACAAGTATCGTACCTATAAATGGCGCAACCGCCAGAGTACTCTTTGATTCAGGAGCTACTCATTCGGAAAGAAGATAAACTTACCCATCAAAACATTAGACTACAAATTACTTGCACGATCACCGATGGGGTTAGAAGTGGAATTAGAGAAAGGTTATGGATCATGTCCAATTCTCATTAGAGAGAAGACCTTAGATGCAACCTTGATACAACTTGAGATGGCAGACTTTGATGTCATCTTGGGAATGGACTGGTTAGCTCGGCATTCTGTAAATCTGTTATGCACCGAAAAGAAGCTAACGTTCAAAGACAAAGAAGGAGCAGAATTTAGTTTCTCGGGAACCAAACTTCCCCGGAGACGCAAGCTCATACTTTCAGCACTAAAGGCTAAGAAGTGTCTTTAGAAGGGGGCAGTCGGGTATCTAGTATCAGTGGTCGACCTAACCAAGGAAGCGCCACGAATGGAAGACATTGACGTCGTGCGAGGCTACCCTGACATATTTCCAGAGGAACTACCCGGATTACCACCCGACCGAGCCACAGAGTTTGTGATAGACCTTATACCTAGAGCCGAACCAGTGTCAAAAGCACCTTATAGAATGGCTCCTACTGAACGGAAGGAATTAAAAGTGCAACTACAAGAACTGCTGAACAAGGGATATATTCGACCCAGTATGTCTCCATGGGGGGCACCGATGTTGTTCGTAAAGAAGAAGGATGGTAGCGTTCGATTATGCATCGATTATCGGGAGTTGAATAAACTGACAATCAAGAATCGATATCCATTACCTTGGATCGATGACTTGTTCGATCAGTTACAAGGAGAAAAAGTATTTTCAAAGATCAACCTTCGATCAGGCTATCATCAGCTGAAGATTAAAGAAGGTGATATTCCGAAGACAACATTCAAGACCAGATATGGACATTATGAATTTTTGGTTATGTCTTTCGGATTAACTAATGCACCGGCAACGTTCATGGAACTTATGAACCGAGTTTTCCACGTTATGTTGGATACGTCGGTTATAGTATTTATTGATGATATATTGGTATATTCCAAGGACGAGGAAACCCATATCAAGAACCTAAACGCAGCCCTACAACATTTAAGGAAAGAGAAGTTATATGCCAAATTTTCAAAGTGCAAGTTTTGGCTAAGTGAAGTCGCCTTCCTAGGCCATGTAGTATCCACTGAAGGAATCAAAGTGGACCCCAGCAAGATCGAGGCTATTGTGAAGTGGGAAGCACCAAAGAGCGTTTCAGAAATTAGAAGTTTCCTGGGTCTAGCTGGTTATTGTTGGAGATTCGTAGAAGACTATACTCGGATTACCGTACCTCTCACCAGATTGACTAAGAAAGGTGAAAAGTTTGTGTGGACGGATAAATTTGAGAAGAGCTTCTAGACATTGAAGTCCAGATTGATACCCGCCCCAATTTTGACTATTCCTATTCTAGGACAGACGTTTACCTTATACACTGATGCGTCGGGATTGGGATTAGGATGTGTGCTTATGCAAGGAGAGCAAGTAATTGTGTATGCCTCGAGACAGTTGAAGGTACATGAGAAAAATTACCCCACTCATGATTTGGAGTTAGCGGCAGTAGTACATGCTGTCAAGATATGGAGACATTACTTATACGGAGAGAAATTGCAGATTAAGTTGAACCATAAAAGTCTTACTTATCTATTTAATCAGAATGAGTTGAATATGAGACAAAGAAGATGGCTGGAACTATTGAAAGACTACAATTGTGATATCCAGTATCATCTGGGAAAAGCAAACGTAGTAGCGGATGCATTAAGCAGAAAGGCAATGATAAAATCACAAGGAGAAGTTAGCACGACTGCAACAATGTGTACTACTGAAAGGGTATTCAGTCACGACAATGAGCAGTATGTGATAGATACAACGGATGGATCAGCTAACCAAGGGTTTATTCATCGGTTTTCGAATATGTTCACGGCATTGAAAATTATACGGGATATAGTGGCTGAAGTGAAGACAGCTATCAAATCAGATCCTTATCTGAGAACAGTACAAGAAGATATCGAGAAAGGTAGGGCCAACCCTGAGTTCACCTTGGATGACGAGAAGGTACTGAAATACAAAGGAAGAATATGTGTACCTGAAACAGAAAGTGTTGACATTAGACACCGACTGATGAAGGAAGCCCACACCACTATCTATTCGATACATCCTGGAAGTACAAAAATGTATCATGATCTAAAGAAACTATATTGGTGGAGGAGAATGAAAGCAGATGTAGCCAAGTTCGTCTCTCAATGCCTAAATTGTCAGAAAGTAAAGGCTGAACGACAAAGACCCGCAGGACTGTTACAGCCATTACCGGAACCAGCATGGAAATGGGACTGCATCACTATGGACTTCGTCACAGGGCTACCATTGACTCCTCGAGTAGTTGACGCAGTTTGGGTGATTGTGGACCTTCTAACTAAAATAGCTCATTTCATACCTATACGACCTCAGTATACACTGGAAAGGTTAGCGAAGCTGTATGTGGATAATATTGTTCGGTTACATGGTGTACCAGAAAGCATTGTGTCTGATAGAGATCCACGATTTACTTCCAAGTTTTGGGACGGATCGCAAAAGGCTATGGGTACAACGCTGAAGTTCAGTACCGCATTCCACCCACAGACAGACGGACAGTCAGAGTGTACAATTCAAATTCTAGAAGATATGCTACGAGCATGTGTAATTGATTTTAAAGGATCATGGGATGAAAAGTTAGCATTGATCGAGTTCGCGTATAACAACAGCTATCAGGCTACTATACAGATGTCACCTTATGAAGCACTATATGGCAGGAAGTGTCGAACTCCTTTGTTTTGGAATGAAGTTGGAGAACGTAGTATTGTTGGGCCAGAATTTGTTGAAGAGACTTGTCGAGTGGTCAACATTATCAAGGAAAGAGTGAAAACAGCTCAGAACCGCCAGAAGCAATATGCAGACACTCGACGAAGAGATCTGGAGTTCGCCGTAGGTGATAAAGTATTTTTTAAGGTATCGCCTATGCGAGGATTGAAGAGGTTCGGACAGAAAGGGAAACTAAGTCCAAGATATGTCGGGCCATATGAAATTCTAGCTAAGCGTGGAAAAGTGGCTTATCAGTTAGCACTACCACCATCTATGTCAAGTGTGCATGACGTATTTCACATTTCCCTATTGAAGACGTATGTCAAAGACCCAACGCATGTTTTGATAGTGGATTTGTCGGAATTGACTGATGACTTGACATTTGAAGTAACACCGACAGAAATCACTAGTCGAAAGGTTCAACGTCTACGCGACAGAGATATCTACTATGTTAAGGTCACATGGAAAAGTAGAGACATGGAAGAAATTACATGGAAAGAAGAGAATTCTATGCGAAAGCAATACCCTCACTTATTTGATTCAGAAGGTACGTACAATTTTGAGGACGAAATTTTTATAAGTTGGGGGGAGTTGTAAGACCCGTGTCAATCTAACCCGGTCTTACCACCTTGAACCAGGTTTACGAAACATGGTCGAGTCAAGTGGACCAAGGGCATGAAGGAGATCGAGATCCCAGGTATCAAATCGACCCAAAAACACTTAAAATAGGGGAAGGGTCGCATACCCAGTTAAGCAGGGTCGGACCTCCCAAAACAGAAAGTCAGACCCTCAGTTTTGAAGGGAGGGTCGGACAGCTTAGAACCCTAGGGTCGACGGGATCATCGACCCTCCCATCGACCCTCGGTTACCGTAGGAAATAGAATTAGGAAATTTCATAATTTTCCATTGGGATTCTTTCCTAATCTCAAAGGGACTTATTTTAGGATGTTCCTACTCTATTTAAAGGATGTCCCTAAGCCACTTTCACTCTTTTCACAACTCTAATTGAATTGAGAGAAAGAGAAGAGAAGGAAAAGAAGAAGAAGAGAAACAAGGAAGAGAATTAAGCCAAAAGAGAAGAGTTGTAGAGAAGGATTATTCTTCTCAGGTATAGATACTGATTCCATGAGTTTCTACAGACCTTAGGTTAGTTATTGGTGAGAGTGTGATCTCGGAGAAACCCAAACCATCATTCTATGGTTAGGTTTTCATGGAAAACCATAGAAGAATGCATGAAAGCTATTTAGGTGGATCATTCATGGTTCTAGACCATGGAAGGAATGTTGAATGGAATGTAGAAGCAAGTCATAGGACCCAAAACGAAGAATGGATTAAAAAGAGGGAATTGGACCAAAGTGCACCGAGGGTCGCACCGAGGGTCGATGACCATCCGACCCTAGGTGATCCTGACCATCGACCCTCAGTTTTCGGGAAGTTCAGAGTTAAGGGAGGGTCGCACCCAGGGTCAATCAGGACTCCGACCCTACCTTCGACCCTCAGTTTACAGAATGGTTTTTAAATTCGTAATTAATTTTAACTAAATTTTATCGACTTTGTTAGGTCTTCTAGCAATATAATAACATTGTAAAGGTGATTTTAAAGCTTGGAAAAGTATCTTTTAGCAAGCTAAGGTGAGGAACCAGAACTCCAAAGTAATTGTTTAATAACAAAATTATTTTCTATTTTTCTTGAGTCCTATGCCATGCTTGATTCTATGCGAATATGTTTGTAATGTGCATACAGCATGCCATCCAATATTTTTATTTCTTGTTCATGCATATTTACTTTATTGTTTATAACATGATGATGATGATGATGATAGGAATAGGCATGTGCTTGTATGTGTGTGGTTGATGTACTTGATGCGAGCGAGTATCAGGGGGTGTGATGAGAACGTCAATAAACGTTAACCTTTGGCGGGTCTCAGCACTTTAGCTCTATCTCTAACTCAAGTCTTGTGCATTGGCATCGTCGTATCGCCATTACTTTAGCAGAACTATTATGTCGTAGAGTATCAGGGGAGGTGGTCTCGGTCCTTGTAGTCTCTGACTCTATCGGGGGGCCTTAGCTCTATCTCTATGGACATTCTGAGGGATGCTGGGGTGAGGCCTTGGATACACTTTTGGCATTAGGATTGGTTAGTTGCGAGCCCAGTTTGGAGCCCTCGCCAACAGGGGCTTATGTGTTGGTATGGCAATATATAGCAATAAACGTTAACCTTTGTTATATAATGTTCATGGTTGGGTGCATGTGAGTCGACGATAAATGTGATCTTCGGGTGATGTCACACACTTGTGTATAGAGGCGGGGTCAATAAACATGACCTTTGACTACCTAAACCAATCTATTGCATATTGCAAACTTTAAACCGGACCAAAGATATTAATTTATTGCATGCATATGTATTGTTGCATTGTTTTGGCTACTTTCTGAGCCGTGAAGTGTGCTCACCCCTCGACGTCGAATATTTTTAGTTGATGATGCAGGTTATATCGTTGAAGATTATATGAATGCCTCTGCGTATGGGAACGTGGCAGCAATGGAAGCTGGAGCTGAAGTGGATACACACGACTCCTCTTGCTAGTGCAACTCATGTGTATTTGATTAGATATTTTATAGGTGTCTTTATTTGGATTATTAAGACATGTATTTGGTATTTAAATTTTTATGTCTCAGTGGAAACAGAATAATCTGCTATTAAATTTCAATATCACATAGATTCTTAGTTCTTTTTATTATAAGACTTCCACTATTTTGTATTTACTCTGATTATGATTATGGGTGTGTGTAAGTATAGATAATGCGGGGATAGCCTATTTGAGATCCTGGTTGAACCGTTGGTTTATTAGCGGTTCATCACACCATTCTGGTTAGTCCAAAATTGGGGTGTGACAGGTGGTGCCTCACGGTCTCTAACATAGTCCTCAGCGTAGACTCTAGTGAACCAAGCTATCTGAGTCTGGGTCGTTTGGAGACTAGTTGTGAGATCAGCCACCCGCTGGTCAGTCACGTACTGAGCATCCCTAAGCTATCCCACCTGCTGATCCGACATGCGCTGAGCAACCAGAAGCTCTCCCACCCGTTGGTCGGACAAGCACTGAGCCTCTAGAAGCTCTCTCATCCTCAGGTCAGACATGCGTTGAGCCTCTAGTATCTCATGCAATATCCCCATCATGTCATCAGATGGTGCATATGAAGGACCAGCCACATATGTAGGACCAGCTGAAGAAGAAGGACCAACTCCTGTAGCATGAGTAGGTGATGGAGGAGGTATGGCATCCACATCCATATATAGACGATCGTCATCATCCCCATGAACCCCTGCTCTAGCGGCTGCTGCTGCTGCCTCATCGTCAGCCATCTCCACTCGAGTGCGAGTGCGCACCATCGCGTTCCTCTCCACCTCACTGACCTGGGCATCCCGCATGCCCATCTTACAGATGGCCTCCAAATCCTGAGGGGATGAGAAGGATATCTCCTGAATCTTCTCATTCAGCAAGTCAAACCCCAGGCGGGTAAGCAGTGTAGTGATCATGCGTCCATAAGAAAGGTTGCCAGTATGATTGGAAAGCGTAGCACTGATCATCGTCCGCATGATGATATAAGGAAGACAGACGGGCTACCTAGTGCATATGCAGTACAGCAGATACTGGTCAACTAGGAGACCCTCTCGTAATGTCCACTCTGTGGTATCAAGTTGTGCTGGATAATCTTGCAGTACACCCGTGGATTGAAACATAGATAGCTCGTTTTCATCTCCCAGCGATCAGGTCTGATGAGTTGATAGTCTATCTCAGCCCTCATCTGTAATGAAAAGAACTGGGGCTCTCCAGGGGCACAGAATACGAAGGAGCCATCATATGAGATACCTAGCAAGTTCGCTAGCTGCCGATAGTTAAAGGAAATCTCAACTCCCTTGACTTAGCTAGTGATCCTAAGCTCACTACCCCTCTCAACGTCGTTGTAATCCCCCACCACTTGGAGATTACAATAGAACTAGCGTACCAAGTCAGGACAGGTACATGCATCATAGGTGATGATAGGGAGCCATCCCATATCGCCAAAATCCCCCTCCACATTGAACAAGGCCAAGCTAGCCAAGTCCACCTTGCGGCCTCCCTCTACCTTCTTACGAGCGTAGTGGGCATACTGTGTCTCGGCTTCATTGGAACGGAAGCGAAGACTGTCACGAACCCTAGGTACCTTGGTATGAGCCATAGTATCTGCAAATAACAAAGAAAAATAAATAATGGTTTAGTAGATATGAAAAACCCAAAATTTTGACATTATAACGACGTAAATTGGTCAAAAGTCTCACTTTTCACTCATACACGTGGGAAGGAGGACTTACATAGATCCTAAACTATCCTGTAAGACTCATACAGTCGGAAATTTTAGCTAATGAGATTGAATTGGAAGAAATTTCAAGAAATTCAAAATTTCGACAAAATTAGGGCAAAAAGGGTAAATTTTGAGTTTCTCGACAACCAACCGATGAAACTCAAATATTTTTGAGGGCTTTTGTTCCTCGAGTCACCAACAACAAAAGCCCCCAATAAAAATCAAATTTTTACGGTTGAAAAAATTTTAATTTAAGGAAAACGAGATATACAAGCAAAAACCTAGGTAAGGAAATCTAAAAACATGAAAACGTAGAAGATATACCTGTAGAGGAGGTGTAGACGTCGAAATGAGAAGCACAAACCACCAACGGATCGGAGTTGTCACTGTAGCAACTCAGAGGGATGAGACTAGTCGAAGCGGAGAAGAAAGAATGGGAAATGGACTCTCAATCGGAACCTAAAAATCTGATTTTTAGTCCGGGGTCGAAAAATTCGACTAAAACCATCGACCCACCCATCGACCCCTCATCGACCCTCGGCTCTCGGTAATCTGACAGAGAACCAGGGGCCGCACCCTGGGTCGGACATCCTCCGACCCCCCCATCGACCCCCGATTCTCGAGAAGAATTGATGATTCCTCAGGGTCGCATACTGAGGGTCGGACATCCATCGACCCCCACCATCAACCCTACAGTGAAAATACAGCATTTTCGACAGAATGATCTGAAAATTTTGAAATTTGCATTTGTTAGTAGTTTGAAAATATGAGAATGAAGTATATAATGATTGTCTCACGTGTTCAATGATTTTCAGGCAATCCCACTACCAGATTAGATAATGGCTGGACGCAGAGTAACCAGACAAAGTCGTAACTCTATCCCACCACCACCACCTATGGGGGAAGATAGCCAGACACACCTGGAAACACAGGGGAATATGAATATGGCACCGTCCGTCATAAATGGGCAGACAAATCCTATAAATCTACCAGCTCCACCTACAGACTTGGCTATAGTCGTATTGAACTTGGCCCAATAGTTGCAGCAAATGCAACAGGCACAGGCTACTATGCAAGCTGCCTTAGGTATGACTTTTTCAGCTGCACAGACACCTCCAATGCCAGCAGGACAGGCAAGTACAGCTCCAGGGGGAAGTAACACAGTACCCCACGCACCTCAGACTCCCATCATGCAGGCTTAAGTACAAAATCCTGAGGTAGCTCAAGGTGGATATCAATACCAACCACTTATGTATGGGGCGTATGTCCCGCAACAACTAGACCACTCCAGACTGGTGGAGCATTTTCTGAAACTGAAGCCCAAGGAATTTAATGGCAAGCCAGCAGATCCCTTATGGCCAGCACACTGGGTTGACGAGATGGGAAGAAATTTTATGATGATGACAGTGAATGAAGAAGAGAAAGTATTGTGTGCCACCTTTATGTTGAAAGGAGATGCATACCATTGGTTGAGGTCTACCAGGACATATTTATTAACAAAGCATGCCCAACTGACTTGGGATATTTATAAGGAGGCATCCTTTGAGAAGTACTTTCCTAGAAGTTTCAGAGATTCAATGGAAAGAGAGTTCCTGAGTTTATATCAGGGGCAGATGACTGTGGATGCATATCAACAGCGTTATGAAGAGCTGTTCTTCTTTGCCCCCGCCAGCATGCAAGAGGAAAACACAAAAACCCGAAGGTTCGTCATGGGACTTAGGGGAAGCATCCGCGAGCATGTTTTGGGACATGAAAATAAAATCTATAATGAAGCGGCACAAATTGCTTGAGTTATAGAATCGAGCCAGAAGGAGAGTTATTTCATGCAAAACATAAGTATAAAAAGGCCAGCTGGAAATTCTTATAACGGAGGGAATAACAAGACATTCAAATCCTTCCGTGCTCAAGGCTTTACCGCTGCAACCAAGACTACGCCCGTAGCTAAACAGCAACAAAAGCCAATTACTGAAGGGATAAAATATTATGACTGCAATCTAGTGGGACATATGGCAAGGGAATATCCTAAGCCCAGGAAACAGCTACATCAAGGACGAGTTTACGCGGTTACATCTGAGGATGCTACCGCATCGCCTAATGTGGTTACAGGTATGACTTAAATTTTTTTTTAAGTTGTATTACATTATATGATCATGTAGTCTACGTTAAAATAAATCACAGGTATCGTACCTATAAATGGCATACCCATCAGAGTACTCTTTGACTCAGAAGTTACTCATTCTTTTATATCTTTGTCATTTGGAAAGAAATTGAATTTACCCATTAAATCCTTAGACTACAAACTGCTTGTACGATCACCTATGGGATTAGAAGTGGAGTTAAAAAAAGGTTATGGACCATGTCCAGTTCTTATTAATGAAAAGACTTTGGATGCAACCTTGATCCAACTTGAGATGGCAGACTTTGACGTCATCTTGGGAATGGGCTGGTTAGCTCGGCATTCTGCAAACCTATTGTGTGCCAAAAAGAAGCTGACATTTAAAGACAAGGAAGGAGCAGAGTTCAGTTTTGAGGGAACCAAACTTCCCCGTAAACGAAAGCTCATACTCTCTGCCCTGAAGGCTAAGAAGTGTCTTGAGAAAGGAGTAGTCGGGTATTTAGTATCTGTAGTCGACCTAACCAATGAAGCACCATGAATGGAGGATATTGATGTCGTGCATGACTATCCAGACGTATTTCCTGAAGAACTACCAGGATTACCACCTGACCGAGCTACAGAGTTTGTTATAGATCTTATACCTGGAGCCGCACCAGTATCGAAAGCACCTTATCGAATGGCTCCTACTGAACTAAAAGAATTGAAAGTACAACTACAAGAACTACTGGACAAGGGTTACATTCGCCCTAGTATATCACCATGGGGAGCGCCAGTATTATTCGTGAAGAAGAAGGACGGTAGCGTTCGCTTGTGTATAGACTACCGAGAACTGAATAAACTGACAATCAAGAATCGGTATCCATTGCCTCGGATCGATGACCAGTTCGATCAGTTGCAAGGTGCGAAAGTGATCTCAAAGATCGTTCTTCGGTCAGACTATCATTAGCTGAAGATTAAGGATGGTGATATTCCCAAGACAGCATTTAGGATCAGATATGGACATTATGAATTTTTGATCATGTCTTTCGGATTGACGAACGCACCAGCAACCTTTATGGAACTTATGAATCGGGTTTTCCACGATATGTTGGATACCTTGGTTATTGTATTCATTGATGATATATTGGTCTACTCCAAAGACGAGGAAACTCATATTAAGAATCTAAACGCCGCTCTACAGTGACTACAGAAGGAGAAGCTCTACGCCAAATTTTCAAAGTGTGAGTTTTGGCTAAAAGAAGTCGCATTTCTAGGCCATGTTGTATCCACTGAAGGAATTAATGTTGATCCCAGCAAGATCGAGGCTATTGTAAAGTGGGAAGCACCAAAGAGTGTTGCAGAAATTAGATGTTTCTTGGGTCTAGCTGGGTATTATCGACGATTTGTGGAAGACTATTCCCAAATTATCGTACCTCTTACCAGTTTGACTAAGAAGGGCGAGAAGTTTATTTCGACTGATAAATGCGAAAAGAGTTTCCAAACATTGAAGGCTAGATTGATATCCGCTCCAATCTAGACATCCCGATTCCAGGACAACCATTTATCTTGTACACCGATGCGTCAGGACTGGGATTAGGATGTGTACTCATGCATGGTGAACAAGTAATTGCTTATGCCTCAAGACAATTGAAGACACATGAAAAGAACTATCCCACTCATGCTTTGGAACTAGCGGCAGTGGTACATGCTATCAAAATATAGAGACATTACTTGTACGGAGAGAAGTTTCAGATTAAATCAGACCATAAAAGTTTTACTTATCTATTTAATCAGAAGGAGTTGAATATGAGACAAAGAAGATGGCTGGAATTATTGAAAGACTATCATTGTGACATCCAGTATCATCCGGAGAAAGCTAATGTAGTAGTCGATGCGTTGAGTAGAAAGGCAATGATAAAATCTCAGGGAGAGGTTAGCACAACTGTCGCAATGTGTACTACCGAAAAGGTATTCAGTCACGGTAATGAGCAGTTTGTGATAGATGCACCGGATGGATCAACCAACCAAGGGTTTATTCATCGTTGTTCAAATATGTTCGCCACATTGAAGATTATATCGGACATAGTTGATGAAGTAAAGACAGCTATCAAATCAGACCCTTACCTAAGAACGGTACAAGACGACATCGAAAAAGGTAGGATTATCCCTGAGTTCACCTTGGATGAAGAAAAGGTACTGAAGTACAAAGGAAGAATATGTGTACCTGAAACAGAAAGCTTGGACATTAGACACCGATTGATGAAAGAAGCCCATACCACCATCTATTCGATACATCCTGGATGTAAAAAAATGTATCATGATCTAAAGAAATTATATTGGTGGAGAGGAATGAAAGCAGATGTAGCTAAGTTCGTGTCAAAATGCCTAAATTGTCAGAAAGTAAAGGCTGAACGACAAAGACTGGCCAGACTGTTACAGCCGTTACCGGAACCAGCATGGAAATGGGACTGCATCACTATGGACTTCGTCACAGGATTACCATTGACTCCTTGAGTGGTTGACGCAGTTTGGGTGATTGTAGACCGCCTGACTAAAATAGCTCGCTTTATACCTATACGACCTCAGTATACATTGGAGAGGTTAGCTAAGCTGTATGTGGATAACATTGTGCAATTACACGGTGTACCTGAAAGCATTGTGTGTGATAGAGATCCACGATTTACTTCAAAGTTTTGGAAAGGATTGCAAAAGGCTATGGATACAACATTGAAGTTTAGTACTGCATTCCATCCACAGACAAATGGACAGTCAGAGCGTACAATTCAGATTCTAGAAGATATGCTTCAAGCATGTGTAATCAATTTTAAAGGTTCATGGGATGAAAAGTTACCATTGATTGAGTTCTCTTATAACAATAGCTATCAGGCTACTAAAATGTCACCCGATGAAGCACTGTATGGCATGAAGTGTCAAACTCCTTCGTTTTGGAATGAAGTTGGGGAACGTAGTATTGTTGGACCGGAATTTGTTGAAGAGACTTGTCGAGTGGTCGACATTATCAAGGAAAGAGTGAGAACAGCTCAGAATCGTCAGAAGCAATATGAAGATACTCGACGTCGAGACCTTGAATTCGTCGTGGGTGATAAAGTATTCTTAAAAGTATCGCCTATGCGAGGTTTGAAATGGTTCGGACAGAAAGGGAAATTAAGTCCGAGATATGTCGGACCATATGAGATTCTAGCTAAGCGTGAAAAAGTGGCTTACCAGTTAGCACTACCACCATCGATGTCAAGTGTGCATGACGTATTTTACATTTCCTTATTGAAGAAGTATGTCAAGGATCCGACGCACGTTTTGACAGTAAACCTACCTGATTTGACTGAAGATTTGACATTTGAAGTAGGACCAACTGAAATCACTAGTCAAAAGGTTCAACGACTACGCAATCGTGATATCTATTATGTTAAGGTCACTTGGAGAAGTAAAGATATTGAAGAAATCATATAGGAAGAAGAGAATGCTATGCGAAAGCAATATCCCCATCTATTTGACTCGGAAGGTATGTACAATTTCGAGGATGAAATTTCTATGAATAGGGGGAGTTGTAAGAACCATATCAAACTAACCCGGTCTTACCATGTTGAACCAGGTCTACCCATCATGGTCGAGCCAAATAGACCAAGTGCGTGAAGGAGATAACGATCCCAAGTATCTAACTGACACAAAAACATTAAAATATGGGGGGAGGGTCGCACACCCAGCTAGGCAGGGTCAGACCCCCCTAATATAAAAAGTCAGACCCTGAGTTTCGGACCGGGGGTCGGACAATTTAGAACCAGGGGTCGACGGGATCTCCGACCCCCTCATCGACCCCCAGTCTGCCGACAGAAACCATGAATTGGGAACTTTCCAAATTTCAATGGTTTTATTTCCTAATCTCAATGGAACTTATTTTGGGAGTTCTACTCTATAAATAGGACGTCCCTAAGCCTCTTTCACTCCTTTTAGAACCCTAATTAGATTGAAAGAAAGAGAAGAGAAGGAAAAGATAAGGAGAAGAGAAGGAAAGTGGTGAAGAAGATCAAAGAGAAGGCTTTAGAGAAATAAGCCTAATTCTCAGGTATGGATACTATCTCCATGTAATTCTTAAGACCTTAGAATAGATAGTGAAGAGGGTATGATCTAGGAGAAACCCAAATCATCCACCCATGGTTAGGTTTCAATGGAAAACCATGGGGGAGATCATTAAAACCATGTAGGTGAATAAACTATGGTTCTAAACCATAGAACATGTATGGAATGGATTATAGAAGCAAGCCATAGGACCCAAACAAGAAAGAATGGACTGTAGGATGAAAATTTCAACTAAACCCACGGGGTGTCGCATGGGGGGTCAATGGAGAATCGACCCTACCAGACCCTAACATCTACCCCCAATGTTCGAAAAGTCCAGAATGTGGGTGGTAGCACCCAGGGTCGATGGAACCTCCGACCCTAGCATCGACCCCCAGTTAACAATAATCTTTTTAAAATCATAATTAATTCTAATTAAATTATATCGACTTGATTAGATCTTTTAGTGATATAATAGTGGTATTTAGTTGATTCTTAAAGCTTGAGAGAGGATCTACAATCAAGCAAAGGTGAGGGAACAAGACCTAAACTAATTGGCTAATAATAAACTATTTTTATTTCTTAAGTCCAATGCCATGATTGATTCTATGCGTGTATGCTTGTATGTGCATTCAACATGTCATCCAATATTTCTATTATTACTGTTCATGCATATTTAAATTATTGTTTATAACATGATGATGATGATGATGATAGGAATAGGCATGTGAATGTATGTGTGTGGTTGGTGTGCTTGATGCGAGCGAGTATCGGGGGTGTCATAGGCCGGGCCTCAGCACTCTAGCTCTATCTCTAACTCAAGCCTTGTCCACTGACATCGTCGTATCGCCATTACCTTAGCAGAACTATTACGTCGTAGTGTATGAGGGGAGGTGGTCTCGGACCGTGTAGTCTCTGACTCTGCTGGGGGGCCTTAGCCCTATCTCTATGGACGTATTGAGGGATGCTGGGGTGAGGCCTTAGATACACTGATTGGCATTAGGATTAGTTAGTTGTGAGCCTAGTTTGTAAGCCCTCACCAACAGGGGCTTACGTGTTGGTATGGGTAGAGTATCAGGGGAAGTGTCATAGGCCGGGCCTCAGCACTTTAGCTCTATCTCTATTCCATGGTAGGGTGGATGGGGACGACAATAAACGTTAACCTTTGGGCGGGCCTCCACACCCTGTGCATAGAGGCGAGGCGGCCACCGAACCTTTCTATAGCGCATTGCAAACTTATTTACCAGACTACAGATATGAATTGAATACATGCATATGTTTGTTGCATTGTTTTGTTTACTCACTGAGCCATGATGTGTGCTCACCCTTTTGACGTCGAATATTTTTAGTTGATGATGCAGGTACCTCTGTCGAAGATTATATGAGTGCTTCGGTATTCGGGCCTGTTGCTGCAATGAAAGCTGATGACTTAGCGGATACCCATGATCCCTCATGCGAGTGCAACTCATGCGTATTCGATTAGATTTTCATTTGAATTTATTAAGGAAATGTAATTGATATTTTATTTACTTATGTCTCAGTTGATACAACATAAATTGATACTTTATTTATGATTATCACAATTAGATTCCTCAGTTCTTTTATTATTAAGATTTCCGCTATTGTGTATTTATTCTGATTATGATTGTGGATGTGTATGGTTTCATTTTCAACGGACACAGCCTATTAGAGATCCTGGTTGAACCGTTGGTTTAATAGCGGTTCATCACATCATTCTGAATGGTGCAAAATTGGGGTGTGACAATAATAACTATGAATGTATGCATGATTGTTTGGGTATGGTAGATGTGTAAAGTATAGAAGTATAATACACAGGCCATGTTATTAATGCTAGGCTCTAGCGGGAGCACAGTAATCCATGGGATGGAGCTAGGGTTTGCTGTTAGAGTATAGTTTTATTTATGAATTGAGGTAACCATATATGATTTCTTGCGTGACGCATAGGAGTACGGGTGTACTAGTCATGTTGGATTGTAACCATGTATGGTGGTTTGTGTAACCCATGGGCGTGCAGATACATGGATCACGTTGGAATGTAAACACGCTAGTGGTAGACATAGAACCATGGGAGTAGAGCTGGGTTTCATTGCTGTGGATAGTGGAATAGTTATGTCAACATGCTAGTGGAGGCACGGTGAACCATGGAACTGGGGATCTGGGGACTTCTGCTTGCAAGTAGATAAAGTTAAATGAATGAACATAATAGACAAGGGTGATACCATTCCTTATTTCCTATGCTCCTCTAGTAAGGGTGAAGATACTGACATAGCTTTATACTCCTGAAGGTTGGGCGACTCTAGGGGGGAGTCAGTGATGTATAGACATACGGTAGCCGGTATATGTGAGGTCTATGGTGGGACCCAATGAACCCTGTAAGGATGGAAGTCCCTAAGGGGGAGTTAGCTTGTAGAAGTGGTTTCACGGCCCAGGGTCATGTATTCAACTTCTACCTTTGCTTAGGATGTGGAAACACAAACTTGAGACCTAATATAAAAAAATTGTATTCATCTCATTGGTTATTGTATGTGCATTGCATGTGATACTAGATTTCTCATTGCGCTGGGATGTGAGCTCACCCTCGTGTCAACACTATTTTTCAGATCCTTCTATAGGTGACTTATCTATAGCTGATTTTATGGAGTATCCCTTGGCTAGTATGACTACTGACGCTGATGATGTTGGTGGAGAGCACGGTAAAGGCTGCACCTGCAGTGACTACGTCTACGCATGACATAGCCCTCCCCTTACTTTCTCCCTTCCCTGATATATACTCTAGATACTCTGATTAATTTTTATGATAGATGAAGAAGTCTATCATGAACAATGTAATTGATTTATTCCTTTTTTATTTGGGTATTTGTATATGGATATTGTGGTATATTTTGTGATGGAACAATGGGTTGTAACAGATAATTTGATACATAATATGGGATATGTTATCATTTGTTGTATCTGTCTATATTAAATGATTTCGCTTATATTATTATTGTTCTTTGTTATTGTGGATATTACATATGTAGACTGTGGGATTTATTTTGTAAACAAGTAATAGCGATCTTGGATGTATTCGGGTGCCTCAAAAGTTGACCCATATATCACACCCGATTCTTCAGAATGGGCTGTGACAATTAGTGACCATCATTTGTGGCATGTAAAGGTTATGCGTAGGGCATAGCTATGTAGAAAAGAAGATTTTACTTAGTTAGTAGAAAATCATAAAGTACGGTGGCTAAGTTATCCTTGCCTACATTGGGGCATAATGTGGGAAGAACAATGTGAGAACAGAAGTAGTAAGAAGCCTTACTGAATTAGTATTTAATGCTCCCAAACATAATCATGGAACTACTTGAACTCCCCTCTATGTGTCCGTACTCGATATAATGTTATCCCCTTTTTCGAAATAGATGACAAAGAGATCTGAAGCAAGGGATCCCTGAAGTCACTGAAGGAAAGGTTGGTCATAAATTTGGAGAGTTTGCTTCTACACGTACTGGAAGGGGACATACGATAGAAGGTTTTTTTGCAAGCGTACTCTAAACGCTGTAGGCGTACGTCTACTAAAAAAGTAAATTACTTCAGGCCAGGAGAAAGTTAATAATTCCATATAGCTGAAATTATGACAGCTTCACATTGAGAGGGAAGCGATCAGTTGCAGAAGACAAATCATAACTAAATAAACAACATGTCTTCCGAAGACGTGAAAGCGGCTGCGTCAACCGATATGGACCTATGACGCCCGAAACCGAAACGAGGATCTCATGCTATCATTGAACGGATACCGAACCATGACCCGATCCGGTAACGGACGTGGACAAGGACGCTGACGAATCAAATCATAGCACCGAAACATCAAACCATATTTCTGAAATTATCACTTGAGTAGTATTTCATGAAAAATAATACATGAAGTGGATATAATGAATTGTGCGCCAATTTAATTGGAAGATTAAAAATGCACGAGTGTACCATGAAATTTTAATCGCATGGATCTTTGTTATGTAATTCTCATCTCAGATGTCATGTAAACAAAATCCCTCTAACAAGTTGGGAATGTGCTAGGTAATGGATCGCAGACAACTCCATAATCTTGCTTACGCAAAGGCCAGGACTCGTGGAGCGGAAGGCCCTGGTAACAAAATGGACTAAAGTATGACTTTGCCTCTTTTTTGTCCAGACACAAAGGATGTTGCGTGTCACACCCCAATTCCGCACTATTCAGAACGGTGTGATGAACCGCTAATAAACCAACGGTTCAACCAGGATCTCTAATAGGCTGTGTCCTTTTAAATTAAACCATACACATCCACAATCGTAATCAGAATAAATACACAATAGTGGAAGTTTTAATATTAAATGAACTGAGGAATCTAACTATGATAATCATAAATAAAATATCAAATTATATTGTATCAACTGAGACAAAAGTAAATAAAATATCAAATTACATTTCCTTAAAAGTTCAAATAAAAATCTAATCGGAAACGCATAAGTTGCACTCGCATGAGGAGTCATGCGTCTCCAGTATGTCTTTAGCCTCCATCGCAGCCATGTGTCCGTACACAGAAGCATTCATATAATCTTCCATAATGGTACCTGCATCATCAACTAAAAATATTCGACGTCGAAAGGGTGAGCACACATCACGGCTCAGTGAGCAAACAAAACAATGCAACAAATATATGCATGCATTCAATTCATATCTGTGGTCTGGTATATAAGTTTCCAATGTGCTATAGAAAGGTTCAGTGGCCGCCTCACCTCTATACACGAGTGTGTGAAGCCGTCCAAAGGTTAACGTTTATTGTCATCCCACATGCACCCACTATGGAATAGAGATAGAGCTAAAGTGCTTAGGACCACACCGTATCACACTTCCCTTGATACTCTACCCATACCAACACGTAAGCCCCTGCTGGCGAGGGCTTGCAAACTGGGCTTGCAACTAACCAATCCTAATGTCAAACAGTGTACCCAAGGCCTTACCCCAGCATCCCTCAATACGTCCATAGAGATAGAGCTAAGGCCCCCCGACAGAGTCGAAGACTACATAGTCTGAGACCACCTCCCCTGATACCCTATGACATAATAGTTATGCTAAGGTAATGGCGATACGACGATGTCAGTGGACAAGACTTGAGTAGAGATAGAGCTAGAGTCTAGTGACCAGGCTGAACCACAATGTAACGTCCTCCCCCTGATGCTTTACTCGCATCAAGCACACTAACCACACACATACATTCACATGTCTATTCCTAGCATCATCATCATCATCATCATGTTATAAATAAAATAGAATTAAATATACATGAACATTAATAGTAGGAATATTGGATGACATGTTGAATGCACATTACAAACATACACGCATAGAATCAGTCATGGTATTGGACTTAAGAAAAATAGAAATAGTTTATTACTAGCCAATTAGTTTAGGTCTTGTTCCCTAACCTTTGCTTGATGTAGATCCTTTTTCAAGCTTTAAGAATCACTTTTATATCAATAGGAAAACCTAACAAGTCGATAGATTTTAGTTAGAAGTCATTCCAATAATTTTAGGCTTGCTGTTAAGCGAGGGTCGCAGTTCGGGTCGCAGGTAGAGTAGCAGTTTTCTGTGACCCCAGGGGTAGGGTTGATGCCAGGGTTGGATGTTCCATCGACCCTGGGTGTGACCACCACATCCCTGGACTTCCCAAATGCTGGGGGTCGATTCTGTGGTCTGGTAGGGTCGATTCCCAATCGACCCCACGTGCGACCCCCCGTGGTTTGAGTTGAGAATTTCATCCTATAGTCCATTCTTTCATGTTTGGGTCCTATGGCTTACTTCCACAATCCATTCTATGCTTGTTCTATGGCTTAAAACTCTAGGTTTCTTCCTTACTTTGCCTACCATGATTTCTTCCATGGATTTCATTGAAATCCCCCCATGGATGGATGATTTGGGTTTCTCCTAGACCATACCCTCTTCATGAACTATTCTAAGGTCTTAAATCATTAATGGAAACATACCCATACTTTTAGGTTTGTTGAAATTCAGAGGTTTCTCTAAATTCTTCTCTTTATTCTTTTTCTCTAACTTTCCTTCTCTTCTCCTTCTCTTTTGTTTCTCTCACATTCAATTAGGGTTTCAAAAAGAGTGAAAGAGGCTTAGGGACGTCCTATTTATAGAGAAGAACCTCCCAAAATAAGTCCCATTGAGATTAGGAAAGAATCCCCTTGAAATTTGGAAAGTTTTCTATTTACGGTTTCTGTCAGCAAAGAGGTGGTCGATGAGGGGGTCGGAGATCCCGTCGACCCTCAGGTCTAAATTGTCTGACCCTCAGTCAAAATTTCAGGGGTCTGACTTCCTAATGAGGGGGGTCCGACCCTGCCTATCTGGGTATGCGACCCTGCCCTCTATTTTACTGTTTTTGGGTTAGTTTAATACCTGGTCTCGCTACTTCCTTCATGCACTTGGTCCATTTGGATCGACCATGATAGGTAAACCTGGTACAAGATGGTAAGACCGGTTAGTTCGATATGGGTCTTACATTGCAGTTCTAGCAGACGAGGCCACGACAATGATTTACAAACAACATTGTGAGTTCCAGTAAAGGATGATAAGAATCCTAGTGAGGGCTATGTGCGATGGCATTTCCTCTGTATCAATTTTGGCTTTTGGCAGAAGTGTTAGACTTATTGGGGCCTCTTGCCCAAGGTTTCCAAGAACAACAGAGGGGCATGGTGGCACGAATAGTAGCCGAGTTCCACAACCAAGGAACTTAACTAGGGCCTCAAGAGGAGATGTCTGTAGTGCAAGAGAAAGGTAAACAAGCGAAGCGAACCTTAAAAGAAGAACTGCCACGAGAGGTGTTTAAGGTGCCTCGAGCTTGGAATGAAGAGCCACTAAGGGAACCATAGTCCATCATTATTGGAACCCAAATGCCACCTAGGGCGGGACACCGAAAATGTTATCGGTGTTGAAGTCGAAAGCACCTTATGGGACAATGCACCCGATCGCCTGAGCTGGTGTAAGACCCACACTTCACGAACCCAGTCTAACCTTACGTTCTCATGTCGTGATCGATCTTCTCATCATAACCGGCTCAAGTGAACCAATTGTATGAAGAATCCACAGGGCTAGGTATGTAATTTGAACCAAAATCATTTAATTAGAATCGTGTGGTTGCATACCTAAATAGGTGTTGCTGACCACACCTCAGAATATTGAGACCACTCGAGTCTGGGAGGTGTGGTTATAGTTTTTACACGTGTGCTCGATGGATTCTATGACCCCACGTGCAACCACACGGTGGTATAACCTACTCCGTGATTAGGAAACCTTCCTAATCTGAGGGGGGTTATTTCCTAATCAAGGTAAAATTTTATATGGAAGTTTTTCTCTATAGAAAGGATGTCCCTTAGCCTCTTTCACTCTTTTAGAACCCAAACTGAAAGAGAGAGAAAGAGAGGAGGAGGAAGAAAAGGAGAATTAAAGAGGGAGACTAGGAGAAGGAATTGTAGAGAAAGCTCTGCTTCTCCAGTAAGTTTAAGGTGTGGAATCATTCCCTACATTAGTTGAATGCCTAAAATAGATCATGGAGGAGATATTGATTCAAAGTAAGATCTTAATCCTAAGACGATGGACAAAACTCTAAGGAGATCCATGAAGAATGGATTAGGGTGAAGGATTATGTAAAAGTGTGAATTTTAAGCCATAGAACAATCATGGGAATGATCATAATTTTATCCATGGAATCAAGTTATGAGGGGATGTGGCTGAGTGTAAAGTCAACCAAAAACTACTGTGGTCACAAGTATGACTGACCACACGAGGCACATATGTTCAACCACACACCCTAGGGAAGGTTCTAGGGAGGGTGTGGTCCCATGTGTATGGTCAGATGACATGCAACCATACGTATCGACCCCATACCCTGTGGTCGCAAAAATTGAGATCACAGGTGTAGTCAGACCTACGACCACTCAGCTTCTGGAGGTCTGTTTAATTCTAGTATGGACCATTGACTACTGTAATTGACGAGCATGAACCCGAACCTAAAACTTACAAATTTCTTAGGTTTCCAAGAGGTTCAAGAGTAAGTTAAGAAGCTTGGAGAAGATTGAACATTTCTAGTAGGTGAGGGAACAAGACCTAAACTAATTGGCTAATAACAAGCTGTTTATTTTATTGAGTCCAATGCCATGATTGATTCTATGCTTGTATGCTTGTAATGTGCATCTCACATGTCATCCAATATTACTATTATTACTGCTCATGCATATTTACTTCTGTCTATTTGCTACCATGTTAATTGATGATGCTAGGAATAGACATGTGATTGTGTGTGTGTGGTTAGTGTACTTGATGCGAGTAAAGCATGAGGGGGAGGGCATGACATTGTGGTTCTTCTTGGTCACCAGACTCTAGCTCTATCTCTACTCAAATCTTGTTCACTGACATCATCATATCGCCATTACCTTAGTAGAACTATTATGTCATAGGGCATCAGGGGAGGTGGTCTCAGACCATGCAGTCTTTGACTCTATCGGGGGGGGCTTAGCTCTATATCTATGGAAATATTGAGGGATGCTGGGGTGAGGCTTTGGATATACTGGATGACATTTATGATTGGTTAGTTGCGAGCCCAGTTTACAAGCCCTCGCCAATAGGGGCTTACGTATTGGAATGGGTAGGGCATCAGGGGAAGTGTTAGCGGTGTGTGATCCAGACACTTTAGCTCTATCTCTATTCCATGGTGGGTGCATGTGAGACTACAATGGTGTTTGATTCATTGGGTGGATTCATACACTCGTGTATAGAGGTGCGGTGGCTGGCAATCCTTTCTATAGCACATTGCAAACTTAAAAATCAGACCAAAGATATGAATTGAATGCATGCATATATTTGTTGTATTGTTTTGTTTTCTCACTGAGCTCAAGTTGGAGAGCTGACCCTCACGCATGCAATTCTTTTTAGTTTCTGATGTTGCAGGTGTTACTGTCAAAGATTATATCAATGCACCAACCTATGGACATGTAGCAGCTATGGATATGCAAGTTGTAAAGGACGATTATGACTCGTCAAGTGGGTGTTTCAACTATGATTAAGCTTAGTATTTTAGTTTTGTATTTTGATACTTGTAATATCAATTAATTAAGTTTTGGTTAATTGGAGATAAGTGGATCATTTAATTATTTATCACGTAGACCTCAGTTCATTATTAATAAGACTTCCGCTATTTACTCAAATATCTCTGATTATTACTGTGGAATGTGTTTTGGTTTAACATGGTTGGCATAACCTATACGAGATCCTGGTTGAACCGTTGGTTCTTATGAGGGTTCATCACACCATTGGTTAGTCCAGAATTGGGGTGTGACAACTTGGTATCAGAGCTCTCAGGCCCTGCCCATCAAACCAGAATACTTCCACAAGAATCCATGAACTGAGTTAGGTTAAAATTAAAAGCCTCGATACAAATACACCTTAAGCACCTATCTTGGTTAAGACAGAACTTAAATAAGATAATAATGTACGTATAAAAGGTAGAATCATATGAATATACAGATTAAAGAAAAAAAAAATCTAAACGTATCTTGATAAGCAAATAACATAGAGTATAGTCTACCGGTTGGATAGTTACCTGAGTGTACAAAGGATATAATATAGTAACAAGAAGGAAGCATATATAAGCAGAAAATTGGAATACCGAGTTAACATTCACAAGATGTGGAGCTCGATGTATGACAAAGAAAGAAGGAAAATGGCTAGTAATGCCTAAATACCTGCAAAGATAAAGGAAAAGATCTCGGGCAAAATCTAACAGAGATAAGAGAACCATGGCCATATACCAAATAAGAGTAACTATAAAAAAGGATAAAGCTATAGCCCTGGGTGATGTGGAGACTCAGAGTAAGATCTGTCATACATTGTTTCATTGCTCGCTGAGCATTAAGAAGAGGTTGTAACCCGACCCCACCATTATCAGGGTAAAGAACGGACAATGAGAACTCATATGAGCAAATGCCAAATAATGATAATCAGACTGGGGCAAATTAAATGGGATAAACAACCAGGCCACTCCAGCCAATCTACCTAGAATACCAAGTGCCTTGGCCATGTTTGTAATGAACTGGGCCCGATAAAATGCAAAAGCAACAGATGTTACTGCCTATGCAAGTTGCCATGGGAATCACTACCCTAGTTGCCAATGCTACGCCAACACCTCTAGGTTAGACCAAGTACAGTACCTGTTGGTAGCAATATTTTATCTCCAGCATCTGTTAGCCATAACACAGAGTCTGCCATACAATAAGTTTTTGTAACGCACAACCTAGTGTAGAATCTTAGTGCACAACAAATAGTGTATCAAGGTGGTTATCCTTATCAACCATCGATGTGTGGGTAGCTGCATCATGGCAGAATGATCTGACAAGGACTGAGGAATGTTTTTTGAAGATAAAGCTTAGCTATTTTTTTATCAAGGGATCAAATCTATTCTGGCCATATAACTAAACAGGTTTATATAGGATGCAGTGCATCATTGACTTACTCTTATGATTATAGAGGATGCACATACCTAATTTTAAATTCTCGTGCCTTGACATGATACCTTCTCGATTAAACCTGTCAATTGGAGTTATAGATGTTGTTTCCATAGAATTCGTCTTGATTATACCAATCTAATTCATTCTCATGATCGAAAACATGAATACAGATGTGAACAGTTAAAGGTTTAATCATTCTAAGTATACATCTTTTCGATTTACACTTAATGTATTGATGTACCAAAACTTTCTCCAGATTTACTCTTGAAGTGCCTTGACCAATGGCACTATATACTCGATAGAACCTGTAACCATGAGTCTAAGAGCTGTAGAACCTCTATTTCTATATATTCGGACCACCTTGCAACCAACAACCAAGGGTCCAATTCATTTTGTATTTGGTTTGGTTACCATAGATTTACTCTTGATCCTTTAAATCTAAGTTCACTAGGGAAAACAAGTGTTCATCATCATACTGAAATTGGAAGAAGATAATGAATTACTTTTGAATAAATATTTTGATTCTTATATTTTTTACCTCCAATGATAAGAGGCTTAATTAATAAGGAAAATTATGGAAGATGAATGGATTCAGATAAATCTCTATAGCCAAGAAACCTCAGATGAAGCAATGGATAATCAACTTTGAGATTATTGGATATATGGATTTAAACCATGATCTGTAAAAGAGTTCCTAAGTAGGAAGTGAGAACAACCAAGACTAACCCGTACAGAATAGATAGCACTCGAACCGAGTTAAATGGTTATATCGGTATGAATTTTGACAAGGTAAAAGATTTTTAAAAGCATATCTAAAAGTGGATACACGGATGAAGTTGAAAATCATGGCATTGGTAGTATTCAGATTAGTACAATGATTATTTAGTTAATCCCAATGTCGAGTGAGATGAATAAGTAAAAGACCAAAAGTGAGTTTGTTGGAATTAATAAGAATATAAACATATACCATAATGCTTATAAGTTGACATGAGATAAGTAGAGAGTAATCAAGCAAAATATTTTTTTGGGATATATGGAAAAGAGATCAGTGTAAAACAGCATTGATAAGAGAGATGTAAGCTACTGAGTGCAATATGAGATTATTGACGATAGTCTTTGAAAAACCATAAGAGATGAAGGAGCTAGATGTGCCATTAAGACCTTTAAATCAGATTTTTCTAGTTCAAGCCCTTTTGGACTAGATGTTGTATTGGACGAGTGTTATGAACATTATCCGAATCATATGGATGGACGGAATTTGGGTGCAACCTAATTCGACTTGAGATGGCAGACTTTGATGTCATCTTGGGAATGGACTGATTGTCTCAACACTCAATAAATGATTATGTGCATAGAAGAGGTTATCATTTAAGAACAAAGATGGCACATAATTTGGTTTTATTAGAAGCATATTACTTAGGAAGCGGAAGCTTATCCTTTCTGCACTAAAGGCTAAGAAATGCTTTGAAAAGAAAAAAGTTGGATACATGGTATCTATGGTAGACGTTACAAAATAAGTATCACGGATGAAAGAAATTGATGTGATTCGAAAATTCCCTGATGTGTTTCCAGAAGACTTACTGTCGAAGATTATATCATTGCACCAACGTATGGACATGTAGTGGCTATAGATATGCAAGCTGTAGAGGACGATTATGATTAGTCATGCGGGTGTTTCAACTATGATTACACTTAGTGTTTTATTTTCGTATTTTGATACTTGTAATATCTATTAATTATGTTTTGGTTAATTGGAGATAACTGGATCATTTAATTATTTATCATGTAGACCTCAGTTCATTATTAATAAGACTTTCGCTATTTACTCAAATATCTCTGATTATTACTGTGGAATGTGTTTTGGTTTAACATGGTTGGCATAGCCTGTACGAGATCCTGATTGAACCGTTGGTTCTTATGATAATTCATCACACCATTGCTGAAACATGAGGATGTTGTTACATGCCTCTCCTACAGAGCGGTGGGACATGAGTCTCAGGACTATCAAAAGTATTGGGAATGCTACGCCTTTATTTGAGCACGACCCTCACACTGACTTGAGGAAGTTTCGAGAATTTGGTAAGCCTTGAGCTCCCTTGATTGACTTGATAGCATAGCTAACATATGTATTGTTCTCATGAGTCGTGATGCATGATAAGACACCCATTGGCATGGGATATGAACATACAACTATGACCTGATTTTGGGGGCAAAACCCTTATAAATTGGGGGTACTGTGAGACCCACTCTGAAATCCTCACGATTCGGATCTCTCCGTATTAGGTTTTACTATGCCAACCCTTGGAACCCAGTCTTGTGACCCTCCATATGATATGGGTCAGCCCCTTAAGTCACCTAGTGATACTAGATCATGTAAGAGGAGGTACTTGATGCCTAGGAAGCATCACCGTCAAATTGGACCCATGAAACTAAGCCTAAATGTATTTTAAGCTCAACCATAGGCATAACTGAATGAACGATCCTCCGCTTGGCTTCATCATTTGAACATGAGTAGGACATTCTCCTTCTCCATGGCTTGCTATAAATAAGGAGGTCCTTCTCCTTATTCCTCTTTCTCGTTGACTACCATGAGTATGAGAGTGTGTGAGGGGAGAAACCTAGGGCGTAAAACTTGTAGCCTAAGCTAGGGACTCAAGCTCAAGCATTGTTCTTCCTTAAAGTAGGTCATCGTCCTTTCTTCATTTCTTCCATTCTTGTGGGAGAATGCATGCTGGAGACCATGGTGGAACTCCACCATTAATGGCCTCCATGAATGGAGACCGAAGCTTAACCTAGGAACCTAGATTCTTGCCCTGTCCATGAATGGAGATGATAATGGTATCCAAATGACTCCCATTGTGTTCAATAATGATGGATAGGTGCTTCCCACGCTTAGAGTGAAGAAAATCAACCTTTCCTACAGAAGGAAGCCTTCTCTAGTTCCTGTTTGGCTTCTGGGTCAGAACCGGAGGCACGAACTGGTGGACTGGCAATGGCCCTAACACCTATTGACTCACATCCAACCCTCTGCCTGGGAAAATACCTTGGCCCATTATACCAAGTAATATCCAAAGCCACCCAACTGAAGTCACCTAACCGGAGCCACCTGACCGGAATAACGACCCACAAGTTACATCACACCCGTTAAGTACATGGCACCATTTGGCCATGCCACCGCGTAGGCTTATTTACAAGTAGAGGCATTACCGGATGATCGATCACTTAGCCTAGACTCCAAATGACTTACTGGAATCTTCACTTCTGTAAATAGTATGTGAACCAGATGACTAACTGGGTGAACAATCATCCGATTTATCTTTCAGTTCAGTATACGTAAGAAATGACTATGTGTTAATTGGCCTCATGTATCGGAGGAACGCCCAACCAGTGTTATCCATCGGTTGAGTTTGTTTTGACTTATAAGCCTAGGAATGATTGAATAAACCTACCTTTTATTTCTTGGCTTATCTTGGGACCTGTGCATCGACTCTAGCACTTGTCTTTGATGGTTTAAAATATGTTTACCAACCTAATGAAGCTTATTTAATTAAATTAGGTAAAAATCATTGTAGTGGGTGAAGCCTTTTGTCGGCTTCAAGGTTCAATAGCCCCTTTGGTGTCTATAGGTGAGAGGTGGGGTCACATAAAGTTTGAACATGTGCTTGTTGTGTGTTGAATGCTATTTTTTTGTTATAACATGTCATCCAATGAAATATATATAACTGTTCATGCATTTGCATTATAATAATAACTATGTATGTTGACTCGTGTATGATGGACATGTAGCATGTGGGAGCATAATATATGGGCCATGCAGTTGGTTGTTGGTTGGTGCGTTAGTAGAGACACGGTCATCTATGGGAGTAGGGATCCAGGGTTCTCTGTTGGGGTACACCCCATGTATAATGGTTCATGTAATGGGTGACTTCATGAATTCATGTTGGGATTGGCTGAACCTTAATGGAGACATGATAAACCATGGGAGTTGGGATTCAGGGGTCTCTATTTTGGTGTAGTCTTATTTGAGACCCTGTATGATGAGCGTGTGGTGTGTGGGAGCATAATACACGTGCCATGTGAGCATGCTATGCTCTAGTGAAGACACGATCAGTCCATGGGAGTGAAACGGGGATTCCTGTTGGAGTAAAGTTTTATTTACTACATGCACATGCCATGATGAATGATTGATTGATCTGAATATGATTGTGTTGGTGGGTAGACAAACGTGTGGTGTATGGGAGTACATTACATGGCCATATACCCGGTTACACCTTAGTAGGTGCATGGTTAGTCCATGAAAGTGGAACGGGGATCTCTGTTGGGGTGTAACCCTTTATTTGTTATGTTATCATCTTCATGCATCAACCTGGTTAAGTGATTTGTGCTTTAGCAAGAGGAATTTAATCCAAGCGATGGGCTACGGAGTACTCAGGCTTTGGGTTATGGGTATATCATTCAAATGGTGGGGTATAGAGCATTCAGGAGGTAGGGCACGGGTATATATGCTCAGGCAGTAGGGATGGGGTAATTGCTCAGGTGGTGGGGTGCAGGGCAGATCCTCGCTAGGGTACAAGTCGACCATGATTTGCATACACATTTGAATGCCACTTACAATTTATTATTTATTTGCTTCTGTACTACATCCATAATTGTTGTATAGGATTGCATTGCATACTTGACTTTTCGCTGAGCTGGGATGGGAGCTCGCCCCTTGATATCGAATCTCTTTTAGCTTTGATTGTAGGTACTTCTTCTACTACTGTAGTCATGAACCCTGATGATATTGAGGGTGCTTCTCTTAGTGGGGTTTCTCTGAGAGATCATGTCAAGGGTTGTACCTGTAGGGATTGCATCTATAGGACTTGAGTTAGTGTCTTGTATATTGATTTTGCTATCTATGGATAGATGATGGTTTGGTCTTTCCACAGGGACATATTTCTATTTACTTTAGTTACTAAGATTGGATGTATGCAATATGAATGATATTGTAAATTGGTTTGTAATGCATAACAGATTTATTATATTAAAATATTACTAGTTGGCATCTTGTTCCATATTATGATTTTGCTATACTCTCATATTCTACTGTAACTATTGGTAATTATTATCGATTATTATAGATATTGTTTGTGTAGACTGTGGGGTTTGCTGTTAGATCATTTGGGTAGTTGATCATTTGATGATTTGGATTATCTCGTGGGTGACTCAAATATCATGCCCGATTTCCAAGAATGGGTTGTGACAGCATGCTTCTCAATAGCCTGATAGTGCGTCTAGAAACCTGACAACATCTTGCTCACATAATACATGAGTTGCTGGGTTTTCTCAACTTCTTTAACTAAGACCGCACTGACTGCTATTAAGGAGACTGCCATATAGAGCTACAGCTCGTCTCTAGGTTCAGGTTTCACAAGGATCGAAAGTGTTGATAGGTATTTCCTCAACTCTATAAATTCTTAATGGCATTGAGGGGTCCATTCAAACTTCTTATTCCCCTTTCAAGTCTTGAAGAAGGGTAAACATTTGTCTGCCAACCTCAACATGAAGCATCCGAGGGCGGCGACTCTTATTGTCAACTCCTGAACTTGCTCGCCATTTTGCAGAACCTTCATATTCTGTATAGTTTCTATCTTGGCCAAGTTGGCTTCTATCCCTCTTTTGGATACCATGAAGCCTAGAAATTTTCCAGACAGCACTCTGAAGGCACATTTAATGGGATTGAGCTTCATCTTATGCTTACAAAGGGTGTTGAATGCTTCTCTCAAGTCATCTACGTGGAAACGAGCCTTCAAGCTTTTGACCAAGAAGTTGTCTGTAAGACCCGTATCAAACTAACCCAGTCTTACCACCTTGAACCAGGTCTACCCATCAAAATGAACCAAGTGCGTGAAGGAGATCACGATCCCAGGTATTAAACTGAACCAAAAACACTTAAATAAGGGGAGGGTCGCATAGCCAGCAAGGGAGGGTCGGACCCCCCCAGTATAGAAGTCAGACCCCCAGTTTAATATGGGGCAGTCGAACATTTTAAGGACCAGGGGTCGACGGGATCTCCGACCCCCTCTATCGACCCCCGGTACTCGGTAAAAACAAAAATTAGGAAAATTTCCTAATTTCAATGGGATTCCTTCCTAATCTCAATGGGACTTATTTTAGGAGTTTCTACTCTATAAATAGGACGTCCCTAACCCTCTTCCACTCCTTTTAGAACCCTCATTGAATTGAGAGAAAGAGAAGAGAATGAGGAGAAGAAGAAGAGAAGGAAAGAAGAGAAGAAAGCAAAAGAAGAAGAGTTACAGAGAAGGAGTAATCTTCCCAGGTATGGATACTATTTCCATTTTCTAAAGACCTTAAAGTAGATGAAGAGGGTATGATCTCGGAGAAACCCAAACCATCAACCCATGGTTAGGTTTTCATTGAAAACCATGGGGAAAATCATGAAAGCCATATAGGTTAATGAATCATGGTTCTAGGCTATAGAACATGTGTGGAATGGACTGTAGGAGCAAGCCATAGGACCCCAAACATGAAGAATGGGCTGAAGGAAGAAAAATCGACAAAACCCATAGGGGGGTTGCATGGGGGTCGATGGCCGATCGACCCTACCAGACCCTGAGCATCAACCCCCAGTGTTGGGAAAGCCCAGAATAGGGGTGGTCACACCTATGGTCGATCATAACTCAGACCCTTGCCCCGACCCCCAGTTAACAGCATGGTTTTTAAATTCAGAATTAATTCTAATTAAATTCTATCGACTTTGTTAGGTCCTCTAGCAATATAATAACAATATAAAGGTGATCTTAAATCTTGAAAGAGGATCCACTAACAAGCTAAGGTGAGGAAACAAGACTCTTAACTAATTGGTTAATAATAAACTGTTTTATTTCTTGAGTCTAATGCTATGCTTGATTCTATGCGAACATGCTTGTAATATGCATTCAACATGTCATTCGATATTTTTATTTAATGTTCATGCATATTTACTTTATTGTTTATAACATGATAATGATGATGATGATAGGAATAGGCATGTGAATGTATGTGTGTGGTTGGTGTACTTGATGCGAGCGAGTATCAGGGGTGGTGTCATAGGTTGGGCCTCAGCACTTTAGCTCTATCACTAACTCAAGTCTTGTGCATTAGCATCGTCGTATTGCCATTACTTTAACAGAACTATTACGTCGTAGAGTATCAGGGGAGGTGGTCTCGGTCCTTGTAGTATCTGACTCTACCGGGGGGCTTTAGCTCTTTCCCTATGGACGTTCTGAGGGATGCTGGGTGAGGCCTTGGATACACTATTTGGCATTAGGATTGGTTAGTTGCGAGCCCAGTTTACAAGCCCTCGCCAACAGGGGCTTACGTGTTGGTATGGGAATGTATAGCAATAAACGTTAACCTTTGTTGTACAATGTTCATGAATTGGGTGCTTCTAAGTCGACGATAAACATTACCTTCGGGTGGCGTCACACAGTTGTGTATAGAGGAGGGGTCAATAAACGTTAACCTTTAACCACCCACACCTTTCTATTGCATATTGCAAACTTTAAACCAAACCAATGATATGAATTGATTGCATGCATATGTATTGTTGAATTGTTTTGTTTGCTCACTGAGCCATGATGTGTGCTCACCCCCTCAACGTCGAATATTTTTAGTTGATGATGCAGGTACTATCATCGAAGATTATGTCAATGCTCCAGTGTACGGGTACATGGCGGCGATGGAAGTTGAAGATGAAGTGGATACGCATGACTCCTCTTGCGAGTGCAACTCATGTGTATTCGATTAGATGTTATTTTCATTATTTGGATTTAATAAAGACATGTATTTGATTTTTATTTATGTCTTAGTTGACACAGAATAATTTGCTATTTAAATATTAATATCACAGTAGATTCTTAGTTCATTTTACTATAAGACTTCCGCTATTGCGTATTTATTCTGATTATGAATGTGGATGTATGAGGTTTAGATAAAACGGATATCGTCTGTCTGAGATCCTTGTTGAACCGTTGGTTTGCTAGCGGTTCATCACATCATTCTGAAGAGTACGGAATTGGGGTGTAACAACTTGGTATCAGAGCATCTCAGGCTGTGTCCGCTAACCTAGCATACTTTCACGTCGAATTGTGAACTGAGATAGGATAAAAGTAAAAAATCTAATATTAACACACTCTAAGCACAAGTGATGTTTGAGACCAAATTTGAAAAGAGAATAATGCATCTATTAAAGGGGGAACAATATTAAATACAATGAGAGAGAAACAGACGTATATAAATAGCTAAAGCAGAGTACAGTCCATAACCCGGATAGTTACTCTGTAGTACAATGAAAGGAAATAAATACAATCATGAAGCTGGAGGTGAAGGAGGAGGCGGTGCCTCACGATCTCTGTCATAATCCTCAGCGTAGACTCTAGTCAACCAGGCTTTCTGAGTCTGGGTCGTCTGAAGACTAGCTGTAAGATCAGCTACCCGCTGATCAGTTCTGTGCTGAGCACCCAAAAGCTCCTCCATCGACATATCTGACTGGCGCTGAGCATCTATAAGCTCTCCCATCCTCATGTCTGATATGCACTGGGCGTCTAGTAGCTCATCCACTCTCACACGCTGAGCGTCTAATAACTCCCCCATCCTCAGATCAGATCTGCGCTGAGCCTCTCTGATCTCATGTAATATCCCCATCATATCAGAAGGTGGGTGTGAAGGACCAGCCGCATGAGAAGGACCAGCCGCATAAGAAGTACTAGCTCCAGCAACATGTGTAGGTGAAGGAGGTGGTATGGAGTCCACATCCATGAACAAACGGTCATCATCACCTGCAGGCTCCATATGAACTCCAACGGCAGCGGCAGCTGCCTCAGCGTCAGCTATCTCTACGCGAGTGTGAGGGCGCACCAGCGCGTTCCTCTCCTCATCGCTGCCCTAGGCATCCCGCATGCCCATCTTGCAAATAGCCTCCCAATCTAGAGGCGATGAGAAAGATTTCTCCTGAATCTTCTCATCCACTAAATCAACCCCCAGGCGAGTAAGAAAGGTAGTGATCATGCGACCGTAAGGAAGGTTGCCGGTGTGACTGGGCAACGTGGCAGTGATCATGGTACGCATAATGATGTATGGAAGGCAGACGGGCTGCTGAGTGCATGTACAGTATAGGAGATACTGGGTCAGCTGGGAGATCCTCTCGTAATGACCACTCTGCAGTATCAGGTTATGCTGTATGATCTTGCAATATACCCGTAGATCTGAACACAGATAGCACGTTTTCATCTGCCAGCGATCAGGTCGGATGAGCTGACTGTCAATCTTGGCCCTCATCTGAAGTGAGAAAAACTGGGGCTCTCCAGGAGCACAGAAAATCATGGGGCCAGCATAGGAAATTCCCAGTAGGTCGGCCAGCTGTCGATAATCAAACGAGATGTCAACTTCCTTGACGTAGCTCGTGATGCGAAGCTCATTGCCCCTCACAACATCATTGTAATCCCCCACCACCTGGAGGTTACAATAGAATTGGCGTACCAAATCCAGATGGGTACACGCATCGTAAGTGATGACAGGGAGCCATCCCATATCACCAAATGCTCTCTCCACATTGAACAGGGCTAACTCAGCCAAGTTCACCTTACGACCTCCCTCTACATTCTTGCGAGCGTAGTGGGCATATTGTGCCTCGGCTTTGTTGGAACGGAAACGAAGAGGATCGCGAACTCTGGGTACTTTGGTATGAGCCATGGTATCTACAAATAAGAAAGAAAAACAGATAATATATTAGTAGGGTAGAGAAATCCAAAATTTGGACATTATAACGACGTAAGTTGGCCAAAAGCCTCACTTTTCACCCAAACACGTGGGCAGGAGGACTTACGTAGGATCTAACATAACCTTCAACACTCACACAGTAGGAAATCATAGCTAATGGAATCCAATTTGAAGAAATTGTGAGAAATCGAAAATTTTGACAAATTAGGGCAAAAATTGCAAAATTCGAGTTCCTCGAAAACCAACATATGAAACCCAAATATTTTTTAGGGCTTTCATTCCTCGAGTCCCCAATAACAAAAGCCCCCAATAAAAATCAAATTTTTACGACTGGAAAAAGTTTAATTTGAAGAAAACAAGATATACGGGTAAAAACCTAGAAAAGAAAACCTAAAAATAGGTAAAGGTAAGAAGACATACCTGTAGGAATGATGTAGACGTCGAAACATGGAACCAAAATGACCAATGTAGCGGAGTTGGCACTGTTGCAACTCAGGGGAAGGAGACGAGTCGAAACGGAGGCCGAAGAATGGGAAATGAACTCAGAATCGGACCTTAAAAATCTGATTTTTGGTTCGGGGGTCGGAGAATTCGACCAGGACCATCGACCCCCATATCGACCCCCGTATCGACCTCCAGCTCTCGGGAACCTGAAAGAAAACCAGGGGTCGCACTTGGGGGTCAGACACCCATCGACCCCCATATCGACCCCCGGCTCTCGGGAAAAATAAGTGATTTCCCAGGGTCGAACACTGAGGGTCGAACATACCATCGACCCCCACCATCGACCCTGCATAGAAAAGACTGTATTTTTTCACAGATTGATCTGAAAATTTTGAAAATAACATCGGTTACCGTATCTACATGAAGTATAAATGATTGCCTCACGTATTTTAATGATTTTCAGGCACCACCAATCTCAGAGGAAAATATGGCTGGGCGTAGAGTAACCAGGAAAAGTTGAAACGTAGTTCCACCACCACCACCCGGGGAGGAAGTCAGCCAAGAAAATATATATGCACAGGGTAATCCACAGGTTGCACCACCTATAAATCCGGGTCAGGAAAATCCTACAAACTTCCCACCTCCACCACCGGAGTTGGCAACAGTGGTTATGAACCTAGCGCAACAGCTGCAACAAATGCAACACGCACAGGCTCAAATGCAAGCAGCAATGGGAATTATGTTTCAGGCAGCACATGCTACACCAATGCCGACTGGACAAATAAGTGCAGCACCGGTGGGTAACCACCCAGCACCTCAAACACCCCAACCACCAACCACTCCCGACTGGTGGAGCGATTCTTGAAGATGAAGCCCAAGGAGTTCAACGGAAAACCGTCTGATCCGCTCTGGCCGGCTCACTGGATCGGTAAAATTGAGAGAAATTTTCTACTGATGACTATTATAGAAGAAGAGAAGGTATTATGTGCCACCTTCATGCTAAAAGGTGATGCACATCATTGGTGGAAATCTACCAGGGCCTACCTATTGACCAAGCACGCCCTATTGACCTGGGCTATATATAAAGAAGCTTTCTTCGAAAAGTACTTTCCCCAACGTTTCAAAGATTCTATGGAGAAGGAGTTCCTGAGTTTATATCAGGGACAGATGTCCGTGGATGCATATCAACAGTATTTTGAGGAGCTGTTTTTCATTGCACCACTCAGCATGGAAGAAGAAGTTACCAAGACCCGTAGGTTTGTCACGGGACTTAGAGGGAGCATTAGAGAGCATGTTCTAGGTTTGGAAAAGAAAATATATAATGAAGCTGTGCAAATTGCTCAAGTTATAGAATCGAGCCAAAAGGAGAGTTATTTTACGCAGAACAGAGGTATGAAAAAGCCAGCTGGAAATGCTTATAACGGAGGGAATAATAAGACATTCAAACCCTTCCGTGCGCAAGGCTTTACTACTGCACCCAAGACTACCCCAGTAGCCCAACATCAGCCAAAGCCAAATACTGAAGGCCCAAAATGTTTTAACTGCAACCAAGCGGGGCAATTGGCAAGAGAGTGTCCCAAGCCCAGGAAGCAGCTACATCAAGGATGAGTTTATGCTGTTACATCCGAGGATGATGCCGTATCACCCGATGTGGTCACAGGTATGACTGAAACCTTTTAAGTTGTATTACATTGTGTGAGCATGTAGACTAAGTTAAAATAAATCACAGGTATCGTACCTATAAATGACATACCCGCCAGAGTACTCTTCGACTCAGGAGCTACTCATTATTTTATATCTGTGTCATTTGGAAAGAAGCTGAATTTACCCATCAAAACATTAGACTACAAACTACTTGTACGGTCACCGATGGGGTTAGAAGTGGAATTAGAAAAAGGTTATGGGCCATGTCTAGTTCTCATTGGCGAGAAAACCTTAGATGCAACCTTGATCCAACTTGGGATGGCAGACTTTGATGTCATCTTGGGAATGGACTGGTTAGCTCAGCATTCTGCGAACCTATTATGCGTCGAAAAGAAGCTAACATTTAAAGACAAAGAAGGAGCAGAATTTAATTTTGCGCGAACCAAACTTCCCCGTAAACGCAAGCTCATACTCTCAGCACTAAAGGCTAAGAAGTGCCTTGAGAAGGGAGCAGTCGGATATCTAGTATCAGTGGTGGACCTCACCAAAGAAGCACCATGGATGGATGATATTGATGTCGTGCGGGACTACCCCGATGTATTTCCTGAGGAACTACCAGGATTACCACCCGACCGAGCCACAGATTTTGTGATAGATCTTATACCTGGAGCCGCACCAATATCAAAAGCACCTTATTGAATGGCTCCTACTGAACTAAAGGAATTGAAAGTACAACTACAAGAACTACTGGACAAGGGTTATATTCGACCTAGTATATCACCATGGGGAGCGCTAGTATTATTTGTAAAGAAGAAGGACTGTAGCATGCGATAATGTATCGACTATCGGGAGCTAAACAAACTGACAATCAAGAATCGATATCCACTACCTCGGATCGATGACTTGTTCGATCAGTTGCAAGGAGCAAAAGTATTTTCTAAGATCGATCTTCGATCAGGCTACCATCAGTTTTAGATTAAAGAAGGTGATATTCCTAAGATTGCTTTTAGGACCAGATATGGCCATTATGAATTCTTGATCATGTCTTTTGGATTAACAAACGCACCAGCAACTTTCATGGAACTTATGAACCGGGTTTTCCACGATATGTTGGATACGTCGATTATTGTTTTTATTGATGAAATATTGGTATATTCCAAGGACAAGGAAACCCATATTAAGAATCTAAATGCCACTCTACAGCGTTTAAGGAAAGAGAAGCTATATGCCAAATTTACCAAATGTGAGTTTTGGCTAAGTGAAGTTGTCTTCCTAGGCCATGTAGTATCCGCTGAAGGAATCAAAGTGGATCCCAGCAAGATCAAGGCTATTGTAAAATGGGAAGCACCAAAGAGCGTTGCAGAAATTAGAAGTTTTCTGGGTCTCGCTGGTTATTATCGGTGATTTATGGAAGACTATTCTTGGATTGCCGTACCTCTCACCAGTCTGACCAAGAAAGGTGAAAAGTTTGTGTGGATGGATAAATGAGAGAAGAGCGTCCAAACCTTAATGACCAGATTGATATCCTCTCCGATTTTGACTATTCCTATTCTCGGACAGCCATTTACCCTATACATTGATGCGTCAGGACTGGGATTAGGATGTGAGCTTATGCAAGGAGAACAAGTAATTTCTTATGCTTCAAGACAATTAAAGACACATGAGAAAAATTATCCCACTCATGATTTGGAGTTAGCGGCAGTAGTACATGCTATCAAGATATGGAGACATTACCTATACGGAGAGAAGTTCCAGATTAAATCGGACCATAAAAGTGTTACTTATTTATTTAATCAAAAGGATTTGAATATGAGACAAAGAAGATGGCTGAAACTATTGAAAGACTATGATTGTGATATCCAGTATCATCCGGGGAAAGCTAATGTAGTAGCGGATGCGTTGAGCAGAAAGGCAATGGTAAAATCTCAAGGAGAGGTTAGCACAACTATAGCAATGTGTACTACTGGGATGGTATTCAATCACGGCAATGAGCAGTATGTGATAGATACAACAGATGGATCAGCCAACCAGGGGTTCATTAATCGGTTTTCTAATATGTTCGCTGCATTGAAAATTATACCGGATATAATTGATGAAGTGAAGACAGCTATCAAATCAGACCCTTACCTGAGAACGGTACAAGAAGACATCAAAAAAGGTAGAACTAACCCTGAGTTCACCTTGGACGAAGAGAAGGTATTAAAGTACAAAGGAAGAATATGTGTATCCAAAACACAAATTGTGGACATTAGACACCGACTGATGAAAGAAGCCCATACCACCATCTATTCGATACACCCGGAAAGTACAAAAATGTATCATGATCTAAAGAAATTATACTGGTGGAGAGGAATGAAAACAGACATAGCTAAGTTCGTGTCTCAATGCCTAAATTGTCAGAAAGTAAAGGCTGAACGACAAAGACCCGCAGAACTGTTACAGTCCTTACCAGAACCAGTATGGAAATGGGACTGCATCACTATGGACTTCGTCACAGGGTTACCATTGACTCCTCGAGTAGTTGACGCAGTTTGGGTGATTGTAGACCGCCTGACCAAAATAGGTAGCTTTATACCGATACGACCACAGTATACACTAGAAAGGTTAGCAAAGCTGTATGTGGATAATATTGTTCAATTACACGGTGTACCAGAGAGCATTGTGTCTGATAGAGATCCACGATTTACTTCCATGTTTTGGGAAGGATTGCAAAAGGCTATGGGTACAACATTGAAGTTTAGTACTGCATTCCATCCACAGACAGATGGACAGTCAGAGCGTACAATTCAGATTCTAGAAGATATGCTACGAGCATGTGTAATTGATTTTAATGGATCATGGAATGAAAAGTTACCATTGATCGAGTTTACTTATAACAACAGCTATCAGGCTACCATACAAATGTCACCTTATGAAGCACTGTATGGCAGAAAGTGTCGAACTCCATTGTTTTGGAATGAAGTTGGGGAACGTAGTATCGTTGGACCAGAATTTGTTGAGGAGACTTGTTGAGTGGTCGACATTATCAAGGAAAGAGTGAGAACAGCTCAGAATCGTCAGAAGCAATATGCAGATGCTCGACGCAGAGATCTTGAGTTCGTCGTGGCTGATAAAGTATTCTTGAAGGTATCGCCTATGCGACGTCAGAAACGGTTCGGACAAAAAGGGAAACTAAGTCCAAAATATGTCGAACCATATGATATTTTAGCTAAGCATAGGAAAGTGGCTTACCAGTTAGCACTACCACCATCTATGTCAAGTGTGCATGACGTATTTCATATTTCCTTATTGAAGAAGTATGTCAAGGATCCAACGCACGTTTTGACAGTAGATCTACCTGATTTAACTGATGATTTGACCTTTGAAGTAACACCAACTGAAATCACCAGCCGAAAGGTTCAACGACTACGCAATCGAGATATCTATTATGTTAAGGTCACTTGGAGAAGTAGAGACATGGAATAAATTACATGGGAAGAAGAGAATGTTATGCGAATGCAATACCCTCATCTATTTGACTCTGAAGGTATGAATAATTTCGGGGATGAAATTTTTTTATAAGTAGGGGGAGAGTTGTACGACTCGTATCAAACTAACCCGGTCTTACCACCTTGAACCCGGTCTACCCATCATAGTTGAGCCAAATGGACCAAGTCCGTGAAGGAGATCACGATCCCAGGTATTAAACTGACCCAAAAATACTTAAATAAGGGGAGGGTCGCATACCCAACAAGGGAGGGTCGGACCCCCCAGTATAGAAGTCAGACCCCAGTTTTATATGGGGGGTCGGACATTTTAAGGACCAGGGGTCGACGGGATCTCCGACCCCCCTATCGACCCCCGATACTCGATAAAAATAGAAATTAGGAAACTTTCCTAATTTCAATAGGATTCCTTCCTAATATCAATGGGACTTATTTTAGGAGTTTCTACTCTATAAATAGGACGTCCCTAACCCTCTTTCACTCCTTTTAGAACCCTAATTGAATTGAGAGAAAGATTAGAGAAGGAGGAGAAGAAGAAGAGAAGGAAAGAAGAGAAGAAAGCAAAAGGAGAAGAGTTGCAGAGAAGAAGTAATCTTCTCAGGTATGGATACTATTTCCATGAATTTCTAAAGACCTTAGAGTAGATAATAAAGAGGGTATGATCTCGGAGAAACCCAAACCATGAACCCATGGTTAGGTTTTCATGGAAAACCATGAGGGAAATCATGAAAGCCATATAGGTGAATGAATCATGGTTCTAGGCTATAGAACATGTGTGGAATGGACTATAGGAGCAAACCATAGGACCCCAAACATGAAGAATGGGCTGAAGGGAGAAAAAACGACAAAACCCACAGGGGGTCGAATGGGGGTCGATGGCCAATCGACCCTACCAGACCCTGAGCATCGACCCCCAGTGTTCGGGAAGCCTAGAATAGGGGTGGTCGCACCCAAGGTCGATCATAACTCAGACCCTAGCTCCAACCCCCAGTTAACAGCATGGTTTTTAAATTCAGAATTAATTTTAATTAAATTCTATCGACTTTGTTAGGTCCTCTAGCAATATAATAACAATATAAAGGTGATTTTAAAGCTTAAAAGATGATCCACTAACAAGCTAACGTGAGGAAACAAGACCCTTAACTAATTGATTAATAATAAACAATTTTATTTCTTGAGTCCAATGCTATGCTTAATTCATGCGAACATGCTTGTAATGTGCATTCAACATGTCATCCGATATTTTTATTTAATGTTCATGCATATTTACTTTATTGTTTATAACATGATAATGATGATGATGATAGGAATAGGCATGTAAATGTATGTGTATGGTTGGTGTACTTGATGCAAGCGAGTATCAGGGGGGTGTCATAGGCTGGGTCTCAGCAGTTTAGCTCTATCTCTAACTCAAGTCTTGTGCATTAACATCGTCGTATCGCCATTACTTTAGCCAAACTATTATGTCGTAGAGTATCAAGGGAGGTGGTGTCGGTCCTAGTTGTCTCTGACTATACCGGGGGGCCATAGCTCTATCTCTATGGACGTTCTGAGGGATGCTGGGGTGAGGCCTTGGATACACTGTTTGGCATTAGGATTGGTTAGTTGCGAGCCCAGTTTGCAAGCCCTCGCCAACAAGGGCTTACGTGTTGGTATGGCAATGTACAACAATAAACGTTAACCTTTGTTGTACAATGTTCATGAATTGGGTGCTTCTGAGTCGACGATAAACGTTACCTTCGGGCGGTGTCACACACTTGTGTATAGAGGAGGGGTCAATAAACGTTAACCTTTGACCACCCAAACCTTTCTATTGCATATTGCAAACTTTAAACCAGACCAAAGATATGAATTGATTGCATGCATATGTATTGTTGCATTGTTTTGTTTGCTCACTGAGCCATGATGGGTGCTCACCCCCTCGACGTCGAATATTTTTAGTTGATGAAGGTATTACCGTCGAAGATTATGTCAATGCTCCAGTGTACGGGCACATGGCGGCGATGGAAGTTGAAGATGAAGTGGATACGCATGCCTCCTCTTGCGAGTGCAACTCATGTGTATTCGATTAGATGTTATTTTCATTATTTGGATATAGTAAAGACATGTATTTGATATTTATTTATGCCTTAGTTGACACAGAATAATTTGCTATTTAAATATTAATATCACCGTTGATTCTCAGTTTATTTTACTATAAGACTTTCGTTATTGTGTATTTATTCTGATTATGAATGTGGATGTATGAGGTTTAGATAAAACGGATATCGTCTGCCCGAGATCCTGGTTGAACCATTTGTTTGCTAGCGGTTCATCGCACCATTCTGAAGAGTGTGGAATTGGGGTGTGACATTGTCGATCTACACCTCCATATTTCGATCGATTTGGTCTTTGAATACCTTGTTTACGAGGCGTTGATATGTTTCATGGATTCTTCAATCTGAAGGGCATTATTGTATAATAGTAAGTGCCTTAGCTTATTATAAAGCTTGTACTTTCTTCGTCTTCTTTGCACATTGGGATTTGATTATATCTTGAATAGGCATCCATGAACAACAATAACTAATGACTTGTGGTTGTATTTATTAATTGATTTATGTGAGGCAAGGGATAGCTATCTTTAAGACAAGCTTTATTGAGGTATGTAAAATCAATATAAATTCTCTACTAACCTCCTACTTTAGGATCATTACAACATTTGATAACCATTCAGGATATTTCACTTCTTTAAGGAATCCTACTTAAAGTAGCTTGTTTACCTCTTGGTTGATGATAGTCTGCTTATCTGGGGTAAAGTTCCTTTTCTTTGGACTCACTGGCCAATGTTGAGGGTCCATAGACAGACGGTGCTCCATGAGCTCCCTATCGATGCCCGACATGTCTACTGCTGACCATGCAAATACATCAACATTTTCTTGGATTAAAGCGACAAGATCATTGCGCATCTTCCCTTGCAAAGAGGAACTGATTTGGAAGGTGTGCTCTAGCTGGTCTTCTAAAATTGGTATTTGGACTAGTTATTCAACTGGGGTGCCTCGTTTCTAGTGGAAATCTTCCCTGAAATTCTCCACAATGATAAACTGGATCGAGGCTTTCTACCTCCCCTTAGCGACCTTCTTTTTCCTTTTTCTTCGTCGAGGTCTTTATCTTTTGAGGATTCCCCTTTAAACTTCTTGCTAAGCCCTGTTGCTGTTGAAACTGGGCTAGCTGACTTGTCTTGTTCTTGCAAGATATGATAAATGTTATTTGAGCCCGACAGTGATGTCCAGTGTTTACTCCAACGATCAAGTTAGTATCAGAACAAGTAGTATGGAGCTTTCGAGGAGAATGTAAGCTCCATAGGAAGATGGGTTCCCTAAGTATTCCCCAAGAGATTTTGAGTTCAAAATACCTTTCCCATACCTTTGTTTGCCGAGTGAATACAGCGCGGATGCACCTATTGCTTGAACAGATATCATGTCCAATGATGGAGCCAGTGTGATTAAGGCTATGATCTCGCAATGATTGAATATGGTAGGTGTAACGATTACATCTGATCAAGAAACCACAGATGACCATAGGATGTGGATCCTATGGTCAGGCAAGACCCGCGCTTCTTCCCTTGTTGACTTCCATGTGCATCCTTCACCGGCGTAGAATTGAATCTGAACTTAATCTCTATGATTACTCCTTGATCGTGATCTCCTTGATATGCCAGGAATTAATCTAGAGATCAAGCAAGTACGGATTCTCATGTGCTCTTTCCCACTATTACTGGAACATCCATAGGATGATACCTAGCGGACACATGTAACCCTCCCAATATGATTAGTGGGTGGACACGTGTTACGAGTATATAAGTTAAGGGAAATATGCTATCAATAGTTGCCCCAACTCTATGACGTAGCATTGTCTTGAGATCCTCTGATCACCTCAGTTCTCCCCTGTTCCATGATCAGTGGGGAACATGATGTCATGGTAGAAGGTTGAGAGGTAGCACTTTAACCAATGAAGAGCTAGGCATCCAAGGACCTTATTGTAGCTAGCCCTAACATCGACTGTCACACCCCAATTTTAGAAGAACCAGAAGTGTGAATGAACTATGAAACGAACCAATAGTTTATGGCAGGATCACATAGGACCATGCCAACAATCAAACCATACACATTTTACATAATCAGAGATAATAATAATAAATAGCGAAAGTCTGTATTAATGAACTGAGTGTCTAACATGATAAATAAATATTAAACTGATTATCTCCAAGTAACCCAAAACATAAGTAAATACCTATTACAAGTTCCATAGCCCAAAATATGAAATTAAAGAGAAGCACAAACACATTGGAAGCACTCAAGTGAAGAGTCATGCTCGTTCTCCATCGCCTACATGTCCAGAGCCACTATGTGTCTATAAGATGGTGCATTCATATAATCTTTCATAGTAGTACTTGCATCATCAACTAAAAATATATGACGTCGTAGGATGAGCTCATAACTTAGCTCAGTGAGTAAACAAAACAATGCAATGAACATATGCATGCAATTATATTCATATCTTTGGTCTAGTATAAGTTTGCAATGTGCTATGGTAAGGATAGGCGGCCACCACACCTCCATACACGAGAGTGTGAGCACACCAAACGGATTACACACTGCTGTAGCCCCACATCACCCACTAAGAATACAGATAATGCTAGAGCCTAATGGATCACACACCACCATCACTCCCCCTGACACTCCTTTTCCCCATACCAGTACATATGCCCTACTGGTGAGGGCTCGCAAACTGGGTTCGTGACTAACCAATCCTAATTGTTAATAAATTTTATATCCAAGGCCTTACCTCAGCATCCCTCAATACGCCCATAGAGATAGAGCTAGGGTTCATCGACAGAGCATACAGCCATACACCTTGATCACCCCCTGATACCTATAATGTACTAGTTCTACTAAAGTAATGGCGATATGATGATGTTAGTGTGATGAAAAATTTGACTCCAACCTCTCCCGATTCAACACAATAACCACACACAAACACATGCCTATCCCTATCATTATCATCATAATAGAATAAGAATAATAAAATATACATAAATAGGAATAGCAGTTATAAGTTGACATGTAAAATATACAAACAATCATACAAAGCAAGACATCAGATCAGTTTAATGAAAAAGTAAAGGTAGCTTGTTATTAACCAATTAGTTTAGGTTTTTTTCCTCACCTGTGAGTAATGTTTGTTCCTCTTCCAAGCCTTGGAAATTATGATGAACTAATGGAAAGCCTAAACAATTAGTGAACTTAGGTTAGGGTTCCATTCCATTAAGTTTGACACTTGGACTCATTGTCCGATCTCCAATATAAGTCTTCCAGATATTGTTCGATTGAGTCACTAATCTTGTATTGGTCGACTGATGAGTCTATCAGATAAACCCTGTCATACTTCCCGAGAGCCATTAGTTGCCTCATCGGTCTCCTATATAGTGAACCGGTCAAGGGATCGGACAACCCCGTAGTCATACTCTAGGTTTATCTTTCAGTCCAAATTCCTTCTAAGTCGATTATTTGGCTCAACAATGGGATCCATCCTAGAGTCATTCTATGGCCTTTAATTCTTAAGGTTAATCCTTCAAAGAACCATAGAATCTAACTTTATCATTGATTTATGTAACAGTCTTTAAAATTGGAATTATGGTATTGGATCTAATCTAACACACCTCGATCTCCAATCCTATCATAGCCTAGTTTTTTACAGAGATAAGGGGACTTACTGTTGGCTCCTCAATGTGATTGGTTGGAATCCGACAACAATTCTCCTTACTGCAGAGCTTCTCCTTCTTCTTCGAAGCTTCCTTCCTCTCTAAACTTTCTTTTCCTCTTTTTCTTCTTTTTTCATAACTTCTAAGGTTTGAAGAAAGATCAAAAGAGTAAGAGAGGGTAGAGGGACATCCTCTATATAGAGAGAAAGTCTCCATATAGAGTCATCTCCCAATTAGAAGTGTAGCCGTTTCAAATTAGAAAATTTTCCTAATAATGAAGTCGAATCTGGGCTTGACTGGTTGACTTTCCAAGCATTAAACCCGAGGACCGGATAACCTAACACTACCAATTGGACAAACCTACTAGTGACTGGTTTCTTACCTGGCTTTGTGGTTTGATCATGTGGTTGGTTAGCTTGATCCGGTTATGATGGAAAGACCTGGCATGATACGGTTAGATCGAGTTAGTGGAGTGTGGTCTAACAACTCCCTCCCTAAGAATAAACATTGTCCTTGAAACTTATACATACTTTCTGAGTCGAACAGGTGAGGGTATTGTTTTCGCCTGGCATTTTCTTCTTCCCACATTATCTCTTTCACATCTTAGTTTCTCTAGGTAATCCTAACATAATAGATACCTCGATTGTGAAGATGCTGAACTTTTCGATTAGTGATCTCGACTAGCACCACTTCGAAAGTTAGGTCCTCTGTCAAATCCAGTAGATCCATAGTCAAAACGTGTATTGGATCTCTGATGTATTTCTTTAATAATGAAACATATAATACATCATGTACACCAGACATATATGGCGGTAAGGCTAGTTTATAAGCTACTTTTCCACGTCTTGCCAAAATCTTATAAGGTCTAATGTATCTAGGACACAATTTACCCTTTTTATCGAACTGTTTCAGACCTCACATAGGTGATATCTTCAGAAATACTTTATCATCCATGACAAACTCAAGGTCTCTGTGTCGATTATCCACATATTGCTTCTGATGATCTTGGGCTGTCTTGACCCTTTCCTTGATCTAGTTAACTACTCAACAAGTCTCTTCCACAAACTCTGGTCCCACTATTCTTTGTTCATCAATTTCATTCCAAAATAAAGGAGTTTGACATTTCCTACCTTACAATGCTTCATAAGTTGACATTTGTAGAGTAGCCTGGGAGCTATTGTTGTAAGTGAATTTGATCAATGGCAACTTCTCATCCCAAGCTCCTTTGAAATTTATAGCGTAAGCTCGAAGCATATCCTTTAGAATTTAGATGGTCCACCCAAACTAATCATCGGTCTGAGGGTGAAATACAATACTAAACTTTAACTTCTTTCCCATTACTTTCTGTAGACCTTCCCAGATCTTTGAGGTAAAGTGTATGTCTCTGTTGGACACTATGCTTTTGGGTACACCATGTAGTCTGATAATATTATCCACGTACAGCTTGGTGAGTCACTCCAATGTATACTGAGGTCATATAGCAATAAAGTGAGCTATCTTGGTATGACGATCGACAATCACCCAAACTTCATCAATTGCTCTAGGAGTCAGTGGTAAACCAGTGAGGAAATCCATAGTGATATAGTCCCATTTCTATGCTAGCTTAGGTAGTGGTTATAGTAAGCCTGTTGGTCTCTGCCTTTTAGCCTTTACTTGCTGGCAATTCAGACACTAGAACACATGCCTAGCCACATCTGCTTTCATTCCTCTCCACCAATAAAATCTCTTTAGGTCATGGTACATTTTAGTACATCTAGGATGTAATGAATATGGAGTGGAATGGGCTTCTAACATTATTCTATCTCGAAGGTCTGAGTCTTCACTTTCAGGTATATACAATCATCCTCTATATCTCCGTACCTTGTCTGCATCCATTCTAAAATCGAGATTTGGCTTACCCTTCTCTAAATATTCTTGTATTGTCCTCAGATGTGGATCTAGTAGAATTATTGCTTTCACTTTGTCTATCAGTCTAGGATGATCTTTAATGTCGTGAATACTAGAGAGAACTTATGGATCAGTCCTTCCTCTATTGGATCGTCATGAGTTTCGGTTATATGCTGCTCTTTATCCCAATCCAAAACTATTGCTACGAAACATAAGGCGTCATCTGTATTCGGTCTTCCTTCTGAATTCATTATTCCTTTTTTGCTTAAAGTGTCAGCTACTACATTAGCCTTGCTTAGGTGATACTAAATATTATAGTCATAATCCTTCAAGAGTTCTAACCATCTCCTTTGCCTCATGTTCAACTACTTCTATGTAAAGAGGTAAGTAAGACTCTTATGATCTAACTTTATCTAGAATTTCTCATCAGTCCTTGCTCTATTGAATCATCATGAGTTTTTGTTATATGCTGCTCCTTATCCCAATCCAAAACTGTTGCTACGAAACATAAGGCGTCATTTGTACTCGATCTTCCTTCTGACTTCATTATTCTTTTTCTGCTTAAAGTGCCAGCTATTGCATTAGCCTTGCTTAGGTGATACTGAATATTGCAGTCATAATCCTTTAAGAGTTCTAACCATCTCCTTTGCCTCATGTTCAACTCTTTCTAAGTGAAGTGGTAAGTAAGACTCTTATGATCTGACTTTATCTGGAATTTCTCATCGTAAAAGTAGTGTCTCCAAGTCTTAATTGCATGAATCACTGCCACTAAGTCCAAGTCATGAGTAGGATAATTCATCTCATGCTCCGTCAGTTGTCTTAAAGCATAAACAATCCCTTATTCACCTTGCATTAGCACGCATCCTAGACCTAATTTGGAAGCATCAGTGTATAGGGTAAATGGCTCTAGTACCATAATGGTTAAGATGGGAGCCGATATTAGCCTTGCATTCAATGTTTGGAAACACTCTTCGCACTTGTTGGTCCAAACAACCTTTTTTTTCCATCCTGGTGAGCTTGGTAAGAGGTACGACAATCCTGGAGCAGTCCTTCATGAACAGTCTGTAATAACTAGCTAACCCCAATAAACTCCTAATCTTTGCAATGTTCTTAGGGGCTTCCCACCCTACAATTCCTTCTATTTTATTGGGGTCTACTTTTATTTTTTCTGATGATACCACGTGACCTAAGAAAGTCACCTCATTCAACTAGAATTCACACTTCTTGAATTTGACATAAGGCTTTTCCCTTCTCACCCATTGTAAGGCTACTCTAAGATCCACATTATCTATGAAAACTATGACTGATGTGTCCAGCATGTCATGGAACACTCGATTCATGAGCTCCATAAATGATGCAGATGCGTTGGTCAATCCAAAATACATAACCAGGAACTTATAATGCCCGTACCTGGTTCTAAAAATTGTCTTTGGAATGTTACTATCCTTTTTCTTTAATTGGTGATATCCAAACCCTAGATCAATCTTGGAGAACACCTTCGCACCTTGTAACTAATCAAATAAGTCATCAATCTGTGGCAATGGTTATCGGTTCATGATCGTAAGCTTGTTCAATTCTCGATAGTCTATGCATAATCGAGTACTACTGTCCTTCTTCTTTATGAATAACATTGGTGCTCCCCATGATAAAATACTTGGCCAGATAAAACCCTTGTCCAATAACTCCTATTGTTGAGTCTTCAATTCCTTCAATTCCATCAGAGCCATCCGATAAGGTGCCTTAGACACAGGTGCCGACCCTGGCAATAAGTCTATGACGAACTTAGTTGCTCGATCTGGTGGTAACCCTGATAAGTCTTCTGGAAACACATCTAAAAATTCCCATACAACTTCAAAATCTTTCATCGGTGGTGTTACCATATATACTAGATATCTGACTCCTTACTTTTTGAGGCACCTCTTTACCATAAGTGCAGAGAGAATAAGCTTCCGTTTATGATGAAGTTTGGACCCCATAAAGCTAAATTCTGTACCATCCTTGTCCTTGAAAGACAACTTCTTTTCAGCACAAAACAGACTCAGAGAATTTTAATGTAAGACCTGTATCTTACTAACCCGGTCTTACCACCTTGTATCAAGCCTTCCTATCATGGTCGGACCAAGTGGACCAAGTGCGTAAAGAAACCACAAGGCTAGGTATGTAATTCAAACCATAAATCATCTAATTGAGATGTGTGGTCACAACCTAAACAGGTGTGGTCAACGACACCTCAGAATAATGAGACCACAGGAGTCTGGGACATGTGGTCACAGATTTGGGACGTGTGGTCGACGGATCCTGCGACCCGATGTGTGACCACACGATGGTATAATTGACTCCAAAATTAAAAAACCTTCCTAATCTGAAGGAGATTCTTTCATAATCAAAGTAGGACTCTATATGGAGGGTTTTCCTCTATATATAGGACATCCCTTAGCCTCTTTCATTCTTTTAGAACTCAAACTTAAAGAGAGGGAAAGAGAGGAGGAGGAAGAGAAGGAGAATTAAAGAGGAAGACTAAGAGAAGAAATTTCAGAGACAGTTTTGATTCTTCAGCAAGTTTAAGGTATGAAAACATCCCCTACATTAGTTGAATGCCTAGAATGGATCAAGGAGGAAGTATTGATTCAAAGTAGGATCTCAACCATGAGACCCGCAGACGAAAACTTAAAGGAAATTCATGAAGAGTAGGTTGGAGTAGATAATTGTAAAATGTATGAAATTAAGGCCATAGATCAATCATAGGAAGGACCCTAGTGATAGTTCAAGGATTTAAATCATAAAGGGATTAGACTGAGAATGAAAGTCAACCAAACACTCGTCTGGTCGCAGCTATGGTCGACCACACGAGGCACATATGTCGACCACACGCCCTCGAGAAGTTTTCAAGGAGGGTGTGGTCGCATGTGCACACGTATCGACCATACACCATGTGGTCGTAGAAACTGAGACCACAGGTGCAACCACACCTATGACCACTCAGCTTTTAGAGGTCCGATTGATTCCAGATGGGACATTTAAACACTATAATTAATGAATATGAACTCTAACTTAGAATCCATAAATTTATTAGGTTTCCAAGTGATCCAAAAGTGACAAAGTTTGGAAGAGGAACAACCAATGATCAAAGATGAGGGAACAAGACCTAAACTAATTAGATAATAATAAACTGTTTACTTTATTGAGTCCAATCCCATAATTGATTCTATGATCTTTTTTTTCGTCTCAGGTCGATGGAACTTCTCAATTGGAAGATCTCCTATATGGAGAATACACATACCAGTTGACCGAGCCTAATTCGAATTGTTTTGTTCTGAAGCAAAGATATCCACGGGGGCCGGTTTGTCCTAAGACGTCTATTATTGAATTCTGCCATTTTGGGAACGTCCAGTGCCAAAGACATTGAATGGATAAGTCGCCAATCCCTAAAATGGACTATGTAATGTACTTATTTATAACATGATGATGATGATGATGATGCTAGGAATAGGTATATAAATGTATGTGTGTGGTTGGTATATTGGATGCGAGTGGAGCATCAGGGGAGGATGTGGCATGGTGGTATTTGACCTCATAACCAGACTCTAGCTCTATCTCTTCTCAAGTCTTGCCCACTAACATCATTGTATCGCCATTATCTTAGTAGAACTATTACATCGTAGGGCATCAGGGGAGGTGGTCTCGGACCATGTGGTCTCTGACTCAGCCGAGGAGCCTTAGCTCTGTCTCTATGGACGTACTGAGAGATGCTGGGGTAAGGCCTTGGATACATTGTTTGGCATTAAGATTGGTTAGTTGCGAGCCTAGTTTGCAAGCCCTCACTAATAGGGGCTTACGTGTTGGTATGGGTAGGTCATTAGGCAAAGTATTGGTGGTGTTTGACTCGAACACTTTAGCTCTATCTCTATTCCATGGTGGGTGCATGTGGGACGACAATGGTGTTTGATCCATTGGGAGGATTCACACACTCGTGTATAGAGGTGCGATGGCCACCAAACCTTTTTATTACACATTGCAAACTTATAAACCAGACCAAATATATGAATTGAATTTATGCATATATTTATTGCATTGTTTTGTTTGCTCACTGAGTCGTAATCTGTGCCCACCCTTTCAACATCGAATATTTTTAGTCCTTGATGCAGGTCCTATTGTTAAGGAATATATGAATGCGCCGATGTATGGACACGTTGCTGCGATGGACGTAGAAGCTGAAGAAGATGTGCATGATTCGTTGTGCAAGTGCAACTTATGTATTTTTTATTAGCTTAATTGTTTAGTTATGGGAGTATGTAATTGATTATTTTACTTTATTTTATGTTTTGAGGTATATTAGAGATAATTGGATACTTAATTATGCTGTCACTGTCAGATACTTAGTTCATTAGTATTAAAGACTTCTGCTATCGTTTATTTACTCTGCATTTGCTTGTGGGATGTATCTAGTTTAATCGAATGGACACGGCCTACACTAGATCTTGGTTAAACCGTTGGTCTATAAACGGTTCATCACACCATTTTGGTTCGTTTAGAATTGGGGTGTGATAACTTGGTATCAGAGCTCTCAGGCTCTACTCTATTAAACCAAAATACTACCACAAGGGTCGTGAACTGAGTTAGGATAAAAATTAAAAGTTGTAATAAGAACACCATAGGCACCTGTGTTGTATGAGACATAAACTAAGAAAGAGAATAATGCACATATGTAAATGGGAAACTAATTTTATATATAAAAAAATGTATGTCTGAATCAAAGTACACTCCACAACTGGGATAGTTACTCTATAATATAAAAGGAAAAAGAAATAAACGGTATCATGGAGCTGGGGGTGCTGGAGGAGGAGGTGTCTCACGATCTCAGTCATAGTCCTTAGCATATACTCTCGTAAGCCAGGCTACCTGAGTTTGGGTCACCTGGACACTAGTTGTCAGATCTGCTACCCTCTGATCCGTGGTACGCTGAGCCTCTCTAATCTCACGTAGCAGTCCCATCATGTCATCTGGTGGTGGGCATGAAGGACCAGCTGAGTGAAAAGGAGCCTGAGAAGGGCCAACTCCAGTGGAATGCTGTGGTGATGGAGGAGGTATGGCATCCACATTCATGTACATCCGATCATCATCTTCCTCATCATCACACTTGTGTGCCTCTGCATCTACTGCAGCTACCCGAGTGTGAAGAGATCTCATAACGTTTTCCTCCTCGTCACTGACCTGCACATCTCACATCCCCATCCTGCAGATGGCCTCCCAGTCAAGGTCAGTCGAGAAAGTGTCCTCATGAATCCTCTCATCGACCAAGTCTACCTGCAGGCGAGTGAGTAGAGTGGTGATCAAAATCCCATAGGGTAAGTTACCCACCAGACCAAGCATCGTGGCACGGTGCATGGTCCTGATAATGATCCTGAGCTCTCAGCCCTTATTTATATCTTTTGGGTCACCCTCCACCTGTAAATTGTAGTAAAACTATTTCACCAACTCAGGACAGGTGCAACCCTCATACAGAATCACAGGGAGCAGCCCATATCATCAAATGCTCCCTCCACATCAAATAGGGCTAGGCTAGCCAAGTTGACACAATGACCCCCTTCCACCTTCTCACGCTCGTACTAGGAATACTATACTTTGTTTCAATGAATCTGAAGCGACAAGGATCGTGAACTCTGGGGACTTTAGTGTAAGCCATGTTGTTTGCAAGGGCATAGACCAATACGCAACATATCAAATATAGTGAAAATTTAAAGTTTTGGCATTATAACGGTGTAATTGGCCAAAAGTTTCATTTTTCACCCAAACATTTGGGCAGGACGACTTATATAGGTCCCCAACCATCCTGCAAGGCTCATATAATAATAAATTTAAACTAGGTAGGTCAAATTTGAAGAAATTTTGACAATTCAGGAGAAACCCCAAAATTTAGGTCAAAAATGGGAATTTTCAAGTTTCTATTAAACTAACTGATGAAACTCAAATTTTCTTGAGGGCTTTCATCCATTGGGTGGCCAATAGCAATAACCCCCAATAAAAATCAAATTTGTATGGTCAGAAAAATATTAATTTGAAGAAAACCCTATAAATGGAGTAAAACCTAGGTATGAAAGCTTAAAAAGGACAAAGAGTAGGGAACATACCAGGAGGAATGGAATGTAGGTCGTAGATCGATGAAAGAATCACAAAATTCACACGGTTCACACTATAGCAACTCAGTGGTGGTGAGTTGAGTTGTGAATAGTAGAAGACAAAAGTTAAAATAAGAAAATGGCTCGAAATCAGATTTTAAAAACCTGTTTTGGTGTCGTGGTCACAGAATTTGACAAAAAATGCGACCCCATGATCTACCCCAAAATCGACCACAGGCTCTCAGTGAGCTGACAGGGTTCATGTGGTCGCAACCCTGTGGTCGCATATAGTGCGACCCCACGATCGACCCCACGATGAAGATGCCCTGTTTTGACTAAATGACTTTAAAAATTAAAACTTTTCCTTGTTTATTTGGAAATTAACATGAGATTAATGTATATTATGCTTTCCTCATATGTTTCCTTGATTTTCAGACACTACCATCATTGAAAACAGGAAATGACTGGCCGTAGAGTAAGTAAAAGGAGACAGAATGTCAACCCATCTCTACCACTTATGGAGACCAATGACAATGAAGGATAGCAAGGATAGGAAGGAAACATTAGAACTCGATCTACTACGCCTCAAAATGTGCATACCCAAGCAAACCAAACCAACTTACCTGCACCACCTACGGATTTGGCTACTGCGGTGATGAATTTGGCACAACAAATGCATCATATATAGCAAATGCAAGCCAACATGCACGCTCCTATGGGAATTGCTTTCCCAGTTGCAAACACAACATCTCTACCTATAGGACAAACTAGTACGGCACCTGGTGGTAGCAACATTGTACCCCAAGCACCGCAAACACTGGTAGTACAAGGCCAAGTACAAAACTCTAAAGCACCGCAAGGCGGGTATAACCAAGGTTATTATCAATACCAACCGCCTATGTATGGGGCATATACACAGTATTATCTTGATTACTCCAGACTGATCGAGCATTTTCTAAAGTTGAAGCCGAAGGAATTCACAAGCAAACCATCAGATCTGTTATGGCCAGCTCACAGGATAGATGAAATGGAAAGAAACTTTATGATGATGACTATAAATGAAGAAGAGAATGTATTATGTGCTACATTTATGTTGAAAGGTGACGCACACCACCGGTGGAAATCAACTAGAAGTTATTTGTTAACAAAGCATGCCCAACTGACATGGGCTATTTATAAAGAAGCTTTCTTCGAGAAGTATTTTCTAAGGAGTTTCAGAGATCAAATGGAAAAGGATTTTCTGAGTTTGTATTAGGGACATATGACTGTAGACGTATATCAACAGCGTTATGAAAAACTATATTTCTTCGCTCCCTCTAGCATGTAGGAGGAAAATACCAAAACCCGAAGGTTTGTCATGGGACTTAGGGGAAGTATCCATGAGCATGTACTGGGATTGGAAAACAAGATTTATAATGAAGCAGTACAGATTGCTCAAGTACTAGAATCGAGCCAGAGGGAAAGCTACCTTGCTCAGAATAGGGACATTAAAAGGCCTAACGGAAATACATATAATGGAGGGAACTCAAAGACATTTAAACCCTTCCGTACTCAAGGCTTTAATGCTGCAGCCAAGACTACCCCAATAGCCCCACCTCTACAAAAGCAAAGTAGCGTTGGAGTTAAATGCTTCAACTGTGATCAAGTAGGACATTATTTAAGAGAGTGTCCCAAGCCAAGGAAGCAACTACAGTAAGGAAAATTTTATGCAATTACTTCTAAGGATGTTGTCACATCACCTGATGTGGTCATACGTACGACCTGAACTGTTCATTTTGTATTACCTTGTGTGAGCATGTAGACTAAATTAAATCAAATCACAGGTATCATACCTATTAATGGCTTACCCGCCAGAGTACTCTTTGACTCTGGAGCTACTCATTCTTTTATATCTATGTCTTTTGAAAAGAAGTTAAATCTACCCCTCAGACCTTTAGACTGTAAACCGCTTGTACAATCACCTATGAGATTAGAAGTGGAACTAGACAAAGGTTATGGACCATGTCCAGTTTTTACGGTGAGAAGATTTTAGTAACCTTAATCCAACTCGAGATGGCAAACTTTGACGTTATCTTGGGAATGGATTGGTTTGCTCGGTACCTTACAAACCTATGTGCAGAAAAGAAACAGACATTTAAAGACAAGGAAGGAGTAAAGTTTAGTTTTGCGGGAACCAAACTTTCGAGTAAACAAAAACTCATTCTCTCTGCATTAAAGGTTAGAAAATGCCTCGAGAAAGGAGGAATTGGTATCTTGTATCTGTGGTCGACCTCACCAAGGAAGCACCACGAATCTAAGATATTGAAGTTGTGCATGAATCACTAGATGTATTTCCGAAGGAACTACCAGGACTACCAATCGATCGAGTGACAGAGTTCATTATAGATCTTATACCTAGAGCTACACCAATATCGAAAGCACCCTATCGTATGGTTCCTACTGAACTGAAGGAACTGAAGGTACAATTACAGGAGTTACTGGACAAGGGTTATATCAGACCCAACATATCACGATGAGGAGTGCTAGTATTGTTCGTAAAAAAGAAGGACGATAGCGTTCAACTATGTATAGACTATTGGGAATTGAATAAGCTTACAATCAATAATCAATACCCGTTGCTTCGAATCGATGACTTATTCGATCAGTTGCAAGGTGAAAAAGGTGCCAAAGTGTTCTCCAAAATTGATCTTCGGTCAGAATACCATCAGTTGAAGATTAAGGAATGTGATTTTTTGAAGACAGCATTCAGAACGAGATATGGACATTATGAATTTTTAGTTATGTCTTTTGGATTGACTAATGCACCCGTAACCTTCACGGAACTCATGAATCGGGTATTCCATGATATGTTGGATACATCAGTTATTGTATTTATTGATGACATACTAGTCTACTCCAAGGACAAAGAAACTCATATCACAAATCTAAATGCCACTTTGCAGCAACTAAGAAAAGAGAAGCTTTACGCAAAATTTACTAAGTGTGAGTTCTGGCTGAATGAAGTGGATCCTAGCAAGATTGAAGCCATTGTGAAATGGGAAGCACCTAAGAATATTTCTGAAATCAGAAGTTTCTTACGTTTAGCTGGTTATTATCAATGATTCATGGAAGATTACTCTAGAATTGTCGTACCTCTTACCAGTCTGACAATGAAAGGAGAAAAGTTTGTTTGGACTGATAAATGTGAAGAGTGCTTCCAAACATTGAAGGCTAGATTGATATCAGCTCCCATCTTGACTATTATGATCCCAAGACAACCATTTACCTTGTACATCGATGCATCTGGGTTAGGTTTGGGATGTGTGCTTATGCAAGGAGAACAAGTAATTACGTATGCCTCAAGATAACTGAAGACACATGCGAAGAACTATCCCACTCATGACTTGGAATTAACAGCGGTGGTACATGCTGTCAAGATATGGAGACATTATTTGTATGGAGAGAAATTTCAGAATAAATCAGATCATAAGAATCTCACTCATCGTTTTAATCAGTAGGAGTTGAACATGAGAGAATGGTTAGAATTACTGAAGGATTATGATTACGATATCCACTATCATCTAGAAAAAGCTAATGTAGTTGCTGATGCACTAAGCAGGAAAGCTATGACAGAATCCCAAGAAGAAGCTAGTGCAAATGTTGTAGTGTGTGTCACAGGAAGAGTATTTAATTATGATAAAGAGCAGTTCGTGATTAATATTCTAAATAAATCAACTAACCAAGGGTTTATTCATCTATTCTCAAACATGTTTTCTATATTAAAGATTGTACCTGATTTAATAATCTAGGTGAAGACAACTATTAAATTAGACCTTATCTGAGAATGGTGCAAGAAAACCTTGAAAAAGATAGGACTACTCCTGAGTTTACCTTGGACATTGAAAAGGTACTAAGATACAAAGGAAGGGTATGTGTTCTTGAAAATGAAGACTTAGATATTAGACAAAGATTCATGAAGGAAGCCCACACCACTGGGTATTCGATACACCCTGGAACCACGAAGATGTACCATGATTTAAAGAAACTCTATTGGTAGAGAGGAATGAAAATAGATGTAGATAAATTTGTATCTCAATGCCTGAATTGTCAACGGGTAAAGGCTCAAAGGCAAAGACCTGTAGGATTATTGCAGCCACTTCTGGAACCAACATGGAAATAGGATTGCATCATTGTGGACTTCATCATCGGATTACCATTGACTCCCAGAGTAGTTGACGCAGTTTGGGTAATTGTAGATCGTTTGACTGAGACAGCTCGTGTCATAGCTATACAACCTTAGTATACCCTAGAGAGGTTAGCTAAGTTGTATGTTGATAATATTGTTAGATTGCATCGTATACCTGAAAGCATCATGTCCGACAGAGACCCACATTTTACCTCAAGGTTTTTGGAAGGATTATAGAAGGCTATGGGTTCAACGTTGAAGTTTAGTACTGCATTCCATCCTGAGACTGATGGACAGTCAGAATGTACCATTCAGATTTTAGAAGATATGCTCCTAGCTTGCGTAGTTGATTTCAAAGGATCATGGGATGAAAAATTACCATTGATTGAGTTCGCTTATAACAACAGCTATTAAGTAACTGTACAGATGTCACCCTATGAAGTATTGTATGGTAGGAAGTGTCAAACTCCTTCATTTTGGAACAAAGTTGAAGAACGGAGTATTGTTGGACCAAAGTTTGTTGATGAGACTTGTTGACTGGTCGACATTATCAAGGAAAGAGTCCGAACGACTCAGAACTATCAGAAGCAATATGTAGATAATCGACGCAGAGATCTTAAATTCACCATAGGTGATAAGGTATTTTTGAAAATATCTCCTATGCGTGGTTTAAAAAGGTTTGGACAGAAGGAAAAGTTGTCTCCTAGATATATTGGACCTTATGAAGTTTTAGCTAGACGTGGAAAGGTAGCGTATCTGCTAGCCCTACCCCCATCTAGGTCCACTTTTATACTATCTGATGATACCACGTGACCTATGAAAGTCACCTCATTAAACCAGAATTTACATTTCTTGAATTTGACATAAGGCTTATCCCTTCTTAGCCATTGTAAGGCTGCCCTAAGATCCATATTATCTATGAAAACTATGACTGATGTGTCCAACATGTCATGGAATACTCGATTCATGAGCTCCATAAATGATGCAGGTGCGATGGTCAATCCAAAAGACATAACCAGGAACTCATAATGCCCGTATGTGGTTGTAAAAATTGTCTTTGGAAAGTTACTGTCATTTATCTTCAATTGATGATATCCAAACCCTGGATCAATCTTGGAGAACACCTTCACACCTTGTAACTAATCAAATAAGTCATCAATCTGTGGCCATGGTTATCGGTTCTTGATCGTAAGCTTGTTCAATTCTTGATAGTCTATGCAAAATCGAGTACTACTGTACTTCTTCTTTATGAACAACATCAATGCTCTCCATGGTAAAATACTTGGCTGGATAAAACCCTTGTCCATTAACTCCTATTGTTGAGTCTTCAATTCCTTCAATTCCATCGGAGCCATCCGATAAGGTGCCTTAGACACAAGTGCCGACCCTGGCAATAAGTCTATGACAAACTCAGTTGCTCGATCAGGTGGTAACCCTGATAAGTCTTTGGAAACACATCTAGAAATTCCCATACAACTTCAATATCTTTCATCTGTGGTGTTTTTTTGGTAACGTCCGCCATAGATACTAGATATCTGACTCCTTCCTTTTTGAGGAATCTCTTCACCTTAAATGCGGATCAAATAAGCTTCCGTTTACGACGAAGTTTGGTCCCCATAAAGCTAAATTATGCACCATCCTTGCCCTTGAATGACAACTTCTTCTCAGCACAAAACAGACTCACAGAATGCTGATTTAAGACCCCTATTTTACTAATCCAGTCTTACCACCTTGTATCCGGTCTTCCGATCATGGTCGAACCAAGCGAACCAAGTGCATGAAGAAACCACAAGGCTTGGTATGTAATTCAAACCATAAATCATCTAATTGAGATGTATGGTCACATACCTAAATAAATGTGGTCGACCACACCTCAAAATAATGAAACCACTGGAGTCTGGGATGTGTGGTCGCAGATTGGGACGTGTGGTCGACGGATCCTGCGACTACACGATGGTATAATTGACTCCAAAATCAGAAAACCATCTTAATCTGAAGGGGGTTCTTTCTTAATCAAAGTAGGACTCTATATGGAGGGTTTTCCTTTATATATAGGACGTCCCTTAGCCTCTTTCATTCTTTTAGAACTCAAACTGAAAGAGAGAGAAAGAGGGGAGGAGGAAGAGAAGGAGAATTCAAGAGGAAGACTAAGAGAAGAAATTTCAGAGGGAGCTCTGATTCTTCAGCATGTTTAAGGTATGAAAATGTTCTCTACATTAGTTGAATGCCTAGAATAGATCATGGAGGAAGTATTGATTCAAAGTAGGATCTAAACCATGAGACCCATAGACGAAAACTCAAAGAAAATTCATGAAGAGTGGGTTGGAGTAGATAATTGTGAAAAGTACAAAATTAAAGCCATAGATCAATCATAGGAAGGACCCTAGCAATAGTTCAAGGAATCAAATCATGAAGGGGTTAGACTCAGAATGAATGTTGACCAAACACTCGTGTGGTCGTAGCTATGGTCGACCATAAGAGGCACATGTGTCGACCACACGCCCTTGGGAAGTTTCCAGGGAGGGTGTGGTCTTATGTGTGTGGTCGCATGATATGCGACCACACGTATTGACCACACCCTGTGGTCGCAGAAATTGAGACCACAGGTGCAGCCACACCTATGACTACTCAGCTTCTGGAGGTCTGAATGATCATATGGAACATTTAAACACTATAATTAATGAATATGAACTCTAACTTAGAATCCATAAATGTATTAGGTTTTCAAGTGGTCCAAAAATGATTTACAAAACTTGAAAGAAGAACAACCAATGATCAAAGGTGAGGAAATAAGACCTAAACTAATTGGATAATAATAAACCATTTACTTTATTGAGTCCAATGCCATGATTGATTCTATGCTTGTATGCTTGTAATGTGCATCTCACATGCCATCCAATATGCCTGCTATTAATGTTCATGCATATTTAATTCTGTTTATTTATAACATGATGATGATGATGATGCTAGGAATAGACATCTGAATGTATGTGTGTGGTTGGTGTGTTGGATGCGAGTGGAGCATCAGGGGGAGAACATGGCATGGTGGTCTTTGACCTCACCACCAGACTCTAGTTCTATCTTTACTCAAGTCTTGCCCACTAACATCGTCATATCGCCATTACCTTAGCAGAACTATTACGTCGTAAGGCATCAGGAGAGGTGGTCATGGACCGTGTGGTCTCTGACTCTGTCGGGGGGCCTTAGCTCTATCTCTATGGATGTATTGAGGGATGTTGGGGTGAGGCCTTGGATATACTATTTGGCATTAGGATTGGTTAGTTGCGAGCCCAGTTTGCAAGCCCTCGCCAATAGGGGCTTAATTGTTGGTATTAGTAAGGCGTTAGAGGAAGTATTGGCGGTGTTTGATCTGAATACTTTATCTCTATCTCTATTCCATGGTGGGTGCATGTGGGATGGCAATGGTGTTTGATCCATTGGGTGGATTCACACACTCGTGTATAGAGATTTGGCAGGCACCAAACCTTTCTATAGCTCATTGCAAACTTATAAACCATACCAAAGATATGAATTGAGTGCATGCATATGTTTGTTGCATTATTTTGTTTGCTCACTGATCCATGATGTGTGCTCACCCTTTCGATGTTGAATATCTTTAGTTCTTGATGCAGGTCCTACTGTTGAAGAATATATGAATGCGCTGACGTATGTACACGTTGCTGCGATGGATGTAGAAGCTAAAGAAGATGCGCATGATTAGTCGTGCGAGTGCAACTCATGTGTTTTTTATTAGCTTAGTTGTTTAGTTATGAGAACATGTAATTGATTATTTTACTTTATTTTATGTCTTGAGGTATATTGAAGATAATTGGATACTTAATTATGCTATCACTATTAGATACTCAGTTCATTAGTATTAAACACTTCCGCTATCATTTATTTACTCTGAATTTGCTTGTGGAATGTATCTGGTTTAATAGAATGTGTACGGTTTATAAGAGATCCTGATTGAACCATTGATCTATGGATGGTTCATCACACCATTCTAGTTGGTTCAGAATTGGGATGTGACAACTGAGGTAACTAGTCCATTCCGAAGATGATGTCAAAGTTTACCATCTCGAGTTACACTAGGTTTGCATCCAAATCTGCTAGTTAATAAGGACTGGACACGATCCATAATACTCATCTAGTACAACCTCTAGTCCGAGTGATGATCTTACTAACAGCTTAAGGTCTAAAGGTCTGAGGGATATATTCAATTTCTTTCCGAAAGAGACAGACATAAAAGAATGGGTAGCCCTAGAGTCAAAGTGAACTCTGGTAGGTACACCATCTATGGTTACGATTCCTATAGTTTTACCTAGGTTTAGTTTATATGCTCACACAAAGTACTGTAGTAAACAAAGGTTAGGTGATACCTGTGATCACATCAGGCTGTGCGGCTACTTCTTTAGAAGTCATGGCATACACCTTTCCTTGCTGCAACTGCTTCTTGGGTTTAGGGAAGTTCTTTGCATAATGCCACATTTGGTCATAATTGAAGCACTTGATATTAGTAGTCACTTACCCTATGGGTAGTCTTGGCTACTCAATTAGTGTTCTGTGGCTATAATGGTTTGAAGGTCTTTGAGTTTTCTCCATTGAATGAATTTCCATTTGGCCTCTTCAAACCACAGTTTTGAGCAAGGTAGCTCTCTTCCTGACTAGACTCCAGTACTCGAGCAATCTGCATGGCCTCATTATATATCTTCTTTTCCAATCCTAACACATGCTCTCGAATGCTTCCCCTTAGTCTCATAGTGAACTTTCGAGTTTTAGTCTCTTCCTCTTGCATGCTTGTAGGGGCGAAAAAGAGTAACTCCTCGTAACACTGCTGATAGGCATCTACGGTCATTTGACCTTCATGCAGACCCAAGAACTCCTTCTCCATATGGTCTCTAAAGCTTCTGGGAAAGTACTTCAAAAAGAAGGCTTCCTTGAAGATAGCCCAAGTCAACCGAGTATGCTTAGTCAGTAAGTAAGTGCAAGTAGACTTTCACCAATGTTTCGTATCCTCCCTCAGCATAAAAGTTGCATATAGAACCTTCTTTTCTTCGGTTATAGGCATCATTAGAAAGTTCTTCTCCATCTCGTCAATCCAGTGAGCTAGCCACAATGGATTTGACATCTTCCCTGAGAACATCTGAGGCTTCATCTTTAGGAAATGCTCCACAAGTCTTGAATGATCCTGTTGCCCATAAACTTTATACGTCGGTAGTAGATATTGGTAACCAACCTCATACACGCCCTAGTAAGCTCCAATGTTCTGTACTGGTGAGTGTATTACTGGGATATACTGTGTTGTAGGCACCACGTTATTACCAACAGGTATTAGAGGCACAGTGTTACTACTAATCAACACTGTACTAGTTTGACTTGGAGGTGTTCGTATGGTATTTGTAGCTTGGGGAGCAATTTCCATGGCAACTTGCATAGCCAGCAACATTTGTTGTTGTTCTTGCACTTATCGTGCTAAATTCATCACAGCTGTGGCCAATTCAGGTGGTGGTCCCGGTAAGTTGGTTGTGTTGGCCTAGTTGTTTTCACCTTAAGGTGTATCATTATTCCCTGCTTGTTCTTCTGGATTTTCATTCACATTCCCACTCCAGGTGATGGTGTGGTCGGGCTTCTGCCTTCTTCGACTATTTTTGTGTGTACGACATGCCATATCAACAAACAGAACCAACATAAGTCATACAACAGGAAAAAAATTTGTCTAGTCGTCTTTGACCGATCGTGTATTGAGCGACTAGTGTGTAATCTGGACAACCTCTAGGAACTTTCCAGAGAACCTATGGTTGACTCATTAGTCGACTTACTGGTCGACTTTTAAGTCAAATTTCTTGACCGATCAATCAAAATTTTGTGTTTTAAACCTTATTCGAGTCATTTTCCTTCATTTTTCTCTTTTGTCTGCTTCTGAGTTCCAACCCAACTCGCTGCATGTGAGTTGCTATAGTACCCGTCAAACAAAATTCAAGGCTTTCTCTAGCGATCAACGACTCCATTCCTTTCCTAAAGTGTTCTCAATACTTTTTCTTCTCTTTGGATAAATTCTCTTATGTTTTTATCATCTTTAATTGTTTTCTTCCAATTAAAAGTTTCCAACCATAGAAACTCCATTTTGTTTTCTTAGAATTGGGGTTAGGCTCCCAATGAACAAAAGCCCTCTATCTATTTCCTGTTCCATTGGTTGGTTTGGAGAGAAATCTCAAAATTTTGATTTTTGCCACAAAAGTGGGGTTTTCCTCATATTTTGAATTTTTCTCAATTTCTTCGATTACTTAATGAATTGAATACTATTTTGATATACTTGTATTTTTTCCAATTGATGCAATTCCTCTAGTCCATGAAATTAGTCGAACATGAGGCTTTAGACCATATTACACCGCTATGCTATAGAAATTTTCTAAAATTTTGACTAATGAATTCTGTTTTTTTATTTGTTTTTTAGTTTTGCAGTCAATATATCTCGAACCAAGAACCCTAGGACATACGATGAATTACTCTTCCTTTTCACCAAAGCAGAGGCACAATACCTCTGTTTTTGAAACAAGAAGGTAGAAGTGGGTCGGTTCGTGAAACTACTAGATCTGGTTAGGTTTAACATGGAGGCAGCATTTAATGAAATGGGGTGGCTGCCTATGATCCAGTACCAAGGGTCAATACGTCCAGACCTGGTTAAACAGTTTTACTGTAACAAGCAGCTTGAGGGTGATCCTGGGGCCTTTGAGAGAGGGAGGGAGCTGAGGATCACCGACTGGGTAAAATGCGTAGGTTGCTTTGGACACACATCAACTAACGAGGCTTCTAAACATCTCTAATGTTGACGAGTTGGTTTACTGTGCACCAAAAGAGAGTAACATTATGAGGGAAGACCTAGACTTGGAGGTGAGGAACCAAATTATATAGAATGGGCACTTGGAAATGAAGGTGGTCAACCAATGTGCTAAACCTTGAGTTTATTGTAAGATCATTTAGCACAACCTCATACTGCAAAGTGGACACTACAATAAGGTGTCATAGCTCACCCACATCTCCTCAACTATATTTGCACCAGACAGTTGGTCTGCCTTATATATATTCTCATACGCACCTTGTACCTAGCCATGATGCCTTACATAAAGGGCAATTTACCTATGGTCGCATGATCACCACCCTTCTTAATTGCCTTCATGTAAACATAGAGGGTGAGAGAATGTATGAGGAGACGGTATTAGCAGACCTAGACTGGGATGACATCACCAGGATGGAGAAGCATGAGGTGGAGGTCAGTGATGAGGAGCAAAATATACTGGATAGTCCTTTGGGTCGAGTGGCAGTGGCAACAGCAACAGTAAATGCGGCAGCAGTAGCAGCATTCGAGGAGACTGTAGCAGAGGGTGGTAGGGACGATGACCGTATGTTCATGGATGTAGACGACATCTCCCCTCCTACGCCAAAGGGTACCACTATAGCTGGTCTTTCTCAGCCTACTTCCATAGCTGGCCCTTCTCATCTTTCTCCAGATGACATGATGACACTCCTCTGAGAGATATGAGCATCTTAGTGTACCATTGAGCAGCGGGTGGGTGAGATCCTGGATGCTCAGTGAGCGACAGATGGACGAGTGATGAAATTCACTGAGAGTCTCCATACCACTCAGGAGCAGGTAGCTTGGCTTCAGAGGGTTTATGCAGAAGATTATGATAGAGACTACAAGTCACTACCTCCTCTAGCTTAAGGATAGAATTTTATTTCCATTACAGATACATTTATTTTATTTACTGAGTAATTGTCCAGATTGTAGACCATACTCTGTTTCTTTATCTGGATACACATTATTCTACTTTTGGTTTCAGGTTATGTGTGTGTGTGTGTATATATATATATATATATATATATTGTTCCACCTTCCATTACGTGCAATATTGTCTTGCTTTAAGTTTTCTGTCTCAACCAATAACGTGCTTATGATGTGTTTGTATTAAAGCTTTTACTTTTATCTTATCTTAGTTCATAGACATATGTAAATGGTTTCAGGTTTGACTGGTAAAGTCCGGGAACTCTGATGCCAAGTTGTTACACACCAATTCTAGGCGAACCAAAAGTGTAAATGAATTGTCATATGAACCAACGGTTCACACGAGGATCATATAGGACCATGCCAATAATCAAACCATGCACATTCCACACAATCAGAGATAATAATAATAAGGGAGCATTTTACCCACCCCCCCCCCCCCCTTGGACTTTACCTTTAATTCATGTAACCCCAAACTTTGCCCATAATTTCACCCAGTCCCCCCCCCCCCCCAGATGTGAAATATGTATCACACAGGTCCAGATTTGATAGATTAATTTGTTAAGGGATGAAGTGGCAATGTTATAAATTAAATAATAGAATTACCCTTAAATATCACTCAAATAACCGAATTACCCTCATATGATTAACTCTCCTTCAACCCATCTGCGACTTCTCTTCGTCCATTGTAGCAGTAGCCATTTCCTTTCATCCTCCCTTCTTCCCGTCTAAACCTCTATTGGCAGAATCTATTCCAAACCGAACAAACGATTTGCAAGGATGATTGAAACCACAAACGAGGTTCAAAACTAGGGTTTCAATGTGAGAAATGAAGTGTAGATTCAGTTGAATAAACCCTCTGATTGGTAAATAGCAGAGGAATAACCCAAGAAGAGTTTCATTCGATTTCATCGGAAGGTGAGTGTTACTATTACACAAACCTTGACTCTCCTGTTTGCAATTGATTTCATCAGAGAAGAAGCAAAATCTACCAATTATTTAGGATCTGAATAATGTATAAATCTATCTCAAGATCTCTCTAGATCTCCTCCATCGTTCTCATCGGAGCTCTTTTCACTCAACCTCTGTTTCTCTAACTCTACTTACATCTACCTCTCTGTCTCCTTCATTCAGATGCTTAAGGCACTAATTTTGATCTTATAATCAACAGGTAATCAAGAATCTTGACTTTATTATAGGGCTGCATAAAGGGGAACTTTTTTCACTGAAGAACCTAACTCCTTTAACCATCCCAAGCCAAAAAGCCAATTGCAGAAGCCCTTTCACTATAGCTTACAAGACCCAACCAACCTTTTGCTCCAGAAAACCATAGGAACAGCGACAATCCTATCACAGAATCTCATTTTCTGTACAAGTATAAAACCCCATCCATCCCACAAAATCCCATTGCCCTTGAGGAAAGGAAGAAACAATCCAAATTTTCAAAAGTAAAGCACTCCATTCAAAATCCAAAAACAAGGAACAAAATCTAAAAAAGGTACTAAAATCTAAATGGGTCATCCAAACCCCATCAGAAAAAAGCTAATTTCTATAAAAGCTTGCAAAATGAAGCATGGGTGGTTGTCCTCCTCTTTGTCCCAAGGATGATCGTGGAGTTCCATGGGTGATCTTTCTTCCTCTTTCTTTCTGGGGATGATCTTTATTCATCTTCTTTTCCTTTTTGGTTTTGATTTTTCAGTTCTCTCCAAAATTTTGATAGAGGAAAACAAAGCTTCAAACTGTTCTAAAATTTTGAGATTTGGATTTTTAATTTTTCTTTTTCCTGAAACTCTAATTGTATAGCTTTGGATCCAAAAAAATAGGAAGTAAAATAGAGCCCGAATTTAGAGAGGGAGTCGATGATTCATTGCTTGAAAAGAAGATACCGGCATCGACGATGATGTAAACAGTCTTGTTTCAGCAAAGATAGAATGAGTTCGGTTATAACGTAAATGGGGTGGGATTTTTTTTTCCTGCTTTATACAATAAAGGCAAAATAGATATTTCAAATTTTCTATTAGATTACTTAACTGCATTAGAAGTGGGTAAAATTTTGGGCAACGTTTAGGGTTGCTTAAATTAAAGGTAAAGTTCAAGGGGGGTGGGTGAAATTTTCTCAAATAATAAATTGCAAAAGTCTATATTAATGAACTGACTGTATAACATGATAAATAAATATTAAACTAATTATCTCTAAGTAACCCAAAACATAAGTAAATACATATTACAAGTTCTACAGCCCAAAATATGAAATTAAAATTAAGCATAAACACACTAGAAGCACTAGCATGAAGAGTCATGCTTGTCCTCCATCGTCTGCAAATCCATAGCTACTACGTGTCCATAAGATGACACATTCATATAATCTTCTATAGTAGTACCTACATCATTAACTAAAAATATACAACGTCGTGGGGTGAGCTCACAACTTAGTTCAGTGAGTACACAAAATAATGCAACAAACATATGTATGCAGTCATATTCATATCTTTGGTCTCGTATAAGTTTGCAATGTGCTATGGTAAGGATAGGCGGCCACCATACCAATATACACGAGAGTGTGAGTATGCCTAACAGATAATACACCACTATCATCGCTCATCACCCATTATAGAATAGAGATAGAGCTAGAGCCTAACGGATTACACACTGTCAACATTCCCCTTGATACTCTATCCGTACCCATACGTATATCCCTACAGACGAAGGCTTAAAAACTGGGTTCGTGATTAACCAATCCTACATGTCATCAAATTTTGTATCCAAGGCCTTACCTCAGTATCCCTCAACACACCCATAGAAATAGAGCTAGGGTCCACTGGCAGAGCTTACAGCTAGACACCACGATCACCCCCCTGATACCCTATGATGTACTAGTTCTACTAAAGTAATGGCGATACGACGATGTCAGTGTGATAAATGATTCAACGCTCTAACCTCTCCCCATTCAGTACACTAACCATACACAAATACATGCCTATCCCTATCATCATCATCATAACAGAATAAGAATAATAAAATATATATAAATAAGAAGAGAAATTATAGGATGACATGTGAGAAGCATAACCAATCATTCAAAGCATGGCATCAGATCAGTTTAACAGAAAGGTAAAGGTAGCTTGTTATTAAATAATTAGTTTAGGTCTTGTTCCCTTACTTGTGAGTGATGGTTGTTCCTCTACTAAGCCTTGAAAATTATCTTAAACTAATGAAAAGCCTAAATAATTAGTAAACTTAGGTTAGGGTTCCATTCCATCAAGTTTGACACTCGAACTCACTTTTCGATATCCAATATATGTAAGACCTGTATCGAACTAACCGGTCTTACCACCTTGTACCAGGTCTACCTATCATGGTCGAGCCAAGTGGACCAAGTGCGTTAAGAAAATCACAAGACCATGTATGAGTCTAAGCCAAAAATAGTAAATGTGAGGGTAGGGTCACATGCCTAAATAGGTAGGGTCGAACCCACCTCAACAGAAGTCCAACCCATGACATTCTAGTCATAGGGTCACATGACTAGAAAAATGTAGGGTCGACGGATTCTGCGACCCTACGTCCGACCCTACGATGATAGATAGAAACTGGAAATTAAGAAACTTTCCTAATTCCAAGGGGATCTTTCCTAAACTCGATGGGACATATTTTGGAGGATTTTTCTCTATAAATAGGACGTCCCTTAGCCTCTTTCACTCTTTTTAGAACCCTAATTGAAAGTGACAGAAAGAGAAAGAGAAGGAAAAGAAGAAGAGAAGGAAAATTGAAGAAAAAATTAAGGAAGAGGAGAAAGTTCAGATAAACCTCTGAATCTCAACCAACTTCAGGTATGAACCTAATTTCCTTCATAAATTAAGAGTCTGGAATAGATTATGAAGAAGTTAGGATTAAGAGAAACCCAAATCATCCATCCATGGACGAGTTCCAATGGAATCCATAGAAGTAATCATCATAGGTAATGGAAAGTATATAAAAATCGTAGTTATGAGCCATAGAACAATCTTAGAATGGACCTACGAGATCACAGGATCAACCACATGCCCTTGGGAAGTCCCAGGGAGGGTGTGGTTGCATGTAGGGTTGAATGGTATCCGACCCCATGTCCAACCCTACACCCTAGGATCGCAGAAACAGCTACCCTAGGTGCTACCCTACCTGCGACCCTACAAGACCAGTCAGTCTAAATCTATTGGAATTAATTCTAATTAAAATCTATCGACTTGTTAGGTCTTTCTAGTGATTTAAAAGTGAATCATAAAGCTTGAACGAGGATCTACGGTTAATCAAATGTGAGGAAACAAAACCTAAACTAATTGGTTAATAATAAATTATTTTCGTTTATTGAGTCCAATACCATGTATGACTCTATGATTGTATGATTGTAATGTGCATATCACATGTCATCCCCTATTCCTGTCATTACTGTTCATCCATATTTAATTTCATTTATTATAACATGATGATAATGATGATACTAGGAATAGGCATGTGAATGTATGTGTGTGGTTAGTTTACTTGATGTGAGTGGAGCATCAGGGAAGGACGTGACACTATGGTTCATCCTGGTCACCAGACTCTAGCTCTATCTCTACTCAAGTCTTGTCCACTAGCATCGTCGTATCGCCATTACCTTAGCAGAACTATTACGTCGTATGGCATCAGGGGAGGTGGTCTCAGACTGTATAGTCTCTGACTATGCCGGGGGGCCTTAGCTTTATCTTTATGGACGTATTGAGGGATGCTGGGGTGAGACTTTGGATACACTGTTTAACATTAGGATTGGTTAGTTGCGAGCCCAGTTTGCAACCCCTCACCAATAGGGGCTTACGTGTTGGTATGGGTAGAGCATCAGGGGAAGTGTGATGCGGTGGGATCCTAAGCACTTTAACTCTATCTCTATTCCATGGTGGGTACATGTGGGGGCGACAATGGTGTTTGATCCATTGGGCGGTTCCACACATTCGTATTTAGAGGTGCGGCGGCCACCTATACTTTCTATAGTACATTGCAAACTTATGAACCAGACCAAAGATATGAATTGAATGCATGCATATGTTTATTGCATTGTTTTGTTTGCTCACTGAGCCATGATGTGTGCTCACCCTTTCGACGTCGAATGTTTTTAGTTGATGATGCAGGTACGACTATAGAAGATTATATCAATGCTCCTATGTACAGATATTCTACGGCGAAGGACGAGTTGTGATGTAGTCGCATGATTCATCGTGCGAATGCAACTCATGTATTTTTTATTAGATTTGTTTAGATTATACAGAAAATATAATTGATTATTTTATTGACTTATGTCTTAGTCAATGAAAGATAATTGGATATTTTATTTATGTTATCATTCTTAAAATTCTCAGTTCATTTAATATTTAAGACTTCCGTTATTGTTTATTTACTCTTATTATGATTGTGGATGTGTATGGTTTAAGCAAACGGACACAGCCTATTCGAGATCCTATTTGAACCGTTGGTTTATTAGCGATTCATCACACCATTCTGAATAGTGTGGAATTGGGGTGTGACAACTTGGTATCAGAACCCTCAGGCCCTGTCTATTAAACCAGAATACTTCCACAAAAGTTGTGAACTGAGTTAGGATAAAACTTAAAAGTTGTAATAAGAACACACTATAAGCACCTGTGTTGTTTGAGACAAAATTAAGAAAGAGAATAATGCATATATAAAAAGGAGAAACATGTTTCATATACATCAAATAAAAAGCACATTTATACATATCCAAAGCAGAGTACAGTCCACAACCCAGACAGTTACTATGTAGTACAAAAAAGGATAAAAAGAAAATATACATCATGGAGCTGGAGGTGATGGAGGAGGAGGTGCCTCGCGATCTCTGTCGTAGTCCTCAGCATACACTCTAGTCAACCAGGCTACTTGAGTTTGGGTCGTCTGGAGACTAGCTGTCAACTCGGCCATCCACTGATCAGACGCACGTTGAGCATCTAGAAGCTCGCCCACTCTCTTATCTGTCGTGCGTTGAGCATCTAGAAGCTCTCCCACTCTCAAGTCCATCATGCACTGAGCTTCTCTGATCTCACGCAGTAATCCCATCATATCATCAGATGGTGGGTGTAAAGGACCAGCCATGTGTGAAGGAGCCCAAGATGGACCAGCTCTAGTAGAATGTAGAGATGATGGAGGGGGTATGGCATCTACATCCATATACATACGATCCTCATCCTCAGCATCACCCCTATGGACCCCTACTCTGACTGCTGCAGCTGCCACCTCAGCGTCTGCTGTCTCTACTCAAGTACGAGGACGCACCAGAGCGTTTCTCACATCATCACTGACCTGAGCATCCCGCATACCCATCCTACAGATGGCCTCCTAGCCAAGATCCGATGAGAAGGTCTTCTCCTGAATCCTCTCATCTACTAAATCAATGCCTAGGCTGATGAGAAGTGTAGTAACCAGACGTTAGTAGGGCAGGTTGCCTAGCTGACCAGGCAACGTAGCATGGATCATCGTCCTCATGATAATGTAAGGTAGGCAGACAGGCTGCCTAGTGTAAATGCAATAGAGGACATACTGAGTCAACTGGGAGATCCTCTCATAATCCACTCTGGGGTATCAGGTTGTGCTAAATAATTTTGCAGTACATCCGAGGCTCTGGACGAAGGTTGATCGCTTTTATCTTCCAGCGATCATCTCTGATGAGTTCATTGTCAATCTCAGTACGCATCTCCAAGGTTAGGAACTGGGGCTCCTTGGGAGCACAATACACCAAAGGGCCGTCATTTAATATGCCCAAAAGATCAGCCAACTGCTGGCAGTCAAATAAAACCTCTACCCCTTTGACGTAGCTCGTGATCCTGAGCTCCCTACCTCTCTCTGTGTCATTGCGATCCCCCACTACCTGGAGGTTGCAATAGAACTGTCTCACCAAATCAGGGAGGGTACAAGCCTCATAGGTGATCATAGGAAGCTACCCCATGTCACCAAAAACACCCTCCACGTTGAACAAAGCTAGTCATAGCGAGCATACCGAGTCTCGACCTCATTAGAGCGGAAACAAACTGGGTCATGAGTCCTAGGAACCTTGGTACGAGCCATACTATCTGCCAAAACAAAGAAAAACAAATAATAGATTAGTAATGGTAAAAAACCCAAAAATTTTGGCATTATAACGGCATAAATTGGTCAAAAGCCTCATTTTTCACCCAAACACTTGGGCAGGAGGACTTACATAGTTTCCAAATCATCTTGCAAGGCTCATACAGTTGGAAATTTAATCTAGAAATATCGAATTTCAAGAAATTTCAATAAATTCAAAAAATCTCAAAACTTAGGTCAAAAATGGAAAATTTCAAGTTTCTCGATGACCAACCGATGAAACTCGATTATGTTTTAGGGCTTTCGCCCATTGGGTGACCAATAGAAAAAGACCCCAGTAAAAATTAAATTTTTACGATTAGAAAAAGTTTAATTTGATGAAACGATGTAAATGGACAAAAATCTAGTTTAAAAAGCTTAAAAAAAAAAAAAGGAAACAGTAGAAAGCATACCTTAAGAGAAGGAGCGGAAGTCACAAATGGAAGGAAAGATCACCAAACACTAGGTGTCGATACTGTAGCAACTCAGGGAAACGGGTTGAGTTGGAAGGAAGGAGAAAGAATGGGAAATGAATCCAAAATCGGGTTTAAAAACCTGATTCTGGATCGTAGGGCCACAGAATTCGACCAAAATATGCGACCCTAAGTCAAACCCTACCATTAACCCTAGGTTCTCAGTGATCTGACAGAGAACCATGGGTCAGACCTAGGGTAGGACGTATACCGACCCTACCATCGACCCTAGGCTCTCGGTGAGCTGACGGTGTTCTTAGGGTCGCATAGCCTAGGGTTGCATAAGGACCAACCCTACCATTGACCCTACGATGGAAAATACAGTATTTTATCAGAATGATTTAAAATTTTTGAAATTTATATTAATTAGATGGATTTTTACTTGAGAATAACTTATATTGATTGCCTCACATGTGCTATGATTGTTTTCAGAGACTACCACCACCAGAACAGGAAATGGCTGGGCGAAGGGTGACCAGACGAGGCTGTAACCCAATTCCACCACCACTACTTGTGGAGGAAGACAGCCATGTAAATCATGAAGCATAGGAGAATCTTAATATGGCACTGCCAGTGGCTACTGGCCAGGCAAATCCTACAAACTTGTCAGCCCCACCTACAGATCTGACTACAGCAGTAATGAACTTGGCTCAACAGCTGTAGCAAATACAGCAGGTGCAAGCCAATATGCAAACTGCTATAGGCATGGCTTTTCCAGCTGCACATACGACACCTATGCCAGCAGGACAAGCTAGCACAGTACTAGGGGGAAGCAACACGGTACCCTACGCACCTCAAACACCAGTCATGCTGGCTCAAGTACAGAATCTTGAGGTAGCTCAAGGCAGTTACCAGTATCAACCACCTATGTATGGGGCCTATGCTCCATATTAGTTGGACCACTCCTGACTGATCGAGCATTTTCTAAAGATGAAGCCCAAAGAATATAATGGTAAGCCAGCAGATCCTTTGTGGCTAGCACACTGGATTGATGAAATGGAAAGAAATTTTACGATGATGACAGTGAATGAGGAGGAGAAAGTGCTATGTGCAACCATCATGCTGAAAGGCGATGCACACCACTGGTGGAAGTCCATACGGACTTATCTATTAACAAAGCACACCCAATTGACCTGGGATATATATAAAGAGGCATTCTTTGAGAAGTATTTCCCTAGATGTTTTAGAGATTCTATGAAAAGAGAGTTCCTGAGTTTATATCAGGGCTAGATGACTGTGGATGCATACCAGCAGCATTATGAGGAGTTGTTTTTCTTTGCACCTGCTAGCATGCAGGAAGAAAACACAAAGACCCGAAGGTTCGTCATGGGACTCAGGGGAAGCATCCGTGAGCATGTTCTGGGACTAGAAAAAAGGTATACAATGAAGCAGTACAAATTGTCGAGTAATAGAGTCGAGCCAAAAGGAGAGCTACATTGCTCAAAACAGGGGTATTAAAAGGCCAAATAGGAATTCCTATAATGGAGGGAATACAAGGACATTCAAACCCTTCCGTACTCAAGACTTCAATGCTACAGCCAAGACTACTCCAGCAGCTCTACCGCAACAAAAGCAAAACAATGAAGGAGTAAAATACTTTAACTGCAACCAAATAGGACATTATTCAAGAGAGTGTCCTAAACCCAGGAACAGCTATAGCAAGGAAAGGTTTATGCTGTTACATCTGAGGATGCTGCTGCATCGCCTGATGGGGTCACAGGTATGACTTGAACCTTTTATTTTGTGTTACATTGTGTGATCATGTAGACTAAAACTAAAACAAATCATAGGTATTGTACCTATTAATGGCATACCCGCTAGAGTACTCTTTGATTCTGGAGCTACTCATTCTTTTATATCTGTGTCATTTGGAAAGAAGCTGAATCTACCCCACAGATCGTTAGATTACAAACTGCTTGTATGATCGCTAATGGGATTAGAAGAGGAATTAGAATAAGGTTATGGACCATGTCCAGTTCTTTTTGATGAAAAAACTTTGGATGCAACCTTGATTCAACTTGAGATGGCAGACTTTGACATCATCTTGGGAATAGACTGGTTAGTTCAGCATTCTACAAATCTATTATGTGTAGAAAAAAACTGACATTTAAAGACAAGGGAGGAGCTGTCACACCCCAATTTCATACTATTCAGAACGGTGTGATGAACCGCTAATAAGCCAACGGTTCAACTAGGATCTCAAATAGGCTGTGTCTGTTTTCTTAAACCATACACATCCACAACCATAATTAGAATAAATACACAATAGCTGAAGTCTTAATATTAAATGAACTGAGAATCTAAATGTGATAATCATAAATAAAATATCCAATTATGTTGTATCGACCGAGACATAAGTAAATAAAATATCAAATTATATTTCCTTAATGGTCCAAATAAAAATCTAATAAAAAATTCATGAGTTGCACTCGCATGATGAGTCATGCGTCTCCATTATATCTTCAGCATCCATCGCAGCAATGTGTCCGTATGCGGGAGCATTCATATGATCTTCCACAGTCGTACCTGCATCATCAACTAAAAATATTCAAATTCGAAAAGGGTGAGCACACATCACGGCTCAGTGAGCAACCAAAACAATGCAACAAACATATGCATACATTCAATTCATATCTGTGGTCTAGTATATAAGTTTGCAATGTGCTAGAGAAAGATTTGAAAGTCGTCGCACCTCTATACACGAGTGTGTGGAACCGCTATCAAATACCATTTCCGCCACCACATGCACCCACCATGGGATAGAGATAGAGCTAAAGTGCTTAGGACCGCACCGCATAACACTTCCCCTGACGCTCTACCCATACCAACACGTAAGCCCCTATTAGCGAGGGCTTGCAAACTGGGTTCATAACTAACCAATCCTAATGTCAAACAGTGTGTCCAAGGCCTCACCCCAGTGTCCCTCAATACATCCATAGAGATAGAGCTAAGGCCCCCCGACAGATTCGAAGACTACACGGTCCAAGACCACCACTCCTGATGCCCTACGACATAATAGTTCTGCTAAGGTAATGGCGATACGACGATGTCAATGGACAAGACTTGAGTAGAGATAGGGCTAAAGTGCTTAGGACAGCACAGCATCACACTTCCCCTGATGCCCCACTCGCATCAAGTACACTAACCACACACAAACATTCACATGTCTATTCCTAGCATCATCATCAACATCATGTTGTAAATAAACAAAATTAAATATGCATGAACAGTAATAACAGGAATAGTAGATGACATAAGATATGCACATTACAATCATACCATCATAGAATCATACATGGAATTTGACTCAATAAACAAAAATGGTTTATTATTAATCAATTAGTTTAGGTCTTGTTCCCCCACCTTTGCTTGAGTGTAGATCCTCTTTCAAGCTTTAAAAATCACCTTTATAACAATAGAAAAACCTAACAAGTCCATAGATCTTAATTAGAATTCATTCCCACAGTTTTAAGCTTGCTATAAAGCTAGGGTCGTAGGATGGGTCGCAGGATGGGTCGCAGGTATCTGAGACCCCAGGGTATAGGGTCAATCATAGGGTCGGTTATCCATCGACCCTAGGTGCGACCATAGCTTCCCTGGACTTCCCGAGAGCTAGGGGTCGATCATGTGGTCTGATAGGGTCGGTCACCAGTCGACCCTAAGTGTGACCATATGTAATTTGAGTCGACTTTTCATCCTACAGTCCATTCTTTCATGTTTGAATCCTTTGGCTTACTTTCATGGTCAATTCTATAATTGTTCTATGGCTTAAAACACCAAGTTACTTCCTTTACTTTGTTTACCATGATTCCCTCCATGGATTCCATTGGAATCTTCCCATGGATGGATGATTTGGGTTCCTCCTAGATCCTTCCCTCTTTATATACCATTCTAGGGTCTTACACAATTCACGAAGAATGTTTTCATACCTTAGACTTGCTGAATTCAGAGATTCCTCTGAAAATCTTCTCCTTAGCCTTCTTCTTCAACTTTCCTCTTTTCCTTCTCTTCTCTTTCTCTCACTTTTAATTAGGGTTTCGAAAGGAGTGAAAGAGCCTAAGGGACGTCCTATTTATAGAGAAAAACCTCCCAAAATCTGTCCCAATGAGTTTAGGAAAGGTTTCCATTGAATTAGGAAATTTTCCTAATTTTCAGTTTCTGTCAGTTTGCCTAGGGTCGATGCTAGGGTCACAGAATCCATCGACCCTAGGGTCTCAAGTCATCCGACCCTAGGACTCAAAAGTCATGGGTTGGATCCTGCTGAGGTGGGGTCGACCCTACCTGTTTAGGCATGCGACCCTACCCTCCATTTTACTATTTTTGGGTCAATTTCTTACCTGGTTTTGTGATTTCCTTCACGCACTTGGTCCACGTGGCTCGACCATGATAGGTAGACCTGGTACATGGTGGTAAGACCGGTTAGTTTGGTACGGGTCTTACAACTCTCCCCTGCTTATAAAAAATTTTGTCCTTGAAATTTGTACATACCTTCTGAGTTGAAAAGATGAGGGTATTGCTTTCGCATAGCATTCTCTTCTTCCCATGTGATTTCTTCTATATTTCAGCTTCTCCAGGTGACTTTAACATAATAGATGTCACGGTTGTGTAGTCGTTGAACCTTTCGGCTGGTGATTTCAGTTGGTGCTACTTCAAATGTCAAATCATCAGTCAAATCAGGTGGATCTATTGTCAAAATGTGCATTGGATCTCTGACGTACTTCTTTAATAAGGAGATATGAAATACATCATGCACACTTAACATAGATGGTGGTAGTGCTAACTGATAAGCCACTTTTCCATGTTTAGCTAGAATCTCATATGGTCCGACATATCTCGGACTTAGTTTCCCTTTCTGTTCGAACCATTTCAAACCTCACATAGGTGATACTTTGAGGAATACCTTATCACCTACGGCAAATTCAAGGTCTCGGCACCGAGTATCTGCATACTGTTTCTGACGATTCTGAGCCGTTCTTACTCTTTCCTTAATAATGTTGACTACTCGACATGTCTCTTCAACAAATTTTGGTCCAATAATGCTATGTTCTCCAACTTCATTCCAAAACAAAGGAGTTCGACACTTCCTGCCATACAGTGCTTCATAGGGTGACATCTGTATAGTAGCCTGATAGCTGTTGTTATAAGCAAACTCGATCAGTGGTAATTTTTCATCCCATGATCCTTTAAAATCAATTACACAGGCTCAGAGCATTTCTTCTAAGATCTGAATGGTATGCTCCGACTATTCGTCTATCTGAGGATGGAATGCAGTACTAAACTTCAATGTTGTACCCATAGCCTTTTGCAATCCTTCCCAAAACTTCGAAGTAAACTATGGATCTCTGTCGGACACAATGCTTTCAGGTACACCGTGTAATTTAACAATATTATCCACATACAACTTAGCTAACCTCTCCAGTGTATACTGAGGTCGTATAGCTATAAATTGAGCCGTTTAAGTCAGGCGGTCTACAATCACCTAAACCGCATCAACTACTCAGGAAGTCAATGGTAACCCGGTGACGAAGTCCATAGTGATGCAGTCCCATTTCCATGCTGGTTCTGATAACGACTGTAATAGTCCTGCAGGTCTTTGTCGTTCAGCCTTCACCCTCTGATAGTTTAGGCATTGAGACACGAACTTAGCTACATCTACTTTCATTCCTCTCCACCAATATAATTTCTTTAGATCATGATACATTTTTGTACTTCCAGGATGTATCGAATAGGCGGTGGTATGGGCTTCCTTCATTAGTCAGTGTCTAATGTCCAAATTTTTTGTTTCAGGTACACATATTCTTCCTTTGTATTTCAATACCTTTTCATCATTTAAGGTGAACTCAGGAATAGTCCTACCATTTTCGATGTCTTCTTGTACCATTCTTAGATAAGGGTCTGATTTAATAGCTATTTTTACTTTATTAATTATATCGGGTACAATCTTCAATGTGGTGAACATATTTAAAAACGGATGGATAAACCCTTGGTTGGTTGATTCACCCGGTGCATCTATCACAAACTACTCATTACCAAAATTGAACACTTTTCCAGTGGTACACATTGCGGCAGTTGTGTTAACCTCTCCTTGAGATTTTATCATCGCTTTTCTACTCAGCGCGTCAGCAACCACATTAGCTTTCCCCGGATGATACTGAATATCACAATCATAGTCTTTCAATAGTTCCAGCCATCTTCTTTGTCTCATATTCAACTCCTTCTGATTAAAGAGATATGTAAGACTCTTATTATCTGATTTAATCTGAAATTTCTCATCGTATAAGTAATGTCTCCATATCTTGACAGCATGTACCACTACTGCTAATTCCAATTCATGAGTGGGATAGTTCTTCTCATGTGTCTTCAGTTATCTTGAGGCATAAGCAATTACTTGTTCCCCTTGCATAAGTACACATCCTAAACCCAATCCTGACGCATCAGTCTACAAAATAAATAGTTGTCCTGGTATAGGAATAGTCAAAACCGGAGCTGATATCAATCTAGTCTTCAATGTTTGAAAACTTTGCTCACATTTATCAGTCTAAACAAACTTTTCTCCCTTCTTAGTCAAACTGGTGAGAGGTACGGCAATTCAGGAATAGTCTTTCACAAATCCTTGATAATACCCAGCTAGACATAAGAAACTTCTAATTTCTGCAAAGCTCTTCGGTGCTTCCCACTTTACAATAGCTTCAATCTTGCTAGGATTTACTTTAATTCCTTCAGCGGATACAACATGGCCTAGGAATGCGATCTCATTTAGCCAAAACTCACACTTTATATTGGCATAAAGCTTCCCTTTCCTTAATCGCTGTAGGCGCTTAGATTCATAATATGAGTTTCCTTGTCCTTGGAGTAGACCAATATATCATCGATGAATACAATGTCCGACGTGTCCAACATATCATGGAATACCCGATTCATAAGTTCCATAAAAGTTGCTGGTGTATTCGTTAATCCAAAAGACAAGACCATAAATTCATAATGTCCATATCTGGTCCTGAATGCTGCCTTAGGAATATCACCATCCTTAATCTTCAACTGATGGTATCCAGACCGTAGATCGATCTTGGAGAACACCTTGGCACCTTGTAACTGATCGAACAGGTTATCGAACCGAGGTAATGGGTATCGATTCTTGATTGTCAGCTTATTCAGTTCCTGATAGTCTATACACAGTCGAACACTATCGTCCTTCTTCTTTATGAATAATACTGGCACTCCCCATGTTGATATGCTAGGTCTAATGTAACCCTTGTCTAGTAGTTCTTGTAGTTATACTTTTAATTCCTTTAGTTCAGTAGGAGCCATTCGATAAGGTTCTTTAGACACTGGTGCAGCTCCGGTTATCAAATCTATAACAAATTTTGTAGCTCGATCAGGTGGTAGTCCTGGTAGTTCTTCAGGAAATACATCTGAAAAGTCACGCACGACATCAATATCCTCCATTCGTGGTGCTTCCATGGTGAGGTCGACCACTGAAACTAGATACCCAACTCCTCCTTTCTCGAGGCATTTCCTAGCCTTTAATGCAAAGAGGATGAGCTTTCGTTTATGGGGAAGTTTGGTTCCCACAAAACTGAACTCTGCACTTTCCTTGTCTTTAAATGTCAGCTTCCTTTCGGCACATAATAGATTTGCAGAATGCCGAGCTAACCAGTCCATTCCTAAGATGACGTCAAAGTCTGCCATCTCAAGTTGAATCAGGGTTGCATCCATATTCTGTCCATCCATATGATTCGAACATTGTTAATAACACTCATTCAATGCAACATCTAGTCCAAAGGGCTTGAACTAGTAAAATCTGGTATAAGGTCTTAAGAGCTTGTGTAGTTCCTTCATCTCTTAGTTTTTCAAAGACTATTGCTTAAAATCTCATATATTCCAAAAAAACTCATTAGCTTACACCTTATTTATCATTGTTGTTCTACCCTGATCTCTCTTTCATATACCTTGAAAAATATCTTGTGATTGTTAGTTACTTTCTTGCTCATGCAGTCTTTTATATACATGACTCATATCCTTCAATTCAGTAATCTCAAAACAAATCCTTTGTTACTTTATTTGAGGTTCATTGGTTATAGCATTTAATCTGAGTCCAATCATCTTTCTTCCAATAATTCCATTATCACTAAACATCTTTTCAATGGATGTCGAAAAATGTAAGAATCAGAATGTTTATCCAAAAGTAATTCATTTCCTTCTTTCAACTTAGTATAATGACGAACACTTGCTTTATCTAGTGAACTTAGCTTTACAAGATTAGGAGTAAATCTGTGGTAATCCAATCGGCATCAAAAGGTTGTTAAGTTGCACGGTGGTCCAAATACATGGAAAATAGAGGTTCTATAACTCTTAACCTCAAGGTTATAAGTTGTATCGAGTATATAATGTCATTGGTCAAGGCACTATAAGAATAAATCTAAAGAAAGTTTTCGTACATCAGTAAATCAAGTATAAATCAGAAGATGGATGTTCAACATGATGAAATATTTAACTATTCATTCAGTTCATATCTTTGTTCATGTTATCGATCATGCGAGTGGCTTAGGTTGGTATAATCAGGACTAATACTAAATAAACAATATCTATAACTCCAATTGATAGGTTAAATCAAGAAGGTATCCTATCAAGACACAAGGAATTAAAATCGGGTATGTGCATCCTCTATCATCATAAGAGTAAATCAATAATGCACCGCATCCTATATAAACCTATCTAGTTTTATGGCCACAATAGATTTGATCCTTTGCTGAAAATGTTTAAGGCTTTGTCTTCAGAAAATATTCCTCAATCCTTGTCGGATCATTCTACCATGATGCAGCTATCCCATACATTAGTGGATGATAAGGGTAACCACCTTGATACACTGCTTGTTGTGCACCAAGCTTTAGCACTGGGGCGTGCGTTACTAGGACTTGCTGTATGGTAGGCACTGTGTTATAGGTAACAGGTGCTGGGGGTACAATATTGCTACCAATTAATACTATACATGGCCTAACTCGGAGGTGTTGATGTAACATTGGCAACTTGGGTAGTCCAGGTAGATTTGCTGGAGTGGCCTGATTGTTCACCTCTTTTGATTTGCTCCAATTTGATTATCATTATTTAGCATTTGCTTAGATGAGTTTTTGCTACCCGTTCTCGACCCAGATAGTGGTGGCGTCAAGTTGCAACATCTTCTTAATGCTCAGGGAGTAATGGATCAGCTTGTGGTGGATCTCACTCTGAGCCTCCACGTCACCTAGGAGTATAGCTTTATCTTCCTGTAGTTACTATTATTTTTAATGTATGACCATTATTCTCCTACCTCTGTTGGATTTAGCCCAAGATCTTTCCCTTTACTTTTACAGGGATTTAGGCGTTACTAACTATTTTTGTTCTTCTTTTTCCATACATCGAGTTTTACATCTTGTGAGTACCAACTCGGTATTCTAATTTCTCTATTGTATAGATGCATCCTTCTTCTTACTGTACTATATCCTTTGTATACTTAGATAACTGCTCGACCTATAGATCATACCCTATATTATTCGTTTATCAAGAAAAGTTTTGAATTTTCTCTTTCTGTTTGTGTTTATATATGGTTCCACCTTTAATATGTACATTATTTTCTTTTTTAAGTTCTGTCTCAACCAACAAAGGTGCTTATTGTGTGTTTGTATTAAAGCTTTTAATTTATCCTAACTCAGTTCATGGACTCTAGTGGAAGTATTCAAATTTCATGGGAAAGGCCTGAGAGCTCTGATACCATGTTGTCACATCCCAATTTCGTACTATTCAGAATGGTGTAATGAATCGCTAATAAGCCAACGGTTCAACCAGGATCTCAAATAGGCTGTGTCCGTTTTCTTAAACCGTACACATCCACAACCATAATCAGAATAAATACACAATAGCGGAAGTCTTAATATTAAATGAACTGAGAATCTAAATGTGATAATCATAAATAAAATATCCAATTATGTTGTATCGACCGAGACATAAGTAAATAAAATATCAAATTATATTTCCTTAATGGTCCAAATAAAAATCTAATCGAAAATGCATGAGTTGCACTCGCATGATGAGTCATGCGTCTCCATTATATCTTCAGCATCCATCGCAGCAACGTACCCGTATGCGGGAGCATTCATATAATCTTTTACAGATGTACCTTCATCATCAACTAAAAATATTCGAATTCGAAAAGGGTGAGCACACATCACGGCTTAGTGAGCAAACAAAACAATACAACAAACATATGCATGCATTCAATTCATATCTGTGGTCTGGTATATAAATTTACAATGTGCTATAGAAAGGTTTGGAGGCCGCCGCACCTCTATACAAGAGTGTGTGGAACCGCTCAATGGATCAAACACCATTTCCGCCCCCACATGCACCCAACATGGGATAGAGATAGAGCTAAAGTGCTTAGGACCCCACCACATCACACTTCCTCTGATGCTCTACCCATACCACCACGTAAGCCCCTATTGGCGAGGGCTTGCAAACAGGGCTCGCAACTAACCAATCCTAATGTCAAACAGTATATCCAAGGCCTCACCCTAGCATCCCGTAATACGTCCATAGAGATAGAGCTAAGGCCCCCCGACAGAGTCGAAGAGTCCCTACAATGTAATAGTTCTGCTAAGCTAATGGCGATACGATGATGGCAGCGGACAAGACTTGAGTAGAGATAGGGCTAAAGTGCTTAGGACCGCACCGCATCACACTTTCCCTGATGCCCCACTCACATCAAGTACACTAACCACACACAAACATTCACATGCCTATTCCTAGCATCATCATCAACATCATGTTGTAAATAAACAGAATTAAATATGCATGAATAGTAATAACGGGAATAGTAGATGACATGTGATATGCGCATTACAATCATACCATCATAGAATCATACATAGAATTGGACTCAATAAACAAAAATGGTTTATTATTAGCCAATTAGTTTAGGTCTTGTTCCCTTACCTTTGCTTGAGTGTAGATCATCTTTCAAGCATTAAAAATCACTATTATATTAATAGGAAAACCTAACAAGTTGATAGAACATAATTAAAATTCATTCCGACAGTTTTAAGCTTGCTGTAAAGCTAGGGTCTGAAACCCCAGGGTATAGGGTCGATCATAGGGTCGGTTATCCATCGACCCTAGGTGCGACCATAGCTTTCCTAGACTTTCCGAGAGCTAGGGGTCGATCCTGTGGTCTGATAGGATCAGTTACCAGTCGACCCTAAGTGCGACCATATGTAATTTGAGTCGACTTTTCATCCTACAGTCCATTCTTTCATGTTTGGATCCTTTGGCTTACTTTCATGGTCCATTCTATGATTGTTCTATGGCTTAAAACTCCAAGTTACTTCCTTTACTTTATTTACCACGATTCCCTCCATGGATTCCATTGAAATCTTCCTATGGATGGATGATTTGGGTTCCTCCTAGATCCTACCTCTTTATATACCATTCTAGGGTCTTACACAATTCATGGAGAATGTTTTCATACCTTAGACTTGCGAAATTCAGTGATTCCTCTTAAACTCTTCTCCTTAGCCTTCTTCTCCAACTTTCCTTCTTTTCCTTCTCTTTTCTTTCTCTCACAATCAATTAGGGTTTTAAAAGGAGTAAAAGAGCCTAAGGGACATCATATTTATAGAGGAAAACCTCCCAAAATCCATCCCAATGAGTTTAGGAAGGGTTCCCTTTGAATTAGGAAAGTTTCCTAATTTTTAATTTCTGTCCGTTTGCATAGGGTCGATGCTAGGGTCGCAGAATCCGTTGACCCTAGGGTCTCAAGTCATCTGACCCTAGGACTCAAAAGTGGGTTGGATCCTGCTGAGGTGGGGTTGACCCTACCTGTTTAGGCATGCGACCCTACCCTCCTTTATTGTTTTTGGGTCAATTTTGTACCTGGTTTTGTGATTTCCTTCACGCACTTGGTCCACGTGGCTTGACCACGATAGGTAGACCTGGTACAAGGTGGTAAGACTGGTTAGCTTGGTACGGGTCTTACAGGAGTAGAGTTTAGTTTTGCGGGAACCAAACTTCCCCATAAACGAAAACTCATCCTCTCTGCATTAAAGGATAGGAAATGCCTCGAGAAAGGAGGAGTTGGGTATCTAGTATCAGTGGTCGACCTCACACCAAGGAAGCACCAAGAATGGAGGATATTGATGTTGTGCATGACTTTCCCGATGTATTTCCTGAAGAACTACCAGGACTACCACCCAGTCGAGCGACAGAGTTTGTTATAGATCTGATACCTGGAGCCACACCAATATCTAAAGCACCTTATAGAATGGCTCTTACTGAATTGAACGAATTAAAAAAATACAGTTACAGGAATTACTGGACAAGGGTTACATCAGACCTAGCATATCACCATGGGGAGCGCCAGTATTATTTGTAAAGAAAAAGGACGGTAGTGTTCGACTATGTATAGACTACCAGGAACTGAATAAGCTGACAATCAAGAATCGGTACCCATTGCCTCGGATCGATGACTTGTTCAATCAGTTACAAGGTGCCAAGGTGTTCTCCGAGATCGATCTTCGGTCAGGATACCATCAGTTGAAGATTAAGGACGGTTATATTCCAAAGACAGCATTCAGAACAAGATATGGACAATACGAATTTTTAGTCATGTCGTTTGGATTGACTAACGCACCCATAACCTTTATGGAACTCATGAATCAGGTATTCCATGATATGTTGGATACGTCGGTCATTGTGTTTATTGATGATATATTGGTCTGCTCCAAGGACAAGGAAACTCATGTCATGAATTTAAGAGCCGTTCTGCATCGATTAAGGAAAGAAAAGCTTTACACCAAATTTACAAAGTGTGAGTTTTGGTTAAATGAGGTCGCTTTCTTAGGCCTTGTTGTATCCGCTGAAGGAATTAAAGTGGATCCTAGCAAGATTAGAGCCATTGTGAAGTGGGAAGCACCAAAGAGCGTTGCAAAAATTAGAAGTTTCCTAGGTCTAGTTGGGTATTATCGACGATTCGTAGAAGACTATTCCAGAATTATTGTACCTCTCGCCAGTTTGACTAAGAATGGAGAAAAGTTTATTTGGACTGGTAAATGTGAGAAAAGTTTCCAAACATTGAAGGCTAAATTGATATCTACTCCGATCTTGACTATTTCTATTCTATGACAGCCATTTATCTTGTACACTGATGCGTCGGGATTGGGTTTAGGATGTGTACTTATGCAAGGAGAACAAGTAATTATGTATGCTTCAAGACAACTAAAGACACATGATAAGAACTATCTTACTCATGGCTTGGAATTGGCGGCAGTAGTATATGCTGTCAAGATATGGAGACATTACTTGTACGGAGAGAAATTTTAGATTAAATCAGATCATAAGAGTCTCACTTATCTTTTTAATCAGAAGGAGTTGAACATGAGACAAAGAAGATGGCTAGAATTATTGAAGGATTATGATTATGATATCCAGTATCATCCAGGAAAGGCTAATGTAGTTGCTGATGCGCTAAGCAGAAAAGCAATGATAAAATCTCAAGGAGAGGTTAACACGACTGCAGCAATGTGTACTACAGAAAAAGTGTTCAATTACGAAAATGAGCAGTTCGTGATAGATGCAACGGGTGAATCAATCAACCAAGGGTTTATTCATCGATTTTCAAATATGTTCACAACATTGAAGATTGTACCTGATATAATTGATGAAGTGAATGCAGCTATTAAATAAGACCCTTATCTGAGAACGGTATAAGAAGACATCGAAAAAGGAAGGACTATTCCTGAGTTCACCTTAGATGATGAAAAGGTACTGAAGTACAAAGGAAGAGTATGTGTTCCTGAAACAAAAAATTTGGACATTAGACATCGACTAATGAAGGAAGCTCACACCACCGCCTATTCGGTACATCCTGGAAGTACAAAGATGTATCATGATTTGAAGAAATTATATTGGTGTAGAGGAATGAAAGCAGATGTAGCTAAAATTTTGTGTCTCAATGCCTAAATTGTCAGAGGGTGAAGGTTGAACGACAAAGACCTATAGGACTGTTGCAGTCGGTACCAGAACCAGCATGGAAATGGGACTGCATCACCATGGACTTCGTCACCGGGTTACCATTGACTCCTTGAGTAGTTGACGTGGTCTGGGTGATTGTAGATCGTTTGACTAAGACAGCTTGCATTATAGCAATACGACCACAGTATACCCTAGAGAGGTTAGCCAAGCTATATGTGGATAACATTGTCAGATTACATGGTGTACCTGAAAGCATTATGTCCGACAGAGACCCACGCTTTACTTCAATGTTTTGAGAAGGATTGTAAAAGGCTATGGGTATAACATTGAAGTTCAGTACTGCATTCCATCCTTAGACAGACGGACAGTCAGAGCGTACCATTCAGATTTTAAAAGACATGCTTCGAGCCTGTGTAATTGATTTCAAAGGATCATGCGATGAGAAGCTATCATTGATCGAGTTCGCCTATAACAACAGCTATCAGGCTACTATATAGATGTCACCTTATGAAGCACTATATGGGAGGAAGTGTCGAACTCCTTTGTTCTGGAATGAAGTTGGTGAACGTAGCATCGTTGGACCAGAATTTGTTGAAGAGACTTGTCGAGTAGTCGACATTATCAAGAAAAGAGTTAGAACAGCTCAGAATCGTCAGAAACAGTATGCAGATACTCGACGCAGAAACCATAAATTTATCGTAGGTGATAAGGTATTCTTGAAAGTATCACCTATGCGAGGTTTAAAACGATTTGGATAGAAAGGGAAGCTAAGTCCAAGATATGTCGAGCCATATGAGATTCTAGCCAAACGTGGAAAAGTGGCTTATCAGTTAGCACTACCACCATCTATGTCAAGTGTGTATGATGTATTTCATATCTCCTTATTAAAGAAGTACATCAGAGATCCAACGTACATTTTGACAGCAAACCCACCAGATCTAACTGATGATTTGACATTCGAAGTAGCACCAACTGAAATCAGTAGTCGACAGGTTCAACGTCTACGTAACCGTGATATATACTATGTAAAAGTCACCTGGAGGAGCCGAGATATAGAAGAGAACACATGGGAAGAAGAGAATGCTATGCGGAAGCAATATCCTCACCTTTTCGACTCGGAAGGTATGTACAAATTTTGAAGATAAAATTTTTAATAAGAGTTGTAAGTCCCGTATCGAACTAACCGATCTTACCACCTTGTACCAGGTCTACCTATCATGGTCAAGCCAAGTGGACCAAGTGCGTAAAGAAAATCACAAGATCAGGTATGAGTCTAACCCAAAAATAGCAAATGTGAGGGTAGGGTCGCATGCCTAAACAGGTAGGGTCGACCACACCTCAACAGAAGTCCAACCCATGACTTTCTAGTCGTAGGGTCACATGACTAGAAAAACGTAGGGTAGATGGATTCTACGACCCTACATCCGACCCTATGATGATAGACAAAAATCAGAAATTAGGAAACTTTCCTAATTCCAAGGGGATATTTCCTAAACTCGGTGGGACATATTGTGGAGGGTTTTCCTCTATAAATAGGACATCCCTTAGCCTCTTTCACTCCTTTTAGAACCCCAATTGAAAGTGAGAGAAGAAAAAGAGAAGGAAAAGAATAAGAGAAGAAAAATTAATGAAAAGATTAAGCAAGAGGAGGAAGTTCAGAGAAAACTCTGAATCTCAGCTAACTTCAGGTATGAACCTAATTCCCTTTATAAATTAAGAGCCTAGAATAGATTATGAAGAAGTTAGGATTAAGGGAAATCCAAATCATCCATCCATGGACGAGTTCCAAAGAAATCCATGGAAGTAATCATCATAGGCAATGAAAAGTGTGTAAAAATCATAGTTATGAGTCATAGAACAATCTTAGAATGGACCTACGAGATCACAGGATTGACCACTTGCCCTCGGGAAGTCCCAGGGAGGGTGTGGTCGCACGTAGGGTCAAATAGTATCCAACCTCACGTCCGACCCTACACCCTAGGGTCGCAGAAACTGCTACCCTAGGTGCTACCCTACCTGCGACCCTACAAGACCAGTTAGTCTAAATCTATTGGAATTAATTCTAATTAAAATCTATCAATTGTTAGGTCTTTCTAGTGATTTTAAAGTGATTCATAAAGCTTGAACGAGGATCTACGCTCAATCAAAGGTGAGGGAACAAAACCTAAACTAATTTGTTAATAATAAACTGTTTTCGTTTATTAAATCCAATACCATGTATGACTCTATGATTGTATGATTGTAATGTGCATATCACATGTCATCCCCTATTCCTGTTATTACTTTTCATGCATATTTAATTTCGTTTATTATAATATGATGATGATGATGATGATGATAGAAATATGCATGTGAATGTATGTGTGTGGTTAGTGTACTTAATGCGAGTGAAGCATCAGGGGGAGGACGTGACACTGTGGTTCATCCTGGTCACCAGACTCTAGCTCTATCTCTAATCAAGTCTTGTCCACTAGCATCGTCGTATCTCCATTACCTTAGCAGAACTATTACGTCGTAGGGCATCAGGGAAGGTGGTCTCGGACCGTGTAGTCTCTGACTCTGTCGGGGGGCCTTAGCTCTATCCCTATGGACATATTGAGGGATGCTGGGGAGAGGCTTTGGAACACTGTTTGACATTAAGATTGGTTAGTTGCGAGCCCAGTTTGCAAGCCCTCGCGAATAGGGGCTTACGTGTTGGTATGGGTAGAGCATCAGGGGAAGTGTGATGTGGTGCGGTCCTAAGCACTTTAGCTCTATCTCTATTCCATGGTGGGTGCATGTGGGGGTGGTAATGGTGTTTGATCCATTGGGCAGTTCCACAGATTCGTGTATAGAGGTGTGGAGGCCACCTATCCTTTCTATAGCACATTGTAAACTTATGAACCAGACCAAAGATATGAATTGAATGCATGCATATGCTTGTTGCATTGTTTTGTTTGCTCAGTGAGCCGTGATCTGTGCTCACCCTTTCGACGTCGAATGTTTTTAGTTGATGATGCAGGTACGACTGTAGAAGATCATATCAATGCTCCTTTGTACAGACATGCTGTGGCGATGGACGCCGAAGTTATGATGGAGTCACATGATTCGTCATGCGAATGTAACTCATGCGCTTTTTATTAGATTTGTTTAGATTATACAGAAATTATAATTGATTATTTTATTTACTTATGTCTTAGTCAATGAAAGATAATTAGATATTTTATTTATGTTATCACTCTTAGAATTCTCAGTTCATTTAATATATAAGAATTCTGGTATTGTTTATTTACTCTGATTATGATTGTGGATGTGTATGGTTTAATCAAACGGACACAGCCTATTCAAAATTCTGGTTGAACTATTGGTTTATTAGCAATTCATCACACCATTCTGAATAGTGTGAAATTGGGGTGTGACAGTATAAGTCTTTCGGACATTGTCTAGTCAAGTCATTGGTCTTGCATTGGTTGACCAATGAGTCCATCGAACAAACTCTATCATACTTTTTGAGAGCCATCTGTCGCCTCACCGGTCTCCTATATAGTCAACCAGTCAAGGGACCGGACTACTCATGAGTCATACTCCAGGTTTGTCTTTCAGTCCAAATTCTTTTTGAGTCAATTCTTCAGCTCAACTATGAGATCCATCCTACAGTCATTTTATGGCCTTTAATTCCTTTGGGTTAATCATTCAAAGAACCCTAGCATCTAGCATTATCATAGATTTATTTAACAGTCTTTAAAATCAGAATTATGGTATTGGATGTGATCTAACACATCTCGATCTCCAATCCTATCATAGCCTAGCCTTTTACAAAGACAAGGGGACTTACCGTTGGCCCCTCAATGTGGTTGGTTAGAATCTGACAACAATTCTCCTTATTGTAGAGCTTCTTCTTCTTCCTCGAAGCTTCCTTTCCTCTCCAAGCTTTATTTTCCTCTTTCTCCTCTTTATCTCTCAACTTCTAAGGTTTGAAGAACGATCAAAAGAGTGAGAAAGGGTAAAGGGATGTCCTCTATATAGAGAGAAAGTATTCATATAAAGTCATCTCCCGTTTAGGAGTGTAGCCTTCTCAAATTAGAAAAGTTTTCTAATTACAGAGTCGAATCTAGGATTGACCGGTCGACTCACCAGTTACCAAACTCGAGGATTGGACAACCTAACACTACCAACCAGAAAAACCTATTAGTGACTGGTTTCTTACCTGGCTTTGTGGTTTCCTCATATGGTTGGTTCACTTGAGCCGGTTATGATGGAAAGACCTGGCACGACAAGGTTAGATCGGGTTAGTAGAGTGTGGGTCTTATATCAACCACCATGAAGTTTACATTGATCACCTTCCAAGTTGGCTTGTGTTCAATCATGAAGGGAAGCCAGATCATATCCTTCACACTCATAGAGTTACTGATGAAACCAGTCAGTGAATAGATGGCATGTCCGAGCATGTCATTGGTGAAGTCCATATTTAAGAAGGCATGATAGTATAATATGTCTACAACACTTCCAGTGTCAATGAGGATACGAATAATGTTGAAGCCAGTTACTGCTATCAAAATGACTAAGGAATCCTCATGAGGATGACCACATTGATAAGATCATCCCCACTGAATATTAGTAGATCACCCCTCATTGGTTTCTTGGGGGTTGTATCAGTGTTGTCCAATTTCTTGACGTACGCCCTTGCCAATTTGGCAGAAGTGTTTCCAACGGCATGGCCTCCAGTATGATATATGAGCATGGTATGACGAGACGAGCTCGATGCATAGTTTTTTCGAGGTCGCAGGCCTCGACATGCTAGGGTAATCCGATTTCACCCCTTGGCAAGTTCATCTGGTAAGTAGGCTAGCAGTTCTTTCACCCATGTCCTCCACGTCCGTAAGCTGGTTCCATAAGAGCATCTTCATTATGGCATCGAACCCAGTAAACTGAGTTCCCATACAGTTGGTTTATAGTGGCCATACTCTCTTCTTTACTTGCCTCAAACTGGCCCATTGTTGAACTTACAGCAACGTTTTTGCTCAAGGGTGATGCTTTCATCATGTAAGTGGGGCTAATATCCTCTTGCAGGAGTGAAGGCTGGCCTTGGTCAGCTACTCAGTCATCCTTAGGGTCTCAATCTTGCTTACAACCCTTTTTATATCCAGCCTCGGTTTGACAGTCAACTAACTAGAGGCAATGACGATGTCAGCAAGCATTGGGTACTTCTTATCCATGTACTTATGGAGCTTCCCCCGTCAGATAAGCTCCTCAATGGTGTCCCAAAGTTGGCAGCATTCATTTGTATATGCCCATGTTTATTATGAAATGCAGAGAATAGTCTTAGATTCTTGCTCCGATGGTCAGGGTTCATCTTTCTAGGTTTGCGGAAGGCATTCTGGGTCTTCTTGATCATGAAAACATTTACCGATGTTTTCCACAAAGGATGATAGTCATCATAGGACTGGAAGGCTGGGGGTTCATCTTCAGTTACCTTTTCTTTGTTTTTCTTCTTTTTCTTTGAGATTTCTCCCTTTGCCGTGTCACTTTCTACCTTTTCCACTTGCTTCTTTTCAGTTTTAGGGGTAATGAGGTTCCCACCGCTAGGTCCTTTTTCATAACCATGTTCGCATCTGTGTACTTATCGCATCGCCCTATGAGTTCAATGAGGTTAGCGGATTGCTTCTTGGCTAGGGAGAACTGGAGATTCTCATCTCAGATGGCACCTTCCAGTGTGGTTTTGTAGACCGAGTATCGAGGCATTTGATTTATAGGGCCTCCATGTTAAATCTATCGAGGAAGGTTCTGAGGGTCCACCTTCCTCTTTCTTACAATCTCTCAGATTGTAAGATGTTTTCTACTGTGTCCTCTGACTCTAAAAATGGTTCAGGAAACTATTGGTGAGATCACTGAAGGAATCCATAGAGAGCTTTGCGAGGCGACTGTATTAGATACGACCACATGCTTTGTGGATGGAAAGGCTTGGCAGGCAATCTCATCCTCTAAATAATGTAAAACCATTTGAGCAGAAAAGTTGTCCGAGTGCTGCTCTGGGTCGGTGGTCCCATCATACGAATCTAGGGGTGGCATAATGAACCCTATAGGCAGTTTGGTCTTCATGATGCGTTTAGAGAGTACACCCTCTATGTTATACAGATGGCGTGCAAGGTTGGCCCGTTCTTCTTCCATTCTCTGGAGTCGAGCTCTTAAGTTGTTGAGCCCGCGTTCCATATTGTTTTTACCCTGGCGAGGCTGTGCTTCCTCAGCTGCTCTGTTGATTCGAGCAGCGTCCACCCTCGTCTGAATGTCATTATGATGCTCAAGAGCTTATCCCATCCTCTCTGAAACTGGGACCCTGCTAATGCTTCGATGTACACTACGTGCTGAGGCACTATGGGAAGATGCACGGCTACCCCACCGCAAGGCCCCTAATGCATTAGGCTTGCTTTGAACAGATCTATGTGATTGTCTATTGACCGATTGATGGAGGAGGAGGAGGAGGCACCTGGGGCGTGTCCCTTCCCACCTGGCCAGCTTGTCGCTGGCTGCTTAGATTCAGCACCTAATGGTGATGCCCACGATGGTGGGGAATAACTTAACGATGCTCCCTCTGAGGTCCTCATTCATCGACCCTCTCGACACGCTGAGGCGCCACTGTTGGTGTTGCATGTTGTTGATCAAGGAGATGCTGAGTCAATATCTCTAGTTATTTGGTGATTGCATCGAATTGCTCCTTCATAACATTTTGTGGAGAAGGAGGTGGTGAAGTTATATTGGACGAAGTTGTCTACTGCTGGAATCCATCCTTCATTAGGCCGAGGATTCCCAGCTGCAGCATTGTTGTTAGTAGCTGGGAGATTGCGGGCATTATTGGTCTGATTCCTATTCATGTTGGAAGAACGGGTGTTAATCATGCACAAGGATTGTGATGGTAAAGAGTTACCCAAGATTAAACTGTCTCTAGGCGCTACCACAGTTCCTATAGATGGCACTAAACTATTGTCCCACCGAATGGGATGGTCTTGAGTTCACCGGAATATCTGCACAAGAAAGGGAAAAAGACACCGTAAATGGTCAGCATTGGCAGCCCAAAACCACTTTGATGCCTAAATCAGTCCGGTGAAACAAGTAGTATGGAACATTCAGGGAGGTGGCTGTTCCTTTTGTCAACGAAGGGAGTTTAGGTAGTTGCCTTAGTTCATGTTTGGGTGAGAGTGAGAATGAGTCTCCAAAGATCCAAAAGAATCCTGCTTTCTAATTTTTTTCTTCTATTTATAGCTAGAGACTATGTCTGGAGGTGACCAGCCAAGAGATAAGACTGTTGCACACGTGTCTCGTTCATTACGGTTTGCACGTTCAGCTTGGTTGGAATGGTGGTTGGTGAACATTTGTCGAGGTGGTAGGTATGGGCTGCCGCTCTAATGGTATGTCTTGATCCGATGCTTAATTTGAGAGAATGATTTCTCTCCAATCAGGTTGATTGGCAGACATGATGTGTATTAAATGTGCATGGTTCGCATTTAATGCGCATGGTCCGCATTTAATGCTATGACCAACGTGTGCATCTCTCGGTTACTCCCATAATGAAGTGTTTGTTGATAATCTCGCGTGCTCTTTCAATCATGCCATGTGTCCTATTTGGCACTAATCACTGCGTCGAGGTGTGTCCCATAAGGTATTAATCCGAGGCATCCGAGGCGCAACAATTGTGCTAAGGTATTGAGTGTCAATGAAACTTCGGTGACCAACTTCGGGGATAAATCTTTTCCCAAGGTTGGGCTTGGATTCGTAGATATCTGTCGGCTAGGATCTTGCTTCCGATGCACACCTCGGAAAGGAATTAGAGGATCACCTTCAGATATATGTCTAGGACAACCTCATAAGAAGTGGTTTTAGGGTGCACATTTGTGGTAAAGTCATTGGCGGGGTATAACGCCCATATCATGGTTCACTCAATTCAATTGGTTTGATTCAAACTCGTTATAATTGAATCTATTTATTTAGTAAAAGAAAAAAAAAACCTTAATAATGTCTAATAGAAGGATAATTTAGATATTTTGAAATCTCAAAAGAAAGAGAGAAAAAGAAATTTCATTTTTTTCTTAGGAATTTTGAAAGAAAATTTTGAATAAGAGAATTTAAATAAATATAGGATAAATATAAGGGAGTTTTAGTTTGTTAAAAATTTTGAAAGAAAATTCTGAATAAGAGAATTTGAATAAATATAGGATAAATATAAGGGAGTTTTAGAAAAATTTTCTTTTTGAATGATTTTTTATTTTTTAGTTTTTTATTTTTTTGGTAAAATCCATTTTGAATGATGATATATTGGTTGATTGAGTGGAAACAAGGATTAGATGCTTGGAATCAGGTAGACCAGTCTTCATCGATTGTGATTGGAATCCAATTTGAATTAATAGTTAACTTGGAATCCACACATAATTAATAGTAAGGGAGATGATTTCCCACAATTCTAATTCGGGAAATCTTCCGTGCCACACTAATAGGGGAATAGGAAATGGTATCACTAATGTGAGACCCAAATGGTTAAGGAAGAAAGAGAACATGAAAGAGGAGAGACAAAACATAAAAGTGTCAATTTCGGCCTCGAACTGAGATCCATCCCAAAACTGACCGCTAAAATTCATTCTAGAACTGTCCCATTATTTTATGGATGGTTCTAGAAATCAATTTTGGGTATGAAAATTAAATGGGATGGGTTTTCTAACCGATCCAAAACCAATAGCCCAATAAGGAGCCATTTGAGAACCATTTTATATATAACCTAAGTATGCATATAACCATAGCTTAACCCAAAAATCAAAACTACGGTAAAAAGGTTCATATATTTTTTTCTCTTATGTTCTTTTCCAATTATGATTTTACTCTTGAATTTGTTGTTGTCTGTGTCCTATTCTTTGATTTGAATTTTCTCTTCTACCTTTCTTTGCTTTTTGTTGAAGACTGTTATTTTGTTCTTTCAGATCATCTTTTACTTTCGCAAGTCAATCGATCAACACTGATATGCAAGTTGTGGAGATAATACTGAGTTATATTTTCCGAACTTGTAGTGATTAGTGCCTAAAACCATTAAGGAATCTGAATCAGACTCATTACTAAATGAGACAATTTTTTGTTTTGAGACAGTTTAGTATATGAGAGGATTAAGTCCCTTACAAACCGGTAAAGAACCGTTCCAATTATGGTCCCATTTGACACCCTTAACAAAACACCAGAATATAAGAGTGTGAGAAGGAATCCCCACACTGGCGTTGTGGGGAATCTTTCCCCAAAATATTAATTAGTGGGTAAGTGTGGTATACCAAGTGATCTTTCGAGTGGCCCACTCTTATGCTGGATATGTTTGAGAAGATGCCTTTCTCAGTAAAGATATTCCATATCCTCTATCCTCAAATCCAAAAACCAAAAGAGCATATTCCTCTATACCGTCACCCATCCAATTCATTCTATTTATTTCTCCATCATAAATGCTTTTATATGCGTGTGCCGTGTCGTGTCAGCAAAAGAAAGGGCAGGAGAGAGAAAGAGTCTTTAAATAATGCAGTTCGGTAAGCAGCATAGGCGCCGAAACTCCCTTAAAAAAAGAGACCAACAAACAAAGGCAACACGAACACACAAGAGTTTAAAGGGTGAGTTTTGTTCTTCTTGTACATGAGACTCCTTGATAGGGTTCAACTTTTATAAAAATTCTGATTCTCTGGATTAGTGAACAGATAATGACTTGTGGTAATGAAGGACTTGTGTGGAAGAGAAGAGGAGGAATTGATATGGATATGGAGATGAAGACCCACCACATGGATTCATCACTGGATGATAATACAACGGCAGACTTGAAGACTACGGTGATCGTGAAAACTAGGACGACCACGGAAAAGGGAACCGAAGCACAGCGGAAGCAGTACAAATTGGTGTCGTATCGAGATTCACCGGATTACCTGAAAGATAATGAGTATATATTGGGTTACTACAGAGCAGATTGGCCTCTCAAAGAGTCTCTCTTTAGCCTCTTCAGTTGGCACAACGAGACTCTCAACGTTTGGACGTATGTATTTGAATTTAAGATTAGTTCATTGATGAACGACTGAATTCATTATTTTTGTTAATTTTGAATTTATTCTATTTATGCAGGCATCTGTTAGGGTTTTTTATCTTCCTGGGGTTGACGATCTTAAATTCGAGGGGAGTACCACACGTAGCTGATTTCCCTAGCAAATTCAACAGGTACAGTACTTTAAGAGTTGAGAGTTTCATTTTATTTATTTTTTAATAAATCTATAATTTATTTTTCTCCTTTTAAATGGCTGACAGAAGCAAAGACAAACACTCCCACGGAATTTACCATGACAGAAACGTAAACCCAAATCTTTAAAAAGAAAAAAAGTCAAAAGCCTTTTTTTTAAAGGAAAAAAGATCCTCACTTCGTGGGAATGGAGATTCTTTTCCATCCATCACATTACTTATATTTTTTTTTTCTCTAGGATCTTGTGGAATCTCATTGAAAATATCCATTTTTGCATACCTATAACCTATTGATGTAGTGTGGGAGATTTCCCACACAGGTAGCGTACAGAACCCTCTCTTTTTTTACAATTGCCTATGGTTATTTAAAACTGAAGGACAATTCTGTCATTTGAGATGTTTCAATGAAGTTTTGTTAGTACGTTCACCATTCAGAGATTAAACTGGTTCCCAGTATTTATGGGGTGGAATTTCAAGGGTAGACATGTAAATACGATGGCATTCAGGGGGTAGGTTGATCTTGAATGCTTTTTCACTAGTCTAATCCCATCTTGAATAATATGAACCACTATATTGGTGACCTTTTTCCTGCCCACGCGGAAAGCCTGGTTCATTTTTTTATCAGTAAGAGAAAGCCTGCTTCATGACTTCCCATTTGAATGAAAGCACGCATGGATAACGCCTCAGAAGTTAGTTCAATTGAGTGGAAAATTTTTCTGTAATATCAGTTTGATTCTATCAATATGAAATGGTATTTTGTAGTTCTTTTTGAATCTTTCACCTAATAATCCCGTATCTAAGCAGGTATATGAACAATACTTTGTCTAGTACACTTATTTCCATCATATGAAAAAGTGATGTGGCTGTCATGACAGTTTGATATAGGGGACATTGTATATATTAGCCACATCAAAATTTGGAGTCTAATTCAATGAAATACCTTCCACACAGTGGCGTTCATCCTCAAATATGTTCCTGCATCCTTGTTGATACTCCAATCATTAGTGGATCCCTCCTAATTTTTCAGTACTTGGTATTGTTACTTGGCAAATTCACTTTGAATTGAAACTTGACATGTAAGAAAAAGACCTTATGGTGTATCTATTTGTTTACGAAAATTTCAGTCATATCCAACTTGACATATGGCAAATTTAGGTATACAAACAAGAATGGACCAGCTATATCTTTTTTTTTTTTTTTTTTTTTTTTTTTTTTGTAGGTAGAGCCCCATAGAGAATTGAACTCATGACCTCTTTCTCATTTTGAACTGTTGATCTTTAGCCAATTAATTTTTTTTTTTTTTTTTTTTTTTTTGATAAGGATCTTTTGCCAACTGAGCTATCCTCTTGGGGTGACCAGCATTTATTTGCCTGTCATGAACACTATTTTTTTCCACTTCTCATGCTTGTTTGAAGTTGAAATTTGACAATCGATTGTAAGTCGTCTATCAAATTAATGGACCAACTCCTGCCTGTCATGTGGCAAGGAATTGTGACCCAGTAACAACTAGTACCATCACCATAGTTTTTGTTTCAGGTATTTGTCACAGTATGTGGGCTGGAGCCGGATCCCATTCTGATCTGGATGTAATTAAAAAAAAAAGAAAGTGATGAATCGGGTATTGGATTCAGATCGGCAATTGCAAAAACTGATACGATGAGTCAATCCAAAACTGATTCCTAAAACCATGACCAGCACTATTAAAGAGAGAAAGAGAAACTAATTTTGTATGCATTTGTGGCAGGCCTTCTGCATTGACTACAACGACAAAAACTGGGCAGGGAGTAACAACACTCCATGACTTGGAAAACTTGACAGCGCCAAGATGGCCATTCTTCGTTTTCTTAGGAGGTTCCATGTTCTGTCTCATCTCTAGCAGTTTTTGTCATCTTTTCCTTTGTCATTCTCAACGCTTAAACCTCCTGTTACTACGACTTGATTACATGGGGATTGCTGTCATGATCATCACCTCTTTCTTCCCTCCAATTTACTACACCTTCCAATGTGATTCTCAATGGCAATTCATCTATCTCACTGGGATAACAGTCATGGGTATCTTCACTGTCATCACATTGCTCTCACCGGCGCTAACGACTGGTCCATTTCGGCCGTTGCGAGCCATACTCTTCTCCTCCATGGTTCTATTTGGGATTTTCCCTGCAGCCCATTCTTTGGTTGTTAATTGGAATGAACCTCGCCACTTCATAGCACTAGTTTATGAATCAGCCATGGTATTATCTTATGGTATAGGTACATTGTTTTATGTTACCCGGATTCCCGAGAGGTGGAAGCCTGGCATGTTCGACATCGCGGGCCACAGTCATCAGTTGTTCCATGTTTTTGTGATTATGGGTGCATTGGCTCATTATGGTGCTGCTCTTTTATTTATCCAATGGCGTAATATTGTGGGGTGTGACAAAAATATGTGAGTTCTCATTGTTCATTTATAGTGGAACAGTTCTATATATATATATATATATATGATTGATTTATTATTCAAGATCATTTTACTATTGTAATATTGATATTTCTCAAAAGTGAGAGGATTCGTTGTATCATTTTTAAACTACTGAACTTAAGCGTGAAACTTCTATGTAAATTGTAATTGGAAGACCTTTTGCACGATTGGTGAGGAATGTGGAAGAAATTGTGAATAGTGATACTAATTTTTTTTTTTTAAGAGTGCTACATTGTTTCTGTTATGGAAAATCAAGAACCGAACAAATTAACTTACTGTGGCTGTATTGTTCGCTATTGGTTACAAAATAACTTGCAATTCATGGTACTTGTTTTCTGTGTACCTTCTGATACAGATAGTCACAGTAAAAACTATAATCATCAATGGCAACATTGTGGAGAAAAAACCAAAAAAAGAAAAGAAAAAGGAAAGGTGAGGAAAATGACTCCCTGTGCAGCCAAGGCTTTGATCAATATACCCTCTTGTATGCGAGTAATACGAACAGTGGGAGAGAACTCGAAACCCAGCTTATAAGTAGAGGGAATTCTAAACCATATCAACTCATACTAAATTTCCAGCACATTTCTGAACCGACGTCCATTGCGGCCCATTCCTGATCAAGTAGTCATTTCCAAACGGCTCTACCTTATTCTATTAGGATGAAAGCACAACCACGAGAGAAAGCGAAGGTCAAGCAAATACACAATACAAGGATTTATCATGGTTCAGCATCTAATCCGAAATGTCTTCCTCCACCCCAGAGATTCAAAGAATTTCTGTATTCACCAAGAAGACTCTACATCTCTCTCTACCTCACAAACTGTTTTTCTTTGCTCAAACTTACCTAGGGTTTTTCGTATAGAGAAAATATATAGTCTCCCTGGTTACCTAACCTTATACAATTACAAATTGACCTATTGCAAATGTAATGGATCCAAACCTAAATTACAAATACAACTCCAATAACTATGTAAAACCCAAAGAATATAAGACACAACTCAACAAATCTCCACATTGTCTTGGATTCTGCAAGCCGCCCTGAAGAAGAGCCTGTATTGATGTCGATTCTACAAACTCCTTAATTGCATTTATAAGACCTACGCCAAAAATTTCAGGCTAATTTGAAAATTTTCACATGACAGGTCTTCCTGCCATCACGACTTTAGCATCCGTATCAGCTTAAGAGCGTAACGATTGTTAGGTAAGACTTGGAACAAGCCTATAACTATTAGTTATTGGTTAAAATGTCGAACCAATTGAAGCATAGTCAATCGTAAGGCTGTGTGGTTGATGGGTCCGATTGATGAAAAAAGCCTGATCGCACAATCACAGAACTAAGCCGATTTATGCTTACTTTTGTGGACTTGGTTCCGACCAAAGTCCAACTACCCTTCTGTGTCCCAATCACATGGGACCCATTTCTAAACCTAATAGTGTGCCAATTGGCAACACCCAACCCCTTTTAGATCACTCTTGCACTAGAACTAGGACTCAAGCTAAGAGTTGGATTCTAATTCTAACTCTTGATTTCTTCCCTAATAAAACATCCCCAACCCTAATGTGTGAGAACTTTTACAAGTTCTGACACACGTTTTGGTGAGAGCAACCTAAGAAAAGATGAAAGCAAGAAGAAGAAGGAAGAACCTCCATTAAAAGTCCTCCCGTAAGCTTCTTATCTTTGAACTGAGTGCAAAGACTTGTTGGTATGTAACTAAACCTCCTTCTAATGGTTAAAATGACCAACCCTTAATCTCAGAGGTAATTCTCAACCTCTAATATTGTGGGAAGCATTGTTCCTTCAGACATTAATGGCTACTACAGTAAAATTGAATAATATTGACCAGATTTGACCAATAAATAAGAAGGTAAGAACTTTGCTTGAATTATGAGTGCATGTTATTAAATTAATGTAAGGAATCACTCCCCACTAAGGTTCAGATCATTAAAGACCTACTGGGAGCACTATCGACATGAACTAGAGAGATCGGATTGAGGAAAACCCAGTCCGAGCTCAATGGAAGAGTACGGTCAGTGGATGATGTAAAACCCGGCGTAACTCTGTTTTTCTTTCATGCTGGGTTTTCCACCTTTGATGGACCCGATTCGATGCCAAACAAATGACTAGTACCACAGATAACCTTTAAACCCTCTAACTTTTCTGGCCATAAGTTAACGTGCAATTTAAAGGAGGGCCCATCATAACTACCGGCCGATAAACCCAATTAGTAGCAACCGGGACCATCGACAAGCCTGGTCAAAACTGACCTATCCACGAGATTTGACAGTTTGGATTCATTTTGGAAGCCATTTAGGATATTCCCTGGACCCATGGATGAATCAAGAGGGGCCCACATTTACCCTAACCACCTTCGAAGTTGAGGAATGGAAGGTGTCCCTCCCTAACTAAAACTCTTGCCACTTGGCAATTCCCTATGAGTTCCCTATTTAAGATAGAAATTACTCCAAGAAGGACACTTCAATAGATTAAAAACACTACCTTTTCACTTTCCTCTAAGTATGTAACCACATTAGAGAGAGTTCAGACCTATTCTCAGAGGAAGGGAGAAAGTTGAAGCAAAAGGGAGAAGCTTGGTAGCACCAACTATCACAGCTCATTCTAGAGAATCGAGTGTGATATTTAGGTCAACCCTTGTGGCACCCGAATACATCCAAGATTGCTACTACAATGATTACAAAATAAATCACACAGTCTACACATGCAATATCTACAATAATCAAGAAGCAATAATAATATAAGCGAAAGCATTTAATATATACAGATGCAACTAATGATAACATATCCCATACTATGTATCAAATTATCCATTTATAAACCATTGTCTCTTCTTAAAATAGTACCATAATATCCATGTACGCATACCCAAAAACAAAAGAGTAAATCTGTTACATTATTCTTGATAGACCTCTTCGTCTACCAACAAAAATACCAAGTATCCAGAGTATATCAGGGAAGGAAGAAAGTAAGGGGAGGGCTACGTCATGCATAGACGTAGTCACTGCAGGTGCAGCCCTCACCATGCTTTCTACCAACATCAACAAGGCCAGCAGTCACACTAACTAAAGGAGACTCCATAAAATCAGCAATAGATAAGTCACCTACAGAAGGATCTAAAAAATAGTGTCGACATGAAGGTGAGCTCACATCCCAACTCAGTGAGAAATCTAGTGTCACATGCAATGCCCATACAACATCTGATGATATGAAATTCAATTTATTTTACATTAGGTCTCAGGTTTGTGTTTTTACATCCTGGGTGAAGATAAAAGCTGAATAAATGACCCCATGTTGCTAAACGACTTCTACAGTTAAACTCCCCCCTTAGGGATACCGATCCTTATAGGGTTTGTCACCTCCCACCATAAACCCCACATACGCTAGCTATCATACAATCATACGTCACTGACTTTGCTTAAGTCGCTTAACCTTTGGGAGTTCAAAGCTATGCCAGTATCTTTACCCCTACTAGAGGGGCATAGTAAATAGGGAATCACACCACTTATGTCTATTATGTTCATTCATTTCACTTTGGCTGCCCACCAGTAGAAGTCTCCTAATCACCACTCCCATGGATTACCATGCCCCCACTAGCATGTCGACATAACCATAGTGCTATCCACCAGTAGAGAACCCCAGCTCCACTCCCATGGATCACTGTATCTACCACTAGCATGTTTACATTCCAATGTGACCCATGTGTCCACACTCTCACGCATCACATGAACCACCATACATGGTTGCAATCCAACATGACTCGTGTACCCACAGTCCTATGCATCACGTAAGCCATCATACATGGTTGTATAAATTTATAAATAAAAACTATACTCTAACGACGAACTCTGACTCCACTCCCATGGATCAATGTGCTGCCGCTAGAGCCTAGCATTAACAATGTGACCGTGTATTGTACTCTCATATTCTACATGTTCATCATACCCAAATAATCATACAAACATTTATAGTTGTTATAATGTAAATGCATGCTCATACATAGTAATCATGGAAGGCATACAATTAAATAACAACCTGAGCATATTACGAGGCAAGTAGACATGTTATTAATAATGTCCTATGTCTAAGGACTAGACCCTCACCTGATTGTACAAGTGCAGCAGTAATCAGAAGCCAAACAGAAGGCTTCACAATTAACCGAGTTAAATACCTATTTGACATATGAAGATTCATTAGATTGGTTATAACTTTTAATCAACATAGACAAGCCTTTTATGTCCATACATGGGTACCACAGAAGGACGAGAACCAAAAAGATGATCTTTCTAATCATTACTAAGCTTATAGACCAATATAGACTAAACTAGCAAATGAGACCAGTAAAGGGTTCCACCGGTATGTTCAACCGGTAAACACTTATAGTATTTTCTAAGTGAATGGCACCAAAAGGATGATCGGATGCTCGACCATCCGGTTGATCATCCATTTTGTATAATGATATAAACCTTGGGATTCCAGTAGGTTTTTCGAAAGCATCACCGGGTGATCGATCATCCGGCAAAGGGTCTGCTTAACATTAAGCCTAAACAGAAGATCCAAACCAAGCAGATCTATTGGGAACCTGTTAAACGGTTAGGGCTAATTCGGAGGATTGTGCCTCTAGTATGAGACTTCAGTTAGTTCATCAATAATATGCCAAGGCATTTTCCTTGGCGAAATCATGGTTCGAGCCAAGTGGTCCAAAGGACATGTTCATGGATTTGGTACGTGGCACCGGTTCAGACCTAGAAATCAGGTCACGAACTGAACTTGGTCTCCAAGCTTGGGAGACTTGTTATCTACTTTAATGATCCCATTTAGTTGGTGGAGAGCTCATTCCCTCCATTAATATGTACAATGGGAGCCATTATGGCTCCAATAGCTTCCCTAGTGGAGTTAGTGAACAACCCTAGCTTTCTAGGTCAAATGGTAATCTCTATTAATGGAGACCATTAATGGTGATCACCCACCATGGTCTTTTGCACTTATTCTTTTAAGGAAAAGATGAAGGAAGGAAGTTATACCTTCATTAATCCCCTTAAAGGAGTGGTGAACCTAAACCTAGGTTTTCTAGGTCATTAATGGTGGTCACCATTAATGATGCTCAACCACCACGGTTGCTAGCCATTAATACAAGGAAGAAGGAGGAAGCTAATGGCTCTTACCTCCAAGGATCCAAGTTAGGGCTTGAGTTTCCTTGAGCTCCAAGCTTTTCTCTTCTTCTTTTTCTTTCCACTCTCTCACTCTCAATATTCTAGTTCCAAGGAAAAAGGAGAAAGGAAAAGGAGGGCTTAGTACCCTTTTCATAGGGAATAGGGGAGATAAAAAGAGTCTAGCTCGAGTTGAACCATCTAAACTCAACCGGATGAATGTTACACTGGTGCGATCTATCGGTTGGGCCAAAGCATACCTTATGGACCATCTCTTTGACTCGGATGCTTTGGGATGTGTAGTCCCTTCACCCAAGGTCTACTAGGACAATTTATACTACCAAAGTAGTGAAGACTCACCTAAGGTTCAGATACCATCATCAGGTCCACATCAGGTGCTCTATCAGTCGATATTTTGAGACCTGGCACAAGAAGAATCTGGGGTTGTAAATGGATTCTGGGTATGGGTCTTACAATCCCCCCCAATTTATAAGAATTTCTCCCCCAAAATTAAGGCATACCTGAGTCTTCAAATAAATGTGGATATTTCTCTTGCATTGCATCTTCACTTTCCCAAATGGCTTCTTCAATTGTATAACTGTACCAATAAACCTTCACATAGGGAATGGAACGGTTCCACAACTACTGTACTTTTTTGCCCAATATTGCCACTGGTTCTATGGTGCAAGATAGATCCCTATTAATCTGAGGAACTTCCACACTCAGGACATGTGATGGGTCATGAACATATTTCTTCAGAAGTGAAATGTGGAATATGTCATGAACTTCTGATAGTATGGGAGGCAAAGCCAATTGATATGCCACTCTACTACTTCTCCTGAAAATCTCGTATGGACCAATGAATCTTGGACTGAGCTTCCCTTTCTTGCCAAAGCATCGAATACAAAAGTGTTGAATACCATGATGGGGCAACGCTTAGAGGAAATCTTTATTACTGACTTAAAACTCTAAATCCTTATGCCGTCCATTAGCGTAACTCTTCTGCTTGCTTTGAGCTGCCTTGATTTTCTTTCTGATCAGATCTACTTTATCACAAGGGTCTTGCATAATATCAGACCCTAGAGTTCTTTATTACCTACCTCATTCCAATACAGCGAAGTTCTGCATCGCCTACCATATAGTACCTTATATGGAGCAGTGCCAAGGGTAGCTTGGAAACTATTGTTGTAAGCAAACTCTATCAGAAACAGATGCTTATCCCAACTACCTTTGAAATCTAAAGCGCACGCTAGAAGCATATCTTCCAAAAGCTATACTGTGAGCTCAGATTGTCCATTAATCTTCAGATGAAACACAGTATTGAACTTCAATTGTGTGCCCATGGTCTTTTGTAAACTATCACATAGATTGGATGTAAACCTCGGATCTCCGTCTGACATAATGCTAGCCGGTATAGCATGTAATCTCATTATGTTGTCAACATATAGCTTAGCTAACCTGTCCATAGTATATGTTGGCCTAATAGCTATGAAACAGGCTACCTTTGTGAGACGATCCACGATTACCCAAACTGCATCTACATTGCTTGGTGTCAAGGGTAATCCTGTCACAAAGTCTATGGTAATATGATCCCACTTCTACTCTGAGATCGATAACAGTTAAAGCAACCCAGCTGGCCTCTGTCTATCTGCCTTCACTTATTGACAAGTAAGGTACTTGTATACAAAAGATGCCACATCAGCCTTCATACCTCTCTACCAGTAGGGTAATATGATCCCACTTCTACTCTGAGATCGATAACAGTTAAAGCAACCCAGCTGGCCTCTGTCTATCTGCCTTCACTTATTGACAAGTAAGGTACTTGTATACAAAAGATGCCACATCAGCCTTCATACCTCTCCACCAGTAGACCTTTAAATCTTAGTACATCTTGGTACTGCCAGGGTAAACTGTAAAAGGAGAGGAATGAGCTTCAATCATGATGGCCTCCTTGAAAATCTTGTCAGACTCGGGTACACAATATCTTCCTCTATATTTGATCAAACCCTTGCTGTCAACTGAGAAATCTGGGTCTTGCTTTCTTTTCTCAAGATAGAGCATCACTGTCAATAGCATCTTTGATCTTTTCTAATAGGGTAGGCTGAATAGTCAAGGTATAGAGCAGCTCAACTGTTGCCTCTATCCACTCTATCATAACAGTGTTAGCAATAGAGGGCTCAACATCGGAAGGAGGTTCGAGAACCAATGTATGGGCCATATTGCGCCTTACCTCACATTCACCTGACTCAAAGGTTTCCCCTTCCACCATAACCATTGCCTTTAAGCTGAGAGCATCAGCCACCACATTGGCGTTGCCAAGGTGATATTTAATGATGTCATTGTAGTCTTTTAGTAACTCAAGCCACCTTTGCTATCTCATATTTAATTCCTTCTGGTTGAATAAGTGAGTCAGACTCTTGTGATCTGACATAATGTAGAACTTTTTGACATATAAGTAGTGCCTCCATATTTTTATGATGAAAATAATAGCTGCAAGCTCTAGGTCATGAGTGGGGTAATTCTTCTCATGTACCTTTAATTACCTCGAAGCATAAGCCATAACAAACTCCCCTTACATAAGGGCACAACCCAACCCAAATTTGGACGCATCTATATAAACAGTGAATGTACCCTTCTCATATGGTATGGTCAGAACAAAAGTAGAGATGAGCTTCTCCTTGAGAGTCTGAAAACTTTCTTCATATTTATCTGTCCATTCAAATTTTACATCCTTTTTGGTCAATCTTGTCAGTGGGATTGCTATGCAGAAAAACCGTCACTAAAGCATCGATAATAGCCAGCTAATCCAAAGACACTTTTGACCTCTATCATCGAAGTGGGTGTCTTCTAGTCCATGACTGCATTGACCTTTTTAGGGTCTACTACTAATCCTTCAGCTGATATAATATGCCCCATGAATGCTACTTGTCTGAGTCAAAACTCATACTTCATGAACTTGGGGTACAACTTTTCTAGTCTCAACTTTTACAATGCCAAGCGGAGGTGTTTTGCTTGGGCAGTATCATCGGGTGAGTAGATGGGGATGTCATCGATGAAAATGATGACAAACTTATCAAAGAACTCATGGAATACCCAGTTCATGAGCTCCATGAATGAGGCTGGAGCATTTATCAATCCAAAGGACATGACTAAAAACTCAAAGTGGCCATACCTTGTCCGAAATGCTGTCTTGGGCACATCACTCCCCTTAATCTTCAACTGGTGATTGCCTGACTGCAGGTTTATCTTCAAAAACACACTTACCCCCTAAAGTTGGTCAAATAAGTCAGCGATTCGAGGCAAGGGATACAAATTCTTGATTCTTAACTTGTTCAGATCCCGGTAATCAATGTACAAAAGGACATTGGTGTCCTTCTTCTTCACAAATAACATCGGTGCTCCCCAAGGTGAGATACTGGGTCTGATGAAACCCTTGTCTAGTAGCTCCTAAAGCTATACCTTGAGTTTCTTTAACTCAATAGGAGCCATATGGTATGAAGCCTTAGATTCAGGAGTTACTCCTGAGACTAAGTCGATCACAAATTCCATCTCCCGATCTGGCGATAAACTAGGTAGCTCTTCAGGGAATATGTTGGGGAATTTATTTACTATCGGTATGTCTTTTAGTTTTGGCATTTTAGCTTTGGTATCCAATACTGACACTAGATAACTTTCACATCCTTGGTGGTTTAAATGCTTGCAGGGCCAATAGAAACAACTTGTGACATTTTATGGTCTTGTTACTGGTGTCAACAAAGGCTTCTCTAGCTATAGGCTAGAACAAAATCTGGTGCCTGGAACATAGGATGTTGGCTTGGTGTTTCGCTAACTAATCCATTTTCAAAATTACCTCAAAGTCTTTCATCTCAAGGTAGACAAGGTTCGCTTCCAAGACTCTACCCTCTATGACCACATCACAAGGTCCATAATAGTCTTCTAGACCGGGCTTGGACCCCATGAATGTATGTGCTATCAGTGCACAAGACATCTTGTGTGACGACATTCCCAACTTAGTAGCAAATGTAGGGGAAACGAATGAATGTGTAGCCCCAGAATCAAATAATACACATACATGTATGCTAGATAGAAATAGTACCTATACATACATATATGAATTACTACATGTCAAGCAAGATGATGCCTCTCTTTAAAATTTAAAATACTTGTGATGACTCCAAGTAAGCCTTCTGTATCATCGGTCGATAAGGCAAAGACCTTGCCTTGTCCTGACGGTGGTGCCTTCTTAGGTTCTGGGCACGCCCTTGCAAAATGGCACAACTTTTCACAGTTGAAGCAAGTACCATATGGTATAAGAGAGGTATTTGAGGTTGCAGGCCTTGGCTGAGTTGTCCTAGGTATAAATGCAGGCTTGCTTTGAGTGGAGGCTGGATTGCTATGAGTGGAACTCACTATGGATGAGGCAGAGGAAGCTATCACAGTAGAACTGGAGTAGTGAGCCCAAAACTACTTGTTGGGGCGGTTGTCAGTGAGGCTCATGGGCCTCTTTTGACCCTAGTAATTCTGATGGTATCCATCCTCAACACTTTTTGTCAATTACATGGCATCACTATACTCCCTCAGTCTCATGGACTCCACTATCACCTTGATGTCTCCTCTCAAACCTTGTACAACGTGCCTCAGTTTAAGCTCTTCATCCCTCATGGACACAGGAGAGAAATAGAAGAGCTCCTCAAATTTTTATTGATATGCCTCAGCAGAACACCTCTTTACAATCCTTGAGTTTGATTGAGGTACTCAACCTCCTTACAATCCTTGAAGTTTTAAGGGAAGAAGTTCTTACCAAATGCCTCTTTAAAGATCTTCCATGTGATCTTTCCATGGTGCCGCATCAAGGTTGATTGAATGCCCTTCTACCAATCATATGGTACCCCTTTCAGTTGAAAGGTTACACATAGCAATCTTCTCCATATCTTGGATCCAAATAGCTAGCTCCATCGAATTGGTATCAATCCCAGTAAATTTCAGCGGGTGTATACAGTGAAAATTGTTCATCACTTTTGCCCCGTCTAATTGAGGTTGTAAATGGATGCCTACCATGACAGGGTGAGTATAAGCTACAGGCACTGGTGTTGGATCATGATGAACTGGTGCTACTAATGGCACCTACTCATGCACATATGGTAGAGGAGGAATTAGAGGTATGCTTCCACCCTATGCTTGTACTGGGACTGGTGGACCTGGAGGCACTCCATGTAGAGCAGCCAATAATTCGGAAAACACTGTAGTCATATTCCTTTGCTAGTCTTCCAGGTTTCCTACCAATCCATCCATAACTGCAGCCATATTTGTTGCCATAGGAGGTGGTGGTGGCGGTGGTTATGTGGTGGTGAATTTGAACCACCCTAGTACACACTACCATCATCCTCAGCTGGAGGATTTGCATTGGCATTCCTTCCTCTTAGTCTTCTCCTTGGAGCCATTGCTTGTCAATATTGTAGGTTAATAGGGCAAATCTATAAATGCTCAATCTTAGTATCAACCATAAGTTCAATTAAACCACAACAATATCTTAAAAACTTCATGATATGGCAGTCATATACATTGCATTACAAATTTTCCATGTTTCAAGTTTATTTTATGTTGTTTTCCTGAACCGATAGCAATAACCGGACGTACGCTTTATCAGTTAAGTGGAACTGTTAGTAATCCCCCCAATTTATTAAGAAAAATGGATGATCGGTACCGGATGAACTAACTTTCGGTTAGTCATCCGGTTTGTATCCCTTGTAGACTAACCTGATTTCCAGTAGGTCAAGCAGATAAAGTGGCGGATGACTGTTCATCTAATTATTCCGTCGGTTGAACACTTAGAAGATTTTCTAAGTTTACAATGTTAACGAAGGTATGAAGCGGTATTACGTGACTCTAGTAAATTTTGAATGACTCCCGTTAATCATTGGCACTCAAAAGTCCAATTTGCTTAATTTTTTAATTAACCGGTAGAATGAAGCGGTAGCAACGCTTAAGTGACCAGTCTGTCGGTTCCGTAAAAGCCAGAATCCTATAAAAATGCTCATGGGGTCTCATTTAGAGCCCACTTTAGAAATTTCCAAGAGAAAAGTGAGAAATAGGGTTCCCTTTGGTTTCCAATGGTTTCTCCCCCTATTCTTGGCGGTTTCCATATCTTTCGATTTCAGGTGTGTTTTCTCCCTTACTCTTGCCATGTAAGACCCGTATCGAACTAACTGGTCTTACCACCTTGTACCAGGTCTACCTATCATGGTCGAGCCAAGTGGACCAAGTGCATATAGGAAATCGCAAGACCAGGTATGAAATTGACCCAAAAATAGTAAAATAGAGGGTAGGGTCGCATACCTAAACAGGTAGGGTCGACCCCACCTCATCAGAAGACAGACCCATGAATTTTAGTTCTAGGGTCGGATGACTGAAACCCTAGGGTCGACGGGATCTGCGACCCTAGGATCACCGACTGAAACTGTAATTAGGAAACATTCCTAATTTCAAGGGGATTCTTTCCTAATCTCAATGGGACTTATTTTGGGAGGTTTGCCTCTATAAATAGGATGTCCCTTAGCCTCTTTCACTCCTTTTGAAACCCTAATTGAATGTGAGAGAAAGAGAAGAGAAGGAGAAGAGAATGAGAGTTGGAGAAGAAGACTAAGGAGAAGAAATTCAGAGAAACCTCTGAATCTCAGCAAACCTCAAGTATGGATATATTCTCCATATTTTATGTAAGACCCTAGAAAAGTATATAAAGAGGGTATACCTAAATCATCCATCCATTGGGAGATTTCAATGGAATCCATGGAAGGAATCATGGTAGTCAAAGTAAGTGTTTAACTTGAAGTTTTAAGCCATAGAACAAGCATAGAATGGACTATGGAAGTAAGCCAAAGGACCCAAACATGAAAGAAGAGACTGTAGAATGAAAGGTCGACTTAAACCACGTGCGGTCACACGTAGGGTTGATTGGGAACCGACCCTACCAGACCAGAGGATCGACCCCAAGCTCTCGAGAAGTCCAGGGAGGCTGTGGTCGCACCTAGGGTCGATAGGATAACCGACCCTAGGATCGACCCTATACCCTGGGGTCGCAGAAACCTGCGACCCAACCTGCGACCCATCCTACGACCCTAGCTTTACAACAAGCTTAAAACTGTCAAAATGAATTCTAATTGAAATCTATCGACTTGTTAGGTTTTCTTATTGATATAAAGGTGATTCTTAAAGCTTGAAAGAGGATTTACACTCAAGCAAAGGTGAGGGAACATGACCTAAACTAATTGGCTAATAATAAACTATTTTATTTTATTGAGTCCAACACTGTGTATGATTCCATGCTTGTATGCATGTAATGTGCATTTAACATGTCATCCAATATTTCTATTATTACTGTTCATGCATATTTATTTCGTTGTTTATAACATGATGATGATGATGATGATAGGAATAGGAATGTGAATGTTTTTGATTGATTAGTGTACTTGATGCGGGTATGGGATGGTGGAACCGGTACTTCAATGCTATTTTCATTGGGTATATTGTGTCATTGCTTTACTCAAGTCTGGTCCACTAAGTAAATGTTGGTATACTTGATGCGGATAGGGGATGGTGCAACCGGTACTGCAATGCCATTTTCATTGGGTATATTGTACCATAGCTCTATTCAAGTCTTGTTCACTAACATCGTCGTATCGCCATTACCTTAGCAGAACTATTACATCGTAGGGCATCAGGAGGAGACGTGACATTGTGGTGTGTCTTGGTCACCAGACCCTAGCTCTATCTCTATGGGTGTATTGAGGGATGCTGGGGTGAGGCCTTGGATACATTGTTTGACATTAGGATTGGTTAGTTGCGAGCCCAGTTTGTAAGCCCTCGCCAATAGGGGCTTACGTATTGGTATGGACAACTAGTACAACAATGCCATTTTCATTAGGTGTATATTGTCCATGGTGGGTGCATGTGTGACGACAGTGCAGATATTCATTGGATGACTCCACACACTCATGTATAGAGGTGAGACGGCCTCCGAACCTTTCTATAGCACATTGCAAACTTATATACCAGACCACAATCATGAATTGAATGCATGCATATGGTTGTTGCATTATTTTGTTTTGCTCACTAAGTCGTGATGTGTGCTCACCCTTTCGAATTCAAATATTTTTAGTTGATGATGCAGGTACTACTGTGGAAGATTACATGAATGCTCTTGCATACGGGCATGTTGCTGTAATGGATGCTGAAGATATAGTGGAGACGCATGATTCACCATGCGAGTGCAACTCATGCATTTTCGATTAGATTTTTATTTGAACTATTAAGGAAATGTAATTTGATATTTTATTTATTTATGTCTCGGTTGATACAACATAATTGGATATTTTATTTATGATTATCACAGTTAGATTCTCAGTTCATTTAATAATAAAACTTCTACTATTGTGTATTTATTCTGATTTTGGTTGTGGATGTGTATGTTTTAAGTTAAAGGACACAGCCTATTAGAGATCCTGATTGAACCTTTGGTTTATTAGCGGTTCATCACACCATTCTGAATAGTACGGAATTGGGGTGTGACAACTTGGTATCAGAGCACTCAGGCCCTGTCTTTTAAATCAGTATACTACCACAAAAGTTTGTGAACTGAGATAGGATAAAAATTTGAAAATTGTTTAATAACACACTATAAGCACCTATGTTGTTTGAGATAAAATTCAGAAAGAGAATAAAGCATCTATTAAATGAGAAACAAGTTCATATACACTCGAGTGGAAGACAAACGTATTTACATGTTAAACCAAAACAAGTTTATATAAATATCCAAAGCAGAGTGCTGTCCACAACCCGAACAGTTACTCTGTAATACAAAAGAAAAGAAAAATACATCATGAAGCTGGAGGTGATGGGGGAGGTGGTGCATCGCGGTCCCTGACATAATCCTTAGCATACACCCTAGTCAACCAGGCTACCTGAGTCTGGGTCCTCTAAAGATTAGCTGTGAGATAAGCCACCCGCCGATCAGTCATGCACTGAGCATCTAGAAGCTCTCCCATTATCAGATCAGTCACGCGCTGAGCATCTAGAAGCTCTCCCACCCTTGATCAGACATGCGCTGAGCCTCTCTAATCTCACGCAGTAGCCCCATCATGTCATATGAAGATGGGTGTGAAGGACCAGATGCATGTGAAGGACCAGCTCCGTTAGTAAGTGTAGGTGATGGAGGAGGTATGGAGTCCACATCCATGTACAAACGATCTTCATCCTCAGCATCACCCCCATGAACCCCTGCTCCAACGGCTGCTGCTGCTGCCTCAGCATTTGCTTTCTCCACCCGAGTATGAGGACGCACCAGAGCATTCCTCTCATAGTCACTGACCTGAGCATCCCGCATGCCCATCTTACAGATGGCCTCCCAGTCCAGAGCTGATGAGAAGGATTTCTCCTGAATCCTCTCATCCACTAAATCAACACCCAGATGGGTAAGCAATGTATGATCAGGCGTCTGTAAGGCAGGTTGCCTACCTGACTAGGCAGTGTGGCACAGATCATCATCCTTATGATAATGTAAGGAAGGCAGACAGGCTGCCTAATGTAGATACAGTAAAGTAAAAACTGGGTCAACTGGGAGATCCTCTCGTAGTGTCCACTCTAGGGTATCAAGTTGTGCTAAATGATTTTACAGTACACTCGAGGCTCTGGACGTAGGTTGATCGCCTTCATCTCCCAGCGATCCTTTCTGAGAAGCTGACAGTCTATCTCAGCCTGCATCTCAAAAGAAAAAATTGGGGCTCTCTGGGAGCGCAGTATACCAATGGGCCGTCATATGAAATGCCCAAGAGGTCCGCTAACTGCCGACAGTCAAAGGAAATCTCTACTCCCTTAACATAGCTCATGATCCTGAGCTCCCCACCCCTCTCAGTGTCATTGTGATCTCCCACCACCTGAAGGTTACAATAGAACTATCGCACTAAATCTGGATGGGTATAGGCATCGTAGGTGATCACGGGAAGCTAGCCCATGTCACCAAAGGCTCTCTCTACATCGAACAAGGCTAGGCTAGCCAAGTCCAAATGATGACCTCCCTCTACCTTCTTACGAGCGTAGCGAGCATACTGAGCCTCGGCCTCGTTAAAACGGAAATGAACTGGGTCGTGAACCCTAGGTACTTTGGTACGAGCCATATTATCTGCAAAAACAAAGAAAAATAGATAATAGCTTAGTAAATGCACTACCACTACCAGAGTAGATAATGGCTGGACGCAGAGTGACTAGACAAAGCCGTAACTCTATTCCACCACCACCACCTATGGAGGAAGGCGGCCATAAAAATCCAGAGGTACAGGGTAATCCAGTACAGCCAGTAACTCACGGTCAAGTAAATCCTACAAATCTGCCAGCTCCACCTACAGACCTGGCTACAGTCGTAATGAATTTGGCACAACAACTGTAGCAAATACAACAGGTACAAGCTACTATGCAAGCTGCCATAGGCATGATTTTTCTAGCTGCACAGACGACACCGATGCCAGAAGGACAGGCAAGCACAGTACCAGAGGGGAGTAATACGGTACCCCATGCACCTCAAACTCCCATCATGTCGGCTCAAGTACAAAACCTTGAAGTAGCTCTAGGGGGATATTAATTCCAACCACCTATGTATGGGGCCTATGTTCCTCATCAGCTGGACCACTCCAGACTGGTTGAGTGTTTTTTGAAGATGAAGCCCAAGGAGTATAATGGTAAACCAGCTGATCCTTGTGGCCAACATACTGGATTGATGAGATGGAGAAGAATTTTACGATGATGATGGTGATTGAAGAGGAAAAAGTGTTGTGCACAACATTCATGCTGAAAGGTGATGCACACCACTGGTGGAAGTCCACACGGATGTACCTGTTAACAAAGCACACCCAACTGACCTGGGGTATATACAAAGAGGCATTCTTTGAGAAGTACTTTCCTAGAAGTTTTAGAGATTCTATAGAGAGAGTTCCTGAGTTTGTATCAGGGGTAAATGACTGTGGATGCATATCAACAGCGTTATGAGGAGCTGTTCTTCTTTGCACCCTCTAGCATGCAAGAGGAAAACACAAAGACCCGAATGTTCGTCATGGGACTCAGGGGAAGCATCCGTGAACATGTTCTGGGACTTGAGAAGAAAGCCTATAATGAAGCTGTACAAATTGCTCGCGTGATAGAGTCGAGTAAAAAAGAAAGCTATTTTACTCAAAACAGGGGTTAAAAGGCCAAATGGAAATTCTTACAACGGAGGGAACACCAAGGCATTCAAACCCTTCCGTACTCAAGGCTTCAATGCTGCAGCCAAGACCACTTCAACAGCCCTACCGCAACCAAAGCAAAATTGTGAAGGAATAAAATGTTTTAACTGCAATCAAGTAGGACATATCTCAAGAGAGTGTACTAAGCCCAGAAAACAACTACAGCAAGGGAGAGTTTATGTTGTTACCTCTGAGGATGCTACCGCATTGCCTGATGTGGTCACCGGTATGACCTGAACCTTTTCATTTTTTGTTACATTGTGTGAGCATGTAGACTAAAATTAAGACAAATCACAGATATCGTACCTATTAATGGCATTCCCGCCAGAGTACTCTTTGATTCGGGAGCTACTCATTCTTTTATATTTGTATCATTTAGAAAGAAGCTGAACCTACCCCTCCAATCTTTAGACTACAAACTGCTTGTATAATCGCCGATGGGATTGGAAGTGGAATTAGAAAAGGGTTATGGACCATGTCCAGTCCTTATTGACGAGAAAACTTTAGATGCAACCCTGATTCAACTTAAGATGGCAGACTTTGACGTCATCTTAGGAATGGACTGGTTAGCTCGACATTCTGCAAACCTATTATGTGCTGAAAAGAAGTTGACATTTAAAGACAAGGAAGGAGCAGAGTTCAGTTTTGTGGGAACCAAACTTCCTCGTAACAAAATCTCATACTCTGCATTAAAAGCTAGGAAGTGCCTTGAGAAAGAAGCAGTTGGGTATCGAGTATCTATGGTCGATCTTACCAAGGAAGCACCACGAATGGAGGATATTGATGTTGTGCGTGACTTCCCAGATGTATTTCCTGAAGAGTTACCAGGACTACTGTAAGACCCGTATTAAACTAACCCGGTCTTACCACCTTGAACCAGGTCTACCCATCATGGTCGAGCCAAATGGATCAAGTACGTAAGGGAGATCGCAATCCCAGGTATTAAACTGACCCAAAAATACTAAAAATAGGGGGAGGGTCGCACACCCAGCTAGGCAGGGTCGGACCCCTCAAGATAGAAAGTCAGATCCTGAGTTTTTAACCGGGGGTCGGACATTTTAGAACCAGGGGTCGATGGGATCTCCGACCCCCTCATCGATCCCCAGTCTGCCGACAGAAACCGTGATTTGGAAACTTTCCAAATTTCAATGGGATTCTTTCCTAATCTCAATGGGACTTATTTTTGGAGTTTCTACTCTATAAATAGGACGTCCCAAAGCCTCTTTTACTCATTTTAGAACCCTAATTGGATTAAGAGAAAGAGAAGAGAAGGATAAGAGAAAGAGAAGAGAAGGAAAGTAGAGAAGAAGATTAAAGAGAAGGTTTCAGAGAGACAAGCTTAATTCTCAGGTATGGGTACTATCTCCATGTAATTCTATAGACCTTAGAATAGATAGTGAAGAGAGAATAACCTAGGAGAAACCCAAATCATCCATCCATGGTTAGGTTTTCATGGAAAATCACGGGGGAAATCATAAAAACCATATAAGTGAATAAACTATGGTTATAAGCCATAGAACAGGTACGTAATGAGTTATAGAAGCAAGCCATAGGACCCCAAACATGAAGGAATGGACTGAAGGATGAAAATTTGATGAAACCCACAGGGGGTCGATGGCCAATCGACCCTAGCAGACCCTAACAATCGACTCCCAGTGTTTGGAAAGTCCAGACTGTGGGTGGTCGCACCCAGGGTTGATGGAACCTCCGACCCTGGCATCGACCCCCAGTTAACATCATGCTTTTTAAAGTTTGAATTAATTTTAATTAAATTCTATCGACTTGATTAAGTTTCTAGTGTTATAATATCGATATATAGTTGATTCTTAATGCTTGAAAGAGGACCTATGATCAAGCAAAGGTGAGGGAACAAGACCTAAACTAATTGGTTAATAATAAACTGTTTTACTCTTGAGTCCAATGCTGTGATTGATTTTATGCGTGTATGATTGTTATGTGCATTCAACTTATCATCTAATATTTCTATTATTACTGTTCATGCATATTTAATTATTGTTTATAACATGATGATGATGATGATGATAGGAATAGGCATGTGGATGTATGTGTGTGGTTGGTGTGCTTGATGCAAGCGAGTATCAGGGGGGAGGTGTCATAGGCGGGGCCTTAGCACTCTAGCTCTATCTCTAACTCAAGTCTTGTCCACTGACATCGTCGTATCGCTATTACCTTAGCAGAACTATTACGTCGTAGGGTATGAGGGGAAGTGGTCTCGGACCGTGTAGTCTCTGACTCTGCCGGGGGGCTTTAGCCCTATCTCTATGGATGTATTAAGGGATGCAGGGGTGAGGCCTTGGATACACTGATTGGCATTAGGATTGGTTAGTTACGATCCCAGTTTATGAGCCCTCGCTAACAGGGGCTTACGTGTTGGTATGGGCAACGGGTACAACAATAAACGTGACCTTTGCGTGTACATTGTCCATGGTGGGTGCATGTGGGTCGACAATAAATGTTACCTTTGGGCGGCTTCACACACTTGTGTATAAAGGCGCGGCGTCAATAAACGTGACCTTTGGCCACTTATCCTTTCTATAGCACATTGCAAACTTATTTACCAGACCAAAGATATGAATTGAATGCATGCATATGTTTGTTGCATTGTTTTGTTTGCTCACTGAGCCATGATGTGTGCTCACCCTCTCGACGTCGAATATTTTTAGTTGATGATGCAGGTACTATAGTTGAAGATTATATGAATACTCTGGTGTATGCGCGTGTTGCTGCAATGGAAGCTGAAGACTTGGAGAATACGCATGACCCCTCATGCGAGTGCAACTCATGCGTATTCTGTTAGAATTTTATTTGAATTTATAAAAGGGTGTAATTGATATTTTATTTATTTATGTCTCAGTTGATATAACAATAACTTGATATTTTAATTATGTTTATTACATTTAGAGTTCTCAGTTCATTTACAATAAGACTTCTGTTATTATGTATTTATTCTGATTATGGTTGTGGATGTGCATGGTTTATTTTTAATGGATACCCCCTATTAGAGATCCTGATTGAACCGTTGGTTTATTAGCGGTTCATCACATCATTCTGAATGGTGCAGAATTGGGGTGTGACAACTACCACCCGACCGAGCGACAAAGTTCGTTATAGATCTTATACCTGAAGCCGCACCAGTATCTAAAACACGAATGACTCCTACTGAACTAAAGGAACTAAAGGTATAGTTACAAGAACTACTGGACAAAGGTTACATCCGACCTAGCATATCACCATGGGGAGCGCCAGTATTATTCATAAAGAAGAAGGACGGTAGTGTTCAACTATGTATAGACAATCAGGAACTGAATAAGCTGATAATCAAGAATCGATATCCATTGCCTCGGATCGATGACTTGTTCGATCAGTTGCAAGGTGCCAAAGTGTTCTCTAAAATCGATCTTCGGTCAGGCTACCATCAGTTGAAGATCAAAGACGGTGATATTCCCAAGACAGCATTCAGGACCAGATATGGACATTATGAATTTTCGATCATGTCTTTTGGATTGACAAATGCACCAGCAACTTTTATGGAACTTATGAATTGGGTATTCCATGATATGTTGGATACGTCGGTTATTGTATTCATTGATGATATATTGGTCTACTCCAAGGATAAGGAAACTCATATTTTGAATCTAAGAGCCGCTCTGCAACGATTACGGAAAGAGAAGCTTTATGCCAAATTTATAAAGTGTGAGTTTTGGCTAAATGAGGTCGCATTCCTAGGCCATGTTGTATCCACTGAAGAAATTAAAGTGGATCCTAGTAAGATCGAAGCCATCGTAAAGTGGGAAGCACCAAAGAGCATTGCAGAAATTAGAAGTTTCTTGGGTATAGCTGGTTATTATCGACGATTTGTGGAAGACTATTCCTGGATTGTCGTACCTCTCACCAGTTTGACTAAGAAGGGCGAAAAGTTTGTTTGGACTGAGAAATGCGAGAAGAGTTTCCAAACATTAAAGGCTAGATTGATATCTGCTCCGATCTTGACCATTCCGATTCCAGGACAGCCATTTATTTTGTACACTAATGCGTCAGGATTAGGATTAGGAATTGTACTTATGCAAGGAGAACAAGTAATTGCTTATGCCTCAAGACAATTGAAGACACATGAGAAGAACTATCCCACTCATAATTTGGAATTAACGGCAGTAGTACATGCTGTTAAGATATGGAGACATTACTTGTACGGAGAGAAATTTCAGATTAAATCAGATCATAAGAGTCTTACTTATCTCTTTAATCAGAAGGAGTTGAATATGAGACAAAAAAGATGGTTGAAACTATTGAAAGACTATGATTGTGATATCCAGTATCATTCGGAAAAAGCTAATGTGGTAGCTGATGCGCTGAGTAGAAAGGCAATGATAAAATCTCAAGGAGAGGTTAACACAACTGTCGCAATGTGTACTACCAAAAAAGTGTTCAATTACGATAATGAGCAGTTTGTGATAGATGCACCAGGTGAATCAACCAACCAAAGGTTTATTCATCGGTTTTTAAGTATGTTTGCCACATTGAAAAATTGTACCTGATATAATTGATGAAGTGAAAACAGCTATTAAATCAGACCCTTATCTAAGAATGGTACAAGAGGTCATTGAAAAAGGTAGGACATCCCTGAGTTTACCTTGGACGATGAAAAGGTACTGAAGTATAAAGGAAGAGTATGTGTACCTGAAACATAATGTTTGGACATTACACACCGACTAATAAAGGAAGCCCATACCATTGCCTATTCGATACATCCTGGAAGTACAAAAATGTATCATGATCTAAAGAAATTATATTGGTGGAGAGCAATGAAAGCAGATGTAGCTAAGTTCGTGTCTCAATGCCTAAATTGTCAGAGAGTGAAGGCTGAACGAAAAAGACCTGCAGGACTGTTACAGACGTTACCGGAACCAGCATGGAAATGGGACTGCATCACTATGGACTTCGTCACCGGGTTACCATTGACTCCCCGAGTAGTTGATGCGGTTTGGGTGATTGTAGATCGCCTGACTAAAACGGCTCGATTTATAGCTATACAACCTCATTATACACTGGAGAGGTTAGTTAAGATGTATGTGGATAATATTGTCAGATTACATAGTGTACCTGAAAGCATTGTGTCCGATAGAGATCCACGATTTAATTCAAAGTTTTGGGAAGGATTGCAAATGGCTATGGGTATCACATTGAAGTTTAGTACTACATTCCATCCTTAGATAGACGGACAGTCAGAGCGTACAATTCAGATTCTAGAAGACATGCTCCGAGCCTGTGTAATTGATTTTAAAGGATCATGGGATGAAAAATTAACACTGATCAAGTTTGCTTATAACAATAGCTATCAGGCTACTATACAGATGTCACCCTATGAAGCACTGTATGGTAGGAAGTGTCGAACTCCTTTGTTTTGGAATGAAGTTGGAGAACGTAGCATTGTTGGACCAGAATTTGTTGAAGAAACTTGTCGAGTGGTCGACATTATCAAGGAAAGAGTAAGAACGGCTCAGAATTGTCAGAAGCAATATACAGATACTCGACGCCGAGACCTTGAATTTTCCGTAGGTGATAAGGTATTCCTCAAAGTATCACCTATGCGAGGTTTAAAATGATTCAGACAAAAAGAGAAACTAAGTCCGAGATATGTCGGACCATATGAGATTCTAGCCAAATGTGGAAGAGTGGCCTACCAGTTAGCACTACCACCATCTATGTCAAGTGTGCATGATGTATTCCATGTTTCATTATTGAAGAAGTACGTCAGAGATCCAATGCACGTTTAGATAGTAGATCCACCTGAATTGAATGATGATTTGACATTTAAAGTAGCACCAACTGAAATCACCGGCCGAAAGGTTCAACGACTACGTAACCGTGACATCTATTATGTTAAACTCACCTAGAGAAACAAAGATATAGAAGAAATCACATGGGAAGAAGAGAGTGCTATGCGAAATTTTTACAAAGCAGGGGGGAGTTGTAAGACCCATATCGATGATGAAATTTTTATAAGTAGGGGGGAGTTGTAAGGCCCGTATCGAACTAACCGGTCTTACAACCTTGTACCAGGTCTACCTATCATGGTCGAGCCAAAGTAGACCAAGTGCGTGAAGGAAATCGTAAGACCAGGTATGAAATTGACCCAAAAATAGTAAAATAGCAGGTAGGGTCGCATACCTAAACCGGTAGGGCCGACCCCACCTCATCAGAAGATAGAACCACGAATTTCAGTTCTAGGGTCGGATGACTGAAACCCTAGGGTCGACGGGATCTGCGACCCTAGCATCGACCCTAGGATCACCCACTGAAACTATAATTAGGAAACTTTCCTAATTTCAAGGGGATCCCTTCCTAATCACAATGGGACTTATTTTGGGAGGTTTTCTTCTATAAATAGGTCATCCCTTAGCCTCTTTCACTCCTTTTGATACCATAATTGAAAGTGAGAGAAAGAGAAGAGAAGGAGAAGAGAAAGAGAGTTGGAGAAGAAGACTAAGGAGAAGAAATTCAGAGAAACCTCTGAATCTCAGCAAACCTCAGGTATAGATATGTTCTCCATATATTATCTAAGACCCTAGAATAGTATATAAAGAGGGTATATCTAGGAGAAACCCAAATCATCCATCCATTGGGAGATTTCAATGGAATCCATGGAGGGAATCATGGTAAACAATGTAAGTGTTTATCCTAGAGTGTTAAACCATAGAACAAGCATAAAATGGATTATGGAAGTAAGTCAAAGGACCCAAACATGAAAGAAGAGACTATAGAATGAAAGGTCAACTTAAACCACGTGTGATCGCATGTAGGGTCGATTGGGAACCGACCCTACCAGACCACAAGATCGACCCCAAGCTCTCGGGAAGTCCAGGGAGGCTGCGGTCGCACCTAGGGACGATAGGATAACAAACCCTAGGATGGACCCTATACCCTGGGGTCACAGAAACCTGCGACCCAACCTGCGACCCATCCTACGGCCCTAGCTTTATAGCAAGCTTAAAACTGTTGAAATGAATTCTAATTAAAATCTATCGACTTGTTAGGTTTTCCTATTGATATAAAGGTGATTCTTAAAGCTTGAAAGAGGATTTACACTCAAGCAAAGGTGAGGAAACAAGACAAAACTAATTGGCTAATAATAAACTATTTTGTTTTATTGAGTCCAACCCTGTGTATGATTCCATGCTTGTATGCGTGTAATGTTCATTTAAATTAAGTCATCCAATATTTCTATTATTACTATTCATGCATATTTACTTCGTTATTTATAACATGATGATGATGATGATAGGAATATGCATGTAAATGTTCGTGTTTGATTAGTGTACTTGATGCAGGTATTGGATGGTGCAACCGGTACTTCAATGCCGTTTTCATTGGGTATATTGTGCCATTGCTTTACTCAAGTCTGGTCCACTAAGTAAATATTGGTATACTTGATGCAGATAGGGGATGGTGCAACCGGTACTGTAATGCCATTTTCATTGGGTATATTGTACCATAGCTCTATTCAAGTCTTGTCCACTAACATCATCGTATCACTATTACCTTAGTAGAACTATTACATCATAGGGCATCAGGGGGGGGACGTGACATTGTGGTGTGTCCTAGTCACTAGACCCTAGCTCTATCTCTATTGGTGTATTGAGGGATGCTGGGGTGAGGCCTTGGATACATTGTTTGACATTAGGATTGGTTAGTTGCGAGCCCAGTTTGCAAGCCCTCGCCAACAGGGGCTTACGTGTTGGTATGGGCAACCGGTACAACAATGTCGTTTTCATTGGATGTATATTGTCCATGGTGGGTGCATGTGGGATGACAGTGCTGATATTCATTGGGCGGCTACACACACTCGTGTATAGAGGTGAGGCGGCCTCTGAACCTTTCTATAGCACATTGCAAACTTATATACCAGACCACAGTTATGAATTGAATGCATGCATATGGTTGTTGCATTGTTTTGTTTGCTCACTGAGCCATGATGTGTGCTCACCCTTTTGAATTCGAATATTTTTAGTTGATGATGCAGGTACTACTGTGGAAGATTACATGAATGCTCCTATATACGGGCACGTTGCTGCAATGGGTGGTAAAGATATAGTAGAGACGCATGACTCATCATGCGAGTGCAACTCATGCATTTTTTATTAGATTTTTACTTGAACTATTAGGGAAATGTAATTTGATATTTTATTTATTTATGTCTCGATTGATATAACATAATTGGATATTTTATTTATGATGATCACAGTTAGATTCTCAGTTCATTTAATATTAAGACTTTCGCTATTATGCATTTATTATGATTATGGTTATGGATGTGTATGGTTTAAGTTAAAGGACACAGCCTAATAGAGATCCTAGTTGAACCGTTGGTTTATTAGCGGTTCATCACACCGTTCTGAATAGTGCGGAATTGGGGTGTGACATGCCATTCTACTTCATTGAGCATAGATGGGTTTTATCCCATGTAATAGTGACCTCTTAAGGTTAGGGCATTATTTTCCTAGTTCACTTTCTCAAAGAATCAAGTCTTTCTTTCCCAACCCATCATACATGGTGCTTGACAACATTCTAACTGAAATTTTTTCATTTGCCTGACCTGTAGGCATTATGACACATCGCAAGGAGGGTAAGATCATCCTAGCCAAGAGGTTTGATAGGGCACGTTTCCTATCATATGACTATAGCCAAAATTAGACAAAGTTTGGCACAACCAAGATTGAGGTAGGACGTTATGTTATCTTGGATGAGTTGATCAGGTTTGCTACTGGGGTGTTCTTCGATGCACTAGGTTGGACCGCAGCCTTGCGCATACAGAACGACATATACCCTAACTTGGTGAGACATTTCTTTCGCAATTTGGACTATACTATTGATAAGGCAGGCATGCTACATCTTACCAGCATGGTGAAAGGTGTACGTATCACTATGAGCATTGCCAGTCTAGGCTAGATACTCAACATTTCTACTATTAGAAGAATTATGTATTTTGGGCCTCGTTATGTTGTAGACTACCCAGAGGATCAGTGGGTTACTTAACTAAGGGCACTCATCTTTATCAACAAGCTAAATCTAGAGAATGGAAATATTGATTCCGACTACAGACCCATTCCTAAGATCATCCGTTGCATTATTCAGCACAACATACTCCCTAGGGCTGGACATAGGGATGAGTTGAACACCTTTGGTATAAACATGACGCACTGCGTACTTTAGGGAGAGCAGCTATGTTTACCATATAATATCTTGAGACACATGCTATTCTTAGGAGAGTACCTGGGTCCTAATGGAAGGTTGTCATATGATCACCTATTGTTCCATATCTTTGCTCACTTTGGGGTAAGCTTTGCTGGAGAGGAAATGGAGAATGGGAAGGAGTCTTCCCCATTCAGTTGGACCACTGTTGTTTAGATGAAGCTGCATGAAGTCGTGATGTCTGACCTAGAGCTCGAGGCAATCGAAAAACCACACAGAAGAGCACGTTGGAGACATCTAATGGCACACAAAGTAGCTATCAGGGAGGATAGTGACAACGAGAGGGAAGTCCCAATAAGAGACGGGGCTTCCACCTCTACAGTAGTAGCTAGACCTTGAGCGTGCATAGCTCGAGTTGAAAAAATATTTACCGTTATCTAGGAGGGTCAGTGGAAAATTATAGAGGAACTAGCTGGCATGTAGTGTGTTTAGCAGACCATAGTGAGGCATCACGATGCCTTTGATGAGGACCTTCGACAGGTTCGAGCCTTTATGATGCCTGCTCCACCATCTGCTAGTGATCATCAGTGACCACACTATCTTTTCTTACTATTGCTTGACACTAGCATCTACATTTTGATACTTACTATATGTATAGGGTAACGATCTAGGTTGTGGACTATACCCCATTTTGTACTCCACTGACATATATATCTATATATTGCATGTTTTTAGTTAACTTATGCATCTGCCACTGACACGTGGAAACATGTGTATAGGGGAAACCTAACAGTAATACAAAGTGGTTGGCTTTGATACCAATATTATCATAACCCATTCTGGAGAATCGAGCATGATATCTATGTCAACCCTTGTGGCATCCAAATACATCTAAGATCACTACCACAATGATTACAAAATAATTCCCACAGTCTACAGATGTAATGTCCACAATAATAAAATAATAATAATAATACAAACGAAAGCTTTTAATATAGACAGATGCCACAAATGATAACATATCCCATACTATGTATCAAATTATCCATTTACAAACCATTGTATCTTCTCAAAATACTACCATAATATCCATATACACATAACTAAAAACAAAAGAGTAAATCTATTACATTGTTCTTGATAGACCTCTTCGTCTACAAATAAAAATACGAAGTATCCAGAGTATATCAAGGAAGGGAGAAAGTAAGGGGAGCGCTACGACATACGTAGATACAGTCGTTGCAGGCGTAGCCCTTACTGTGCTCTCGATCAACATCATCAGGGCCACCAGTCACACTAGCCAAAGGAGACTCCATAAAATCAGCAATAGATAAGTCACCTGCAGAAGGATTAGAAAAATAGTGTCGACATGAGGGTGAGCTCATATCCCAGCTCAGTGAGAAATCTAGTATCACATGCAATGCCCATACAAGATCTGATGATATGAAATTTAATTTTTTTTATATTAGGTCTCAAGTTTGTGTTTTTACATTCTGGGCAAAGATAAAAGCTAAATAAAAGACCCCAGGCTGCTAAACGACAACTATAGGTAAACTCCCCCTTAGGGACACCCATCCTTATAGGGTTCGTCACCTCCCCACCATAGACTCCACATACACCAGCTACCGTACACCCATACTTCACTAACTCCCCCTAGGGTCACCCAATCTTCAAGAGTACAAAGCTATGCCAATATCTTTACCCCTACTAGAGGGGCGTAGGAAACATGGAATGACACCACCTGTGTCTATTATGTTCATTCATTTCACTTTATCTGCCTACCAGTAGAAGTCCTCCGATCACCACTACCATGGATCACCATGCCCCCACTAGCATGTCAACATAACCATAGTGATATCTACTATTAGAGAACCCTAGCTTCACTCCCATGGATCACCGTGTCTATCACTGGCGTGTTTACATTCTAAATTAATCCATGTGCCAGCACTCCCATGTGTCACATGAACCACCATACATGATTGCAATCCAACATGACTCGTGCAATCACACTCTTATGCATCATATAAGCTATCATACTTGGTTGCATAAATTTATAAATAAAAACTATATTCTAAAGGCGAACCCTGGTTCTACTCCCATGGATCACCGTGCTCCTGCAAGAGCATAGCATCAACAACATAACCCATGTAATGTACTCCCATACTCCGTATGTTTACCATACCCAAACAATCATACAAACATTCATAGTTGTTATAATGCAAATGCATGCTCATAAATAACAATCATGGAAGGCATATAATTAAATAACAACCAAGCATATTACTAGGAAAGTAAACATGTTATTAATAATGTTCTATGTCTAAGGACTAGATCCCTCACATGATTGCACAACAAGTACAGCAGTAATCTAAAGCCAAACAGAAGGCTTCACAATCAACCGAGTCAAATACATATTTAACATATAAGGATTCATTAGATTAGTTATATAACTTTTAATTAACATGGACAAGCCTTACATGTCCATACATGGGTCCCACGAAATGTTGGAAACCAAAGGATGGTCTTCCAAATCATTACTAGGCTTATAGGCTAATACAAATCGAACCGACAGATGGGACTGGTAAATGGTTCTACTGGTATGTTCAGCCGGTAAACACTTAGAGTATTTTCTAAGTTGATGGCATTAGAAGGATGATTGGAGCTCGACCATCTAGTTGGCCATCCAGTTTGTATACTAATATAAACCCTGGGATTCCAGTAGGTTTTTCAGAAGCAGCACCGGGTGATTTGTCATCCGGGAAAGGCTCCACTTAACATTAAGCCTAAACGGAGGATCCAAACCAAGCAGATCTACCAGGAACCAGTCGAACAGTTAGGGCTAAGTTGGAGGATCATGCCTCTGATACGAGACTCCGATTAGTTAATTAATAATAAGCCAAGGTATTTTCCATGGCAAAATCACGGTTTGAGCCAAGCGCTCAAACAGACATGTTAGTCAATCAGATACGTGGCACCGATTGAGACCCAAAAACCAGGTCACAAACCGAGCTTAGTGTCCAAGCTTGGGAGACTTGTTCTCTACTTTAATGATCCCATTTTAGTTGATGGGAAACTCATTCCCACCATTAATATGTATAATGGGAGGAAATTATGGCTCCAATAGTTTCCCCAATGGAGTTGGTAAATAACCCTAGCTTTATAGGTCAAATGATAATCTCCATTAATGGTGATCACCCACCATGGTTTTTTGCACTTATTCCTTTAAGGAAAAGGTGAAGGAAGGAAGTTATACCTTCATTACCCCCCATAAAGGAGTGGTGAACCTAAACCTAGGTTTTCTAGGTCATTAATGGTGGTCACCATTAATGGTGCTCAACCACCACTGTTGCTAGCCATTAATACAAGGAAGAAGGAGGAAGCTAATGGCTCTTACCTCCAAGGATCAAAGCTAGGAATTGAGTTTCCTTAAGCTACAAGCTTTTCACTTCTTCTTCTTCTTCCTACTGTCTCACTCTCAATATTTTAGTTCCAAGGAAAAAGGAAAAGGAGGGCTTGGTCCCCTTTTTATAGGGAATCAGGGAGAGAGAAAGAGTCTGGCTCAAGTTCAACAGTCTAAACTCAATCGAATGAATGTTACACCAGTACGATCTAGCAGTTGGAATAAAACATACCTTATGGATCATCTCTTTGGCCCGGATTCTTTGGGATACGTCTCCCCTTTACCCAAGGTCTACTAGGACACCTTATACTACCAAACATAAGTAGTGAAGACTCACCTAAGGTTTGGATACCATCATCGGGTCTGCTTCAGGTTCCCCCTTAGTCGATGTATTGAGACCTAACATCGAAAGAATCTGGGGTAGTCAAGGGTTCTCGGGGGTCTCATACCTACACTTGGAGAATTATCGATGACAAACACTGCTGATCGACATTGGCTAAATGATCGTTGATAAAACTCTAAACCCTTTCTGTTGATTCTAATAAAGTTACATATTCTATCGAATATTGCATTAAGTTGATGGATGATCACTCTCCATTAATGGTAGAACCATTATGTTGCTTCGTGATCTAAAGAAGACATATTCTCGATGAGTGATTAGGATAAACCTTGAATCCATTCTTGTTACATTAACGCTTAGGCCTAGGAGGTGCCCCACTATTGTACCATACTAGGTTAGTAAAGTAGGGACTAATCTCACATCTGGAGGACTACCAACGAACTTAATAGATGAGTTCTAAAGTGTGTTCTAGAGGAGATCGAACGATACTCCAGACGATAAACCCTATGATCCGGCTTAATGACTGAATAATTCTAGAAGGCCACCGAAAGTGGTCGGATGTAGCGATGGTTGTTGCTACTGTATCGATCAACGCCGTCACCACTCTTGGTATAAGGTTTTGACCTTTGTCAAAAGCTACTTTGATAGTGATAGGCGTGACTGAGGTACCCACCGGACACCCCCAGAGGACTATTATTTAGCCTGCTGAGAATATAATCAAGAAATTAACTTTAATCACTCAATCTAGGTGTCACATCTATGGATATCATCAACTCACGTGGTGCAGGTAGTGGAAATTTCAAGAACCCAAGTGAGGAATAGAACCCCTAATGGATTTCGAAGTGTTTATAATATATGACTGTTATGCCACATGCTTGTTGTGATAACATGTCATCTAATAACTGCTTTCTACATGCATTTTCATTTATATTATGATTGTTGTATGGATGTATGTGACCGAGATCTAGTAGGCAATGGTAAAAAAATTGAGGTCTGCTAGATCCAACCCGCTAGGAAATTCTTAATGGGTATGTCACTCATCCCTAGGGGGATGACATCATCTTGGGGGGGGGGTAAAATGGATGGTCTAGGATTCTTGCTGGGATTGGTGAGAGAGATACTTCGGATGACACGTAGAAATTGGTTAGTGGTACTAACCTTGTATGCAACCCTGGCCAGTAGAGGGTCAGGTACTGGTAGGATGGAGTGATAAGGGGGAAGGGTCATTAGTATTTGTTGGAGTGTCACTGGCAGGACTTACTGCCCAATCACCATTCTATTTGGGATGTCGCTTGGCTTTACCAGGGTTATTTAAGTAGGCTAGTAAGTGTCCAAACACTCTTGTGCATGGAGGTTATTGTCAGTTTATGGGAAGTGTGGCAAGCCTTACCATAGCATACTAGCATACATGATACTGGACTCTTGCATTGCTATGTGTAATAAACTAATCATGCATTTTGGTTGCTTACGTGTCTGTTTCTCATTGAGCTCATGTTGGAGGGCTGACCCTTGTGTATGCCATTCTTTTTAGATGATATTTCAGATACCACTATTGCTGACTTTCTGAATGCACCTGTGATCTCTCACTTAGCCCAGCTAGGAGGAATGCCATTTAAGGACAAAGCACATGACGCAAACTGTGAATGCGATGCATGTATTTTCGATGGATAGATATTCATGATGGAGAATTCTTGAATCATGGTAATTTTATTATTTTTGCTTTCAATTATTTAAATTAATTTTAGTTAGCCCGCGATTTATGGGTAATGATACTTTAAGTTTAATTGATGGAAATGGTTGATGAACAAGTTTTAAAAGATGTAATGCACTAGTACTAATTCTCTTATTTTTAATTATAATACTCGTGGTTATTTAGCTATCTTTCGCTATTTATTACTCTAGATTTTGTATGTGGCATTGTACTGGTACGAGGTTGGTATGTGTGTGCACCGCTTATGAGGTCCTGGTAGGATCACATTTAAATTATGGTGTTGATCCAATCGTATATTTTTTTATACCGGTATTTTGTGGTGTGACAAATTTGGTATTAGAGTGATAAGCTCTGTTACACTATACCAACCAAACCAATGCTATAACATTTTACAGTAACTTGAGCAATAGGCTAATAAAAGCTTAAAGAGCATAACTAGAAAATATGAAACTAAAGTTGTGTGATGTATGATATCTAACAAAAGAGAATAATATGGTAGGTCTTCATCTGTGATGCAGCCATTACATCCCTAATGTCATTCTCAGACATTATACCCACTCTTACCCATGGCAGCTTGCATTGTGTTAAGTTGAGAAGAGAATGATGATTGGGCATGCCGCGCTCACTTAAAATTATTCTTCACAGAGAGCGTAAACTACCTCTAGTGGTCTCGAATGCCACGTAGCTCAGCCAAGATGGTGTTCATGTCAATAGGAGTTTGAGATGGACCTAATTGGTCTCTAACATAATCCTCTGTACCTATTCATGCATCATCCTCTGCTTCATTATCAAATTCTTCACTTGCTAATGTTCCAAGTTGAGGATGAGCCTCTCACTCGTCATCAAAAAGTACCACATTATCAAGATGCATCTTGGAAATGGCATACCAGCTAAAAGGAGATGCTATTATCTCTTTATACGTATCAAAATCTGGTATGTCAGTTCCCAAAAGTGAAAAGAGGTGAGTAAATAGTTTACCATAAGAAAGATTTGAAGGTCCAATACCCTCTGAAGCCATAATCATGGTCCGCATAATGATGTAGGGTAAAAAAAACTGGAATCTGAGTTACAAGCTGATAAACTAGGAATTAGCCAAAGGAAGAGAGCTCATCGTACTGACCACCCAATGGTAGGATGTTGTGCTATACAATTCCACCGTATACCTGGGGTAAGGGGCGATAGTTGATAGTTTTATGACACTTACCGGCAAGAGAATTTTACTTGTGACCTTTAGCCGCATAATTTCAGTCAGGGAGTCCCTATCCTTAAGACCCCAGTATGCTACGTCTCCACTTTCCATCAATGGATATACCCAATATTCTAGCCAGCTGCCTAGTATCAAAAGAGATGTCTCTACCCAACACCCAGTTGGAAATGTGAAGGTTTATAGCATCATCATCATCATTGATACCACCTATCACACATAAGTTACAGTAGAAAAGTTGTACCAAGTCAGGCCCCGTGGCGATGTCAATTTCTACCTTAGGGGACCATCCCATAGAATTGAAAGTGGCTCTAACATCAAACTGTTCCAACTTGTCGAATAGCACACATCAACTTGATTCAACCAATTTCTTTTCAAACCTTGGGAATGCTTGCTGAGCCTTAAAAGAAACAAATCACACAGCATCAAATGTCGATGGGGCACTACGCCATGGCCAGTTTACTATAGTTTTCATTAGACGAGGTGGTTTACATTACCAATAAGAAATCATAGCACAACTTAGAGCGGACATTGTTCTAAGAACCTACTTAATAAGCTAAGCATAAAGTAATAAAACCTTGGGTTTTGATGTATTCAAGTGATTTTGGAGCCATCTATGAGAATGGAGTGATGAGAACTCGAAGAAAGAGCTCAAAGGAGACCATTACAGCATTATCCAAACCCTAGGAGATGAATCCCAAGTGAAAAGAAGAGAAAACATACCTTAGATCCATGCCAACAGAAGTTGGTAGAGTTGGAAACGTGAATGTTTATAGCATCATCATCATCATTCATACCACCTATCACACATAAGTTAAAGTAGAAAAGCTATACCAAGTAAAGCCCCATGGCGATGTCAATTTTTAACTTAGGGGACCATCCCATAGAATCGAAAGTGGTTCTAACATCAAACTATTCCAAGTTGTCGAATAGCACACATCAACTTGATTCGACCAGGTTCTTTTCAAACGTTGGAAATGCTTGCTGAGCCTTAAAGGAAACAAATCACACCGCATCAATTGTCAATGGGGCACTATGTCATGGCCAGTTTAATATAGTTTTCCTTAGATGAGGTGGTCTACATTACCAGTAAGCAATCATAGCACAACTTAGAGCAGACATTTTTCTAAGAACCTACTTAATAAGCTAAGCATAAAGTAATAAAACCTTGGGTTTTGATGTTTTCAAGTGATTTTGGAGCCATCTATGAGAATGGAGTGATGAAAACTCCAAGAAAGAGCTCAAAGGAAACCATTATAGAAATTATCCAAACGCTAGGAGATGAATCCCAAGTGAAAAGAAGAGAAAATATACCTTAGATCCATGCCAACAGAAGTTGGTAGAGTATTTACCCGGAGGCGAGAACAAGGTTTCTTGAGGCAAAAACATAGCTCCCTGTTGCTTAGAGCCAAAGTTGCAAGGAGAAATGAGAGAAAAAATCACATTCTAATTTATAGTTGGGTGAAAATTCTCCAATTGGTTGCAAAACCCAAATGAAGTAAAGTCCGATGTAGTGACTGATGTAGCATCAGTTTGGAATTTTGACATTTCGGGAAAGCCCAGATGGTGGGTCTCACGCATGCCTGTAACGACTAATACATCGATCAATAGATTCCAAAAAGCACAGTGAAGCCCTCAGACGCAATCCCAGAGGAAACCACTCGACCTTGGAATCAACAACCAGAAAATTTATAATGGACATATATGATTTTTAGGTTCATGATTATCACAGTTCATTCTAGGGAATCGGACATAATATCCAGGTCAACCCTTGTGGCAACCTGAATCTTTGAGCATCAATAACCAAAATGATCTATTAGCAAACCCCACAGTATACTCAAGCAATATCCACAATAATCAAAAGATAAATAGTAATAGTGCAGTAGAATCATAATAGTAAACAGATGCTTTTAATGTTATCATTATATAATAAGTTTGTTATGTTTTACAAACCGTTTCACATGTAATATTCATATTACTTATTCCCCATACTAAGTAACTAGAGTAATTCTGAATAATAATACTATAGATAGATCAAACGTCATCTATTTATAGATATCAAGAACATGAAGGTGAAGTGCTGACTCAGGTCATGTAAGTATAGTCTTTACATGTACAACCCTCGACATGATCCCTCAGCGGCCCTCTGCCAAGAAAAGTGCCCTCTATAATAGTAGGACCCATATTATCCGTCATAAAAGAGTTACCTACAACCAAGCTAAGAAGATTTCGGGATTGAGGGGTGACCTCCCATCCCAGCTCAACGAGAAGTCAGGTATTAATGCCACCTTAACACAATAATTTAATGATGCAATAACGTAAGTAAACAAGCAATTATGAGAAGCAGACAAATGTGTATAAAGCCATGGTCGGCCTGTACCCTAGTGATGATCTGTCCCTGGCTCCTCCTAGAACATATACATGTGGCTTCCCCCCTAAGCACTCCGTATCCCATTGCCTGGATTACTTTTCTTCACTAAACCACAAGTCACTTGACCATGTTTGATGCAAGATGCATGAGTGATATAATAGAAGAGGGCTGCACCCTAGAAGATATACCCAGTGCCACTCTAATGGATCACCGTGCCCCCACTAAGGTGCTAGCTAGGGCATATGACCTTGTATTGTGTTCCAACATGCCACACATTCATAGTACCCATCGAACAACATTCACATCCACATCAAACAATCATACAACATGGCATCTGCACGTAGTAATAAAGCTGTACTCTACTAGAGATCCCCAGTTCACCACTCTAATGGATCACCGTGCTCCCACTAGAGTATTGCATGCCAACATGGCCTATGTATTGTGCTTTAACATGCCATACACCCATCATACATGGTCTCAAGTAGGGTTATGACTCACCACTCCCATGGTTTGTCATGCCTCCACTATGGTACTAGCTAATCCCAATGTGATTCATGAAGTCACCTGTTACATGAACCACCATTCATGGGTTATACCCCAATAGAGATCCAAAGATCACCACTCCAATAGATCACCGTGTCTCTACTAAGGTGCTAGTAGACCAACATGTTACGTATGCCCATGCTCCAACATGTTACATGCACCATCATACATGGTCATGCATGTATAATGATAAGTAAGACTACACCCTACAACATTTCCTGTGTATTGTGCTCCAATGCGCCACACATCCATCATACAACATCCAAACATACATAGTTATTATTACATGCAAATACATGATCATATAGACATTTTATTGGATGACATGTTGTAGCAAGAAAATGCACATACAACACCACACATGCTCAAACTCTACAGACCCAACCTCCTCACATGTAGACACCAAAGGTGTTGCTGAACCATGAACCCAGCAGAGGGCTTTGTCTACTACCGATGTTGTTTTACCTAATTAGTTGATAAGTTTTATTAGATTAGTATACAACTTTTAAATTAGCATAAGCAAGTCCTAGTGTCCATGCATAGGTCCCAAGACAAATCGAGAACCGAACAGTTGATCTTTTATAACCTAAACTAGGCTTACAGGTCAAAACATGCCATAACCGAATGATGATTCCAGAGGGTGTATCCTCTAGAATTGCCCTTTGGTTATATACTTAGTAAATTTTCATTTCTGCTTAATCGAAGGATGCATCCTCTAGCTAACCATCCAGTTTATTACCACTGTCATAATAGTATGGTTCCAGTATGTTATCCAGAGGCTTAATTAGATGGTGTACCATTCGACAATGCCTTCACTTGTTATTAAGCCTATTCGGAGGCTAGGATCAATCGGAGCCATCAATCACCGAAGGGACTCATTCGGAGGGTTGTGCTCCCAATTGGGTGACTCCGGTTGGGGTCCTCCGATTATGTAATGGTCTGACATACCAAGGCATTTGCCTTGGCAAAGGACTGGCCTTAGTCACCTAGAGGTAGGATCAAGGCCAAGCCTACAGTTTAGGCCCAGAAACCAGGCACAAACCAAAAAAGGTTTCCTTTTTGGGGGTTTGTCACCCCATTATGTGTGTCTTCCTTTTAGGTTAAGAAAACACTCACCGACCGTATGTACACACAATGGGAGTTACTTGGACTCCATTTACACCTCTATTCATGGAGAGGGCTAATGACCTAGGTTTTCTAGGTTAGAATCGATTTCCATTAATGGCGACCATTAATGGTAAAGCTTCACCATAGGTCTTGCATACATTCTCCACAATGAATGGAAGGGAAAGAATGAATGTAACCTACCTCAAGGAAGAATTGAGTTGAGCTCCAAGCTTCACGTTCCAAGCTCCCTTCTCCAATTCACTCTCTCCCAATAGACCAATAGGAGGGAAAAAAAGGAGTGGGCCTCCTTAATTATACTATCCCAAGGAAAGAGAGTGTTCCATTTAGAATCAAATTGGATGTTGTCAATTGGGTGATACACCATCCAGCAGAGCATCTGATTGGGCTTAAAAATAGTCTTAGACTTGGTTTGGTGGGCCCAAGTTAGTGGGGATACCTTTTAGGTTACTTAAATCTTCTTCCCCATACTGTACCATCACTAGGTGATCATAGTACTTGACTCGACATCATATTGAGGGTCAAGATGTCAGTGTGCCAAGTGTTGGCACAGTAATAGTTGGTACAAGGGGATCTAAACTGGGATCTAAACTGGTAAGGATTCTGGGTGTGGGTCTTACAATATCCCCAGTTTATAAGAATTTCACCCCTTAAATCAAGGCATACTTGTTATTTTTTTCCTATACCAATGGGTGCCTATTATGCATCATAACCTTCACTAGATCAATACGAATTAGTTATGGAATTCAATAACCAATGAAGTTTGAGGCTTACCTAACTCCCAAAGACTTTCTTGAACCAGTCCTTGCTTACATAAAGGCATAGCACTCCCAATACTTCTAACAGTTTTGAGCTTCATGCCCTACAGCTTCACAGGAGAATAACGTAATAATTTCCTTAGGGCTAAGTGGCAGTACCCCTTTTGCGGGTTAGGTACATTGTCACATTAGGTGCTTTTGACTTCCACACCGATAGCATTTTCGACAACCCGCATTGGGTGGCATTTGGGTCTTAGTGACGGCATATGGTAGTTCCACGAAAGCACCTCCTTTCCAAAACGAGGCACTTTTGGTACTTCTCATGGTACTTCATCATCTAAGGCTCTCTTCACTTATTTACCCCTTCTCTGGGCTACCAATACTTCATCTTGAGGTCCTTGGTGAGTTCCTTGGCTACGCCACTCAGCTACCATTCACAAATATGCCCCTCTATTGTTATTGAAGACTTTGGGTAAGACGTCCCAATAAGTCTGACACTTCCACCAGGACTGGTACAGAGGCGGTGTCATTGCGCATGGCCCCCACTAACATGCTTATTGTCCCTTACTGAAACTTAGAATATTGCTTGTAGTTTATTTTAATGACCTCATTTATAATGGTTGCAATATTCAAAGTATCCTGGCACACATGTGATGAAGTTGTGGTTTGGTTCATCTTGTGGACAAGAATTTCTGCCTTGTGAATTCCGGTCCTAGAGTGGGACGGGCTAGGGACGTGTGCGCGATCCATTACGTAACACATTCCCAACTTGTTAGTAGGACTTCATTTATATAATATTTGAGATGAGCAATTCAATAATAATCCAAGGGGTTATCAATTCAAGCCACTGCATAGATTTTCTAACTCCCGTACTTTGGCACACAATTCATTATATCCAACTTCATGTGATATTCTTCTTATAAATCTTATTCAAGTGTGTGTGCCCAGATATATTAAGTACTAATAGGTGGGACTTCCTATTACTTAAGTTTTCTCATCATTCTTTTTAACCCTATGCACAAGTACAAACAAGGACATGGCATATTTGAATTTTCTTGTCCTCACTATTTCCATAGCCTCTGTATATAACTCTATGTAGCTGCTTATGTACCACTTTCTTTTGTCTCTTTACCTGAGGCTACGGACACCCTAATAGTTCATATATAGAAAAATCTCATCAGTTAGGGTGTTTGTTTGATGGGCTGTCTAAGGTTTTGAGCCTTTGAAATTCTAGCACTCTATAAGGTGTTACACCTTATATGTCCATGTCATCGACTTACCTTTCATACATAATAGTTGTAAGACCAGCACACCATGAACCCGGTCCACCCTTACGTTCTCATGTCATAACTATTCTTCCCATCATAACTAGCTCAAGTGAATCAATTTTATGAAGAAATCACAAGACTAGGTAAGTGACAAGTCAAATTTAGTTTGTGTGGTCAATCATGTGGTCGATTGTGTGGTCAATCATACGAATTGGGATTTATGTGGTCGATAGTTTTGGATTTGTGAGGTCGACGGATTATGCGACCGCAGAGTCGATCGATCAAGCCCAGAACTGACTCCGTGTTTAGGAAACTTTTCTAATTTGAGGAAGACTCTTTCTTAATTGAAAGAGGGCTCTATATGAAGGTTATTCCTCTATATAAAGGACATCCCTCTACCCTCCCTCATTCTTTGGAATCAATCTCAAACCCTAAATCGAAGAGAGAAAGAGAGAGGAAGAGAAGGAGAAGGAGGCTTGGAGATAAAGGCTAGGAGAAGGGTTTTACAAAGAAGGTTCAGACTCTCTACAGCAAGTAAAGTATGGACCTCGTCTCTTTAGATGTAGATCGCATAGAATAGGGTTCCATTGAAGATGTTAAACCGATATGGGATTATTGATCATATGGTTATCTAGGTAAATCCCTAGGAATAACCATGAAAGTTGGATTGGTACTAGTTATTGGGAGAAACAATAAATTAATGACCATAGAATGATCATAGAGTGAACCCCATTGGTGAGCCAAGAGGGAAAACTCAAATTGAAAGTAGAAATTGAGCAAATCGTGTATGGTCGCAGCATTGGTTGACCATAGAGTGACCAGTGAGTCAACCACAGCTATTCAGAAAGTTTCCCAAAAATCATGTGGTCACAGCTATGGACGCATGTAGCATGACCACAGGGTCGATTGCACAGTGTGTGGTCGACATATACTGAGACCACTGAGTCGACCACAGAGTCGACCACACAATTTTAGAAAGCATATTTTGGAGACCAGATAAGGTTTTCGACTACTGTAACTTGAGAAAATTAACCCCTAACTTAAATATATTAATTTTTTAGGTTTCCAACTAGTTCAAAGTAAATTCTAAAGCTTGGAAAAGGAACAAACATCAATCACAGGTGAGGAAACAGGACCCAAACTAATTGGATAATAACAAACTTTTTTTTATTTTATTGTGTCAAATGCCATGATTGATACTATGCTTATATGCTTGTAATGTGCATCTCACATGTCATCCAATGTTACTGCTATTCCTATTCATACATATTTTATTATTGTTCTTATTGGATATAATGATGATGATAGGAATAGCCATGTGTTTATGTGTGGTTGATTTGTTGGATTGGGTGGATCATTAGGGGGAGTATAGCGGTGTGATATCCGTAAGGCTCTAGCTCTCTTTCTATTCCATTCACCACATTGGCATCATCATTTCGTTGTTAATTTAGTGAAACTACTATGTCGTAGGGCATCAGGGGAGGTGGTCTCGGACCATGTGGTCTTTGACTTTGTCGAGAGGCCTTAGCTCTATCTCTATGGACGTATTGAGGGATATTGGATGACATTAGGATTGGTTAGTAGCGAGTCCAATTTATAAGCCCACACCAACAGGGGCTTGTATGTTGGTATGGGTAAGGCATCAGGGGAAGTCTAGTAGTGTGTGATCTAGACACTTTAGCTCTATCTCTATTTTACAGTGGGTGCATGTGGGATGGTAATGGTGTTTGATCCATTGGACAGATTCACAAACTCGTGTATAGAGTTACGATGGCTGTCAATCCTTTCTATAGCACAGTGCAAACTCAAAACTAGATCGAGACAATGAATTGACCGCATGCATATGTTTGTGCAGTGTTTTGTTTTCTCACTGAACTGGGTTGTTAGCTCATCCCATGGTACCATTTTCTTTTCAGTTTCTAATGATGCAGGTAATACCATTGAAGACTGCATGAATGCGCCAATGTATAGACATGTGGTGGCTATGGATGAGCAAGCCATGGAGGACGAATATGACTCGTTCAGCGAGTGTTTTAACTATGTTTACACTTAGTGTTTAACTTTCTTATTTTGGTATTTGTATTAGTTTATTATAATGTTTTAGTTACATGGAGATAACTGGTTTATTATTTATTTATCATTGTAGACACTCAGTTCATTATTAATAAAGAATTCTACTATTTATTTTATTATCTCTAATTGTGATGTAGAATGTATTTGGTTTGGATTGTTGGCACGGTCTTACGAGATCCTAGCTTAAACAGTTGGTCCTTATGACAGTTCATCACACTACTGGTTAGTCCAGAATTGAGGTGTGACAACTTGGTCTCAGAGCACTCAGGCTCTGCCAATCAGATTGTGTATATAAACTGTGATTAGGATAAATTTAAAAGCTTTAATACAAACACACCATAAGCACATGTGTTGGTTGAGACAGAACTTAAACAAAACAATAATGTACATATAAAAGGTGGAACCATATGTATATACAGACAGAAGAAAAAGAAAATCTAAATGTATCCTGATGAACAAATAACATATGGAATGGTCTGCAAGTCAAACAGTTTTTCGAGCATACAAAGGATATAGTATAGTAGCAAGAAGGGAGCATCTGTAAAGCAGAAAATTAGAATAGTGAGTTGATACTCACGAGATGTGGAACTCGATGTATGACAAAGGAAGAAGAAAAATGGCTAGTAACGCTTAAATCCCTACAGAGGTAAAGGGAATGATCACAGGTCAAATCCAATAGAGATAGGAGAACAATGGTCATACACAAAAAATAAGAGTAACTCTTAAAGGAACATAAAACTCTACTCCAGGGTAACGTGGAAACTTAGAGTAAAATCTGTCACACGTTGATCCGTTACTACTGAGCATTAAGAAGAGGTTGTAACCTGACCACACCATTATCTAGGTCGAGAACGGGTAATGAGAATCCTTTGAGTAGATGCCGAATGATGATTATTAAACTGGAGCAAATCAAATGGATAAACAACTAGGCCACTCTAGCCATTCTACCTAGACCATAAAATGCCTTGGCCATGGTTATAATGATTTTGGCCCAGCAAAATGCAACAGCAACAACAGTTGATACCGGCTATGCAAGTTATCTTGGGAATCACTATCCAAGTTACCAATGCTACACCAATACCTCTGAGTCAGACCAAGTACGTACCTTTTGGTAGCAACACTGTACCTCAAGCACATGTAAGCCATAACACAGTGCCTTCCATATAACAGGTCCTAGTAAGTTACACCGTAGTACAAAATCTTGGTACATAACAAATAGTATATCAAGGTGGTTACCCTTATCAACCACCAATGTATGGGATAGCTGCACCATGGCAGAATGATCCGACAAAGGTTGAGGAATGTTTTTTGAAGATGAAACCTTGGTCATTTTTAATAAGGATGTAGTGCATCATTGACTTACCCTTATGATTATAGAGGATGCATATACCTGATTCTAAATTATTGTGCCTTTACAAGATACCTTCTCTATTCAACCTATCAATTAGAGTTATAGATGTTGTTTCCTTATATTTAGTCTTGATTATACCAATCTAAGCTACTCTCATGATCGATAACATGAATAGAGGTTTAATCATTTTGAATGTATATCTTTCCATTATATACCTGAGTTATTGATTTACCAATATTTTCTCTAGATTTACTCCTGTAGTGCCTTGACCAATGGCATTATATACTCGATAGAACCTATAACCATAAAGCTAAGAGCTGTAGAACCTTTATTTCCACATATTTGAACCACCTTGCGACTGACAACTGTGGGTCTAATTTATTTTGCATTTGGTTTGGTTACCGTAGATTAACTCTTGGCCCTTTAAATCTAGGTTCACTAGATAAAACAAAAGTTCATCATCATAATAAATTCGAAAGAAAGAAATAATTACTTCTAGATAAACATTCTGATTCTTATATTCTCCGATCTTCGTTGATAAGATGCTTGATTAATAAAAAAAATTACGGGAGACGATTGAATTGAGATTAGATTCTATAACCAAGAACCCTCAAATAAAGTAGTGAAGAATTTATTTTGGGATTGCTAGATGGATGGATTTGAGTTATGGTCCGTAAAAGGGTACATGAACAAGAAGTGAGAACTATCAAGAGCAGCTAGTAAATAGTAGATAAGGCTCGAATAGTGTTAAAGATGGCTATATCGATATGAATTTTGACGAAGCAAAAGATTTCTAAAAACTTATCTATGAATAAATACAAGGATGAAGCAAAAAATCATGGCATTGATAGTATTCAAATTAGTATAAGTAATACCGAGTTATGCCCAATGTTGAACGAGATAGTTAAGTCAAGATTAAGAAAGTTTGGCAGAATCAATAAAAATATAAGCTTATGGGTAAACATGTTGGATATGTAGTGAGCACCAATCAAAAGATGCTTTTTATGATATACGGAAGAGAGATCAGGGTGAAATAGCAAAAATAAAAGAGATGTAAGCAAATGAGTGTAATATGAGATTACAGACGATAATCTTTGAAAAACTAAGAGGTAAAAGGGGATTAGATGTGCCATTAAGACCTTTAAATCAGATTTGCTAGTTTATGTCCTTTTGGACTAGATGTTGTATTAGATGAGTATTATGAACAATGTCCAAATTATATGGATGGACGAAATTTGGATGCAACCTAATTCAACTTAAGATAGCAGACTTTGACGTCATCTTGGGGATGGACTGGTTGTATCAGCACTCTACAAGAAGTTATGTGCATAGAAGAGATTATCATTTAAGAATAAAGGTGGCACATAATTTAGTTTTATTAGAAGCATGTTGCCTAGGAAGAGAAAGCTAATCCTCTCTACAGCTAAGGTGAATAAATGCCTTAAAAATAAAGGAGCTTGGATATATGGTATCTGTGAGGGACGTTGCTAAAGAAGCTCCACTGATGGGAGATATAGAAGTAGAATGAAAATTTCCTAATGTGTTTCCAGGAGACTTGCTCGGGTTGCCACCTGATTGTGCTACCGAGTTCATTATCAACTTGTTACCAAGGATGACACCTATGTCTAAGGAACCCTATGGAATAGCTCCTACAGAGTTGAATGAACTAAAGACTCAACTACAAGAGTTATTAGACAAAAGTTTAATTGGCCAAGTATTTCATCATGGGGAGCGCTAGTGTCATTCATAAGGAAGGATGGTAGTGTTCAGCTATATATAGACTACTAGGAATTAAATAAGCTCACCATAAAGAGTTAATATCCATTGCTAGAGATTGATTACTTGTTCGATCAACTGCAGGGTGCAAAGGTGTTCCTTAAGATCGACCTTCAGGCGAAACATCACTAATTGAAGATTAAAGATAGTGACATTCCAAGACAACTTTCAAAACCAGTTATGGGCATTATGAGTCCTTAGTTATGTCGTTTGGATTAACCAATGCCCTTACATCTTTATGGAGCTTATGAACCGGGTGTTCCATGACATGTTGGACACGTCGATCATAGTTTTTGTAGATAATATATTGGTCTATTCCAAACATGAAGAAAGTTTTGTAAGAAATCTTAGTATAGCCTTACAATGGTTGAGAAGGGAGAAGCTTTAAGCCATGTTCAAGAAGTGTGAGTTTTGGTTAAATAAAGTAATCTTTTTGAGCTACGTAGCTTCACAGAAGGAATAAAAGTAGACTCCAATAAGATAAAAGAAATCATAGGATGAGAAGCACCTAAGAACATTGTAGAGATCAGAAGTTTTTGGGTTTAACTAGTTATTATAGACTATTCGTAAAGGGCTACTCTAGAATCACCATACCTCTTACCAAGCTAACTAGGAAGGAAGAGAAGTTTATTTGTACTGATAAGTGTGAAAAATGTTTTCAGACTCTAAAAGCAAGGTTAATATCAGCTCCCATCTTGATCGTTTCAGTGCCAGGCGAACCTTTTACCCTACATAGCGAGGCTTTCGGATTAGGTCTGGGATGTGGATTGATGAAAGGTGAACAAATGATTTCATATGCCTCAAGACAACTAAAAGAGCATAAAAAGAATTACTCGACTCATGACTTGGAGTTGACAGTGGTGATTCATGCAATCAAGACTTGGAGACACGATCTGTACGATGAGAAATTTTCGATCAAGTCAGATTATAAGAGTTTTATTTATAACTTTATCCAAAAGAGTTGAACATGGGGCTAAAGAGATAGCTGAAACTCCTAAAGGATTAAGACTGCGATATTCAGTGTCTCCCCAGCAAGGCCAATGTGGTAGCTAAGGCTTTGAGCAAAAAGAGGAATAATGAAGCCAGAAGGAAGATCTTGTACAAATGCTGCCTTGTGTTATATAGCAACAGAAGATTTGGAAGAAGAGAAACATATAATAGAAACTCATGATAATCTAATTAAGCGAGAACTTATGGATGAACTTATGGACCAATAGTTCCTTGCTTGCATTAATAGGGTTAAAGATCATCTCTAATTTGATGGACGAAGTAAAAGCGGTAGTTTTTTTAGATCTATACCTAAGAACGGTGCAAGAAGATTTAGAAAAAGGAAAACCTAATCCAGACTTTACATTGGATTCAAATAAGGTATTCAGATATAAAGGAAGATTCTAAATACTTGAAGGTGAAAACCCTGACATCATGAATAGGATAATGATAGGAGCCCATTGTACTTTATATTTAGTACATCCTAAAAGTACAAAGATGTGCCATGATTTTAAAAGCTATACTGGTAGAGAGGAATGAAAACAGATGTAGCTTGGTACGTGTCTCAATGATGAAATTGCAAACAGGTAAAGGCAGAAAGGCAAAGACCAGTAGGCTTATTACAATCACTACCTAAACTGCTGGGAAATGGGACTCCATTACTGATGCATATCGAGCGCAATAAAAAATAAATTACTCTACCTACAATGAATAGTAATGATAAGTAAAGATCGATCCACAGAGACTAGTTAATCAAATTGCCAAGTTACCAAGAAAAATAAGAGTTTCCTTTTGCAATTTAATTAACAACAAAATTAAGTAACAAAAATTCAATGGAAGATGATGTCGATTCAAGGAAATTTAATCACGGCTGCAAATTGATCACTGACCTCATATATATATATATATTATTCTCTATTCAAATATTTAACCAAGGATTATCAAAAAGCCAGACAATCCTTACCTTTCCTAATTTCATTAATTTGAGCCCAGCACATAAATTAATTCTTATCAATAAATCAATTGGTATTAAGCAATCCTCATGAATTTACTAATAGCTTTACACTCTTGGAGGGAGTTATTAATGAACAACAATCTACAAGCGTTAGATTATTTAATTCAGTTTATGTTTCCTTTAAGTAATAACAAAAACTTGGATCATAATTGTTCTGCACAATTGCTACTTTTCCTGAACACCACAATAATTATGGATTATGGATTCAAGTTAGCTATAAACCACATAACTCAATCAATTAATAGGCCTCTTAATAAACTAAATCATGCAACCATTAACTTAAAAAACTAAGAAACACAGATATTTGAATAGAAGAATAATTAAAATTAAAAACAAAGTCTCACAATTTTACTAACCGGATTGAATTTCCCATGAATCAACTAAAGAACTTAACCAGACATGATAGGAAAGAAAGATAAAAGAAATAAAACTATCTTCTCAATAAATCTTGGATCCCTATTACGTAGCCTTTACATTGCTTAAATAGCCAGAGTAGAGAAGACTAAAACTGGTATGTCTAGAATTGACAACCTTATTACATGGAAATAAAGATTAGACATAATCTTCTTGCCTAGATTAGATAGAGAATCATTCCATTATTAACTAAATACCACCCCTAGACATGCCAATCTTTGTAATATTCCATAGAGGTATATATTCTCCTCAAGATTTCTGTCAATCAATCAAATCCTTCCAATAGTAAACTTTCTATGTGTGGTAATCTTCCTTTTCTGGTTTGAATTCAAATCAGCTTTCCAGATCAGATTTTTGGATACGTTTGATTTCTAGAATTCTTTCCACATTAAAAACCTACATGAAATTCATAATGTCATTCCTGAAAATATCAAAAAATTTTTATTTTAAACATAAATTATCAATACTTTCCACCAATGTCTTATATATAATGAATCATCACAAATGAGTACCATAAGACATATAATATGTTAAATAGACTAAATATAATGGAAATAAATATATAAAATTATGAATCCATCGAATCCCCCCATACTTAGCTCTTGCACGACCTCAGGCAAACTAAATAGTAATTTTTTTTTCACTTTCATGACACAGCATTCAAAAAATATGTGTACCATGAATCAGAAACTAATTCAAGAGATCAAGAGAACAATATATGCCATAGTCAAAGGTCACTTAGTAAATATGAGTAATATCTAACATACCAGTCTTATTCAAAATTAAACACGCTAATGTTTAGTAGATTTTCTTTTGGGATTCTCTCTACTCACTCAAGAATTCAAGGTTTAACTGTTCCACTCAAGATCTTCCTATGAAGATGCACTACCATAGGCTTGCTTATTCACCAAAATATCCATTACTTAAAATACATGCATACATGAATCAAAAGGTTTTTTTATCAAGATTGTAATGGGGCTAGGGTTCAAGGTACGAATAAGAAAAATATACTGACTTTAAAACCCAAGTAACTAATAGAGCATTAAAATAAAAAAAATTGAGCAATCAAAATGATAAGGGCTAATAAATAAAGCTCTTCAATAAAATATCCCAAACTCCAGTTTCTTTTTCTTTCATTCTTTTTCTTTTCATTTGAGAACTATGCTTTGCTATTTGATTTTTTGTTTTTTAGAAGAGCATGACATTTCAAACATAGCAAGGACCATTTACTCCCATTACATCCCACTTTTTGACAAACAACCATCACTTTTGATAATAGCATCCCCACACTTATTCAATACATATCTCTCTCAAACCCATTAGATAATTCTCAATGCTCTACTAGCTCAAAGGTTGGTAAAACATAAGAAAAACAAACAATTCAAGGCTCATGGTTTAGGGTTCAATGAAGAATAATGTTTAAAAGCTCAAAGTGGGTTCACTAAGGGTAAAAATATGTAAGGTTGGCCGTTTAAGCTAAGTGGTTATAAAATCCTATTTGCCTTTATCATATTCATGTCTACACATATCAATGTTGTAAGACCCGTATCAAACTAACCCGGTCTTATCACCTTGAACCAGGTCTACCCATCATGGATGAGCCAAATGGACCAAGTGCGTAAAGGAGATCACGATCCCAGGTATTAAACTGACCCAAAAATACTTAAATTAAAGGGAGGGTTGCATACCCAGCAAGGGAGGTTCGGAAACCCCCAAGACAGAAGTCAAACCCCAGTTTTACATGGGGGGTCGGACACTTTAGGAACCAGCGGTCGACGGGATCTCCGACCCCCCTATCGACCCCCGGTATTCGATAAATCTGAAAATTAGGAAAGTTTCCTAATTTCGATGGGATTCCTTCCAAATCTCAATGGGACTTATTTTAGGAGTTTCTACTCTATAAATAGGATATCCCTAAGCCTCTTTTACTCCTTTTACAATCCTAATTGAATTGAGAAAAAGAGAAGAGAAGGAAGAGAAGGAAAAGAGAAGGAAAGAAGAGAAGAAGGCCAAGGGAGAAGAGTTGCAAAGGAGTATTCTTCTCAGGTATGGATACTAATTCCACGAATTGCTAAAGACCTTAGGATAGATAATGCAGAGAGTATGATCTCGGAGAAACCCAAACCATCAACCCATGGTTAGGTTTTCATGGAAAACCATGGGGGAAAATCATGAAAGCCATATAGGTGGTAGAATCATGGTTCTAGACCATAGAACATGTGTAGAAAGGATTATAGGAGCAAGCCATAGGACCCCAAACACAAAGAATGGATTGAAGGAAGAAAATTGACCAAAACCCACAGGGGGTTGCATGGGGGGTCGATGGCCAATCGACCCTACCAGACCCTGAGCATCGACCCCCATTGTTCGGAAAGTCCAAAATAGGGGTGGTCGCACCCAGGGTCGATCATTACTCCGACCCTACCTCTGACCCCCAATTAACAGAATGGTTTTTAAATTCAGAATTAATTCTAATTAAATTATATCGACTTTGTTAGGTCTTCTAGCAATATAATAACAATATAAAGGCGATCTTAAAGCTTGCAAGAGGATCTATTAGCAAGCTAAGGTGAGAAAATAGAACTCTAAACTAATTGGTTAATAACAAACTGTTTTCTCTTTTCTTGAGTCCAATGCCATGCTTGATTTTATGCGAATATGTTTGTAATGTGCATACAACATGTCATCCAATATTTCAATTATTTTTTCATGCATATTTACTTTATTGTTTATAACATGATAATGATGATGATGATAGGAATGGGCATGTGAATGTATGTGTGTGGTTGGTGTACTTGATGCGAGCAAGTATCAGGGGGGGTGTCATAGGCTGGGCCTCAACACTCTAGCTCTATCTCTAACTCAAGTCTTATGCATTAGCATCGTCGTATCGCCATTACTTTAACAGAATTATTATGTCGTAGAGCATCAGGGGAGGTGGTCTCGGTCCTTGTAGTCTTTGACTCTACGGGGGGGCCCTAGCTCTATCTCTATGGACGTTCTAAGGGATGCTGTGGTGAGGCCTTGGATATACTTTTTGGCATTATGATTGGTTAGTTGCGAGCCCAGTTTGCAGCCCATGCTAGCAGGGGTTTACGTGTTGGTATGGTACTGTACAGCAATAAACGTTAACCTTTGTTGTACAATGTTCATGAATTGGGTGCTTGTGAGTCGACGATAAACGTTACCTTCGGGCGGCGTCACACACTTGTGTATAGAGGCGGGGTCAATAAACGTTAACCTTTGACTACCTAAACCTTTCTATTGCATATTGCAAACTTTATACCAAACCAAAGATATGAATTGACTGCATGCATATGTATTGTTGCATTGTTTTATTTGCTCACTGAGCCATGATGTGTGCTCACCCCCTCGACGTCGAATATTTTTAGTTGATTATGCAGGTACTACCATCGATGATTATGTAAATGCTCCAGTGTATGGTCACGTGGCGACGATGGAAGTTGCAGATAAAGTGGATACACATGACTCCTCTTGCGAGTGCAACTCATATGTATTCGATTAGATTTTTAGTTTTCTTTATTTGGATTTATTAAAGACATGTATTTGATACTTATTTATGTCTTACTTGATACAGAATAATTATTATTTAAATATTAATATCACAGGAGATTCTCAGTTCATTTTACTATAAGACTTCTGCTATTGTGTATTTACTCTGATTATGAATGTAGATGTATGAGGTTTAGATAAAACGGATTCTGCTTATCCGAGATCCTGGTTGAACCGTTGGTTTGCTAGCGGTTCATCACACCATTCTGAAGTGTGCAGAATTGGGGTGTGAGAACTTGGTATCAGAGCATCTCAGGCCGTGTCCGCTAAACTGGCATACATTCACGATAAATTGTGAACTGAGATAGGATAAAAGTAAAAACTATAATATTAACACACTATAAGCACAAGTGATGTTTGAGACCAAATTTGAAAAGAAAGTAATGCATCTATTAAAGGGGAAATAATTTTAAATATAATGAGAGGGAAACAAACGTACATACATAGCTAAAGCAGAGTACAGTCCACAGCCCGGACAGTTACTCCGTAGTACAGAAAGGAAATAAATACAATCATAAAGCTGGAGGTGATGGAGGAGGCGGTGCCTCACGATCTCTGTCATAATCCTCAGCGTAGACTCTAGTCAACTAGGCTATCTGAGCCTGGGTCGTCTGAAGACTAGCTATAAGATCAGCTACCCGCTCATCAGTCCTGTGCTGAGGACCCAAAAGCTCCTCCATCCGCATATCTGACCGGCACTGAGCCTCTATGAGCTCTCCCATCCTCATGTCTGATGTACACTGGGCATCTAGTAGCTCATCCAATCTCACCCGCTGAGCGTCTAGTAACTCCCCCATCCTTAGATCAGATCTGCGCTGAGCCTCTCTGATCTCATGCAATATCTCCATCATATCAGGAGGTGGGTGAGAAGGACCAGCCGCATGTGAAGGACCAGCCGCATATGAAGTACTAGCTCCAGCCGCATGTGTAGGTGAAGGAGGTGGTATAGAGTCTACATCCATGTACATACGGTCATCATCACTAGCTGGCTCCGTATGAACTCCAGTGGCGGCGGCAGCTGCCTCAGCGTCAGCTATCTCTACGCGAGTGCGAGTGCGCACCATCGCGTTCCTCTCCTCATTACTGACCTGAGCATCCTGCATTCCCATCTTGCAAATAGCCTCCCAATCTAGAGGCGATGAGAAGGACTTCTCCTAAATCTTCTCATCCACTAAATCAACCCCCAGGCGGGTAAGCAAGATAGTGATGATACGTCCGTAGGAAAGGTTACCAGTGTGACTGGGCAACGTAGCAGTGATCATGGTACGCATGATGATGTACGAAAGGCAGACGGGCTGCCTAGTGTAAATACTGTATAGAAGATACTGGGTCAGCTAGGAAACCCTGTTGTAATGACCACTCTACGGGATCAGGTTATGCTGAATGATCTTGCAATATACCCGTGGAGTTGGACGCATATAACATGCCCTCATCTACCAGCGATCAGGACGAAGAAGCTGATTATCGATATCGGCCCTCATCTGTAGAGAGAAGAACTGGGGCTCTCCAGAAGCATAGAAAACCATGGGGCCATCATAGGAGATGCCTAGTAGGTCGGCTAGCTGCCGTTAGTCAAACGAGATGTTCACCCCTTTGACATAAATCGTGATGCACAACTCGTGACCCCTCTCAACATCATTGTAATCCCCCACCACCTGGAGGTTACAATAGAACTGGCGTACCAAGTCGGGGCAGGTGTACGCGTCATAAGTAATGACAGGGAGCCATCCCATATCACCAAATGCTCTCTCCACATTGAACAGGGCTAACTCAGCCAGGTTCACCTTATGACCTCCCTCTACTTTCTTGCGAGCGTAGTGGGAAAACTGTGCCTCGGCTTCGTTGGAACGGAAACGAAGAGGATCACGAACTCTGGGCACTTTGGTATGAGCCATAGTATCTGCAAATAAGAAAGAGAAACCAATAATGGGTTAGTAGTGAGTGAAAACCAAAAATTTGGACATTATAATGACGTAAGTTGGCCAAAAGCCTCACTTGTCACCCATACACGTGGGCAGGAGGGCTTACGTAGATTTTAACAGATCCTACAACAGTCACACAGTAGGAAATTCTAACTAATGGAATCCAATTTGAAGAAAATACGAGAACTCAAAATATTTGATAAATTAGGGCAAAAAGAGCTAAATCTATGTTTCTCGATAACCAACCGATGAAACTCAAAAATTTTTGAGGGCTTTCGTTCCTCGAGTCACCAATAACAAAAGCCCCCAATAAAAATCAAATTTTTTACGATTGAAAAAAGTTTAATTTGAAAAATACAAGATAAACGGGCAAAAACCTAGAAATGAAAACCTAAAAATAGGTAAAAATGAGAAGACATACCAGTAGGAATGATGTGGATGTCGAAACAAGGAACCGAAATGACCAATATAGCGGAGTGACACTGTAGCAACTCATAGGTGGGAGACGAGTCGAAACGGGGAAGGAATAATGGGAAATGGACCCAGAATCGGACCTCAAAAATCTTATTTTTGGTCTGGGGGTCGGAGAATCCGACCAGGATAATCGACCGCCACATCGACCCCCATATCGACCCCCAGCTCTCGGGAATCTGACAGGAAACCAGGGGTCGCACCTGGGGGTCGGACACCCATCGACCCCCGCATCGACCCCCAGCTATTGGGAAGAATGGTCGGATACTAAGGGTCGGACATACCATCGACCCCGACCATCAACCCTGCATAGAAAAGACAATATTTCTCACAGAATGATCTGAAAATTTTGAAAATAACATCGGTTAGTGTGCCTACATGAAGTATAAATGATTGCCTCACGTTTGTTAATGATTTTCAGGCATCACCAATATCAGAGGAAAATGGCTGGACGTAGAGTAACCAGGCAGAGCCGAAACATAGTTCCACCACCACCACCCGTGAAGGAAACCAGCCAAGAAAATATATACGCACAGGGTAAACCGCAGGTTGCACCACCAGTAAATCCGGTTCAGGCAAATCCTACAAATTTGCCACCTCCACCACCGGAGTTAGCAACCGTGGTTATGAACTTAGCGCAACAGCTGCAACAAATGCAATACGCACAGGCTCAAATGCAAGCAGCAATGGGGATTATGTTCTAGGAAGCACATGCTACACCAATGCCGATTGGACAAATCAGTGCAGCACAGGTGGGTAACCACCCAATACCTCAAACACCTCAACCACCAGCTGCACAGTACCAGGTCCGGAAGTAGCTCAGGTTAATTATCAGTATCCACAACCTATGTTTGGGGCATACCCCCAAAATCAGATGGATCACTCTCGACTGGTTGAGAGATTCTTGAAGATGAAGCCCAAGGAATTTAACGGTAAACCGTCTGATCCTTTATGGCCAGCACATTGGATCGACGAGATGGAGAGAAATTTTCTTATGATGACTATTACAGAAGAATCAAAGGTATTATGTGCCACCTTCATGCTAAAAGGCGATGCACATCATTGGTGGAAATCGACCAGGACCTATCTATTAACCAAGCACGCCCTATTGACTTGGGCTATATATAAAGAAGCTTTCTTTGAGAAGTACTTTCCCCGAAGCTTCAAAGATTCTATAGAGAAGGAGTTCCTGAGTTTATATCAGGGACAGATGTCCGTGGATGCATATCAACAACATTTTAAGGAGCTATTTTTCTTTGCCCTACTTAGCATGCAAGATAAGACACTAAGACCCGTAGGTTTGTCACGGGACTTAGAGGGAGCACCAGAGAGCATGTTCTGGGTTTGGAGAAAAAATATACAATGAAGCTGTGCAAATTGCTCGAGTTATTGAATCGAGCCAGAAGAAAAGCTATTTTACACAGAACAGAGGAATGAAAAGACCATCCGGAAATGCTTATAACAGAGGGAATAATATGACATTTAAACCCTTCCGTGCTCAAGGCTTTGCTACCGCACCCAAGACTATCCCAGTAGCTCAACATCAGCCAAAGCCAAATACGGAAGGCCCAAAATGTTTTAACTGCAACCAAGCGGGGCATATGGCAAGGGAGTGTCCTAAGCCCAGGAAACAGTTACATCAAGGACGAGTATATGCTGTTACATCCAAGGATGCTACCGCATCACCCGATGTGGTCACAAGTATAACTGAAACCTTTTTTTTAGTTGTATTACATTGTACGAGCATGTAGACTAAGAAAAATAAATCACAGGTATCGTACCTATAAATGGCATACCTGCCAGAGTACTCTTTGACTCAGGAGCTACTCATTCTTTTATATCTGTGTCATTTGGAAAGAAGCTGAATTTACCCATCAAAACATTAGACTACAAAATACTTGTACGGTCACCGATGGGGTTAGAAGTAGAGTTAGAAAAAGGCTATGGGCGAAAAAACCTTAGATGCAACTTTGATCCAACTTGGGATGGCAGACTTTAACGTCATCTTGGGAATGGACTGGTTAGCTCGGCTTTCTGCGAACCTACTATGCACCGAAAAGAAGCTAACATTTAAAGACAAAAAAGGAGCAGAATTCAGTTTTGCGGGAACCAAACTTCCCCGTAAATGGAAGCTCATACTTTCAGCACTAAAGGCTAGGAAGTGCCTTGAGAAGGGGGCAGTCGGGTATCTAGTATCAGTGGTCAACCTCACCAAAGAAGCACCACGGATGGAAGATATTGATGTCGTGCGGGACTACCCCGATGTATTTCCTGAGGAACTACCAGGATTACCACCCAATCGAGCCACAGAGTTTGTGATAGATATTGTACCTGGAGCCGCACCAGTATCAAAAGCACCTTATCGAATGGCTCCTACTGAACTAAAGGAATTAAAAGTACAACTACAAGAACTACTGGACAAGGGTTATATTCGACCCAGTATATCATCATGGGGAGTGCCAGTATTGTTCGTAAAGAAGAAGGACGGTAGCGTTCGATTATGTATCGACTATCGGGAGTTGAACAAACTGACAATCAAGAATCGATATCCACTACCTCGGATCGATGACTTGTTCGATCAGTTGCAAGGAGTAAAAGTATTTTCTAAGATCGATCTGCGGTCAGGCTACCATCAGTTGAAGATTAAGGATGGTGTATTCCTTAGACATCTTTCAGGACCAGATATGGACATTATGAATTCTTGGTCATGTCTTTTGGATTAACAAACGCACCAGCAACTTTCATGGAACTTATGAACCGGGTTTTCCACGATATGTTGGATACGTCAATTATTTTATTTATTGATGATATATTGGTATATTCCAAGGACAAGAAAACCCATATTAAGAATCTAAACGCCGCTCTACAGCATTTAAGGAAAGAGAAGCTATATGCCAAATTTACCAAGTGTGAGTTTTGGCTAAGTGAAGTCGCCTTCCTAGGCCATGTAGTATCCGCTGAAGGAATCAAAGTGGATCCTAGCAAAATTGAAGCTATTGTAAAGTGGGAAGCACCAAAGAGCGTTGTAGAAATTAAAAGTTTTCTAGGTCTCGCTGGTTATTATCGGCGATTTATGGAAGACTATTCCTGGATTGCCGTACCTCTCACCAGTCTGACTAAGAAAGGTGAAAAGTTTGTGTGGACGGATAAATGCGAGAAGAGCTTCCAAACCCTGAAGACCAGATTGATATCCGCTCCGATTTTGACTATTCCTGTTCCCAGACTGCCATTTACCCTATACACCGATGCTTCAGGACTGGGATTAGGATGTGTGCTTATGCAAGGAGAACAAGTAATTGCTTATGCCTCAAGACAGTTAAAGACACATGAGAAGAATTATCCCACTCATGATCTAGAGTTAGCGGCAGTAGTACATGCTGTCAAGATATGGAGACATTACCTATACGGAGAGAAATTTTAGATTAAAACGGACCATAAAAGTCTTACTTATTTATTTAATTAAAAAGAGTTGAATATGAGACAAAGAAGATGGCTAGAACTATTGAAAGATTATGATTGTGATATCCAGTATCATCCGGGAAAAGCTAATGTAGTAGCAGATGCGTTGAGCAGAAAGGCAATGATAAAATCTTAGGGGGAGTTTAGCAGAACTGCAGCAATGTGTACTACCAGAATGGTATTCAATCACGAAAATGAGCAGTATGTGATAGATACACCAGATGGATCAGCCAACCAAGGGTATTCATCGGTTTTCAAATATGTTCGCTACATTGAAGATTATACCAGATATAATTGATGAAGTGAAGACAGTTATCAAATCAGACCCTTACCTAAGAACGGTACAAGAAGACATCGAAAAAGGTAGGACTAACCCTGAGTTCACCTTGGACGAAGAGAAGGTACTGAAGTACAAAGGAAGAATATGTGTACCCAAAATAGAAAGTGTGGACATTAGACACCGACTGATGAAAAAAGCCCATACCATCATCTATTAGATACATCCTAGAAGTACAAAAATGTATCATGATCTAAAGAAACTATATTGGTGGAGAGGAATGAAAGCAGATATAGCTAAGTTTGTGTCTCAATGCAAAAATTGTCTGAAAGTAAAGGCTGAACGAGAAAGACCTGCAGGACTGTTACAGCCGTTATCGAAACCAGCATGGAAATGGGACTACATCACTATGGACTTCGTCATAGGATTACCATTGACTCCCCGAGTAGTTGACGTAGTTTGGGTGATTGTAGACCGCTTGACAAAAACAGCTCTCTTTATACCGATACGACCTCAGTATACACTAAAGAGGTTAGCAAAGCTGTATGTGGATAATATTGTTCGATTACACGGTGTCCCAGAGAGCATTGTGTCTGATAGAGATCCACGATTTACTTCCAAGTTTTGGGAAGGATTGCAAAAGGCTATGGGTACAACATTAAAGTTTAGTACTGCATTCCATCCACAGACAGATGGACAGTCAGAGCGTACAATTCAGATTCTAGAAGATATGCTACGAGCATGTGTAATGATTTTAAGGATCATGGGATGAAAAGTTACCACTGATCGAGTTCGCTTATAACAATAGCTATCAGGCTACAATACAGATGTCACCCTATGAAGCACTGTATGGCAGGAAGTGTCGAACTCCTTTATTTTGGAATGAAGTTGGGGAACGTAGTCTCATTGGACCAGAATTTGTTGAAGAGACTTGTCGAGTGGTCGACATTTTCAAGGAAAGAGTGAGAACAGCCCAGAATCGTCAGAAGCAATATGCAGATACTCAACGCAGAGATCTTGAGTTCGTCGTGGGTGATAAAGTATTCTTGAAAGTATCGCCTATGCGAGGTCTGAAACGGTTCGGACAGAAAGGGAAACTAAGTCCAACATATGTCAGGCCATATGAGATTCTAGCTAAGCGTGAGAAAGTGGCTTGCCAGTTAGCACTACCACCATCTATGTCAAGTGTGCATGTCGTATTTCATATTTCCTTATTGAAGAAGTATGTCAAAGATCCAACGCAAGTTCTAACAGTAGATCTACCTGATTTAACTGAAGATTTGACTTTTGAAGTAACACCAACTGAAATCACCAGCCGAAAGGTTCAACGACTACGCAACCGAGATATCTATTATGTCAAGGTCACTTGGAGAAGTAGAGACATGGAAGAAATTACATGGGAGGAAGAGAATGTTATGCGAAAGCAATACCCTCACTTATTCGACTCAGAAGGTATGAACAATTTCGAGGACAAAATTTTTATAAGTAGGGTGGAGTTGTAAGACCCGTATCAAACTAACCCGGTCTTACCACTTGAACCAGGTCTACCCATCATGGATGTGCCAAATGGACCAAGTGCGTGAAGGAGATCACGATCCCAGGAATTAAACTGACCCCAAAACACTTAAATTAAAGGGAGGGTCGCATACCCAGCAAGGGAGGGTCGGAACCCCCCAAGACAGAAGTCAGACCCCCAGTTTTACATGGGGGGTCAGACACTTTAGGAACCAGGGGTCGACGGGATCTCCGACCCCCCTATCGACTCCCGATATTTGGTAAATCTAAAAATTAGAAAAGTTTCTTAATTTTGATGGGATTCCATCCAAATCTCAATGGAACTGATTTTAGGAGTTTCTACTATATAAATAGGACGTCCCTAAGACTCTTTTACTTCTTTTACAACCCTAATTGAATTGAGAGAAAGAGAAGAGAAGGAAGAGAAGGAAAAGAGAAGGAAAGAATTGAAGAAGGCCGAGGGAGAAGAGTTGCAGAGAAGGAGTATTCTTCTCAGGTATGGATACTAATTCCATGAATTGCAAAAGACCTTAGGATAGATAATGCAGAGTGTATGATCTCGGAGAAACCCATACCATCAACCCATGGTTAGGTTTTCATGGAAAACCAAGGGGGAAAATCATAAAAGCCATGTAGGTGGTAGAATCATGGTTCTAGACCATAGAACATGTATAGAATGGATTATAGGAGCAAGCCATAGGACCCCAAACACGAAGAATTGATTGAAGGAAGAAAATCGTCCAAAACCCACAGGGGGTCGCATGGGGGGTCGACGGCCAATCGACCCTACCAGACCCTGAGCTTCGACCCCCAGTGTTTGGGAAGTCCAGAATAGGGGTGGTCTCACCCAGGGTCGATCATTACTCTGACCCTACCTTCGACCCCCAGTTAACTAAATGATTTTTAAATTCAGTATTAATTCTAATTAAATTCTATCGACTTTGTTAGGTCTTCTAGCAATATAATAACAATATAAAGGTCATTTTAAAGCTTGTAAGAGGATCTATTAGCAAGCTAAGGTGAGAAAATAGAACTCTAAACTAATTGGTTAATAACAAACTATTTTCTCTTTTCTTGAGTCCAGTGCCATGCTTGATTCTATGCGAATATGTTTGAAATGTGCATACAACATGTCATCCAATATTTTTATTATTTGTTCGTGCATATTTATTTTATTGTTTATAACATGATATTGATGATGATGATAGGAATAGGCATGTGAATGTATGTGTGTGGTTGGTGTACTTGATGCGAGCGAGTATTAGGGGGGGGTGTCATAGGCTGGGCCTCAGCATTCTAGCTCTATCTCTAACTCAAGTCTTGTGCATTAGCATCATCGTATCGCCATTACTTTACAAGAACTATTACGTCGTAGAGCATCAGGGGAGGTCGTCTCGGTCCTTGTAGCCTCTGACTCTACCAGGGGGCCTTAGCTTTATCTCTATGGACGTTCTGAGGGATGTTGGGGTGAGGCCTTGGATATACTTTTTGGCATTAGGATTGGTTAGTTGCGAGCCCAGTTTGCAGCCCTTGCCAGCAGGGAGTTACGTGTTGGTATGGCACTGTACAATAATAAACGTTAACCTTTGTTGTACAATGTTCATGAATTGGGTGGCTGTGAGTCGACGATAAACGTTAACTTTGGGCGGCGTCACACTTGTGTATAGAGGCGGGGTCAATAAATGTTATCCTTTGACTACCTAAACCTTTCTATTGCATATTGCAAACTTTATACCAAACCAAAGATATGAATTGACTGCATGCATATGTATTGTTGCATTGTTTTGTTTGCTCACTGAGCCATGATGTGTGCTCAGCCCCTCGACGTCGAATATTTTTAATTGATGATGTAGGTACTACCGTCGAAGATTATGTAAATGCTCCAGTGTATGGTCACGTGGCGGCGATGGAAGTTGCAGATGAAGTGGATACACATGACTCCTCTTGCGAGTGCAACTCATGTGTATTCGATTAGATTTTTAGTTTTCATTATTTGGATTTATTAAAGACATGTATTTGATACTTATTTATGTCTTAGTTGATACAGAATAATTTGATATTTAAATATTAATATCACACTAGATTCTCAGTTCATTTTACTATAAGACTTCCACTATTGTGTATTTACTCTGATTATGAATGTGGATGTATGAGGTTTAGATAAATGGATTCCGCTTGTTCGAGATCTTGGTTAAACCGTTGATTCGCTAGTGGTTCATCACACCATTCTGAAGTGTACGGAATTGGGGAGTGACATAATCTTGACACGGTTCAAAGAAAGTTCTAGAGATACAAAAGTATAGTAGAATATCACTCTTCAAAGATAATAAAGACTGACATAGATGTCTCAGTCTAGTTTGGCTCAAAAGCTCGCTTGGTTGGATTCCATCTACTAAACCTGCATGATTTACCTCTAAATGCAATTATCAATGTTATTCAAAGCTCATTTAGCAAGTTGTTTCAACTAATTCATATATGTAATTTTTTTACGTTCAAATATTTCCATTCCATGGCATAAATATTTTCTTAGTCTATTGAAGTGAAAATTTTTTATTTAAAAATTTAACCATTATTTAATTTTTTTTGTTTTTTTAACACATCATACAAAAATTAAAAACAAAACTTAAAAAATAAAAAAAAAATAAAACAAAAGAGAAATCCAAATTCCTCCTCCTACACTAAAATCTAACGTTGTCCCCAATGAAAGTTAAAAATGTAATGGAAAGATGTAAAGAAAAGTAATTAAAAATGGTAAGAAAATTAAATCCGATTTCATGGGTTGCCTCCCAAGCAGCGCTTGTATTTAACGTCGTTAGCTCGACTCAATACTCCTCAATCAGAATAAACGAGATCCCCCAATTGTATTTCGTCTATAGTATGCTCATGAAAGCCTTCATAGAATGTCTTGAGTCTATGCCCATTAACCTTGAACACCTTATTAGTTTCGAACTTCAACTGTACTATAAGAAAACACATTAGTAACTTCAAAGGGTCTAATCCAATGAGAATGTAACTTATCAGGCATCAATTTAAGTCTCAAATTGTAAAGAAAGATTTTCTGTCTAACCATAAATTGCTTCCTAGCAATCCTCTTGTCATGAAATGCCTTGGAAAGATTTTTTTTTTTTATGTTCTTCGAAATAAGCTTCTTGTAGCGCTCCTAAGTCATCCGAAATTTCATGCGTAAGCAATAACTATTGGAAAAACTACAGACACCTAAAAAAAAGAACTTCACCCAAAGGTAAGAACACAAGTGACTAAAAAGAAATTAAATAGAATGAAAACAATCACAATCTGATTAAAACTAGTCCCCGACAACAATGCCAAATTTTGATGCGTGTTGAGTACAACAAAAAATAAATTACACTACCTACAATGAATAGTAATGATAACTAAAGGTCGATCCACAGAGACTAGTTAATCAAATTGCCTACTTACTAAGAAAAATGGGGGTTTCCTTTTGTAATTTAATTGACAACAAAATTAAGTAACAAAAATTCAATGGAAGATGATGTTGATTCAAGAAAATTTACTCACGGCTGTAAATTGATCACTGACCTTATATATATATATATATATATTATTCTCTATTCAAATATTTAACCAAGGATTATCAAAAAGCCAGACAATCCTTATCTTTTCTAATTTCATTAATTTAAGCCCAGCATACAAATTAATTCTTATCAATAAATCAATTGGTATTAAGCAATCCTCATGAATTTGCTGATATCTTTACACTCTCGGAGGGAGTTATTAATGAACAACAATCTAACAAGCATTAGATTATTTATTTCATTCTATGTTACCTTTAAGCAAGTAACAAAAATTTAGATCATAATTGTTCTGTCCAATTGCTACTTTTCCTAAACACCATAATAATTACGGATTATGGATTCAAGTTAGCTATAAACCACATAACTCAATCAATTAATATGCTTCTTAATAAACTGAATCATGTAACCATTAACTTGAAAAACTAAGAAACATAGATATTTGAATAGAAGAATAATTAAAATTAAGAACAAAGTCTCACAATTTACTAACTGGATTAAATTTCCCTTGAATCAACTAAAGAACTTAGCTAGACATGATATAAAAGAAAGACAAAAGAAATAAAACTATCTTCTCAATAATTCTTGGATCCCTATTATGTAACCTTTACATTGCTTAAATAGCCAGAGTAGAGAAGACTAAAACTAGTATGTCTAGAATTGACAACCTTATTAGATGGAAATAAAGATTAGATAAAATTTTCTTGCCAAGATTAGATAGAGAATCATTCCATTATTGTTCGAATGCCACCCCTAGACCTGCCAATCTTTGTAATATTCCATAGATGTATATATTCTCCTCAATATTCTTGACAATCAATCAAATCCTTCCAATATAAACCTTCTATGTGTGATAATCTTCCTTCGCTGGTTTGAATTCAAATCAGTTTTCCAGATCAGATTTTTGGATACGTTTGATTTCTAGAATTTTTTCCACATTAAAAACCTGCATGAAATCAGAAGGTCATTATTGAAAATATCAAAAAAAATTTTATTTTAAACATAAATTACCAATACTTTCCACCAATGTATTATATATAAGGAATCATCACAAATGAGTACCATAAGACATATAATATGTTAAATAGACTAAATATAAGGGAAATAAATATATAAAATTATGAATCCATCAATTACTATTAAATTTATCATTGGGTTACCATTGACTCCTAGATTTGTTGACAAAGTCTGGGTGATTGTAGATCGACTTACGAAGATAACTTGATTAATTGCTATACAACTTTAGTATACTTTGGAGCGGCTAGTAAGACTGTATGTGGATAATATTGTTAGATTAAATGGTGTACCTGAGAACATAGTATCTAACAAAGACCCACGTTTTACCTAAAGTTTTGGGAGGGACTATAGTAGCGAAGGGAAAAAAGTTGAAGAAGTTTAGTACCATATTTCACCTTCAAATCGACTGACAGTCGGAGCGGACAATAAAGATCCTAGAAGATATTGTCACACCTCAATTCTAGATTAACCAATAGTGCAATGAACCATCATAAGAATCAATGGTTCAACTAGAATCTCGTAAAGGCCGTGCCAACCATGTTAAATCAAACATATTTTACAATAATAATCAGAGTAAGTAAATAGATAACGAAAGTTTTTATTAATATTGAACTGAGGTCTAACAGTGATAAATAAATAATTAAATCAAATTATCTTCAAACTACTCAAGAGATAACGTAAAATAATCAATTACATGTTCCACTGCTCAAATATAGCTAAACTAATAAAAAACCCATTGGCTGCAATTGTATGATAGATCATGCACTTCCTCCATAGCTTCAAAATCCATAGCCGCCACGTGTCCATACGATGGTGCATTCAAATAATCTTTCACAATAGGACCTGCATCATCAACTAATAATATTCGATGTCGAGGGATAAACACACATCACGGCTCAGTGAACAAATAAAACAATGCATAAACATATGCATGCATTCAATTCATATCTTTGTCTGGTTTTATGTAAGACCCGTATCGAACTAACCGGTCTTACCACCTTGTACCAGGTCTACCTATTATGGTCATGCCAAGTGGACCAAGTGCGTGAAGAAATCACAAGACCAGGGATGAGTCTAAACTAAAAATAGTAAATGTGAGGGTAGGGTCGCATGCCTAAACAGGTAGGGTCAACCCCACCTCAACAAAAGTCCAACCCATGACTTTTTAGTCGTAGGGTCGGATGACTAAGAAGGTGTAGGGTCAACGGATCCTGCAACCCTACGTCCGACCCTACGGTGACAGACAGAAACTGGAAATTAGGAAACTTTCCTAATTCCAAGGGGATCTTCCTAAACTCATTGGGACATACTATGGAGGGTTTTCCTCTATAAATAGGACGTCCCTTAGCCTCGTTCACTCCTTTACAACCCTAATTGAAAGTGGGAGAAAGAGAAAGAGAAGGAAGAGAAGAAGAGAAGGAAACATGAAGATGAAGACTAAGGAAGAGGGGGAAGTTAAAAAAAAACCTCTGAATAAATGTATGAACCTAATTCCTTACCTGAATAAGAGATCCTAGAATAGTTATGAAGAACATAAGATTAGGAGAAACCCAAATCATCCATCCATGGACAAGTTCCAAGAGATTCCATGGAGGAAATTGTTATGGACAATGAATAGTATATAACTTGGAGTTTTGAGCCATAGAACAATCATAGAATGGACCATGAAAATAAGTCAAAGGATCCAAACATGAAAGAATGGACTTTAGAATGAAAGGTCGACTCAGAATACATGTGGACGCATATAGGGTCGAATGATATCCGACCCTACGAGACCACAGGATCGACCACATGCCGTCGGGAAGTCCCAGGGAGGGTGTGGAAGCCCATAGGGTCGAATGCTATCAGACCCCATGTCTGACCCTACACCCTAGGGTCGCTGAAACTGCTACCCTAGGTGCTACCCTACCTGCGACCCTACGATTTTAGTTAGTCTAAATCTAGTGAAATTAATTCTAATTAAAATCTATCGATTTGTTAGGTCTTTCTAGTGATTTAAAAGTGATTCATAAAGCTTGAACGAGGATCTACGCTCAAACAAAGGTGAAGGAACAAGACCTAAATTAATTGGCTAATAATAAACTATTTTTATTTATTGAGTCCAATACCATGAATGATTCTATGCTTGTATGATTGAAATGTGCATATCACATGTTATCCACTATTCCTGTTATTATTGTTCATGCATATTTAATTTCATTTATTTTAACATGATGATGATGATGCTAGGAATAGGCATATGAATGTATGTGTGTGGTTAGTATACTTGATGCGAATGGAGCATCAGGGGAAGGATGTGACATTGCGGTTCATCCTGGTCACCAGACTCTAGCTCTATTTCTACTCAAGCCTTGTCCACTAACTTCGTCGTATCTCCATTATCTTAGCAGAACTATTACATCGTAGGGCATCAGGGGAGGTGGTCTCGGACCGTGTAGTCTCTGACTCTGACGGGGGCCCTTAGCTCTATCTCTATGGACGTATTGAGGGATGCTGGGGTGAGGCCTTGGATACACCATTCGACATTAGGATTGGTTAGTTGCGAGCCCAGTTTGCAAGCCCTCGCCAAGAGGAGCTTAGGTGTTGGTATGGGTAGAGCATTAGGGGAAGTGTGATGCGGTGTGGTCCTAAGAACTTTAGCTCTATCTCTATTCCATGGTGGGTGCATGTGGGGGCGGCAATGGTGTTTGATCCATTGGGCGGTTCCACACATTCGTGTATAGAGGTGCGGCGGTTACCTTTCCTTTCTATAGCACAATGCAAACTTATGAATCAGACCAAAGATACGAATTGAATGCATGCATATGTTTGTTGCATTGTTTTGTTTGCTCACTAAGCCGTGATGTGTGCTCACCCTTTTCGAATTCGAATATTTTAAGGTGATGATGCAGGTACGACGGTGGAAGATTATATGAATGCTCCAACATACGGCCATGTGATGGCGATGGAGGCAGAAGTGATGATGGAGTCGTATGATTCATCATGCGAGTGCAACTCCTGTGTTTTTTATTAGATTTTGTTTAAGTTATACAGACAATGTAATTGTTTTAATTATTTTATTTTTTGTCTTAGTCCTTTTAGAGATAATTGGATAATTTATTTACTTTATTACAGTTAGACTCTCAGTTCATTTAATATATAAGACTTCCGTTATTGTTTATTTACTTTGATTATGGTTTTGGATATGTATGGTTTAAGAAAATGGACATAGCCTATTCGAGATCCTGGTTTAACCATTTGTTTATTAGCAGTTCATCACACCATTCTGAATAGTGCAGAATTGGGGTGTGACAACTTGGTATCAGAGCCCTCAGGCCTTGCCCACTAAACCTGAATACTTTCACTGGAGTCCATGAACTGAGTTAGGATAAATTAAAAACTTTAATAGAAACACACCATAAGCACCTGTGTTAGTTGAGACTGAACTTAAATAATACAGTAATGTACATATAAAAGGTGGAACCATATATATACATAATCGGAAAGAGAGAAGTCAAAATTTATCATGATAAACAAATAATATAGGGTACTATCTATAAGTCGGGAAATTATCTAAGTATAAAAAGGATATAGTACAGTGAGAAGAAGGAAGCATCTATACAACAGAGAAATTAGAATACTGAGTTGGTACTCACAAGATGTAAAACTCGATATATGGTGAAAGAAGAAGAAAAATGGCTAGTAACACCTAAATCCCTGTAGAGGTAAAGAGAAAGATCTTGGGCTAAATCCAACAAAGATAGGAGAATAATGGACATACATTAAAAATAAGAGTAACTACAAGAAGATAGAGCTATACTCTTGGGTGACTTAGAGACTCTAAGTGAGATCCACCACAAGCTAATCCATTACCCGCTAAGCATTAAACAAAAGTTGCAACTCGACCCCACCACTATCTGGGTCGAGAGTGGGTAAGGAAAACTGATCTGAATAGATGCTAAATAATGAAAATCATATTGGAACAAATCAAAGGAGGTGAACAACCAGGCCACTCCAGTCAATCTACTTGACTACCGAGTGCCTTGGCTACGGTTGTAATAAAATACAAGAGCAACAACAGATGAGACTGACTATGCAAGTTGCTATGTGAATCACTACCCAAGTTGCCAATGCTACATCAACACCTCCGAGTCAAACCAAGCACGGTATCGATTGGTAGCAACACTGTACCTCCAGCACATGTGACCTATAACACAGTGCCTACCATACAGCAAGTCCCAGTAATGCATACCCCAGTGCAAAAGTTTGGTGCACAACAAGCAGTGTATCAAAGTGGTTATCCTTATCAGCCACCGATGTATGGGATAGCTGCATCATGACAAAATGATCCGACAAGGATTAAAGAATGTTTTCTGAAGATGAAGCCTCAAATGTTTTCAGCAAAGGATTAAACCTATTGTGGCCATATAACTAGATATGTTTATACAGGATGCAGTGCATTATTGACTTACTCGTATGATTATAGAGGATGCACATACCTGATTTTAATTTTCGTACCTTGACAGGATACCTTCTTGATTTAACCTGTCAATTGGAGTTATAAATGTTATTTCCTTAGAATTAGTCCTGATTATATGAAACTGTGCTACTCTCATGATCGACAACATGAACAGAGATATGAACTGAATGAACAGTTAATTGTTTAATCATGTTGAGCGTACATCTTTTAATTTATACTTGATTTATTGATGTACCAAAACTTTCTCCAGATTTATTCCTATAGTGCCTTGACCAATGGCATTATATATACTCGATATAACCTATAACCTTGAGGTTAAGAGTTATAGAACCTCTATTTTCCATGTATTTAGACCACCGTGCAATGTAACGACCTTTTGATGCCGGTTGGATTACCACATATTTACTCTTGATCCTTTAAATCTAAGTTCACTAGATAATGCAAGTGTTCATCATCATGCTAAATTTAAAGAAAGAAATGACTTGTGTTTGGATAAATATTTTGATTCTTACATTTCTTACATCCATTGATAAGATGTTTAGATAATAAAGAATTATGGGAAAGAAGATGATTAATTCAGATTAGATTCTATAACCAAGAGACCTCAGAGGAACTAATGGAGAATCTATTTTGAGATTGCTGAATGGATGGATATGTGTCATGTCTATAAAAGAGTGTTATGAGCAATGTTCGAATAATATGGATGGACAGAATTTGGATGCAACCTAAATAGACTTGAGATGGTAGACTTTGACGTCATCTTGGGAATAGACTGGTTGTCTCAACACTTTACAAAGTTGTTTTGTGCATAGAAGAGGTTATCATTCAAGAATAAAGACGGCATATAATTTAATTTCATTGGAAGCATGTTGCCTAAGAAGTGAAAGCTGATCCTCTCTATGCTAAAGGTGAAGAGATGCTTTGAAGAAAAAGAAGTTGGATATATGGTATCTGTGGTATACTTTACCAAAGAAGCACCACAGATGGAAGATATTGATGTGATGCATAAATTTTTGATGTGTTTCCAGGAGACTTACCTAGATTACCATCTAATCATACGACCGAGTTCGTCATCGACTTGTTACCAAGGACGATACTTGTATCAAAGGCACCTATAGAGTAGCTCCTATGAAGTTGAAGGAATTGAGACTCAACTACGGGAGTTACTAGACAAGGGTTCTAATCGACTATGTATTGCATCACAGGGGCGCCAAGGCAATTAGTGAAGAAGAAGGGACGGTAATGTCAGATTATGTATAGACTATCGGGAACTAAACAAGCTCACGAATAATAATCGATAACTACTATCTCAGATTGATGACTTGTTTAAACAGCTGCAAGGAACAAAGGTATTTTCTAAGATTGATCTTTGTTCAAGATATCACCAGTCGAAGAATTTGGACAGCGATATCTCAATGATAGCTGTTAGAACTAGATTGGCCAATTATGAATTCCCAATTATGATGTATGGATTAACCAAAGCCTTACATCTTTTATAGAGCTGATGAACTGGGCATTTAATGACATGTTGGACACGTCGGTCATAGTTTTCATAGATGATATTTTGGTTTATTCCAAGAATGAAGCAACTCATACAATGAATCTTAGAACAGTTTTCACAACAGCTGAGAAGGGAGAAGCTTTATGCCAAGTCTAAGAAATATGAGACATGATTAAACAACGTGATCTTCTTGGATCACATAGCATCATAAAAAGGGATTAAAGTGGACCCTATTAAGATAAAAATAATCATATGGTGAGAAACACCTAAAGAATATTACAAAGATCAGAAGTTTCTTAGGTTTAACTATTTATTACAGACGATTTGTAGAGGACCACTCTAAGATTGCAAAACCTCTTACCAAGCTAACCAGGAAGGGAGAGGAGTTTAATTGGACTGAAAAGTGTAAAGAATGTTTCCAAACTCTAAAAGTAAGGTTGACATCAACTCCCATCTTGAACATTCTGGTACCAAGGGAACCCTTTACCCTATACATCGAAGCTTTCAGATTGGATCTAGGATCCGAGTTGATGCAAGGTAAATAAGCGATTGCTTATGCTTCAAGAAAACTGAAGGAGCATGAAAAGAATCACCCAACTCATGATTGGAGTTAACAACTGTGATTCATACAATCAAGACTTGGAGACATTACCTATATAGAGAAGAATTTCAGATCAAATGGAATTACAAGAGTTTTATTTATCTCTTAATCAGAAGGAGTTGAACATGAGACAAAGAAGATGGCTAGAATTATTGAAGGACTATGATTGGGATATCCAATATCAAGGTTAATGTAGTTACTGATGCGCTAAGCAGAAAAGCAATGATAAAATCTCAAGGAGAGGTTAACACGACAGTAGCAATGTGTACTATAGGAAAAGTGTTCAATTACGGTAATGAGCAGTTTGTGATAGATGCACCGGGTGAATCAACCAATCAATGGTTTATTCATTGGTTTTCAAATATGTTCGTAATGTTGAAGATTGTACCTGATATAATTGATGAAGTAAAAGCAGTTATTAAATCAGACCCTTATCTGAGAATGCTACAAGAAGACATCGAAAAAGGTAGGACTATCCCTGAGTTCACCTTGGACGAGAAAAATGTACTGAAGTACAAAGGAAGAGTATGTGTTCCTAAAATAGAAAATTTAGACATTAGACACCGACTAATGAAAGAAGCTCACACCACCGCCTATTCGGTACATCCTGGAAGTACAAAGATGTATCATGATTTGAAAAAATTATATTGGTGGAGAGGAATGAAAGTAGATGTAGCTAAATTCATGTCTCAATGCCTAAATTTTCAGAGGGTGAAGGATGAACGACAAAGACCTGTAGGACTATTGTAGTCGCTACCAGAACCAGCATGGAAATGGGACTACATCACTATGGACTTCGTCACCGGATTACCATTGACTGCTCGAGTAGTTGACATGGTCTGGGTGATTGTAGATCATCTGACTAAGACAACTCATTTTATAGCTATACAACCACAGTATACACTGGAGAGGTTAGCCAAGCTATATGTGGATAACATTGTCAGATTACATGGTGTACCTGAAAGCATTGTGTTGGATAAAGACCCACGCTTTACTTCAAAGTTTTGGGAAGGATTGCAAAAGGCTATGGGTACAACGTTGAAGTTTAGTACTGCATTCCATCCTCAGACAGACGGACAGTCAGAGCGTACCATTCAGATTTTAGAAGACATGCTTCGAGCTTGTGTAATAGATTTTAAAGGATCATGGGATGAGAAACTACCATTGATCGAGTTTTCTTATAACAACAGCTATCAAGCTACTATACAGATTTCACCCTATGAAGCACTGTATGGTAAAATGTGTCGAACTCCTTTGTTTTTGAATGAAGCTGGAGAACGTAGCATCGTTGGACCAGAATTTGTCAAAGAAACTTATCGAGTGGTCGACATTATCAAAGAAAGAGTTAGAACGGCTTAGAATCGTCAGAAACAGTCGACACAGAGACCTTGAATTTATCGTAGGTGATAAGGTATTCTTGAAAGTATCAACTATGCGAGGTTTAAAACGATTCGGACAGAAAGGGAAGCTAAGTCCAAGATATGTTGGGCCATATGAGATTTTAGACAAACGTGGAAAAGTAGCTTATCAGTTAGCACTACCACCATCTATGTCAAGTGTGCATGATGTATTTCATATCTCATTATTAAAGAAGTACGTCAGAGATTCGAATACGTTTTGACAGCGGTTCCTCCAGATCTAACTGATGATTTGACATTTGAAGTAGCACCAACTGAAATCACTAGTCGAAAGGTTCAACGATTACACAATCATGACATCTATTATGTTAAGGTTACCTGGAGAAGCCGAGATATATAAGAGATCACATGGAAAGAAGAGAATGCTATGCCGAAGCAATATCCTCACCTTTTGGACTCGAAAGGTATGTACAAATTTCGAGGACAAAATTTTTAATAAAAAGGGGGGAGTTGTAAGACCCGTATCGAACTAACTGGTCTTACCACCTTGTACCAGGTCTATCTATCATGGTCGAGCCAAGTGGACCAAGTGCGTAAAGAAATCACAAGACCAGGTATGAGTCTAACCCAAAAATAGTAAATATGAGGGTAGGGTCGCACGCCTAAATAGGTAGGGTCGACCCCACCTCAACAGAAATCCAACCCATGACTTTTTAGTCGTAGGGTCGGATGACTAAGAAGGTGTAGGGTCGACGGTTCCTGCGACCCTACGTCCAACCCTACGATGATAGACAGAAACTGAAAATTAAAAACTTTCCTAATTCTAAGGGGATCATTCCTAAACTCATTGGGACTTATTATGGAGGATTTTTCTCTATAAATAGGATGTCCCTTAGCCTCTTTCACTCCTTTACAGCCCTAATTAAAAGTGAGAGAAAGAGAAAGAGAAGGAAGAGAAGAAGAGATGGAAACTTGAAGAAGAAGACTAAGGAAGAGGAGGAAGTTCAGAGAAACCTCTGAATGAAGGTATGAACCTAATTCCTTACCTGAATAAGAGATCCTAAAATAGTTACGAAGAACATAGGATTAGTAGAAACCCAAATCATCCATCCATGGACAAGTTCCAAGAGATTTCATGGAGAAAATTGTTATGGACAATGAATAGTGTATAACTTAGAGTTTTGAGCCATAGAACAATCATAAAATAGACCATGAAAGTAAGCCAAAGGATCCAACCATGAAAGAATGGACATTAGAATGAAATGTCGACTCAGAATACGTGTGGTCGCACGTAGGGCCGAATGATATCCGACCCTACGAGACCCCAGGATAGACCACATGCCCTTGGGAAGTCCCAAGGAGGGTGTGGTCGCACGTAATGTCGGATGGTATCTGACCCTATGTTCGACCCTATATCCTAGGGTCATAGAAACTGCTACCCTAGGTGCTATCCTACCTACGACCCTACGATTTTAGTTTGTCTAAATCTATTGAAATTAATTCCAATAAAAATCTATCGACTTGCTAGGTCTTTTTAGTAATTTAAAAGTGATTCATAAAGCTTGAACGAGGATCTACGCTCAATCAAAGGTGAGGGAACAAGACCTAAACTAATTGGCTAATAATAAACTATTTTCGTTTATTGAGTCCAATACCATGAATGATTCTATACTCGTATGATTGTAATGTACATATCACATGTCTTCCACTATTCCTATTATTACTGTTCATGCATATTTAATTTCGTTTATTATAACATAATGATGATGATGCTAGGAATAGGCATGTGAATGTATGTGTGTGGTTAGTGTACTTGATGCGAGTGGAGCATCAGGGGGAGGATGTGACACTGTGGTTCATCCTGGTCACTAGACTCTAGCTCTATCTCTACTCAAGTCTTGTCCGCTAACATCGTTGTATCGCCATTACCTTACCAGAACTGATACTGTCGGGGGTGGGGGGTGTAGTGTCTGACACTGCCGGGGGGCTTTAGCTCTATCTCTATTGATGTATTGAGGGATGCTAGGTTGAGGCCTTGGATACACTGTTTGCTACTAAGATTGGTTAGTTGCGAGCCCAGTTTGTAAGTCTTCGCCAACAGGGGCTTACATATTGGTATGGGTAGAGCATCAGGGGAAGTGTGATGTGGTGCGGCCCTAAGCACTTTAGCTCTATCTCTATTCCATGGTGGGTGCATGTGGGGGCGGAAATGGTGTTTGATCCATTGGGCGGTTCCACACATTCGTGTATAGAGGTGCGGTGGCCACCTATTCTTTCTATAGCACATTGCAAACTTGTGAGCCAGATCAAAGATATGATTGAATGCATACAAATGTTTGTTGTGTTGTTTTGTTTGCTCACTGAGCCATGATGTTTGCTCACCCTTTTTAAATTTGAATATTTTTTATTGATGATGTAGGTACGACGGTGGAAGATTATATGAATTCTCCAACATACGGGCATGTGGCGGCAATGGAGGCAGAAGTGATGATGGAGTCGCATGATTCATCATGCGAGTGAGACTCCTGTGTTTTGTATTAGATTTTGTTTAAGTTATACAGACAATGTAATTAATTTAATTATTTTAATTTCTGTCTTAGTCCTTTTAGAGATAATTGGATAATTTATTTACTTTATCACAGTTAGAGTCTCAGTTTATTTAATATATAAGACTTTTGCTATTGTTTATTCACTTTGATTATGGTTGTAGATGTGTATGATTTAAGCAAACAGACACAGTCTATTTGAGATCTTGGTTGAACCATTGGTTTATTAGAGGTTCGTCACACCATGGTGAATAGTGCAGAATTGGGGTGTGTGACATTTTATGTTTGCAACTGTGCTATTGAAAGGATTAACTATCGTCGCACTTCTATACACAAATGTGTGAATCTATCCAGTGGATCAAACACCTTTGCCATCCCACATGTACCCATCATGGAATAGAAATATAGCTAAAGTTTCTAGATCACATATCGTAAATACTTCCCCTGATGCCCTACCCATGCCAGCATGTATGTCCCTACTGGTGGGGGCTTAGAAACTAAACTTACAACTAACAAATCCTAATGCCAACCCAATGTATCAATGACCTTACCCTAGCATCCCTCAATACATCCATAGAGATAGAGCTAAGGCCCCTTGATAGAGTCAAAGACCACATGGTCCAAGACCACCTCCCCTGATGCCCTACAACTTACTAGTTCCACTAAGGTAGTGGCGATATGACAATGTCAGTGGGTAGGAATGAGTAGAGATAGAGCTAGAGTCTAGAGGTCAAGATGAACCACAATACCACGTCCCCCCTGATGCTCCATTCACATCCAATAGACTAACTACACACACAAACACATGCCTATCCCTAGCATCGTCATCATGTTATAAATAAATAAAAATAAATATACGTGAGTAGAAATAGCAAGAATATTAGATGACATGTGAGATGCACATTACAAGCATAGAAGCATGGAATCATTCATAGCATTTGACACAATAAAAGAAAAGTGGCTTGTTATTATCCAGTTTGTTTAGGCCTTATTCCCTCACCTGTAAACGATGTTTGACAATCTTCCAAGCCAAGGAAGTAGTTTTGAACTACTTGGGACCCTAGGGAATTTATGGATATAAGTTAGGGTTTGATTGTACCAAGTTACAGTAGTCAAAAATCAAAACAGAGCCCTTACTGGTTGACTGGCCGATCCGATGGTCTCATGTTTATGTTAACCATAAACTATGCGGTCGACCCTTTGGTCGTGCTACAAGTGACCGCAGCATGGGACCACATGATTCCTGATAGCTTCCTGAATGGCTGTGGTCGACCCTGTCGTCGTGTATCATGCGACCACAGCTGCTACCCCACGATTTTGTATAGATTTTTTACTTTCAATCCGAATTCTTCCTGAGTTGATTTCTCAGCTCATCAGTAGGGTTCATCCTATGGTCAATCTATGGCTATTAAATCATAGTTTTACATAGCTATTTACCTTAACCTACTCTCCATGATTCTCCTTTGAGATTTGTTTATAGAATCTCATGGTTGAGATCTTACATCAATTCAACATCTCAATTTACAATGAAAAATATTATTCTAAGTGATTTATATCTACAGAGACAAGGTTCATACCTTAAGCTTGCTATCGAGAACTAGAAACCTTCTCTCCAAACCTTCTCCAAGCTTTCCTCTCCAAGTCTTCTTCTTCTTCTCTTTCTCTTCCTCTTTCTTTCTCTCTTAGGTTTAGGGTTTGAGATTGATCCAAAAGAGTAAGAGAGGGTAGAGGGACATCCTCTAGGTAGAGAGAAAATCTCCATATAGAGTCCTCCAACAATTAGGAATGAATTCTCATTTGATTTGGAAAGTTTCCAAATCACGGAGTTTGATCTGGCAACGTGCGGTTGATGGTGTGGTTATAAAATCCATCGACCACAACCCTCATAGGTGTCGACCACATGTCCTATTTCAATTGATCTCGCTTTCCTAATCGTATGGTAGACCATACCAGTTCAGGTAGTCGACCACATACCTTAACTATTTTTGGATCGATTCACTTACCTAGTTTTATGGTTTCTTCATACAGTTGGTCCACTTGATCCGATTATGATGGAAAGACCTAGTACAATATAGTTAGACCGGGTTAATAGAGTGTGGGTCTTATAGATATGCTCTAAGTCTATGAAATTGATTTCAAGGAGCTTAAGATTAAAAGTTGTCATTGATAAAGTTCCGTGCAACAAAAGCTATCAGGACACTATACATATGTCACTCTATGGGGCGTGGTATGGTAAGAAATGTTGAACCCTTGGAATAAAGTCAGAAAATGAGGAACTATAAGACCTGAGTCTATTGTTGAAACCTGTTGAGTGGCAAACAAGATTAAAGAAAAGGGCTAAGACAGCTCAAGGTTATTAGAAGAGACACGAAGACCTTGAGTTCGCTGTAAGTGACAAAGTGTTCTTAATGATGTTACTTATGCGTGGTATGAAATGGTTCAGCAAAGAGGGAAAATTATGTCCTATATATGTTTTTGACCTTACAAAAGTTTGGAGAAAAGTAGAAAAGTTGCATATCAACTAGCATTACCGCCGTCCATGTCTAGTGTGCACGATGTATTTCATGTATTTTTACCGAAGGAGTATGTTGGAGATCCATCACATGTATTAATGACGGATCCATCAGATTTAATAGAATACTAAACTTTTGAAGTGGTACCAGCCTAGATTATTAGTTGGAAGGTACAACATGTCTGGGGCCAGGATATTTATTATGTGAAGGTAACCTGGTGAAGCCAAGACATGGAAGAGATTATATGGGAAGAAGAAAAATGCCATGCGAATTCAATAATCCCACCAATTTGACTCTGAAGAACATTCAAATTTCGAGGATAAAATTTCTTTTGAGGGTGGGAGAGTTATAAAATTTGTACGTGTAAATTTCAAGGATGAAATTTCTTTTAAGGGTGGTGGAGTTGTAAGACCCGCACACCATGAACCCAATCTAACCTTATGTTCTCGTATCATAACCAGTCTTTCCATCATAATCGGCTAAAGTAAACTAATTTTATAAAGAAATCATAAGACCAGGTAAGCAACAAGTCAAATTTAGTTTCTGTGGTTGACTGTTTACGTTTGTGTAGAAGCAACCAGTCAAAAATTAAAAACCAATAAATTTAGTCTGTGTGGTCGACCTTTTAGTCGACTGTGTGGTCGACTACACGAATTGGGATTTGTGTGGTTGACTGTTTTGGATTTGTGAGGTCGATGGATTATGCGACCACAGAGCCCACCAGTCAATCCCAGAATCGACTCCATGTTTAGGAAAATTTCCTAATTTGAGGAGGACTCTTTCCTAATTGAAATATGACACTATATAGAGGTTTTCCCTCTATATAAAGGACATCCCTCTACCCTCCCTCACTCTTTTGGATCAATCTCAAACTATAAACCTAAGAGATAAAGAGAACGGATGAAAAGGAGAAGGAGGCTTGGAATGAAAGGCTAGGAGAAGGGTTTTGCAGAGAAGGTTCAGACTCTCTACAAAAAGTTATGTATGGACTTTGTCTCTGTAGATGTAGATCACATAGAATAGGATTCTATTAGAAATGTTAAATTGATATGGGATTATTGATCATATGGTTATTTAGGTAAATCTCTAGGAATAACCATGAAAGTTGGATTGGTACTAGTTATTGTAAGAAACCATAAATTAATGGCCATAGAATGACCATAGGGTGAACCCCATTGGTGAGCCGAGAGGAAAAATTTGGATTGAAAGTAGAAATCGACCAAACTGTGTATGGTTGCCGCATTGGTAGACCATAGAGTGACCAGTGAGTCGATTATAGCTATTCGGGAAGATTTCCAGAAATTATGTGGTCGCCGCTGTGGTGGCATGCAACACGACCATAGGGTCGACCGCATAGTTTATGGTCAACATATACTATGATCACAGAGTCGACCATACAATTTCAGAAAGCATATTTGGAGACCAGACAAGGTTTTTTTTACTAATGTAAGTTCAGGAAATTAACCCCTAACTTAAATACATTAATTGTTTAGATTTTCAACTAGTTCAAAGTAAATTTCAAAGCTTAGAAGAGGAACAAACATCAACTACAGGTAGGGGAACAAGACCTATACTAATTCGATAATAACAAGCTACCTTTTATTTTATTGTGTCCCATGCAGTGATTGATATTATGCTTATATGCTTGTAATGTGCATCTCACATGTCATTTAATATTACTCTTATTCCTGTTCATGCATATTTTATTATTGTTCTTATTGGATATGATGATGATGTAGGATTAGACATGTGTTTATGTATGATTGATGTGTTGGATTGGGTGGAGCATCAGGGGGAGTGTAGTGGTGTGTGGCCTATGAGGCTCTAGCTATTTCGTTCACTACATTGGCATCGTCGTACTGTTGTTACCTTAGCAGAACTAGTACGTCGTAGGGCATCAGGGGAGGTGGTCTTGGACCGTGTGGTCTTTGATTCTACCAAGGGGCCTTAGCTCTATCTCTATAGACGTATTAAGGGATGCTGAGGAGAGGCCTTGGATACATATGGATGATATTAGGATGGATTAGTAGTAAGCCCAATTTGCTAGCCCTTGCCAGCAGGGGGTTTACATGTTGGTATAGGTAGGGTGTAGTACAAGAAAATAAATACAATCATGAAGCTGGAGGTGAAGGAGGAGGCGGTGCCTCAAGATCTCTGTCGTAATCCTCAGCATAGACTCTAGTCAACTAGGCCACCTGAGTCTGGGTCGTCTGGAGACTAGCTGTAAGATCGGCTATCCTCCGATCAGTCGCCTGCTGGATCGCTATGAGCTCGTCCACCCTCATACGCTGAGCGTCTAACAACTCCTCCATCCTCAGATCAGATCTGTGCTGAGCCTCCCTGATCTCCTGCAACATCTCCATCATGTCAGAAGGTGGGAGTGAAGGACCAGCCGCATGAGAAGGACCAGCCTCAGGTGCAGGAGCCGCTGCAGAAGAAGTACCAACTCCAACCGCATGTGTAGGGGAAGGCGGTGGTGTCGAGTCAAAATCCATATATATACGATCGTCATCATCGACAGGATCCACATGAGCCCTAGCAGCGGTAGCAGCGGCCTCAGTGTCAGCCATCTCAATGCGAGTGTGAGGGCGCACCATCGCGTTCCTCTCCTCATCACTAACCTGGGCATCCCACATACCCATCTTGCAGATAGCCTCCCAATCTAGAGGCGACGAGAAGGTCTTCTCCTGGATCTTTTCATCTACCAGGTCAACCCCCAGACGGGTCAGTAGAACTGTAATCATGCATCCATAGGGTAGATTACCCCTATGCCCGGACAATGTAGCACTAATCATGGTCCGCATGATGATGTAGGGAAGGCAGACCGACTGTCTGGTGAAGATGCTATATATCAAAACTGGGTCAGCTGAGAAACCCTCTCATAGTGCCCACTCTGCGGAATCAGATTTTGCTAGATAATCTGACAGAAGACCCATGGAGCTGGACGCAGGTAATAAGATCTCATCTACCGGCGAACAGATCGTAGCAGTTGATTGTCGATCTCTGCCCTCATCTCCATGGAAACAAACTAGGGCTCTCCAGGCGCACAGTACACCATGGGGCCATCATAGGGTATGACCAACAGATCGGCCAGTTGCCGATAATGAAAGGAAATGTGCACCCCTTTAACATAACTGATGATGCGCAACTCTTGACAATGCTCAACGTCATTGTAATTCCCCACCACCTGGAGATTACAATAGAACTGGCGCACCAAATCCGGACATGTGCACGTGTCGTAGGTGATGACAGGGAGCCACCCCATATCACCAAATGCTCTCTCTACGTTGAACAAGGCTAGTTCAGCCAAGTTCACCATACGACCACCCTCCACTTTCTTATGGGCATAGTCGGCATACTGTGCCTCGGCTTCATTAGAGCGAAAGCGAAGCGGATCACGAACTTGGGGTATCTTGGTACGAGCCATGGTATCTGCAGATAATAAAGAGAAAGGGAGACAAGGGGTTAATAGGATAAAAATATGAAAAGTTAGCATTTTAACGATGTAAGTTGTCCAAAAGCCTCACTTTTCACCATACACGTGGGCGAGAGGACTTACTTAGGTTCCAACACATCCTACGACACTCACACAGTAGGAAATGGAAACCACGAAGACCAATTTGAAGAAATTTCAAGAAATCAAAAATTTTTGACAAATTAGGGCAAACGAGCAAAAATTTAAATTTCTCGACAACCAACCGGTGAAATTCAATAATTTTTGAGGGCTTTCATTCCTCGAGATACCAATAACAAAAGCCCCCAATAAAAATCAAATTTTTACGGTTGGAAAAAGTTTAATTTGAAAAATACAAGTTAAATGGACATAAACCTTGGAAAGAAAACCTAAAAACAGGTAAAAATGGGAGAACATACTTGTACGGATGACGTGGACGTCGAAACCCGGGCTCAAACCTACTAAAAATAGTGGAGTGGCACTGTAGCAACTCAGAGGGGAGAGACGAGTCAAAACGGGAGGAAAATAATAAGAAATTACCCAAAATCGGATCTTAAAAATCTGATTTTTAGTTTAAGGGTCGGAACTGAGGGTCGGACACCCATCGACCCTCACATCGACCCTCAGCTCTCGGGAAGAACAGGTCATTCCCAGGGTCGGATACTAAGGGTCGGACATACCATCGACCTCACCATCGACCCTGCATAGAAAAGACAGTATTTTTCTTTAAAAATGAGCTGGAATTGGAATTTTATATCGGTTAGCGTGCCTACATGAAATATAAATGACTTCTCACCTATTTTGATAATTTTCAGGCACCACCAATCACAGAAGGAATTATGTCTGGACGTAGGGTAACCCGACAGAACCGAAATGCAGTTCCACCACCACCACCCGTGGAGGAGACCAGTCAGGAAAATAATTATGCACCGGGTAATCCAAAACAGGCAAACCCTATAAATTTGCCACCTCCACCACCAGAGCTAACAACCGTGGTGATGAATCTGGCTCAGCAGCTGCAACAGATGCAACACGCACAGGCCCAGATGCAAGTTGTGATGGGTATTATGTTCCAAGACACTCAAGCTGCACCTATGCAGATAGGATAGGCTAGTGCAGGACTGGTGGGTAACCACCCAGCACCTCAGACACCTCAACAACCTGCTGCACAGATTCCAGTACAGGCTCCGGAAGTAGCTCAGGTTAATTACCAGTATCCACCCCATATGTTTGGGGCATATCCCCAAAATCAGTTGGATCACTCTCGATTGGTGGAGAGATTTTTGAAGATGAAGCCTAGGGAATTTAATGGCAAGCCGTCTGATCCATTATGGCCAGCACACTGGATAGACGAGATGGAGAGAAATTTCCTCATGGTGACTATTACAGAGGATGAAAAAGTATTATGTGCCACCTTCATGCTCAAAGGCGATGCACATCACTGGTGAAAATCTACTCGAGACTATCTATTGACCAAGCACGCCCAACTGACTTGGGCTGTTTATAAAGAAGCTTTCTTTGAGAAATATTTTTCACGAAGCTTCAGAGATTCTGTGGAGAAGGAGGTTCTGAGTCTATATCAGGGGCAAATGTCAGTGGATGCGTACCAACAACGTTATGAAGAGCTGTTTTTCATCACACCACTGAGTATGCAGGAAGAAGAAACCAAAACCCATAGGTTTGTCACGGGACTGAGAGGAAGCATCAGAGAGCATATTCTGGGCTTAGAAAAGAAGATTTATAATGAAGCTGTCCAAATAGCTCGAGTCATTGAATCGAGACAGAAGGAGAGTTATTTCACACAGAACCGGGATATCAAAACGCCAGCTGGAAATTCTTTTAATGGAGGCAATAACAAGACAAATAAGCCTTTCCACCCTCAGAATTTTAATGCTACAACCAAGACTACGCCAGGGACTCAACCTCAGCCAAAGCCGAATTCTGAAAGCCCAAAGTGTTATAACTACAACCGACCGGGACATATGCAAGGGAGTGCCCTAAGCCCAAGAAGCAGTTCCATCAGGGACGGGTATATGCTGTTACGTCCGAGGATGTAGCCGCATCACCCGATGTGGTCACAGGTATGACTGAAACTTTTAAAATTGTAATTACATTGTATGAGCATGTAGACTAAGTTAAAATAAATCACATATATCGTACCTATAAATGGCGCACCCGCTAGAGTACTCTTTGATTCAGGAGCTACTCATTCATTTATATCTGTGTCATTCGGAAAGAAGATAAACTTACCCATCAAAACATTAGACTACAAAATGATTGTATGGTCACCGACGGGGTTTGAAGTGGAATTAAAGAAAGGTTATGGACCATGTCCAGTCCGCATTGGTGAGAAAACCTTAGATGCAACTTTGATACAACTTGAGATGGCAGACTTTGACGTCATCTTGGGAATGGACTGGTTAGCTCGGCATTCTGCAAACCTACTATGCGCCGAAAAGAAGCTAACATTTAAAGACCAAGCACGAGCAGAATTCAGTTTTATGGGAACCAAACTTTCCCGTAGACGCAAGCTCATACTCTCAGCACTAATGGCTAAGAAGTCCCTCGAGAAGGGGGCAGTCGGGTATCTAGTATCAGTGGTCAACCTAACCAAGGAAGCACCACAAATGGAAGATATTGAAGTCATACAGGACTATCCCGACATATTTCCGGAGGAACTACCAGGTTTACCACCCGACCGAGCCACAGAGTTTGTAATAGATCTTGAACCTGGAGCCGCACCCGTATCAAAAGCACCTTATAGAATGGCTCCTACGGAACTGAAGGAACTAAAAGTGCAACTACAAGAAGAACTGGACAAGGGTTATATTCGACCCAGTATATCACCATGGGGAGCGCCGGTGTTATTCTTAAAGAAGAAGGCGGTAGTGTTCGATTATGCATCGACTATCGAGAGTTGAATAAACTGACAATCAAGAATCGATACCCACTACCAAGGATCGATGACTTGTTCGATCAGTTGCAAGGAGCAAAGATATTTTCTAAGATAGATCTTCGATCAGGCTATCATCAATTGAAGATTAAAGAGGGTGATATTCCTAAAACAGCTTTCAGGACCAGATACGGACATTATGAGTTCTTGGTCATGTCTTTTGGATTAACGAACACACCAGCAACTTTTATGGAACTAATGAACCGGGTTTTCCACGACATGTTGGATACGTCGGTTATAGTATTTATTGATGATATATTGGTATACTCCAAGGACGAAGAAACTCATATCAAGAACCTAAATGCTGCCCTACAGCATTTAAGGAAAGAGAAGCTATATGCCAAATTTTCAAAGTGTGAGTTTTGGCTAAGTGAAGTCGCCTTCTTAGGCTATGTAGTATCCGCTGAAGGAATCAAAGTGGACCCCAGCAAGATCGAGGCTATTGTAAAGTGGGAAGCACCAAAAAGCGTTTCGAAAATGAAAACTTTTCTGGGTCTAGGTGGTTATTATCGGAGGTTCGTAGAAGACTATTCCCGGATTGTCGTACCTCTCACCAGTTTGACTAAGAAAGGTGAAAAGTTCGTGTAGACCGATAAATGTGAGAAGAGTTTCCAAACGCTTAAGACCAGATTGATATCCGCTCCGATTTTGACTATTCCCGTTTCAGGACAGACATTTACTCTATACACTGATGCGTGGGGACTGGGACTGGGATGTGTGCTTATGCAAGGAGAGCAAGTGATTGCTTATGCTTCAAGACAGTTAAAGGTACATGAGAAAAATTATCCCACTCACGATCTGGAGCTAGCGTTAGTAGTATATGCTATCAAAATATGGAGACATTACCTATATGGAGAGGAATTTCAGATTAAGTCAGACCATAAAAGTCTTACTTATCTATTTAATCAGAAGGAATTGAATATGAGACAAAGAAGATGGTTGGAACTACTGAAAGACTATGATTGTGATATCCAGTATCATCCGAGAAAAGTGAACGTAGTAGTGGATGCGTTAAGCCGAAAAGCAATGATAAAATCGCAAGGAGAGGTTAGCACAACTGTAGCAATGTGTACTACCGGAGTAATATTCAATCACGGCAACGAGCAATATGTGATAGACGCAATGGATGAGTCAGCCAACCAAGGGTTCATTCATCGGTTTTTAAATATGTTCGCCGCTTTGAAGATTATACCGGATATAATGGACGAAGTGAAGACAGCTATCAAATCAGATCCTTATTTTAGAACAGTACAAGAAGATATCGAGAAAGGTAGGACTAACCCTGAGTTCACCTTGGACGAAGAGAATGTACTGAAATACAAAGGAAGAATATGTGTACCAGAAACAGAAAGTATGGACATTAGACACCTACTGATGAAAGAAGCCCATACCACCATCTATTTGATGCATCCTGGAAGTACAAAAATGTATCATGATCTAAAGAAACTATATTGGTAGAGGGGAATGAAAGCAGATGTAGCCAAATTCGTGTCTCAATGCCTAAATTATCAGAAGGTAAAGGCTGAACGACAAAGACCCGCAGGACTGTTACAGCCATTACCGGAACTAGCATGGAAATGGGACTGCATCACTATGGACTTCGTCACGGACTACCACTAACTCCTCGAGTAGTTGACGCAATTTGGGTGATTGTGGACCGTCTGACTAAAACAGCTCGCTTCATACTGATACGACCTCAGTATACACTGGAGAGGTTAGCAATGCTGTATGTGGATTATATTATTCGATTACATGGTGTTCCAGAAAGCATTGTGTCTGATGGAGATCCACAATTTATTTCCAAGTTTTGGGAGGGATTGCAAAAGGCTATGGGTACAACATTGAAGTTCAGTACTGCATTCCACCCACAGACAGACGGACAGTCAGAGCGTACAATTCAGATTCTAGAAGATATGCTACGAGCATGTGTAATTGATTTCAAAGAATCATGGGATGAAAAGTTACCATTGATTGAGTTCGCTTATAACAATAGCTATCAGGCTACTATACAGATGTCACCTTATGAGGCATTGTATGGCAGAAAGTGTCGAATTCCTTTGTTATGGAATGAAGTTGGAGAGCGTAGTATTGTTGGGCCAGAATTTGTTGAAGAGACTTGCCGAGTGGTCGACATTATCAAGGAAAGAGTAAGAACAGCTCAGAATCGCCAGAAGCAATATGCAGATACTCGACGCAGAGATCTGGAGTTCGCCGTAGGTGATAAAGTATTTTTGAAGGTATCGCCTATGCGAGGATTGAAAAGGTTTGGAAAGAAAGAGAAACTAAGTCCAAGATATGTCGGGCCATATGAGATTTTAGCTAAGCTTGGTAAAGTGGCTTATCAGTTAGCACTGCCACCATCTATGTCGAGTGTGGATGACGTATTTCACATTTCCCTATTGAAGAATTATGTCAAGGATCCAACGCACGTGTTGACAGTAGATTTACTAGATTTGACTGATGATTTGACATTTGAAGTAACACCAACAGAAATCAACAGCTGAAAGGTTCAACGTCTACGCAACCGAGATATCTATTATGTTAAGGTCACATGGAAAAGTAGTGACATGGAAGAAATTACATGGGAAGAAGAAAATACGATGCGAAAGCAATACCCTCACTTATTTGATTCATAAGGTACGTACAATTTTGAGGACGAAATTTTTATAAGTAGGGGGGAGTTGTAAGACCCGTGTCAATCTAACCCGGTCTTACCACCTTGAACCAGGTTTACCCATCATGCTCGAGTCAAATGGACCAAGGGCGTGAAGGAGATCGAGATCCCAGGTATCAAATCGACCCAAAAACACTTAATCGGAAGGGAGGGCCACATACCCAGCTATGCAGGGTCGGACCTCCCAAAGCAGAAAGTCAGACCCTCAATTTTGAAGGGAGGGTCGGACATCTTGAACCCTAGGGTCGACGGGATCATCGACCCTCCCATCGACCCTCGGTTGCCTCTGAAACTGAAATTAGGAAATTTCCTAATTTCCGATTTGGATTCTTTCCTAATCTCAAAGGGACTTCTTTTAGGATGTTTCTACTCTATTTAAAGGACATCCCTAAGCCTCTTTCACTCCTTTCACAACCCTAATTGAATTGAGAGAAAGAGAAGAGAAGGAAAAGGAGAAGAAGAGAAGCAAGGAAGAGAATTTAGCCAAAAGAGAAGAGTTGCAGAGAAGGAGTATTCTTCTCAGGTATGGATACTAATTCCATGAGTTTCTACAGACCTTAGGTTAGATATTGATGAGAGTGTGATCTCGGAGAAACCCAAACCATCAACCCATGGTTAGGTTTTCATGGAAAACCATAGGAGAATGCATGAAAGCTATCTAGGTGGATTATACAAGGTTTCAGACCATGGAATGAATGTAGAATGGAATGTAGGAGCAAGCCATAGGATCCCAAGCACGAGGAATGGACTAAAATAGGGAATTGGACCAAAGTGCACCAAGGGTCGCACCGAGGGTCGATGACCATCCGACCCTAGGTGATCCTGACCATCGACCCTCAGTGTTTGGGAAGTTTAGAGTTTGAGGAGGGTCGCAACCAGGGTCGATCAGGACTCCGACCTTACCTCCGACCCTCAGTTAACAGAATGGTTTTTAAATTCAGAATTAATTCTAATTAAATTCTATCTACCTTGTTAGGTCTTCTAGCAATATAATAACATTATAAAGGTGATTCTAAAGCTTGGAAAGTATCTATTAGTAAGCTAAGGTGAGGAGACAGAACTTTAAACTAATTGGTTAATAACAAACTGTTTTCCATTTTCTTGAGTCCAATGCCATGCTTGATTCTATGCGAATATGATTGTAATGTCCATACAACATGTCATCCAATATTTATATTATTTGTTCATGCATATTTACTTTATTGTTTAAAACATGATGATGATGATGATAGGAACAGGCATGTGATTGTATGTGTGTGGTTGGTGTACTTGATGCGAGCGAGTATCAGGGGAGGTGTGATGAGAACGTCAATAAACGTTAACCTTTGGCGGGTCTCAGCAGTTTAGCTCTATCTCTAACCCAAGTCTTGTGCATTAGCATCGTCGTATCGCCATTACTTTAGCAGAACTATTATGTCGTAGAGTATCAGGGGAGGTGGTCTCGGTCCTTGTAGTCTTTGACTCTATCGGGGGGCCTTAGCTCTATCTCTATGGACATTCTGAGGGATGCTGGGGTGAGGCCTTGGATACACTGTTTGGCATTAGGATTGGTTAGTTGCGAGCCCAGTTTGCAAGCCCTCACTAACAGGGGCTTACGTGTTGGTATGGTATTATATAGTAATAAACGTTAACCTTTGTTGTATAATGTCATGATTAGGGTGGATGGGGACGACGATAAACGTTAACCTTCGGGCCGACTTCCACACCCTGTGTATAGAGACGGGGTCAATAAACGTTAACCTTTGACCACCCAACCTTTCTATTGCGCATTGCAAACTTTAAACCAGACCAAAGATATGAATTGATTGCATGCATATGTATTGTTGCATTGTTTTGTCTACTCACTGAGCCGTGATGTGTGCTCAACCCCTCGACGTTGAATATTTTTTAGTTGATGATGCAGGTTATACAGTTGAAGATTACATGAATGCTCCAGCCTACGGCTATGTGGCGGCGATGGAAGCTGAAGCTAAAATAGATACACATGACCCCTCTTGCGAGTGCAACTCATGTGTATTCGATTAGATTTTTCTTAGGTTTCTTTATTTGAATTTAATAAAGACATGTATTTGATAATTATTTATGTCCCAATTGATACAGAATAATTTTCTATTTAATATTTATATCACAGTAGATCCTTAGTTCATTTTATTATAAGATTTCTGCTATTGTGTATTTACTCTGATTATGATTACGGATGTATGGAAGTTTAGATAACGCGGGGATAACCTACTCGAGATCTTGGTTGAACCGTTGGTTTGCTAGCGGTTCATCACACCATTCTGAACAGTACGGAATTGGGGTGTGACACATCTTAATCAGAATGGTAGCCCTGGTGCACCTACACGACATCCTAATCAGAATGGTGATCGGACTAGAAGTTTGGCCAGTGGCGCTCTAATGAACACTACTGACCCTTCCCCTTCATCACTTCATCTTACCAGTACCTAACCCCCTACTGGTCAGGATTACAAACTTGGGTAGATCCACTAACCAAAACCTACATATCATCTGATGTATCCATCTCACCAAACCCAGCAGGAATCCCAAGCCATCCTTTTTGCCCCCCCCCAAAGATGCTATCATCTCGCTAGTGGTGAGTGACATACTCGTCAATAATCATATAGAAAGTCGATCCAATGGTCCTCGACTGTTTTACCACTTCCTACTAGTTTCCAATCACTTACATTTACACAACAATCATAATATAAATGCAAATGCATGGACAAAGTAGTTATTAGATGACATGTGATTACAATAAGCACGTGGTGCAATAATCATATATTAGAAACACTCCAAAATTAGTCTTGGGTTCTGTTCCTCACCTAATATCACTTAGTTGTAATTATCCACGCTAGCAAAGCTCGTGTGTATAAGGTGTTTTATGCATATACAAGGTATAAAGTCATTAATTTAAGGTGCTGCATAATTCACTTTGGGTTTACACAGGTCTGGGCCTTACCGGTCACTACATCAGTCGCTACCATTGCGACAGGCGTATGGTTCGCTAGAAATTTAAACATTCTACCATTAGCAGGTCGATACACCGGTCGGTACAGAGTATTGACGGTGACACCATCCGGCTCCTTGCAGAAGTATTGGTCAAAGTAAATAGGTCTATCTAGGCTTACTAGGGACCATTCTGCAAGTATCCGGTTGCATGGCTGGAGGCAAAAGGTTGCCTCCAATGTCGCCTCTGGACAGCTTTCAGATTCCATTAGAATCAGACCTCTACCACTTCAAAAGCCCATAGGTCTATGATTCCAGATCCAAATCATCTCAAATTTATTTTCTATGAATCTATACTTAAAATATAATTTCTCCTCCAAATTTCATGTCATTTCGACAAGTTTAGCCCTATGAACCATCTCTTCCAAGTTGGGATTACAGAATCGGATTCAGTCTGTGCACACCAACTTGCATAGACCATATCTCTTTCATACCATGTCCAAATGATCATTATTTTAGCACTGTCAACTAGATTTATAGGAGAATATATCCTCTAAATTTTATTTCAGAATTCCATGTTTAGGTTCGTCAAACCTTTTTTTTTCAAAATTGGGTTCCAACATTGGCCAGTTTTCCCTACGTTCTGGAAGTTGGCAGTCGCACAGGTTCCATCCGGTGCTCCATCCGACTGCTGCAATAGGCTGGAGTCCGAGACCTATCCAGAGGCATGGATTTTTCCTCTAGGGCTCCATCCAGACATGCTTCTAGACCCCTTCCGTTTAAGTCTGTCAATAGTCCCTTTTGTTCGAGTTTCACCATTAATTTATTCTATTATCACTTGGCCTAGTAGGGTTGATTAGGGATGTACCTCCTAGATCTAGGTTTCAAATCTTGAGTTTAATCCCAATATGGATTCAAGGTTTACATTAAACTAACTGTCAAGAACATACCTTCTCGATATAGGAAAGAAGCTACTCTGTTCTACCATTAATGGAGAGCGAAGCTTCATCAAGGAATGATATTAGATCTAACAATAGAGTAGTATTACACTCTAAATTAAGAAGTTATAGTAATTTTAAGGAGTTTTACCTACAGTCATTTGAGTAGAGGTTGGAAGCATGCAGTTCTCCAAGTTTCCTTCTCACAAAGTTTCTCCTTCTTACTCAAGTCTACCTCCCTTTCTGAGAATGCATCAGAATTTTTATGATGAATATGTACTCCTAGGAGAGGAGTTTGATAGGGTTTTGACTAACTGGTGTCTCCTCTTAGAGTCGGACTTCTTGTTAGAGTAATGGACTCTTGGGAGAGGTCAAGTTGTAAGTAATTGAGTTGGAAGAGGGTTCCTTTCCTTTAACAACTATAAGGTGGTTAGGATAAGGATGGGGCCCACTAGATCTTTCCATTGGTCTATGGAATATTCTCAAATAATTTTCAAAATGTATTCAAATAATTAAATCCCATGTATAGGGAAATTTGGCCTGCCCGGTCGGTGGTCCTGGTCGCTACCCCATTGGGTTTACCGACCGGCCCTAGCGACTGACGCTTGTATTAAAGGCTTAAGTTGTAACTATTATTTTAATTCCAATTTGGTCCACCATTGCTGCAACCAAGATTCTTGTTAGTGACTTGGGAACCTGTTTAGTTGATGATGAAAAACCCTTCTAGCACAATAGAAATCCAGTTAGGTCGGGTTTTCTAGGTGCGGGATTTACAACTCTCCCCACCTTAAAGGAATTTTTCCCCCGAAATTCCTTTACCTAATTAATACGTGATATACCCAACTATACACCATTAGGCTTCCACTTAGAAGTAGGATCTTATTTTCTCCCCACCTTAAAATATTTTCGTAGCCAAAATTTGACATGATGCTGAATAATTTGGAACTCATAAGACAATATCACTTCTCTTATCCATCCTTGTTTACCTTTAGGATATATTATTGCTCAAAGAACCTCTTTTCCTATATTTGTATCTGGATACTAGAAAATCTCTTTGTAGCACTAATCTCTTATCATTAGCTACTAGTAATTTCACCTCTCTCGCATGTTCATATGATTTTCCTTGCTCTGTTTGCCTTAATTCCTTTTTTACCTCAATATGCACTCATACGTTTGTTTCTAGACGAATTAGCTTTTTGTTGCATCCATTACAATCAATAGGCATACATTAGATAAGATCTTAATGTTAATCATCAATATAATCCAGCTTCAATGGGAATTCAGTACTTCCACATTACCATGGTTGTCACACCCTAAATCTGGACTAACCAAATGTGTGACGAACCATCATAGGAACCAATGCTTCAAGCCAGGATATCATAAGATTGTGTCAACAATCCAAACTACACACATTTCACATCACAATCAGAGATAATAAAATAAATAACGAAAGTCTTTATTAATAATGAACTGAGTGTCTAACATGATAAATAAATATAAATCCAGTTATCTCTAAGTGAACTCAAAACATAATAAAATATTGTGACAAGTTTCATAGCCAAATATGAAATAAAATCTCATAATAAATACAATGAAAGCATTCACATAAAGAATCATGCTTGTCCTCTACAGCTTGCACGCCCATAGTCGCCATGTGTCCATATGATGGCACATTCATATAATCGTCTACCATGGTACATGCATCATGAACTAAAAATATTCGAAGTCAAGGGGTGAGCACACAATACGGTTCAATGAGTAAAAAAAATAATGCAGAAATATATATGCATGTAGTCATATTCATTTCTTTTGTCTGGTATAAGTTTACAATGTGCTATGGTAAGGACAGACAGCCACCACACCTCCATGCATAGGAGTGTGAGCACGCCCAACGGATCACACACAGTTGTCATCCCACATCACCCACTATAATATATAGATAGAGCTAGAATTCTCGGATTACACACCCCCAGAATCCCCTGATACCCTACCCCATACCAATACGTATGTCCTACTAGCAAGGGGTTGCAAACTGGGTTAGTGACTAATCAATCCTAGATGCCATCAAAAGTTGTATCCAAGGCCTTACCCCAGCATTCCTCAATAAGCCCATAAAGATAGAGCTTAGGCTCGCTGCCAAAGCTTACAACCACACACTAACTACACCTCTCCTGATACCCTATAACGTATTAATTCCATTAAGGTAATAGCAATATGATGATGTCAATGGGAAGAATAGAATAGAGATAGTGCTAGAGCCTAATAAATCACACACCACTACACTCCCCTTAATACTCTATCCAATCTAACACATCGACCATATACATAAGTACATACTTATTCCTATCATCATCATCATATCAAATAATAACAATAATAAAACATGCATGAACAGATATGTAACAAGTATTGGATGACATGTGAGATGCATAAGCAACCATACAAGTATGGCATTAGATCAAATTGATAGAAAAGAAAAGAAAAAGATAGTTTGTTATTATCCAATTAATTTAGGTATTGTTTCATCACCTGTAAATGATGTTCGTTCCTCTGCCAAGCATTAGAAATCACTTTTAATTAGTTAGAAACCTACACAATTTGTATATTTAGATTAGGGTTTGGTTGCATCAAGTTACACAGTCGAAATCCAAAATAGGTCTTTCAATTGCTGACTGTCGGCTTTGTGGTTGTAGTTATATGTCGATCAGACATTGTGTGGTCAACTCTGTGGTCTCATATTGTCAACCACACAAGTAACCGCACTAACCCTGGAACACTTCTCGAGAGTCTATGGTCAACTTACTAGTCGCACTATGGTCGACCAGTGATGCAACCACACAACCTTCAGGTCTTTTTTCTGACTTAGGCTTCAATCCGATCCTTTCGCTTGACAATGGTATTATCCTATGGTCATTTTATGGCCATTAATCACTACTTTCCAATTAACAATTATCCCAAACCTATTGTTCATGATTTTCCTAGAGGTTGCTTGGAAGATCTCATGATAGCAGTCACAATGTTGGGTTCATCTCACCAATACTATGATGGGAGATCTATTCTAACCAACCTAACATTTACAGAGATAAGTTTCTTATCTTAGATTCTTTGCTATACAAAGATGGAAACTGTCGGCAAACTTCTCTGCAAAATCTTTCTACAAGCTTCCTCTCTAAGTCTGCTTCTCCTTCTCCTCCTCTCTTTCTCTCAATTCTAGGGTTTGAGATTGATCTAGAAGAGTGAGAGAGGTTAGAGAGACATCCTCTATATAGAGAGAAAATTCTCATATAGAGTCCTCTCTCAATTAGGAGAGAGACCTCTCCAAATTAGGAAGGTTTCCTAAACATAGAGTCGGTTCTGGGTTTGATCGATCGACTATGTGGTCACAAAACCCATTGACCACACAATTCAAAACAGTCGATTGGTCAACCTATTAGTTGACTGGTTTGATTAGTCTAATTACTAAGTTGACTGGTCGACTACACAAGCTCTAATAGTCCACCATACAACTAAATTTGACTATTTTTGGCTTATTTGGTCTTATAGTTCCTTCATACTGTTGGTTCACTCGAGTTGGTTATGATGGGAAGACCTGACATGACACGGTTTAACCAGGTTAATTGAGTGCGGGTCTTACAATAGTGATAACCCTATTTTTGTACATATCAGCCTTACATTCCAAAACCATTCCTTGGCTCTTATGTAAGTGAATGATTCCATGTAGTAATAGCTCTTTCATCTCCTATGATTTTCAAAGACTATAACTAATAATCTCATATTGCAATCATTAGTTTATATCTCCTTTTTCACTACTACTCTATCCTAATATCCCTTTTTATATATCTCAACAATCCACTTTTGATTATTTACATGCTGCATATCCAACATGTCTACCTACAAACATTAGGGTGTATGCTTACCTTTTTATTAATTCAATCAAACTCTCTTGATCATTACTTAATCATATTATTCAAATTGGGAATAGCTCAATAGCACTTGTATTGATCCGAGTATTAACAACCTCCTAACTTTTAATTCCATCTTGTACCTACACTTAAGTATGGTTTGGAGAATCTCTAACCTTGTCAAGTTTCACACCAATCTAACCATTTATAATCCTCTTCGGGAACTATTTTCTATTTACTTGCTACTCTTGGTAGTTTTTGCTTCTTGCTTATGCAACCTTTTATAGACCATGACTAATATCTGTCTATTCAGTAATCTCAAAAGAAGATACTCCTTTATTTCACATGAGGTTCCTTGGCTACAGAATTTGATTTGATTCAAGCGTCTTTCTTTAAATAATTCCTTTACTAAAAATAAGCTTCTTATCAGTAGAGGTTGGGATATGAAAGAACTATAACATATATCCAACAACAGTTCATCCATTGTTTCGAGTCTAATATGATGATGAACATTTGTTTTATCTAGTGAACCTAGATTTGAATGATCAAGAATAAATCTGAGATAACAAAACCGACAACCAATGATCGTTTGGTTGCAAGGTGGTCTAAATACATAGAGGTGGAGGCTCTGAAGGTTTTGAACCTATGGGTCATATGTACTTACGAGTTCATAGTACCATTGGTCAAGACACTATGAAAATAAATTTAGAGAATTATGTGCATTAACAACTAATGTGTATAATCGAAAAGATGTACATTCAGAATGATTGACTTTTTAGGCTATTCTTTCGACTCATATCTTTATTCATGTTATCAAACAAGATGCTAACTTAGATTAGTATGGTCAAGACTAAATTTAAGGGAGCAAGATCTATAAATCAACTTGACAGGTTGAATCGAAAAGGTTTACTATCAAGGTATGTTGATTTAAAATCAGGTATGTGCACTGTGCATCATTTATAATCAAAAGGGTAAGTTAAACGGTGCTTTGTATAGTCTATGCCTTAGTCTAGTTGTATGGCCACTGTTCTTCTATCCTTGCTGGATTCGGCCTGAGATATTTCCCTTTTCAAGTAGTTAACAACATGCCCTTTAATATTGGCAAGGACTTAGGCATTACTAACCACTTTTCCATCCTTCTCTCTCACACATCGAGTTAAACACCTTGTGATCTTGTTTTACAGATGCACCCTTCATGCTGTTGTACTATTTTTGTTTCTATCAATCCCTTGGGTTTCCCTCAATTCACTTTTGTGCCATTGTAATCCTTATCAGTTTACTAATTCTCAAGTATTATCCTTCACTAATACTCAGTAATTTATTACAACACAATCTAGGAATCTGATTGCTTTGTTTATTACATAATGATTGCTATACTCAAATGTTGAGTTCTATAGTACGTCTCAAAACTACTGCACAATTTTCTTATACCGAACTAGTTGTATAGGCATTACCATATAATACTAAGGCAATGTCTTTCCAAACCATCAAAGAATACCTCAAGTATAATCTATGGCCAGCTTTCGTTATCTGATCATTTTCTTCTTACTGCCACAATATCATGAATCTTAACTTAACGTCGCCAAGTTTAGATATTATATCATTTGTAATATAATGAATAATTTACAAAAACCCCTACCTTAAATTTTCATTGTTGATCTTCTGTAAGGCTCCAACAATACTGTCGGGTTGGTGTCTGCCTCCATAACATCTATTCGAAGATCAAACGAAAGTAACTATGACTGTGCAATTGCATTTCTAATTGCACATTAAGTCTCACTCTATGACTGGACCTGGCTTTTCTACCCTTTTCCAAAACTTGGGTTTCAGACTTTAAAATCCTCTTCTTTTATTTATACAGAAGGAAGTTCTCCCAAAATCATTTTCCTCAAATATTCTACTATACTTCTATACATGTTTTTATCATGTCATCAACTTCCTTTTTATTTCTACATTTTTTATTCCTTAGCTTTACATAGGTGTATCCTAAATGAGACCGTCTAAGGGATTTCTCTAATACCTCACATGTACTGATGCAGCCCAAATCTAATCTCATGTAGTGGTCCATGATAACTCCCTATTAAGTAGACCAACCCCATGCTCTTATAAGGTTGGTCCACATTCCAACCAAAATCCAAGATAAAACCAATCTCAACTGTGGTTCACAAGCATCATAACCCTTTATTCTGGAACCAACTAACTTTATACCAGCCCATGTGGCTCTTGATGTCAAAAACCAATTTTTTTTCCATATATATTGACTTAAAGGATATTTTTGAACAATTTATATTTCAAATTCCAAATATCCAAAACATGAAGGTTTTAGTCTTATGAGTCAGAATTGACATGGTTCTAGTTTCAGATGATCCAAGCTTTATATTGGGGAGTTACGATCTTTTATTGGACATGTATAGAATAGTCTTTTTTCATGTGGTATGGACATTCTTCTTAAAACTTCTCTATACATTCTTCACCAGTGTAACTCTTCATATTGTTTAACTAAGAGAGTCCGTTTGGAATCTTCTTCCTTACACCTTGAAGAATTCATTTCTTAAAACATAAAAGAATTTCATGTCACCCTTACTGATGAGCTTTTCTATCTTTATTTGCATCCTCGAAGAGTTGCAAACCCTTATTATAACTTATATCCTATAAGAGAATTGAGTTACTTTTTCTTTAACTCCATAAAATCAACTTTCTTGTCCTTGGATCCTTAGAAATTTTTTAGAATCTATTCATACCCTTCACGTCAAGTTTAACCCATTTAGGCAGACATTCTACTAAGAATCTAGGAAAACATTCTTTACAAAAGTTGTAGTCTCGTGTCACATCTTTCATCTACCACTGAAATTGTCACACCCCAATTCTGGCTGAACTAGAAGTGTGAGTGAACCGGCATTAAACCACGGTTCACTCCAGGATCTCAATAGACCATGTTAACCAATCATTCCCAAGTAGTCCAACTTAATCAGAGAATAATACATAGCAACGGAATAGTAGATGAATGAACTGAGTTCTATGTGGTAATTAAATAAATACTCAAATTATTTCATTCACAAAAAATTAAATAATAATTATTACATTGTATTAAAAGAAAATAAACCATCACTAAAGGAAAACATAGAATGAGCACTCGCATGATGCATCATGCTCGTCCTTTACTGTCTTTGTATCCAGGGCAGCCACCGTACTGTAAGCTGGGGCAGTCATAAAGTCTTCCATAATATACCCTGCATTAAGATCTGAAAAATAAATAGAATATATTCAGGTGAGCTCACAACTTAGCTCAGTAAGTACAAGACTAATGCAAGACACAAAATGCATGAGATAACATTACAATTTGGGTCAGGTATAACTTTTAAAATGCTATGGTAAGGTTTGGCGGCCACCGCACCTCCATGCACGAGAGTGTGAGCACACCCAACAGTCAGGCACTTACCACACTACTGCTGTTGCCCCACATCACTCACTCTGGTATAGAGATAGGGATCGAGTCTGGCGAGCAGGATGAACCATAATCCCATGTCCTCCCCCTGATGCCCTACACCGTACCAATACCTAATCCCCTACTGGCATGGACTTGCAAGTGGGTTCCATTTGTAACCAGTCCTATATGTCAATACAATATCTATGGCCTTACCCCAGCATGACTCACTACGACATAGAGATAGGGTTCGAGTCTGGCGGGCAGGCTGAACCACAATCCCACATCCTCCCCCTGATACCCTATTCGCACCAAATCTGCTAAGGTAGATGGCGATACAAAAAAGGTGTTAATTGTGGATATACCCAGAGCTCCACTCCCCTTCACATTCGACACACCAACTAAAAACATACACATGCCTAACATCCAACAACCAAGCATATGAAATGCATGAATGGATACTAGCAAAAGAAACAACTACATGGCATGTGAAATGCATAGACATCAAGTAATAAATTCAAGTACAATTTAGTCACAAAGGTTTACTGTTAATTAGTTATTTAGGGTTTGAGGACTTGTCCCTTACCTGTCATGTGATAACAATTTCGTACAACGTCACAGGATCTACTCACGCTGTCTACAAGTCCTACATAGTCATACCTATAGGTTAGAATTCATTTATTAAAGTTAGAATTCATTTATTAAGGTCACAGCTGGTCAGAAACATGTTTGGTCAAGCAAACAAGGCTCGGAAGGCATACCGGTCTCAGTATACCAGTCTCAGTAGAGTGAGACCGGTATGTGCAACCAGTATATACCGGTCGTGGTACATACCGGTCTCACTCAATTGAGTGAGACCGATATGTGCCTGCGGTATATACCACAGGCCCATACTGCAGGACCTTGTGTCCAATTGGTATGTTCTACGGTTTGGATCCGAGAACCTGATCTCAGATCTCCCTTCATCGTCGGTCATCGACTTGGTTTCTAGGGTTTCTCCTAACCCACTCTAAAGTCCAAATACTGTATTGGCCTTCTAGGTTTCGACTAGAACACCATATCATACCATATTAGATCTAAATGAGAAAACTAGGCTTTCATGAAAGTCCTAGGATTTTTTATCACTGCACCACTTCACGGCTCCAATCTGAAGTGCTATCATACTAAGAGGATTGAGCACTTACCGGCGGTGTTTGTCGGTTGGCAGCATGCTCCTCCAATGGAAATCCTCTTCTTGAGCGGTCTCCTCCCTCCTTGCTCCTTCTCAGATCTCTTCCAGATGGCTAGGGTTTTGAGAAGGATCAAAGGAGGTTTAAGGGGTCTATTAATAGTGGGAGACCATTCTAAGATGGTTTCCCACGGTTAGAACCTTCCAAAATTTTGATTCGGAGTATGGGACCCACTGGAGTCCGTCTCCAGCTAAAAATACACATACCGGTCGCACATACCGGTCTGACTCAGTCAGACCGTTATAGTCAGACCGGTATGTAAACTTTATAGTTTTACATAGGTTCTCGTACCTGAAATTAAGTGGTTCGTCACCCGGCTTCGCCTTTCGATTCGGTTATGATTGGAAGACCTGTCACCATATAAAAACATGGGTTAGACCAGGTTTTTAGAACATAGTTCTTACAACTCTACCACCCTTAAAAGAAATTTCATCCCCAAAATTGGCATGTAGGTATTGCAATTACCCCACCCTTAAAAGAAATTTCATCCCCGAAATTATATGTACCTTCAAAGTCGAAGAGATCAGGGTGTTCTTGTCGCATGGCATCCTCCTCCTCCCAGGTAATTTCTTCTACTTCTTGGCTCTTCCAAACTACCTTGACGTAGTGTATAGCTCGCCTTTGAAGCTATTGTATCTTTTGACTGATTAGTTTGATTGGTACCACCTTGAAGGTTAAGCCTTTTGTCAAATCTGGGGGGTCTGCAACAAGAATATGAGAAGGGTCTCTCACATACTCCTTCAGTAAGGACACGTGGTAGATGTTGTGGACACTAGACATCGTTGGTGGCATTGCAAGTTGATAGGCCACTTTGCCGCATCAGGATAGAATCTCATATGGTCCCACATATCTAGGACATAATTTTCCTTTCTTTTCGAACCGCTTTAGGCCTCACTGGTGACACCTTCAGAAACACTTTATCACCAATAGTGAATTCGAGGTCTCGGCGCCTATTATCAGCATAGTGCTTTTGATGCACTTGAGCTGTCTTTACTCAGTTCTTGATCTGATCCTTTGCTTTGCAAGTTTCCTCCACAAATTCTGGTCCTACGATCCGTCTTTCTCCAACCTCGTCCCATAACAATGGTGTCCGAAATTTCATACCATACAAGGCCTCATACGGGGCCATTTGGATCGTAGCCTGGTAGCTAATGTTGTAGGCAAACTCGATGAGTGAAAGCTTCTCATCCCAAGCCCCCTTGAAGTTGATAGCACATGCACGAAGCATATCTTCTAGGATCTGGATGGTCCTCTCTGCCGTTTGAGGGTGAAAGGCTGTATAGAACTTTAGTTTTGTTCCCATGGCCTTCTGTAGTCCCTCCCAGAACTTTGATGTGAAACGTGGATCTCTATCAGATACTGTGCTCTCTGGGACACCGTAAAGTCTGACTATATTGTCCACATATAATTTTGCCAACTTATCCATGGTGTATTGCGGTCTGATAGGGATAAATCTTGCAGTTTTGGTAAGATGATCTACAACTACCCAAACAGCATTCACTGACCTCAGAGTCATAGGTAGACCAGTGACGAAATCCATGGTAATGCAATCCCATTTCCATGCTGGCTCAGGTAATGGTTGCAATAAACCTGCAAGCCTCCGTCTTTTCACTTTGACTTTCTGGCAATTTAAACATTGAAATACATATCTGGCCACATCTGCCTTCATACCCCTCCACAAGTACATCCTTTTCAGGTCATGGTACATTTTAGTGCTCCCAGGATGTACTTAATATGGGGTGGAGTGAGCTTCCAACATGATTCGATTTCTGATTTCCTGATCTTCATTCTCAGGTATGCATAAACATCCACGATATCTGAGTACCTTGTCTGCATCCAAGGTGAAATCAGGGTTGGCTCAACCCTTTTCCAAATATTTTAGAACTGTCCTGAGGTATGGGTCTTGTAGGACAACTGCTTTTATTTCTTCCTTCAGGTCAGGCAAAACCTTCAGTGTTGCAAACATAAGGGTAAACTTGTATATCAACCCTTGCTCAATAGGATCATCTGTTGACTTTATTAAGAGCAGTTCTTCATCCTCTGATGAGCCAGAAATGGCAGCACACAATGCTGCATTTGTACTTGGCCCTGCTTCGGGATTCAATGCCCATTTCCTGTTCAGAGCATGAGCTACAATATTAGGTTTACTAGGATGATACTGAATGTCACAGTCGTAGTCCTTAAGTAATTCTAACCACGTTCTCTGCCTCATGTTCAGTTTTTTTGGGTGAAAAGATACGTCAAGCTTTTGTGATCAGACTTAATCTAAAATTTATCACCATACAGGTAATGCCTCCAAGTCTTGATAGCATGAATAACCGCTGCCAACTCAAGGTCTTGTGTAGGGTAGTTCTTCTCATGCTCCTTCAGCAGTCCTGAGGCATAGGCTATCACCTATTCTCCTTGCATCAGCACACAACCTAGTCCCAAACCTGAAGCATCTATGTATAGTGTGAATGGAAGGCCTGGAGCAGGGATAGTTAATATAGGTGCTGAGACTAGTCTTGATTCCAGTGTCTGAAAGCATCTCTCACATTCTTCGGTCCATACGAATTTCTCCCCCTTCTTGGTTAACCTAGTCAGTGGAACGAAAATCTTGGAATAATTCTCTATAAACCTTCTGTAGTATCCAGCTAAGGCCAGGAAGCTACATATTTCAGCAACTGTCTTCGGAGCCTCCCATCCAACTATGACTAAAATTTTACTGGGATACCTTAATTCCTTCAGCGGACACCACGTGACTTAGGAAGGCCACTTCATCTAACCAAAATTCACATTTGTTGTATTTTGCATAGAGCTTCTCTCTTCTTAGTCATTGTAATGCTGCTCTTAAATGCATTGCATGTGCCTCCTTGTCCTTGGAGTATACTAAGATATCATCTATGAATACGATAACCGACGTATCCAACATGTCATGGAATACTTGGTTCATTAGCTCCATAAATGATGCAGGTGCATTGGTTAACCCAAAGGACATCACAAGAAACTCATAGTGACCATATCTTGTCCTAAAAGATGTCTTGGGAATGTCTGCCTCCTTGATCTTGAGTTGATGATACCGTGACCTCAAATCAATCTTTGAGAATACATTTAAACTTTGCAGTTAATCAAATAAGTCATTTATTCTAGGTAATAGGTACCTGTTCTTGATGGTGAGCTTGTTCAATTCTCTATAGTCCATACAAAGACGTATGCTACCATCCTTCTTCTTGACAAATAACACCGGTGCTCCCCAAGGTGAGATATTCAGCCTTATGAAGCCCTTGTCTAATAATTCTTGTAGCTGGGTTTTCAATTCCTTCAACTCTGTGGGAGCCATCCTGTAGGGTGCCTTGGACACGGGTGCTACCCCTGGTAGGAAGTCTATCACAAACTCAGTAGCCCTGTCTGGTGGTAATTAGGGGTAGGTCTTCTGGAAACGCATTAGGAAATTCCCGTACTACTTTGATATCCTCCATTTTTATAAGTCAGCGGTCACATCCACCACTAATACGAGGTTTCCTACTCCCCCTTTCTCTAAGTACTTCCTTGCTTTTAGGGCTGAGAGTATAAGCTTTCTCTTCCTAGGCAACTTAGCCCCTTTAAGGTTGAACTCCTTCCCTTCACTGTCTTTGAACACCAACTTCTTCTCAACACATAACAGGTTTGCTGAATGTTTAGATAACCGGTCCATTCCCAGAATGACATCGAAATCTGACATCTCCAGCTGGACTAGATTGGCTTCCAACTCTCATCCTTCAATATGCATTGGGCAAGGCCCATAATATTCTACTTATACCACCTTCATTCCCATGGGGGACCAGACTAACAGACTTGGTTCCAAAATCTTGATGGATTGATCTAGTCCTTTTACGAATGATACCAACACAAAGGAATGGGTGGCCCCTGAGTCAAACAGGACTCTGGCGGGTAATCCTGCTATATTTACTGTACCTCAGGTTTTTAAATTTTTCCTTTAGTTTTAAATGCTCAAATAACAATGCGGTAGTTAAAGAATGAATATAGAATCATACCTGAAACCACATCCGGTGATGTGTCTGGCTCTTCTGTAGTAACGACATAAACTTTGCCTTGCTATTGTTCCTTTCTTGGTAGTGGATAAGTTTTGGCATAATGACCCACCTGTTGGCAGTTGAAACACTTCACGTTGGGTTTTTGTCCCATTTCCTGCTGTGTCACTGCAAGAGCAGGTCTGGGAGGCACTGGACTAGTTGGTGGTCTGAATGGATGATATGATCAGTTGCTTCTTCCGCCTTGGACCTAAGTATTAGGCCTCTTTAGACCCCTATTCTGTGCAAAGAAGCTATCTCTCTGGCTTGCTTCAATGACTCGAGCCACCTATACAGCCTCATTATATATCTTTAGCCCTCGTCCCAACACATGTTCTCTTATGACACCCCGAAGACCCATGGTGAAACGGCGAGTTTTTATTTCTTCCCCCAGCATACTGATTGGAGCGAAAAAGAATAACTCCTCATACTTCTGTTGGTATGCCTCTACTGTCAATTGGGATTGCTGCAAATTAAGGAACTCCCTTTCCATCTGATCGCGGAAACTCCTGGGAAAATATTTTTCAAAGAAGGCCTCCTTGAATATGGGCCAAGTGATTATCTGGTGCTTTGTCTCTAGATATACTCTGGTTGAGTTCCACCATCCGTTGGCCTCTTCCTACAGCATGTGGGTAGCATATAATACTTTTTCCCCTTCAAGACACTCTAGTAGGTGGAAGTTCTTCTCTATTTCAGCTATCCACTGAGCTGGCCACAGTGTTTTCCCTGGCTTCCCTGTAAAAGTTGGTAGCTTGAGCTTTAAGAATCCATCCACCGCTCTAGAAAGACTACTCTGTCCATATGGGACCTGTCCATGAGGTGCTTGTCCATACCCTGTCTGACCATACCATTGTGGCTGGTAAGAGTAGCCACTCTGATTTGCTTCCTGATTCCCACCATAGTATACACCCTGATATGGACCCTGATATCCACCCTGATCCTAGTTAGGGATGGGCATTCCTGTAATTGCATGGGGAACCGTGTCGAGTTGGTTCTGTTGTTGTGGTCCTTCAGTAGCTGTACTAACCCCCACTGGTACCGCATGTACAGTCTCAGCATTTGTGGATGGTATGAATCCAGGTGCCGGCACAGGCCCAGGTGGCCTAAACATTTTCAACATTTCGTCGAAAAACTTTTTCTGTTGTGCCTCCATGTGAGTGACTAAACTTGCCATCATTGTTTCAGAACTTGTAGATGTTTTCCCCTGCTGAGGCGATTCTTCATTGTCTCTCATCAGATTTTCATTTTCATTCAGGGGGTTAAGTTCTTCCCCACTTACTCTCTCTTCATTCACTTTAAAGTTTTCAGTCCCTGAATTTCTTTCCAATGGAGGCGCCCTTAAGTGAGGGCATCTGCGAGGAATTTTACGCCCATTTCCTCTCACCATTGAATCTACTGAAGTTCCTGTGTGATATCTGAATACATTGAAACACATGAGACAAAATGAGATAATTATTCCAGACGATAGTATTTAGTCTCAATGCATATGCACCATATGTATTCATCAATAAGGAAAGAAAATAAGCAATTTGTAATTATCTCTCAGAATTTTCTAAGCCCAATCACTTATCTCGATCATATCTTACAGGTGTGAGGTCTGGCAGTAAAAATTATGCTGTTATGGGGAATGGTTTTGAGTTCCCAGTCCCCATGAGGTACCGGCTGCGGTACTGGTCTCACTTTGAGTGAGACTGGTATACATGGCAGTACATACCGGTTGCACCATACCGCAAGCAGTACCAGTCGCACATAACCCCATTGGGTGAGACCGGTATGCCCTGCGATAGGTACCGGTCGCAGCATACTGCAGGAGGTACCGGTCGCACATACCAGTCCAAAAGTGCGACCGCTATCACTGGAAACTTTATAAAATCGTGATTTTTGTCTCATTTCCCTTTTCTCACTATAGTGTTTACTCTGGTGGCGATTCCTCTCCATGTCACTAACTCTCTACAGTCCATCCAGTGCTTCTAAGACCGTTTTCACCTCAATCAGGAGTATCATACTCGTCTCTCAGGTAAGCTTATCCATTTTTTTCCTTCTTTGAGAAAATCTCATCGTCTTTTATGCCCAAAACCTATGTTTTCTTGATTTGAAAGTTTTTTAACCATAGAAAACTTCCCTCTTGGCTTGAGAATGGTTTTAAGGGCCTAAATGTGCAAAACCCCTCAACCAATTCGAAGTTCCATTGGTTGGTTTGAGGAAAATCCTAAAATTTCAACTTTTAACCTAGGTTTCTAGGTTTTTTCGATGTTTTTGATGAATCTTATTAATATGTCTCTATTTTTTTTTTTTTTTGTGTTGTAATTGTTTGATCTTGTGTTAGCATTGTGCCACCATATAAGTCCTCCTACCCATATTGGGTGAATGTGAGGCTTTTGTTCCATTTTTTGTCGTTATGCTGCCGATGTTTCAGAAAATTTTCTCTAACTGTTTCGTTTTTCCTTTCTTCAACAGTTTACGATATGTTTGGACATCGTGGTCCGGGTAAGGGATAATTTATGCTGGGTATGCACAGGCCACATCCTCCGCCCTTCCTCTATGATGAGAGACTCTTCCAGTCAGAGGCTGCCGATTTGCGCCTTTCATGGTTCCGAGCAAAACGCATTGAAGTAGGTCACTTTGTAAACCTAGAACGACTGCACTGTTTCGACGTGGAGGCTGCCTTTGGAGCGATGGGCTGGTTGCCCATTATTCAGTATAAAGAGAGCACTCGTCCCAACCTGGTAAAACTATTCTTCACCAACCTAGAGGTAGAAGGGGATCCAAATGATTGGGAGCATGCTAGAGACCTTCGCATTATTAGTTATGTGAAAGGGATGATGATCTCTTTCAACACGGCCGAGTTAGCTGCACTTCTTGAGATTCCAAACGATGAGGATCTCATCTATTGTCCACCCCGAGCTAAAGGGTATCTTACTAAGGATATAAGAGCAACCATTGCAGAGCAAATTTTGTTGCTAGGCAGTATCATGTTGGCTTCAAACCTTTGTCCTGTGCCTCGTCTATACTGCTGTATTATACAGCACGACATTATTCCCCAGAGTGGTCATTATGGAGAGTTGTCCCAGTTGACCTAGTATCTGACCTACTTTGTGACTACCAAGCACCAGATCTGCCTGCCTTACCTAATCATTCGTACCATGATTTATGCGGCAAAGCCCAATGTAACAGGCAATCTTCCATATGGTAGGATGATCACAACATTGTTTCATCGCCTAGGTGTGGATATGCATGGAGAGGTAGCTGTTGAGATCACTATGAGTTCCGACATAGATGTTGAGGCCATCTATAAGATGCAGATGGATGATCTAGAGCATAGTGATAAGGAGCTACAGGCTCGTCCTCTCCCACATAGGAGCCAAACGACAGCCGCAGCAGCAGCAGCATCAGAAATAGGGGGTGATGGGGATGCACACATGGAGGACATCCCAGCACCTACACCCTAGCATTCTCCAGCAGCAGGACCATCTCAGCCTTCTCATGTGGCTAGACCATCTCATCCTCCTTTGGACCCAATGATGAGCATGCTCATGGATATCCGAGATACTCAGAGGGAGATCATAGATACTCAGAGAGAGATGGATCAGGACTTGGGGCATCTAGCTCGCAACCTACGGGTCACACAGGACCAGGTTCATTGGCTTAGAGAGGCATACGACGCGATTGTGATATCGCAGATCCGATACCACCCAGGCCCGCTACCCCACCATAGTCTGATTTAGTTCTATTTTTTTATTTATATATGGTTTATTTTTGTTAACAGAGTAACTGTCCGACTTGTGGACTGTACTCTGTGGTACACTTTGTACTTAATATTATGAAATGGTTATTTGTATTTCTTCAACACTTCAGTGCTTATAATTGTTCTTTCATTAATGGTATATTATGTATCTTTCTTAAGTCTCAGGCATCAAACAAGCCTATGGTGTGTGCTTATTAAAGTTTTTAATTTCATAACTTAGCTCATTGAACACAGTTAGATGCAGAATGATTAGCTGCAGAGAGCCTAGGGCTTTGATACCAAGTTGCCACACCCCTATTGCGGCTGAACCAGAAGTGTGAGTGAACCAGCTCTAAACCACAATTCACACCAGGATCTCAATAGAACGTGTCAACCAATTATTCCCAAGCAGTCTAACTTAATCAGAGAATAATACATAGCAGCGGAATAGTAGATGAATGAACTGAGTTCTATGTGGTAATTAAATAAATACATAAATTATTTCATATTTCACAAAAAATTAAATAATAATTATTACATTGTATTAAAAGAAAATAAACCATTACTGAAGGAAAACACAGAATGAGCACTCGCATTAAGCAACATGCTCGTCCTCTACTGTCTATGTATCCAGGGCAGCCACCGTACTGTAAGCTAGGGCAGTCATAAAGTCTTCCACAGTATACCCTGCATCAAAATCTGAAAAGAAATAGAATATATTAGGGTGAGCTCACAACTTAGCTCAGTAAGTACAAGACTAATGCAAGACACAAAATGCTTGAGATAACATTACAATTTGGGTTAGGTATAACTTGCAAAATGCTATGGTAAGGTTTGGCGGCCACCATACCTCCATGCACGAGAGCGTGAGCACACCCAACAGTCAGGCACCTACCACACTACTGCTGTTGCCCAATATCACTCACTCGGGTATAGAGATAGGGCTCGATTCTGGCAGGCTGGATGAACCACAATCTCATGTGCTCCCCCTGATACCCCATACTAATACCTAAACCCTTACTGGCAAGGGCTTGCAAGTTGGTTCTGTTTCTAACCAGTCCTATATGTCAATACAGTATTTATGGCCTTACACCAGCACGACTCCCTACGACATAGAGATAGGGCTTGAGTCTGGCGGGCAGGGTGAACCACAATCTCACGTCCTCCCCCTGATACCCTATTCGCACCATGTCTGCTAAGGTAGATGGCGATACAAAAAAGGTATTAGTTGTGGATATATCCAGGGCTCCACTCCCCTTCACATTCCACACACCAACTAAAAACATACAGATGCCTAACATCCATCAACCTAGCATATGAAATGCATGAATGGATACTAGCAAAAGAAACAACTACATGGCATGTGAAATGCATAGACATCAAACCATAAATTCAAATACAATTTAGTTACAAAGGTTTACTGTTCATTAGTTATTTAGGGTTTGGGGTCTTGTCCCTTACCTGTCACGTGATAACAATTTCGTACAGCGTCACAGGATCTACTCACATTGTCTACAAGTCCTACATAGTCATACATATAAGTTAGAATTCATTTATTAAAGTAGAATTCATTTATTAAGGTCATAGTTGGTCAGAACCATTTTTGTTCAAGCAAACAAGGCTCGGAAGGCATACCGGTCTCAATATACCGGTCTCAATAAAGTGAGACCGATATGTGCAACCAATATATACCGGTCGCGGTACATACCGGTCTCACTCTCACTGGTATGTGCCTGTGGTATATACCGCCGGCCCATACCACAGGACCTTGTGTCCAACCGGTATGTTCTGCGGTTTAGATCCGAGAACCCAATCTCGGATCTCCCTTCCTCGTCGATCATCGACATAGTTTCTAGGGTTTCTCCTAACCCACTCTAAGGTCCAAATACTCTATTGGCCTTCTAGGTTTCGACTAGAACGCTGTATCATACTAGATTAGATCTAAACGAGAAAACTAGGCTTTCATGAAAGTCCTAGGATTTTGGATCGATCAGTCGCTTTACGACTCCGATCCAAAGTCCTATCATACTAAGAGGATTGAACACTTACCGGTGGTGTTTGTCGGTTGGTGGCGTGCTCCTCCAACGGAAATCCTCTTCTTGAGCGTTCTTCTCCCTCCTTGCTCCTTCTCAGATCTCTTCCAGATGGCTAGGGTTTTGAGAAGGATCAAAGGAGGTTTAAGGGGTATATTAATAGTGGGAGACCGTTCTAGGAAGGTTTCCCACGGTTAGAATCTTCAAAAATTTTAAATCGGAGTGTGGGACCTGCTGGAGTACGTCTTCAGCCAAAAATACGCATACCAGTGGCTCAAACCGGTCTGACTCAGTCAGACCGGTATAGTCAGACCGACATGTAAACTTTACAGTTTTACACAGGTTCTCGTACCTGAAATTAAGTGGTTCGTCACCCGACTTCGCCTTCCGGTCCGGTTATGATTGGAAGACCTATCACCATATAAAACCATGGGTTAGACCGGGTTTTCAGAACACGGTTCTTACAGAAATCATATCATTCTGATCTATATTGAAGAAGTTATGACCATTTCCCTAAAGTCGTGTAAATCTATCAATTTCATACAACTCGTGCTTATGTGGGACATTGTTTAATTTCACTCAATCCTTTATTTTGGGAAGCCTAGGTTGGTTTACAACGTAGACTCTAAATTAATAACCAATACATAGTTGGTGATTAACTAATGTCATCACGTTATAGGTTTATCCCACTATGTTTTAGGATTCTTAGATGCAATTGGAAAGCCAGGAAACCAATAATGTTTTATTTCTAACATTCAAACCTCAACAAAACCTTGACCATCATTAGGTCATCATGCTAGTCTTGTACCCAATTTGAGTCTTTACAATAGTTTAGTCTTTATGAGTTATGTATGGGTATTTATTTATTTATTTTAAATGATTCAAGACAAGAGCCATTGCTATGAATTTGTAAACTGTCTCAAAAATATTACTTAATGAAAACATTTTACTTACATATATTATGGTATTTGCTTTTGTTTCTTCTAGTTTAGTTTTTGCAACTGTCCAAAGAGTTTCCTGTTACTATTATGTTTGTTCTTATAATGTTTTTAATTGAACCCTAACAATTAGTTTACCCAACTAGTGGCATTACATGCTATGGTTGTGGTGTAAAGTGTAATGGAGCATCATGCTCTGATACCAAGTTGTCATACCCCAATTTTTTTTTCTTTTAGCACACGGGACTGTGGATAGAACGCTTATAGCCATCCTATTAACTACCAGGATCACGACCCAGGGCATACATCACACCACTCATGCCATAAACACAATAACCACTACATAGTCAAAATAAAATATAAAATATAGTAGAAAACTTAAATAAAATCTAGGTATCAACACTGATGGATTCTAATTATATATATACAATAGTAACATATTTTTTTCTGTTTCAACAAGACTCAAGAGATAACGTACTACTTCAAATAAAATACATGTACACATAGGTATTGGACAACATGTCTGATCAAGTACTAAAACTAAATCAGCACTTTACCAACTCCATCATGTCCTCTGAAGACATAAGTTTAGCAAGTAATCCAAGTTGCGAACATCATCCATTTGTCACCAAAATCACCAGTATAATAAAGAAAAGCTCCATAAAATCAGCTATAGTAGACTTGCAAAAAAAATCTAAAAACAATTGGTGTGTACACCAGGGTGAGCTCGCTAACTTGAGATCAATGACAAAACAGACAAGCAAGTAAGCAAGAATGCATGATCATTTTATTACACAATAATGCAATAGTTAGGTATCATGTATGCCATGTGCTATGGTAAGGCTTTGCCACAACTCCCAGAAGCTGACTACAACCTCCATGCACGGGAGTACTGGGTACTCACCAGCCTATTACTGGTAGTTCTGGTGCCCCCATAAGACTTTTCAATCAGAATGGTGATCAGACAATAAGTTCGGCTAGTGATGCTCCAATGGACATTACCGACCCTTCTCTCTCATCATTTCATCCTACTAGTACCTGACCCCCTTCTAGCTAGGGTTGCATACAGGGGTAATGCCACTAACTAAAACCTACATGTCATCCGATGTATCCCTCTCATCAAACCCAGCAGGAATCTCAGGCCATCCATTTTGGCCCCCCAAGATGCTATCATCCCGCTAAGGGTGAGTGACATACTCGTCAATAATCATATTGCAAGTCGGATCCAACAGTCCTCGACTGTTTTACCACTTCCTATTAGTTTCCAATCACATACATTCATACAACAATCACAATATAAATGCAAATGCATGCACAAAACAGTTATTGGATGACATGTTATCACAACAAGCATGTGGCACAATAATCCTCTTTTAGAAACACTCCAAAATTACTCAGGGGTTCTATTCCTCACCTAATATCACTTAGTTATAATTATCCATACTAGCAAAGCCCATGTTTACAAGGTGTTCTACGCATATACAAGGTATAAAGTCATTAATTTGAGGTCCTACATAATTCACTTTGGGTTTATACAAGTCTGGGCCTTACCGGTTGCTACATCGGTCGCTACCGTTGTGACTGGCGTATGGTCCGATATAAATTTTGACATTCTACCATTAGTTAGTAGATACACAGGTTGGTATAGAGTATCGATCGTAACAATGTCAGACTCTTGGCAGAAGGGTTAGTTAAAGTAAATAGGTCTATCCAGGCTTACTAAGGACCATTCTGGAAGTATCTAGTTGCATGGCCAAAGGCGAAAGGTTGCCTCTAGTGTTGCCCCTGGATAGTTCCAAGATTTTATTAGAATCTAACCTTTGCCTCTTCCGGAGGCCATATGTCTATGCTCTTAGATCCAAATCATTTCAAGTTTCTTTCCTATAAAACTAGATTTAAAATCTAATGTCTCCTCAAATTTTCATGTAATTTCAACAGGTATAACCCTATGAACTATCTCTTCCAAGTTGAAATTATAGAATCGGATTCAGTTTGTGCATAGCAACTAGCGGAGACCATATCTCCCTCATACCACTTCCAAATGACCTCATTCTTTTTGCAGTGTCAACCACACTTATAGGAGAATATCTCCTCAAAATTTCAAAATTCCATGTTTAGGTTGGTCAAACCTCTATATCAGGTTCCAACACTGGCCAATTTTTCCTACGTTTTGGAAGTTGGCGGTCGCACAGGATTCGTCCAGTGCTCCATTCTACTACTGCAACTGGCTGGAGTTTGAGGCCTATAAAGGCATGGATTTGGCCTCTAGGATTCCATCTAAACATGCTTCCAAACCCCTTCCATTTATGTTCGTTAGCAGTCCCTTTTGTCAAAGTTTCACCATTAATTTATTCTATTTTCACTTGGCCTAGTAGGATCGATTAGGGATGTACCTCCTAACTCTAGGTATCAAATCTTGAGTTTAATCTCAATATGGATTCAAGGCTTACATTGAATCAACAATCAAGACCATACCTCCCAGGTATAGGAAGACGATACTCTGTTCTACCATTAATAGAGAACGGAGCTTTATCAAGGAATGATATTAGATCTAACAATAGAGTAGTATTACACTATAAATTAAGAAGCTATAGTAATGTTTAAGGAGTTTTACCTACAGTGATTTGAGTAGAAGTTGGTAGCATCAATGGATGGTGGCTGTTCTCCTAGTTTCCTTTTCACAAAGCTTCTCTTTCTTCCACAACTCTACCTCCCTCTCTAAGAATGCATCAGAATTTTCTATGATGAATATGTAATCTTAGGAGAGGAATTTGATAGGGTTTTGACTAACTGGAGTCTCCTCTTAGAGTGGAACTTCTTGTTAGAGTAAGGGACTCTAGAGAGAGGCCAAGTGGCAAGTGATTGAGTTAGAAGAGGGTTCCATCCCTTTAACAACTCTAAGGTGGTTAGGATAAAGCTGGGACCTACTGCATCCTTTCATGGGTCCAGGGAATATTCCCAAACAACTTTCGAAATGGATTCAAATAATTAAATCCCATGTATAGGGCAATTTTGCCTGCCCGATCGATGGTCCCAGTCACTACCCCATCGGGTTTACTAATCGGCCCTAGCGACCAACGCTGGTATTAAAGGCATAAGTTGTAACTTTTATTTTAATTCTAATTGGGTCCACCATTGGTGCAACCAAGATTCTTGTTAATGTCATGGGAACCCGTGTAGTTGATGGTGTAAAACCCTTCTAGCACAACAAAAATCTGGTTACGCTGGGTTTTGTGGTGTGGGTTTTACAATTAGTCAAGGTTTGAGAGAGAGAGAACGTTTGATGCACAAACTTGAAGGAAAAAGAGAGAAGAGAGAGGAGATGAAAGGAAGGAGAGAAAGAAGAACAGAGAAAGAGAAAAACCTCTTTCTAATTACTGCCTAGCAGAGAAAGAGATAGAGAAAGAAAGGAAGAAGAAAGAGGAAGGAAGGAAAGGCAAGCTTATCTCTGGATAGTCGACTTGCTTGCTGGAGAACTCGAAGAAGGATACGCACCCCTGTAAGTACTCCTTTACCTTAGCTATGAATCAGATAATGAAACTTACACATTAATGAATCGATTAATTCAAAATCCTAAAGGAAGGACTCCATGAATGGTGTAAAGGAATGATATTGTGCATATTGAGGATTTGTCCAAGATGTAATAGTAAGCCATGATAATCTATGGAGGAAAATACCATTCACCAATGCTAAGATTGGTACCATGAGAACTACTATCCACAGTATCGAATCGTGAACAGTAGTACATATGGTAAAGGGAAAAGAATGGTAATGACTCAAATGGGTTAAGTAAAAGTATTATGGACTATTAAAGACCTCAGGATAATCAATAGAGATCTGAATCCATAGACAATAACAGATCCGAAGGATTGAAATCAAATTTAAAGGTATAAACCAGATCTGGAATTTCGGTTAATTGTCAGAACAAAACGGTATCTAGACCATATTGTAAACATGGATCCAGGAGCTCATACTCCTTATTCATAGTTAGAAAAATATGGGAAACACAACCAAAAAAGATGGTGACCATCGGACTACGTTTTGATGTGCGGTCGACGAGACCAGCCGCACGACCTGCTAGTCATGACATGCGGTCGATGCCATCATCCACATGTAATTCCGATGTTAGATCTAATCCAAACTTGGCCAGTAGATCTATATAATTTATTTTGAATCATTTAAGGGATTAGAACCCTATAATAATATTCCAATAAAGCAAAATCCCTTATGCTTTACGTATGCAAGAGAAAGATTTAGGTTTACACCCTAAACCAACCAACCACTCACTTCCTCTACAATTTGAGATCTTAAACCTAACCTACATGGACTAGGCTACACCCCTGAGGTGTTGGCGCAGTCACACGACCATGTGAAAGAATGCAGCCGTAGCCATCCGCCATAGGCCTTGCACCTGGTGAGGTGCTACCACAACCATCAGCCGCATGCTGTTTTGCTGTTGCACCTATCCGTGCTTGGCCAGTAACTGCTACTCAACCTTAGGACCCTTGTTAAGATGCTAAAACACCCCTGGCTTCCTTACAAGAAGTCCTTCTTAGTATTAAGGTAAATAAAAGGTAGATTTTATGTCACACCCCGTTCCCAACTTATCGATACTATGGAATGTAAGGGATCTCTTCCTCCTATTAGGGCATAAGAAATCCCCTTCCAGGATCACGTTTCATAGGATACACAAATATCAATCCATAACACTACCCACATAAGGAATTAAATAAACCTGTTCAAAGTAATTAAATAAAAGAATACATACAATTCTAAAATAAATCAGCGAAAGTTTTATCTCAATTCAAAAGTAGTAGACGTCTACAATTTATGAAATTAATATTCAAAATATTATTCTTAGCAAAGTGTTTTCATAAGCTTAAGTATTATTTGAAACACTTGGACAACATGTAACCAATTAAATAATGTATTTAAACATTAAGCATTATGAAGAATGTTCATGCCTATCCATAGACATAATCGTCGCACTTGCAACTAGAACTATGGACATCTTCATTGCTATCACCATTAACATCCTCCACAATGGATGGATAGTACCTCAGAGTATAAATATAGTCACCAACAATTACACTTGCATCAACTAAAATATTGTGTGCACACGGAGTAAGCTCAACCACCAAGCTTAGCAAGGAAATCAGACATGCAACATACAAAACACATGGAATTACAAACTATGGTCTGATAAATAACTGTAGGTGCCAGCTCAAGACAACCCACACATGGAGTCTTTAGGTTGCATAGGTCATCCCTATCAAAATGAATACTGCATCACTCAGTGTACAGTACCATCCCCAGTGTATGGATCTGTCATTTTGGTCCACATGACCACAACTCTTCCCAAGCCCATATTACGTCTACCACTTGAGAAGGTGATAATCCCACTAATCGACTCGCCCATCCATTCACACTATGTCAAGTATGAGGAGTATAGCAGCTATGTTCATACCACCCATAATTGAATCTCTGCCACTACATAACCCTATAATATCTAGGGATACAGTTATATGGGTAATTAAATATTCAATAAGCCATGTCCACCTAATTAGCCATATTATTGGACCGTAACATTGCCAAGCTTCCGATCCCATCCGAGCCCCCATATAGGACATCGAGACTTGGCTAAGTCACATATGGTCAATGCAAAGCAATGCCAAGGAGAAGTGATGCAAACGTCCTATACCACCCGCCTTCCTCCTTACTGACTTAACCAGACATCATGAATCAAACATGGATCAGTCACCTGCGTGGAAAGGTAGCGAGTGCCCAATATCACTCATCTTCCAATCCCTACATAGCACTGCTGATCCCGAATGCAAGGATGCATATGCATGAGCAAATAAATAGTATATTGGATGGCATGTTATTACACAAGTCATGTTATCAATCGTACATCATCACATAGCATAATCCAATATAATTAATTCTACCAAACAAAGGTCCAATCCCCTCACCTGATTGGTACACAACTATTATTAAAGAAGCACGGCTTCAAACAGCTTCCCTAAGTTCTCCCATACCTTTAATATCAACATAAATAATTGTTATTAATTATTTTGCTTACTGTTTGTCTCTATTGCTTACTCATTACAACATCCTATCAAGTTATGTACATATCCAGGGGTCTGGTGATTTGGTTTGACACACTTGCTGTCCAAAGGTTGAAGACATTTCTAACAGTGAACAATAAACATAAAATCAGCTTCATGGCTAACAATTCAAGTAACAAAGAATACATATATATTAATATGACTTCAGGGATCCAAACCCTTAAATGGGCATAATAAAATCCTAGGAGGCTTCTGGCCATGTTTGACTAAGAACCGATGCAAAAATAAGTACAGCACGTGGCATATGCTGCACGTCAGGACAGGTAAACCATGCGGCACGTGCCATCGACCTCAAGTCAAAACGTGATCGAAAAGCAACAATTTATTACATGGTAAGTTTCTTGGATTTTTCCCAGCAAAAATAAAACGTTTGGGGTCAAAATTCCATTTCTACATCATGTTATGGATACCGTTTGATTTCCCAGACAGTCGATACTGCTGGATCTTGTTTTTCAACCTTGGATCCAATTCTAGCAACTTAATTAAAGGATTTTCTCCCTGCTTAATCTATAAATGGATAATTTTAATCAATCATGAGTCTCTTGGGATGTTTAGATCCCGATAGTAATCATTTTAATCCGTTTCATTCTTATGGTCTTGGTTCTTCTCAAGATTGATCTAATATCCAAGTAATTCCATTGATTACCACCTTTATAAACAAGTTTTTATCCCAGAAAAACATGGTAACTAGATCCTTCCATATTTCCAATCCATCAAGAGTCATTCTTAGTCATTCTTGAATAACTTAGGATACTTTGATCTATTTAGAAATTAGTTTTACCCATTTTCTTGTGGTTCTAGATCCTCAAATAAAGGAGATCCAACATTTGAATCAACACTTAGGTGCTCACCATTTAATGGTGAGTGAGGATTCTTTCCAGGTACCATTAAAGTATCGACTCTGAAGTTTTATTTGACATTATCAAATCGAAGACATTGAAAATGGTTGAGATTCTTACCAGTGCATTATTCTCCGTCATAGTTTCGTTGACCATACAATTTGAGAGTCCACCAAGGCTTTTTCCTTCTCTCTTTCTCTCCTTTTATCAGACCTTTCTTCTTCCTCCTCTGAAGCATTCTCCATTATTTTTCTCTCAGTTAGTTCTAGGAGATGCAATAGTGGTATAGGGATGATTCTATTTATGATTGTGACTTGGTAAGATATCACTCCAAGGTTTTAAAAGATATGATAGAGGATTTTCCCTCCCTTCCTTTCTTTCTCAAGCACATACCTGATATGCTTTCCATGATTGGTGAAAAGCCAATCTGATCCAAATCATGGGTCCAACATTGGGTTGGTCAAAGACTAACCTAAACCATTGGAGATATGGTCTTCGGTTTAACCTCATGGTCCCTTGTTGGGTTGATAATCAACCATGGACAAACATGGACCAAAACTCTTTGGTTTAGGTGTTGGTAGACTAAGTTTTCAGGTCTTAGTCGAGCCCAAGGCTTGCGGATCAAAAACCAGTCCATCGACTACGTGCGGTTGATGTGCATCCGCACATCATTTCTTCTTGCAGCTGATGTCCATCTGCAAGACCAAAATTTAATTCCAGGTTACGTGCAGCTGATGCACAACTGGACGTCATTTTTTCATGTGACTAATGTCCATCTAGAGAACCCAAATGGAGTGCAAACTCCCATGTATGGTGTGGGATCATGTATAACCTTCGTCCATTATGTTTTGCCCACTTTAGCCATGTCGTATTGACCCTTTCATCGTAGCAAGACCTACTACAAGCCTAAATTTCTAACTCAGGACTAAAATTTGGGCACAGGTCTTACAATTCCACCCCCTTTTAAAAATTTCATCCTTGAAATTTAGGCATAACTATGCCCTTGATAAATTGGGGTACTACTTGTGTTTATCATCCACCTCCTTTAACTCTATGGTCTTTCCACAGGACTTTGACAGAAGAAGTTTTGGGGCTTGAGTCCTTAACCGTCTTGGTCTACAATGGTCGAAGGTTCCATTGTATATGACAAATAATCATTATATGGGGTGATTCCGTAGTCAACACGTGTGTCGGATCTCCGATGTACTTCCTTATCATCGACATGTGGCTCACGATGTGAATGCAGGGTAAGGCTAGCAGTAGAGCCGTTTAGTAAAATAGATCCACTTCGACTGAGTACTTCATAAGGTCTAATATAATGAGGACTCGGCTTTCCTTTTTACCAAATCTTTTTATTCTTCGAAGAGAAACACCTTTCAAGATACCAGCTTCTCGAGGTGTAATGAAACTGAGTAGTCTTGATTTTTTCTCTAAACCCTTCGACCTTCTCACAAGTTTCTTAAGTGATGTCCTCCCAAAATATTTTTTTCTTTAACTGACATCAATCCAAACAATGTAGTTCTTATACCTTTTCCCATACAAGGCATGGACATACCGATAAATTAAGCACTTATAATTAATTTGGTTACTTTGACCATTAATCCTCTCCACCAGTAGCTCTTCTTCAATTTATGTATATCATTGTATTTCCAGGTGTATAGAGTAGAGAGTAGTGTGGGCATTCATCTTGATGGTTTCTCTTAATGTTTCCATAATTTTTTGATACACTATAATTCCTCAAAGTATAATAATCCATATCACTTTTTATGAAATCAGGAACTAACTTGTCTTGGTCAAGGTCCTTGGCAACCATACAAAGGTAGGGGTCACTAGCTACCGATTCCCTTATACCAACTTCTGATAAGTACGACTTAAGGCTTGTCACACCCTGTTCCTGACGTATTGGTACTATGGAATGAAACGGGATCTCTCCATCCTATCAAGGCATAAGAAGTCCCCTTCTAGGATCACACATCATAGTACTCTACCAATCAATCTAGATAAAGAAATATCAAAGTAAAGTATACAAATCTTATTTTTAAACAATTATTCAGGCGAAAGATGGTAAATTAGCGAAAGACTTAAAACTTAAATCCAATTATTCAAGAGCTGACATATTACTAATTAAAACATATATTTAAGTTCCAAAACATAAATAAATCAATTATCCAATTATTTCAAAATAAAAAATCCAACGTAAAGTAAAATATTATTCAAAGTTTATCTCCAGTGTAAAAAAATAAAATAGATAATCCCAACTAAAGAAAAGAAACATGGGCACAGCCTAAACCCATACACAACACTAAACATCGCCTCAAGAATTGGAGATGTCCACCTCAGGTTCATAGTCCTCATCCTCCACACCAAATGGACTGCCGCCCAAAGCTTCAATCAGATAACCTATAACATCTAAAATAATTTTTGCGCACAAGGTAAGTACAACCACCGAGCTTAGCAAGAAAACTAAACGTGTAACAAATAAAATGCATTCAACTATTAACTACAGTCTGGTAAATAACTATAAATGGCAGCACAGGATAACCCACGCACGGAGTCTCTGGACTACATAGGTCTTCTCCCATCAGATGATACTGCCTCACTCAGCATACAGTATCACCCCAAAGTATGGGTACGTCGTTATTGGATAAGCCCGTATTATGCCAGCCACTTACCCACAACTCATCCCAAGCTTGTATTATGATAGCCACTTAAGGAGAAGATAGTCCCACTAGTCGACTCACCTGCCCATCCACACTACTTTGGGTATGGGGAGCATTGTAGCTATGTTCATACCATCTTTTTATTGCACCCATGCCATTACATAAACCCCTAATGGCTAGGGGTACAGTTATAAGGATAATTATGTTCAACTAGCCATGTCTACCTAATTAATCATACTATTGGACCGAAATATCACCAAGCTATTGACCCCATCCATCCTCCCACCTATGACGTCCTGACTTGACTAAGTTATACATGGTCAATGCAAAGCAATGTCAGTAAGAAGTGGTGTAAGCATCCCATAACACCCACCTTCCTCCTTACTGACTTAACTATACATTTTGAATCAAACATGGATCAGTCACTTTTGTGGAAAAGTAACAGGTGTCCCATAACACCAACCCTCTAATCCTTACCGGCACTGCTGATCCCAAACACAAGGATGTATATGCATGATCACACAGAAGAGATTATTAGATGGTATGTTATCACACAAGAGCATGTTATCAATCGCATCCATTACACAACAAAACGAATAAAGTGAAACATATGCATCCAAGAGGTCTAGTTTCCTTACATAAAGTTAAAGAATAAATCTTCGGCAAGCCGATTAGGTAGCTTTCTACAAGTGTCCTCATATCTCTATTAAAATCTTAACTAATATAATTTCATTAATGTATTATCCAATAGTTTATTTTTGTTTCTCTTTAAGCTTATTATCTGATGTTCACAGCTTTATAAACTTATCGATAACTTATGCCTATTGTTTACTATTTATTTATCATGATATAGCAACAAGGGGTCACTATTAATTTTGTTTGTTACTGTTCATAGAATAAGGATAAATTTTAACACATAATAACTATGCTGTCCATACAAGGCAGGTACAATGTGGCTAACACACCACGAGACAGCATAATCATTCATCAAAAGTGACATTCTATAAGCCTTAATACTAAAATGGACTTCTTCTAACTCAAGGGTTCTAGCCTCATACAGGGGTCTGGTTATTAGTCCCTAAGGTTCCACACTTGCTGTCCAAGGATCACTTGTCATTTAAAAATAACGAACACCAAGCTACCTAAATAAATTATAGGGTATTTAGTTAAAATAACACAAGGAACGTTCATAACATTCGATTTCAGAGATCTAAACCCATAAGTAGGCTTATAAAAATTCTAGAAAGCCAGTGACCAAAAGTGGTCAACAGGGGTCAAAATAATGTGCAGCACATGGCATCGATAGTACAGTCTTGCCACCAGGTGTGTGGCACATGTCAACGACCTCACATCAAAACGTGGCCATTTGATAGTGTCGGCACCTTAGAAAGATTGCTTAGCTCCTGTAGGTTGGGTTTGTGGTACCACAACACAGAGGCAATGAATAATTGGTCATTTTATAATGTAAACCAAAACCTACCTCTAGCATACATGATGCACACAAGGTTTTGCATCATAGGATAATTAAAACTGGGTTCTAAGGCCTTAATAAATTCTAAATAAATTATAGTCACTGGCCAAGTTTGGCCAGATTTTGACGTCAGAATGATATGCAACTGATGCCATTGACCATACATCAGGAGATTAGATCGTATGGCTCGTCCCATTGGTCGTACGTCGAAGTGTGGTACGATGGTTTCCAAACTTTTTTGACATGTTTCTCATATTTTTCATGGTCTGAATTAGGAGTTTGAGCTCCAAACTCGATTTCTACACCAGGTTTTGGATCTCATTTTGATTATCCATTTAACCGGCATAATAGATCTGGTTTTCAATTCTAGATCTGAATTCTAAACCTTCGGATCTCATCATTGGTCCATGATTCGAGTCTCCTAGAGTCAGTCCAAGGTTTCCAATGGTCTCCTTATAGTCTTCGACTATCCATAGATAATTTATTTAATTTATTTTACTCTTTACCTTCTCTGATATATCATGCATGTTATTGTCCACAGTTAGTCCTTGTGAATAGTGGCTTACATGCTCATGGCTCTGCCATGAATGATGGGTTGTTCTTTCTTCTTTGATTTAGTCACGAAGATATTCCATTCAACTACTACAGATCATGGTTGTGATCCATACTATTTTCTTCGGCCATTATTTGAGTCATCCCATTACATTAATGAATAATGTTCTAGAGTAAGGGCAGTACTTATAGGGTTTGTCTCCCTAAATCTCCAAGTTCTCCAATAACAAGATCGATGATCCAGAGGTACATGCTTCCTCTCTCTTCCTCTTTTCTTTTCTTTCTCTTCTACATCTTTCTTCCCTTCTTGTTGGGGTGGTAATCAAAGAGTTTCCTTCCTCTCTTCTCTTCTCTCTTCTTCTCTTCTATGCGTCTCTGGCTCGGTGGGTTGTTTTGGGAGGAATGAATCCAATCCATATACAGCAATGATGGTATGGGATCTCTTGGGATCCCTACATGGTAATGGGAGGATTTCCTCCAATACCTTCCAGACTAGTCCCAAGCATGATCAGCCTACCATGCGCACACTGTTAAAGATATGCATTCTAAGTTTAGAGAAGGTAGGAATTCAAATTATGGGTCAAGTACTCAATCAATCACAAATCTAGTTCGCACGCTGGGGCTGCAGCAGCACATGTGCGGCTGGTGTTAGACTGCACCTCCACTGCCTAGTATCGGACCTCCTTTTGGTCGGCCAGCTTAGGTGCATGCATGCTAGACTCTTGGGAGTCATCATTGTTGGTTCGTAAACTTCTTCTAGTGCAACTCCACGCACTCAAGTGACACGAGAGGTTCAAGGTAGAGGCTATGTGTTACCTCATCATTATGTTCTCATCTTTGGTCATGCTGATATGGTATGTTTGTATGTGGGAAGACCCAACACATGCCCATAATGGTCAGACCATGACGAAATTTGGGCATGGGTCTTACAAGGCTCATAACTAAGGCATCAACCACTACATTAACCTCTTTGGGGTAGTACCATACAGTGATCACATAGTCACATGATGTTCAATGCTCCACCATACAAATGGCGAGTCCATGTCTTCAAGGTAAAAACCACCACTGTCAACTCAAGGTAGTAAGTGGGGTAGTTTTCCTTGTGCTCCTTTAGTTGTCGAAAAGCATATGCAATAACCTTGTCATATTACATCAGTATGCATCCCAACCCTTCATTGGATGCATTAGTGTACACTGTGTAACCAGGCATTCCAATCAGTACAGTCAATGTCTGGAAACCTTCTTTTCACTTGTCAGTTCATCTAATTTTCTTGGCCTTTCTTGGTTAGTTGCACTAAGATGTAGCGGAAAGGACATAATCCTTAGTAAATAAATCATCGGTAGTATGCTACTAAACTAAGAAATCTTTTAACTTCTGTGACAATCTATGGGGTTCTCCATTCAATACTGCTTGGGCTTTATTGGGTTCCATAGAGATTCCTTCACCTGAGACATACATCCAAGGTAAACTATTATCTCCGACTAAAATTTTCATTTCACAAGTTATAATAGCAACTTCTCATCCTTTATTCGTTGCAGCATTTCCCTTGAGTGCATCTCATGATTTGAGTAGTTAGAGTATACCATGATATCATCAATCATCACAATAAACAATAGAAGGATGTCATGGAATACTCTACTCATAAACTCCATAAATGAGGCAGGAGCATTGGTCAACCCAAACAACTTGACTAGAAATTTACATTGATCATAACGGGCTCAGAAGGCTGTTTTGGAAACGTCACTGTCACGGATATTTAATTGATAGTAGCCAGATCACAGATTGATCTTTGAGAACACTGTAACCCCTTGCAGTTGGTTGAAGAGATCATCGATCTTGGGCAATGGGTATCGATTATTGATAGCGAGCTTGTTTAATATTCAATAGTTAATACATTGCCTCACACTTCCATCCTTTTTCTTTACGAACAAGGCAGGTGCTCTCCAATGGTGAAATACATGGTCTGGTGATCCCTTGTCTATAGTTCTTGCAGTTGAACTTTTAGTTCTATTAATTTTCCAGGCATCATTTGGTATAGGCCTTAGACACTGGTGCCAACCTGGAAAGTAGGACGATTGCAAACTTAGCTGCCCTATCGGGTGGCAAACCAGGTAAGTTATCCACATGGAAACTCTTTTACTACTATGATCTCCTTTAGTTTTGGGACTTTTAAGATAGTGTCTCCTATAGATGTATTGTACCCGGTACAACCTTGTGCTAATATCTTACTTGCAGACAAGGCTGAGATGAACAATTTTCTTTCATTTCCTTGGCTTATTCCTAGAGAAACTAATTGATGTTCCCAGCATCTATCTTAAATGAGATTTTTCCCAATGCACAGAGGACACTGGCTTTGTGGGTGGATAGCCAATCCATTCCTCATGTTAAGTCAAAATTAATTATGTCCATTATGATTAAATTTGCGTCCAACTGCTTATCTCCAACTTGTAGTTGGTAGGGCCCATGAAAATGACACAACTACTTTATATCCCAATGATATGCTACTACAAGATAAGATTCCAATGGTTTTGGGGTGTTCACAACATCAAATGCACAGGAATAAAAAAAAATAGTAGAGGAAAAGTACTTGTCACCATGTTAGTGATCTTTTCCACTTCTTTAACCATTGTAGCACAGACGTTTCACTTTCGTCCTCATTGTTTCGGTGAGTATTGATAGTTCCTAGCCATGTGACCTACTCTGTTGCAGTTGTAACATATTCTTGGTGGTGGTGCCATATCGAATGGAGCCGGAGGGGAACTACCCTTGACAAGTACCTTGGAGGATGTCTTCTAGTCAGGTGTAGTCTGGTATGGCTTTTTGACCATACGGTTATTAGTGACCAGACTGACTTGCTTGACTCTATTGAATACTTGCCTGTCCCTAAGACCGGCTAGGTAACCATCCCTTTGTTTGTTTTCTACTACCTTGGTTGTCTATACTACACTGGCATAGGTAGACAATGACCCTTCACAATAGCCCTTATGCCATCCCTCAATCCATCTACAAATCTCTTGGCCTTTAGTGCATTAGTACCCATGCTAGCACTTGCAAAATAGTATAGTCTTTCAAATTCGTACTGATAGTCAGTGATTAATTTCTGAACTTGACTGAAAAGTCTGGTATGGCAAGCTATCCTTTACAAGTACCAAGCAGTCTTCCTTTTAATATCTATAACCTTCTGAAAAGTAGTTGCCAAAGAATGCTTCCTTGAATATTGCCCATGTGATTGTACCATGTTGTGCCTCCAATATTGGTCGTGTGTATTCCCACCAAGTATCAGGCTCATCCTCAAACATAAATGTAGCATAGATGATTTTTTGATCATCAAAACATGACATCATGTGTAAAGTCTTCTCTATCAAATGCATCCAGATAAAAGAGCATAATAGATCATTCCCCACACCTATGAACTTTGGGGGTTTCATCTTCTAAAATGCCTCTACTATCCTTGCCATTGTTGATGCAGTGGGTGGGAGTGCTACAATGGCTTCGGGTACAACCATTATTGGTATTGGAGTTGGTATAAATGTACCAACGAGCAGCACTGGTATAGGTGCATTGGTTTTAGCAATGGGTGTGACAGTTGGGGCTGGTATGTATGCATCCGCAGGAGGTATAGGTGTTGGTGCATATGCTGTGGCAGCTGGTGCGACTGGTCCCCGTTGTATGGCAGCAACCAACTGTGCCATAAATTGTTGCTGCTGGGCATTTATAGTGTGAGCGAAGTTACCCATGATGGTAATCATGTCTGCTACCGTAAGCACCGGAGGAGGTGGTGGTACAGTTGAGTCGGCCTTGTCTTGGGCACTAGGTCTGTGTACCAAAGCTAAATCCTGATCATTTATTGTTGGCTTTGGAGGAAGGCCACTCTTAGTAGCACGGGGTACTCGAGCTCTTTGACGTATTCTTGGAGCCATCGGTTCTTAAAACTGCTTGGTACTTGTAAAGGAGAGAAAAAACCGACATTTCCTTAGTCATGTAGATAGTTTAAAACACTTGGAATAATGCCTTAGAATATTTATAATAACCCAATGCAAGTGCATAGGCAATGCCATTGTGCGTATGACAATGCAAACATTTTAGAATGAAGCGAATGGCTCAAAATAGAGTTGTGCGACCAATGGGTGCAATAGATGGGCACAGGTTCATCGACCGAATGAAGGAAGTACTTTTTTAAAACCAAGCCATGGTTGTTTTCTCATTTTTACTCTTCATTGTTGGTTTATGTGGCAGTAGGAGAAATGCATCCTTCCGTATGATTCTCATGAGGTCCCCTTTGTTGCTTTCAAGCTTTAAAATTGCACCACTTCATCTCTACTCATCGTTGAGGTATGTACCATGTCTACTTCTATGAGTTTGTAACATACTGCACCACAGTGCTACCTCGGATTAGTCTTTTTTATTTGATCTTGAGGAAATTGATCACGACAGCATCACAGTTGAACTGGCAGTCTACCTTATTGGAGATTTCTAACATTTTTGTTCCTTCGCATGGGGATCGACATCTCTACAGAAGAGAGTGTAGAGAAATCAGTCCATATTGAATTTGGTTTGGATTCCCTAGCCAAATTGAATCTTTAAGATGCTTTCGTCAGTGACGATGAGTTGGAGCGGATCCCTCAGCTAGATAGGCAACCGAGATGATGGCATGTTAGGCGAGGTAGAACTCAATGCATAGAGATACAATTTTCGTCTCTTAGTGAGCCAGCAGAGGTGGTTAGTAGCATGTTATCGATACTAGTTCCTTCAAAGTCTAGAGATATTTTGCCACCTACTGATGATAGTAACGATGAGGTTCTACCTGTAGCTACTCCTCAAGCAGAGGTTCCTAAGATTTTTGAGTTGCAAGGTATATTAGGAGAAGCTTGCCCATTTATGTTGGACTTGCAAGAGTACCACCAGGGTATGCAGACAGTAATGGCGGCTTCCAAGAGATGTATGATGTAAAACATCACTGGTGTGCAACTGCATATGATGTCTACAAAGCGTACGATCATCAATGTGTGAGGGTCTGTGGAGGCTATTAGATAGGAGACTGCGTTCTTACGGGTTGCATTGATTAATGCAAGTATTGTATCTCCTATTCCTACTAAGACAGGGGCCACAGTAGTAGTTAAATGCTCGAGAGTACACTGGTAAAAACTTAAGGTGGTGCCTAGAGTATGGCCCACATACTCTGCAGATAGCACTAAGCATCAGGAGGAGGGACAAATGCAACAGCAGGACCAGCAGACACCTAAGTTTATTTTTATTTTTTATTTGATTTAGTTATCTCTCTTTGAGTTGTATATGACATTTATTTGTCATTGTTTAATGGGTTGTACACTTTAAAGTACGTACCCATTCCTATTGTATAGTGTTTTTATTTTGATTATAAAGCATAACTCTTTAGTTCATTCTTGTTTGTTTGTTGGTGTATTATGCTCTACACTTTCCGTGTTTGTTCTATAATCTTTATTTGATTTATTGTCATTGTCTTTTAGTCCACCTATATCAGCATGCTTGATTTTGTGTGTAGGTACGATTAGTAGTGTGTATAGTATGAAATGTGCTCTGATACCAACTTTTGTTATACCTTATTCTCGATGTATCGATATTATGGAATGCAATGGCATCTCTTCATCCTATTAGGGCATAAGAAATCCCCTTCTAGGATCACGTTTCATAGGATACACAAATACCAATCTATAACGCTATCTACACGAGGCATTAAATAAACCTATTCAAAGTAATTAAATAAAAGAATACATACATTTTTAAAATAAATCAGTGAAAGTCTTATCTCAATTTAAAAGTAGTTGACGACTACAAGGAAAGGTAGTGAGTGTCCCATACCACTCACCCTCCAATCCCTATACAGCACTGTTGATCCCTAATGTAAGGATGCATATGCATGAGAAAACAAATAGTATATTGGATGGCAAGTTATCATACAAGGCATGTTATCAATGGCACATAATCACACAGCATAATCCAATATAACTAATTCTACCAAACAAAGGCCTAATTCCCTCACCTGATCGGTAAACAAGAATTATTAAAGAAGCACAACTTTGAACAACTTCCTTATGTTCTCCCGTACCTTTAATATAAACATAAATAATTGTTATTAATTATTTTACTTATTGTTTGTCTCTATTGCTTACTCATTACAACATCCTATCAAGTTATGAACATATCCAAGGGTCTGTTGATTTGGTATTGATATAATACACTTGCTGTCCAAAGGTTCAAGGCATTTCTAATAGTGAATAGCAAGCATAGAATCAGCTTCATGGTTAATAATTGAAGTAATGAAGAATACATATATATATATATATATATATATATATATATATATATATAATATATATATATATATATATATATATATATATTAATATGACTTCATAAAATCCTTAAATGGGCTTTATAAAATCCTAGGAGGCTTCTGGCCAAGTTTGACGGAGAACGGATGCAAAAACACATACGGCAAGTGGCATGTGTTGTACGTCATGACAGGTAAACCATGAGGCACGTGCCATCTACCTCAAGTCAAAACATGATCAACACGCAATGATTTATTAGACAGTAAGTTTCTTGAATATTTCTAAGCAAGAATAAGAAGTTTGTGCTCAAAATTCCATTTTTACATCATGTTATTGATACTGTTTGATTTCCCAAATAGTCGATATTGCTAGATCTGGTTTTTCAACCTTGGATCCAATTCTAGCAACTCAATTAGAGATTTTCTCCCTACTTGATCTATGAATGGATCATTTTAATCAATCATGAGTCTCTTGGGATGTTTAGATCCCAATACTAATCATTTTAATCAGTTTCACATCATTCTTATGGTCTCGGTTCTTCTCAAGATCGATCCGATATCCAAATAATTCCACTGATTACCACCTTTGTTGATAAACAAGTTTTTATCCAAGGAAAACATGGTGATCAGATCCTTCCATGGTTTTAACCCATTAAGAGTCATTCTTAGTCATCCTTGAATAACTTAGGATGCTTTGATCTATTTAAAAATTTGTTTTACCCATTTTCTCATGGTTCCAGATCCTCAAACAAAGTGGATCCAACATTCGAATCAATACTTGGGTGCTCATCATATAATGGTGAGTGAGAATTCTTCCCAGGTACCATTAGAGTATTGACTCTCATGTTCTATTTGAAATTAACAAATCGAAGACGTTGAAAAAAGTTTGAGATTCTTACTAGTGGATTATTCTCTGTCATGGTTTCATTGAGCATATGATTCGAGAGTCCACCAAGGCTTTCTCCTTCGCTCTTTCTCGCTTTTTCTCAAACCTTTGTTCTTCCTCCCTTCTGTAGAAATGCATCAGAACCATTCTCTGTTATTTTTCTCTCAGTTAGTTCTAAGAGATGCAATAGTGGAATAGGGATGATCTTATCTACAATTGTGATTTAGAAAGATATCTGTTACAGCCCATTCTGGGACTCGGGCGTGATAACCAGATCATCCATGAGACAATTCGAATCTTCCAGCAACCGATAACCAAAATGATCCACCAAACATGCTGTAAGACCCGTGTCAATCTAACCCGGTCTTATCACCTTGAACCAGGTTTACCCATCATGGTCGAGTCAAATGGACCAAGGGCATGAAGGAGATCGAGAACCCAGGTATCAAATCAACCCTAAAACACTTAATTTAAGGGGAGGGTCGCATACCCAGCCAAGGAGGGTTGGACCCCCCAAAACAGAATGTCAGACCCTCAGTTTTGAAGGGAGGGTCGGACAACTTAGAAACCTAGGGTCGACGGGATCATCGACCCTCAATTGTCGCCGAAACTGAAATTAGGAAATTTCCTAATTTTCGATTGGGATTCTTTCCTAATCTCAAAGGGACTTATTTTAGGATGTTCCTACTCTATTTAAAGGACGTCCCTAAGCATCTTTCACTCCTTTTACAACCCTAATTGAATTGAGAGAAAGAGAAGAGAAGGAAGAGAAGAAGAAGAGAAACAAGGTAGAGAAGAATGCGAAAACAAGAAGAGTTGCAGAGAAGGAGTAATCTTCTCAGGTATAGATAATAATTCCATGAGTTTCTACAGACCTTAGATTAGATAATGAAGAGAGTATGATCTCGGCGAAACCCAAACCATCAACCCATGGTTAGGTTTTCATAGAAAACCATGGGAGATTACATGAAAGCTATTTAGGTGGATTATTCATGGTTCTAGACTATGGAATGAATGTTGAATGGACTGTAAGAGAAAGCCATAGGACCCCAAACACGAAGGATGGACTAAAAAGAGGGAAATTGACCAAAGTACATCGAGGGTCGCACAGAGGGTCGATGACCATCCGATCCTAGGTGATCCTGAGTATCGACCCTCAGTGTTCGGGAAGTCCAGATTGGGGAGGGTCGTACCCAGGGTCGATTATGACTCTGACCCTACCTCCGACCCCCAGTTAACAGAATGGTTTTTAAATTTTGAATAAATTCTAATTAAATTTTATCAACTTTGTTAGGTATTCTAGCAATATAATAACAATATAAAAGTGATTCTAAAGCTTGGAAAAGTATCTATTAGCAAGCTAAGGTGAGGAAACAAAACTCTAAACTAATTGGTTAATAACAAACTATTTTCTATTTTCTTGAGTCCAATGCCATGCTTGATTCTATGCGAATATGTTTGTAATGTGCATACAACATGTCATCCCATATTTCTATTATTTGTTCATGCATATTTATTTTGTTGTTTATAACATGATGTTGATGATGATGATAGGATTAGGCATGTGATTGTATGTGTGTGGTTGGTGTACTTGATGCGAGCGAGTATCAGGGGAGGTGTGATGAAAACGTCAATAAATGTTAACCTTTGGCAGGTCTCAGCACTTTAGCTCTATCTCTAACTCAAGTCTTGTGCATTAGCATCGTCGTATCGCCATTACTTTAGCAGAACTATTATGTCGTAGAGTATCAGGGGAGGTGGTCTCGGTCCTTGTAGTCTCTTACTCTATCGGGGGGCCTTAGCTCTATCTCTATGGACATTCTGAGGGATGCTGGGGTGAGGCCTTGGATACACTGTTTGGCATTAGGATTGGTTAGTTGCGAGCCCAGTTAGCAAGCCCTCGCCAGCAGGGGCTTACGTGTTGGTATGGCACTATATAGCAGTAATCGTTAACCTTTGTTATATAATGTTCATGATTAGGGTAGATGGGGATGACAATAAACGTTAACCTTTGGGCGGACTTCCACACCCTGTGTATAGAGGCGGGGTCAATAAACATTAACCTTTGACCACCAACATTTCTATTGGTCATTGCAAACTTTAAACCAGACCAAAGATATGAATTGATTGCATGCATATGTACTGTTGCATTGTTTTGTTTCCTCACTGAGCCATGATGTGTGCTCACCCCTCGACGTCAAATATTTTTAGTTGATGATGCAGGTTTCACAGTTGAAGATTATATGAATGCTCCAGCGTACGGGAACGTAGCGGCTATGGAAGTAGAAGCTGAAGTGGATACACATGACTCCTCTTGTGAGTGCAACTCATATGTATTCGATTAGATATTTTTCTTAGGTTTCTTGACTTGGATTTATTATGGACATGTATTTGATATTTATTTATGTCTCAACTGATACAGAATAATTTTCTATTTAAATATTAATATCACAGTAGATTCTCAGTTCATTTCATTATAAGACTTCCGCTATTGTGTATTTACTCTGATTAGGATTATGGATGTATGGGGTTTAGATAACACGGATATAGCCTACTCGGGATCTTGGTTGAACCGTTGGTTTGTTAGCGGTTCATCACACCATTCTGAATAGTACGGAATTGGGGTGTGACAACTTTGTATCAGAGCATCTCAGGCCTTGTCCGCTGAACTAACATACATTTAAGACAATTGTGAACTGAGATAGGATAAAAGTAAAAACAGTAATATTAACACACTATAAGCATAAGTGATGGTTGAGACCGAATTAGGGAGAGAATAATGCATCTATTAAAGGGAAAACAATTTTACATACAATGAGAGAGAAACAAAACGTATATACATAACTAAAGCAGAGTACGGTCGACAACCCGGACAGTTACTCTATAGTACAAGGAAAATAAATACAATCAAGAAGCTGGAGGTGAAGGAGGAGGCGGTGCCTCACGATCTCTGTCATAGTCCTCGGCATAGACTCTAGTCAACCAGGCTATCTGAGTCTGGGTCGTTTGTAGACTAGTTGTGAGATCGGCTACCCTCCGATCAGTCGCATGCTGAACCTCTATGAGCTCTCCCATCCGCGTGTCTGATATGTGCTGAGCGGCTAACAGATCATCTACTCTCACACGCTGAGCGTCTAGTAATTCCTCCATCCTCAGATCAGATCTGCTGAGCCTCCCTGATCTCATGCAACATCTCCCATCATTTCAGAAGGTGGGGGTGAAGGACCAGCCGCATGAGAAGGACCAGTCTCAGGTGCAGGATCCGCCGCAAAAGAAGTACCAACTCCAGCCGCATGTATAGGGGAAGGCGGTGGTATCGAGTCGACATCCATATACATACGGTCGTCATCATCGATAGGATCCACATGAGCTCTAGTAGCGGCAGCAGCGGCCTCAGCGTCAGCCATCTCGATGCGAGTGTGAGGACGCACCATCTCATTCCTCTCCTCGTCACTAACTTAGGCATCCCGCATACCCATCTTGCAGATAGCCTCCCAATCTAGAGGCGACGAGAAGGTCTTCTCCTGAATCTTCTCATCTACTAAGTCAACCCCCAGGCGGGTCAGCAGAACAGTAATCATACGTCCATAGGGTAGATTACCCTTATGACCGGACAATGTAGCACTAATCATGGTCCGCATGATGATGTAGGGAAGGCAGACTGGCTGTCTAGTGCAGATACTATATATCAGAAACTGGGTCAGCTGAGAAACCCTCTCGTAGTGCCCACTCTGCGGAATCAGATTATGCTGGATAATCTTGCAGAAGACTCGTGGAGCTGGACGCATGTAACAAGCTCTCATCTACCAGCGATCAGGTCGTAGCAGCTGATTGTTAATCTCTGCCCTCATCTCCATGGAAACAAACTGGGGCACTCCAAGCGCACAGTAAACCATGGGGCCATCATAAGGAATGCCCAATAGGATGGCCAGTTTCCAATAGTCAAATGAGATATTCACCCCTTTGATGTAGCTGGTGATGCGCAACTCTTGACCCCTCTCGACATCATTGTAATTCCCCACCACCTGGAGGTTACAATAAAACTGTCGCACCAAATCCGGGCAGGTGCAAGCATCGTAAGTAATGATAGGGAGCCACCCCATATCACCAAATGCTCTCTCCACATTGAACAGGGCTAGCTCAGCCAAGTTCACCATACGACCACCCTCCACCTTCTTACGAGCATAGTGAGCATACTGTGCCTCGGCATCGTTGGAGCAGAAGCGAAGGGGATAACGAACTCTGGGTACCTTGGTACGAGCCATGGTATCTGCAAATAAGAAAGAAAAAGGGAGATAAGGAGTTAATAGGATAAAAATCCAAAATTTAACATTTTAACGACGTAAGTTGGCCAAAAACCTCACTTTCCCCCATACACGTGGGCAGGAGGACTTACGTAGGTTCCAACATATCCTACAACACTCACACAGTAGGAAATTGGAACTAATGAAGTCCAATTTGAAGGAATTTCAAGAAATCAAAAATTTTGACAATTAGGGCAAAAAGAGCAAAAATTCAAGTTTCTCGATAACCAACCGATGAAACTCAAAAATTTTGAGGGCTTTCGTTCTTCGAGACACCAATAACAAAAGCCCCCAATAGAAATCAAATTTTTACGATTGGAAAAAGTTTAATTTGAAAGATACAAGTTAAATGGACAAAAACCTAGAAAAGAAAACCTAAAAATAGGGGAAAATGAGAAAGCATACCTGTAGAGATGATGTGGATGTCGAAACAAGGATCCAAACTGACCAAAATAGTGGAGTGGCACTGTAGCAACTCAGAGGGGAGAGACGAGTCGAAACGGGAGGGAAAATAACAAAGAATGAACTCAGAATCGGATCTTAAAAATCTGATTTTTTGTCTGAGGGTCGGACAATTTGAACAGAACCATCGACCCTCGGATCGACCCTCCCATCGACCCTCGGCTCTCAGGAATCTGACAGAAAACTAAGGGTCGGATACCCATCGACCCTCACATCGACCCTCAGCTCTCGGGAAGAACAGGTCATTCCCAGGGTCTGATACTAAGGGTCGGACATACCATCGACCCTCACCATCGACCCTGCATAGAAAAGACAGTATTTTTCACAGAATGGTCTAAAAATTTTGAAATTTTACATCGGTTAGCGTGCCTACCTGAAGTATAAATGATTGTCTCACCTATTTTGATGATTTCAGGCACCACCAATTTCAGAAGACAAACATGTCTGGACGTAGAGTGACCAGGCAGAGTCGGAATGCAGTTCCACCACCACCACCTGTAGAGGAGTCCAGTCAGGAAAATGTATATGTACCAGGAAATCCAGACCAGACAAATCCTACCAACTTGCCACCTCCACCCCCGGAGTTAGCAACTGTGGTAATGAATCTAGCACAACAGCTGCAACAAATGCAACACACACAAGCTCAAATGCAAGTTGCAATGGGGATTATGTTCCAGGCTGCACATGCTACACCCATGCAGACCGGACAAGACAGTGCAACACCGGTGGGTAACCACCCATCACCTCAAACACCTCAACCACCAGCTGTACAGATTCCAGTACCAGGTCAGGAAGCAGCTCAGGTTAACTATCATTATCCACCACCTATGTTTGGGGCATACCCTCAAAATCAGATGGATCACTCTCGACTGGTTGAGAGATTTTTGAAGATGAAGCCCAGGGAATTTAACGGTAAACCATCTGATCCGTTATGGCCAGCACACTGGATCGACGAGATGGAGAGAAACTTTCTTATGATGACTATTACAGAGGAATAAAAAGTATTATGTGCCACCTTCATGCTCAAAGGCGATGCACATCATTGGTGGAAATCTACCCGGGCCTATCTATTGACCAAGCACGCCCTATTGACTTGGGCTATATATAAAGAAGCTTTCTTTGAGAAGTATTTTCCACGAAGCTTTAGAGATTCTATGGAGAAGGAGTTCCTGAGTTTATATCAGGGACAAATGTCAGTGGACGCATATCAACAGCGTTACGAAGAGCTGTTTTTCTTTGCACCACTCAGTATGCAAGAAGAGGACACAAAAACCCATAGGTTTGTCACGAGATTGAGAGGAAGCATCAGAGAGCACGTTCTGGGCTTGGAAAAGAAGGTATACAATGAAGCTGTCCTAATCGCTCGAGTTATAGAATCGAGCCAGAAGGAGAGTTATCTTACACAGAACAGAGGTATAAAAAGGCCAGCTGGAAATACTTACAATGGAGGGAACAATAAGACATTTAAACCCTTCCATGCTCAAGGCTCTACTGCTGCAACCAGGACTACTCTAGTAGCTCAACATCAACCAAAGCCAAATTCTGAAGGCCCGAAATGTTATAACTGTAACCAGTCGGGACATATGGCAAGGGATTGCCCTAAGCCCAAGAAACACCTTAGCTTGTTATAAGATATTTCCCAAGCTTTAAAATCACCGTTTCAATGTTATTAGATTGCTAGCAGACCTAACAAAGCCGACAAAATTTAATTAGAATTAATTCTGGAATTAAAAACCATTCTGTCAATTGAGGGTCGATGCTAGGGTCGAGGCTAGGGTCGATGGGTCTATCGACCCTCCCCTCTTTCTGGACTTCCCGAATGCTGAGGGTCGATGGTCAGAAACACCTAGGGTCGGATGGTCATTGACCCTCGGTGCGACCCTCGGTGCACTCTGATCCAATTTCCACTTTTTAATCCATTCTTCGAGTCTGGGGTCCTATGGCTTGCTTCTACATTCCATTCAATACTCATTCCATGGTTTGAAACCATGAATCATCCCCCTAGATGGCTTTCATGCATTCTCCTAGGGTTTTCCATGAAAACTTAACCATGGATCGATGGTTTGGGTTTCTCCGAGATCATACCCTCAACAACTACTAACCTAAGGTCTGTAGAAACTTATGGAATTAGTATCCATACCTGAGAAGATTACTTTTCCTCTGAAATTCTTCTCCTTTTTGCTAGGTTCTCTTCCTTGCTTCTCCTCTTCTTCCTTTCCTCCTCCTCTCTTTCTCTCAATTCAATTAGGGTTATGAAAGGAGTGAAAGTGGCTTAGGGACGTCCCTTAAATAGGCTAGAAACATCCTAAAATAAGTCCCTTTGAAATTAGGAAGGAATCCAATCGAAAAATCTTGACCTTTCCTAATTTCTATTTTTGGCAGGATCCGAGGGTCGATGGGAGGGTCGATGATCCCGTCGACCCTAGGGTCTTAAGTTGTCCGACCCTCCCTTAAAATCTAAGGGTTTGACATTCTGTTTTGGGTGGTCCGACTCTACTTGGCTGGGTATGCGACTCTCCCCTAAAATTAAGTATTTTTGGGTCGATTTTATACCTGGGATCTCGATCTCCATCACGCCCTTGGTCCACTTGACTCGACCATGATGGGTAAACCTGGTTCAAGGTGGTTATTCCGGGTTAGTTTGACACAGGTCTTACAACTCCCCCCAACTTATAAAAATTTTGTCCTCGAAATTGTACATACCTTCTGAATCAAACAAGTAAGGGTATTGCTTTCGCATAGCATTCTCTTCTTCCCATGTAACTTCTTCCATGTCTCTACTTTTCCATGTGACCTTAACATAGTAGATATCTCTGTTGCATAGACGTTGAACCTTTTGACTGGTGATTTCTGTTGGTGTTACTTCGAATGTCAAATCATCAGTCAATTTTGACAAATCTACTGTCAACACGTGCGTCGAATCCTTGACATACTTCTTCAATAGAGAAATGTGAAATACGTCGTGCACACTTGACATAGATGGTGGTAATGCCAACTGATAAGCTACTTTTCCACGCTTAGCTAGAATTTCGTATGGCCTGACATATCTTGGACTTAATTTTCCTTTCTGTCCGAACCTCTTCAATCCTCTCATAGGCGATACTTTCAAAAATACTTTATCACCTACGGCGAACTCTAGATCTCTTCGTCGAGTATCTGCATATTGCTTCTGATAATTCTGAGCTGTTTTCACTATCTCCTTGATGATGTCGACCAGTCGACAAGTCTCTTCCACAAATTTGGGTCCAACAATACTGCGTTCTCCAACTTCAATCCAAAACAAGGGAGTTCGACACTTTCTACCATACAGTGCCTCATAAGGTGACATCTGTATAGTAGTCTGATAGATGTTGTTATAGGCGTACTCGATCAAAGGTAACTTTTCGTCCCATGATCCTTTGAAATCAATCACACATGCTCGTAGCATATCTTCTAGGATCTGGATTGTACGCTCTGACTGTCCGTCTGTCTGTGGGTGGAATGCAGTACTGAACGTCAATGTTGTACCCATAGCCTTTTGCAGTCCTTCCCAAAATTGGAAGTAAATCGTGGATCTCTATCGGACACAATGCTTTCTGGAACACCATGTAACCGAACAATATTATCCACATATAACTTTGCTAACCTTTCCAGTGTATACTGGGGTCGTATCGGTATGAAGCGAGCTGTCTTAGTCAGACGGTCCACAATCACCCAAACTGCGTCAACTACTCAAGGAATCAATGGTAGTCCTGTGACGAAGTCCATAGTGATGCAGTCCCATTTCCATGCTGGTTCCGATAATGGCTGTAATAGTCCTGCGGGTCTTTGTCGTTCTACCTTTACTTTCTGATAATTTAGGCATTGAGACACGAACTTAGCTACATCTGCTTTCATTCCCTCCACCAATACAGTTTCTTTAGATCATGATACATTTTTTTGCTCCAAAGATGTATCGAGTAGATGGTGGTGTGGGCTTCCTTCATCAGTCGGTGTCTAATGTCTACATTTTCTGTTTCGGGTACACATATTCTTCCTTTGTATTTTACTACTTTTTCTTCATCCAAGGTGAACTCAGGGTTAGTCCTACCTTTCTCAATATCTTCTTGTACCGTTCTCAGATAAGGATCTGCTTTGATAGCTGTCTTCACTTCATCCACTATATCCGGTATAATCTTCAATGCCACGAACATATTCAAAAACCGATGAATAAACCCTTGGTTGGCTGATCCATCCGTTGTGTCTATCACATACTGCTCGTTGCCGTGATTGAATACAATTCCGGTAGTGCACATTGCCGTAGTCGTGCTAACTTCTCCTTGAGATTTTATCATTGCTTTTCTGCTCAATGCATCTGCTACTGCGTTCGCTTTTCCCGGATGATACTGGATATCACAATCATGAGTGGGGTAATTTTTCTCATGTACCTTCAACTGTCTCGAGGCATATGCAATTACTTGCTCTCCTTGCATAAGCACACATCCTAGTCCCAATCCCGATGCATCAGTGTATAAGGTAAATGTCTGTCCTGGAACGGGAATGGTCAAAATTGGGGCGGATATCAATCTGGTCTTCAGTGTTTGAAAACTCTTTTCACACTTATCCGTCCATACAAATTTTTCCCCTTTCTTGGTCAAACTGGTGAGTGGTACGGCAATCCGAGAATAGTTTTCTACGAATCTTCGATAATATCCAGCTAGACCCAAAAAACTTTTAATTTCTGAAACACTCTTTGGTGCTTCCCACTTCACAATAGCCTCGATCTTACTGGGGTCCACTTTGATTCCTTCTGCGGATACTACATGGCCTAGAAAGGCGACTTCACTTAGCCAAAACTCACACTTCGAAAATTTGGCGTATAACTTCTCTTTCCTTAAATGTTGTAGGGCTGCGTTTAGGTTCTTGACATGGGTTTCCTTGTCCTTGGAATATACCAATATGTCATCAATAAATACTATAACCGACGTATCCAAAATATCGTGAAAAACTCAGTTCATAAGTTCCATGAACGTTGTTGGTGCATTAGTTAATCCGAAAGACATCACTAAGAACTCATAATGTCCGTATCTTGCCCTAAAAGCTGTCTTCGGAATGTCACCTTCTTTAATCTTCAGCTGATGATAGCCTGATCGAAGATTGATCTTTGAAAATACCTTCGCTCCTTGTAACTAATCGAACAAGTCATCGATCCTGGGTAGTGGATATCGATTCTTGATGGTCAGTTTATTCAACTCTCGATAGTCGATGCATAATCGAACGCTACCATCCTTCTTCTTTACGAACAACACCGGTGCTCCCCATGGGGATATACTGGGTCTAATATAACCCTTATCCAGCAGTTCTTGTAATTGTACTTTTAATTCCTTCAGTTCAGTAGGAGCCATTCTATAAGGTGCTTTTGATACCGGTGCGGCTCCAGGTATCAGGTCTATTACAAACTCCGTGACACGGTCGGGCGGTAATCCGGGTAGTTCCTCCGGAAATACATTTGTGTAATCCCGCACGACGTCAATATCTTCCATTCGTGGCGCGTCCATGGTTAGGTCGACCACTGATACTAGATATTCGACGGCTCCCTTTTCAAGGCACTTCTTAGCCTTTAATGTTGAGAGTATGAGCTTGCGTCTCCTGGGAAGTTTGGTACCCGAGAAACTGAATTCTGCTCCTTCTTTGTCTTTGAACGTTAGCTTCTTTTCGACGCATAATAGGTTTGCTGAATTCTGACCTAACCAGTCCATTCCCAAGATGGCGTCAAAGTCTGCCATCTCAAGTTGTATTAAAGTTGCATCTAAGGTTTTCTCGCCAATGAGAACTGGACATGGCCCATAACCTTTCTCTAATTCCACTTCTAATCCCATCGGTGATCGTACAAGTAACTTGTAGTCTAATGTTTTGATGGGTAAGTTGGTATTCTTTCCAAACGACACAGATATAAATTAATGAGTAGCTCCTGAATCAAAGAGTACTCTGGCGGGTATGCCATTGATAGGTACGATACCTGTGATTCGTTTTTTTTTTTTTACTTAGTCTACATGCTCAATCAATGTAATTATAACCTTAAAAGTTTCGTCATACCTGTGACCACATCGGGCGACGCGACAACATCCTCTGATGTAACAGCATATACCCGTCCTTGATGTAACTGCTTCTTGGGTTTTGGGCATTCTCTTGCCATATGCCCTGGTTGGTTGCAGTTATAACACTTTGGGGCTTCAGAATTTGGCTTTGGCTGTGGTTGAGCTGCGGAAGTAGACTTTGGTGCAGTAGCAAAATTCTGAGGACGAAAAGGTTTATACGTCCTATTATTGCCCCCGTTGTAGGAGTTTTCGACTGGTCTCTTGATGCCTCTGTTCTGGGAGAAATAACTCTCCTTCTGGCTCGATTCAATTACTCGAGCAATCTGGACAGCTTTGTTGTAAATCTTCTTCTCTAACCCCAGAACATTTTCTCTTATGCTTCCTCTTAGTCCCGCGACAAACCTACGGTTTTTGTATCTTCTTCTTGCATGCTAGCCGGTGCGAAGAAAAATAGTTCTTCGTAGCGCTATTGATATGCGTCTACGGTCATCTGCCCCTAGTACAGACTCAAGAACTCTTTCTCCATTGAATCTCTGAAGCTTCTTGGGAAATACTTCTCAAAGAACGCTTCTTTATATATAGCCCATGTCAGTAAGGCGTGCTTGGTCAATAAGTACGTCTTTGTAGATTTCCACCAATGGTGTGCGTCGCCCTTGAGCATGAAGGTGGCGCATAGTACTTTCTCTTCCTCGGTGATAGTCATCATAAGGAAGTTCCTTTCCATCTCGTCTATCCAGTGTGCTGGCCACAGTGGATCAGATGGCTTGCCGTTGAATTCTCTCGGTTTCATTTTCAAAAATCTCTCCACTAGCCGGGAGTGATCCAGTTGATTTTGGTATGCCCCAAACATAGGGGGTGGATACTGATAGTTCCCTTGGGCTGCTTCTGGGACCTGCACTGGAATTGGTGCAGCCGATTGTTGAGGTGTCTGAGGAGCTGGGTGGTTACCCACTGGTGCTGCACTGGCCTGCCCAGTGTGTATGGGTGCAGCTTGAGTGGCTTGATTCATAATCCCCATGGCAACCTGCATTTGAGCTTGTGTGTGTTGCATCTGCTGTAGCTGCTGAGCTAGGTTTATAACCACAGTTGCTAGCTCCGGTGGTGGAGGTGGCAAATTTGTAGGGTTTGCCGGTTCTGGATTACCCTGTGCATGGTTATTCTCTTGACTAGTCTCCTCCACTGGTGGTGGTGGTGGGACTGTATTTCGGGTCTGTCGGGTAACTCTACGTCCAGACATATTTCTTTTCGCTGATTGGTGGTGCCTGAAAATCGTCAAGGTAGGTTATAATTCATTTATATCTCATGTAGGCACACTAACCGATAAAAAATTCCAATTCTAACTCATTTTATAAAAAAAATATTGTCTTTTCTATGCAGGGTCGATGGTGAGGGTCGCTGGTATGTCCGACCCTGGGTATTCGACCCTGGGAATAACCTGTTCTTCCCGAGAGCTGAGGGTCGATGGTACCAGTCGAATTGTCTGACCCTCGGACCAAAAATCAGATTTTTAAGATCCGATTATGGGTTATTTCTCACTATTCCTCCTCCGTTTCGACTCGTCTCCACTCTCTGAGTTGCTACAGTGCTACTCCATTGTTCTTGGTCGGTTTAACTCCGGGTTTCGACGCCCACGTCATCCCTACAGGTATATCCTCTCACCTTTACCTGTTTTTAGGTTTTCTTTTCTAGGTTTTTGCCCATTTAACTCATATTTTCCAAATTAAACTTTTTCCAACCGTAAAAATTCGATTTTTATTGGGGGCTTTTGTTATTGGGGTCTTGAGGAACGAAAGCCCTCAAAAATTTTTGAGTTTCATCGGTTGGTTACAGAGAAACTTAAAATTTTCTCTTTTTTCCCTAATTTATCGAAATTTTTTATTTTCCTTGAATTTCTTCAAATTGAGCTTCGTCAGTTAAAATCTCCTACTGTATGTGGGTCGTAGGACATATTCTAACCTACGTAAGTTCTCATGCCCACTTATATGGTGAGAAATGGGGCTTCATTTTTAATTTTTTGGATTTTTATCCTATTAACTCCTTGCTTCCTTTCTTTTTCTTATTTTGTAGATACTATGGCCCGTACCAAAGTACCTAGAGTGCGCGATCCACTTCGCTTCCGTTTGAATGAAGCCGAGGCACAGTATGTGGACTATGCCCGTAAGAAGGTTGAAGGGGGTCGCATGGTGAACGTGGCTGAGCTAGCCTTGTTCAATGTAGAGGGAGCATTCGGTGATATGGGGTGGCTCCCTGTCATCACATACGACGCGTGCAAATGTCCCGACTTGGTAGGCCAGTTCTATTGTAATCTCTAGGTGGTGGGGAATTACAATGATGTCGAGCATGGTCAGGAGTTGCGAATCACTAGTTACGTCAAAGGGGTGCACATCTCCTTTGATTATCAACAGCTGGCCGATCTGTTGGGCATTCCCTTTGATGGCCCCATGGTGTACTGTGCGCCGGGAGAGCCACAGTTTGTTGAGATGGAGATGAGGGCAGAGATCGACAACCAGTTGCTCCGTCCCGATAGATGGCAGATGAGAGCTTGCTACTTGCGTCCAGCTCCACGGGTCTTCTGCAAGATTATCCAGCATAATCTGATCCCGCAGAGTGGGCACTATGAGAGGGTGTCTCAGCTGACTCAGTTCTTGATCTACTGCATCTGCACTCGTCAGCCGGTCTGTCTTCCTTACATCATCATGCAGACGATGATTAGTGCCACATTGTCCGGTCATAGGGGTAATCTATCCTATGGACGCATGATTACAGTGTTACTGACCCATCTGGGGGTGGGTCTGGTAGATGAGAAGATCCAAGAGAAGACCTTCTCGTCGCCTCTAGATTGGGAGGCTATCTGCAAGATGGGGCTGCGAGATGCGGAGGTTAGCGATGAGGAGAGGAACACGGTGGTGCGCCCTCACACTCGGGTTGAGATGGCTGATGCTGAGGCTGCTGCTAGGGCTCGGGGAGATCCGGTCGACGATGATGATCGTATGTATATGGATGTCGACGCGATACCCCCGCCATCACCCACACAGGCGGATAGGGCTGGTACTTCTGCTGCGACGGCTTCGGTACCGGAGACCGGTCCTTCTTATGGGGCTGGTCCTTCACGCCCACCAGCTGATGACGTGCTGAGTATGTTTCACGAGATTAGAGAGGCTCAGCGCGCATCGGATTTGAGGATAGGGGAGCTCCTAGACGCCCAGTGCCGGACTGATCAGAGGGTGACTGATCTCACAGCTAGTCTGCAGGTGACTCAGACCCAGGTGGCATGGTTGAATAGGGTCTATGCCGATGACTATGACAGAGACCGTGAGGCACCGCCTCCTCCTTCGCCTCCAGCTTCCTGATTGTACTTTTATTTTTCTTGTCTTGTACTACAGAGTAACTGTCCGGGTTGTGGACTTTACTCTGCTTTCGTTATGTCTATGCATTTTTTTTTCTCTCTCATTGTATGTAACTTGTTTCCCCTTTAATAGATGTATTATTCTCTTGTTAATTTGGTCTCAATCAACACAGGTGCTTACGGTTTGTTTGTATTAAAGTTAATAATTTGTCCTAACTCAGTTCACAATTGTCTTGTATGTATGTTAGTTTTGGCGGGCAAGGCCTGAGAAGCTCTGATACCAAGTTGTCACACCCCAATTCTGCACCAACCAGAATGGTGTGATGAACCGCTAAATAACCAACGGTTCAACCAGGATCTCGAATAGGCTATCCCCGTTTTACCCAAACTTCCACACATCCATAATCATAATCAGAGTAATACACAATAGCAGAAAATTTATAGATAAATGAACTGAGAACTAAGATGATACCATTAATTAAGTAGTAAATTATTCTGTTTTCAACTGAGACATACTTATGTAAATATCAAATACATGTCTTTATAAATTCAAAGAAACCTATAAAATAGCTAATCAAATACACATGAGTCACACTCGCAAGAGGTGTCATGTATATACTCTTCAGCTCCAGCTTCCATTGCTGCTATATTCCCGTACGTAGACGCGTTCATATAATCTTCGACTGTGTAACCTGCATCATCAACTAAAAATATTCGACGTCGAGGGGTGAGCACACAACACGGCTCAGTGAGTAGCCAAAACAATGCAACAATACATATGCATGCAAAAATCAATTTATATCTTTGGTCTGGTTTATAGTTTGCAATGCGCAATAGAAAGGTTGGGTGGTCAAAGGTTAACGTTTATTGACACCACCTCTATACACAGGGTGTGGAAGCCCGTCCAAAGGTTAACGTTTATCGTCGTCCCCATCCACCCTAACATAACATTATACAACAAAGGTTAACGTTTATTGCTATATAATGCTATACCAACACGTAAGCCCCTGTTAGCGAGGGCTTGCAAACTGGACTCGCTACTAACCAATCCTAATGCCAAACAGTGTATCCAAGGCCTCACCCCAGCATCCCTCAGAATGCCCATAGAGATAGAGCTAAGGTCCCCCGGTAGAGTCAGAGACTACAAGGACCGAGACCACTTCCCCTGATACTCTACGACATAATAGTTCTGCTAAGGTAATGGTGATACGACGATGTCAATGCACAAGACTTGAGTTAGAGATAGAGCTAAAGTGCTGAGACCCGCCAAAGGTTAACGTTTATTGACGTTCTCATCACACCTCCCCTGATACTCGCTCGCATCAAATGCATCAACCACACACATACAAGCACATGCCTATTCCTATCATCATCATCATCATCATCATGTTATAAACAATAAATAAATATGCATGAACAAATAATAAAAATATTGGATGGCATGCTGTATGCACATTACAAACATATTTGCATAGAATCAAACATAGCATAGGACTCAAGAAATAGGAAACAGTTTATTATTAACCGATTAGTTTGGAGTTAAGGTTCCTCACCTTAGCTTGTTATAAGATATTTTCCAAGCTTTAAAATCACCATTTCAATGTTATTAGATTTCTAGCAGACCTAACAAAGCTGATAAAATTTAATTAGAATTAAATATGGAATTAAAAACCATTCTGTCAACTGAGGGTTGATGCTAGGGTCGATGGGTCTATCGACCCTCCCCTCTTTCTGGACTTCCCGAATGCTGAGGGTCGATGGTCAGAAACACCTAGGGTCGGATGGTCATCGACCCTCGGTGCGACCCTCGGTGCACTCTGATCCAATTTCCACTCTTTAATCCATTCTTCGAGTCTGGGGTCCTATGGCTTGCTTCTACATTTCATTCAACACTCATTCCATGGTTTGAAACCATGAATCATCCCCCTAGATGGCTTTCATGCATTCTCCTAGGGTTTCCATGAAAACCTAACCATGGATCGATGGTTTGGGTTTCTCCGAGATCATACCCTCAACAACTACTAACCTAAGGTTTGTAGAAACTTATGGAATTAGTATCCATACCTGAGAAGATTACTTTTCCTCTGAAATTCTTCTCCTTTTTGCTAGGTTCTCTTCCTTGCTTCTCCTCTTCTTCCTTTCCTCCTCCGCTCTTTCTCTCAATTCAATTAGGGTTATGAAAGGAGTGAAAGTGGCTTAGGGACGTCCCTTAAATAGGCTAGAAACATCCTAAAATAAGTCCCTTTGAAATTAGGAAGGAATCCAATCGAAAAATCTCGACCATTCCTAATTTCTATTTTCGACAGGATCCGAGGGTCGATGGGAGGGTCGATGATCCCGTCGACCCTAGGGTCTTAAGCTGTCCGACCCTCCCTTAAAATCTGAGGGTCTGACATTCTGTTTTGGGAGGTCCGACCCTACTTGGCTGGGTATGCGATCCTCCCCTAAAATTAAGTGTTTTTGGGTCGATTTTATACCTGGGATCTCGATCTCCATCACGCCCTTGGTTCCACTTGACTCGACCATGATGGGTAAACCTGGTTCAAGGTGGTAAGACCGGGTTAGTTTGACACAGGTCTTACTTGACTTGTTCGATCAGTTGCAAGGAGCAAAGGTATTTTCTAAGATCGATCTTTGATTAGGCTATCATCAGTTGAAGATTAAAGAAGGTGATATCCCTCAGACAGCTTTCAGGACCAGATATGGACATTATGAGTTCTTGGTCATGTCTTTTGGATTAACAAACGCACCAGCAACTTTCATGGAACTTATGAATCGGGTCTTCCACGATATGTTGGATACGTCGATTATAGTATTTATTGATGATATATTGGTATACTCCAAGGACAAGGAAACCCATATCAAGAACCTAAACGCCGCCCTACAGCGTTTAAGGAAAGAGAAGCTATATGCCAAATTTACCAAGTGCGAGTTTTGGCTAAGTGAAGTCACCTTCCTAGGCCATGTAGTATCCGCTGAAGGAATTAAAGTGGACCCCAGCAAGATCAAGGCTATTGTAAAGTGGTAAGCACCAAAGAGCGTTACAGAAATTAAAAGTTTTTTGGGTCTCGCTGGTTATTATCAGAGATTTGTGGAAGACTATTCCCGGATTGTCGTACCTCTCACCAGTTTGACTAAGAAAGGTGAAAAGTTTGTGTGGATGGATAAATGTGAGAAGAGCTTCCAGACATTGAATACCAGATTGATATCCGCTCTGATTTTGACTATTCCTATTCCAGGACAGACATTTACCTTATACACGGATGCGTCAGGACTGGGATTAGGATGTGTGCTTATGCAAGGAGATCAAGTAATTGCTTATGCCTCGAGACAGTTGAAGATACATGAGAAAAATTATCCCACTCATGATTTGGAGTTAGCGACAGTAGTACATGCTGTCAAGATATGGAGACATTACCTATACGGAGAGAAATTCCAGATTAAGTCGGACCATAAAAGTCTTACTTATTTATTTAATCAGAAGTAATTGAATATGAGACAAAGAAGATGGTTGGAACTACTGAAAGACTATGATTGTGATATCCAGTATCATCCGGGAAAAGCGAATGTTGTAGCGGATGAGATAAGCAGAAAGGCAATGATAAAGTCGCAAGGAGAGGTTAGTACAACTGCAGCAATTTGTACTATCGGAATGGTATTCAATCACGGCAATGAGCAGTATGTGATAGATACAGCAGATGGATCAGCCAACCAAGGGTTTATTCGTCGGTTTTCAAATATGTTCGCGGCATTGAAGATTATACCGGATATAATGGATGAGGTGAAGACAGCTATCAAATCAGATCCTTATCTGAGAACAGTACAAGAAGATATCGAGGAAGGTAGGACTAACCCTGAGTTCACCTTGGACGAAGAAAAAGTACTGAAATACAAAGGAAGAATATGTGTACCCGAAACAGAAAGTGTGGACATTAGACACCGATTGATGAAAGAAGCCCATACCACCATCTATTCGATACATCCTGGAAGCACAAAAATGTATCATGATCTAAAGAAACTATATTGGTGGAGAGGAATGAAAACAGATGTAGCTAAGTTCATGTCTCAATGCTTAAATTGTCAGAAAGTAAAGGCAGAACGACAAAGACCTGCAGGACTGTTACAGCCGTTATCGGAACCTGCATGGAAATGGGACTGCATCACTATGGACTTCGTCACGGGGTTACCACTGACTCCTCGAGTAGTTGACGCAGTTTGGGTGATTGTAGATCGTCTGACTAAAACAGCTCGCTTCATACCTATACGACCTCAGTATACCCTAGAAAGGTTAGCAAAGCCGTATGTGGATAATATTGTTCGATTACACGGTGTACCAGAGAGCATTGTGTCCGATAGAGATCCACGATTTACTTCTATGTTTTGGGAGATTGCAAAGGCTATGGGTACAACATTGAAGTTCAGTACTGCATTCCACCCACAGACAGATGGACAGTCAGAGCATACAATCCAGATTCTAGAAGATATGCTACGGGCATGTGTAATTGACTTCAAGGGATCATGGGATGAAAGACTACCACTGATCGAGTTCGCTTATAACAATAGCTATCAGGCTACTATACAGATGTCACCTTATGAAGCACTGTATGGCAGGAAGTGTCGAACTCCTTTATTTTGGAATGAAGTTGGACAACGTAGTATTGTTGGATCGGAATTTGATGAAGAGACTTGCCGAGTGGCCGACATTATCAAGAAAAGAGTAAGAACAGCTCAGAACCGTCAGAAGCAATATGCAGATACTCGACATAGAGATTTGGAGTTCACCGTGGGTGATAAAGTATTCTTGAAAGTATCGCCTATGCGAGGATTGAAAAGGTTCAGACAGAAAGGGAAACTAAGTCCAAGATATGTCGGGCCGTATGAAATTCTAGCTAAGCGTGGGAAAGGGACTTATCAGTTAGCACTACCACCATCTATGTCAAGTGTGCATGACGTATTTCACATTTCCCTATTGACGAAGTATGTCAAGGATCCAACGCACATTTTGACAATAGATTTATCGGAATGGACTGATGATTTGACATTTGAAGTAACCTCAACTGAAATCACCAGCCGAAAGGTTCAACGTCTACGCAACCGAGATATTTATTACGTTAAGGTCACATGGAAAAGTAGAGACATGGAAGAAATTACATGGGAAGAAGAAAATGCTATGCGAAAGCAATACCCTCACTTATTTGATTAAGAAGGTACGTACAATTTCGAGGATGAAATTTTTATAAGTAGGGGGGAGTTGTAACACCCGTGTCAATCTAACCCGGTCTTATCACCATGAACCAGGGTTTACCCATCATGGTCGAGTCAAATGTACGAAGGGCGTGAAGGAGATCGAGATCCCAGGTATCAAATCGACCCTAAAACACTTAATTTAAGGGGAGGGTCGCATACCCAGCCAAGGAGGGTCGGACCCCCCAAAACAGAAAGTCAGACCCTCAGTTTTGAAGGGAGGGTCGGACAACTTAGAAACCTAGGGTCGACGAGATCATCGACCCTCCCATCGACCCTTAGTTGTCGCCGAAACTAAAATTAGGAAATTTCCTAATTTTCGATTGGGATTCTTTCTTAATCTCAAAGGAACTTATTTTAGGATGTTCCTACTCTATTTAAAGGACGTCCCTAAGCCTCTTTCACTTCTTTTACAACCCGAATTGAATTGAGAGAAAGAGAAGAGAAGGAAGAGAAGAAGAAGAGAAACAAGGTAGAGAAGAAAGCCAAAACAAGAAGAGCTGCAGAGAAGGAGTAATCTTCTCAGGTATGGATAATAATTCCATGAGTTTCGATAGACCTTAGATTAGATAATAAAGAGAGTGTGATCTCGATGAAACCCAAACCATCAACCCGTGGTTAGGTTTTCATAGAAAACCATGGGAGATTACATGAAAGCTATCTAGGTGGATTATTCATGGTTCTAGACCATGGAATGAATGTTGAATGGACTGTAAGAGAAAGCCATAGGACCCCAAACACGAAGGATGGACTAAAAAGAGGGAAATTGACCAAAGTACACCGAGGATCGCACAGAGGGTCGATGACCATCCGACCCTAGGTGATCCTGAGTATCGACCCTCAGTGTTCAGGAAGTCCAGATTGGGGAGGGTCGCACCCAGGGTCGATCATGACTCCGACCCTAACTCCGACCCTCTGTTAACAGAATGGTTTTTAAATTCTGAATAAATTCTAATTAAATTTTATCAACCTTGTTAGGTCTTTTAGCAATATAATAACAATATAAAGGTGATTCTAAAGCTTTGAAAAGTATCTATTAGCAAGTTAAGGTGAGGAAACGAAACTCTAAACTAATTGGTTAATAACAAACTGTTTTCTATTTTCTTGAGTCTAATGCCATGCTTGATTCTATGCGAATATGTTTGTAATGTGCATACAACATTTCATCCCATATTTCTATTATTTGTTCATGCATATTTATTTTGTTGTTTATAACATGATAATGATGATGATGATAGGAATAGGCATGTGATTGTATGTATGTGGTTGGTGTACTTGATGCGAGCGAGTATTAGGGGAGGTGTGATGAGAACGTCAATAAACGTTAACCTTTGGCGGGTCTCAGCACTTTAGCTCTATCCCTAACTCAAGTCTTATGCATTAGCATCATCGTATCGCCATTACTTTAGCAGAACTATTATGTCGTAGAGTATCAGGGGAGGTGGTCTCGGTCCTTGTAGTCTTAGTCTCAGACTCTACCGGGGGGCCTTGGATACACTGTTTGGCATTAGGATTGGTTAGTTGTGAGCCCAGTTTGCAAGCCCTCACCAGCAGGGGCTTACGTGTTGGTATGGCACTATATAGCAATAAACGTTAACCTTTGTTATATAATGTTCATGATTAGGGTGGATGGGGACGACAATAAACGTTAACCTTTGGGCAGACTTCCACACCCTGTGTATAGGCGGGGTCAATAAACGTTAACCTTTGACCACCTAACCTTTCTATTGCTCATTGCAAACTTTAAACCAGACCAAAGATATGAATTGATTGCATGCATATGTATTGTTGCATTGTTTTGTTTGCTCACTGAGCCATGATGTGTGCTCACCCCTCGACGTCGAATATTTTTAGTTGATGATGCAGGTTTCACAGTTGAAGATTATATGAATGCTCCAGCATACGGGAACGTAGCGGCTATGGAAGTAGAAGCTGAAGTGGATACACATGACTCCTCTTGCGAGTACAACTCATGTGTATTCGATTAGATATTTTTCTTAGGTTTCTTTACTTGGATTTATTATGGACATGTATTTGATATTTTTATTATGTCTCAGTTGATACAGAATAATTTTCTATTTAAATATTAATATCACAGTAGATTCTCAGTTCATTTTATTATAAGACTTCCGCTATTGTGTATTTACTCTGATTATGATTATGGATGTATGGGGTTCAGATAACACGAATATAGCCTACTCGAGATCCTGGTTGAACCGTTGGTTTGTTAGCGTTCATCACACCATTCTGAATAGTACGGAATTGGGGTGTGACACATGCTCCATAATCTACACAAGCAATATCAATAGTAATCACAGGTAATAACAATAATTTGTAATGGAATATAATCAGAGTGCAGTAGATTAATACTAGAGAAAAGATGCTAGTCTAATATACTAATACATAATAGTCTATTAAGAATTACAATCCATTGCCATAATATCATTCTTAATACATAAGTTCCCACATATATAAGTCTAGAGTAAACCTCTATAATACCATGGATAGACCAAACTACCATCTATCTACAGGCAGTAAAACCACAGAAGCAGGGTGCTGACACAGGTCCCATAGATACAATCCCTATAAGTACAGCGACTAACATGGTCCCTTAGAGGTCCCCTACCAAGAAATGATCCCTCATTAGCAAAAGGATCCATAGCAACAGCAGCCAAGGTAATACCTACAGACAAAGCTAAAGAAATTCCATATCGAGGGGTGAGCTCACATCCAGTTCAACCAGAAGAATCAGAAATGATGCAATTTCCTGGAACAACAATATTATGAATGTGGTATAGAAGTAAATAAACAAGCAATTGTGAGTGTCATACAATGTGTATGCAAGTCATGGTCGATCTGCACCTTAGCAAGGATCTTGTCCGTCCCTTACCCACTGGACAAATGCTCACGTCTCCCCCCTGAACGTACTTTCATAATCCCCTGAAAGTTCCATAACTTACCCCCTCGATTATGTCCCCCACTAAAGCTCAAATCAATTGACCAAGTTAATGCATGAGCATGTAATTATAAGTGTTGCGCTTTAGCAGAAGCACCGGTTACTATCCCATAGATCATTGTGCCTCTACACTGAAGGACAATGCAAAGTGTATGGACTTATATCGTACTGCCATACGTTACAGGTTCATAAACTCCACCCACAAACAATATACCTAACAATCAACCAGCAGGCATGTGTGGATAAATCTACACTCTAGTAGGAATCCCCATCCTACTCCAATAGGCTGACCGTGTCCCCACTAGAGTACAGCTTGCCAACATGGCATGTGCTTTGTACACCTCTACTCTACATGCCCATCATATATGGACTTAACAAGGCTGGATCCTAATAGAGATGCTGACTCCCTACTCCCTTAGTTAGTCATGCTCCACTCAGGATTAGCCAAATCACAACCTAAATTCATGAAGTCGCCCGTTACATGAACCACCATTCATGGGTTGCACCCCTACGATGAGCCCCGGCTCACTACTCCCATAGATCACCTTGTCCGGACTAGGATACAAGCAGACCAATGCAGCATGTATGTACATACTCCCATACATCGCCATGCTATGATACATGATCATACACACATCAACATATATTTTTCATCCTATATCTCATGGGTCGTGTATTGTACTCCTATAATCCACATGTCCACCATATAGCATTCCTAACATACATTATTATTGATACATAATGCAGATGCATAAACAGTTAATACAGTTTATTGGATGACATGTTTTGAAAATAAAAACAACAATCATCACCGAACACCCACGTGCTCAAAATCTACGAGCACCCAATTCCCCTCACCTGTAGATACTAAAGGTGCTAAAGAACTTGGAAGCTAGTAAAACACTTCACCTAATACCTGCGGTGTTTTACCTAATATGATTAGATAGTTTCAATTAGTTGGTGAATATCTTTTAAATTATTATAAATGGGTCCTAAGGTCCATACACAGGTCCAAATGTAGGCTAAGAACCTAAGGGATAACATTCCCAAGGTCAGATTAGTCTTATAAGACAAACTAGCTGAACTGTCACACCCCAATTATGCACTATTCAGAACGGTGTGATGAACCGCTAATAAACCAACAGTTCAACCAGGATCTCTAATAGGTTGTGTCCTTTAAAATTAAACCATACACATCCACAACCAAAATCAGAATAAATACACAATAGCGGAGGTCTTAATATTAAATGAACTGAGGAATCTAACTGTGATAATCATAAATAAAATAAGATAATTCGGGGTTCAGATGGTTTTTTAGACTAGGAATAGGAAAGAATAATCGAATCAAACTCATGAATTTACCTAGATCAGTTTATGGCCCAAGAAAGGATTTTTCTCTTCGAAACCCTTGTGTTGGAAAGTGGAGTGGACGAGGAATCATACATAAATGACGGGTATAGTAAGCAAAATAGTACGGAAAGAAAAGGGGGGATATGAAATAACCATAGCGGATACATCGGATGGACACCAAGTAGTTGATATTATACCTCCAGGACCAGAACTTCTTGTTTCAGAGGGTGAATCTATCAATCTTGATCAACCATTAACGAGTAATCCCAATGTGGGTGGATTTGGTCAGGGAGATGCAGAAATAGTACTTCAAGACCCATTACGTGTTCAAGGCCTTTATGTTGTATCAACTGAGACATAAGTAAATAAAATATCAATTACATTTCCTTAATAGTTCAAATAAAATCTAATCGAAAACACATGAGTTGCACTAGCATGAGGAGTCATGCATCTCCACTATGTCTTCAGCCTCTATTGCAGCCACGTGCCCGTACACCGAAGCATTCATATAATCTTTCACAGTGGTACCTGCATCATCAACTAAAAATATTCGACGTTGAAAGGGTGAGCACATATCACGGCTCAGTGAGCAAACAAAACAATGCAACAAACATATGCATGCATTTAATTCATATCTGTGGTCTGGTATATAAGTTTGTAATGTACTATAGAAAGGTTCGGTGGCCACCTCACCTCTATACACGAGTGTGTGAAGCCGCCCAAAGGTTAACGTTTATTGTCGTCCCACATGCACCCGCTATGGCACAATATACCCCAATGAAAACGGCAATGATGTACCGGTTGATACCATACCAACACGTAAGCCCCCACTGGCGAGGGCTTACAAACTGGGCTCATAACTAACCAATCCTAATGTTAATCAGTGTATCCAAGGCCTTACCCCAGCGTCCCTTAATACGTCCATAGTGATAGAGCTAAGGCCCCCCGGCAGAGTCGAAGACTACACGGTCCGAGACCACCTCCCCTGATACCCTTCGACGTAATAGTTCTGCTAAGGTAATGGCGATACGACGATGTTAGTAGACAAGACTTGTATAGAGCCATGGCACAATATACCCAATGAAAATGGCATTGAAGTATCGATTGATACCATCCCCTATCCGCATCAAGTACACCAACAAACACAACATTCACATGCCTATTCCTATCATCATCATCATCATCAAGTTATAAACAATGAAATTAAATATGCATGAACAGTAATAGTAGAAATATTGGATGACATGTTGAATGCACATTACAAGCATACACGCATAGAATCAGTCATGGCATTGGACTCAAGAAATAAAAATAGTTTATTATTAGCCAATTAGTTTAGGTCTTGTTCCCTCACCTTTGCTTGGGTGTAGATCATCTTTCAAGCTTTAAGAATCACTTTTATATCAATAGAAAAACTTAACAAGTCGATAGATTTTAATTAGAATTCATTCCGACAATTTTAGGCTTGCTGTTAAGCGAGGGTCGCAGAACGGGTCACTGGTAGGGTAGCAATTTTCTGCGACCCCAGGGTGTAGGGTCGATGCTAGGGTCGGATGTTCCATCGACCCTAGGTGTGACCACAGCTTCCTGGACTTCCTGAAAGCTGGGGGTCGATCCTGTGGTCTGGTAGTCGATTCACAATCGACCCTACGTGCGACCCCAAGTAGTTTGAGTCGACCTTTTCATCTAGAGTCCAATCTTTCAAGTTTGGATCCTATGGCTTGCTTCCACAGTCCATTCGATACTTGTTCTATGGCTTAAAACTCTAGGTTTCTTCCTTACTTTGCCTACCATGATTTCCTCCATGGATTTCATTGAAATCTTCCCATAGATGGATGATTTGGGTTTCTCCTAGATCATACCCTCTTTATGAACTATTCTAAGGTCTTAAATCATTAGTGGAAGCATATGCATACCTTAGGTTTGCTGAGATTCAGAGGTTTCTCTGAATTCTTCTCTTTAGCATTCTTCTCTAACTTTCCTTCTTTCCTCCTTCTCTTCTCTTTCTCTCACTTTCAATTAGGGTTTCAAAATAAGTGAAAGAGGCTAAGGGACGTCCTATTTATAGAGAAGAATCTCCCAGAATAAGTCCCATTGAGATTAGGAAAGAATCCCCTTGAAATTTGGAAAGTTTCCTATTTACCGTTTCTGTCGGTAATGAGGGGGTCGGAGATCCCGTCGACCCTCAGTTCTAAATTGTCCAACCCTCAGTCTAAAATTCAGGGGTCTGACTCCCTAACGAGGGGATTCTAACCCTGCTTATTTGGGTATGTGACCCTGCCCCCCTATTTTACTATTTTTGGGTCAGTTTAATACCTGGTCTCGCTATTTCCTTCACGTAATTGGTCCATTTGGCTCGACCATGATAGGTAGACCTAGTACAAGATGGTAAGACCGGTTAGTTCGATACGGGTCTTACAACTCCCCCCTGCTTATAAAAATTTTATCTTCGAAATTTGTACATACCTTTCAAGTCAATTAGATGAGGGTATTGCTTTCGCATATCATTCTCTTCTTCCCATGTGATTTTTTCTATATCTCTGCTTCTCTAGGTGACCTTAACATAATAAATGTCACGGTTGCGTAGTCGTTGCACCTTTCGGCTGGTGATTTTAGTTGGTGATACTTCAAATGTCAATTCATCAGTCAAATTAGGTAGATCTACCGTCAAAACGTACATTAGATCTCTAACATACTTCTTCAATAAGGAGATATGAAATACATCATCCACACTTGACATAGATGGTTAGTGCTAACTGGTAAGCCACTTTTCCACGTTTAGCTAGAATCTCATATGGTCTGACATATCTCGGACTTAGTTTCCCTTTCTGTCCGAACCATTTCAAACCTTGCATAGGTGACACTTTGAGGAATACCTTATCACCTATGGCGAATTCAAGGTCTCGGCGTCTAGTATCTGCATATTGCTTTTGACGATTCTGAGCCGTTCTTACTCTTTCCTTGATAATATCAACTACTCGACAAGTCTCTTCAACAAATTCTGGTCCAACAATACTACGTTCTCCAACTTCATTCCAAAACAAAGGAGTTCGACACTTCCTACCATACAATGCTTCATAGGGTGACATCTGTATAGTGGCCTGATAGCTATTGTTATAAGCGAACTCAATCAGTGGTAAATTTTCATCCCATGATCCTTTAAAATCAATTACACAGGCTCGGAGAATGTCTTCTAGAATCTGAATGGTACGCTCCGATTGTCCGTCTGTCTGAGGATGGAATGCAGTACTGAACTTCAATGTTGTACCCATAGCCTTCTGCAATCCTTCCCAAAACTTTGAAGTAAATCGTGGATCTCTGTCGGACATAATGCTTTCAGGTAATCTGACAATATTATCCACATACAACTTAGCTAGCCTCTCCAGTATATACTGAGGTCGTATAGCTATAAATCGAGCCATTTTAGTCTGTCGGTCTATAATCACCCAAACTGCGTCAACTACTCGGGGAGTCAATGGTAACCCTGTGACGAAGTCCCTAGTGATGCAGTCCCATTTCCATGCTGGTTCTGGTAACGGCTGTAACAGTCCTGCTGGTCTTTGTCGTTCAGCTTTCACCTTCTGACAATTTAGGCATTGAGACACGAACTTGGCTATATTTGCTTTCATTCCTCTCCACCAATATAATTTCTTTAGGTCATGATACATTTTTGTACTTCGAGGGTGTATCGAATAGGCAGTGGTATGGGATTCTTTCACTAGTCGGTGTCTAATGTCTAAACTTTCTGTTTCGGGTGCACATATTCTTCCTTTGTACTTTAGTATTTTTCATCATCTAAGGTGAACTCAGGAATAGTCCTACCTTTTTCGATGTCTTCTTGTACCATTCTTAGATAAGGGTCTGATTTAATCGTTATTTTCACTTCATCAAGTATATCGGGTACAATCTTCAACGTGGTGAAAATATTTACAAACCGATGGATAAACGCTTGGTTGGTTGATTCACCCGGTGCATCTATCACAAACTTCTCATTACTGTAATTGAATACTTTTCCGATAGTACACAGTGCAGCAGTGGTGCTAACCTCCCCTTGAGATTTTATCATTGCCTTTCTACTCAGCACGTCAGCAACCAAATTAGCTTTCCCCGTATGATACTAGATATCACAATCATAGTCCTTCAATAGTTCCAACAATCTTCTTTGTCTCATATTCAACTCCTTTTTATTAAAGAGGTAAGTAAGACTCTTATGATCTGATTAATCTGAAATTTCTCTCCGTACAAGTAATGTCTCTATATTATGACAGCATATACTATTATCGCTAATTCCAAATCATGAGTGGGATAGTTCTTCTCATGTGTCTTCAATTGTCTTAAGGCATAAGCAATTACTTGTTCTCCTTGCATAAGTATACATCCTAATCCCAATCCTGACGCATCAGTGTACAAAATAAATGATTGTCTTGGAATCGGAATGGTCAAGATTGGAGCAGATATCAATCTAACCTTCAATGTTTGGAAACTCTTCTCGCATTTATCAGTCCAAACAAACTTTTCACCATTCTTAGTAAAACTGGTGAGAGGTACAAAAATTCGAGAATAGTCTTCCATAAATCGTCGATAATACCCAGCTAGACCTAAGAAACTTCTAATTTCTACAATGTTCTTCGGTGCTTCCCACTTCACAATAGCTTCGATCATGCTAGGATCCACTTTAATTCCTTCAGCGGATACAACATGGCCTAGAAAAGTGACTTCCTTTAGCCAAGACTCATACTTTTTAAATTTGGCGTAGAGTTTCTCCTTTCATAATCGCTGCAGAGCTGCGTTTAGATTCTTAATATGAGTTTCCTTGTCCTTGGAGTAGACCAATATATCATCGATAAATACAATAACCGACATATCCAACATATCGTGGAATACCGAATTCACAACTTTCATAAAGGTTGCCGGTGCGTTCGTCAATCCAAAAGACATGACCAAAAATTTATAATGTCCATATCTGGTCCTGAATGCTGTCTTGGGTATATCCCCGTCCTTAATCTTCAACTGATGGTAGCCTGACCGAAGATCGATCATGGAGAACTGTAAAACCTGTATCAAACTAATCCGGTCTTACCACCTTGAACCTGGTCTACCCATCATGGTCGAGCCAAATGGATCAAATACGTGAGGGAGATCGCGATCCCAAGTATTAAACTAACCCAAAAATACTAAAATAAGGGGGAGGGTCGCATACCCATCAAGGCAGGGTCAGACCTCCCCAGCATAAAAGTCAGACCCTGAGTTTTTAACCGGGGGTCAGACATTTTAGACCCAGGGGTCGACGGGATTTCTGACCCCCTCATCGACCCCCAGTCTATCGACAGAAACCGTGAATTAGGAACTTTCCAAATTTGAATGGGATTCTTTCCTAATCTCAATGGGATTTATTTTGGGAGTTCCTACTCTATAAATAAGACGTCCTTAAGCCTCTTTCACTCCTTTTAGAACCCTAATTAGATTGAGAGAAAGAGAAGAGATGGAAAGTGGAGAAGAATATCAAAGAGAAGGCTTCAGAGAAATAAGCCTAATTCTCAGGTATGGATACTATCTCCATATACTTCTACAGACCTTAGAGTAGATAGTGAAGAGGGGATGATCTAGGATAAACCCAAATCATCCATCCATGGTTAGGTTTTCATGGAAAATCATGGGGGAGATCATAAAAACCATGTAGGTGAATAAACTATGGTTCTAAGCCATAGAACATGTATGTAATGGATTGTAGAAGTAAGCCATAGGACCAAAACATAAAGGAATGGATTGTAGGATGAAAATTTCACTAAACCCATGGGGGGTCGCACGGGGGTCGATGGCCAATCGACCCTACTAGACCTTAACAATCGACCCCTAGTGTTCGGGAAGTCCAGAATCTGGATGGTAGCACCCAGGGTCGATGGAACCTCCGACCCTGGCATCGACCGCCAATTAACAGCATGCTTTTTAAAATCAGAATTAATTCTAATTAAATTCTATCAACTTGATTAGGTCTTCTAGTGATTTAATATTGATATTTAGTTGATTCTTAAAGCTTGAAAGAGGATCTACGATCAAGTAAAGGTGAGCGAACAACCTAAACTAATTGGTCAATAATAAACTATTTTATTCTTAAGTCCAATGCCATGATTGGTTCTATGTGTGTATGCTTGTTATGTGCATTCAACATGTCATCCAATATTTCTATTATTACTGTTCATGCATATTTAAATTATTGTTTATAACATGATGATGATGATGATGATAGGAATAGGCATGTGAATGTATGTGTGTGGTTGGTGTTTTTGATGCGAGCGAGTATCAGGGGGAGTGTCATAGGCAGGGCCTCAGCACTCTAGCTCTATCTCTAACTCAAGTCTTGTCAACTGACATCGTCATATCGCCATTACCTGAGTAGAACTATTACGTCGTAGTGTATGAGGGGAGGTGGTCTCGGATCGTGTAGTCTCTGACTCTGCCAGGGGGCCTTAGCCCTATCTCTAAGGACGTATTGAGGGATGCTGGGGTGAGGCCTTGGATACACTGATTGGCATTAGGATTGGTTAGTTGTGAGCCCAGTTTGCGAGCCCTCGCCAGCAAGGGCTTACGTGTTGGTATGGGCAACCGGTACAGCAATAAACTTAACCTTTGCGTGTACATTGTCCATGGTGGGTGCATGTGGGACGCTAATAAACGTTACCTTTGGGCAACTTCACACACTCGTGTATAGAGGTGAGACATCAATAAACGTAACCTTTGGCCATCAAACCTTTCTATAGAACATTGCAAACTTATATACCAGACCAAAGTTATGAATTGAATGCATGATATGTTTGTTGCATTGTTTTGTTTGCTCACTGAGCCATGATGTGTGCTCACCCTCTCGATGTCGAATATTTTTAGTTGATGATGCAGGTACTACGGTCGAAGATTATATGAATGCTCCGGTATACGTGCGTATTGCTGCAATGGAAGTTGAAGACTTAGTGGATACGCATGACTCCTCATGCAAGTGCAACTCATGCGTATTCGATTAGATTTTCATTTAAATTATTTAAGGAATGTAATTGATATTTTATTTATTTACGTCTCAATTGATACAACAATAACTTTATCTTTTTATTATGGTTATCACAGTTATATTTCTCAGTTCATTTACTATAAGACTTCAGCTATTGTGTATTTATTCTGATTACGATTGTGGATGTGTATGGTTTTATTTTTAATGGACACAACCTATTAGATATCCTGGTTGAACCGTTGGTTTATTAGCGGTTCATCACACCATTCTGAATGGTACATAATTGGGGTGTGAAAACTTGGTATCAGAGCATCTCAGGCCCTATCTGTGAAACCGTATACTTCCATAAAAGGTCATGAACTGAGATAGGATAAAAATTTAAAAGATGTAATAATAACACACCATAAACATTTGTGTTGTTTGAGACAAAACTAAAAGAGAATAATGCATCAATTAAATGGGAAATAAATTTTATATACAACCAAAGGAAGAACAAACATTTATATATAAATATGATTAAAGCAGAGTACAGTCCACAGTCCGGACAGTTACTCTGATGTACAAAAAGAAAGATAAAAGAAATACATCAAGAAGCTGGAGGTGATGCGGGAGGCGGTGCCTCAGGGTCTCTATCATAGTCCTCAGTGTAGACTCTGGTCAACCAAGCTATCTGAGTCTGTGTTGTCTGGAGACTAGCAGTGAGGGCAGCCACACGATGGTCGGTCATGCGTTGAGCATCCATAAGCTCTCCCACCCGTTGATCGGACAAGCGCTGAGCCTCTAGAAGCTCACCCATCCTCAAGTCAGACATACGCTGAGCCTCTCGTATCTCGTACAATATCCCCATCATGTCATCAGAAGAAGCATACGAAGGACCAGCTGCATGCGAAGGACCAGCTGAAGAAGACGGACCAGCTCTAGTAGAATGAGTAGGTGATGGAGGAGGTATGGCATCTACATCCATGTATAGCTGATCGTCATCATCCCCATGAACCCCTGCTCCAGTGGCTGCTACTGATGCTGCCTCAGCATCAGCCATCTCCACTCTAGTGGGAGGGCGCACCATCACATTCCTCTCCTCATCGCTGACCTGGGCATCCCGCATTCCCATCTTGCAGATGGCCTCCCAATCCAGAGGCGATGAGAAGGATTTCTCCTGAATTTTCTCATCCAACAAATCAACCCCTAGGCGGGTAAGCAATGTAGTGATCATGCGTCCATAAGGAAGGTTTCCAGTATGACTGGGCAACGTGGCATTGATCATCATCCGCATGATGATATAGGGAAGGTAGACGGGCTACCTACTGCATATGCATTACAGCAGATACTGGGTCAACTAGGAGACCCTCTCTTAGTGTCCACTCTGCGGTATCAGGTTATGCTGAATGATCTTGTAGTATACCCGTGGATCTGAACGTAGATAACTCACTTTCATCTCCCAGCGATCAGGTCTGATGAGCTGACGATCTATTTCAGCCCTCATCTGTAATGAAAAGAACTGGGGCTCTTCTAGAGCATAGAATACGAAGGAGCCACCATAGGAGATACCCAGCAAGTCTGCTAGCTGTCGATAGTCGAAAGAAATATCAACCCCCTTCACATAGCTAGTGATCCGAAGCTCACCACCTCCCTCAATATCGTTGTAATCCCCCACCACTTGGAGAATACAATAAAATTGGCGTACCAGGTCAGGACAGATACAGGCGTCATAAGTGATGACAGGGAGCCATCCCATATAGCCAAAGGCCCCCTCCACATTGAACAAGGCCAAGCTAGCCAAGTCCACTTTGCGGCCTCCCTCTACTTTCTTGCGAGTGTAGCGGGCATATAGCATCTCGGCTTCATGGGAACGGAAGCGATGACGGTCGCGAACACTAGGTACCTTGGTACGAGCCATAGTATCTACAAATAACAAAGAGAAGCAGATATTGGGTTAGTAAAGATGAAAAATCCAAAAATTTCAACATTATAACGACGTAAATTGGTCAAAACCCTCACTTTTCACCCATACACGTGGGCAGGAGGACTTACATAGATCCTAAACTATCCTGTGAGACTCATACAATTGGAAATTTTAGCTAATAAGATTGAATTGGAAGAAATTTTAAGAAATTCAAAATCTCGACAAAATTAGGGCAAAAAAAGTAAATTTCAAGTTTCTCGATAACCAACCTATGAAACTCAAATATTTTGAGGGCTTTCATTCCTCGAGTCACCAACAACAAAAGCCCCCAATAAAAATCAAATTTTTACGGTTGAAAAAAGTTTAATTTGAAAAATACGAGATAAACGAGTAAAAACCTAGGTAAGGAAACCTAAAAACATGGAAATGTAGAAGACATACCTGTAGCGGAGGTGTAGACGATGAAACAAGAAGTGCAAACCACCAACGGATCAGAGTTGTCACTATAGAAACATAGAGGGACGAGACGAGTCAAAGCGGAGAAGAAAGAATGGGAAATGGACTTTGAATCGGAACTTAAAAATCTGATTTTTTGTCCGGGGTTCGGAAAATTCGACTAAAACAATGGACCCACCCATCGACCCCCGCATCGACCCTCGGCTCTCGGGAATCTGACAGAGAACCATGGGTCGCACCTTGGGTCGGACATCCTCCGACCCCCCCATCGACCCCCGGCTCTCGGGAAGAATGGGTGATTTCCCAGGGTCGCATACTGAGGGTCGGACACCCATCGAGCCCCATCATGGACCCTACAGTGAAAATATAGCATTTTCGACAGAATGATCTGAAAAACTTGAAATTTGCATTTGTTAGTGGTTTTAAAATATGAGAATGAAGTATTTAATGATTGTCTCTCGTGTTCAATGATTTTCAAGGAATCCCACTATCAAATTAATTAATGGCGGGACGCAAAGTAACCAGACAGAGCCGTAACTCTATTCCACCACCAACAACTATGGGGGAGGATAGCCAGACACACATGGAAACATAGGGGAACACGAACACGGCACCGTCCATCAAAAATGGGCAGACAAATCCTACAAATCGGCCAGCTCCACCTACAGACTTGGCCACAGTCGTAATGAACTTGGCCCAACAGCTGCAGCAAATGCAACAGGCACAAGCTACTATACAAGCTGCCATAGGCATAACTCTTCCAGCTGCACAAACACCTCCAATGCCAGCAGGACAGGCAAGCACAGCACCAGGGGGAAGTAACACAGTACCCCATGCACCATAGACTCCTATCATGCAGGCTCAAGTACAAAATCCAGAGATAGCTCAAGGTTGATATCAATACCAACCACCTATGTATGGAGCGTATGTCCCGCAGCAACTAGACCACTCCAAACTGGTGGAGCGTTTTCTGAAATTGAAGTCCAGATAATTTAATGGCAAGCCAGCAGAACCTTTATGGCCGGCGCACTGGGTTGACGAAATGAAAAGAAATTTTATGATGATGACACTAAATGATGAAGAAAAAGTGTAGTGTGCCACCTTTATGCTGAAAGGAGATGCACACCATTGGTGGAGGTCTACCAGGACTTATTTATTAACAAAGCACGCCCAACTGACTTGGGATATCTATAAGGAGGCGTTTTTTGAGAAGTAGTTTCTGAGAAGTTTCAGAGATTCTATGGAAAGAGAGTTCTTGAGTTTATATCAGGGGCAGATGACCGTGGATGCATATCAACAACGTTATGAAGAGCTGTTCTTCTTTGCACCCACCAGTATGCAGGAGGAAAACACCAAGACCCGAAGGTTCGTCATGGGACTTATGGGAAGCATCCGCGAGCATGTTCTGGGACATTAAAAGAAAATCTATAATGAAGCGGTACAAATTTCTCGAGTTATAGAATCGATCCAGAAGGAGAGTTATTTAATGCAAAACAGAGGTATAAAAAGGCCTGCTGGAAATTCTTATAACGGAGGGAATAACAAGACATTCAAACCCTTCCGTGCTCAAGGCTTTACCGCTGCAACCAAGACTACTCCCATAGCTCAACAGCAACAAAAGCCAACTACTGAAGGGATAAAATATTTTAACTGGAACCAAGTGGGACATACAGCAAGGGAATGTCCTAAGCCCAAGAAACAGCTACATCAAGGACGAGTTTACGTGGTTACATCTGAGGATGCTGCCGCATCGCCTGATGTGGTCACAGGTATGACTTAAATTTTTAGTTAGTTGTATTACATTGTATGAGCATGTAGACTAAACCAAAACAAATCACAGGTATCGTACCTATTAATGGCATTCCCGCCAGAGTACTCTTTGATTCAGGAGCTACTCATTCCTTTATATCTGTGACATTTGGAAAGAAGTTAAATCTACCCCTTAAATCCTTAGACTGCAAAACTACTTGTACGTTCACCTATGGGATTAGAAGTGGAGTTAGAAAAAGGTTATGGACCATGTCCAGTTCTTATTGATGAAAAGACCTTGGATGCAACCTTGATCCAACTTGAGATGGCAGACTTTGACGTCATCTTGGGAATGGACTGGTTAGTTTGGCATTTTGCAAACCTATTGTGTGTCGAAAAGAAGCTGACATTTAAAGACAAGGAAGGAGTAGAGATCAGTATTTTGGGAACCAAACTTCCCCGTAAACGAAAGCTCATACTCTCTGTGCTAAAGGCTAAGAAGTGCGGGTATTTAGTATCTGTGGTCGACCTTACCAAGGAAGCACCACGAATGGAAGATATTGATGTCGTGCATGACTTTCCAGACGTATTTCCTGAAGAACTACCAGGATTACCACCCGAACGAGCTACAGAGTTTGTTATAGATCTAATACCTGGAGCCGCACCAGTATCAAAAGCACCTTATCAAATGGCTCCTACTGAACTGAAGGAATTGAAAGTACAACTACAAGAACTGCTGGACAAGGGTTACATTTGCCTTAGCATATCACCCTGGGGAGCGCCAGTATTATTCGTGAAGAAGAAGGATGGTAGCGTTCGATTGTGTATAGACTACCGAGAACTGAATAAACTGACAATCAAGAATCGATATCCATTGCCTCGGATCGATGACCTATTAGATCAGTTGCAAGGTGCCAAAGTGTTCTCCAAGATCGAACTTCGGTCAGGCTACCATCAGCTGAAAATTAAAGACGGTGATATTCCCAAGACAGCATTCAGGACCAGATATGGACATTATGAATTCTTGGTTATGTCTTTTGGATTGACAAACGCACCAACAATTTTTATGGAACTTATGAACCGGGTTTTCCACGACATGTTGGATACGTCGATTATTGTATTCATTGATGATATATTGATCTATTCCAAAGACGAGGAAACTCATATTAAGAATCTAAACACCGCTATGTAGCGACTATAGAAGGAGAAGCTCTACGCTAAATTTTCAAAGTGAGAGTTTTGGCTAAAGGAAGTCGCATTTCTAGGCCATGTAGTATCCACAGAAGGAATTAAAGTTGATCCCAGCAAGATCGAGGCTATTGTAAAGTGGGAAGCACCGAAGAGCATTGCAGAAATTAGAAGTTTCTTGGGTCTAGCTGGGTATTTATCGACGATTTGTGGAAGACTATCCCCGAATTGCCGTACCTCATACCAGTTTGACTAAGAAGGGGGAGAAGTTTGTTTGGATGGATAAATGTGAGAAGAGTTTCCAAACCTTGAAGGCTAGATTGATATCAGCTCCAATCTTGACCATCCCGATTCCAAGACAACCATTTATCTTGTACACCGATGCGTCAGGACTGGGATTAGGATGTGTACTTATGCAAGGAGAACAAGTAATTGCTTATGCCTCAAGACAACTGAAGACACATGAGAAGAACTATCCCACTCATGATTTGGAACTAGCGGCAGTAGTACATGCTGTCAAAATATGGAGACATTATCTGTACGGGGAGAGTTTCAGATTAAATCAGACCATAAAAGTCTTACTTATCTATTTAATCAAAAGGAGATGAATATAAGACAAAGAAGATGGCTGGAACTATTGAAAGACAATGATTGTGATATCCAGTATCATTCGGGAAAAGCTAATGTAGTAGCCGATGCATTGAGTAGAAAGGCAATGATAAAATCTCAGGGAAAGGTTAGCACAACTGTCGCAATGTGTACTACCAGAAAGGTATTCAAGCACGGTAATGAGCAGTTTGTAATAGAAGCACCAGATGGATCAGCCAACTAAGGGTTTATTCATCGGCTTTCAAATATGTTCGCCGCATTGAAGATTATATATGATATAATTGATGAAGTAAAGATAGCTATCAAATCAAACCCTTACCTATGAACGGTACAAGAAGACATCAAAAAAGGTAGGACTAACCCTGAGTTCACCTTGGACGAAGAAAAGGTACTGAAGTACAAAGGAAGAATATATGTACCTGAAACAGAAAGCTTGGACATTAGACACCGATTGATGAAAGAAGCCCATACCACCATCTATTCGATACATCCAGGAAGTACAAAAATGTATCATGACCTTAAGAAATTATATTGGTGGAGAGGAATGAAAGAAGATGTAGCTAAGTTCGTGTCTCAATGCCTAAATTGTCAGAAAGTATAGGCTGAACAACAAACACCGACAGGATTGTTACAGTCATTACCGGAACCAGCATGGAAATGGGACTGCATCACTATGGACTTCGTCACAGGATTACCATTGACTCCTCGAGTAGTTGACGCAGTTTGGGTGATTGTAGACCGCTTGATTAAAACAGCTCGCTTTATACCTATACGACCTCAGTATAAACTGGAGAGGTTAGCTAAGCTGTATGTGGATAACATTGTGCGATTACATGGTGTACCTGAAAGCATTCTGTCCGATAGAGATCCGCGATTTACTTCAAAGTTTTGGGAAAGATTGCAAAAGGTTATGGGTACAACATGGAAGTTTAGTACTGCATTCCATGCACAGACAGATGGACAGTCAAAGCGTACAATTCGGATTCTAGAAGATATGCTTCGAGCATGTGTAATTGATTTTAAAGGATCATGGGATGAAAAGTTACCACTGATTGAGTTCTCTTATAATAATAGCTATCAGGCTACTACACAGATGTCACCCTATGAAGCACTGTATGACATAAAGTGTCAAACTCCTTTGTTTTGGAATGAAGTTGGAGAACGTAGTATTGTTGGACCGGAATTTGTTGAAGAGACTACTCGAGTGGTCGACATTATCAAAGAAAGAGTGAGAACAACTCAAAATTGTCAGAAGCAATATGCAGATACTCGATGCCGAGACCTTGAATTCGTCGTGGGTGATAAAGTATTCTTAAAAGTATCACCTATGCGAGGATTGAAACGGTTCAGACAGAGAGGGAAATTAAGTCCAAGATATGTCGGACCATATGAGATTCTAACCAAACGTGGAAAAGTGGCTTACCATTTAGCACTATCACCATCTATGTCAAGTGTGCATGACGTATTTCATATTTCCTTATTGAAGAAGTATGTCAAGGATCCGACGCACGTGTTGACAATAGACTTACCTGATTTGACTGAAGATTTGACATTTGAAGTAGCACCAACTAAAATCACTAGTCGAAAGGTTCAACGACTATGCAACCATGATATCAATTATGTTAAGGTCACGTGGAGAAGTAGAGATATGGAAGAATCACATGGGAAGAAGAGAAAGCTATGTGAAAGCAATATCCTCATTTACTTGACTCGGAAGGTATGTACAATTTCGAGGATGAAATTTTTATAAGTAGGGGGAGTTGTAAGACCCGTATCAAACTAACCTGGTCTTACCACCTTGAACCAGGTCTACCCATCATGGTCAAGCCAAATGGATCAAGTACGTGAGGGAGATCACGATCCCATGTATTAAACTGACCCAAAAACACTAAAATAAGGGGGAGGGTCGCATACCTAGCAAGGCAGGGTCGGACCCCCCAGTATAAAAGTCAGACCCTGAGTTTTTAATCGCGGGTCGGACATTTTAGAACCAGGTGTCGATGGTATCTCCGACCCCCTCATCGACCCCCAGTCTGCCGAAAGAAACCGTGAATTAGGAACTTTCCAAATTTCAATGGGATTCTTTCCTAATCTCAATGGGATTTATTTTGAGAGTTCCTACTCTATAAATAGGATGTCCCTAAGCCTCTTTCACTCCTTTTAGAACCCTAATTGGTTTGAGAGAAAGATAAGAGAAGGAGAAGAGAAAGAGAAGAGAAGGAAAGTGGAGAAGAAGATCAAAGAGAAGGCTTTAAAGAAACAAGCCTAATTCTCAGGTATGGATACTATCTCCATGTAGTTCTACAGACCTTAGAGTAGATAGTGAAGAGGGAATGATCTAAGAGAAACCCAAATCATCCATCCATGGTTAGGTTTTCATGGAAAACCATGGGGGAGATCATAAAAACCATGTAGGTGAATAAACTATGGTTCTAAGCAATAGAACATGTATGTAATGGATTGTAGAAGCAAGCCATAGGACCGAAACATAAAGGAATGGACTGTAGGATGAAAATTTGACTAAACCCACGGGGGGTTGCACGGGGGGTCGATGGCCAATCGACCCTACCAGATCCTAACAATCGACCCCCAGTGTTCAGGAAGTCCAGAATTTGGGTGGTAGCACCCAGGGTCGATGGAACCTCCGACCCTGACATCGACCCCCAGTTAACAGCATGCTTTTTAAAATCAAAATTAATTCTAATTAAATTCTATCGACTTGATTATGTCTTCTAGCGATATAATATTGATATTTAGTTGATTCTTAAAGCTTGAAAGAGGATCTACGATCAAGCGAAGGTGAGGAAACAAGACCTAAACTAATTAGTTTATAATAAACTATTTTATTCTTGAGTCTAATGCCATGATTGATTCTATGCATGTATGCTTGTTATGTGCATTCAACATGTCATCCAATATTTCTATTATTACTGTTCATGCATATTTAAATTATTTTTTATAACATGATGATGATGATGATGATAGGAATAGGCATGTGGATGTATGTATGTAGTTGGTGTGTTTGATGCGAGCGAGTATCAGGAGGGGTGTCATAGGCCGGGCCTCAGCACTCTAGCTCTATCTCTAACTTAAGTCTTGTCCACTGACATCGTCGTATCGCCATTACCATAGTAGAACTATTATGTCATAGTGTATGAGGGGAGGTGGTCTCAGATCGGGTAGTCTCTGACTCTGCCGGGGGGCCTTAGCCCTATCTCTATGGACGTATTGAGGGATGCTAGGGTGAGGTCTTAGATACACTGATTGGCATTAGGATTGATTAGCTGCGAGCCCAGTTTGCGAGCCCTGGCCAGCAGGGGCTTACGTGTTGGTATGGGGAACCGGTACAGTAATAAACGTAACCTTTGCGTGCCATGGTGGGTGCATGTAGGACGACAATAAACGTTACCTTTGGGCGGCTTGACACACTCGTGTATAGAGGTGAGGCATTAATAAACATAACCTTTGGCCACCAATCCTTTCTATAGCACATTGTAAACTTATATACCAGACCAAAGATATGAATTGAATGCATGCATATGTTTGTTGCATTGTTTTGTTTGCTCACTGAGCCATGATGTGTGCTCACCCTCTCGACGTCGAATATTTTTAGTTGATGATGCAGGTACTACGGTCGAAGATTATATGAGTGCTCTAATGTACACGCGTGTTGCTGTAATGGAAGCCGAAGACTTAGTGTTTACGCATGACTCCTCATGCGAGTGCAACTCATGCGTATTCGATTAGATTTTCATCCAAATTATTAAAGGAATGTAATTGATATTTTATTTATTTATGTCTCAGTTGATACAATAATAACTTGTTCTTTTTATTATGGTTATCACAGTTAGATTTCTCAATTCATTTACTATAAGACTTCCGCTATTGTGTATTTATTCTGATTATGGTTGTTGATATGTATGGTTTTATTTTTAATGGACACAGCCTATTAGAGATCCTAGTTGAACCATTGGTTTATTAACGGTTCATCACCCCTTTCTGAATGGTGCAGAATTGGGGTGTGACAAGAACACTTTGGCACCTTGCAACTGATCGAACAGGTCATCGATCCGAGGCAATGGGTACCGATTCTTGATTGTCAGTTTATTCAGTTCTTGGTAGTTTATACACAATCGAACGCTACCGTCCTTCTTCTTTACTAATAATACTGGCGCTCCCCACTTGGCCAGCAGTTCTTGTAGTTGTACTTTTAATTCCATCAGTTCCCTAGGAGCCATTCGATAAGGTGCTTTAGATACTGGTGCGGCTCCGGGTATCAGATCTATAACAAACTCTATAGCGTGGTCGGGTGGTAGTCCTGGTAGTTCTTCAGGAAATACATCTGGATAGTCATACACGACATCAATATCCTCCATTCGTGGTGCTTCTTTGGTAAGATCGACCACAGATACTAGATACCCAACTGCTCCTTTCTCAAGGCACTTCCTAACCTGTAATGCAGAGAGTATGAGCTTTCGTTTATGAGGAAGTTTGGTTCCCGCAAAACTGAACTCTACTCCTTCCTTGTCTTTAAATTTTAGCTTCTTTTTGGCACATAATAGGTTTGCAGAATGCCGAGCTAACGAGTCCATTCCCAAGACGACGTCAAAGTCTGCCATCTCAAGTTGAATCAAGGTTGCATCCAAAGTCTTTTTGTCAATAAGAACTGGACATGGTCCATAACCTTTTTCTGATTCCACTTCTAATCCCGAAGGCGATCGTACAAGCAGTTTGTAGTCTAAGGATTTGAGGGGTAGATTTAGCTTCTTTCCAAATGACACAGATATAAAAGAATGAGTAGCTCTTGAATCAAAGAGTACTCTAGCGGGAATGCCATTAATATGTACGATACCTGTGATTTGTTTTGATTTAGTCTACATGCTCACATAATGTAGCACAAAATGAAAAGATTCAGATCATACCTGTGACCACATCAGGAGATGCGGCAGCATCCTCAGATGCAACCGCGTAAACTCTACCTTGTTGTAGTTGCTTCTTGGGCTTAGGACACTCCCTTTCCATATGTCCCAATTGATTGAAGTTATAGCATTTTAACCCTTCATTATTTGGTTTTGTTGCTGTTGAGCTGCTGAAGTAGTCTTGGCAGCAACATCGAAACCTTGAGTATGGAAAGGTTTGAATACCTTGGTGTTCCCTCCGTTGTAAGAATTTCCATTTGGCCATTTGATTCCTCTATTTTGAGCAAGGTAGCTCTCTTTCTGGCTCGACTCTATCACTCGAGCAATTTGTACAGCTTCGTTGTTGATTTTCTTCTCAAGTCCCAGAACATGTTCATGTATGCTTCCCCTAAGTCACACCCTAAGTCACATGACGAACCTTCGGGTTTTTGTATCTTCCACTTGTATACTGACTGGTGGAAAGAAAAACAGCTCCTCATAACGCTATTAATATGCATCGACAGTCATCTGTCCTTGATATAAACTCAGGAACTCCTTCTCCATGGAATCTCTGAAACTCCTATGAAAATACTTCTCAAAGAATGCCTCCTTATATATATCCCAAGTCAATTGGGTGTGCTTTGTCAACAGATACGTCCGTGTGGACTTCCACCAGTGGTGTGCATCGCCTTTCAGCTTGAATGTTGCACACAATACTTTCTCTTCTTCATTCACTATCATCATCGTAAAGTTTCTCTCCATCTCATCGATCCAGTGTGCTGGCCACAATGGATCAGCTGGCTTACCACTATACTCCTTGGCCTTCATCTTCAGAAAATGCTCAGCTAGTCTGGAGTGGTCTAGTTAATGAGGAACAAAAGCCTCATACATAAGTGGTTGGTATTGATATCCACCTGGAGCTACTTCAGGGTTTTGCACTTGAGCCTGCATGATGGGAGTCTGAGGTGCGTGGGGTACTATGTTACTTCCCCCTGGTACTGTGCTTGCCTGTCCTGCTGGCATCAGTGTCGTCTGTGTAACTGGAAAAGCCATGCCTATGGCAGCTTGCATAGTAGCTTGTACATGTTCTATTTGTTGTAGCTGTTGTGCCAAATTGAATACGGCTGTAGCCAGGTCTATAGGTGGCGCAGACAGATTTATAGGATATTTCTACCCATTAACTATAGACGGTGCCGTATTCAGATTGTCCTGTGTTTCAGGGTGTATATGGTTGTCTTCCCCACAGGTGGTGGTGGTGGATTAGAGTTACGGCTGTGTCTGGTCACTCTGCGTCCAACCATTATCTGTTCTGGTAGTGGTGATGCCTGAAAATCATAGAATACGTGAGGCAATCATTATATATTCCATTCTCATATTTAAATCCACTAATCAACGATATTTTCAAATTTTTCAGATCATTCTGTCAAAAATATTGTATTTTCCATCGTAGGGTCGATGGTGGGGGTCGATGGATGTCCGACCCTAGGGTATGCGACCCTGAGAATCACTGATACTTACCGAGAGCCGAGGGTCAATGGTGGGGGTCGATGGATGTCTGACCCTGGGATCGACCCCTACTTCTCTGTCAGATCACCGAGAGGCTAGGGTCGATGAGGGGGTCAGAGGGAGGGTCGGATGTTTTGGTCGAATTCTCTGACCCTAGGACTAAAAATCAGGTTTTTAATCCCGATTTTGAATCGATTTCTCTTTCTTTCTCCTCCTTTCCAACTCGGCTCATTCCTCTGAGTTGCTACAGTGGTAACTCCGACCCATTGGTGATTTTTGCTTCTCTTTTTGACGTCTACTCCTCTTCTACAGGTATGTTCTCTATGGTTTCATGTTTTTAGGGTTTCTTAAGTAGGTTTTTGCTCGTTTATATCGTTTTCTTCAAATTAAGCTTTTTCCAACCATAAAAATTTGAAGGTTTTTGCTCGTTTATATCGTTTTCTTCAAATTAAACTATTTCCAACCATAAAAATTGGGTTTTTATTGGGGGCTTTTGTTGTTGGTGACTCAATGGATGAAAGCCCTCAAAAATATTTGAGTTTCATCGGTTGGTTATCGAGAAACTTGAAATTTCCCATTTTTGTTCTAATTTGTCGAGATTTTTTAATTTCTTGAAATTTCTTCAAATTCAATCTCCTTAGATAAAATTTCCAACTAAATGAGTCTTACAAGATCATTTAAAATCTATATAAGTCCTCCTGCCCACATGTATGGGTGAAAAGTGAGGCTTTTGACCAATTTATGTCGTTATAATGTCGAAATTTTTGGGTTTTTCATTTTTACTAAGCCAGTATCTATTTTTTCTTTGTTTTTGCAGATAGTATGGCTCGTTCCAAAGTACCCAGTGTTCATGACCCAGTCCGCTTCCGTTCTAACGAGGCTGAGGCGCAGTATGCCCGCTACGCTCGTAAGAAGGTAGAGGGAGGTCGTCGGGTGGACTTGGCTAGCCTGGCCTTGTTTAATGTGGAGAGAGCTTTTGGTGATATGGGCTGGCTTCCTGTGATCACCCACGATGCCTATACTCGTCCAGATTTGGTGCGACAGTTTTATTGTAATCTCCAAGTGGTGGGGGATTACAATGATACTGAGAGGGGTAGAGAGCTCAGGATCACTAGCTACGTCAAGGGAGTTGAGGTTTCCTTTGATCATCGGCAGCTAGCGGACCTCTTGGGCATTTCATACGATGGCCCCTTGGTGTTCTGTGCTCCCGTAGAGCCCCAGTTCTTTTCCTTGGAGATGAGGGCTGAGATAGACCATCAGCTCATCAGAGAGGATCGCTGGGAGATGAAAGCGATCTACCTACGTCCAGAGCCTCGGGTGTACTGTAAGATCATTCTGCACAACCTGATACCTTAGAGTGGGCACTATGAGAGGATCTCCCAGTTGACCCAGTTCTTACTGTACTGTATCTGCACTTGGCAGTCTGTCTGCCTCCCTTATATCATTATGCAGACTGTGATCAATGCCACACTGCCCGGTCATGTTGGCAACCTGCCTTAGGCACTCATGATCACTACATTGCTTACCAGCTGGGTGTTGACTTGGTGGAAGAGAGGATTCAGGAGAAATCCTTCTCATCATCTCTGGATTGGGAGGCCATCTGTAAGATGGGCAAGCAGGATGCTCAGCTCAGGGACGATGAGAGGAACGCTCTGGTGCGTCCGCGTACTCGAGTGGAGATGGCTAACACTAAGGCAGCAGTAGCAGCCGCTGGAGTAGGGGTTCATGGGGGTGATGCTGGGGATGATGATCATTTGTACATGGATGTGGATTCCATACCTCCTCCATCACCTACACATACTACGGGAGCTGGTCCTTCTTATGCAGCTGGTCCTTCACATGCAGCTGGTCCTTTACAACCACCTTCTGATGACATGATGGGGATACTACGTGAGATTAGAGAGGTTCAGCGCATGTCTGATCTGAGGGTGGGAGAGCTTCTAGTTGGTCAGCGCATGTCGGATCTGAGGGTGGGAGAGCTTGTAGATGCTCTGTGCGTGACTGATCAGTGGGTGGCTGATCTCACAGCTAGTCTTTAGACGACCCAGACTCAGATAGCTTGGTTGACTAGAGTCTATGCTAAGGATTATGATAGAGACCACGAGGCACCGCCTCCCCCAACACCTCTAGCTTCCTGATGTATTTTCTTTTTATTTTTCTTTTTGTACTTCAGAGTAACTGTCCGGGTTGTGGACTGTACTTTGCTTTAGACTTGTATATATACGTTTGTTCTTTCTTCGAGTGTATATAAATTTATTTCTCATTTAATAGATGTATTATTCTCTTTTAATTTTTGTCTCAAACAACACAGATGCATATAGTGTGTTATTATTACAGTTTTTAAATTTTTTATCCTATCTCAGTTCACAAACTTTTATGGTAGTATACTGGTTTAAAAGACAGGGCCTGAGAGCTTTGATACCAAGTTGTCACACCCCTATTCCACACTATTCAGAATGGTGTGATGAACCGCTAATGAACCAATGGTTCAACCAGGATCTCTTATAGGCTGTGTCCTTTTAAATTAAACCATACACATCCAGAACCATAATCAGAATAAATACACAATAGCGGAAGTCATAATATTAAATGAACTGAGGAATCTAACTGTGATAATCATAAATAAAATATCAAATTATGTTGTATCAATCGAAACATAAGTAAATAAAATATCAATTACATTTTCTTAATAGTTCAAATAAAAATCTAATAAAAAATGCATGAGTTGCACTGGCATGAGGAGTCATGCGTCTCCATTATGTCTTCAGCCTCCAATGTAGCCACGTGCCCGTACACCGAAGCATTCATATAATCTTCCATAGTGGTACCTGCATCATCAACTAAAAATATTCGACGTCGAAAGGGTGAGAACACATCACGGCTCAGTGAGCAAACAAAATAATGCAACAAACATATGGATGCATTCAATTCATATTTGTGGTCTGGTATAGAAGTTTACAATGTGCTATAGAAAGGTTCGGTGGCCGCCTCACCTCTATACACGAGTATGTGAAGCCGCCCAAAGGTTAACGTTTATTTTCGTCCCACATGCACCCACTATGGTACAATATACCCCAATGAAAATGACATTGAAGTACCGGTTGATATCATAGCAACACGTAAGCCCCCACTGGCAAAGGGTTACAAACTGGGCTCGTAACTAATCAATCCTAATGTCAATCAATGTATCCAAGGCCTCAACCCAGCATCCCTCAATACATCCATAGAGATAGAGCTAGGGCCCCCCGACAAAATCAAAGACTACACGGTTCGAGACCACCTACCCTGATACCCTACGACAAAATAGTTCTGCTAAGGTAATGGTGATACGATGATGTTAGTGGACAAGACTTGTATAGAGCCATGGCATAATATACCCAATGAAAACGGCATTGAAGTACCGATTGATACCATCCCCTATCCACATCAAGTACACCAACAAACACAAATATTCACATGACTATTCATATCATCATCATCATCATGATGTTATAAACAGTGAAATTAAATATGCATGAACAGTAATAATATAAATATTGGATGACAGGTTGAATGCACATTACAAGCATACACGCATAGAATCAGTCATGGCATTGGACTCAAGAAATAAAAATAGTTCATTATTAGCCAATTACTTTAGGTCTTGTTCCCTCACCTTTGTTTGAGTGTAGATCCTCTTTCAAGCTTTAAGAATCACTTTTATATCAATAGAAAAACCTAGCAAGTCGATATATTTTAATTAGAATTCATTCCGACAATTTTAGGTTTGCTGTTAAGTGAGGTTCGCAGGACGGATCGCAGGTATGGTAGCAGTTTTCTGCGACCCCAGGGTGTAGGGTCGATTCTAGGGTCGGATGTTCCATCGACCCTAGGTGCGACCACAGGTTCCCTGGACTTCCCGAAAGCTGGGGGTCGATCCTATGGTCTGGTAGGGTCGATTCCCAATCGACCCTATGTGCGACCCCACGTAGTTTAAGTCGACCATTTCATTCTAAAGTCTAATCTTTCAAGTTTGGGTCCTATGGCTTGCTTCCATAGTTCATTCTATGCTTGTTCTATGGCTTAAAACTCCAGGTTTCTTCCTTACTTTGCCTACCATGATTCCCTCCATGGATTTCATTGCAATCTTCCCATGGATAGATGATTTGGGTTTCTCCTAGATCATATCCTCTTTATGAAATATTCATAAATCATTAATGGAAGCCTATCCACACCTTAGGTTTGCTGAGATTCAGAGGTTTCTCTGAATTCTTCTCTTTAGTCTTCTTCTCTAACTTTCCTTCTCTTCTCCTTCTCTTCTCCTTCTCTTCTCTTTCTCTCACTTTCAATTAGGGTTTCAAAAGGAGTGAAAGAGGCTAAGGGATGTCCTATTTATAAAGGAGAATCTTCCAGAATAAGTCCCATTGAGATTAGGAAAGAATCCCCTTGAAATTTGGAAAGTTTCCTATTTACCAGTTCTGTCGGTAATGAGGGGGTCGGAGATCCCGTCGACCCTCGGGTCTAAATTGTTCGACCTCAGTCTAAAATTCAGGGGTTTGACTCCCTAATGAGGGGGTTCTGACCCTGCCTATTTGGGTATGTGACCCTGCCCCCCTATTTTTCTATTTTTGGGTCAGTTTAAAACCTGGTCTTGCTATTTCCTTCACGCACTTGGTTCATTTGGCTCGACCATGATTGGTAGACCTGGTACAAGATGGTAAGACCGGTTAGTTCGATACGGGTCTTACAACTCCCCCTGCTTATAATAATTTTGTCCTCAAAATTTGTACATACCTTTCGAGCCGAATAGATGAGGGTATTGCTTTCGCCTAGCATTCTCTTCTTCCCATGTGATTTCTTCTATATCTCTACTTCTCTAGGTGACCTTAACATAATAAATGTCAAGGTTGCGTAGTCGTTGCACCTTTCGGCTGGTGATTTCAGTTGGTGTTACTTCAAATGTCAAATCATCAGTCAAATTAGGTAGATCTACTGTCAAAACGTGCATTGGATCTCTGACATACTTCTTCAATAAGGAGATATGAAATACATCATCCACACTTGACATAGATGGTTAGTGCTAGCTGGTAAGTCAGTTATCCACGTTTAGCTAGAATCTCATATGGTCTGACATATCTCGGACTTAGTTTCCCTTTCTGTCCGAACCGTTTCAAATCTCGCATTGGTGACACTTTGAGGTATACCTTATCACCTATGACGAATTCAAGGTCTCGGCGTCTAGTATCTGCATATTGCTTCTAAAGATTCTGAGCCGTTCTTACTCTTTCCCTGATAATATCGACTACTCAACAAGTCTCTTCAACAAATTCTAGTCCAATAATACTACGTTCTCCAACTTCATTCCAAAACAAAGGAGTTCGACACTTCCTACCATACAGTGCTTCATAGGGTGAAATCTGTATAGTAGCCTGATAGCTATTGTTATAAGCGAACTCAATCAGTGGTAAATTTTCATCCCATGATCCTTTAAAATCAATTACACAGGCTTAGAGCATGTCTTCTAGAATCTGAATGGTGCGCTCTGAATGTGCGTCTGTCTTAGGATGGAATGCAGTACTGAACGTCAATGTTGTACCCATACCCTTCTGTAATCCTTTCCAAAACTTTGATGTAAATCGTGGATCTCTGTCGAACACAATTCTTTTAGGTACACCGTGTAATCTGACAATATTATCCACATACAACTTAGCTAACATCTCCAGTGTATACTGAGGTCGTATAGCTATAAATCGAGCCGTTTTAGTCAGTCAGTCTACAATCTCCCAAACTACGTCAACTACTCGGGGAGTCAATGGTAACCCTGTGACGAAGTCCATAATGATGCTGTCCCATTTCGATGTGGGTTTCGATAACGGCTGTAACTGTCCTGCTGGTCTTTGTTGTTCAGCTTTCACCTTCTGACAATTTAGGCATTGAGACATGAACTTGGCTATATCTGCTTTCATTCCTCTCTACCAATATAATTTCTTTATGTCATGATATATTTTTGTACTTCCAGGGTGTATCGAATAGGCAGTGGTATGGGCTTCGTTCATTAGTCGGTGTCTAATGTCCAAACTTTTTATTTTGGGTACACATATTCTTCCTTTGTACTTCAGTACCTTTTTCATCATCTAAGGTAAACTCAGGAATAGTCCTACCTTTTTCGATGTCTTCTTGTACCGTTATTAGATTACGGTCTGATTTAATCGTGGTTTTCACTTCATCAAGTATATCACGTACAATCTTCAACGTGGCGAACATATTTGCAAACCGATGGATAAACCGTTGGTTGGTTGATTCACCCGGTGCATCTATCACAAACTACTCATTACCGTAGTTGAATACTTTTCTGGTAGTACACAGTGCAGCAGTGGTGCTAACCTCCCCTTGAGATTTTATCATTGCCTTTCTACTCACCACATCAACAACCACATTAGCTTTCCCTGGATGATACTGGATATCACAATCATAGTCCTTCAATAGTTCCAACCATCTTTTTTGTCTCATATTCAACTCCTTCTTATTAAAGAGGTAAGTAAGACTCTTATGATCTGATTAATCTAAAATCTCTCCGTACAAGTAATGTCTCTATATTATGATAGCATGTACTACTGTCGCTAATTCTAAATCATGAGTGGCATAGTTCTTCTCATATGTCTTTAATTGTCTTAAGGCATAAGCAATTACTTGTTCTCCTTGCATAAGTACACATCCTAATCCCAATTATGACGCATCAGTGTACAAAATAAATGGCTGTCTTGGAATCGAAATGGTCAAGATTGGAGCAGATATCAATCTAGCCTTCAATGTTTGGAAACTCTTCTCGCATTTATCAGTCCAAACAAACTTTTCTCCCTTCTTAGTCAAACTGGTGAGAGGTACGACAGTTCGGGAATAGTCTTCCACAAATCGTCGATAATACCCAGTTAGACCTAAGAAACTTTTCATTTTTGCAACGCTCTTCGGTGCTTCCCACTTCACAATAGCTTCGAATTTGTTAGGATCCACTTTAATTCCTTCAGCAGATACAATATGGCCTAGAAAAACGACTTCCTTTAGCCCGAACTCACACTTTTTAAATTTAGCGTAGAGCTTCTCCTTTCGTAATTGCGACAGAGCGGCGTTTAGATTATTAATATGAGTTTCCTTGTCCATGGAGTAGACCAACATATCATCGATGAATACAATAACTGACGCATCCAACATATCGTGGAATACCCGATTCATATGTTCCATAATGGTTGCTGGTGCGTTCGTCAATCCAAAAGACATGACCAAAAATTCATAATGTCCATATCTAATCCTGAATGATGTCTTGGAAATATCCCTGTCCTTAATCTTCAACTGATGGTAGCCTGACCGAAGATCGATCATGGAGAACATTTTGGCACTTTGCAACTGATCGAACAGGTCATCGATCCGAGGCAATGGGTATCGATTCTTGATTGTCAGTTTATTCAGTTCTTGGTAGTCTATACACAGTCGAACACTACCGTCCTTCTTCTTTACGAATAATACTGACGCTCACCATGGTGATATGCTAGATCGGATGTAGCCCTTGTCCAGCAGTTCTTGTAGTTGTACTTTTAATTCCTTCAGTTCTGTAGGAGCCATTCGATAAGGTGCTTTAGATACTGGTGCAGCTCTGGGTATCATATCTATAACAAATTTTGTAGTGCGGTCGGGTGGTAATCCTGGTAGTTCTTCAGGGAATACATCTGGATAGTCACGCACGACATCAATATCCTCGATTCGTGGTGCTTCTTTGGTAAGATCAACCACAGATACTAGATACCCAACTGCTCCTTTCTCAAGGCACTTCCTAGCCTTTAATGCAGAGAGTATGAGCTTTCGTTTACGAGGAAGATTGCTTCTCGCAAAACTAAACTCTGCTCCTTCATTGTCTTTAAATGTCAGCTTCTTTTCGGCACATAATCGGTTTACAGAATGCCGAGCTAACCAGTCCATTCCCAAGATGACGTCAAAGTCTGCCATCTCAAGTTGAATTAAGGTTGCATCCAAAGTCTTTTCGTCAATAAGAACTGGACATGGTTCATAACCTTTTTCTAATTCCACTTCTAATCCCATAGGCGATCGTACAAGCAGTTTGTTGTCTAAGGATTTGATGGGTAGATTTAGCTTCTTTCCAAATGACATAGACATAATAGAATGAGTAGGTCCTGAATCAAAGAGTACTCTAGCGGGAATGCCATTAATATGTACGATACCTATGATTTGTTTTGATTTAGTCTACATGCTCACATAATGTAACACAAAATGATAAGATTTAGATCATACCTGTGACCACAACAGGTGATGCGGCAGCATCCTCAGATGTAACCACGTATAGTCTGCCTTGTTGTAGTTACTTCTTGGGCTTAGGACACTCCCTTACCATATGTCCCAATTGATTGCAGTTATAGCATTTTAACCCTTCATTATTTGGCTTTTGTTGCTGTTGAGCTGCTGAAGTAGTCTTGGCCGCAGCATCGAAACCTTGAGTATGGAAGGGTTTGAATACCTTGGTGTTCCCTCCGTTGTAAAAATTTCCACTTGTCCTTTTGATTCCTCTATTTTGAGCATGGTAGCTATCTTTCTGGCTCGACTCTATCACTCGAGCAATTTTTACAGCTTCGTTATAGATTTTCTTCTCAAGTCCCAGAACATGTTCACGTATGCTTCCCCTAACTCCCATGATGAACCATCGGGTCTTTGTATCTTCCACTTGCATACTGACTGGTGCAAAGAAAAACAGCTCCTCATAACGCTATTAATATGCATCGACAGCCATCTGTCCCTGATATAAACTGATGAATTCCTTCTCCATGGAATCTCTAAAACTCCTAGGAAAATACTTCTCAAAGAAGGCATCCTTATATATATCCCAAGTCAATTGGGTGTGCTTTGTCAATAGATACATCCGTGTGGACTTCCACCAGTGGTGTGCATCGCCTTTCAGCATGAATGTTGCACAAAATACTTTCTCTTCTTCATTCACTGTCATCATCGTAAAGTTTCTCTCCATCTCATTGATCTAGTGTGCTGGCCACAACGGATCAGCTGGCTTACCACTATACTCCTTGGCCTTCATCTTCAGAAAACGCTCAACTAGTCTGGAGTGGTCTAGTTGATGAGGAACATAAGCCCCATACATAGGTGGTTGGTATTGATATCCACCTGGAGCTACTTTAGGGTTTTCTACTTGAGCCTGCATGATGGGAATCAAAGGTGCATGGGGTACTGTCTTACTTCCCCCTAGTACTGTGCTTGCCTGTCCTGCTGGCTACAGTATTGTCTGTGTAACTGAAAAAGCCATGCCTATGGCAGCTTGCATAGTAGCTTGTACCTGTTGTGTTTGCTGCAGCTGTTGTGCCAAATTCATTACGGCTGTAGTTAGGTCTGTAGGTGGTGCTGACTGATTTGTAGGATTTTTCTACCCATTAACTACAGACGGTGCCGTGTTCAGATTCTCCTGTGTTTCAGGGTGTATATGACTGTCTTCCCCCACAGGTGGTGGTGGTAGAATAGAGTTACAGCTTTGTCTGCTCACCAGCGTCCAGCCATTATCTGTTCTAGTTGTGGTGATGCCTGAAAATCATAGAATACGTGAGGCAATCATTATATATTCCATTCTCATATTTAAATCCACTAATCAATGATATTTTCAAAATTTTCAGATCATTCTGTCAAAAATACTGTACTTTCCATCGTAGGGTCGATGGTGGGGGTCGATGGATGTCCGACCCTAGGGTATGCGACCCTGAGAATCACTGATACTTACCGAGAGCCGAGGGTTGATGGATGTCCGACCCTGGGATTGACCCCAAGTTCTCTGTCAGATCACCGAGAGGCAAGGGTCGATGAGGGGGTCAGAGGGAGGGTTGGATGTTTTGGTCGAATTCTCCGACCCTAGGGCTAAAAATCAGGTTTTTAATCTTGATTTTGAATCCATTTCTCATTCTTTCTCCTCCTTTCTGACTCGGCTCATTCCTCTGAGTTGCTACAGTGGTAACTCCGACCCATTGGTGATTTTTGCTTCTCTTTTCGACGTCTACTCCTCTTCTATAGGTATGTTCTCTACGGTTTCATGTTCTTAGGGTTTCTTAACTAGGTTTTTCCTCGTTTATATCGTTTTCTTCAAATTAAACTTTTTCCAATCGTAAAAATTCGACTTGTTGTTGGTGACTCAATGGATGAAAGCCCTCAAAAATATTTGAGTTTCATCGGTTGGTTATCGAGAAACTTGAAATTTCTTATTTTTGCCCTAATCTGTCGAGATTTTTGAATTTCTGGAAATTTCTTCAAATGCAATCTCCTTAGATAAAATTTCCAACTGTATGAGTCTTACAGGATCGTTTAGAATCTCTATAAGTCCTCCTACCCACGTGTATGGGTGAAAAGTGAGGCTTTTGACCAATTTATGTCGTTATATTGTCAAATTTTTTGGGTTTTTCATCTTTACTAAGCCAGTATCTATTTTTTCTTTGTGTTAGCAGATAGTATGGCTCATACCAAAGTACCCAGGGTTCATGACCCAGTCCGCTTCGGTTCTAATGAAGCTGAGGCGCAGTATGCCCGCTACGCTTGCAAGAAGGTAGAGGGAGGTCGTCGGGTGGACTTGGCTATCCTGGCCTTGTTTGATGTGGAAAGAGCTTTTGTTGACATGGGCTAGCTTCCTGTGATCACCTACGATGCATGTACTCGTCTAGATTTGGTGCGACAGTTTTATTGTAATCTCCAAGTGGTGGGGGATTACAATGATACTGAGAGGGGTAGAGAGCTCAGGATCACTAGCTATGTCAAGGGAGTCGTGGTTTCGTTTGATTATCGAGAGCTAGCGGACCTCTTGGGCATTTCATACGATGGCCCCTTCCTGTTCTGTGCTCCCAGAGAGAACCAGTTCTTTTTCTTAGATATGAGGGTTGAGATAGACCGTCAGCTCATCAGAGAGGATCGCTGGGAGATGAAAGCGATCTACCTACGTCCAGAGCTTTGGGTGTATTGTAAGATCATTCAGCACAACCTGATACCTCAGAGTGGGCACTACGAGAAGATCTCCTAGTTGACCCAGTTCTTACTGTACTGTATCTGCACTAGGCAGTCTATCTGCCTCCCTTGTATCATTATGCAGACGATAATCTGTGCCACACTGCTCGGTCATGTTTGCAACCTACCTTATGGACGCATGATCACTATATTGCTTACCCGCCTGGGGGTTGACTTGGTAGATGAGAGGATTCAGGAGAAATCCTTCTCATCATCTCTGGATTGGGAGGCCATCTGTAAGATGGGCATGCGGGATGCTCAGCTCAGTGACGATGAGAGGAACGCTCTGGTGCGTCCACAAACTCGAGTGGAGATGCCTGACACTAAGGCAGCAGCAGCAGCCACTGGAGCAGGGGTTCATGGGGGTGATACTGGGGATGATGATCCTTTGTACATGGATGTGGATTCTATACCTCCTCCATCACCTACACATACTACGGGAGCTGGTCCTTCTTATGGAGCTGGTCCTTTACCTGCAGCTGGTCCTTCACACCCACCTTCTGATGACATGATGGGGATACTGCGTGATATTAGAGAGGTTCAGCGCATGTCTGATCTAAGGGTGGGAGAGCTTCCAGATGCTCAGCACATGTCTGATCTGAGGGTGGGAGAGCTTCTAGATGCTCAGTGCGTGACTGATCAGTGGGTGGCTGATCTCACAGTTAGTCATCAGACGACCCAGACTCAGATAGCTTGGTTGACTAGAGTCTATGCTGAGGATTATGACAGAGACCACGAGGCACCGCCTCCCTTATCACCTCTAGCTTCCTGTTGTATTTTCTTTTTATTTTTCTTTTTGTACTTCATAGTAACTATCCGGGTTGTGGACTGTACTCTGCTTTAGACTTATAAATATACGTTTGTTCTTCCTTCGAGTGTATATAAATTTGTTTCTCATTTAATAGATGTATTATTCTCTTTCAATTTTTGTCTCAAACAACACAGATGCTTATAGTGTGTTATTATTACAGCTTTTAAATTTTTATCCTATCTCAGTTCATAAACTTTTCTACTAGTATACTGGTTTAAAAGACAGGGCCTGAGAGCTCTGATACCAAGTTGTCACACCCCAATTCTATAATATTTAGAATGGTGTGAAGAACCGCTAATAAACCAACGGTTCAACCAGGATCTCTAATAGGCTGTGTCCTTTTAAATTAAAGCATACACATCCACAACCATAATCAGAATAAATACACAATAGTGGAAGTCATAATATTAAATGAACTGAGGAATCCAACTGTGATAATCATAAATAAAATATCAAATTTTGTTGTATCAATCGAGACATAAGTAAATAAAATATCAATTATATTTCCTTAATAGTTCAAATAAAAATCTAATCGAAAATGCATGAGTTGCACTCGCATGAGGAGTCATGCGTCCCCACTATGTCATCAGCCTCCATTGCAGCCACGTACCGGTACACCGAAGCATTCATATAATCTTTCACAGTGGTACCTGCATCATCAACTAAAAATAATCAACGTCGAAAGGGTGAGCACACATCATGGCTCAATGAGTAAACGAAACAATGCAACAAACATATGCATGCATTCAATTCATACCTGTGGTCTGGTATATAAGTTTGCAATGTGCTATAGAAAGGTTCGGTGGCTGCCTAACCTCTATACACGAGTGTGTGATGCTGCCCAAAGGTTAACGTTTATTGTCATCCCACATGCACCCACTATGGCATAATATACCCCAATGAAAATGTCATTGAAGTACCGGTTGATACCATACTAACACGTAAGCCCCCTCCTAATATCAATCAGTGTATCCAAGGCTTCACCCCAGCATCCCTCAATACGTCCATAGAGATAGAGCTAAGGCCCCCCGATAGAGTCGAAGACTACACGATCCGAGATCACCTCCCCTGATACCCTAAAACTTAATAGTTCTGCTAAGGTATTGGCGATACGATGATGTTAGTGGACAAGACTTGTACAGAGCCATGGCACAATATACCCAATGAAAACGGCATTGAAGTACCGGTTGATACCATCCCCTAGCCGCATCAGGTACACCAACAAACACAAACATTCACATGCCTATTCTTATCATCATCATCATCATCATGTTGTAAACAACGAAATTTAATATGCATGAACAGTAATAATAGAAATATTAGATGACATGTTGAATGCACATTTCAAGCATACATGCATAGAATCAGTCATGGCATTGGACTAAAGAAATAAAAATAGTTTATTATTAGCCAAATAGTTTAGGTCTTGTTCCCTCACATTTGCTTGAGTGTAGATCCTCTTTCAAGCTTTAAGAATCACTTTTATATCAATAGAAAAACCTAACAAGTCGATAGATTTTAATTAGAATTCATTACGATAATTTTAGGCTTGCTGTTAAGCGAGGGTCGCAGGACGGGTCGCAGGTAGGGTAGCAGTTTTCTGCAACCCCAGGGTGTAGGGTCGATGCTTGGGTCAGATGTTCCATCGACCCTAGGTGCGACCACAGCTTCTCTGGACTTCCCGAAAGCTGGGGGTCGATCCTGTAGTCTAGTAGGGTCGATTCCCAATCGACCCCACGTAGTTTGAGTCGACCTTTTAATTCTACAGTCTAATCTTTCAAGTTTGAGTCCTATGGCTTGCTTCCACAGTCCATTCTATGCTTGTTCTGTGGCTTAAAACTCCAGGTTTCTTCCTTACTTTGCCTTCCATGATTCCCTCCATGGGTTTCTTTAAAATCTTCCCATGGATGGATGATTTGGGTTTCTCCTATATCATACCCTCTTTATGAACTATTCTAAGGTCTTAAATCATTAATGGAAGCATATCCATATCATAGGTTTGCTGAGATTCAGAGGTTTCTCTGAATTCTTCTTTTTAGTCTTCTTCTTCAACTTTCCTTCTCTTTCTCTCACTTTCAATTAGGATTTTAAAAGGAGTGAAAGAGGCTAAGGGACGTCCTATTTATAGAAGAAAACTCCCAAAAGAAGTCCAATTGAGATTAGGAAAGAATCCCCTTGAAATTTAAAAAGTTTTCTATTTACAGTTTCTGTCGGTAATGAGGGGGTCGATGAGGGGGTTGGTGATCCCGTCGACCCTAGGGTCTAAATTGTTCGACCCTCGGTCTAAAATTCAGGGGTCTGACTGCCTAATAAGGAGGTTCCAACCCTGCCTACTTGGGTATGCGACCCTGCCCCCCTATTTTATTGTTTTTGGGTCAATTTAATACCTGGTCTCGCTATTTCCTTCACGCACTTGGTCCATTTGGTCGACCATGATAGGTAGACCTGGTACAAGATGGTAAGACCAGTTAGTTCGATACGGGTCTTACATGAACTGTTAGATGGAACCAGTGGAATGGTCAGCCAGTTTGGTCTACTTCTCAACACTTAGAAAAAAAATCAATTAAAGGTAACTGGTAGAACAAACAGTTGATTGTTCAATCGATTGGTCATCCGGTTTAACACTCTGTCATGGACAGATGGTCATAGTAACTCATCAAGTAGTATAGCCGATTGTACAGTTAGCCGATTATGCCACTGCTTGGTTCAATGGCCAGATCGGTGGACCACTTGATAAATGGTTTCACTGGTGTAATCAATTAACCGGTAGAGGGCATTAATTATGCAAGACCCGCACTCTACTAACTTGGTGTAACCATGTCATGCCAGGTCTTTCCATCATAACTGGACCAAGTGGACCGATCGTGTGAAGATGGATCACAAACCAAGTATAAAAATCGACTCAACACCAAAACTGTATGCATATGATTGGATACCTGGGTAAGTATGGTCGACCATATGGTAAGAATGAAGATCTCTAATCCAAGACCCTACGGTTGATCATTTTGACCCTACGATTGATGGCTTCTGTGACCATAGCCACTGACCGTGAGACCCTAGATCATACTCCGAGTTGGGAACTTTCCTAATTTAAGGGGTATTTCTTTCTTAATTTTAGAGAACTCTATATGAAGAATTATTCTCTATATAAAGGACGTCCCTCATCCTTTTTCACTCCTTCAGAACATTAGTAAACCCTAGTGAAAGGGAAGGGAAGAGAAGAAAGAGAAGGAGAAGAAGAAAAGGCTAAGGAGAGTATTTTGTTGAGAAGAGATTGGCTCTCTATTACAGGCAAAGGTATGAATTTAATCTTTGGAGATGTAAACTCTAAGGAATAAGACTTGTATGGAGGTTAGGAGATATTAACCTATTATGATCTGTGTGATTCCTTGAGAAAATCCCAAGGATAACCATGAGGGATGAGTTTGATGATTAGGGTTGATAAGAAATTACTAATGATGGCCATAGGATGACCTTAGGATAAACCCAATTGAAGAGTAGCAGAATTGACCCAGGAAGAACTCGAATTTCATGTATTCTATGACAAAAAATCTCAAGGTTGCAGCTTGGTCGACCATAGCATGATCAGTATGACCAGACAATCGACCATAGGCATTCAGGATGATTTTAGAAACCATATGGTTGCAGCTACGGTCGCACAAGGTGCGACCGTAGAGTATCGATCGTAGACAGTAAGGTCAACATAGTATGAGACCATAGGACTAATCAGACACTTATCAGTGCTTTATTTTGATTTTTGACTACTATAACATGTTACATAAGAATCTTAACTTAAATTCATATAACTTTTAGGTTATTAAATTGATTCAAAGAAAATTACGAGGCTTGGAAGGAGATCGAGTTTTGCAAATAGGTGAGGGAACAAGACCTAAACTAATTGGATAATAACAAACTATTTATTTATTTGAGTCCAATGCCATGATTGATTCAATGCTTGTATGTTTGTAATGTGCATCTCACATGTCATCAAATATTCCTGCTATTACTGCTCATGCATATTTATTTTTGTTAATTTATAATATGATGATGATGATGATGCTAGGAATAGGCAAGTGATTATGTATGTGTGGTTAGTGTACTTGATGCGAGTGGGGCATCAGGGGGAGGACATCGCATGGTGTTCTTGACCTGGTCACCAGACTCTAACTCTATCTCTACTCAAGTCTTGTTCACTGACATCGTTGTATCACCATTACCTTAGCAGAACTATTATGTCGTACGACATCAAGGGAGGTGGTCTTGGACTATGTAGTCTTCGACTCTATCGGGGGGCCTTGGCTCTATCTCTATGGACGTATTGAGGGATGTTGGGGTGAGGCTTTGGATACACTGAATGACATTTAGGATTGGTTAGTTGTGAGCCCAGTTTGCAAGCCCTCACCAATAAGGGCTTACGTGTTGGTATGGGTAGGGCATCAAGAAAAGTGTTGGCAGTGTTTGATCCGGATAATTTAGCTCTATCTCTATTCCATGGTGGATGCATGTGGGATGACAATGGTGTTTGATCCATTGGGAAAATTCACACACTTGTGTATAGAGGTGCGGGGGCCACCAAATCTTTGTATAGCACATTGAAAACTTAAAAACCAGACAAAAGATTAGAATTGAATGCATGCATATGTTTGTTGCATTGTTTTGTTTGCTCACTGAGCCATGATGTATGCTCACCCTTTCGACATCAAATATTTTAAATTGATAATGCAGGTCTTACTGTTGAAGAATACATGAATGCGTCGACGTATGGACATGTTGTGGCCATAGACGTAGAAGCTGTTGAAGATGCGCATGATTCATTATGCGAGTGCAACCAGTGCATATTCTATTAGTTTAGCTATATTTGATTATTGGAATATGTAATAGATTATTTAGTTTTATGTCTTGAGTCATTTAAAGATAACTGGATTATGTAATTATTTATCATTGTTAGATACTCAATTCATTATCTATAAGACTTTCACTTATTTATTTGTTATCTCTGATTATTATTGTGGAATGTGTGTGTGGTTTGATATGGTGGGTACGACCTATACAAGATCCTGGTTGAACTGTTGGTTTATTGATGGTTCATCACATTAATCTAGTTAGACCAGAATTGGGGTGTGACAACTTATTATAAGAGCTCTCCCAGGTTCTACCCATTGACCTTAGTACTTCAACATGAGTTATGTACTGAGTTAGGATAAAATAAAAAACTGTAATAAGAACAGTCCACAAGCACCTGTAATGTTCGATACATAAACAAAGGGAATAATGCACCTATGTAAAGGAGAGAATAATATATATATATATATGACGAATAAAAATAAGAAAAATATACATCCGAATCAGAGTACGGTCCACAATCCAGACAGTTACTTTCTAGTATAAAAGAGAAAAAGAAATAAATGGAAATCATGGAGCTAGGGTTGCTGGAGGAGGTGCCTAACGGTCTGTAAGACCTGTATCGTACTAACAGGTCTTACCACCTTGTATCAGGTCTACCTATCATGGTCGAGCCAAGTGGACCAAGTGCGTGAAGAAACCACAAGACCTAGTATGAAATCAACCCAAAAACAGTCAACTATGAGCATGTGGTCACATACCTAAACATGTGTGACTGACCACACCTCAAAAGAGTCCAACCACATGAATTTAGGTCATGTGGTCAGACATTTTAGAACGTGTGCTCGACGGATTCTACGACCCCACCTCTGACCATACGGAACCCAGTCAGAACCAAAAATTAGGAAACCTTCCTAATTCAGAAGGGGGTCTTTCCTAAACTCATTAGGGCATTTTATGGAGAGTTTTTCTCTATAAATAGGATGTCCCTTAGCCTCTTTCACTCTTTTAGAACTCAAACTAAGAGTGAGAGAAAGAGAAGAGAAGGAAGAGAAGGAAAATTGAAGAGGAAGACTAAGGGGGAGGAAAATTCAGAGAAAACTCTGAATCTTCAGCAAGCGTAAGGTACGAACATATTTCCCATGTTAAATTGAGAGCATAGAATAGTTCATCAAGAAGATAGGATTTAGGAGAAACCCAAACCATTCATCCATGGATAAATTCTAAGAGAATCCATGGAGAAAATTATGTGGATAATAGATGGTATATAAAATAATAGTTTTGAGCCATAGAACAACTGGGGGAAGGACCATGATGATAGGCCTAGGAATCCAAACATGGAGGATTGGAATTGAGAGTGAAAGGTCGACCATCACACGTGTGGTCGCACGTGTGGTCACATGTTGTGCGACCACACGAGACACACATGTCCGACCACATACCCTCGGGAAGTTTCCAGGGAGGGTGTGGTCGAACGTGAGGTCAAAGTATGTCCGACCACACCCGGCGACCCCACGCCCTGAGGTCACAGAAACTGAGACCACAGGTGCTGCCACACCTGCGACCCCTCAGTTTCTGTTAGTCTAAACTCATGAGAATTAATTCTAATTTAAAATCCATAAATTTGTTAGGTTTTCAAGTGGTCTAAGAGTGATTACAAAACTTGAACGATGATCTATTATCGATCAAAGGTTAGGGAACAAGACCTAAACTAATTGGCTAATAATAAATTATTTTTATTTATTGAGTCCAATGCCATGAATGATTCTATACATGTATTCGTGTATTGTGCATATCACATGTCATCCAATATTCATGTTATTACTATTCATGCATATTTAATTCAGTTTATTTATAACATGATGATGATTCTGATGCTAGGAATAGGCATGTTAATGTATGTGTGTGGTTAGTGTGCTTTATGCGATTGGGGCATCAGGGGGAGGACATGACATTGTGGTTCATCCTGGTCACCCGACTCTAGCTTTATCACTACTCAAGTCTTGTCTACTGACATCGTCGTATCGCCATTACCTTAGCAGAACCATTATGTCGTAGGGCATCAGGGGTGGTGGTCTCGGACCGTGTAGTCTCTGACTCTGTCGGGGGGCCTTAGCTCTATCTCTATGGACGTATTGAGGGATGCTGGGGTGAGGCCTTGGATACACTCTTTGACATTAGGACTGGTTAGTTGCAAGCCCAGTTTACAAGCCCTCGTTAATAGGGGCTTACGTGTTGGTATGGGTAGGGCATCAGGGGAAGTGTCATCCGGTGTTTGATCCGGACACTTTAGCTCTATCTCTATTCCATGATGTGTGCATGTAGGATGGCAATGGTGTTTGATCCATTGGACGGCTTCACACACTCGTGTATAGAGGTGCAACGGCCACCAATCTTTTCTATTGCACATTGCAAACTTATGAAACAGACCAAAGATATGAATTGAATGCATGCATATGTTTGTTGCATTATTTTGTTTGCTCACTGAGTTGTGATGTGTGCTCACCCTTTTGACGTCGAATATTTTTAGTTGATGATGCAGGTACTACAGTAGAAGATTATATGAATTCTCCAATGTACGGGCATGTTGTGGCAATGGATGCAGAAGCTTTAATGGAGTCGCATGATTCGTCGTGCGAGTACAACTCATGCGTCTTTGATTAGATTTATTTGTTGGATTATTAAGAACATGTAATTGATTAATTTATTTTATTTTATGTCTTAGTCATTTGGAGATAATTGGATAATTTATTTATGATATCACTGTTAGATTCTTAGTTCATTAATTTTAAAGACTTCCGCTATTGTTTATTTATTCTGATTATGGTTGTGGATGTGTATGGTTTAAGCAAAAAGACACAGACTATTCGAGATCCTGGTTGAACTGATGGATCATAGACGGTTCATTACACCATTCTGGTTGGTGCGAATTGGGATGTGACAACTTGGTATCAGAGCTCTCGGGTCCTGTCTATTAAACCGGTATACTTCCACAAAAGTTTGTGAACTGAGTTAGGTTTAAACTTAAAAGCTGTAATAAGAACACACTATAAGCACCTCTGTTGTATGAGATAAAATTAAAAAAAGAGAATAATGCACTATTAAGATGAGAAAAAAGTTTCATATACACACTGAATAAAAACCATATATATATATATATATATATATATATATCTAAATCAGAGTACGGTCCACAATCTGGACAGTTACTCTGTAGTACAAGAAAAAGTAAGAAGAAATGCCTCATGGAGCCGGAGGTGCTGGAGGAGGAGGTGCCTGAAGATCTCGGTCATAGTCCTCAGCATACACTCTCGTCAGCCAGGCTACCTGAGTCTGGGTCACCTGAAGACTAGCTGCCAGATCGGCCATCTACTGATCAGACGTGTGCTGAGCCTCCCTAATCTCACGCAGCAACCCCATTACGTCATCTGGTGGTGGGTGGGAAGGACCATCGGAGTGGGAACCCAGGAAGGGCCAACTCCAATGGAATGCAGTGGTGATGGAGGAGGTATGACATCTACATCCATGAACATACGATCATCATCCTCAGCATCATCCCCATGGACTCCGGCTGCTGCTGACGCCTCAACATATGCTATCTCGACCAGAGTATGGGAACACACCATAGCATTCCTCTCCTCGTCACTGACTTGCGCATCCCGCATCGCCATCTTGTAGATGGCCTCCCAGTCAAGGTCAGATGTAAAGGTGTCCTCATGGATCCTCTCATCAACCAAGTCGATATGCAGGCGAGTGAGCAGAGTAGTGATCAAACACCCATAGGGCAGATTGCCTATCTGACCAGGCATCACAGCACAGTGCATCGTCCTAATGATAATATATGGAAGGCAGACGGGCTTCCTAGTGCAGATGCAGTACAAGAGATACTGGGTCAACTAGGAAATCTTCTCATAATGCCCACTCTGAGGAACCAGGTTGTGCTGAATAATCTTGCAGTACACCCGAGGTTCCGACCGTAGGTTGATTGCCTTCATCTCCCAGCGATCAAACTCTGCACGCATCATCAAGGATAGGAACTGGGGTTCCTTAGGTGCACAGTATACTAAGGGGTCGTCGTTTGAAATACCCAGGAGATCAGCCAACTCCTGGCAGTTAAAGGAGATCTCCACCCCTTTAACATAACTGGTGATCCTGAACTCCCTATCCCTGTCTATAACATTTGGATCACCCACTACCTAAAGGTTGCAATAAAACTGCTTCACCAGAGCAGGACAGGTGCAAGCCTCATACAAAATCATGGGGAACCAACCCATGTCACCAAAAGCACCCTCTACATTAAACTAGGCTAAATTAGCCAAGTTTACACAACGACCCCCTTCTACCTTTTTAAGCTCATAACGAGCATATTGTGCCTCTGCTTCATTAGACTAGAAGCGGATAGGATCATGAGCTCTGGGAACTTTGGTGTGAGCCATGTTATCTACAAAGACATAGATAAATAAGCAAGATATTAGATATAGTCAAAAACTCAAATATTTTGGCATTATAACGGCATGATTTGACCAAAAACCACACTTTTCACCCAGACAGTTGGGCAGGAGGACTTACAAATGTTCCAAACCATCCTGTAAGCTCATACAGTTGAAAATTTAAACTAGGAAGATCGAATTTGAAAAAATTTCAACAATTTGAAAAAATCCCAAAAATTGGGTCAAAAATAGAAAATTTCAAGTTTCTCAAAAACTAACCGATGAAACTCAAATTTTCTTGAGGGCTTTCATCCATTGGGTGACCAATAGCAAAAGCCCCCAATAAAAATCAAATTTTTATGGTTAGAAAAATTTTAATTTGAAGAAAACGCTATAAATAGAGAAAAACCTAGTTTTGAAAGATTAAAAGTGAGGACCAATAGAGAACATACCTGAAGGAATGGAGAGGAGGTCATGAATAGAAGAAAGAATCACCAAGCACGAGTGTTCGACACTGTAGCAACTCAGTGAAAGCGAGTTGAGTTGAGAGAAAAAGAGAAAATGGGAAATGACTCTAAAAATCAGGTTTAAAAACATGATTTGGAGTCATGTAGTCGCAAAATTCGACCAAATCTGTGACCACACGACTGACCCCACGATCAACTACAGGCTCTCGTTGAGTTGCCAGACCTCGTATGGTCGGACATTGTGGTCAGACATATTGAGACCACACGATCGACTATAGGCTCTCGGTGAGTTGACAGACCTCGTGTGGTCGGACCTTGTGGTCGGACATATTCCTACCCCACGATCGACCACAGGTTCTCGGTGAGCTGACAAGGTTTTGTAAGGTTGCATACCCTGTGGTTGGACATATTGCGATCCCACCATCGTCCACACGATGGAAAATATAGTATTTTGACTGAATGACTTGGAAAATTGGAATTTTACATTGATTTATTGGATTTTTACATGAGAATGACGTATATTATGATTGCCTCACATGTTCTATGATTTTTCGTACACCACCACCACCTGTGGAGGAAGATAGCCATGAAAATTCTGAAGGACAAGAAAATCAGAATATGACACCACCAGGAGCTAATGGCCAGGCAAATCCTACAAACTTGCCAGCCCCACCTACAGATTTGGCTACAGTAATTATGAACATGACACAACAGCTGCAGCAAATACAGCAAGTCCAAGCCAATATGCAAGCTGCTATGGGAATGGTTTTTCTAGTTGTACATACTACACTTATGCCAGTTAAACAAGCTAGCACAGTACCAAGGGGTAGCAACACGGTACCCCAAGCACCTCAAACGCCAGATGTACAAGCTCCAGTACAGAACGCTGAGGTAGCCCAAGGTAGTTACCTGTATCAACCACCTATGTATGGGGCCTATGCTCAGTATCAGTTAGACCATTCTCGACTGATCGAGCGCTTTCTGAAAATGAAGCCTAAGGAATATAATGGCAAGCCAGCAGATCCTTTGTGGCCAGCTCACTGGATCGATGAAATGGAAAGGAATTTTATGATGATTACTGTTAATGAGGAGGAAAAAGAACTGTGTGCCACATTTACGCTGAAGGGTGATGCACACCACTGGTGGAAGTCTACTTAGAGTTATTTGTTAAACAAGCATGCCCAATTGACCTGGGCTATCTATAAAGAGGCATTCTTCGAGAAATATTTTTCCAGAAATTTCAGAGACACTATGGAAAGAGAGTTCCTGAGTTTGTATCAGGGACAGATGACTGTGGATATATATCAATAGTATTATGAAGAGCTATTTTTCTTTGCTCCCTCTAGCATGCAGGAAGAAAATACTAAAACCCGAAGGTTCGTCATGGGATTTAGGGGAAGCATTTGGGAGCATGTTTTGGGGTTAAAAAAGAAAGTTTATAAGGAAGCCATATAGATTGCTCGAGTACTAGAATCGAGCCAGAGGAAAAGCTACTTTGCTCAGAATAGAGGTATAAAAAGGCCAAATGGAAATTCAAATAACTAAGGGAACACAAAGACATTTAAACCCTTCCGTACTCAATGCTTTAATGCTGCAGCCAAGACTACTCCAACAACCTAACCTCAACAAAAGCAAAATAATGAAGGAGTAAAATGCTATAACTGCAATCAAATGGGACATTATTCAAGGGATTGTCCTAAGCCCAGGAAATATCTACAGCAAGGAAAGGTTTATGCAGTTACATCTGAGGATGTTGTCGCATCGCTTGATGTGGTCACATGTATGACCTGAACCTTTCATTTTGTATTGCCTTGTGTGAGCATATAGACTAAATTAAAATAAATCACAGGTATCATACCTATTAATGGCATACCCACTAGAGTGCTCTTTGATTATAGAGCTACTCATTCTTTTATATCTGTGTCATTTGGAAAGAAGCTAAATCTACCCCTCAGATCGTTAGACTACAAATTGCTTATACGATCACCTATGGGAATAGAAGTGGAATTAGAAAATGGTTATGGACCGTGTCCAGTTCTTATCAGTTAGAATTTTGGATGCAACCTTGATTCAACTTGAGATGGTAGACTTTGACGTTATCTTGGGAAGAGATTGGTTAGCTCGGCATTCTGCAAACCTATTATGTGCAGAAAAGAAGCTGACATTTAAAGACAAAGAAGGAGCAGAGTTTAGTTTTGCAGGAACCAAACTACCCCATAAACAAAAACTCATCCTCTCTGCATTAAAGGCTAGAAAATGCCTCAAGAAAGGAGGAGTTGGGTATCTAGTATCCGTGGTTGATCTCACCAAGGAAGTACCACGAATGAAAGATATTGATGTTGTACGTGACTTTCTAGATGTATTTTCTGAGGAACTACCAGGACTACCACCCGACCGAGCAATAGAGTTCGTTATAGATCTTATACTCGGAGCCACACTAGTATCTAAAGCACCCTATCGAATGGATCCTACTGAACTGAAGGAACTAAAAGTATAGTTATAGGAATTACTGGACAAGGGTTATATCAGACCCAACATATCACCATGGGGAGCGCCAATATTATTTGTAAAGAAGAAGGACGGTAGCGTTCGACTGTATATAGACTACCGGGAATTGAATAAGCTTACAATCAAGAATCAGTACCCGTTGCCTCGGATCGATGACTTGTTCGATCAGTTGCAAGGTGCCAAGGTGTTCTCCAAGATTGATCTTCGGTCAAGATACCATCAGTTAAAGATTAAGGAAGGTGATATTCCAAAGACAACATTCGGAACAAGATATGGACATTATGAATTTTTAGTCATGTCTTTTGGATTAACTAATGCACTTGCAAGTTTTATGGAACTCATGAATCGGGTATTCCATGATATGTTGGATACGTCAGTTATTGTGTTTAATGATGATATATTGGTCTACTCCAAGCACAAGGAAACTCATGTCATGAATCTAAGTCGCTTTACAACGATTAAGAAAAGAGAAGCTTTATGCAAAATGTGTGAGTTTTGGCTAAATGAGGTCGCTTTCTTAGGCCATGTTGTATCCGCTGAAGGAATTAAAGTGAATCCTAAAAAGATTGAAGCCATTGTGATATGGGAAGCACTTAAGAGTGTTGCAAAAATCAGAAGATTCCTAGGTCTAGCTGGGTATTACCAATGATTCGTGGAAGATTACTCTAGAATCGTCGTACCTCTCACCAGTTTGACAAAGAAAGGAGAAAAGTTTGTTTGGACCGACAAATGTAAAGAAGGTTTTCAAACATTGAAAGCTAGATTGATATCTGCTCCCATCTTGACTATTCCTATTCCAGGACAATCATCTACCTTGTACACTGATGTGTCTGGGTTTGGTTTAGGATGTGTACTTATGCAAGGAGAACAAGTTGTTGCGTATGCCTCAAGACAACTGAAGACACATGAGAAGAACTATCCCACTCATGACTTAGAATTAGCAGCAGTAGTACATGTTGTCAAGATATGGAGACATTATTTGTATGGAGAGAAATTTCAGATTAAATCAGATCATAAGAGTCTCAGTTATCTTTTTAATCAAAAGGAGTTGAACATGAGACAAAGAAGATGGATGGAATTATTGAAGGATTATGATTGCGATATCTAGTATCATCCAGGGAAGGCTAATGTAGTTGCTGATGCACTAAGCAGAAAAGCAATGATAAAATCCCAAGGAGAGGTTAACACGACTGCGACAATGTGTGTTACAGGAAAAGTATTCCATCATGGTAATGAGCAGTTCGTGATAGATGCACCGGGTGGATCAACCAATCAAGGGTTTATTCATCAGTTTTCAAATATGTTTGCCATATTGAAGATTAAACCTGATATATTAGATGAAGTGAAGGCCACTATTAAATCAGAACCTTATCTGAGAATGGTGCAAGAAGACATCGAAAAGGTAGGACTATTCCTGACTTCACCTTGGACGTTGAAAAGGTACTGAAGTACAAAGAAAGAGTGTGTGTTCCTGAGATAGAAAACTTGGACATTAGACACAGACTAATGAAGGAAGCTCACACCACCGCTTATTCGGTACATCCTAAAAGTACGAAGATGCATCATGATCTGAAGAAATTATATTGGTGAAGAGGAATGAAAGCAAATGTAGCTAAATTTGTGTCTCAATGCCTAAATTATCAGAGGGTAAAGGCTGAAAGGCAAAGACCTACAGGATTTTTGCAGCCACTGCCAGAACCAGCATGGAAATGAGACTGCATCACTATGGACTTCATCACCGGATTACCATTGACTCCCCGAATAGTTGACGCGGTTTAGGTGATTGTAGATTGTCTAACTAAGACAGCTCGCTACATAGCTATATGACCTCAGTATACCCTAGAGAGGTTAGCCACGCTATATGTGGATAATATTGTCAGATTACATTGTGTACCTGAAAGCATTGTGTCCGATAGAGACCCATGCTTGACCTCAAAGTTTTGGGAAGGATTACAGAAGGCTATGGGTACAACGTTGAAGTTTAGTACTGCATTCCATCCTCAGACTGATGAACAGTTGGAGCGTACCATTCAGATTTTAGAAGACATGCTTCAAGCTTGTGTTATTGATTTCAAGGGATCATGGGATAAGAAACTACCATTGATCGAGTTTGCCTATAACAACAGCTATCAGGCTACTATACAGATGTCACCCTATGAAGCACTGTTTGGTAGGAAGTGTTGAACTCCTTTGTTTTGGAATGAAGTTGGTGAACAGAGTATCATTGGATCAGAATTTGTTGAAGAAACGTGTCAAGTTGTCTACATTTTCAAGGAATGAGTTAGAACAGCCCAAAATCGTTTGAAACAATATGCAGATACTCGATGTCGAGACCTTGAATTTGTTGTAGGTGATAAGGTATTCTTGAAAGTATCACCTATGCGAGGTTTAAAACAATTCGGACAGAAAGGGAAGTTAAGTCTGAGATATGTCGGGCCATATGAGATTGTCACTAAACGTGAAAAAGTGGCATATTAGTTAGCACTACCCCCATCTATGTCAAGTGTGCATGATGTATTTCATATCTCATTACTGAAGAAGTACGTCAGAGATCCAACATACATTTTAATAGCGGATCCATCAGGTCTAACTGATGATTTGACATTCGAAGTAGCACCAACTGAAATTACCAGCCGAAAGATTCAACGTCTATGCAATCGTGACATTTATTATGTTAAGGTTATTTGGAGAAGCCAAGATATAGAAGAGATCACATGGGAAGAAGAGAATGCTATGTGAACGTAATATCCTCACCTTTTCGACTCCGAAGGTATGTGCAAATTTCGAGAGTAAAATTTCTAATAAGAGGGGGGAGTTGTAAGACCCATATTGAACTAACAGGTCTTACCACCTTGCATCAGGTCTACCTATCATGGTCAAGCCAAATGAACTATGTGCGTGAAGAAACCACAATATCAGGTATGAAATCAACCCAAAACAATCAATTATGAGCGTGTGGTCGCATACCTAAACAGGTGTGACCGACCACACCTCAAAAGAGTCCAACCACATGAATTTAGGTCGTGTGGTCGGACATTTTATAAGGTGTGGTCGACGGATTCTGTGACCCCACCTCCAACCATACGAAACCCAGTCAGAACAAAAAATTAGGAAACCTTCGTAATTCAAAGGGGTGTCTTTCCTAAACTCATTATGGCATATTATGGATATTTTTCCTCTATAAATAGGACGTCCCTTAGCTTCTTTCACTCTTTTAGAACACAAACTTAGAGTAAAAGAAAGAGAAGATAAGGATGAGAAGGAATATTTAAGAGGAAGACTAAAGGGGAGGAAAATTCAGAGAAAACTTTGAATCTTCAGCAAGCTTAATGTATGAATATGTTTACCATGTTAAATTGAGAGCCTAGAATAGCTCATCAAGAAGATAGGATTTAGGAGAAACCCAAACCATTCATCCATGGATAAATTCTGAGAGAATCCATGGAGAAAATTATGTGGACAATAGATGGTATATAAAAATAATTGTTTTGAGCCATAAATCAACTGTGGAAAGGACCATGATGATAAGCCAAGGAATCTAAACATGGAGGATTAGAATTGAGAGTGAAAGGTCGACCATCACACATGTGGTCGCACGTGCGGTCCCATGATGTGCGACCACACGAGACACACATGTCCGACCACATACCCTTGGGAAGTTTCCAGGGAGGGTGTGGTCGCACGTGTGGTCAGAGTATGTCTAACCATACCCTGCGACCCCACGCCCTGTGGTCACAGAAACTGAGACCACAGGTACTGCCACACCTGCAACCCCTCAGTTTCTGTTAGTCTAAACTCATGGGAATTAATTATAATTTAAAATCTACAAATTTGTTAGGTTTCCAAGTGGTCTAAGAGTGAATTACAAAGCTTGAACGAGGATCAATTTTCAATCAAATGTGAGGGAACAAGACCTAAAAGAATTGGCTAATAATAAACTATTTTTATTTATTAAGTCCAATACCATGAATGATTCTATGCTTGTATGCATGTATTATGCATATCACATGTCATCCAATAATTTTGTTATTATTGTTCAAGCATATTTAATTCAGTTTATTTATAACATGATGATGATTATGATGCTAGGAATAGGCATGTGAATGTATGTATGTGGTTTGTGAGTTTGATGCGAGTAGGGCATCAGGGGGAGGACATGACATTGTGGTTCATCCTGGCCACCCGACTCTAGCTCTACTCAAGTCTTGTCTACTAACATTTTCGTATCGCCATTACCTTAGCAGAACTATTATGTCGTAGGGCATCAGGGGAGGTGGTCTCGGACCGTGTAGTCTCTGACTCTGTCGGGGGCCTTAGCTCTATCTCTATGAACGTATTAAGGGATACTGGGGTGAGGCCTTGGATACACTGTTTGACATTAGGACTGGTTAGTTGCGAGCCCAGTTTGCAAGCCCTCGCCAATAGGGGGTTACATGTTGATATGGGTAGGGCATTAGGGGCAGGTGGGTTCCACAGCTACCTTCCTCTATGTGATATCACGCAACAGGTTTGGAACCCTTATTTACACGATTTATAAAATAAGAACCCGATCGATCGGAGCCAAAACAAAAGTCAAAGGACGAAGTTGAGTCTTGGACCATATATATTGGTAGAGGGCAGGGGCTCCCTTCTATCAAGATCGATGGCCCAGTATGCCCAAATCAGTGAAATTTAACTTGGATTGAGATATTGATCGAGATGGAGTTGAAGAAAGCACCTCTTCAGAAGTACGTTGATGACCTGTGGGACCAAGAGAGCGAATACCCATCCGGTACAGTGTCATGTGGTGCTTGATCCGATACTTTAGCTCTATCTCTATTCCATGATGGGTGCATGTGGGACGACAATGGTGTTTGATCTATTGGGCGGCTTCACACACTCGTGTATAGAGGTGCGGTGGCCACCAATCCTTTCTATTGCACATTGCAAACTTATGAAGCAGACCAAATATATGAATTGAATGCATGCATATGTTTGTTGCATTATTTTGTTTGCTCACTGAGTCATGATGTGTGCTCACCCTTTTGACGTTGAATATTTTTAGTTGATGATGCAGGTACTACAATAGAAGATTATATGAATGCTCCAATGTACGGGCATGTGGCGACAATGGATGCAGAAGCTATGATGGAGTCGCATGATTCGTCATGTGAGTGCAACTCATGCGTCTTTGATCAGATTTATTTGTTAAATTATTAAGAACATGTAATTGATTAATTTATTTTATTTTATGTCTTAGTCATTTGGAGGTAATTAGATAATTTATTTGTGATATCACTGTTAGATTCTTAGTTCATTAATATTAAAGACTTCCACTATTGTTTATTTATTCTGATTATGGTTGTGGATGTGTATGGTCTAAGCAAAAAGACATAGCCTATTCGAGATCCTGGTTGAACAATTGGATCATAGATGGTTCATCACACCATTTTGGTTGGTGCAGAACTGTGGTGTGGCATGGTCTCTATCATAGTCCTCAGCATACACTCTCGTATGCCAGGCACCTGAGTCTGGGTCACACGGAGACTAGCTGCCAGATCTACTACCCGTTGGTCTGTAGCACGTTGAGCCTCATGAATCTCACATAGTAGTGCCATCAAGTCATCTGATGGTGGGCGTGAAGGGCCAGCTGAGTGAGAAGTCCGAGAAGGACCAGCTCCAACAGAATGTTGTGGTGATGGAAGAGTTATGGCATCCACATCCATGTACATCCTAACATTATCCTCCTCATCATCACTCTTGTATGCCTCTACTGCTACTGCTGCTGCCACTATCCGAGTGAGAGGACGTCTCATAGCATTCCTCTCGTCATCACTGACCTGTATCTCTCTCATGCCCATCCTACTGATGGCCTCCCAATCAAGGTTAGCTAAGAAGGTGTCCTAAAAAATCCTCTCATCCTCTAGGTTCACTTGTAGATGCACGAGCAAAGTGGAGATCAGCTATCCATAGGGCATGTTAGCTCTCAAGTCAGGCAATGTAGCTCGGTGCATAGTACGAAGGATAATGTACTGGAGACAGACAGGCTGCCTAGTACAAATACAGTACAATAGGTACTAAGTCAGCTGAGAGACCATCTCATAGTGTCCACCCTGAGGGATCCAATTATGCTGGATAATCTTACAGTAGACCCGTAGCTCTGGACACAGGTTAACCGCCTATATTTTCCAATGGTCGTCTAGAAGAATTTGATTATCTATCTCTGCACGCACCTGTGTAGATAGGAACTGGGGCTCCCTTTGTGCATAACAAACCAATTACCCATCGTTGGAAATGCCCAGGAGATCAGCCAACTAGTGACAGTTGAAAGAAATAGGAACCCCTTTCACCCAACTGGTGAGCCGAAGCTCTCTACCACTACCCACATCCTCTAGGTCACTCTCTAACTATAGGTGATAGTAAAATTGCTTTACCAAGTCCGGATGGGTGCAAGCCTCGTACAGGATCACTGGAAGCCAACCCATATCATCAAATGCCCTCTCCACATCAAACAGAGCTATGTGGGCTAAGTTCACACATTGACCCCCTTCTACTTTCTTTTGATCAAACCATGGATATTGTACCTCAGCTTTGACGGATCAAAGCAACGCAGGTCATGGACTCGAGGAACCTTGGTGCTAACCATGATAACTGCAAGAGAAGAAAATAAGGAAAATAAGTTAGAAAATTTAAAATTTGGGAAGCACAACGACGTTAAATGAGAAAAAGCCTCACTTTTCATCCAAACATTTTAGCAAGAGGACTTACATAGGTTCCAAATCATCCTACAAGGCTCATACAATGGAAAATTTTAACTAGGTAGATTTGATTTAAAGAAATTTTGACATTTGGAAAAAACCCCAAAATTTAGGTCATAACTAGGCATTTTCAAATTTCTACCAATCCAATCGATAAAACTCAAATTTTCTTGAGGGCTTTATCTGTTGGGCAGCCAATAGCAATAGCCCCCAATAAAAATCAAATTTTTATGGTCAAAAAGATATTAATTTGATGAAAACCCTATAAAGAGTAAAAACCTAGGTATGAAAGCTTAAAAAGGGAAAAGAGTAGAGAACATACCTTGAGGAATAGAAGAAAGATTATCTATCGATGAAAAAATCACTAAGTTCGTATGGTTGATACTGTAGCAACTCAGTAGTGGCGAGTTGAGTTGAGACCATAGGATGAAGAAGGGGAAATGAGAGGAAATATCTCAAAAAAACAAGTTTTAAAACTGATTTTGAATCTCACGGTCGCACAATTCGACCAAAACATGTGACCGTATGATCGATCGTACGATTGACCATTGGGTCCCGGGATGTTGCCAGGGTTTTGATGGTGAAGCCTTTGGTCTCACAACATGCGACCATAGGCCATCGACAGTATAACTGACTGCTGTCTACTTTTTTATTCTGTTTGAACTTTTGCCTATTGCTTTTATTTCTTCTCTCACTTTCCATTGTAAGACTAACTTAATACTACCATTCTATTTTATCTTACATGTACAACCTTTCCAACTACCACTTATCCAAGAATTTAAATGGCTAGGTGAAGAGTTAGCCAAAGAAGACAGAATGCAAACCCACCTCCACCACCTATGGAGACCAATGAGTATAACTGATTGTTGTCTACTTTTTTATTCTGTTTGAACTTTTGCCTATTGCTTTTATTTCTTCTCTCGCTTTCCATTGTAAGACTAACCTAATACTACCATTCTATTTTGTCTTACATGTACAACCTTTCCAACTACCACTTATCCAAGAATTTAAATGGCTGGGTGAAGAGTTAGCCAAAGAAAATAGAATGCAAACCCACCTCCACCACCTATGGAGACCAATGACAATGAAGGTCAGCAAAGACAAGAAGGAAATGTTGGGAATCAAGGCACTGTGCCTCAGGATGTTTACCCACGAGCCAACCCAACCAAATTACCACCAGCTACGGATTTGGCTACTGTGGTGATGGATTTGGCATAGCAAGTGCAATAGATGCAGCAAATGTAAGCCAACATGCAAGCTGTTCTGGGAATTGCTTCCCTAGTTGCAAACGCAACACCTCTACCTACAGGGCAAGCTAGTACCGTACCTGGTGGTAACAACTTGCTACCCCAAGCACCTCAAATGCCATTGTTACAAGCTCAAGTACAGAATACTGAAGTACCGCAAGACGCACATAACCAGGGTAACTATCAGTACTAATGCCTACGTATAAAACATACACTCAGTATCAACTTGATCACTCCAGATTAATCGAACATATTCTGAAGATGAAGCCTAAGGAATTCAATGGCAAGCCGTCAGATCCTCTGTGGCCAGCTTACTAGACCGACGAGATGGAAATTTTTTTTATGATGATGACTGTAAATGAAGAGGAAAAAGTGTTATGTGCCACTTTTATATTAAAAGGTGATGCACACCATTCTTGAAAATCTACTCGAAGTTATTTATTGACAAAGCACACCTAACTGACCTGTGCTATTTACAAAGAAGTTGTCTTCGAGAAGTATTTTCCCATGAGGTTTAGATACCAGATGGAAAAAGAATTTCTGAGTGTATATCAAGGACAAATGTCTGTAGACGCTTATCAACAGCGTTATGAAGAGTTGTTTTTCTTTTCTCCCTCTAGCATTCAGGAGGAAAATACCAAAACCTAAAGGTTCGTCATGGGACATAGGGGAAGCATTCGTGAGCATGTACTGGGACTAAAAAGATGATTTATAATGAAGCGGTACAAATTGCAGGAGTTTTGGAGTCAAGCCAAAGGGAGAGTTATTTTGCTCAAAACAGGGGTATAAAGAGGCCGAATGGGAATACGTTCAACGGAAGGAACTCAAGAACATTCAAACCCCTCCGCACTCAAGGCTTCGATGCGGCATCTAAGACTACTCCAAAAACTCAATCGCAACTAAAGCAGGCCAATGCTGGAGTCAAATGTTTTAACTATGATCAAATAGTGCATTATTCAAGAGATTGTCCTAAGCCGAAGAAGCAGCTACAACAAGGAAAAATTTATGCAATTGTGCTGCATTGCCTGATGTGGTCACAGGTATGATTCAACCTTTTGTTTTGAAATACCTTATGTGAGCATGTAGACTAAATTAAATCAAATAACAGGTATCGTACCTATTTATGGCATACTTGCTAGAGTACTCTTTGACTCTAGGGCTACTCATTCTTTAATATCTGTGTCGTTAGGAAAGAAGTTGAGTTTACACCTCAGATCTTAGACTGCAAACTGCTTGTACGATCACCTATGGGATTAGAAGTAGAACTAGACCAAGGTTATGGATCATGTTCAGTTATTATCGGTGAGAAGACTATGGATGCAAACTTAATCCAACTTAAGATGGTAGACTTTGATGTTATCTTAAAAATGGATTGGTTAGCTCGGCACTTTGCAAACCTATTATGTGTGGAAATAAAATTGACATTGAAAGACAAGGAAGGCGTAGAGTTTAGTTTTACGGGAACCAAACTTCTTCGTAAATGAAAACTCATTCTTTCGGCATTAAAGGATAAGAGATGCCTTGAGAAAGGAGAAATTGGGTATCTAGTGTCTGTGGTCGACCTAACCAAGGAAGCACCATGAATAGATGATATTGAGGTTGTGTGTGAATTTTTGGATGTATTTCTTGAGGAATTACCAGGATTGCCACTTGATCGAGCGATAGAGTTCGTTATAGACCTTATACCTAGAGCCGCACCAGTATCTAAGGCACCCTATCGAATGGCTCCTACTGAACTGAAGAAACTGAAGGTACAATTACAAGAACTACTGGACAAAGATTATATTTGACCCAGTATATCACCATGAGGAGCGTCGGTATTGTTCATGAAAAAGAAAGATGGTAGCGTTCGACTTTGTATAGATTATCGAGAATTGAACAAGCTCACGATCAAGAATAGGTATCCGTTGCCTCAGATCGATGACTTATTCAACCAGTTGTAAGGTGCCAAAGTGTTCTCCAAAATTGATCTTCAGTCGGGATACCATCAATTGAAGATTAAGGAAGGTGATATTCTAAAGACAGCTTTCAGAACCAGATATGGACATTATGAAATTTTAGTTATCTCTTTTGGATTGACTAACGCACCCATAACTTTTATGGAACTTTTGAATCAGGTATTCTATGATATGTTGGATATGTGAGTCATCCTATTCATTGACAACGTACTAGTCTACTCCAAAGATAAAGAAACTCATATCACAAATTTAAGAGCTGCTTTACAGTGACTAAGAAAAGAAAAACTTTACAGTAAATTTACAACATGTGAATTCTGGCTAAATGAAGTCGCTTTCTTAGGCCATGTTGTATCCACTAAAGGAATCAAAGTGGATCCCAGCAAGATTGAAGCCATTGTAAAATGGGAAGCGCCTAAGAATGTTGCCAAAATCAAAGGTTTCTTAGGTTTGGCTGGTTATTATCGATGATTCATGGAAGATTACTCTAGAATCACAGTACCACTCACCAGTCTGACTAAGAAAGGAGAAAAGTTTGTTTGGACCGATAAATGTGAAGAGTGTTTTCAAACATTGAAGATAAGATTAATATCAACTCCCATCTTGGCTATTCCAATTCTAGGAGAACCATTTATCTTGTACAACGATGCGTCTGGATTAGGTTTGGGATGCATTCTCATGCAAAGAGAGCAAGTGATCGCGTATGCTTCCAAAAAATTAAAGACACATGGGAAAATTACCCAACTCATGACTTGGAACTAGCAACAGTAGTACATACTGTTAAGATATGGAGACATTATTTGTATGGAGAGAAATTTTAGATTAAATCAGATCATAAGAATCTTACTCATCTTATCCATCAGAAGAAGTTGAACATGAAACAGAGGAGAGGGATAGAATTGCTGAAGGATTATGATTGTGATATCCAGTATCATCTAGGAAAGGCTAATGTAGTGGCCGATGCACTAAGCAGAAAAACAATGACAAAGTCACAGGGATAAGCTAGCACAAATGCTGCAATGTGTGACACGGGAAGAGTATTCAATTACAGCAATGAGCAGTTCGTAATCGGTAAACCAAGTAATTCAACCAACCTAGGGTTTATTCATCGATTCTTAAACATGTTTGCTACATTGAAGATTGTACCTGATCTGATAGACAAAGCAAAGGTAGCTATTCAATCAGACCTCTATCTAAGAACAGTGAAAGAAGATCTTGAAAAAGGTAGGACTACTCCTGACTTCACTTTGGACCATGAAAGGGTACTACGATACATAGGGAGAGTATGTGTTCTTAAAAGTGAAGACTCAGATATTAGACACAGACTAATGAAGAAAGCCTACACCAATGCTTATTCGTTACATCCTGGGAGTACAATGATATATCATGATCTGAAGAAACTATACTGGTGGAAGGGAATGAAAGCAGATGTTGGTTTAACCGTGTTGTGATAGGTCTTTCCATCATAACTGGATCAAGTGGATCGATGGTGTGAAGACGGATCACAAACCAGGTATAAAAATCGACTCAACACCCAAAACTGTACACATATGGTCGGATACTTGGGTAGGTATGGTCGACCATATGGTAGGAATGAAGATTTCGGATCCAGCACCTTATGATAGATGATTTCGACCCTATAGTCAACGGGTTCTATGACCGTAGCCATCGATTGTGAGACCCCAAATTAGACTCTGAGTTGGGAAGTTTCCTAATTTAAGGGGGATTTCTTTCCTAATGTTGGAGAACTCTATAAGGAGAATTTTTCTCTATATAAAGGACATCCCTCAATCCTTTTTCACTCTTTTAAAACATTAGTAAACCCTAGAGAAAGAGAAGGAAAGAGAAGGAAGAAAAGGATAAGAAGAAAAAGCTAAAGAGAGGATTTTGCTGATAAGAGATTGGCTCTCTATCACAAGCAAATGTATGAATCTAATCTCTGGAGATGTAAACTCTAAGGAATAAGACTTCTATGGAGGTTAGGAGATATCAACCTATTATGATCTATGTGATTCCTTGAGAAAATCCCAAGGATAACCATGAGGGATGAGTTTGATGATTAGGGTTGATAAGAAACTACTAATGATGCCCATAGGATGACCTTAGAATAAACCCAATTAAAGAGTAGTGCAATTGACCAAGGAAGAACTTGAATTGCATGTAGTCTGTGACCAGAAATCTCAAGGTCGTAGCTACGGTCAACCATAGCATGACTAGCATGACCAGAGGATCGATCATAGGCATTCGAAAAGATTTCAGAAACCATATGGTCATAGCTATGGTAGCATATGTGTGACCGTAGGGTATAGACCGTAGGTAGTAAGGTCGACACAGTATGAGACCATAGGACTAATTAGACACCTATCAGTGCTCTATTTCGATTTTTGACTATTGTATCATGTTACATATGAAACCTAACTTAAATCCATATAAATTTTAGGTTATTAAATCGATTCAAAGAGAATTATAAAGCTTGGAAGTAGATCGAGTTTTGTTAACAGCTGAGGGAACAAGACCTAAACTAATTGGATAATAGCAAACTATTTATTTATTTGAGTCCAATGCCATTATTGATTATATTTTTGTGTGTTTGTAACGTGCATCTCATATGTCATCCAATATTCCTACTATTACTGCTCATGTATATTTATTTATGTCTATTTATAATATGATGATGATGATGATGCTAGGAATAGGCACGTGATTATGTGTGTGTGGTTAGTTTGCTTGATGCCAGTAGAGCATCAGGGGAAGGATGTGGCATGGTGGTCTTGACCTGGTCACCAGACTCTAGCTCTATCTCTACTTAAGTCTTGTTCATTGACATCGTCGTATTGCCATTATCTTAGCGGAACTATTACGTCATAGGGCATCAGGGGAGGTGGTCTCGGACCCTGTAGTCTTCGACTCTACCGTGGGTCCTTAGCTTTATCTCTATGGTCGTGTTGAGGGATGTTGGGGTGAGGCCTTGGATACACTGGATGACATTTTGGATTGGTTAGTTGCGAGCCCAGTTTGTAAATCCTTGCTAATAGGGGCTTACGTGTTGGTATGGGTAGGGCATCAGGGGAAGTGTTAGCGGTGTTTGATCCGGACACTTTAGCTCTATCTCTATTCCCTGGTGGATGCATGTGGGACAATAATGGTATTTGATCGATTGGGAAGATTCACACACTTGTATATAGATGTGCGGGGGCTACCAAACCTTTTTATAGCACAGTGCAAACTCAAAACCAGACCAAAGATATGAATTGAATGTATGCATATGTTTGTTATATTATTTTATTTTCTCACTGAGCCATGATGTGTGCACACCCTTTCGATGTTGAATATTTTAGTTGATGATGCGGGTGTTACTGTTGAAGAATACATGAATGCGTCGACGTATGGACATGTTGCGGCCATGGACGTAGAAGCTGTTGAAGATGTGCATGACTCATCATGCGAGTGCAACCAGTGCATATTTTATTAGTTTAACTATATTTGATTATTGGAACATGTAATGTATTATTTACTTTTATTTCTTGAGTCATTTAAATATAATTAGATTAAGTAATTATATATCATTGTTAGATAGTTAATTCATTATCTATAAGACTTTCGATTATTTGTTTATTACCTCTGATTAATATTGTGAAATGTGTGTACGGTTTGATATGGTGGGTACAACCTATACGAGATCCTGGTTGAACCATTAGTTTATTGGTAATTCATCGGACTAATCTAGTTAGACCAGAATTGGGGTGTGACAGTTTGACAGGTAAATCGATCAAACAGTTTGGCTAAAAAATCCTTAGGTTATTTCTAGCTAGGGCTAAGGGTTGACCGGTATATCGATCATCGGGTTGCAACCTATGTTCGGGGTACAAACTAGAGATAAACTTCAACTTTGGGGGAAAGTTTCCCCATCAAGTTTCCCTCCATCTTTTAATGGTGGGAAGTTCATCCCAACCATCTTTAAACCCTTTGGAGGCTCTTGGAACTTTAATGGCACCCACATCCATAGAAGGGATCAATGCCCTTCTTTTCTAGGTTAGGGTTTGGTCTCTTATAATGGGGATTTCAGTTCTACTCCATGATGGTCTTCCAAGTTGGTGGATTCATGGGATGGGAACCACATAGGGTTTTGTACACCATTCTCGTAGAGTGAATGTAAGCACCCCATTTTTGCCACCCTCAGCATAAGTGAACCAATATGGCAGGTTTTTAGCCTTTAACCCAAAGGTTGGTGATTCTCTAATGAGCCCCATAGTAGGGTCATAAGCTATTACCTACTTGGATGAATAGGTCGTGAAATTTTCTTCGAAATGAGACCGGAATCATCAAATTCTGACGTCAAACAAGGAAGATATCGTAGTTTGAAAGTGCAAGGGCATTTACGTAATTATCGTATGATGCATGCGTTATCATTCAAACTTCAAGACATCATATCTTGGTCATCTGATATCAGAATTAGATGATTCAAATGCCAATATTCTTTTTTTTAGTCCTCCTCAAAGTGGACATGGAAAATCTCTGGTAGAAGTCATCAGTGGGCCCCATGCAAGCTTTCATGCAAAATTATCGTTAGAACCTCAAAGCTTCATATCTTTGTCATTCTACGTCGGATGTAGATGATTCCAAAGCCATTATTCTCCATTTGTAATGTTCTACAAAGTAAACGCATAAAATTTAGAATAGATGCTATCGAAAAATTCCATATGGAAGGGTGACAGAAATAGACTATGAAATGTCAACCTTGGTCCAAACCAGCTTAATCCAGCTTAGTCTAACTTATCCCAACCCCGCTCAGACCAATCCAGACCAAGTTGTGTCAGTCCATATGCAAGCATTTTCTTTTATATGTGTATAATATATTATATATTATTGTATATAATATGTATATATATATATATATATATATATATATATATATATATATATATATATATATATATATATATATATATATATATATTATATATATATATATATATATATATATATATATATATATATATATATATATATATATATATATATATATCTTATATTTATATATATATATATATATATATATCTTATGGATTTATATATATATATATATATACATATATATTTTAGGAAAGAGAGAGGAAAGAGAGGCCGTGGGAAAGAGAATGGGATAAAAGAAAAAAGGAAAAGAAAAAAAAGAAAAGATCACTTTCACATTTTTTAGAAAGAAAACGTGAAAGAGATAGGGAAAAAGAAAAAAAAAAGGAAGGAAAGAAAAAAAGAAAAAAAAAGGAAGAAAAAGAAAAAAAAGAAAAAGGAAAACATTTTCTAGAAAGAAAACGTGAAAAGGGAGAAGAGAAAAAGGAAAGAAGAGAAGAAAGGAAAGAAGAAAAAAGGAAAAAAAAGATATTTTATAGAAAAAGAAGAAAAGGAAAGAAGGATCTTCTAAAAGAGGAGAGAAAAAGCATAAACAGGCCAAGAGAAGAGATAAGGGGCTTCTTTTTCTAGACCCCAAGGAGAGGAGGACGTGAGTGAGAGAGAGAAACGTGAGAGAGGGAGAAAGAAAGAGAGAAGAAGAAGGGAAAAGAAAGAAAAGAGAAGAAGAAAAAAGAGAAAGAGAAGAAAGAAAGAGAAGAGAGAGAGAAGGAGCAGGAGGATTCACATTCAAAGAGCTTGATACGATCTCCAAACATCCTACATCGATGGTTTTGCTTGATTCAAGCACAAGGTTAGTACCCTAAACAAATTTAGAGTTCGTTAGAATGCTCGAATGTCAATTTTGCTTGAAAAAGGCTAATTTTCATGAAATCTCAATCAGGAATGCTCTATTACATGCTTAATAATGATAGGATGTCTATGTATAGCATTTTTCATGAATGATAATTTGTCTAAGCTATTCAATGATGAAGTTTTAAATGCTATATGATGATGTTTTATGTTTTTTGCAAGTTTCATAAAGTGGTTTCCTAATCTGAAATTTCCAGATTTAGGATTCAAACTTAGGACGTACATCACATGTAATTTTTTTTGGATTTTGAAGCCCAAATTTTTATGAGAGTCTCTATGATATGTTAAAAGACAACTTTAAAAATTTCGTTTCATTTAGAATTGGGAAAATACATCAAAAAAATTGATCTTTGATATTGCTATTTTACTCGGATGTAATGCAATCCTCCATCAGAAGGTCCCTAAACAAGGGTCTTATGGCCATAATCAGGAAATCAACTTTATATGAACTTTTTCAAAATAAAATTCTTCTCAAAAATGGCACTAGTTTCGTATTTTTTTCAATTTTTTATTGAATTGATATCGATTTTTAAGTGAATAGTGCTCTGACTTTGAATCTGTCATGATGTACTGATTTGCATGATTGAAAATAATCATTTTTCATAAAGAAAATATGTTGTTTTAACTTATTTTTCTTAATGAAATTTTAGACCAGACAGTTATCTATGTAGACATATGTCTGGATTTAAGTTTTATTAAGTATAGGATTTTATTTGAAATTTTTGGTGCAATTGGTCAAAAATCTAGAACAGATTTAACCAGTGCACATGTCCGGTCTTAGGGCATATCTTTGACCTATTTTTTCTCTCTGTTGGGATTCAACTCCTTCATATGAAATATAATATATTAAGTCATCTTTCAATGAAAAAATGTTGAGCTTGATTTGAGTTGCATAAGACCTACTTATGGTCATTCTTGTGTAATGTGATAGAATCTGAATGCAGTTCATAGCTTTGTCCATTATCTGAAACCTTGTGTCACAATTTTGATAGTTTTGAGTCATTAATCTTTCCAAATGTCTTCATAAAAATTATAATTTTTCAAAGAACATTGAATATATGTTTTTTTAATAATTTTTTTTTTCAAAAAAAAGGTTTCATTGATGTCTCATTCATTGTAACATGCAAATTGGTTGTTTGAGCAAATTCTGCCATATTTGGATAAATGGCTATATTTAGAGCATTCATATGCTTTGTTTGGATTGTGCATACCATATTTGTCATATTCTATGTGTTGCTATATTTGGTAGAATAAATAGATTTTTTTATCATATTTAGTAAAATCTTAATAATTACCATTTTTAGGTCTTACTATGCTTAGAAAATAACATATAAGATCTTATATTTTTTGAAAAATTCATGTCATATTTGCATTCTATGATTGGTACTTACCATATTGATATATAGATGCATATTAGATCTTGTCATATTAGGACTTAGCATGCTTAGATTAGCACATTAGATCTTTCCATATTAGGTTCTTGTCTTATTCGCAATGCATGCCATATTAGGGTGATTTTCATAATCATACTATATTTTGTGATAGTTACCATAAATATCATACATTCCATGCTTAGAATATTTCATTTATGGCAATAACTTAATTTATACTGCACCCTAGTCGAACTACCATATTTGTACACCTAGCAAACATATTAGGCGTGGGGACGTGCATTTAGGCACCCACATTATTGGGATGGGCATAATGAAAATAATAAAAATCTTAATAAAGAAAGAGAATGTTTTGCCAAACCTTCCAAAATTAGAACTTAGGATGAAAAGGGTAATTCAAGACGATTTCCACCTCATAGTAAACCCTAAACCTAGAATATGTTCTCAATCCTAAACCTAGAATAGGTTTTAAACCCTAAACCTAGAATAAGTTCTCACATTCTAACTTAGAACAGGTTATCCCATCAATTTTGAACTACGTGAATTCTGATTCCTAGGGAAAACCCAAGGATACATAGGCCATTTGGGAGAATCCCAAATTCGGATCCAAACCTTAGTCCACTTCGACTATCATAGATCCACTAGGATATTTACCCACATTTTGACCCAAATAGGGTTATCCAGTTCAAACTACATGGATTCTGATTCCTAGGGCAAACCCTAGGATACGTAGGCCATTTGGGAGAGTCTCAAATTCAGATCCACATCTTAGTCCACTCGGACTATCCATAGATCCACTAGGATATTTATCCAACCATTCCAACCAAGAAAGGGTTATCCATATTTTGACCCAAATAGGGTTATTCTTAGATCCATTAGGACTATCTATCATTTCACATGGACTATCCAGATCCTAACCCATAGGGTTTCTCAACCTTTTAAGCATAAACTTCAACTTGAACAATGAACTTAATCAAACACAAGCATAAATCACAGCCATAAACATTAATCACACCTGAACTGCGATGGTGAACCTGATTTTTGGAATAATTCTATGATACGTAGGCAATCTGATGGACACAAATTCGGTTCAATGATATCAAACCACTTAGTTTGGTTCGGTTTAATAAATAGAGTCTAGCATAGTAAAGGTATAGGAGACCAATTTCGATCGGTGGTTTGGGTGCCTAACCCCTTCCCATAACCGTAACCTGACGCTTACCCAATCTCTGATGGACCTGAAATCCAATCTAAGGGTCATGAGTCAATCGAAGTCTTACCTTGGGGTAGGATTTCACATTTTTAAGGTCTTAAACCTTAATCTAGGTGGAGACTTCCAAAAATTCTCATCTTTGTCCTCACAATGAAGTGAGGAAAGAACTCACTCATTAGGTAAATGGTGGCTCACCATTATGGAGAACATGTTTGGTGAACCCATTATGGTTCATGGCTTACATTCTCCTCAAAATTGGAAGAAGGGATGAGATGTAGAGCCTACCTCCAGAGAATGGAGCTTGAGCTTCTTCTTGAGCTCCCTCTTCTCTTCTTCTTTACTCTCCCAATGTTTTCCACAAAGTAAAGAGGAAATCTTGCCCTTATTTATTGTGTCCTGGGAAAAGATGGGTGTCCCATGTACACTCAACCGGTTAGGTTAAATTTATCAATTAGTTTATTTGCACAGCCTGTTAGTTGAGCAGATTTGTGTACTCAGGCTCAGTTTGATGAGCCTGATCCATTGGTAATGCTTCTTAGCTCTCTGGGGTCTTTTCTCCTACCTCACCTTACTCAACCCTAGAATGTGACCCAACATTAATGTAAGGGTCCAAAATGTCTGGGTACCAAGGGTTTTCACAGTGAGATCCGGTACAAAGGATCCGAATCCTTGAGGATTCTCAGTGTGGGTCTCATAATATCCTAATTTGTAAGGATTTCATCCCCGAAATTAGTGCATAGATGTTAGTCTTTCTTTATACCCACCGCTATCCATATCCCATAACATTTTCATCGTCTAATATTTTTAATGTACTCAAATTTAAGGCTAAAGAAGTCGAGAGTTACCTAGTCGTCCATATGGGTGACAGAAGCCCATCGTTTTGGACAGTACTCGATTGCATGTCCCATAGCCTTGTAAAATAGGCACTCAATCAACTCTGCAGGTGGTGGAACCTCCACATTCGGTTGAGTACACTGCCTCATGAGATGCTCACTACTTCCACACAGATAACACCTCTATAGCCCCAAGAGGATTGGAGATCCCATCTAAAGCTTTTCATTTTCAAGACGAGGCATCTTTGGGACATTCCCTTATGCTTCCTCACTTAGTGATCTCTTCATATGGTTACTCTTCCTTTGGTCTGAAGGCACTACGTCATGACCTTATTGGTTAATCCCCTTTTCACAGCATTCAGATACTATCCGAGCAACCATGCCCCTGTGTTGTTCATGGAGGCTTTGGGTAAGGTGCCGCAATAGATCCGATACATCCACTAAAGTTTGTTCAGGGGTAGCACTATTGTGCGTGACTTGCTTCAGTGCCTCACCTACTCTCTTCCAGAACTCCGAGTGCCAATCTTGGATTACGTCAGTGATCCCATGTATGACCACGGCAACATCTAGGCGGGATGAAGTTGTGCTCAAGTTCATCCTATTACCCAGGCATCCTCTATTGCACTCCAACATTTATGGATGGATGATGTTGGTAATTAGGTGTGATCCTCCACCTAATATTTAAAATTCATTAGTAACTTTGAAGGACTATACAAAGCATGCACTCAAACAAATCTCATGTAATCATCTGCTGAGCATAAGCGTGCATGCACAAATTTTCAGATTCCAACACACAACTCTTTCTTTTGACTTACATGACCTCAATAAGCACAAGTAATTCATTTCATTATTTTAGGGCACTTACCCGATTGGTTGATTGGTTATTCGAACCTTTTAAAATTTTAATATGCGGTAAGGCATCATCACCCACAATCTGCATCCTTACTGTTTCCTTCCAGCATAAGAGTGGGAGGGGGCGGGGTCACCAATTGTATAACCTTGATTCAACTCCCATGCACCTATTCTTCATCTTCTTTGCCTCACTTATTTGCGCACTTTTCGTTGGTTATCGCATGTGAGATGCATAACTAGAACATAAATTACTACCGAATGTACTTGTGCTCACCCCAAGGAGTCTTGGGCTTCCCTTTGTGGCATGGTAGTCCCCTCTTTTACTACCTGTGGGGCCTTTGGTATGGCACATGGTAGGTTGCTGCCATATGCTACGTATACCATAATTATAACACTTTCCATATGCTTGAGACCGATTGGTAGAAGGCGTGGCCTCATTGCATGTGTTCATGGCTGTTACATCTACAAAGAAAACTTGCATCAAGGAATTGGAATACTTAGTGGAGACAACATTCAAATTCCTTATGTAAACAAGTTTAAGAGGCGATATTACATGTGTCCTAATAGCATTCATATTCCTAGGTTTACAACACTTCACCCATATAATACACAAGTAATTAAATGATGACCTGGGTGTTATGAGATTTTGAAATCTTACCTTCCTCCAGGTAGATATACCGGCATTCCTCCCTTCTCTCTTCCATGCTCTACCTCGCAGCTCGGCCTACAACACTGCTAGGATCTCTTCATAGCAGAGAGTATTTGGCTAGGAAATCCTCTTGAAATATATCCCAAGTGATAGAATCGTGAAGCTGAAGGAGCATAAGCTGTGTCACTTTCCACCATTCATACGGCGCACCCACCAGCTGATAAGCAGCATACATCACCTTTTGCTCATCGGTGCAGTTGAGGATCCCAATGGTATCCTCCATGCTTTGGATCCATCTTCTCGTCTCAAAGAAATCCTGTTACACTGCATTTCTCGTCTAACCTGAATGGTGTGATGAACCGCCAATAAACAAACGGTTTACCCAGGATCTCGTATAGGTTGTACCCACCATATCAAACCAAACACACATTCCACATTAATAATAAGAGGTAATAAACAAATAAGCAAAAGTCTTACAGATAATGAACTGAAAGTCTAACAGTGATAAATAAGTATTTAATCTAAGTATCTCCATACCACAAGACATAACTAACTAATTACATATCTGATGTTCAAATTATAGCTAAACATAAGCAAAAACACATTGGTTGCACTCACATGATGAATCATGCACATCTTCTTCAGCTTCTACGTCTATCGCAGCAACGTGTCCATACGTTGGCACATTCATATATTCCTCAACAGCAAGACCAGCATTGTAAGACCCATGTCAATCTAACCCGGTCTTACCACCTTGAACCAGGTTTACCCATCATGGTCGAGTCAAATGGACCAAGGGCGTGAAGGAGAACGAGATCCCAGGTATAAAATCGACCCAAAAATATTTAAAATTAGGGGAGGGTCGCACACCCAGCTAAGCAGGGTCGGACCTCCCAAAACAGAAAGTCAGACCCTAGGTTTTGAAGGGAGGGTCGGACGGATTAAGGCCCTAGGGTCAACGGGATCATCGACCCTCCCATTGACCCTCGGTTTCTGCCGAATATAGAAATTAGGAAATTTCTATATTTTTCGATTGGGATTCTTTCCAAATCTCAATGGGACTTATTTAGGATGTTCCTAGTCTATTTAAAGGACATCCCTAAGCCACTTTCACTCCTTTCACAACCCTAATCGAATTGAGAGAAAGAGAGGAGAAGGAAAGAGGAAGAAGAAAGGGAAGGAAGAGAAATTAAGCCAAAAGAGAAGAGTTTCAGAGAAAGATTAACCTTCTCAGGTATGGATACTAATTCTATGTGTTTCTACAGACCTTAGGGTAGTAATTAATAAGAATGTGATCTCGGAGAAACCCAAACCATTAAGCTATGGTTAGGTTTTCATGGAAAACCATAGGAGGATGCATAAAAACTATTTCGATAGATTATACATGGTTCTAGACCATGGAATGAATGTTGAATGAATGTAGGAAGCAAGCCATAGGACCCCAAACATGAAGAATGGATTTAAAAGGGGGAATTGGACCAGAGTGCACCGAGGGTCGCACCCAGGGTCGATTGGCCATCCGACCCTAGGTGTTTATGACCATCGACCCTCAGCATTCGGGAAGTCCAGAAAGAGGGGAGGGTCGATAGACCCATCGACCCTAGCATCGACCCTAGCATCGACCCTCAATTGAAAAAATGGTTTTTAAATTCCGAATTAATTCTAATTAAATTTTATCAACTTTGTTAGGTCTTCTAGCAATATAATAACAGTATAAAGGTGATTTTAAAGCTTGGAAAAGTATCTTTTAGCAAGCTAAGGTGAGGAACCTTAACTCCAAACTAAATTGGTTAATAATAAACTATTTTCTATTTTTAAGTCCTATGCTATGCTTGATTCTATGCGAATATGTTTGTAATGTGCATACACCATGCCATCCAATATTTCTATTACTTGTTCATGCATATTTACTTTTTTGTTTATAACATGATGATGATGATGATAGGAATAGGCATGTGCTTGTATGTGTGTGGTTGATGTGCTTGATGCGAGCGAGTATTAGGGGGGGTGTGATGAGAACGTCAATAAACGTTAACCTTTGGCGGGTCTCAGCACTTTAGCTCTATCTCCAACTCAAGTCTTGTGCATTGGCATCGTCGTATCGCCATTACTTTAGCGGGAACTATTATGTCGTAGAGTATCGGGGAGGTGGTCTCGGTCCTTGTAGTCTCGACTCTACCGGGGGGCCTTAGCTCTATCTCAATGGACATTCCGAGGGATCTTTGGGGTGAGGCCTTGGATACACTGTTTGGCATTAGGATTGGTTAGTTGCGAGCCCAGTTTGCAGCCCTCGCCAATAGGGGCTTACATGTTTGTATGGCACTATATGGTAATAAACGTAACCTTTGTTATATAATGTTCATGATTGGGTGCATGTGAGTTGACAATAAACGTGATCTTCGGGTAACGTCACACACTCGTGTATAGAGGCGGAGTCAATAAACGCGACCTTTGGCTACCTCAACCTTTCTATAGCATACTGCAAACTTTAAACCGGACCAAAGATATAAATTGACTTTTTGCATGCATTTGTATTGTTGCATTGTTTTGGCTACTCACTGAGCCGTGTTGTGTTCTCACCCCTCGACGTCGAATATTTTTAGTTGATGATGCAGGTTACACAGTTGAAGATTATATGAACGCGTCTGCATACGGGAATATAGCAGCAATTGACGCTGGAGCTGAAGATGATACACACGACTCCTCTTGCGAGTGCAACTCGTGTGTATTTGATTAGATATTTTTATAGGTTTCTTTCATTGGATTTATAAAGACATGTATTTGGTATTTAAATATTTATGTCTCAGTTGAAAATAGAATAATTTGCTATTAAATTAATGATATCATCTTAGTTGTTCAGTTCATTTTATTATAAATTTTCCGCTAGTGTGTATTACTCTGATTATGATTATGGATGTGTAAAAGTTTGGATAACGCGGGGATAGCCTATTAGAGATCCTGGTTGAACCATTGGTTTGTTAGCGGTTCATCACACCCTTCTGGTTAGACCAAAATTGGGGTGTGACAACTTGGTATCAGAGCATCTCAGGCCTTGCCCGCCGAACTAACATACATTCGAGACAATTGTGAACTGAGATAGGATAAAAGTAAAACAGTAATATTAACACATTATAAGCACAAGTGATGTTTGAGACCAAATTTAAAAAGAGAATAATGTACATATAAAAGGTGGAACCATATATATATACTCACACCGTAAGAGAAGATCAAAAATTATTCTAATAAACAAGCAATATAGGGTATTATCTATAAGTTGGATAGTTATCCAAGTATACAGGGATATAGTACAGTAGCAAGAAGGGAGCTTCTGTAAGCAGAAAAATTAGAATACCGAGTTGGTACTCACAAGATCTGAAACTCGATGTAGGACAGAAGAAGAAGGAAAATGGCTAGTAATGCCCAAAACCCCTGTAGAAAAAGGTCTCGGGCTAAATCCGAAAGACATGACCAAGTACGGTACCAATTGCTAGCATCACTGTACCCCAACACATGTTAGCTATAACACAGTGCCTACCATACAGCAAGTTTCAGTAATGCACACCCCAGTGTAGAAGTTTGGTGCGCAACAAGCAGTGTATCAAGGTGGTTAAACTTATCAGCCACTGACGTATGGGATAGTTGCAATGATCCAACCAAGGATTGAGGAATATTTTCTGAAGAAGAAGCCTTAAACGTTTTCAGTAGAGGATCAAATCTAATTGTAGCCATATAACGGGATATGTTTATATAGGATGCGGTGCATTATTGATTTACTCTTATGATTATAGAGGATGCACATACTTAATTTTAATTCTCGTGTCTTGACAGGATACCTTCTTGATTCAACCTATCAAGTGAAGTTATAGATATTGTTTCTTTAGTATTAGTCCTGATTATGCCAATCTGAACCACTCTCATGATCAACCACATGAACAGAGATACAAACTAAACGAATTAAATGTTTAATCATGTTGAGCGTACATCTTCAGATTTATATCGGATTTACTGATGTATGAAAGCCTTTCCAGATTTACTCTTGTAGTGCCTTGACCAATGGCATTATATATACGATAGAACCGTAACCATGAGGTTAAGAACTGTAAAGCCTCTATTTCCATGTATTTGGACCACCGTGCAACGTAATGATCTTTGGATGCCGGTTGGATTACCACAGATTTACTCCTGATACTTTAAACCTAGGTTCATTAGATAAAGCAAGTATTGTCATTATACTAAATTGAAGGAAGGAAATGAATTGTTTTGGAGGAACATTCTGATTTATACACTCCCTGACCTTTGTTGGTAAAGATGATTAGTGGTAATAGAATTATTGGAAGAAAGATGATTGGATTCAGATTAAATGCTATGACCAATGAACCTCAGATGAATTAATGGAGGATCTATTTTGCGATTGCTAAATGGATGGATATGAGTCATGTCTATAAAAGAGTGCATGAGCAAAAATGATAATTTTCAAGAGTAGCCAGTAAGGAAATAGATAGCACTCAAGTAGAGTTAAAGAGGGTTATATCGGTATGAATTTTGACAAGGTAGAAGATTCCTAAAGGCAAATTTAAGGATGGATACACGGATAAGTCATGGCATTAATAGTACTCAGTTTAATACAAGGATACTTGAGTTATGCCCAATGTTGAGTGATATGATTATGAAAAGACCAAAAGAATTTGGATAGCGATATCTCAAAGGTAGTTTTTAGAATCAGGATAGGCCAATTATGAGTTTTCAATTATGATTACGGTCATTCGGATTAACTAATGCACCGGCAACGTTCATGGAACTTATGAACCGAGTTTTCCACGATATGTTGGATATTTCGGTTATAGTATTTATTGATGACATATTGGTATATTCCATGGATAAGGAAACCCATATCAAAAACCTAAATGCAGCCCTAAAGCGTTTAAGGAAAGAGAAGCTATATGTCAAATTTTTTAAGTGTGAGTTTTGGCTAAGTGAAGTCGCATTCCTAGGCCACGTGGTATCCACAGAAGGAATCAAAGTGGACCCCAGCAAAAATCGAGGCTATTGTGAAGTGGGAAGCACCAAAGAGCGTTTCAGAAATTAGAAGTTTTCTGGGTCTAGCTGGTTATTATCGGAGATTCGTAGAAGACTATTCTCGGATTGCCGTACCTCTCACCAGCTTGACTAAGAAAGGCGAGAAGTTTGTGTGGACCGACAAATGTGAAAAGAGCTTCCAGACATTGAAGGCCAGATTGATATCCGCCCTGATTTTGACCATTCCCGTTCCAGGACAGACATTTACTTTATACACTGATGCATCGGGATTGGGATTAGGATGTGTGCTCATGCAAGGAGAGCAAGTGATTGCTTATGCTTCAAGACAGTTAAAGGTACATGATGAAAAATTATCCCACTCATGATCTGGAGCTAGCGGCAGTAGTACATGCGGTCAAGATATGGAGACATTACCTATACGGGGAGAAATTTCAGATTAAGTCGGACCATAAAAGTCTTACTTATTTATTTAATGAGAAGGAGTTGAATAGGAGACAAAGGAGATGGCTGGAACTATTGAAAGACTATGATTGTGATATCCAGTATCATCCGGGAAAAGAGAACGTGGTAGCGGATGCATTGAGCAGAAAAGCAATGATAAAATCTCAAGGAGAAGTTAGCACGACTGCAGCAATGTGTACCAACGGAATGGGGTTCAATCACGGCAACGAGCATATGTGATAGATACAACGGATGAATCAGCCAACCAAGGGTTTATTCATCGGTTCTCGAATATGTTCGCGGCATTGGCCAACCCCGAGTTCACCTTGGATGACGAGAAGGTACTGAAATATAAAGGGAGAATATGTGTACTGAAAGCAGAAAGTATGGACATTAGACACCAACTGATGAAAGAAGCCCATACCACCATCTATTCGATACATCCTGGAAGTATAAAAATGTATCATGATCTGAAGAAATTATATTGGTAGAGGGGAATGAAAGCAGATGTAGCTAAGTTCGTGTCTCAATGCCTAAATTGTCAGAAAGTAAAAGCTGAACGACAAAGACCCTCGGAGACCATTACAGCCATTACGGAACCAGCATGGAAATGGGACTGCATCACTATGGACTTCGTCACGGGACTACCATTGACTCCTCGAGTAGTTGACGCAGTTTGGGTGATTGTGGACCGTCTGACTAAAACAGCTCGCTTCATACCGATACGACCCCAATATACACTAGAAAGGTTAGAAAAGTTGTATGTGGATAATATTGTTCGGTTACATGGTGTTCCGAAAGCATTGTGTCCGATAGAGATCCACGATTTACTTCCAAATTTTGGGAAGGACTGCAAAAGGCTATGGGTACGACATTGAAGTTTAGTACTGCATTCCACCCAGACGGATGGACGGTCAGAACGTACAATCTAGATTCTAGAAGATATGCTACGAGCATGTGTGATTGATTTCAAAGGATCATGGGACGAAAAGTTACCATTGATCGAGTTCACTTACAATAACGGCTATCGGGCTACTATATAGATGTCACCTTATGAAGCATCGTATGGCGGGGAAGTGTCGAACTCCATTGTTTTGAAATGAAGTTGGAGAACGTAGTATTGTTGGACCGGAATTTGTTGAAGAGACTTGTCGAGTGGTCGACATCATCAAGGAAAGAGTAAGAACCGCCGGAACCGTCGGAAGCAATATGCGGATACTCGACGAAGAGATCTAGAGTTCGTCGTAGGTGATAAAGTATTTCTGAAGGTATCGCCTATGCGAGGATTGAAGAGGTTCGGACAGAAAGGAAAACTAAGTCCAAGATATGTCGGACCATATGAAATTCTAGCTAAGCGTGGAAAAGTGGCTTATCAGTTAGCACTACCACCATTTATGTCAAGTGTGCATGACGTATTTCACATTTCCCTATTGATTAAGTATGTCAAAGACCCAACGCATGTCTTGACAGTAGATTTGCCGGAATTGACTGATGATTTGACATTCAAGTAACACCAACAGAAATCACCAGCCGAAAGGTTCAACGTCTACGCAAATGGAGATATCTACTATGTTAAGGTCATATGGAAAAGTAGAGACATGGAAGAAATTACATGGGAAGAAGAAAATGCTATGCGGAAACAATACCCACACTTATTTGATTCGGAAGGTACGTACAATTTCGAGGACGAAATTTTTATAAGTTGGGGGGAGTTATAAGACCCGTGTCAATCTAATCCGGTCTTACCACCTTGAACCAGGTTTACCCATCATGGTCGAGTCAAATGGACCAAGGGCGTGAAGGAGATCGAGATCCCAGGTATAAAATCGACCCAAAAACATTTAAAATTAGGGGAGGGTCGCACACCCAGCTAAGTAGGGTCGGACCTCCCAAAATAGAAAGTCAGACCCTCGGTTTTGAAGGGAGGGTCGGACAGCTTAAGACCCTAGGGTCGACGGGATCATCGACCCTCCCATCGACCCTCGGTTTTTGCCGAATATAGAAATTAGGAAATTTCTATATTTTTCGATTGGGATTCTTTCCAAATCTCAATGGGACTTATTTAGGATGTTCCTAGTCTATTTAAAGGACGTCCCTAAGCCACTTTCACTCCTTTCACAACCCTAATCGAATTGAAAGAAAGAGAGGAGAAGGAAAGAGGAAGAAAAAAGGGAAGGAAGAGAAATTAAGCTAAAAGAGAAGAGTTTCAGAGAAAGATTAACCTTCTCAGGTATGGATGCTAATTCTATGAGTTTCTACAGACCTTAGGGTAGTAATTAATAAGAATGTGATCTCGGAGAAACCCAAACCATTAAGCTATGGTTAGGTTTTCATGGAAAACCATAGGAGGATGCATGAAAACTATTTAGATGGATTATACATGGTTCTAGACCATGGAATGAATGTTGAATGAATGTAGTAAGCAAGCCATAGGACCCCAAACACGAAGAATGGATTTAAAAGTCGGAATTGGACCAGAGTGCACCGAGGGTCGCACCCAGGGTCGATAGGCCATCCGACCCTAGGTGTTTATGACCATCGACCCTCAGCATTCGGGATGTCCAGAAAGAGGGGAGGGTCGATAGACCCATCGACCCTAGCATCGACCCTAGCATCGACCCTCAGTTGACAAAATGGTTTTTAAATTCTGAATTAATTCTAATTAAATTCTATCGACTTTGTTAGGTCTTCTAGCAATATAATAACAGTATAAAGGTGATTTTAAAGCTTGGAAAAGTATCTTTTAGCAAGCTAAGGTGAGGAACCTTAACTCCAAACTAAATTGGTTAATAATAAACTATTTTCTATTTTTGAGTCCTATGCTATGCTTGATTCTATGCGAATATGTTTGTAATGTGCATACACCATGCCATCCAATATTTCTATTACTTGTTCATGCATATTTACTTTTTTGTTTATAACATGATGATGATGATGATAGGAATAGGCATGTGCTTGTATGTGTGTGGTTGATGTGCTAGAAGCGAGCGAGTATCAGGGGGGGTGTGATGAGAACGTCAATAAACGTTAACCTTTGGTGGGTCTCAACACTTTAGCTCTATCTCCAACTCAAGTCTTGTGCATTGGCATCGTCGTATCGCGATTACTTTAGCTGAACTATTATGTCGTTGAGTATCAGTGGAGGTGGTCTCGGTCCTTGTAGTCTCTGACTCTACCGGGGGGCCTTAGCTCTATCTCTATGGACATTCTGAGGGATGCTGGGGTGAGGCCTTGGATACACTGTTTGGCATTAGGATTGGTTAGTTGCGAGCCTAGTTTGCAGCCCTCGCCAATAGGGGCTTACGTGTTTGTATGGCACTATATAGCAATAAATGTAACCTTTGTAATATAATGTTCATGATTGGGTGCATGTGAGTTGACGATAAACGTGATCTTCGGGTAACGTCACACACTCGTGTATAGAGGCGGAGTCAATAAACGCGACCTTTGGCTACCTCAACCTTTCTATAGCACACTGCAAACTTTAAACCGGACCAAAGATATAAATTGACTTTTTGCATGCATATGTATTGTTGCATTGTTTTGGCTACTCACTGAGCCGTGTTGTGTGCTCACCCCTCGACGTCAAATATTTTTAGTTGATGATGCAGGTTACATAGTTGAAGATTATATGAACGCGTCTGCGTACGAGAATATAGCAGCAATGGATGCTGGAGCTGAAGATGATACACACGAATCCTCTTGCGAGTGCAACTCGTGTGTATTTGACTAGATATTTTTATAGGTTTCTTTCATTGGATTTATAAAGACATGTATTTGGTATTTAAATATTTATATCTCAGTTGAAAACAGAATAATTTGCTATTAAATTAATGATATCATCTTAGTTGCTCAGTTCATTTTATTATAAATTTTCCGCTAGTGTGTATTACTCTGATTATGATTATGGATGTGTGAAAGTTTTGATAACGCGGGGATAGCCTATTAGAGATCCTGGTTGAACCGTTGGTTTATTAGCGGTTCATCACACCCTTCTGGTTAGACCAAAATTGGGGTGTGACAAGCATTATCAACTAAAAGTATTTGATGTCGAAAGGGTGAACACACATCACGGCTGAGTGAGCAAACAAAACAATGCAACAAACATATGCATGCATTGAATTCATATCTTTGGTCTGGTTTATAAGTTTGTAATATGCTATAGAAAGGTTTGGTGGCCGTCGTACCTTTATACACGAGTGTGTGAATCCGCCTAATGGATCAAACACCATTATCGTCCCATATGCACCCACCATGGAATAGAGATAGAGCTAAAGTGTCAGGACCAAACACCGCCAACACTTCCCCTGACGCCCTACGCATACCAACACGTAAGCCCCCCTATCGATAAGGGCTTGCAAACTGGGCTCGCAACTAACCAATCCTAATGCCAAACAGTGTATCCAAGACCTCATCCTAGCATCCTTCAATACGTCCATAGAGATAGAGCTAAGGTCCTCCGGCAGAGTCAGAGACCACACAGACTGAGACCACCACCCCTGATGCCCTACGACATAATAGTTCTGCTAAGGTAATGGCGATACGACGATGTTAGTGGGCAAGACTTGAGTAGAGATAGAGCTAGAGTCTGGGGACGAGGTCGAAGACCACCATGCCACATCCTCTCCCTGATGCACCACTAGCATCCAACACACCAACCACATACATACATTCACATGTTTATTCCTAGCATCATCATCATCATCATGTTATAAATAAACAAAATTAAATATGCATGAACAGTAATAGCAGGATTATTGGATGACATGTGAGATGGACATTACAAGCATACAAGCATAGAATCAATCATGGCATTAGACTTAATAAAAATAAATAGATTGTTATTATCCAATTAGTTTAGGTCTTGTTCCCTCACCTATTTGCAATACTCGATGTCCTTCTAAGCCTTGAAATTCTCTTTGAATTTATTTAACAACCTAAAAGCTTTATGAATTTAAGTTAGGGTTCATATGTGACATGTTACAGTAGTCAAAAATTGAAACAGAGCACTGATAATTGTTTGATTAGTCCTATGGTCTCTTGCTGTATTGACCTGACTGTCTACGGTCGATACCCTAAGGTCGCATATGGTGCGACCGTATCTGCGACCATATAATTTTTAAAATCTTCCCGAATGCCTATGGGCGATCCTCTGGTCATACTGGTCATGCTATGGTTGACCGTAGCTGCGACCTTGGAATTTCTGGTCACAGTCTACATGAAATTTCAGTTCTTCGTGGGTCAATTCTTCTGTTCTTCAATGGGGTTTATTCCAAGGTCATCCTATGGCCATCATTAGTAATTTCTTATCAACTCTAATCATTAAATTTACTACTCATGGTTCTCCTTGGGATTTTCTGAAGGAAATCACATAGATCATAATAGGTTAATATGGCCTATCTTTCTTAGAAGTCTTGTTCCTTAGAGTTTACATCTCTAGAGATTCATTTCAAACCTTTTCCTATAATAGAGAGCCAATCTCTTCTTAGCAAATTCTTCTCCTTAGCTTTTTCCTCTTCTCCTTCTCTTCCTTCTCTTTCTTCTCTTTCTCTAGGGTTTACTAATGTTTTAAAAGAGTGAAAAAGGGCTAAGGGACGTCCTTTATATAGAGAAAAGTTCTCCGTATAGAGTCCTCTGTCAATTAAGAAAGCAATCCCTTAGTTTAGGAATGTTTCCAAAACTCGAAGTCTGATCTGGGTTCTCACGGTTGATCATACGATCGCATAAACTGTCGACCGTAGGGTCGAAATCATCAACCGTGGGGTTCTAGATTTGAGATTTTTGGTTCCCTTCCTTATGGTCGACCATACCTACCTAGGCATTCAACCTTAGGTATGTTTTTAGTGTTTTTAAATCGATTTTCATACCTGGTTTGTGATCTATCTTCACATGCTCGGTCCACTTGGTCTTGGAATCATGGGAAGACCTGGCACGACAGAGTTAGACCAAGTTAGTGGAGTGCAGGTCTTATAACTCCCCCCCCCCTCTTATTTAAATTTCATCCTCAAAATTTGCTCATACCTTCCGAGTCGAATAGGTGAGGATATTGTTTCCACATAGCGTTCTCTTCTTACCATGTAACCTCCTTTACATTTTGGCTTGTCCAAGTAACCTTAACATAGTAAATGTCATGGTTGCGAAGACATTGCACCTTCCAGCTAGTGATCTCAAAAGGTACTACTTCGAACGTCAAAATGTTCAGTTAAATCCGGTTGATCCATTGTTAACACGTGTGTTGGATCTCTGACGTACTTCTTCAGTAATGAGATATGAAATACATCATGCACACTTGACATGGATGGTGGTAATGCTAATTGATATGCTATTTTTTTACGTTTATCTAGAACTTCATAATGTCCAATATATCTAGGTTACAACTTTCCCTTTTGTCCAAACCTTTTTAAACCATACATCAAAGATATTTTCAGAAATACCTTATCACCTATGGTGAATTGGAGATCTCTGCGTCGATTTTCTGCATATTGCTTCTGACGATTCTGAGCTATTCAGACTATTTCCTTGATAATGTCGACTATTCAACAAGTCTCTTCAACAAACTTTGGTCTAACAATACTCCGTTCTCCAACTTCATTCCAAACAAAGGAGTTTGACATTTTCTACCATATAGTGCTTCATGGGTGACATCTGTATAGTCGCTTGATAGCTGTTGTTATAAGAGAACTCAATCAATGGTAATTTCTCATCCCATGATCCTTTGAAATCAATAACACAAGCTCGGAGCATGTCTTATAAAATCTGAATGGTACATTCTGACTGTCTGTCTGTTTGAGGATGGAATGTAGTACTAAACTTCAACATTGTACCCATAGCCTTCTATAATCCTTCCCAAAACTTTGAGGTAAAGCGTGGGTCTCTGTCGGACACAACGCTTTTAGGTACACCATGTAATCAAACAATATTATCTACATAAAGCTTAACTAACCTCTCTAGGGTATACTGAGGTTGTATAGCTATGAAACGAGCTGTCTTGGTCAAACGATCCACAATTACCCAGACTGCGTCAACTACTTGGGGAGTCAATGGTAACCTGGTGACGAAGTCCATAGTGATGCAGTCCCATTTCCATGCTGGTTCTGACAGTGGCTACAATAATCCTACAGGTCAATATCTTTTAGCCTTTACTTGCTGATAATTTAAGCATTGAGACACAAATTTAGCAACATCCGCTTTCATTCCTCTCCACCAATATAGTTTCTTCAGATCATGATACATCTTCATACTTCCAGGATGTACCGAATAAGCGGTGGTGTGAGCTTCCTTCATTAGTCTGTGTCTAATATCCAAGTCTTCATTTTCAGGAACATATACCCTTCCTTTCTATTTTAGTACCTTTTCAACATCCAAGGTGAACTCAGGAGTAGTCCAACCTTTTTCGAGGTCTTCTTGCACCGTTCTCAGATAAGAGTCTGATTTAATAGCGGCTTTCACTTCGTCTAATAGATCATGTACAATCTTCAATGTAGCAAACATGTTTGAGAATAGATGAATAAACCCTTGGTCAATTGATTCATCTGGAATATCAATCATGAGCTGCCCTTTATTGTAATTAAATACTCTCCCTGTAACACACGCCACAGCATTTGCACTAACTTTTTCTTGGGATTCTGTCATTGCTTTCTTGCTTACTGCATCAGCAACTACATTAGCTTTTCCTGGATGATACTGGGTATCACAATCATAATCCTTCAATAATTCCAGCCATCTTCTTTGTCTTATGTTTAACTCCTTCTGATTAAAAAGATGATTGAGACTCTTATGATCTGATTTAATCTGAAATTTCTCTCCATACAAATAATGTCTCCATATCTTAACAACATATACTACTACTGCTAATTCCAAGTCATGAGTGGGATAGTTCTTTACATGTGTCTTAGTTGTCTTGAGGCATACGCAATTACTTGTTCTCCTTGCCTAAGCACACATCCTAAACCTAACCCAAATGCATCAGTGTACAAGGTAAATGATTGTCCTGGTATCGAAATAGTCAAGATGGGAGCTGATATCAATCTATCCTTCAAAGTTTGAAAATACTCTTCACATTTATCGGTCCAAACAAACTTTTCTCCTTTCTTTGTCAGACTGGTGAGAGGTACGGCGATTCTAGAGTAATCTTCCACGAATCGTCGATAGTAACTAGCTAAACCTAAGAAACTTCTGATTTCTGCAACATTCTTAGGTGCTTCCCATTTCACTGTGGCTTCAATCTTGCTAAGATCCACTTTAATTCCTTCAGCGGATACAACATGGCCTAAGAAAGCGACTTCATTCAGCCAGAGTAGATTTGGGCGTGCTTTGTCAATAGATAACTCCGAGTAGATTTTCACCAATGGTGTGCATCATCTTTCAGCATAAAAGTGGTACATAATACCTTATCTTCTTTATTTATAGTCATCATCATAATGTTTCTTTCCATCTTATCGATCCAATGAGCTAGCCATAACGAATCTGATGGCTTGCCTGTAAATTCCTTCATCTTCAACTTCAGGAAACGCTTGATCAGTCTGGAGTGATCAAGCTGATACTATGCATATGCTCCATACATAGGCAGTTGGTACTGATAATTTTCTTGGTTATACCCACCTTGCGGTGCTTCAGGGTTTTACACTTGGCCTTGTTCTGCTGGTGTTTATGGTGCTTGAGGTACAGTGTTGCTACCTCCAGGTGCAGTACTAGTTTGTCCTGCAGGTAGAGTTGTTGTGCTTATAGCTGGGAAAGCAATTCCCATAGCAGCTTGCATGTTTGCTTGTACTTGTTGTATTTGTTATGCTAAATTCATCACCGCATTGGCCAAATTTGTAGGTGGTGCAGGTAGGTTGGTTGGGTTGGCTTGGTAGTGTACATTCTGCGGTGTAGTATTTTGAGTTCTAATATTTCCTTCCTATCCTTGCTGACCTTCGTTGTCATTAGTCTCCATAGGTGGTAGAGATGGGTTTGCATTCTGTCTTCTTCTACTTACTCTGCATCTAGCCATTTAAACTCTTGGTTGAATGGTGGCTATACATGTGAGACAAGATATGATGACATTATGTTGTAAATTCCTGCATATTCCTAGCAACATCATCAACATCATGTTGTAAATAAATGGAATTAATTATATATGAATAGTAATAACAGGAATAGTAGATGACATGTGATATGCACATTACAATCATACAATCATAGAATCATACATGGAATTGGACTCAACAAAATGAAAATAGTTTATTATTAGCCAATTAGTTTAGGTCTTGTTCCCTCACCTTTGCTTGAGTATAGATCATTTTTCAAGCTTTAAGAATCACTTTTATATTACTAGGAAAACCTAACAAGTCGATAAATTTTAATTAGAATTAATTCCAACAGTTTTAAGCTTGCTTTACTGCTAGGGTCGCAGGTTGGGACGCAGGTAGGGTAGCAGTTTTTTGCGACCCAGGGGTAGGGTCGATCATATGGTAGGTTATCCATCGACCCTAGGAGCGACCATAGCTTCCCTGGAGTTCTTGAGAGCTTCGGGTCGATCCTGTGGTCTGATAGGGTCGGTTACCAATCGACCCTATGTGCGACCATATGTAGTTTGAGTCGACTTTTCATCGTACAGTCCACTCTTTAATGTTTGGATCATTTGGCTTACTTTCATGGTCCATTCTATGATTGTTCTATGGCTCAAAACTTCAAATTACTTCCTTTACTTTGTTTACAATGATTCCCTCCATGGATTCCATTGCAATTTTCCCATGGATGGATGATTTGGGTTTTTCCTAAATCCTATCCTCTTTATAAACTATTCTAGGGTCTTACACAATTCATAGAGAATGTTTTCATACCTTAGATTTGCTGAATTCAGAGATTCCTCTGAAACTCCTCTCCTTAGCCTTCTTCTCCAACTGTCCTTTTCTTTTCCTTCTCTTCCTTCTCTTCTCTTTTTCTCACATTCAATTAGGGTTTCAAAAGGAGTGAAAGATTCTAAGGGATGTCCTATTTATAGAGGAAAACCTCCCAAAATCCATCCCAATGAGTTTAGGAAAGGTTCCCTTTGAATTAGGAATGTTTCTTAATTTTTGGTTCATGCTGTTTTCCTAGGGTCGATCCTAGGGTCGCATAATCCGAGACCCATGCGACCCCAAGACCGAAAAGTCATGGGTTGGACTTTTTTTGAGGTGGGGTCGACCCTACCTGTTTAGGCATGCGACCCTACCCTCATTTTGACTATTTTTGAGTTAAATTTCATATTGGGTCTTGGGTTTCTTCACGCACTTGGTCCACATGGCTCAACCATGATATGTATACTGGTCATGACATGAAATGTAAGGTTAGATCGGGTTCATGGCATGCGGGTCTTACAACTCCACCACCCTTAAAAGAAACTTCATCCTCAAAATTTGAATGTATGGATCTTACAACTCCCCCCTCCTTTAAATAAATTTTGTCCTCAAAATTTGAATTTACTTCAGAGTCAATAGGTGGGAATTTTGTTTCCACATTGCATCTTCTTCCTCCCATGTAATCTTCTCTACGTCTTGTCTTCGCCAGGTCACCTTTATTTAATAATTATCTCATCTTTGGAGATATTGTACCTTCCAACTAGTGAACTAAGCTGGTACCACTTCAATTGTTAAATCTTCTATCTAATCCAGTGGAGCAGTGGTCAATACCTTTGATATGGATCTCCAATGTACTGCTTCAATAGAGACACGCAAAATATGTCATGCACACTAGACATGGACTGCGGTAACGCTAGTTGATATACAACTTTTCTACTTCTCTCCAATTTTTATGAGGTCCAAAACGTATATCGAATACAACTTTCCCTTCTCGTTGAATTGTTTTTAATCCATGCATAAGTGATATCTTCAAGAACACTTTATCACTTATGAAGAACTCGAGGTCTTGGTGTCTCTTCTGCAAAACTTGAAATATCTTGGCCCTTTTTTTTATCTTGTCTGCTACATGACAGGTTTCTTCAATAGACTCAGGTTTTACCATTCATATTCACTAACTTTATTCCAAAATAAATGAATTTGACATTTCTATCGTACCATGCTTTATAGGTGCATCTACATAGTAGTTTAGTAGTAAATTCAATCCACATATAGCTTAGTTAGCCGCTCCAAAGCATACTGAGGTCATATAGCAATGGAATGAGCTATCTTTCTAAGGCGATCAACAATCACCCAAACTACGTCAACCATTCTAGGAGTCAGTGGCAAATCAGTGACATAGTTCATTATAAAGCAGTTTCATTTCCAGACTGGCTCTGATGGTTGTTGTAGTAAGCTATGTCGATCATTGTCTTTCAGCCTTTACTTGCTGATAATTCAGACACTGGAACACGTACTAAGCCACATCTGTTATCATTCCTCTTTACTAGTACGATATCTTCAGGTCATGATACATATTGATACTCTAGCTCCGCTCTCGTTCGGGCCCCAGGAATCCCTTGCTTTTGGCTACGGTCTTTAAAAACCTTTTAGCACTCCCCCCTAAAAACAACTAATTCACCAATACTACTGGAACGACATGGCACGACAGCAATACCACGATAGATATACTTACCGACAAGAGAGAGCGAGACTGACCTACCCAAGAGAGAGAATGTAAGAGTGACTCCCCTTGACTAGTAAAGGTGTCCTGAATATTGAGTACAATGGGCTCTTATCATTATCTTCTTGATGATATCTGAGTCTTTATCTTCAGGTATTCAGAATCTACCTCTACATCTGAGTACCATCTCCGCATCCAAAGGAAGTCAGGGTTAGGTTTTTTTCCTTCACTAAATCTTCTTACCCTGCTTTTAGATATTGATCTAACAAAATTACTACATTTACTTTGTCTATCATTTCAGAGATGATCTTTAATGTTGTGAACGCAAGCAAGGAACTATTGCTCCATAAGTTCATCCATAAGTTCTCGCTCAATTAGATCATCACGAGTTTCTATTATATGTTACTCTCCTTCCAAATCTGAATCTATTGCTGCAAAACATAAGGCAGTATTCATACTAGGTCCTTCCTTGGACTTCATAATTCTCTTTTTCTTTAAGGCCTTAGCTACTACATTTGCCTTGCTCGGGTGACACTCAATATCATAGTCTAATCCTTGGGAAATTCCTGCTATTTTTATCCTCATGTTTAACTCTTTCTGGTGAAGAGATAAATAAAACTCTTGTGTTCCCATTTAATCTAAATTCTTCTTCGTATTGATAATGTCTCCAAGTCTTGATTGCATAATTCATCATCGGTAATTCCAAGTCATAAGTAGGGTAATTCTTTTAATGCTCCTTTAGTTTTCTAGAAGCATATGCAATCACTTATTTACCTTGCATCAACCCGCATCCTAGATCCAATCTGAAAGCTTCGATGTATAGGGTAAAAGGTTTCCCTAGTACCGGAACGATCATGATGGAAGCTGATATCAACCTTGTTTTTAGAGTTTGAAAACATTCTTCAGACTTGTCACTCCAATTAAACTCTCCTTTCCTGGTTAGCTTTGTAAGAGGTATTGCGATCTTAGAGTGCTCCTCCATGAATTGTCTACAATAACCAGCTAAACCCAAGAAACTTCTGATCTTCTTAATATTCTTTAGGTGTTTCTCATCATAAGAATACTTATATCTTAATAGGGTCCACTTTAATCCCTTTTTATGATGCTACGTGATCTAAGAGGATCACTTTGTTTAATTAGGTCTCATATTTCTTGTACTTGGCATAAAGTTTTTCCCTTCTCAGCTGTTGTGAAGCTGTTCGAAGATCCGTTGAATGAGTTGCCTCATTCTTGGAATAAACCAAAATATCTTCTATGAAAACTATGACCAACGTGTCCAACATGTCATGAAACACCTAGTTCATTAGCTCCATAAAAGATGTAAGGGCATTGGTTAATCCAACCGTCATAATCGAGAACTCATAATGTCCAACCTGATTCTAAGGGTATCTTTGAGATATCACTGTCCAAATTCTTCAGCTGTTGATATCTTGACCAAAGATCAATCTTAGAAATTACCTTTGCTCCTTGCAACTGTTTAAAATAAGTCATCGATCTGAGGTAGTAGATATCGATTCTTGATCATGAGCTTATTTAGTTCTCGATAGTTTATTCATAATCTGACACTACTGTCCTTCTTCTTCACGAATTGCATTGGTGCTCCCTGTGATGCAATATTTAGCCGATTAGAACCCTTGTCTAATAACTCCCGTAGTTGAGACTCAATCCCTTCAACTACATAGGAACTACTCTATAGGTGCCTTTGATATAAGTATCGTCCTTAGTAACAAGTCGATGACGAACTTGGTCGTATGATCAGGTGATAACCCAGGTAAGTCTCCTGGAAACACATCAGGAAATTTATGCATCACATCAATATCTTCCATCTATGGTGATTCTTTGGTAACATATACCACAAATACCATATATCCAACTTCTTTCTCTTCAAAGCATTTATTTGCCTTTAGCATAGAGAGGATCAGCTTTTCTTCTTAGGCAACATGCCTCCAATAAAACTCAATAATATTTTGTCTTTATTCTTGAAGATAACATTTTCTATGCACAAAACAACTTGGTGGAGTGTTGAGACAACCAGTCTATTCTCAAAACCAGGTCAAAGTCTGCCATCTCAAGTGGATTTAGGTTGCATCCAACTTTCCTCCATCCATATTATTCGAATATTGTTCAAAACACTCATCCAATACAACATCTAGTCCAAAAGGTTTAAACTAGCAAAACTGGTATAAAGGTCTTAAGAACTTGTCTAGTTCCTTCATCTCTTAGTTTTTCAAAGTCTATTGCTTAAGAATCTCATATCCCAAAAAGCTCATTAGCTTACACCTTCTTTTATCATTCTATTATATATCTCGAAAAGCATCTTCTGACTATTTACTCATTACATATCCCAAGTCTAAGCATTAGGGTATATGCTCAAAATTTCATTAATTCTGCCAAACTGTCTTGGTCTTTCTTAATCATCTCACTCGACATTGGGCATAACTCAGTGTTAGTTGTACTAATCTGAATATTATCAATGCCACCATTGTCAATTTCATCCTTGTATCCACTCTTAGATATGCTTTTAGAAACCTTCTTCCTTGTCAAACTCTATATCGATATAACCATCTTTAACTTTACTTGAGTGCTATCTACTCTTTCCTAATTACTCTTTTATAGACCATATCCATCTATTCAGTAATCTCCGAATAGATCCTCCATTTCGTCATCTGAGGTTCCTTGGCTATAGAATCTAATCTGAATTTATTCATCTTAATTCCCATAATTCCTTATTCACTAAACATCTTATCAATGGATATCGAGAAATGTAAGAATCAAAATGTTTATCCAAAAGCAATTCATTTTCTTCTTTCAATTTAGCATAATGACAAACACTTGCTTTATCTAGTGAACTTAAGTTTAAAAGATCAGGAGTTACTATGTGGTAATCCAACCAGCATCAAAAGGTCGTCAAGTTACACAGTGATCCAAATACATGGAAATAGAGATTCTATAACACTTAACCTCAAGGTTATAGGTTCTATCGAGTATATAATGCCATTAGTCAAGGAACTATAAGAATAAATCTGGAGAAAGTCTTCGTACATCAGTAAATCAGGTAATAATTAACAAATGTACGCTCAACATGATGAAACATTTAACTGTTCATTCAGTTCATATCTCAATTCATGTTGTCGATCACGAGAGTGGCTGAGGTTGGTATAATCAGGACTAATACTAAAGAAACAAGATCTATACTCCAATTGACAGGTTAAAGCAAGAAGGTATCCTGTCAAGATACGAGAAATTAAAATCAGGTATGTGCATCATCTATAATCATAAGAGTAAGTCAATAATGCACTGCATCCTATATAAACCTATCTATTTATAAGGCCACAATAGATTTGATCCTTTGTTGAAAATATTTGAGGCTTCATCTTCAGGAAATATTCCTCAATTTTTGGTCGGATCATTTTGTCATGATGCAGCTATCCCATACATCGATGGCTGATAAGGGTAACCACCTTGATACACTACTTGTTGTGCACTAAGCTTCTGCACTGGGATGTGCGTTACTCGGACTTGTTGTATGGTAGGCACTGTGTTATAGGTAACAGGTGCTAGGGGTACAGTGTTGCTACCAATTATACTGTACATGGCCTAACTCAGAGGTGTTGATGTAACATTGGCAACTTGGGTAGTCCAGGTGATTGGCTGGAGTGGCCTGGTTGTTTATCTCCTTTGATTTTCTCCAATCTGATTATCATTATTTAGCATTTGTTCAAGTTGAGTTTTCACTATCCGTTCTCGACCCAGATATTAATGGGGTCAAGTTGCAACCTCTTCTAAATGCTCAGTGGGCAATGGATCAGCATATGGCGGATCTCGCTCTGAGTCTCCACATCACCCAAGAGAATAGCTTTATCTTCTTTTATAGTTACTCTCATTTTTAGTCTATGGCCATTGTTCTCTTATCTCTGTTGGATTCAGCCCGAGATCTTTCCCTTCACCTTTACAGAGATTTAGGCGTTACTAACCATTTTTCTTCTTTCCCAAATACATCGAATTTCACATCTTGTGAGTATCAACTCGATATTCTAATGTTTCGGCTACTGTACAATATCCTTTGTATACTTACATAACTGCTCGACCTATAAATCAAACCCTATATTATTCATTTATTAGGATAAGTTTTGAATTTTCTCTTTTTATTTGTGTATATATTTGGTTTCACCTTTAATATGTACATTATTGTCTTGTTTAAGTTCTGTCTCAACCAACACAGGTGCTTATGGTGTGATTGCATTAAAGCTTTTAATTTATCCTAACTCAGTTCATGGACTCTAGTGGAAGTATTCAGGTTTCATGGGAAATGCCTGAGAGCTCTGATACCAAGTTGTCACACCCCAATTCTGCACCAATCAGAATGGTGTGATGAACCGCTAATAAGCCAATGGTTCAACCAGGATCTCGTGTAGGCTATTCCCACTTTACTAAACTAAAACACATTCCACATTAATCAAAGGTAATAAAGTAAATAGCGGAAGTCATACAAATAACGAACTGAGGTCTAGTCATGATAAATAATTAGTATTCCATTTATCTCGAAGTAACCAAAATATAATTTAATACATATTAAAATATCCATAGTTGAAACTCTAGCTTGACGAATCACAACAGTCCTCCATAGCTTGCTCATCATAGCCGCCACCGGTTTACATGTTCGCTTATTGACATAATGTTTAACCGTAATACCTGCAACTTCAGAAACTAAAAGATTTATGCGCACGAGGGTCAGCTCTCCAACTTGAGCTCAGTGAGAAAACAAAACAATGCAACAAACATATGCATGCATTCAATTCATATCTGTGGTTTGGTATATAAGTTTGCAATGTGCTATAGAAAGGATAGGTGGCTGCCGCACCTCTATACACGAATGTGTGGAACCGCCCAACGGATCAAACACCATTGCCGCCCCCACATGCACCCACCATGGAATAGAGATAGAGCTAAAGTGCTTAGGACCGCATCGCATCACACTTCCCCTGATGCTCTATCCATACCAACACGTAAGCCCCTATTGGCGAAGGCTTGCAAACTGGGCTCGCAACTAACCAATCCTAATGTCAAACAATGTATCCAAGGCCTCACCCCAGCATCCCTCAATACATCCATAGAGATAGAGCTAAGGCCCCCCGATTGTGTCAGAGACTACTGGGTCTGAGACTACCTCCCTTGATGCCCTACGACTTGATAGTTCTGCTAAGGTAATGGATACGACGATGTTAGTGGACAAGACTTGAGTACAGATATGGGTAAAGTGCTTAGGACCGCATCGCATTACACTTCCCCTGATGCCCCACTCGCATCAAGTACACTAACCACACACAAACATTCAAATACTTATTCCTAGCATCATCATCATCATCTTGTTGTAAATAAATGGAATTAAATATGCATGAACACTAATAATAGAAATAGTAGATGACATGTGATATGCACATTACAATCATACAATCATAGAATCATACATGAAATTGGACTCAATAAACGAAAATAGTTTATTATTAGCCAATTAGTTTAGGTCTTGTTCCCTCACCTTTGCTTGAGTGTAGATCCTCTTTCAAGCTTTAAGAATCACTTTTATATCACTAGAAAAACCTAACATGTTGATAGATTTTAATTAGAATTAATTCCAACAGTTTTAAGCTTGCTCTTCTACTGGGGTCGCAGGTAGGGTAGTAGTTTTCTGCGACCCCAGGGGTAGGGTCGATCATAGGGTCAGTTATCCATTGACCCTAGGTGCGACCATAGCTTCCCTGGACTTACCGAGAGCTTGGGGTCGATCCTGTGGTCTGATAGGGTCGGTTACCAGTCGACCTTATGTGCGACCATATGTAGTTAGAGTCAACTTTTTATCCTACAATCCACTCTTTCATGTTTGGATCCTTGGCTTACTTTCATGGTCCATTCTATGATTGTTCTATGGCTCAAAACTCCAAGTTACTTCCTTTACTTTGTTTACAATGATTCCCTCCATGGATTCCATTGGAATTTTCCCATGGATGGAAGATTTGGGTTTCTCCTAGATCCTACCCTCTTTATAAACTATTCTAGGGTCTTACACAATTCATAGAGAATGTTTTCATACCTTAGATTTGCTGAATTCAGAGATTCCTCTGAAAACTCTTCTCTTTAGCCTACTTCTCCAACTTTCCTTCTCATTTCCTTCTCTTCCTTCTCTTCTATTTTTCTCACTTTCAATTAGGGTTTCAAAAGGAGTGAAAGATCCTAAGGGACGTCGTATTTATTAAGGAAAACCTCCCAAAATCTGTCCCAATGAGTTTAGGAAAGGTTCCCCTTTGAATTAGAAAAGTTTCTTAATTTCTTGTTCGTGCTGTTTTCCTAGGGTTGATCCTAGGGTCGCATAATCCGAGACCCATGCGACCCCATGACCAAAAAGTCATGGGTTGGACATCTGTTGAGGTGGGGTCGACCCTACCTATTTAGGAATGCGACCCTACCCTCAATTTGACTGTTTTTGAGTTAAATTTCATATTGGGTCTTGGGTTTCTTCACGCACTTGGTCCACTTGGCTCGACCATGATATCTATACTGGTCACAATATGAAATGTAAGGTTAGAACGGGTTCATGGTATGCGGGTCTTACAACTCCACCACCCTTAAAAGAAATTTCGTCCTCGAAATTTGAACGTATGGATCTTACAACTCCCCCCTCCTTAAAATAAATTTTGTCCTCAAAATTTGAATTTACTTCGGAGTCAATAGGTGGGAATTCTATTTCCGCGTTGCATCTTCTTCCTCCCATGTAATCTTCTCCACGTCTTGTCGTCGCCAGGTTACCTTCATATAATAATTATCTCAGCTTTGGAAATATTGTACCTTCCAACTAGTGAACTAGGCTGGTACTACTTCAATAGTTAAATCTGCTATCTAATCCAGTGGATCAGTGGTCAATACCTTTGATATGGATCTCCAATGTACTTCTTCTATAGAGACACGCAAAATACGTCATGCACACTAGACATGGACAGCGGTAACGCTAGTTGATATACAACTTTTTTACGTCTCTCTAATTTTTATGAGGTCCAAAACATATATTGGATACAACTTTCCCTTCTCGTTGAATTGTTTTTAATCCATGCATAAGTGATATCTTCAAGAACACTTTATCACTTATGGCGAACATGAGGTCTTGGTGTCTCTTTTAAGAAACTTGAGCTATCTTGGCCCTTTTTTTTATCTTGTCTCCTACTCGACAGGATTCTTCAACAGACTCAAGTCTTAGCATTCCTTATTCACCAACTTTATTCCCAAACAAAAGAATTTGACATTTCTACCGTACCATGCTTTATAGGTGACATCTACATAGTAGTTTGGTAGTAAATTCAATCCACATATAGCTTAGTTAGCCGCTCCAAAGCATACCGAGATCGTATAGCAATGGAATGAGCTATCTTCATAAGGCGATCAACAATCAACCAAACTGTGTCAACCATTCTAGGAGTCAGTGGTAAATCAGTGACATAGTTCATTGTAAAGCAGTTTCATTTCTAGACTGGTTCTGATGGTTGTTGTAGTAAGCCATGTTGATCATTGTCTTTCAGCCTTTACTTGCTGATAATTCAGACACTGAAACACGCACTAAGCCACATCTGTTATCATTCCTCTTTACCAGTACAATATTTTCAGGTCATGATACATATTGATATTCTAGCTCCACTCTCGTTCGGGCCCCAAGAATCCCTTGCTTTTGGCTACAGTCTTTAAAAACCTTTTAGCACTCCCCCCTAAAAACTACTAATTCACCAATACTACTGGAACAACACGGCACGACAGCAATACCACGACAGATATACTTATCGACAAGAGAGAGCGAGACTGACCTACCCAAGAGAGAGAACGCAAGAGTGACTCCCCTTGACTAGTAAAGGTGTCCTCAATATTGAGTACAATGGGCTCTTATCTTTATCCTCTTCATGATATCTGAGTCTTTATCTTTAGGTATTCAAAATCTACCTCTACATCTGAGTACCGTCTCTGTAAGTAAGTCAGGGTTAGGTTTTTTTCCTTCTCTAAATCTTCTTACCCCGCTCTTAGATATAGATATAACAAAATTACTACCTTTACTTTGTCTATCAATTCAGAGTTGATCTTTAATGTTGTGAATGCAAGGGAGGAACTATTGCTCCATAAGTTCATCCATAAGTTATCGCTCAATTAGATCATCACGAGTTTCTATTATATGTTACTCTCCTTCCAAATCTAAATCTATTGTTGTGAAACATAAGGCAATATTCATACTAGGTCCTTCCTTGGACTTTATAATTTCTTTTTTCTTTAAGGCCTTAGCTACTACATTTGCCTTGCTCGGGTGACACTCAATATCACAGTCTAATCCCTGGGCAATTTCAGTTATTTTTATCCTCATGTTCAACTCTTTTTGGTGAAGAAATAAATAAAACTCTTGTGTTCCCATTTAATCTAAATTCTTCTCTGTATAGATAATGTCTCCAAATCTTGATCACATAATTCATCACCGGTAATTCCAATTCATGAGTAGGTAATTCTTTTAATGCTCCTTTAGTTTTCTTAAAGCATATGCAATCACTTATTTACCTTGCATCAACCCGCATCCTAGATCCAATCCAAAAGCTTCGATGTATAGGGCAAAAGTTTTCCCTAGTACCAGAATGATCATGATGGAAGCTGAAATCAACCTTGTTTTTAGAGTTTGGAAACATTTTTCACACTTATCAGTCCAATTAAACTCCTCTCCTTTCCTGGTTAGCTTGGTAAGAGGTATTGCGATCTTAGAATGGTCCTCCATGAATCGTCTACAATAACCAGCTAAACCCAAGAAACTTCTAATCTTCGCAATATTCTTTAGGTGTTTCTCATCATAAGATTACATCTATCATAATAGGGTCCACTTTAATCCCTTTTTCTGATGCTACGTGATCAAAGAGGATCACTTTGTTTAATTAGGCCTCATATTTCTTGGACTTGTGATACGCCTTTCCCATCTCAGCTGTTCTGAAGCTGTTTCAAGATCGATTGAATGAGTTGCTTCATTCTTAGAATAAACCAAAATATCATCTATGAAAACTATGACCAACGTGTCCAACATGTCATGAAACACCCAGTTCATCAACTCCATAAAAGATGTAAGGGCATTGGTTAATCCAACCGATATAATCGAGAACTCATAATGTCCAATCCAGATTCTAAGGGTATCTTCGAGATATCGCTGTCCAAATTCTTCAACTGTTGATATCTTGATCGAAGATCAATCTTAGAAATTACCTTTGCTCCTTGCAACTGTTTAAAACAAGTCATCGATCTGAGGTAGTAGATATCGATTCTTGATCATGAGCTTATTTAGTTCCCAATAGTTTATTCATAATCTGACACTACCGTCCTTCTTCTTCACGAATTGCATTGGTGGTCCCTGTGATGCAATACTTAGCCGATTAGAACCCTTGCCTAATAACTCCTGTAGTTAAGTCTCAATCCCTTCAACTACATAGGAACTACTCTATAGGTTCCTTTGACATAAGTATCGTCCTTGGTAACAAGTCGATGACGAACATGGTCGTATGATCAGGTGATAACCCAGTTAAGTCTCCTGGAAACACATCAGGAAATTTATGCATCACATATCTTCCATCTGTGGTGATTCTTTGGTAACGTATACCATAGATACTATATATCCAACTTCTTTCTCTTCAGAGCATCTATTCGCCTTTAGCATAGAGAGGATCAGCTTTTCTTCTTAGGCAACATGCCTCCAATAAAACTCAATTATATTCTGTCTTTATTCTTGAAGATAACCTCTTCTATGCACATAACAACTTTGTGGAATGTTGAGACAACCAGTCTATTCCCAAGATGACGTCAAAGTTTACAATCTCAAGTCGATTTAGGTTGCATCCAACTTTCCTACATCCATATTATTCGAACATTGTTCATAACACTCATCCAATACAACATCTAGTCCAAAAGGTTTAAACTAGCAAATCTGGTATAACGATCTTAAGAATTTGTCTAGTTCCTTCATCTCTTAGATTTTCAAAGATTATTGTTTAAAATCTCATATATCCCAAAAAGCTCATTAGCTTACACCTTCTTTTATCATTCTATTATATTTTTGAATAACATCTTCTAACTATTTACTCATTACATATCCCAAGTCTAAGCATTAGGGTATATGCTCAAAATTTCATTAATTCTGCCAAACTGTCTTGGCCTTTCTTAATCATCTCACTCGACATTGGGCATAACTCAGTGTTACTTGTACTAATCTGAATACTATCAAAGCCACCATTGTCAATTTCATCCTTGTATCCACTCTTAGATATGCTTTTAGAAGCCTTCTTCCTTGTCAAACTCTATATCGATATAACCATCTTTAACTTTACTTGAGAGCTATCTACTCTTTCCTTATTACTCTTTTATAGACCATATCCATCTATTAAGCAATCTTGAAACAGATCCTCTATTTCCTCATCTGAGGTTCCTTGGCTATAGAATCTAATCTGAATTTAATCATCTTACCTCCCATAATTCCTTATTTACTAAACATCTTATCAATGGATGTCGAGAAATGTTAGAATCAAAATATTTATCCAAAAGCAATTCGTTTCCTTCTTTCAATTTAGTATAATGACAATCACTTGCTTTATTTAGTGAACTTAAGATTAAAGGATCAGGAGTTAATATGTGGTAATCCAACCGGCATCAAAAGATCATCAAGTTGCACGGTAGTCCAAATACCTGAAAATAAAGATTCTATAACTCTTAACCTCAAGGTTATAGGTTCTATCGAGTACATAATTCCATTAGTCAAAGCACTATAAGAATAAATTTGGAGAAAGTTTTCGTACATCAGTAAATCAGGTAATAATCAGTAGATGTACGCTCAACATGATAAAACATTTAACTATTCATTCAGTTCATATCTCTGTTCATGTTGTCGATCACGAGAGTGGCATAGGTTGGTATAATCAGGACTAATACTAAAGAAACATGATCTATACTCCAATTGACAGGTTAAAGCAAGAAGGTATCCTGTCAAGACACGAGAAATTAAAATCAGGTATGTGCATCCTCTATAATCATAAGAGTAAGTCAATAATGCACCGCATCCTATATAAACCTATCTATTTATAAGGCCACAATAGATTTGATCCTTTGCTGAAAACGTTTGAGGCTTCATCTTCAGGAAATATTCCTCAATCCTTGGTCGGATCATTTTGTCATGATGCAGCTATCCCATACATCAATGGCTGATAAGGGTAACCACCTTGACACACTGCTTGTTGTGCACCAAGCTTCTGCACTGGGGTTTGCGTTACTGGGACTTGCTATATGGTAGGCACTGTATTACAGGTAACAGATGTTGGGGGTACAGTATTGCTACCAATTAGTACTGTACATGGCCTGACTTGGAGGTATTGATGTAACATTGTCAACTTGGGTAGTCCAGGTGATTGGCTGGAGTGGCCTGGTTGTTCACCTCCTTTGATTTGCTCCAATCTGATTATCATTATTTAGCATCTGTTCAAATGAGTTTTCACTACCCGTTCTCGACCCAGATATTGGTGGGGTCAAGTTGCAACCTCTTCTAAATGCTCAGTGGGCAATGGATCAGCATATGGTGGATCTCACTCTGAGTCTCCACATCACCCAAGAGCATAGCTTTATCTTCTTTTATAGTTACTCTCATTTTTAGTCTATGGCCATTGTTCTCTTATCTCTGTTGGATTCAGCCCGAGATCCTTCCCTTCACCTTTATAAAGATTTAGGCGTTACTAACCATTTTCCATCTTTCCCAAATACATCGAGTTTCACATCTTGTGAGTATCAACTCGGTATTCCAATGTTTCGGCTACTGTACTATATCCTTTGTATACTTAGATAACTGTTCGACCTATAGATCATACCCTATATTATTCGTTTATCAGGATAAGTTTTGAATTTTCTCTTTCTATTTGTGTATATATATGGTTCCACCTTTAATATGTACATTATTGTCTTGTTTAAGTTCTATCTCAACCAACATAGGTGCTTATGGTGTGTTTGTATTAAAGCTTTTAATTTATTCTAACTCAGTTCATAGACTCTAGTAAAAGTATTCAGGTTTCATGGGAAAGGCCTGAGAGCTCTGATATCAAGTTGTCACACCCTAATTCTGCACCAACCAGAATAGTGTGATAAACCGCTAATAAGCCAACGGTTCAACCAGGATCTCGTATAGGTTATTCCCACTCTGTTAAACTAAAACACATTCCAAATTAATCAGAGGTAATAAAGTAAAAAACGGAAGTCTTACAGATAATGAAGTGAGGTCTAGTCATGATAAATAATTAGTATTCCATTTATCTCTAAGTAACCAAAACATAATTTAATACATATTATAATATCCAAATATGGAAATTAAATACTAAGCGTATCCATAGTTGAAACGCTAGCTTGACGAATCACAACAGTCCTCTATAGCTTGCCCATCATAGCTGCCACCCGTTTACATGTTCGCTTGTTGACATAATCTTCAACCGTAATACCAGCAACATCAGAAACTAAAAGATTTGTGCGCACGAGGGTCAGCTCTCCAACTTGAGCTCAGTGAGAAAACAAAACAATGCAACAAACATATGCATGCATTCAATTCATATCTATAGTCTGGTATATAAGTTTGCAATGTGCTATAGAAAGGATAGGTGGCCGCCGCACCTCTATACACGAATGTGTGGAACCGCCCAATGGATCAAACACCATTGCCGCCCCCACATGCACCCACCATGGAATAGAGATAGAGCTAAAGTGCTTAGGACCGCACCGCATCACACTTCCCCTGATGCTCTATCCATACCAACACGTAAGCCCCTGTTGGCGAAAGCTTGCAAACTGGGCTCGTAACTAACCAATCCTTATGTCAAACAATGTATCCAAGGCCTCACCCCAGCATCCCTCAATACGTCCATAGAGATAGAGCTAAGCCCCCCGGTTGAGTCAGAGACTACACAGTCCGAGACTACCTCCCCTGATGCCCTACGACGTAATAGTTCTGCTAAGGTAATGGCGATATGACGATGTTAGTGGACAAGACTTGAGTACAGATATGGCTAAAGTGCTTAGGACCGCATCGCATCACACTTCCTCTGATGCCCCACTCGCATCAAGTACACTAACCACACACAAACATTCACATGCTTATTCCTAGCATCATCATCATCATCTTGTTGTAAATAAAAGGAATTAAATATGCATGAACAGTAATAACAGGAATAGTAGATGACATGTGATATGCACATTACAATCATGCAATCATAAAATCATACATAGAATTTGACTCAATAAACAAAAATAGTTTATTATTAGCCAATTAGTTTAGGTCTTGTTTCTTCACCTTTGCTTGAGTGTAGATCCTCTTCCAAGCTTTAACAATCATTTTTATATCACTAGGAAAACCTAACAAGTCTATAGATTTTAATTAGAATTAATTCCAACAGTTTTAAGCTTGCTATACTGCTTGGGTCGCAGGTTGGGTCGCAGGTAGGGTAGCAGTTTTCTGCGACCCCAGGGGTAGGGTCGATCATAGGTCGGTTATCCATAGACCCTAGGTGTGACCATAGCATCCCTGGACTTCCCGAGAGCTTGGGGTCGATCCTGTGGTCTGATAGGGTCGGTTACCAGTCAACCCTATGTGCGACCATATGTAGTTTGAGTTGACTTTTCATCCTACAGTCCAATCTTTCATGTTTGGATCCTTTGGCTTACTTTCATGGTCCATTCTATGATTGTTCTATGGCTCAAAACTCTAAGTTACTTCCTTTACTTTGTTTACAATGATTCCCTCCATGGATTCCATTGGAATTTTCCCATGGATGGATGATTTGAGTTTCTCCTAGATCCTACCCTCTTTATAAACTATTCTATGGTCTTACACAATTCATAGAGAATGTTTTCATACCTTAGATTTTTTTAATTCCGAGATTCCTCTGAAACTCTTCTCCTTAGCCTTCTTCTCCAACTTTCCTTCTTTTTTCCTTCTCTTCCTTCTCTTCTCTTCCTCTCACTTTCAATTAGGGTTTCAAAAGGGGTGAAAGAGCCTAAGGGACATCCTATTTATAGAGGAAAACCTCTCAAACCAATGAGTTTAGGAAAGGTTCCCTTTGAATTAGGAAAGTTTCCTAATTTTTGGTTCATGCTGTTTTCCTAAGGTCGATCCTAGGGTCGATCCTAGGGTCGCATAATCTGAGACCCATGCGACCCCACGATGAAAAAGTCATGGGTTAGACTTCTGTTGAGGTGGGGTCGACCCTACCTGTTTAGGGATTCGACCCTACCCTCATTTTGACTATTTTTGAGTTAAATTTCATATTGGGTCTTGGGTTTCTTCACGCACTTGGTCCACTTGGCTCGATCATGATATGTATACTAGTCACGATACGAAATGTAAGGTTAGACCGGGTTCATGGCGTGCAGGTCTTATATACATTCTCCTTAAAAATGGAAGAGGAGATGAGATGTAGAGCTTACCTAAAGAGAATTGATCTTGAGCTCCCTCTTCTCTTCTTCTTCAGTCTCCCAAAGTTTTCCATGAAGTAAGGAGGAGAAATATGGGCAAGGCCCTTATTTAGAGTGTCTTGGGAAAAGATGGGTGTCCCACATATACTCAATCGATTAGGTTAAACCGGTCAACCGGTTTGGTTGCACAGCCTGCCGATTGAGTTGATTTGTATGTTCAGGCTTGGTTTGATGAGCTTGATCCATTAATAAAGCTTATAAGCTCCATGAGGTTTTTTCTCCTATACTTACCTCACCTTACTCAACCCTAGAGTGTGACCTGACATCAATATAAGGGTCCAAAATGTTCAGGTGCCAAGGGTTGACACAGTGAGACCCGATACAAAGGATCTAAATCCTTGAGGATTTTAGGTATGGGTCTCACAATATTACTCTAAGGTTTCAAAAGGAAAAATAGAGGATTTTCCCTCCCTTCATTTCTCAAACACATACTTGATAAGCTTTCCATGATTGGTGAAAACCCAATCTGATCCAAATCATGGGTCCCACATTGGGTTGGTCAAAGACAAACCTAAACCGTTGGAGATATGATCATCGTTCCAACCTCGTGGTCCTTTGTTGGGTTGACCATCAACTATGGTGAAACATAGACCAAAACCCTTCAGTTTAGGTGTTGGTAGACTAGGTTTTCAAGTCTTAGTTGAGCCCGGGGATTGTGGACTGAAAAACAGTTCGTCGACTACGTGTAGCTGATGCGCATCTGCATGTCATTTCTTCATGTGACTGATGTCCATCCACACGACCATACTTTGAGTCCAGGCTATATGCTGCTGATGTGCCATCGGATGTCATATCTTTGTGCTTCTGATGTCCATCCTCATGATCAAAATGGAGTGTAAACTCCCGTGTATGGTACGGGATCAAGTCTGACTTTCCTCCATTGTATTTTGCCCACTTTGGCCATGTCTGTACAGACCCGTTCTTCGGGGTAAGACCTATTATAAGCTGAAATTTCCAACTTGGGACTAAAATTTGGGCCTGGGTCTTACATTCTATCTAATGATTGTGCTGTCTTTTAGTGAACCAACCCACTCTTCACCTATCTTGTGTGGACAACATGTATATTATATGTTAGAAGTTCTTGCAGACAATGAATGGTAATAAATGAAATACTAACTAACAATTAATGCTATGCTATGATAAACAGACAACAGACAGTATATAGTAGGCATAATCTATCAATTATACATTGGTGTTCTTTTTTATCTCTACGCATTTCACCGCTCCACTAGAAATTCCCTTTGCCCCTACCGTAGTCCAGCTTAATAGTTTCCACCGCCTGAAGTCTCCCATTTCGTATACCGAAAAAAGGAATCACTAGGCGGGTTCAGGATTGAACCCCGATAATGGATCAGATTGCACCAATAGAAATCCTTTTTATTCTAAGACATGGATTCAAGAATCACTTCGACAATTCCAACAGTAGCATTAACACCTGCTCCAGTGCCAGTGCCACCTCCCACTAATCAAATGCATGCACTAGTATCGAATGTTACAGCACAAGTGCATCCCTAAGCACTACTAGTGCAAGCAAATATCACTCCAGTTGCTCCTCCGATAACATTGCCACCTACCCTGACACCAGTGGCAAGGATAGTGGAAGCTTTCCAGAAAATAAAGCCTCCAAAATTCACAGGTGTAGGAAATGATCCTTTGCATCCTACCATATGGATGCATACCATTGAAAAAGACTTTTAGAATGATGCAATGCACTGATGAGCATAAAATACTTTGTGCCACTTTCATGTTTAAATATGAACCCGATAATTAGTGGGAATGCACTCAGCCTATCCTAGAGGCCAGGTATGGCAATATCTCATGGGAGAACTTTAAGGAAGCCTTCTTTTGCAATTACTTCCCACTGAGTTACATAGATCAAAAGGAGGCAGAATATCTAACATTTAGCCAAGTGCAAAGATCAGCCACTGAATATCTAAGAGATTTTAAGAGGCTATATTACTTTGAAACTTCGAGCATGCGTACAGATGCATTGAAGGCAAAGAGGTTTTCTGATGGCCTTAGAAGAGGAGTGCGAGCCATTGTAAAGGCTCAAGGTCATACCACCTATGCAAGTGTTGTCTAAACAACCAAGGTAGTAGAGGACAACCAAAGGGATGGGTACCAAGTACATTGGAAAGATAGAGCAACAACTTTAGGTACCAAGAGAATGAGTACCTTCACAAGTAAACACAATGCCAAGAAGCCGTTCAAAACCATCGCTGTCAAGAAGGCGACCACCAAAGTTCCTATAAAGAAGTCTGCTAACCCTGCTTCTACTGACCCAGCACCTAGCCTAGTAAGGTGTTACAATTGCCAACAAGAGGGACACATTTCCAGGTACTGCCCTCACCCTCCAAAGCAAGGACTACAGCAGGGCAAGGTCTATGCCACAATGACAAAAGATGCCAAGAACTCTACCAGTGTGGTTATAGGTATTCCTCTCTCACAGTAGTTAATTTGCTATGCATAAATTGAGAATGTTCTTGAAGTATCAGTCAAATTAATAAATTACATACCATTAGATACCATATCCATATCTAATTTACTAGCTCGAGACTCTTTGATTCAAATGTGACCCATTTTTTTGTGTCGCCCTCCTTTGCTGAGAAATTTGGAACACCCCCATGGCAGATGGAGTCACAACTTGTACTCAGTACGTTATGGGGATAGAAAATGGAATTGATCTACTATCATGGCCTATGTCGACTCCAAATTGGCGATAACCAAATGGAAGTGAACTTGATACTTTTGGACATATCAAACTTTGATGCAATTTTAAGAATGGACTGGCTAGCTACACATAAGGCCAGTGTCCTATGTACTAAAAAAAGATTCTTCGATGTTGATGGTGACAAACCAATCTTATTCATTGGAGTGTATTGCATACATTGCATCTAATGTAGATACTACCATAGAAACATCTGACTAGAAGAACTACGTGTAGTCAACAAATTCCCTAAGGTGTTTCTGAAAGACTTACAGAGCAACAGATTTTGTATTTGATCTGCTCCCAAGATCGACACCTGTATCCAAGGCACCCTATAGAATGGCACCTGTAGAATTAAAGGAACTCAAGGTTCAATTACAGGAATTGCTATCTAAAGGCTTTATTAGACCAAGCATTTCACCATAGGGAGCACCAATCTTGTTTGTCAAAAGGATGGAAGTGTCAATTGAATATCGAGAACTGAATAAACTCATAGTCAAGAATCGATACACTCTACTCCGGATCAATGACCTATTCTATCAACTACAAGGAGCATCGATATTCTCAAAGTTTGACTTGCGATCAGGTTATCACCAACTGAAGATTCGAAAGCTGATATTCTAAAGATGGCCTTCTGGACCCGCTACAGCCATTATGAATTTAGGGTTATGTCTTTCGGGTTGACAAATGCTCCGGCATCATTCATGGAGTTAATGAACAGGGTATTTCATGATTATCTAGGATCAGTTCATCATAGTATTCATTAATGACATCCTCATATATTCTCGCTCTCCTGAAGAACATAAAGAACACTTGAGAAAGGTTCTACAGCGACTCAAGGAAGAGAAGCTATAAGCTAAATTCAAGAAGTGTGAGTTTTGACTAAGGAAAGTGGCATTCCTCAAATGTTGTCTCAAAGGAAAGGATAGTTGTAGACCCCAGCAAGGTCCTAGTAGTGTTAAAATGGGAAACACCAAAAATAGTTACAAAAGTAAGGAGTTTCCTAGGTCTTGCAGGGTATTATCGGTGATTCATTTAGGACTACTCATGAATCATTGTGCCGTTAAATCAACTCAAGAAGAAAGGACAAAATTTTGAATGGACAGAAAAATGAAAGGTAAGTTTCCAAACGTTCATGCAGAAGCTTGGGATAGCCCCAGTGTTGACGGTACCCAGTGGGAATGCTAGTTACATTATGTACACTGATGCATCAAATGTAGGATTGGGATGTGTATTACCTATGCATCTTGACAATTGAAAGAGCACAAGAAGAACTACCCCACTCATGACCTAGAGTTGGCAGTAATAGTCTTCACATTAAAGATATGGAGGCACTACCTATTCGGTGCCGCTTTAAAGATCATGTCGGATCATAGAATCTTAATCTATTTATTCAACCAAAAAGAGTTAAACATGAGGCAATGCTGGTGGCTAGAATTTTTGAAAGATTATGAACTGGACATAAAGTATCACTTGGGAAAGGCTAACGTAGTGGTTGATGCCTTAAGTAAAAAGTTGTTGGCTCAAAGCTAGAAGAATGCAGAAAGAAGAAAGTGATGCATATATGTCCGCACATTTGGTAACCACTCAACTCCAACCACATCTGATGATGAAAACACGAAAATGTTACTTGAAGAGTTGGTTACGTCGATTTTTGCATTCTTCAGCACATTGAGCTTTGCGCTGACCCTACCAGATTAAATAAAGCACTACCAAAGGATCCGTACTTGGGCAAGATCATGATGGAATTGAAGGAAGATAACCTAGTCCCCAATTTTTCCATAAGTAACGATGGGTTGCTTTTCTTCCGGGAAAGGATATGCATTCCTGAAAGCACATTAAAGAAGCCATCATGGTAGAAGCATATACGACACCATACACCGTGTATCCTGGCAGCATGATGATGTACCAGGATCTAAAGCAAATATTTTGGTTTAAGGAAATGAAGGCCGATGTGGCCAAATTCATTTATAAATGCCTAACCTACAACAAATGAAGTCTGACCACTAAAGACTTGCAGGAAAGCTACAACCATTACTAGTCTTGAAATAGAAGTGGGATCATGTAACGATGGACTTCATCACAGGTCTACCTTTAACGGCTCAAGCTATAGACATTGTTTGGGTAATTGTCAATCATTTCATGAACACTATAAGGTTTATTGATCTTCGCCCATAATACTATATGGATCATTTAACCAAACTGTACATTGATAATATTGTCCGAATACATGGAGTACCGACCAGCATCATGTTGAATCGAGATCCATGATTCACTTCATGCTTCTGTGATGGATTATAGAGTGCAATGGGTACTCAATTGAAATTCAGTACAACATATCACCCGTAAACCAATGGTTAATCTAAGAGGGCAATCCAAATATTAGAGGATATGCTCAGGGCATGCACATTGGATTTCAAAACCAAGTGGGATGAAAACTTAGCACTTATGGAGTTTGCTTACAATAACAGTTACGAAGCTATAATTGGTATGGCTCCATATGAAGCATTATATGGAAGGAAGTGCAAAACCCCTTTGTATTAGAATGAAGTTGGCAAAAGAAGAATAGTAGAACCCGATATTGTCCAAGAAATCTATGAGAAGGTAGATCTAATTTGAGTGAGAATTAAACCCACCCAGGCTCGACAAAAGAGTTATGCTGACATAAGATAAAAGGAATTAGAATTCAAAGTCGGTAATAAAGTGTTCTTAAAGGATTTTCCTTTTAGAGCGGTGAAGAGATTTAACAAGAAGGAAAGGCTAAGTCCTTGGTTTGTTGGACCCTACGAAATCCTAGGGAGGAGCAAAACTATAGCCTACCAATTGGCACTACCTCTAACACTATCAGGTGTCCATAATGTGTTCCATGTGTTTATGCTAAAGAAGTACGTTAGCGATCCAAGTGTGAGGACAAAGATGGAAATTTTAGAAGTCACCACCTAGATTAAGGTCTAGGACCTTAGAAATGTGAAATCTCACCCCAAGGTAAGACTTCAATTGACTCATGACCCTTAGATTGAATTTCTGGTTCATCAGAGATTAGGTAAGTGCCAGGTTACGGTTATAGAAAAAAGTTAGGCACCCAAACTGCCCGATCGAAATTGGTCTCCAAACCGCCCGATCAAAATCCGTCTCCTATACCTTTCCTATGCTAGACACTATCTATTAAACCAAACCAAATCAAGTGGTTTGATATCATTGAACCGAATCTGTATCCATCAGATTGCCTACGTATTACGGAATTATTCCAAAAATCAGGTTCACCATCGTAGTTCAGGTATGATTAAAGTTTATGGCGGTGATTTATGCTTGTGCATGATTATGTTCTTTGTTCAAGTTGAAGTTTATGCTTGAATGGATGAGAAACCCTATGGGTTACGATCTGGACAGTCCATGTGGACTGATAGATAGTCCTAGTGTATCTGAGAATAACCCTATTTGGGTGAAAATATGGATAATCCATTCTGAGTTGGAATGTGGATAACCCTATCTCGGTCGTGGGTAAATATCCTAGTGGATCTATGGATAGTCTGAGTGGACTGAGGTGTGGATCCGAATTTGGGTTTCTCCCAAATAGCCTACGTATCCTAGGGTTTGACCTAGGAATCAAAATCCGTGTAGTACGGACTGATGGGTGGATATCCTAGTGGATCTATGGATAGTCCGAGTGGACTATGGTGTAGATAAATATCCTAGTGGATATATGGATAGTCCAAGTGGACTAAGGTTTGGATCCGAATTTGAGATTCTCCAAAATGGCTTACGTATCCTAGGGTTTGCCCTAGGAATCAGAATCCACGTAGTTCAGGCTGATGGGTAGATATCCTAGTAGATCTATGGATAGTCCGAGTGGACTAAGGTGTGGATCCGAATTTGGGATTCTCCCAAATAGCCTACGTATCCTAGGGTTTGCCCTAAGAATCCGAATCCACGTAGTTCGGGTTAATGATAACCTGTTCTAGGTTAATGATTAAGAACCTATTCTAGGTTTAGGGTTTAGAACCTATTCTAGGTTTAGGATTGAGAACCTATTCTAGGTTTAGGGTTGAGAACCTATTCTAGATTTAGGGTTTAGAACCTATTCTTTGTTTAGGGTTGAAAACCTATTCTAGGTTTTTTTTTTATCTTTTTCTCACCCTCTCTTTCTCCTCTCTCGATCCCACTCAATCTTGAGCTCTGTTTTTCTTTTTCTTTTTCTCCTCTCATCGCTCAGTCCCCCTCTTTCTCCCTCTCTCCATCTTGATTTCTTCCCCTTCTCGGATTCTTCCTTTTTTAATTCTTTTTTTTCATTCTGATTTTCCCACCGCTCTCTCTCTCTCTCTCTCTCTCTCTCTCTCTCTCTCTCTCTCTCTCTCTCTCTCTCTCTCTCTCTCTCTCTGTTTCTCCCTTCGGATTCTCCTCCAGCTCTCTTTTTTTTTCTTTTCTCTCTTGATCCCTCCCTCAATCTCGATTTCTTCTCCCTTCTCGGATTTTTCTTTTTTTTCTTTTTACATTCTAATTTTCCCACCACTCTCTCTCTCTCTCTCTCTCTCTCTTTCTCCCTTCGAATTCTTCTCCAGCTCTTTTTTTTTTTCTCTCTCGATCCCTCCCTCAATCTCCATTTCTTCTCCCCTCTCCTCGGGTCCGCTCTTGTAAGACCCGTGTCAATCTAACCCGGTCTTACCACCTTGAACCAGATCTACCCATCATGGTCGAGCCAAATGGACCAAGTGCGTGAAGGAGATTGTGATCCCAGGTATTAAACTGACTCAAAAACACTCAAAAAGGGGCGAGGGTCACACACCCAGTGAGGTGGGGTTGAACCCCACCAGTACAAAAAGTCAGACCCTCAGTTTTTAACCGGGGGCGGACATTTTAAAACCAGGGGTCGACGGGATCATCGACCTCCTCATCGACCCCCAGTTGCTGCCAGGTACAGAAATTTGGAAACTTTCCTAATTTCGGTTGGGCTCTTTCATAATATCAAAGGGGCTTATTTTAGGAGTTTCTACTCTATATAAAGGACGTCCCTAAGCCTCTTTCACTCCTTTTAGTACCCTAATTGAATTGAGAGAAAGAGAAAAGAAGGAAGAGAAGAAGAAGAGAAGGAAAGTAGAGAAGAAGGCAAAAAGAGAAGAGTTTCAGAGGAGTACTCTTCTCAGGTAAGAATACTAATTTTATGTATTTTGTGAGACTTAGAATAGTTAATGAGAAAACTATGATGTAGGAGAAACCCCAAACCATCAATCCATGATTAAGTTTCAATGGAAACCATGGAGGAGATCAACTAAACCATATGATATGTAAAGAGTAGTTCTAAACCATAGAAAGTGTATGGAATGGACTATGGAAGGAAGCCATAGGATTCAAACAAGAGAGAATGGACCAAAAGGGGATTTATCGACCAAACCCACGGGGGGTCGCACCTAGGGTCGATGGACCCATCGACCCTGGCATCGACCCTACTATAGGGAGTCGTAGTATACTGCTACCCTAGCATCGATCCGTCCTGCTACCCCTAGTTAACAGCAAGTTGGAAAAAATTGGAATAAAATCTAACTAAATTCTATTGACTTTGTTAGGTCTTCTAGCAATATAATATCAATATAAAGGTGATTCTTAAAGCTTGAAGGAGGATCTACTAGCAAGCTAAGGTGAGGAAACAAGACCTAAACTAATTGATTAATAACAAATTATTTTTATTTCTTGAGTCCAATGCTATGCTTGATTCTATGCGAACATGCTTGTAATGTGCATTCAACATGTCATCCAATATTTCTATTTATTGTTCATACATATTTACTTTATTGTTTATAACATGATAATGACCATGATGATAGGAATAGGCATGTGAATGTATGTATGTGGTTGGTGTACTTGATGCGAGCGAGTATCAGGGGGAGTGTCATAGGCCGGGCCTCAGCACTCTAGCTCTATCTCTAACTCAAGTCTTATGCATTAGCATCGTCATATCGCCATTACTTTAGCAGAACTATTACGTCGTAGATGTATCAGGGGAGGTGGTCTCGGTCCTTATAGTCTCTGACTCTACTGGGGGCCTTAGCTCTATCTCTATGGGCATTCTGAGGGATGCTGGGGTGAGGCCTTGGATACACTGTTTGGCATTAAGATTGGTTAGTTGCGAGCCCAGTTTGCAAGCACTCGCCAGCAGGGGCTTACGTGTTGGTATGGCACTGTACAACAATAAATGTTCACATTTGTTGTACAATGTTCATGGTAGGGTGGATGGGACGACAATAAACGTTAACCTTTGGGTGGGCTTCCACACCCTGTGTATAGAGGAGGGGTCAATAAACGTTAACCTTTGACCTCCAACCCTTTCTATTGCATATTACAAACTTTAAACTAGACCACTGATATGAATTGAATGCATGCATATGTATTGTTGCATTGTTTTGTTTGCTCACTGAGCCATGATGTGTGCTCACCCTCTCGAAGTCGAATATTTTTAGTTGATGATGCAGGTACTACCGTCGAAGATTATATCAACGCTCCAGTGTACGGGCACATGGTGGCGATGGAAGTTGAAGACGAAGTGGATACGCATGACTCCTCTTACAAGTACAACTCATGCGTATTCGATTAGATTTTATTTTAATTATTTGGATTTAGTAAAGACATGTAATTGATATTTTATTTATGTCTCTGTTGAAATAGCATAATTGGATATTTTAAATTGATTATCATATTTAGATTTCTCAGTTCATTTTATTATAAGACATCCACTATTGTGTATTTACTCTGATTATGAATGTAGATGTATAAGGTTTAGATAAAACGGATATAGCCTACTCGAGATCCTGGTTGAACCGTTGATTTTTTGATGGTTCATCACACCATTATGAATAGTATGGAATTGGGGTGTGACAACTTGGTATCTGAGCATCTCTGGCCTTGTCCGTTAAACTAGCATACCTTCACGACGAATTGTGAACTGAGATAGGATAAAAGTAAAAACTATAATATTAACACACTATAAGCACAAGTGATGTTTGAGACCAAATTTGAAAAGAGAATAATGCATCTATTAAAGGGAGAATAATTTTAAATACAATGAGAGAGAACAAACGTATATAAATAGCTAAAGCAGAGTACAGTCCACAACCCAGATAGTTACTCTGTAGTACAAAGAAAGGAAACAAATACAATCATGAAGTTGGAGGTGAAGGAGGAGGCGGTGCCTCACGGTCTCTATCATAATCCTCAGCATAGACTTTAGTCAACCAGGCTACCTGAGTCTGGGTCGTCCGAAGACTAGCTGTGAAACCAGCCACCCACTGATCAGTCACGCGCTGAGCACCCAAAAGCTCCTCCATCCGCATATCTGACCGGCGCTCAACATCTATGAGCTCTCCCATCCTCATGTCTGATATGCACTGGGCGTCTAGTAGCTCATCCACTCTCACACACTGAGCGTCTAGTAACTCCCCCATGCTCAGATCAGATCTACGCTGAGCCTCTCTGATCTCAAGTAATATCCCCATCATATCAGAAGGTGGGTGTGAAGGATCAGTCGCATGAGAAGGACCAGCTGCATAAGAATTACTAGCTCCAGCAGCATGTGTAGGTGAAGGAGGTGGAATGGAGTCCACATCCATGTACAGACGGTCATCATCACCAGTAGGCTCCCTATGAACTCTAGCGGCTGCTACTGTTGCCTCAGCGTCAGCCATCTCCAAGCTAGTGCGAGGGCACACCATCGCGTTCCTCTCCTCATCACTGACCTGGGCGTCCGTATGCCCATCTTACAGATGGCATCCCAATCCAGAGGCGATGAGAAGGACTTCTCCTGAATCTTCTCATCCACTAAGTCAACCCCCAGGTGGGTAAGCAAGATAGTGATCATGCATCCATAAGGAAGGTTGCCAGTGTGACTGGGCAACGTGGCACTGATCATGGTACGCATGATGATGTATGGATGGCAGACGGGCTGCCTAGTGCATATACAGTATAATAGATACTGGGTCAACTGGGATATCCTCTCGTAATGACCACTCTGCGGTATCAGGTTATGCTGGATGATCTTGCAATATACCCATGGATCTGAGCGTAGACAACTCACTTTCATCATCCAGCGATCAGGTCGGATGAGCTGGCTATCGATCTCAGCCCTCATCTGTAGAGAAAAGAACTGGGGCTCTCCAGGGGCACAGAACACCACAGGGCCAGCATAGGAAATGGCCAGTAAGTCGGCCAACTGCCGATAATCAAATGAGACATCAACCCCCTTGACGTAGCTCGTGATGCGAAACTCCTCACCCCTCTCCACATCATTGTAATCTCCCACCACCTGGAGATTACAGTAGAACTGGCGTACCAAGTCGGGACGGATACACGTGTCATAAGTGATGACAGGGAGTCATCCCATATCACCAAAGGCTCTCTCCACATTAAACAAGGCTAACTCAGTCAAGTCCACTTTGCGGCCTCCCTCTACCTTCTTACGAGCAAAGCAGGCATATTGTGCCCCAGCTTCATTAGTACGGAAGCGAAGACGGTTGCGAACACTAGGAACCTTGGTACGGGTCATAATATCTACAAACCACAAGGACAAACAGATAATGTATTAGTAAGGTAGAAAAATCCAAAATTTTGACATTATAACGACGTAAGTTGGCCAAAAGCCTCACTTTTCACCCATACACGTGGGCAGGAGGACTTACGTAGGTTCTAAACTATCCTGCAATACTCATACAGTTGGAAATCTAGCTAACGGAATTCAATTTGAATAAATTTTGAGAAATTCAAAAATCTTTGACAATTTAGGACAAAAAGGGCAAATTTCAAGTTTCTCGATAACCAACCGATGAAACTCAAATATTTTTGAGGGATTTCGTCCATTGACTCACCAACAACAAAAGTGCCCAATAAATTCAAATTTTTACGATTGGAAAAAGTTTAATTTGAAGAAAACGAGATATATGGGTGAAAACCTAGAAAAGAAAACCTAAAAACATGTAAAGGTAAGATACATACCTGTAGGGAAGGTGTAGACGTCGAAACAAGGAACCCAAATGACCAATGTAGCAGAGTTGGCACTGTAGCAACTCAGAGGAAGGAGACGAGTCGAAATGGAGGAGGAAGAATGAAAAATGAACTCAGAATCAGACCTTAAAAATCTGATTTTTGGTCTAGGGGTCGGAGAATTCGACCAGGACCATCGACCCACCCATCGACCCCGCACCGACCCGCAGCTCTCGGTAATCTGACAGAGAACCAGGGGTCGCACCTGGGGTCAGACACCCATTGACCCCCACATCGACCCCCGACTCCCGGTAAGAATCAGTGATTCCCAGGGTCGATCCTAGGGTCGGACATCCCATCGACCCCCACCATCGACCCTGCATAGAAAAGACAGTATTTTTCACAGAATGATCTGAAAAATTTGAAAATAACATCGGTTAGTGTATCTACATGGAGTATAAATGATTGCCTCACGTATTTTAATGATTTTCAGGCATCACCATTATCAGTGGAAAAATATGGCTGGGCGTAGAGTAACCAGGCAGAGCCGAAACGCAGTTCCACCACCACCACCCGTGGAGGAAGCCAGCCAAGAAAATATAAATGCACAGGGTAATCCGCAGGTTGCACCACTAGTAAACCAGGGTCTGACAAATCCTACTAACTTGCCACCCCCACCACCGGAACTGACTATTGTGGTGATTAATCTGGCACAACAACTTCAACAAATGCAACACGCGCAAGCCCATATGCAGGCAATGATGGGAATGATGTTCCAGGCGGCATAAACTACACCTATGCGGGCTGGGCAAGCCAATGCAACACCGGTGGGTAACCATCCAACACCTCAACCACCAGCTGCACAGATTCCAGTACCACATCCTGAGGTAGTGCAGGGAAATTTTCAATATCCACCACCTATATATGGGGCATATGCTCCTAATCAGTTGGATCACTCTCGACTCATCGAGAGATTCTTAAAGAAGAAACCTAAGGAGTTCAATGAAAAACCGTCTGATCCGCTCTGGCCGGCACACTAGATCGATGAAATGGAGAGAAATTTTCTCATGATGACTATCATAGAGGAGGAGAAGGTATTATGTGCCACCTTCATGCTAAAAGGTGATGTACATCATTGGTGGAAATCTACAAAGGACTATTTAATAACCAAGCACGCCCTATTGACCTGGCTATATATAAAGAAGCTTTCTTCAAGAAGTACTTTCCCTGAAGCTTCAAAGATTCTATGGAGAAGGAGTTCCTGAGTTTATATCAGGGGCAGATGACAGTGGATGCCTATCAGCAGCGTTACGAAGAGCTGTTTTCTTCGCACCACTAAGCATGCAAGAGGAAGACACTAAGACCTGTAGGTTTGTCATGGGACTTAGAGGAAGTATCAGGGAGCATGTTCTGGGCCTAGACAAGAAGATTTATAATGAAGCTGTGCAAATTGCTCGAGTTATAGAGTCGAGCCAGAAAGAGAGCTATCTACTCCAAAACAGAGGTATAAAAAGGTCAGCTGGTAATTCATACAACGGAGGTAATAACAAGACATACAATCCCTTCCGTACTCAAAGTTTTACCACTGCACCCAAGACTACCCCAGTAGCTCAACAGCAGCCAAAGCCAAATACTGAAGGCCCAAAATGTTTTAACTGCAATCAAGCGGGGCATATGGCAAGGGAGTGTCCTAAGCCCAGGAAGCAGCTACATCAAGGACAAGTTTATGCTGTTACATTTGAGGATGCTTCCGCATCACCCGATGTGGTCACAGGTATGACTGAAACCTTTTAAGTTGTATTACATTGTGTGAGCATGTAGACTAAGTTAAAATAAATCACAGGTATCGTACCTATAAATGGCATACCCGCCAGAGTACTCTTTGACTCAGGAGCTACTCATTCTTTTATATCTGTGTCATTTGAAAAGAAGCTGAATTTATCCATCAAAACATTAGACTACAAACTACTTGTACGATCACCGATGGGGTTAGAAGTGGAGTTAGAAAAAGGTTATGGGCCATGTCCAGTTCTCATTGACAAGAAAACCTTAGATGCAACCTTGATCCAACTTGAGATTATAGACTTTGACGTCATCTTGGTAATAGACTGGTTAGCTTGGCATTCTGCGAACCTATTATGCGCTGAAAAGAAGCTAACATTTAAAGACAAAGAAGGAGCAGAATTCAGTTTTGCGGGAACCAAACTTCTCCGTAAATGCAAGATTATACTCTCAGCACTAAAGGCTAAGAAGTGCCTTGAGAAAGGAGCAGTCGGGTATTTAGTATCAGTGGTCGACCTTACCAAAGAAGCACCACGGATGGAAGATATTTATGTCATGCGGGACTACCCCGATGTATTTCTTGAGGAACTACCATGATTACCACCCGACCGAGCCACAGAGTTTGTAATAGATCTTATACCTGGAGCCGCACCAGTATCAAAAGCACCTTATCGAATGGCTCCTACTGAACTAAAGGAATTGAAAGTACAACTACAAGAACTACTGAACAAGGGTTATATTCGACCTAGCGTATCACCATGGGGAGGGCCAGTATTATTCATGAAGAAGAAGGACGGTAGCGTTCGTTTGTGTATAGACTATTGAGAACTGAATAAACTGAAAATCAAGAATCGATATCCATTGCCTCGGATCGATGACCTGTTCGATCAGTTGCAAGGTGCCAAAGTGTTTTCAAAGATTGATCTTCGGTCAGGCTACCATCAGCTAAAGATTAAGGATGGTGATATCCCCAAGACACCATTCAGGACCAGATATGGACATTATGAATTTTCGGTCATGTCTTTTGGATTGACAAACACACCAGCAACCTCTATGGAACTTATGAACCGGGTTTTCCATGACATGTTGGATACATCGGTTATTGTATTCATTGATGATATATTAGTCTACTCCAAGGACGAGGAAACGCATGTGAAGAATCTAAACGCCGCTCTGCAGTGACTACGGAAGGAAAATCTCTACGCCAAATTTACAAAGTGTGAGTTTTTGCTCAAGGAAGTCGCATTTCTAGGCCATGTAGTATCCGCTGAAGGAATTAAAGTGGATCCCAGCAAGATCGAGGCTATTGTAAAGTGGGAAGCACCGAAGAGCGTTGCAGAAATTAGAAGTTTCTTGGGTCTAGCTGGGTATTATCGACGATTTGTGGAAGACTATTCCCGAATTGCCGTACCTCTTACCAGTTTGACTAAGAAGGGCGAGAAGTATGTTTGGACGGATAAATGCGAGAAGAGTTTTCAAACCTTAAGGGCTAGATTGATATCAGCTCCAATCTTGACCATTTCGATTTCAGGACAACCATTTATCTTGTATACCGATGCGTCAGGACTGGGATTAGGATGTGTACTTATGCAAGGAGAACAAGTAATTGCTTATGCCTCAAGAGAACTGAAGACACATGAGAAGAACTATCCTACACATGATTTGGAACTAGCGGCAGTAGTACATGCTGTCAAAATATGGAGACATTATCTGTACGGGGAAAAGTTTCAGATTAAATCAGACCATAAAAGTCTTACTTATCTATTTAATCAGAAGGAACTGAATATGAGACAAAGAAGATGGCTGGAACTATTGAAAGACTATGATTGTGATATCCAGTATCATCCGGGGAAAGCTAATGTAGTAGCCGATGCGTTGAGTAGAAAGGCAATGATAAAATCTCAGGGAGAGGTTAGCACAACTGCCGCAATGTGTACTACCAAAAAGGTATTCAAGAACGATAATGAGCAGTTTGTGATAGATGCACCAGATGGATCAGCCAACCAAGGGTTTATTCATCAGTTTTCAAATATGTTCGCCGCATTGAAGATTATACCGGATATAGTTGATGAAGTGAAGACAGCTATCAAATCAGACCCTTACCTAAGGACAATACAAGAAGACATCGAAAAAGGTAGAACTAACCCTGAGTTTACCTTTGACGAAGAAAAGGTACTGAAGTACAAAAGAAGAATATGTGTACCCGAAACAGAAAGCTTAGACATTGGACACCGATTGATGAAAGAAGCCCACACCACCATCTATTTGATACATCCGTGAAGTACAAAAATGTATCATGATCTAAAGAAACTATATTGGTGGAGAGGAATGAAAGCAGATATAGCTAAGTTCGTGTCTCAATGCCTAAATTGTCAGAAAGTAAAGGCTGAACGATTACAGTCGTTACCGAAACCAGATGGAAATGGGACTGCATCACTATGGACTTTGTCACACTGACTCCTCGAGTAGTTGGCGTACACGTTTTACCCGAAAGCATTGTGTCCGATGAGTCGTAATTTTTGGGAAGGATTACAAAAGCTTGGCAACTTGAAGTTTAAAACACCTCGCTTTATATTCTAGAAGATATGCTTCTAGCATGTGTAATTGACTTCAAAGGATCATGGGATAAAAAGTTATCACTGATTGAGTTCGTTTATAACAATAGCTATCAGGCTACTATACAGATGTCACCCTATGAAGCACTGTATGGTAGAAAGTGTCGAACTCCTTTATTTTTGAATGAAGTTGGGGAACGTAGTCTTGTTGGACCAGAATTCATTGAGGAGACTTGTCGAGTGGTCGACATTATCAAAGAAAGAGTGAGAATAGCCCAGAACTGTCAGAAGCAATATGCAGATACTCGACGCCGAGATCTTGAGTTCGTCGTGGGTGATAAAGTATTCTTAAAGGTATCGCCTATGCAAGGTCTAAAACGGTTCGGACAGAAGGGGAAACTAAGTCCAAGATATGTCGGGCCATATGAGATCTTAGCCAAACGTGAAAAAGTGGCTTATCAGTTAGCACTACCCCCATCTATGTCAAGTGTACATGACGTATTTCATAATTCTTTATTGAAGAAGTATGTCAAGGATCCGACGCACGTTTTGACAATGCATCTACCAGATTTAACTGAAGATTTGACCTTTGAAGTAGCACCAATTGAGATCACTAGTCAAACGGTGCAACGTTTACGCAACCGTGATATCTATTATGTCAAGGTCACCTGGAGAAGCAGGGATATAGAAGAAGTCACATGGGAAGAAGAGAATGCTATGCGAAAGCAATACCCTCACTTATTTGATTCAGAAGGTTCGTATAATTTCGAGGATGAAGCTTCTATAAGTAGGGGAGAGTTGTAAGACCCGTGCCAATTTAACCCAGTCTTACCACCTTGAACCAGGTCTATCCATCATGGTCGAGCCAAATGGACCAAGTGTGTGAAGGAGATCGTGATCCCAGGTATTAAACTGACCCAAAAACACTCAAAAAGGGGCAAGGGTCGCACACCCAGTGAGGTGGGGTCAGACCCCCCCAGTACAAAAAGTCAGACCCTCAGTTTTTCACCGGGGGTCGAACATTTTAAAACCAGGGGTCGACGGGATCATCGACCCCCTCATCGACCCCCAGTTACCGCCAGAAACAGAAATTTGGAAACTTTCCTAATTTCGGTTGGGCTCTTTCCTAATATCAAAGGGGCTTATTTTAGGAGTTTCTACTCTATATAAAGGACGTCCCTAAGCCTCTTTCACTCCTTTTAGAACCCTAATTGAATTGAGAGAAAGAGAAGAGAAATAAGAGAAGAAGAAGAGAAGGAAAGTAGAGAAGAAGGCAAAAGGAGAAGAGTTTTAGAGAAGGAGTACTCTTCTCAGGTAAGAATACAAATTCTATGTTTTTGTGAGACTTAGAATAGTTAATGAGAAAAGTATGATGTAGGAGAAACCCCAGACCATCAATCTAGGATTAAGTTTCAATGGAAACCATGGAGGAGATCAACTAAACCATATGATATGTAAAGAGTAGTTTTAAACCATAGGAAGTGTATGGAATGGACTATGGAAGGAAGCCATAGGATTCAAACAAGAGAGAATGGACCAAAAGGTGATTTAATAGACCAAACCCACGGGGGGTCGCACCTAGGGTCGATGGCCCATCGACCCTGGCATCGACCCTACTATAGGGGGTCGCAGTATACTGCTACCCTAGCATCGACCCGTCCTGCTACCCCGAGTTAACAGCAAGTAGGAATAATGGATATAGCCTACTCGAGATCCTGGTTGAACCGTTGGTTTGTTGACGGTTCATCACACCATTCTGAATAGTGCGGAATTTGGGTGTGACAGCTCTCTCCTTTTATCCTCAATCTCAATCCCTTCTCCTCTTTTCCCTTGGATCTCCGTATCTACTCTCAATCTTTTCATTTTTTTTTCTTTCCGCAATTAGTCAATCTTGATCTCCCCCCTTCTCTCTCTTTGATCCCCTTCTTAATTTCTGCCTCCCATTTCCTTTTCTTGGACTCCCTCATTCTCTCATTCTCTTTCTGATTTTTCTTTCCTTTTCTCAGTCTTAAATTCTTTCCCTTTTCTTTTCCAATCAGATCTTATTTGCTTTGCTTTTTTTATATATACAAAACATATATATAAATATATAATATATTAATATATTAATATATATAATATAACATACATATAAGACATATGTATATAATATATGATATATTATAATATATTATACATTATATAAACATATAAATAATATATATAAAAGAAATACATGCATATGTGCCGACATGAATTGGTTCGGATTGACAGGGATTGATTGGGTTGGGCCAAGACTGGTTTGGGTTGAGCTGAGTTGACTGGATTCACTGAAATTAACTGGATTTTCTCCCTCTATTATTTCATGGGCCATTTTCACTATCATTCCACACGAAATTTTCCGATAGCCCTTATTCTAAATTTTCTACGTTCACTTTGTAGAATACTAAAAATGAGGAATAATGGAACATGAATCATCACATTTAGAAATAAAATGGTCAACCTATGCATTTTTGAAGTTTAAACAAGCCAATTATCGATAATTTGACTGACTATTCCACATGGGATCGTTTGGAGAACTCTACCAGAAATTCTTTACGTCCACTTTGTAAAGTACTAAAATTGGAACATAATGAAACTAAAATCGCCTAATTTGGATATGGGGTGACCAAAATATGAATTTCCAAAGGATAAATGACCATTTTCATGTGTAATTTTGCATGGACCCTTCGGAGAATTCTACCTGGGATTTTTCACATCCACTTTGTAGAACATCATAAATGAAGAATAATGGCCTTGGAATCATCTGAATCCTACGTAGAACAGAAAAGATTTGAAGCTTTGAAGTTCTATCAATAATTTTACATAAAAGTTTGCATGGGGCCCACTGGTGACTTCTACCTGGGATTTTTCATGTCCACTTTGTAGAACATCATAAATGCAGAATAATGGCCTTGGAATCATCTAAATCCGACGTAGAACGGAAAAGATATGAAGCTTTAAAGTTCTAATGATAATTTTGCATGAATGCTTGCATGGGGCCCGCTGGTGACTTCTACCTGAGATTTTTCACGTCCACTTTGAAGATGACTGAAAATAAGGAATATTGACCTTTGAATGATATGATTCCTATATTAGATGACCCAGATATGATGTCTTGAAGTTTGAGTGATAATGCATGCCTGATACGATAACTACGTAAATGCCCCTGCACTTTCAAACTGCGATATCTTCCTTATTTGAAGTCAGATTTTGATGATTCCGGTCAAATTTCGAAGATAATTTCACAACCTATTCATCCAAGTAGATGATAGCCCATGACCCTGCTATGGGGTTCAGTAGAGAATCACAAATCTTTGGGTTAAAGGTTGAAAACCTGCTATATTGGTTCACTTATGCAGAGGGTGGCAAAAATGGGGTGCTTACAGATGCTCTTCTTTAGCCGAGATTGTTACCAATTGAAGACTGAATTTGGATTGCAGTGAGATTGCTTATTGGGCTGCTCTTAGGTAATTTGTCCTAAACTACCTACATATTCTAAGGGTGTCCTAGAAATCAAGCCCATAACGTAGTTCGACTGGCAAGAAGGTTTCCTCTTCTTGGAAAATTGATAATTATTCTTCTTGTCTGAAGCTAGGCTGTGAATACAAGGCTCATTTGTAGGCTGGGAACCTCTTCTTGCTAAGGTGAAACTCATGATGCAAGGTACATGCGGGCTTGAACCCGGCTTGATCCATTTGTAGGCTGATAAACCTCTTCTTGTATGAAGCTAGGCTGTGAATACAAGGCTGGCTGGGAACCTCTTCTTGCTGAGGTTACTCATGATGCAAGGTATGTGCGGGCTTGGACCCGGCTTGATCCATTTGTAGGCTGATAAGCCTCTTCTTGTATTGAGCTAGGCTGTGTACAAGGCTCATTTGTAGGCTGGGAACCTTTTCTTGCTGAGGTGGAAGTCAATGCAAGGTATGTGTGGGCTTGGACCCAGCTTGATCCATTTGTAGGCTGATAAACCTCTTCTTGTATGGAGCTGGGCTGTGAATACAAGGCTCATTTGTAGGCTGGGAACCTCTTCTGCTGAGGTGGAACTCAATGCAAGGTATGTGCGAGCTTGGAGAAAGCTTGATCCATTTGTAGGCTGATAAACCTCTTCTTGTATGAAGCTAGGCTGTGAATACAAGGCTGATTGCATGAGCTTGGGCTCGGCTTTTATTTGTCTGGATGTAAGACTTGATGTGTTTTCTTTGATTAAACTAAGGCTCTTTTGATTGAGATTCTGAGATTATTTTTTCTGAATAAGCTAGGGTTCTACATTTGATTCACTTATAGGCTAAGATTGACTTGATCTTTGAATGAGCTAGGGCTCTGCATTCACTTATAGGCTGAGATTGACTTGATCTTTGAATGAGCTAGGGCTCTACATTTGATTCACTAATAATCTGAGATTAATTTGATCTTTGGATGAGCTAGGCCTCTGCATTCACTTATAGGCTGAGATTGACTTGATCTTTGAATGAGCTAGGGCTCTACATTTGATTCACTTATAATCTGAGATTGATTTAATCTTTGGATGAGCTAGGGCTCTGCATTTGATTCACTAATAATCTGAGATTGATTTGGTCTTTGGATGAGCTAGGGCTCTATATTTGATTCACTTAGACTGAGATTGATTTGATCTTTGGATGAGCTAGGGCTCTACATTTGATTCACTTATAGACTAAGATTGATTTGAACATTGGATGAGCTAGGGCTCTTATGATTTACTTAGACTGAGATTGATTTGAACTTTGGATGAGCTAGGGCTCTACATTCGATTCATTTCTAGACTAAGAATGATTTGAACTTTGGATGAGCTAGGGCTCTACATTCGATTCATTTATAGATTGAGATTGATTTGAACTTTGGATGAGCTAGGGCTCCGCTTTTGATTCTGAAATGGGCAAGAACTCAGAAAGTCACTTTTAGGGTGAGAAATTTGCTATTGATTCTAAAATGAGCAAGAACTCCACAAGGTCACTTTTAGGGTGATACTGAATGACTCATCTTTGAAGTTCATACCAGCTTTGAACCTTCGGGATTGAAAATTGAAATATCCTTCTTGGAAGCTCTATGGCCATGAACCTTCGGGAATGAAAACTAAAATATCCTCTTAAGTAGCTTTATCGCTACGAACCTTTAGGATGCTTGAAAGTGACCCACGCAGGAAGTTTTTGTTGACTTTGAACCTTTAGGGTTAAAATTTGATCCATCTTGGAAGTCTCTTGACTTTGAACCTATAGAGTGCCGGACATATTTGCAATGATGGTGAATTCCTTGGCAGTTTTCCAAGGTTTTTGCCCCTGCTTCATTAGTGAAGGCATAAAACATGACATCAATGGAAATGGTGTCATGGACTTTGCTGGCTTGATACCTAGATTTGAAATTTTCCATTTATGACCTGGTACTGAAAGTTTGACACAATTTCAGTATGGTAGTGATGACTTGGTTGCTCCCTTGGAAGGGTTTCATGTAATTTGAAAGTGATGATTTTCTTCAGCCAACATTGGTGTTGTTGGATTTTGGATTGAAAGAAACTCTAGCATGGATTTTGGACAAGAATGAGGGGAGCATGACAGTCTCTAACCAAAGTGATTTTATTGATTGACCTTGGTGTTAAACTGTCAAGGGGCATCTGGTCAACTAAGTTCTTTGACTGTGCACTATGGTAGACCAAATTGGTAGAACAACCAAGCGGCAATGAAATGTGACATGGGTTTGGCCCTTGATCTAGGCTAATGAAAAGCTCAGGGCTTTGCAACATTGTTGTGCCAATTTTGAAAGATGAATGAACCATGGCCCCAAAGTAGGCATGAGGAGCATAAGATTTGAAGTGTTCCTTCAGAGAATTTAGTGACCAACTCCTAACAGGTGAGCGACCACGTTGGATTTTCTTCATCAACAGGATTGGGAGAACTGAGAAATTGGTAAAAAACAACTTGGACGGACCTACTTCTATTGACTAGGAAAGTCAGTGACTTCAGACTAGACAATGAATCCTTGAAGTAATGCTCATGATCAAGTTCAATTCCTCTACATAGGGTATATCTATGCCCCAATGTCTGCATGTTGTGGCAGACCGCTAATATAGTGTGCTAGGGGCAAGATAGAAGGAAACGGGCAATCTAACAGAGTTGGAACTAGGTTGAATTTGGATTGCATCAAGAATTTGACCATGCTTCCAAGGTCAAGGGAAGACTGACAGATTGATTACAGAAAGTGACTTCTTAGATAAACCCTTCTTGAATCTTAAAAAATTAGTGAACTGATGATTTGATGAATTTTGCTACATCCGTAATCAGGCCATGAGAATTTGCTCTCTCCCTAACATGACAAAAGGATTTGAAGATAGAATTCTGTTGAAAAGCAATGCTATGGAGCCCAACAGAATGATGGTTTGTTTAACTCCTCTTAGTATGATTCACTGGAGAGCAAGAGGGTTCCTTTCCTTATGGAGGGTAGACTGGGTATGACACTTGTCTAGATGATGGATTTTTCTATGAAGAGCCAATGAGGGTAATGCTTTAGGGTTGCATCAGGTCACCTATTACCACTGAGGTATTATGGGTTTCCCATTGAAGTTTCTTGGGCTGCTTTTCCTTGTTGAGGTTTCTTTTATTCCCTTTTTTTTGCAAACCCCATCTTGGGTTGAATAAAGAGTCCTAATATGGTGAGGATATTGCCAAAACTATGGTCCTATCCAATGGTCTAAAAACCCTTAGGGGAAATCCGAACGGCATGACTTTCATGACAAATGGGTAGCCTTGCCCCACCGTTTAAGTTAACACCTACACGCATTGATAGGTGGGCAGCAATTTGAATCATCACTAAAAGTGACCTTAGGGAAATGCAGTCCCACACCAAAATTAAAAATGGTACCTAATTATGTTTTCCTTTCTTGGAGATATTCAGATGGAACACGTGTCTCAACAAGCTATACCGAGATTCCAAATCAGTCATGATCATTTCTGGGCCTGAAACCTTTAGGTTTGTTGACAAGTATTAATGTTGAATGTCCAAGAGGACTGATGTGAAACTGTCCACATGGGTCTACCATTGGAAAAGTGTTTGGTTATTTATGTAGAATGGGTTTATCTTACCAAGAAGATCCCATTTTATTGTCTTAAGAAATGAAGGCTTATGAGAACTTTTGAGATGCCGTCGAATGTAATGAACGACAGATGAGAGTTCCATCCAGATTCATGAATTTATATATAAAATGATGACATGATCACGAGATACAATGCCATAAAAACTGATACTCAAAAGAAAGGCTTGTGATAGACTCTTTGGAAGGCCGTCGGATTAATGGACGAGAGAGAGAGTCCAATACCGATGAGAAATCTTTCTCTGATGATGAAGAAGTGATGAGATCATCTCCTGTAAAGGCGGGATGTAACTGGCCAAAATCAAAAGTCTGATCCAACATGTTGTGAATCTCGAAAAACAATCGCAGTTGCTATCAGGCTTTGATTGGAACTACCATCCTCTTGAGGTGAGAGGGACAATTGGCTTACTGTCGAGCTCCAATGCCATTCAACATCCTACAATTTTCTTTTTTCTTTTCTCTTTTTTTTTTTTTTTTTTTTTGTTTTTGGATGTAGAGGCCACATAATGCAGTGCTTCACTTGATCCAAAGTTGAATCATGACTTTCAATATTGGATTTGAATCTTCTTCTTCCAAACATTTCCAATTAGATAGAACATCTTTGCCCCAGTTAGTACTCTGATCTTCTGTAAACTTTATGAGCATTTGTGACTGCTCATCTAGATCTGATTTTATCTGAATGGTGAATCTGTATGCTGTCCTCTGGAAGTTAATCATCACCTTCTATCTGATGTGACTGCCTCCCATTATTGATGTAGGTAAAAACATAGGCTTGAATTTTCTTTTTTTTCTTTTTTTTGGGTATTCCAAGTACCTCATTCTTTGATTTTGAGATTGATCATTCATCATGTATCTCTTGCTTGCAGATGATGTACTTTGTAAGAACTTTGGTATTTCAATCTTTTTGTGGCACATCTGTCCTCCACTCATTTGTACTGATTGGCTGACCTGTTGATATGATCTGTTACTATGTAATGCTTTCCTTGGAATCTTTCCACAGGTAGAACAAATGGCAGCTTCTCCAATATATTTTTCTTGAGACTACTCTTGTGTCTCCGGATTGATCATTTAAAGCTTTCCTAGACGAGTTGGACCTTTCTTTCTCAAGAAGCCGGGTGGTGTAGAAGTTCAAGAGATGGCTCATCATTTCAATCATCTTCAGAGTCAGAATTAACTGCATACGTAGAATAGGAGGATGTATGAAACTGGGTAGAAATGTATGGAAGAGACAAAGCACAGAGTTTGAAATCCCAAATGGGATGATTTCTTTTACTTACAGGGCAGATTGGGCTGAACTTGTCAACAAGCATATCAATTTTGGACCCAAACATGGATGACCTATCGAATACCGATAATAGAAAGTTGAAACAACTAGTTCGTCGAAGCGGCACCAGTTGGGCATAACGCCTTCGATGACCACCTTCAGTCGTTGTGGGAATAAATCTTCCTTCAGACCTCTAACAGTAGGACTCATCATGCCCCTCTATCAATAGGTGCAAGATACCTACCTTTTAGGATTCCATACGAGTTTGGGATCCATTCAAAATCGGACTATTGCTTTTTAAGCTCAAGGTTACTCTGGTTCATGCCCCAGTTTGGGGTTTAGTGGATTCATCAATAGAACGCTTCTAGTTGAGTTCAAAATCATTCTAGCTTATGCCCCAGCTTGAGGAGCAAGGGTTGTCGCCATTGCACTACACCATTTTGAGTCCAATATTAGACTAGTTTATGTCTTGGCATAGGGGGTTCAATGGATTTTTTCATTAGACCACTCTCAGTTTGGGTCCAAGGTCAATTTGATTCATGCCCCAGTTTAGGGCATAATGTCTTTCCTCATTAGACTATACTCAATTTGGGTCCAAAGTCAATCTAGTTCATGACCAGCTTAGGGCTCATGACTTTCCTCATTGAACCATACCCAATTTAGGTCCAAGGTCAATCTGGTTCATGCCCAACTTAGGGCTCAAGGGCTTTCCTCATTGGACCGCACTCAATTCAGGTCCAAGGTCATTTCGGTTCATGCCCAACTTAGGGCTCAAGGGCTTTCCTCATTGGATCGCACTCAATTTGGGTCCAAGGTCAATTTGGTTGATGCCCACCTTAGGGCTCAAGGGCTTTCCTCATTGAACCATAGCCAATTCAGGCCCAAGGTCAATCTGGTTTATGCCCCAATTCAGGGGTCATTGGCTTTCCTCATTGGACCACACTCAATTTAGATCCAAGGTCAATCCGGTTCATGCCCCACTTAGGGCTCAAGGGCTTTCCTCATTGATCCATACCCAATTCAGGCCCAAAGTCAATCCGGTTCATGCCCCAGTTCAGGGGTCATTGGCTTTCCTCATTGGACCGCACTCAATTTGGGTCCAAGTTCAATCTAGTTGTTGCCCCAGTTTATGGGTTAAGGGTTTCATTATTGGACCATTCCCTAGCCATGATTCTGGTTTATATCCTAGCCTAGGGTACATTGGATCTCTTCTTTGGTCTAACCTACTGCTCGGGAAAATTCCATTTTCTCTCTTTGAATAATAAGAAATATGAGGGCAACTCTTTGGATTCTAGCATTTTCTTGGCCGATGGGGCAGAAATGCCCGAGATGGTACAGCACTATCATAGCTGAAAGTTCATGGTTTCCTGATGACTCCAGAATCTGGAATTGATCTTTACTGGCAAGCAATGGGGAATGCTCCTCGTTCGCCATTCCTGATGAGCGATCCCTAACTTGTAGCACTGGGCTATGATAGACATGGATCAGGCTCTAATTGATAGAGCCAGAGATTGATTTTAAATCAGTCTCCGATTGATAGAGACAAGATTGACTTTGAATTGGTCTTTGATTGATAGAAATCAAGATTGACTTTGAATTGGTCTCTGATTGATAGAGATCAAGATTGACTTTCATGGACTAGGCTCTAATTGCTAGAGGCGAAGATTGCTTGAGTTGGACTTCGATTGATGGCCAAGGATGACAATCATGGATTGGACTCCAATTGCTAGAGATGATGGATTGATTGAGTTGAAATGACTGAAATTCTCTTCGATTCCTTCATGAAATGGAACATGCACCAAAGGCAATGGTTGAACAGGTCTAGAGGCTAACTCATGCTCACATTGAGTTCATATGAATGGAACTTTTCTTAGTTCCAACATGAATCAGAACCTGAACTGAAGTTGATGGTTGGACAAGCCTAGGGGCTAATTAAATTCAAATGAATGGAACTCTTTTTAGTTCCAACATGAATCAAAATCTGAACCAAAGTTGATGGTTGGATAAGCCTAGTGGCTAATTGAATTCAGATGAATGGAACTTTTCCTAGTTCTGACGTGAATCAGAACCCTAACCAAATTTTATGGTTAGATAGGCCTAGTGACTAATTGAATTTAGATGAATGGAAATTTTTCTAGTTCTGACATGAATCATAACCCTAACCAAAGTTGATGGTTGGATAAGCCTAGTGGCTAATTGAATTCAGATGAATGGAACTTTAGTTCCGACATGAATCAGAACCCTAACCAAAGTTGATGGTTGGATAAGCCTAGTGGCTAATTGAATTCAAATGAATGGAACTTTTTCTAGTTCCGACATGAATCAGAACCCTAACCAAAGTTGATGGTTGGATAAACCTAATTGCTAATTGAATTAAAATAAATGGAACTTTTTCTAGTTCTGACATGAATCAGAACCTAAACAGGGGGTGAAGGGTGAAAAAGCCTAGGGGCCAAATGCCTCCTCCATTTTAACATGATCTGGGAGTGATGATTGAACCTTCCTAGGGGTCAAACCTTTCTTCAGTTCTGAGATGAACCAGAAATTGGGGTTGAATCTGGGGCTGAATATTTCTTTGATTTTGAGATGAACTGGATGTGATTGAATCTGCCTAGAGGCTGAATCATTCCTTAATTCTGGATGAACCGAAATGATGATTGGACCTGCCTAGGGGCTGAATCTTTCCTTCAGTTCTGAGATGAACCAGAAATGGTGGTTGAATCTGGAACTGAATATTTCTTTGATTTTGAGATGAACTGGATGTGATTGAATCTTCGTAGGGGCTGAATCTTTCCTTAATTTTGGATGAACCGAAATGATGATTGGACCTGCCTAGGGGCTGAATCTTTCCTTAATTCAAAGGTGAATAGGGAATAATTATTTGATTTGCCTTGGGGCTAAATCGTTTCTTAATTCAAAGGTGAATAGGGAACAATAATTGGATTTGCCTAGGGGCTGAATCATTCCTTAATTCAAAGGTGAATAAGGAACAATAATTGAATTTGCCTAGGGGCTGAATCTTTCCATAATTCAGAGGTGAACAGAGAATGGTGATTTGATTTGCCTAGGGACTAAATCTTTCTTTAATTCTGAGATGAATCGAGAACTATGATTGGATTTGCCTAGGGACAGAATCTTTCCTTAATTCAGAGATGAATCGAGAACTATGATTGGATTTGCCTAGGGACAGAATCTTTCCTTAATCTAGAGATTAGTCGAGAACTATGATTGGATTTGCCTAGCGACAGAATCATTCCTTAATTTTAAGGGACATTGAGAACAGTGATTGAATTTGCCTAGGGGATGAATCTCTCTTTAATTATGAGATGAGCTAAATATGATATTTGAGTAAGCCCAAGGACTAATTGTACAGGAATATTGTAAAATTTCTCAGAGATAGGTGCTTGTTGCTACCTAAATTGAATGCTCTGTTGGACCAGATTGACTGAGTTATTGATTGTGTTCCCAAATCTGGTTGCCTTTTTTCTTACAAAATTTGATGTTCAATAAAGATCTAGATTCATGACTTCCAATGATTTATTTAGAAAGATAACATGGATGGATCTCAAGGTGGAAGATCAAGACAATTCCCTAGTTGTAGGGGCCTCTCACCCTAAAAGGGTTGATATAGTTGTAAATTGATTCTCTTTTCCAAAGGCATTGAAACCCAATGGAGAAATATCAAGATTCTAGACATTTAGAGGAGTGAAAGAAGTCACATGCACAATCAAAGATGACTTAACTAAGCAAAGTTAGCTCCCTCATAAGGGCAATTGGGTAAACATTATCCAAGTCAATTTAATTGAATTTAATTAAGCCATGTGTTCAGTCTTGGGACCTCGTGATTCCAAAATGGATAATCAGTGGTACCAAGGTCTGGCCAATTGGATTACTGAATTCGATGAAATTGAAATGGATATATTAATCCGTTGTCCTTTTTAGGGATGGTTAGAAAAAGCGATTCATAGATGAACAAACTAGTAAATTTCTTCTTGACCATGGTATCTAAGTCTTGACAGGGATTTTCTGTTCGTTTTTCAAAATCGACGTGTTAACAATGAGAGATTTGACACATCGGGCTTACATAATGGAGGGTGTATAGTGATCCTCTACTATGATGTAGAACAGGTGTATACATACCTCATACTCCCAATGGGTGAGAGTTCAAGATGCTCATCGTGTAGATTCTAACATGTTGACCAATCGAGGACAAAAATGGGCAGAACTTCAACGTCTCGAACATGGATGTCATGGTTAAGCAGATTTTACTAGGTCGGTTCAGGGATGAACCAAAAAATAACAAGCATTGGGCTACAATCTGGGTTAGGATAGAAAAGGCCACCTTGACAAGGACTGGGTAACCTATCACCGAATGCACGATGAATAATGGGCCCCCAATCCCTTTATATACTATGTTGCAAGGATCCAAGTGACGTGGAGTAGCATAACGCATTTTCAGGCGGACCCAAGAAACACTCGTTAGAGGCTGCTCGTCGATCGTGGTTTCACAAAGTACAGGTCAAGATTGTGTGTTTTGCCTAGCAGGCTGCCCCATATGCATGGGACCCGGTTCGACTACTCACACGAATGTGTGACTAAACCCATTCCCCCTAAAGCAATATTATACAAGCACAAATATAGTATTCTAAAAGCTAGCATCCAATTCACACAAGAAAAGTTTTCATTTAGGAGTTTGACGTTTATATCCCTAGTGAAGTCACCACTGGGAGGACAAAGATGGAAATTTTAGAAGTCGCCACCTAGATTAAGGTCTAGGACCATAGAAATGTGAAATCTCACCCCAAGGTAAGACTTCAATTGACTCATGACCCTTAGATTGGATTTTTGGTCCATCAGAGATTGGGTAAGCACTAGGTTACGATTATGGGAAGGGGTTAAGCACCCAAACCGCCCGATCGAAATCGGTCTCCTATACATTTCCTATGCTAGACACTATCTGTTAAACCAAACCAAACCAAGTGGTTTCATATCATTGAACCGAATTTATATCCATCAGATTGCCTACATATTACAGAATTATTCCAAAAATCAGGTTCACCATCATAGTTCATGTGTGATTAAAGTTTATGGCTGTGATTTATGCTTGTGCATGATTAAGTTCTTTGTTCAAGTTGAAGTTTATGCTTGAATGGATGAGAAACCCTATGGGTTAGGATCTGGACAGTCCATGGACTGATAGATAGTCCTAATGGATCTGAGAATAATCCTATTTGGGTCAAAATATGGATAATCAATTTTGAGTTGGAATGTGGATAACCCTATCTAGGTTGAAATGTGGGTAAATATCCTAGTGGATCTATGGATAGTCTAAGTGGACTGAGGTGTGGATCCGAATTTGGATTTCTCCCAAATAGCCTACGTATCTTAGGGTTTGACCTAGGAATCAGTATCCCTGTAGTTTGGACAAATGGGTGGATATCCTAGTGGATCTATGGATAGTCCAAGTGGACTAAGGTGTAGATAAATATCCTAGTGGATCTATGGATAGTCCAAGTGGACTAAGGTTTAGATCCGAATTTGAGATTCTCCAAAATGGCCTACGTATCCTAGGGTTTGCCCTAGGAATCAGAATCCATGTAGTTCGGACTGGTGGGTAGATATCCTAGTGGATCTATAGGTAGTCCGAGTGGACTAAGGTGTGGATCCGAATTTGGGATTCTCCCAAATAGCCTACATATCCTAGGGTTTGCCCTAAGAATCAGAATCCTCATAGTTTGGGCTAATGATAACCTGTTCTAGGTTAATGATTGAGAACATATTCTAGGTTTAGGGTTTAGAACCTATTCTAGATTTAGGATTGAGAACCTATTCTAGGTTTAGGGTTGAGAACCTATTCTAGGTTTAGGGTTTAGAACCGATTCTAGGTTTAGGGTTGAAAACCTATTCTAGCTTTAGGGTTTACCGAGGGGCAAAATCGTCCTGAATTACCCTTTTCAACCTAGGTTCTAAATTTGAAAGGTTTGGCAAAGCATTTTTCTTTCTTTATTAAGATTTTTATTATTCCCATTATGCCCTTCCCAAGAATGTGGGTGCCTAAATGCACGTCCTCACACCTAATATGTTTGCTAGGTGTACAGATATGGCAGTTCGATTAGGGTGTTGTATAAATTAAGTTATTGCCCAAAATATAATATTCTATCTAAATATGGCATATAAAACATTTATAGTAAGAAATTCACATGTAGTAAGATTGTTTACAATCGCTCGAATATGGCATGTATTGCAAATAAGGCAAGAGCCTATATGGCAGTGAGCATTTAAACATGGCAATGAGCATCCAAACAGAAAGATATGATCATGAGCAATCCAAACATGGCAGTTTGATCATTCCAATCATGGCAATAAGCATCTAAACATGACAACAAGCATCCAAAAATGGCAATGATCATCTAGACATGGCAGTGAGCATCCAAACATGTCAGTGTATCTAAAAACACTCATGATGAAAAATTCAACGGTATAAATCACCATTGATGGTAATCTAACCGTTCAGATTCATTTAAAACATTCCCAAATATAATCCAACGGTTCAAATCACTCAAGATGGTAATCCAACCGTTCAGATCACTCAAAATCACTCACAATAAAGATCTAATGGTTTAGATGGTTTAAAAGAAATACATATGATCAAGATCCAATGGTTAAAATCACTTAAAACGCATATGATTAAGATCCAACGGTTAAACTCATTCAAAAACACAACCTATCCATTCAGATTCATTTAAAATCGATTTTTGATGAAAAATCCAATGGTTCGGATCACTCAAACTCATTATCTAATGGTTCAAAATCAAATTTGACATCCAATGGTCCATATTCAAATTACCTTAAATTTTAAGCCAATGGGATTAATTTTATAGAAATTCCATACATGTGGTGGGATCAATTTCGTAAAAATTAAAATCATGGGAACCAATTTCAATCACACAAAATTGTAATCAGAGGGTAGCAGCATAATGGTGGGGACTGACTAGGATTGGGTTTATGCATGTGGATGGACAGCAAGGTGGATAGGAGTTAGCTAGGTGTAAGTGGTCCAACAAGGTGGTTGATGGCAGAAAGGAGGGTATAGGTGGCTGGTTTTGAGGGGATGAGCGTAGCTGGTGTAGAATCGGTGATAACAGGTGGCGATGGCTACAAGCAGTAGGATAGGAAGAAGAAATAATAAAATTAAAGCTAAAGCAAGGAAAAGGGATCGGTGGTGGCTTACCTGAATTGCAGACCCGTCTTTGCGTTCTCCTCCTTCTGCTCCAGCTTCCTCTCTCTTTATTCTCTTCTGATTTTTTTTCTTTTTCTCGATCTCCTCTCTCGATCCCACTCAATCTCTCTCCCTTCTTTATTCTCCCCTTTTTTTTTATCTCTCTCGGCCTCTCTCTTTTTTCTTTTTCTCTTCTTTTCTTCTTTTTTTTTCGGTTCTCTCAATCCCCAACGCTCTCTCTCTCAATCTCCCTCTCTCCATCTCGATTTCATTTTTTTATCTTTTTCTCACCCTCTCTTTCTCCTCTCCCGATCCCACTCAATCTCGAGCTCTCTCTTTTTTTTTTGTTTTTTTTCTTCTCCTCTCATCACTCAGTCCCCCTATTTCTCCCTCTATCCATCTCGATTTCTTCCCCCTTCTCAGATTCTTCCCTTTTTTTCTTTTTTTTTTTATTTTGATTTTCCCACCGCTCTCTCTCTCTCTCTCTCTCTCTCTCTCTCTCTCTCTCTCTCTCCCTTCAGATTCTCCTCCAACTCTCTTTTTTTTTCTTTTCTCTCTCGATCCCTGCCTCAATCTCGATTTCTTCTCCCTTCTCGGATTCTTCCTTTTTTTTTTCTTTTTTTTCATTCTGATTTTCCCACCGCTCTCTCTCTCTCTCCCTCTTTCTCCCTTCGGATTCTTCTCCAGCTCTCTTTTTTTTTTCTCTCTCGATCCCTCTCTCAATTCCATTTCTTCTCCCTTCTCCTCGGGTCCGCTCTCCCCTTTTATCCTCAATCTCAATCCCTTCTCCTCTTTTCCCTTCAATCTCCATATCTACTCTCAATATTTCTATTTTTTTTCTTTCCGCAATTAGTCTATCTTGATCTCCCCCCTTCTCTTTTGGATCCCCTTCTTAATTTCTGCCACCCTTTCCTTTTCTTGGACTCCCTTAATCTCTCAATCTCTTTCTGATTTTTCTTTCCTTTTCTCAGTCTTAAATTCTTTCCCTTTTCTTTTCCAATCAGATCTTATTTGCTTTGCTTTTTTTTTATATATAAAACATATATATAAATATATAATATATTAATATATTAATATATATAATATAATATACACATAAGACATATGTATATATTATATGATATATTATAATATATTATACATTTTATAAACATATAAATAATATATATAAATGAAATAAATGCATATGTGCCGACATGAATTGGTTCGGATTGACAAGGATTGATTGGGTTGGGCCAAGACTGGCTTGGGTTGAGCTGAGTTGACTGGGTTCACTGGAATTAACTGGATTTTCTCCCTCTATTATTTCATGGGTCATTTCCACTGTCATTCCACACGGAATTTTCCGATAGCCCTTATTCTAAATTTTCTACGTTCACTTTGTAGAACACTAAAAATAAGGAATAATGGAACATGAATCATCACATTTGGAAATAAAATAGTCAACCTATGAAATTCTGAAGTTTAAGCAAGCCATTATCGATAATTTGACTGACCATTCCACATGGGATCCTTTGGAGAACTCTATCAGAAATTCTTTACGTCCACTTTGTAGAGTACTAGAAATGGAACATAATGAAACTGAAATCGCCTGATTTGGATACGGGGTGACCAAAATATGAATTTTCAAAGGTTAAATGACTATTTCCATGTGTAATTTTACATGGGACCCTTCTGAGACTTCTACTTGGGATTTTTCACATCCACTTCGTAAAACATCATAAATGAAGAATATGGCCTTGGACCATCTAAATCTGATGTAGAACGAAAAAGATATGAAGCTTTGAAGTTCTAATGATAATTTTGCATGAAAGTTTGCATGGGGCCCACTGGTGACTTCTACCTGGGATTTTTCACGTCCACTTTGTAGAACATCATAAATGAAGAATAATGGCCTTGGAATAATCTGAATCCGACGTAGAACGGAAAAGATATGAAGCTTTGAAGTTCTGACGATAATTTTGCATGAAAGCTTGCATGGGGCCCGCTGGTGACTTCTACCCAGGATTTTTCACGTCCACCTTGAAGAGGACTAAAAATAAGGAATATTGGCCTTTGAATGATTTGATTCTGATATCAGATGACCCAGATATGATGTCTTGAAGTTAGAATGATAATGCATGCATGATACGATAATTATGTAAATGCCCCTGCACTTTCAAACTGCGATATCTTCCTTGTTTGAAATCAGAATTTGATGATTCCAGTCTCATTTCCAAGATAGTGAAACCTATTCATCCAAGTAGATAATAGCTCATGACCCTGCTGTGGGGTTCAGTGGAGAATCATAAATCTTTGGGTTAAAGTCCGGAAACCTGCCATATTGGTTCACTTATGCAGAGGGTGGCAAAAATGGGGTGCTTACACCAAGACATGTGATGACCACCAAACCACCACAACTAAATGATGATTTATCTTATGAAGTTGAACCTTCAAGAACTGTAAACCAAAAGGTAGGTACATGAACTCAGAAATCGAAGCATTCCTACTGTCAAGGTGTTATAAAAGAGCTGCAATGAAGAAGAAGCCTCATGGGAGAAAGAAGATGATATACGGGAGTAGTATCTACATTTGTTCAATGATAAAGATATGTCAAATTTTAAGGAAGAAATTTTTGTAAGGGGAGTGGAGTTGTAAGACCCGCACCCAAATTTCTATCTTAATTTGAAATTTTGGTTTTGTAATAGGTCTTACCACGACAAATAAGTCAAACCAACATGAACCAAACTTATGAAACCCAATGGAGGTAACCTAACAAAACCCTTCACACTTAAATACTCAAACAGGACTCAAATAAGGGATCTGGCATGACACCACTAAGGCGCGGTCAGACAAGTACCACACCTGCTTAACAGAGTCTGGTTTAGAAAACTAACCCAATTGGACCAACAGTTAGTTTTGGTCTCAAATTACACTCATTGAGAAATGTGTCCAGGTTACTCTCTCCTTTGAAATTGATAAGAAGGAGGAAAACCTCCAACTTACCATGATTGGAAACCCAATCCACTCTAAACATATATTTAGAATGAAATAATCCATATTCCATCTCCTTAATTAGTTTTTAGACAAACCGAGAGGGAGGAGAGAGAAAAGGAATAGAAGAGAACCTCCACCACATTCTCAAGAAGAAGGAAGAAAAAAAGGGAGAAGGAGAAAGAAAAAAGAGGAAGGAAAGGAGTCTCTATTGTAATAAAACCAAACGTTGGACAAGAACTCCAATAGAAACTCCTTCTGGTAACCATTCTCTTCTTCTCTTGATTCTTTTCACATGAAAATCACTAGTAAATCCATGGAAGGACCATTGGATTATGATTCCTTAACCATTGTCTCTTTTCATTACAGCAGAGACACATTCAATGACTTATTTTGAATGTTGGATCAGATTCAATGAAGAACCAAAATCCTAAGGATGATGGAAATGGATGTTGATGATAAATAAATTAAAATACTTGCTAAATCATGAAAGGATCCTTGTCTTATGAATTCCTAGAATAAACACCCATCCATCATTTGAAGGAATCACCAAATGATTTATTTAGATGTTTGGATTAAAACTGAGAAATGATTAAGACCATGGAAATATCATAAAATGGATTCAATGGCCTAATGGTCGGATCCAAGTGTCTAAACCATAATGATAGATCTAAATGGATTATTTATGGATTGGAACCCAAAAGAATCCCTTCCTTGTATTGCTGGAATCGAATTTAAGGTCTTAAAACCAAATCCAGCAATATTGGTTAACTAGGAAATTGATTGAATGCCAATAACATGAGGTAAAATGGGAATTTTAGACTCAAACTCCTTATTCAGGCCTAGAAAAATTCTAAAAAACCACCAAAGGAAGATCAAAGTGTTTTGGCACGTTTTGACATGCAGCTGATGGCACGCGCCGCACTCCTGTGGTCAAGACCATGCAATCGATGCCATGTGCCACATGATAAAATGACCTCTATTGGCAATCATTTTTGGACACCATCTCTCTGGAATTTTTATAAACCTATCTCTAGGTTTATATCCCTGAGATCTTATGTTTGCATAGGTTTTCTCTATCCTTTTGTTTATAACCTATGCGAGATAATATCAATGCTTGCTATTCGTGGTCATATGCACTTAAAACTCCTGGGCAGAAAGTGTAGTATGTTTGTTAATAATAACCAGACCCCAGGAAATGTGAATAAATCATTAAGATATGTTTTAGCAAGCAATAAAAACAAACAACGAACTGACAGATTTAAATATTATTACTTTTATTGCTATTAAGGTACGAGAGAACTCTAGGATAACTACTCAAAGCCATACTCTTTCATATATTTGTTGCTTACCATCTCAAGTAAGGGAATTAGACCTTGTTTGGTAGAATTAGATATATTTGATTATGTTGTGTGATGTTGTTCGATTGATAAAATGCTTTGTGTGATAACATGCCATCTAATAAACTGTTTATTTGTCCATGCATATACATCCTTGAACTTGGGGTCTGTAGTGCTGGTAAGGATTAGAGGGCAAGTGGTATAGGATACTTGCTACCTTTCTACAAAAGTGTCTGACCTATGTTTTGATTCGGAATGTCTAGTTAAGTCAGTAAGGAGGAAGGTGGGTGGTATGGGATGCTTACACCCCTTTTTACTGGCGCTCTTTGCAATGACCATGTGTAACATAGCCAATTCATGATGTCCTATGTGGGGGCTCAAACGGGGTCAAAAGCTTGGTAATGTTATGATTCAGTAATTTGATTAATTAGAATGACTTGGTTAGTTAAACTTAAATCACCCTAATAACTGTACCCCTTGCCATTAAGAGGTTATGTAGTGGCATGGGTTTAATATAATATGGTATTAACATAGCTATGATGCTCCCCATACCCGACATAGTGTGGATGCGAAGGCGAGTTGACTAGTGAGATTATAATCTCCTCATATGGCTGGTGTAATACAAGCTTGGGATGAGTTGTGGGCAAGTAGTCGGCGTAATACAGACTTGTTCCATAATGACAATTCTATATTTGGGGGATATTAATGTATGCCGAGTGAGGCGGTATTTATTCTGATGGGAGAAGACCCATGCAGTCGGAGACTCCGTGTGTGGATTGTCTTGAGATGGCACCTATAGTTATGTACTAAACCATAGTTGTTAATTCATGCATATTATATTTTTCACATTTAATTTCCTTGCTAAGCCCGGTAGTTAAGCTTACTGTTGTATACACAAACTCTTTTAGATGCACGTTTGATGATAATGGAATTAGGCGTTGCGGATGATACTGATGATAACGTCCATGATGAAATGTGCAAGTGTGACGACTGTGTCTACAAATAGACACCATGAAAAATTTATAAACTTATTTAGACTTGGTTTATTTTATTTGGATTTGGGGGCGTGTTGCCCATGAGAACAATTAGTTTTATAATTTATTTACTCTATTATTATTTTACCATGGTTTGGGAATACTATATTTATCATTTAAATATTTCAGCTCCTGTAATTTATTTAAGCTTTCTGCTATACTCTTGGTTTAAAATTCCTTTAATTTGGTGGTGTAGAATTATTATTAGTTCTTGTGATATTATGGGTTTATTAGTTGGTTTTCCACATTTCGTGATCCTAGAATGGGATTTCCAATGCCCTTAATTAGGATGTGGAGATCTTGTCCATTCCATAGTATCGATATGTTGGAAATGGGGTGTGACACCTCTGGACCTTGTACACTTCCTTGACTAGTACCCAGCTCACTACTACTGAAGTCGCTAGGTAGAGCTGAAGTTAGTTGTCAACTTCTGGATACGCGAGCAATGGTTTGCTTGTCAAGAAGGCTTTCAGCTCGTCAAATGCCTTCTGACATTTTTTTTGTCCATTCAAAATGCTTGGCTCCTTTTAGCATCTTGAAGAAAGGCAGGCAATGGTCTGTTGACCTAGTGTGAGGACAAAGATTGAAAATCTTGGAAGTCGCCACCTAGATTAAGGTCTAGGACCTTAGAAATGTGAAATCTCACCACAAGGTAAGACTTCAATTGACTCATGACCCTTAGATTGGATTTCTGGTCCATCAGAGATTAGGTAAGCGTCAGGTTACGGTTATGGGAAGGGGTTAGGCACCCAAACCGCCCGATCGAAATCGGTCTCCTATACCTTTCCTATGCTAGACTCTATTTATTAAATCGAACCAAACCAAGTGGTTTGATTTTATTGAACTGAATCTGTGTACATCAGATTGCCTAGTTCAGGAGTGATTAAAGTTTATGATTGTAATTTATGCTTGTGCATGATTAAGTTCATTATTCAAGTTGAAGTTTATGTTTGAAATGATGAGAAAACCCTATGGGTTAGGATCTAGATAGTCCATGCGAACCGATAGATAGTCCTAGTGGATCTATGGATAACCCTTTATGGGTCAAAATATGGATAACCCATTCTGGGTTGGAATATGGATAACCCTTTCTGGGTTGGAATGTGGATAACCCTCTTTGGGTTGAAATGTAGATGGATATCCTAGTGGATTTATGGATAGCCCAAGTGGACTAAGGTTTGGATCCTAATTTGGGATTCTCCCATATAGCCTACGTATCCTAGGTTTAACCTAGGAATCAGAATCCGCGTAGTTCAGGTTGATAACCTGTTCTACGTTAATGATTGAGAACCTATTCTAGGTTTATGGTTGAGAACCTATTCTAGGTTTAGGGTTGAGAACCTATTCTAGGTTTAGGGTTGAGAACCTATTCTAGGTTTAGGATTTAGAACCTATTCTAGGTTTAGGGTTTACTGAGAGGTGGAAATCATCCTGAAATACCCTTTTCATCCTGAATTCTAATTTTGGAAGGTTTGGTAAAGCATTCCTGTAAGCACCTCATTTTTGCCACCCTCGGCATAAGTGAACCAATATGGTAGGTTTCTGACCTTTAACCCAAAGATTTGTATTTCTCCACTGATCCCCACAGCAGGATCATGGGCTATTATCTGCATAAATGCATAGGTCATGGAATTATCTTCGAAACGAGACCAGAATTGCTCAATTTCGATATCAAATGAGGAAGATATGACCATTTTAGTCGGATGATACATATAAGGGAGGTTTCTGAAATTATTATAAATAATCCCAGGGGCCTCCATGCAAATTATCCTAAGTCGGATTGTTTGAATTTCAAATCATCATATCTTGATCATCCGACATCGGATTCAGATGATTCCAAGACCATTATTCTTCATTCATGATGTTCTACAAAGTGGACGTAAAAATCCCGGGTAGAAGTCACCAGTGGGTCCCATGCAAACTTGCATGCAAAATGATCGTCAGAACTTCAAAGCTTCATATCTTTCCCATTCTACATCGGATTCAGATAATTCCAGTCTCATTATGTTCCATTTTTGGTGCTCTACAAAGTGGACGTAAAATATTTCCGGTAGAAGCCTCTGAAGGATCTGATGCAGAATGGTCAACCAAATTATCGATAATTGGTCCGCTTAAACATCAAAAATTCATAAGTTGACCATTTTACTTCCAAATGAGGTGATTCAAGTTCCTATATTTCTCATTTTTAATGTTCTATAAAATGAACGCAAAAAATTTGGAATAGAGCCCATCAAAAAATTCCATGCGGGATAACAGCGGGAATGACCCGTGAAATGACAAGGAGAAAAAACCTAGTTAATTCCAATCAGTCCAGTCAACTCAGTTCAAACCAATTTTGGTCCAACCTAGCTCAACCCATATCAGTTGTCAACCTAAGTCAGTCTCAATCCATTTCGAATCAGTTCATCTATGTGCATAATTTTATATTATATATATATATATATATATATATATATATATATATATATGTATGTATATGTATGTATGTTATTAAATATATGTATATATATGTATATAATATATATTATTATATGTAAATGATAATCCAAAAGATTTTGAGAAGAAAAAGGAAAGAGGGGAGAGAGAAACGTGATAGTGAAGGGGATTTTGGTTTTGGAGATAATCCAAAAGATTTTTGAGAAAAAAAAGGAAAGAGGGGAGAGAAAAAAAACATGGAAGAGAAAGGGATTTATGGTTTTGAGATAATCCAAAAGATTTTGAGAAGAAAAAGGAAAGAGGGGAGAGAAAAAACGTGGAAGAGAAGGGGATTTAGGGTTTTGAGATAATCCAAATAGATTTTGAGAAGAAAAAGGAAAGAAGGGAGAGAGAAAACGTGAAAGAGAAGGGGATTTAGGGTTTTGAGATAACCAAAGTTTTTGAGGAAAAAAAAGAGAGGGGGGGGAGAGAGAAGAGAAGGGGATTTAGGGTTTTGAGATAATCCAAAAAGATTTTGAGAAGAAAAAGGAAAAAGGGGAGAGAGAAAACGTGAAAGAGAAGGGGATTTAGGGTTTTGAGATAATCCAAAAGATCTTGAGAAGAAAAAAGGAAAGAGAGAGGAATAAAAGAAAAAAAAGAAAAAGAAAAAAGGGGGAAAAAGATTCCCCTTCACATTTTCTAGAAAGAAAACGTGAAAGAGAGAGAGGAGAAAGAAAGAAAGAAAAAAGGAAGGAAAGAAAAAGGAAAAAAAAAAGATTTTTTTAGAAAAAAGATCTTCTAGAAAATGAGTGAAAAATTATAAATAGGCAAGAGGAGGATCCTTTTTTCCAGACCATAAGAGAGAAAAACGTGAGTGAGAGAGAGAAAAAGAAAAAAAATCGGAAGAAAAGAGAAGAAGAAGAAAATAGAGAAGGAGAGAGAGAGAGAGAGAGAGAGAGAGAGAGAGAGAGAGAGAAGATCTAGAGGAAAAAGAGGGAGGATCAGAGAGGCAGCAAAGAGGATGATGAGAAGATGCAAAGGAGAGAAGGAGAGAGAAGAAGTCTGAGGTAAGAATCACCCATCGCTTTTGTCAGTTTATTTTTTCAAAGTCAAAGCATACTGCAAATGCATGTCTGAGATTGGTGTCTAGCATTAGAAAGATGCCTCTGTTTGCATTAGGTTCCTTGAGACAAAATGTTGGCCTCTAAGTCTTCTTTCTGACCATGTATTTGGATTTTATTTTCATGAGCTATATGATTTTATATTGATTTTATAGTACCACTGGCCAGAATCTGGAACAGACCTGACCAGTGTATTTGCCCGCACTTGGGGAATGTTTTCGACCTGCCTATTGTCTCTTTCAGGATTAGCTTCCTTGAGACAAAATTTTGGCCTTTGAATCCTCTTTCTGACCAAGTATTTGGATTTTATTTTCATGAGCTATATGATTTTATATTGATTTTATAGTACCACTGGCCAGAATCTGGAACAGATCTGACCAGTGTATATGCCTGTACTTGGGGAATGCTTTCGACCTGCCTATGATCTCTTTCAGGATTAGCTTCCTTGAGACAAAATGTTTGCCTCTGAGTCCTCTTTCTGACCATGTATTCGGATTTTATTTTCATGAGCTATATGATTTTATATTGATTTTATAGTACCACTAGCCAGAATCTGGAACAGATCTGACCAGTGTATTTGCCTGTACTTGGGGAATGTTTTCGACCTGCCTATGATCTCTTTCAGGATTAGCTTCCTTGAGACAAAATGTTGGCCTCTGAGTCCTCTTTCCGAGGATATCTTTTAAGAATTTTTTAAGTAAGTACAGTGCCCTATGTGCCCATTTTGGTCCAGCCTGACAAAGTTGTTATCTTGCTGCATGTTCCATCATGTTTTGATTGATTCTCATATGCTTTGGTTGTTTCTCACATGCCATATTTGATGCTATATTTGTTCACATGCTATGTTCGGATACTCGTATGCATACACTACTATAATTGGAATGGTCACACTGCCATAATTGTAATGGTCACACTGCCATAATTGGAATGATCACACTGCCATAATTGGAATAATCACATTGCCATGATTGGAATGATACACATGTTTATTGCCATATTTTTCTGCTACACTTGCTCACATGCTATATTAAATGCTTATTGTCACAATTAGGGTAAAACCCTAGAAAAATGGAAAGAAAATAACATTTAGGGTAGAAAACCATAAGATGGAAAGAAAATAATAATTAGGGTAGAAAACCCTAAAATGGAAAGAAAGTAACAATTAGGGTAGAAAACCCTAAAAAAAATGGAAATAAAATAACAATTAGGGTAGAAAACCCTAAAATGGAAAGAAAATAATTAGGGTAGAAAACCCTAAAATGGAAAGAAAATAACAATTAGGGTAGAAAACCCTAAAAAATGGAAAGAAAATAATAATTAGGGTAGAAAACCCTAAAATGGAAAGAAAATAACAATTAGGGTAGAAAATCCTAAAAAATGGAAAGAAAATAACAATTAGGGTAGAAAACCCTAAAAATTGAAAGAAAATAATTAGGGTAGAAAACCCTAAAAATGGAAAAAAAATAATTAGGGTAGAAAACCCTAAAATGGAAAGAAAATAACAATTAGGGTAGAAAATCCTAAAAAATGGAAAGAAAATAGCAATTAGGGTAGAAAACCCTAAAAAATGGAAATAAAATTACAATTAGGGTAGAAAACCCCAAAATGGAAAGAAAGTAGCAATTAGGGTAGAAAATCTTAAAATGAAAAGAAAATAGCAATTAGGGTAGAAAACCCAAAATATGGAAAGATAATGGCAATTAGGGTCTTGCCATGCTTAGAAGATAGCCTACTAGATCATGCCATATAGGCTCTTTCCTTATTTGCAATACATGCCATATTTGAAAGATTTTTAAACAATCTTACTGTATGTGAATTTCTTGTCATAAATGTTTTATGTGCCATATTTAGATAGAATATTCTATTTTTTGGCAATAATTTATTTTATGCAACACCCTAGTCAAACTGCCATATCTGCACACTTCTAGAAGACAATCTAGGCGTGGGGACGTGCATTTAGGCACCCACATTCTTGGGAAGGGCATAATGGGAATAATAAAACCTTAATAAAGAAAGAGAATTCTTTACCAAACCTTCCAAAATTAGAATTCAGAATGAAAAGGGTAATTTAGGACGATTTGCCCCTTGGCAAACCCTAAACCTAGAATAGGTTCTAAACCCTAAACCTAGAATAGGTTCTCAATCATTAACCTAGAACGGGTTATCCACCCGAACTACGTGGATTCTGATTCCTAGGGCAAACCCTAGGATACGTAGGCCATTTGGGAGAATCCCAAATTCGGATCCACACCTTAGTCCACTCGGACTATCCATAGATCCACTAGGATATCTATCCATATTCCAACCCAAAAGGGGTTATCCAAACCTTAGTCCACTTGGACTATCCATAGATCCACTAGGATATCCACCCGTCATTCCCGAACTACGCGGATTCTGATTCCTAGGGCAAACCCTAGGATACGTAGGCTATTTGGGAGAATCCCAAATTCGGATCCACACCTTAGTCCACTCGGACTATCCATAGATCCACTAGGATATCTATCCATATTCCAACCCAAAAGGGGTTATCCAAACCTTAGTCCACTTGGACTATCCATAGATCCACTACGATATCCACCCGTCATTCCCGAACTACGCGGATTCTGATTCCTAGGGCAAACCCTAGGATACGTAGGCCATTTGGGAGAATCCCAAATTCGGATCCACACCTTAGTCCACTTGGACTATCTATAGATCCACTAGGATATTTATCCAAACCTTAGTCCACTCGGGACTATCCATAGATCCACTAGGATATCCCCCATATTTTAACCCAAATAGGGTTATCCACATCTTAGTCCACTTGGACTATCCATAGATCCACTAGGATATTTATCCAAACCTTAGTCCACTCGGACTATCCATAGATCCACTAGGATATCCCCCATATTTTAACCCAAATAGGGTTATCCACACTTTTAGTCCACTTGGACTATCCATAGATCCACTAGGATATTATCCACATTCCAACCCAAATAGGGTTTTTTTAGATCCACTAGGACTATCTATCAGTCCACATGGACTATCCAGATCCTAACCTATAGGATTTCTCAACCATTCAAGCATAAATTTCAACCTGAACAATAAACTTAATCATGCACAAGCATAAATCACATCCATAAACTTTAATCACACCTAAACTACGATGGTGAACCTGATTTTTGGAATAAATCCATAATACGTAGGCAATCTGATGGATACAGATTCGGTTCAATGATATCAAACCCCTTGGTTTGGTTTGGCTTAGCAAATAGAGTCTAGCATAGGAAAGGTATAGGAGACCGATTTGATCGGGCGGTTTGGGTGCCTAACCCCTTCCCATAACCGTAACCTGACACTTACCCAATCTCTGATGGACCAGAATTCCAATCTAAGGGTCATGAGTCAATCGAAGTCTTACGTTGGGGTGAGATTTCACATTTCTAAGGTCCTAGACCTAAATCTAGGTGGCGACTTCTAAAGATTTCCATCTTTGTCCTCACAGTGGCGACTCCGCTGGGGATATAAATGTCAAACTCCTAAATGAAAACTTTCCTTGTTTGCATTGGATGCTAGATTTTTAGGATACTATATTTATGCTTGTATATTATTGCTTTGGGGGGAATGGGTTCAGTCACACATTCGTGCGAGTAGCCGAACCGGGTCCCATGCATATGGGGCAGCCCGCTTGGAGAAACACACAGCCTTGGCCTGTACTTTGTGAGACCACGACCGGTGAGCAGCCTCTAACGAGCGTTTCTTGGGTCCGCCTGGGAATGCGTTATGCTACTCCACGTCGCTTGGATCCTTGCAACATACTATATAAAGGGATTGGGGGCCCATTATTCATCGAGCATTTGGTGATAGGTTACCCCATCCTCGTCAAGGTGGCCTTTTCTGTCCTAACCCAGATTGTAGCCCAATGTTTGGTATTTTTTGGTTCATCCCTGAACCGACCCGGTAAAATCGGCTTAACCATGACATCCATGTTCGAGACATCAAAGTTCTGCCCATTTTTGTCCTCGATTGGTCAACATGTTAGAATCTACATGATGAGCATCTTGAACTCTCACCCATTGGGAGTATGAGGTATGTATACACCTGTTCTACATCATAGTAGACGGTCACTATACACCCTCCATTAAGTAAGCTCGATGTGTCAAATCTCTCATTGTTAACACGTCGATTTTAAAAAACGAACAGAAAATCCCTGTCAAGACATAGATACCATGGTCAAGAAGAAATTTGCTAGTTTATTCATCTATGAACCGCTTTTGCTAACCATCCCTAATAAGGACGACGGATTAATATATCCATTTCAATTTTATCGAATTCGGTAATCCAATTGGCCAGACCTTGGTACCACTGATTATCCATTTTGGAATCATGAGGTCCCAAGACTAAACACATGGCTTAATCAAATTCAATTAAATTGACTTGGATAATGTTTACCCAATCGCCCTTATGAGGGATCTAACTCTTGTTTGGTTGAGTCATCCTTGATTGTGCATGTGACTTCTTCCACTCCCCTAGATGTCTAGAATCTCAATATTCCTCCATTGGATTTCAATGCCTTTGGAAAAGAGAATCAAACTGCAACTATATCCACCCTTTAGGGTGAGAGGCCCCTACAATTAGGGAATTGTCTTGATCTCCCATCTTGAGATCCATCCATATAATCAATGGAAGTCATGAATCTAGATCTTGATTGAACATCAAATTTTATAAGAAAGAAGGAAAGATTCAGCCCCTAGGCAAATCCAATCATAGTTCCCGATTCACCTTTGAATTAAGGAAAGATTCAGCCCCTAGGCAAATCCAATCAAAGTTCTCAATTCATCTCTGAATTAAGGAAAGATTCAGCCCCTACGAAAATCCAATCACCATTCTCAATGTACCTCTGAATTAAGGAAAGATTCAGCCCCCTAGGCAAATCCAATCATGGTTCTCAATGCACCCCTGAATTAATAAAAGATTCAGCCCCTAGGCAAATCCAATCATGGTTCTCAATGCACCCTTGAATTAAGGAAAGATTCAGCCCCTAGGCAAATCCAATCATAGTTCTCAATTTACCTTTGAATTAAGGAAAGATTCAGCCCCTAGGCAAATCCAATCATAGTTCTCAATGTACCTTTGAATTAAGGAAAGATTCAGCCCCTAGGCAGATTAAATTACATTCATTTCATCTCAGTATCAAAGAAATATTCAGCCCCAGGTCCAACCACCATTTCTGGTTCATCTCAGAACTGAAGAAAGGTTCAGCCCCTAGGCAGGTTCAATCATCATTTTGGTTCATCCAGAATTAAGGAAAGATTCAGCCCCCAGATAGATTCAATTACATCCAGTTCATCTCAGAATCAAAAAATATTCAGCCCCTAGGCAGGTCCAACCACCATTTCTGGTTCATCTCAGAACTGAAGGAAAGATTCAGCCCCTAGGCAGGTCCAATCATCATTTCGGTTCATCCAGAATTAAGGAAAGATTCAGCCCCTAGGCAGATTCAATCACATCTAGTTCATCTTAGAATCAAAGAAATATTCAACCCTAGATTCAACCACCATTTCTGGTTCATCTCAGAATTAAAGAAGGGTTTAACCCCTAGGCAGGTTCAATCATCACTCCCAGATCATGCTAAAATGAAGAAGGCATTCGGCCCCTAGGCTTTTTCACCCTTCACCTCCTGTTTAGGTTCTGATTCATGTCGGAACTAGGAAAAATTCCATTCATCTGAATTCAATTAGCCACTAGGCTTGTCTAACCATCAACTTTGGTTAGGGTTCTGATTCATGTTGGAACTAAGAGGAGTTCCATTCATCTGAACTCACTCAGCCACTAGGCCTGTCCAACCATCAACTTTGGTTCGGATTCAGATTCATGTTGGAATTAAGAAGAGTCTCATTCATCTGAATTCATTTAGTCACTAGGCTTATCCAACCATCAACTGTGGTTCAAGTTCTGATTCATGTTGGAACTAAGAAGAGTTCCATTCATTTGAATTTAATCAGCCCCTAGGCTTGTCCAACCGTCAACTCCGGGTTCGGGTTCGATTCATGTCGAAACTAAGAAAGGTTCCATTCATATGAACTCAATGTGAGCATGAGTTAGCCTCTAGGCCTGTTCAATCATTACCTTTGGTCCATGTTCCACTTCATAAAGGAATCAAAGAGAATTTCAATCAATCCATCATCTCTATCAATTAGAGTCTAATCCATGATTGTCTTCCTTGGCCTCTATCAATCGGAGCCCAACTCAAGCAATCCTTGCCTCTAGCAACTAGAGCCCAGTCCATGACTGTCAATCTTGATCTCTATCAATCAGAGATCAATTCAAAGTCAATCTTGATCTCTATCAATCAGAGATCAATTCAAAGTCAATCTTGATCTCTATCAATCAGAGATCAATTCAAAGTCAATCTTGATCTCTATCAATCAGAGACCAACTCAAAATCAATCTTGATCTCTATCAATCAGAGACCAATTCAAAATCAATCTTGATCTCTATCAATCAGAGACCAATTCAAAATCAATCTTGATCTCTATCAATCAGAGACCAATTCAAAATCAATCTTGATCTCTATCAATCAGAGATCAATTCAAAATCAATCTTGATCTCTATCAATCAGAGACCAATTCAAAGTCAACTCTGTCTCTATCAATCAGAGACCAATTCAAAGTCAATCTTGTCTCTATCAATCGGAGACTGATTCAAAATCAATCTCTGGCTCTATCAATTAGAGCCCAATCCATGTCTATCATAGCCCAGTGCTACAAGTTAGGATAGCCGTCAGGAATGGTGAATGAGAAGCATTCCTCATCGCTTGTCAGTAAAGATCAATTCTAGATTATGGAGTCATCAAGAAATCATGAACCTTCAGCTATGATAGTGCTGTCCCATCTCGGGCATTTCTGCCCCATTGGCCAAGGAAATGCTAGAATCCAAAGAATTGCCCTCATATTCCTCATTGTTCAAAGAGAGGGAATGGAATTTTCCCGAGCAGCAGGGTTGACCAAAGATGAGATCCGATATGCCCCAGGCTAGGATAGGAACCAGAATCACAGCTAGGGAATTGTCCAATGATGAAACCCTTAACCCATAAAATCGGGGCATGAACCAGATTGACCTTGGACCTAAATTGAATGCGGTCTAATGAGGAAAGCCATCATGCCCTAAACTGGGGCATGGACCAAATTGACCTTAGACCCAAATTGAGAGTGGTCTAACAAAGAAATCCATTGAACCCCCCAAGCCAAGGCATAAATTAGTCCAATCTTGGATTCAAAATGGTGTAGTGCAATGGTGATACCCCTTGCTCCACAAGCTGGGGCATAAGCCAAAATGATTTTGAATTCAGCTAGAAGTGGTCCATTGATGAATCCACTGAACCCCAAACTGGAACATGAACCAAAGTAACCTTGAGCTTAAAAAGCAATAGTCTGGTTATGAATGGATCCTAAACTGAAAGAAAAGAGGGTAAGAATTATATGGAACCCTGAAAGGTAGGCATCCTACACCTATTGATAGAGGGGCATGATGAGTCTTGCTAATAGAAATCTGAAGGAAGATTTATTCCCACAATGACTGAAGGTGGTCGTCGAAGGCGTTATGCCCAACTGGAGCCACTTGGATGAACTAGTTGTTTCAACTTTCTATTATCGATATTCGATAGGTCATCCATGTCTAGGTCCAAGATTGATATGCTTGTTGACAAGTCCAGTCCAATCTGCCCTGTAAGTAAAAAAAAAAAAAAATCACCCGTTTGGGATTTCAAACTTTGTGCCTTGTCTCTTTCATACATTTCCTCCCAGTTTCGTACATCTTCCTATTCTACGTGCGCAGTCAATTCTAACTCTGAAGATGATTGAAACGATGAGCCGTCTCCTGAACTTCTACGCCACCCGGCCTCTTGAGAAAGAAAGGTCCAACCCGTCTGGGAAAGCTTTAAATGATCAATCGAGAGACACAAGAGTAGTCTCAAGAAACATGTATTGGAGAAGCTGCCATTTGTTCTACCTGTGAAAAGATTCCAAGGAAAACATTAGATCAACAGATCAGCCAATCAGTACAAATGTGGAGGACAGATGTGCCACCAAAAGGATAGAAACTTCAAAGTTCTTACAAAATAAATCATCTGTAAGCAAGAGATACATGATGAATGGTTAATCCCAAAATCCAAGAATGAGGTCATTGGAATACCCAAAAAAAAAATAAGGAAGAAAAAGAAAATTCAAGCCTATGTTTTATCTACATCAATAATGGGAGGTAGTCACATCAGACAGAAGGTGATGAGTAACTTCTAGACGACAGCATACAGATTCACCATGCAGATAAAATCAGATACTATATGAGCAGTCACAAATGCTCATAAAATTTACAGAAGATCAGAGTGCTAGTTGGGGCAAAGACGTTCTATCTGATTGGAAATGTTTGGAAGAAGAAGATTCAAATCCAATATTGAAAGTCAGGATTCAATTTCACGATCAAGCGAAGCACTGCATTATGTGGCCTTCACATCCAAAAAAAAAAAAAAAAAAAAAAAAAAAAAAAAAAAAAAGAGAAGAAAAGAAAATAGCAAGATGTTGAATGGCATTGGAGCTCGATAGTAAGCCAATTGTCCCTCTCACTTCAAGAAGATGGTAGTTCCAACTAAAGCCTGATAACAAGTTTGATCATTCGTCGAGATTCACAGCATGTTGGACCGGACTTTTGATTTTGGCCAATTACATCCCGCCATTACAGGAGACGATCTCATTACTTCTTCATCATCAGAGAAAGATTTCTCATCGGCATTAGACTCTCTCTCCCGCCTATCAATCCGACGGCCTTCCAAGGAGTCTCTATCACAAGCCCTTCTTTTGATTATCAATTTTTATGGCATTGTATCTCATGATCATGTCATCATTTTATGTACAAATTCATGAATCTGGCTAGAACTCTTATCTGTCGTTCATTACATCCGACGGCTTCCCAAGATTCTTATAAGCCCTTCATTTCTCAAGCCAATAAAATGGGATCTTTTCGGTAAGATAAACCCATTCAACATAAACAACCAAACACTCTCCCAATGGTAGACCCATGTGGACAGTTTCACATCAGTCCTCTTGGACCTTCAATATCAATACTTGTCAACAAACTTAAAGGTTTCAGGCCCAGATATGATCGTGACTGATTCGGAATCTCGATGTAGCTTGTTGAGACACGTGTTCCATCTGAACATCTCCAAGAAAGGAAAACATAATTTGACACCATTTTTAATCTTGGTGTGGGACTGCATTTCCCTAAGATCACTTTTAGTGATGATTCAAATAGCTGTCCGCCTATCAATACGTGTAGGTGTCAACTTAAACAGTGGGGCAAGGCTACCCATTTGTCATGAAAGTCATGCCGTTCAGATTTCCCCTAAGGGTTTCAAACCATTGGATAGGACCATAATTTTGGCAATATCCTCACCATATCAGGACTCTTTATTCAACCCAAGATGGGTTTTGCAAAAAAATAAAAAAAAATAAAAAAATAAAAAAATAAAAAAATATAGGGAAGAAAAGAAACCTCAACAAGGGAAAGGCAACCCGAGAAACCTCAATGGGCAACCCATAATACCTCAGTGGGGATAGGCGACCTGATGCAACCCTAAAGCATTGACCTCATAGAAAAATTCAGTGGTTCATGTAGACAAGTGTCATACCAGTCTACCCTCCAAAAGGAAAGGAACCCCTCTTGCTCTCCAGTGAATCATACTCGGAGGAGTTGAACAAACCATCATCTATTGGGCTCCATAGCATTGCCTTTCAACAGAATTCTATCTTCAAATCCTTTGTTCATGTTAGGGAGAGAGCAAATTCTCATGGCCTGGTTACGGATGTAGCCAAATTCATCATCAACTCCCTCATTTTTCAAGATTCAACAAGGATTTATCTAAGAAATCATTTTCTGCAATCAATCTGTCAATCTTCCCTTGACCTTGGAAACATGGTCAATTCTGGATGCAATCCAGATTCAACCTAGTTCTAACTCTGTTAGATTGCCTGTGCCCTAGCACACTACAGTAGTGGTCTGTCACAACATGCAGACACTGGGGCATAGATATACCCTATGCAGAGGAATTGAACTTGATCATGAACATTACATCTAGGATCCATTGTCTAGTCTGAAGTCACTGACTTTCCTAGTAAATAGAAGTAGGTCCGTCCAAGTTGGTTTTTGCCAATTTCTCAGTTCTCCCAATCATGTTGATGAAGAAAATCCAATGTGGTCACTCACCTGTTAGGATTTGGTCACCAAATTCTCTGAAGGAACACTTCAAATCCTTTGCTCCTCATGCCTACTTTGGGGCCATGATTCATTAATCTTTCAAAATTGGCACAACAATATTACAAAGCCCTGAGCTTTTCATGAGCCTAGATCAAGGGCCAAACCCATGTCACATTTCATCGCCACTTGGCTATTTTACCAATTTGGTCTACTATAGTGCACAATCAAAGAACTTAGTTGGCCAGATGTCCCTTGACAGTTTAACACCATGGTCAATCAATAAAGTCACTTTGACTGTCGAGATCCCCTCATTCTTGTCCAAAATCCTCACTAGAGTTTCTTTCAATCCAAAATCCAACAATACCAATGTTGGCTGAAGAAAATCATCACCTTCAAATTACATGGAACCTTTCCAAGGGAGCAACCAAGTCATCCCTACCGTGCTGAAATTGAGTCAAACTTTCAGTACCAGGTCATAAATGGAAAATTTCAAATCTAGGTATCATGCCAGCAAAGTCCATGACACCATTTCCATCGATGTCATGTTTTGTGCCTTCACCAATAAAGCAGGAGCAAAAAAACTTGGAAAACTACGAAGGAATTCACCATCATTTCAAATATGTCCAGCACTCTATAGGTTCAAAGTCAATAGACTTCCAAGATGGGTCAGATTTCAACCCTAAAGGTTCAAAGTTAACAAAGCCTTCCTGTATGGGTCACTTTCAAGCATCCTAAAGGTTCATAGCCATAGAGCTTCCAAGAAGGATATTCCTATTTTCAATCCCAAAGGTCCAAAGCTGGTAGGAACTGCCAAGATGAGTCATTCAGTATCACCCTATAAGTGACCTTCTGAGTTCTTACTCATTTCAGAATCAAATGTGGAGCCCTAGCTCATCCAAAGATCAAATCAATCTTAGATTATTAGTGAATCAAATGTGGAGCCCTAGCTCATCCAAAGATCAAATCAATCTCAGCCTATTAGTGAATCAAATGTAGAGCCCTAGCTCATTCAAAGATCAAGTCAATCTTAGCCTATAAGTGAATGCAGAGCCCTAGCTCATTCAAAGATCAAGTCAATCTCAACCTATAAGTGAATGCAGAGCCCTAGCTCATTCAAAGATCAATTCAATCTCAGCCTATAAGTGAATCAAATGCAGAGCCCTAGCTTATTCAGAAAAAACAATCTCAGAATCTCAATCAAAAGAGCCTCAGTTCAATCAAAGAGAAGACATCAAGTCTTCCATCCAAACAAATCAAATCCAAGCCCAAGCTCATCCAATCAGCCTTGTATTCACCGCCTAGCTCCATACAAGAAGAGGTTTATCAGCCTACAAATGGATCAAGCCGGGTCCAAGCCCGCATATACCTTGCATCATGAGTTCCACCTTAGCAAGAAGAGGTTCCCAGCCTACAAATGAGCCTTGTATTCACAGCCTAGCTCCATACAAGAAGAGGTTTATCAGCCTACAAATGGATCAAGCCGGGTCCAAGCCCGCACATACCTTGCATCATGAGTCACCTCAGCAAGAAGAGGTTCCCAGCCTACAAATGAGCCTTGTATTCACAGCCTAGCTTCGTACAAGAAGAGGTTTATCAGCCTACAAATGGATCAAGCCGGGTCCAAGCCCGCACGTACCTTGCATCATGAGTTCCACCTCAGCAAGAAGAGGTTCCCAGCCTACAAATGAGCCTTGTATTCACAACCTAGCTTCATACAAGAAGAGCACTCACCAATCTTCCAAGAAGAGCAAACCTTCTTGCCAGTCGAACTACGTTCTGGGCTTGATTTCTAGGACACCCTTAGAAAACGTAGGCAGTTTAGGAAGAATTACCCTAAGTGCAGCCCAATAAACAATATTACTCATACCCCAAAAATATGGTTCTTTTATTTTTAGCCTTCAACTGATAACAATCTCGGCTAAAGAGGGGCATCTGTAAGCACCTCATTTTTGCCACCCTCGGCATAAGTGAACCAATATGACAGGTTTCTGACCTTTAACCCAAAGATTTGTATTTCTCCACTGATCCCCACAGCAGGGTCATGGGCTATTATCTGCATAGATGCATAGGTCATGGAATTATCTTCGAAACGAGACCAGAATTGCTCAATTTCGATATCAAATGAGGAAGATATGACCATTTTAGTCGGATGATACATATAAGGGAGGTTTCTGAAATTATTATAAATAATCCCAGGGGCCTCCATGCAAATTATCCTAAGTCGGATTGTTTGAATTTCAAATCATCATATCTTGATCATCGGACATCGGATTCAGATGATTCCAAGACCATTATTCTTCATTCATGATGTTCTACAAAGTGGACGTAAAAATCCCGGGTAGAAGTCACCAGTGGGTCCCATGCAAACTTGCATGCAAAATGATCGTCAGAACTTCAAAGCTTCATATCTTTCCCATTCTACATCGGATTCAGATAATTCCAGTCTCATTATGTTCCATTTTTAGTGCTCTACAAAGTGGACGTAAAATATTTCCGGTAGAAGCCTCTGAAGGATCTGATGCAGAATGGTCAGCCAAATTATCGATAATTGGTCCGCTTAAACTTCAAAAATTCATAAGTTGACCATTTTACTTCCAAATGAGGTGATTCAAGTTCCTATATTTCTCATTTTTAATGTTCTACAAAATGAACGCAAAAAATTTGGAACAGAGGCCATCGAAAAATTTCATGCGGGATAACAGCGGGAATGACCCGTGAAATGACAAGGAGAAAAAACCCAGTTAATTCCAATCAGTCCAGTCAACTCAGTTCAAACCAATTTTGGTCCAACCTAGCTCAACCCATATCAGTTGTCAACCTAAGTCAGTCTCAACCCATTTCGAATCAGTTCTTCTATGTGCACAATATTTATATATATATATATATATATATATATATATGTATGTATGTATATGTATGTATGTTATTAAATATATGTGTATATATGTATATAATATATATTATTATATGTAAATGATAATCCAAAAGATTTTGAGAAGAAAAAGGAAAGAGGGGAGAGAGAAACGTGAAAGTGAAGGGGGATTTTGGTTTTGGAGATAATCCAAAATATTTTTGAGAAAAAAAAGGAAAGAGGGGAGAGAAAAAAATGTGGAAGAGAAAGGGATTTAGGGTTTTGAGATAATCCAAAAGATTTTGAGAAGAAAAAGGAAAGAGGGGAGAGAAAAATGTGGAAGAGAAGGGGATTTAGGGTTTTGAGATAATCCAAAAGATTTTAAGAAGAAAAAGGAAAGAGGGGAGAGAGAAAACGTGAAAGAGAAGGGGATTTAGGGTTTTGAGATAATCCAAAAGATTTTTGAGGAAAAAAAGGAAAGAGGGGAGAGAAAAAACGTGGAAGAGAAGGGGATTTAGGGTTTTGAGATAATCCAAAAAGATTTTGAGAAGAAAAAGGAAAAAGGGGAGAGAGAAAATGTGAAAGAGAAGGGGATTTAGGGTTTTGAGATAATCCAAAAGATCTTGAGAAGAAAAAAGGAAAGAGAGAGGAATAAAAGAAAAAAAAGAAAAAGAAAAAAGGGGGAAAAAGATTCCCCTTCACGTTTTCTAGAAAGAAAACGTGAAAGAGAGAGAGGAGAAAGAAAGAAAGAAAAAAGGAAGGAAAGAAAAGGAAAAAAAAAAGATTTTTTTAGAAAAAAGATCTTCTAGAAAATGAGTGAAAAATTATAAATAGGCAAGAGGAGGATCCTTTTTTCCAGACCATAAAGAGAGAAAAACGTGAGTGAGAGAGAGAAAAAGAAAAAAATCGGAAGAAAAGAGAAGAAGAAGAAAATAGAGAAAGAGAGAGAGAGAGAGAGAGAGAGAGAGAGAGAGAGAGAGGTGTTAAGAAGAGAAGATCTAGAGGAAAAAGAGGGAGGATCAGAGAGGCAGCAAAGAGGATGATGAGAAGATGCAAAGGAGAGAAGGAGAGAGAAGAAGCCTGAGGTAAGAATCACCCATCGCTTTTGTCAGTTTATTTTTTCAAAGTCAAAGCATACTGCAAATGCATGTCTGAGATTGGTGTCTAGCATTAGAAAGATGCCTCTGTTTGCATTAGGTTCCTTGAGACAAAATGTTGGCCTCTGAGTCTTCTTTCTGACCATGTATTTGGATTTTATTTTCATGAGCTATATGATTTTATATTGATTTTATAGTACCACTGGCCAGAATCTGGAACAGACCTGACCAGTGTATTTGCCTGCACTTGGGGAATGTTTTCGACCTGCCTATGGTCTCTTTCAGGATTAGCTTCCTTGAGACAAAATGTTGGCCTCTGAATCCTCTTTCTGACTCTCTATTCGGATTTTATTTTCATGAGCTATATGATTTTATATTGATTTTATAGTACCACTGTCCAGAATCTGGAACAGATCTGACCAGTGTATTTGCTTGTACTTGGGGAATGTTTTCGACCTGCCTATGGTCTCTTTCAGGATTAGCTTCCTTGAGACAAAATGTTGGCCTCTGAGTCCTCTTTCTGACCATGTATTCGGATTTTATTTTCATGAGCTATATGATTTTATATTGATTTTATAGTACCACTGGCCAGAATCTGGAACAGATCTGACCAGTGTATTTGCCTGTATTTGGGGAATGTTTTCGACCTGCCTATGATCTCTTTCAGGATTAGCTTCCTTGAGACAAAATGTTGGCCTCTGAGTCTTCTTTCCGAGGATATCTCTTAAGAACTTTTTAAGTAAGTACAGTGCCCTATGTGCCCATTTTGGTCCAGCCTGACAAAGCTGTTATCTTGCTGCATGTTCCATCATGTTTTGATTGATTCTCATATGCTTTGGTTGTTTCTCACATGCCATATTTGATGCTATATTTGTTCACATGCGATGTTCGGATACTCGTATGCATACACTACTATAATTGGAATGGTCACACTGCCATAATTGGAATGGTCACACTGCCATAATTGGAATGATCACACTGCCATAATTGAAATAATCACATTGCCATGATTGGAATGATACACATGTTTATTGCCATATTTGTCTGCTACACTTGCTCACATGCTATATTAAATGCTTATTGTCACAATTAGGGTAGAAAACCCTAGAAAAATGGAAAGAAAATAACATTTAGGGTAGAAAATCCTAAGATGGAAAGAAAATAATAATTAGGGTAGAAAACCCTAAAATGGAAAGAAAGTAACAATTAGGGTAGAAAACCCTAAAAAAAATGGAAATAAAATAACAATTAGGGTAGAAAACCCTAAAATGGAAAGAAAATAATTAGGGTAGAAAACCCTAAAATGGAAAGAAAATAACAATTAGGGTAGAAAACCCTAAAAAATGGAAAGAAAATAATAATTAGGGTAGAAAACCCTAAAATGGAAAGAAAATAACAATTAGGGTAGAAAATCCTAAAAAATGGAAAGAAAATAACAATTAGGGTAGAAAACCCTAAAAATGGAAAGAAAATAATTAGGGTAGAAAACCCTAAAAATGGAAAGAAAATAATTAGGGTAGAAAACCCTAAAATGGAAAGAAAATAACAATTAGGGTAGAAAATCCTAAAAAATGGAAAGAAAATAGCAATTAGGGTAGAAAACCCTAAAAAATGGAAATAAAATTACAATTAGGGTAGAAAACCCCAAAATGGAAAGAAAGTAGCAATTAGGGTAGAAAATCCTAAAATGAAAAGAAAATAGCAATTAGGGTAGAAAACCCTAAATATGGATAGATAATGGCACTTAGGGTCTTGCCATGCTTAGAAGATAGCCTACTAGATCATGCCATATAGGCTCTTGCCTTATTTGCAATACATGCCATATTTGAAAGATTTTTAAACAATCTTACTGTATGTGAATTTCTTGTCATAAATGTTTTATGTGCCATATTTAGATAGAAAATTCTATTTTTTTGGCAATAATTTATTTTATGCAACACCCTAGTCAAACTGTCATATCTGCACACTTCTAGAAGAAAATCTAGGCGTGGGGACGTGCATTTAGGCACCCACATTCTTGGGAAGGGCATAATGGGAATAATAAAACCTTAATAAAGAAAGAGAATTCTTTGCCAAACCTTCCAAAATTAGAATTCAGAATGAAAAGGGTAATTTAGGACGATTTGCCCCTTGGCAAACCCTAAACCTAGAATAGGTTCTAAACCCTAAACCTAGAATAGGTTCTCAATCATTAACCTAGAACGGGTTATCCACCCGAACTACGCGGATTCTGATTCCTAGGGCAAACCCTAGGATACGTAGGCCATTTGGGAGAATCCCAAATTCGGATCCACACCTTAGTCCACTCGGACTATCCATAGATCCACTAGGATATCTATCCATATTCCAACCCAAAAGGGGTTATCCAAACCTTAGTCCACTTGGACTATCCATAGATCCACTAGGATATCCACCCATCATTCCTGAACTACGCGGATTCTGATTCCTAGGGCAAACCCTAGGATACGTAGGCCATTTGGGAGAATCCCAAATTTGGATCCACACCTTAGTCCACTTGGACTATCTATTGATCCACTAGGATATTTATCCAAACCTTAGTCCACTCGGGACTATCCATAGATCCACTAGGATATCCCCCATATTTTAACCCAAATAAGGTTATCCACATCTTAGTCCACTTGGACTATCCATAGATCCACTAGGATATTTATCCAAACCTTAGTCCACTTGGACTATCCATAGATTCACTAGGATATCCCCCATATTTTAACCCAAATAGGGTTATCCACACTTTTAGTCCACTTGGACTATCCATTGATCCACTAGGATATTATCCACATTCCAACCCAAATAGGGTTATTCTTAGATCCACTAAGACTATCTATCAGTCCACATGGACTATCCAGATCCTAACCTATAGGATTTCTCAACCATTCAAGCATAAATTTCAACCTGAACAATAAACTTAATCATGCACAAGCATAAATCACATCCATAAACTTTAATCCCAGCTGAACTACGATGGTGAACCTGATTTTCAGAATAAATCCGTAATACGTAGGCAATCTGATGGATACAGATTCGGTTCAATGATATCAAACCCCTTGGTTTGGTTTGGCTTAGCAAATAGAGTCTAGCATAGGAAAGGTATTGGAGACCGATTTGATCGGGCGGTTTGGGTGCCTAACCCCTTCCCATAACCGTAACCTGACACTTACCCAATCTCTGATGGACCAGAATTCCAATCTAAGGGTCATGATTCAATCGAAGTCTTACCTTGGGGTGAGATTTCACATTTCTAAGGTCCTAGACCTAAATCTAGGTGGCGACTTCAAAAGATTTCCATCTTTGTCCTCACAATTCCCTTTCTTTATTAAGATTTTTATTATTCCCATTATGCCATTCCCAAGAATGTAGGTGCCTAAATGCACGTCCCCAAACCTAATATGTTTGCTAGGTGTACAGATATGGCAGTTCAACTAGGGTGCAGCATAAATTAAATTATTGTCAAAAAAGAATATTCTAAGCATGGCATGTACGATATTTATGGTAACTATCACAACATATAGTAAGATTATGAAAATCTCCCTAATATGGCATGCATTGCAAATAAGGCAACAACCTAATATGGCAAGATCTAATATACTAATCTAAGCATGGCAAGACCGAATATGGCAAGATCTAATATGCTAATCTAAGCATAGCAAGACCTAATATGGCAAGATCTAATATGACAAGATCTAATATGCAAGATCTAATATACATCTATATATCAATATGGTAAGTACCAATCATAGAATGCATATATGACATAAATTTTTCAAAAAATGAATGATCTTATATGCTATTTTCTAAGCATAGTAAGACTTAAAAATAGTAATTATTGAGATTTTACTAAATATGGTAAAAATATATCTATTCTATCAAAAATAGCAACACATAGAATGTGGCAAACATGGTATGCACAATCCAAACAAAGTATATGAATGCTCCAAATATAGCCATTTATCCAAATATGGTAGAATTCACTTAAACAATCATTGATGTTATAATGAATGAGACATCAATGAAACCTTTTTTGAAAAGTACAAAATTATCAAAAAAAAAATATGTGTTCAATGTTCTTTGAAAAATTGTAATTTTTATGAAGAAATTTGGGAAGATTAATGACTCAAAACTGTCAAAATTGTGACACAAGGTTTCAAATAATGGACAAAACTATGAACTGTATTCAGATTTTATCACATTACACAAGAATGACCAATAGTAGGTCTTTCGAAACTCAAATCAAGCTCAAATTTTTTTCATAAAAAGATGACTTAATATATTATATTTCATATGAAAGAGTTGAATCCCAACAGAGAGAAAAAATAGGTCAAAGATATGCCCTAAGACCAAACATGTGCACTGGTCAAATCTAATCCAGAATTTTGACCAGTTGTACCATAAATTTCAAATAAAATCCTATACTTAATGAAAATTAAATACAGACATATGTCTATGTAGATAACTATTTAATCTAAAATTTCATCAAGAAAAATAAGTTAAAACAATATATTTTCATTATGAAAAATGATTCTTTTCAATCATGCAAATCAGTACATCATGATAGATTCAAAATCAGAGTACTATGCACTTAAAATTGATATCAATTCAATAAAAAATTGAAAAAATACGAAACTAGTGCCATTGGTTAGAAGACTTTCATGTCTAAAAAATTTATATTAAGTGGAGTTTCTGATTATGACCATAAGACCTTTGTCTAGTGACTTTCTGATGGAGGATTGCATTACATCCGAAAAAAATAGCAATGTGCTATATTTTCTCAATTCTAAATGAAACAAATTTTTAGGATAATCTTCTAGCATATCAGAGATACTCCATAAAAATTTGGGCTTCAAAAGCTTAGAAAAAATACATGTGATGTACGTCCTAAGTTTGAATCCTAAATCTGAAAATTTCATATTAGAAAACCACTTTATGAAATTTGTAAAAAACATTAAACATCATCATATATCATTCAAAACTTCATCATTGAATATCTTAGACAAATTATCATTCATGAAAAATTCTAGACATAGGCATCCTAACATTAACAAGCATGTAATAGAGCATTCATAATTGAGATTTTATGAAAATTAGCCTTTTCCAAGTAAAATTGGCATTCGAGCATTTTAATGACCTCTAAATTTGTTTAGAGTACTAACCTTGTACTCAAATCGAGTGAAACCATCGATGAAGGATGATTGGAGGTTGTATCAACCCCTTTGAATGTGAATCCTCCTTCTCCTCTCTTCTGCTTCTCTCTCTCTTCTCTTTCTCTCTTTTCTTCTTTTCTTTTCTTTCTTTTCTCTTTTCTTCTCTCTTTCATTCTCCCTCTCTCACATTTTCTCTCTCTCACTCAGGTCCTCCTCTCCCTATGGTCTAGAAAAAGAGACCTTCCTCTCTCTTCTCTTGGCCTATTTTTACTTTTTCTCTCCTCTTCTAGAAGTTCCTTCTTTCCTTTCTTCTTTTTCTAAAAAATCTTTTTTTCTTCCTTTTTTTCTTCCTTCCTTTCTTCACTTCCTTCCCTTTTCTCTTCTCCCTCTCTATTCCACATGTTTTCTTCTTTTCCCTCTTCTAGAAAATCCTCTCCTCGTCTTTCCTTCTTCTCTCTTCCATCCTTTTCTTCTTTTTCTTCTAGAAAATCCTTTCTTTCCATTTTTTTCTTCTTTCCTTTCTTCTCTTCCTTCCCACATTTTTTCTTCTTCCTTTCTTTCCTTTTTCTCCTTCTTCTTCTAGAAATTCCCTTTTCTCTTTCCTTTCTCTCTTTCCTTCTTCTAGAAAATTCCTTCTCTCTTTCCTTTCTTTCTTCTTTCCTTTTCTTCTTCCTTCTTTTCCTTCCTTCTTTTCTTTCTCCCTCTCTTTTCACATTTTCTTTCTTAGAAAATATTTCCTTTTTTTTCTTTTTCTTCTTTTTTTCTTTTTTTCCTTCCTTCCTCTTTCCTTTCGTTTCTTTTTTTTTCTTTCTCCCTCTCTCTTTTACGTTTTCTTTCTAGAAAACGTGAAGGGGATCTTTTCTTTTTTTTTTCTTTTTCTTTTTTCTTTTATTTCTCTCTCTTTCCTTTTTTCCTTCTCCCATTTTCTTTCCTATGGCCTCTCATTCCTCTCTCTTTCCACGGCCTCACTTTCCTCTCTCTTTCTTATAATATATATATATATATATATATATATATATATATATATATATATATATATATATATATATATATATATATATATATATTATACATTATACACATATAAAAGAAATGCATGGATATGGACTGACATAAATTAGTCTGGATTGGTCTGGGCTGGGCCAGGTTAAGTTAGACTAAGTTAGATTAAGTTGGTTTGGACTAAGGTTGACATTTCATAGTCCATTTCTGTCACCCTTCCATATGAAATTTTTTGATAGCATTTATTCAAAAAATTTTGTGTTTGCTTTGTAAAACATTAAAAATGAAGAATATTGGAACTTGAATCACCTCATTTGGAAATAAAATGGCCAACTTATGAATTTCTAAAGTTTAAGCAGGCCAATTATTGATAATTTGGCTGACCATTCTGCATGGGATCCTTCGGAGACTTCTACCGGAATCCTTTACATCCACTTTGTAGAGTACTAAAAATGGAACATAATGAAACTAAAATTACCTGATTTGGATATGGGGTGACCAACATATGAATTTTTGAAGATTAAATGACCATTTCCATGTGTAATTTTGCATGGGACCCTTCGGAGACTTCTACCCGATATTTTTTTACGTCTACTTTGTAGAACATCACAAATAAAGAATAATGGCCTTGGAATCATCTGAATCCGACGTAGAACGATAAAGATATGAAGCTTTGAAGTTCTAATGATAATTTTGCATGAAAGCTTGTTGGGGCCCACTGGTGACTTCGACCCAGGATTTTTCACATCCACTTTGAAGAGGACTGAAAATAAGGAAAATTGGCCTTTGAATCATCTGATTCCGATATCAGATGACCAAGATATGATGTCCTGAAGTTTGAATGATAATGCATGCATCATACGATAATTACGTAAATACCCTTGCACTTTCAAACCGCGATATCTTCCTTGTTTGACGTCAGAATTTGATGATTCCGGTTTCATTTCGAATATAATTTCATGACCTATTCATCCAAGTAGGTAATAGCCTATGACCCTACTGAGGGGTTCATTAGAGAATCACCAACCTTTGGGTTAAAGGCTAGAAACCTGTCATATTGGTTCACTTATGCTAAGAGTGGCAAAAATGGGGTGCTTACACCTAGACGTGAATCTTCCTAGGGCAGCTATCCTTCCTGTCAATTCTTAGACTTGTTTTGAATTTGTGAAAGCAGGCATCTTCTTAATTGCCTTTATTTTTGTTGGGTTGGCTTCAATGCCCCTGTTGGACACCATAAAGCCTAGGAACTTTCTTAAACCAACCCTAAAGGCACACTTGGTAGGGTTGAGCCTCATCTGATGACAGCAAAGTACCTCAAAAGCCTCTTGCAGGTCTTCCAAATGACTTGTAATCTTTTTACTCTTGACCAAGAAATCATCTACGTAAACCTCCATATTTTTCCTGTTCTGGTTCTCAAAGACCTTATTAACTAGCCACTAGTAGGTTGCCCCTGCATTCTTTAAATCGAAGGGCATGGCATTATAGCAATAGAGTTCAAAGCTCGTGATGAGGGTTGTGTATATTTCATTCGGCTTGTACATCTTGATCTAATTGTAATCGGAATAAACATCCATGAATGACAACATTTCATGGCCTCTATTCTAATGGCGGCTTCATGCTCAGGCATAAAGTTTCTCTTCTTCTATTGGACCAGCTTGAACTTTGGGTAAATTGCAAGTCGGTGCTCCATTAGATCTCTAGGTATTTCTGGCATGTCAAACGTTGACCAGGCAAAGACATCCAAGCTATTCTTCAAGAAAGTGATCAGGTTCTCTCTCTGTTCACCCTACAAAGTCGACCTGATATGGAAGTACTTTTCTACTTCCTCCTCCAAGACAGGAATTTGGCCCAACTCCTCTACGGGAGTACCTCTTTCTTAAGTGAAATCATCCCAGAGGTCTTCAATCTCGATGTATTCAGTTGGCAGCTTGTCATCTAGGTCGGTCAAATACCACCTTTGTAAAAGCTTCTGATCGACCTTGCACCTCCCTTCACCATTCTCAGTCAAGAACTTCATGACAAGATAGTAGGTCAAAACTTAGGCTCGAAGTTGGTTGAGTCTTGGTCGACCTAGTATCATGTTGTAGCTAGAGAAATGTCCATCACCAGGTAGGTCATTGAAATTATTGCCCTTTTCGGCTTAGTATCGACTAGGGTTTCAAGCTGGATTCCTCATTTTACCTTGATTGCGTCTCCCAAGAAGCTTATGAGTGAGAATCTAATAGGACACAAGCGTTTCTCGTCTATGTTCATGGGTCTGAAGGCATGATGGTATAGGATAGTTCTTGAGCTTCCTGTATTAGCAAGAACCCTTTCGACTCCATTTACTTTGTCAATCTCCACGGAGTACCTCTACGTCAATAAAATCTTCGTCTGAAAAGGTTATGACATCACTAGTCTAATATGGAACAGAGGACTTGGAGACACTGCAAACACTCATGGCATACTCCTTGTGGCCCTTTCTTGATGTATTACATATAGCTGGGCCTGATGATGGCCTTAGTATAGTGTTCTAGGACGACAGTACAAGTGTTGTAAAAATCCCAACTCGCTTATTCCCCTTCTGCCAAGAGTAGTTGGTACTTATTCTCAAGCATGCCAACTCACCTAAGTGGTGGACTGATGCTTCTATGTCTATCAGGAAGTTGTTGCAGGATGCTGGGAGATAAGTCAGCTCCCCAATCGGCCCCCGACATATCTCCCAATTGTAACATGGAGAAGTGACTTGCCAAGTCGCCAACGTCTTTCCTAAACTCTGTATCGTCCCCCAAGATGGGCCCCAACTCCTTATCCATGTAGAATTTTTGCATGCAACATGTCAACTCAGCCATCACCCTCTATATGTTGATTAGACTGTTCACCTTATGTTGTTATCGAGTTGAATTATGACCTCTACTACTTGGCTTCTCTTCAGATTGGTTCTACGGTGGTCCTTTCATTATGATTCTGACTCACCCCCTAGAGCTCTGATTTTATTCAGTGGTGGCAAGTCTGGGTCATCTTCAGAATCATCTTAATCTCGGTGTTTGCAACCTGTGACTGCCTCAGCCCCATAGTCTAAAGGTTTTTTTCCCTTCTGTCGACTATTTGAATAAGGTTTCACCATATATTCCTTAATGTGGCCACGCTTGATCAAGTCTTTAATCGCGTACCTAAGAGCTCGGCACTGATCTGTATCATAATTGCTATCACGATAGTACTTGGAATACTACTTTGACGGCTTACACTTTGGATCGTACTTGATTTTTGGAGGATTTGGTAATTCTTGAGATATCTTTTAAGCTATAGAGTATGTCTGTCATGGTAGTGTTTAGTGATGTGAAGGCATTCCAGTTGAATTTTACTTTGGCGACCTGTTTTCCTAGAAAACCATCTTTCCTGGACTTTTGTTTCTTGGATGGTTCTGCAGAAGTCGAGTCATTGGTCTGGGAGTCGATGTATTTCTTTTTTCTCTCCAGTGGTGTCTTTTCTTTGTTTCTTCACTAGGATCTTAGCATCATTAGTGGCTGCATACTTCTTGCATCGAGTTTACAAGTCATCAGTGTCGAGTGGTGGCCTATTATTTAATGACCTCAATATATGTTCATCTGCTACCCCATCCTTCGAGGCTGTCATTTTTAGGTCAGAACTAAGGTTCTTTATCTGTAGAGCCTCATTGAAGATACTGGTAAGGAAACTCCTTAAAGACTCACCTGACTTTTGTTTGATTTCCATCAGGTGGTTTGAGGTCTTCCTAGGAGTAGTTTGAGTCTGGAAGTTATCGAAGAAATGACCACTCAATTCTTTAAAGCTTCGAATCAATCCTACTAGAAGGTTATTGAACCAGGGCCGCCCTACTCCTTTTAAAGTTAAGGGGAATGCCCTGCAGAGTATGGTGTCCCCATAGTCCTGAAGCAACATCATGGAGGAGTAGGTGTCAAGATTTAGCTGCTGGTATAAGGTCCCATCATATGGGTCGATCTTTGGCATCATGAAGTGCTCAGGTCGTGAAATCGCTAGGATTTCCCTCGAGAACGTTACAAAGGCATTGTATTCTTTCCTCCTATGGGCACTTTCCGCGATTGCCTACTTCTTCTCCTTTCTCATTTAGTTTGATTTGCAATGTAAAACCTGTACCCAAAAATCCCGGTTAAAAACCCTGGTCTAACCACATTTTTGTTGTGCTAGGAGGGTTTTCCACCGTCGACCAAGTAGGTTTACCAGCCATTAATAAGAACTAAGTTGCACCACTGGTGGACCGGACTAAAAGAATAACATAAAAAGTTACAAACTGTGCCCTTTATACTATGGTTGGTCACTAGGGACGGTTGGGAAACCCGAGCCCCTAAGATCCGGCCAGCTCCGACTGGCTTAAGTGTAAAATCTGTATACGGGAATGGGATGAGTTGGTTTGATTCCAGAAGGTAGTTAAGAATATTCCCTTAGCCTAGGATGAACCATTAGAGTCTCATCCCAAGTAGAACAACCTTAGAGTCATTAGGAAGCTAGAACCCTTGTTTTTCCTCGAATTCATGACACATAGCTTCTCTCTATCGTTTTCCATTTCTGGTAGAATTGCACTCCAAGAAGGAGACTTAAGAGATGAAGCCCACTAGACTTTTCTCTTATGAGGGTGAGATACTCACTATAAAGATCTCTGACACATTTTTTGAGAGAGAGTGTTGCTGGGAAAGAAAAAGAATGGAGAAAAGAAGAAGGAAGAAAAAGGAAGCCTGCAAGTGTGGTCGAAGTTATTAAGCCTCATTCTCATCGTCAACCTTCACTGCAGGTAATACCTTGCGCCATATATTGGAATCACTAGGTTATAACAGAGCCATGTAGTCAAAGTTAAATCTAATTAGGATTATGGTGGAGGAACATAAAAACCCAACAATGATAATCATGAAGAAATTTAGAGTAGATAAGGAATTCAATAAAAGGTAAGTGATATTAACGAATAAAGTTTAAACCAATAGGCTTTGTATAAGGAGAGGGAAAAGCCTCAAGTTAAGGATATTAATGGTAATACAGGGTCTTGAGGCTGATAACAAAGCCTCCATCCAAGGGAACATCGAGAATTCCAAAAAGAAAAGCCTGAGAGCAGAGTTAGTCAGTGAGCCGGATGCCAAATTCTAGTTGCCAACCAGGCCAAGTTACTCAGATCAACCTTTCTACCAAGAGCCAGATGCTATCATTGACGATGGTCTGTAGGACCCGGCATAATGACTGACTAGTTCCAGAAGGTCATTAGAGGTGGTCGGACACTGTGGCGATCGTTGATACTGTATCAATCGACATAGTGACCGACCATTGGCAGAATGCTCAGAGCTTTGTCGGACGCTATACTAGTTACAATAGTTGCAACCGATGCAATAACCAACAAGCTCCATACTTCCATAAATTAAGAATAACTAATGTAGAACTTCTAACTAATGACTTCATGCCTTAAATAGGTATAGAACACTTAGTACACACTAATTATTCTAGAATGGATACTCATAACTATGGGATATCAGGTGAAGAATAGAACCTTGACCTAATTTTGGTGTGTTTGATATATATGCTGATAATTGATGCCGCATGTTGTACTTACATTATGAATAAGATGTCATCTAATAACTATCTTTTTTACATGCATTGCATCTATATTATGATTAACTGAGATTGTGATGTGTAGATGCTTAGTAGGCAGTAGTGAAAGGTTCAAGGACCACTAGATCCGTCCTGTTAGGCAGACTAATTGCCATGTATTGTCCCATATCCTAGTAGAGGACAGCATCTTGGGGGGGCAAAATGGATGGTTTGGGATTCCTTCTAGGGTATTGAGAGAGTACATATGAATGTTATATAAGATTGGTTAGTGATAAAACCCATGTGTGCAACCCTGACCAGTAGGGGTCAGGTACTGGTAAAATGGAGTGATGAGAGGAAAGGGTCAAAAGTGTTGGTTGGAGGCATCACTGGCCAAACTTGTTGCCTGATCACCATTCTGATTGGGATGTAGCATGTGAACACCAGGGCTATTGGAGTACGCTGGTGAGTATCCAAACACTCTTGTGCATGGAGGTTATATTTAGCTTCGGAGAAGTGTAGTTAGGCCTTACCATAGCATATTTGGCATACATTAGACCAGAATCTTACTGTGTGCATAATCTATTCATATGATTGCTTGCTTGTTTGTTTCTCACGAACTCAAGTTAAAGAGCCTTACCATAGCATATTTCGCAATCGCCACTCTTTTTTGTTGTGCCTACAGATACTATAGAGGTGAATTGCAAAAGTGTTCTAGCCAAACCTAGAATACTCTGAAGGTGTGAGACATGGAGACTACGAGCCAAGCTATGGAAAGTGGACGTGAAGGATCAGGCATTGAAGTAGAAGATCATTTAAATGTAAGAACTAATATTAGTTGACAACTGTTATATGTTTAATTTTTTCTAGCAGGTAGTGCCCAATTTATTAGGGCTAAGAAATTATGCTTTATTTGATTGTTTGAGACCGTAAATAATAGTCAAACAGATTACAAGTATAATTATTTAAATAAAAATTAGAGCTCAATTTACTTAGTGTCTTCCGCCATGTTAAGTTACTCTGTGTATGGGTTATGGATGGGATGGTGGTTGGTGTTGGTATTCTCTAAGTATGTTTCCTAGTTGGACCGTGATTAAAATGATCAGTGGTCCAATCGCTTGTCAAAATTTTACATATCATAAATTTAGGGTGTAACATGCAAAGGCAGTAGCTAATGCTCGAGGGAGCTAGGCCATGGGATGACAGTAGGTACAATGATAGTAGCTTATATCAGAGATGGGCCCATATGTACCTGCTGGTTGGCAGTGGCGAGTTTGGCAACTAGAGTAGCATCGACAATGGCAACGTGTTTTGCTACGAGTTTATCAGTAGTATCTTTAGTTTTTACGGCTTTGTGTTCAACTCTGGCAGCAATAACTTGTATTTGTAGGTCATCTTTATCCTCTACATGTCAAGACCCTCATTCTCCTAGATGATCATGGACTGAGATGCGGCCCTAGTGCTTAGAGTGACTGGAGAATACTTCTTCCTCCACTTCATAATTAGAGTCTTCCAATGAAATAAGAACTGGTATCTTGTTTTGTTGGGTTGACCTATTTTATTGTCGATACTGCCTAGACCCTCTGGACCCCCATCTTGGAATACTAGCCTGCCTATCTGGATTGCACCGTGGTAGAGCAGGTGGAGGCATGTGTGAGATCCGCACCCCAAATCCTCTACTAACTCGGATTCATCTTGTACCAGGTCTCAATACTCAGACTGACAAGGCACCCAAGACGGATCAAATGGATACATCCGAACCTTAGGTGAGTCCCTATACCCATGCATGACAATGTAAGTGCGTTATGATGGATCTAGAGTAGCCCCTCATACTTCCCAATGCATTGGAGCCATTCCATTGATCAGGGGGCTACAAATTGGCCTAACTAGAGGCTCTACCTGATAGAACACCAACCGGTAGCTTTCCCTCTGGTTCATGTAAGAGAATCAAGTGTGTGAACACTCTCTCTCCTCAGGATTCTATAAATAGGGGATTTTATTCCCTTATTTTACTCTTTTAACCTTGGGATTCTTGGATAGGGCTTTGGGATTGGTGAAAGAGATCAACTTGTACCCTAATCTCCCTCTTGTGAGGTAAGTCCACCTCACTTTCTCCTTCTTTCTCCTTCAGCACTAATGGTTGACCTAATGAGGGTTACCCCTCCATTAATGGTCACCATTAATAAATATTAACTAAACCTAGATATAGGAGGTTTTCCCTTCGAATGAGAGTTTAGATCTCTCTCTTCCAGTGAGCATGGTTGACTTAGTGGTGGAACCCTCCACCATTAATGGTCACCACTAATGGAATGACCAAGAAAGCTTAACAATAGTGGATAAAATATTCGCCCACACCATGGTGGCTATGGAATGAGTTAAGGATGACTCTAATCCCTTCCCCTAACTTGGGAAGGTAATTCCCATTGACTGTAAGCCATAGAACGGGCATTGGGGATGAATGCTCTAAAGATGGAAGACCAGAACTCTGGTTCGAGTGATTTCCATGCTCGCTCTGGAGGATGCACACTGGAGGAATATCCTTAGAAGACACTGGAGGCGTATCCTCTGGAACCCATCAGTGGCTTCGCATTATTAATTTAGTGAGCATTGTAGTTATCCAGAGGATAAACTGAAAGGAATACCATCCAGCGTTGCCTCTAGACTGTGTCCCATCTACTCTTGGTAATCAATAGGAAGTTATTCAGAGGGTGTACTAGATGACACCATTCGTCACACCCTCTGGTCTATTAGGAAGCTAGACATTCTTTTAAGTGTTTTGGTAGAGGAAGAATCAGGAGATGTACCCTTCTGATCTTCCATCCGTTTCTAGTTCTGGAAGCCAGTTTGCCTTAGCTAGGATTTATGGGACCAACCATTGGGTTCCCAACTTATCATGGGATCCATGTATAAACCTAAAGGACTTGTCCATATGGGTTAAAAGCCATCCAACCAACTAATGAATGATTATCTAATGAAATAGGTTTCAGATTCAAACAAAGTGTTAGCCTTTTGCTGGGCTTAATATTATAGCTGCACTTGAAGTGCAATCAGGTGAGGGGTTTGGTCCTTAATAATTAGGGCATTCTAACATGTCAACTTTTATGTCAATAACATGCTATGCCTATGATGATAACAAGCCATGTTTGCGTTTATAACATGTTATGATTATGCTAATAACATGCAATCCAATAAACTATTATTATTGAGCATGCATTTTCATAACAACAACTATATATATATATATATATATATATATATATATATATATATATATATATATATATATATATATATATATATATATATATATATATATATGTTTTTGTGTGGTGATTGTTGTATGGGTATGATGGTCGTGTAACATGTGGGACCACAATACATGAGCCATGTTATTTTATGCTAATACCTTAGCAAGGGCACGGTGGTTTGTGGGTGTGGTGCCAGGGGTCCTTGCTAGGGTATAGCTGTCTTATTTTACACATATATGATCACCCATGTATGATGGTGTGTGTGTCACGTGGGAGCATGGGCACCCGCATCATGTTGGAATTGCTAGCAGTCTAACGGGTACACAGTGATTCAATGGAGTATAGTCGGGGTCTCCGTTGGGGTGTAGCCTATTTAAAATAATGCATTTAATAGACATAGGTGGTGACATTACCATGTATTATATGCCTTTCCATTAGGGGTTAAGGTGGCATATACTCGTACTTCTAAAGGTTGGGAGACCCGAGGGAAGAGTGAGTGATGTCTAGGAGCACGGTAGCTGGAATGAGACAGGGTCTATGGTGGGAGGTGATGAGCCTGAAGGGTTTTGAGGACTTGGATGGAGGTTCAGTTGTAGATGGATTTTAGTGATCTGGGATCTCATATTCTTCTTCTACCTTGCCTGGTGTATGAGTATTGGAGGCTAGCGGTCATAGGCGGGACCGAAAAAGCGTTGGCTGAATCTCAATACGACACCATAGTAGTATATTAGCTAGAGACCTAATTAATTAACCCATTTCATTTCATTGCATGATGCATGCATGTGATACCTAACTTCTCACTGAGCTAGGATGGGACCTCACCCTTGTATCGATATTTTTTTTTCTAGATGTTGATGCAGGTGATTACACAGTACCTGAGTTTATGGAGGACTCGCTGGTTAGTGATGCCACTAGTGCTAAAGATGCTATGGAAGAGCATGGTGAGGACTGTACTTGTAGTGACTGCGTTTACGCTTAATGAATCCGTGTCTATACTTTTCCTTTTGCTTTTGACTTTGATGTGGATAGACATTGAGATCTATACGAAACAATGTTTATAGATTTACTCTTTGGTTCGGGATATATTTATATGAGATACTATGGTATTTGTGATGACTATTGTGGTGAAACATCAGAAGACTTAACTTTATTTATGTTATTATATCTTGTCATTGCCATTTGTCATTTATTATTGCTTTTGTATTATTGCATTGTTTCTTTCATTATTATTGTGGTTATTGCTTGTATTAACTGTGGGATTTATATGGTAGATCACTCTAGTTATCGATCGCTAGAAGATTTGGGTTGGCTAATTAGGTTGACCCAGATATCAAGTCTAATTCTCCAGAATAGGCTGTGACAGCACTTGGTATCAGAGAACAACTATCACACCCCAATTCTAGAGTAACCAGTGGTGTGATGAACCATCATGAGAATCAATGGTATAAACCAGGATCTCGTATAGGCTATGCCAACCATGTTAAACCAAAACACATTCTACAATAATAATCAGAGTAAATAAATAAATAGCAAAAGTCTTATTAACAATGAACTGAGAGTCTACAGTTATAATTAAATATTTAACAAGTTATCTTTAAGTAACCAAAACATAATTAATACTGATTACAAGTATCACAATATGAAAGTTAACCACTAAGCGTAAACATAGTTGAAACACTAGCTTGACGAGTCATTTTCGTCTTCCACAGCTTGGACAACCATAGCCGCTGCATGTCCACACGTTGGTATATTCAATATAATCTTTAACCGTAACACCTGCAACATCAGAAACTAAAAAGAATTGCATGCGCTAGGGTCAGCTCTCCAACTTGAGCTCAGTTAGTGAATAAAACAATGCAACAAACATATGCATGCATTCAATACATATCTTTGGTCTGGAATATAAGTTTGCAATGTGCTATAGAAAGGTATGGTGGCCCCTGCACCTCTATACACGAATGTGTGAATCCACCCAATAGATCAAACATCATTATCGTCCCACATGCACCCATCATGGAATAGAGATAGAGCTAAAGTGTCCGGATCAAACACCACCAACACTTTCCTTGATGCCCTACCCATACCAACACGTAAGCCCCTATTGGCGAGGGCTTGCAAACTGGGCTCCCAACTAATCAATCCTAATGCCAAACAGTGTATCTAAGGCCTCACCCCAACATCCCTCAATACGTCCATAGAGATAGAGCTAGGCCCCCTGGCAAAGTCAGAGACCACACGATCCAATACCACCTCCGTTGATGCCCTACGACGTAATAGTTCCGCTAAGGTAATGGCGATACAACGATGTCAGTAGGAAAGACTTGAGTAGAGATAGAGCTAGAGTCTAGTGACTAGGTCAGAGACCACAACGCCACGTCCTCCCCTGATGCTCTCCTCGCATCAAGCACACTAACCACATACACAATCACATGCCTATTCCTAGTATCATCATCATCATATTATAAATAGACAATAATAAATATGCATGAGCAGAAATAGCAATAATATTGGATGAAATGTGAGATGCACATTACAAGCGTACAAGCATAGAATAATTCATTGTATTGGACAAATAAAATAAAACAATTTTTTATTATCCAATTAATTTAGGTCTTGTTCCCTCACCTTTGATTGATGTTTGTTCCTCTCCCAAGCTTTGGAAGTCACTTTAAATCTATTGGGAACCTAAACAATTAATGTATTTAAGTTAGGATTCAAGTTTATCAAGTTACAGTAGTCAAAAACCTTGTTTACTCAAAATATACTTGTTGTATTCCTATGGTCAATCCTATGGTCTCATTATATGCCACCGTAGGATGTACGGTCGATACTCTATGGTCGCATTACATTCCACCGTACTTGCGATCGTATGTTTCTTGAATTCTTCCCGAATGGCTATGGTTGACTATTTTCTCATCCCATGGTCAATCATAGCTGTGACCAAACAAGTTTAATATAATTTCTTACTTCCAATACGGATTCCTCCTCTTAGATCATTAATGGGGTCCTCCCTAATAATCATTCTAAGACCAATATTCTTAGTTTACTACATTAATACTCTAACCCATTCTCCAGGATCCCTGTTTGAGATATACTCAGAAAATCCACAGTTGAATCCTTACTTTGGGTTTGGTATCTCAATTTTAAATTAGAACTCTTACTCTTAGTGTTCTAAGGCTACAAAGACAAGGTTCATACCTTACTTGTTGTAGAGAGTCTGTAGAACTCCTTCTCTCAGCCTTCTTCTCCAAATCTCCGTCTCCTTCTCTTCCTCTCTCTCTTTCTCTCTTAGGTTTAATATTTTCAATTTGGATTCTAAAAGAGTGAGAGAGGTTAAGCAACGTCCCTTATATAGAGGAAAACTTCCATATAGAGTGCTCTTTTAATTAGGATAGAGTCCTCCTCAAATTAGGAAAGTTTCCTAAACACGGAAACAGTTCTAGGTTCATACTGTCGATCATACGGTCGCATAAACTATCGACCATACAACCAAAACCATAGGTTATACGGTCTCAATACAGTCGACCATAGGTCTGACCGTTGCCCTCAAAACTGCCACCATACATCCAAAATTTACTGGTTTTTAATTTTTGACTGGTTGCTTTCACACAAACTTAATCAGTCAACCATACCAACTAAATTTGACTTATTACTTACCTCATCTTGTGGTTTCTTCATATAATTGGTTTACTTGAGCTGATTATGATGGGAAGACACATCACAACACGAGAACGTAAGGTTAGACAAGGTTCGTGGCGTGCGGGTCTTACAATCTGGGTAGTCTACAACTTGACGAGGTCCAAAGTACACCATTCTCCTTGTAAGATCCATATCGTACTAACTCGGTCTTACCACCTTGTATCTTCTTATCATTGTCGGACCAAGTGAACCACGTGCTTAAAGAAACCACAAGGCTAGGTATGTAATTTGAACCATAAATCATCTAATTAAGACGTGTGGTTGCATACCTAAATAGGTAATTGAGACCACGTGCTTAGCCTCTTTCATTCTTTTAGAACTCAAACTGAAAGAGAGAGAAAGAGAGGAGGAGGAGGAAGAGAAGGAGGATTTAATTGGAAGACTAAGAGAAGAAATTTCAGAGAGAGCTCTAATTCTTCAGCAAGTTTAAGGTATGAAAACATCCCCTACCTTAGTTGAATGCCTAAAATAGATCATGGAGGAAGTATTGATTCAAAGTAGGATCTCAAACATGAGACCCATAGACGAAAACTCAAAGGAAATTCATGAAGAGTAGGTTGGAGTAGATAATTATGAAAAATTCTAAATTAAGGCCATAGATCAATCATAGGAAAGACCCTATGATAGTTTAAGGAATCAAATCATGAAGGGATTAGACTGTGAATAAAAGTTGATCAAGCACTCGTGTGGCCGCAACTATGGTAGACCACACGAGGCACATGTGTCAACTATACGTCCTCGAGAAGTTTCCAGGGAGGGTGTGGTTGCATGTGTGTGGTCGAATGATATGCAACCACATGTATAGACCATATACCCTGTGGTCATAGAAACTGAGACCATAGGTGCAGCCATTACTATGACCACTCAAATTTTGGAGGTCTAATTGATTCCAGATGGGACATTTAAACATTTTAATTAATGAATATGAACTCTAACTTAGAATCCATAAATTTATTAGGTTTTTAAGTGGTCCAAAAGTGATTTACAAAGCTTGGAAGAGGAACAATCAATAATCAAAGGTGAGAGAACAAGACATAAACTAATTGGATAATAACAAACTGTTTATTTTTATTGAGTCCAATGCCATGATTGATTTTATGCTTATATGTTTGTAATGTGCATTTCACATGTCATCGAATATTTCTGCTATTACTGTTCATGCATATTTAATTTTGTTTATTTATAACATGATCAATGATGATGATGATGATGATGATGATGATGATGCTAGGAATAGACATGTGAATGTATGTGTATGGTTGGTGTGTTGAATGTGAGTAGAGCATCAAGGGGAGGACGTGGCATGGTGGTCTTTGACCTCGTCACCAACTCTAGCTCTATCTCTACTCAAGTCTTGCCCACTAACATTGTCGTATCGCCATTACCTTAGCAGAACTATTACGTCACAGGGTATTAGGGGAGTTGGTCTTGGACCATGTGGTCTCTGACTCTACGGGGGGCTTTAGCTCTATCTCTATGGACGTATTGAGGGATGCTGTCTTTTCTTTAATTGAACTGAGGCTCTTTTGATTGAGATTTTGAGATGGATTTTCTGAATAAGCTAGGGCTCTGCATTTGATTCACTTATAGGCTAAGATTGACTTGATCTTTGAATGAGCTATGGCTCTACATTTGATTCACTAATAGGTTGAGATTGATTTGAACTTTGGATGAGCTAGGGCTCTGCATTTGATTTACTTATAGGCTGAGATTGATTTGATCTTTGGATGAGCTAGGGCTCTACATTTGATTCACTTATAGACTGATATTGATTTGAACTTTGGATGAGCTAGGGCTCTGTATTTGATTCTGAAATGAGCAAGAACTCAGAAGGTCACTTTTAGGGTGAAGAATTTGCTATTGATTCTGAAATGATCAAGAACTCAAAAGGTCACTTATAGGGTAATACTGAATGACTTATCTATGAAGTTCCTACCAACTTTGGACCTTTGAGGTTGGAAATTAGAATATACTTCTTGGAAGCTCTATGAAAACTAGAATATCCTCTTAAGTAGTTTTGTTGATATGAGCCTTTAGGATGCTTGAAAAGTGACCCATATAGGAAGTCTTTGTTGAATTTGAACCTTTTGGGTGGAAATCTGACCCATTTTGGATGTCCCTTGACTTTGAACCTATAGAGTGCTGGACATGTTTGAAATGATGGTGAATTCCTTGGTAATTTTTCAAGATTTTTGCCCCTGCTTTGTTGGTGAAGGCATAAAACATGGCATTAATGAAAATGGTGTCATGGACTTTGCTTGCATGATACCTAGATTTGAAAATTTTCATTTATGACCTGGTACTGAAAGTTTGACTCAATTTCAGCACGGTAATGATGACTTGGTTGCTCCCTTAGAAGGGTTCCATGTAATTTAAAAGTGATGATTTTCTTCAGCCAACATTGGTGTTATTGGATTTTGGATTGAAAGAAACTCTAGTGAGGATTTTGGACAAGAATGAGGGGAGCTTGATAGTTTCTTACCAAAGTGATTTTATTGATTGACCTTGGTGTTAAATTGTCGAGGGGCATCTGGTCAACTAAGTTCTTTGACTTGGTAAACCAAATTGGTAGAACAGCCAAGCGACGATGAAATGTGACATGGGTTTGGCCCTTGATCTAGGCTCATGAAAAGCTCAAGGCTTTGCAACATTATTGTGCCAATTTTGAAAGATGAATGAACCATGGCCCTAAAGTAGGCACGAGGAGGAAAGGATTTGAAGTGTTCCTTCAGAGAATTTGGTGACAAAATCCTAACAGGTGAGCGACCACATTAGATTTTCTTCATCAACAAGATTGGGAGAACTGAGAAATTGGCAAAAACCAACTTGGACTGACCTACTTCTATTGACTAGGAAAGTCAGTGACTTCAGACTAGACAATGGATGCTAGACGTAATGCTCATGTTCAAGTTCAATTCCTCTACATAGGGTATATCTATGCCCCAGTGTCTACATGTTGTGATATGCCACTATTATGGTGTGCTAAGAGCAGGATAGAAGAAAACGGGCAATCTAACAAAGTTGGAACTAGGTTTAATCTGGATTGCATCTAGAATTTGACCATGCTTCCAAGGTCAAGGAAAGTGACAAATTGATTGCAGAAAGTGACTTCTTAGATAAACCCTTCTTGAATCTTGAAAAATGAGGGAACTAATGATTTGATGAATTTGGCTACATCCGTAACCAGGCCATGAGAATTTGCTCTCTCCCTAACGTGAGAAAAGGATTTGAAGATAGAATTTTTATTGAAAGACAATGCTATGGACCCCAAAAGGCAAACTTGATGGTTTGTTCAACTCCTCTAAGTATGATTCACTAGAGAGCAAGAGGGATTCCTTTCCTTATGGAGGGTAGACTGGGTATGACACTTGTCCACATAAACCACTGAATTCTTCTATGAAGGACCAATGAGGGCAATGCTTTAGGGTTGCATCAGGTCACCTATCCCTACTGAGGTATTATGGGTTGCTCATTGAGGTTTCTTGGGTTGCTTTTCCTTGCCAAGGTTTCTTTTCTTCCCTTCATTTTTTCATTTTTTCTTTTTTTTTTCTTTTTTTTTTTCAAACCCCATCTTGGGTTGAATAAAGAGTCCTGATATGGTGAGGATATTGTCAAAATTATGGTCTTATCCAATGGTCTAAAACCCTTAGGGAAAATCCAAACGGCATGACTTTCATGACAAATGGGTAGCCTTGCCCCACTGTTTAAGTTGACACCTACACGCATTGATAGGAGGGCAGCTATTTGAATCATCACTGAAAGCGACCTTAGGAAATTGTAGTCCCACACCAAAATTAAAAATGATGCCGAATTATGTTTTCCTTTCTTGGAGATGTTCAGATGTAACACGTATCTCAACAAACTACATGAAGATGCCGAATCAGTCACGATTATATCTAACCCTAAAACCTTTAAGTTCGTTGACAAGTATTGATGTTGAAGGTCTGGGAGGACTGATATGAAACTGTCCACATGGGTCTACCATTGGGAGAGTGTTCGATTGTTTATGTAGAATGGGTTTATCTTACCGAGAAGATCCCATTTTATTGGCTTGAGAAATGAAGGGCTTATAGAAACCTTGGAAAGTCGTCGGATGTAATGAACGATAGATGAGAGTTCTAGCCAAATTCATGAATTTGTACATAAAATGATGACATGATCATGAGTTACAATGCCATAAAAACTGATAATCAAACGAAGCGCTTGTGATAGAAACTCCTTGGAAGGCCGTCAGATTGATAGACGGGAGAGAGAGTCTAATGTCGATGAGAAATCTTTCTCTGATGATGAAGAAGTGATGAAATCATCTCCTATAGAGGCGGGATGTAATTTGCCAAAATCAAAAGTTCGGTCCAACATGCTGTGAATCTCGACGAATGATCGAACTTGCTATCAGGCTTTGATTGGAACTACCATCCTTTTGAAGTAAGAGGGACAATTTTCTAACTGTCGAGCTCCAATGCCATTCAACATCTTACTATTTTCTTTTCTTTTTTTCTTTTTTTTTTCTCTTTTTTTTTTGGATGTGGAGGCTACATAATGCAGTGCTTCGCTTGATCGCAAAGTTGAATCATGACTTTCAATATTGGCATTGAATCTTCTTCTTTCAAACATTTCCAATCAGATAGAACATCTTTGCCCTAGTTAGTACTCTGATCTTTTGTAAACTTGATGAGCATTTGTGACTGCTCATCTAGTATTTGATTTTATCTGAATGGTGAATCCGTATGCTGTCCTCTGGAAGTTAATCATCACTTTTTATCTGATGTGACTACCTGCCATTATTGATGTAGATAAAATATAGGCTTGAATTTTCTTTTCCTTTCTTTTTTTTTTGTTTTTTGGTATTCTTATGACCTCATTCTTTGATTTTGAGATCGATTATTCATCATGTATCTCTTGCTTGCAGATGATGTACTTTGTAAGAACTTTGAAATTTCTATCCTTTTGGTGCCACATCTATCCTCCACTCATTTGTATTGACTGGCTGACCTGCTAATATGATTTGTTACTCTCTAATGCTTTCCTTGGAATCTTTTCATAGGCAGAACAAATGGCAACTTCTCCAATACATATTTCTTGAGAGTACTCTTGTGTCTCCCGATTGATCATTTAAAGCTTTCCCAGACGGATTTGACCTTTCTTCCTTAAGATGTCAGATGGCGTAGAAGTTTAAGAGATGGCTCATCGTTTCAATCATCTTTAGAGTTAGAATTGACTGCGTACGTGGAATAGGAGGATGTATGAAACTGAGAGGAAATGTATGGAAGAGACAAAGCACATAGTTTGAAATCCCAAACGGGATGATTTTCTTTTACTTACAGGGTAGATTAGACTGGACTTGTCAACAAGCATATCAATCTTCGACCCAGACATAGATGACCTATCAAATACCGATAATAAAAAGTTGAAACAACTAGTTTGTCCAAGCGGCTCCAGTTGGGTATAACGCCTTCGACGACCACCTTCAATCGTTGTGGGAATAAATCTTCCTTCAAACCTCTAACAGCAGGACTCATCATGCCCCTCTATCAATAGGTGCAAGATACCTACCTTTTAGGTTTCCATACAATTCTCTCCTTTTTTTTTTCTTAGTTTGGGATTGATTCATAACCGGACTATTGCTTTTTAAGCTCAAGGTTACTCTGGTTCATGCCCTAGTTTTGGGTTTAGTGGATTCATCAATGGACCACTTCTAGTTGAGTTCAAAATCATTCTAGCCTATGCCCTAGCTTGGGAGCAAGGAGTATTGCCATTGCACTACACCATTTTGAGTTCAAGATTAGACTAGTTTATGCCTCGGCTTGGGGGTTCAATGGATTTCTTCATTAGACCACTCAATTTGGGTCTAAGGTCAATTTGGTTCATGCCCCAGTTTAGGGCATAATGGCTTTCCTCATTAGACCATATTCAATTTGGATCCATGGTCAATCTGGTTCATGACCAGCTTAGGGCTCAATGGCTGCACTCAATTTGGGTCCAAGGTCAATCCAGTTCATGCCCCAGTTCAGGGGTCATTGGCTTTCCTCATTGGACCGCACTCAATTTGGGTCCAAGTTCAATCCGGTTCATGCCCCAGTTCAGGGGTCATTGGCTTTCCTCATTGGACCGCACTCAATTTGGGTCCAAGTTCAATCTGGTTCATACCCCAGTTTATGGGTTAAGGGTTTCATCATTGGACTATTCCCTAGCAGTGATTCTGGTTCCTATCCTAGCCTAGGGTACGCTAGATCTCTTCTTTGGTCTAACCTACTGCTCGGAAAAATTTCTTTCCTTCTCTTTGAATAATGAAAAATATGAGGACAACTCTTTGGATTCTAGCATTCCCTTGGCCAATGGGGCAAAAATGCCCGAGATGGGATAGCACTATCATAGCTGAAGTCTCATGGTCTTCTGATGACTCCAGAATCTAGAATTAATCTTTACTGACAGGCAATGAGGAATGCTTCTCATTCGCCATTCCTGACGAGTGATCATAACTTGTAGCACTGCACTATGTTGGACATGGATTGGGCTCTAATTAATGGAGCCAGAGGTGGATTTTGAATTGATCTCCAGTTAATAGAGACAAGGTTGACTTTAAATTGATCTCTGATAGATAGAGATCAAGATTGATAGTCATGGACTGGGCTTTAATTGCTAGAGGCAAAGATTGCTTGAGTTGGGCTCCGATTGATAAAAGCCAAGGATGAAAATCATGGATTGGACTCTAATTGCTAGAGATGATGAATTGATTGAGTTAAAATGACTAAAATTCTCTTCGATTTCTTCATAAAATGGAACATGGACCAGAGGTAATGGTTGAACAGGCCTAAAGGCTAACTCATGCTCATATTGAGTTCATATGAATGGAACCTTTCTTAATTCCAACAAGAATCAGAACCTAAACTCGAATTGATGATTGGATAAGCCTAGGGGCTAATTGAATTCAAATAAATGGAACTCTTCTTCATTCCAACATGAATCCGAATCTAAACCAAAGTTGATGGTTGGATAAGCCTAGTGGCTAATTGAATTATGATGAATGAAACTTTTCTTAGTTTCGACATGAATCAGAACCCTAACCAAAGTTGATGGTTGGATAAGCCTATTGGCTAATTGAATTCAGATGAATGGAACTTTTCCTAGTTCCAACATGAATCAGAACCCTAACCAAAGTTGATGGTTGGATAAGCCTAGTGGCTAATTGAATTCAGATGAATGGAACTTTTCTTAGTTTTGACATGAATCAGAACCTTAACCAAAGTTGATTGTTGGATAAGCCTAGTAGCTAATTGAATTCAGATGAATGGAACTTTTCCTAGTTTCGACATGAATCAGAACCCTAACCAAAATTGATGGTTGGATAAGCCTAGTGGCTAATTAAATTCAGATGAATGGAACTTTTTCTAGTTCCAACATGAACCAGAACCCTAACCAAAGTTGATGGTTAGATAAGACTAGTGGCTAATTAAATTCAAATGAATGAAACTTTTCCTAGTTCCAACATGAACCAAAACCCTAACCAAAATTGATGGTTGGATATGCCTAGTGGCTAATTGAATTCAGATGAGTGGAACTTTTCCTAGTTTCGACATGAATCAGAGCCTAAACAGGAGGTGAAGGGTGAAAAAGCTTAAGGGTTAAATGCCTCCTCCATTTTAATGCGATCTAGGAGTGATGATTGAACCTGCCTAGGGCTAAACCTTTCTTTGATTTTGAGAAGAACCAAAAATGATGGTTGAATCTGGAGCTGAATATTTCTTGATTCTGAGATGAACTGGATGTGATTGAATCTACTTAGGGGCTGAATCTTTCCTTAATTATGGATAAACCAAAATGATGATTAGACCTTCTTAGGGGCTGAATCATTCCTTAATTCAAAGGTGAATAAGGAAGGGTGATTGGACTTACCTAGGGGCTAAATCTCTCCTTAAGTCAAAGGTGAATCAAGAATGGAGATTGGATTTGCCAAGGGCCTGAATCTCTCCTTTATTTAGAGGTGAATGGAGAATGGTGATTTGATTTACCTAGGGACTGAATCTCTCCTTAATTCAGAGATGAAACGAGAACTATGATTAGATTTTTCTAGGGGCTGAATTTCTCCTTAATTCAGAGATGAATCGACAACTATGATTGGATTTGCCTAGGGGTTGAATCTCTCCTTAATTCAAAGATGAATCGAGAACTATGATTGGATTTTCCTAGGGGCTGAATCTCTCATTAATTCAAGGGTGCATTAAGAACTATGATTGGATTTGCCTAGGGGCTGAATCTTTCCTTAATTCAGAGATGAATCGAGAACTATGATTGGATTTGCCTAGGGGCTGAATCTCTCCTTAATTCAGGGGTGAATCGAGAACTATGATTGGATTTGCCTAGGGGCTGAATCTTTCCTTAATTCTGAGGTGAATCGAGAACTATGATTGGATTTTCCTAGGGACAGAATCTTTCCTTAATTCTCAGGTACATTGAGAACTATGATTGGATTTGTCTATGGGCTGAATCTTTCCTTAATTCAGAGATGAATCGAGAACTATGATTGGATTTTCCTAGGGGCTGAATCTCTCCTTAATTCAGGGGTGAATCGAGAACAATGATTGGATTTGCCTAAGGGCTAAAACTCGCCTTGATAATGAGATGAACTGAATATGATATTTGAGTAAGCCCGTGGACTAACTGTATGGGAATATTGTAAACTTTTTCAGGTATAGGTGCTTGTCGTTGCCTAAACTGAATGCTTTACTGGACCAGATTGGCTGAGTTACTGATTGTGTTCCCAAATCTGGTCGCCTTCTTTCTTACAAAATTTGATGTTCAATCAAGATCTAGATTCATGACTTCCATTGGTTCATTTAGAAAGATAACACGGATGGATCTCAAGGTGGGAGATCAAGATAATTCCCTAGTTATAGGGGCGTTTCACCCTAAAAGGGTGGATATGGTTGGAGTTTGATTCTCTTTTCCAAAGGCATTGAAATCCAACGGAGAAATATCAAGATTCTAAACATCCAGAGGAATGTAAGAAGTCACATGTACAATCAAAGATGACTTAACCAAACAAAGTTAGCTCCCTCATAAGGACGATTGGGTAAACATTATCCGAGTCAATTTAGTTGAATTTGGTTAAGCCATATGTTCGGTCTTGGGACCTTGTGATTCTAAAAATAGATAATCAGTGGTACCAAGATCTGGCCACTTGGGTTACTGAGTTCAATGAAATTGAAATGGATATATTAATCCATTATCCTTATTAAGGATGGTTAGCAAAAGTGGTTCATGGATGAACAAACTAGTAAATTTCTTCTTGACCATGGTATCTATGTCTTGATAGGTATTTTCTGTTTGTTTTTCAAAATCGACGTGTTAACAATGAGAGATTCGACACATCGAGCTTGCTTAATGGAGGGTGTATAGTGACCATCTGCTATAATTTAGAATAGGTGTATACATACCTCATACTCCCAATGGGTGAGAGTTCAAGATGCTCATCATGTAGATTCTAACATGTTGACTAATCGAGGACAAAAACGGGCAGAAATTTGATGTCTCGAACATGGATGTCCTGGTTAAGCAGATTTTACTAGGTTGGTTCAGGGATGAACCAAAAATAACAAATATTGGGCTACAATCTGGGTTAGGACAGAAAAGGCCACCTTGACAAGGACGGCGTAGCCTATCACCGAATGCACGATCAATAATGAGCCCCCAATCCCTTCATATACTATGTTGCAAGAATCAAGCGACGTGGAGTAGCATAATGCATTCCCAGGCGGACCTAAGAAATGCTCGTTAGAGGCCGCTCGCCCATCGTGGTCTCACAAAGTACAGGCCAAGGTTGTGTGTTTCGCCTACCGGGCTGCCCCATATGTATGGGACCCAGTTCGACTACTCGCACGAATGTGACTGAACCCATTTCCACCAAAATAATATTATACAAGCATAAATATAGTATCCTAAGAGCTAGCATCCAATTCATGCAAGAAAAGTTTTCATTTAGGAGTCTGACGTTTATAACCCCAGCAGAGTCACCATCGTGAGGACAAAGATCGTAATCTTTTTTTGGAAGTGGCCACCTAGATTAAGGTCTAGGACCTTAAAAATGTGAAATCTCACCCTAAGGTAAAACTTCGATTGACTCATGACCCTTATAGGATTTCTGGTCCATCAGGGATTGGATAAGCGTTAAGTTACGATTATGGGAAGGGGTTAGGCACCCAAACCGTCTGATCAAAATCGGTCTCCTATACCTTTCCTATGATAGACTCTATCTGTAAAACCAAACCAAACCAGGTGGTTTGATATCATTGAACTGAATCTGTATCCATCAGATTGACTACGTATTACAAAATTATTTCAAAAATCAGGTTCACCATCGTAGTTCAAGTGTGATTAAAGTTTATGGCTGTGATTTATGCTTGTGCATGATTAAGTTCATTGTTTAAGTTGAAGTTTATGCTTGAAAGGCTGAGAAACCCTATGGGTTAAGATTTGGATAGTCCATACGAACTGATAGATAGTCCTAGTGGATCTTAGAATGGATAACCCCATCTGGGTCAAAATGTGGATAACCCTATTTGTGTCAAAATATGGATAACCCTATTTGGATTGGAATGTAGATAACCCTATTTAGGTCAAAATGTTGATTGATATCCTAGTAAATCTATGGATAGTCCTAGTGGACTAAGGTGTGGTTCCGAATTTGGGTTTCTCCTAAATAGCCTACGTATCCTAGGATTTGCTCTAGGAATCAGAATCCGTGTAGTTCGAAACGGTGGGTGGATATCCTAATGGATCTACGGATAGTCCGAGTGGACTAAGGTGTGGATCCAAATTTGGGTTTCTCCCAAATAGCCTACGTATCCTAGGGTTTGCCCTAGGAATCAGAATCTGCGTAGTTCAGGCTGATGGGTTGAAATGGGAATGGATAAATATCCTAGCGGATTTATGGGTAGTCCAAGTGGACTAAGGTGTGGATCCGAATTTGGGTTTCTCTCAAATAGCCTATGTATCCTAGGGTTTGACCTAGGAATCAGAATCCGTATAATTCGGGCTGATGGGTGGATATCCTAGTAGATCTATGGACAGTCCGAGTGGACTAAAATGTGGATCCGAATTTAGGTTTCTCCAAAATGGCCTACGTATCCTAGGGTTTGACCTAGGAATCAAAATCACGTAGTTCGGGCATCTGGTCGAAATGGTGGATAAATATCCTAGTGGATCTATGGATAATACATGTGGACTAAAAATGTGGATCCGAATTTGGGTTTCTCCCAAATGGCCTACGTATCCTAGGGTTTGACCTAGGAATCAGAATCCGCATAGTTCAGGCATGGATTGAAATAACTTGTTCTAGGTTTAGGATTGAGAACCTATTTTATGTTTAGGATTGAGAACCTATTCTAGGTTTAGGGTTGATAACCTACTCTTGGTTTAGGATATGCTGAGGGGCAAAATCATCCTGAATTACCCTTTTCATCCTAAGCTCTAATTTTAGAAGGATTGGCAAAGCATTCTATTTCTTTATTAAGATTTTTATTATTTCCCATTATGCCCTTCCCAAAAATGTAGGTGCCTAAATGCATGTCCCCACGCCTAATATGTTTGCTAGATGTACAAATATGGCAGTTCGACTAGGGTACAGCATAAATTAAGTTATTGCCATAAATAGAATATTCTATCTAAGCATGGCATGTATGATATTTATGGTAACTATCACAACATATTGTAAGGTTATGAAAATTTTCCTAACATGGCATGTATTGCAAATAAGGCAATAAGCTAAATGGCAAGATCTTATATGTTATTTTCTAACCATGGTAAGACCTAATATGGCAAGAAATTAATATATGCATCTATATATCAATATGGCAAGTACCAAACATAGAATGCAAAATATGGCATGAATCATCCAAAAGATAAGATCTTATATGCTATTTTTTAAGCATGGCAAGACCTAATATGGTATGTAATTAATGTATGCATCTATATATCAACATGGTAAGTATCAAACATAGAATGTAAAATATGGTATGAATCATTCAAAAAGGTAAGATCTTATATGCTATTTTCTAAGCATAGTAAGACTTAAAAATGGTAATTATTAAGATTTTACTAAATATAGTAAAAATATATTTATTCTACCAAATATAGCAACACATAGAATATGGCAAACATGGTATGTGCAGAATCCAAACGGAGCATATGAATGCTCCAAATATAGCCATTTATCCAAATATGATAGAATTCACTTAAGCAATGAATTGCATGTTACAATGAATGAGACATCAATGAAACCTTTTTTTGAAAAGTGTAAAATTTTCAAAAACATATGTTCAATGTTCTTTGAAAAATTGTAATTCTTATGAAGATATTCGGAAAGATTAATGACTCAAAACTGTCAAAATTGTGACACATGGTTTCAGATAATGGACAAAATATGAACTGCTTTTAGATTCTATCACATTACACAAGAATGACCATAAGTAGGTCTTTTGTAACTCAAATCAAGCTCAATATTTTTTCACAGAAAGATGACTCAACATGTTATATTTCATATGAAGGAGTCAAATCCCAGCAGAGAGGAAAAATAGGTCAAAGATATGCCCCAAGACCGGATATGTTCACTGGTCAAGTCTGTTTTAGATTTTTGACCAGTTGCACCATAAATTCCGAATAAAATCCTATACTTAATGAAAATTAAATCCAGACATATGTCCATGTAGATAACTATCTGATCTAAAATTTCATCATGAAAATCAAGTGGAAACAGCATATTTTCTTTGTGAAAAATGATTCCTTTCAATCATGCAAATCAGTACATCCTGACAGATTCAAAATCAGAGCACTATGCACTTAAAAATCGATATCAATTCAATAAAAAATCAGAAAAATACAAAACTAGTTCAATTTTTTAGACGAATCATATATAAAAAGTTCATATGAAGTTGATTTTCTTATTATGGCCATAAGAACCTTGTCTAGAGACTTTCTGATAAGAGATTGCATTATATCTGAATAAAATAACAATGTCAAAGATGAATTTTTTGATACACTTTCCCAAGTCCGAATGGAACAAAATTTCTAGGGTAGTCTTCTAACATATCAGAGAGACTCCCATAAAAATTTAAGCTTAGAGAAAACCACATGTGATGCACGTTCTAAGTTTGGATCCTAAATCTGAAAATTTCATATTAGAAAACCACTTTATGAAACTTGTCAAAAACATCAAACATCATCATATAGCATTCAAAACTTTATCATTGAGTAGTTTAGACAAATCATCATTCATAAAAAATGTTAGACATAGACATCATAACATTAATATGCATGCAATAGAGCATTCCTGATAGAGATTTCATAGAAATAAGCTTTTTTTCAAGCAAAATTAATATTCAAGCATTCTAAAGACCTCTAAATTTGTTTAGGGTACTAAACTTGCGCTCGAAAAGAGAAAAACCGTCGATGTAGGATGTTTGCAGATCGTATCAAGCTCTTTGAAAGCGAATCCTCCTTCTCCTCTTCTCTGCTCCTCTCTCTCTTCTTTTTCTTTCTTTTCTTCTTCTCTTTTATTTCTTTTCTCTTCTTCTTCTCTCTTTCTTTCTCCCTCTCTTACCTTTTCTCTCTCTCCTCACGTCCTCTCTCTTGTGGTCTCTCTTCTGATCTGGAAAAAAAAGATCATTCTTTCTTTCTCTGGCCTATTTATACTTTTTCTCTCCTCTTCTAGAAGATCCTTCTTTCCTTTTCTTCTTTTTCTTCTAGAAAATCCTTTTTTCTTTTCTTCTTCTTTTCTTTCTTCTCTTCCTTCCTTTTTTTCTCTTCTCCCTTCATTTCTCTCATATTTTCTAGAGTAGAAAATGTTTTTCATTCTCTCCTCTTCTCTCTTCCTTCCTTTTCTTCTTTTCTCTTCCTTCGTTTTCTTCTTTTTCTTCTGGAAAATTCTTTTTTCCTTTTTCTCCTCCTCCTTTTTTTTTTCTTTCTTCTTCTCTCTCTTTTTACATTTTTTTTTCTAGAAAACACATTTTTTTCTTCTTTCTTTTTTTTTTCTTTCTTCTTCTCTCTTTTTTCACGTTTTCTTTCTAGAAAATGTTTTTTTTTTTCTTTTTTTCCTTTTTTCTTTCCTTCCACTTTCCTTTCTTTTCTTTTTTTCCTTCTCCCTCTCTCTTTTCACGTTTTCATTCTAGAAAATGTTTCTTTTTCTTTTTCTTTTCCTTTTTTCTTCTCCCTCTCTCTTTCTTTTTTCCTTCTCTCTCTCTCTTCCCCACGACCTCTCTTTCCTTTCTCTTTCCACGGCCTCTCTTTGCTCTCTCTTTCCTATAATATATATATATATATATATATATATATATATATATATATATATATATATATATATATATATTATACATTATACACATATAAAAGAAATGCATGCATATGGGCTGATGTGACTTGGTCTGGATTGGTCTGAGCTAGGCCGGGCTAAGTTAGACTAAGCTGGATTAAGCTGGTTTGGATCAAGGTTGACATTTCATTGTCCATTTCTGCCACCATTTCACATGAAATTTTTCTATAGCATCTATTCTAAATTTTCTACGTTTACTTTGTAGAACACTAAAAATGAGAAATGTTGGAACTTGAATCACCTCATTTGGAAATAAAATGGCCAACTTATGAATTTCTGAAGCTTAAGCAGGCCAATTATTGATAATTTAGCTAACCATTCTGCATGGGATCCTTCGGAGACTTCTATCGGAAATCTTTTACATCCACTTTGTAGAGTACTAAAAATGAAACATAATGAAACTGAAATCACCTGATTTGGATATGGGGTGACCAAAATATGAATTTCTAAAGGTTAAATGACCATTTCCATGTGAACTTTACATGGGACCCTTCGGAGACTTCTACCCAAGATTTTTCACATCCACTTTGTAGAACATGACAAATGAAAAATAATGGCCTTAGAATCATCTGAATCCAACATAGAATGATAAAGATATGAAGCTTTGAAGTTCTATCGATAATTTTTCATGAAAGCTTGTATGGGGCCCACCGATGACCTTTGCCCAGGATTTTTTCACGTCCACTTTGAAGAGGACTGAAAATAAGGAATGTTGGCCTTTGAATCATCTGATTCCGATATCAGATGATTAAGATATGATGACTTGAAGTTTAATGATAATGCATGCATCATACGATAATTACGTAAATGCCCTTACACTTCAAACTGTGATATCTTCCTTGTTTGATGTCAAAATTTAATGATTCCGATCTCATTTTGGAGATAATTTCATGACCTATACATCTAAGTAGGTAATAGCCCATGACCTTGCGATGGGGTTCATTAGAGAATCACAAACCTTTGGGTTAAAAGCCAAAAACCTGCTATATTGGTTCACTTATGCTGAGGGTGGAAAAAATGGGGTGCTTACAGGCTGATTCACACACTCATGTATAGATGTGTGGTGGCCACCAAACCTTTCTATAGCATATTGCAAACTTATAAACCAGACCAAAGATATAAATTGAATGCATGCATATGTTTGTTGCATTGTTTTATTTGCTCACTGAGCCGTGATGTGTTATCAGCCTTTCGATGTCAAATATTTTTAGTTCTTGATGCAGGTCCTACTGTTGAAGAATATATGAATGCACCGACGTATGGACACATTACTGTGATGGACGTAGATGCTGAAGAAGATGCGCATGATTCGTCGTGCGAGTGCAACTCATGTGTTTTTTATAAGCTTAGTTGTTTAGTTATTGGAACATGTAATTAATTATTTTACTTTATTTTATGTCTTGAGGTATATTGGAGATAATTGAATACTTAATTATGCTATCATTGTCGAATACTCAGTTCATTTGTATTAAAAACTTTCGTTATCATTTATTTACTCTGAATTTGCTTATGAAATGTATCTGGTTTAATCGAATGGGAACGGCCTATACGTGATCCTGGTTGAACCGTTGGTCTATGGACGGTTCATCACACCATCTGGTTGGTTCATAATTGGGGTGTGATAACTTGGTATCAAAGCTCTCAGGCTCTGCTCTATTAAACCAAAATACTACCACAAGGATCGTGAACTGAGTTAGGATAAATTTAAAGTTATAATAAAAATACATCATAAGCACCTATGTTGTATGAGACATAAATAAGAAAGAGAATAATGCACATATGTAAATAGGAAACCAATGTTATATATAGAAAAGATACATCCGAATCAGAGTATGGTCCACAACCCAGACAGTTACTCTGTAATATAAAAAGGAAAAAAAAAATAAATGGCATCATGAAGCTAGGAGTGCTGGAGGAGGAGGTGCCTCACGATCTCGGTCATAATCCTCAGCATATACTTTCGCAAGCCAGGCTACCTAAGTCTGGGTCACCTGGAGCTAGCCGCCAGATCTGCTACCCTCTGATCTGTAATACACTGAGCCTCCCGAATCTCACGTACAGCCCCATCCTGTCATCTGGTGGTGGGCACAAAGTACCAGCTGAGTGAGAATGAGCCCGAGAAGGACCAGCTCCAGTGGAATGCTGTGGTGATAGAGGAGCTATGGCATCCACATGCATGTACATCTGATCATCATCCTCCTTATCATCACTCTCGTGTGCCTCTGCTCCTACCTCTGCTGCTGCTGCTACAGCCTCTGTATCTGTTGCAGCTACCTGAGTGAGAAGACATCTCATAGTGTTTCTCTCCTCATCACTGACCTGCACATCTCGCGTCGCCATCCTACAGATGGACTCCCAGTCAAGGTCAGTCGAAAAAGTGTCCTCATGAATCCTTTCATCGACCAAGTCTACCTACAGGCGAGTGAGTAAAGTGGTGATGAAACGCCCATAGGGTAGGTTACCCAGCAGACCAAACGTTGTGGCACGGTGCATTGTCCTGATAATGATATAAGGAAGGCAAATAGGCTGCCGAGTGCAGATGTAGTACAGAAGGTACTGGGTCAACTATAAAACCTTATGATAGTGTCCACTCTAGGAATCAGGTTGTGCTGAATGATCTTGCAAGACACTCGAGCCTCTAGACGTAGGTTAATTGCCTTCATCTGCCAGTGATCCCTTTTAACTAAACTGGTGATCCTGAGCTCTCTGCCCCTATTTATATCCTATGGGTCACCCTCCACCTGTAAATTACAGTAAAACTGTTTCACCCACTCAGGACAGGTGCAACCCTCATACAGAATCACAGGGAGCTAGTCCATATCACCAAAAGCTCCCTCCACATCAAGTAGGGCTAGGCTGGCCAAGTTGACACAACGACCCCCTTCCACCTTCTTGTGCTCGTACCAGGGATATTGTGCCTCTGTTTCAATGGACCTGAAGCAACGGGGATCGTGAACTCTGGGGACTTTAGTGCGAGCCAGGTTATCTGCAAGGTCATAGACCAATAAGCAACATATCAAATATAGTAAAAATTCAAAATTTTGGCATTATGATGGCGTGATTGGCCAAAAGCCTCACTTTTTACCCAAACATTTGGACAGGAGGACCTACATAGGTCCCACCCCAACCTGCAAGGTTCATACAATCAGAAATTTAAACTAGTTGTGTCACACACCAATTCCATACTATTCAGAATGGTGTGATGAACCACTAATAAACCAACGGTTCAACCAGGATCTCGAAAAGACTGTGCCCATTTGCTTAAACCATACACATCCACAACCATAATCAGAGTAAATAAGCAATAGCGGAAGTCTTATATATAAAATGAACTGAGAATCTAAGAATGATAACAAAAATAAAATATCCAATTATCATTCATTGACTAAGACATAAGTAAATAAAATAATCAATTACATTTCCTTAATAATCCAAATAAGAATCTAATAAAAAACACATGAGTTGCATTCGCATGATGAATCATGCGACTCCATTATAGCTTCTGCGTCCATCGTCGCAACATACCCGTATGTGGGAGCATTTATATAATCTTCCACGGTAGTACCTGCATCATCAACTAAAAATATTCGAATTCGAAAAGGGTGAGCACACATCATGGCTCAGTGAGCAAACAAAACAATGCAACAAACATATGCATGCATTCAATTCATATCTTTGGCCTGGTTCATAAGTTTGCAATGTGCAATAGAAAGGATAGGTGACCACTGCACCTCTATACAAAAATGTGTGAAACCGTCCAATGGATCAAATACCATTGCCACCCCCACATGCACCCACCATGGAATAGGGATAGAGCTAAAGTGCTTAGGATCACACCACATCACACTTCCCCTGATGCCCTACCCATACCAACACGTAAGCCCTTACTGGAGAGGGCATGCAAACTAGGCTCACAACTAACCAATCCTAATGTCAAACAGTGTATCCAAGGCCTCCCCCCAGCATCCCTTAATACGTCCATAGAGATAGAGCTAAGGCCCTTCGGCAGAGTCAGAGACTACACAGTCCGAGACCACCTCCCCTAATGCCCTACGACATAATAGTTCTACTAAGGTAATGGCGATACGACGATGCTAGTGGACAAGACTTGAGTAGAGATAGAGCTAGAGTCTGGTGACCAGGATGAACCACAGTGTCACGTCCTCCCCCTGATGCCCCACTCGCATCAAGTACACTAACCACACACATACAATCACATGCCTATTCCTAGCATCATCATCATCATCATGTTATAAATAAATGAAATTAAATATACATGAATAGTAATAACAGGAATAGTAGATGAGATGTGATATGCATATTATAATCATACAAGCATAGAATCATTCATGGTACTGGACTCAATAAACAAAAATAGTTTATTATTAGTCAATTAGTTTAGGTCTTGTTCCCTCACCTTTGATTGAGCATAAATCCTCGTTCAAGCTTTATGAATCACTTTTAAATCACTAAAAAGACCTAACAAGTTGATAAATTTTAATTAAAATTAATTTCGTTAAATTTAGACTAACAGAAATTGTAGGGTCACAGGTAGGGTAGCACCTAGGGTAGCACTTTCTACGACCCTAGGGTGTAGGGTCGCAGGTGGGGTCGGATACCATTCGACCCTACATGCGACTACACCCTCCCTGGAACTTCCCGAGGGCATGTGGTCAATCCTGTGGTCTTGTTGGATCGGATATCATTCGACCCTACATGCGACCACACGTATTCTGAGTCGACATTTCATTCTAAAGTCCATCCCTTCATGTTTGGATCCTTTGGATTACTTTCATGGTCCATTCTATGATTGTTCTATGGCTCAAAACTACAAGTTATACATTATTCATTGTCCATAATGATTTCCTCCATGGAATCTCTTGGAACTTGTCCATGGATGGATGATTTGGGTTTTTCCTAATCCTATGTTCTTCATAACTATTCTAAGATCTCTTATTCAAGTAGAAAATTAGGTTCATACCTTTATTCAGAGGTTTCTCTGAACTTCCTCCTCTTCCTTAGTCTTCTTCTTCAGGTTTCCTTCTCTTCTTCTCTTCCTTCTCTTTCTCTTTCTCTCACTTTCAATTAGGATTCTAAAGGACTGAAAGAGGCTAAGGGACGTCCTATTTATAGAGGAAAACCCTCCGTAATAACCCCCAATGAGTTTAGGAAAGACGCCCTTCGAATTAGGAAGGTTTCCTAATTTTTGGTTCTTTCTGTTTTCGTAGGGTCGGATGTAGGGTCGGACATACTGCGACCTTACGTTATTAGAACATGCGACCCTAGGGTGTAGGGTCGTAGGTAGGGCCACAAAATCCGTGACTCTACGTTTTAAAACGTGCGACCCCACGACCAAAAAGTCATGGGTTGGACTCTTTTGAGGTGGGGTCTCTCACACCTTTTAGGCATGCGACCACACACTCATATTTGACTATTTTTTAGTTATATTTCATACTTGGTCTTGTGGTTTCTTCACGCACTGGGTTCACTTGCCTCGACCATGATAGGTAGACCTGGTACAAGGTGGTAGGACTGGTTAGTTCGATACGGGTCTTACAACTCCCCCCCCCCCTCTTATTAAAAATTTCGTCCTCGAAATTTGCACATACCTTTCAAGTCCAAAAGGTGAGGATATTACTTTCGCATAGCATTCTTTTCTTCCCATGTGATCTCCTCTACATCTTGTCTTCGCCAGGTTACCTTCATAAAATAATTATACCAGCTTTGGAGTTATTGTACCTTCCAACCAGTAAACTAGGCTGGTACCACTTCAATAGTTAAATCTTCTATCTATTCCAGTGGATCAGTGGTCAATACCTTTGATACGGATCTCCAACGTGCTTCTTCAATAGAGACACGCAAAATACGTCATGCGCACTAGACATGGATAGCGGTAACGCTAATGGATATGCAACTTTTCTATATCTCTCTAAAATTTATAAGGTCCAACACATATATAGGACACTACTTTCCCTTCTTGCTGAACTGCTTCAAACTACGCATAAGTGATATTTTCAAGAACACTTTGTCACTTATAGTGATGTCAAGGTCTTGGCATCTCTTCTAATAATCCTGAGCTGTCTTGGCCCTTTTTCTTTGATCTTGTCTGCCACTCGACAGGTTTCTTCAATAGACTCAGGTCTTAAAATTCTTCATTCTCCAACTTCATTCCAAAACAAAGGAATTTGACATTTCTATCGTACCATGATTCATAGGTGCCATCTACATAGTAGCTTGGTAGCAAAATTCAATTCACGGTAACTTCTCAACTCAAGCTCCTTGTAATCAATTTCACAAGCTCGGGACATATCTCTTAGGATCTGTATAGTCCACTCCAACTGTCCATCGGTTTAATGTAAAATGCGGTACTAAACTTCAACTTTGTCCCCATTGTTTTCTGTAGATTCTCCCAAAACTTTGAGATAAAGCATGAGCCTCTGATCGACACTATGCTCTCAGGCATACCATTCAATCTGGTATTATTATCCACATATAGCTTCATTAGCCGCTCCGAAGCATACCGAGGTCGTATAGTAATGGAATGAACTATCTTCATAAGGCAATCAACAACCATCCAAACTGCGTCAACTGATCTAGGAGTCAGTGGCAAATTGGTGACATAGTTCATTGTAATACAGTTTCAATTTCAGACTGGCTTCGATAGTAGTTGTAGTAAGCCATGTTGATCTTTGTCTTTCAGCTTTTACTTGCTGATAATTTAGTCACTGGAACACGCACTAAGCCACATTTGTTATCATTCCTCTACCAGTACAATCTCTTCATGTTTTGGTATGTTTTGTACTTCTAGGATGTACCCAATATGAAATAGAATAGGCTTTTAGCATTATCTTGTACCTTATGATCAGCGTTTTTCACTTCAAGTATGCATAATCATTCTCTGTATCTCAGGACCTTTTTCACATCCGAAGTAAGTCAGGGTTAGGTTTTTCTTTTCTCTAAATCTTCTTACACCTCTCTTAGATATAGATCTAACAAAATTACTACCCTTACTTCGTCTATCAAATCCAAGACAATCTTTAATTTTGTGAACGCAAGCGAGGAACTATTGCTCCATAAGTTCTCGCTCAATTGGATCATCACGAGTTTCTATTATATGTTACTCTTCTTTCAAATCTGAATCTGTTGCTGCGAAATATAAGGCAGCATTTATACTGGGTCCTTCTTTTGGCTTCATTATTCCCCTTTTTACTCAAAGCTTCAGCTATCACATTAGCCTTGCTCGAGCGATACTACATATCACGGTCTTAATCCTTCAGTGTTCTAATCATCTCCTCTATCTCATGTTCAACTCTTTCTGGTGAAGAGATAAATAAAACTCTTGTGTTCCCATTTAATCTAAAATTCTTTCCCGTTTAGATAATGTCTCCAGGTCTTGATTGCATAATCATAGTTGCAAACTCTAAATCATGAGTTGGGTGATTCTTTTCATTCTCTTTCAGGTATCTTGAAACATATGCAATCGCTTGTTCTCCTTACATCAACCCGCATCCTAGATCCAATCCAAAAGCTTCGATGTATAGGGTAAAAGGTTCCCTTGGTACCAGAATGGTCAAGATGGGAGTTGATATCAACCTTACTTTTAGAGTTTGAAAGCATTCTTCACACTTCTTAGTCCAATTAAACTCATTTCCCTTCCTGGTTAGCTTGGTAAGAGGTTTTGCAATCTTAGAGTGGTCCTCCACAATCATCTGTAATAACCAACTAAAACCAAGAAACTTATGATCTTCGCAATGTTCTTAGGCGTTTCTCACCATACAATTGCTTCTATCTTAATAGGGTCCACTTTAATCCCTTTTTATGATGCTATGTGTTGTAAGAAGATCACTTTATTTAGTCAGGTCTCATATTTCTTGAACTTGGCATAAAGCTTCTCCCTTCTCAACTATTGTGAAGCTGTTCTCAAATCCCTTGTATGAGTTGCTTCATTCTTGGAATAAATCAAAATATCATCTATGAAAATTATGATCGATGTGTCCAATATGTCATGAAAGAGCCAGTTCATCAGTTCCATAAAAATGTAAGGGCATTGGTTAATCCAACAACATAATCGGGAACTCATAATGCTCAATCCCGATTTTAAAAGCTGTCTACGAGATATCGCTGTCCAAATTCTTCAGCTGATGATATCTTGACTGAAGATCAATCGTAGGAAATACCTTTGTTCCTTGCAACTGTTTAAACGATCTGAGGTAGTAGTTATCGATTCTTATTCGTGAGCTTGTTTAGTTTTCGACAGTCTATACATAATCTGACACTACCGTACTTTTTTACAAATTGCATTGGCACTCCCCGTGATGCAATACTTAGCCTATTAGGACCTTAGTCTAATAACTCTTGTAGTTGAGTCTCAGTTTCGTCAACTCCATAGGAGCTACTTTATAGGTGCCTTTGACACAAGTATCGTCCTTGGTAACCAGTCGATGACGAACTCGTTCGCATGATCAGGTGGTAACCCAAGTAAGTCTCCTGGAAACACATCAGGAAATTTATGCATCACATCAATATCTTCCATATGTGGTGCTTCTTTGGTAGCGTATACCATAGATACCATATATCTAACTTCTTTCTCTTCAAAGCATCTCTTCGCCTTTAACATAGAGAGGATCAACTTTCACTTCTTAGGCAACATGCTTCCAATAATACTAAATTATATGATGATAACCCCTTCTATGCACATAACAACTTTGTAGAGTCTTGAGACAATCAGTCTATTCCCAAGATGACGTCAAAGTGTACCATCTCAAGTCGAATTAGGTTGCATCCAAATTTTGTCCATCCATATGATTCGATCATTGTCCATAACACTCATCCATTCAGCAATCTTAAAATAGATTCTCCATTACTTCATCTGAGGTCTCTCGGCTATAGAATCTAATCTGAATTCAATCTTCTTTCTTCCAATAATTCCATTATCCACTAAACATCTTATCAATGGATGTCAAGAAATGTAAGAATCAGAATGTTTATCCAAAAGCAATTCATTTTCTTTTTTTGAATTCAGGGTAATGACGAACACTTGCTTTATCTAATGAACTTAGGTTTAAAGGATCAGGAGTAAATTTATGGTAATCCAACCAACATAAAAAGGTCATTAAGTTACATGGTGGTCTAATTACATGGAGACAGAGGTTTTACAGTTCTTAACCTCATGGTTACAGGTTCTATCGAGTATATAATGCCATTGGTCAAGGCACTACAGGAGTAAATCTGGAGAAGTTTTGGTACATCAATAAATCAGGTTTAAATCGAAGATGTAAGCTCAACATGATTGAACATTTAACTGTTCATTTAGTTCATATCTCTGTTCATGTTGTCGATCATGAGAGTGGCTCAGATTGGTATAATCAGGACTAATACTAAAGAAACAATATCAATAACTCCAATTGACAGGTTGAATCAAGAGGGTATCCTGTCTAAGTACGAGAATTAGAATCAGGTATGTGCATCCTCTATAACCATAAGAGTAAATCAATAATGCACCACATCCTATATAAACCTATCTAGTTATATGGCCACAATAGATTTGATCCTTTGCTAAAAACGCTTGAGGCTTCATCTTGAGAAAATATTCCTCAATCCTTGTCGGATCATTTTGTCATGATGCAGCTATCCCATACATTGGTGGCTGATAAGGGTAACCACCTTGATACACTGCTTGTTGTGCACCAAGCTTCTGCACTAGGGTGTGGGTTACTAGGACTTGCTGTATGGTAGGCACTGTGTTAGCTAACAGGTGCTGGGGGTATAGTATTGCTATCAATTGGTACCGTACCTGGTTTGACCCGGAGGTGTGGGCGTAGCATTGACAACTTCGATAGTAATTCACATAGCAACTTGCATAGTCGGTCTCATCTGTTGTTGCTCTTGTATTTTATCGGGTCAAGTTTATTACAACTGTAGCCAAGGCACTTGGTAGTCCAGGTAGATTGACTGGTGTGGCCTGGTTGTTCACTCTTTTGATTTGCTACAGTCTGACTATCATTATTTATCATCTGCTCAAATGAGTTTTCACTACTCGTTCTCGACCTAGATAGTGGTGGGGTCAAGTTGCAACCTCTTCTTAATGCTCAGCGGACAATGGATTAGCTTGTGGTGGGTCTCATGTTGAGTCTCTACGTCACCTAGGATTATAGCTCTATCTTTTTGTAGTTGCTCTTATCTCTGTTGGATTTAACCTGAGATCTTTTCCTTTACCTTTGCAGGGATTTAGGCGTTACTAGCGATTTTTCTTCTTCTTTTGCCATACATCGAGTTTTACCTCTTGTGAGTACCAACTCGGTATTCCAATTTTCTGCTTTATAGATGCTCCTTTCTTGGTACTATATTATATCCTTTGTAACTTAGACAACTATCCTACTTGTAGACCGTACCATATGTTATTTGTTTATCAGGATAAGTTTTGAATTTTCTCTTTCTGTTTGTATATATATATGGTTCCACCTATTATATGTACATTATTGTCTTGTTTAAGTTCTATCTCAACCAACACAGGTGCTTATGGTGTGTTTGTATTAAAGCTTTTAATTTATCCTAACTCAGTTCATGGACTCTAGTGGAAGTATTCAAGTTTAATGGGCAAGGCCTAAGAGCTCTGATACCAAGTTGTCACACCCCAATTCTGCACTATTCAGAATGTTGTGATGAACCACTAATAAACCAACGGTTCAACCAGGATCTCGAATAAACTGTGTCCATTTGCTTACACCATACACGTCCACAACCATAATTAGAGTAGATAAACAATAGCAGAAGTCTTATATATTAAATGAACTGAGAATCTAAGAATGATAACATAAATAAAATATCCAATTATCTTTCATTGACTAAGACATAAGTAAATAAAATAATCAATTACATTTCCTTAATAATTCAAATAAGAATCTAATAAAAAATGCATGAGTTGCATTCGCATGACGAATCATGCGACTCCATTATAGCTCCTGTGTCCATCGCCGTAACATGCCTGTATGTGGGAGCATTCATATAATCTTCCACGGTCATACCTGCATCATCAATTAAAAATATACGAATTTGAAAAGGATGAGCACACATAACGGCTCAGTGAGCAAACAAAATAATGCAACAAACATATGCATGCATTCAATTCATATCTTTGGTCTGGTTCATAAGTTTGCAATGTGCAATAGAAAGGATAGGTAGCCACCGCACCTCTATACATGAATGTGTGAAACCACCCAATGGATCAAACACCATTGTCGCCCCTACATGCACCCACCATGGAATAGGGATAGAGCTAAAGTGCTTAGGATCGCACCGCATCAAACTTCTCCTGATGCACTACCCATACCAACACGTAAGCCCCTGCTGTCGAGGGCTTGCAAACTGGGTTCACAACTAACCAATCCTAATGTCAAATAGTGTATCCAAGGCCTCATCCCAGCATCCCTCAATACGTCCATAGAGATAGATCTAAGACCCTTCGGTAGAGTCAGAGACTACATAGTCCGAGACCACCTCCCCTGACGCCCTACGATGTAATAGTTCTGCTAAGGTAATGGCGATACGACGATGCTAGTGGATAAGACTTGAGTAAAGATAGAGCTAGAGTCTGGTGACCAGGATGAACCACAGTGTCATGTCTTCCCCCTGATGCCCCACTCGCATCAAGTACACTAACCACACACATACAATCACATGCCTATTCCTAGCATCATCATCATCATCATGTTATAAATAAACGGAATTAAATATGCATGAACAGTAATAACAGGAATAGTGGATGACATGTGATATGCACATTACAATCATACAAGCATAGAATCATTCATAGTACTGGACTCAATAAACAAAATAGTTTATTATTAGCCAATTAGTTTAGGTCTTGTTCCCTCACCTTTGATTGAGCGTAAATCCTCGTTCAAGCTTTATGAATCACTTTTAAATCACTAGAAAGACCTAACTAGTCGATAGATTTTAATTATAATTAATTCTGTTAAAATTTAAACTAATAGAAACTATAGGGTTGCAGGTAGGGTAGCACCTAGGGTACCAGTTTCTGTGACCCTAGGGTGTAGGGTCGCAGGTGGGCTTGGATACCATTCAACCTTACATGCGACCACACCCTCCCTGGAACTTCCCGAGGGCATGTGGTCAATCCTGTGGTCCTGTAGGGCCAGATATCATTTGACCCTACGTGCGACCACACGTATTCTAAGTCGACCTTTCATTCTAAATTCCATCCCTTCAAGTTAGGATCCTTTGGCTTACTTTCATTGTCCATTCTATGATTGTTCTATGGCTCAAAACTACAAGTAATACACTATTCATTGCCCATAATTATTTCCTCCATGGAATCTCTTCGAACTTGTCCATGGATGGATGATTTGGGTTTCTCCTAATCCTATGTTCTTCATAACTATTCTAGGATCTCTTATTCAGGTAGATAATTAGGTTTATACCTTTATTCAAAGGTTTCTCTAAACTTCCTCCTCTTCCTTAGTCTTCTTCTTCAAGTTTCCTTCTCTTCTTCTCTTCCTTCTCTTTCTCTTTCTCTTACTTTTAATTAGGATTCTAAAGAAGTGAAAGAGGCTAAGGGACGTCCTATTTATAGAGGAAAACCCTCCATAATAACACCCAATGAGTTTAGGAAAGACCCCCTTCGAATTAGAAAAGTTTCCTAATTTTCAGTTCTTGCTGTTTTTGTAGGGTCGCATGTAGGGTCGGACATACTGCGACCTTATGTTTTTAAAACATGCGACCCTAGGGTTTAGGGTCACAAGTAGGGTCACAAAATCCGTGACCCTAAGTTTTAAAACGTGTGACCCCACGACCAAGAAGTCATGGGTTGGAGTCTTTTGAGGTGGGGTCGGTCACACCTTTTAGGCATGCGACCACACACTCATATTTGACTGTTTTTGAGTTATATTTCATACTTGGTCTTGTGGTTTCTTCACGCACTGGGTTCACTTGGCTCGACCGTGATAAGTAGACCTGGTACAAGGTAATAAGATCGGTTAGTTCGATACGGGTCTTACAAGTTGGGTCGAATTTAAAGAAATTTTAACAATTGGGAAAAACCCCAAAATTTAGGTCAAAAATGGAAATTTTTAAGATTCTATTAAACTATCTGATGAAACTCGAATTTTCTTGAGGGCTTTCATTCATTGGGTGGCCAATAGTAATAATTCCCAATAAAAAATCAAATTTTTATGATCAGAAAAATATTAATTTGAAGAAAACCCTATAAATGGAGCAAAACCTAGGTACGAAAGCTTAAAAAGGAAAAAGAGTAGGAACATACCTGGAGGAACGGATTGTAGGTCGTAGATCAATGAAAGAATCACCAAATTCATATGGTTGATATTGTATCAACTCGGTGGTGGCGTGTTGAGTTGTGAATATTAGAAGACAAAAGTAAAAATAAGAAAATGGCTCGAAATCAGAATTTAAAAACCTGATTTGGAGTCGTGTGGTCACAGAATTCAACTAAAAATGCGACCCCACGATCGACCACAGGCTCTCGGTGAGCTGACAGGGTTTGTGTGGTCGCAACCCTGTGGTCGCATATAGTGCGACCCCATGATGAAAATGTGTTGTTTTGACTGAATGACTTTAAAATTGAAACTTTGCCTTGTTTATTTGGAAATTAACATGAGATCATCATATATTATGCTTGCCTCATATGTTTCCTTGATTTTTAGACACTACCACTGCCGAAAATAGGAAATGGCTGGCCATAGAGTAAGTAGAAGGAAACAGAATGTCAACCCATCTCGACCACCTATGGAGATCAATGACAATGAAGGTCAACAAGGACAGGAAGGAAATATTAGAACTCAACATGCTGCGCCTTAGAATGTGCACAACCAAGTCAACCCAACCAACTTACTTGCACCACCTACGGATTTGGCTATTACAGTGATGAATTTGGCATAGCAAATGCAGCAAGTACAGCAAATGCAAGCCAACATGCACACTGCTATGGGAATTTCTTTTTCAGTTGCAAGCACAACATCTCTACCTGCAAGAGAAGCTAGTACTGCACCTAGTGGTAGCAATATTGTACCCTAAACATCGCAAATACTAGTAGTACGAGGCCAAGTACCAAATCCTGAAGCACTACAAGGCGGGTACAACCAAGGTACTATCAGTATCAACCACCTATGTATGGGGCATATATCAGTATCAGCTTGATCACTCCAGGCTGATCGAGCATTTCCTGAAGTTGAAGCTAATGGAATTCACAGGCAAACCAGTAGATCCGTTGTGGCCAACTCACTGGATCGACGAAATGGAAGGAAACTTTATGATGATGACTATAAATGAAGAAGAGAAGGTATTATGTGCCACATTTATGTTGAAAGGTGACACACACCACTAGTGGAAATCAACTAGAAGTTATCTGTTAACAAAGCACGCCCAAATGACATGGGTTATTTATAAAGAAGCTTTCTTCGAGAAGTATTTTCCAAGGAGTTCCAGAGATCAAATGGAAAAGGAGTTTCTGAGTCTGTATCAGGGACAGATGACTGTAGACACATATCAACAACATTATGAAGAACTATTTTTCTTTGTTTCGTCTATTATGCAGGAGGAAAATACTAAAACCCGAAGGTTCGTCATGGGACTTAGGGGGAGTATCCGTGAGCATATATTGGGATTGGAAAATAAGATTTATAATGAATCTATACAGATTGCTCGAGTACTGGAATCGAGCCAGAGGGAAAGTTATTTTGCTCAGAACAGGGGCTTTAAAAGGCCTAATGAAATACATATAATAGAGGGAATACCAAGACATTCAAACTCACAGGTATCGTACCTATTAATGGCTTACCCACCAGAGTAGTCTTTGACTCTGGAGCTACTCATTCTTTTATATTTGTGTCTTTCGGAAAGAAATTAAATCTACCCCTCAAACCTTTAGACTACAAACTGCTTGTACGGTCGCCTATGGGATTAGAAGTGAAACTAGACAAAGGTTATGGGCCATGTCTAGTTCTTATCAGTGAGAAGATTTTGAAGGCAACCTTAATCCAACTCGAGATGGCAGACTTTGACATTATCTTGAGAATGGATTGGTTAGCTCGACACTCCGTAAACCTATTATGTGTGGAAAGGAAACTGACATTTAAAGACAAGGAAGTAGCAGAGTTTAGTTTTGTAGGAACCAAACTTTCTCGTAAACGAAAACTCATTCTCTCTGTATTAAAGGCTAGAAAATGCTCGAGAAAGGAGGAATTGAGTATCTAGTATCCGTGGTCAATCTCACCAAGGAAGCACCACGAATGGAGGATATTGAAGTTGTGCATGAATTTTTGGATATATTTCTTGAGAAACTACCAGGACTGCCACCGACCGAGCAACAAAGTTAGTTATAGATCTTATACCTGGAGCCACACTAGTCTCGAAAGCACCCTATTGAATGGCTCCTACTAAACTGAAGGAACTGAAGGTATAGTTACAAGAATTAATGGACAAGGGTTGTATCAGACCCAGCATATCACCATGGGTAGTGCCAGTATTGTTCGTGAAAAAGAAGGACGGTAGCGTTCGACTATGTATAGACTATCGGGAATTGAATAAGCTTACAATCAAGAATCGATACCCGTTGCCTCGGATCGATGACTTGTTCGATCCGTTGCAAGGTGCCAAAGTGTTCTCCAAAATTGATCTTTGGTCAGGATACCATCAGTTGAAGATTAAGGAAGGTGATATTCTAAAGACAGCATTCAGAACTAGATATGGACATTATGAATTTTTAGTCATATCTTTTGGATTAAATAATGCACCTGCAACTTTTATGGAACTCATGAATCGGGTATTCCATGATATATTGGATACTTTAGTTATTGTATTTATTGATGACATACTAGTTTACTCCAAGGACAAAGAAACTCATATCACAAATCTAAGAGCCGCTTTGCAGCGACTAAGAAAAGAGAAGCTTTACGCAAAATTTATTAAGTGTGAATTATGGCTGAATGAAGTTTCTTTCTTAGGCCATGTTGTATCCACTGAAGGAATTAAAGTGGATCCTAGTAAGATTGAAGTCATTGTGAAATGGAAAGCACCTAAAAATGTTGCCAAAATCAGAAGTTTCTTAGGTTTAGCTGGGTACTATCGATGATTCATGGAAGATTACTCTAGAATCATCGTACCTCTCACCAGTTTAACAATGAAAGGAGAAAAGTTTGTTTGGACGGATAAATGTAAAGAGTATTTCCAAACATTAAAGGCTAGATTGATATCAGCTCCCATCTTGACTATTTTGATTTCAGGACAACCATTTACCTTGTACACCGATGCGTCTGGATTAGGTTTGGGATGTGTGCTTATACAAGGAGAATAAGTAATTGTGTATGCCTCAAGACAACTGAAGACACATGAGAAGAACTATCCCACTCATGACTTGAAATTAATAATGGTGGTACATGCTGTCAAGATATGGAGACATTATTTATATGGAGAGAAATTTTAGATTAAATCAGATCATAAGAATCTCACTCATCTTTTTAATCACAAGGAGTTGAACATGAGGCAGAGAAGATGGTTGGAATTATTGAAGGATTATGATTGCGATATCCAGTATTATCCAGGAAAAGCTAATGTAGTTGTTGACGCACTAAGCAGGAAAGCTGTGACAGAATTCCAAGAAGAAGTTAGTGCAAATGTTGTAGTGTGTATTACAGGAAGAGTATTTAATTACGATAATGAACAGTTCGTGATTGATATTCCGAATGAATCAACTGACCAAGGGTTTATTCATCTATTCTCAAACATGTTTGCTACATTGAAGATTGTACCTGATCTATTAGACGAAGTGAAAACAGCTATTAAATCAGACCCTTATCTGAGAACGGTACAAAAAGACCTTGAAAAATATAAAACTACTCCTGAGTTCACCTTGGACGTTGAAAAGGTACTAAGATACAAAGGAAGGATATGTGTTCCTGAAAATGAAGACTTAGATATTAGACAAAGACTCATGAAGGAAGCCCACACCACTACGTATTTGGTACACACTAGAAGCACGAAGATGTACCATGATTTAAAGAAACTCTATTGATGGAGAGGAATGATAGCGGATGTAGCTAAATTTGTGTCTTAATGCCTGAATTGTCAGCGAGTAAAGGCTGAAAGGCAAAGACCTACAAGATTGTTGCAGTCACTACCAGAACCGGCATGGAAATGGGAGTGTATCACTATAGACTTCGTCACTGGATTACCATTAACTCCCTGAGTAGTTGACGCGGTCTGGGTGATTGTAGATCGTTTGACTAAGACAGCTCTTTTCATAGCTATACAACCACAGTATACCCTAGAGAGGTTAGCTAAGTTGTATATTGATAATATTGTCAGCTTGCATGGTGTTCCTAAAAGCATCGTGTCCAACAGAGACCCACGTTTTACCTCAAGGTTTTAGGAAGGATTACAGAAGGCTAAGGGTAAAACGTTGAAGTTTAGTAATGCATTCCATCCTCAGACCAATGGACAGTCAGAAGGTACCATTCAAATTTTAGAAGATATGCTTCGAGCTTGTATAATTGATTTCAAAGGATCATGGGATGAAAAATTACCATTGATTAAGTTCTCTTATAACAACAGGTATCAAGCGACTATACAGATGTCACCCTATGAAGCACTGTATAGTAGGAAATATCAAACTTCTTTATTTAGGGACGAAGTTGGAGAACGGAGTATTATTGGACAGGAGTTTATTGAAGAGACTTGTCGAGTGGTTGACATTATCAAGGAAAGAGTCTAAACAGCGCAAAATCATCAAAAGCAATATGCAAATAATTGATGCAAAGATCTCGAATTCACCATTGGTGATAAGGTATTTTTAAAAATATCTTCTATGTGTGATTTGAAAAGGTTTGAACAGAAGGGAAAGTTGTGTCTCAGATATTAGACCTTATGAAGTTCTAGCTAGACGTTGGAAGGTAGTGTATCAGTTAGCACTACCCCCATCCATGTCAAGTGTGCATGATGTATTTCATATCTCATTACTAAGAAGTATATCAGAGATCCAACATGCGTCCTAACAACAGATCCACTAGGTCTAATTGATGATTTGACTTTTGAAGTAGCACCAATCGAAATTACCAATCGGAAAGTTCAACGTCTATGCAACCGTGACATTTACTATGTTAAAGTTACTTGGAGGAGCCAAAATGTGGAAGAGATAACATGGAAAGAAGAGAATGCTATGCAAAAGAAATATCCTAACCTTTTTGACTCAGAAGGTATGTGTAAATTTTGAAGACAAAATTTATATAAGAGGGGGGAGTTGTAAGACCTGTATCGTACTAACTCGGTCTTACCACCTTGTATCAGGTCCTATCATGGTCAGACCAAGCGGATCAAGTGCTTGAAGAAACCACAAGGCTAGATATGTAATTCGAACTATAAATCATCTAATTGAGATGTATGGTCACATACCTAAACAGGTGTAGTCGACCACACCTCAAAATAGTGAGACCATAGGAGTCTGGGACATGTGGTCGCAGATTTGGGACGTGTCGTTGACGGATCCTGCGACCCCACGTGCGACCACGCGATGTCAAACTGACTCAGTGATTAGAAAACCTTCCTAATCTGAAGGGGGTTCTTTCCTAATCTAAGTAGGACTCTATATGGAGGGTTTTTCTCTATATAGGACGTCCCTTAGCCTTTTTCATTCTTTTAGAACTCAAACTGAAAGACAGAGAATGTGAGGAGGAGGAATAGACAGAGAATTGAAGAGGAAGACTAAGAAAAGGAATTTCAGAGAGAACTCTGATTCTTCAGCAAGTTTATGGTATGAAAACATCCCCTACCTTAGTTGAATGCCTAGAATAGATCATGGAGGAAGTACTGATTCAAAGTAGGATCGCAACCATGAGCCCATAGACGAAAACTTAAAGGAAATTCATGAAGAGTAGGTTGGACTAGATGATTGTGAAAAATAGTAAATTAAGGCCATAGATCAATCATAGAAAGGACTCTAATGATAGTTCAAGGAATCAAATCATGAAGGGATTAAACTGAGAATGAAAGTCAACCAAACACTCATATGGTCACAGCTATGGTCGACCACACGAGGCACATGTGTCGACCACATGCCCTCAGGAAATTTCTAGGGAGGGTGTCACACCCCAATTATGCAACAACCAGAAAGGTGATATAAACTGTCTATGATCCAATAGTTCAACCAGGATCTCGAGTAGGCTGTGTCCTTTTCGCTTAAACCATACACATCCACAACCATAATCAGAATAAATAAACAATAGCGGAAGTTTTTAATATTAATGAACTGACTATCTAACAGTGATATCATAAATAAAGTATCCAATTATCTCAAATAACTGAAGACATAAAATAGAATAAATTAATCAATTACATGTTCTGAATAATCCGACAAATAAATCTAAGATACATGAGTTGCACTCGCACGATAATTCATGCGACTCCATCATAGCTTCTGCATCCATTGCCGCAACATGCTCGTACATTAGAGCATTCACATAATCTTCTATTGTAGGACCTGCATCATCAACTGAAATATTCAACATTGAAAGGGTGAGCACACATCATGGCTCAGTGAGCAAACAAAACAATGCAACAAACATATGCATGCATTCAATTCATATCTTTGGTCTGGTTCATAAGTTTGCAATGTGCAATAGAAAGGATAGGTGGCCACCGCACCTCTATACACGAGTGTGTAAAGCCACCCAATGGATCAAAAACCATTACCATCCCACATGCACCCATGATGGAATAGAGATAGAGCTAAAGTGCCCGGATCAAACACCGCATGACACTTCCCCTGATGCCCAACACATACCAACACATAAGCCCTTATTGGTGAGGGCTTGCAAACTGAGCTCGCAACTAACCAATCCTAATGTCAAACAGTGTATCCAAGGCCTCACCCCAGCATCCCTCAAGACGTCCATGGAGATAAAGCTAAGGCCCCCCGACAGAGTCAGAGACTACACGGTCGGAGACCACCTCCCCTGATGCCCTACGACGTAATAGTTCTGCTAAGGTAATGGTGATACGACGATGTCAGTAGACAAGACTTGAGTAGAGATAGAGCAAGAGTCTAGTGACCAGGATGAACCACAGTGTCACGTCCTCTCCCTGATGCCCCACTCGCATCATGTACACTAACCATACACATACATTCACATGCCTATTCCTAGCATCATCATCATCATCATCATCATGTAATAAATAAACTAAATTAAATATGCATGAACAGTAATAACAAGAATATTGGATGACATGTGAAATATACAATACACGCATACAAGCATTGAATCATCCATGACGTTGGACTCAATAAATAAAAATAGTTTATTATTAGCCAATTAATTTAGGTCTTATTCCCTTACCTTTGGTTGATAGTAGATCCTCGTTCAAGCTTTGTAAATCTCTTTTAAACCACTTAAAAACCTAATAAATTTATAGATTTTAAATTAGAATTAATTTCCATGAATTTAGACTAACAGAAACTGAGGGGTTGCAGGTGTTGCAACACCTGTGGTCTCAGTTTCTGTGACCACACCCTCCCTGGAAACTTCCCGAGGGCATGTGGTCGGATATGTGTGTCTTGTGTGGTCGCACATCATGTGACCACACTTGCGACTACACGTGTGATGATCGATTTTTTCATCCTCAACTCCATTCCTTCATGTTTGGATCCCTTGGCTTATCATCATGGTCCTCCCTATGATTGTTCTATGGCTCAGAACTATTATTTTATACACAATCCATTGTCCACATAATTTCCTCCCATGGATTCTCTTGGAATTTATCCATGGATTGATGATTTGGGTTTCACCTAAATCCTATCTCTTTCATGAACTATTCTAGGCTCTCAATTTAACATGGGGAATGTTTTCATACCTTAAGCTTGTTGAAGATTTAGAGTTTTTTCTGAATTTTCTTCCTCCTTAGTCTTCCTCTTTAATTCTCCTTCTCTTCCTTCTCTTCTCTTTCTCTCACTTTCAGTTTGAGTACTAAAATGGTAAAAGAGGCTAAGGGACATCCTATTTATAGAGAAAAACCCTCCATAATAAGCCCTACTGAGTTTAGGAAAGAACCTCCTTCGGATTAGGAAGGTTTCCTAAACTCGGTTCTGTCTGGAATCCGTGTGGTCGGAGGTGGGGTCTGTCTTCTATATCTTGGCTCCTCCAAGTAACCTTAACATAATAAATGTCATGGTTACGTAGACATTGAACTTTTCGACTGGTGATTTCAGTTGGTGCTATTTCGAATGTCAAATCATCAATTAGACCCAGTGGATCCACTGTTATAATGTGTGTTAGATCTCTGACGTACTTCTTCAATAATGAGATATGAAATACATCATGTACACTTGACATAGATGGACGTAGTGCTAACTGATATGCCACTTTCCTACGTTTAGCAAGAATCTCATATGGCCCGATATATCAGAGACTTAGCTTCTCCTTTTGTCCGAATCGTTTTAAGCCTCGCATAGGTGATATTTTCAAGAATACCTTGTCACCTACAACGAATTCAAGGTCTCGACGTCGAGTATCTGCATATTGTTTCTGACGATTCTGAGCTGTTCTAACTCTTTCCTTGATAATATCGACTACTCAACATGTCTCTTCAATAAATTTTGGTCCAACGATACTTCGTTCACCAACTTTATTCCAAAACAAAGGAGTTTGACACTTCCTACCATACAGTGCTTCATAGGGTGACATCTGTATAGTAGCCAGATAGCTATTGTTATAGGCGAACTCGATCAATGGTAGTTTCTCATCCCATGATCCTTTGAAATCAATAACACAGGCTTGAAGCATGTCTTCTAAAATATGAATGGTACGCTCTGACTATCCGTCTGTCTGAGGATGGAATGCAGTACTGAATTTCAAAGTTGTACCCATAGCCTTCTGTAATCCTTCCCAAAACTTTGAGGTAAAGCATGGGTCTCTGTCGGATACAATGCTTTTAGGTACACCATGCAATCTGAAAATATTATCCACATATAGCTTGGCTAACCTCTCTAGGGTATATTGTGGTCGTATAGCTATGAAGCGAGCTGTTTTAGTCAGATGATCTACAATCACCCAGACTGTGTCAACTACTCGGGGAGTCAATGGTAATCCGATGACGAAGTTCATAGTGATGCAGTTTCATTTCCATGCTGGTTTTGGCAGTGGCTGCAATAATCCTATAGGTCTTTGCCTTTCAGCCTTTACCCTCTGATAATTTAGGCATTGAGACACAAATTTAGCTACATCTGCTTTCATTCCTCTCTACCAATATAATTTCTTCAGATCATGATACATCTTCATACTTCCAAGATGTACCGAATAAGCGGTGATGTGAGCTTCCTTCATTAGTCTGTGTCTAATATCCAAGTTTTCAATTTCAGGAACAAATACTCTTCCTTTATATTTTAGTACATTTTCAACATCCAAGGTGAACTCAGAAATAGTCCTACCTTTTTCGATGCCTTCTTGCACCGTTCTCATATAAGGGTCTGATCTAATAACGGCCTTCACTTCATCTAATATATCAGGTACAGTCTTCAATGTTGCAAACATATTTCAAAACCGATGAATAAACCCTTGGTTGGTTGATCCACCTAGTGCATCTATCACGAACTGCTCATTACCATGTTTGAATACTTTTCCTATAACACACATTGCCGCAGTCGTGTTTACCTCTTCTTGGGATTTTATCATTGCTTTTTTACTTAGCGCATCAGCAACTACTTTAGCCTTTCCTGGATGATACTAGATATCGCAATCATAATCCATCAATAATTCCAGCCATCTTCTTTGTCTCATGTTCAACTCCTTTTGATTAAAAAGATAAGTGAGACATTTTTATGATCTGACTTAATCTGAAATTTCTCTCCATACAAATAATGTCTCCATATCTTGACAGCATGTACTACCGCTACTAATTCCAAGTCATGAGTGGGATAGTACTTCTCATGTGTTTTCAGTTGTCATGAGGCATACATAACTACTTGTTCTCCTTGCATAAGCACACATCCTAAACGCAACCTAGACGCATCAGTGTATAAGGTAAATGGTTGTCCTGGAATAGGAATAGTCAAGATAGTAGAAGATATCAATCTAGCTTTCAATGTTTGAAAACCTTCTTCACATTTATCGGCCCAAATAAGCTTTTCTCCTTTCTTAGTCAAACTGGTGAGAGGTACGGCGATTCTAGAGTAATCTTCCACGAATCGTCGGTAATACCCAGCTAGACCTAGGAAACTTCTGATTTCTGCAACACTCTTAGGTGCTTCCGATTTCACAATGGCTTGAATCTTGCTAGGATCTACTTTAATTCCTTCAGCAGATACAACATGGCCTAAGAAAGCGACCTCATTTAGCCAAAACTCACACTTTGTAATTTTGGCGTAAAGCTACTCTTTTCTTAGTCGCTGCAGAGCGGCTCTTAGATTCATGACATGAGTTTCCTTGTCTTTAGAGTAGACCAATATATCGTCAATAAACACAATAACTGATGTATCCAACATATCATGGAATACCCGATTCATGAAAGTTGCGGGTGCGTTAGTTAATCCAAAAGACATGACTAAAAATTCATAATGTCCATATCTTGTTCTAAATGCTATCGTTGGGATATCACCTTCCTTAATCATCAACTGATGGTATCCTAACCGAAGATCAATCTCGGAGAATACTTTGGCACCTTGCAACTGATCGAATAAGTCATCGATCCAAGGCAACGGGTACCGATTCTTGATTGTAAGGTTATTTAATTCCCGATAGTCTATACACAGTCGAACGCTACCATCTTTTTTCTTCACAAACAATACCGACGCTCCCCATGGTGATATGCTGGGTCTGATATAACCCTTGTCCAGTAATTCCTATAACTGTACCTTTAGTTCCTTCAGTTTAGTAGGAGCCATTCGATAGGGTGCTTTAGATACTGGTGCGGCTCCGGGTATAAGATCTATAATGAACTCTATCACTCAGTCTGGTGATAGTCCTGGTAGTTCCTCAGGAAATACATTTGGAAAGTCACGCACAATATCAATATCTTCCATTCGTAGTACTTCCTTGGTGAGATCAACCACGGATACTAGATACCCAACTCCTCCTTTCTCGAGGCATTTTCTAGCCTTTAATGTAGAGAGGATGAGTTTTCGTCTACGGGGAAGTTTGGTTCCCACAAAACTAAACTCTGCTCCTTCCTTGTCTTTAAATGTCAGTTTCTTTTTTGTACATAATAGGTTTGTAGAATGCCGAGCTAACCAATCCATTCCCAAGATAACGTCAAAGTCTACCATCTCAAGTTGAATTAAGGTTGCATCCGAAATCTTTTCGCTGATAAGAACTGGACATGGTTCATAACCATTTTCTAGTTCCACTTCTAATCCCATAGGCGATCGTACAAGCAATTTATAGTCTAAAGATCTGAGAGGTAGATTTAGCTTCTTTCCAAATGACACAGATATAAAACAATGAGTAACTCCAGAATCAAAGAGTACATTGAAGGGTATGCCATTAATAGTTACGATACCTGTGATTTGTTTTAATTTAGTATACATGCTCACATAGAGTAATACAAAATGAAAGGTTCAGGTCATACCTATGACCACATCAGGTGATGCGGTAGCATCCTCAGATGTAACTACATAAACCTTTCCTTGTTGTAGCTGCTTCCTGGGCTTAGGACACTCCCTTGAATAATGTCCCATTTGATTACAGTTAGTATTTTATTCCTTCATTATTTTGCTCTGTTGAGGTTGGACTGTTGGAGTAGTCTTGGCTGTAGCATTAAAGCCTTGAGTACAAAAGGATTTAAATGTCTTTGTGTTTCCCCCGTTATATGAATTTCCATTTGGCCTTTTGATACCTCTATTCTGAGCAAAGTAGCTCTCCCTCTGGCTTGATTCTAGTACTCTAGCAATCTGTACTGCTTCATTATAAACTTTCTTTTCTAGTCCCAAAACATGCGCCCGAATGCTTCCCCTAAGTCTCATGACAAACCTTTGGGTTTTAGTATTTTCCTCCTGCATGCTAGAGGGAGCAAAGAAAAACAGCTCTTCATAACACAATTGATATGCATCCACAGTCATCTGTCCCTGATATAAACTCAGGAACTCTCTTTTCATAGCGTCTCTGAAACTTCTGGGGAAATATTTCTCGAAGAATGCCTCTTTATAGATAGCCCAGGTCAATTGGGCATGCTTGGTTAACAGATAAGTCTGAATAGACTTCCACCAGTGGTGTGCATCGTCTTTCAGCATAAATGTGGCACATAGCACTTTTTCCTCCTCATTAACAGTCATCATCATGAAATTCCTCTCCATCTTGTCGATCCAGTGAGCTGGCCACAAAGGATCCGCTTGCTTGCCATTATATTCCTTAGGCTTCATTTTCAAAAATCGCTCGATCAATCGAGAATGATCCAACTGATACTGTGCATAGGCTCCATATATAGGTGGTTGATACTAGTAACTGCCTTGGGCTACCTCAGGGTTTTGTACTGGAGCTTGTACAATTGGCGTTTCAGGTGCTTGTGGTACTGTGTTGCTACCCCCTGGTACGGTGCTAGGTTATCTGGGTGGTATAGGTATAGGTTTAGTATGTACAGCTGGAAAAGCCATTCCCATAGCAGCTTGCATATTGGCTTGCACCTGCTATATTCACTGCAGCTGTTGTACTAGGTTAATTATCGGGGTAGCCAAATCTATAAGTGGGACTACAAAGTTTGTAGGATTAGCCTGGTCGTTAGCTCCTGGTGGTACCACATTCTGATTCTCTTGTCCTTCAGGATTTTCATGGCTATCTTCCTCCACTGGTGGTGGTGGTGGAATTGGGTTATGTCCTCGCCTGGTTACTCTTTAACCAGCCATTTCCTGTTTTCGATGGTGGTAGTGTCTAAAAAATCATAGAACATGTGAGGCAATCATAATATACGTCATTCCCATGTCAAAATCCAATTTATCATTGTAAAATTTCAAATATCCAAGTCATTCAGTCAAAATACAGTATTTTCCATCGTGGGGTTGATGGTGGGGTCGCAATATATGCGACCACAGGGTATGCGACCTCACAAAACCCTGTCAACTCACCAAGAGCCTGTGGTCGATCGTGTGGTCGCAATATGTGTGACCACAAGGTCCGATCACACGAAGTCTGTCAGCTCACCGAGAGCCTGTGGTCGATCATGTGGTTGCAATATGTGCGACCACAGGGTCCGACCACACGAAGTCTGTCAACTCACCGAGAGCCTGTGGTCGATCGTGGGGTCGATCGTGTGGTCGCATATTTGGTCAAATTTTGCTACCACACGACCCCAAATCAGGTTTTAAACATGATTTTTTGGAGTCATTTCCCACTTTCTCTTTTGCTTTCAACTCAACTCGCTTCCACTGAGTTGCTACAGTGTCGACCACTCGTGTTTGGTGATTCTTTCTTCCATTCACGACCTCTACTCCATTCTTTCAGGTATGTTCTCTACTGGTCCTCATTTTTAAGCTTCCAAAACTAGGTTTTTCTCCATTTATAGTGTTTTCTTCAAATTAAAATTTTTCTAACCATAAAAATTTGATTTTTTAATGGGGGCTTTTGCTATTGGCCACCCAATGGATGAAAGCCCTCAAGAAAATTTGAGTTTCATCGGTTAGTTTTTGAAAAACTTGAAATTTTCCATTTTTGACCTAATTTTCAGGATTTTTCCAAATTGTCAAAATTTCTTCAAATTTAATCTTCCTAGTTTAAATTTCCAACTGTATGAGCCTTGCAGGATGGTTTGGAACATATGTAAGTCCTCCTGCCCAACGGTTTGGGTGAAAAGTGAGGCTTTTGGCCAAATCATGCCGTTATAATGCCAAAATTTTGAGTTTTTCTCTATAACTAATATCCTGCTTGTTGGTCTGTGTCTTTTAGATAACATGGCTCATACCAAGGTCCCCAGAGTTCATGATCCTCTTCGCTTCTGGTCTAATGAAGCAGAGACTCAATATGCTCATTATGAGCATAAAAAGGTGAAAGGGGGTCGTTCTGTAAACCTAGCTAATTTAGACTTGTTTAATGTGGAGGGTGCCTTTAGTGATATGGGTTGGCTCCCTATGAACTTGTATGAGGGTTGCACCTGTCCTGCACTGGTGAAGCAGTTTTATTGTAATCTTCAGGTAATGGGTGATCCAAATGATACAGACAGGGGTAGAGAGCTCAGGATCACTAGTTATGTTAAAGGGGTGGAGATCTCCTTTAACTGCCAGGAGTTGGCTGATCTCCTGGGTATATCAAACAATGGCCCCTTAGTATACTGTGCACCCAAGGAACCCTAGTTCCTATCTATGATGATGCATGCAGAGATTGACCGCCAACTTCTTAGGGATGATCGCTGGGAGATGAAGGCAATCAACCTACGTCCCGAACCTTGGGTGTACTGCAAGATTATTCAGCACAATCTGACTCCTCAGAATGGGCATTATAAGAAGGTTTAGTATCTCTTATACTGCATCTGCACTAGGCAACCTGCCTGCCTTCCATACATTATCGTCAAGACAATGCGCAGTGCTAAGATGCCTAGTCAGATGGGCAACCTGCCCTATGGGCGTTTGTTCACTACCCTCCTCACTCGCCTACATGTCGACTTAGTGGATGAGAGGATTCATGAGGACACCTTCTCGACTGACCTTGACTGGGAGGCCATCTGCAAGATGGGGATGTGAGATGAGCAGGTCAGTGACGAGGAGAGGAACGCTATGGAGCGTCCCCGTACTCGGGTAGAGATAGTTGATGCTGAGGCGACAGTAGTAGCAGCAGCAACAGAGGTCCATGGGGGTGATGCTGAGGATGATGATCGTATGTACATGGATGTGGACGTCATACCTCCTCCATCACCACTGCATTCCATTGGATCTGGCCCTTCTCGGGTTCCTTCCCACTCAGCTGGTCCTTCGCACCCACCACCAGATGACGTGATGGGGCTGCTGCGTGAGATTCGGGAGGCCCAGCTTCCGACTGATCAGCGGGTGGCAAATTTGGCAGCTAGTCTCCAGGTGACCCAGACTCAGGTAGCTTGGCTTACGAGGGTGTATGCTGAGGATTATGACCGAGATTGTGAGGCACCTCCTCCTCCAGCATCCCCAGCTCCATGATGCATTTCCTTTCTTTTTCCTTGTACTACAAAGTATTTATGCCGGATTGGGGACCGTATATCGATTTATATATATATATATATATATATATATATATATATATATATATATATATATATATATATATATATATATATATATATATATATGTATATGTATATATATGTATACATATATATTGTTTTTATTCGATGTGTATATGAAACTTGTTTCTCATCTTAATAGTACATTATTCTTTTTCTTAATTTTTTTTGTTTCATACAACACAGGTGCTTATAGTGTGTTCTTATTAAAGCTTTTAAATTTTATCCTAACTCAGTTCACGAACTTTTTTGAGAGTATACCAGTTTAATAGACAGGGCCCGAGAGCTCTGATACCAAGTTATCACACCACAATCCTGCACCAACCAGAAAGGTGTGAAGAACCATCTATGATCTAACGGTTCAATCAGGATCTCGAATAGGCTGTGTCCTTTTTGCTTAAACCATACACATCCACAACCATAATCAGAATAAATAAACAATAGCGGAAGTCTTTAATATTAATGAACTGAGTATCTAACAGTGATATCATAAATAAAGTATCCAATTATCTTAGATAACTGAAGACATAAAATAGATTAAATTAATCAATTACATGTTATGAATAATCTGACAAATAAATCTAATCAAAGACACATGAGTTGCACTCGCACGATGATTCATGCGACTCCATCATAACTTCTGCATCCATTGCCACAACATGCCCGTACATAGGAGCATTCACATAATCTTCTACAGTAGGCCCTGCATCATCAACTAAAATATTTGACGTCGAAAGGGTGAGCACACATCATGGCTCAGTGAGCAAACAAAACAATACAACAAACATATGCATGCATTCAATTCATGTCTTTGGTCTGGTTCATAAGTTTGCAATGTGCAATAGAAAGGATAGGTGGCCACCGCACCTCTATACATGAGTGTGTGAAGCCACCCAATTGATCAAACACCATTACCATCCAATATGCACCCATCATAGAATAGAGATAGAGCTAAAGTGCCCGGATCAAACACCGCATGACACTTCCCCTGATGCCCTACCCATACCAACACGTAAGCCCTTATTGGTGAGGGCTTGCAAACTGGGCTCGCAACTAACCAATCCTAATGTCAAATAGTGTATCCAAGGCCTCATCCCAGCATCCCTTAAGACGTCCATAGAGATAGATCTAAGGCCCCCCGACAGAGTCAGAGACTACACGGTCCGAGACCACCTCCCCTGATGTCCTACGATGTAATAGTTCTGCTAAGGTAATGGTGATACGACGATGTTAGTAGACAAGAATTGAGTAGAGATAGAGCTAGAGTCTGGTGACCAGGATGAACCACAGTGTCACATCCTCCCCCTGATGCCCCACTCGCATCATGTACACTAACCATACACATACATTCACATGCTTATTCCTAGCATCATGATCATCATCATCATCATGTAATAAATAAACTAAATTAAATATGCATGAACAGTAATAACAAGAATATTGGATGACATGTGAAATGGATAATACACGCATACAAGCATTGAATCATTCATGGCACTGGACTCAATAAATAAAAATAGTTTATTAGCCAATTAATTTAGGACTTGTTCCCTCACCTTTGGTTGATAGTAGATCCTCGTTCAAGCTTTGTAAATCTCTTTTAAACCACTTGAAAACCTAATAAATTTATAGATTTTAAATTAGAATTAATTCCCATGAATTTAGACTAATAGAAACTGAGGGGTCGCTGGTGTGGCAGCACCTGTGGTCTCAGTTTCTGCGACCACAGGGTGTATGGTCGCAGGGTGTGGTCGCATATCCTTCGACCACACCTGCGACCACACCCTCCCTGAAAACTTTCCAAGGGCATGTGGTCGGATATGTGTCTCGTGTGGTCGCACATCATGCAACCACACGTGCGACCACACGTGTGATGATCGACTTTTTTATCCTCAACTCCATTCCTTCATGTTTGGATCCCTTGGCTTATCATCATGGTCCCTCCTATGATTGTTCTATGGCTCAGAACTATTATTTTATACACAATCCATTGTCCACATAATTTCTTCCCATGGATTCTCTTGGAATTTATCCATGGATTAATGATTTGGGTTTCACCTAAATCCTATCTCTTTTATGAACTATTCTAGGCTCTCAATTTGACATGGGGAATGTTTTCATACCTTAAGCTTGTTGAAGATTCACAGTTTTCTCTGAATTTTCTTCCTCCTTAGTCTTCCTCTTCAATTCTCCTTCTCTTCCTTCTCTTCTCTTTCTCTCACTTTCAGTTTGAGTTCTAAAAGGGTAAAAGAGGCTAAGGGACGTCCTATTTATAGAGGAAAATCCTCCATAATAAGCCCTACTGAGTTTAGGAAAGAACCCCCTTCGAATTAGGAAGGTTTCCTAAATTTGGTTCTGTCTGGAATCCGTGTGGTCGAAGGTGGGGTCGTAGAACCCGCCGACCACACCCTCTGAAACCTATGACCACACAACCTAAATTCTTGTGGTTGCATTATTTTGAAGTGTGGTCGATCACACCTATTTAGGCATGCGACCACACACTCGCAATTGACTATTTTTGGGTTAAATTTCATACCTGGTCTTATGGTTTCTTCATGCACTTGGTGCACTTGGCCCGACCATGATAGGAAGATCTGATACAAGGTGGTTAGACCGGTTAGTTCGATACAGGTCTTATAGAGGGTATGGTCACAAGTTTGTGGTCGCATGATATGCGACCACACATATTGACCACACACCCTGTGGTCGTAGAAACTGAGACCACAGGTGCTGCCATACCTGCGACCACTTAGATTCTGGAGGTCTAATTAATTCCAAATCGGACATTTAAATATTTTAATTATTGAATATGAACTCTAACTTAAAATCCATAAATTTATCAAGTTTCCTAGTGGTTCAAAAGTGATTTACAAAGCTTGGAAGAGGAATAACCAACAATCAAAGGTGAGAGAACAAGACCTAAACTAATTGGATAATAACAAACTATTTATTTTTATTGAGTCCAATGCCATGATTGATTCTATGCTTGTATGTTTGTAATGTGCATTTCACATGTCATCCAATATTTCTGCTATTACTGTTCATGCATAATTAATTTCATTTATTTATAACATGATGATGATGATGATGCTAGGAATAGGCATATAAATGTATGTGTATGGTTAGTGTGTTGGATGCGAGTGGAGCATCAGGGGGAGGACATGGCATGGTGGTCTTTGATCTTGTCAGCAGACTCTAGCTCTATCTCTATTCAAGTCTTACCCACTCACATCATCGTATCGCCATTACCTTAGCAGAACTATTACATCGTAGGGCATCAGGGGAGTTGGTCTTGGACCACATGGTCTCTGACTCTGTCGGGGGGCTTTAGCATAGACATATTAAGGGATGCTAGGGTGAGGCCTTGGATACACTGTATGGCATTAGGATTGGTTAGTTACGAGCCCAGTTTGCAAGCCCTCACCAATAGGGGCTTACGTGTTGGTATGGGTAGGGCATCAGGGGAATTGTTGGTAGTGTTTGATCTGTACACTTTAGCACTATCTCTATTCCATGGTGGGCATGTAGGATGGCAATGGTGTTTGATCCATTAGGCAGATTCACACACTCGTGTATAGAGGTGCGGCGGCCACCAAACCATTCTATAGCATATTGCAAACTTATAAACCTGACCAAAGATATGAATTGAAAGCATGCTTATGTTTGTTGCATTGTTTTGTTTACTCACTGAGCCATGATGTGTGCTCACCCTTTCAACGTCGAATATTTTTAGTTCTTGATGCAGGTCCTACTGTTGAAGAATATATGAATGCACCGATGTATGGACATGTTGCTGCGATGGACGTAGAAGCCGAAGAAGATGTGCATGATTCACCATGCGAGTGCAACTCATGTGTTTTTATTAGCTTAGTTGTTTAGTTATTGGAACATGTAATTGATTATTTTACTTTATTTTATGTCTTAAGGTATATTAAAGATAATTGGATACTTAATTATGCTATCACTATCAGATACTCAGTTCATTTGTAATGAAGACTTCCGCTATCGTTTATTTATTCTGAATTTGCTTGTAGAATGTATCTGGTTTAATCGAATGGGCACGGCCTATATGAGATCTTGGTTGAACCGTTAGTCTATGGATGGTTCATCACACCATTCTGGTTGATTTATAATTGGGGTGTAACACACGTCCTCCCCTTGATGCTCCACTCGCATCCAACACACCAACCACACAAATACAATCACATGTCTATTCCTAGCATCATCATCATCATCATGTTATAAATAAACAGAATTAAATATGCATGAACAGTAATAGCAAAAATATTGGATGACAAGTAAGATGTACATTACAAGCATACAAGCATAGAATCAATCGTGACATTGGACTCAAATAAATAAACAGTTTGTTATCCAATTAGTTTAGGTTTTGTTCCCTCACTTTTGATCGATGTTTGTTCCTCTCCTTGTTCCTCTCCCAAGCTTTGGAAGTCACTTTGAATCTATTAGGAACCTAAACAACTAATGTATGTAAGTTAGGGTTCAAGTTTACCAAGTTACAGTAGTCAAAAACCTTATTTGGTCCTAAAATATGCTTGCTGTTTTCCAACGGTCGATGCTACGGTTGATTCTATGGTCACAATATATGTCACCGTAGGACATACATGCGACCGTACCTGTGACTGTATGTTTCCTGAATTCTTCCCGAATTGTTGTGGTCATCTCTTTTCTCATCCTATGATCAACCATGGCTGCAACCATACATAGTCAAGTTAATTTTTACTTCTCATATGAGTTTCTCCTCATGGATCATCAATGGGATTCATTTTATAATCATTCTATGGCCCTTGATCACATTTTATCCTTATCAATGATCCCTAACCTATTCTCTCATGTTTTTCTTAGAAATTTCATAACCAAAATCATTACATTAGATTCAACACATCAATTTGATGGAAAGGAACCTATCCTATCTGATCTATCCTACAAAGTCAAGTCCATAACTTATGCTTGTTGTAGAGAGATAGAACTCTTCTCTGCAAAACCTTCCTCTCAGCCTTCTTCTTCAAATCTCCTTCTTCTTCTCTTTCTCTCTATCATTCTTTCTTAGGTTTAGAGTTTCCATATGGGTTTTAAAATAGTGAGAGAGGCTAAGGAAGGTCCCTTACATAAAGGAAAAACCTTCATATAGAGTCCCACTTTAATTAGGAAAGAGTCCTCCTCAAATTAGGAAAGTTTCCTAAATACGGAGTCGATTCTGGGTTCGTACGATCGATCATACAGTCGCATAAACCATCGACCATACCACCAAAACATGAGACCATAGGTGCTACCGTAGCCCTCAAATCTGCCACCATAGGCCCAAAATTTATTGGTTTCTAGTTTTCAACTAGTTGCTTCCATACAAACTCAAATAGTTAACCATACCAACTAAATTGGACTTATTTACATGTGTTACAGTTATAAGATCCCTGCGTATAAATTTTGAGGACAAAATTTCTATTAAGGGTGGTGGAGTTGTAAGACGCGTATGCCACGAATCTGGTTTAACCTTACGTTCTTATGTCGTGACCAGTCTTCCCATTATAATTGACTCAGTTGAACCAATTATATGAAGAAACCACAAGATGAGGTACGCAATAAGTCCAATTTAGTTGGTATGGTTGACTGTTTAAATTTGTGTGGAAGCAACCAGTCAAAAACTAAAAACCAGTAAATTTTAGGCATATGGTGGCAATTTTGAGGGCTACAATCGTACAAGTGGTTGATCATAGTGAAACCGTATGACCTATGGTCGCATGTTTTGGTGGTATGGTCGATGATTTATGCAACCGTATGATCGACCGTACGAACCCAGAACCGATTACGTGCTTAGGAAACTTTCCTAATTTGAGGAGGACTCTTTCCTAATTAAAGTGGGACTCTATATGGAGGTTTTTTCTCTATATAAGGGACGTTCCTTAGCTTCTCTCACTCTTTTAGAACCCATATTGAAACTCTAAACCTAAGAGAGAAAGATAAAGAGGATGAGAAGGAGAAGGAGATTTAGAGAAGAAGGCTGAGATGATTCTATCTATCTCTACAACAAGCTTAAGGTATGGACTTGACTCTGTAGGATAGATCAGATAGGATAGGTTCTTTTCCATCAAATTGATGTGTTGAATCTAATGTAATGATTTCGGTTATGGAATTTCTAAGCAAAACCATGAGAGAATAGGTTAGGGATAATTGGTAGGATAAACTATGATCAAAGGCCATAAAATGATTTTAGGATGAATCCCATTGATGATCCATTAGGAGAAACTCATATAAGAAGTAAAAATTGACTTGACTACGTATGGTCATAGCTATGGTCGACCATAAGATGAGAAAAGAGTCGACCACAGCCATTCGGGAAGAATTCAGGAAACATACGATCGTAGGTATGGTCGCATGTAATGCGACCATAGGGTATCGACCGTCTATCGTACGGTGGCATATATTGAGACCATAGCATCGACCATAGCATCAATCGTAGGAAAATAGCAAGCATATTTTAAGACCAAACAAGGTTTTTGACTACTGTAACTTGGTAAACTTGAACCTTAACATACATACATTAATTGTTTAGGTTCCTAATAGATTCAAAGTGACTTCCAAAGCTTGGGAGAGCAACAAGGAGAGGAATAAACATCGATCAAAGGTGAGGGAACAAAACCTAAACTAATTGGATAATAACAAACTGTTTATTTATTTGAGTCCAATGCCATGATTGGTTCTATGCTTGTATGCTTGTAATATGCATCTCACATGTCATCCAATATTCCTGCTATTACAGTTCATGCATATTTAATTCTATTTATTTATAACATGATGATGATGATGATGCTAGGAATAGGCATGTAATTGTATATGTGTGGTTGGTGAGTTGGACGCAAGTGGAGCATCAGGGGGAGGACATGGCATGGTGGTCTCTGACCTCGTCACCAGGCTCTAGCTCTATCTCTACTCAAGTCTTGCCCACTGGCATCGTCATATCGTCATTACCTTAAAAGAACTATTATGTCGTAGGGTATTAGGGGAGGTGGTTTTCTGACCGTGTGGCCTCTGACTCTATCGAAGGGTCATAGCTCTATCTCTATGGATGTATTGAAGGATGACGGGGTAAGGCCTTGGATACACTGTATGGCATGAGGATTGGTTAATTGTGAGCCCAGTTTGCAAGCCCTCGCCAATAGGGGTTTACGTGTTGGTATGGGTAGGGCATCAGGGGAATTATTGGTGGTGTTTGATCCAGACACTTTAGCTCTATCTCTATTCCATGGTGGGTACAAGTGGGACGACAATGGTGTTTGATCCATTAGGTGGATTCACACACTCGTGTAGAGGTGCGGTGGCCACCAATCGTTTCTATTGCACATTGCAAATTTATAAACTAGACCAAAAATATGAATTGAATGTATGCATATGTTTGTTGTATTGTTTTGTTTGCTCACTGAGCAATGATGTGTGCTCACCCTTTCAACGTCGAATATTTTAGTTGATGATGCAGGTCCTACCGTGGAAGATTATATGAATGCACCAATGTACGGGTATGTTGTATGGATGTGGAAGCTGTGGTGGAGTCGTATAATTCATCGTGCAAGTGCAACTCGTGTGTTTTCGATTAGATTTAGTTGTTGGTTTATCGGAACATGTAATTGATTTATTTATTTATTTTTATGTCTTTAGTCATTTAGAGATAATTGGATTATTAATTATGTTATCACTGTTAGATGATTGTATCTGGTTTAATCAAATAGACACGGCCTATATGAGATCCTGGTTGAACCGTTGGATCATAGACGGTTCATCACACCATTCTGGTTGGTTCAGAATTAGGGTGTGACAACAGCATCTTAGGGTGGCAAAATGGATGGTCTGGAATTCCTGCTCGGATTGGTGAGAGGGATATTTTGGATGATATATAGGATTTGGTTAGTGGCACCACCCCTGTATGTAACCCTGGCCAGTAGGGGATCAGGTACTACTAGAGTAGAGTAATGAGGGGAAGGATCAGTAGTGTTAGTTGGAGCATCACTGGCTGAACTTGCTATCCGATCACCATTCTGATTGGGATATAGTATAGGAGCTCCAAGGCTATTGGAGCACGCTAGTGAGTATCCAACACTCCTATGCATGCAAGTTATAGTCAGCTTTTGGAAAGTGTGGCTAGGCCTAACCATAGCAGACTAGCATACATGATACCGGAATATTGCATTGCTGTGTGTAATAAACTGATCATGCATATTATTTGCTTGCATGTTTATTTTTTACTAAGCTCAAACTGGAGAGCTGACCCTTGCGTACGCCATTATTTTTAGATGATATTGTAGGTACTTCCATTACTGATTACCTGAATGCATCGGTTATCTCTCACTTAGCTCAGCTGAAAGGGATGTCGTATAAAGACGAAGCACATGACGCTGACTACGAGTGCGATGCATGTGTCTTCAATGGATAGACTTTCTTGATTTTAAATTTTCTGGAACAATGAATAGTTTTTGTTATTACTTCCTTTGGATTATTTTAATTTTATTTGGTTAGCCCATGATTTATAGGGCAATGATACTTTATAGTTATTTGTTGGAGATGGTTGATGACCAAGTTTGATAAAGATGTTAAGCACTAATACTATTACTTTTATTTACAAATAGAATGCTCATGGTTATTTAGTGCCTTCCGCTATTTATTACTCTGGATTGTGTATGTGGCATTGTATTAATGAGTAATTGGTATGTATGTGCACCACTTATGATGTCCTTCTCATCCAAACTACAGTGTTGATCCAATCGTATCCCAAAAATTTTTAATATCGGCATTTTGGGGTGCAACGAAACATTAGTCAAAACCAGGCCCACACGAGTAAACCATGTTTCGGCCTAGTTTTGTGATCGAACGATCGATCACAAACAGGCGGTCAACCAGGCTCATTTCATCGACTACCATGGTCGATTGCATGGCCTTATTTGGTTTAGAATGACCACACGAGCATTGGTTCAACCTTTTAACTAAAAACTAGTATTCCACTTGAATATGGATATGGATGCTAAATCCACATCGACAGGAGAACCTATTGTGAGAAAAATTTAAATTAGCCCGTATTTTTATATGCGGGTCTTACATCTTTTGATCTTTACCTTTTTTTTTGGGTAAGTAGATAATACATGTCACACCCCAATTGTGGACTAACCAATGGTGTGATGAACCGTCATGAGAACCAATGGTTCAAACCAGGATCCCACATAAACCATACCCACCCGGTTAAAACAAGTACATTCCACAATAATAATCAGAGTAAATAAATGATAGCAGAAGTCTTTATTAATAATGAACTGAGTATCTAATATGATAATAAATAATTAAATCCAATTATTTCCAAATAACTCAAAACATAAAGTAAAATAATCAATTACATGTTACAATAGTCAAAATAACTAAACTAATCAAAGACACATTGGTTGCACTCACATGACGGATCATGCGCTTCCTCCATCAGTTCCACATCCATAGCTGCTACATGTCAGTACATCGACGGATTCATATAATCTTCCATAGTAAGACTTACATCATCAACTAAAAATATTCAACGTTGAAAAGGTCAGTACACATCACAGCTCAGTGAGCAAACAAACAATGCACAAAGATATGCATGCATTCAATTCATATCATTAGTCTGGTTTTAAGTTTGCAATTGTGCTAAAGAAAAGTTTGGTGACCACCGCACGTCTATACACGGGTGTGTAAGCCCACACAATGGATCAAATACTATTGTCGTCTACATCTACCCTACCATGGAATAGAGGTAGATCTAAAGTGTCCGGATCACACACCGTTAATACTTCCCCTGATGCACCACCCATACCAACAAGTAAGCCCCTATTGTCGAGGGCTTGCAAACTGGGCTCACAACTAACTAATCCTAATGCCATCTAAATGTATCCAAGGTCTTATCCCAGCATCCCTCAATACTTTTATATAGATAAAGCTAAGCCCCCCCGACAGAGTCAGAGGCCACACGGTCCGAGACCACCTCCCCTGATGCCCTACGATGTAATAGTTTTGCTAAGTTAATGGTGATACGACGATGTCAATGGGCAAGACTTGAGTAAAGATAGAGCTAGAGTCTAGTGACCAGGCTGAACCACAATGCCACATCCTTCCCTTGATACTCCACTCGCATCCAACACACTAACCACACACATAATCACATGCTTATTCCTAGCATCATCATCATCATGTTATAATTAGACAAAAATAAATATGCATGAGAAGAACATAGAAGTAATATTGGATGACATGTTAGATGTACATTACAAGCATACATGCAAAGAATTATTCATTGCATTAGACAAATAAAATAGAACAGTTTGTTATTATCTAATTAGTTTAGGTCTTGTTCCCTCACCTTGTAATGATGTTCGATTTTCTCCAAGCCTTGTAACTCACTCTTGAACTACCTGAGAACTTAATAAATTTATGGATTTTAAGTTAGGGTTCAAGTTTACCAAGTTACAGTAGTTGAAAACCTAATCTGGTCTCAAACAGGCTTCCAGAGACTGTGTGGTCGCAGGTGTGGCTGCACTTGTGGTCTCAGTATTTGCGACCACAGGGCGTGTGGTTGATACATGTGGCCGCATATCATGCGACCACACATGCGACCATACCTTCTCTGGGATCTTCCCAAGAGCATGTGTTCGATCATGTGATCACTATGTGGTCAACCATAGCTACGACCACATGAAGTTTTGGTCAATTTTTATCCTCAATCTTATCCCTTCATGAGTCGATTGCTTGGTTTATCATTAGGGTCCTTCCTATGATCGATTTATGGCCTTAAATTCATAATTTTTGCAAAGTTAATTACCCTAACCTACTCTCCATGGATCTCCCTTGTGTTTTACCCATGGGGTCTCATGGTTGAGATTCCTCAGCAATTTTACATCTAGACTTACAATGGAAAAACCCCTATACTATGTAATCTATTTCTATAGAAATGATTTTTTTACCTTGGCTTTCAGTAACAAACTATATCCTTCCTTCCTCTTAGCTTGCCTCTTTAGATCTCTTTCTCTTTCTCTTCCTCTCTTTCTCTTTCTCTATTAGGTTTAGAGTTACAATTTGGGTTTTAAAAGAGTGAAAGAGGCTAAGGGACATCCTTTATATAGAGGAAAAACCTCCATATAGAGTTTTCCCTCAACTAGGAAAGAGATCCCTTAGATTAGGAAAGTTTTCAAAATTTGAAGTCGGTCTCATCATATCATGCGGTCGCACCTATGGTCATAGAATTCATCCACCACATGTCCTAGATATGCGACCACATGTTGAATTTTGAGTGGTCTCACTTTCCTAAGGTGTGGTCGACCATACCAGCTTAGGTATGCGACCACACACTCCAAATTAACTGGTTTTGGGTCGATTTACGTACCTAATCTTGTGGTTTCTTCATGCACTTTGTCCACTCTATCCAAATATGATAGGAAGACCTGACATGACGTGGTAAGACCGGGTTAGTAAAGTGCGGCTCTTACAACTCCCCCCTTATATGAATTTCATCCTCATAATTTGCACATACCTTCCGAGTCGAATAAGTAAGGATATTGCTTCCGAATACATTTTTTTTTCCATGTAATTTCTTCCACATCTTGGCTTCTTCAAGTAACTTTAACATAATAGATGTCACGATTGCAAAGACGTTGAACCTTCCGACTAGTGATTTCAAAAGGTACTACTTCGAATGTCAAATCCTTGGTCAAATCTAGTGGATCTGCCGTTAGGACGTGTGTTGGATGTCAGATATACTTCTAGAATTTGAATGGTACACTCTGACTGTCCATCGGTCTAAGGGAGAAATGTAGTATTGAACTTCAATGTTATACCCATAGCCTTCTGCAATCCTTCCCAAAACTTTGAGCTAAAGCGTGGGTCCTCTGTCAGACATGATGCTTTCAGGTACTCCATGTAGTCTAACAATATTATCTACGTACAACTTAGCTGGCTACTGAAGGGTATACTGAGGTCGTATAGAAATGAAACTAGCTATCTAGGTAAGTCGATCCATAATTACCCAGACTATGTCTATCGATTTGGGAGTCAATGGTAATCTAGTGACGAAGTCCATAGTAATGCATTCCCATTTCCAGGCTGATTCTGGTAGTGGTTGTATTAAGCCTGCTGGTCTTTGTCTTTCTACCTTTATTTGTTGACAGTTTAGACATTGAGATACATATCGAGCTACATCCATTTTCATTCTTCTCAACCAATATAGTTTCTTTAGATCATGATACATCTTAATACTTTTAGGGTGTATTGAATAGGAAGTAGAGTGGACTTCTCTCATTAATCTGTTTCTGATATCTAAATTTTTACTTTCAGGTACGCACACTCTTCTTTTGTACCTTAATGTCCTTTCAGAATCCAAAGTGAAATCAGGAATGGTCCTATCCTTTTCTAAATCTTTCTGTACTGTTCTCAGATATGGGTCCGATTTGATTACCATTTTCACTTCGTCCAACAAATCAGGAATAATCTTCAATGTAGCGAACATATTTGAAAACTTATAAATCAACCCTAGGTTTGTCGAACCACCCAATTTATCAACAACAAATTGCTCATTGCCAATATCAAATACTCTTGCCGCAACACACGCGACAGCATTTATGCTAGCGTCCTCCTCAGGCTTTGTTATCACTATTCGGTTTAGTGCATCAGCAACTACATTAGCCTTCCCTAGATGATACTGGATATTACAATCATAATCCTTTAGCAACTCTAGCCATCTTCTATATCTCATGTTCAATTCCTTCTGATTAAAGAGATTGGTGAAACTCTTATGATTTGACTTAATCTGAAATTTTTCTCCATACAAGTAATGCCTCCATATCTTGACAGCATGTACCACCGCTACTAATTCTAAGTCATGAGTAGGGTAATTCTTCTAATGTGCCTTCAGTTGTCTTGATGCATATGCAATTACTTGCTCTCCTTGCATAAGAACACATCCCAAACCCAACCTAGAAGCATCGATATACAAGATAAATGGTTGTCCTGGTACCGAAATGGTCAAGATGGGCACTTATATCAGTCTTGCCTTTAGTGTTTGGAAACTATCTTCACATTTATCAGTCCAAACAAACTTTTCTCCTTTCTTAGTCAAACTAGTAAAAGGTACGGTGATCCTGGAGTAGTCTTCCACGAACCATTTGTAGTACCCAGCTAAACCCAAGAAACTTCTGATTTCTACAACACTCTTAGGTGCTTCCCATTTTATAATAGTTTCAATCTTGTTGGGATCCACTTTGATTCCTTTTAAAGATACTACATGACTAGATTACACATCCTTCAACCAGAACTCACATTTCTTGAATTTGGCATAAAGTTTTTCTTTTCAAAATCTTTGTAAGGCTGCTCTAAGATCTGTCGCATGAGTTGCCTCATCCTTGGAATTTATCAATATGTCATCTATGAAAATGATGATTGAAGTGTCCAACATGTCGTGAAACACTCGATTCATGAGTTCCATAAAAGATGCATATGCATTTGTTAGTCCAAAAGACATCATTAGAAACTTATAATGTCTGTATCTAGTTCTAAATGTTGTCTTTGGAATGTCCTCGTCCTTGATCTTCAACTAATGATACCCTGACTAGAGATCGATCATAGAAAACACCTTCGCTCTTTGTAGCTGATCAAATAAATCATAGATCTGAGGTAGGGGATATCGATTCTTAATCGTGAGCTTGTTAATTCATAGTAGTCTACATAATCTGATACTACCATCCTTCTTCTTAACGAATAACACTGGCACTCCCCAAGGCAATATGCTCAGTCAGATAAATCCCTTGTCCAATAGCCTTTGTAGTTAAACCTTCAATTCCTTCATTTTAGTTGGCGCCATTCGATATGGTGCCTTGGATATAGGTGTTGACCCTGGTAACAGGTCGATAACGAACTCTATCGCTATATCAGTTGGCAAACTAGGTAAATCTTTAAGAAACACGTCTGAAAATTCCCGTACAACCTCTATATCTTTCATTCATGGTGCCTCTTTGGTAATGTCCACCATAGATACAAGGTATCCAACTCCACTTTTCTCAAGGCATCTCTTAGCCTTTAGTATAGAGAGAATGAGTTTCCGTTTACGAGGGAGTTTGGTTCCTACAAAGCTGAGTTCTTCTCCATCCTGGCCCTTAAGTGTCAATTTATTTTTCATAATAATAGATTTGTGGAGTACCAGGCTAACCAATGCATTCCTAAGATGACGTCAAAGTTTGCTATTTCCAGTTGAATTAAGGTTGCATCCATAGTCTTATCTCCAATAAGAACTGGACATGGTCAATAACCTTTGTCTAGCTCTACTTCCATTCCCATATGTGATCATACTAATAGTTTGCTAACTAAAGGTCTGAGGGGTAGACTTAGCTTCTTCCTAAATGATACAGATATAAAAGAGTGGATGGCTCCAGAGTCAAAGAGTACTCTGGCGGGTATGCTATCTATAGGTACGATACCTGTGATTTTCCTCATAAATTAAGCTACATGCTCTCACAAGGTATTACAAAAATAAAAGGTCGGGTCATACCTGTGACTACATCGGGTGATGCAGCAGTGTCTTCAGTAGTCACCGCATAAACCTTTTCTTGCTGTAGTTTTTTCTTTGGTTTATGGCAGTTCCTTGAATAATGTCCTACTTGGTTACAGTTGTAGCATTTTACTCCAGCATTTCCTTGCTCTATTTCAATTTTTGACTACTGTAACATGTCACATATGAATCCTAACTTAAATTCATATAACTTTCAGGTTGTTAAATCAATTCAAAGAGAATTTCAAGGCTTGGAAGGACATCGAGTATTGCTAACAGGAGAGGGAACAAGACCTAAACTAATTGGATAATAATAAACTATTTATTTTTATTGAGTCCAATGTCATGATTGATTTTATGCTTGTATGCTTGTAATGTGCATCTCACATGTCATCCAATATTCTTGCTATTACTATTCATGTATATTTAATTCTGTTTATTTATAATATGATGATGATGATGATGCTAGGAATAGGCATGTGAATGTATGTGTGTGGTTGGTGTGTTGGATGCGAGTGGAGCATCAGGGGAAAAACGTGGCATGGTGGTCTTTGACCTCGTCACCAGACTCTAGCTCTATCTCTACTCAAGTCATGCCCACTAGCAAAACTATTATATCATAGGGCATCAGAGGAGATGGTCTCAGACCGTGTGGTCTCCAACTCTGCCGGGAGGCCTTAGCTCTATCTCTATGGACTTATTGAGAGATGCTAGGGTGAGGCCTTGGATACACTATTTTGCATTAGGATTGGTAAGTTGCAAGCCCAGTTTGCAAGCCCTCGCCAATAGGGGCTTACGTGTTGGTATGGGTAGGGCATCAAGGGAATTGTTGGCAGTGTTTGATCTGTACACTTTAGCACTATCTCTATTCCATGGTGGGTGCATGTAGGATGGCAATGGTGTTTGATCCATTAAGCAGATTCACACACTCGTGTATAGAGGTGCGGCGGCCACCAAACCATTCTATAGCATATTGCAAACTTATAAACCAGACCAAAGATATGAATTGAAAGCATGCTTATGTTTGTTGCATTATTTTGTTTGCTCACTGAGCCGTGATGTGTGCTCACCCTTTCGACGTAGAATATTTTTAGTTGATGATGCAGGTCCTACTATTGAGAAATATATGAATGCGCCGACGTATGGACACGTTGCTGCGATAGACGTAGAAGCTGAAGAAGATGTGCATGATTCATCATGCGAGTGCAACCATGTGTTTTTGCTTAAGTTTATTTATAATTTGAATATTAGATATGTAATTGGTTATTTATTTTTATGTCTTGTGATTTGGAGATAATTGGATTAAATACTTATTTATCACTATTAGACTCTTAGTTCATTATCTGTAAGACTTCTGCTTATTTGTTTATTACCTCTGATTATTAATGTGGAATGTGTGTTTGATTTGATATGGTGGGTACGACCTATACGAGATCCTGGGTGAACCATTGGTTTATTGGTGGTTCATTACACCATTCTGGTTAGACCAGAATTGGGGTATGATAGGTACTGATGGTTACCTTGGTTATATCCGCCTTGTGGTGCTTCAGGATTCTGTACTTGAGCTTGTACTACTGGGGTTTGAGGTACTTAAGGGGTTGTATCGTTTATAGCAGAGGCTTGGGGCATGGTATTGCTACCCCTAGGCATGGTACTGGCTTGCCCTACAGGTATAGGTGTTGCATTTGCAACTGGGGGAGCAATTCCCATAGCAGCTTGTATGTTCACTTGCATTTGATGTAAATGTTGTACTTGTTGTGCCAAGTTCATCACAACAGTGGCCAAATCCATCGATGATGCTAGCAAATTTATTGGGTTGGCCTGATTGTTGACTTCTGGTGGTGCTACATTTTGGTTCTCCAAGTTTTCTTCCTATTCCTCAAGGTTTTTCATTGGCATTTACCTCCACAGGTGGTAGTGGAGGTGGGCTTGGGTTTTGTCCTCTTCGATTTACTTTATGCCCAGCCATTTCCTACTATCGACTGTGGTGATGTCTGAAAAGTCAAGGAAATATGTAAGACAAGTACAATATACGAGGATCTCATGTTAGTTTCATAATAAATGAAGCAATTTCAAATTTTTAGGGTCATTCAAACAATGCAGCATATTCCAATCGTGTAGTCGATAGGTGTAGTCGCACTATATGCCACCATAGGGTTATGACCACACGAACCTTGGCAATTTACCGAGAACCTATGGTCCATCGTGTAGTCGCAAGTGTGATCGAACTTATGGTTGAATTCTATGATCGCACAACCCTAAATTAGGGTTCTAAACCTAATTTCGAGCCATTTGTCCTCATTCTTTTTCTTTTTTTTTCTTTTTTTTTGTCTTCTACTGTTCATAGCTCAACTCGCCCCTACTGAGTTGCTATAGTGTTGACTGCACCCTAGAACTAAATTTTTGCGATCAACCACTAAATTCACCATCACCACGGTAAGTTCTTCATTCCCGTTGTTCTCTTTGTTGATTTATTCTAGGTTTTCATCGCCTATTTTAATTCTTGCCCAATTAAATTTTATTTAATCATAAAAATTTGATTTTTATTAGTGAACCTTGCTATTGGCCACTCAACAGACAAAAGCCCTCTAGAAAATTGGGTTTCATAGGTTGGTTTGGCCAAAAGCTTTGAAATTTTGATTTTTGACCTAAATTTTGGGAATTTTTATAAATTCCAAAATTTCTTTAAATTCTTTTTATTTGGTGATAATTCCTTGTTGATTGCCCATTGCAAGAAGATTTGTGATTCACAGAAGTCCTCCTGCCTAGATGTTTGGGTGAAAAGTGAGGCTTTTGCTCCTTTTACGTCGTTATTCCACCAAAAATTTAGATTTTCTGACTTGTTTATTGGCTTATGCTCCTTGTAGGTAACATGGTTCATACCAAAGTTCCCAGAGTCCATGACCCCTGTTGCTTCAGGTCCATCAAAGCTAAAATACAGTATCCCTGGTATCATCGTAAAAAGGTAGAAAGGGGTCGGTGTGTCAACTTAGCCAGTTTAGCTCTAGTTGACGTAGAGAGGGCGTTTAGTGAAATGGGCTGGCTTCCTGTGACCTTATAGGAGGCTTGCATCCATCCAGAGTTGGTAAAGCAATTCTACTGTAATTTATAGGTGGAGGGTGACCCAGGGGCGTAGACAAGGGTAGAGAGCTTCGGATTACCAACTTAGTGAAAGGTGTACCCATCTCGTTTAACTGTCAGGAGTTGGCTTACCTCCTGGGAATTTCTATCAATGGTCCATTAGTCTATTGCACACCTAAAGAGCCCCAATTCCTATCAATGAGGATGTGTGTAGAGGCGTACAGTCAGCTTCTTCGGGACGACCGCTAGCAGATGAAGGTAGTTAACCTCCGTTCAGAGCCTCGGGTGTACTTCAAGATTATTCAACACAACTTGATTCCCTAGAGTGATCACTATGAGCTGATTTCACAGCTAACCTAGTATCTTCTCTACTGCATCTACACCAGACAGCCTATCTATCTCCTATACATCATCATCAGGACCATGTACCGAGCCACGATGCCTGACTTGAAGGATAACCTACCCTATGGGTGCTTGATCACCACCCTAATATCTCGCCTGCATGTGGACTTGGTGGATGAGAGGATCTCTGAGGACACCTTTTCAGCTGACCTTGACTGGGAGGCCATCTGTAGGATGGGGATGCAAGATGTCCAGGTCAGTGATAAGAGAGGAATGCTATGAGATGTCCTCTCACTAGAGTAACGGTAGCAAATGCAGAGGCATTAGAAAGTGACGATGATGAGGATGATGACCGGATGTACATGGATGTGGATGCCATCCCTTTTTCTTCACCGCAGCATTCTACAGGAGCTGGCCCTTCTTGAACTTCTCACTCAGCTGGCCCTTCACACCCACCACCAGATGACATGATGGTGCTACTACGTGAGATTTGCGATGCTCAGCGCGCAACTGATGGTTGAGTGACAAGTCTTACCAAGAGTCTTCGGGTGACCCAGACATAGGTAGCCAGGCTCACAAGGGTGTACGCCGAGGATTGTGATTGAGATCAAGAGGCACCTCCTCCTTTAGCGTCATGTATGTTATATTTTCCTTCCATTAGTACTGTAGAGTAACTGTCCAGATTGTAGATCGTACTCTGTGTCACATCCCAATTTTGGACTAACCAATGGTGTGATGAACCTTCATAAGAACCAACGGTTCAAACCAGGATCTCGTATAGGCTATTCCAACCATGTTAAACCAAAACACATTCCACAGTAATAATCAGAGATATTTGAGTAAATAGCAGAAGTCTTATTAATAGTGAACTGAGGTCTACATGATAAATAATTAAATCATCCAGTTATCTCCAATTAACCAAAATATAATTAAAACATATTACAAGTATCAAATACGAAAGAACCACTAAGCGTAACCACGGTGGAAACACTCGCTCGACGAGTCTTGCTCATCCTCCACAACTTACATATCCATAGCTGCCACATGTCCATACGTTGGCGTATCCATGTAGTCTTCAACAATAACACCTACAATATCAAAACTAAAAAGACTTGCGTGTGCGAGGGTCAACTCTCCAACTTGAGCATAGTGAGTGAACAAAACAATGCAATAAACATATGCATGCATTCAATTCATATCTTTGGTCTGGTTTTTAAGTTTACAATGTGCTATAGAAAGGTTTGGAGGCCCCCGCACCTCTATACATGAGTGTGTAAATCCGCCCAATGGATCAAACACCATTGCCATCCCACATGCACCCACCATGGAATAGAGATAGAGCTAAAGTGTCGGGATCACACACCGCCAACACTTCCCCTGATGCCCTACCCATACCAATACGTAAGTCCCTACTAGCGAGGGCTTGCAAACTGGGTTCACAACTAACTAATCCTATTGTCATTCAGTGTATCCAAGGCCTCACCCCAGCATCCCACAATAAGTCCATAAAGATAAAGCTAAGGCCCCCCGACAGAATCAAAGACTACACGGTCCAAGACCACCTCCCCTGATGCCCTACGACGTAATAGTTCTGCTAAGGTAATGGCGATACGACAATGTCAGTGGACAAGACTTAAGTAGAGATAGAGCTAGAGTCTGATGACTAGGATGAACCACAATGTCACGTCCTTCCCCTGATGCTCCACTCGCATCAAGTACACTAACCACACACACATCATCACATGCCTATTCCTAGTATCATCATCATCATCATATTATAAATAGACAGAAATAAATATGCATGAGTAGTAATAACAGGAATATTGGATGACATGTGAGATGCACATTACAAGCATACAAGCATAGAATTAATCATGGCATTGGACTTAATAAAATAAATAGCTTGTTATTAGCCAATTAATTTAGGTTATGTTCCCTCACCTTTGATCGATGTTTGTTCCTATCCCAAGCTTTGAAAGTTACTTTGAATCTATTAGAAACCTAAACAATTAATGTATGTAAGTTAGGGTTCAAGTTTACCAAGTTACAATAGTCAAAAACATTGTTTGGTCTCAAAATATGCTTGTTGTTATCGTGTGGTCGAACGTGTGGTCGAACGTGTGGTCGGACTTGTGGTCGCAATATATGCGACCAGACATTGTGTGGTCAGACCCTATGGTCACATGTTATGCGACCACACCCGCGACCACACCTTTCCTTGGAACTTCTCGAATAGCCATGGTCGATCCTCAAGTCACCCTGTGGTCGACCATATGCTGTGACCACATGATGTTTGGTCAATTTTTCATCTTCAATCTGAATTCTTCCTGAGTCGATTCCTTCGCTCATCACTTGGGTTCATCCTATGATTATCCTATGACCATTATTTATAATTTCTCATTAACCACTATCCTTAACCTATTTTTTCACGGTTTTCCTTAGAAATTTCATAACTAAAATCATTACATTAGATTCAACACATCAACTTGATAAAAGGAACCTATCCTATCTAATCTAGCCTACAAAGTCAAGTCCATACCTTAAGGTTGTTGTAGGGAGCTAGAACCTTCTCTTGCAAAACCTTCCTCTCAGCCTTCTTCTCCAAATCTCCTTCTTCTCCTTCTCTTCCCCTCTATCTTTTCCTCTTAGGTTTAGAGTTTCAATTTGGGTTCTAAAAGAGTAAGAGAGGCTAAGGAACATCCCTTATATGGAGGAAAACCTCCATATAGAGTCCTACTTTAATTAGGAAAGAAATCCCTTAAGTTTTGGAAAGTTACTAAAACTCGGAGTTGGTTCAGCATAGTGTGGTCGCACATGTGGTCGCAGAATCCGTCTACCACATGACCAAAATATGCGACCACACGTCATGTGGTCTCATGCTTGTGGTCTCATGTACAACCACACGTATCGACCACACCCCTCAAAATTTCCACCACACATCCAAAATTTACTGATGTTTAGTTTTTGACTGGTTGCTTCCACACAACTTAACCAGTCAACCACACCAATTATTTTTGACTTGTTGCTTATCTTATCTTGTGGTTTCTTCATACAATTGGCTTACTTAAGCCCGTTATGATGGGAAGATCGATCACGACATGAGAACGTAAGGTTAGACCGGGTTCATGGTATGTGGGTCTTCCAACTCCACCACCCTTAAAAGAAATTTTGTCCTCAAAATTTGCATGTACGGATCTTACAACTCCCCTCTCCTTAAAAGAAATTTCATCCTCGAAATTTAAATGTACTTCAGAATTAAATGGGTGGGAATACTGCTTGTGCATTGCATCTTCTTCTTTCCATGTTATCTTTTCGATGTCTTAGCTTCACCAAGTTACTTTCACATAATCAATATTCTAGCTCCAAAGATGTTGTACCTTCCAACTGGTGATTTAGGCTGGTACCACTTCAAAAGTTAAGCCCTCCATCAAATCTGGTGGATTCACGGTTAATACCTTTGATGGATTTCCAACGTAATTCTTCAATAGAAACATGTGAAATACACCGTGCACTATAGACATGGATGATGGTAATGCTAGTTGATATGCAACTTTTTCATGTCTCTCTAAAATTTTATGAGGTCTAAAACATATATAGGACATAACTTTCCCTTCTAACCACACCGTTTTAAACCACGCATAAGTGATATCATCAATAATACTTTGTCACTTATGGTAAACTCGAGGTATTGATGTCTTTTGATAACCTTGAGCTATATTAGGCCTTTCTTTTTTTATCTTGTTTTCCACTCAATAGGTTTCATCAACAGACTCAGGTCTTACAATTCCTCGTTCTCCTACTTCATTCCAAAATAGAGGAGTTTGACATTTCTATCATACCATGCTTCATAGGAGACGTCTATATGGTTGTTTGCTAGTAAAATTAATTAATGGCAACTTCTTAACTCAAGCTCCTTTGAAAACAATTTCACAGGCTCAGAGAATATCTCCTAGGATCTATATAGTCCACTCCGACTGTTTGTCGGTTTGAAGGTGAAATGCAGTACTAAAATTCAACTTTGTTCCCATCGCTTTCTATAGTCCCTCCTAAAACATTAAGGTAAAACATGAACCTCTATCTAACACTATGCTCTCAGACGTAACATCCAATCAGATAATAATATCTACATATAGCTTAGCTAGCCGCTCCAAAGTACACCGAGGTCGTATAGCAATGAAACGAGCTATCTTTATAAGACGATTAACTATCACTCAGACTGAGTCAACGGATCTAGGAGTCAGTGGTAAACCGATGACATAGTCCATTGTAATGCAGTTTGACTTCCAAACTGGCTCCAATAGTGGTTGTAGCAAGTCTGCTGGTCTTTGTCTTTTAGCCTTTACTTGACGGTAATTTAGACACTAGAACACGCACTAAGCCACATCTATTATCATTCCTCTTTATCAGTACAATCTCTTCGGATCATGATACATATTGGTATGTTTTTGTACCACCGAGATGTATCGAATACGGTGTGGAATGAGCTTCTAGCATTATTTTGTATCTAAGATCCGAGTTTTTCACTTTCAGATATACATAATCATCCTTTGTATCTCAGACCTTCTCTGCATCTAAAGTAAGTCAGGATTAGGTTTTCTTTCTCTAAATCTTCTTGCATCGTTCTTAGATACGGATCTAATAAAATTACTACTTTTACTTTGTCCATCAAATCAGAGACGATCTTTAACGCTGTGAACGCAAGCGAGGAATTATTGCTCGATAAATCATCCATAAGTTCTCGCTCAATTGTATCATCACGAGTTTCTATTATATGTTGCTCCTCTTCTAAATCTGAATTTGTTGTTGCGGAACACAAGATAGCGTTTATACTGGGTCCTTCCTCAGACTTCATATTGCCCCTTTTGCTCAAGGCCTCAATTACCACATTAGCCTTATTCAAGTGGCATTGAATATCACAGTGTTAATCCTTCAAGTGTTCCAACCATCTCCTTTGCCTCATGTTTAACTCTTTCTGGGTGAGGAGATAAATAAAACTCTTGTAATTTGATTTAATCTAAAATTTTCTTCGTGTAGATAATATTTCCATGTCTCAATTGCATAATCACACCGTTAACTCCAAGTCATGAGTAGGGTAACTCTTCTCTTGCTCCTTCGGTTGTCTAAAGCATATGCAATCGTTTATTTACCTTGCATCAACCTGCATCCTAGACCCAATTCGGAAGCATTGCTGTGTAGGGTAAAAGGTTCCCCTGGTATTAGAATGGTCAAGATGGGAGCCGATATCAACCTTGCTTTTAGAGTCTGGAAACATCCTTCACCCTTCTCAGCCCAAATAAACTCCTCTCCCTTCCTGGTTAGCTTGGTAAGAGGTATTGTAATCTTAGAGTGGTCCTCCATGAATCGTTTATAATAACTAGCTAAACCCAATGAACTTCTAATCTTTGCAATGTTCTTAGGCGCTTCTCATCCTATGATTTCTTTTATCTTACTGGGGTCTGCTTTAATCCCTTCTAATGTAGGCCACCTTATTCAACCAGAACTCACACTTCTTAAGTTTGGCATAAAGCTTCTCCCTTTTCAGTCATTGTAGGGTTGCATTAAGGTCCGTTACAAAACTTTCTTTGTCTTTAGAATAAATAAATATATAGTCTACGAAAACTATGACTGACATATCCAACATGTGATGAACATTCGATTTATCAACTCCATAAAAGATGTAAGGGCATTGGTCAAACCAAAAGACTTGACCAGGAACTCATAATGTTCGTACCTAGTTCTGAAAACTGTCTTCGAAATATTTCTGTCCAAATTCTTCAGTTGATGATATATTGATCGAAGGTCAATCTTAGAAAATACATTTGCTCCTTGTAGCTGATTAAACAAGTCATCGATCTGAGGTAGTAGATATTGATTCTTGATCGTGAACTTGTTTAGTTGTCGGTAGTCTATACATAATCTGACACTACCGTCTTTCTTCTTAACAAATAAAATTGGCACTCCCCAAGGAGATATGCTTGGTTGGATAAAACCCTTGTCCAATAATTCCTATAATTGTACCTTCAGTTCCTTCAATTCAGTAGGAGCCATTCTATAGGGTGCCTTAGATACTGGTATGGCTTCGGATATAAGGTCAATAACAAACTCTGTCGCTTGATCAGGTGGCAAACTAGGTAATTCCTTAAGAAATACATCTAAAAATTTTTATATCACATCAATACCTTTCATCCGTGGTACTTATTTAGTAGCATCTACCACATATACCATGTATTCAACTCCTTTCTTTTCAAAGCATCTCTTCGCCTTAAGTGCAGGGAGGATAAGCTTCTGCTTCCTAAGCAATATGTTTCCAATAAAATCAAATTATGTGTCATCTTAGCTCTTAAATGACAACCTCTTCTATGCACATAACAGCTTTGTAGAGTGTTGAGACAACCAGTCCGTCTCCAAGATGACGTCAAAGTCTGTCATCTCAAGTCAAATTTGGTTGCATCCAAATTTCATCCATCCATATGATTCAGACATTGTTCATAACACTCACCCAATACAACATCTAGTCCAAAAGGGCTTAAACTAGCAAAATCTGGTTTAAAGGTCTTAATGGCACATCTAGCTCCTTCATCTCTTTTGGTTATTCAGAGACTATCGTCAATAATCTCATATTGCACTCACTAGCTTACATCTCTTTTATCACTGTTGTTCTACCCTGATCTTTCTTTTATATAACCCAAAACATCTTTTGATTATTTACTCATTACATATCCCAAGTCTACCTATAAGCATTTGGGTATATGCTTATAATTTCATTAATTTAGCCAAATTCTCTTGGTATTTTACTTAATCATCTCACTCGACATTGGGATTAACTCAATAATCATTGTACTAATCTGAATACTATCAACGCCATGATTTTTTACTTCATCCGTGTATCCATTTTTAGATATGCTTTTAGAAATCTTTTTCCTTGTCAAAATTCGTACCGATATAGCCATTTAACTCTGTTCAAGTGCTATCTATTCTGTACTATTTAGTCTTGGTAGTTCTCACTTCTTACTTAGGCACTCTTTTACAGATCATGACTCAAATCCATATATCCAATAATCTCAAAGTAGATTATCCATTACTTCATCTGAGGTTTCTTGGCTATAGAGATTTATCTGAATCCAATCATCTTCCATAATTTTCTTTATTAACCAAGCCTCTTATCCACGAAGGTCAGGGAATGTAAGAATCAAAATGTTTATCCAAAAGCAATTCTTTTCTTTCTTTCGAATTCAGTATAATAACGAACATTTGTTTTATCTAGTGAACTTGGGTTTAAAGGAACTTGAGTTTAATGGATTAGGAGTAAATCTATGGTAACTGAACCAAATACAAAATAAATTGGACCCTTGGTTGTTGTATGCAAGTTTTGGTACATCAATAAATCAGGTGTAAATCAAAAAGATGTACATTTAAAATGATTAAACCTTTAACTGTTCATTTAGTTCACATATGTATTCATGTTGTCGATCATGAGAGTAGCTTAGATTGGTATAATCAGGACTAATTCTATGGAAACAACATCTATAAGTCCAATTGACTGGTTGAATCGAGAAGGTATCTTATCAAGGCACGAGAATTTAAAATCAGGTATGTACATCCTCTATAATCATAAGAGTAAGTCAATAATGCACCGTATCGTATATAAACCTGTCTAGTTATATGTCCACAATAGATTTGATCCCTTGATAAAAAAAAATAGCTGAGATTTATCTTCAGAAAATATTCTCAATTCTTGTCAGATCATTCCACTATGATGTAGTTATCCCATACATCGGTGGCTGATAAAGGTAACCACCTTGATACACTACTTGTTGTGCACCAAGCTTCTGCATTGGGGTATATGTTACTGGGACCTGCTATATGGTAGACACTGTGTTATGGTCAATGGATGCTAAAGGTATAGTGTTGCTACCAATAGGTATTGTACTTGGTCTGTCTCGGAGGTATTGGTGTAGCATTACAACTTGGGTAGCAATTCCCATAGCAACTTGCATAACTAGTATCATCTGTTGTTGCTTTTGTATTTTGTTAGACCAAGTTCATTACAATCATAGCCAAGGTGCTTGGTAGACCAGACAGATTGGCTAGAGTGGCCTGGTTGTTCACCTCTTTGACTTGCTCTAGTTTGATTATCATTATTTGACATCTGCTCAAATGGTTCTTATTACCCGTTCTTCACCCTGATAGTAGTGGGGTCGGGTTACAACCTCTTCTTAATGCTCAGCTGGCAATGGATAAGTGTAGCGGATCTCACTTCGAGTCTCCACGTCACCCATTTATCTTCTTCCTCTGTCATACATCGAGTTTCACATCTTGTAAGTATCCACTCAGTATTCTAATTTTCTACTTTACAGATGTTCCCTTATTGCTACTGTACTATATTCTTTGTATACTCAGGCAACTGTCTGACTTATAGACCATACCATATGTTATTTGTTTATCAAGATACATTTAGATTTTCTTTTTCTTCCATCTATATATACATATGGTTCCACCTTTTATATGTACATTATTGTCTTATTTAAGTTTTGTCTCAACCAACACAGGTGCTTATGGTGTATTTGTATTAAAGCCTTTAATTTTAACCTAACTCAGTTCATAGACTCTTGTGGAAGTATTCTCGTTTGATGGATAGGGTCTGAGAGCTTTGATACCAAGTTGTCACACCCCAATTCTGGACTAACCAATTGTGTGATGAACCATCATAAGAACCAACGGTTCAAACCAGGATCTCGTATAGGCTATGTCAATCATGTTAAATCAAAACACATTCCACAGTAATAGTCAGAGATATTTGAGTAAATAGCGATAGTCTTATTAATAGTGAACTGAGGTCTACATGATAAATAATTAAATCATCTAGTTCTCTCCAATTAACCAAAATATAATTAATACATATTACAAGTATTAAATACGAAAGCTAAACACTAAGCATAACCACGGTGGAAACACTCACTCGACGAGTCTTGCTCGTCCTCCACAGCTTGCATATCCATTGATGCCACTTGTCCATATGATGGCATATCCATGTAGTCTTCAACAGCAACACCTGCAACATTAGAAACTAAAAAAAATTAAGCGCGCGAGGGTCAACTCTCCAACTTGAGCCCAGTGAGTAAACAAAACAATGCAACACACATATGCATGCATTCAATTCATATCTTTGGTCTGATTTTTAAATTTGCAATGTGCTATAGAATGGTTTGGAGGCCCCCATACCTCTATACACGAGTGTGTGAATCCGTCCAATGGATCAAACACCATTGCCATCCCACATGCACCCACCATGGAATAGAGATAGAGCTAAAGTGTCAGAATCACACACCGCCAACACTTCCCTTGATGCCCTACCCATACCAATACATAAGCCCCTACTGGTGAGGGCTTGCAAATTGGGTTCGCAACTAACTAATCCTAATTTCATCTAGTGTATCCAAGGCCTCACCGATAGAGTCAAAGACTACACGGTCCGAGACCACCTCCCCTGATGCCCTACGACATAATAGTTTTGCTAAGATAATGGAAATACGATGATGTCAATGGACAAGACTTAAGTAGAGATAGAGCTAGAGTCTGGTCCATTCGCATCAAGTACACTAACCGCACAATGTCATGTCCTGCCCCTGATGCTTCACTCGCATCATGTACACTAACCACACACACATCATCACATGTCTATTCCTAGCATCATCATCATCATCATATTATAAATAGATAAAAATAAATATGCATGAGCAGTAATAACAACAATATTGGATGACATATGACATGCACATTACAAGCATACAAGCATAGAATCAATCATGACATTGGACTCAATAAAATAAACAGCTTGTTATTAGCCAATTAATTTAGGTTATGTTCCCTCACCTTTGATCAATGTTTGTTCCTCTCCCAAGTTTTGGAAATCACTTTAAATCTATTAGAAACCTAAACAATTAATGTATGTAAGTTAGAGTTCAAGTTTACCAAGTTACAGTAGTCAAAAACATTGTTTGGTCTCAAAATATGCTTGTTATTTTCTTGTGGTCGAACATGTGGTTCAGACCTGTGGTCGCAATATATGCGATCACACACTGTGTGGTCAGACCCTGTGGTCGCATGTTTTGCAACCACACCCTACGACTACACCTTTTCTGGGAACTTCTCGAATAGCTGTGGTCGATCCTCTGGTCACCCTGTGGTCGACCACAGACTATGACCACATGATGTTTGGTCAATTTTTTGCTCTCAATCTTAATTCTTCCTAAGTCGATTCCTTGGCTCATCACTTGGGTTCATCCTACGATTATCCTATGGCCATTATTTACAACTTCTCATTAACCATTATCCTTAACCTATTCTGTCATGGTTTTCCTTAGAAATTTCATAACTGAAATCATTACATTAGATTCAACACATCAACTTGATAAAAAGAACCTATCCTATCTGATCTAGCCTACAAAGTCAAGTCCATACCTTAAGCTTGTTGTAGGGAGCTAGAACCTTCTCTTGCAAAACTTTCCTCTCAGCCTTCTTCTCCAAATCTCCTTCTTCTCCTTCTCTTCCTCTTTATCTTTTCCTTTTGGTTTAGAGTTTCAATTTGGGTTCTAAAAGAGTGAGAGAGGCTAAGGAACATCCCTTATATAGAGGAAAACCTCCATATAGAGTCCTACTTTAATTAGGAAAGAAATCCCTTAAGTTTTGAAAAGTTTATAAAACTCGGAGTCGGTTAAGCATAGTGTGGTCGCACGTGTGGTTGCAGAATTCGTCGGCCACAAGACCAAAATATGCGACCACATGTCATGTGGTCTCATGCGTGTGATCTCATGTTGTGTGGTCTCATGTGCAACCACACATATCGACCACACCCCTTAAAACTACCACCACACATCCAAAATTTGCTAGTTTTTAGTTTTTGACTGGTTGCTTCCATACAACTTAACTAGTCAACCACACCAACTAAATTTGACTTGTTACTTATCTTATCTAATGGTTTCTTTATACAATTGGCTCACTTATGCCGGTTATGATGGGAAGACCGATCATGACACTAGAACGTAAGGTTAGACCGGGTTCGTAGCATGCGGGTCTTACACTCTAGTTCTAGATGTACATCCTATTATTTTAACTTCGGATTTATATACAGATATATGCATATTGTTTCTCATTTACATATTGTAAGCACCCCATTTTTGCCATCTCAGCTAAACAAAGTCCTGCTGGCGTGTGGACAACAAAAGGAGAAAGTTGATTGAAAGTTTGGATTTTTTACTGTGAATTTGAGGAAGTTTTCAATGGGTCTGTGAATTTGAGGAAGTTTTCAATGGGTCCACAGCAAGGTCATGGGTTATAATTTTGCATGGATGCATATGTCATAGAATTATCTTCGAAATGAGACCAGAATTGCTCAATTCTTATATCAAATGAAGAAGATATGACCATTTTAGTCGGATGATACATATAAGGGAGGTTTCTGAAATTATTATAAATAATCCCAAGGGCCTTCATGCAAATTATCGTAAGTCGGATTGTTTGAATTTCAAATCATCATATCGTCATCATCCGACATCGGATTCAGATGATTCCAAGGCCATTATTCCTCATTCATGATGTTCTACAAAGTGGACGTAAAAAATCCCGGATAGAAGTCATCAGTGGGTCCCATGCAAGCTTTCATGCAAAATTATCGTTAGAATTTCAAAGCTTCATATCTTTGTCGTTCTACGTCGGATTCAAATGATTCCAAGGCCTTTATTCTTCATTTGTGACGTACTACAAAGTGAACGTGGAAAATCTCGGGTAGAAGTCTCCGAAGGGTCCCATGCAAAATTACACATGGAAATGGTCATTTAATCTTTGAAATTTCATATTTTGGTCACACCATATCCAAATCGGGTAATTTCAGCTCCAATATTCTTCATTTTTAGTGTTCTACAAAGTGAACGTAAAAAATTTGGAATAAAGGCTATCGAAAAATTCCGTGCGGAATGACGGTAGAAATGGACTATGAAATGATAGAGGGAGAAAAGAATCAATTTTTTAGCCTAACCTAGCTCAACCCAGATCAACCCAGTTTAGTCCAACTCAGACCAGTCCAAACCAAATCAATTCAGTCCAAGTATGTACAGGTGCGTCATATATATTGTACTATATATATTGTATTATATGATATACTATATATATTGTATTATATGATATTATGACTATGTATATTAGTGTAATATATGATATTTATTAAATATATAAGATATAAGTATAAAATAAAGAAAAATAATAAAAAAGGAAATAAAAAAGAAAAGAAAAAAGGAGAGATTGAGAGTGAGAGAGACGTGAGAGATAGAGAGAGGGATTTTCTTTTATTGAGAGAAAGATTGAGAGTGAGAAAGAGATTGAGTGAAGAAGAAGGAAAAAAGAGGAAGAAAAGGAAAGGAGAGATTGACGTGAGAGAGAGAGAGTTTTTTTTCTGTTTTGGGAAAATTGGGAGAGAAATTGAGAGAGAGATTGAGAGATAGAGAGAGGGATTTTTTTCTATTGGGAGAAAGATTAAGAGTGAGAGAGAGATTGAGTGAAGAAGAAGGAAGGAAAGAAAAAAGAAAAAGGAAAGCTTGAGAGTGAGAAACAGATTGAGTGAAGAAGAAGGAAAGAAGAGGGAGAAAAGGAAAGGAGAGATTGACGTGGGAGAGGAAGCCTTTTTTCTATTTTAGGAAAATTGGGAAAGAAAGAAAAAGGAAAACTTGAGAGTGAGAAAGAGATTGAGTGAAGAAGAAGGAAAGAAGAGGGAGAAAAGGAAAGGTGAGATTGACGTGGGAGAGGGAGCCTTTTTCTATTTTGGGAAAATTGGGAAAGAAAGAAAAAGGAAAGATTGAGAGTGAGAAAGAGATTGAGTGAAGAAGAAGGAAAGAAGAACAACATAAAATAGAGGTGAGGGGACGTGAAGAGGGAGGATTTTTCTGTTTTGGGGAGAGAGAGAGCTACGGGACAGAGGAGGAAGAGAAGAGAAAAAGCTGAGGGAGAGAGAACTCCCTGCAACTCGAGGTAAGCCCCTCCCTCTCCTTTGTTATTTTCTGTTTATCACCATTACCCAATCATCGACCAATCTGTTGCAGTCTCCATTGATACCCTCATTCCTGCAAAACCCAAGATCCAAATCTATCTTCCACACCACCATGCCACCTGTCAATCCTTTGCTAATCCACCTATCATCCCAAAACCAATCTGCTTACTTGAATCCATTTGGCTTTATTACCCAAACCAACGACATGACTGATTCACCCCAGTCCAACAAGCCACTTGTAGCAAACCCATCTTAAAACCCCTACAGATCATTTTCCCATACAATACCTGCATATCCCTTTTTCCAATCCCACACATGTGTACAATCATTAGTCAAACAACCATCTCCATTCACCAACACTAACACCATTCAACACCCCCTTGCTACCACCTAATCCGAATACTTTCATCTCCCATCCCACTTTAATCCCACCTTCTGTCAACTCTCCACTAATCTTAAAATCCACCTTCATTACTGTACACCACTACAACATCCCACATGACCATGGGACTTGAAATTTTAATGAGTTAAGATTCTGACCATGTGATTTGAAATTTTAATGATTAAATTGTACCATGTGATTGATTCCATATATTTTGAATTGAATGTGATTAAAATTGGTTCACATGATTTTAATTTTTATGAAATTGATCCCACCACATTCTTGGAATTTATATGAAATTTGATCCCATTGGCTTGAAATTTAAGGTAATTTGAATATGGACCATTGGATGTCAAATTTAATTTTGAACCATTAGATTATGATTTTGAGTGATCCGAACCTTTGGATTTTATCAGGATTGATTTTAAATGAATCTGAATGGTTGGATTGTGTTTTGGAGTAATTTTTAACCATTGGATCTTGATCATATGTGTTGTTAAGTAATTTAAATCATTGGATCTTGATCATAGGTGTTTTTAAGCCATCTAGACGGTTGGATCTTTATTGTGATTGATTTTTAATGAATCTGAATGGTTAGATTATTATCTTGAGAGATCTGAACCATTGGATCGCTATCACAGGTGATTTAAATGATTTTGAATGGTTAGATTATTGTCTTGAGTGATCTGAAGCATTGGATGGCTATCACAAGTGATTAAAATGTTTTTTGAATGGTTAGATTATTGTCTTGAGTGATCTGAACCATTGGATGACTATCAGAAGTGATTTAAATGATTTTTTGAATCATTAGATTATTGTCTTGAGTGATCTGAACCATTGGATTGCTATCAGAAGTGATTTAAATGAATTTGAACGGTTAGATTACCATCAAGAGTGATTTATACCGTTGAATTTTGCATCATGAGTGTTTTAGATGCTCACTGACATGTTTGGATGCCACATAATTACTATATTTGTCTACTACACATGCTCACATGCCATATTGGTTGATTACTGCCATGTTTGGATGCACACTTACCATGTTGGTATTGATTCACATGCTCACTTGCCATCTTTGATTGATTTGTTGCTAAATTTGAATATATTTCCAACATGCTATATTTGGATGCTTACATTGCTATATTTAAGCTCACATTGCTATGTTAGATTGTTTACATTGTACAACAACTAGGACAAGATACACCCTAAAATGGAAAGAATTGAACAATTAGGGTAGTGAAACCCTAAAATTGGGAAGAATAATTAGGGCAAAATAAACCCTAGAATAAAGAGAATAATTAGGGTATGAAACCCTAAAAAATGAAAATCACAATGAAAAGGGATAGGAAACCCTAAAAACCTAAGAATGGAAACAATAAAAATGGTAGGAATTTAGGTCTCATCCCTAGATCCTATTGACAAAAATAGAAAGAATTTGGTACACATCCCAAATAAAAATGGTAGGAATTTAGGTCTCATCCCTAGATCCTATTGACAAAAACAGAAAGAATTTGGTACACATCCCAAATAAAAATGGTAGGAATTTAGGTCTCATCCCTAGATCCTATTAACAAAAATGGAAACAATAAAAATGATAGGAATTTAGGTCTCATCCCTAGATCCTATTGACAAAAATGGAAGGATTTTGGTACACATTCCAAATTCGACTCTCACAAATTTTGAACTACGTCGTACCTGATTTCTAGGGCACACCCTAGAATACGTAGGTAATTTGGGAATCCCAAATACGGTACAAAGCCACCCATCAACCATACATCCAGCATAAACTTCAACTTGAACAATAAAGAATCTAATTGAAGCAAATGCATAAATCACTTCCATAATCATTAATCACACAAACAATTTCGAACTACGTTTTTAGAATTGATTTCCAAGAATGGAATACATAGGCAGTTTGAGATGTCTTACACGTCTCAGATTTAGTCCAAGACCGAACCATCTTTGGTTCAGTTCACTGTATAATATTTTACATTACATTTGCTTGTTTATTTGCTTTAAAACATGATTGGCTGAACCATAGGTTAGAACAACTTAGCAACTTGGTTTAGAACATCCCCCATCGAACCCTAGTCATCCAGTTGACCAAGCACAGTCAAAATTAGAATTTAAGGAAAGTTTAGGAGGCCGATATTGATCGGGCGGTTTGGGTGCCTAACACCTTCCCATAATCGTACCCTGAATACTTACCCGATCTCTTGCAGACCAAAGAACCAATACATTGGGTCACGAGTCAATAGAAGTCTTACCTTAGGGGGAGGTTACATTTTTAGAGGTCCTAGACCTTAATCTAAGTGGCGACTCCAACAGAACAAATCGATCTTCATCGATACAGGATACACATTTCCATCCCGAGGAGGATCACATCGATTTTCCATTGTCCTCACAGTGGCGACTCCACTGGGGATGAATATTCAGACTCCTAGGATACTTTCCTTATATTGATTTGCTTGACATTTGATGCTAGATTTGGGGTACTATATTTATTGTTTGTACATATTATTTTGGGGGGAATGGGTTCAGTCACACTTTCGTACGAGTAGCCGAACCGGGTCCCATGCATGTGGGGCAGCCCGCTAGGCGAAACACACAGCCTTGGCCTGTACTTTGTGAGACCACGACCGGCGAGCAGCCTCTAACGAGCGTTTCTTGGGTCCGTCTAGCAATGCGTTATGCTACTCCACGTCGCTCAGATCCTTGCAACATAGTATATAAAGGGAATGGGGGTCCATTATTCATCGAGCATTCGGTGATAGGTTACCCCATCCTCGTCAAGGTGGTCTTTTCTGTCCTAACCCAGTTTGAGCCATATGTATGTTATTTTTGGTCCATCTTTGAACCAACATGGTAAAATCTACTCGATCATAATATTTACATCTGAGACGTCGAAGTTCTGTCCGTTTTTGTCCTTGACTTATCAACATGTATGGATCCACACTTGAGTATTCTTGTCTCTCACTTGTTGGGAGCGTGAGGGTTACGTATACCCGCATACACATTAGTGTGGGTGGTCTGTACACGCCCTCCATCGTACAAAGCTCATTGTGTTGATCTGTTCAATATTGATACGTCAATCTCAAAAAATGATTAGAAAATCTTCATCACGGTATAGATACTGTGATCAAGTAAACATTTACCGGTTTTTTCAATCATGAACTGCTTTTGTCATCCATCATGAAAACTACAAATAAGCATATCCGTTTCAATTTCTTAAAATTTGATGAACCACATGGTCGAACCTTGGTGCTACAATGATCCATTCGGAATTTTGAGGCCCCAAGACCAATCATGGGGTTATTCAAATACAAATAAATTGTTACAGATGATGTCTAATGGTCGGTTTTCATGAAGGAGCTAACTTTGTTTGTTCGAGTCAGCTTGTATGTGTATGTGCATCCTTCTCGTGTCCAGTCACTTCTGAGTCTTAACCTTCGTTCATTGTTTATATGAAAAAATAAAATTAAAATAAAATTAAAAAAAAACAAAAAAAAAACAAAAAACAAAACAAAAAAAAACAAAAAAAAAGAAAGAAAAAAGAAAGAAAGGTTGAACTAGGGAGGATATGATTGTCTAGACTTAAGAGAACACTTGAGTGAGTAGACAAAGCATCCACTCTTATTACATCCACTCATAAGAAGGTCTCATCATCACCGGTTCATGTCTCGGTTCATGTTCATAAGGAGGACTTTTGTACCTCAAAGTGTTGGAATGGTTGAAAGACAGTATATTGAGAGCCCAAATATTGCAGAGCGGAATTGAAATTTCAAGAAGAGAGTTAAGGAATCCAAGAGATTAGAAAGCTGAATCATAGATTCTGAGAGATTACATGTTTCTTTCCCATGTTAGCATACCTGCCAATTTTGAATGAAAAAACGAAGATTGGAAAGCATTTCGTTCACCCTTGGCGATTGAGCCACTTTGACAGACAGAGTTGGTTTCTGACTCCAAAATTACTTTCATCATCCAAGGTGACCATGACTCAAAGGAGTAGTCCTCGAACCTTCAAGAATGGCCCACCCACCTCCCAAAATCCATGATGAAAAGGAAGACCATGTGGTCAATTATATCCCAAAATTAAGGTAGCCTGAAAATGAACTTCATGTGCAGCCTAAACTGGGGCAAAACAAAAATGTTAGTATACCCTAAATTGGGGCACAACAAAAATATCAGTGCACCCTAAACTGGGGCATAATTAAAATGTTAATGGATTCAAAGTGGAAAAACCAAAAAGGTGATGGACCAACAAGGGTATAGGTCAGAGTTTCATGACATCCAAACTGGGGCATAAGATTGGAATACATTTACCCCAAATTGAGGCATTGGCCAGGTGAATGTCAAACCCGAATTGGGGCATAAATCAAAATGGTAATAGACCCAAGAGGGGTTTATCTCAAGATGGAAAGGGTCAAACACATGTCGATAGATAGGCTTAATGAGCCTTACTAGCGAAATTCTGAACGGAGATTCGGTCCTACAACCAATCATAAGTTGGCGTCAATGATGTCGTATCCAATTGGGGTAACTCGGTGAATTACTTGTCTAAACTGGCTACCATTGGTATCTGATAGGTCATCTATGTTTGGGCTCAAGTCCGATGTGTTTGTAAACGGTCCAGTCCAAAATGCTCTGAAAAAAACAATAATCATCCCATTTGAGACATCAACAACAGTGCTTTACTACTTCCAATCCATTCCTTCCCAGTTTGATATTTCCTCCTCTTCCATGTCCGTTGCTAATTCTGATTCTGATGACGATTGAGGATGATGAGCCACAACCTAAACTTCTACTTCACCGGCCTTTAGAGAAATGAAAGTGCAACACACATGTGAAAGTTACAAATGATTAAGTTAAAAGTCTTGGAAGCATTCTCAAAGATACAAGTTGGTACATCAAAATGTCATCCCATTTGGTCAATTTACAGAAATAATTTTTTTTCGGATATTCCTTGAAAGTAGAGAACATTTATAGACTCATACAGGTGGTTCGTTCAGTTTTGTAAAAATGGGTCTATAGACAAGGACCATTCAAGTGATTAAGTCTTCTACAAGTGCATGACATCTACAAACATGAAGTATGTTACAGATCAACCTCAAAGTCAAATATGAGTTCAAAAAAAAAAAAGGGAAAAAAAAAAGTTAAACAAAATAATGAGGTTGGTTAGCATACTACATTGGAACAATGATGGTGGACAAGTTCAACTATGGTGCATAGACATGGAGCAACTACTTTGAAACACTAATGATGAGTGAGTTCGATTACAAGGCATGTACATGGGGCAACTCCTTTGGAGCCCTGCTGATGGACAAGTTCAGTTATAAAGCAATAAGACAATTGGTTCTCGTGCAATGACATATAGACACCATTTCTTAGAACCTGATTGGAGAGCTGATCGTTTGTCGTGATTCACGTTGTGTATTGAGCTAGATTTTTATATTGGTCACTACATCCCGCCCATACAGGGGGTGGTCTCATCACTTTGTTGTCATCAGATGATTTCTTTTCGGCTAAAGACTCGTTCTCTCGTCCATCAATCTGACGGTCTTTCACAGAGTCTACATTACATGCCCTCACTTCAAATGTCACAAAATTTTATGGTATCGTTTCTTGTGAACATGTCGTCTTGTTATGCATAAATATTGTTCAATAAATCTGACTGGAATATCTATCTGTCGTTCATCATTTTGACGGCGTCCAAGAATTCCATAGTCTTTTGTTGCTAGCCAATAAAATGGCATCGCCTAGTAGAGATCAAGCCATTCTACATGAACAACCAAATACTCTCCCAATGGCAGACCCATTGGACAGTTTCTTATCTGTCCATCTGGACCTTCGTCGTCATACTTGTATACAGACTTAAAGGATTTGGTCCCAAACGTGGTTATAATCGATTCAACATCTGAACATAGCTTGTTGAAACTTGTTTTCTATCTGAATGATACCGAGAAGAGAAAGCATTCTTTGATGTTTTTCCTAAAGATTAGTGTAGGGTTGCATCTCCTTAAGGTTATTTCTATTGATGACTCAAAAGTCGCCTGCCTATCAATGTGTGCAGACTAGAACTTAGATACTGGGGCAAAATCACCCATTTATCCAAACATCATGAGTTTAGTTGTGCCCCCTGTTTGAAACTCTAGCTGAGTTTATTTGAATATAAAAGAAAGATGACCCATACAAATTTGAAAAAATGAAATAAAATTGAGTCATTGTCATCAATTGCCCCTCATTAAAAGGATCTGATTGCCCTTTAATCAAAGTGAAACCCATATAAATTTGGCAGGAATGCAGAACATATCAAAATTGCCTTTTAAAGAAAAGGAACATGTTTTCTCTCAGTCTAGATTAAGTCAAATCAAGGAAAGTCGATCAAATCATGATCTCTAGTTCCTCTTGGATTCCAAGCAATGTTAGTAGACAAAGTGCAGATGCTGAGCCCCATTTTGGCTACCTCAATATTTATGGAAAGTTCAACCCATTTGGGGAATGAAGAAAGATGAAGAAAGGAATTGAAAAGAACAAGAAAAAGAAAAAGACAAATGAAAAAAAAAAGAGAAAAGGAAAGAAAGGTGAAAGTACAGAGAAGAAAGAAGAATGAAGAAAGTAGAATAAGAATGGAAAAGAGAACAACATATAAGCAAAGAAAATAAAGAAAGATCATGGGAAGAGAGAGAAAGCTCTAGCCCAAACTACGCGGAACCTGATTCCGGAGGGACGGAAATCCCAAAGGATACGTAGGTAATTTGGGACACCCCAAATTCGGTCCAAAGGCTACACATCCAAAGGCTACACATCCAAAGGTTATACATTCAAAGGCTACATAGCCAAAAGGCTATACATCCAGAGGTTACAAATCCAGAGCACAAAACACAGTTACAGTTAGATCATGAGCGGTCTTGAGCTAAAGTCACAGACCTGATGAGGTCGCTACTCAAGAAGCTTGACAGTTACAGTTACATCATGAGCGGTTTTGAGCTAAAGTCACAAACCTGATGAGGTCGCTACTCAAGAAGCTTGACAGTTACAGTTACATCATGAGCGGTCTTGAGCTAAAGCCACAGACCTGACGAGGTCGCTACTCAAGAAGCTTGACAGTTACAGTTACACCATGAGCGGTCTTGAGCCAAAGTCACAGACCTGATAAGGTCGCTACTCAAGGAGCTTGACATCTATAGTTTTTTGTTGTACAGTGTCAAAAAAAAAAAGTTTACAGCATCAATTCAAGGGAGCAATGTTAGAATCCAGATCAAGTGCAGAATAGTGCAAAAATGGGCCACTTTTGTCTTCGGCCACAATTGCCCACAATCTCGGCCGAAGAGGGGCATCTGTAAGCACCCCATTTTTGCCATCTCAGCTAAACAAAGTCCTGCTAGCGTGTGGACAACAAAAGGAGAAAGTTGATCGAAAGTTTGGATTTTTTACTGTGAATTTGAGAAAGTTTTCAATGGGTCTGTGAATTTGAGGAAGTTTTCAATGGGTCCACAGCAAGGTCATGGGTTATAATTTTGCATGGATGCATATGTCATAGAATTATCTTCGAAATGAGACCAGAATTGCTCAATTCTTATATCAAATGAAGAAGATATGACCATTTTAGTCGGATGATACATATAAGGGAGGTTTCTGAAATTATTATAAATAATCCCAAGGGCCTTCATGCAAATTATCGTAAGTCAGATTGTTTGAATTTCAAATCATCATATCTTCATCATCCGACATCGAATTCAGATGATTCCAAGGCCATTATTCTTCATTCATGATGTTCTACAAAGTGGACGTAAAAAATTTCTGGATAGAAGTCATCAGTGGGCCCCATGCAAGCTTTCATGCAAAATTATCATTAGAACTTCAAAGCTTCATATCTTTGTCGTTCTACGTCGGATTCAAATGATTCCAAGGCCTTTATTCTTCATTTGTGATGTACTACAAAGTGGACATGGAAAATCTCGGGTAGAAGTCTCTGGAGGGTCCCATGCAAAATTACACATGGAAATGGTCATTTAATCTTTGAAAATTCATATTTTGGTTACACCATATCCAAATCGGGTAATTTCAGCTCCAATATTCTTCATTTTTAGTGTTCTACAAAGTGAACGTAGAAAATTTGGAATAAAGGTTATCGAAAAATTCCATGCGGAATGACGGTAGAAATGGACAATGAAATGATAGAGGGAAAAAAGAATCAATTTTTTAACCTAACCTAGCTCAACCCAGATCAACCCAGTTTAGTCCAACTCAGACCAGTCCAAACCAAATCAATTCAGTCCAAGTATGTATAGGTGCGTCATATATATTGTACTATATATATATATATATATATATTGTATTATATGATATACTATATATATTGTATTATATGATATTATGTCTATGTATATTAGTGTAATATATGATATTTATTAAATATATAAGATATAAGTATAAAATAAAGAAAAATAATAAAAAAGAAAAGAAAAAAGGAGAGATTGAGAGTGAGAGAGACGTGAGAGATAAAGAGAGGGATTTTCTTTTATTGAGAGAAAGATTGAAAGTGAGAGAGAGATTGAGTGAAGAAGAAGGAAAAAAGAGGAAGAAAAGGAAAGGAGAGATTGACGTGAGAGAGAGAGAGAGTTTTTTTTTCTGTTTTGGGAAAATTGGGAGAGAAATTGAGATAGAGATTGGGAGATAGAGAGAGGGATTTTTTTCTATTGAGAGAAAGATTGAGAGTGAGAAAGAGATTGAGTGAAGAAGAAGGAAAGAAAGAAAAAAGAAAAAGGAAAGCTTGAGAGTGAGAAAGAGATTGAGTGAAGAAGAAGGAAAGAAGAGGGAGAAAAGGAAAGGAGAGATTGACGTGGGAGAGGGAGCCTTTTTTCTATTTTGGGAAAATTGGGAAAGAAAGAAAAAGGAAAACTTGAGAGTGAGAAAGAGATTGAGTGAAGAAGAAGGAAAGAAGGGGGAGAAAAGGAATGGAGAGATTGATGTGGGAGTGGGAGCCTTTTTCTATTTTGGGAAAATTGGGAAGGAAAGAAAAAGGAAAGATTGAGAGTGAGAAAGAGATTGAGTGAAGAAGAAGGCAAGAAGAACAACATAAAATAGAGGTGAGGGGACGTGAAGAGGGAGGATTTTTCTGTTTTGGGGAGAGAGAGCTGCGGGACAGAGGAGGAAGAGAAGAGAAAAAGCTGAGGGAGAGAGAACTCCCTGCAACTCGAGGTAAGCCCCTCCCCCTCCTTTGTCATTTTCTGTTTATCACCATTACCCAATCATCGACCAATCTGTTGCAGTCTCCATTGATACCCTCATTCCTGCAAAACCCAAGATCCAAATCTATCTTCCACACCACCATGCCACCTGTCAATCCTTTGCTAATCCACCTATCATCCCAAAACCAATCTGCTTACTTGAATCCATTTGGCTTTATTACCCAAACCACCGACATAACTGATTCACCCCAGTCCAACAAGCCACTTGTTGCAAACCCATCTTAAAACCCCTACAGATCACTTTCCCATACAATACCTGCATATCCCTTTTTCCAATCCCAAACATGTGTACAATCATTAGCCAAACAACCATCTCCATTCACCAACACTTACACCATTCAACACCCCCTTGCTACCACCTAATCTGAATACTTTCATCTCCCATCCCACTTTAATCCCACCTTCTGTCAACTCTCCACTAATCTTAAAATCCACCTTCATTACTGTACACCACTACAACATCCCACATGACCATGGGACTTGAAATTTTAATGAGTTTAGAGTCTGACCATGTGATTTGCAATTTTAATGATTAAATTGTACCATGTGATTGATTCCATATATTTTGGATTGAATGTGATTAAAATTGGTTCACATGATTTTAATTTTTATGAAATTGATCCCACCACATGCTTGGAATTTATATGAAATTTGATCCCATTGGCTTGAAATTTAAGGTAATTTGAATATGGACCATTGGATGACAAATTTAATTTTGAACCATTAGATTATGATTTTGAGTGATCCGAACCATTGGATTTTATCAGGATTGATTTTAAATGAATCTGAATGGTTGGATTGTGTTTTTGAGTTATTTTTAACCATTGGATCTTGATCATATGTGCTTTTAAGTGATTTAAATCGTTGGATCTTGATCATAGGTGTTTTTAAGCCATCTGGACCATTGGATCTTTATTGTGATTGATTTTAAATGAATCTGAATGGTTAGATTATTATCTTGAGTGATCTGAATCATTGGATGGTTATCACAAGTGATTTAAATGATTTTTGAATGGTTAGATTATTGTCATGAGTGATCTGAACCATTGGATGGCTATCACAAGTGATTTAAATGATTTTTGAATGGTTCGATTATTGTCTTGAGTGATCTGAACCATTGGATGGCTATCAGAAGTGATTTAAATGATTTTTTGAATCATTAGATTATTGTCTTAAGCGATCTAAACCATTGGATTGCTATCAGAAGTGATTTAAATGAATTTGAACGGTTAGATTACCATCAAGAGTGATTTATACCGTTGAATTTTGCTTCATAAGTGTTTTAGATGCTCACTGACATGTTTGGATGCCAGATAATTGCTATATTTGTCTACTACACATGCTCACATGCCATATTGGATGATTACTGCCATGTTTGGATGCACACATACCATGTTTGTATTGATTCACATGCTCACTTGCCATCTTTGACTGATTTGTTGCTAAATTTGAATATATTTCAAACATGCTATATTTAGATGCTTACACTGCTATATTTAAGCTCACATTGCTATGTTAGATTGTTTACATTGTACAACAACTAGGGCAAGATACACCCTAAAATGAAAAGAATTGAACAATTAGGGTAGTGAAACCCTAAAAATGGAAAGAATAATTAGGGCAAAATAAACCCTAGAATAAAGAGAATAATTAGGGTATGAAACCCTAAAAAATGAAAATCACAATGAAAAGGGATAGGAAACCCTAAAAACCTAAGAATGGAAACAATAAAAATGGATGGAATTTAGGTCTCATCCCTAGATCCTATTGACAAAAATAGAAAGAATTTTGTACACATCCCAAATAAAAATGGTAAGAATTTAGGTCTCATCCCTAGATCCTATTGACAAAAATAGAATGAATTTGGTACACATCCCAAATAAAAATTGTAGGAATTTAGGTCTCATCCCTAGATCCTATTAACAAAACTGGAAACAATAAAAATGGTAGGAATTTAGGTCTCATCCCCAGATCCTATTGACAAAAATAAAAGGATTTTGGTACACATTCCAAATCCGACTCACAAATTTTGAACTACGTCGTACCTGATTTCTAGGGCACACCCTAGAATACGTAGGCAATTTGGGAATCCCAAATACGATACAAAGCCACCCATCAACCATACATCCAGCATAAACTTCAACTTGACCAATAAAGAATCTAATTGAAGCAAATGCATAAATCACTTCCATAATCATTAATCACACAAACAATTTCGAACTACGTTTTTGGACTTGATTTCCAGGAATGGAATACGTAGGCAGTTTGAGATGTCTTACACGTCTCAGATTCATTCCAAGACCGAACCATCTTTGGTTCGGTTTACTGTATAATATTTTACATTACATTTGCTTGTTTATTTGCTTTAAAACATGATTGGCTGAACCCTAGGTTAGAATAACTTAGCAACTTGGTTTAGGACATCCCCCATCGAAACCCTAATCATCCAGTTGACCAAGCACAGTCAAAATTAGAATTTAAAGAAAGTTTAGGAGGCCGATATTGATCGGGCGGTTTGGGTGCCTAACACCTTCCCATAACCGTACCCTGAATACTTACCCGATCTCTTGCAGACCAAAGAACCGATACATTGGGTCACGAGTCAATATAAGTCTTACCTTGGGGTGAGGCTACAATTTTATAGGTCCTAGACCTTAATCTAGGTGGCGACTCCAACAGAACAAATCGATCTTCATCGATACAGGATACACATTTCCATCCCGAGGAGGATCACATCGATTTGCCATTGTCCTCACAGTGGCGACTCCACTGGGAATGAATATTTAGACTCCTAGGATACTTTCCTTATATTGATTTGCTTGACATTTGATGCTAGATCTAGGGTACTATATTTATTGTTTGTACATATTGTTTTGGGGGGAATGGGTTCAGTCACACTTTCGTGCGAGTAACCGAACCGGGCCCCATGCATGTGGGGCAGCCCGTTAGGTGAAACACACAGCGTTGCCCTGTACTTTGTGAGACCACAACCGGCGAGCAGCCTCTAACGAGCGTTTCTTGGGTCCGCGTGGGAATGCATTATGCGACTCCACATCGCTTGGATCCTTGCAACATAGTATATAAAGGGAATGTGTCACACCCCAATTCCACAGTGTTCAGAATGGTGTGATGAACCGCTAAATAACCAACGGTTCAACCAGTATCTCTAATAGACCATCCCCGCGTTATCCAAACTTTACACACACCCACAATCATAATCAGAGTAACACACAATAGCGGAAATCTCATAAATAAATAAACTGAGAACTAAAATGATATCCATAAATAATAGAAAATTATTCGATGTTTAACTGAGACATAAATATTTAAGTACCAAATACATGTCTTATAAATCCAATAAAGAAATCTATAAAACACCTAATCGAATACACGCGAGTTGCACTCGCAAGAGGAGTCGTGTGTATCATCTTTAGCTCCAACGTCCATGGCTGCTACATTCCCGTATGTAGACGCGTTCATATAATCTTCGACTGTATAACCTGCATCATCAACTAAAAATATTCGACGTCGAGGGGTGAGCACACAACACGGCTCTGTGAGTAGCCAAAACAATGCAACAATACATATGCATGCAAAAAGTCAATTTATATCTTTGGTCTGGTTTATAGTTTGCAATGTGCAATAGAAAGGTTGGGTGGTCAAAGGTTAACGTTTATTGACACCGCCTCTATACACAGGGTGTGGAAGCCCACCCGAAGGTTAACATTTATCGTCTTCCCCATCCACCCTACCATAACATTATACAACAAAGGTTAACGTTTATTGCTATATAATGCTATACCAACACGTAAGCCCCTGTTAGCGAGGGCTTGCAAACTGGGCTCGCTACTAACCAATCCTAATGCCAAACAGTGTATCCAAGGCTTCACCCCAGCATCCCTCAGAACATCCATAGAGATAGAGCTAAGGCCCCCCGGTAGAGTCAGAGACTACAAGGACCGAGACCACCTCCCCTGATACTCTACGACATAATAGTTCTGCTAAGGTAATGGCGATACGACGATGTCAATGCACAAGACTTGAGTTAGAGATAGAGCTAAAGTGCTGAGACCCGCCAAAGGTTAACGTTTATTGACGTTCTCATCACACCTCCCTGATACTCGCTCGCATCAAGTACATCAACCACACACATACAAGCACATGCCTATTCCTATCATCATCATCATCATCGTCATGTTATAAACAATAAAGTAAATATGCATGAACAAGTAATAGAAATATTGGATGGCATGCTGTATGCACATTACAACATATTCGCATAGAATCAAACATAGCATAGAACTCAAGAAATTAAAAATAATTTATTATTAACCAATTTAGTTTGGGGTTAAGGTTCCTCACCTTAACTTGCTAAAAGATACTTTTCCAAGCTTTAGAATCACAGTTATAACGTTATTATATTGCTAGCAAACCTAACCAAGTCGATAGAATTTAATTAGAATTAATTCGGAATTTAAAACCATTCTGTCAACTGAGGGTCGATGCTAGGGTTGATGCTAGGGTCGATGGGTCTATCGACCCTCCCCTCATTCTGAACTTCCCGAATGCTGAGGGTCGATGGTCAGAAACACCTAGGGTCGGATGGTCTATCGACCCTCGGTGCGACCCTCGATGCATTCTGGTCCAATTTCTACTTTTAAATCCATTCTTCATGTTTGGGGTCCTATGGCTTACTTCCTACATTCATTCAACAGTCATTCCATGGTCTAGAACCATGTATAATCCATCTAAATAGTTTTCGTGCATCATCCTTTGGTTTTCCATGAAAACCTAACCATGGATGGATGGTTTGGGTTTCTTCGAAATCCTACACTCAACCATATCTAATCTAAGGTCTGTAGAAACTCATGGGATTAGTATCCATACCTGAGAAGATTACTTTTCTCTAGAATTTCTTCTCCTTTTTGCTAAGTCTTCCTCCTTGTCTCCTTTCTTCCTCTCTTCCTTCTTCTCTCTTTCTCTCAATTCAATTAGGATTGTGAAAGGAGTGAAAGTGGCTTAGGGACGTCCTTTAAATAGACTAGGAACATCCTAAATAAGTCCCATTGAGATTTGGAAAGAATCCCAATCAAAAATTAGGAAATTTCCTAATTTCTATATTCGTCAGAAACCGATGGTCGATGGGAGGGTCGATGATCCCGTCGACCCTAGGGTCTTAAGCTGTCCTACCCTCCCTTCAAATCTGAGGGTCTGACATTCTGTTTTGGGAGGTCCAACCCTACTTAGCTGGGTATGCGACCCTTCCCTAAAATTAAGTGTTTTTGGGTCGATTTTATACCTGGGATCTCGATCTCCATCACGCCCTTGGTCCACTTGACTCGACCGTGATGGGTAAACCTGGTTCAAGGTGGTAAGACCGGGTTAGTTTGACATGGGTCTTACAACTCCCCCCAACTTATAAAAATTTCATCCTCGAAATTGTACGTACCTTCTGAATCAAACAAGTGAGGGTATTGCTTTCGCATAGCATTCTCTTCTTCCCATGTAACTTCTTCCATGTCTCTACTTTTCCATGTGACCTTAACATAGTAGATATCTCTGTTGCGTAGACGTTGAACCTTTCGACTGGTGATTTTTGTTGGTGTTACTTCGAATGTCAAATCATCAGTCAATTCTGGTAAATCCATTGTCAAAACATGTGTTGGGTCTTTGACATACTTCTTCAATAGAGAAATGTGAAATACGTCCTGCACACTTGACATTGATGGTGGTAGTGCTAACTGATAAGCTACTTTTCCACGCTTAGCTAGAATTTCGTATGGCCCGACATATCTTGGACTTAATTTTCCTTTCTGTCCGAACCTCTTCAATCCTCTCATAGGCGATACTTTCAAAAATACTTTATCACCTACGGCGAACTCTAGGTCTCTTCGTCGAGTATCTGCGTATTGCTTCTGCCAATTCTGAGCTGTTCTTACTCTTTCCTTGATGATGTCGACCACTCGACAAGTCTCTTCAACAAATTCTGATCCAACAATACTACATTCTCCAACTTCATTCCAAAACAAGGGGGGTTCGACACTTCCTGCCATACAGTGCTTCATAAGGTGACATCTGTATAGTAGCCTGATAGCTATTGTTATAAGCGAACTCGATCAATGGTAACTTCTCGTCCCATGATCCTTTGAAATCAATCACACATGCTCGTAGCATATCTTCTAGAATCTGGATTGTACGTTCTGACTGTCCATCTGTCTGTGGGTGGAATGCAGTACTAAACTTCAATGTCGTACCCATAGCCTTTTGCAGTCCTTCCCAAAATTTGGAAGTAAATCGTGGATCTCTATCCGACACAATGCTTTCTGGTACACCGTGTAAGCGAACAATGTTATCCACATACAGCTTTGCTAACCTTTCCAGTGTATACTGAGGTCGTATAGGTATGAAGCGAGCTGTCTTTGTCAACCGGTCTACAATCACCCAAACTGCGTCAACTACTCGAGGAGTCAATGGTAGTCCTGTGACGAAGTCCATTGTGATGCAGTCCCATTTCCATGCTGGTTTCGGTAATGATTGTAACAGTCCTGCGGGTCTTTGCCGTTCCGCCTTTACCTTCTGACAATTTAAGCATTGAGACACGAACTTGGCTACATCTGCCTTCATTCCCCTCCACCAATACAGTTTCTTTAGATCATGATACATTTTTGTGCTTCCAAGATGTATCGAGTAGATGGTGGTATGGGCTTCCTTCATCAGTCGGTGTCGATTGTCCATATTTTCTATTTTAGGTACACATATTCTCCCTTTATATTTCAGTACCTTCTCGTCATCCAAGGTGAACTCAGGGTTAGTCCTACCTTTCTCAATATCTTCTTGTACCGTTCTCAGATAAGGATCTGCTTCGATAGCTGTCTTCACTTCATCCACTATATCCGGTATAATCTTCAATGCCACGAACATATTCGAAAATCGATGAATAAACCCTTGGCTAGCTGATTCATCCGTTGTATCTATCACATATTGTTCGTTGCCGTGATTAAACACCATTCCGTTGGTACACATTGCTGCAGTCGTGCTAACTTCTCCTTGAGATTTTATCATTGCTTTTCTGCTCAATGCATCCGCTACCACGTTCGCTTTTCCCAGATGATACTGGATATCACAATCATTGTCTTTCAATAGTTCCAGCCATCTTCTTTGTCTCATATTCAACTCCTTCTGATTAAATAGATAAGTAAGACTTTTATGGTCCGACTTAATCTGAATTTTCTCTCCGTATAGGTAGTGTCTCCATATGTTGATAGCATGTACTACTGCCGCTAACTCCAAATCATGAGTGGGGTAATTTTTCTCATGTACTTTCCACTGTCTCGAGGCATACGCAACTACTTGCTCTCCTTGCATAAGCACACATCCTAGTCCCAATCCCGATGCATCAGTGTGTAAGGTAAATGTCTGTCCTGGAATGGGAATGGTCAAAATTGGGGCGGATATCAATCTGGTCTTCAGTGATTGAAAACTCTTTTCACACTTATACAAATTTTTCTCCTTTCTTGGTCAAACTGGTGAGAGGTACGGCAATCCAAGAATAGTCTTCTACGAATCTCCGATAATATCCAGCTAGACCCAGAAAACTTCTAATTTCTGAAACACTCTTTGGTGCTTCCCACTTTACGATAGCCTCAATCTTACTGGGGTCCACTTTGATTCCTTCAGCGGATACTACATGGCGTAGAAAGGCGACTTCACTTAGCCAAAACTCACACTTCGAAAATTTGGCATATAACTTCTCTTTCCTTAAACGCTGTAGGGCTGCGTTTAGGTTCTTGACATGGGTTTCCTTGTCTCTGGAGTACACTAATATGTCATCAATAAATACTATAACCGACGTATCCAACATATCGTGGAAAACCCGGTTCATAAGTTCCATAAATGTTGCCGGTGCATTAGTTAATCCGAAGGACATCACTAAGAACTCATAATGTCCGTATCTTGTCCTGAAAGCTGTCTTCGGAATGTCACCTTCTTTAATCTTCAGCTGATGATAGCCCGATCGAAGATCGATCTTTGAAAATACTTTCGCTCCTTGTAACTGATCGAACAAGTCATCGATCCTGGATAGTGGATATCGATTCTTGATTGTCAGCTTATTCAACTCTCGATAGTCGATACATAATCTAACGCTACCATCCTTCTTCTTTATGAACAACACCGGTGCTCCCCATGGAGATATACTGGGTCTAATATAACCCTTATCCAGCAGTTCTTGTAATTGCACTTTTAATTCTTTCAATTCAGTAGGAGCCATTCTATAAGGTGCTTTTGATACCGGTGCGGCTCCAGGTATCAAATCTATTACAAACTCCGTAGCCCGGTCGGGTGGTAATCCGGGTAGTTCCTCCAGAAATACATCAGGAAAATCTCGCACGACGTTAATATCTTCCATTCATGATACGTCCTTGGTTAGGTCGACCACTGATACTAGATATCCGATGGCTCCCTTTTCAAGGCACTTCTTAGCCTTCAATGCTGAGAGTATGAGCTTGCGTCTTCTGGGAAGTTTAGTTCCCGAGAAACTGAATTCTGCTCCTTCTTTGTCTTTGAACGTTAGCTTCTTTTCGACACATAATAGGTTTGCTGAATGCCGAGCCATTCCCAAGATGACATCGAAGTCTGCCATCTCAAGTCTAATTAGGTTGCGTCTAAATTCCATCCATTTAGCAATCTCAAAATAGATTCTCCATTACTTCATCTGAGGTTCATTGGCTATAGCATTTAGTCTGAATCCAATCATCTTTCTTCCAATAATTCCATTATCACTACACATCTTTATCAGCCATGATCAGGGAGTGTATAATTCAGAATGTTTGTCCAATACAATTCATTTCCTTCTTTCAATTATCATAATGACAACCACTTTCTTTATCTAGCGAATCTAGGTTTTAAGGATCAGGAGTAAATCTGTGGTAATCCAACCGGCATCAAAAGATCATTAGGTTGCACGGTGGTCTAAATACATGGAAATAGAGGTTCTACAGCTCTTAACCTCATGGTTACCGGTTCTATCGAGTATATAATGCCATTGATCAAGGCACTATAAGAATTAATCTGGAGAAGATTTCATACATCAGTATATCAGGTATAAATCTGGAGAAAATTTTCGTACATCAATAAATCAGGTATAATCAGTAGATGTACGCTCAACATGATTAAGCATTTAACTGTTCATTCAGTTCGTATCTCTGTTCATGTTGTCGATCATGAGAATGGTGCAGATTGGTATAATCAGGACTAATACTAAAGAAACAATATCTGTAACTCCAATTGACAGGTTAAATCAAGAAGGTATCCTGTCAAGACACAAGAGTTTAAAATCTGGTATGTGCATCCTCTATAATCATAAGAGTAAATCAATAATGCACCGCATCCTATATAAACATATCTACTTACATGGCCATTATCCTCTTATCTCTGTTTAGATTTAGCCCGAGATCTTTTCCTTTATCTCTACAGGGGTTTTGGCATTACTAGCCATTTTCCTTCTTCCTCTGTCTTACATCGAGTTTCACATCTTGTGAGTACCAACTCGATATTCCAACTTTCTGCTTTACAGAAGCTCCCTTCTTGCTACTGTACTATATCCTTGTATACTTGGATAACTACCCAACTTATAGATAATACCCTAAATTATTTGTTTATTAGGATAATTCTTGGTCTTCTCTTTCTGTGTGAGTGTATATATATGGTTCCACTTTTTATATGTACATTATCGTCTTGTTTAATTTCTGTCTCAACAAACACAGGTGCTTACAGTGTGTTTATATTAAAGCTTTTACTTTTATCCTATCTCAGTTCACAATGGTCTTGAATGTGTGTCAGTTCGGCGGGCAAAGCCTGAGGTGCTCTGATACCAAGTTGTCACACCCCAATTCCACACTGTTCAGAATGGTGTGATGAACCGCTAAATAACCAACGGTTCAACCAGGATCTCTAATAGACCATCCCCACGTTATCCAAACTTTACACACACCCACAATCATAATCAGAGTAATACACAATAGCGGAAATCTCATAAATAAATGAACTGAGAACTAGAATGATATCTATAAATAATAGCAAATTATTCGATGTTTAACTGAGACATAAATATTTAAGTACCAAATACATGTCTTATAAATCCAATAAAGAAATCTATAAAACACCTAATCGAATACACACGAGTTGCACTCGCAAGAGGAGTCGTGTGTATCATCTTTAGCTCCAACGTCCATGGCTGCTACATTCCCGTATGTAGACACGTTCATATAATCTTCGACTGTATAACCTGCATCATCAACTAAAAATATTCGACGTCGAGGGGTGAGCACACAACACGGCTCAGTGAGTAGCCAAAACAATGCAACAATACATATGCATGCAAAAAGTCAATTTATATCTTTGGTCTGGTTTATAGTTTGCAATGTGCAACAGAAAGGTTGGGTGGTCAAAGGTTAACGTTTATTGACACCGCCTCTATACACAGGGTGTGGAAGCCCGCCCGAAGGTTAACATTTATCGTCGTCCCCATCCACCCTACCATAACATTATACAACAAAGGTTAACGCTTATTGCTATATAATGTTATACCAACACGTAAGCCCCTATTAGCGAGGGCTTGCAAACTGGGCTCGCTGCTAACCAATTCTAATGCCAAATAGTGTATCGAAGGCCTCACCCCAGCATCCCTCAGAACATCCATAGAGATAGAGCTAAGGCCCCCCGGTAGAGTCAGAGACTACAAGGACCGAGACCACCTCCCCTGATACTCTACGACATAATAGTTCCGCTAAGGTAATGGCGATACGACGATGTCAATGCACAAGACTTGAGTTAGAGATAGAGCTAAAGTGCTGAGACCCGCCAAATGTTAACGTTTATCGACGTTCTCATCACACCTCCCCTGATACTCGCTCGCATCAAGTACATCAACCACACACATACAAGCACATGCCTATTCCTATCATCATCATCATCATCATGTTATAAACAATAAAGTAAATATGCATGAACAAGTAATAGAAATATTGGATGGCATGCTGTATGCACATTACAACATATTCGCATATAATCAAACATAGCATAGGACTTTATTATTAACCAATTTAGTTTGGGGTTAAGGTTCCTCACCTTAGCTTGCTAAAAGATACTTTTCCAAGCTTTAGAATCACAGTTATAACGTTATTATATTGCTAGCAAACCTAACCAAGTCGATAGAATTTAATTAGAATTAATTCAGAATTTAAAACCATTCTGCCAACTGAGGGTCATTGCTAGGGTCAATGCTTGGGTCGATGGGTCTATCGACCCTCCCCTCATTCTGAACTTCCCGAATGCTGAGGGTCGATGGTCAGAAACACCTAGGGTCGGATGGTCTATCGACCCTCGATGCGACCCTCGATGCACTCTGGTCCAATTTCCATTTTTAAATCCATTCTTCGTGTTTGGGGTCCTATGGCTTACTTCCTACATTCATTCAACAGTCATTCCATGCTCTAGAACCATGTATAATCCATCTAAATAGTTTTCGTGCATCATCCTTTGGTTTTCCATGAAAACCTAACCATGGATGGATGGTTTGGGTTTCTCCGAAATCCTACACTCAACCATATCTAATCTAAGGTCTGTAGAAACTCATGGGATTAGTATCCATACCTGAGAAGATTACTTTTCTCTAGAATTTCTTCTCCTTTTTGCTAAGTCTTCCTCCTTGTCTCCTTTCTTCCTCTCCTCCTTCTTCTCTCTTTCTCTCAATTCAATTAGGGTTGTAAAAGGAGTGAAAGTGGCTTAGGGACGTCCTTTAAATAGACTAGGAACATCCTAAATAAGTCCCATTGAGATTTGGAAAGAATCCCAATAAAAAATTAAGAAATTTCATAATTTCTATATTCGTCATAAACCGAGGGTCGATGGGAGGGTCCATGATCCCGTCGACCCTAGGGTCTAAAGCTGTCCGACCCTCCCTTCAAATCTGAGGGTCTGACATTCTGTTTTGGGAGGTCCGACCCTACTTAGCTGGGTATGCGACCCTTCCCTAAAATTAAGTGTTTTTGGGTCGATTTTATACCTGGGATCTCGATCTCCATCACGCCCTTGGTCCACTTGACTCGACCATGATGGGTAAACCTGGTTCAAGGTGGTAAGACCGGGTTAGTTTGACACGGGTCTTACAGAATGGGAGTCCATTATTCATCGAGCATTCGGTGATAGTTACCCCTTCCTCGTCGGTGGCCTTTTCTGTCCTAACCCAGTTTGAGCCATATGTAGGTTATTTTTGGTCCATCTTTGAACCAACATGGTAAAATCTACTCGATCATAATATTTACATCTGAGACGTTGAAGTTCTGCCCATTTTTGTCCTTGACTTGTCAACATGTTTGGATCCACACTTGAGTATTCTTGTCTCTCACTTGTTGGGAGAATGAGGGTTACATATACCCGCATACACATTAGTGTGGGCGGTCTGTACACGCCCTCCATCGTACAAAGCTCATTGTGTTGATCTGTTCAATATTGATACGTCAATCTCCAAAAACGATCAGAAAATCCTCCTCACGATATAGATACTGTGATCAAGTAGAAATTTACCAGTTTTTTCAATCATGAACTGCTTTTGTCATCCATCATGAAAACTACAAATAAGCATATCCGTTTCAATTTCTTGAAATTTGATGAACCACATGGTCGAGCCTTGGTGCTACAATGATCCATTCAGAATCTTGAGGCCCCAAGACCAATCATGGGGTTATTCATATACAAATAAATTGTTACAGATGATGTCTAATGGTCAGTTTTCATGAAGGAGCTAACTTTGTTTGGTCGAGTCAGCTTGTATGTGTATGTGCATCCTTCTCGTGTCCAGTCACTTCTGAGTCTTAACCTTCGTTCAATGTTTATATGAAAAATAAAATTAAAAAAAAAACAAAAAAAAACAAAAAAAGAAAAAAAAAAGAAAAAAAAAGAAAGAAAAAAAAAGTAAGAAAAAAAGAAAGAAAGGTTGAACTAGGGAGGATATGATTGTCTAGACTTAAGAGAACACCAAAGTGAGTAGACAAAGCTTCCACTCTTATTACATCCACTCATAGGAAGGTCTCATCATCACCGGTTCATGTCTCGGTTCATGTTCATAAGGAGGACTTTTGTACCTCAAAGTGTTGGAATGGTTGAAAGATAGTATATTGATAGCCCAAATATTGCAGAGCAGAATTGAAATTCCAAGAAGAGAGTTAAGGAATCCAAGAGATTAGAAAGCTGAATCATAGATTCTGAGAGATTACATGTTTCTTTCCCATGTTAGCATACCTGCCAATTTTAAATGAAAAAACAAAGATTGGAAAGCATTTCGTTCACCCTTGGCGATTGAGCCACTTTGACTGACAGAGTTGGTTTCTGACTCCGAAATTACTTTCATCATCCAAGGTGACCATGACTCAAAGGAGTAGTCCTCGAACCTTCAAGAATGGCCCACCCACCTCCCAAAATCCATGATGAAAAGGAAGACCATGTGGTTAATTATATCCCAAAATTAACGTAGCCTGAAAATGAACTTCATGTGCAGCCTAAACTGGGGTAAAACCAAAATGTTAGTATACCCTAAATTGGGGCACAACAAAAATATCAGTGCACCCTAAACTGGGGCATAATTAAAATGTTAATGGATTCAAAGTGGAAAAACCAAAAAGGTGATGGACCAACAAGGGTATAGGTCAGAGTTTCATGACATCCAAACTGGGGCATAAGATTGGAATACATTTACCCCAAATTGAGGCATTGGCCAGGTGAATGTCAAACCTGAATTGGGGCATAAATCAAAATGGTAATAGACCCAAGAGGGGTTTATCTCAAGATGGAAAGGGTCAAACACATGACGATAGATAGGCTTAATGAGCCTTACTAGCGAAATTCTGAACGGAGATTCGGTCCTACAACCAATCATAAGTTGGCGTCAATGATGTCGTATCCAATTGGGGTAACTCGGTGAATTACTTGTCTAAACTGGCTACCATTGGTATCTGATAGGTCATCTATGTTTGGGCTCGAGTCCGATGTGTATATAAACGGTCCAGTCCAAAATTCTCTGAAAAAAATAATAATCATCCCATTTGAGACATCAACAACAGTGCTTTACTACTTCCAATCCATTCCTTCCCAGTTTGATATTTCTTCCTCTTCCATGTCCGTTGCTAATTCTGATTCTGATGACAATTGAAGATGATGAGCCACAACCTGAACTTCTACTTCATTGGCCTTTAGAGAAATGAAAGTGCAACACACATGTGAAAGTTACAAATGATTAAGTTAAAGTCATGGAAGCCTTCTCAAAGATACAAGTTGGTACATCAAAATGTCATCCCATTTGGTCAATTTACAGAAATAATTTTTTTTCAGATATTCCTTGAAAGTAGAGAACATTTATAGACTCATACAGGTAGTTCGTTCAGTTTTGTAAAAATAGGTCTATAGACAAGGACCATTCAAGTGATTAAGTCTTCTACAAGTGCATGGCATCTACAAACATGAAGTATGTTACAGATCAACCACAAAGTCAAATATGAGTTCAAAAAAGAAAAAAAAAAGAGAAAAAAAAAAAGTTATACAAAATAATGAGGTTGGTTAGCATACTACATTGGAACAATGATGGTGGACAAGTTCAACTATGGTGCATAGACATGGAGCAACTACTTTGAAACGCTAATGATGAGTGAGTTCGATTACAAGGCATGTACTTGGGGCAACTCATTTGGAGCCCTGCTGATGTACAAGTTCAGTTATAAAGTAATAAGACAATTGGTTCTCGTACAATGACATATAGACACCATTTCATAGAACCTGATTGGAGAGCTGATCATTTGTCGTGATTCACGTTGTGTGTTGAGCTAGATTATTGATATTAGTCACTACATTCCGCCCATACAGGGGGTGGTCTCATCACATTGTTGTCATCAGATGATTTCTTTTCGGCTAAAGACTCTTTCTCCCGTCCATCAAACTGACGGTCTTCCACAGAGTCTACATTACATGCCCTTACTTCAAATGTCACAAAATTTTATTGTATCATTTCTTGTGAACATGTCGTCTTGTTATGCATAAATATTTTTCAATAAATCTGACTGGGATATCTATCTGTCGTTTATCATTTCGATGGCGTCCAAGAATTCCATAGTCTTTTGTTGCTAGCCAATAAAATGGCATCGCCTAGTGGAGATCAAGCCATTCTACATGAACAACCAAACACTCTCCCAATGGCAGACCCATTGGACAGTTTCTTATCTGTCCATCTGGACCTTCGTCGTCATACTTGTATACAGACTTAAAGGATTTGGGCCCAAACGTCGTTATAACCGATTCAGCATCTGAACATAGCTTGTTGAAACTTGTTTTCTATCTAAATGATACCTAGAAGAGAAAGCATTCTTTGACGTTTTTCCTAAAGATTAGTGTAGGGTTGCATCTCCTTAAAGTTATTTCTATTGATGACTCAAAAGTCGCCTACCTATCAATGTGTGCAGACTTGAACTTATATACTGGGGCAAAATCACCCATTTATCCAAACATCATGAGTTTAGTTGAGCCCCTTGTTTGAAACTCTAGCTGAGTTTATTTGAATATAAAAGAAAGATGACCCATACGAATTTGAAAAAATGAAATAAAATTGAGTCATTGTCATCAATTGCCCCTCATTAAAAGGATCTGATTGCCCTTTAATCAAAGTGAAACCCATATAAATTTGGCAGGAATGCAGAACATATCAAAATTGCCTTTTAAAGAAAAGAAACATGTTTTCTCTTAGTCTAGATTAAGTCAAATCAAGGAAGGTCGATCAAATCATGATCTCTAGTTCCTCTTGGATTCCGAGCAATGTTAGTAGACAAAGTGCAGATGCTGAGCCCCGTTTTGGCTACCTCAATATTTATGGAAAGTTCAACCCATTTTGGGAATGAAGAAAGATGAAGAAAGGAATTGAAAAGAACAAGAAAAAGAAAAAGACAAATGAAAAAAAAAGAGAAAAGGAAAGAAAGGTGAAAGTACAGAGAAGAAAGAAGAATGAAGAAAGCAGAATAAGAATGGAAAAGAGAACAAGATACAAGCAAAGAAAAGAAAGAAAGATCATGGGAAGAGAGAGAAAGCTCTAGCCCGAACTACGCAGAACCTGATTCCGGAGGGACGAAAATCACAAAGGATATGTAGGCAAATTGGGACACCCCAAATTCAGTCCAAAGGCTATACATCCAAAGGCTACACATCCAAAGGCTACACATCCAAAGGTTATACATTCAAAGGCTACATAGCCAAAAGGCTATACATCCAGAGGTTACAAATCCAGAGCACAAAACACAGTTACAGTTACATCATGAGCAGTCTTGAGCTAAAGTCACAGACTTGATGAGGTCGCTACTCAAGAAGCTTGATAGTTACAGTTATATCATGAGCGGTCTTGAGCTAAAGTCACAGACCTAATGAGGTCGCTACTCAAGAAGCTTGACAGTTACAACCACATCATGAACGGTCTTGAGCTAAAGCCACAGACCTGATGAGGTCGCTACTCAAGAAGTTTGACAGTTACAGTTACACCATGAGCGGTCTTGAGCCAAAGTCACAGACCTGATAAGGTCGCTACTCAAGGAGCTTGACATCTACAATTTTTTGTTGTACAGTGTCAAAAAAAAAAAGTTTACATCATCAATTCAAGGGAGCAATGTTAGAATCCAGATCAAGTGCAGAATAATGCAAAAATGGACCACTTTTGTCTTCGGCCTCAATTGCCCACAATCTCGGCCGAAGAGGGACATCTGTAAGCACCCCATTTTTGCCATCTCATCTAAACAAAGTCATGCTGGCGTGTGGACAACCAAAGGAAAAAGATGATCGAAAGTTAGGATTTTTGACTGTGAATTTGAAGAAGTTTTCAATGGGTCCACAGCAAGGTCATGGGTTATAATTTTGCATGGATGCATATGTCATAGAATTATCTTCGAAATGAGACCAGAATTGCTCAATTCTTATATCAAATGAAGAAGATATGACCATTTTAGTCGGATGATACATATAAGGGAGGTTTCTGAAATTATTATAAATAATCCCAAGGGCCTTCATTCAAATTATCGTAAGTCGGATTGTTTGAATTTCAAATCATCATTTCTTCATCATCCGACAACGGATTCAGATGATTCTAAGGCCATTATTCTTCATTCATGATGTTCTACAAAGTGGACGTAAAAAATCCTGGATAGAAGTCATCAGTGGGCCCCATGCAAGCTTTCATGCAAAATTATCGTTAGAACTTCAAAGCTTCATATCTTTGTCGTTCTACGTCGGATTCAAATGATTCCAAGGCCTTTATTCTTCATTTGTGATGTACTACAAAGTGGACGTGGAAAATCTTGGGTAGAAGTCTCTGGAGGGTCCCATGCAAAATTACACATGGAAATGATCATTTAATCTTTGAAAATTCATATTTTGGTCACACCATATCCAAATCGGGTAATTTCAGCTCCAATATTCTTCATTTTTAGTGTTCTACAAAGTGAACGTAGAAAATTTGGAATAAAAGCTATCAAAAAATTCCATGCGGAATGACGGTAGAAATGGACTATGAAATGATAGAGGGAGAAAAGAATCAATTTTTTAACCTAACCTAGCTCAACCCAGATCAACCCAGTTTAGTCCAACTCAGACCAGTCCAAACCAAATCAATTCAGTCCAAGTATGTACAGGTGCGTCATATATATTGTACTATATATATATATATATATATATATATATATATATATATATATATATATATATATATAGTATTATATGATATACTACATATATTGTATTATATGATATTATGTCTATGTATATTAGTGTAATATATGATATTTATTAAATATATAAGATATAAGTATAAAATAAAGAAAAATAATAAAAAAGGAAATAAAAAAGAAAAGAAAAAAAGGAGAGATTGAGAGTGAGAGAGACGTGAGAGATAGAGAGAGGGATTTTCTTTTATTGAGAGAAAGATTGAGAGTGAGAGAGAGATTGAGTGAAGAAGAAGGAAAGAAGAGGAAGAAAAGGAAAGGAGAGATTGACGTGAGAGAGAGAGAGAGTTTTTTTTCTGTTTTGGGAAAATTGGGAGAGAAATTGAGAGAGAGATTGAGAGATAGAGTGAGGGATTTTTTCTACTGAGAGAAAGATTGAGAGTGAGAGAGAGATTGAGTGAAGAAGAAGGAAAGAAAGAAAAAAGAAAAAGGAAAGCTTGAGAGTGAGAAAGAGATTGAGTGAAGAAGAAGGAAAGAAGAGGGAGAAAAGGAAAGGAGAGATTGACGTGGGAGAGGGAGCCTTTTTTCTATTTTGGGAAAATTGGGAAAGAAAGAAAAAGGAAAACTTGAGAGTGAGAAAGAGATTGAGTGAAGAAGAAGGAAAGAAGGGGGAGAAAAGGAATGGAGAGATTGATGTGGGAGTGGGAGCCTTTTTCTATTTTGGGAAAATTGGGAAAGAAAGAAAAAGGAAAGATTGAGAGTGAGAAAGAGATTGAGTGAAGAAGAAGGCAAGAAGAACAACATAAAATAGAGGTGAGGGGACGTGAAGAGGGAGGATTTTTCTGTTTTGGGGAGAGAGAGAGTTGCGGGACAGAGGAGGAAGAGAAGAGAAAAAGCTGAGGGAGAGAGAACTCCCTGCAACTCGAGGTAAGCCCCTCCCCCTCCTTTGTTATTTTCTGTTTATCACCATTACCCAATCATCGACCAATCTGTTGCAGTCTCCATTGATACCCTCATTCCTGCAAAACCCAAGATCCAAATCTATCTTCCACACCACCATACCACCTGTCAATCCTTTGCTAATCCACCTATCATCCCAAAACCAATCTGCTTACTTGAATCCATTTGGCTTTATTACCCAAACCACCGACATAACTGATTCACCCCAGTCCAACAAGCCACTTGTTGCAAACCCATCTTAAAACCCCTACAGATCACTTTCCCATACAATACCTGCATATCCCTTTTTCCAATCCCACACATGTGTACAATCATTAGCCAAACAACCATCTCCATTCACCAACACTTACAACATTCAACACCCCCTTGCTACCACCTAATCCGAATACTTTCATCTTCCATCCCACTTTAATCCCACCTTCTGTCAACTCTCCACTAATCTTAAAATCCACCTTCATTACTGTACACCACTACAACATCCCACATGACCATGGGACTTGAAATTTTAATGAGTTTAGATTCTGACCATGTGATTTGCAATTTTAATGATTAAATTGTACCATGTGATTGATTCCATATATTTTGAATTGAATGTGATTAAAATTGGTTCATATGATTTTAATTTTTATGAAATTGATCCCACCACATGCTTGGAATTTATATGAAATTTGATCCCATTGGCTTGAAATTTAAGGTAATTTGAATATGGACCATTGGATGTCAAATTTAATTTTGAACCATTAGATTATGATTTTGAGTAATCCGAACCATTGGATTTTATCAGGATTGATTTTAAATGAATCTGAATGGTTGGATTGTGTTTTTGAGTGATTTTTAACCATTGGATCTTGATCATATGTGCTTTTAAGTGATTTAAATCGTTGGATCTTGATCATAGGTGTTTTTAAGCCATCTAGACCGTTGGATCTTTATTGTGATTGATTTTAAATGAATCTAAATGGTTAGATTATTATCTTGAGTGATCTGAACCATTGGATGGCTATCACAAGTGATTTAAATAATTTTTGAATGGTTAGATTATTGTCTTGAGTGATCTGTACCATTGGATGGCTATCACAAGTGATTTAAATGATTTTTGAATGGTTAGATTATTGTCTTGAGTGATCTGAACCATTGGATGGCTATCAGAAGTGATTTAAATGTTTTTTTTGAATCATTAGATTATTGTCTTGAGCGATCTGAACCATTGGATTGCTATCAGAAGTGATTTAAATGAATTTGAACGGTTAGATTACCATCAAGAGTGATTTATACCGTTGAATTTTGCATCATGAGTATTTTAAATGCTCACTGACATGTTTGGATGCCACATAATTGCTATATTTGTCTACCACACTTCCTTAAATGTCATATTGGATGATTACCGCCATGTTTGGATGCACATTTACCATGTTTGTATTGATTCAAATGCTCACTTGCCATCTTTGACTGATTTGTTGCTAAATTTGAATATATTTCCAACATGCTATATTTGGATGCTTACACTGCTATATTTAAGCTCACATTGCTATGTTAGATTGTTTACATTGTACAACAACTAGGGCAAGATACACCCTAAAATAGAAAGAATTGAACAATTAGGGTAGTGAAACCCTAAAAATGGAAAGAATAATTAGGGCAAAATAAACTCTAGAATAAAGAGAATAATTTGGGTATCAAACCCTAAAAAATGAAAATCACAATGAAAAGGGATAGGAAACCCTAAAAACCTAAGAATGGAAACAATAAAAATGGTAAGAATTTAGGTCTCATCCCTAGATCCTATTGACAAAAATAGAAAGAATTTGGTACACATTCCAATTAAAAATGGTTGGAATTTAGGTCTCATCCCGAGATCCTATTGACAAAAATAGAAAGAATTTGGTACACATCCCAAATAAAAATGGTAGGAATTTAGGTCTCATCCCTAGATCCTATTAACAAAAATGGAAACAATAAAAATGATAGGAATTTAGGTCTCATCCCTAGATCCTATTGACAAAAATAGAAGGATTTTGGTACACATTCCAAATCGGACTCTCACAAATTTTGAACTACGTCGTACCTGATTTCTAGGACACACCCTAGAATACGTAAGCAATTTGGGAATCCCAAATACGGTACAAAGCCACCCATCAACCATACATCCAGCATAAACTTCAACTTGAACAACAAAGAATCTAATTGAAGCAAATGCATAAATCACTTCCATAATCATTAATCACACAAATAATTTCGAACTACGTTTTTTGACTTGATTTCCAGGAATGGAATACGTAGGCAGTTTGAGATGTCTTACACGTCTCAGATTCAGTCCAAGGTCGAACCATCTTTGGTTCGGTTCACTGTATAATGTTGTACATTACATTTGCTTGTTTATTTGCTTTAAAACATGATTGGCTGAACCATAGGTTAGAACAACTTTGCAACTTGGTTTTGGACATCCCCCATCGAACCCTAGTCATCCAGTTGACCAAGCACAGTCAAAATTAGAATTTAAGGAAAGTTTAGGAGGCCAATATTGATCGGGCGGTTTGGGTGCCTAACACCTTCCCATAACCGTACCCTGAATACTTACCCGATCTCTTGCAGACCAAAGAATCGATACATTGGGTCACGAGTCAATAGAAGTCTTACCTTAGGGTGAGGCTACAATTTTAGAGGTCCTAGACCTTAATCTAGGTGGCGACTCCAACAGAACAAATCGATCTTCATCGATACAGGATACACATTTCCATCCCGAGGAGGATCACATCGATTTGCCATTGTCCTCACACATATGTGCATTATTCTCTTTCTTAATTTATGTCTCAAACAATATAGGTGTTAATGATGTATTTGTATTAAAGCTTTTAAATTATCCTAACTTAGTTCATGACTCTTGTAGAAGTATTTAGGTTTAATAGGTAGAGCCTGAGCACTCTAATATCAAGCTATCACAACCCAATTATGGACTAACTAGTGGTGTGATAAACCGTCATGAGAACCAACGGTTCAAACCATGATCTCATGTAGGCCGTACCCACTCGATTAAACCAAGTACATTCCACAATAATAATCAAAATAAATAAACGATAGCGGAAGTCTTTATTAATAATGAACTGAGTATCTAACAGTGATAATAAATAATTAAATCCAATTATTTCTAAATAACTCAAGACATAAAATAAAATAATCAATTATATATTCCAATAGTCAAAATAACTAAACTAATCAAAGCCACATTGGTTGCACTCGCATGAGGGATCATGTCTTCCTCCATCAGTTCCATGTCCATAGATGCTACATGTCCATACGTCAGCACAATCATATAATCTTCCACAATAGGACCCGCATCATTAACTAAAAATATTCGACGTCGAAAGGATGAGCACACATCACGATTCAGTGAGTAAAAAAAACAATGCCCAAATATATGCACGCATTCAATTCATATCTTTGGTCTGGTTTTAAGTTTACAATTGTGCTATAGAAAGGTTTGGTGACCACCGTACCTCTACACAAGGGTGTGTAAGCCTATCTAATGGATCAAACACCATTGTCCTCCACATCTACCCCACCATAGAATAGAGATAGAGTTAAAGTGTCTGGATCACTCACCGCCAATACTTTCCATGATGCCCCACCCATACCAATACGTAAACCCCTATTGACGAAGGCTTGTAAACTGGACTCGTAACTAACCAATCCTAATGCCATCTAAATATATCCAAGGCCTTACCCCAACATCCTTCAATACGTCTATTGAGATAGAGCTAAGCCCACCCAGCAGAGTCAGAGACCACATAGTTTGAGACCACCTCCCTTAATGCCCTACAATGTAATAGTTCTGCTAGGGTAATGGAGATACGATGATGTTGGTGAGCAATACTTAAGTAGAGATAAAACTAGAGTCTGGTTACCAAGCTGAACCACAATACCACGTCCTCCCCTTGATGCTCCACTCGCATCCAGCACACTAACCACACACATAATCACATGCCTTTTCCTAGCATCATCATCATCATGTTATAATTAGACAAAAATAAATATGCATGAGCATAACATAACAATAATATTAGATGACATGTGAGATGCACATTACAAGTATACAAACATATAATCATTCATTGCATTGGATAAATAAAATAAAATAGTTTATTGTTATCCAATTAGTTTAGGTCTTGTTCCCTCACCTTTTAACGATGTTCGATCTTCTCCAAGCCTTGTAACTCACTCTTGAACTACTTAAGAACCTAAGAAATTTATGAATTTTAAGTTAGGGTTCAAGTTTACCAAGTTATAGTAGTCGAAAATCTAATCTGGTCTCAAACAGGCTTCCTGAGACTATGTGGTCACAGGTGTGGCTACACCTGTGGTTTTAGTATTTGCGACCATAGGGCGAGTGGTTGATAGGTGTAGTTGCATATCATGCGACCACACATATGACCATACCTTCTCTAGGATCTTCTCGAGAGTGTATGGTTGATCATGTGATCACTGTGTGACCGACCATAGCTGCGATTACACAAAGTTTTGGTTGATTTTTATCCTCAATCCAATCCCTTCATGAGTTGATTCCTTGGTTTATCATTAGGGTCCTTCCTATGATCGATTTATGGCCTTAAATTCATAATTTTTGTAAAGTTATTCACCCTAACTACTCTCTATGGATCTCCCTTGTGTTTTACCCATGGGGTCTGTTGAGATTCCTCATCAATTCCACATCTAGATTTACAATGGAAAAAACCTATACTATGTAATCTATTTCTATAGAGATGATTTTCTTACCTTGGTCTTTTGTAACAAACTAAATCCTTCTTTCCTCTCAGCTTGCCTCTTCAGATCTCTTTCTCCTTCTCTTCCTCTCTCTCTTTCTCTCTTTGGTTTAGAGTTATAATTTGGGTTCTAAAAGAGTTAAAGAGGCTAAGGGACGTCCTTTATATAGAGGAAAAACCTCCATATAGAGTTCTCCCTCAATTAGGAAAGAGATCCCTTAGATTAAGAAAGTTTTCAAAATTCAGAGTTGGTTTCATCATCATACGGTCACACATATGGTCGCAGAACCCATCGATCACATGTCCCAAATATGCGACCACACGTTGAATTTTGAGTGGTCTCACTTTCCTAAGGTGTGGTCAACCATACCAACTTAGGTATGCCAATACACACTCTAAATTAATTGGTTTTGGGTTGATTTACATACCTAGTCTTGTGGTTTCTTCACGCACTTGGTCCACTGGATCCGACCATGATAGGAAAACCTGACACGACATGGTAAGACCAATTTAGTAGAGTGTGGTCTTACAATACCGATCTTCACCTTACTAGGTGTTGATGGGAAGAGCTCATCCTCCAAATAAGGCATCTTCTTTTCCTCTTTTTGGGTCTATGTAATTCTCAAAAAAAAAATGTTTTGATTTTTAGCTACTTTGGCTCTAAAATGAAGGATTGATTGACTGAATGAAAATGGGTTTTCTCAAAATAACCATTTAGAGAAACCCTCCTCTATTTCGTATTTGACTTCCCTTTTGTCGAAGAAGATTTTTGGAAGAAACCCTCCAAACACGAATCTTACCATCCTAATGACCGATGAAGATTTTCTCACCGGAAATTACAATTGCTTTTACCAATCCACTAATTTGAGAGCCATAGGGCAGGGATGAGAGGGATCCGCATCCTCTCTTCCCAGTGGTCTGGGAGGATAGTGGCAACCTATCCCGGATGGTTGCCATGTGGCTCTCGGTGAATCCGAGACCCACATCCGAGCCGACACCCAGCCAACAAGCCAAGCCGGCAGAGGGTGTTAGCTCAGATGTAGGTCTCGGATTCACCAAGAGCCACGTGGCAACCATTCGGGATAGGTTGCCACTATCCTCCCAGAACCACTGGGAGGAGATGATGTAAATCCGGATGAGAGGGACAGATTCCATTATAATTTATGAATCTGAATCCAGAGGTTTCCTGGATTCCTCTTCCCAAAACTCATATCATCACCAATAACTGTGATGCATGACCTCCATTGCAAGATGAATCATTTTCCATATTCTCCTTTTAACTCCTCCCATTTCTGTCCCCTTTTTTTACTCCTCATCCTGCAACTTCCCATCATTGAGCTAGGTAAGCTAATCATCTGCTACCACAGTCATCGCTTCTCCCTCATAGTTAAGGTTTATTTGAGATTTATTTGGAACATTATTGCAATTACTGATAAAACTTAAAGCCAAGCAACATACCTAATCTGAGTTTTTCGTTTCGATTTTCCATGGAGTTGCAGCTGAAACTTGGGTTTTTCTTTCAATTAAGCAAGCAGAAACAATGAATACCACGAGAAAGAAGACCAGCGGGGGATCTTCTTTCCTCAGTTTTTTTTTATTTTTTTTTATTTTTTTTTTTTTAGGATGGGTGGTTATGATCAGAACTCTATTACGCAGGTAAAATAATCTTTTTCAAGTACAATAAGGGTAGTATTGTCCTTTAATTTTTAAATGTTAACTGACATCATCATCTAACGAAAATCTCTTAATGGACTGGTTATTTATGTTAAAAGTTGTTAATATTTGAGTGGTAGTTGTTGATGTCAGAAAGTCATGGGTGGTAATTGATATTATAGATACTTTTTGGGTAATAAGTGAAATTTTGGTTTAATTTTATAATATATACCAAAAAAAGAGGCTAAAATGAATAGAGATTTCAACGGAAATAGAAAATAAAGGAAATCTTCTAAGTAAACCTCCGCTGAATTTAAATAACTTTAGAACCATCGATTTGGGATTTCTTCACTTTTCTTGATTGGAAAAGATTGAGAGATTTCTGTTCGTTTATTACCAAAAAGAATTGCAGACAAGGCGGCATCTTGTTTTGATTTGGTGCAGCCCAAGAAAGCATCCCTAAATTAACCATCAGACTTATGTCACATTCATGGTCACCCAGTGGTACAGAGGGACCGGGATCGTCCCAAGTTCATTTTGAACTTGAGAAATACCAGTGTCGACTGGATGGCCTACACTTAATACTCTCTCACATCCAACCGTACGAGAATTATTGTAAAGAAAAATAAAAAAAAATTATAAAAAAACTCCATTACCCTCATACGATTGAATCTAAGGAAATGCAAAGTATCAACCATCCAACCGACACTGGCATCCCAAATCCCATTTCTAACACCTATTGTAACTTCTCTTCTCGCGTACATCAACCGCCACGTAATGGCAACTTCGATAAGGACACAATAATGGGAAGAGTGAGCTATATTACTATAAGTCTATAACAATATGATTCGCATTTATACCTCCTCATGTGCCCCAACCCCCAATTATGGGTAGATTCATCAACTGTGATTTTTAACTTGTGGAATTTCGTGGGTATTAATTAGTAATTGATTCATATCTGACGTCAAAGACAGCCCTGGTTATCGCAGTTCACAATTGTGACCGTACAGAACATAACCCATTAATTAATTGTTACGTGATCTAAATGGATTCTAGCTTCTGAACTGTGATTGGCTCCTGGAGAACCTGCGGATCTTTCCGTTCAGAAACTACTTTTTTTTTCCTACTCTTAAGTACGTAACTGACTTGACTAATGAGATTCCAATTGATAAATATCAAAAAATAAAAAAGTGTTTCTTTCTTGGATCCGCATCCTCTTCTCTCAGTGGTTCTAGGAGGACAGCGACAACCCAGTCCCACTGGTCGACACGTGGCTCTCGATAAATCCAAGACCCACGTTCGAGCTGACACCCAGTCGACAAGCCAAGCCGACAGGGGGTGTCGACTCGAATATGGGTCTCTTATTCACTCGAAAGCTACGTGTCGACCATTGAAACTGGATTGTCGCGTCCTACTAGAACCACTGGGAGGAGACGATGTAAATCCTTCTTTCTAATAGTTTTTCATTGCAATTGCAATTCTAAATTCCTGGCCATGACTCCTTGTAAGACCCCTATCAAACTAACCCGGTCTTACCACCTTGAACCAGGTCTACCCATTATGGTCGAGCCAAATAGACCAAGTGCGTGAAGGAGATAATGATCCCAAGTATTAAACTGACCCAAAAACACTAAAATAGGGGGGAGGGCCGCACACCCAGCTAGGCAGGGTCGGACCCCCCCAAGATAAAAAGTCAGACCCTGAGTTTCTAACTGGGGGTCAGATAATTTAGAACCAGGGGTCGACGGGATCTCCGACCCCCTCATCGACCCCTAGTCTGCCGATAGAAACCGTGAATTATGAACTTTTCAAATTTCAATGGGATTCATTTCTAATCTCATTGGGACTTATTTTGGGAATTTCTACTCTATAAATAGGACGTCCCTAAGCCTCTTTCACTCTTTTTAAAACCCTAATTGGATTGAGAGAAAGAGAAGAGAAGGAGAAGAGAAAGAGAAGAGAAGGAAAGTGGAGAAGAAGATCAAAGAGAAGGCTTTAGAGAAATAAGCCTAATTCTCAGGTATGATACTATCTCCATGGAATTCTAAAGACCTTAGAATAGATAGTGAAGAGGGTATGATCTAGGAGAAACCCAAATCATCCACCCATGGTTAGGTTTCAATGAAAAACTATGGGGGAGATCATTAAAACCATGTAGGTGAATAAACTATGGTTCTAAGCCATAGAACATGTATGTAATGGATTGTAGAAGCAAGCCATAGGACCCAAACATGAAGGAATGGACTGTAGGATGAAAATTTCGACTAAACCCAAGGGGGATCGCACGGGTGGTCTATGGCCAACCAGACCCTAACATCGACCCCCAGTGTTCGAAAAGTCCAGATTATGGGTGGTTGCACCCAGGGTCGATGGAACATCCGACCCTGGCATCAACCCTACTACAGGGGGTCACAGAAAACTGCTACCTTACCTGCGACCCGTCCTGCGACCCCTAGTTAACAGTAGGCTTTTTAAAATCAGAATTAATTCTAATTAAATTCTATCGACTTGATTAGGTCTTCTAGTGATATAATATTGATATTTAGTTGATTCTTAAAGCTTGAGAGAGGATCTACAATCAAGCAAATGTGAGGGAACAAGACCTAAACTAATTGATTAATAATAAACTATTTTTATTTCTTGAGTCCAATGCCATGGTTGATTCTATGTGTGTATGCTTGTTATGTGCATTCAATATGTCATCCAATATTTCTATTATTACTGTTCATGCAAATTTAAATTATTGTTTATAACATGATAATGATGATGATGATAGGAATAGGCATGTGAATGTATGTGTGTGGTTGGTGTGCTTGATGCGAGCGAGTATCAGGGGGGGTGTCATAGGCTGGGCCTCAGCACTCTAGCTCTATCTCTAACTCAAGTCTTGTCCACTGACATCATCGTATCGCCATTACCTTAGCAGAGCTATTACGTCGTAGTGTATGAGGGGAGGTGGTCTCGGACCGTGTAGTCTCTGACTCTGCCGGGGGGCCTTAGCCCTATCTCTATGGACGTATTGAGGGATGATGGGGTGAGGCTTTGGATACACTGATTGGCATTAGGATTGATTAGTTGCGAGCCCAGTTCGCAAGCCCTAGCTTGCAGGGGCTTACGTGTTGGTATGGGTAGAGTATCAGGGGAAGTGTCATAGGCCGGGCCTCAGCACTTTAGCTCTATCTCTATTTCATGGTAGGGTGGATGGGGACGACAATAAACGTTAACCTTTGGGCAGGCTTCCACACCCTGTGCATAGAGGCGAGGCGGCCACCGAATCTTTCTATAGCGCATTGCAAACCTATTTACCAGACCACAAATATGAATTGATTGCATGCATATGTTTGTTGCATTGTTTTGTTTGCTCACTGAGCCATGATGTGTGCTCACCCTCTCGACGTCGAATATTTTTAGTTGATGATGCAGGTACTACGATCGAAGATTATATGAGTGCTCCGGTATACCGGCGTGTTGCTACAATGGAAGCCGAAGACTTAGTGGATACGCATGATCCCTCATGCGAGTGCAACTCATGCGTATTCGATTAGATTTTTGTTTGAATTATTAAGGAAATGTAATTGATACTTTATTTATTTATGTCTCAGTTGATACAACAATAACTTGATATTTTATTTATGATTATCACAGTTAGATTTCTCAGTTCATTTATTATTAAGACTTTCGTTTTTATGTATTTATTCTGATTATGGTTGTGGATGTGTATGGTTTCATTTTCAACAGACACAGCCTATTAGAGATCCTGGTTGAACCGTTGATTTATTAGCGGTTCATTACACCGTTTTGAATGGTGCACAATTGGGGTGTGACAACTTGGTATCAAAGCATCTCAGGCCCTATCTGTGAAACCAGTGTACTTCCACAAAAGTTCGTGAACTGAGATAGGGTAAAAATTTAAAAGATGTAATAATAACCCACCATAAGCATCTGTGTTGTTTGAGACAAAACTGAAAGAGAATAATGCATCTATTAAATGAAAAACAAAGTTATACATAACCAAAGAAGGAACAAACATTTATATATATATGATTAAAGCAAAGTACAGTCCACAGCCCGGACAGTTACTCTGAAGTACAAAAGAAAGATAAAAGAAATACATCAAGAAGCTGGAGGTGATGGGGGAGGCGGTGCCTCACAGTCTCTGTCATAATCCTCAGCATAAACTCTAGTCAACCAGGCTATCTGAGTCTGGGTCGTCTAGAGACTAGCTGTGAGATCAACCACCCGCTGGTGAGTCACACACTGAGCATCCCTTAGCTCTCCCACCTGCTGATCCGATATGCACTAAGCAACCAGAAGCTCTCCCACCCGCTGATCGGACAAGCGCTGAGCCTCTAGAAGCTTTCCCATCCTCAAGTCAGACATGCGCTAAGCCTCTTGTATCTCATGCAATATCCCCATCATGTCATCAGAAGGAGCATACAAAGGACCAGTTGCATGTGAAGGACCAGCTGAAGAAGACGGACCAACTCCTGTAGTATGAGTAGGTGATGGAAGAGGTATGGCATCTACATCCATGTATAGCCGATTGTCATCATCCCCATGATCCCTTGCTCCAGCGGCTGCTACTGTTGCTGCTGCCCCAGCATCAGCCATCTCCACTCGAGTGCGAGGGCGCACCATCGCGTTCCTCTCCTCATCGTTGACCTGGGCATCCCGCATGCCCATCTTGTAGATGGCCTCCCAATCCAGAGGCGATGAGAAGGATTTCTCCTGAATCTTCTCTTCCAACAAATCAACCCCCAGGCGGGTAAGCAATGTAGTGATCATGCATCCATAAGAAAGTTTGTCAGTATGACTGGGCAACGTGGCATTGCTCATCGTCCGCATGATGATATAGGGAAGGCAGACGGGCTGCCTAGTGCAGATGCAATACAACAGATACTGGGTCAACTGGGAGACCCTCTCGTAGTGTCCACTCTGCGGTATCAGGTTATGCTGAATGATCTTGCAGTACACCCATGGATCTGAACGCAGATAATTCGCTTTCACCTCCCAGCGATCAGGTCTGATGAGCTGACGGTCTATCTCAGCCCTCATCTGTAATGAAAAGAACTGAGGCTCTCCTGGGGCACAGAATACGAAGGAGCCGTCATATGAGATACCCAGCAAGTCCGCTAGCTGCCGATAGTCAAAGGAAATCTCAACTCCCTTGACATTGCTAGTGATCCTAAGCTCACTACCCCTCTCAATGTCGTTGTAATCCCCCACCATTTGGAGATTACAATAGAACTGTCGTACAAAGTCAGGACAGGTACAGGCGTCATAGGTGATGACAGGGAGCCAGCCCATATCACCAAAAGCCCTCTCCACATTAAATAAGGCCAGGCTAGCCAAGTCCACCTTGCGGCCTCCCTCTACTTTCTTAAGAGCGTAGTGGGCATACTGCGTCTCGGCTTCATTGGAACGGAAGCAAAGATGGTCGTGAACCCTAGGTACCTTGGTACGAGCCATAGTATCTGCAAATAACAAAGAGAAGCAGATATTGGGTTAGTAAAGATGAAAAATCCAAAAAATTTGACATTATAACGACGTAAATTGGTCAAAAGCCTCACTTTTCACCCATACATGTGGGCACGAGGACTTACATAGATCCTAAACTATCCTGTGAGACTCATACAGTCGGAAATTTTAGCTAATAATATTGAATTGGAAGAAATTTCAAGAAATTCGAAATCTCGACAAAATTAGGGAAAAAAGAGTAAAATTTGAGTTTCTCGATAACCAACCGATGAAACTCAAATATTTTTGAGGGCTTTCATTCCTCGAGTCACCAACAACAAAAGGCCCCAATAAAAATTGAATTTTTACGATTGGAAAAAGTTTAATTTGAAAAAAAAAATGAGATATACGAGCAAAAACCTAGGTATGGAAACCTAAAAACATGAAAACGTAGGAGATTTACCTGTAGCGGAGGTTTAGATGACGAAACAAGAAGTGCAATCACCAATGGATCAGATTTGTCACTGTAGCAACTCAGAGGGACGAGACGAGTCGAAGCGGAGAAGAAAGAATGGGAAATGGACTTTGAATCGGAACTTAAAAATCTGATTTTTAGTCCGGGGGTCGGAAAATTCGACTAAAACCATCGACCCACCCATCGACCCCCCGCATCGACCCTCGGCTCTCGGGAATCTGACAGAGAACCAGGGGTCGCACCCTGGGTCGGACATCCTCCGACCCCCCCCCCATCGACCCCCGGCTCTTGGGAAGAATTGGTGATTTCTCAGGGTCGCATATTGAGGGTCGGACACCCATCGACCCCCACCATCGACCCTACAGTGAAAATACAGCATTTCGACAGAATGATCTGAAAATTTTGAAATTTGCATTTGTTAGTGGTTTTAAAATATGGAATGAAGTACTTAATGATTGTCTCACGTGTTCAATGATTTTCAGGCAATCCTACTATCAGATTAGTTAATGGCTGGACGCAGAGTAACCAGACAGAGCCGTAACTCTATCCTACCACCACCATCTGGGGGGAAAATAGCCAGACACACCCAGGAGCACAGGGGAATATGAACACGGCACCGTCCATCATGAATGGGCAGACAAATCCTATAAATCTGCCAGTTCCACCTACAGACTTGGCCACAGTCATAATGAACTTGGCCCAATAGCTGCAGCAAATGCAACAGGCACAAGCTACTATACAAGCTGCCATAAGCATAACTCTTCCAGCTGCACAGACACCTCCAATGCCAGCAGGACAGGCAAGCATAGCTCCAAGGGGAAGTAACACAGTACCCCACACACCTCAGACTCCCATCATGCAGGCTCAAGTACAAAATCCTGAGGTAGCTCAAGGTGGATATCAATACCAATCACCTATGTATGGGGCGTATGTCCCGCAACAACTAGACCACTCCAGACTGGTGGAACGTTTTCTGAAACTGAAGCCCAAAGAATTTAAGGCAAGCCAGCAGATCCTTTATGGCCGACACACTGGGTTGATGAAATGGAAAGAAATTTATGATGATGACATTAAATGAAGAAGAAAAAGTGTTGTGAAACATCTTTATGCTGAAAGGAAATGCACACCATTGGTGGAGGTCTACTAAGACATATTTATTAACAAAGCACGCCCAACTGACTTGGGATATTTATAAGGAGGCATTCTTTGAGAAGTACTTTCCTAGAAGTTTCAGAGATTCTATGGAAAGAGAGTTCCTGAGTTTATATCAGGGGCAGATGACCGTGGATGCATATCAACAGCGTTATGAAGAGCTGTTCTTCTTTGCACCCACCAGTATGCAAGAGGAAAACACAAAGACCCGAAGGTTCGTCATGGGACTTGGGGGAAGCATCCGCGAGCATGTTCTGGGACATGAAAAGAAAATCTATAATGAAGCTGCACAAATTGCTCGAGTTATAGAATCGAGCCAAAAGGAGAGTTATTTCATGCAAAACAGAGGTATAAAAAGGCCAGCTGGAAATTCTTATAACGGAGGGAATAACAAGACATTCAAACCGTTCCGTACTCAAGGCTTTAATGCTGCAGCCAAGACTACCCCCGCAGCACCACAACAACCAAAGCCAATTACTGAAGGGATGAAATGTTTTAACTGCAACCAAGTGGGACATATGGCAAGGGAATGTCCTAAGCCCAGGAAGCAGCTACATCAAGGACGAGTTTACACGGTTACATCTAAGGATGCTGCTGCATCGCCTGATGTGGTCACAGGTATGACTTAAAATTAATTTTTTTGTTGTTGTATTACATTGTATGACCATGTAGACTAAGTTAAAATAAATCACAGGTATCGTACCTATAAATGGCATACCCGCCAGAGTACTCTTTGACTCAGGAGCTACTCATTCTTTTATATCTGTGTCATTTGAAAAGAAGTTGAATTTATCCATTAAATCCTTAGACTACAAACTGCTTGTACGGTCACCTATGAGATTAGAAGTGGAGTTAAAAAAAGGTTATGGACCATGTCCAGTTCTTATTTATGAAAAGACCTTGGATGCAACCTTGATCCAACTTGAGATGGCAAACTTTGACGTCATCTTGGGAATGGACTGGTTGGTTTGGCATTTTACAAATCTATTATGTGACGAAAAGAAGCTGACATTTAAAGACAAAGAATGAGCAGAGTTCAGTTTTTTGGGAACCAAACTTCCCCGTAAACGAAAGCTCATACTCTCTGCGCTAAAGGCTAAGAAGTGGCTTGAGAAAGGAGCAGTCGGTATTTAGTATCTGTGGTCGACCTTACCAAGGAAGCACCACGAATGGAAGATATTGATGTTGTGCATGACTTTCCAGACGTATTTTCTGAAGAACTACCAAGATTACCACCCGACCGAGCTACAGAGTTTGTTATAGATCTTATACCTGGAGCCGCACCAGTATCGAAAGCACCTTATCGAATGGATCCTACTGAACTGAAGGAATTGAAAGTACAACTACAAGAACTGCTGGACAAGGGTTACATTCACCCTAGCATATCACCATGGGGAGCGCCAGTATTATTCGTAAAAAAAAAGGATGGTAGTGTTCAGTTGTGTATAGACTATCGAGAACTGAATAAACTGACAATCAAGAATCCGTATCCATTGCCTCGGATCGATGACATGTTCGATCAGTTGCAAGGTGCCAAAGTGTTCTCCAAGATCAATCTTTGGTCAGGCTACCATCAGTTGAAGATTAAGGACGGTGATATTCCCAAGACAGCATTCAGGACCAGATATGAACATTATGAATTTTTTATCATGTCTTTCGGATTGACAAACGCACCAGCAACCTTTATGAAACTTATGAATCGGGTATTCCATGATATGTTGGATACGTCGGTTATTGTATTCATTGATGATATATTGGTCTACTCCAAAGACGAGGAAACTCATATTAAGAACCTAAACGCCACTCTGCAACGACTACGGAAGGAGAAGCTCTATGCCAAATTTTCAAAGTGTGAGTTTTGGCTAAAGGAAGTCGCATTTCTAGGCCATGTTGTATCTACTGAAGGAATTAAAGTGGATCCCAGCAAGATCGAGGCTATTGTAAAGTGGGAAGCACCGAAGAGCGTTGCAGAAATTAGAAGTTTCTTGGGTCTAGCTGGGTATTATCGACGATTTGTGGAAGACTATTCCCAAATTACTGTACCCTTTACCAGTTTGACTAAGAAGGGCGAGAAGTTTGTTTAGACTGATAAATGCGAGAAGAGTTTCCAAACATTGAAGGCTAAATTGATATCCGCTCCGATCTTGACCATCTCGATTCCAAGACAACCATTTATCTTGTACACCGATGTGTCAAGACTGGGATTAGGATTTGTACTTATGCAAGGAGAACAAGTAATCGCTTATGCCTCCAGACAATTGAAGACACATGAGAAGAACTATCCGACTCATGATTTGGAATTACCGGCACTAGAACATGTTGTCAAAATATGGGGACATTACCTGTACGGGGAGAAGTTTCAGATTAAATCAGATCATAAAAGTCTTACTTATCTATTTAATCAGAAGGAGCTGAATATGTGACAAAGAAGATGGCTAGAATTATTGAAAAACTATGATTGTGATATCCAGTATCATTGGGAAAAGCTAATGTAGTAACCGATGCGCTGAGTAGAAAAGCAATGATAAAATCTCAGGGAGAGGTTATCACAACTACCGCAATGTGTACTACCGGGAAGGTATTCAGTCACGATAATGAATAGTTTGTGATAGATGCACCAGATGGATCAGCCAACCAAGGGTTTATTCATCGGTTTTCAAAAATGTACGCCGCATTGAAGATTATACCAGATATAATTGATGAAGTAAAGATAGCTATCAAATCAGACCCTTACCTAAGAACGGTACAAGAGGACATCGAAAAAGGATGGACTATCCCTGAGTTCACCTTGGACGAAGAAAAGGTACTGAAGTACAAAGGAATAATATGTGTACCTGAAACAGAAAGATTGGACATTAGACACCGATTGATGAAAGAAGCCCATACCACCATCTATTCGATACATCCTGGAAGTATAAAAATGTATCATGATTTTAAGAAATTATATTGGTGGAGAGGAATGAAAGCAGATGTAGCTAAGTTCGTGTCTCAATGCCTAAATTGTCAAAAAGTAAAGGTTGAACGACAAAGACCGGCAGGACTGTTAAAGCCGTTAACGGAACCAGCATGGAAATGGGACTGCATCACTATGGACTTTGTCACAAGATTACCATTGACTCCTCGAGTAGTTGACGTAGTTTGGGGGATTGTAAACCGCTTGACTAAAACTGTAAGACCCGTGTCAATTTAACCCGGTCTTACCATCTTAAACCAGGTTTACCCATCATGGTCGAGTCAAATGGACCAAGGGCATGAAGGAGATCGAGATCCCAGGTACAAAATCGACCCAAAAACACTTAATTCTAGGGGAGGGTCACACACCCAGTGAAGCAGGGTCGGACCTCCCAAAACAGAAAGTCAGACCCTCAGTTTTGAAGGGAGGGTCGGACAGCTTAAGACCCTAGGGTCGACGGGATCATCGACCCTCCCATCGACCCTCGATTTCTAACGAAAACTGAAATTAGGAAATTTCCTAATTTTCGGTTGGGATTCTTTCCAAATCTCAATGGGATTATTATAGGACATTCCCAGCCTATTTAAAGGACGTTCCTAAGCCACTTTCACTCCTTTCACAACCCTAATTGAATTAAGAGAAAGAGAGAAGAAGGAAAAGAGGAAGAAAGGAGGCTAGGAAGAAGGCTTAGCAAAAAGGAAAAGAAATTGCAGAGGAAAGTAATCTTCTCAGGTATGGATACTAATTCCATGAGTTTCTACAGACCTTAGGTTAGATATGGTTGAGTGTAGGATTTCGGAGAAACCCAAACCATCCATCCATGGTTAGGCTTTCATGGAAAACCATAGGAGGATGCACGAAAACTATTTAGATGGTTTATACATGGTTCTAGACCATGGAATGACTATTGAATGAATGTAGGAAGCAAGCCATAGGACCCCAAACACGAAGAATGGGTTAAAAGTGGAAATTGGACCAGAGTGCACCAAGGGTCGCACCGAGGGTCGATAGACCATCCGACCCTAGGTGTTTCTGACCATCGACCCTCAGCATTCGGGAAGTTCGGAATGGAGGGAGGGTCGATAGACCCATCGACCCTAGCATCAACCCTCGGCTGACGTAATGGTTTTTAAATTCTGAATTAATTCTAATTAAATTCTATCGACTTTGTTAGGTTTGCTAGCAATATAATAACATTATAAAGGTGATTCTAAAGCTTGGAAAAATATCTTTTAGCAAGCCAAGGTGAGGAACCTTAACCCCAAACTAAATTGGTTAATAATAAACTGTTTTCTATTTCTTGAGTCCTATGCCATGTTTGATTCTATGCGAATATGTTTGTAATGTGCATACAAAGATGCCATCCAATATTTCTATTACTTGTTCATGCATATTTACTTTATTGTTTATAACATGATGATGATGATGATGATAGGAATAGGCATGTGCTTGTATGTGTGTGGTTGATGTGCTTGATGCGAGCGAGTATCAGGGGAGGTGTGATGAGAAGGTCAATAAATGTTAACCTTTGGCGGGTCTCAGCACTTTAGCTCTATCTCTAACTCAAGTCTTGTGCATTGGCATCGTCGTATCGCCATTACCTTAGCAGAACTATTATGTCGTAGAGTATCAGGGGAGGTGGTCTCGGTCCTTGTAGTCTCGACTCTACCGGGGGCCTTAGCTCTATCTCTATGGATGTTCCGAGGGATCTTGGGGTGAGGCCTTGGATACACTGTTTGGCATTAGGATTGGTTAGTAGCGAGCCCGGTTTGCAAGCCCTCGCTAACGGGGGGCTTACGTGTTGGTATAGCATTATATAGCAATAACCGTTAACCTTTGTTGTATAATGTTATGGTAGGGTGGATGGGGACGACGATAACCGTTAACCTTCGGGCGGGCTTCCACACCCTGTGTATAGAGGCAGTATCAATAACCGTTAACCTTTGATCACCCAACCTTTCTATTGCACATTGCAAACTATAAACCAAGACCAAAGATATGAATTGACTTTTTGCATGCATATGTATTGTTGCATTGTTTTGGCTACTCACTGAGCCGTGTTGTGTGCTCACCCCTCGACGTCGAATATTTTTAGTTGATGATGCAGGTTATACGGTCGAAGATTATATGAACGCATCGGCGTATGGAACTGTAGCAGCTGTGGAAGTTGGAGCTGAAGACGATACACACGACTCCTCTTGCGAGTGCAACTCGTGTGTATTCGATTAGATATTTTTTTGTAGGTTTCTGCTTATTTGGATTTATAAGACATGTATTTGGTATTTAAATATTTATGTCTTAGTTAAACACAGAATAATTTGATATTATTTATGGGTATCATTCTAGTTCTCAGTTCATATTATTTATAAATTTTCCGCTATTGTGTATTACTCAGATTATGATTGTGGATGCGTGTAAAGTTTGGATAACGCGGGGATAGCCTATTAGAGATCCTGGTTGAACCGTTGGTTATTTGGCGGTTCATCACACCATTCTGAACAGTGTGGAATTGGGGTGTGACAACTTGGTATCAGAGCATCTCAGGCCTTGCCCGCCGAACTGACACACATTCAAGACTATTGTGAAGTGAGATAGGATAAATTAAAAGCTTTAATACAAACGCATTGTAAGCACAAGTGATGATTGAAACCGAATTAAAAAGAGAATAATGCATCTATTAATGAGAAAACCAGTTATATACAATGAGTAAGAGAAACAAAACGTATATACATCACTAAAGCAGAGTACAGTCCACAACTCGGATAGTTACTCTGTAGTACAAGAAAAATAAAGTATAATCAAGAAGCTGGAGGCGAAGGAGGAGGCGGTGCCTCACGATCTCTGTCGTAGTCCTCGGCATAGACTCTAGTCAACCGGGCCACTGGAGTCCGGGTCGTTCGTAGACTAGCCGTGACATCGGCTACTCTCTCGGTCGCACGCACGGATCTCCATGAGCTCACCTATCCGCGTCGGATGTGTGCTGAGCAGCCAACAGCTCATCCACTCTCTGCGCGAGCATCTAGCAAATCCTCCATCCTCGGGTCCGATCTGCGCTGAGTCTCTCCCGATCTCGCGCAACATCTCCATCATATCGGAAGATGGGCGTGAAGGACCAACATCGGGAGAAGGACTGGTCTCGGGTACCGAAGCCGCCGCAGCAGAGGTACCAGCCCGATCCGCATGCGTAGGTGATGGCGGTGGTATCGCATCGACATCCATATATAAGCGATCATCGTCGACCGGATCCCCACGAGCCCTAGCAGCAGCCTCGGCATCAGCCATCTCAACCCGAGTGTGAGGGCGCACCATCGCGTTCCTCTCCTCATCACTAACCTCCGCATCTCGGAGCCCCATCTTGCAGATAGCCTCCCAATCTAGAGGCGACGAGAAGGTCTTCTCCTGGATCTTCTCATCAACCAGATCCACCCCCAAACGGGTCAGTAGCACTGTACTCATGTGTCCATAGGGTAGATTACCCCTATGACGGGACAATATGGCACTGATCATCGTCCGCATGATAATGTAAGGAAGGCAGACCGGCTGTCGAGTGCATATAATGTAAATCAAGAACTGGGTCAGCTGAGACACCCTCTCATAGTGCCCACTCTACGGAATCAGATTATGCTGGATAATCTTGTAGAAGACTCGTGGAGATGGACGCAAGTAGCAAGCTCTCATCTGCCATCTATCGGGGCCGGAGCAACCGATTGTCGATCTCGGCTCTCATCTCCATCTCAACAAACCGTGGCTCTCCGGCGCACAGTACACCATAGGGCCATCATAGGCAATGCCCAACAGATCGGCCAGCTGCCGATAATCAAAGGAGATGTGCACCCCTTTGACGTAGCTAGTGTTGCGCAACTCCTGACCACGCTCGACATCATTGTAATCCCCCACCACCTGGAGATTACAATAGAACTGGCGCACCAAGTCTAGACACGTGCACGCGTCGTATGTGATGACAAGGAGCCACCCCATGTCACCGAATGCTCCCTCTACATTGAACAAGGCTAGCTCAGCCAAGTTCACCATGCGACCCCCTTCCACTTTCTTACGGGCATAGTCAGCATAGTGTGCCTCAGCTTCATTCGAATGGAAGCGAAGTGGATCACGCAATCTTGGCACTTTGGTACGGGCCATAGTATCTGCAAAATAAGAAAGAGAAAGGAAACAAGGAGTTAGTAGGATAAAAATCCGAAATTTGAGTAAATAACGACGTAAGTTGACCATAAAGCCCCATTTCTTACCATATAAGTGGGCATAAGGACTTACGAAGGTTTAAACGTATCCTACAATCTACATGCAGTAGAAAATTTTAATGGATAAGGTCCAATTTGAAGAAATTCAAGAAAAATCAAAATTTCGATAAATTAGGGCAAAAAGAGAAAAATTTAAGTTTCTCGATAACCAACCGATGAAACTGAAAAATTTTTGAGGGCTTTCGTTCCTCAAGACCCCAATAACAAAAGCCCCCAATAAAAATCAAATTTTTACGGTTGGAAAAAGTTTAATTTGGAAAAGACGAGCTAAATGAGTAAAAACCTAGAAATAAAAACCTAAAAATAGGGAAAGTTGGGAAATTATACCTGTAAAAGTGATGTGGACGTCGAAACTCGGAGTAAGAACGATCCACAATAGTGAAGTAACACTGTAGCAACTCGGAGAGTTGAGACGAGTCGAAACGGAGGAAGAATAGTGAGAATTGACCCAGAATCGGATCTTAAAAATCTGATTTTTGGTCCGAGGGTCGGACAAGTCGACTGACACCATCGACCCTCCAATCGACCCTCGGCTCTCGGGAATCTGACAGAAATTCAAGGGTCGGATACCCAGGGTCGGATACACCATCGACCCTCACCATCAACCCTACATAGAGGATTCAAATTTTATATCGGTTAGCGTGCCTACATGAAGTATAAATGATTTCTCACTGATTTTGATGATTTTCAAGCACCACCCACCTCAAAAGTAAATATGTCTGGCCGTAGAGTTACCCGACAGGCCGAAACACAGTCCCACCACCACCACCGGCGGATGAGACTAGTCAAGAGAACAATTAAGCACAGGGTAATCCCGAGCCAGCAAACCCTACGAATTTGCCACCACCACCACCTGAGCTAACAACAGTGGTGATGAATCTGGCTCAACAGCTACAACAAATGCAACATGCACAAACTCAAATGCAGGTTGCGATGGGAGTCATGTTTCAAGCCACTCAGGCTGTAGCCATGCACACCGGGCAAGCTAGTGCAAGACCGGTGGGTAACCACCCAGCTCAACGAGACACCTCCACAACCGGCTGCACAAATTCGGTGCAAGTCCCGAAGCAGCCCAAGGGAACTATCGGTATCCACCCCCTATGTTTGGGGTATACCAAAATCAACTGGATCACTCCCGACTAGTAGAGAGAGTTTTTGAAAATGAAACCAAGAGAATTCAATGGCAAGCCGTCTGATCCTTTGTGGCCAGCATTAATCGGATAGACGAGATGGAAAGAAATTTTCTTATGATGACTATTACTGAAGAGGAGAAATTATTGTGTGCCACCTTCATGCTCAAAGGCGACGCACATCATTGGTGGAAATCGACCAGGGCCTATCTATTGACTAAGCACGCCCTACTGACTTGGGCTATATATAAAGAAGCTTTCTTTGAGAAATATTTTCCATGAAGCTCGTAGATTCGATGGAAAAAGAGTTCCTGAGTCTTTATCAGGGACAGATGTCGGTGGATGTGTACCAACAACGTTATGAAGAGCTGTTTTTCTTCGCACCACTAAGTATGCAAGAAGAAGATACAAAAACCCGTAGATTCGTCGCGGGACTAAGAGGAAGTATAAGGGAACATGTTCTGGGATTAGAGAAGAACATATATAATGAAGCTGTCCAGATCGCTCGAGTGATTGAATCGAGCTAGAAAGAGAGTTATTTCACTCAAAACAAAGGCATAAAAAGGCCAGCTGGGAATTCTTATAATGGAAGCAATAACAGGACGTATAAACCTTTCCGCCCCCAGAATTTTAATGCTGCAACCAAGACTATCCCCGCAGCTCAACCACAGCCAAAGTCAAATGTTGAAGCCCCGAGGTGTTATAACTGCAACCAACCAAGGCATATGGCAAGAGAGTGCCCAAAACGCAAGAAGCAGTTACATCAAGGACGAGTATATGCTGTTACATCAGAGGATGCAGCCGCATCGCCCGATGTGGTCACAGGTATGACCGAAACTTTAAGAATATAATCACACTGATTGAGTATGTAGGCTAAGTAAAAATGAATCACAGGTATCGTACCTATCAATGGCGTACCCGCCAGAGTACTCTTTGATTCAGGAGCTACTCATTCATTTATATCTGTGTCGTTTGGAAAGAAGACCAATCTGCCCATCAAAACATTAGACTACAAATTACTTGTACGGTCACCGATGGGATTAGAAGTGGAATTAGAGAAAGGTTATGGACCATGTCCAGTTCTCATCGGAGAGCAGACCTTGGATGCAAACTTAATACAACTTGAGATGGCAGACTTTGACGTCACCTTAGGAATGGATTGGTTAGCTCGGCACTCCGCAAATCTGTTATGCGCCGAGAAGAAGCTAACGTTCAAGGACAAAGAAGGAGCAGAATTCAGTTTCTCGGGAACCAAACTTCCCAAGAGACGTAAGCTCATACTCTCAGCATTAAAGGCTAAGAGGTGCCTTGAGAAAGGAGCGGTCGGATATCTAGTATCAGTGGTCGACCTAACTAAGGACGTGCCACGAATGGAAGATATTGATGTCGTGCGGGATTTTCCTGATGTATTTCCGGAGGAATTACCCGGACTACCACCCGACCGAGCCACGGAGTTTGTAATAGACCTGCTACCCGGAGCCGACCCAAGTATCAAAAGCACCTTATAGAATGGCTCCTACGGAACTAAAGGAATTAAAAGTGCAATTACAAGAACTACTTGGATAAGGGTTATATTAGACCCAAGATATCTCCATGGGGGAGCACCGGTGTTGTTCGTGAAGAAGAAGGATGGTAGTGTTCGATTATGTATCGACTATCGAGAATTAAATAAACCGACCATCAAGAATCGATACCCACTACCCGGGATCGATGAATTGTTCGATCAGTTACAAGGAGCGAAGGTATTTTCAAAGATCGATCTTCGATCGGGCTATCATCAATTGAAGATTAAAGAAGGGGACATTCCGAAGACAGCCTTCAGGACAAGATACGGACATTATGAGTTCTTAGTGATGTCCTTCGGACTGACTAATGCACCGGCAACATTCATGGAACTTATGAACCGGGTCTTCCACGACATGTTGGATACGTCGGTCATAGTATTTATTGATGACATATTGGTATATTCCAAGGACAAGGAAACCCATGTCAAGAACCTAAACGCAGCCCTACAGCGTTTAAGGAAAGAGAAGTTATACGCCAAATTTTCAAAGTGTGAGTTTTGGCTAAGTGAAGTCGCCTTTCTAGGCCATGTAGTATCCGCGGAAGGAATCAAAGTGGACCCTAGTAAGATCGAAGCTATTGTGAAGTGGGAAGCACCAAAGAGCGTCTCAGAAATTAGAAGTTTTCTGGGTCTAGCTGGATATTATCGGAGATTCGTAGAAGACTATTCTCGGATTGCCGTACCTCTTACCAGTTTGACCAAGAAAGGAGAAAAGTTCGTATGGACGGATAAGTGTGAAAAGAGCTTTCAAACATTGAAGACCAGATTGATATCCGCTCCAATTTTAACCATTCTCGTTCCAGGACAGACATTTACCTTATACACTGATGCATCGGGATTGGGATTAGGATGTGTGCTTATGCAAGGAGAACAAGTAGTTGCATATGCATCGAGACAGTTGAAGGTACATGAGAAGAATTACCCCACTCATGATTTGGAGTTAGCGGTAGTAGTACATGCTGTCAAGATATGGAGACACTACCTATACGGAGAAAAATTTCAGATTAAGTCGGACCATAAAAGCCTTACGTATCTATTTAATCAGAAGGAGTTAAATATGAGACAAAGAAGATGGCTGGAACTATTGAAAGACTATGATTGTGATATCCAGTATCATCCGGGAAAAGCAAATGTAGTAGCAGACGCATTGAGTAGAAAAGCAATGATAAAATCTCAAGGAGAAACTAGCACAACTGCAACAATGTGTACTACTGGGATGGTATTCAACCATGGTAACGAGCAGCATGTGATCGATACACCGGATGGACCAACCAACCAAGGATTCATTCATCGGTTTTCAAATATGTTCGCGGCATTGAAGATAATACCGGATATAGTGGATGAAGTGAAGACAGCTATCAAAGCAGATCCTTATCTGAGAACGGTACAAGAAGATATTGAGAAAGGTAGGACTAACCCTGAGTTCACCTTGGATGACGAAAAGGTACTGAAATACAAAGGAAGAATATGTGTACCCGAAACAGAAAGTGTGGACATTAGACACCGAGTCATGAAAGAAGCCCATACCACCATCTACTCGGTACATCCTGGAAGTACAAAAATGTATCATGATCTAAAGAAATTGTATTGTTGGAGGGGAATGAAGGCGGATGTAGCTAAGTTCGTGTCTCAATGCCTAAATTGTCGAAAGTAAAGGCTGAACGACAAAGACCCGCAGGATCTGTTACAAGCCATTACCGAACCAGCATGGAAATGGGACTGCATCACTATGGACTTCGCCACGGGACTACCATTGACTCCTCGAGTAGTTGACGCAGTTTTGGTGATTGTAGACCGTCGACTAAAACAGCTCGCTTCATACCGATACGACCCCAATATACACTCGAAAGGTTAGCAAAGCTGTATGTGGATAATATTGTTCGGTTACATGGTGTTCCGTAAAGCATTGTGTCCGATAGAGACCCACGATTTACTTCAAAATTTTGGGAAGGACTGCAAAAGGCTATGGGTACAACATTGAAGTTCGATCTGCATTCCACCCACAGCGACGGACAGTCGGAGCGTACAATTCAGATTTTAGAAGATATGCTACGAGCATGTGTGATTGATTTCAAGGGATCATGGGACGAAAAGTTACCATTGATCGAGTTCGCTTACAATAACAGCTATCAGGCTACTATACAAATGTCACCTTATGAAGCACTGTATGGTAGGAAGTGTCGAACTCCCTTGTTTTGGAATGAAGTTGGAGAACGTAGTATTGTTGGACCAGAATTTGTTGAAGAGACTTGTCGAGTGGTCGACATCATCAAGGAAAGAGTAAGAGTAGCTCAGAACCGTCAGAAACAATACGCAGATACTCGACGAAGAGATCTAGAGTTCGCCGTAGGCGAAAAAGTATTTTTGAAAGTATCGCCTATGCGAGGATTGAAGAGGTTCGGACAGAAAGGAAAACTAAGTCCAAGATATGTCAGACCATATGAGATTCTGGCTAAGCGTGGGAAAGTAGCTTATCAGTTAGCACTACCACCATCTATGTCAAGTGTGCATGACGTATTTCACATATCCTTATTGAAGAAGTATGTCAAAGACCCAACACATGTGTTGATAGTAGATTTGCCGGAACTGACTGATGATTTGACATTTGAAGTAATACCAATGGAAATCACTAGTCGAAAGGTTCAACGTCTACGCAACAGAGATACCTACTATGTTAAGATCACATGGAAAAGTAGAAACATGGAAGAGAATACATGGGAAGAAGAAAATGCTATGAGAAAGCAATACCCTGACTTGTTTGATTCGGAAGGTACGTACAATTTCGAGGACAAAATTTTTATAAGTTGGGGGGAGTTGTAAGACCCGTGTCAATTTAACCCGATCTTACCATCTTAAACCAGGTTTACCCATCATGGTTGAGTCAAATGGACCAAGGGCATGAAGGAGATCGAGATCCCAGGTACGAAATCGATCCAAAAACACTTAATTCTAGGGGAGGGTCGCACACCCAGTGAAGCAGGGTCGGACCTCCCAAAACAGAAAATCAGACCCTCAGTTTTGAAGGGAGGGTCGGACAGCTTAAGACCCTAGGGTCGACGGGATCATCGACCCTCCCATCGAACCCTCGATTTCTGACGAAAACTGAAATTAGGAAATTTCTTAATTTTCGGTTGGGATTCTTTCCAAATCTCAATGGGATTATTATAGGACATTCCCAGCCTATTTAAAGGACGTTCCTAAGCCACTTTCACTCCTTTCACAACCCTAATTGAATTGAGAGAAAGAGAGAAGAAGGAAAAGAGGAAGAAAGGAGGCTAGGAAGAATGCTTAGCAAAAAAGAGAAGAAATTGCAGAGGAAAGTAATCTTCTCAGGTATGGATACTAATTCCATGAGTTTCTACAGACCTTAGGTTAGATATGGTTGAGTGTAGGATTTCGGAGAAACCCAAACCATCCATCCATGGTTAGGCTTTCATGGAAAACCATAGGAGGATGCACGAAAACTATTTAGATGGTTTATACATGGTTCTAGACCATGGAATGACTGTTGAATGAATGTAGGAAGCAAGCCATAGGACCCCAAACACGAAGAATGGGTTAAAAGTGGAAATTGGACCAGAGTGCACCAAGGGTCGCACCGAGGGTCGATAGACCATCCGACCCTAGGTGTTTCTGACCATCGACCCTCAGCATTCGGGAAGTTCAGAATGGAGGGAGGGTCGATAGACCCATCGACCCTAGCATCGACCCTCAGTTGACAAAATGGTTTTTAAATTCTGAATTAATTCTAATTAAATTCTATCGACTTTGTTAGGTTTGCTAGCAATATAATAACATTATAAAGGTGATTCTAAAGCTTGGAAAAATATCTTTTAGCAAGCCAAGGTGAGGAACCTTAACCCCAAACTAAATTGGTTAATAATAAACTGTTTTCTATTTCTTGAGTCCTATGCCATGTTTGATTCTATGCGAATATGTTTGTAATGTGCATACAGCATGCCATCCAATATTTCTATTACTTGTTCATGCATATTTACTTTATTGTTTATAACATGATGATGATGATGATAGGAATAGGCATGTGCTTGTATGTGTGTGGTTGATGTGCTTGATGCGAGCGAGTATCAGGGGAGGTGTGATGAGAACGTCAATAAACGTTAACCTTTGGCGGGTCTCAACACTTTAGCTCTATCTCTAACTCAAGTCTTGTGCATTGGCATCGTCGTATCGCCATTACCTTAGCAGAACTATTATGTCGTAGAGTATCAGGGGAGGTGGTCTCGGTCCTTGTAGTCTCTGACTCTACCGGGGGCCTTAGCTCTATCTCTATGGATGTTCTGAGGGATGCTGGGGTGAGGCCTTGGATACACTGTTTGGCATTAGGATTGGTTAGTAGCGAGCCCAATTTGCAAGCCCTCGCTAACAGGGGCTTACGTGTGTGAGGACAATGGAAAATCGATGATGATCCTCCTCGGGATGGAAATGTGTAACCTGTATCGATGAAGATCGATTTGTTCTGTTGGAGTCGCCACCTAGATTAAGGTCTAGGACCTCTAAAAATGTAGCCTCACCCTAAGGTAAGACTTCTATTGACTCATGACCCAATGTATCAGTTCTTTGGTCTGCCAGAGATCGGGTAAGTATTCAGGGTACGGTTATGGGAAGGTGTTAGGCACCCAAACCGCCCGATCAATATCGGCCTCCTAAACTTTCCTTAAATTCTAATTTTGACTATGCTTGGTCAACTGGATGACTAGGGTTCAATGGGGGGACGTCCTAAACCAAGTTGCTAAGTTATTCTAACCTAGGGTTCAGCCAATCATGTTTTAAAGTAAATAAACAAGCAAATGTAATGTACAATATTATACGGTGAACCGGACCAAAGATGGTTCGGTCTTGGACTGAATCTGAGATGTGTAAGACATCTCAAACTGCCTACGTATTCCAATCCTGGAAATCAAGTCCAAAAACGTAGTTCGAAATGGTTGTGTGATTAAAGATTATGGAAGTGATTTATGCATTTGCTTCAATTAGATTCTTTGTTGTTCAAGTTGAAGTTTATGCTGGATGTATGGTTGATGGGTGGCTTTGTACCGTATTTGGGATTCCCAAATTGCCTACGTATTCTAGGGTTTGCCCTAGAAATCAGGTACGACGTAGTTCGAAAATTTGTGAGAGTCGGATTTGGAATGTGTACCAAATCCTTCCAATTTTTGTCAATAGGATCTAGGGATGAGACCTAAATTCCTATCATTTTTAATTAGGATGTGTACCAAATTATTTATATTATTTCTAATTTTGTCAATAGGATCTAGGGATGAGACCTAAATTCCTACCATTTTTATTTGGGATGTGTACCAAATTCTTTCCATTTTTGTGAATAGGATCTAGGGATGAGACCTAAATTCCTACTATTTTTATTTGGGATGTGTACCAAATTCTTTCCATTTTTGTGAATAGGATCTAGGGATGAGACCTAAATTCCTACTATTTTTATTGTTTCCATTTTTAGGTTTTTAGGGTTTCCTATCCCTTTTCATTGTGATTTTCATTTTTTAGGGTTTTCTACCCTAATTGCTATTTTTCCATTTTTAGGTTTTTTTACCCTAATTGTTCAATTATTTCCATTTTAGGGTGTATCTTGCCCTAGTTGTTGTACAATGTAAACAATCTAACATAGCAATGTGAGCTTAAATATAGCAAGTGTAAGCATCCAAATATAGCATGTTGGAAATATATTCAAATTTAGCAACAAATCAATCAAAGATGGCAAGTGAGCATGTGAATCAATACAAACATGGTAAGTGTGCATCCAAACATGGCAGTAATCATCCAATATAGCATGTGAGCAAGTGTAGCAGACAAATATGGCAATAAGCATGTGTAGCATTCCAATCATGGCAATGTGATTATTCCAATTATGGCAATGTGATCATTCCAACTATGGCAGTGCGACTATTCCAATTATGGCAGTGTGACCATTCCAATTATAGTAGTGTATGCATACGAGCATCCGAACATAGCATAGCATCAAATATGGCATGTGAGAAACAACCAAAGCATATGAGAATCAATCAAAACATGATGGAACACGTAGCAAGATGACAGCTTTGTCAGGCTGGACCAAAATGGGCACATAGGGCACTGTACTTACTCAAAAAATTCTTAAAAGATATCCCTGGAAAGAAGACTCAGAGGCCAACATTTTGTCGCAAGGAAGCTAATCCTAAAAGAGACCATAGGCAGGTCGAAAATATTCCCCAAGTACAGGCAAATACACTGGTCAGGTCTGTTCCATATTTTTGACCAGTCGCACCATAAATTCCAAATAAAATTCTATTCTTAATGAAAATTAAATACAGACATATATCTATGTAGATAACTGTCTGATCTAAAATTTCATTAAGAAAAACAAGTTAAAACAGTATATTTTCTTTGGGAAAAAGGACTCTTTTCAATCATGCAAATCAGCACATCATGACAGATCTGAAATCAAAGCACTATGCACTTAAAAATTGATATCAATTCAAAGAAAAATGGAAAAAATATGAAACCAGTGCCATTTTTTAGAATACTTTCATGTCTAAAAAGTTCATGTTAAGTGGATTTTCTGATTATGGCCATAAGGCCTTTGTCTAGAGACTTTCCGATGGAGGATTGCATTACATCCGAGAAAAATAGCAATGTCAAAGACAAATTTTTTGATATATTTCCCCAATTCCAAATGGAACGAAATTTTTAGGGTAGTCTTCTATCATATCAGAGAGACTCCCATAAAATTTTGGGCTTCAAAATCTTAGAAAAAATACATATGATGTACGTCCTAAGTTTGAACCCTAAATCTGGAATTTTCAGATCAGAAAATCACTTTATGAAATTTACAAAAAACATCAAACATCATTGTATATCAATCAAAAATTCATCATTGAATAGCTTAGACAAATTATCATTCATGAAAAATGTTAGACATAGGCATCCTAACATTAACAAGCATGTAATAGAGCATTCATGATTGAGATTTCATGAAAATTAGCCTTTTTCAAGCAAAATTGGCATTCGGGCATTATAACGACCTCTAAATTTGTTTAGAGTACTAACCTTGGGCTCAAATCGAGCGAAACCGTTGATGAAGGGTGATTGGGGGTTGTATCAATCCCCTTTGAATGTGAATCCTCCTTCTCCTCTCTTTTGCTTCTTTCTCTCTTCTCTTTCTCTCTTTTCTTCTTCTCTTTTCTTCCTTTTCTCTTTTCTCTCTCTTTCTTTCTTCCTCTCTCACGTTTTTCTCTCTCTCACTCACGTTTCTCTCTCTCACCCACGTTTCCCTCTCTCTCTCTCCGGAAAAAAGGATCCCTCCTCTTGCCTATTTATAATTTTTCACTCATTTTCTAGAAGATCCTTTTTTAAAAAAATTTTTTTTCCTTTTTTTTTCCTTCTTTTTTTTTTTTTTTTCCCTCTCTCTTCTTTCACGTTTTCTTTCTAGAAAACGTGAAGGGAATCTTTCCCCCATTTTTTTTTTCTTTTTTTTTTTTATTCCTCTTTTTTCTTCTCAAGATCTTTTGGATTATCTCAAAACCCTAAATCCCCTTCTCTTTCGCGTTTTCTCTCTCCCTCTCCCTTTTTCTTCTCAAAATCTTTTTGGATTAACTCAAAACCCTAAATCCCCTTCTCTTCCACATTTTTTCTCTCCCCTCTTTCCTTTTTTTTCTCAAAAATCTTTTGGATTATCTCAAAACCCTAAATCCCCTTCTCTTTCACGTTTTCTTTCTCCCCTCTTTCCTTTTTCTTCTCAAAATCTTTTTGGATTATCTCAAAACCCTAAATCCCCTTCTCTTCCACGTTTTTCTCTCCCCTCTTTCCATTTTTTTCTCAAAAATCTTTTGGATTATCTCCAAAACCAAAATCCCCCTTCACTTTCATGTTTTTCTCTCTCCTCTTTCCTTTTTCTTCTCCAAAATCTTTTGGATTTTATCTCAACCCTAAATCCTCCTTCTCTTTTACGTCTCCTCTCTCTCCTCTTTTTCTTCTCCAAAATCTTTTAGATTTTATCTCTTATATATAATAACATATATTATATACATATATACACATATATTTAATAACATACATATATGTATAGTATACAATATATATATAATATATAAATACTATGCACATGGATGAACTGGTTCGAAACGGGTTGAGACCGACTTAGGTTGGACCGAGTTAAACCGATATGGGTTGAGCTAGGTTGGACCAAAACCGGCTTGAACCGAGTTGACTGGATTAATTGGAATTAACTGGGTTTTCTCTCCTTGTCATTTCATGGGTCATTTCCGCTGTCATCCCGTATGGAATTTTCCGATGGCCTCTATTCCAAATTTTTTGGGTTCATTTTGTAGAACATTAAAAATGAGGAATATAGGAACTGGAATCACCTGAACCCGATGTAGAACGGAAAAGATATGCAGCTTTGAAGTTTTGACGATAATTTTGCATGCAAGCTTGCATGGGACCCACTGGGTGACTTCTACCGGGGATTTTTTTACGTCCATTTTGTAGAACATCATGAATGAAGAATAATGGTCTTGGGATCATCTGAATCCGATGTCGGATGATTAAGATATGATGATTTGAAATTCAAACGATCCGACTTAGGATAATTTGCACGAAGGCCCCTGGGATTATTTATAATAACTTCATAAACCTCCCTTATATGTATCATCCGACTAAAATGGTCATATCTTCTTCATTTGATATCGAAATTGAGCAATTCCGGTCTCATTTCGAAGATAATTCTATGACCTATGCATCCATGCAAAATTATAACCCATGACCTTGTTGTGGACCCATTGAAAACTTCCTCAAATTCACAGACCCATTGAAAACTTCCTCAAATTCGCAGTCAAAAATCCAAACTTTCGATCACCTTTCTTCCTTTTGTTGTCCACACACCAGCCAGGCTTTGTTTAGCTGGGATGGCAAAAATGGGGTGCTTACAGATGCCCCTCTTCGACCGAGATTGTGGGCAATTGAGGCCGAAGATAAAAGTAGCCCATTTTTGCATTATTCTGCACTTGATCCGAATTCTACCATTGCTCTCTTGAACCGATGTCTGTAACTACTCTCCTCCCCCTCTTTTTTTTTTTTTTTTTCTTTTATTGCTTGTGGCGTTTTGAGCATCAGTCCGTGACTTTGGCACAAGACCGCCCAAAATGTAGATGTCAAGCTTCTTGAGTAGCGACCTTATCGGGTCCGTGACTTTGGCTCAAGACCGCTCATGATGTAATCAGAATCGCCAAGCTTCTTGAGTAGCGACCTCATCAGGTCCCGTGACTTTGGCTCAAGACCGCTCGTGATGTAATCGGAATGCCAAGCTTCTTGAGTAGCGACCTTATCGAGTCCGTGACTTTGGCTCAAGACCGCTCGTGATGTAATCGGAATCGTGTTTTGTGCTCTGAATTTGTAACCTCTCGAATGTATAGCCGTTTGGCTGTGTAGCCTTTGGATGTGTAGCCTCTGGATGTGTAGCCTTTGAACCAAATTTGGGGGTGTCCCAAATTGCCTACGTATCCTTTGGGACTTCCGTCCCTCCAGAATCAGGTTCCGCGTAGTTCGGGCTGGTTTTTTTTTCTCTTTCCATGATATTTCTTTCTTTCTTTTCTTTGCTTGCATCTTGTTCTCTTTTCCATTCTTATTCTGCTTTCATTCAGTCTTCTTTCTTCTCTGTACTTTCATTTTTTTTTTTCATTTTTCTTTTTTTTTTCTTGTTCTTTTCAATTCCTTTCTTCATCTTTCTTCATTCCCAAAATGGGTTGAACTTTCCATAAATATTGAGGTAGCCACAATGGGGCTCAGCATCTGCACTTTGTCCACTAACATTGCTCGGAATCCAAGAGGAACTAGAGATCATGATTTGATCGACTTTCCTTGACTTGACTTAATCTAGACCGAGAGAAACATGTTTCCTTTCTTTAAAAGGCAATTTTGATATGTTTTGCATTCCTGCCAAATTTATATGGGTTTCACTTTGATCAAAGGGCAATCAGGTCTTTTTAATGAGGGGCAAATGATGATAACGACTCAAATTTGTATGAGTCATCTTTCTCTTACATGCAAATGAACTCAGCTAGAGTTTCAAACAAGGGGCTCAACTAAACTCATGATGTTTGGATAAATGGGTGATTTTGCCCCAGTGTCTAAGTTCAAGTCTGCACACATTGATAGACAGGCAACTTTTGAGCCATCACTAGAAATAACCTTAAGGAGATGCAACCCTACACTAATATTTAGAAAAAACGTCAAAGAATGCTTTCTCCTCTCGGTATCATTCAGATAAAAAACAAGTTTCAACAAGCTATGCTCAGATGCTGAATCAGTTGTAACCATGTTTGGGCCCAAATCCTTTAAGTCCCGTATACAAGTATGACGATGAAGGTCCAGATGGACAGATAAGAAACTGTCCAATGGGTCCGCCATTGGGAGAGTGTTTGGTTGTTTATGTAGAATGGCTTGATCTCCACTAGGCGATGCCATTTTATTGGCTAGCAACAAAGGACTATGGAATTCTTGGACGCCGTCGAAATGATGAACGACAGATAGATATTCCAGTCAGATTTATTGAACAATATTTATGCATAACAAGACGATATGTTCACAAGAAACAATACCATAAAATTTTGTGACATTTGAAGTAAGGGCATGTAATGTAGACTTTGTGGAAGACCGTCAGATTGATGGACGGGAGAGAGAGTCTTTAGCCGAAAAGAAAAAAACCTCTGATGACAACAAAGTGATGAGACCACCCCCTGTATGGGCGGGATGTAGTGACCAATATCAAAAATCTAGCTCAACACACAACGTGAATCACAACAAATGATTAGCTCTCCAATCAGGTTCTAAGAAATGGTGTCTATATGTCATTGTACGAAAACCAATTGTCTTATTGCTCTATAACTGAACTCGTCCATCAGGGGGCTCCAAAGGAGTTGCCCCATGTACATGCCTTGTAATCAAACTCACTCATCATTAGTGTTTCAAAGTAGTTGCTCCATGTTTATGCACCATAGTTGAACTTGTCCACCATCATTGTTCCAATGTAGTATGCTAACCAACCTCATTATTTTGTATAGCTTTTTCTTTTTTTTTTTTTTTTTTTTTTCTCTTTTTTTTTTTCTTTTTTTTTTCTTTTTTTTTTTTTTTTTTTTTTTTTTTTTTTTTTTGAGCTCATCTTTGACTTTGAGGTTGATCCATAGCATGTTTTATGTCTGTAGACTTCATGCACTTGTAGAAGACTTGATCACTTGGATTAATGTAAACTTGATAATGCCTTGTGTGTAGACCCATTCTTGTAAAACTAAATGAACCATTTGTATGAGTCTATAAATATTCTCTACTTTCAAGGAATATCTCAAAAAAAATTCTTTCTATAAATCGACCAAATGGGATGACATTTTGATGTTCCAACTTGTATCTTTGAGAATGCTTGCATGACTTCAACGTAATTATCTTTAACTTTCACGTGTGTGTTGAGCTTTCATTTCTCTGAAGGCCGATGGAGTAGAAGTTGAGGTTGTGGCCCTTCATCTCAATCGTCATCAGAGTCAGAATTAGCAATGGACATGGAAGAGGAAGAAATATCAAACCGGGAAGGAATGGATTGGAAGTAGTAAAGCACTCGTTGTTGATGTCTCAAATGAGATGATTATTGTTCATTTTTTTCAGAGCATTTTGGACTGGACCGTCTACAGACACATCGAACTTAAGCCCAAACATAGATGACCTATCAGATACCAATGGTAGCCAGTTTAGACAAGTAATTCACCGAGTTTACCCCAATTGGATACGACATCATTGACACCAACTTATGATTGGTTGTAGGACCGAATCTCCGTCAGACTTTCGCTAGTAAGGCTCATTACGACCATCTATCGACATATGTTTGACCCTTTCCATCTTGAGATAAACCCCTCTTGGGTCTATTACCATTTTGATTTATGCCCCAATTCGGGTTTGACATTCACCTGGCCAATGCCTCAATTTGGGGTAAATGTATTCCAATCTTATGCCCCAGTTTGGATGTCATGAAACTCTGACCTATACCCTTGTTGGTCCATCACCTTTTTGGTTTGCCCCACTTTGAATCCATTAACATTTTAATATGCCCCAGTTTAGGGTGCACTGATATTTTTGTTGTGCCCCAATTTAGGGTATACTAACATTTTGGTTTTGCCCCAGTTTAGGGTGCACATGAAGTTCATTTTTAGGCTACCTTAATTTTGGGATACAATTGACCACATGGTCTTCCTTTTCATCCTGGATTTTGGGAGGTGGGTGGGCCATTCTTAAAGGTTCGAGGGCTACTCCTTTGAGTTATGGTCACCTTGGTTGATGAAAGTAATTTGGGAGTCAGAAACCAACTCCTTCAGTCAAAGTGGCTCAATTGCCAAGGGTGAACGAAATGCTTTCCAATCTCAATTTTTTTTTCATTTAAATTTGGCAGGTATGCTAGCATGGGAAAGAAACATGTAATCTCTCCGAATCTATGATTCAGCTTTCTAACCTCTTGGATTCCTCAACTCCGATCTGGGAAATTTCAATTCCGGCTCCGTAATATTTGGGCTCTCAATATACTGTCTTCCAACCATTCCAATACTTTGAGGTACAAAAGTCCTCCTTATGACCATGAACCGAGACATGAACCGGTGATGATGAGACCTTCTTATGAGAGGATGTAATAAGAGTGGATGCTTTGTCTACACACTCAGGTGTTCTCTTAAGTCTAGACAATTATATCCTCCCTAGTTCAACCTTTTTTTTTTTTTTCTTTTTTTTTTTTTTTTTTTTTTTTTTTTTTTTTTTTTTTTTTTTTTTTTTTTTTTTTTTTTTTTTGTTTTTTTTTAATTTTATTTTTATATAAACAATGAACGAAGGTTAAGACTCAGAAGTGACTGGACACGAGAAGGATGCACATACACATACAAGCTGAGTCGACCAAACAAAGTTAGTTCCTTCATGAAAACCGACCATTAGACATCATCTGTAACAATTTATTTGTATTTGAATAACCCCATGATTGGTCTTGGGGCCTCAAGATTCCGAATGGATCATTGTAGCACCAAGGTTTGACCATGTGGTTTATCAAATTTCAAGAAATTGAAACGGATATGCTTATTTAAAGTTTTCATGATGGATGACAAAAGCGGTTCATGATTGAAAAAACTGGTAAATTTCTACTTGATCATAGTATCTATACCGTGACGAAGATTTTCCGATCGTTTTTTGAGATTGATGTATCAATATTGAACGGTCAACACAATGAGCTTTGTACGATGGAGGGCGTGTATAGACCGCCCACACTAATGTGTATGCGGGTATACGTAACCCTCACGCTCCCAACAAGTGAGAGACAAGAATACTCAAGTGTGGATCCAAACATGTTGACAATTCAAGGACAAAAACGGGCAGAACTTTGACGTCTCGGATGTAAATATTATGATCGAGTAGATTTTACCATGTTGGTTCAAAGATGGACCAAAAATAACATACATATGGCTCAAACTGGGTTAGGACGGGAAAAGGCCACCTTGACGAGGACGGGGTAACCTATCACCGAATGCTCGATGAATAATGGGCCCCCATTCCCTTTATATACTATGTTGCAAGGATCCAAGCGACGTGGAGTAGCATAACGCATTCCCAAGCGGACCCAAGAAACGCTCGTTAGAGGCTGCTCGCCGGTCGTGGTCTTACAAAGTACAGGCCAAGGCTGTGTGTTTCTCCTAGCGGGCTGCCCCACATGCATGGGACCCGGTTCGGCTACTCGCACGAAAGTGTGACTGAACCCATTCCCCCCAAAGCAATATGTACAAACAATAAATATAGTACCCTAGATCTAGCATCAAATGTCAAGCAAATCAATATAAGGAAAGTATCCTAGGAGTCTGAATATTAATCCCCAGTGGAGTCGCCACTGTGAGGACAATGGAAAATCGATGATGATCCTCCTCGGGATGGAAATGTGTAACCTGTATCGATGAAGATCGATTTGTTCTGTTGGAGTCGCCACCTAGATTAAGGTCTAGGACCTCTAAAAATGTAGCCTCACCCTAAGGTAAGACTTCTATTGACTCGTGACCCAATGTATCGGTTCTTTGGTCTGCAAGAGATCGGGTAAGTATTCAGGGTACGGTTATGGGAAGGTGTTAGGCACCCAAACCGCCCGATCAATATCGGCCTCCTAAACTTTCCTTAAATTCTAATTTTGACTGTGCTTGGTCAACTGGATGACTAGGGTTCAATGGGGGGACGTCCTAAACCAAGTTGCTAAGTTATTCTAACCTAGGGTTCAGCCAATCATGTTTTAAAGTAAATAAACAAGCAAATGTAATGTACAATATTATACAGTGAACCGGACCAAAGATGGTTCGGTCTTGGACTGAATCTGAGATGTGTAAGACATCTCAAACTGCCTACGTATTCCAATCCTGGAAATCAAGTCCAAAAACGTAGTTCGAAATGGGTTGTGTGATTAAAGATTATGGAAGTGATTTATGCATTTGCTTCAATTAGATTCTTTGTTGTTCAAGTTGAAGTTTATGCTGGATGTATGGTTGATGGGTGGCTTTGTACCGTATTTGGGATTCAATAGGATCTAGGGATGAGACCTAAATTCCTACTATTTTTATTTGGGATGTGTACCAAATTCTTTCCATTTTTGTGAATAGGATCTAGGGATGAGACCTAAATTCCTACTATTTTTATTTGGGATGTGTACCAAATTCTTTCCATTTTTGTGAATAGGATCTAGGGATGAGACCTAAATTCCTACTATTTTTATTGTTTCCATTTTTAGGTTTTTAGGGTTTCCTATCCCTTTTCATTGTGATTTTCATTTTTTAGGGTTTTCTACCCTAATTGCTATTTTTCCATTTTTAAGGTTTTTTTACCCTAATTGTTCAATTATTTCCATTTTAGGGTGTATCTTGCCCTAGTTGTTGTACAATGTAAACAATCTAACATAGCAATGTGAGCTTAAATATAGCAAGTGTAAGCATCCAAATATAGCATGTTGGAAATATATTCAAATTTAGCAACAAATCAATCAAAGATGGCAAGTGAGCATGTGAATCAATACAAACATGGTAAGTGTGCATCCAAACATGGCAGTAATCATCCAATATAGCATGTGAGCAAGTGTAGCAGACAAATATGGCAATAAGCATGTGTAGCATTCCAATCATGGCAATGTGATTATTCCAATTATGGCAATGTGATCATTCCAACTATGGCAGGCGACTATTCCAATTATGGCAGTGTGACCATTCCAATTATAGTAGTGTATGCATACGAGCATCCGAACATAGCATAGCATCAAATATGGCATGTGAGAAACAACCAAAGCATATGAGAATCAATCAAAACATGATGGAACACGTAGCAAGATGACAGCTTTGTCGGGGCTGGACCAAAATGGGCACATAGGGCACTGTACTTACTCAAAAAATTCTTAAAAGATATCCCTGGAAAGAAGACTCAGAGGCCAACATTTTGTCGCAAGGAAGCTAATCCTAGAAGAGACCATAGGCAGGTCGAAAATATTCCCCAAGTACAGGCAAATACACTGGTCAGGTCTGTTCCATATTTTTTACCAGTCGCACCATAAATTCCAAATAAAATTCTATTCTTAATGAAAATTAAATACAGACATATATCTATGTAGATAACTGTCTGATCTAAAATTTCATTAAGAAAAACAAGTTAAAACAGTATATTTTCTTTGGGAAAAAGGACTCTTTTCAATCATGCAAATCAGCACATCATGACAGATCTGAAATCAAAGCACTATGCACTTAAAAATTGATATAAATTCAAAGAAAAATGGAAACCAGTGCCATTTTTTAGAATACTTTCATGTCTAAAAAGTTCATGTTAAGTGAATTTTCTGATTATGGCCATAAGGCCTTTGTCTAGAGACTTTCCGATGGAGGATTGCATTACATCCGAGAAAAATAGCAATGTCAAAGACAAATTTTTTGATATATTTCCCCAATTCCAAATGGAACAAAATTTTTAGGGTAGTGTTCTATCATATCAGAGAGACTCCCATAAAATTTTGGGCTTCAAAATCTTAGAAAAAATACATATGATGTACGTCCTAAGTTTGAACCCTAAATCTGGAATTTTCAGATCAGAAAATCACTTTATGAAATTTACAAAAAACATCAAACATCATTGTATATCAATCAAAAATTCATCATTGAATAGCTTAGACAAATTATCATTCATGAAAAATATTAGACATAGGCATCCTAACATTAACAAGCATGTAATAGAACATTTATGATTGAGATTTCATGAAAATTAGCCTTTTTCAAGCAAAATTGGCATTCGGGCATTATAACGACCTCTAAATTTGTTTAGAGTACTAACCTTGGGCTCAAATCGAGCGAAACCGTTGATGAAGGGTGATTGGGGGTTGTATCAATCCCCTTTGAATGTGAATCCTCCTTATCCTCTCTTTTCGCTTCTTTCTCTCTTCTCTTTCTCTCTTTTCTTCTTCTCTTTTCTTTCTTTTTCCTTTTTCTCTCTCTTTCTTTCTTCCTCTCTCACGTTTTCTCTCTCTCACTCACCTTTCTCTCTCTCACCCACGTTTCCCTCTCTCTCTGCTCTCTCTCTCTCTCTGCTCTGGAAAAAAGGATCCTCCTCTTGCCTATTTATAATTTTTCACTCATTTTCTAGAAGATCCTTTTTTTTCAAAAAAAATATTTTTTTCCTTTTTCTTTCCTTTCTTTTTTTCTTTCTTTCTTTCTCTTCTCTCTCTCTTTCACGTTTTCTTTCTAGAAAACGTGAAGGGAATCTTTCCCCTCCCCATCTTTCCTTTCCTTTTTTTCTTTTATTCCCCTTTTTTCTTCTCAAGATCTTTTGGATTATCTCAAAACCCTAAATCCCCTTCTCTTTCACGTTTTCTCTCTCCCCTCTTTCCTTTTTCTTCTCAAAATCTTTTTGGATTATCTCAAAACCCTAAATCCCCCTTCTCTTCCCCCCTTTTTTCTCTCCCCTCTTTCTTTTTTTTCTCAAAAATCTTTTGGATTATCTCAAAACCCTAAATCCCCTTCTCTTTCACGTTTTCTTTCTCCCCTCTTTCCTTTTTCTTCTCAAAATCTTTTTGGAATATCTCAAAACCCTAAATCCCCTTCTCTTCCACGTTTTTTCTCTCCCCTCTTTCCATTTTTTTCTCAAAAATCTTTTGGATTATCTCCAAAACCAAAATCCCCCTTCACTTTCACGTTTCTCTCTCTCCTCTTTCCTTTTTCTTCTCCAAAATCTTTTGGATTTTATCTCAACCCTAAATCCTCCTTCTCTTTCCCCCCCTCCCCCCTCTTTTCTTTTTCCTTCTCCAAAATCTTTTAGATTTTATCTCTTATATATAATAACATATATTATATACATATATACACATATATTTAATAACATACATATATGTATAGTATACAATATATATATAATATATAAATACTATGCACATGGATGAACTGGTTCGAAACGGGTTGAGACTGACTTAGGTTGACTGAGTTAAACTGATATGGGTTGAGCTAGGTTGGACCAAAACTGGCTTCAATTGAGTTGACTGGATTAATTGGAATTAACTGGGTTTTCTCTCCTTGTCATTTCATGGATCATTTCCGTTGTCATCCCGTATGGAATTTTCCGATGGCCTCTATTCCAAATTTTTTGCGTTCATTTTGTAGAACATTAAAAATGAGGAATATAGGAACTGGAATCACCTGAACCCGATGTAGAACGGAAAAGATATGCAGCTTTGAAGTTTTGACGATAATTTTGCATGCAAGCTTGCATGGGACCCACTGGTGACTTCTACCCGGGATTTTTTACGTCCATTTTGTAGAACATCATGAATGAAGAATAATGGTCTTGGGATCATCTGAATCCGATGTCGGATGATTAAGATATGATGATTTGAAATTCAAACGATCCGACTTAGGATAATTTGCACGAAGGCCCCTGGGATTATTTATAATAACTTCATAAACCTCCCTTATATGTATCATCCGACTAAAATGGTCATATCTTCTTCATTTGATATCAGAATTGAGCAATTCTGGTCTCATTTCGAAGATAATTCTATGACCTATGCATCCATGCAAAATTATAACCCATGACCTTGCTGTGGACCCATTGAAAACTTCCTCAAATTCACAGACCCATTGAAAACTTCCTCAAATTCACAGTCAAAAATCCAAACTTTCGATCACCTTTCTTCCTTTTTGTTGTCCACACACAGCGGGGCTTTGTTTAGCGGATGGAAAAATGGCAAAAAGGGGACCGCGGTGCTTAAACGTGTTGGTATAGCATAAAAAAATTTTTTAAAATGTGGGTGGTTATGGGGCGGCGGCCGGGACCCCCGGGGGGGGTTCCCCCCCCGGGGGGGGGGGGGGGAGAAAAGAGAAACCTTGGTCCCCCCCCTTTCTGAATGAAAAAAAAAAAAAAAAAAAAAAAAAAATAATTTATAGAGAAATTATTTTTTATAATTTTTTTAAAATCGGGGGGGGGGGGGGGGGGGGCCCCCCCGGGGGAAAAAAAAATAAGAGGAATAGAGGGAAAAAAAAAAAAAAAAAAAAAGGAGAAAAAAGGGAAAAAGGGAAAAGGGAAAAGAAGAGAGGAGGAAGGGGGGGGGGAGGGGTTTTTTTTATTTTTTTTTTTTTTTTATATAATTAAAATTTATATAATTTTATTAAAATAATTTGATATTATTTATGGGTATCATTCTAGTTCTCAGTTCATATTATTTATAAATTTTCCGCTATTGTGTTTTACTCTGATTATGATTGTGGATGCGTGTAAAGTTTGGATAAAGCAGGGATAGCCTATTAGAGATCCTGGTTGAACCGTTGGTTATTTGGCGGTTCATCACACCATTCTAAACAGTGTGGAATTGGGGTGTGACAAAAACAGCTCGCTTTATACCTATACGACCTCACTATACACTGGAGAGCTTACCTAAGCGGTATGTGGATAACATTGTAAGATTACACGGTGTACCTGAAAGCATTGTGTCCGATAGAGATCCACGATTTACTTCAAAGTTCTGGGAAGGATTGCAAAAGGCTATGGGTACAACATTGAAGTTTAGTACTGCATTCCATCCACAGACAGATGGACAGTCAGAGCGTACAATTCAGATTCTAGAATATATGCTTCGAGCATGTGTAATTGATTTTAAAGGATCATGGGATGAAAAGTTACCATTGATTGAGTTCGCTTATAACAATAGCTATCAGGCTACTATACAGATGTCATCCTATGAAGCACTGTATGGCAGGAAGTGTCGAACTCCTTTGTTTTGGAATGAAGTTGGGGAACGTAGTATTGTTGGACCGGAATTTATTGAAGATACTTATCGAGTGGTCGACATTATCAAGGAAAGAGTGAGAACAGCTCAGAATTGTCAGAAGCAATATGCAGATACTCGACGTCGAGACCTTGAATTCGTCGTGGGTGATAAAGTATTCTTAAAAGTATCGCCTATGCTACGATTGAAACGGTTTGGACAGAAAGGGAAATTAAGTCCAAGATATGTCGGACCTTATGAGATTCTAGCTAAACGTGGAAAAGTGGCTTACCAGTTAGCACTACCACCATCTATGTCAAGTGTGCATGACTTATTTCATATTTTCTTATTGAAGAAGTATGTCAAGGATCCAACGCACGTTCTGACAGTAGAACTACTTGATCTGACTGATGATCTGACATTTGAAGTAGCACCGACTGAAATACTAGTCGAAAGGTTCAACGACAACGCAACCGTGATATCTATTATGTTAAGGTCACCTGGAGAAGTATAGATATGAAAGAAATCACATGGGAAGAAGAGAATGCTATGCGAAAGCAATATCCTCATCTATTCGACTCGGAAGGTATGTACAATTTCGAGGACGAAATTTTTATAAGTAGGGGGGAGTTATAAGACCCGTATCAAACTAACCCGGTCTTACCACCTTGAACCGGGTCTACCCAACATGGTTGAGTCAAATGGACCAAGTGCGTGAATGAGATAATGATCCCAGGTATTAAACTGACCCAAAAACACTAAAATAGGGGGGAGGGTCGCACACCCAGCTAGGCAGGGTCGGACCGCCCCAAGATAAAAAGTCAGACCCTGAGTGTCACACCCCAATTCTGATCCAACCAGAATGGTGTGAGTGAACCGTCATCGAACCAACGGTTCACACCAGGATCTCGAATAGGCCGTGTCCACTCGTACAAATCATTACACATAACCACAATCAGAATATAAATAATACAGCGGAAGTCTTTAAAATATAATGAACTGAGAATCTATTGATAAATTTAAATAAAATATCCAATTATTCAAATTCAAACATATAATATAATATCCTTACATCCATTTAGTCCAACTGAAAATAACTGAAATAAATAAATAAAACCAATCAAAGGTACAAGCAGAAAGGGCACTCGCATGAAGCGTCATGCTCGTCCTCTCCTGCCTGTATGTCCAACACAGCTACACCACCATACGCCGGAGCATTCATGTAATCATCCACAGTGTAACCTGCATCAACATCTAAAAACATGTATATATACAAAGGGTAAGCTCACAACATAGCTCAGTAAGAAAATCAGACAGTTTCACAATATTATGCATGAGTAACAATCAATTTTATGCTGTGGTCTGGTTTTAAGTTTGCAATGTGCTATAGAAAGATTTGGTGGCCCCCGCACCTCTATACACGAGTGTGTGGCACCTCATGGATCACACCCCCATTGGCCCACATGCACCCATCATGGAATAGAGCTAGAGCTAAGATACCCCCGTACCTCCCCTGATGCTCTACCCATACTAGTACCTAAGCCCCTACTGGCCAGGGCTCGCAAACTGGGCTCGCAACTAACCAATCCTATATGTCATCAATGTACGCTCTATCTCAGCACGGCCGTCTACAGCATAGAGATAGAGCTAAGGCATTCCCACACCTCCCCTGATGCCCTATCCGCAACTAACCCACTAGGATAGAAACATAACGCAGGTAGACCCTATCCCAACATAACTCCCTACGGCATAGAGATAGAGCTAAAGCATCGTGGACAAGCCAGCGTCGACTCGGAGACCACAGTGCCACATAACCATGGCCAGGCCAACATCAATATCGGAGACCATCGTACCACGACCTTCCCCTGATGCCCCACCCGTACCAAGCATGTTAAGATAGAATACTACAAAAGATGCTAGTGTGAGGAGCGATCCCAGACCCATGCCCCACTCCACACACTAACGAAAACATTCACATGCTTAACAATCACTTCCTATCAATGCATGAACAATAATAATAACCGAAAGTAAAGGATGGCATGTGAATATGCACAAACATCACATCATAGATATTCAGGTGATTAACTACAACTTACTGTCCATAAATTATTAGGTTTAGGTCAGATTCCCTTACCTGATGCTCTTTTGATAGCTTGCTCCACGTCGCAAGATCCAAACGGGAAGTCACAAAGTCCTACAATATTATTAGGGTTTCATTAGAATAGACTTCTTAGGGTTTCATGTTGGTCGGAAACCAACAAATTTACAAAATACCCTCACAGAGCTGACCGGTGGCATGTACCGGTCGTAGCTCTGTGGGAAAGACTGGCGACCGGTATGGTCAGCCGGTAAGGTCCAATTTAGGGTTTTAGATCAATACCTACTTTGCATGGTATTGATCCACCCACACAACTAACATAGAGTAAGAAGAGTGGTTAAAACACTTACCGTTGACTGGCGTAACGTGAGCGTCATCGAACGGTAATGGCGGCACCTCTTTCTTCTTCCTAGCTCCCTCTCCTTTCCAACCTCCTTCTCTTCTCTAAAGTTTGTGAGAGACAATGGAAAGGATTTGAGGAGGTCTAAGGGTGTATTTATAGGCTAGAATTAGGGTTTAATAACCCTATTAAGATTAGGAAAGTCTTAGGATTTGAAATCAGGAAAGTGGGACCCTCAGAAGTCAATTTCCGGATCTCCACACTCAGCTGCGCAGAGCTGACCGATCGACCGGTACCATCGACCGGTCAACATAAAATCATGCTGATTTGATCGTCTTTGGTCCGATTTTGTACCTGTTTGTCATTCGCTCGTCCCGTCTGGCCCGATGATGATCGGAAGACCTGCTACGACACAAAACCAAGGTTTCGACCGGGTTTACGGAGTGCGGGTCTTACAACTCCCCCACCCTTAAAAGAAATTTCATCCCGAAATTTACATGTAGGTCTCACAACTCCCCCACCCTTAAAAGAAATTTTGGCCTCAAAATTTGAACGTACCTTGATCGCCGAAAAGGTTAGGGTACTCCTTCCTCATCGCGCTCTCCTCTTCCCAAGTGATTTCCGCCACATTTTGGCTTCTCCAATGCACCTTCACATAATGGATGTCCTTGGTTCGAAGTTTCTGTACCTTTCGGCTTGAGAGCATCACAGGCACCACTTCGAATGTTAAGTCTTCAGTCAAGTCTGGGGGATCAGCGGTTAAGATGTGCGATGGATCTCTGACATACTTCTTCAGTAATGGTACGTGGAACACATTATGAACGCTTGACATAGATGGTGGTAGAGCCAATTGATATGCTACATTACCACGTCGGTTCAATATCTCGTATGGTCCCACATACCTGGGGCATAACTTCCCCTTCTTACCAAACCGTTTCAGACCTCGCACCGGTGATACCTTCAAGAACACTTTGTCACCCACTGCAAACTCCAGATCTCGACGTCGATTATCCGCATAGTGCTTCTGTCGAACCTGAGCTGTCTTTACCCTCTCCTTGATTTGATCAATCACTCGGCAAGTTTCTTCAACAAATTTTGGTCCTACAATTCTTCTTTCTCCCACCTCGTTCCATAACAGAGGTGTACGACACTTCTTCCCATAGAGTGCTTCATATGGGGCCATCTGAATTGTAGCCTGATAACTGTTGTTATAAGCAAACTCGATAAGTGATAGCTTCTCATCCCAAGCTCCCTTGAAATCTATTGCACAAGCTCGGAGCATATCTTCTAAAATTTGAATAGTTCGTTCTGGCTGTCTGTCCGTCTGAGGGTGAAAAGCTGTACTGAACTTCAACTTTGTTCCCATAGCTTTCTGTAATCCTTCCCAGAACTTTGATGTAAAACGGGGATCTTTGTCAGATACTATACTCTCTGGAACGCCATGAAGTCGGACTATATTATCCACATATAACTTGGCCAGTTTCTCCATGGTATACTGAGGTCTGACCGCAATAAATCGAGCTATCTTGGTGAGTCGATCTACTATAACCCAAACTGCATCCACTGACCTTGGTGTCAAAGGTAAGCCAGTGACGAAATCCATGGTAATACAATCCCACTTCCATGCAGGTTCCGGTAATGGCTGAAGTAAACCTGTGGGTCTCTGCCTTTCTGCTTTAACTTGTTGGCAATTCAGACATTGAAACACGAAACGAGCTATATCTCCTTTCATACCCCTCCACCAATATAGTCTTCTTAAATCATGGTACATTTTGGTACTTCCTGGATGTACCGAATATGGAGTGTAATGAGCTTCAGTCATAACTCGGTCTCTGATATCGCAGTTTTCACTCTCAGGTATACATAACCGTCCACGATAGCTGAGTACCTTGTCTGAATCCAAGGTAAAGTCAGGATTGCCCGTACCCTTCTCTAGGTCTTCTTGCACTGTCTTGAGATGTGGATCCTGTAGGATTGCTACCTTAACTTCATCAACTAGATCCGGTGAGATCTTCAAAGCTGCGAACATCATGGTGAACTTATGAATTAAACCTTGCTCAACTGGATCTTCTGCAGTTTCAATGATATATTCTTCATCACCTTCGATTGAACTTGAGGTTGCGGCCCATAATGCAGCATTTGCACTTGGTCCTTCCTCAGGTTTCAATGCCCACTTTCTGCTTAAGGCGTCAGCCACAACATTTGCTTTACCCGGATGGTACTGGATGTCACAGTCATAATCTTTTAACAATTCCAGCCATCTCCTCTGTCTCATGTTCAGATCCTTCTGAGTGAAAAGATAAGTTAAGCTCTTGTGATCTGACTTAATCTTAAACTTCTCACCGTATATGTAGTGTCTCCAAGTCTTGATTGCATGTATAACCGCTGCTAGCTCCAAATCATGCGTAGGATAGTTCTTCTCATACTCCTTTAACTGTCTTGATGCATAAGCAATCACTTGTTCTCCTTGCATCAATACACACCCAATACCCAACCCTGAAGCATCCGTATATAAGGTAAACAGTACGCTTGGTTCTGGGATGGTCAAGATAGGTGCAGAGACTAGTCTTGACTTCAAAGTCTGAAAGCACTTCTCGCACTCATTTGTCCATATGAATTTCTCCCCCTTCTTGGTCAATCTGGTGAGTGGAACAGCGATCCTGGGGTAGTCTTCCACGAACCTTCTAAAATAACCAGCCAACCCAAGGAAACTACGAATCTCCGCTACAGATTTTGGTGTTTCCCATCCTACTATAGCAGCTATCTTACTTGGATCAACCTTGATACCATCTTCAGATACAACATGGCCCAAGAAAGCCACTTCCTTCAGCCAAAACTCGCACTTCTTGAACTTAACATAAAGCTTCTCTTGTCTCAGCCATTGTAGGGCTGCTCTCAAGTGTGCTGTATGAGTCTCCATGTCCTTAGAGTAGATCAATATGTCATCGATGAATACGATGACCGAAGTGTCCAACATATCATGAAACACTCGGTTCATCAGTTCCATGAACGACGCTGGAGCATTGGTCAACCCGAAAGACATAACTAGAAACTCTTAATGTCCATACCTCGTCCTGAAAGCAGTCTTCGGAATATTTCCAGCCTTGATCTTCAGTTGGTGATACCCCGATCGGAGATCAATCTTCGAGAAAACCTTTGCACCCTGCAATTGATCGAGCAGATCATCGATTCTAGGCAAGGGATACCGATTCTTGATCGTCAACTTGTTCAGCTCATGGTAGTCGATACACAGCCTTACACTTCCGTCTTTCTTCTTGACGAATAATACCGGTGCTCCCCAAGGCGATATGCTAGGTCATATGAAACCCTTATCCAATAATTCTTCTAATTGGGTCTTCAACTCCTTTAACTCGGTAGGGGCCATCCTGTATGGTGCTTTAGACACCGGTGCCGAACCTGGCATAAGGTCTATTACAAACTTTGTAGCTTTGTCCGACGGTAGACCTGGAAGCTCCTCTGGAAATACATCTGGGAACTCTCGAACCACATCTATATCTTGCATCTTGTGTGACTCCGCCGTGATGTCGACTACAGATACTAGATACCCCACTCCCCCCTTCTCTAAGCATCTCTTCGCTTTTAGGGCGGAGAGAATCAGCTTTCGCTTCCTAGATAGCCTGATCCCAGTGAAGCTATACTCCTTTCCCTTTTTGTCAGTAAGCACAAGCTTCCTTTCACCATATAATAGGATGGCTGAATAATGGCCTAGCCAATCCATTCCTAAGATGACATCAAAGTCTGCCATCTCGAGTAGTACTAGGCTTGCTTCTAAGTCTCGGCCCTCAATACATAGTGTACATGGTCCATAATATTCGGTCAAAGCCACTTTGACTCTTAGTGGGGAGCGAACTATCAAGCTTGGGTTCAAGTGCTTGATTGGTAACTCCATTCGCTTTCCAAAAGAAATCGAAACAAAGGAGTGCGTGGCCCCAGAGTCAAATAGTACTCGGGCAGGTATACCAGCTACATTTACAATTCCTGGAATTTTTATTATCCCTTAGTTCTACATGCGCATACACACAAATGAAAATTAGTAAGCCAAATAGTAAGGGATAGAGTCATACCAGTGACCACATCAGGTGATGCGGCTGCCTCTTCAGTGGTGACCGCATAGACTTTTCCTTGCTGAGGAGGTTGCTTTTTTGGTAGAGTGCAGGTCCTTGCAATATGACCCACTTGCTGACAGTTGAAACACTTTATATTCGGGTTGTATCCGGCATTCTGTGGCACATGGGGTGCCGTGTTGTTCCTCGCGGGTACTGTAGCGGTCTGAGCCCTGTATGGGCGGAAGGGTCTACTGTTACCGCCACCCGAACTCTCAATAGCAGGTCTCTTCACTCCCCTGTTCTGAGCGAAGAAGTTGTCCCTCTGACTGGACTCTATCACCCTTGCAACCTGCACAGCCTCATTGTAGATCTTCTTGTCCAAACCCAATATGTGCTCCCTGATGCTCCCACGTAGTCCCATGGTGAAACTACGTGTCTTGGTCTCTTCTTCTTGCATACTTGCCGGTGCGAAGAAGAATAGCTCTTCGTACCTCTACTGATAAGCATCCACGGTCACCTTTGATTGTTGTAGGTTGAGGAACTCCTTCTCCATTTGATCTCTGAAACTCTTCGAAAAATATTTATCGAAGAAGGCAGCTTTAAACATTTCCCAATCCACCAGTGTATACTTAGTCTCCAGATATGGCCGTGTAGAATTCCACCAAGCATTTGCATCTTCTTTCAGCATGTGAGTGGCAAATAAAACCTTTTCCTCCTCTGTACATGTCATTAGACGAAAATTCTTCTCCATCTCTGCAACCCACTGTGCTGGCCACAATGGTTTCCCTGTCTTATCGGTGAATGATGAAGGCTTCAACTTCAGGAATCTATCCATCGCTCTGCTCAGATCATGCTATCCCTGAGTGTTCATTCCGTACCATGGTGGTGGATAAGGATAGACTCCCGGGTACGCAGAAGGCGAAGGAAACTGATGCGGTGGTGGTACATTTTGTGCTTGGCCCATCGGCCTTGGGTTACCCTGCATCGGCTGTGAAGTACCAGCGCCAGCTCCACAGCCTACACCTGCAGCACCATCATCTACATCTACAGCTGGACCATCTCACCCCCTTCCAGACCCGGTGTTGAGCATGTTTACTGAGATCAGGGACACCCAGAGGGTCATCCTCGAGTCTCAGTGAGAGATGGGTCAGGAGTTGGGACGTCTGGCTCGTAGCCTACGGGTGACTCAGGACCAGGTGCATTGGCTTAGGGTCGCTTACGAGCAAGATTATGATATAGCCGACCCTATTCCTCCTAGGCCCCCCACCCCATGATTTACTTTTTATTTCTCTTTCTTCAGACGGTTTATAATACAGGGTAACTGTCCGATTTGTGCACTATACCCTGTAGCACTATTTTATCTGATACCCATTTTCTTGTTTAATGAAAATTTTTATGTTTCACCTAACTAGTGTATGTGCACATGTTAAGTTTTATATTTATAATAATACATTATTCTCTTTCTTAATCAGTCTCAGGTATCAAACAATGCTTAGGGTGTGTTTGTATTAAAAAAAATTTAATATTTCCTAGCTCAGTTCATCGACTTAGTTAAATGCAATATGGTTTGTTGGACAGAGCCCGAGGGCTCTGATACCAAGTTGTCACACCCCAATTCTGATCCAACCAGAATGGTGTGAGTGAACCATCATCGAACCAACGGTTCACACCACGATCTCGAATAGGCCGTGTCCACTCGTACAAACCATTACACATAACCACAATCAGAATATAAATAATACAACGGAAGTCTTTAAAATATAATGAACTGAGAATCTATTGATAAATTTAAATAAAATATCCAATTATTCAAATTCAAACATATAATATAATATCCTTACATCCATTTAGTCCAACTGAAAAAAACTGAAATAAATAAATAAAACCAATCAAAGGTACACGCAGAAAGGACACTCGCATGAAGCGTCATGCTCGTCCTCTCCTGCCTATACGTCCAACACAGCTACACCACCATACGTCAGAGCGTTCATGTAATCATCCACAGTGTAACCTGCATCAACATCTAAAAACATGTATATATACAAAGGGTGAGCTCACAACATAGCTCAGTAAGACAAAATATGCTATAGAAAGGTTTGGTGGCCCCCGCACCTCTATACACGAGTGTGTGACACCTCATGGATCACACCCCCATTGGCTCACATGCACCCATCATGGAATAGAGATAGAGCTAAGATACCCCCGTACCTCCCCTGATGCTCTACCCATACCAATACCTAAGCCCCTACTGGCCAGGGCTCGCAAACTGGGCTCGCAACTAACCAATCCTATATGTCATCAATGTATGCTCTATCCCAGCACAGCAATCTACGGTATAGAGATAGAGCTAAGGCATTCCTACACCTCCCCTGATGCCCTATCCGCAACTAACCCACTAGGATAGAGACATAATGGAGGTAGACCATATCCCAACATAACTCCCTACGGCATAGAGATAGAGCTAAAGCATCGTGGACAAGACAGCGTCGACTCGGAGACCACAGTTCCACATAACCATGGCCAGGCCAACATCAATATCGGAGACCATCGTACCACGACCTTCCCCTGATGCCCCACCCGTACCAAGCATGTTAAGATAGAATACTATAAAAGGTGCTAGTGTGAGGAGCGATCCCAGGCCCATGCCCCACTCCACACACTAACGAAAACAATCACATGCTTAACAATCACATCCTATCAATGCATGAACAATAATAATCACTGAAAGTAAAGGATGGCATGTGAATATGCACAAACATCACATCATAGATATTCAGGTGATTAACAACAACTTACTGTCCATAAATTATTAGGTTTAGGTCAGATTCCCTTACCTGACGCTCGTTTGATAGCTTGCTCCACGTCGCAAGATCCAAACGGGAAGTCACAAAGTCCTACAATATTATTAGGGTTTCATTAGAATAGACTTCTTAGGGTTTCATGTTGGTCGAAAACCAACAAATTTACAAAATACCCTCACAGAGCTGACCGGTGGCATGTACCGATCGCAGCTCTGTGGGAAAGACTGGCGACCGGTATGGTCAGCCGGTCCCCACAGACCAGCCTCCCGAGGGATACCGGTGGCAACATACCGGCCGCATTGTGTGCAACCGGTATAGTCAACCGGTATGTCTCCGGAAGACCATACATGGGTTTTTGACTGCCTTCGATCATCCTCCATGGATTTCCAGGGTTTCTCCTATCCATTCTAAGTCTAATCTTTGAGTTAGAGTTATCCCCAACTCATTCGAGTCTAGTTTCGATGAATATCATCTCGGAACTCGAATCTGGGGTTTGACGGCAACTTAGGGTTTAAGGTCCAATTTAGGGTTTTAGATTAATACCTACTTTGCATGGTATTGATCTACCCACACAACTAACATAGAGTAAGAACAGTGGTTAAAACACTTACCGTTGACTGGCGTAACGTGAGCGTCGTCGAACGGTAATGGCGGCACCTCTTTCTTCTTCCTAGCTCCCTCTCCTTTCCAACCTCCTTCTCTTCTCTAAAGTTTGTGAGAGACAATAGAAAGGATTTAAGGAGGTCTAAGGGTGTATTTATAGGCTAGAATTAGGGTTTAGTAACCCTATTAAGATTAGGAAAGTCTTAGGATTCGAAATCAAGAAAGTGGGACCCTCAGAAGTCAATTTCCAGATCTCCACACTCAGCTGCGCAGAGCTGACTGGTCGACCGGTACCAAGACAGGTACCATCGACCGGTCAACATAAAATCATGTTGATTTGATCGTCTTTGGTCCGATTTCGTACCTGTTTGTCATTCGCTCATCCCGTCTGGCCCGGTGATGATCGAAAGACCTGCTACGACATAAAACCAAGGTTTAGACCGGGTTTACGGAGTGCGGGTCTTACACTGAGTTTCTAACCAGGGGTGGGACAAATTAGAACCAGGGGTCGACGGGATCTCCGACCCCCTCATCGACCCCCAGTCTGCCGAAAGAAACCGTGAATTAGGAACTTTCCAAATTTCAATGGGATTCTTTTCTAATCTCATTGGGACTTATTTTGGGAGTTTCTACTCTATAAATAGGACGTCCCTAAGCCTCTTTCACTCCTTTTAAAACCCTAATTGGATTGAGAAAAAGAGAAGAGAAGGAGAAGAGAAAGAGAAAAGAAGGAAAGTGGAGAAGAAGATCAAAGAGAAGGCTTCAGAGAAACAAGCCTAATTCTCAAATATGGATACTATCTCCATGGAATTTTAAAGACCTTAGAATAGATAGTGAAGAGGGTATGATCTAGGAGAAACCCAAATCATCCATCCATGGTTAGGTTTCAATGGAAAACCATGGGGGAGATCATTAAAACCATGTAGGTGAATAAACTATGGTTCTAAGCCATAGAACATGTATGTAATGGATTGTAGAAGCAAGCCATAGGACCCAAACACGAAGGAATGGACTGTAGGATGAAAATTTTGACTAAACCCACGGGTGGTCGCACGAGGGGTCGATGGCGAATCGATCCTACCAGACCCTAACATCGACCCCTAGTGTTCGAGAAGTCCAGATTATGGGTGGTCGCACCCAGGGTCGATGGAACATCCGACCCTGGCATCGACCCTACTACAGGGGGTCGCAGAAAACTGCTACCTTACCTGCGACCTGTCCTGCGACCCCCAGTTAACAGTAGGCTTTTTAAAATCAGAATTAATTCTAATTAAATTCTATCGACTTGATTAGGTCTTCTAGTGATATAATTTTGATATTTAGTTGATCTTTAAAGCTTGAGAGAGGATCTACAATCAACCAAAGATGAGGGAACAAGACCTAAACTAATTGGTTAATAATAAACTGTTTTAATTTCTTGAGTCCAATGCCATGGTTGATTCTACGCATGTATGCTTGTTATGTGCATTCAATATGTCATCCAATATTTCTATCATTACTGTTCATGCATATTTAAATTATTGTTTATAACATGATGATGATGATGATGATGATGATAGGAATAGGCATGTAAATGTATGTGTGTGGTTGGTGTACTTGATGCGAGCGAGTATCAGGGGGGGTGTCATAGTGTCACACCCCAATTCCGCACACTTTAGAATGGTGTAATGAACCGCCAAATAACCAATGGTTCACCAAGGATCTCTTATAGGCTATCCCTGCGTTATCCAAACTTAACACGCATCCACAATCATAATCAGAGTAATACACAATAGCGGAAAATTTATAAATAATATGAACTGAGAACTAAAATGATACCCATAATATCAAATTATTCTGTGTTTAACTAAGACATAAATATTCAAATACTAAATACATGTCTTATAAATCCAATAAGAAACCTACAAAAATATTTAATCGAATACACATGAGTTGCACTCGCAGGAGGAGTCGTGTGTATCGTCTTCAGCTCCAACTTCCATAGCTGCTGCAGTTCCATACGCTGATAGGTTCATATAATCTTCAACAGTATATCCTGCATCATCAACTAAAAATATTCGACGTCGAGGGGTGAGCACACAACACGGCTCAGTGAGTAGCCAAAACAATGCAACATTACATATGCATGCAAAAATCAATTTATATCTTTGGTCTTGGTTTATAGTTTGCAATGTGCAATAGAAAGGTTGGGTGATCAAAGGTTAACGGTTATTGATACAGCCTCTATACACAGGGTGTGGAAGCCCGCCCAAAGGTTAACGGTTATCATCGTCCCCATCCACCCTACCATAACATTATACAACAAAGGTTAACGGTTATTGCTATATAATGCTATACCAACACGTAAGCCCCTGTTAGCGAGGGCTTGCAAACTGGGCTCGCTACTAACCAATCCTAATGCCAAACAGTGTATCCAAGGCCTCACCCTAGCATCCCTCAGAACATCCATAGAGATAGAGCTAAGGCTCCCCGGTAGAGTCGAGACTACAAGGACCGAGACCACCTCCCCCGATACTCTACGACATAATAGTTCTGCTAAGGTAATGGCGATACAACGATGTCAATGCACAAGACTTGAGTTAGAGATAGAGCTAAAGTGCTGAGACCCACCAAAGGTTAACGGTTATTGGCGTTCTCATCACACCTCCCCTGATACTCGCTCGCATCAAGCACATCAACCACACACATACAAGCACATGCCTATTCCTATCATCATCATCATCATCATGCTATAAACAATAAAATAAATATGCATGAACAAGTAATAGAAATATTGGATGGCATGTTGTATGCACATTACAAACATATTCGCATAGAATCAAACATGGCATAGGACTCAAGAAATAGAAAATAGTTTATTATTAACCAATTTAGTTTGGGGTTAAGGTTCCTCACCTTAGCTTGCTAATAGATATTTTCCAAGCTTTCGAATCACTGTTATAACTGTATTATATTGCTAGCAAACCTAACAAAGTAGATAGAATTTAATTAGAATTAATTCAGAATTTAAAAACCATTCTGTCAATTGAGGGTCGATGCTAGGGTCGATGCTAGGGTCGATGGGTCTATCGACCCTCCCTCCATTCTGAACTTCCCGAATGTTGAGGGTCGATGGTCAGAAACACCTAGGGTCGGATGGTCTATCGACCCTCGGTGCACTCTGGTCCAATTTCCACTTTTTAATCCATTCTTCGTGTTTGGGGTCCTATGACTTGCTTCCTACATTCACCCAACACTCATTCCATGGCCTAGAACCATGTATAACTCATCTAGATAGCTTTCGTGCATCCTCCTATGGTTTTCCATGAAAACCTAACCATGGATGGATGGTTTGGGTTTCTCCAAAATCCTACACTCAACCATATCTAGCCTAAGGTCTGTAGAAACTCATGGAATTGGTATCCATACCTGAGAAGATTACTTTCCTCTGCAATTTCTTCTCCTTTTTGCTAAGCCTTCTTCCTAGCCTCCTTTCTTCCTTTTTTTTCCTTTTTCTCTCTTTCTCTCAATTCAATTAGGGTTGTGAAAGGAGTGAATGTGGCTTAGGAACGTCCTTTAAATAGACTAGGAATGTCCTATAATAATCCCATTGAGATTTGGAAAGAATCCCAACCGAAAATTAGGAAATTTCCTAATTTCAGTTTCGTCGAAATCGAGGGTCGATGGGAGGGTCGATGATCCCGTCGACCCTAGGGTCTTAAGCTGTCCGACCCTCCCTAAAAAATCGAGGGTCCGACTTTTCGTATTGGGAGGTCCGACCCGCTTCATTGGGTGTGTGACCCTCCCTTAGAATTAAGTGTTTTCGGGTCGATTTCGTACCTGGGATCTCGATCTCCTTCATGCCCTTGGTCCATTTGACTCGACCATAATGGGTAAACCTGGTTCAAGATGGTAAGACCGGGTTAAATTGACACGGGTCTTACAACTCCCCCCAACTTATAAAAATTTCGTCCTCGAAATTGTACATACCTTTTGAATCAAACAAGTCAGGGTATTGCTTTCTCATAGCATTTTCTTCTTCCCATGTAATCTCTTCCATGTCTCTACTTTTCCATGTGACCTTAACATAGTAGATATCTTCTTGCGTAGACGTTGAACCTTTCGACTAGTTATTTCCGTTGGTATTACTTCAAATGTCAAATCATCGGTCGGTTCGGAAAAATCACTGTCAACACATGTGTTGGGTCATTGACATACTTCTTCAATTAGGATATGTGGAATACGTCATGCACACTTGACATAGACGGTGGTAGTGCTAACTGATAAGCTACTTTCCCATGCTTAGCCAGAATCTCATATGGTCCGACATATCTTGGACTTAGTTTTCCTTTTCCGTCCGAATCTCTTCAATCCTCGCATAGGCGATACTTTCAAAAATACTTTCTCGCCTACGGCGAACTCTAGATCTCTTCGTCGAGTATCCGCGTATTGTTTCGCCGGTTCCGAGCTGTTCTTACTCTTTCCTTGATGATGTCGACCACTCGACAAGTTTCTTCAACAAATTCTGGTCCAACGATACTACGTTCTCCAACTTCATTGCAAAACAAGGGAGTTCGACACTTCCTACCATACAAGTGCTTCATAAGGTGACATCCGTATAGTAGCCCGATAGCCGTTATTGTAAGCGAACTCGATCAATGGTTGAACTTCAATGTTGTACCCATAGCCTTTTGCAGTCCTTCCCAAAATTTGGAAGTAAATCGTGGGTCCCTATCGGACACAATGTTTTCTGGAACACCATGTAACCGTACAATATTATCCACGTACAGCTTTGCTAACCTTTCGAGTGTATATTGGGGTCGTATCGGTACGGCGAGCTGTTTTAGTCGGACGGTCTACAATCACCCAAACTGCATCAACTACTCGAGGAGTCAATGGTAGTCCTGTGACGAAGTCCATAGTGATGCAGTCCCATTTCCATGTTGGTTCCGATAATGGTTGTAACAGTCCTGCGGGTCTTTGTCGTTCCGCCTTTACCTTCGACAATTTAGGCATTGAGACACGAACTTGGCTACATCCGCCTTCATTCCCCTCCACCAATACGTTTCTTTAGATCATGATACATTTTTATACTTCCAGGATGTACCGAGTAGATGGTGGTATGGGCTTCTTTCATGAGTCGGTGTCTAATGTCTACACTTTCTGTTTCGGGTACACATATTCTTCCTTTGTATTTCAGTACCTTCTCATCATCCAAGGTGAACTCAGGGTTAGTCCTACCCTTCTCAATATCTTCTTGTACCATTCTCAGATAAGGATCTGCTTTGATAGCTGTCTTCACTTCGTCCACTATATCCGGTACAATCTTCAATGCCGCGAACATATTTAAAAACCGATGAATGAACCCTTGGTTGGTTGATCCATCCGGTGTATCTATCACACTTGCTCGTTGCCGTGATTAAACACCATTCCATTGGTATACATTGTTGCGATCGTGCTGGTTTCTCCTTGAGATTTTATCATTGCTTTCCTCGCTCAATGCATCCGCTACCACATTCGCTTTTCCCGGATGATACCGGATATCACAATCATAGTCTTTCAATAATTCCAGTCATCTCCTTTGTCTCATATTCAACTCCTTCTGATTAAATAGATAAGTAAGACTCTTATGGTCCGACTTAATCTGAAATTTCTCACCGTATAGATAGTGCCTCCATATCTTGACAGCATGTACTACTGCCGCTAATTCCAAATCATGGGTTGGGTAATTTTTCTCATGTACTTTCAACTGTCTCGATGCATACGCAACTACTTGTTCTCCTTGCATAAGCACACATCCTAGTCCCAATCCCGATGCATCAGTATATAAAGTAAATGTCTGTCCCGGAACAGGAATGGTTAAAATTGGAGCGGATATCAATCTGGTCTTCAGTGTTTGAAAGCTCTTTTCACACTTATCCGTCCATACGAACTTTTCTCCTTTCTTGGTTAAACTGGTGAGAGGTACGGCGATCCGAGAATAGTCTTCTACGAATCTCCGATAATATCCAGCTAGACCCGGGAAAACTTCTAATTTCGAGACGCTCTTTGGTGCTTCCCACTTTACAATAGCTTCGATCTTCTTGGGGTCCACTTTGATTCCTTCCGCGGATACTACATGGCCTAGAAAGGCGACTTCACTTAGCCAAAACTCACACTTTGAAAATTTGGCGTATAACTTCTCTTTCCTTAAACGTTGTAGGGCTGCGTTTAGGTTCTTGACATGGGTTTCCTTGTCCTTGGAGTATACCAATATGTCATCAATAAATACTATCACCGACGTGTCCAACATATCGTGGAAAACTCGATTCATAAGTTCCATGAACGTTGCCGGTGCATTAGTTAGTCCGAAGGACATCACTAGGAACTCATAATGTTCGTATCTTGTCCTGAAAGCTGTCTTCGGAATGTCACCTTCTTTAATCTTCAGTTGATGATAGCTTGATCGAAGATCGATCTTTGAAAATACCCTCGCTCCTTGTAGCTGATCGAACAAGTCATCGATCCTGGGTAGTGGGTATCGATTCTTGATTGTCAGCTTATTCAACTCTCTATAGTCGATACATAACCGAACGCTACCATCTTTCTTCTTTACGAACAACACCGGTGCTCCCCATGGAGATATATTGGGTCTAATATAACCTTTATCCAGCAGTTCTTGTAATTGCACTTTTAATTCCTTCAGTTCAGTAGGAGCCATTCTATACGGTGCTTTTGATACCGGTGCGGCTCCAGGTATCAGGTCTATTACAAACTCCGTGGCTCGGTCGGGTGGTAATCCGGGTAGTTCCTCCGGAAATACATCAGGAAAATCTCGCACTACATCAATATCTTCCATTTGTGGCACGTCCTTGGTTAGGTCGACCACTGATACTAGGTATCCGACCGCTTGTAAGCACCCCATTTTTGCCATCCCAGCTAAACAAAGTCCTGCTGGTGTGTGGACAACAAAAGGAAGAAAGGTGATCGAAAGTTTGGATTCTTGACTGTGAATTTGAGGAAGTTTTTAATGGGTCTGTGAATTTGAGGAAGTTTTCAATGGGTCCACAGCAAGGTCATGGGTTATAATTTTGCATGGATGCGTAGGTCATAGAATTATCTTCGAAACGAGACCAGAATTGCTCAATTTCGATATCAAATGAGGAAGATATGACCATTTTAGTCAGATGATACATATGAGGGAGGTTTATGAAATTATTATAAATAATCCTAGGGGCCTTTATGCAAATTATCCTAAGTTGGATTGTTTGAATTTCAAATCATCATATCTTGATCATCCGACATCGGATTCAGATGATTCCAAGACCATTATTCTTCATTCATGATGTTCTACAAAGTGGACGTAAAAAAATCCCGGGTAGAAGTCACCAGTGGGTCCCATGCAAGCTTGCATGCAAAATTATCGTCAGAACTTCAAAGCTGCATATCTTTTTCGTTCTACATCGGATTCAGGTGATTCCAGTTCCTATATTCCTCATTTTTAATGTTCTACAAAATGAACGCAAAAAATTTGGAATAGAGGCCATCGGAAAATTCCATGCGGGATGACAGCGGAAATGACCCATGAAATGACAAGGAGAGAAAACCCAGTTAATTCCAATTAATCCAGTCAACTCAGTTCAAGCCAGTTTTGGTCCAACCTAGCTCAACCCATATCAATTTAACTCAGTCATCCTAAGTCAGTCTCAACCCGTTTCGAACCAGTTCATCCATGTGCATAGTATTTATATATTATATATATTGTATACTATACATATATGTATGTTATTAAATATATGTGTATATAATATATATTATTATATATAAGAGATAAAATCTAAAAGATCTTGGAGAAGAAAAAGGAAAGAGGAGAGAGAGGAGACGTGAAAGAGAAGGAGGCTTTAGGGTTGAGATGAAATCTAAAAGATCTTGGAGAAGAAAAAGGAAAGAGGAGAGAGAGGAGACGTGAAAGAGAAGGAGGCTTTAGGGTTGAGATGAAATCTAAAAGATCTTGGAGAAGAAAAAGGAAAGAGGAGAGAGAGGAGACGTGAAAGAGAAGGAGGCTTTAGGGTTGAGATGAAATCTAAAAGATCTTGGAGAAGAAAAAAGGAAAGAGGAGAGAGAGAGACGTGAAAGAGAAGGAGGCTTTAGGGTTGAGATGAAATCTAAAAGATCTTGGAGAAGAAAAAGGAAAGAGGAGAGAGGGAGACGTGAAAGAGAAGGGGTTTTCTAGAAGAAGAATGAGAAAAAGGAAAGAAAGGAAGAAGAAAAAGAGAGAGGAAGAAAAGAAAGGAAAGAAGAAAAAATGGAGAGAAAAAAAGATTTTCTAGAAAAAAGAAGAAAAGGAAAGAAGGATCTTCTAGAAAATGAGTGAAAAATTATAAATAGGAGAGAGGAGGGATCCTTTTCTAGGGCAGAGAGAGAGGGAAACGTGGGTGAGAGAGAGAAACGTGAGTGAGAGAGAGAAAACGTGAGAGAGGAAGAAAGAAAGAGAGAGAAAAGAGAAAAGAAAGAAAAGAGAAGAAGAAAAGAGAGAAAGAGAAGAGAGAAAGAGCGGTAAGAGAGGAAAAGGAGGATTCACATTCAAAGGGGATTGATACAACCCCCAATCACCCTTCATCAACGGTTTCGCTCGATTTGAGCCCAAGGTTAGTACTCTAAACAAATTTAGAGGTCGTTATAATGCCCGAATGCCAATTTTGCTTGAAAAAGGCTAATTTTCATGAAATCTCAATCATGAATGCTCTATTACATGCTTGTTAATGTTAGGATGCCTATGTCTAACATTTTTCATGAATGATAATTTGTCTAAGCTATTCAATGATGAATTTTGGATTGATATACAATGATGTTTGATGTTTTTTGTAAATTTCATAAAGTGATTTTCTGATCTGAAAATTCCAGATTTAGGGTTCAAACTTAGGACGTACATCATATGTATTTTTTTCTAAGATTTTGAAGCCCAAAATTTTATGGGAGTCTCTCTGATATGATAGAAGACTACCCTAAAAATTTCGTTCCATTTAAAATTGGGGAAATATATCAAAAAATTTGTCTTTGACATTGCTATTTTTCTCGGATGTAATGCAATCCTCCATCGAAAAGTCTCTAGACAAAGGCCTTATGGCCATAATCAGAAAATCCACTTAACATGAACTTTTTAGACATGAACGTCTTCTAAAAAATGGCACTAGTTTCATATTTTTTCCATTTTTTGTTGAATTAATATCAATTTTTAAGTGCATAGTGCTTTGATTTCAGATCTGTCATGATGTGCTGATTTGCATGATTGAAAAGAGTCATTTTTCACAAAGAAAATATTCTATTTTAATTTTTTTTTCTTAATGAAATTTTAGATCAGACAGTTATCTACATAGACATATGTCTGTATTTAATTTTCATTAAGAATAGAATTTTATTTGGAATTTATGGTGCAACTGGTCAAAAATCTGGAACAGACCTGACCAATGTATTTGCCTGTACTTGGGGAATGTTTTCGACCTGCCTATGGTCTGTTTTTGGATTATCTTGCTTGAGAAAAAATGTTGGCCTCTGAGTCTTCTTTCCAGGGATATCTTTTAATAATTTTTTGAGTAAGTACAGTGCCCTATGTGCCCATTTTGGTCCAGCCTGACAAAGCTGTCATCTTGCTACGTGTTCCATCATGTTTTGATTGATTCTCATATGCTTTGGTTGTTTCTCACATGCCATATTTGATGCTATGCTATGTTCGGATGCTCGTATGCATACACTACTATAATTGGAATGGTTACACTGCCATAATTGGAATAGTCACACTGCCATAATTGGAATGATCACATTGCCATAATTGGAATAATCACATTGCCATGATTGGAATGCTACACATGCTTATTGCTATATTTGTCTATTACACTTGCTCACATATTACTGCCATGTTTGGATGCACACTTACCATGTTTGTATTGATTCACATACTCACTTGCCATCTTTGATTGATTTGTTGCTAAATTCGAATATATTTCCAACATGCTATATTTGGATGCTTACACTGCTATATTTAAGCTCACATTGCTAAGTTATATTGTTTACATTGTACAACAACTAGGGCAAGATACACCCTAAAATGGAAATAATTGAACAATTAGGGTAAAAAAAACCCTAAAAATGGAAAAATAGCAATTAGGGTAGAAAACCCTAAAAAATGAAAATCACAATGAAAAGGGATAGGAAACCCTAAAAACCTAAAAATGGAAACAATAAAAATGGTAGGAATTTAGGTCTCATCCCTAGATCCTATTGACAAAATTAGAAATAATTTGGTACACATCCCAAATAAAAATGGTAGGAATTTAGGTCTCATCCCTAGATCCTATTGACAAAAATGGAAATAATTTGGTACACATCCCAATTAAAAATGGTAGGAATTTAGGTCTCATCCCTAGATCCTATTAACAAAAATAGAAAGAATTTGGTACACATCCCAAATAAAAATGGTAGGAATTTAGGTCTCATCCCTAGATCCTATTGACAAAATTGGAAGGATTTTGGTACACATTCCAAATCCGACTCTCAAAACCCTTTCGAACTACGTCATACCTGATTTCTAGGGCACACCCTAGAATACGTAGGCAATTTGGGAATCCCAAATACGGTACAAAGCCACCCATCAACCATACATCCAGTATAAACTTTAACTTGAACAACAAAGAATCTAATTGAAGCAAATGCATAAATCACTTCCATAATCTTTAATCACACAACCCATTTTCGAACTACGTTTTTGGACTTGATTTTCAGGATTGGAATACGTAGGCAGTTTGAGATGTCTTACACATCTCAGATTCAGTCCAAGACCGAACCATCTTTGGTTCGGTTCACTGTATAATATTGTACATTACATTTGCTTGTTTATTTTCTTTAAAACATGATTGGCTGAACCCTAAGTTAGAATAACTTAGCAACTTGGTTTAGGACATCCCCTATTGAACCCTAGTCATCCAGTTGACCAAGCACAGTCAAAGTTAGAATTTAAGGAAAGTTTAGGAGGCCGATATTTATCGGGCGGTTTGGGTGCCTAACACCTTCCCATAACCGTACCCTAAATACTTACCCGATCTCTTGCAGACCAAAGAACCGATACATTGGGTCACGAGTCAATAGAAGTCTTACCTTAGGGTGAGGCTACATTTTTAGAGGTCCTAGACCTTAATCTAGGTGGCGACTCCAACAGAATACAATCGATCTTCATCGATTACAGGATACACATGTCCATCCCGAGGAGGATCACGTCGATTTTCCATTGTCCTCACACCGCTCCTTTCTCAAGGCACTTCTTAGCCTTTAATGCTGAGAGTACGAGCTTGCGTCTCCTGGGAAGTTTGGTTCCCGAGAAACTGAATTCTGCTCCTTCTTTGTCCTTAAACGTTAGCTTCTTCTCGGCGCATAACAGATTTGCGGAGTGCCGAGCTAACCAATCCATTCCTAAGATGACGTCAAAGTCTGTCATCTCAAGTTGTATTAAGGTTGCATCCTAGGTCTGCTCTCCGATGAGAACTGGACATGGTCCATAACCTTTCTCTAATTCCACTTCTAATCCCATCGGTGACCGTACAAGTAATTTGTAGTCTAATGTTTTGATGGGCAGATTGGTCTTCTTTCCAAACGACACAGATATAAATGAATGAGTAGCTCCTGAATCAAAGAGTACTCTGGTGGGTACGCCATTGATAGGTACGATACCTGTGATTCGTTTTTACTTAGTCTACATACTCAATCAATGTAATTTTTAATCTTAAAGTTTCGGTCATACCTGTGACCACATCGGGCGATGCGACTGCATCCTCTGATGTAACAGCATATACCCGTCCTTGATGTAACTGTTTCTTGGGTTTTGGGCACTCTCTTGCCATATGCCCTGGTTGGTTGCGATTATAACACCTCGGGGCTTTAACATTTGGCTTTGGCCGTGATTGAGCTGCTGCGGTGGACTTTGGTGCGGTTGCAAAATTCGAGGACGGAAAGGTTTATACGTCCTGTTATTGCTTCCATTATAAGAATTTCCAGCTGGCCTTTTTATGCCTTTGTTTTGAGTGAAATAACTCTCTTTCGGCTCGATTCAATCACTCGAGCGATCCGGACAGCTTCATTATATATGTTCTTCTCTAATCCCGAACATGTTCCCTTATACTTCCTCTTAGTCCCGCGACGAATCTACGGGTTTTTGTATCTTCTTCTTGCATACTCGGTGGTGCGAAGAAAAACAGCTCTTCATAACGCCTGCCGGTACGCATCCACCGACATCCGTCCTTGATAAAGACTCGGGAACTCCTTCTCCATCGAATCTCCCAAGCTTCGTGGAAAATATTTCTCAAAGAAAGCTTCTTTATATATAGCCCAAGTCAGTAGGGCGTGCTTAGTCAATAGATAGGTCCTGGTCGACTTCCACCAATGATGTGCGTCGCCCTTGAGCATGAAGGTGGCGCATAACACTTTTTCTTCTTCGGTAATAGTCATCATAAGGAAATTCCTTTCCATTTCGTCTATCCAGTGAGATGGGTGGTGCCTGAAAGTCATCAACCCGAGAGTCGAGGGTCGATTGGAGGGTCGATTCGAGGGTCGATGGTGTCAGTCGAATTGTCCGACCCTCGGACTAAAAATCAGATTTTTAAGATCCGATTCTGGGTCATTTCTCACTATTCCCCTTCCGTTTCGACTCGTCTCTACTCTCTGAGTTACTACAGTGCTACTTCACTATTGTGGAACATTCTTAGTCCGAGTTTCGACATCCACATCACCTCTACAGGTAAAATTTCCCAACCTTCCCTGTTTTTAGGTTTTTATGTCAAGGTTTTTGCTTATTTCACTCGTATTTTCCAAATTAAACTTTTTCCAACCGTAAAAATTCTATTTTTATTGGGGGCTTTTGTTATTGGGGTCTTGAGGAACGAAAGCCCTCAAAAAAATTTCAGTTTCATCGGTTGGTTATCGAGAAACTTAAATTTTTCTCTTTTTGCCCTAATTTATCGAAATTTTTTATTTTTCTTGAATTTCTTCAAATTGGACATCATCAGTTAAAATTTTCTACTGCATGTGGGTTGTAGGATATGTCTAAACCTTCGTAAGTCCTTCTGCCCACTTGTATGGCAATAAATGGGGCTTTATGGTCAACTTATGCCATTATTAAATCAAATTTCGGATTTTTATCCTGCTAACTCCTTGTTTCTTTTCTCTTTCTTATTTGCAGATACTATGGCCCGTACCAAAGTGCCAAGATTGCGTGATCCACTCCGCTTCCGTTCAAATGAAGCCGAGGCACAGTATGCCTACTATACCGGCAAGAAAGTGGAAGGGGGTCGTATGGTGAACCTGGCTGATCTAGCCTTGTTCAACGTAGAGAGAGCATTCGGTGACATGGGGTGGCTCCCTGTCATCACATACGACGCGTGCACATGTCCGGACTTGGTGCGCCGGTTCTATTGTAATCTCCGGTGGTGGGGGATTACAATGATGTCGAGCGTGGTCGGGAGTTGCGCATCACTAGCTACGTCAAGGGGGGTGCACCTTTCTTTTGACTATCGGCAAGCGGCCGATCTGTTGGGCATTCCCTTCGATGGTCCTATGGTGTCGCGTGCGCGGGAGAGCCACGGTTTGTTGAGATGGAGATGAGAGCGAGATCGACAATTGGTTGCTCCGGTCCCGATAGATGGCGGATGAGAGCTTGCTACTTGCGTCCATCTCCACGAGTTTTTTCGTAAGATTATCCAAAGATAATCTGATTCCGCAGAGTGGGCACTATGAGAGGGTGTCTCGGCTGACCCAGTTCTTGATCTATAGCATATGCACTCGGCGGCCCGGTCCGCCTTCCTTACATCATCATGCGACGATGATCGGTGCCACATTGTCCCGGTCATAGGGGTAATCTACCCTATGGACGCATGATTACAGTGCTACCGACCCGTTTGGGGTGGATCTAGTAGATGAGAAGATCCAGGAGAAGACCTTCTCGTCGCCTCTAGATTGGGAGGCTATCGCAAGATGGGGCTGCGAGATGCGGAGGTTATTGATGAGGAGAGGAACGCGATGGTGCGCCCTCACACTCGGGTCGAGGGGGACCGATGCCGCGGCTTGCTAGGGCTTGGGGTGATCCGGTCGACGATGATGATCGTATGTATATGGATGTCGACGCGATACCCCCCGCCATCACCCACGGCGGATGGAGTTGGTACTTCGTGTGCGGCGGCTTCGCACTTGAGGCTGGTCCTTCTCACGATGCTGGTCCTTCACGCCCATCTTCCGATATGATGGAGATGTTGCGCGAGATCGGAGAGACTCGGGCGCAGATCGGACCCGAGGATGGAGGATTTGCTAGATGCTCGGCGCATGAGAGTGGAGGAGTTGTTGGCTGCTCAACACACATCCGACGAGCGGATAGGTGAGCTCATGGAGATCCAACGTACGACCGACGGGAGAGTAGTCGATCTCACGGCTAGTCTACTGACGACCCGGACTCGGATAGCCTGGTTGACTAGAGTCTATGCTGAGGACTACGGCAGAGATCGTGAGGCACCGCCTCCTCCTTCGCCTCCGGTTTCCGATTGTACTTTACCTTTCTTGTATTCCGAGTAACTGTCCGGGTTGTGGACTGTACTCTGCTTTAGCGATGTATATACGTTGTAGTTCTCTTACTCAGTGTATGTAACTGGTTTTCTCTTTAATAGATGCATTATTCTCTTTTTAATTCGGTTTCAGTCATCACTTGTGCTTACAATGTGTTTGTATTAAAGCTTTTTAATTTATCCTATTTCAGTTCACAATGGTCTCGAATGTGTGTTAGTTCGGCGGGCAAGGCCTGAGACGCTCTGATACCAAGTTGTCACACCCCAATTCCGCACACTTCAGAATGGTGTGATGAACCGCCAAATAACCAACGGTTCAACCAGGATCTCTTATAGGCTATCCCCGCGTTATCCAAACTTAACACGCATCCACAATCATAATCGAGTAATACACAATAGCGGAAAATTTATAAATAATATGAACTGAGAACTAAAATGATACCCATAATATCAAATTATTCTGTGTTTAACTAAGACATAAATATTCAAATACTAAATACATGTCTTATAAATCCAATAAGAAACCTACAAAAATATCTAATCGAATACACACGAGTTGCACTCGCAGGAGGAGTCGTGTGTATCGTCTTCAGCTCCAACTTCCATAGCTGCTGCAGTTCCATACGCTGACAGGTTCATATAATCTTCAACAGTATATCCTGCATCATCAACTAAAAATATTCGACGTCGAGGGGTGAGCACACAACACGGCTTAGTGAGTAGCCAAAACAATGCAACATTACATATGCATGCAAAAATCAATTTATATCTTTGGTCTTGGTTTATAGTTTGCAATGTGCAATAGAAAGGTTGGGTGATCAAAGGTTAACGGTTATTGATACCGCTTCTATGCACAGGGTGTGGAAGCCCGCTCGAAGGTTAACGGTTATCGTCGTCCCCATCCACCCTACCATAACATTATACAACAAAGGTTAACGGTTATTGCTATATAATGCTATACCAACACGTAAGCCCCTGTTAGCGAGGGCTTGCAAACTGGGCTCGCTACTAACCAATCCTAATGCCAAACAGTGTATCCAAGGCCTCACCCTAGCATCCCTCAGAACATCCATAGAGATAGAGCTAAGGCTCCCCGGTAGAGTCAGAGACTACAAGGACCGAGACCACCTCCCCTGATACTCTACGACATAATAGTTCTGCTAAGGTAATGGCGATACAACGATGTCAATGCACAAGACTTGAGTTAGAGATAGAGCTAAAGTGCTGAGACCCACCAAAGGTTAACGGTTATTGGCGTTCTCATCACACCTCCCCTGATACTCGCTCGCATCAAGCACATCAACCACACACATACAAGCACATGCCTATTCCTATCATCATCATCATCATCATGCTATAAACAATAAAATAAATATGCATGAACAAGTAATAGAAATATTGGATGGTATGCTGTATGCACATTACAAACATATTCGCATAGAATCAAACATGGCATAGGACTCAAGAAATAGAAAACAGTTTATTATTAACCAATTTAGTTTGGGGTTAAGGTTCCTCACCTTAGCTTGCTAATAGATATTTTCCAAGCTTTTGAATCAACGTTATAATGGTATTATATTGCTAGCAAACCTAACAAAGTCGATAGAATTTAATTAGAATTAATTCAGAATTTAAAAACCATTCTGTCAACTGAGGGTCGATGCTAGGGTCGATGGGTCTATCGACCCTCCCTCCATTCTGAACTTCCCGAATGCTGAGGGTCGATGGTCAGAAACACCTAGGGTCGGATGGTCTATCGACCCTCGGTGCGACCCTCGGTGCACTCTGGTCCAATTTCCACTTTTTAATCCATTCTTCGTGTTTGGGGTCCTATGACTTGCTTCCTACATTCACCCAACACTCATTCCATGGCCTAGAACCATGTATAACTCATCTAGATAGCTTTCGTGCATCCTCCTATGGTTTTCCATGAAAACCTAACCATGGATGGATGGTTTGGGTTTCTCCGAAATCCTACACTCAACCATATCTAGCCTAAGGTCTGTAGAAACTCATGGAATTGGTATCCATACCTGAGAAGATTACTTTCCTCTGCAATTTCTTCTCCTTTTTGCTAAGCCTTCTTCCTAGCCTCCTTTCTTCCTTTTTTTTCCTTTTTCTCTCTTTCTCTCAATTCAATTAGGGTTGTGAAAGGAGTGAATGTGGCTTAGGAACGTCCTTTAAATAGACTAGGAATGTCCTATAATAATCCCATTGAGATTTGGAAAGAATCCCAACCGAAAATTAGGAAATTTCCTAATTTCAGTTTCGTCAGAAATCGAGGGTCGATGGCAGGGTCGATGATCCCGTCGACCCTAGGGTCTTAAGCTGTCCGACCCTCCCTCAAAAACTGAGGGTCTGACTTTCTGTATTGGGAGGTCCGACCCTGCTTCACTGGGTGTGCGACCCTCCCTTAGAATTAAGTGTTTTCGGGTCGATTTCGTACCTGGGATCTCGATCTCCTTCATGCCCTTGGTCCATTTGACTCGACCATAATGGGTAAACCTGGTTCAAGATGGTAAGACCGGGTTAAATTGACACGGGTCTTACACATAGGCTAGGCCTCAGCACTCTAACTCTATCTCTAACTCAAGTCTTGTCCACTGACATCGTCGTATCGCCATTACCTTAGCAGAGCTATTACGTCGTAGTGTATGAGGGGAGGTGGTCTCGGACCGTGTAGTCTCTGACTCTGCCGGAGGTCCTTAGCCCTATCTCTATGGACGTATTGAGGGATGCTGGGGTGAGGCCTTAGATACACTGATTGACATTAGGATTGGTTAGTTGCGAGTCCAGTTTGCAAGCCCTCGCCAGCAGGGGCTTACGTGTTGGTATGGGTAGAGTATCAGGGGAAGTGTCATAGGCCGGGCCTCAGCACTTTAGCTCTATCTCTATTCCATGGTAGGGTGGATGGGGATGACAATAAATGTTAACCTTTGGGCGGGCTTCCACACCCTGTGCATAAAGGCGAGGCGGCCACCGAACCTTTCTATAGCGCATTGCAAACTTATTTACCAGACCACAGATATGAATTGATTGCATGCATATGTTTGTTGCATTGTTTTGTTTGCTCACTGAGCCATGATGTGTGTTCACCCTCTCGACGTCGAATATTTTTAGTTGAAGATGCAGGTACTACAGTCGAAGATTATATGAGTGCTCCGGTGTACGGGCGTGTTGCTGCAATGGAAGCCGAAGACTTAGTGGATACGCATGATCCCTCATGCGAGTACAACTCATGCGTATTCGATTAGATTTTTGTTTGAATTATTAAGGGAATGTAATTGATACTTTATTTATTTATGTCTCAATTGATACAACAATAACTTGATATTTTATTTATGATTATCACAGTTAGATTTCTCAGTTCATTTATTATTAAGACTTCCGCTATTGTGTATTTATTCTGATTATGGTTGTGGATGTGTATGGTTTCATTTTCAATGGACATAGCCTATTAGAGATCCTGATTGAACCGTTGGTTTATTAGCGGTTCATCACACCGTTCTGAATGGTGCAGAATTGGGGTGTGACACTCTTAGTATCAACATGATATCAAAATACATATCCATCAGATCGAGATCAATTGAATCTAACGGATTTTATTCGATTATTTACGGGTTATTATCGTCTCCAATCGTTGATTGAGCGATTGGAGTTAATCAGATGCACCTATCGATGTATTGGTAGATTTGTCCAGTTAACTCCAACCGCTCGATCAGCGATTGGATGCTCCAATAATTGGAGACCAATAAGACTCATTATTTATGAAATATTTTGACTTCGAAAGGAAAAGAACTCTTCAGAGAAGAGAAACTGGACAGCATCTCTACCTCTCTCTCTCTCTCAGGTACCAAGTGGAAATTCTCAAGTTTAGAAATGCTAGTGTCGACACTTGGCACTCCTTTACATCCAATGGAATGAGAGTGATTGTAAAAAAAAGTAAAAATTAAAGGGTAAAAGACATTTACCTCCCCTATAACTTACCTTATTGACCGTTGACCCCCAAAGATTTCAAAAAAGACAGTTATCTCCCCTAAATAACTATTAAAATCCAAATAGCCCCACGCGTTAAGAACATTCCATTAGATGGTAACGGGGGGGATCCAAATCATCTCCTCCCTGAGATTCGGGAGGAGGGGCGGCGACCCTACTGGATGGTCGCCACGTGGAGGTCGAATGAATCCGACCCCTCCGTTAGAGCCGACACTCTCTTGTCGGCTCGAACGGAGGGGTCGGATTCATCCGACCTCCACGTGGTGACCATCCAGTAAGGTCGCCGCCCCTCCTCCCGAATCTCAGGGAGGAGATGATTTGGATCCTAACGGTGGGAGTCTAATATTTTTTAAAGACCAAATTACCCTTTTAGAGAGATGAACTACCTATTTTACCCTTACTATTTAATAGGATTACTACTTCCCCATTTGCTCTCTTACATTTTTTCCGATTTTCAAACCCTTGAATTGCCTTCTTCTTCGGAGCTCTCCGCTGCTGCAAATCCTTAAATATTGAAGCAATTTCTCTTAAAATCTCTCCATATTTTCAATCCCTATTTTCACTCCTATCTTCCCTCATCTTTCTCCCATTCTAATCGCCCTTAGTTGACGGCCATTTTCTCTCCTATTCTTCTTTGGTTTCTTCTCTCCTAAAATCTATCTAGATTTTCAATCCCTATTTGCACTCCTATCTTCCATCATCATTCTTCCATTCCAATCGTCTCCTATTCTTCTTGGGTTTCTTCTCTCCTGAAATCTCTCCAGATTTTCAATCCCTATTTTCACTCCTATCTTCCCTCATCTTTCTCCCATTCCAGTCGTTTTTATTCCACGACCATTTTATCTCTTATTCTTCTTCGGTTTCTTCTCCTACTTCCTTTCCTGGCAGATTCTACTCTTCCCTCAATGTCGAAATCAAAAACCATGCCATTTATCCTCCCTTTCCTAGCTCTCTCTCTTCAAACCCCGATTTTTCCCCTTCTTTTTCTGTTGCAACTGATTTCTCACAGGTTTTCTCCTCACAAAAATTCAGAGATCCCTAACCCCTTTTTTTTTTCTCTACCATTTTCTCTCACACCTTATTCTTCTCTCTTGACTCGACAAGTACTTTAATCAACTCACCCATTATATATATCCAAAGGAATCAGGAGGGCTGTCAACAGGGAAGAGCGAAGGAGAACTAGAATATGAATTTCATATGAAGAATGAGAATCCAACATGATTAAACACAAATCAGAATATCAACTCATGGAAATCAAAACTAGTGCTTAATTAAGGAGTTTTGCCTCACTGGTCGTCTGTAATCGTTCCGCTTGCATCAGAATCCATCATATCATCTCCACCGAAAAGAACATGAAAAAGAATGAGAAAAAGATAAGATTATGATTTATTTTAATTGAATATAAAAAGGTTATATTGATCTTTTATTAGTAATAAAATTTAAAGTATAAATAAAAGATTGAGGGTTTTTAAGAATCAATGGTTAATAAGGTAAGTTATAGGGAATATAACTGCCTTTTATTACAGAAACATTCAATCACTCTCCGTATCCTAGATATGAGGAAATGCCAGTATCGACCACCCAACCGACAGTGGCATTTATCAAGTTTAATCCGAACGTGAGACGATCCGTTTAAGTGAGAAACTGACAGTGATAAGACAGACAAGTCCTCTCTTCCACTCAACGGAGAAAACAAAGGTCTCTGTCGTTCTTTCCCTCCATTGAAAGATAATTTCGATTTAAGAATTTCTTGATAATTTCGATTTAAGAATTTCTTCCGTGAAATCTAAGTGGGAGATCTTGAAACCCCAATCATGGCGAGAGAAGGAGACGAAGAAGATGTGCTTCATACTCGGCCTCTGCTGGAAACTCACAACCAAGTATTGCTTCGTCGATCCGCCTCCAACGCTACTTCTCAGGTCGCAATTGTGGGGTCCAACGTCTGCCCTATCGAGAGCTTGGACTACGAGTGAGCTTTCACTGGGATCTCCACTGTTTTTTGGTTCTGTGAATTTGATTATTCATTCTGTGACTTGTTTATGTGAATTGCAGGTTGATTGAGTATGACTTCTTCAAGCAGGATTGGAGGAGCCGCGACCAGAGCCAGATTTTTCAGTATATATCCATGAAATGGATGCTTTGTTTTCTTATAGGCATTTTTGTCGGCCTTGTTGGATTCTTCAACAATCTCGCCGTCGAGAATGTCGCCGGAATAAAGTTTGTCATCACATCGTATATGATGTTGGAGCATAGGTGAGTCAGTGTTCTTTCTCATATCTAACTTATTCTTTTGATTGTTCTTTCTCTTTCTGTCTCTCTTCTGCTCTGTTCTATTTTTTCTTTCTTGCTTTCTTTTCCGTGACCGACAGATTGGTGAAATTGTTGGACAGGTATACGATGGCTTTTTTGGTTTTTATGGTCTGCAACTTCGCTCTCATTCTATTTTCATCCATAATCACTACTTTTCTAGCACCTGCGGCAGCTGGATCGGGTATACCTGAAGTCAAGGCTTATTTGAACGGTGTGGATGCTCCGGGAATCCTGTCTAAGCGGACTCTGTTCGTAAAGGTTAGGTTTTGAGGCGCCTTAGATATTTTTTTTTTTTTTTTGGGTAAGTCGCCTTAGAGTTGTTTCTTTGTGTTTTGGGGAATTAATTTTTGTTTTTTTTTTTTTATAAATCAAATCAGAGGAAATTCTATGCAATTTAAATATGTCGTATCTTTATCAAATGAAAGTTTTGGAGTGTTGAGAAGTTATGCTGTGACTAGTTGCAAGGAATGAGGTGAATGACGTGGAGATGCCTGCTTGTTAAGTGTGGGTATATGGCCTGTACTTTGGGGCCAAAATTTGACTGAAACTCGAATATGCCATGTTTCATCATGATAAGATGTTTTTGCATGGCAATTTGAAGTTGGTTCCCTGTCTTCTGCGGATTGTAACCTTTCTTTATCCCCACTAGAATTTAAAAGTGCCTAAACTGTGGTTTTGTCGCATCTGAGATAATTTGGTCAGCTTTGAGCCTGTAACCATGAAAAAATGATTTTTTTTTTCTTGTAATTAAGATATGTAGATATCTGTTCTTGAAAGATGTATGTGACGCAGTGGTCTTAACTTGTCTGCGACTCTGAATGCTGATTTGGGTGTCTATAGAGTGGATTCAATCTTATTTTTGAAGTTCTGTAGCCCTCACTCGAATGCAAAATTATTCTGGCTTTGCCTCCATGTTTCTTACATGAAAGGCATGGGAAAACTCTTTTATGCATTTCTCCTTGATTTTCTTGGGCATTGATATCATGATACTCTGTTCATAGAAAGATCAAGTTTTATATGAATAACAGTTATGCTTGCACTGCCCACTACCCTAGAGTGCTTTGAGTCATGAACTTCATCAAAAAATTCTGTGCAGTTCTGTAGTATGCAGTTTTGCTTCTATCTTATCCAAAAGAAATACAAGATTTTCTATGGGGTTCCTTCTATTTAAAAGATAAATGACTCAAACTTTAACTTCTATTTCAGATTATTGGTAGCATTACAGCAGTATCTTCGTCTCTAAATGTGGGAAAGGCAGGACCCATGGTGCATACTGGTGCATGTATTGCAGCATTAATAGGGCAGGGTGGGTCCAAGAAATATGGTTTAACATGCAGATGGCTACGTTTCTTCAAGAATGACAGAGATAGGCGTGATCTCATAACCTGTGGATCAGCTGCTGGAATCGCTGCTGCTTTCCGTGCACCTGTTGGAGGCGTTCTGTTTGCTTTTGAAGAAATGGCATCATGGTATTGCCTTAAGTAAATTTTCACTGATTTGTTTCATTTTTTCATGGCATTTCTTTTCCTACTTGATTAAATCTAACTTCTTGTGGAGGCCTAGAGTCTTCTGCTCATTCATTCCTTGGTTCTAAGGGTACTAATTTACCTTTTGGATTTTGCTCAATTTTCCATGTGAAAGCTATCAAGTAGTATTAATCTAGGGCTAGTAATTTCTCAAATTGAAAAGAGGGGGGGGAGGGGGGGGTGGGGTTTGCAATCTCCGTAACAAGGATACTATGGCATGGGGGCCTGGAAAAACCTCTCTCCTCCTTTTTCAAAGAAACATATATGAATGCTATGTTTGGTTGGCTCAACTGAACCCATGTCAATACATGTTAACAAAGCCAGAAGGATTTTAAAAACAACAACAACAAAGCAAGAAGGTAAAAGAGATGGATCTACCTATGTATTCGATACTGTATGGATCTATACTTGACGCATGGTTTCTTATTGACATATATCCAATTTTTTTGTCTTCTCTAGGAGGTACTTTGGTCCCTTGATCCGTTAAAAAAAATATAATATGCTCACTATAAGATATTCTTAAACACCTTGAAAAGGACATCTTTCTTAATATTAATAATTAGTATGGCATTTGGTGGTGTAGGATTCTTCTAGGCAGAATTATCCTGCTATTCTTCTTGTTCTAGAAGTTGATATGTTTTTTAGCAATTGTTTTTATTTTTCTTGTAGCATTTAGTATATGCCCTCTAAATTGCTCGCTGCTACCATGTCAGCTAGTTTGTTTGGTTTCTTGCTATTATACTTTTATGAATCTTTTGACATGCATGTCATGTCTTGGCAATGCTTCAACATTAACATCAACAAATTTTTCTTTAGGTCAAGAGGTGCCCTTCTTTGGAGAACATTCTTCACGACAGCTGTGGTTGCTATTGTTCTCCGTGCTCTGATTGACGTTTGTACCCGTGGCGAATGTGGCTTATTTGGTAAAGGAGGGCTGATAATGTTTGATGTGACCTCAGAAAACGTTGCATATCACCTTTCAGACGTACCTGCTGTTCTAGCTCTTGGTGTTATTGGGGGTATATTGGGAAGTTTTTATAATTTTCTACTGCAGAAGGTCCTCCGAATTTACAATCTAATCAATGAGTGAGCATTAATTCTCTATATCAACCATGACTTTGGCATCCAAAATAAAATATTGAACTCACTGTTGTTTGTCAATCTTTCAGGAAAGGACATGCTTACAAAATACTTCTTGCTTGCTCAATCTCCATATTCACATCCTGTTGTCTATTTCTCTTACCGTGGCTTGCATCTTGCCGACCTTGCCCAGCTGACGCATCAGAAGAATGCCCAACAATTGGAAGGTCAGGTAACTACAAGAAGTTCCAATGTCCTCCAGGTCATTATAATGATCTCGCCAGCTTGTTCTTCAACACAAATGATGACGCAATTAGAAACCTTTTCAGCAAGAACACAGACACTGAATTCCATCACATGTCAATCCTCATCTTTTTTGTAACTTGCTATTTTCTTGGAATCTTGAGTTACGGGGTTGTGGTTCCTTCGGGTCTGTTTGTACCTGTAATTGTGACAGGGGCAGGATATGGGCGTTTTGTTGGAATGCTTATGAAGTCACACTCGAATCTCAATCTTGGCCTCTTTGCTGTGTTGGGTTCTGCTTCCCTTCTTGGTGGATCAATGAGGATGACTGTGTCCTTGTGTGTTATTCTTTTGGAACTGACAAATAATCTGCTATTGCTGCCCTTGATGATGCTGGTTCTTCTGGTGTCAAAGACTGTAGCTGACACTTTCAATGGCAATATTTATGACCTTATTATGAAGTTGAAAGGGTTTCCTTACCTAGAAACTCATGCAGAGCCATACATGAGGCAACTGACAGTTAGCGATGTTGTCACAGGGCCACTTCAGGTCCTCAATGGCATTGAAAAGGTCAGCAATATAGTACATGTCCTAGAAACCACAGGACATCATGGGTTCCCTGTACTTGATAAACCTCCAATTTCAGATTTCTCACTATTGTATGGTCTAATCCTCCGTAGCCACCTTATTGTGTTGTTAAAGAAGAAAGCTTTCTTGCCCACCCCTGTTCCTACGGGCATTGATGCTGCAAAGCAGTTCTCTGCTGATGATTTTGCGAAGAGGGGTTCTGGTAATAGTGACAAGATAGAAGACATAGAATTGACAGAGGAAGATATGGAGATGTTCGTAGATTTGCATCCATTTACAAATGCTTCACCCTATACAGTCGTAGAGACAATGTCACTTGCAAAGGCTCTCATACTTTTCCGAGAAGTTGGCTTGAGGCACCTGTTGGTGGTACCCAAGGGCCCTAGTGTAAGTGATACCTGTCTGATTTGTTTTACTTTGCTGTGAATTCCACCATATGGGGATGAGATAATCTGATAAAACCATGGGCAGAACTACAATGCACCTGCCACATACAAGTGCCTTCCATGGTGTTCCCATAAGATCCAGTTTGTCTTTTCTAAAACAGAAAGAAATGTATAGTTGTTGAGGAAAAGTTCAAATGTGGCCATCCGATGGGTTCCACCTCTTAATGTGGCCATGTGCACTACTATGCTAGTGGTATTCACACTTTTAAGTAATATCACCTTCATCTATATGAATATAATCCACTTTTGGAGATGTTTTGGATGAACTTGCTTTTGTAAACTGATGATCATTTCTCTGTCTAATTGCTGTTACTGCTTTACTGTTATAATGCAGATATCACCGGTTGTTGGCATATTGACAAGGCATGATTTTATGCCTGAGCATATTTTGGGGTTGCATCCTTCCCTAGTGAGAAGCAGGTGGAAGAGATTAAGATTCCAGTCCTGCAGTGTAATTAATATTTTTAGGGCATCTCAGACAAATCTGTGACCCTGCATTTGAGTTTGTAAATAGTGATCCTTATAGAGCTGCAAGAGGTACATAGTTTATTGTAGCATCGATATCATCATTTCTTTTCCTCAAATCCATTATCTGAAATAAAATTCATTGCTGTATAACAAAGTGATATGTCCACCGAATCAAATGCAAAATTCTTTCAGGCTTTACTACCTTATTTTCCTCTCTCTCTTTCCAGTAACATGAAAAGATGTTTATTAGAAAGCAGAAGAGACAAGGAAGGATAAAGAATCAACCCCAGGATGCTTCAGAACAAGTGAACTGCTGTCCCCAGTGATAGATACAGATAAAAGTATGCCTCCCCGATAGCCTATGCCTCGCCTGCTGCTTTGTGTACAAAATATTGAATTTCTGCTGAGCTTTAGTGTCTGAATATGTATGTCAACGTTATGTTTGACTCTTTCAAATGGGAGTTGTGCTCATTACTTGATGTTTGGCTCTTTAAGCATGTATCTTATTTCAAATATTTGTTTCAGTTGATTAATTGATAAACAGAGAACTGACTTGTAAATACTCCAGCGCTTTGCATGAAGACTCTAAAAACTGTTTTGCTTAATTTGTATGGCTGATGGGGTGTCAAAACTGGGCCTGGCCCGGTAGCACGGACCGAGCCAGCCTGAAATAACCCGAACCCAGCCCGGACCGAGCCTTAATGGACAGGTTTTGGTCTGAGCTTGTAAACTCCGACACCGTTTCAGCCCAAATCGAAACCAAACCGGATCGGTCCGTTAAGAAGCCCGAATTAGCCCAAACCGATAAAACCAAACCCGAACACCGGTAAGGTCCGTTTGGGTCCAATTTTTTAATTTTAATGGTTTTAAATTTTAATAGATTGTGTTACACTATTAGAGTTCACTTCATGATCTAGAAAATTAATTGAATCTATAGTTGAAAAGATTACGTTAATTGTTATAGTTTATTAAATTACATATATATGGAAGGAATAATGCTAATTTTATAGATAGAAATAATAAAATAGGCTATATAGTTTACATATAAAAGGGGCCCGATAAATCCGTTAAGCTCGATCCGGACCGAATCAACCCGAAATCACTTCAATAAACCCAGCCCGATAACAAATCGACACCGGACCAGCCCGTTAGTTATTGTGTCCAGCGTAGCCCACCTCAGCCCGAACTCTTAATGGATATGCTTTGGACTGGGCTTATAAAACCCGACACCGATTCAGCCCGGACCAAAACTGGCCCAGACCGGCCCGTTGACACCTTGCCTGATGCTCTCTTGACTACCCATCTGGAGAGCAGGCAACGAGGGTTAGTTGACCATGGGTCCTACCCCGTAGTTTCACACTTTCATGCCAAACCAGATTCTGTGCATCTATCTATTCCAGGAAGTTACTAATTTTATCTAATTTTATCTACTGTTTTGGATGATGAAAGAAATGCTGGGAAATTTCTATCACTGCCATACTTACCATTCTATACTAAAAGACTTTCCTACCTCAAACTTCTCTTCTGATACCCCAGAAAGCAAACTTTTATCCCTCTTTCTCCTTGATAATTTAAAATCACTAAAAGACTCTTAGTTTCCTCTCCCTTCCCTACTCGCTGGTCACAGCCTCACTCTGCCAATAGCCCTCTTCTGCAACCCCATTGGGCAGTCCCCTCTGATGCTCTCTGTATTTCCCCTCTTAATACCCTCTGCATCTCTACCCCTCCATTGTTGAAAATATAAACTTGAATGGAAGCCAAAATGGAAGGCGAATGTATGAAAAATCTTAAATTTAATATTACAATTACATGAAGTTTGGGCATTATTCTTTGGGATGTAGAAATGCTATTAATAATTTTGAAGACAAAGTTAACTATGTTGAAAGGAAAACAGATGAAGAGTTTACCTTATTGTTGGCATATAAATAGATGAAAGTAGAGAAGATAATGCATAATATCTTGACATCGGAACAAACAATTATATGTACGTGAATAAAAACATATTTATAGAGTTTAATGAATTGGTAAGCGCCTAAGAGGCAATGTTACTTTTGGAGATGCTTCCAAAATTCCAGTCAAGAGAAAACGTAGCATCTTGACCTGTCCAGAAAATGGAAGGCACCAATTTGCACCAATTTATTTCTAATGTTTACTTTGTGCCTAGTATGAAAAATACTACATAGAATTCGGAGCAACTCTTGGACAAAGGTGATGATATCCACATGAATGATTGTAGTATTTTTATAATAAATCAAAGAAGCAATTTGATTGTCAATGTGCCAATGACAAGAAATAGAATGTTCTTGTTGAATATTCAAGATCAATTTAAGTGCATAATTGTCAAGGCGTCGCCTAGACACCCAGACGGCTTTGTGATGTCTTGGTCACCTAGGCGGGCTACTTGATTGCCTAGGCAGACACCTTGGTCACCTAGTCCCCCGCCAGGCCTCCAACCCCTTAGTTTGTTTTAGCGCCTTGACAACTATGGTTAAGTGCCTAAATGTTTACTTGAAAGATTTGAGCACTTAAATTTTGATGGTTTAAAGTTGTTGAGTAAAAAATGAATAATTAAAAGATTATCTTTCATTGATCACCCAGACCAATTATGTAAATGATGTCTTGTTGATAAGTATCCTAGAAAAAGCTTAGATGTTTGCTGGAGAAATTCAAAAGGCCACAACAAGAAGTATCAAAGATCTGGACAATAAATCAGCAATTGCATTAGTAAAAAATTAGTGTTCCATGATTAAAGCAAACATATTGACACAAGGTATCACTTTATAAGAGAAAACATTGTAAAAGGAGAAGTACAATTGAAGTATGCAAGGATCCAGGACCGAAGAGCCGACATCTTTAGAAAGCATTTTAAGTTTGAATAATTTCAGAAGTTGCGGTCTTTTTTTGGAGTTACAAAAATCAAGTTTAAGGGGGGATTGAAAATATAGACTTAAATTTTGGTTTAAAGTGTAATTTCTAAAAGTATGGGGATAAATTTATAATTAGTAAAAAATTATAATTATCTAAAATAATTGTAAAGAATTTCAAAGTCTAGAAGAGTCTAGTGGTAAGAGTGTAAAAGTATATCAAAGTAGTGTGTAGAAAATATCTTTGAATTGTGTAGAAGAGGAGTGTAGAAATATCTTATTGTTACAAGTTTTCTTGGAGCACTATAAATTTGGGTTTCTTATAGCCATTTTGTACAAACCAAATTTCATATTCAATTTTGTAAAATTGATTTGAGTGTTTCTCCATATCTCATCTTCTAAATCACCTTCCTATATCTCCTCTTCCATTAACCATTGCCCCCACATCAAATAAAGTGGCAAAAGGAAACGTCAAGTATCTAATTGAAAGATGAGGTTTGTTTTTCCAGTGTTGGATTGGATCCAACTTTATCCACATTTGGAAGAACTTTCTGAACTCTGGAACGGAGAGGACCAAAATTAAGAAGAAAGCCCTGAATAAATGGGAAAAAGAGAGCAACGAAAGAATTTAACAACGTAAAATAGGACTTCACATAAGGCTATCTCCACACTAACTCATCGGTACAGAATCGGAAACTTCGATCTCGAAGATGAATTATCTTTCCGATAACGATCAGATAACCCCTAGTTTCCCTTCTTCAATCTTTGATCAGTTCCGCATCAAAGGTCGCTTGATAGCATTGGTGGATGCTCAGATGGGAGAGGCAGCGACCCTTCCCCTTCCAGGCTGGGATCAATAGCTTCTTAGTCTCAACATTAACACCTTTTATAGCAACAAGATCTTCTTCCAGGAGCTAGTCAACAATGCCTTTGATGGGAGTACATATCTCAATTACCATAATGAATATTGGTCGATGATTTTGCTTGGTTGATCATTTTATGGGTTTTGTTTTTGTATATGTTTTGGGCATTGGACAAGATCAGATTCGAGAGCTTGATGGACAATAGCAGTCTTGATCATACTTAGTAAGTTTGGATACGGTAAAAAGTCGGATACGGATACGTACGGGTATTAAACGGAATCAGACTTTGATACATGGATCAATAATCCATTTCAAAAAAACATATTCGGCATTAATACGGTACGAGTTTAATACGGTAGTCTGTAGAAAATTCGGGACAAAAAATACGGATATAAATTAACTATGCAATAAACATATATATCATTCAACAAATAAAATAATAACATATAAATGGAATTTATAAATAAAAAACATTCCAATTCATAAAATCATTAACCCATCAAATATAAAAACTAAAATATAATCATTCCATCAAACATAAAAATTAAAATATCATCATCATCAATTTATGAACACAAAATTATCATCATTTCAAACATATAAAATGAAAAATCATCATCCCATTAAATATAAAAACTAAATTATAATCATCCTAACAAACATAAAAATTAAAATATCATCCATGAAATTCTTCCCCCTAAAAAAAAAAATCGTTTAAAGGCTTCAAATAATCAACATCAAGGTGTTTGTGTTTGAGAAGGTGATTGTGTCTCAGAACCAAATATAGAGTGTAGTTGACTTAAAGTGCCACTATAAATTGGCGTGTCATAATTTATTGATTCCAATATAGATTCAATCTCAAGTTCTCTATTAAGCAATGCCGTATCATCTTCATTTTCAGTATCCTCTTCATCTGCAACTTCAACTTCTTCATCCTCAACTATTAGAAGCTCAACAAGATTATCAAACTTGAGTGAGTGCTTATCAAATTTCTCAATTTCCTTTGATTTGTTTTTCATAAGAGAGTTCATCCTTACATAAACTAAATCTTCCATCATCTCAAGAGATAATTTGTTTCTCTTCTTGGTTTGCACTACCTCAAATGCACTCCAATTTCTTTCGCATGAAGAAGAACTATATGGTTAACTCAAGATGCGAATAACAATATTTTGGAGCAATGAAAGAGAAGAACCATGCATACTCCACCATACACCTATAAATTTAAAAAAAATAGAGATAAATCAAACAAAAATGTAAAATATAATAACAAAAAAAATATTAAACTTAGTACTTACGAGGATGACAATCAAACATTGTCAAAGAGAGTTCATGGAATAAGTTTTCGTCCTTCTGATAATATGCTTTGAATTCTTGACCAAATTGTCTTTTTTGATCTTGAGGAACCATAGTCTTTGTAATATAAATCAAAGCCTTAGTCACATCAGGCTGGTTGTATGAAATTCTTCCCTCATACATAAATAAAGGATTTAAAAAAGCAATAGCCACATGTACAGAATGTAATATGTTCGATTCTTTTCTTGATTCAAATAGTTGCAATAATTTCCTGTACTTTGATGAGTCTTGGTTGCATCGATCCATAATTGTATTTCTTTCTCTTTCCATTGCTTCATAGAAAAAAGGATTTGTAGCACTTTCCCCATCAACCAAACGAAGAACTATGATAAGAGGTTCTAAAACTAATAACACATCTCTCCCATTAACCCAAAACATTGTGTTATTAATTGTTTTAGTGACTTGCAATCCCATTCCTGAGTGATAATTCCTATTCATCCTCCAATCTGATGTAGCTATCATCATCCTTAATTTATTTTCAACTTGAACAAGAGACTATAGCATTAAAAAGTTTAAAGCAAATCTAGTATTGCAAGGTTTCTTCAATTCTTTACCTTCTGTGTGTGTGTCCTCATTAAAGCCAAAATTGAACAATGTCTATATATGAAGTCAACAATCCTCTTTGCATTTGTTATTACATCATTTATCCATGGAATCTCTGCCTCAATATTTTTCAAAAGCAATTGCACTCTATGGGCAGCACAACGTATCCTATGAATATGAGGATGTTGCTTCAAAATCAATTTTATTGCAACCCCATAGTTAGATGCAGTATCGGAAATCAGTTGGACAACATTATTAGGCCCAATTTGTTCTATCACAGGCAAAAGTATATCTCTAAGAAATAACCCTGTCTTGGAGGCACCAACATACTCAGATGATTGTAGAAAAATTGCTCCTTTTGCTGAATAAGAAATAACATTAATATAAGCACGATCCTTCATATCAGTCCACATATCAGACATCAAAATGCATCCTGAAATACTCCATGACTCTCTTACTGAAGTAACATATTCCTCAACCCTCTGTCTTGCTCGTTGTACCAATTTGGTCCTCAATGTAGAATAACTCGGAATAGAATAAGTAGGACCATAGCAAACAGCAGACCTCATCATTTGAATGAATGCAGGAGACTGGATAACATTAAAATAAATATTATTCAATATGAAAAATTGAGCCATATCATCATCAACACTATCTTTATCTTTTTGTTTAAACATTTCACCCACTGGTTGTTGTTGAGAACTTGAAGAATCATTTATGGATCTTGTTGTTGGTATTGTTGAACTTTCTCTGATTTTAGCTTTCTTATTATCCCTTGATAGAGCAGAGAATGCCTCAGCTAGCACATTATCTAGCACGTTCGTACATATATCAACATCATTCCCTTTTTTGCATGCCAAGTAATATTTCATCCTTGAAATACCACCTGCATATTGATGCCCATAAAATTTGCATCTGAAATGACCCTTTAAGTCATCCACATATTTCCAAAGATCATCTCTTTGTTTAACCATATTTAGCCTGATATCATAGGAAAAAGAAAAAACATTTTTTCTTAACTTTAAATCAAATTTCATCTTCCAAAAAAAAGGACTAAAAGAGCTTAGGGGGAGAGGGAGGGGGGGAGGTGTTGTAATGAAGGAATGCAAATGAAAAATCCATGGTAGGAAGGCTTTTAATAGAACTCTTGGCTCTGTAGAAGCAACTCAAGCTAATGCAATCTGGCAGGGCGGGCTCTGTAGAAGCAACTAAAGTTTAGACCATTAGGATTTGTTTACCTTAAGCTATGGAATTTCACCCTACTCTGATTCTGTTTCAAGGGTCTGCAAATGCTGATCTAGTCTTTATTATAAATTTTGGTTGAAGATTTTTAGATCACATTATGGAGTGTAATTTTTTTGTTTGTTGTTTTTTTTTTTTTTTTTTTTTTTTTTTGTTTTTTTGATACAAATTCTGAAGTGTAACTTACACAATAGGCACCAACATGGAGAAAATCACCACTCATGGATCAGTTTATGTCTACATTACGAACATAAAGGATCAATAAAGTGAGAGAGAGAAAAATAAGACAAAATCTAAGTGAGATATTTTTTTTTCTTTTTTAAATTAATGTGTTTTGAAATATTATGAGAACTGTGGGGTCATCTTAATAAAGACAACCACAATACAGAGTCTTACTGCCTCTGACAAAGTAATGAATAAAATAAAAAAAATAATATACAGAATAAAACCAAAGTCATAAAGTAAACAAGTCAGAATCACAGACTAATCTTTAGTTAGATCAATCAAAGATATATAATAAAAAATAAAATAAAAAATATATAAGATACAAAAGTTTTGTGGATCCCAATCATCCCACGGTGGGATAGAAAAAAAATTGTAAGTATCATTACCACGAAACAAAAAGAGATGAAGAATATGAAACAAAAAGAGATGAAGAATATAGAATAAGATGAAGGAGCCGCCGACGGAGGAACTTCAGGATGGAAAAAGAGCTGCCGGTAGAATAAGATGAAGAAGGAGCCGCCGAAAGATGAACTTCAGATTTGAAGAAGAGCCACCGATAACTTGGGTGAAGGACCCGTCAAAAGATGTAGTTCAGATCTGAACTTCAAATTTGAAGAAGAAGCCGTCGAAATATGCAGTTCATAACTTCAGACTTCAGACTTCAGATTTGAAGCAAGACCCGCCGGATTGCACAAATCTTCGACGGCCATGAGAGGGAACGGAGGGAGTTGGGGCTCTGTTCTCTCAAGAGGTATTTTAAACAACCCTAACACCTAACAGTTAGACAAAACTCCACGGCTCTGTATGTTTTTTTTGTCACACCCCAATTTTGGTCTAACCAGAATGGTGTGATGAACCGCAAAATAATCAACGGTTCAACCAGGATCTCAAATAGGCTATCCCCGCGTTATCCAACTTGCACACATCCGTAATCATAATTAGAGTAATACACAATAGCGAAAATCTTATAATAAGATGAACTGAGAAACTAAATGATATTAATAATTTAATAGCAAGTTATTCTGTATTCAACTGAGTCATAAATATTAAATATCAAATACATGTTTGAATAAATCCAATAAAGAAACCTATAAAATGTCTAATCAAATACACACGAGTTGCACTCGCAAGAGGAGTCGTGTGTATCCACTTCAGCTTCAACTTCCATCGCTGCTACCATCCCGTACGCAGAAGCATTTACAAAATCTTCAGCCGTATAATCTGCATCATCAACTAAAAATATTCGACGTCGAGGGGTGAGCACACAACACGGCTCAGTGAGTAGCCAAAACAATGCAACAATATATATGCATGCAAAAAGTCAATTTATATCTTTGGTCCGATTTTAAAGTTTGCAGTATGCAATAGAAAGGTTTAGGTAGCCAAAGGTCACGTTTATTGACTCCGCCTCTATACACGAGTGTGTGACGTTACCCGAAGATTACGTTTATCGTCAACTCACATGCACCCAATCATGAACAGTATATAACAAAGGTTAACGGTTATTGCTATATATTGTCATACCAACACGTAAGCCCCTATTGGCAAGGGCTGCAAACTGGGCTCGCAACTAACCAATCCTAATGCCAAAAAGTGTATCCAAGGCCTCACCCCAAAGATCCCCTCGGAATGCCCATAGAGATAGAGCTAAGGCCCCCCGGTAGAGTCAGAGACTACAAGGACCGAGACCACCTCCCCTGATACTCTACGACATAATAGTTCTGCTAAAGTAATGGCGATACGACGATGCTAATGCACAAGACTTGAGTTAGAGATAGAGCTAAAGTGCTGAGACCCGCCAAAGGTTAACGTTTATTGACGTTTTCATCACACCTCCCCTGATACTCGCTCGCATCAAGCACATCAACCACACACATACAAGCACATGCCTATTCCTATCATCATCATCATCATGTTATAAACAATAAAGTAAATATGCATGAACAAGTAATAGAAATATTGGATGGCATCCTTGTATGCACATTACAAACATATTCGCATAGAATCAAGCATAGCATAGGACTCAAGAAAATAGAAAACAGTTTATTATTAACCAATTTAGTTTGGAGTTAAGGTTCCTCACCTTAGCTTGCTAATAAATACTTTTCCAAGCTTTAGAATCACCTATACAGTGTTACTATATTGCTAGAAGACCTAACAAAGTCGATAAAATTTAATTAGAATTTATTCAGAATTAAAAACCCTGCTGTTAACTGAGGGTCGGAGGTAGGGTCGATGCTAAGGTCGATGGATCTATCGACCCTTCCCTCTTTCTGAACTTCCCAAATGCTGAGGGTCGATGGTCAGGAATACCTAGGGTCGGATGGTCTATCGACCCTGGGTGCGACCCTTGGTGCACTTTGGTCCAATTCCCTCTTTTAATCCATTCTTCGTGTTTGGGATCCTATGGCTTGCTCCTACATTCCATTCTACATTCATTCCATGGTCTGAAACCATGTATAACCTACCTAGATAGCTTTCAAGCATTCTTCTATGGTTTTCCATGGAAACCTAACCATAGATTGGTGGTTTGGGTTTCTTCGAGATCACCCTCTCAACAATTACTAACCTAAGGTCTGTAGAAATTCATGGAATTAGTATCCATACCTGAGAAGATTACTCCTTCTCTGAAATTCTTCTCCTTTTTGCTTAGTTCTCTTGCTTGCCTCTCTTCTTCCTTTTTTCCTTCTCCTCTCTTTCTCTCAATTCAATTAGGGTTGTGAAATGAGTGAAAGTGGCTTAGGGACATCCTCTAAATATAGTAGGAATATCCTAAAATAAGTCCCTTTGAGATTAGGAAAGAATCCCATTCGAAAATATGGAAATTTCCAAATTCCTATTTTCTGCGGTAACCGAGGGTCGATGGGAGGGTCGATGACCCGTCGACCCTAGGGTCTTAAGCTGTCCGACCCTCCCTTCAAAATTGAGGGTCTGACTTTCTGCTTTGGGAGGTCCGACCCTGCTTAGCTGGGTATGCGACCCTTCCCCTATTTTAAGTGTTTTTGGGTCGATTTGATATCTGGGATCTCGATCTCCTTCACGCCCTTGGTCCATTTGACTCGACCATGATGGGTAAACCTGGTTCAAGGTGGTAAGACCGGGTTAGATTGACATGGGTCTTACAACTCCCCCCAAATTATAAAACTTTTGTCCTCGAAATTGTACGTACCTTCTAAATCAAATAAGTAAGGGTATTGCTTTCTCATAGCATTTTCTTCTTCCCATGTAATTTCTTCCATGTCTCTACTTTTTCATGTGACTTTAACATAATAGATATCTCTGTTGCGTAGACGTTGAACCTTTCGACTAGTGATTTCTGTTGGTGTTACTTTAAATGTCAAATCATCAGTCAATTCCGGCAAATCCACTGTCAAGACATGTGTTGGGTCCTTGACATACTTCTTCAATAGGAAAATGTGAAATACGTCATGTACACTTGACATAGATGGTGGTAGTACTAACTGATAAGCTACTTTTCCACACTTAGCCAGAATTTCATACGGCCCGACATATCTTGGACTTAATTTCCCTTTCTGTCCGAACCTCTTCAATCCTCGCATAGGCGATACTTTCAAAATACTTTGTCACCTACGGCGAACTCCAGTTCTCTTCGTCGAGTATCTGCATATTGCTTCTGACAGTTCTGAGCTGTTCTCACTCTTTCCTTGATGATGTCGACCACTCGACAAGTCTCTTCAACAAATTCTGGTCCAACAATACTACGTTATCCAACTTCATTCCAAAACAAGGGAGTTCGACACTTTCGGCCATACAGTGCTTCATATGGTGACATCTGTATTGTGGCCTGATAGCTGTTATTATAAGCGAACTCGATCAATGGTAACTTTTCGTCCCATGATCCTTTGAAATCAATCACACACGCTCGTAGTATAACTTCTAGAATCTGGATTGTACGTTCTGACTGTCCATCTGTCTGTGGGTGGAATGCAATACTAAACTTTAGCGTTGTTCCCATAGCCTTTTGCAATCCTTCTCAAAATTTGGAAGTAAATCATGGATCTCTATCGGACACAATACTTTCTGGTACACCGTGTAACCGAACAATATTATCCACATACAGCTTCGCTAACCTTTCTAGTGTATACTGAGGTCGTATAGGTATGAAGCGAGCTGTTTTAGTCAGACGGTCCACAATCACCCAAACTGCGTCAACTACTCGAGGAGTCAATGGTAGTCCTGTGACGAAGTCCATAGTGATACAGTCCCATTTCCATGCTGGTTCCGATAATGGCTGTAACAGTCCTGCGGGTCTTTGTCGTTCGGCCTTTACTTTCTGACAATTTAGGCATTGAGACATGAATTTGGCTACATCTGCTTTCATTCCCCTCTACCAATATAGTTTCTTTAGATCATGATACATTTTTGTACTTCCAGGATGTATCGAATAGATGGTGGTGTGGGCTTCCTTCATCAGTCGGTGTCTAATGTCTATACTTTCTGTTTCAGGTACACATATTCTTCCTTTGTATCTCAGTACCTTCTCGTCATCCAAGGTGAACTCAGGGTTAGTCCTACCTTTCTCAATATCTTCTTGTACTGTTCTCAGATAAGGATCTGCTTTGATTGCTGTCTTCACTTCATCCACTATATCCGGTATAATCTTCAATGCCACGAACATATTTGAAAACCGATGAATAAACCCTTGGTTGGCTGATTCATCCGTTGTATCTATCACATACTGTTCGTTGCCGTGATTGAATACCATTCCGGTAGTACACATTGTTGCAGTCGTGCTGACTTCTCTTTGAGATTTGATCATTGTTTTTCTGCTTAATGCATCTGCTACCACGTTCGCCTTTCCTGGATGATACTGGATATCACAATCATAGTCTTTCAATAATTCCAGCTATCTTCTTTGTCTCATATTCAACTCTTTCTGATTAAATAGATAAGTAAGACTTTTATGGTCCGACTTAATCTAGAATTTCTCTCCGTACAAGTAATGTCTCCATATCTTGACAGCATATACTACTGCCGCTAGCTCCAGATCATGAGTGGGGTAATTTTTCTCATGTACCTTTAACTATCTTGAAGCATAAGCAATCACTTGCTCCCCTTGCATAAGCACACATCCCAATCCCAGTCCCGACGCATCGGTGTATAAGCTAAACGTCTGTCCTGGAATAGGAATAGTCAAAATTAGAACAGATATCAATCTGGTCTTCAGTGTTTGGAAACTCTTCTCACATTTATCGGTCCACACAAACTTTTCACCTTTCTTAGTCAAACTGGTGAGAGGTACGGCAATCCGAGAATAGTCTTCTACGAATCTCCGATAATAACCAGCTAGACCCAGAAAACTTCTGATTTCTGAAACGGTCTTTGGCGCTTCCCACTTTACAATAGCCTCGATCTTGCTGGGATCCACCTTGATTCCTTCAGCGGATACTACATGGCCTAGGAAGGCGACTTCACTTAGCCAAAACTCGCACTTTGAAAATTTGGCATATAGCTTCTCTTTCCTTAAACGCTGTAGGGCTACGTTTAGGTTCTTGATATGAGTTTCCTTGTCCTTGGAATATACCAATATGTCATCAATAAATACTATAACCGACGTATCCAACATATCGTGGAAAACTCGGTTCATAAGTTCCATGAACGTTGCCGGTGCATTAGTTAATCCGAAAGACATAACCAAAAATTCATAATGTCCATATTTGGTCCTAAATGCTGTCTTTGGAATATCACCTTCTTTAATCTTCAGCTGATGATAGCCTGATCGAAGATCGAATTTGAAAATACTTTTGCCCCTTGTAACTGATCGAACAAGTCATCGATCCGAGGTAGTGGATATCGATTCTTGATTGTCAGTTTATTCAACTCACGATAGTCGATACATAATCGAACGCTACCATCCTTCTTCTTTATGAACAACACCGGTGCCCCCCATGGAGATATACTGGGTCGAATATAACCCTTGTCCAGCAGTTCTTGTAGTTACACTTTTAGTTCCTTCAGTTCCGTAGGAGCCATTCTATAAGGTGCTTTTGACACAAGTATCGTCCTTGGGTAACAAGTCGATGACGAACTCGTCGCATGATCAGATGGTAACCCAAGTGAGTCTCCTGGAAACACACCTGAAATTCATGCATCACATCAATATCTCCCATCTGTGGTGCTTCTTTAGAAACGTGTACCACAGATACCATATATCCAACTCATTACTCTTCAAAGCATCTCTTCGCTTTTAGCATAGAGAGGATCAGATTTCTTTTCTTAGGCAAGATACTTCCAATAAAACTAAATTATATGTCGTCTTTATTCTTGAATGATAATCTCTTCTATGCACCTAACAACTTGTAGAGTGTTGAGATAACCAGTCTATCCCCAAGATGACGTCAAAGTCTACCATCTCAACTCTAATTAGGTTGCGTCCAAATACCATCCATTTAGCAATCTCAAAATAGATTCTTCATTACTTCATCTGAGGTTCATTGGCTATAGCATTTAATCTGAATCCAATCATCTTTCTTCCAATGATTTCATTATCACTAAACATCTTTATCAACAAGGTCAGGGAGTGTATAAATTAGAATGTTCATCCAAAAGAAATTCACTTCCTTCTTTTAAATTTAGTATAACGGTAAACACTTGCTTTATCTAGTAAATCTAGGTTTCAAGGATCAGGAGTAAATCTGTGGTAATCCAACCGGCATCAAAAGATCATTAGGTTGCACGGTGGTTTAAATACATGGAAATAGAGGTTCTACAACTCTTAACCTCATGGTTACCGGTTCTTTCGAGTATATAATGCCATTGATCAAGGCATTACAAGAGTAAATCTGGAGAAGCTTTCATACATCAGTACATCAAGTATAAATCTGGAGAAAGATTTCGTACATCGATAAATTAGGTATAAATCAGAAGATGTGCGCTCAACACGATTAAACATTTAACTGTTCATTTAGTTCATATCACTGTTCATGTTGTCAATCATGAGAGTAGCTCAGATTGGTATAATCAGGACTAATACTAAAGAAACAATATCTATAACTCCAATTGACAGATTAAATCAAGAAGGTATCCTGTCAATGTACGAGAAATTAAAATCTGGTATGTGCATCCTCTATAATCATAAGAGTAAATCAATAATGCACCGCATCCTATATAAACATATCTGGTTACATGGCCACAACAGATTTGATCCTTTGCTGAAAACGTTTTAGGCTTCATCTTTAGAAATATTCCTCAATCCTTGGTCGGATCATTGTGTCATGATGCAGCTATCCATATATCGATGGTTGATAAGGGTAACCACCTGGATACACTGCTTGTTGTGCACCAAACTTCTGCACTGGGGTATGCTTTACTGGGACTTGCTGGATGGTAGGCACTGTGTTATACCAAACAGGTGTTGGGGTACAGTGATGCTACCAATTGGTACCGTACTTGGTCATGTCCTTTGGATTTAGCCCGAGATCTTTTCCTTTATCTCTACAGGGGTTTTGGCATTACTAGCCATTTTCTTTCTTCTTCTGTCCTACATCGAGTTTCACATCTTGTGAGTACCAACTCAGTATTCCAATTTTCTGCTGTACCGATGCTTCCTTCTTGCTACTGTACAATATCACTTGTATACTTAGATAACTACCCAACTTATAGATAATACCCTATATTATTGATTTATCAGGATATATTTTGGTCTTCTCTTTTTGTTTGAGTGTATATATATGGTTCCACTTTTTATATGTACATTATTGTATTTTTAAATTTGGTCTCAACCATCACTTGTGCTTACAGTGTGTTAATATTACTGTTTTTATTTTTATCCTATCTCAGTTCACAATTGTCTCGAATGTATGTTAGTTCAGCGGGCAAGGCCTGAGATGCTCTGATACCAAGTTGTCACACCCCAATTTTGGTCTAACCAGAATGGTGTGATGAACCGCTAAATAATCAACAGTTCAACGAGGATCTCAAATAGGCTATCCCCGCGTTATCCAACTTGCACACATCCGTATTCATAATCAGAGTAATACACAATAGCGAAAATCTTATAATAAGATGAACTGAGAAACTAAATGATATTAATAATTTAATAGCAAGTTATTCTGTATTCAACTAAGACATAAATATTAAATATCAAATACATGTCTGAATAAATCCAATAAAGAAACCTATAAAATGTCTAATCAAATACACACGAGTTGCACTCGCAAGAGGAGTCGTGTGTATCCACTTCAGCTTCAACTTCCATTGCTGCTACTGTCCCGTACGTAGAAGCATTTACAAACTCTTCAACCGTATAACCTGCATCATCAACTAAAAATATTCGACGTCGAGGGGTGAGCACACAACACGGCTCAGTGAGTAGCCAAAACAATGCAACAATACATATGCATGCAAAAAGTCAATTTATATCTTTGGTCCGGTTTTAAAGTTTGCAGTATGCAATAGAAAGGTTTAGGTAGCCAAAGGTCGCGTTTATTGACTCCGCCTCTATACACGAGTGTGTGACGTTACCCGAAGATTACGTTTATCGTCAACTCACATGCACCCAATCATGAACAATATATAACAAAGGTTAACGGTTATTGCTATATATTGCCATACCAACACGTAAGCCCCTATTGGCAAGGGCTGCAAACTGGGCTCGTAACTAACCAATCCTAATGCCAAAAAGTGTATCCAAGGCCTCACCCCAGCATCCCTCAGAATGCCCATAGAGATAGAGCTAAGGCCCCCCGGTAGAGTCAGAGACTACAAGAACCGAGACCACCTCCCCTGATACTCTATGAAATAATAGTTCTGCTAAAGTAATGGCGATACGACGATGCTAATGCACAAGACTTGAGTTAGAGATAGAGCTAAAGTGCTGAGACCCGCCAAAGGTTAACGTTTATTGACGTTCTCATCACACCTCCCCTGATACTCGCTCGCATCAAGCACATCAACCACACACATACAAGCACATGCCTATTCCTATCATCATCATCAACACCATGTTATAAACAATAAAGTAAATATGCATGAACAAATAATATAAATATTGGATGACATGTTGTATGCACATTACAAACATATTCGCATAGAATCAAGCATGGCATTGGACTCAAGAAAATAGAAAATAGTTTGTTATTAACCAATTAGTTTAGAGTTCTGTTTCCTCACCTTAGCTTGTTAATAGCTACTCTTCCAAGCTTTAGAATCACCTTTATAATGCTATTATATTGCTAAAAGTCCTAACAAAGCTGATAAAATTTAATTAGAATTTATTTAGAATTTAAAAACTATTCTGTTAACTGAGGGTCGGAGGTAGGGTTGGAGTCCTGATCGACCCTGGGTGCGACCCTCCCCCTAATCTGAACTTCCCGAACACTGAGGGTCGATGCTAGGGTCGGATCTGCCATCGACCCTAGGTGCGACCCTCCTTGGTTTGAGTTGAAAATATCAGATTTCATTCTCTCTTTCATGGTTGGGTCCTATGGCTTACTCCCACAATCCATTCTATACATGTTCTATGGTTTAGAACTATACTTTATTCACCTACATGGTTTTAATGAATTCCTCCATGGTTTTCCATGAAAACCTAACCATGGGTTGATGGTTTGGGTTTCTTCTAAGTCATATCCTTTTCATAAAGCATTCTAAAGTCTTAAATAAATCATGGGGAATGTATCCATACCTTAGTTTTGCTGAGATTCAGAGTTCCCCTGAATTTCCTCTTCTTCCTTAGCCTTTTCTTCAAGTTTTTCTTCTCTTCTTCTCTTCATTCTCTTCTCTTTCTCTCAATCCAATTAGGGTTGTAAAAGGAGTGAAAGAGGCTTAGGGACGTCCTATTTATAGAGTAAAACCTCCCAAAAATAAGTCACATTGAGTTTAGGAAAGGTTCCAATCAAAATTAGGAAGGTTTTTCAATTTTCGGTTCGTGTTGTTTTTCCCGAATGCCGAGGGTCGATGGGAGGGTCGATGGGAGGGTCGGACAACTCATAGACCCTGCGACCCATGGTTGAGGGTCAATGGTGAGGGTCGATGGGAGGGTCGGACCTGCCTGTTAAAACCTGCGACCCTACCCTCATTTTGACTGTTTTTGGGTAAATTTTCATATTGGGTCTTGGGTTTCTTCACACAGTTGGTCCACTTGGCTCGACCATGATATATAGACGGGTCCCGACACAAAACGTAAGGTTAGGCCGGGTTCGTGGCGTGCGGGTCTTACAACAATGGTAAGAAAAACGTGCGTGAGCATATCATGCACATGAGGGATTTGACTTCTAAGCTGAAAAATTTGGATATTGACATACAAGAAAATTTATTAGTGACATTCATATTTAATTCTCTCCCAAAGCAATATGATACTTTTAAGGTATCCTATAATACACAAAAGGCAAAGTGGACAGTAAATGAGTTACTCAACATGTGTGTATAAGAAGAGGGGAGACTTAAGGCAAATAATATGGAAAGTGCACATCTAGCCATCAGTTCTAGTTACAAAGGAAAAAATAAGTCCTTCGAGAAAAAGAATAAGGGAAATGTACCAATAAAGAATGATGGTACCAAAGCTCTTCCCAAGTGCTTTTTCTGCATGAAGAAAGGACATATGAAGAAAGATTGCCCTAAGTTCATAAACTGGTTGGAAAAGAAAGGTAATTCCTTATACTCTTTTGTATGTCATGAGTCCAATTTTATTGATTTTCATTCAAATAATTAGTGGATTGATTCTGGATCAACAATCCATGTGGCTAATACCTTGCAGGGTTTTCTGGAGACAAGACTTCCGAAGGAAAACGAGAGACACATCCATTCAAGAAACCGAATGCAATCTCAAGTGGAAGCTGTTGGAGTCTACAGATTAGTGTTGCAATCCGATTTTGTGTTGGATTTAGGAGATACTTTTTATGTTCCATCTTTTTCAAAGAACTTGGTTTCTGTTTCCAAATTGACACCTTTGGATTATGTTTTTAATTTTTCTAGTACAGTTTTAAAGATTTTGAAAAACAATGTAATAATTGGTACAACTTCTTTAATAAATGGTTTATTTCTCCTAAATCTAGATCCAACATATGAAAGTAGTCTACTCTCTGTAAACAATATTGGTCAAAAGAGAATGAATGTGAATGAGAAATCCTCTCAGTTGTGGCATCTTAGATTATGTCACATATCTAGTGACAGAATTAAAAGATTAGTGAATGATGGAATCCTTGAGACTCTTGATTTCACTGATCTAGGGTTATGTGTGGACTGCATCAAGGGAAAGCAGACTAACAAAAACAAGAAAGGTGCCAGAAGGTCAACTGAACTTTAGAATCATACATATAGATATCTATGACCCATTTTCCACTCCCTGTCTGAATGGTCAGAGATACTTTATCTCCTTCATTGATGACCATTCTAGATTCATGTATCTCTATCTTTTAGTTCATAAAGACGAGGCATTAGAAGCCTTTAAGAACTTTAAGACAGAAGTAGAGAAACAGACTGGAAAAATGATCAAGATCGTGAGATCAGATAGAGGAGGGGAATACTACGGTAGAACCACATAATATGGTCAAAGACCTGGCCCTTTTGCATGGTATCTTCAAGAGCAAGGTATTGTACCACAATATACCATGCCTGGATCTCTGGATCAAAATGGTTTTGCTGAAAGAAGGAACCGTACACTTATGGATATGGTCAGGAGTATGATTAGAAACTCTAATCTACCTATGAAATTGTGGAGTGAAGCTCTTAAAACAGCAGTATATATCTTGAATAGGATACCATCCAAGTCGTTCCCAAAACTCCTTTTGAATTATGGAATGGATGGAACTAGTTTGAAGCATACTCGCATATGGAGCTGTCAAGCCAAAATAAGAGTCTATAATCCAAATCTTCAGAAGTTGGACCCTAGAACAGTCAGTGGATATTTCATTGGCTATTCTGAAAGATCAAAGGGTTATAAGTTTTATTGTCCCTTATATAGTCTTACCATTGTAGAGTCTAAAGTTGCTAAGTTCTTAGAGGATGGCGACAACAGTGGGAGTGTACATGGTCAAAACATTGAGTTCAATGAACAAGATGTATCGACAATTCCTTCTACATCTAATGGTCAGGGTTTTATCCCTTTACCAGTGGAACCTGTGGTTTATGAGACACCACAAGCTCATGATGAAGTACCACATCAAGATATGCCACATCAGGAACCAGTTGTCGCTGAACCTGTGGTTCAGAATCAAGAAACCAATAATGAGCTACAAGTTTTAAGGAGATCCTCAAGAGAAAGAAAATCGGCAATCCCTTCAGATTATGAAGTGTATCTCCAAGATCGTGAAACTGACGTTGGAATAAGTGATGATCCAACATCATTTTCACAGGCTATGGGTTGTGTAGAATCCATTTTATGGCAAGATGCCATAAAGGATGAAATTGAATCTATGTCAAAGAATCAGGTATGGGAACTTGTAGAATTGCCTAAGGGCACCTCCACTGTGGGGTGTAAATGGGTTTTCAAAACTAAAAGAGATCCACACGACAATATCGAAAGATACAAGGCCCGACTCGTGGCAAAAGGTTATAATCAGAAGGTTAATATTGATTATAAAGAATTTTTTTTGCCCGTATTTAAAAAAGATTCTTTGAGGATCATCATGGCATTGGTGGCTCACTATGATCTTGAGCTACATCAGATGGATGTCAAGATCACATTTTTGAATGGTGATCTGATTGAAGAGGTTTACATGTCTCACACCCCAATTCTGATCCAACCAGAATGGTGTGAGTGAACAGTCACTGAACCAACGGTTCACACCAGGATCTCGAATAGACCATGTCCACTCATACAAACCATTGCACATAATCACAATCAGAATATAAATAATACAGCGGAAGTCTTTAAATAAATAAACTGAGTATTTATTGATAAATTTAAATAACATAATCAATTATCCAAATTTTTAAACATAAAATATAATATCCTTACATCCACTTAATCCAACTGAAAATAATTAAAATAAATAGAAGTCCAATCAAAGGTACACGCAGAAAGAACACTCGCATGAAGCGTCATGCTCGTCCTCTACTGCCTGTACGTCCAGGGCAACAACACCACCATACGCCGGCGCGTTCATATAGTCATCCACCGTGTAACCTGCATCAACATCTAAAAAATAATGTACGTACAAAGGGTGAGCTCACAACTTAGCTTAGTTAGACAATCAAACAGTTTCACAATATTATGCATGAGTAACAATCATTTTATGCTGTGGTTTGGTTTAAGTTTGCAATGTGCTATAGAAAGATTTGGTGGCCCCCGCACCTCTATACATGAGTGTGTGGCACCGCACAGTAGATTACACTACCACCGACCCACATGCACCCATCATGGAATAGAGATAGAGCTAAGCTATACCTGCACCTCCCCTGATACTCTACCCATACCAGTACCTAAGCCCCTACTGGCCAGGGCTTGCAAACTGGGCTCGCAACTAACCAATCCTATATGTCATCAATGTAGGCTCTATCCCAGTACAGCCGTCTACGGCATAGAGATAGAGCTAGAGCGTACAAGCTGGGCTGGAGACCACAATACCTCACCTCCCCTGATACCCTATCCGTAACTAACATACTAGGATAGAACAATACGTAGGTAGACCCTATCCCAACATAACTCCCTACGACATAGAGATAGAGCTAAAGCATCGTGGCCAGGCCAGCGTCAACATCGGAGACCACAGTGTCACATCATCAGGGCCAGGTCAACATCAACATTGGAGACCACCGTGCCACGACCTTCCCCTGATACCCTACCCGTACCAAGCATGTTAAAATAGAATACTACAAAAGGTGTCAGAGTGAGGAATGATCCCAAGCCCCATGCCCTTCCCACTCCACACTCCAACGAAAACAACCACATGCCTAACAATCACATCCTATCATATGGAATATGCATGAACAATAATAATAACTGAAAATAAAGATGGCATGTGAATATGCACAAACATCACATCATATATTCAGAGTCATTAACAAAGATTTACTGTCCATTAATTATTAGGGTTTAGGTCAGATTCCCTTACCTGACGCTCGTTTGATAGCTTGCTCCACGTCGCAAGATCCAAACGTGCTATCACAAAGTCCTACATAATATTAGGGTTCAATTAGAATAGTTTCTTAGGGTTTACGTTGGTCGAAAAACCAACGATGTTACAAATTTACACTCACAGAGCTGACCGGTTGCATGTACCGGTCGCAGCTTTGTGGGGAAATCTGGCGACCGGTATGGTCGACCGATATGTCTCCGGAAGACCATACTTTGGGTTTTTCGACTGTCGTCGATCATTCTCCATGGTTTCCAGGGTTTCTCCTATCCATTCTAAGTCTGAGCTTTGAGTTAGAGTTCTCTCCAACTCATTCAAATCTAGTTTTGATGATAATCATCCTAGAACTCGAATCTAGGGTTTGACGGCAAATTAGGGTTTAATGTCCAATTAGGGTTTTAGATCAATACCTGATTTGTATGGTATTGATCCAACCATACAACTATCCTAGAGTCATAGAGTAGGAAGAATGATTAAAACACTTACCGTCGACTGTCGTAAGGTGAGCGTCGTCGAACGGCAATGGCGGTACTTCCTTCTTCTTCCTAGCTTCTTCTCCTTCTCCAACCTCCTTCTCCTTTCTAGGGTTTGTGAGGAATAATGGAAAAGATTTGAGGAGGTTTAGAGGTGTTTATATAGGCTAGGATTAGGGTTTAGTAAGCCTCTTAGGATTAGGAAAGTCTTAGGATTCAGAATTGGGAAAGTGGGACCCGTAGAGATCCAATTCCGGATCTCCGTAGTCAACTGCGCAGAGTTGACCAGTTAACCGGTATGTAGACCGGTACCATCGACCGGTCAACATAAAATAATGATTATTTAACCGTCTTTGTTTTGATTTCGTACCTGTTTGTCATCCGCTCGTCCCGTCTGGCCCGGTGATGATCGGAAGACCTGTTACGACATGAAATCAAGGTTTAGACCGGGTTTATGGAGTGCGGGTCTTACAACATGGATCAACCTGAAGGTTTTAATTCGGATAAAGGTGATCATCTAGTATGTAAGCTTAAGAGATCCATATATGGATTGAAACAAGCTTCCCGACAGTGGTATTTGAAATTCGATAGCATGATTACTTCCTACGGTTTTGTGGAGAATCGAGCTGATCAATGCATTTACATAAAGATCAAAGGGACTAGTTTCACCATACTAGTATTATATGTGGATGACATCCTTATAGCAAGCAATGATCCAGGGGTGCTACAAGATACTAAATATTTCTTGACCCAAAATTTTGACATGAAGGATATGGGTAAAGCCTCCTATGTTTTAGGCATAGAAATTTACAGGGATATGTCTCTTAAGACCTTAGGACTGTCCCAAAAGGGTTACATTGACAAAATTTTGGAAAGGTTCAAGATGAAGCAATGTTCATCAACTGTAGCACCTGTAATTAAAGGCGACAGACTCAGTTTGGAGCAATGTCCGAAGACAAATCTGGAAAAGCAGACAATGCAGAATATCCCTTATGCATCAGTAGTATGCAGTTTGATGTATGCTCAGGTCTGTACCAGGCCTGACATCTCTTTTGCAGTGGGAGTATTAGGTAGGTTCCAAGTGAACCCTGGTTTACCACATTGGAAAGCAGCAAAGAAAGTACTGAGGTACCTACAGGGCACCAAGGATTACATGCCTATATACATATAGGCATGTTGATGATTTGGAGCTGATTGGCTACTCAGATTCAGATTATGTTGGATGTGAAGATACGAGGAAGTCTACTTCAGGTTTTATTTTCTGTTAGCTGGAGGAGCAGTGTCTTGGCGCAGTGTAAAGCAACCTAAGACAGCCTCTTCTACTATGGAAGCTGAAGTAGTGGCGTGCTATGAAGCAGTTTCTCAAGCATCATGGTTGAGGCAGTTTGTCATAGATTTGAAGGTCATAAGTTCTATTGAAAGACCTATAAAGATCTATTGTGACAACACTTCAGTAGTAAGCTTCTCTAACAACACATGCTCAGTGAGTCGCTGCCGGCACATTGAGATAAAGTACTTTGTTGTTAAAGAAGACGTTCGAGATCATCATGTTCAAATAGAGTATATCAGCACTGATGATATGGTAGCAGATCCCTTCACCAAAGGCCTTCCGGCCAATGTGTTTGTGGCACACGTGGGATGTATGGGGCTATGTAAATCATTTAGTGATTAAAATGATTTATTTATAATTATGACATTGCAATGTAAAGTTGATGATTTCGAAATAAAGTTATTTCTTTTCCTGTTATTCATTTGGTTGTATACATAAAGTTTTGGAATGACAGATGCCTATAAATTTTTTCTAGGCAATAAAGTTTGACCCTTGAATCGATTATTGAATTGATTCTATAAAGTAGGGTAGTCACAATTGAGGTTCATCGTAAAATAAACAATCTATTATAATACATGGAAGGAAGTGTTTCCACTGTACTTCAATATTGGGACATGTACCGCCATGATTCATGGGTTGGGAGTTTTATGATGAACATAAAGAACAAGTCCATAAGGAAAGATCCGAAAGTTAATGTATGGCCATACATCAGGTTATAACTCTAGAATGGTTTGCCAAGTGGCAATATGGGCCAAGTGGGAGAATGTGAGTAAGTGGCCCACATGCCACTATCCATTTTAGGTATCCCCTATTAGGAGAGTTATGAGCGTCGGATCTGAGGGACATGTGGCACTCAGATCACCGTCCATCCTTGATGGAAGGAGATGGTTGGTCTATAAATACTAATGGGTAGGGTCCTGTGCACACTGATATAAATTGAGAACTCCATCACGTTCTCTGTTTGGGAATACAGCCAGTGCATAGAAATCCTTCCCCTCTCTCTTCTCTTTGTCTGTGGAGCAGGGCATATCAGAGTACGTCAAGAGGACATCGGTTGGACGGACAATGGTTGGAATAGGTCACACTGGAGGTATTTATCTTCCGCATTAATCTTCAGTGTAGAGATGATAAAGTCTTACATCGGATACATTGGAAATTCCTTTGGGGTCGTTGCGGCCTTGACGTGTTTCAGTCGAACACGTAGAGTGGGGGCATCAGTTTGAAAATAGAATATTCCTTGGGGGCATTTTGGTCTTTTAAGACCATTAAAAGAAAAAGGGTTATTGAATATGGGTTCGGGTCGAATCTAACCGAACCGGGTTAAGGATATCTGGTTCGGATTACCCAGGACCCATACCCAGAAACTAGGTCAAAGTAACCGATCTAGAGGTCTTTTGGGTTTACCCAAAGTCCGACCTAGATCATTAAGTGGGTTGACTCGAGATTTAACTCGACCTGTATACCTATTCTAGTTAACCCGAAACCCAACTCGAGTACCCCATTCGAGTTAACCTGAAACCCGACCCAAGTACCATATGGGTTGACACAAAAACCCAATTTCTAGCCCGATTTTTGATGTGGAAACTATTTTGAATGGGGCCGGGTTAGGCTGGGTTGAATTCAACAAACTAGTCAGACCGTTGGTCTGGTTTGTTTTGATCCGATCTAACCCAAAACAAACCTTAAATGATTCTATTAATGGTGATGTTTAGTAATTTTGAACTGTTTTTATTATATATCACCGCTGTGCTGTTACTAACCGAACGTCACTATTTTAGTGACTGTATTGTTTTATGACGGTTCATTATGAGCGTCGCTAAAAGTCAAGAACAGTGACTATATTTTGTTATGACAGTTTGTTCTGAATGTCGCTAAAAGTTCAGTATTTCTTTTAGCGACATTTACAGACAGAACATCCTTGTATCTATATACATTATAGAATGTATTAAGTCACTGATTTTAGTGACATTTGTAGACAGAATGCCATTGTATATGTATAACAATATCATTATTAAAGGTCATTGTAATTAGTGACAGGAGCAAACACCATTAAAAGCTAGTGTTAAATAAAGTAAAGAAATAAGCCATTAGGAACGTCATATGTTATTAGGCATATATTAACACTTATGAATGTTTGTTTTAGGGATTCCATAAATGACTAAAATGCCAGGATTATGAAGTTGTGTTAAAAATAAAAAAGAACCATTAGGTTTAATTTTTTAACACTTATAAATGCATTTTTCAAAAATGTCATAAAAGACTAAAATATTCTTCTAGTGGTAAGCATCAAAAAAATTATATCTTTTGCATTGGAACTAGATATTATCCCCACAAGGAAATGTCCATTTCTTTTGTTAAAAGATGGAAATAATTTGGATGTGAAATTGCAAGACATAGGGTGCCTTCTTCTGCTTACAGGTGTAGAATAACCTTCTGAAATGTAGTGTAGCATTTTAGTCTTATTTATAGACCTGGACAGATGTAGACTATGATCTTAGCCCACAGGTAATTTTGTAGGATACATCAATCTGTCACTTATGTTTGATATCAGTCAACTTAATGTAAAATTTTCACATACTAAAATTGGTTATAAGTTTAACCTTCAGATAGATTATAATAGATTTTATTGTGTGATTGATTATTGACATGGATTGATATCAGTGTATAGTAGTATGCCATAAACTAAACTTAATTTTGCTATTATGTTTGCAGCATTAAATAATAACCAGATTAGTCTCCCAATGCTTACTAGGGGAAATTATTCAGATTGGAAACAAAGGACATGGATTGATATTTGACCATAGAGTGCATGGATTTGGATTTGGCACTCTGTATTGAAGATCCGGCTACTCTCACGGATTCTAGTACACCAGTCCAAATTGCTCACTATGATAAGTGGGAGCGGTCTAACCACTTGAGCCTAATGCTTATCATAAATAATATCGACCAGAACATTAAAGGATCAATTCTTGAATGTAAGAAGGTTACTAACTACGGGAAGGCAATTGATGCTTAGTTTGTGATTTCAAACAAGATATTGGTTAGCACTCTAATGGGAAAATCAAACTCATTAAGAAACAATGGTAAGAAAGGTGTGTGTGTTCACATTACACACATGAGGGACATCTTAGCTCAGAGAACTTTGGTTTGTAATGAATTAAATTTAATTAATATTCATTCAAATAATTGGTAGATTGATTCTATATCGACAATCCATGTGGCAATACCTTGTAAGGCTTTCTGCAGACAAGGCTCCCGAAGGAAAATGAGAAACACATTTATTCAGGAAATCAGATGCAATCTCAAGTAGAAGCTGTAGGGGCCTACAGATTAGTTTTGCAGTCCAATTTTTTAAAAGATACTTTTTATGTCTCATCATTTCCTAAGAACCTAGTTTCTGTCTCTAGATTAACACTTTTAGGTTATGTGTTTGAATTTTCTGGTATAGTTTCAAAGTTATTGAAGAATAATGTAATAATCGATTTAGGTTCTTTAATTGATGGTTTTTTTTTTTTTTTTTTTTTAAATCTAGATCCAACATATGAGAGTAGTTTACTTTTTGTAAATAATATTGGCATTAAGAAAATGAATGTGAATGAGAAATCCTCTTACTTGTGGCACCTTAGATTATGTCATATATCTAGTGACAAAATCAAAAGATTAGTGGATGATGGAATTCTTGAGACTCTTGACTTCAGTGAACTGGGGTTGTGTGTCAATTGCATCAAGGGGAAATAGACTGACAAGACCAAGAAAGGTGTCAGAAGGTCAACTGAGTTTTTGGAAATCATACATACAGATATTTGTGAAACTTTGGCCACTCCCAGTCTCAATTGTTAGAGATATTTTATCTCCTTTATTGACGACCACTCACGATTTATGTATTTCTATCTTCTAATTCATAAAGATGGGGAAGTAGATGCCTTTAAGAACTTCAAGAAAGAAGTAGTTAAACAATCTGCAAATTGATCATGATCATGAGATCAGAGTAGAGAAACAATCTAGAATATTGATCAAGATCGTGAGACAGATAGAAGTGGTGAATAGTATGGTAGAACCACAAAACAAGGTCAAAGACCTAGCTTGTTTGCACGGTATCGTCAAGAGCCAAGTAATGTACCCCAATGTAACATGCCTGGATCTCCGGATCAAAATGACGTTACTGAAAGAAAAAATCATACATTATTGGACATGGTCAGAAGTATGATAAGCAACTCTTGTCTAGCTCTGAAATTGTGGAGTGAAGCTCTTAAGACTACGGTGTATATCTTGAACAAGGTACCATCCAAGTCAGTTCCCAAAACTCCTTTTGAGTTATGGAATGGATGAAAACCCAGTTTGAAGCAATACTCGCATATGGGGCTGTCAAGCAGAAATAAGAGTCTACAATCCACATCTTTAGAAATTGGACCCTAGGATAGTCAGTGGGTATTTCATTGGCTATTCTAAAAGATGTAAGGGTTACTAGTTTTATCGTCACTCATATACCCTTACCAGTGTAGAGTCGAAAGTTACCAAATTTTTTAGAGGATGGTGACAACAGTAGGAGTATACAAGGTTGAAACATTGAGTTCAATGAATAAAATGTCTCGATAATCTCTTCCATTTCTGGTGAGGATTTTATCCTTTTACAAGTGGTTCATGAGCAACCACTACCAGCTCATGATGAATTACCACATCAAAATGTACAACATCAAGAGCTAGTTGTCACTGAACCTATGGCTTTTGACCCACAATTTTTGAGGAGATCCTCAAGAGAAAGAAAGTAAGCAATTTCTTCAAATTATCAAGTATATCTCCAAGACTGTAGAAATGATATTGGAATAAAGGAAGATCCAACATCATTTACACATGTTAATAGCAAGGATTCCATTTTATGGTATGATGCCGTAAAGGAAGAAATAGAATCCATGTCAAAGAATCAAGTATAGGAATTTGTAGAATTACCTAAGGACACTTCTCTTGTGGGGTGTAAGTGGGTTTTCAAGACCAAAAGAGACCAACATGGTAATATCGAAAGATACAAGGCCCGACTTATGGCAAAAGGTTTTGATCAGAAAGTAGAAATCGTTTATAAAGAAACCTTTTCCCCCTTATTTAAAAAAGATTATTTGAGAATCATCATGACACTGGTGGCTCATTATGGTCTTGAGCTGCACTAGATGGATGTCAGGATGACATTTTTGAATGGTGAATTATATGAGGAGGTATACATGAATCAACCTGAAGGTTTTACTTCGAATAAAGAAGATCATTTAGTATGCAAGCTTAAGAGATCCATATATGGATTGAAACAAGCTTCCCGACAATAGTATTTGAAATTTGATAGCATGATTACTTCCTATGGTTTTGTGGAGAATCGAGCTGATCAATGCATTTACATAAAAATCAAGGGAACTGATTTCATTATATTAGTGTTATATGTAGATGACATTCTCTTAGCTAGCAATGTTTTATGGATGCTACAAAGACGAAACATTTCATGACCTAAAACATTGACATGAAGGATATGGGTGAAGCCTCCTATGTCATAGTAGAGATTCACACGGATAGGTCTCTTAAGACCTTAGGACTATCCTGAAAGGGTTACATTGACAATGTTTTGGAAATGTTCATGAAGCAACGTTCATCAAGTTTTGCACCTGTAACAGATTCAGTTTGGAGCATGTCTGAAGACCAATATGGAACAGCAGGTGTTACGGTCGAAAATCACCCGTTGGTTTACAATCCGAGCAACCTGTAATCACAGAGATGAGACAACGGAGTTGGGCGACTAAGCCCCGGGTACACTCCGATGCCTAAGTTAGATTACCAATGTAAACAGTCAAGAGATAGTGGGAAGCTATCTTCAGTTTAGAGAAAGAGGGGAACGATGAGAGAGTTTGAGCGTACTAGAATGAATGAAGAGATTGTTAGATGATTTACCTTGAGGGATCATCCTCTACTTATAGAGATTGGGAAGAAGCATGGAGGTACCAAGACTCAGGGAAGTAGATCGCCAATAGGACTACCAAGTGTCGCTCTGATGGACACCCTGGTCATAGACTCTGAGTAGGAGTGGGAGACTGTAGCTAAGGAAGCCAAGTCGGTCCACAGTAAGAGTGACTCGTGTCGCCATACGAGTGGTCGTATGGCCGTGATGATCGGCATCGTATTGTACTAGGAGAGGGACTCCTCTGACGTGACATAGTTGCCTTAGGACTCTGACCTACGACTAAGAATCATAACTGAGTAGGCCTATACCTCCGATCAGCACCGTGTCCTAACAGGACTGTAACTCCGAGCGGTAGGAGCCGAGTACAATACATCATGCGTGGTTGGCTTCGAAGATAAAGGTTGCCACGTGTAAGATTTTAAGTGGATGATGTTTTTCCCACATAACAGATGCCCCTTATGTTGTCGGATTCAAGGAATTCGATAGTGCAAATATATCGAACAAAAATATCAAGATCCACTCAGACACTTTAGAAGGCTGATCGGTCACAACTGTTGGTCGTACCAACGTCGTCCGAGAATTCCCCATTATGATTGAAACTCCCATGTGGGTGGATGGCAGTTGTCACCAGCTATCCCCACGACCAGACGGCACCCGGAATCTGAGGCGTCAAACCCGCGAACTGTTGCTCCTCTTAACTGTTGATCTGTAAGCGATCCGAACCGCTACACACATTCGACGGCCGAGAACCAATCGACGCACCTCAGAACGAGGCGCCATAAATAACCGTTACGATCACGAACGGTCAGCTCCATCGCACGGTGGAGATCGAATTCGACTGTCTCGAGAGAACTGGCGTCATAATTATCCTCAGAGTCATTATTGCGGCTGACGTCAGCCGGTTACATCGCGCCCGACGCGGCAGATGTTAAGCCACTACTGTTCCGCCACGTGTTCAGAATTCAAAAAGTTGAATTTCAAAATCGATGCCTATAAATATGCTCCAAACATTTTCATTCGACCATTTGGACGAGCTGAGATCGGAGTCTTCTTTGCGTGGTTGGAGCATCCGAGTGTCCAAGTCTTCGTGGGTCTTCTTCGCTCCTTTTCAAATCAGTAAGTTTCCCTTCTCTTGTCCTTCCTTCCCTTGTCTCTTCCGTTTTCCTTTTCCTTTTCATGCTTGCTAGTTCCGTTTCGTGCAATAGTGTCAGACTTCTAGGAAGAGTGAGAGAGTGAACCTATGGCCCAGTACTGGACCTCTTCTTCGGAGAGGTCGTCCGACTCGATGGATGAGTTTTTGGTCGCCCTCGAGCCTCCTAGTAGGAAGAGGAAAGCTCGAGACTCCGTCAGCCTGGAGTTTGGGTCGGAGACCACCGAGTCGGAAGACTTTGGTGGGAGGGCCAGTGCACATAAATCTCTGGAAGTCGTCTCTTCGGCTTCCGATCTGGCATCTGAAGAGGAACTTGAGCAAGGTTCCTCTGACTCCGCCGAGCGTAGTCGCCCAGTTGGCACTTCTGCTTGGAGGGCTCCTCGCTAGAGGAGTGGCCGTCCTAAGATTCTACCTGTTGATAAACTTCCCACATGAAGGGTGCCGAGCAAGGTTGTGTCTGATAAGGCCTTGACTCAAATCCGTAGGGCCTATCAGTTAGAGGAGCTGATGACTGACGTCTTGGTCCGACTCCCATCGTCTGAGGAGAGGGCTTACAACATAAACTTCTCGGAGATCTGTGTTTATGAACACGCTCTGAAATTCGGCCTTCGCTTCCCCCTTCACCCCCTCATAGTCGATATCCTGAAGGTGTATCACATCGTCCCATCCCAATTGACTCCGAACGGGTGGTGGTGTATTTACGCCTTAAACATGTTCATCCTCCGACTGGGAGAAACTTCGATTGTGAACCTGTTTCGGTCTCTTTTCCAGTTCTCTAGCCTGAACGAGACCCGCTCCATGAATGGGTGGTATTACTTTAGCCAGAGGACCGCGAAGAAGCTTTCGGCTATCTCTTAAAAACCCTCTTCCATCCACGGGTGGAAAGAGAAGTTTTTCTTCGTGGGCCCTCCGGCGGGTGGCCCTGCTTTGCCTCTCTCCAATGCGTGGCTGGTGGTCGACGCGACGGGGTTCAACAAGGTCCCTTTCTTGACCACGGAGTAGAGGCGGACCTATCGCAAGGTACTAGAGGGTCAGACCGTTCGGTATGCTGACCTAGCGGATCCCCAGAAGTTGGCCGAGCACGGCTTGCTAGGTAAGTTTTATCTCTAACTGTTGGACTCTAATCGGATATTTTACCATCAGTACTGACTGTTTGCTTGGTTCTTTTGTTGCAGTGAACTTCTCCAACGATCAGCTGGTTGCCTGGATCATGCGCAAGCGGGCCGTCGAAGCCGGGAAGCAAACCGATCGGAGAGACTATCAAGCCGGGGGGGGCTGCCCCAAGAACGCGGGTGACGGAAAACGACCCCAAGGGCAAGAGGCCCATGGTTGAGGGTCCACCAAAGAAAAAGATCTGGTTGGCCCAAGAACTACCGGCCGATATTTACAAGTCAAGGCCGACCGTGAGGGTTCGGCCTGAGGAAGATAAAAAGGGGGCTGCGACGAAGGAAGTCCAGCCCCTCCAGGCGATTAAAGTGGTGTATCTAACTGAGGCCGCCGATCTGAAGGCGCAAGGGGAGTCTGTTCCCCCGATGAAGGGTGACTCCGAGAAGAAGGCGGGGGCGGCAGTGTTCACTCCACAGCTTGGCCTGAAGGACACCGGATCGGTGTTCAAAAACACGAGCGTGGCCAGGATCATGCTGACTGAGAACCACCTCTTGAAGGACGTGGCCTTCACCTCTTCTCTGGAGATGACCGACCTGCTGAAGAGGATCTTCCTCGCCAGCACCCAGGTATGATAGTCAGCCATTCTTTCTTCCAAACTCACTTTCACTTGGCTGTTAGAATTTTTACTAACTGTTCCATTCTTCTAGTATGCAGGGCAGCAACCTTGTGGCCGAGCTTTGTTAGAAAGCTGTGGGCTTAGTGGTGGACCTGAAAGAGAAAACTAAGCTGGAGTCTTCCCTGCGGGCGGATCTGAAGGCTTCCGAAGACAAGCTGACTAAGAACACCTCCGAGGCCGAAGGCCTTGCTTTGGAGAAGTCCAACCTCCAGACATCTCTAGACAAAGCCGAGGATGCCCTTTCGGAGGGACATCGAAGGGTGCACCAGGCTGAGGAGAGATTGTGAGCAGTCGAGGATGCCAAGCGGAAGGCTGAAGACTACGCCAGGCTGGCCAAGGAGGCTTTGGCTAAGGCAGAGGAGTTTCAGGCCGAGATTGGGGACCAGGCCGTGGCTGACTACCGGTCGTCTTCTCAATACGTCGACAACTTGAAGGAGGCCACTAGCGGGTTCTTCCAAAAAGGGGCTGTCTACCTGAAGGAGCAGCTCGTTGGGAAGGGCGTGGTCTTCGACTGCTCGGACTATCCGATCCTGGCCGAGGATGAGGTGGTGGAGCCGACGGCGCTTATGGAGGTCGAGGGTGCAGGAGGACGACTTGCCTCCCTACGAGGTTCCTCAAACGCCGATCGTCGAGCTTCTGAACGTGCAGTTGTCGAGCGATGTCCCCACTGATCCCACTGCAAAGGACGGGCTTGCTTGAGTGGTCTTCTACCCGCGGGGGCAATCTTATATATATATATATATATATATATATATATATATATATATATATATATATTTATTTATTTATTTATTTATTTATTATTATTTTTTTTTTGTAATGTAATGTTCTGCCCCTTTGTGGGCTTTGTATTGCTGCCCCTTGTGGGCTTTTATGAATAAAATTCATTTTTTCTAATTCCCTTTGTGTGGCCTTTTTCATTCCTTTTGTGTTGCTCGGCTTCATTCTCTTTGTTGTTGTGTTATTGTATTGCCCCTACCTCGGAAGTGTTGTCAGCTTGACGGCTGCGCAGGCCGAGAACACTTAAGTCTTTATTAAAATGGCTAAGGCATGAAAAAGTTTAGGACGTTCCTTTGAGTAGCCGAGCGCGTGTCGTTAAGAAGTGCTGCGCGCTTTCTTGTCTACGGGCTGAGTCACCTTGTACTCGCATGCTACTCATACCTGCTGGTCGGTGTGAGTAGGCGGTGTCAATCCCGATCTACATGCTACCCTTACCTGCTTATGGGTATGGGTAGGCAGAATGGTTGAACACTTGCATGCTGCTCATACCTACTTGTGGGTGTGAGTAGGCGGTGTCATGTATGATCTGCATGCTACCCTTACCTGCTTATTGGTACGGGTAGGCAGAATGATTGAGCACCTGTGTGCTGCTCATACCTGCTTGTGGGTGTGAGCAAGCAGTGTCAATTGTGATCTGCATGCTACCCTTACCTGCTTGTGGGTATGAGTAGGTAGAATGGGTGATCGTCTGCGTGCTACTCATACCTGCTTGAGGGTATGATAGGCAGAGTCACTGAGGGCCGGCGTGCTACTCTGCCCTGCTTGAGGGCGCGAGTAGGTTGGCTATGCCAAAAGGAACGGCTATGTCAATTGCTGCGAGTTGTGGGCTAAATGACAATACTTCTTGTATTTAAAATGAACCGATCGGATGCCCCTAGGGGGTCTGGCATACAACTGAGACTAGTTAACTTAAAAAGAAAGTTGAAAACTACCATATTGGCCTGGACAGGTCGGTCAATAGGACAAAACAAACAACTTAATAACTATTCATTGGTAATACTTGCGAAGATTGGTGGCATGCCAAGTCCTCAATATTTCTTCACCACCGAGGGTCACCAGCTTGTATGATCCTGGTCAGCCGGATCTGAGGACGCGGTAAGGACATTCCTAATTTCGGGCCATCTTCCCTTGATTGGTGGGATCGGAGACGGCTGCTTTTTCGAGGACGAGGTTTCTGACCCTGAATTGCTTTGGTCGGACTGTCTTGTCATAGTGTCGAGCGGTCGTCTGCTGGTATATTGCCATCTTGAATGCCACCGACTCCCGTACATCCTCCAAATTGTCCAAGTTAGTTCAGAGATCTTCTGAGTTGGTATCCTCATTGAAGTTTAGCATCCGAAAAGTGGGATGAAATACCTCGACTAGGACGACTGCCTTCGTGCCGAAGGCAAGCTTGAAGGGAGTTTCGCCCGTGGGTGTCCTGCTGGTTGTCCTGTATGACCAGACGATGCTCGGTAACATGTCGACCCACTTCTCCTTTTCATTTACCACCATCTTCTTCAGACTGGACAATATGGTCTTATTTGTCGCCTCAGTTTGTCCGCTTGTTTGCGGGTGGCCGACCGACCTAAATCGATGGTCGATCCTAAACTCCATGCAGAAGTCTACGAATGATGCACTGGCGAACTGAGTGCCATTGTCTGTCACAAGGATTCTGGGCACACCGAATCTGTACACGACGGAGTGCCTGAATAATTGCTCACCTTGGTTGCGTCAATTTTGGCAACAACTTCAACTTCAATCCACTTTGTGAAGTAGTCAATGGACACAATGACATACTTCCACTGATATGTCGCCTTGGGGAAGGGCCCCATGATGTCCATGCCCCAGATGGAAAAAGGGAGAGGACTGGTGATCGACTGTAGAGGTGCGGCCAGAGCATGTGGGACTGGTGCGTAGAACTGGCACTTGTCGCACTTGCGCACCAGCTCGATGCAGTCGTCATGCATTATGGGCCAGTGGTAACCTTGTCGAAGGATTTTCTAGAATAATGACCGGCCTCCTTGGTGTCGACTGTAGATTCCTTCGTGGACCTCCTTCATAACTTTCTTGGCTTCGTACAATCGGAGACACCGAAGTAATGGCAAGGTGTAGGATCTCCTGTACAGCACATTGTTGTGGATGGTGTACTGCCTGGACCGGGTTTGGATGCACCGTGCGTCTTTTCTGTCGTTTGGAAGTGCACCTGTTCGGAGGTAGCGGTAGATGTCGTCGTACCAATTAGAGATGGCTTCGATTGGTGCAACTTCCTCCTTGGCAGAGTTGCTGGCGTGCTCCAATAACTCTACGTACATGGCAAAGTCCATCCCTGAGATGTCTTTGAGGGACAACCTAGACAGCTCGTCTGCTTCGGTGTTCTCGTCCTGGCATACGTACTGCAGCTCGACACTTCGGAAGGCTGTAATGGCCGAGTTGACCTTGTCCATGTACTTCTGCATCTCTGGTTGCTTGGCATCATAGTCGCCCTATACTTGTCGGATGACCAGCTGCGAGTCACCCTGGACTATGAGCCGCCGAACAGCCAGGCTTTTTGCTACTCTGAGGCCGGCCAGTAAAGCCTCGTACTCGGCTTTATTGTTCGTAGCACAGAATCAGAATCTCACTACTGATCGAATTTTGAAACCTTCTGGGCTTGTCAGTATTACCCCTGCACCTGCTTGGCCGTCCGCGGAGGATCCGTCCACTTGCAGCGTCCCCGGGGCCTCGGTTGGTTATGGAGCATTCCCTGCTGGAGGTTCGATAACTTCTTCCTTGGGCAGGGTGCTCTCGACAACAAAGTCTGCCAATGCCTGGGCTTTGATGGCGGTTCTGGGGACGTACTTTATCTCGAAATTGTCAAGCTCCACTGCCCAATTTATGAGCCGGCTAGATATGTAAGGCTTTGATAACACCTTCTTTAGAGGTGTGTTGGTAAGCATAGAGATAGGGTATACTTGGAAGTATGGTTGGAGTTTTCGTGCAGCTGTCACCAGGGCGAGTGCCAGTTTTTCAATGGGCTTGTATCTGGTCTCTGCGTCCAACAAAACCTTGCTGACATAGCATATCAGTCGTTGTACCCTATCTTCCTCTTTTAGCAGCACGACACTCACCGCTTGGTCGGAGACTCCGAGGTAGAGTTGCAACTCGTCTCCAGGATTGGGTTTCACCAACAGAGGCGGTGAGGACAAGTAAACCTTGAGGTCCTTGAAGGCTTTCTTGCACTCTTCAGTCCATTCGAACTTCCCAACTCCTTTCAGTGTTTTGAAGAAGGGAAAGCATCGTTCAGCCGACTTTGACATGAAGCGGCTGAGTGCGGCTATGCGACCGTTCAGCTCCTGTACATGTTTGGGTCTGGTCGGCACAGCCATGTTCAAGATGGCTGTGATCTTCGAGGGGTTGGCTTCTATTCCCCTCTCTGAGACCATGAAACCCAAGAATTTCCCAGACGCGACTCCGAAGGCACACTTGGTGGGATTCAGCTTCATGTTGTGTCTGCAGAGGACCTGGAATGCTTCGCCGAGGTCGGCTAGATGATGGTCGGCTTGCTGACTCTTTACTAAGAAGTCGTCAACATATACTTCCATGTTTTGGCCGATCTGATTTTTGAACACTTTGTTCACCAACCTTTGGTAGGTGGCTCCTACGTTCTTTAGGCCAAAAGGCATGACCGTATAGTAGAAGAGGCCCTGGTTGGTGATGAAGGAGGTGTACTCCTCGTTAGCCTTCCTCATCTTGATCTGATTGTATCCTGAGTACGTGTCAAGGAAACTAAGCTGCTTATGCCCAGCTATAGCATCTATCAACTGGTCGATGCGCGACAATGGATAGCTGTCTTTAGGACAGACCTTGTTGAGGTCTGTGAAATCTATGTAGATCCTCCACTTTCCATTTGCCTTGGGCACCATGACCATGTTTGCCAGCCAGTCTGGATAAGCTACCTCCCGTATGAAGCCGGCCGCTAGTAACTTCTGGACTTCCTCGTCTATCATAGACTGTAGGGCAGGCGCGAAACTCCTCTTCTTCTATTTGACTGGTCGATGTTGGGGGTCAACAGCCAGGTGATGTTCGATCACTTCTCTAGGGATTCCTGACATCTCAGAGGCCGACCATGCAAACACATATAGGTTTTGCCTCAGGAATCCTATCAGCTCTTCCCTCTGGTCCTCAGGTAGCAAGGAGCTGACCTGGAATGTCTTTTCGGGCTGATCGTCCGCCACAGGGATTTTCTCTAACTTTTCGACGGGCTTTCCTCTGCTCGGTGGGTTAATGTCTCAGACATCCACTATGTGGACTGGTGCTGCTTTCAGGGCTCTTTGACTATTTTTCATCTCGATTATGTACCATTTTCTGGATGTCACTTGGTCCGTTCGGCATTCTTCGATGCCGTTCTCTGTCGGGAACTTCATCACCAAATTGTAGGTGGACATGCATGCCTTGAGCTTGTTCAAGGATGGGCGGCCGAGGATTACATTGTGGGAGGAAGGCCGATCTACCACCATAAATTCGACCATCACCCTCTATTGTCTAGGTTTTTGGCCGAGTATCACAGGCAATTGAATGCCTCCTTTCACCGTCACCGGGTCCCCAGAAAAGCTGATAAGATCAAAGGTGACCGGCTGGAGCTAGTCGTCTCATAGCTGCATCCTTTGGTACACGTGGTAAAATATGATATCTACCTAGCTCCCTGTGTCTACCAAGCACTTGGCGACATCGCAGTGTCCGATCCTTTATGGGGGACTGCCACGTTGACGATGTCTTTGTCGCTGAAGGTGATGATTTCTCTAGTCCGCGCCTTCTTGGACGGCCACTTCATTTTTGCCACCAGACGGGAGTAGGCTTTGGCCGACCGATTAGATGTGTTCTCGGTTGCCTGTCCTACTATAATTGTGAGGACTGTCTTTCCCTCAGCTTTGGGCCCCTTTGTAATGGCATAGACGCCACTATCGCCAGGAATACGCAAGCCCGTAGATGTGCGTGGTCGGTCCTTTGGTCGAGGACTGCCAACGAATCGTTGATTGGTTCTTCTTCCCTTTGACGCCGGGCGAGACCTCCTCCTACTTCTGCCCCTACCTTCTAGTTTAGACCAGGACGGGAAGGACCCGAACTGGATATGTTGTCTGCCTCCTAACCATTCTTTCACCGGTATTTTGGCTGACTCTGCTCCAGAAGACCCTCCGATTGTACCAAACTGAACGACACCGACCCACTGTCTGGGAGCCGCAGGACCTCCCTCAGAATCTTGATCATCCCTTCGAGCTGCGTTTTGGTCCTCACCTACATCCGTTCGACATTCGTTTGGCTGTTGGTTCCTTGGAGGCGGAGGGGGTAGCCCACGATCTCTCTGAGCTGGCATTGATCCCTTACCAGGGTCTCTGATGAAATTACAGTAGTAACCCCGCCGGATGAGATCTTCAATTTCCCATTGAGGTACTTGCACTCATCTGTGTCGTGACCATGGTCGTGATAAAAGTGACAATATCTAGAACGGTCTTTATTCCTTCCTTCACCTAGGGGCTTCGGAGGTGGTCGGAGGTTCCAATCATTCCTAATCACCTCCAGGATCTCCATCATCGAAGTGGTGAGCGGAGTATAGTAATCAAAGGTCTTGTACGGGTGCCAGTGTACCTGTTCTTTGCCAGACCTTTGCTTCTTGGGGTTACTGGAGTTCTATGTCTGGTCTGCCAACTCGGATCTCTTTTTGTCCGTCGGCTTTTGGTCGGTCTTCAAGGTGTTGACCGCATTATTTTTCTGGGCCGTGGTCGTTTTGTCTGCTGAAGTGTACTTCTCACATCTGGCCAGCAGGTCGTCTAAGTTCTTTGGAGGCTTTTTGGCAAGGGACCAACAAAGCTGCCCGTCTATCACTCCGGCCTGCAAGCTGGACATATGCACTGCAGGCTCGACATACTTGATCTCCAACACTTCGGCATTGAAGCGCTTGATGAAGTCCCGCAGAGACTCGTCCTTTTGTTGCTTGACTGTCGACAAGTGGTAAGATGTCTTCTTGTGCACCTGGCTGGCTTGGAAGTGCGTCAGGAACTTGTTCGACAGCTGTTCGAACGAAGTGATGCTCATCGGAGGCAGGTTGTTATACCATGTGCGGGCAGTGCCTCTGACCGTCGAAGGAAATGCTCTGCAGATCAGGTTGTCGCTGAGTGGTTAAAAGAGCATCGTGGAGACTAACGGGTCTAGATGCTGGTCGGGATCAGTGCTCCCATTGTAGGAGTCTAGGACGGGCATTTTGAAAATTTTAGGAGGGGGAGCCCTCATGATCTCGTCAGAAAGTGCTGTGACGACTGTGTAGGCCATCCTCGGTGGAGCGACTCTGTTCTGCTCCATTTGCTGGAGCCATGTAGTCAATTCCAACAACTACCGCTCGACCTCTGATTGGGTAGTGGCTGGAGGTGGCGCTGCGACCATCGTCGATGTCTCCACATTGACTCTCTACTGGCGGAGGGCATCGAGGAAGGACCTCGCGTCTCTCTCAGGCAGAGGGGGTACCCCATGGCTCCCTGCACCTGATGGTGATCGGCTGGATGATGCCGAGCAGATGACCCAACCACGCTCTGTGTGGGGTGATGAGAAACCCTGCTTCGATCACAAGATCCCAAGGGAGGATTACTTGGTGTGGCTCTGACTGACGCCGCCGACGCAGGTTGCTGATGAGCCCCGGACTGGGCCGCTTGTGGTGCTGGTGCCGGTGGAGGGTTTACTCCTGCTCCTCTGGGGATTGAATTACTTGCTCAAGCGCCCCTCAAGGCTCGAGCCAACTAATCGATCTACTGCCTCAGCTCATCGAATTACTGACGAGTCACATACAAAGGTAGTGGTTGCGTCGCCATCGCCGTTGATGTCGGTGCTGACGTCGGGGTATGGTTTGCACCCGGCGTACTTGCGTTACTATCAACCTGAACTTTCACGGATGGTTCAGATGGTTGGTGTGAAGCCTATCCTGTGTGCCATCGAAAGTAGTTTTAAGGTTGAGAACCTCGTGCGCTGTCCATCAAACTCAATCAAGAGGGCCCCACGGTGGGCGCCAAACTGTTACGATCGAAAATCACCCGCCGGTCTACTATCCGAACAACTTGCGATCACAGAGATGAGACAACAGAGTTGGGTGACTAAGCCCCGGTTACACTCTGATGCCTAAGTCAGATTCCCAATGTAAATAGTCAAGAGATAGCGGGAAGCTATCTCCAGTTTAGAGAAAGAGGGGAACGATGAGAGAGTTTGAGCGTACAAGAATGAATGGAGAGATTGTTAGATGATTTACCCTGAGGGATCGTCCTCTACTTATAGAGATTGGGAAGAAGCATGGAGGTACAGGACTCAGGGAAGTAGATCGCCAATAGGACTGCCAAGTGTCACTCTGAGGGACACCCAGGTCATAGACTCTGAGTAGGAGTGGGAGACTGTAGCCAAGGAAGCCAATTCGGTCCACAGTAAAAGTGACTTGTGTCGCCATACGAGTGGTCGTATAGCCGTGATGATCGGCATCGTATTGTACTAGGATAGGGACTCCTCTAACGTGACATAGTTGTCTTAGGACTCTGACCTCCGACTAAGAATCATAACCGAGTAGGCCTATACCTTTGACCGGCACCGTGTCCTAACAGGACTGTAACTCTGAGCAGTAGGAGCCGAGTACAATACATCATGTGTGGTCGACTTCGAAGATAAAGGTTGCCACGTGTAAGATTTTATGTGGATGATGTTTTTCCCACATAACAGCAGGCTATGCAAGATGTTCCCTATGCATCAGCATTAGATAGTATAATGTATGCTCAGGTCTGTACCAGGGCTGGCATCTCATTTGTAGTGGGAGTTTTGGGAATGTTCCAAAAGAACTCTAGTTTACTACATTAGACTGTAGCGAAGAAAGTACTGAGGTACCTACAAAGCCCTAAAGATCACATGCTCACATATAGGCATGTTAATAATTTAGAGCTAATCGGCTACTTAAATTCAGATTATGCTGGGTATGGAGATACAAGGATGTAAAACCCGCACCCAAAAACCCGATTTGACTTGGTTTTCTTCCTGTGCTAGGGTTTTCCACCACTGACCGAACCGATACGATGACGACCTAAGGTTCAAGCTTGGACCAAGTACTAAACATTGCGACTGTAACTGCGATATTGACTATTTAAAAATCTAATAAGGGGTCCGGTCAGATGACTCCCGACCCTGTGGGATAGAGCACTGCAGCCAGACAGGCTAGGAAGCTTGCCTGTAAATTGACACTTGTCAAACATACTTTTTGCTTGAGTGGGAATATTCCCTAGACCCATGGACGGATCTAGTGGTCCCATCTCATTCTAACCTATTTAGAGTACGTTGAGGGATTAAAATCCCTCTCCCATCTCCTCGGCTTGCCACTTGTCGAGTTCTCCTTAGTCTCCTACTTTCCAAAAGTGTTTTACTTTGAGAAGGGGACTCCTTAGTCTAACCTCTTCCAAAACCCTCTCTGAGAGATATACATCCATTCTGAGAGGTCTGACGCATTCTCATAAGGGAGGAGAGTTGAAGGAAGAAGGGGAAGAACCGTGGGTGGAACTCCTTGTTGAATCACTGGTACCACTCATCACCTCTCTACTCCTACTCAAACGGATCACCGGTAAGCTCTGTAGTACATTGTTGTAGTTCAGTTATTGCTCTTAGAGTTCGTAACCTTCCACTTGTGAAGAAGCTTTATTCTCCATTAATGGTAGAATGGGGTGGCTTTATTTGAATTGAAGGGAAACTCGTTCAGAACCTGTACAGCTGAGACCTCTAACCAGACTATGAAAAGGTGTGGTTAAGATTCCTAGACCAAGGATGTACACCCATGACTATTTACATTGATCCTTAGGATGGAGATAGTGGTTAACGACCAGGCTCCTACCATGAGATCTGTTAACGAACTTCCCCAGTAGGTGTAAGACCCACAGTCCATGTCACACCCCAATTTCTACACCAACCAGAATGGTATGATGAACCATCTATGATCCAACGGTTCAACCAGGATCTCGAATAGGCTGTGTCCCTTTTTCTTAAACCATACACATCCAAAACCATAATCAAGGTAAATAAACAATAGCGGAAGTCTTTAAAACTAATGAACTGAGTATCTAACAGTGATATCATAATAAAGTATCCAATTATCTCAAATACTAAAGATACAAATTAAAATAAATTAATCAATTACATGTCCTGAATAATCCGACAATTAAATCTAATCAATGACGCATGAGTTGCACTCGCACGACGAATCATGTGACTCCAACATAGCTTCTGCATCCATTGCCGCAACATGCCCGTACATTGGAGCATTCATGTAATCTTCTATAGTAGGACCTGCATCATCAACTAAAAATATTCGACGTCAAAAGGGTGAGCACACAACATGGCTCAGTGAGCAAACAAACAATGCAACAAACATATGCATGCATTCAATTCATATCTTTGGTCTAGTTCATAAGTTTACAATGTGCAATAGAAAGGACTGGTGGCCGCTGCACCTTTATACACAAGTATGTGAAGCTGCCCAATGGATCAAACACCAATGCCGTCCCACATGCACCCATCATGGAATAGAGATAGAGCTAAAGTGTCCGGATCAAACACTGCATGACACTTCCCCTGATGCCCTACCCATACCAACATGTAACCTATTGGCGAGGGCTTGCAAACTGGGCTTGCAACTAACCAGTCCTAATGTCAAACAGTGTATCCAAGGCCTCACCCCAGCATCCCTCAATACATCCATAGAGATAGATCTAAGGCCCCTTGGCAGAGTCAAAGACTACACGGTCCGAGACTACCTCTTTTGATGCCCTACGACGTAATAGTTCTACTAAGGTAATGGTGATACGACGATGTTAGTGGACAAGACTTGAGTAGAGATAGAGCTAGAGTCTGGTGACCAGGATGAACCACAGTGTCATGTCCTTCCCCTGATGCCCCACTCGCATCAAGCACAGTAACCATACACATACATTCACATGCCTATTTCTAGCATTATCATCATCATCATGTTATAAATAAACTGAATTAAATATCCATAAATAGTATTAACATGAATATTGGATGACATGTGAAATGCACAATACATTCATACAAGCATAGAATCATTCATGGCATTGGACTCAATAAATAAAAATAGTTTATTATTATCCAATTAGTTTAGGTCTTGTTCCCTCACCTTTGATCGATAATAGATCCTCGTTCAAGCTTTGCAATTCACTCTTAGACCACTAGGAAACCTGACAAATTTATAGATTTTAAATTAAAATTAATTCTCATGAATTTAGACTAACAGAAACTGAGGGGTCGCAGGTATGGCAACAACTGTGGTCTCAGTTTCTGCGACCACAGGGTGTGTGGTCGTAGGGTGTGGTCGCATATCCTGAGACTATACGTTCGACCACATGTGTGATGGTCGAACTTTCACTCTCAACTCCATTCTTTCTTGTTTGGATCCCTTGGCTTATCATCATGGTCCTTCCTATGATTGTTCTATGGCTCAAAACTTGTATTTTATACTCAATCCATTGTCCACATAATTTCCACCATGGATTCTCCTGGAATTTGTCCATGGATTGATGATTTGGGTTTCTCCTAAATCCTATCTTCTTCATGATTCTCAATTTTACATGGAAAATATGTTCATACCTTAAGCTTGCTGAAGATTCAGAGTTTTCTCTGAATTTTCCTCCTTCTTAGTCTTTCTCTTTAATTTTCCTTCTCTTCCTTCTCTTATCTTTCTCTCACTTTCAATTTGAGTTCTAAAAGAGTGAAAGTGGCTAAGGGACGTCCTATTTATAGAGGAAAACCCTCCATAATATTCCCTAATGAGTTTAGGAAAGAACCCCCTTCGGATTAGGAAGGTTTTCTAATTTTGATTTCTGACTGGGTTCGTGTGGTCGGAGGCAGGGTCACAGAATCCGTCGACTACACCTTCTGAAATGTGTGTGTACACGACCAAAATTCATGTGGTTCTCTATTTTGAGGTGTGGTCAGTCATACCTGTTTAGGTATGCGACCACACGCTCATAATTAACTGTTTTTAGGTTGATTTCATACCTGGTCTTGTGGTTTCTTCACGCACTTGGTCTACTTGACCATGATAGAAAGACCTGATACAAGGTGGTATGACCGGTTAGTTCAATACGGGTCTTACAACTCCCCCCTCTTATTAAATTTTTATCCTTGAAATTTGCACATACCTTTCGAGTCAAAAAGCATTCTCTTCTTCCCATGTGATCTCTTCTATATCTTGGCTCCTCCAAGTAACCTTAACATAATAAATGTCACGGTTGCGTAGACGTTGAACCTTTCGGCTGGTGATTTCAGTTGGTGCTACTTCGAATGTCAAATCATCAGTTAGACCTGGTGGATCCGCTGTTATAACATGTGTTGGATCTCTGACATACTTCTTCAATAATGTGATATGAAATACATCATGCACACTTGACATAGATGGAGGTAGTGCTAACTGATACGCCACTTTCTCACGTTTAGCGAGAATCTCATATGGCCCGACATATCTCGGACTTAGCTTTCCTTTCTGCCCGAATCATTTTAAGCCTCGCATAGGTGATACATTCAAAAATACCTTATCACCTACAACAAATTCAAGGTCTCGACGTCGAGTATCTGCATATTGTTTTTGACGATTTTGAGCTGTTCTAACTCTTTCCTTGATAATGTCGACTACTCGATAAGTCTCTTCAACAAATTCTAGTCCAACGATACTCTGTTCACCAACTTGATTCCAAAACAAAGGAGTTCGTCACTTCCTACCATACACACTTCATAGGGTGACATCTGTATAGTAGCCTGATAGCTGTTGTTATAGGCGAACTCGATCAATGGTAGTTTCTCATCCCTTGATCCTTTGAAATCAATAACACATGCTCGAAGCATGTTTTCTAAAATCTGAATGGTACACTCCGACTGTCTGTCTGTCTGAGGTTGGAATGCAGTACTGAACTTTCAACGTTGTATCCATAGCCTTCTGTAATCCTTCCCAAAACTTGGAGGTAAAGCGTGGGTCTCTATCGGACACAATGCTTTCAAGTACACCATGTAATCTGACAATATTATCCACATATAGCTTGACTAACCTCTCTAGGGTATACTGAGGTCGTACAGCTATGAAACGAGCTATTTTAGTTAGATGATCTACTATCACCCAGACCGCGTCAACTACTCGGGGAGTCAATGGTAACCCGGTAATGAAGTCCATAGTGATACAATCCCATTTCCATGCTGGTTTTGGCAATGGCTGCAATAATACTACAGGTATTTACCTTTCAGCCTTTATCCTCTGACAATTTAGGCATTGAGACATAAATTTAACTACATCTGCTTTCATTTCTCTCCCCCAATATAATTTCTTTAAATCATGATACATCTTTGTACTTCCAGGATGTACCGAATAAGCAGTGGTATGAGCTTCCTTCATTAGTCTATTTCTAATGTCCAAGTTTTCCGTTTCAGGAATACATACTCTTCCTTTGTACTTCAGTACCTTTTCAACGTCCAAGGTGAACTCAAGAATAGTCCTACCTTTTTCGATGTCTTCTTGCACCGTTCTTAGATAAGGGTCTGATTTAATAGCGGCCTTCACTTCATCTAATATATCAGGTACAATCTTCAATGTGACAAACATATTTGAAAACTGATGAATAAATCCTTGGTTGGTTGATCCATCCGATGCATCTATCACAAATTACTCATTACCATGATTGAATACTTTTCCTGTAATACACATTGCCGTAGTCGTGTTAATCTCTCCTTGGGATTTTATCATTGCTTTTCTACTTAGCGCATCAGCAACTACATTAGCTTTCCCTGGATGATACTGGATATCGCAATCATAATCCTTTAATAGTTCTAGCCATCTTCTTTGCCTCATGTTCAACTCCTTTTGATTAAAAAGATAAGTGAGACTCTTGTGATATGACTTAATCTGAAATTTCTCTCCGTACAAATAATGTCTTCATATCTTGACAGCATGTACTACGCTGCTAATTCCAAGTCATGAGTGGGATAGTTTTTTTCATGTGTCTTTAGTTGTCTTGAGGCATACGCAACTACTTGTTCTCCTTGCATAAGCACACATCCTAAACCCAACTCAGACGCATCAGTGTACAAGGTAAATAGTTGTCCAGAAATAGGAATAGTCAAGATGGGAGCTGATATCAATCTAGCTTTCAATGTTTGAAAACCTTCTTCACATTTTTCAGTTCAAACAAACTTTTCTCCTTTCTTTGTTAAACTGGTGAGAGGTATGATAATTCTGGAGTAATCTTCCACGAATCGTCGGTAATACCCAGCTAGACCTAGGAAACTTCTGATTTCTGCAACACTCTTAGGTGCTTCCCATTTCACAATGGCTTCAATCTTGCTAGGATCCACTTTAATTCCTTCAGCGAATACAACATGGCCTAAGAAAGCGACCTCATTTAGCCAAAACTCACACTTTATAAATTTGGCGTAAAGCTTCTCTTTTCTTAGTCGTTGCAAGGCGCTCTTAGATTCATGACATGATTTTCCTTGTCCTTGGAGTAGACCAATATATCGTCAATAAACACAATGACTGTCGTATCCAACATATCATGGAATACCCGATTCATGAGTTCCATAAAAGTTACGGGTGCGTTAGTCAATCCAAAAGACATGACTAAAAATTCATAATGTCCATATCTTGTTCTGAATGCTGTCTTTGGAATATCACCTTCCTTAATCTTTAGTTGATGGTATCTTGACCGAAGATCAATCTTGGAGAACACCGTGGCACCATGCAACTGATCGAACAAGTCATCGATCCGAGGCAACGGGTATTGATTCTTGATTGTAAGCTTATTTAATTCTTGATAGTCTATACACAGTCAAACACTACCATCCTTCTTCTTCACAAACAATATCGACACTCCCCATGGTGATATGCTGGGTCTGATATAACCCTTGTCCAGTAATTCCTGTAACTGTACCTTTAGTTCCTTCAGTTCAGTAGGAGCCATTTGATAGGGTGCTTTAGATACTGGTGCGGCTCCGAGTATCAGATCTATAATGAACTCTGTCGCTCGGTTGGGTGGTAGTCCTGGTAGTTCCTCAGGAAATACATTTGAAAAGGCACGCACAACATCAATATCTTCCATTCGTGGTACTTCCTTGGTGAGATCAACCACGGATACTAGATACCCAACTCCTCCTTTCTCGAGGCATTTTCTAGCCTTTAATGCAGAGAGAATGAGTTTTCGTCTACGGGGAAGTCTGGTTCCCACAAAACTAAACTCTGCTCCTTCCTTGTCTTTAATGTCAATTTCTTTTCTACACATAATAGGTTTACAGAATGCCGAGCTAACCAGTCCATTCCCAAGATAATGTCAAAGTCTGCAATCTCGAGTTGAATCAAGGTTGCATCCAAAATCTTCTCGACTATAAGAACTGGACATGGTCCATAACCTTTTTCTAGTTCCACTTCTAATCCCATAACCGATCGTACAAGCAATTTGTATCTAAAGATCTGAGGGATAGATTTAGCCTCTTCCCAAATGACAGAGATATAAAAGAATGAGTAGCTCCAGAGTCAAAAAGTACTCTGACGGGTATGCCATTAATAGGTACGATACTTGTGATTTGTTTTAATTTAGTCTATATGCTTACACAAGATAATACAAAATGAAAGGTTCATGTCATACCTGTAACCACATCAGGTGATGCGACAACATCCTCAGATGTAACTGCATAAACCTTTCCTTGCTGTAGCTGCTTCCTGGGCTTAGGACACTCCCTTGAATAATGTCCCATTTGATTGCAGTTATAGCATTTTACTCCTTCACTATTTTGCTTCTGTTGAGGTTGGACTGTTGGAGTAGTCTTGGTTGCAGCATTAAAGCCTTGAGTACGGAAGGGTTTAAATGTCTTTGTATTCCCTCTGTTATATGAATTTTCATTTGGCGTTTTGATACCTCTATTCTGAGGATAGTAGCTCTCCTTCTGGATCGATTCTAGCACTCGAGCAATCTATACGGTTTTATTATAAACTTTATTTTCTAGCCCCAAGACATGCTCCCGAATGCTTCCCCTAAGTCCCATGATGAACCTTTGGATTTTAGTATTTTCCTCCTACATGCTAGAGGGAGCAAAGAAAAATAGCTCTTCATAACGTTGTTGATATGCATCCACAATCATCTGTCCCTGATACAAACTCAAGAACTCTCTTTCCATAGCGTCTCTGAAACTTCTGGGAAAATATTTCTCGAAGGATGCCTCTTTATAGATTGCCCAGGTGAATTTGGCATGCTTGGTTAATAGATAACTCCGAGTAGACTTCCACCAGTGGTGTGCATCACCTTTCAACATAAATGTTGCACACAGTACTTTTTCCTCCTCATTAACAGTCATTATCATGAAGTTCCTTTCCATTTCATCGATCCAGTGAGCTGGCCACAAAGGATCCGCTGGTTTACCATTATATTCTTTAAACTTCATTTCAGAAAATGCTTGATCAGTCGAAAATGATCCAATTGATACTAAGCATAGGTTCCATATATAGGTGGTTGATACTGGTAACTGCCTTGGACTACCTCAGGGTTTTGTACTGGAGTTTGTACAATTGGCGTTTGAGGTGCTTGAGGTTCCGTGTTGCTTCCCCTGGTACGGTGCTAGCTTGTCTGGTTGGTATAGGTGTAGTATGTGCAGGTGGGAAAACCATTCCCATAGCAGCTTGCATATTAGCTTGCACTTGTTGTATTTGCTGCAGCTGTTGTGCTAAGTTCATTACCGCTGTAGCCAAATCTGTAGGTGGGGCTGGCAAATTTGTAGGATTAGCCTGGTCATTGGCTCCTAGTGGTGCCACATTCTGATTCTCTTGTCCTTCAGGATTTTCATGGCTATCTTCCTCCACAGGTGGTGGTGGTGGAATTGGGTTACGTCCTTGCCTGGTTACTCTTCAACCAGCCATTTCCTGTTTTCGGTGGTGGTAGTGTCTGAAAAATCATAGAACATGTGAGGCAATCATAATATACATCATTCCCATGTCAAAATCTAATTAATCAATGTAAAATTCCAATTATCCAAGTCATTCAGTTAAAATACAGTATTTTCCATCGTGTGGTCGATGGTGGGGTCGCAATATATGCGACCACAGGCAACCTATTTATTATGTTTATGTATAAAGATAAAGTAAGCAGAATTTTTTGGATAAAAAATGAATAATAAAAAAAAAAGAAACAACTTTGCTGACAATTACAGATTTCTTATTTAGTCGGAAGAGTCCTCCGAAGGGTATGCGACCTCACAAAACCCTGTCAACTCACCGAGAGCCTGTGGTCGATCGTGTGGTCGCAATATGTGCGACCACAGGGTCTGACGACACGAAGTTTGTCAGCTCACCGAGAGCCTGTGGTCGATCGTGTGGTCGCATATTTGGTCGAATTTTGCGACCACATGACCCCAAATCAGGTTTTTAAACCTGATTTTTGGAGTCATTTCCCACTTTCTCTTTTGCTCTCAACTCAACTCGCTTCCACTGAGTTGCTACAGTGTCGACCACTCGTGTCTGGCGATTATTTCCTCCATTCATGACCTCCGCTCCGTTTCTTCAGCTATGTTCTCTACTGGTCCTCATTTTTAAGCTTTCAAAACTAGGTTTTTCTCCATTTATAACGTTTTCTTCAAATTAATTTTTTTTCTAACCATAAAAATTTGATTTTTATTGGGGGCTTTTGCTATTGGCCACCCAATAGACGAAAGCCCTCAAGAAAATTTGAGTTTCATCTGTTAGTTTTTGAGAAACTTGAAATTTTCCATTTTTTACCTAATTTTTGAGATTTTTTCCAAATTATCGAAATTTCTTCAAATTCGATCTTCTTAGTTTAAATATCCAACTGTATGAACCTTGCAGGATGGTTTGGAACATATGTAAGTCCTCCTACTCAATTGGTTGGGTGAAAAGTGAGGCTTTTGGCCAAATCACGCCGTTATAATGCCAAAATTTTTGAGTTTTTTACTATATCTGATATCTTGCTTATTTATCTGTGTCTTTGCGGATAACATTGCTCGCACCAAAGTTCTCAGAGTTCATGATCCTATTCGCTTCCGGTCTAATGAAGCAGAGGCTCAGTATGCTCGTTATGAGCGTAAAAAGGTGGAAGGGGGTCGTTGTGTAAACTTGGCTAATTTAGCCTTGTTTAATGTGGACGGTGCCTTTAGTGATATGGGTTGGCTCCCCGTGATATTATATGAGGGTTGCACCTGTCCTGCTCTGGTGAAGCAGTTTTATTGCAATCTTCAGGTATTTAATGATCCAAATGATACAGACAGGGGTAGAGAGCTCAGGATCACTAGTTATGTTAAAGGGGTGGAGATCTCCTTTAACTACCAGGAGTTGGCTGATCTCCTGGGTATAACAAACGATGGCCCCTTTGTATATTGTGCACCTAAGGAACCCCAGTTCCTATCTTTGATGATGCGTGCAGAGATTGACCGCCAGTTTCTTAGAGATGATCGCTGGGAGATGAAGGCAATCAACCTACGGTTGAAACCTCGGGTGTACTGCAAGATTATTTAGCACAACCTGATTCCTCAGAGTGGGCACTATGAGAAGATTTCCCAGTTGACCCAGTACTTGTACTGCATCTGCACTAGGCAGCCGTCTACCTCCCATACAATATCATCAGGATGATGATCCGTGCTGCAACGCCTGGTCAGATGGGCAACCTGCCCTACGGGCGTTTGATTACTACTCTGCTCACTCGCCTGCATGTCGACTTGGTTAATGAGAGGATTCATGAGGATACCTTCTCGTCTGACCTTGACTGGGAGGCCATCTGCAAGATGGGGATGCGAGATGCGCAGGTCAGTGACGAGGAGAGGAACACTATGGTGCATCCCCGTACTTGGGTAGAGATAGCGGACGCTGAGGCTGCAGCAGCAGCAACAGCAGGGGTCCATGGGGGTGATGTTGAGGATGATGATCGTATGTTCATGGATGTAGACGCCAGACCTCCTCCATCACCACTGCATTCCACTAGAGCTGGCCCTTCTCGGGTTCCTTCCCACTCAGTTGGTCCTTTGCACCCACCACCAGATGACGTGATGGGGCTGCTGCATGAGATTAGGGAGGCCCAGCACGCGATTGATCAGCAGATGATCGATCTGGCAACTAGTCTCGAGGTGACCCAAACTCGAGTAGCCTGGCTTCCGAGGGTGTATGCTGAGGACTATGATCGAGAACGTGAGGCACCTCCTCTTCTAGCACCCCCAGCTCCATAATGCATTTATTTCTTTTTCTTTGTACTACGGGGGGGGCGGATTATGGACCGTACTCGATTTGGATATATATATATATATATATATATATATATATATATATATATATATATATATATATATATATATATATATATATATATATATATATATATATATATATATTTTTTTTTTTTTTTTTTTTATGTATACATGAAACTTGTTTCTCCTTTTATATATGTATTATTCTCCTTCTTAATTTTTGTCTCATACAACACAGGTGCTTGTAGTGTGTTCTTATTAAAACTTTTAAGTTTTATCCTAACTCTATTCATGAACTTTTGTGAAAATATATCAGTTTATTAGACAAGGCCCGAGAGTTCTGATCCCATGTTATCACACCCCAATTTCCGCATCAACTAGAATGCTGTGATGAACCGTCTATGATCCAACAGTTCAACTAGGATCTCGAATAGGCCGTGTCCCTTTTGCTTAAACCATACACATCCACAACCATAATCAGAGTAAATAAACAATAGCGGAAGTCTTTAATATTAATGAATTGAGTATCTAACAGTGATATAATAAATAAAGTATCCAATTATCTCAAATACTGAAGACATAAAATAAAATAAATTAATCAATTACATGTCCTGAATAATCCGACAATTAAATTTAATCAAAGACGCATGAGTTACACTCGCACGACGAATCATGCGACTCCATCATAACTTTTGCATCCATTGCCGCAACATGTCCTTACATTGGAGCATTCATGTAATCTTCTATAGTAGGACCTGCATCATCAACTAAAAATATTCGACGTCAAAAGGGTGAGCACACAACATGGCTCAGTGAGTAAACAAAACAATGCAACAAACATATGCATGCATTCAATTCATATCTTTGGTCTGATTCATAAGTTTGTAATGTGCAATAGAAAGGATTGGTGGCCGCCGCACCTCTATACACAAGTGTGTAAAGCCGCCCAATGGATCAAATACCATCGACGACCCACATGTACCCATCATGGAATAGAGATAGAGCTAAAGTGCCCGGATCAAACACCACATGACACTTCCCCTGATGCCCTACCCATACCAACACGTAAGCCTCTATTGGCGAGGGCTTGCAAACTGGACTTGCAACTAACCAGTCCTAATGTCAAACAGTGTATCCAAGGCCTCACCCCAGCATCCCTCAATCTGTCCATAGAGATAGAGCTAAGGCCCCCCGACAGAGTCAGAGGCTACACGGTCTGAGACCACCTCCCCTAATGCCCTACGATGTAATAGTTCTGCTAAGGTAATGACGATACGACGATGTTAGTGGACAAGACTTAAGTAGAGATAGAGCTAGAGTCTGGTGACCAGGATGAACCACAGTGTCACGTCCTCCCCCTGATGCCCCACTCACATCAAGCACACTAACCATACACATACATTCACATGCCTATTCCTAGCATCATCATCATCATCATGTTATAAATAAACTGAATTAAATATGCATGAACAGTAATAACAAGAATATTAGATGACATGTGAAATGCATAATACACGCATACAAGCATAGAATCATTCAAGGCATTGGACTCAATAAATAAAAATAATTTATTATTAGCCAATTAGTTTAGGTCTTGTTCCCTCACCTTTGGTCAATAATAGATCCTCGTTCAAGCTTTGTAATTCACTCTTAGACCACTTGGAAACCTAAAAAATTTATAGATTTTAAATTTGAATTAATTCCCATGAATTTAGAATTACAGAAATTGAGGGTCGCAGGTGTGGCAGCACCTGTGGTCTCAGTTTCTGCGACCACAGGGTGTGTGGTCGTAGGGTGTGGTCGCATATCCTGCGATCACATGTGCGACCACACCCTCCCTAGAAACTTTTCGAGGGCATGTGGTTAGACATGTGTGTCTTGTGTGGTCGCACATTATGCGACCACACGTGTGATGGTCGACCTTTCACTCTCAACTCCATTCTTTCATGTTTGGATCCCTTGGCTTATCATTATGGTCCTTCCTATGATTGTTCTATGGCTCAAAACTTGTATTTTATACTTAATCCATTGTCCATATAATTTTCTCCATGGATTCTCTTGGAATTTGTCCATGGATTGATGATTTGGGTTTCTCCTAAATCCTATCTTCTTCATGAATTATTTTAGGCTCTCAATTTAACATGGAAAATATGTTCATACCTTAAGCTTGCTGAAGATTCAGAGTTTTCTCTGAATTTTCCACCTCCTTAGTCTTCCTCTTTAATTTTCCTTTTCTTCCTTCTCTTCTCTTTCTCTCACTTTCAGTTTGAGTTCTAAAAGAGTGAAAGAGGCTAAGGGACGTCCTATTTATAGAGGAAAACCCTCCATAATATGCCCTAATGAGTTTAGGAAAGAACCCCCTTCGGATTAGGAAGGTTTCTTAATTTTGATTTCTGACTGGGTTCGTGTGGTCGGAGGTGGGGTCGCAGATTCCGTCAACCACACCTTCTGAAATGTGCGACCACACGACCAAAATTCATGTGGTTGCACTATTTTGAGGTGTGGTCGGTCACATCTGTTTAGGAATGCGACCACACGGTCATAATTGACTGTTTTTGGGTTGATTTCATACCTGGTCTTCTCTTTTCATTACGCACTTGGTTCACTTAGCTTGACCACGATAGGAAGACCTAATACAATGTGGTATGACCGGTTAGTTCGATATGGGTCTTACACTCCATAAACTCGATCTAACTTGGGTTATCGTGTCGTGATCGATTTCCTATCTTGACGGTCAGATGATGTTGCCACGCATCAAGGTAACGTCAAGATAAATGTTTCTAGTTGTTTTACCTTGTTTTGTATCACTATCCGATCTCACTTTTCTGCCACCAGACAGTGCATCCGGACAACTTAGAATACTGCCGACTTATACCTGGTCCAGTCTGATTGGTTGAGTTGTTTGGTCTCGCGGATAGTGCCACTGGACATGAGACTGGAGAAACTCAAAATAGAGTTGGAGAATAGGAAAGTTTCCTAGTTTGAATGGATCACTCTCCTGGACCATTCTCCTACACGGAGTGAAACGGTTGAGGACCTCTTGATCAGACCCACTATGCAAAACTTGCCATGTGCTACCTCATATCCTTGCGGGATGACCGTGTATAGGGGGATAATGGACGCTTTGGGATTCCTGTTAGGGTATCGAGGGGGTACATAGGATGACATGTAAGATTGGTTAGTAGCATTACCCCATGTATGCAACCCTAGCCAGTAAGGGGTTAGGTGTTGGTATGGATGGGGGATGAGGGGGAGGTGGTGGCAGTGTTTGTTGGAGTGTCACTGGTCAAACCTCTGCTTTATCACTATTCATATTAGGAGACGCGTGGCTTCACTAGGGCTATCGGTGTAGGCTGGTGAGTGTCTATTCTCTCTTGTGCATGGAGGTTATGGTCAGCTTTGGTGAGCATGACCAGGCCTTACCTTAGCATTGGCATACATTATACCAGACTATTGTTGTATAATTAATCTATCATACATTATTGCTTGCTTTCTTGTCTATTTCTCACTAAACTCAAGTTGGGGAGCTTACCCTTTTGTACGCCATTCTTTTTAGATGATGGTGTAGGTATCATAGTTGCAGATTACGTAAACACACTGGTTATCACCAATCTTGCACAACTAGGCGTACAACTGTTGGAAGAGGAAGCACATGACGAAAACTGTGTGTGATGCATGCATGTTTGAGTAGAAGAAGCACCGCAAAGCATTTAATTTACTTTACTTTTATATACATTTACTTTTGGATATGTAAGTATTTATATGGTTTCATTTATGAACAATTGTGGTGTGATGTGGTTGAACAAGAATAAGCTATAAACAAGTTTAAATTATTTTATGGATATCAATAGAGCTTAGTTTTACTTAATATTTCTTCCGCTATTATATTACTCTGATCATGATTTCATTACATTGGATTAATTGGGGTTGGTGGAGGTATACACAGCTTAGTGTGGTTCTGGGTTAGACCGCATTTAGTTGTGTATCAATCCGGTCATACTTCAAAAATTTTATATGTCGGATTTGGGGTGTGACAAAGGAAGTCTACTTCAAGCTTCATTTTTTTGTTAGCTGGAAGAGTAGTGTCTTGTCGTAGCGTAAAGCAACCTAAGATAGCCTCTTTTACTATGGAAGCTGAACTGGTGGCGTGCTATGAAGCAGTTTCTCATACATCTTTATTGAGGCAGTTTATCACAAATGTGAAGGTCATAAGTCTATTGAAAGACCAATAAGGATCTACTGTGACAATACTGTAGTAGTACGTTTCTCTAACAACATATGCTCCAGTGAATCGTTGCTGACACATTGAGATAAAATACCTTGTTGTTAAAGAAGACATTCAAGATCGTTACGTTCAGATAGAGCATATCGGCACTAATGATATGATAGCAGGTCCTTTGACCAAAGGCCTTCTGCCTAAGGTGTTTGTAGCACACGTGGATCATATGAGACTATGTAAATCATTAAGTGGCTAAATGTTTTATTATGACATTGCAATATAAAGTTCTGACGATTTCGAAATAAAGTTTTTTTCCTTATCATTTATTTTGTTGTATACATAAAGTTTTGTAATGACATATGCCTATAACGTTTTCTAAGCAATAAAGTTTAACCCTTGTACTAGGGTTGTCAAAATTGAGGTTTATTTTAAAATAAACAATCCATTGTAATACATGGTAGGAAGTGTTTTAGTATTAGTACTCTAGTATTTGGACATGTACTACCATGATTCGTGGGTTGGGAGTTTTATTGTGAACATAAAGAACAAGTCCATAAGGAAGGATCCAAAAATTATTGTATGACTATACATCATTTTAATAACCATAAAGTGGCTTGCCATGTGGGAATATGGGTCAAGTAGGAGAATGTAAGTTGGGTGACCCACATGCCACCTGGCCCCACATAATAGGATTTTTATAATAGGATCCACTGTGACATGTGGCACCCAGATCACCTTCCATCCTTGATGGTAGAATGCGATTAATTTATAAATACCTGAGGGTAGGGTCCTGTGCACATTTCGCAAATTGAGAACTCCATCACATTTTCTGTATGGGATAAAGTAAGTGCATAGAAACCCCCCTCCCCTTTTCCCTTTTGGTCAGAGACACGAAGATAATCAGAGTTATATGCGCATAGGTTGGATGAAAATGGTGGCGAATGGTCAAGTCATTGGAGAAATTATTTTATATATTTTATTTCCGCATTCAGTTTTACCTTTGAACCGGTGGTGGGAATCCAACGCAGGAGGTTGATGCACGTTGAAGTAGGGGATTGTTGAGGGAGGAGAGTAAGGGTAGTTTAGAGATTTTGAATAATCAAGGAAGCAAGAGAGTGGAAGAATAAGTTCCTTGGGAATCAAAAAAGAAGTTTGGAGAAAGGAGAGTTTTAGTAAATAGAAATAGTATAAGGGAGTGGTAGAAATTTCCCTAAGAAATGTTGTTTAGTTTACAAATGTGAGGGAATTCCCAGTGTTTTGCATTGCCTTTTCCTTGCTTGGATAAAAGTAGATGACTGTTTTGGGTTTCCCGCAAAATTTTTAATAGATCTTGAAATTTTTGAGGATGGATGGCTTCACTTATTTCAACTACAAAAAGCTTTGCAGAGCCCTAAGTGTTGATTATGTGAAAGTCATATTTGAGCCTTTCACCTGAACTTTGTGCTCCATTGATTTTTTTTTTTTTTTTTTTTTTTTTTGGTGAAGGAAAAATCTATTCATCAATGTTTCAGGATACAATCAAGGAATTAGGAATAACCTCCCGAATCCAAGGAGCGGAAAGAGGCCATGATGCTAGACCCGACTCAATAAAGGCCTTCCTGACAAGGGCATGGGCTAGGCCATTTTACTCCCGTGGAATAAAAGAAACAGTACAAACCTTACAAATGGAAGCTAAATGGTGAATATCCCCAAGAATAGCTAAAATAGGACTATAACCATCCAATTCTTTATAGTTTAGGATTTCCACCAATCACTTGCAGTCCGTAGATCTGAACAAACTACTGGTTTTCCTTCACAGCTTCCACCAAAGCTTCCCGAATCGCCATCGCCTCTCCTTCGATTGCTTTTTGAAAGAAGCCTGGCCTAGAAACAACTTTAACTACACCACCTGCTTTATTAACGAAACCAACACCACCAGAATCCAACACATCAACCTAAATGGATAAATAACCTGGCTGGGTATGAAGGTGAGCAACTTTTGTTCATGTAGCAGATTCGACCTGAGATGGAGAGTAAAACTGAAGCTTGGCATGGGTGGTGGGGGGGCTCAACCTAAATGGATAAATAACCTGGCTGGGTATGAAGGTGAGCAACTTTTGTTCATGTAGCAGATTCGACCTGAAATGGAGAGTAAAACTGAAGCTTGGCATACTCCTGGAAAGCTGCTTTAGCTTGTTGAATGACTTGAGCTGGAGCCCAATCTCTTCGTCTAAAATGGATATCATTACGAGCCAACCATATATGCCAACAAATAAAAGAAGCCAGAGAAAATGAGATCTTACCCTCAATTTTTGAGACCTTGATCAGATCATTCCAATGTTGCAGCCACTGAGATACCGTAAACTCCTCATCCATAAGAGGAAGATAAGCAATAGGGAAGCTAAACTAGAACGCCCTTGCAAACAGACATTGAAATAGTATATGCTCCACAGTCTCCTTCTCACCTCTACATTTTAAGCATGAAGTAAAAACCAATATATTCCTGTGAGCAAGATCAACCCCAGATGCGAGTTCATCAGCACAAGCCCTCCATAGAAACAACCTGATTTTCGGAGGGTCTTACAGCTCCAAACTAATTTCCATGAAGCTTTAGGAACAGACCTCCATCTAGGACTTCTAGATGAATAAGGTCGACTATTCTCCTCAGCTCCAATTTGCCTTTCAAAAAATAATAGGCAGATTTCACCGAGAAAAGCCCAGTTTTAGATGCACTCCATATTACATAATCCTCACGAGGATACAGGCTCAAGTGAATATTACAAATAGCAGCCGCCTCATTCGGCAGGAAATTAGAAAATATCAACTCCTTTTTCCAGCATCTATTCTCGGGATCAATTAGATCCGAAAACCATTTTATAGATGGATTAGGTATATTTGAAACCGAAGGCTTAAAATTAGAAAGAGATGGGATTCGAGAATCCTCCTAACAGTCTTACCTTATCCCCTTTCTCAATATGCCAAATCATACCATTTTAGGAAAATAGAGAGATTTCATGACTCTAGCCCAAAATGACTCCGGATTCATTAGGAGTCTCCACTCTAATTTAGCCAAGAGAGCTTTATTGTGAATATTAGGGTCACGAAATCCTAGCCCTCCAGATTCTTCAGAATTTATTAATCTACTCCAAGATATCCAATGTATATTGCTATTCTTACTTCCATTGCCCCAGAAAAAATTTGCTTTAATAAGAGTCTTTTCTTGCAAATGATAACAAACGAGCTTTCCGGCCATTTAGTTTAATTAAAACTTGATCCAAAATAATTTTAAAAGCTTGTTTTTTTTAGATTCCAATCTTAGAAGGTAATCCTAGATATTTTGAAGGCCCCTTACCATAAGAAATTTTTAATATTTGACAAAACGACCTCTTAAATCTGCTTGGAATATTTGGGCTGAATATTAACATAGATTTCTTCAAGTTTATACTCTGTCCTAATGCAAGACAATATTTTTCTAGGAAACATTTAAGGGATAAGATCTGATCAACCATTGCTTAACAAAAAAGCAGACAATCATTTGCGAAAAGTAGATGAGAAATTGGAGGAAGCTATTATGAAATCCAATCCCAACAAAGAACCTATCACTCTCCACCTACTTGATAACGCAAGATAAGGCTTGAGCACATATAATAAAAAGAGCGGGGGAGAGGGGTCACCCTAGCGAATACCCTGACAAAGAAGCAAATGATCCTTTCCGCACCATTTATAAGGAGAGTGTATGACACAGCAGCAATCAACTACATCATAATAGAGGCCCTCTTATCAGAAAACCCAAATTTGAGGACAACTTTGATAAAGCTTCAGCCTTCATTCCAAGCAATCATATGCTTTCTCCATATCCGCTTTAATAGCCATAAGAAATTTTTTTCCTTTCTTCCTCCTTTTAATAAAGTTAAAAGTTTCAAGTGCAACTAGGATATTATCGAAAATATGTCTATCAGGAACAAATGCTGATTGGGAGGGGCCACCAAAGTCCCAAGAAGAGGCTTTAATCTAGCGGCCATGATTTTATATATAATTTTGGTGCACACTCTGCACAAACTGATTGGTCGGAACTGGTTAGTAGATTTTGGGTGGGCCACTCCATCAAAGTCAGTCCTTGACATTTTGACTACATTAAGCACTATACATTGTTCTGAATTTTAGTTTCAATTGGCTAATTAATAGCATAACATGAACATAACCACCCTATGTTCACTATCTTGGATAATTTGGTAGAGATGTAAACGGATCAGATATGGATGGATAAAAATCTGAATGTGACCGGATACAAATACCCCTAAACGGATACTAATGCGGATCGAATTTATATTTTCAAATATCCATTTACATCCTTGGCTTTTGTACCAAATCCCCCCTCCCCACTTGGATATAATTTATTCTCAATTCATGTCTCTTAGTTGGTTTAGTCTCATGATTCTCTTTTCTTCGTCTTCCAGCACCTGTCAAATTTTCAAGAACCCCCAAAATCATTAGTTAATTTTTTTGTTATTAGTTTGATATCTATTTGGATCGAATAAATTATCTTCTTGATTATTCGAATTCAAATCCGATACCCCTGATCGGGATATGGATACCTCTAAACGGATGTTGATGCGAATTGAAATTGGATTTTTTTCTACTCGTTGACATCCCTTTATTTGGATTTCTGATTCTCTTCATTTCTCGTACTTTCATGCCAAAATTGATTCTTTCCATCTATCTATTCCCATAGCCGGAAGGTACGTATTTTTATATAGGATGATCAAGGAATGTTGTAAGCATATGAATCGAAGGGAATTGAGTGCTCTTGCATTGTCTTTTCCAAGGCTGAATAAAAGTGGGTAATGGGTTTTGATTGCCAACTGAAATATAATTAGATCCTGAAATTTCCTGGACTTGAAGGCTAAATAGACATTGTTTTATTAGCACGAAATAGCTTGGATAAGGTCTTTACTGAGTTTGTAAGTGTCAAAAAGACAAGATTATCAACGTGATCTATAGGGAACAATCCCTCGGTAGAGTATACACAGGGATTTAGCATTCATGTTTTATACAACAATTCGTAGGACTGACCAAGTATGTGGGATTCATATGATGCATTTCCCTAGACAATTCTTGATTTGGAGGTGCTGTCTCAATGCCCTTGCAACTGCTGACCAATTCGCCATCAGACGGATTTTTGTTTCACCCATACGTTGTTTTTGTTGGCAAAGGAGAGATATGAAGAACCATCTCTTCTTTGAATGCACCTTCTCAATGTTCATCCACCACCAATGCTACATCCTTTGCCACCCGTCTCCTCTTGTGCTGGGCTTCTTGGAGAGGGATGTTGTTTGGATATCCAAGGCTTTTGGGGGCCTAAGCTCTTTGTTACGTTCTCAAGAAATAGAAGATTAGTTAGAATGTATTAGTGGGTTGTAACTGAATGTAAATCCTGTCACAGAATATGATTGAGATACAAATAGTATAAGTAAAAATAGTATAAATAGGACCAACAGATGTATTAGTGAGATATAAAAATTAATGAAATCTCTATCTTCTCAGTTTTTCTTCTCAGGAGGTCCTCTACCCTTGAAGTGGACATCTTCTTTTCTCATTCTTGATTCTTGTTTCGGAACAAATGGTGCTTTCATTGACTCTTAAGAGTTCTTCCATGGACTCTGTACAAGTGTGGAGGGATACACAACGATGAAACTTCTCGGGAACTCTCTCGCGTCTTGACCTCCATGGAGGAAAAGCTCGACTAACTGATCCCTCGCCTAACTACCTCCTCCCTGCCTCCTATAAACCTTGTTACCATCATCACCCAATCCTCTGATTCCTCTCCACAAACCTCTATTCTTTCACCATTTGTGACTTCATCGTCATCCGCATTACCGTAGCAAGATTCATCAAGGTTTTATTTCAGTTCAACATCTTCAATGTGGAGCCCTAGCTTTGGAGTACCTCCTGGTTCCGTTGACCATCCTGCTGCCCCTGATATATCTGCATCTGGAGTGAGTTCTGATTCATTTCAGATTTCAAGCTCTTGGCCCAGCAGTGAAGGAAGAGAGAAAGTTGATAAGCCTGATCTATATTGGAAAAGTGAACAGCCATCTACAATATCTGAATCCGCAGAACCTGAAAAGACAAGAAATGTTAGCAACTGTATTTTGCACAAAAGTTTAGTGTGGGATAGTGCTTTCTTCACAAGTGCTGGTGTTCTTGATCCTGAAGAGTTGTCTATCATAAATAAAGGAATCAGTAAAGTAGAATGACCTCCTTTACCGAGGATTCAAGAAGATGTACGGCGATATACTGAGTCCAACTCTACATTTGATAGTGATTCTTTGACATTGGAAAGCATTCAGTTGATTTGTTTGAAGATGTAAGAGCTTCGATTCAAAAGTCCAGCAAATCTCCCAATGTTGCATCTTCTCGTAACAATACAGGACAAGTTGAATGAGGAACCCAACGTCTTCACTGTTCACTGAGGTTACCCCCTGCTGAGAAACCAGCACAAGAAAGCTCTTGCTATAAGCAGTGATGGAGACATAAGTAGATGTGGTGAGATTATAGCTGGTAAGATGTTATGGTCCGACGCCTCTTGGATTTCCCAGTTGATTCCACCATAGCCCCCTCCAAAAATAAACCTTCTTCTGAAACACTCTCTTCTGGACTTTGATGTTTACCACCGGAGATGGTCATCTTCACTTGTTTGCCGCATCAACTTGAGCCTTTCATTTCTAGTAACTTCTCTGATTTTTTCCAAAACGCAGAAGGTTTTCCTGTATTCCTTTCGTTTTTGCCCTTTGTTTTCTGGTTTTTCACTTTCTTTTCTGGGAACTTCCGGTTTCCTTTCGTTGGTTTTAGGAGGCTCTTCTTTCTGATATTTTCCTTCTGTTGGTCCTTGACTCGTTTCTGATTAAACAAAAAAGAAAGAAAAGGCATTAAACGGCTGTCTTTTATACAGCCTATTTTGTGCAATTTGTCCCAAATAAATCAGATTTCTTACCTTTTAAATCCACCTAATTAATTTGTTGACCTGGCCTCCATTTGTCTCCCTTCTTAAAGCCATTTGTCTTCCTCATTTGTCTTCCTTAGTGAAAGCACATTTGTTACGAACAAGAATCAAGAATGAGAAGAAACAGAGAGGAAGAGGGGAAAGATGTCCACTGCAAGGGTGGAGGACCTCCTGAGAAGAAAAGACTAAGAAGACTAAGAGATTTCATTAATTTTTATATCCCACTAATACATCTGTTGGTCTTACTTATATTATCTGTATCTCAACCATATTCAGTTACAGTAGTTATATTCAGTTACAATCCACTAATACAGTTTAACTAATCTTTCCTTTCATACGTAACACTCTTTGAGATACATTGCCAACGTCATCTTCTGAGCTGTGGTCTATCACATTTGGAATGAGAGAAATAATATAATATTCACAAATACATCCAAGCTTAGGGAAAGAATAGAAATCCAAGAAAAATTATCTACTTTGGTCTTCAAGAGGCCATCCTTAGCCCTTGAGGTGTTCATTGCCCCAAAGTGGAAGTCCATTGATGTATTTTTTTTGAATGGCCATGTGCCTTGTTTTTGGCTCTCTTGTTTTGAGGGTAGCTTGTAGTGTTTTCCTTTTTCCTGGGTTTAATAAAATCATCTATTTACTCAAAAAAAAAAAAATAAAAAAAAATATGATGTAAGTTTGACCCACCGAATGTGTCACCTGGTTCAACCAAGGGTCAATTTCAATAGTAGAGTTTCAGGCCGATCCAACTTAGAAACGGATTGGGGGACCCATATCGGTCCGAAGTGGTCTGACCACCCAATGCATCCCCTATTCAAGCAACGGTCAAGTTCAGTAGCAGATCCTTTATTTTCAATATTATATTGCACTTATGAGTCTGCCCTTTCTTAAAAAAAATTAAGTTAATGAATCTAAGCATAGAACGAGCTGAAATGCATTCGTGGTGCAGTAGGATTGCTAACTATGTGGTACCTGACTGAGCCACCCGCTTGATCTTACTTCACATTGAGTTACCACCTAATGCATTTCAGAACTCAGACCACCTGGCCTGATTTAAAATATAGTTTTTGAACTTTGATTATACCACTAAACTCTCCTTGTTTCAACTAAAAATTTGGTGAAATTTTTCTTATTTATGAAATGTATTTCATATTTCTTTGCCATTTGTCCTACGTTCTTACCCTTTTTTTCCCCCTATCTATAGCATATTTGGGTATGGCTGATTTAGGAAGATAATCCATGGTTGGCAATTATATCATAAATTAAGATATCATTCATTTTTTGTTAGGCTCTGTTTGTTTGAACAAAAAATTTATATGTAAAAGGCTTTTACAATGTTTGTTTTTAGAAGATAAAAGAAAGACTAATTTTTGTTTCCTCCTCTTTACAAACCATTATATTTTCTCTCTTGGAAACAGACATCTATTGTTGCTGAAATTGGGTTAGCTGATGTGTCCTACTTCCTACAAGATAAAGATAGAGGTTATCGGAGTTGGACGGTGATGTCCGGTGTCCACTTTGACGATCAAGTCAGTAACAGAGCAATCAGTATGGAGCTTACAAGAAGACAGTAAGCTCCTTAGAGAGGTGGGTTCCCGAGTATCCTCAGAGAGACTAAAGATCAGATGCCATTACTTGTGATTGCCTAGTGTATATATAGAGGACACACCTACAAATTGAATGGACACACCACCCGGTGATTAAGAATGTATGACTCTGCTATGACTCCTTCGAAACCAACCTAGGTAAGTGCGACTGTTGGAGCCAATTGGATCACCTCAAGTAGCCATAGGATGGAGAACCTTCAGCTGGGCAAGATCGCCATCTCCGCCCTTACAAGTCTCCATGCACGACCTTCATGGCTAGAGAGCCATATCCAGATCCAATTTCTAGGATCATGTCTCAATAAGAATCCCCACAATACGCTCAAGATTGGCCTAGAGATCTAGCATGTGTAAATATTCACGTGCTTCTTCTCACCGTTATCTGGATGCCCTAGAGGTAACATCTGACAGGACACATGTTACTTTCCCATTATGATTTATGGGTTAACACGTGTCGCACTACGATTAACCAGGAGAAATATGCTATCAACAGTTGCCCCTTGCTTCTATGGACACGCCTAGTTTGAAGAAGCAATCTTGATGCTACAATGTATTTTGTTCCATGTCGCCACAGTGAGTCATAAGGTGCTTGAAGTCACACTTCCAAAACCATTTGAAGTCCCACTTCTTAAGCCATTCAAAGTCACACTCCCTAAGTCGCTTCCTCCAAATCGTAAATGATGACTTAGAGAATGGAGCGACGACTTAGAGAATGCCCTTGGCTTAGAGGAAGTGATTTCTCCCTGATGAGATCCAACTTGCGCATCATTGATCACAAATTGGGGCCCGATTTACCCCGTAGGAGAGAACATCTTAAAGGGTGATGACTTAGTAGATCGCCAATTGTGGAGATTCCAGTTGGAAGCAATTCTCGCTCAATTCTGAAGTCATCGAAGATGCTTAACCGTTATGGAGGAATTCAAAAAAATTTGGGGGACTCTAAAAGGTATTCCGAATATACCGCCTATGATGATCACACGATGATTCGGTGTGAGCAGTTTGGGAATGACAACTTTAAGGAGATGCCACGTGTCAAAGCATCCATTTTTGTCAGGCCACGGTTTTCATATCTATACTGAAATGACATCAGCATGCAGGTTTGTCTTCACCTTTTAAAGCATCGCATTCAATGCGACGAGGAAGCATTAAATGCGAAGGAATTTTTGCCCATTCATCAAGCGAAGGTGTCCCATCTTCCTTGCTGATTACGACAAAGGAAGAGGTTACCCTTCGTAATGATGAGCTTTGGATTCTGGCTTTTTCAAATCTGCCAAATGGCGGCTATAAAACTTCACCAAAGAAGCTGAGAAGCACTTTTGGTTTTTCGATCTCTCGAGTCCCTGAAGCAGAGGAAATCTTTCTTCATCTTCTCTGTTATTGTCTATCACTTCTTCGCAACTTTCCCACAATAAGTCTCTTTCTTCTTGCTTCATTATTTATTAGATTGTTGGCCATTTCCTTTAGAGTTGTCTCTATGGTCAGCCATGTCTAGCATGTTCGATCCCCCTGGAGCATCATCTTCAGAACCCACTACGCCCATTTTTGGTTGGCTTCTAGTATTTCGCTTGGGACTACTCAACTGCCCGAGTACTGTCAGGATTCAGCGCGCCGGTGAGGTCCGCTAAATCCACCGTCACCGTAGCCAGAGCTCTTCCCATAGTGGGGGACGAAAGATTACCCACAGACATTTTGTCCTGCATTGTCGGATCCAAGGGCACTGTAACCAGCATCTTCTCTTTATTAGCTAGGAGAGAGAAGGAATCTAGAAAGCCCTTACCCCCTATGATTCTGATGATCAATAACCCAGCCATTTTGGGAGAAACTATGGAGATTGCAGTCCCTTCTCCCACCGAAGTGGAGGCCGCTGGGGTGAAATGTAAATTGAGTGAGGATGCACTCAATAGTGTCTTGGCCGAATATCCGATTGATGGCCACTACTACATTAGGATTCCCTTAAATGGCGAATGTGCTTGTCGGCCCCATAGGATGGAGATGTGCTTATACACGGAGTTCTTACGATCAGGGTTCAAGCTCCCTATTCCTTTAGAGGCTGTTAAGGTCTTGCGGTATTATGGTTTGGCCCTTGCTCAACTCCACGCTAACTCATGGCTATGATCTTGGCCTTCATTGTCTTCTTTCGGAGGCTGGGAAGGACACCAAGTGTTGATCTATTCAGATATGTGTATCTTCTGAACAAGGTTAATCCGATCGACGAAGACATCGGCAAGTCGGGCTGGTATTGTTTCAATAAGCGGCCCAAAGCTTTTGAGATCCTGTGTAGAAAAAGGAACAAGGTTCCGCACTGGTCGAACAAATTCTTCTTCATGGGCCGTCATGACATGAAGGCCTTGCCATTGGTAAATGTATGGATTTTTTCGAAAGTTGGTGGTCTAAACCACCTTTCGACTTTGGACGAGGAGGACAAACTTAGCCACTCCATGGTGGAGTTGGGGATCAAAATCGGTTATGACGACCTTATTTCCCCCTTTCTGTCTTGTCCTGGCTACTTTGAAACAGGGGACGACGTCTATGACGATGCAACACCCGTAGGGTTACACTTCATTACAGGGAGTTCAAGTAAGTAGGAGAGGTATAATTTACACTCCAACTTGATACTCGATTTTCCTTCTGTACTAATTTTTTTCTTTGACGATTCTGTAGTGGGAAAATCCTCTCTTGATCTCACTGCAATCAATAAGCTACAAGAGGAAGAGAGAGAGTCGAAAGATGGGGTTTATGGCTCCCAGAAGATGGGGAGGAAGAATAAAGCTTCCCGTCTTAAGGTTACAGAGACTTTGGAACAATAGAAGTGATCCAAGGGCGATGGTAGTGGTGCCCCATCCCAAAAGAAGGCAAGGACCGACATAGGGTCTAAGCTTACGACTTCGCTTGGGAGTTCTTCTCCCATTACTTCTCCTTCTGAAATGGAAGCCACCTCCGTTGATGTTCCCCTGGCTCCTTAAGAAGTTGTGGGGGTTCTAGCTAACAACCTTCCCGTAGTAGTGTCGCAAGATTTCAGCGGGGAATCCTCCAAGTCGCCTTTTAGCCTCTTCAGAATCCGTCGCCATTGGAGCGACCACTGAGGTTGTAAGGTCGATGCTAAGTTCGCCGTTTGCAAATGGGTAGATGACACGCCCCCAGGGGAGGACTGACTCGCTTGCCCAAAATCTTCCTAAGCGAAGTTACTCACCAGGGGCTCTGAAAAACTTGTCTCTGGTAGGGGTCAGAGTCCTGGATCTTTAGAGGGCCCATATTGGCCCAAATGGAGGATCGGATAGGGTGATAACGCTATGTCGTCATCCGACATCCCCCATCAAGTGGTGGAGGGCATGTGTCTGCCCAAAGACATAACCTTTTTTGATGAGATGGTGGAAGATGATCTACGCAAGGCAGAAGAGTGGTACCTTGCTAGTGTAAGTATCTATTTCTTTGGATCCCTTTCTTCTTTTGTTTTACCAATCTCTCCTCTAATATTTTCTGTTTTTTCCACAACTTGTGAACAAATCGCGATCTGATCATAACCGCAATCTCATTAAGGCAAAAAACCTCGAGTCTACTGAGAAAACTTTGGAAGAAGCCCAGAGGATCTGTCAGAATTATTCTGAGGAGAAGGAGGCCTTGGTCAATGAGATGAAGGAAGTCAAGGGTCAGCTTAATGCCTCAAACTCGGGCAAGAGTGATGCCGAGTCTGAAGTCACCAGGCTGAAGGCGGAGCTTGAGAAAGCCAAGTTGAACCTGAATGTGGCAACTTCAGCATTGGATTTGGTAAAGTTTGATAGCCAAAGAGAGAAAGAGATGGCTGACAAGACCATTGACAATCTTCGGGCCAAACTCAAGGAGGCCAAAGTTGGGGTCTCCGGGAAGATCGACTAGGCCATTGTCGAGTTCAAGGCCTCTAAAATGTTGGATCATTTTGTACTGGAGGCTCCAGAGAAGGAGCCTTTTCGGACCAAGATTGGTGGGGATTCGTTCATTTAAGGGGTGTGCAACTTGTGTCCTTTCGTGCGCAAGAGGGCACCTGATCTCAACTTCTTAGGGTACCACTTGGACTGGATGAGGTTTCTTTTTCTTTTGAAGAAGAGGATGAAGGAGAGGATGCTGAAGAAGAGGGAATTGAAGGCGCTTCTCAACATCCCCGCCTCGAGGAGGAGCCACAAGCCCTGACAGTAATCCATCCCCTTGCCCCTATTCTTCTAGTCGCCGATGCTTAAGTTGCGAGTGTGGTTTCAGAGGTAGGGTCAGGCATTCTCCAACTCGGTCAGGAAAGTTCTACCAAGGACGCTGGGTTAAATACGGAGGTTGCTGGGCAGACACCTTAGTTTTTCTCCTTTCTTTTTGTTCTCACCCTTTGGCGCTTTGTGTATTTTGTTACTCGTCTCTTTAAGTTAATGAAAATTAGACATTTTTCTCATTCTGCAGTTGAGGTTGTATGTGATCTTTCTCAGATCTTTCTATCTAACCTTGCGACTTTCTCTTAGGACCATTTGGATGTTTTCTCTGACACCCTCGCCGAGGCTGAAGTCTTTCGTACCCACTTTCAATTGGTTCAAGCCGAGTTAGGGAGAGTTGACATTGCTATGGATTCTCTTAAAGAATCCCGCAAGAGGGAATGTAGGGTCCTGCGATCAAGGGTAGAGAAGGCAGAAATACAGTTTGCAATAGCTCGCCGTTTATATTTTGAATGTTATAAGGAACTACACTTGACAAAGATTGACCGAGATGATCTTTTAAAAGAGGATGCAACTGATTGATGACTTCACCTTAGTGTTGAGCATCGATTGGACTTGTTTGTGGAAAAACTCACCAAGGCAGAGGAGACTTTTGCCAACTTGATGGGGTATTCCAGACATGAGGGTTATTACTATAATCCTCACATTTTTGTATATAATATTTACTGGATGATGTCATGGCAGCGGGTAGGAGCTGAACGTGAAGCCAGAAAGGCAGCAAAGGAGTTGGTCAAAGTCATAGATCACCTTAGGAAACCTTCCACTAGCGTATTTAGGAGTGTGTCTATTTAGCTTGTATAATGTCTATGCACCCCGACTTCATGACAGTTTGATTCATAAAGCTGTGACGAAGTTGATTTGTATCCTTGTTCCATGCGTAATGAAATTTTGGATTTGAATTTGTGTCACACCCCAATTCTGCACCATTCAGAACGGTGTGATGAACCGTTAATAAACCAACGGTTCAATCAGGATCTCTAATAGGCTGTGTCCGTTGAAAATAAAACCATACACATCCACAACCATAATCATAATAAATACAAAATAGCGGAAGTCTTAATAATAAATGAACTGAGGAATCTAAATGTGATAATCAATAATAAAATATCAAGTTATGTTGTATTAACCGAGACATAAGTAAATAAAATATCAAATTATATTTCCTTAATAATTCAAATAAAATCTAATCGAAAATGCATGTGTTGCACTCGCATGAAGAGTCATGCATTTCCACGAAGTCTTCAGCTTCCATTGCAGCAACGTGCCCGTACACAGAATTATTCATATAGTCTTCAAACGTGGTACCTGCGTCATCAACTAAAAATATTCGACGTCGAAAGGGTGAGCACACATCACGGCTCAGTGAGCAAACAAAACAATGCAACAAAACATATGCATGCAATCAATTCATATCTGTGGTCGGGTATATAAGTTTGCAATGTGTTATAGAAAGGTTCGGTGGCCGCCTCATCTCTATACACGAGTGTATGAATCTGCCCAATGAAAACGACATTGTCGTCCCACATGCACCCACCATGGACAATATACACCCCATGAAAACGGTATGGCTGTACCGGTTGCCCACACCAACACGTAAGCCCCTGCTGGCGAGGACTTGCAAACTGGGCTCGCAATTAACCAATCCTAATGTCAAGCAGTGTATCCAAGGCCTCACCCCAGCATCCCTCAATACATCCATAGAGATAGAGCTAAGGCCCCCCGGCAGAGTCGAAGACTACACGGTCCGAGACTACCTCCCTTGATACTCTACGACGTAATAGTTCTGATAAGGTAATGGCGATACAACGATGTCAATGGACATGAACCCGGTCTAACCTTACATTTCGTGTCATGACCGGTCTACATATCATGGTCGAGCCAAGTGGACCAAGTGTGTGAAGAAACCCAAGACCCAATATGAAATTTAACTCAAAAACAGTCAAAATGAGGGTAGGGTCACATGCCTAAACAGGCAGGGTCGACCCCCTATCCGACCCATGACTTTTTGGTCTGGGGGTCGCAGGGCTCTCGAATTGTCCGACCCCCCATCGACCCCCAGTTTCCGACAGAACCAGAAATTAGGAAACTTCTTAATTTCAATTGGAACCTTTCCTAAACTCAATGGAACTTATTTTGGGAGGTTTTACTCAATAAATTGGACATCCCTAAGCCTCTTTCACTCCTTTTACAACCCTAATTAGATTGAGAGAAAGAAAAGAGAAGGAAGAGAAGGGGAGAAGGATAATTGAAGAAGAAGACCAAAGAGGAGGAAATTCAGAGGAATCTCTGAATCTTAGCAAACGTAAGGTATGAATACATTCTCCATGATTTATTTAAGACCTTAGAATGATTCATCAAGAGGGTATGACTTAGGAGATACCCAAATCATTCATCCATGGGAGGATTTCAATGAAATTCATGGAAGAAGTCATGGTAGGCAAAGTAAGGAAGAAACCTAGAGTTTTAAGCCATAGAACAAGCATATAATGGATTGTGAAAGTAAGCCATAGGACCCAAACATGAAAGAATGGACTGTAGGATGAAATTCTCGACTGAAACCATGGGGGGTCGTACCTAGGGTCGATGGAACATCCGACCCTAGCATCGACCTCCAGCATTCGGGAAGCCCAGGAAAGGGGTGGTCGTACCCAGGGTCGATGGAACATCTGACCCTGGCATCTACCCTACCCCTGGGGGTCGCAGAAAACTGCAACCCGTCCTGCTACCTGTCCTGCTACCCCCACTTATCAGTAAGCCTAGAATTGTCGAAATGAATTCTAATTAAAATCTATCAACTTGTTAGGTTTCCTATTGATATAAAAATGATTCTTAAAGCTTGAAAGAGGATCTACAATCAAGCAAAGGTGAGGGAACAAGACCTAAACTAATTGATTAATAACAAACTATTTTTATTTCTTGAGTCCCATGCCATGACTGATTCTATGCGTGTATGCTTGTAATGTGCATTCAACATGTCATCCAATATTCCTGCTATTAATGTTCATGCATATTTAATTCTGTTTAATTACTTATAACATGATGATGATGATGATGCTAGGAATAGACATGTGAATGTATGTGTGTGGTTAGTGTGATTGATGCAAGCGAGTATCAAGGGGGGTGTCATAGGTCGGGCCTCAGCACTCTAGCTCTATCTCTAACTCAAGTCTTGTCCACTGACATCGTCGTATCGCCATTACCTTAGCAGAACTATTACGTCGTAGTGTATGAGGGGAGGTGGTCTCGGACCGTGTAGTCTCTGACTCTGCCGGGGGGCCTTAGCCCTATCTGTAAGACCCGTATGAAACTAACTCGGTCTTACCACCTTGAACCAGGTCTACCCATCATGGTCGAGCCAAATGGATCAAGTGCGTGAGGGAGATCGCGATCCCAAGTATTAAACTGACCCAAAAACACTAAAATAAGGGGTAGGGTCGCATACCCAGCAAGGCAGGGTCGGACCCCCCCAGTATAAAAGTCAGACCCTGAGTTTTTAACCGAGGTCGGACATTTTAGAACCAGGGGTCGACGGGATCTCCGACCCCCTCATCCACCCCCAGTCTGCCGACAGAAACCGTGAATTAGGAACTTTTCAAATTTCAATGGGATTCTTTCCTAATCTCAATGGGACTTATTTTGGGAGTTTCTAATCTATAAATAGGACGTCCCTAAGCCTCTTTCACTCCTTTTAGAACCCTAATTGGATTGAGAGAAAGAGAAGAGAAGGAAAGTAGAGAAGAGGATCAAAGAGAAGGCTTCATAGAAATTAGCCTAATTCTCAGGTATGGATACTATCTCCATGTAATTCTACAGACCTTAGAATAGATAGTGAAGAGGGAATGATCTAGGAGAAATCCAAATCATCCATCTATGGTTAGGTTTGCATGGAAAACCATGGGGAAGATCATAAAAACCATATAGGTGAATGAACTACGATTCTAGACCATAGAACATGTGTGGAATGGATTATAGAAGTAAGCCATAGGACCCCAAATACGAAGGAATGGACTGTAGGATGAAAATTTGACTAAATCCACAGGGGATCACACGGGAGGTCGATGGCCAATCGACCCTACCAGACCCTAACAATCTTCCAGTGTTCGGGAAGTCCATAATCTGGGTGGTAGCACCCAGGGTCGATGGAACCTCCGACCCTGTCATCGACCCCCAGTTGACAACATGCTTTTTAAAATCAGAATTAATTGTAATTAAATTCTATCGACTTTATTAGGTCTTCTAGTGATATAATATTGATATTTAGTTGATTCTTAAAGCTTGAAAGAGGATCTACAATCAAGCAAAGGTGAAGGAACAAGACCTAAACTAATTGGTTAGTAATAAACTATTTTTATTTCTTGAGTCCAATGCCATGATTGATTCTATGCGTATATGCTTGTATGTGCATTTAACATGTCATCCAATATTTTTATTATTACTGTTCATGCATATTTAAATTTATTGTTTATACCATGATGATGATGATGATGATAGGAATAGGCATGTGAATGTATGTGTGTGGTTAGTATGCTTAATGCGAACGATTATCAGGGGGGGTGTCATAGGCCGGGCCTCAGCACTTTAGCTCTATCTCTAACTCAAGTCTTGTCCACAGACATCGTCGTATCGCCATTACCTTAGCAAAACTATTACGTCGTAGTGTATGAGGGGAGGTGGTCTCAGACCGTGTACTCTCTGACTCTGCTGGGGGGCCTTAGTCCTATCTCTATGGACGTATTGAGGGATGCTGGGGTGAGGACTTGGATACACTGATTGGCATTAGGATTGGTTAGTTGTGAGCCCAGTTTGCAAGCCCTCGCCAGCAGGGGCTTACGTATTTGTATGGGTAGAGTATCAGGGGAAGTGTCATAGGCCGGGCCTCAACACTTTAGCTCTATCTCTTTTCCATGATGGGTGCATGTGGGATAACGAGTAATTGGGTTATTTGGGCGGCTTCACACACTTGTGTATAGAGGTGCGGCGGCCACCTATCTTTTCTATAACACATTGCAAACTTATTTACCAGACCAAAGATATGAATTGAATGCATGCATATGTTTGTTGCATTGTTTTGTTTGCTCACTGAGCCATGATGTGTGCTCACCTACTCGACGTCGAATATTTTTAGTTGATGATGCATGTACCACTGTTGAAGATTATATGAGTGCTCCGGTGTACGCACGCGTTGCTGCAATGGAAGCCAAAGACTTAGTGGATACGCATGACTCCTCATGCGAGTGCAACTCATGCGTATTTGATTAGATTTTTCATTTAAATTTATTAGGGAAATATAATTGATATTTTATTTACTTATGTCTCAGTTGATACAACATAATTTGATACTTTATTTATGATTATTACAATTAAATTTCTCAGTTCATTTACTATAAGACTTATGTTATTGTGTATTTATTCTGATTATGGTTGTGGATGTGCATGATTTTATTTTTAATGGACATAGCCTATTAGGGATCCTGGTTGAACCATTGATTTATTAGCGGTTCATCACACTATTATGAATAGTGTAGAATTGGGGCGTGACAACTTGGTATCAGAGCATCTCAAGCCTTGTCTGTGAAACCGTATACTTCCACAAAAGGTCGTGAACTGAGATAGGATAAAAATTTAAAAGATGTAATAATAACACACCATAAGCATCTGTGTTGTTTGAGACCAAACTGAAAGAGAATAATGCATCTATTAAATGAGAAACAATTTTTTATATACAACCAAAGGAAGAACAAACATTTACATATATATATATATATATATATATATATATATATATATATATATATATATATATATATATATATATATATATATATATATATATATATGTGTATGTGTGTGTGTGTGTGATTAAAGCAGAGTACAGTCCACAGTCCGGACAGTTACTCTGAAGAACAAAAAGAAAGATAAAAGAAATACATCAAGAAGCTGGAGGTGATGGGGGAGGCGGTGCCTCACGGTATCTATCATAGTCCTCAACATAGACTCTAGTCAACCAAGCTATCTGAGTCTGGGTAGTCTAGAGACTAGCTGTGACATCAGCCACCCGCTGGTCAGTCACACGCTGAGCATCCCTAAGCTCTCCCACCTGCTGATCCGACGTATGCTGAGTAGCTAGAAGCTCTCCCATCCACTGGTCTGACACGCGCTGAGCAACCAGAAGCTCTCCCACCCGTTGATCGAACAAGCGCTGAGCCTCTAGAAGCTCTCCCATCCTCAAGTCAGATGTACGCTGAGCCTCTCATATCTCATGCAAGATCCCCATCAGGTCATCAGAAGGAGCATACGAAAGACCAGCTGCATGCGAAGGACCAGCTCCAGTAGCATGAGTAGGTGATGGAGGAGGTATGGCATCTACATCCATGTACAGCCGATCGTCATCATCCCCATGAACCCCTGCTCCAGCGGCGGCTGCTGCTGCTGCCTCAGTGTCAGCCATCTCCACTCAAGTGTGAGGGCGCACCATCGCATTCCTCTCCTCATCGTTGACCTGGGCATCCCGCATGCCCATCTTGCAAATAGCCTCCCAATCCAGAGGTGATGAGAAGGACTTCTCCTGAATCTTCTCATGCAACAAATCAACCCCCAGGCGGGTAAGCAAGGTAGTGATCATGCGTCCATAAGGAAGGTTGCCAGTGTGACTGGGCAACGTGGCACTGAACATCGTCCGCATGATATAAGGAAGGCAGACGGGCTGCATGGTGCATATGCAGTACAACGAATACTGGGTCAACTGGGAGACCCTCTCATAATGACCACTCTGCGGTATCAGATTATGCTGAATGATCTTGCAGTATACCCGTAGATCTGAATGCAGATAACTCGCTTTCATCTCCCAGCGATCAGGTCTAATGAGCTGATGATCTATCTCAGCCCTCATCTGTAATGAAAAGAACTGGGGCTCTCCAGGGGCAAAGAATACCAAGGGGCCATCATAGGAAATGCCCAACAAGTCGGCCAGCTGTCGGTAATCGAATGAAACATCAACCCCCTTGACGTAGCTGGTGATCCGAAGCTCACCACCTCTCTCAACATCATTGTAATCTCCCACCACCTGGAGATTACAGTAGAACTGGCGTACCAAGTCGGGACGGGTACAGGCGTCATAGGTGATGATAGGGAGCCATCCCATATCGCTAAAGGCCCCGTCCACATTGAACAAGGTCAAGCTAACCAAGTCTACTTTGCGGCCTCCCTCTACTTTCTTGCGAGCGTAGTGGGCATACTGCGTCTCGGCTTCATTGGAACGGAAGTGAAGATGGTTGCGAACCTTAGGTACCTTTGTACGAGTCATAATATCTGCAAATAAGAAAGAAAAACAAATAATGGCTTAGTAGAGAGGAAAAGTTTGAAATTTCGACATAATAACGACGTAAATGGGTCAAAAGCCTCACTTTTCACCCATATACGTGGGCAGGAGGACTTACATAGATCCTAAACTATCCTGTGAAACTCATACAGTCGAAAATTTTAGCTAGTAAGATTGAATTGGAAGAAATTTCAAGAAATTTGAAATCTCGATAAAATTAGGGCAAAAAGAGTAAATTTTGAGTTTCTCGATAACCAATCGATGAAACTCAAATATTTTTGAGGGCTTTCATTCCTCGAGTCACCAACAACAAAATCCCCCAATAAAAATTGAATTTTTACGATTGGAAAAAGTTTAATTTAAAAAATACGAGATATACGAGCAAAAACCTAGGCAAAGAAACCTAAAAACATGAAAAGGTAGAAGACATACCTATAGCGGAGGAGTAGACGACAAAACAAGGAGTGTAAATCACCAACGGAGCGGAGTTGCCACTGTAGCAACTCAGAGGGACGAGTCGAGTCGAAGCGGAGAAGAAAGATTGGGAAATGGACTTTGAATCGGAGTTTAAAAATCTGACTTTTAGCCCGGGGGTCGAAAAATTCGATTAAAACAATCGACCCACCCATCGACCCCTGCATCGACCCTCGGCTCTTGGGAATTTGACAGAGAACCAGGGGTCGCACCCTGGGTCGGACATCCTCTGACCCCCCCCATCGACCCCCGGCTCTCGGGAAGAATTTTTGATTTCCCAAGGTCGCATACTGAGGGTCGGACACCCATCGAGCCCCACCATCGACCCTGTAGTGAAAACATAGCATTTTGACAGAATGACCTGAAAAATTTTAAATTTGCAATTTTTAATGGTTTTAAAATATGAGAATGAAGTACTTAATGATTGTCTTTCGTGTTCAATGATTTTCAGGCAATCCCACTATCAGACTAATTAATGGCGGGACGCAGAGTAACCAGACAGAGCCGTAACTCTATTCCACCACCACCACCTATGGGGGAGAATAGCCAGACACACCCAGAGACACAGGGGAACACGAACACGGCACCATCCGTCATAAATGGGTAGACAAATCCTGCAAATCTGCCAGCTCCACCTACAGACTTGGCCACAGTCGTAATGAACTTGGCACAACAGCTGCAGCAAATGCAACAGGCACAAGCCACTATACAAGCTGCCATAGGCATAACTCCTCCAGCTGCACAGACACCTCCAATGCCAGCAGGACAGGCAAGCACAGCACCAGGGGGGAGTAACACAGTACCTCACGCACCTCAGACTCCTATCATGCAGGCTCAAGTACAAAATCCTGAGATAGCTCAAGGTGGATATCAATACCAACCACCTATGTATGGAGCGTATGTCCCACAACCACTAGACCACTCCAGACTGGTGGAGCGTTTTCTGAAACTGAAGCCCAGAGAATTTAATGGCAAGCCAGCAGACCCTTTATGGCCGGCACACTGGGTCGATGAAATGGAAAGAAATTTTATGATGATGACACTAAATGAAGAAGAAAAAGTATTGTGTGCCACCTTTATGCTGAAAGGAGATGCACACCATTGGTGGAGGTCTACCAGGACTTATTTATTAGCAAAGCACGCCCAACTGACTTGGGATATCTATAAGGAGGCGTTCTTTGAAAAGTACTTTCCAAGAAGTTTCAGAGATTCTATGGAAAGAGAGTTCCTGAGTTTATATCAGGGGCAGATGACCGTGGATGCGTATCAACACCGTTATGAAGATCTATTCTTCTTTGCACCCACCAGTATGCAAGAGGAAAACACCAAGACCCGAAGGTTCGTTATGGGACTTAGGAGAAGCATCCGCGAGCATGTTCTAGGACATGAAAAGAAAATCTATAATGAAGCGGCACAAATTGCTTGAGTTAGAGAATCGAGCCAGAAGGAGAGTTATTTCATGCAAAACAAAGGTATAAAAATGCCAGCTGGAAATTCTTATAATGGAGGGAATAACAAGACATTCAAACCCTTCCGTGCTCAAGGCTTTACCACGACAACCAAGACTACTCTAGTAGCTCATCAGCAACAAAAGTCAATTACTGAAGGGATAAAATGTTTTAACTGCAGCCAAGTGGGACATATGGCATAGGAATGTCCTAAACCCATGAAGCAACTACATCAAGGACGAGTTTACGCGGTTACATCTGAAGATGCTGCCGCATCGCCTGATGTGGTCACAGGTATGACTTAAAATTTTAGTTAGTTGTATTACATTGTATGAGCATGTAGACTAAACCAAAACAAATCACAGGTATCGTACCTATTAATGGCATTCCCGCAAAGTACTCTTTGATTCAGGAGCTACTCATTCCTTTATATCTGTGACATTTGGAAAGAAGTTAAATCTACCCCTTAAAACATTAGACTGCAAACTACTTGGACGATCACTATGGGATTAGAAGTGGAATTAGAAAAAGGTTATGGACCATGTCCAGTTCTTATTGATGAAAAGACCTTGGATGCAACCTTGATCCAACTTGAGATGGCAGACTTTGATGTCATCTTGGGAATGGACTGGTTAGTTCGGAATTCTACAAACCTATTGTGTGTCAAAAAGTAGCTAACATTTAAAGACAAGGAAGGAGCAGAGTTCAGTTTTTCGGGAACCAAACTTCCCCAGAAACGAAAGCTCATACTCTCTGCGCTAAAGGCTAAGAAGTGCCTTGGAAAAGGAGCAGTCGGATATTTAGTATCTGTGGTTGACCATACCAAGGAAGCACCACGAATGGAAGATATTGATGTCGTGTGTGACTTTCCAGACGTATTTCTTGAAGAACTACCAGGATTACCACCCGACCGAGCTACAAAGTTTGTTATAGATCTTATACCTGGAGCCGCACCAGTATCGAAAGCAACTTATTGAATGGCTCCTATCAAACGAAAGGAATTGAAGGTACAACTACAAGAACTGCTGGACAAGGGTTACATTCACCCTAGTATATCACCATGGGGAGTGCCAGTATTATTCATAAAGAAAAAGGACGGTAGTGTTCGATTGTGTATAGACTACCGAGAACTGAATAAACTGATAATCAAGAATCGGTATCCATTGCCTCGGATCGATGACCTATTCGATCAGTTGCAAGGTGCCAAAGTGTTCTCCAAGATCGATCTTCGATCAGGCTACCATCAGTTGAAGATTAAGGATGGTGATATTCCCAAGACAGCATTCAGGACCAGATATGGACATTATGAATTCTTGGTTATGTCTTTTGGATTGACAAACGCACTAGTAACTTTTATGGAACTAATGAACCGGGTTTTCCACGACATGTTGGATACGTCGGTTATTGTATTTATTGATGATATATTGGTCTACTCCAAAGACGAGGAAACTCATATTAAGAATCTAAACTCCGCTCTGCAGCGACTACGGAAGGAGAAGCTCTATGCCAAATTTTCAAAGTGTGAGTTTTGACTAAAGGAAGTCGCATTTCTAGGCCATGTAGTATCCGTTGAAGGAATTAAAGTGGATCCCAGCAAAATCGAGGCTATTGTAAAGTAGGAAGCACCGAAGAGTGTTACAGAAATTAGAAGTTTCTTGGGTCTAGCTGGGTATCATCGACGATTTGTGGAAGACTATTCCCGAATTACCATACCTCTTGCCAATTTGACTAAGAATGGCGAGAAGTATGTTTGGACGGATAAATGCGAGAAGAGTTTCCAAACCTTGAAGGCTAGATTGATATAAGCTCCAATCTTGACCATCCCGATTCCAGGACAACCATTTATCTTGTATACCGATGCGTCAGGACTGGGATTAGGATGTGTACTTATGCAAGGAGAACAAGTAATTGCTTATGCCTTAGGACAATTGAAGAGACATGAGAAGAACTATCCGACTCATGATTGGGAATTAGCAGCAGTAGTACATGCTGTCAAAATATGGAGACATTATCTGTACGGGGAAAAGTTTCAGATTAAATCAGACCATAAAAGTCTTACTTATCTATTTAATCAGAAGGAGCTGAATATGAGACAAAGAAGATGATTGGAACTATTGAAAAACTATGATTGTGATATCCAGTATCATCCGAGGAAAGCTAATGTAGTAGCCGATGCGTTGTGTAGAAAGGCAATGATAAAATCTCAGGGAGAGGTTAGCACAACCGCCACAATGTGTACTACCAGAAAGGTATTCAAGCACGGTAATGAGCAGTTTGTGATAGATGCACCAGATGGATCAGCCAACCAAGGGTTTATTCATCGGTTTTGAAATATGTTCGCCGCATTGAAGATTATACTGGATATAGTTGATGAAGTAAAGATAGCTATCAAATCAGACCCTTACCTAAGAACGGTACAAGAGGACATCGAAAAAGGTAGGACTAATCCAGAGTTCACCTTGGATGAAGAAAAAGTACTGAAGTACAAAGGAAGAATATGTGTATCCGAAATAGAAAGCTTGGACATTAGACACCGATTGATGAAAGAAGCCCATACCACCATCTATTCGATACATCCTGAAAGTATAAAAATGTATCATGACCTACAGAAATTATATTGGTGGAGAGGAATGAAAGCAAATGTAGCTAACTTCGTGTCTCCATGCTTAAATTGTCAGAAAGTAAAGGTTGAACGACAAAGACTGACAGGACTGTTGCAGCCGTTACCGGAACCAGCATGGAAATGGGACTGCATCACTATTGACTTCGTCACAGGATTACCATTGACTCCTCGAGTAGTTGACACAGTTTAAGTGATTGTAGTCCGCCTAACTAAAACAGCTCGCTTTATACCTATACGACCTCAGTATACACTAGAGAGGTTAGCTAAGCTGTATGTGGATAACATTGTGCGATTACACGGTGTACCTGAAATCATTGTGTCCGATAGAGATCCATGATTTACTTCAAAGTTTTGGAAAGGATTGCAAAAGGCTATGGGTACAACATTGAAGTTTAGTACCGCATTCCATCCACAGACAGACGGACAGTCAGAGCGTACAATTCAGATTCTATAAGATATGCTTTGAGCATGTGTAATTGATTTTAAAGGATCATGGGATGAGAAATTACCACTGATTGAGTTCGCTTATAACAATAGCTATCAGGCTACTATACAGATGTTACCCTATGAAGCACTGTATGGCCGAAAGTGTCGAACTCCTTTGTTTTGGAATGAATTTGGGGAACATAGTATTGTTGGACCGGAATTTGTTGAAGAGACTTGTCGAGTGGTCGACATTATGAAGGAAAGAGTGAGAACATCTCAGAATCGTCAGAAGCAATATGCAGATACCCAACGCCGAGACCTTGAATTCGTCGTGGGTGATAAAGTATTCTTAAAAGTATCGCCTATGCGAGGATTGAAACGGTTTGGATTGAAAGGGAAATTAAGTCCAAGATATGTCGGGCCATATGAGATTCTAACTAAGCATGGGAAAGTGGCGTACCAGTTACCACTGCCACCATCTATGTTAAGTGTGCATGACATATTTCATATTTCCTTATTGAAGAAGTATGTCAAGGATCCAACGCACGTTCTGACAGTAGATTTACTTGATTTGACTGGTGATTTGACATTTGAGGTAACACCAACTGAAATCACCAGCTGAAAGGTTCAACGACTACGCAACCGTGATATCTATTATGTTAAGGTCACCTAGAGAAATAGAGATATGGAAGAAATCACATGGGAAGAAGAGAATGCTATGCGAAAGCAATATCCTCATTTATTTGACTCGGAAGGTATGTACAATTTCGAGGACGAAATTTTTATAAGTAGGGGGAGTTGTAAGACCCGTATCAAACTAACCCGGTCTTACCACCTTGAACCAGGTGTACCCATCATGGTCGAGCCAAATGGATCAAGTGCGTGAGGGAGATCGCGATCCCAGGTATTAAACTGACCCAAAAACACTAAAATAAGGGGTAGGGTCGCATACCCAGCAAGGCAGGGTTGGACCCCCCAGTATAAAAGTCAGTCCCTGAGTTTTTAACCGGGGGTCGGACATTTTAGAACCTGGGGTCGATGGGATCTCCGACCCCCTCATTGACCCCTAGTCTGCCGACAGAAATTGTAAATTAAGAACTTTCTAAATTTCAATGGGATTCTTTCTTAATCTCAATGGGACTTATTTTGGGAGTTTCTACTCTATAAATAGGACGTCCCTAAGCCTCTTTCACTCCTTTTAGAACCCTAATTGGATTGAGAGAAAGAGAAGAGAAGGAGAAGAGAAAGAGAAGAGAAGGAAAGTAGAGAAGAGGATCAAAGAGAAGTCTTCAGAGATACCAACCTAATTCTCAAGTATGGATACTATCTCCATGTAATTCTACAGACCTTAGAATAGATAATGAAGAGGGAATGATCAAGGAGAAATCCAAATCATCCATCCATGGTTAGGTTTTCATGGAAAACCATGGGGAAGATTATAAAAATCATATAGATGAATGAACTACGGTTCTAGACCATAGAACATGTGGAATGGATTGTAGAAGCAAGCCATAGGACCCCAAAAACGAAGGAATGGACTGTAGGATGAAAATTTGACTAAACCTACAGGGGGTCGCATGGGGGGTCGATGGTCAATCGACCCTACCAGGCCCTAACAATCAACCCCCAGTGTTCGGAAAGTCCAGAATCTAGGTGGTAGCACCCAGGGTCGATGGAACCTCCGACCCTGGAATCGACCCACAGTTGACAGCATGCTTTTTAAAATCAGAATTAATTTTAATTAAATTCTATCAACTTGATTAGGTCTTCTAGTGATATAATATTGATATTTAGTTGATTCTTAAAGCTTGAAAGAGGATCTACGATCAAACAAAGGTGAGGGAATACGACCTAAACTAGTTGGTTAATAATAAACTATTTTTATTTTTTGAGTCCAATGCCATGCTTGATTCTATGCGTGTATGATTGTATGTGCATTCAACATGTCATCCAATATTTCTATTATTACTGTTCATGCATATTTAAATTTATTGTTTATACCATGATGATGATGATGATGATGATGATAGGAATAGGCATGTGAATGTATGTGTGTGGTTAGTGTGCTTGATGTGAGCGAGTATTAGGGGGGTGTCATAGGCCGGCCTCAGCACTCTAGCTCTTTCTCTAACTCAAGTCTTGTCCATTGACATCGTCGTATCACCATTACCTTAGTAGAACTATTACATCGTAGTGTATGAGGGGAGGTGGTCTCGAACCGAGTAGTCTCTGACTCTGCTGGGGGGCCTTAGCCCTATCTCTATGGATGTATTGAGGGATGTTGGGGTGAGGCCTTGGATACACTGATTGGCATTAGGATTGGTTAGTTGCGAGCCCAGTTTGCAAGCCCTCGCCAGCAGGGGCTTACGTATTGGTATGGGTAGAGTATCAGGGGAAGTGTCATAGGTCGGGCATCAGCACTTTAGCTCTATCTCTTTTCCATGATGGGTGCATGATCGATGACGAGTAATTGGGTTATTTGGGCAGCTTCACATACTCGTGTATAGATGTGCGGCGGCCACCTATCCTTTCTATAGCACATTGCAAACTTATTTACCAGACTAAAGATATGAATTGAATGCATGCATATGTTTGTTGCATTATTTTGTTTGCTCACTGAGCCATGATGTGTGCTCACCCTCTCGACGTTGAATATTTTTTGTTGATGATGCAGGTACCACTATTGAAGATTATATGAGTACTCCGGTGTACGCGTGTATTATTGCAATGGAAGTCGAAGACTTAGTAGATACGCATGACTCCTCATGTGAGTGCAACTCATGCATATTCGATTAGATTTTTCATTTAAATTTATTAAGGAAATGTAATTGATATTTTATTTACTTATGTCTCAGTTGATACAACATAATTTGATACTTTATTTATGATTATTACAATTAGATTCCTCAGTTCATTTACTGTAAGACTTCTGCTATTATGTATTTATTCTAATTATGGTTGTGGATGTGCATGATTTTATTTTTAATGGACGTAGCCTATTAGAGATCCTGGTTGAACCGTTGATTTATTAGCGGTTCATCACACTGTTCTGAATGGTGCAGAATTGGGGTGTGGCATTATCTCTATGGATGTATTGAGGGATGCTGGGGTGAGGCCTTGGATACACTTTTTGACATTAGGATTGGTTAGTTGCAAGCCCAGTTTGCGAGCCCTCGCCAGCAGGGGCTTACATGTTGGTATGGGAAACCGGTACAACAATAAACGTAACCTTTGCGTGTACATTTTCCATGGTGGGTGCATGTGGGACGATAATAAACGTTACCTTTGGGCGGTTTCACACACTCGTGTATAAAGGTGAGGCATCAATAAACGTAACCTTTGGCCACCAATCCTGTCTATAGCACATTACAAACTTATATACCAGACCAAAGAGATGAATGAATGCATGCATATGTTTGTTGCATTGTTTTGTTTTCTCACTTAGCTCAAGTTGGAGAGCTGACCCCCGCGCGTGCAATTCTTTTTAGTTTCTGATGTTGCAGGTACTATGATTGAAGATTATGTCTACACGCCAACATATGAACGGGTGGAGGCTATGAATGAGCAAGCTGTGGAGGACTATTGTGATTCGTTAAACGAACGTTTCAACTGTGGATACGCTTAGCGTGTAATTTTTGTATCTGGATATTGTAATATGTATTAAGTTATGTTTTGGTTACTTGAAAATAAATGGAATATAAATTATTTATCATGATTAGACCTCAGTTCATTATCTGTAAGACTTCCGCTATTTGCTTTATTACCTCTGATTAATATGGAATGTGTTTTAGTTTATTATATGTGGGATAGCCTATTCGAGATCCTGGTTGAACCATTGGTTTATTGACGGTTCATCACACCATTCTGGTTGGTGCAGAATTGGGGTGTGACAACTTGGTATAAGAGCTCTCTCAGGCCTTCCCATGAAATCTGAATACTTACACTAGAGTCCATGAACTGAGTTAGGATAAATTAAAAGCTTTAATAGAAACACACAATAAGCACCTGTGTTGGTTGAGACAGAACTTAAACAAGACAATAATGTACATATTAAAATTGGAACCATATATATACACTCAAACAGAAAGAGAAGATCAAAATTTATTCTGATAAAAAAATAATATAGTGTACTATCTATAAGTCGGGCAGTTACCTAAGTATACAAAAGATATAGTACAATAGCAAGAAGGGAGCATCTGTAAAGCAGAGAAATTGGAATACCTAGTTGGTACTCACAAGATGTGAAACTCGATGTATGACAGAGGAAGAAGAAAAATGGCTAGTAATGCCAAAATCCCTGTAGAGATAAAGGGAAAGATCTCAGGCTAATCCAACAGAGATAAGAGAATAATGGCCATACATTAAGAATAAGAGTAACTACAAGAATATAAAGCTATACTCCTGGGTAACATGGAGACTCGGAATGAGATCCACCACAAGCTGATCCATTACCCGCTGAGCATTAAGTAGAAGTGGCAACTTGACCCCACCACTAGCTGGTTTGAGAACGAGTAGTGAAAACTCATCTGAGCAGATGCTAGATAATGATAATCAGATTAGAGCGAATCAAAGGAGGTGAACAACCAGACCACTCCAGCCAACCACTGGACTATTAAGTACCTTGGTTATGGTTGTCATAGACTTGACCCAATAAAATACAAGAGCAACAACAGATGAGACCGACTATGCAAGTTGCTATGTAAATCACTACCCAAGTTGCTGATGCTACATCAATACCTCTGGGTCAAACCAAGTACGGTACCAATTGGTAGCATCACTGTACCCCAACACCTGTTAGCTATAACATAGTGCCTACCACACAATAAGTCCCAGTAATGCACACCCCAGTGCAGAAGTTTGGTGCACAACAAGTAGTGTATCAAGGTGGTTAACCTTATCAGCCACCGATGTATGGGATAATTGCATCATGACAGAATGATCCGACAAGGATTGAAGAATGTCTTCTGAAGATGATACCTCAGACATTTTCAGCCAAGGATCAAATCTATTATGGCCATATATCTAGATAGGTTTATATAGAATGTCGTGCATTATTGATTTACTCTTATGATTATATAGGATGCACATACTAGATTTCAATTTCTCGTGCCTCGACAGGATACCTTCTTGATTTAACCTATCAATTGGAGTTATATATATTGTTTCTTTAGTATTAGTCCTGGTTATACCAAACTGAGCCACTCTCATGATCGACAACATGAACAGATATATGAACTGAATGAACAGTTAAATGTTTAATCATGTTGAGCATACATCTTCTGATTTTTTTTACCTAATTTATTGATGTATGAAAACATTCTCCAGATTTACTCCTGTAATGCCTTGACCAATGGCATTATATATTCGATAGAACTGTAATCTTGAGGTTAAGAGTTATAAAACTATTTCCATGCATTTGGACCACCATGCAACTTAACGACCTTTGGATGCCGGTTGGATTACCACAGATTTACTCCTGATCCCTTAAACCTAGGTTCACAAGATAAAATAAGTGTCCTTTATCATACTGAATTTGAAAGGAGGAGGTGAATCGCTTTTGGATAAACATTCTGATTCTTACATTTCTCGACATCCATTAAAAAGATGTTTAGTGATAATGGAATTATTGAAAGAAAGATGACTGGATTCAGATTAAGATTCTATAGCCAAGAGACCTCAGATAAAGTAATAGAGAATCTATTTTGAGATTGCTGAATGGATGGATATGAGTTATGTCTATAAAAGAGTGCATGAGCAAAAGTGAGAACTATCAAGGGTAGCCAGTAAAGAAATAAATAGCACTCAAGTAAAGTTAAAGATGGTTATATCGGTATAAATTTTGACAAGGTAGAAGATTGCTAAAGACAAATCTAAGAGTGGACACAAGGATAAAGTAAAAAATCATGGCATTGATAGTATTCGGATTAGTATAAGTAATGCTGAGTTATGCCTAATGTCGATTGAGTTGATTAAGTAAAGACCAAAAGAGTTGGCTGAATTAATGAAATTATAAGCATATACCCTAATGCTTATAGATAGACTTGGGATATGAAGTAACAATCACAAAATAATTTTTGAGGTATATGAAAGAGAGATCAGGGTAGAACAACAAGGATAAAAGAAATATAAGCTAATGAGTGCAATATGAGATTTTGACGATAGTCTTCGAAAAATCATAAGAGATGAAGGAACTAGACAAGCTCTTAAGGCCTTTACACAAGATTTTGCTAGTTCAAGCCATTTTGGACTAGATGTGCATTAGATGAGTGTTATGAGCAATGTCCGAATAGTATGGATGGACAGAAGTAGGATACAACCTAATTTGACTTGAGATGACAGACTTTGACATCATCTTGGGGATAGACCGGTTGTCTCAACACTCTACAAAGTTGTTATGTGCATAGAAGAGATTATCATTCAAGAATAAAGACGGCATATAATTTAGTATTATTGGAAGTATGTTGCCTAAGAAAAGAAAGCTGATCCTCTCTATGCTAAAGGCAAAGAGATGCTTTGAAGAGAAAGAAGTTGGATATATGGTATCTATGGTATACGTTACCAAAGAAGCACCACAGATGGAAGATATTGTTGTGATGGATAAATTCTTGATGTGTTTCCAGGAGACTTACCTGGGTTACCATCTGATCATATGACCGAGTTCGTCATCGACTTGTTACCAAGGACGATACTTGTGTCAAAGGCACCTATAGAGTAGTTCCCATGTAGTTGAAGGGATTGAGACTCAACTACGGGAGTTAATAGACAAGGGTTCCAATCGGCTAAGTATTGCATCACGGGGAGCGCCAATTCGTGAAGAAGAAGGATGATAGTGTTGTCTGCGTATAGACTACCGAGAATCAAACAAGCTCATGATCAAGAATCGAGATCTATCACCTCGGATCGATGACTTGTTTAAACAATTGCAAAGAGCAAAGGGAATTTCTAAGATTGATCTTCGGTCAAGGTATCAACAGTTGAAGAATTTGGACAGCGATATCTTGAAGGTACCTTTAGAATCGAGATTGGACATTATGAGTTTTCGATTATGATGTTGGGATTAACCAATGCCCCTACATCTTTTATGGAGCTATTGAACTGGGTGTTTCATGACATGTTGGACACGTCGGTCATAGTTTTCATAGATGATATTTTGGTTTATTCCAAGAATGAAGCAACTCATACAACGGATCTTAGAACAGCTTCACAATAGCTGAGAAGTGAAAAGCTTTATGCCAAGTCCAAGAAATAGGAACCTGATTAAACAAAGTGATCTTCTTGGATCACGTGGCATCATATAAAGAGATTAAAGATGATCCTTTTAAGATAAAAGTAATCATATGGTAAGAAACACCTGAAGAGTATTGCGAAGATTAGAAGTTCTTGGGTTTAGCTGATTATTATAGACGATTTTTGGAGGACCACTCTAAGATTGCAAAACCTCTTACCAAGCTAACCAGGAAGGGAGATGAGTTTAATTGGACTGACAAGTGTGAAGAAGGGTTGATATCAACTCTCACCTTAATCATTCGGATACCAGGGAAACCTTTTACCCTATACATCGAGGCTTTCAGATTGGATCTAGGATGCGGGTTGATGCATGGTAAATAAGTGATTGCATATGCTTTTAGAAAACTAAAGGAGCATGAGACGAGTTATCTTACTCATGACTTGGAATTAACGGTGATAAATTATGCAATCAAGACTTGGAGATATTATCTAAACGGAGGAGAATTTTAGACTGAATGGGAACACAAGAGTTTTATGTACCTCCTCATCAGAAAGAGTTGAACATGAGGATAAGAAAATGGCTGGAATTGCTCAAGGATTAAGACTGTGATATCTAGTATCATCCAGGGAAGGCTAATGTAGTTGCTAAGGCATTAAGCAAAAAGGGAATTACGAAGTCCGAGAAAGGAACCAGTATAGATACTGTCTTATGTTCCGTAGCAACAGATTCAGATTTGGAAGTAGAGTAACATACAATAGAAACTCGTGATGATCCAATAGAGCAAGAACTTATGAATGAACTTATGGAGCAATAATTTGGCTGTGATTGTGGCATTAATGATCATTTCTAAATTGATGGATGAAGTAAAAGTAGCAATTTTGTGAGATCCGTAAATAAGAACGGTGTAAGTAGATTTAGAAAAAGGAAAACCCAACCCTGAGTTACTTTGGATGCGGAGACGGTACTCAGATACAGAGGTAGATTCTGAATACATGAAGATAAAGACTCGGATATTATGAATAGGATAATGATAAGAATCCATTGTACTCAATATTCAGGACATCCTGGAGTACCAATATGTATCATGACCTGAAGAGATGGTACTGGTAAAGAGGAATGATAACAAATGTGGTTTAGATGCATGATTCAGTAATTGAATTATCAGTAAGTAAAGACTGAAAGATAAAGACCAACATGGCTACAACACTAACTATCAAAGCCAGTCTGGAAGTGAAACTGCATTACAATGAACTATGTCACTGATTTGCCACTGACTCCTAGAGCAGTTGATGCAGTTTGGTAGATTGTTGATCGCCTTATGAAGATAGCTCATTCCATTGCTATACGACCTCGGTATGCTTTGGAGCGGCTAAATAAGCTATATGTGGATAATATTTCTAGATTGAATGGTATGCATGAGAGCTTAGTGTCTGTCAGAGGCTTATGCCTTATCTCAAAGTTTTGGGAGGATCTACAGAAAATAATGGGGACAAAGTTAAAGTTTAGTACCGCACTTTACCTCAAACCGACGGACAGTCGGGGCGGACTATACAGATCCTAAGAGATATGCCCGAGTTTGTGAAATTGATTTCAAGGAGCTTGAGTTGAGAAGTTAACCGTGAATTGAAGTTGCTACCAAGCTATTATGTAAATGTCACCTATAAAGCATGGTAAGGTAGAAATGTCAAATTCCTTTGTTTTGGATGGAGTTAGTGAATGAAGAGTTTTAAAACCTGAGTCTGTTGAAGAAACCTGTCGAGTAGTAGACAAGATCAAAGAAAAGGGCCAAGATAGCTCAAGATGTCAGAAGAGACACCAAGACCTTGAGTTTGCCATAAGTGACAAAGTGTTCTTGAAGATATCACTTATGCAGAGTTTGAATCGATTAAACAAGAAGGGAAAGTTATATTCTATATAGGTGTTGGATCTTATAGACTTTGGAGAGACAAGTTGCATATCAGTTAGTGTTACTGCAGTCCATGTCTAGTGCGCATGATGCATTTCATGTGTCTCTATTGAAGAAGTATATTGGAGATCCATATCAGAGATATTGACCACGGATCTACTAGTTTAGATAGGAGATTCAACTATTGAAGTGGTACCAGCCTAGTTCACTGGTTGGAAGGTACAACATCTCCAAAGCTGGGATAATTAGTATATGAAGATAACCTGGTGAAGACGATATGCGAAGGAGATTGCATGGGAGGAAGAAGATGCAATGTGGAAATAGAATTCCCACCCTAAATTCAAATTTTGAGGACAAAATTTATTTTAAAGATGGGGGAGTTGTAAGATCTGTACTTTCAAATTTTGTGGACAAAATTTCTTTTAAGGGTGGTGGAGTTGTAAGACCCGTACACCACGAACCCAGTCTAACCTTACATTTCGTGTCATGACGGGTCTACATATCATGGTCGAGCCAAGTGGACCAAGTGTGAGAAGAAACCTAAGACCCAATATGAAATTTTACTCAAAAACAGTCAAAATGATGGTAGGGTCGTATGCCTAGACAGGTAGGGTCGACCCCCTGTTCGACCCATGACTTTTTGGTCTGGGGGTCGCAGGGGTCTCGAATTGTCCAACCCCCCCCATCGACCCCCGATTCTTGTGAGAACTAAAAATTAGGAAACTTCCTAATTTCAATTGGAACCTTTCCTAAACTCAATGGGACTTATATTGGGAGGTTTTACTCTATAAATAGGATGTCCTTAAGCCTCTTTCACTCCTTTTACAACCCTAATTGGATTGAGAGAAAGAGAAGAGAAGGAAGAGGAGGAGAAGAGAAGGAGAATTGAAGAAGAAGACCAAGGAGGAGGAAATTCAGAGGAAACTCTGAATCTCAACAAACCTAAGGTATGAATACATTCTCCATGATTTATTTAAGACCTTAGAATGGTTCATGAAGAGGGTATGACTTAGGAGATACCCAAATCATCCATCCATGAGAGGATTTCAACGAAATTCATGGAGGAAATCATGGTAGGCAAAGTAAGGAAGAAACCTAGAGTTTTAAGCCATAGAACAAACATAGAATGGATTGTGGAAGTAAGCCATAGGACCCAAACATGAAAGAATGGACTGTAGGATGAAATTCTCGACTCAAACCATGGGGGTCGCATCTAGGGTCGATGGAACATCCGACCCCTAGCATCGAACCCCAGCATTCGGGAAGCCCAAGAAAGGGGTGTTCACACCCAGGGTCGATGGAACATCTGACCCTGGCATCTACCCTACCCCTGGGGGTCACAGAAAACTGCTACCCGTCCTGCTACCCCCACTTAACAACAAGCCTAGAATTGTCGAAATGAATTCTAACTAAAATCTATCAACTTGTTAGGTTTCCTATTGATATAAAAAGGATTCTTAAAGCTTGAAAGAGGATCTACAATCAAGCAAAGGTGAGGGAACAAGACCTAAACTAATTGGTTAATAACAAACTATTTTTATTTCTTGAGTCCCATGCCATGACTGATTTTATGCGTGTATGCTTGTAATGTGCATTCCACATGTCATCCAATATTCCTGTTATTAATGTTCATGCATATTTAATTCTGTTTAATTACTTATAACATGGTGATGATGATGATGCTAGGAATAGACATGTGAATGTATGTGGTGGTTAGTATGCTTGATGTGAGCGAGTATCAGGGGGGGTGTCATAGGCCGGGCCTCAGCACTCTAGCTCTATCTCTAACTCAAGTCTTGTCTACTGACATCGTCGTGTTGCCATTTCCTTAGCAGAACTATTACGTCGTAGTGTATGAGGGGAGGTGGTCTCGGACCGTGTAGTCTCTGACTCTGCCAGGTGGCCTTAGCCCTATCTCTATGGACGTATTGAGGGATGCTGGGGTGAGGCCTTGGATACACTGTTTAACATTAGGATTGGTTAGTTGCGAGCCCAGTTTATGAGCCCTCGCCAGCAGGGATTTACGTGTTGGTATAGGCAACCGGTACAACAATAAACGTGACCTTTGCGTGTACATTGTCCATGGTGGGTGCATGTGGGACGAAAATAAATGTTACCTTTGGGCGGCTTCACACACTCGTGTATAGAGATGAGGAGTCAATAAACGTAACCTTTGGCCACCAATCCTTTTTATAGCACATTGCAAACTTATATACCAGACCAAAGAGATAAATGAATGCATGCATATGTTTGTTGCATTGTTTTATTTTCTCACTGAGCTCAAGTTGGAGAGCTGACCCTCGCACGTGTAATTCTTTTTAGTTTCTGATGTTGCAGGTACTATGATTGAAGATTATATTTACACGCCAACATATGAACGGGTGGAGGCTATGAATGAGCAAGCTGTGGAGGACTATTGTGATTCGTTAAAGGAGCGTTTCAAATGTGGATACGCTTAGCGTGTAATTTTTGTATTTGGATATTGTAATATGTATTAAGTTATGTTTTGGTTACTTGGAAATAAATAGAATATAAATTATTTATCATGATTAGACCTCAGTTCATTATCTGTAAAACTTTCACTATTTATTTTATTACCTCTGATTAATGTGGAATGTATTTTGGTTTATCATATGTGGGATAGCCTATTCGAGATCCTGGTTGAACCGTTGATTTATTGACGGTTCATCACACCATTCTGGTTGGTACAAAATTGGGGTGTGACATGACTTGAGTAAAACCATGGCACAATATACACCCCATGAAAATGGTATGGCTGTACCGGTTGATACCATCCCCTAGCCGCACTATATACACTAACCACACACATACATTCACATTCATATTCCTAGCATCATCATCATCATCATGTTATAAATAAACAGAATTAAATATGCATGAACAGTAATAGCAGAAATATTGGATGACATGTTGAATGCACATACAAGCATAAACGCATAGAATCAGTCATGGTATTGGACTCAAGAAATAAAAATAGTTTATTATTGGTCAATTAGTTTAGGTCTTGTTCCCTCACCTTTGCTTGAGTGTTGATCCTGTTTCAAGCTCTAAAACCACTTTTATATCAATAGGAAAACCTAACAAGTCGATAGATTTTGGTTAGAAGTCATTCCGGCATCATTAGGCCTGTTTTTAAGCACCGATCGCAGGGTGGGTCGTAGGTAGGGTAGCAGTATACATCGACCCCCAAGGTAGGGTCGATGCCAGGGTCGGATGTTCCATCGACCCTGGGTGCGACCACCTCTATTCTGGATTTCCCGAACACTGGGGATTTTCATTCTACAGTCCATTCTTTCACTTTTGGGTCCTATGGCTTACTTCCACAATCCAGTCTAGGCTTGTTCTATGGCTTAGAACACTAGGTTTCTTCCTTACCTTGTCTACCATGATTTCTCCATGGATTTCATCAAAATCTTCCCATGGGTGTATGATTTGGGTTTCTCCTAGACCATACTCTCTTCATGAACTATTCTAAGGTCTTAGATTATCAAGTAGAAAGCTTGCCCATACCTTAGGTTCGTTAAGATTCAGAGATTTCTCTGAATTCTTCAATTAGGTCTTCTTCTCCTACTTTTCCTTCTGTTCTTCTTCTCTTCTCTTTCTCTCACTCTCAATTAGGGTTTCAAAAGGAGTGAAAGAGGCTTAGGGACATCCTATTTATAGAGTAGAATCTCCAAAAATAAGTCCCATTGAGATTAAGAAGGAATCCCATTGAAATTTGGAAAGTTTCCTATTTGCGGTTTCTGTCAGCAAACAAGGGGTCGATGAGGGGGTCGGCCATCCCGTCGACCCTCAGTTCCTAAGTTGTCTGACCCCCAGTAAAAAATCAGGGGTCTGACTTCTATGTGAGGGGGGGTCGACCCTGCTGGTCTGGGTATGCGACCCTACCCCCATTTTAACTGTTTTTGGGTCAGTTTAGTACCTGGTTTCGCCATTTCCTTCACGCACTTGGTCCATTTGGCTCGACCATGATGGCTAGACCTGGTACAAGGTGGTAAGACCGGTTAGTTCGATACGGGTCTTACAACTCCCCCCTACTTATAAAAATTTCATCCTCGATATTGTTCATACCTTCCGAGTCGAATAGATGAGGGTATTGCTTTCGCTTCTTCCCATGTGATTTCTTCTATATCCCTGCTTCGCCAAGTGACCTTAACATAATAAATGTCATGGTTGCATAGCCATTGCACCTTTCGGCTGGTGATTTCAGTTGGTGCTACTTCAAATGTCTAATCCTCAGTCAAATCAGGTAGATCTACTGTCAATACATGCGTTGGGTCTCTGACATACTTCTTCAATAAGGAGATATGAAATACGTCATGCACACATGACATAGATGGTGGTAGTGCTAACTGATAAGCCAATTTTCCCCGTTTAGTTAGAAACTCATAAGGTCCGACATATCTCAGACTTAATTTCCCTTTCTGTCCGAACCGTTTCAAACCTCGCATAGGTGACACTTTGAGGAATACCTTATCACCTACGGTGAATTCAAGGTCTCGGCGTCTAGTGTCTGCATATTGCTTCTGACAATTCTGAGCCGTTCTTACCCTTTCCTTGATAATGTCAACTACTCGATAAGTCACTTCAATAAATTCTGGTCCAACAATACTTCATTCTCCAACTTCATTCCAAAACAAAGGAGTTCGAGACTTCCTGCCATACAGTGCCTCATAGGGTGACATCTTTATAGTAGCCTGATAGCTATTGTTATAAGCGAACTCAATCAGTGGTAACTTTTCATCCCATGATCCTTTAAAATCAATTACACAAGCTCGGAGCATGTCTTCTAGAATCTGAATTGTGCGCTCCGACTGTCCGTCTGTCTGAGGGTGGAATGCAGTGCTGAACTTCAATGTTGTACCCATAGCCTTCTGTAATCCTTCCCAAAACTTTGAAGTAAATCGTGGATCTCTGTCGGACACAATGCATTCTGGTACACTGTGTAATCTGAAAATATTATCCACATACAACTTAGCTAACCTTTTCAGTGTATACTGAGGTCGTATAGCTATAAATCGATCCGTTTTAGTCAGTCTGTCTACAATCACCCAAACTGCGTCAACTACTCGGGGAGTCAATGGTAACCCTGTGATGAAGTCCATAGTGATGCAGTCCCATTTCCATGCTGGTTCTGGTAACGGCTGTAACAGTCCTACTGGTCTTTGTCGTTCAGCTTTCACCTTCTGACAATTTAGGCATTGAGACACAAACTTGGCTATATTTGCTTTCATTCCCCTCCACCAACATAATTTCTTTAGGTCATGATACATCTTTGTACTTCCAGGGTGTATCGAATAGGCGGTGATATGAGCTTCCTTCATTAGTCAGTGTCTAATGTCCAAACTTTCTGTTTCAGGTACACATATCATCAGTAGTCCTACCTTTTTCGATGTCTTCTTGTACCGTTCTTAGATAATGGTTTGATTTAATCGCTGTTTTCACTTCATCAAGTATATCGGGTACAATCTTCATTGTGGCGAACATATTTTCTAACCGATGGATAAACCCTTGGTTGGTTGATTCACCCGGTGCATCTATCACAAACTGTTCATTACTGTAATTGAATACTTTTCCAGTAGCACACAGTGCAGCAGTGGTGCTAACCTCCTCTTGAGATTTCATTATTGCCTTTCTACTCAGTGTGTCAGCAACCACATTAGTTTTTCCCGGATGATACTAGATATCACAATCATAGTCTTTCAATAGTTCCAACCATCTTCTTTGTCTTATATTCGACTCCTTCTGATTAAAGAGGTAAGTAAGACTTTTATGATCTGATTTAATCTGAAATTTCTCTCCGTACAAGTAATGTCTCCATATTTTGACAGCATGTACTACTGCTGCTAATTCCAAATCATGAGTGCGATAGTTCTTCTCATGTGTCTTCAATTATCTTAAGGCATAAGAAATTACTTGTTCTCCTTGCATAAGTACACATCCTAATCCCAGTCCTGACGCATCAGTGTACAAAATAAATGACTATCTTGGAATCAGAATGGTCAAGGTTGGAGCTGATATCAATCTAGCCTTTAATGTTTGGAAACTCTTCTCGCATTTATTAGTCCAAACAAACTTTTCTCCCTTCTTAGTCAAACTGGTGAGAGGTACGGCAATTCAAGAATAGTCTTCCATAAATCGTCGATAATACCCAGCTAGACCTAAGAAACTTCTAATTTCTGCAATGCTCTTCGGTGCTTCCCACTTCACAATAGCTTCGATCTTGCTAGGATCCAGTTTAATTCCTTCAGCAGATACAACATGGCCTAGAAAAACAACTTCATTTAGCCAAAACTCATACTTTGAAAATTTGGCGTAGAGCTTCTGTAAGACCCGTGTCAAACTAACCCGGTCTTACCACCTTGAACCTGGTCTACCCATCATGGTCGAGTTAAATGGACCAAGGGCGTGAAGGAGAGCGAGATCCTAGGTATCAAATCGACCTAAAAACACTTAAAATAGTGGAAGGGTCGCATACCTAGCTAAATAGGGTCGACCCTCCCAAATCAGAAACTCAGACCCTTAAAATTTGGGAGAGGGTCGGATAGTGTCAGACCACAGGGTCGACGGGATCATCGACCCTCTCATCGACCCTCACTTATTGCCGAAACTGAAATTAAGAAATTTCCTAATTTTCGATTGGGATTCTTTCCAAATCTCAATGGGACTATTATAGGACATTCCTACTCTATTTAAAGGACGTCCCTAAGCCACTTTCACTCCTTTCACAACCCTAATTGAATTGAGTGAAAGAGAGAAGAAGGAAAAGAGGAAGAAAGGAGGCAAGGAAGAAAACTTAGCAAAAAGGAGAAGAATTTTCAGAGAAAAGTAATCTTTATAGGTATGGATACTAATTCCATGAGTTTCTACAGACCTTAGGTTAGATATGGTTGAGTGTAGGATTTCGGAGAAACCCAAACCATCCATTCATGGTGAGGTTTTCATGGAAAACCCGAGGATGATGCATGAAAGCCATCTAGGAGGATGAATCATGGGTTCAGACCATGGAATGAATGTTTAATGGAATGTGAAAGCAAGCCATAGGACCCTAAACACGAAGAATGATGTAAAAAGTGGAAATTGGACCAGAGTGCACCGAGGGTCGCACACAGGGTCGATAGACCCATCGACCCTAGGCACCCTGACCATCGACCCTCAGCATTCAGGAAGTTCAGACAGAGGGTAGGGTCGATAGACCCATCGACCCTATGTATCCTGAGCATCGACCCTCAGTTAACAGTATGGTTTTTAAATTCAGAATTAATTCTAATTAAATTCTATTGACTTTGTTAGGTTTGCTAGCATTATAATAACACTGTAGAGGTGATTTTAAAGCTTGGAAAAGTATTTTATAGCAAACTAAGGTGAGGAACCTTAACTCCAAACTAAATTGGTTAATAATAAACTGTTTTCTATTTCTTGAGTCCTATGCTATGTTTGATTCTATGCGAATATGCTTGTAATGTGCATACAGCATGCCATCCAATAATTCTATTACTTGTTCATGCATATTTACTTTATTGTTTATAACATGATGATGATGATGATGATGATAGGAATAGGCATGTGCTTGTATGTGTGTGGTTGATGTACTTGATGCGAGCGAGTATCAGGGGAGGTGTGATGAGAACGTCAATAAACGTTAACCTTTGGCGGGTCTCAGCACTTTAGCTCTATCTCTAACTCAAGTCTTGTGCATTGACATCGTCGTATCGCCATTACCTTAGTAGAACTATTGTGTCGTAGGGTATCAGGGGAGGTGGTCTCGGTCCTTGTAGTCTCTGACTCTACCGGGGGGCCTTAGCTCTATCTCTATGGACATTCTGAGGGATGATGGGGTGAGGCCTTGGATACACTGTTTGGCATTAGGATTGGTTAGTAGCGAGCCCAGTTTGCAAGCCCTCGCTAACAGGGGCTTACGTGTTGGTATAGCATTATATAGCAATAAACGTTAACATTTGTTGTATAATGTTATGGTAGGGTGGATGGGGACGACGATAAACGTTAACCTTCGGGCGAACTTCCACACCCTGTATATAGAGGCGGTGTCAATAAACGTTAACCTTTGACCACCCAACCTTTCTATTGTGCATTGCAAACTATAAACCAGACCAAAGAGATAAATGAATGTGCATGCATATGTAATGTTGCATTGTTTTGGCTACTCACTGAGCCGTGTTGTGTGCTCACCCCTCGACGTCGAATATTTTTAGTTGATGTTGCAGGTTACACAGTTGAAGACTACATGAATACTCCTACGTATGGGACGGTAGCAGCAATGGACGCTGGAGCTGAAGATGATACACACGACTCCTTTTGCGAGTGCAACTCGTGCGTATTTGACTAGATATTTTTATAGGTTTCTTTATTGGATTTATATGACATGTATTTGGTATTTAAATATTTATGTCTCAGTTAAACACAGAATAATTTGCTATTATTTATGGATATCATTTTAGTTCTCAGTTTATTTATTTATAAAACTTCCCCTATTGTGTATTTACTCCGATTATGATGGTGAGTGTATGAAGGTTCAGTAACGCGGGGATAACCTATTTGAGATCCTGATTGAACCATTGGTTATTTAGCGGTTCATCACACCATTCTGAAATGTGCGGAATTGGGGTGTGACAACTTGGTATCAGAGCATCTCAGGCCTTGCCCGCTGAACTATCATACATTCACAGCAATAGTGAACTGAGATAGGATAAAATAAAAATAGTAATATTAACATATTATAAGCACAAGTGATGTTGAGACCAAATTTAAAAAAAGAGAATAATACATCTATTAAAAGGAGAAACAAGTTGACATACAATGAGAGCGAAACAAAGTGTAAATATATATTTAAAGCAGAGTACAGTCCACAACCCGGACAGTTACTCTGAAGTACAAGAAAAACAAAAGTACAATCAGAAAGCGGGAGGCGAAGAAGGAGGTGGAGCCTCACGATCTCTGTCGTAGTCCTCGGCATAGACTCTAGTCAACCAGGGCTATCCGAGTCCGGGTCGCTCGTAGACTAGCCGTGAGATCGGCTACTCTTTAGTCAGTCACATCGTCGGATCTCCATGAGCTCACCTATCTCGCGCGTCGGATGTGTGCCGAGCAGCCAACAGCTCATCCACTCTCATGCGCCGAGCATCTAGCAACTCCTCCATCCTCGGGTCCGATCTGCGCTGAGTCTCTCCGATCTCACGCAACATCTCCATCATATCGAAGACGGATGAGAAGGACCAGCCTCATGAGAAGGACCGGTCTCGGTGCAGAATCCGCCGCATGCAAAGTACCAACTCCAGCCGCATGTGTAGGTGAAGGCGGGGGGTATCGCGTCGACGTCCATGTACATACGATCATCATCGCCGACGGGATCCACTTGAGCTCTAGCAGCAGCCAGCAGCAGCCTCAAAGATCAGCCACCTCAACCCGAGTGTGAGGGCGCACCATCGGGTTCCTCTCATCATCGCTAACCTGAGCGTCTCGAAGTCCCATCTTGCATATAGCCTCCCAATCTAGAGGCAACGAGAAGGTCTTCTCCCGAATCTTCTCATCAACTAGGTCAACCCCCGGCACGAATCAACAAGATGGTGATCATACGTCCATAGGGTAGATTACCCCTATGACCGGACAATGTAGCACCGATCATCGTCCGCATGATGATGTAAGGAAGACAGACGGGCTGATGAGTGCATATACCGTAGATCAAAAACCGGGTCAGCTGAGACACCCTCTCATAATGCCCACTCGCGGGATCAAGGTTATGCTTTGAATGATCCTACCAGAACACCCGTGGAGCCGGACGCAAGTAGCACGCCCTCATCTGCCAGCGATCGGGCTGTAGTAACTGACTATCAATCTCGGCCCACAACCACGTCTCAATAAAGTCGTGCTCACCCGGTGCACAGTACACCATAGGACCATCATAAGGGATGCCCAACAAGTCGGCCAGCTGTCGATAATCAAAGGAAATCTGCACCCCCTTGACGTAGCTAGTGATGCGCAACTCCTGAACAAGCTCCACATCGTTGTGGTTTTCCACAATCTGAAGGTTACAGTAGAACTGGTGCACTAACTCTGGACGTGTGCACGCATCGTATGTGATGACAGGAGCCACCCCATATCACCAAAAGCTCCCTCTACATTGAATAAGGCTAGCTCAGCCAAGTTCACCATACGACCCCCTTCCACTTTCTTGCCTGTATAGTAGGCATACTGTGCCTCGGCTTCATTGGAGCGGAAGCGAAGCGGATCACGAACTCTGGGTACTTTGGTACGAGCCATAGTATCTGCAGATAAGAAAGAAAAAGGAAAACAAGGAGTTAATAGGATAAAAATTTAAAATTGGGCATTATAACGACGTAAGTCGGTCAAAAGCCTTACTTTTCACCCATACAAGTGGGCAGGAGGACCTACATAAGTTCCAACACATCATACAACAGTTAAACAGAAGGAAATTTTAACTGACAAGGTCCAATTTGAAGAAATTGCAAGAAATCGAAAAATTTCGACAAATTAGGGCAAAAAGAGAAAAATCTAAGTTTCTCGATAACCAACCGATGAAACTCAAAAATTTTTGAGGGCTTTCGTTCCTCAAGACGCCAACAACAAAAGCCCCCAATAAAAATCAAATTTTTACGGTTGGAAAAAGTTTAATTTGAAAATTACAAGCTAAATGGGCAAAAACCTAGGAATGGAAACCTAAAAACAGGTAAAAATGGGAAAGCATACCTGTAGGGATGAAGTGGATGTCGAAACTCGAACTAAAATTGATCAACAACAGTGAAGTAGCACTGTAGCAACTCGGAGAGAAGAGGCGAGTCGAAACGGGAGGGAAATAATAGAAAATGACCCAAAATCAGACTTTAAAAATCTGATTTTTGGTCAGAGGGTCGGACAACTCGACCAGAGCCATCGACCCTCTGATCGACCCTCTAATCGACCCTCAGCTCTCGAGAATCTGACAGAAAAACACAGGGTCAGACATTAAGGGTCTGACATACCATCGACCCTCACCATCGACCCTGTATAGAAAAGACAGTATTTTGTTTATAAAATGAGCTCGAATTGGAATTGATTATTGGTTAACGTGCCTACATGACATATACATGATTTCTCACCTATTTTGATGATTTTCAGGCACCACCAATCGTCGAAAAGAAATATGTCTGGACGTAGAGTTACCCGACAGACCCAAAATATAGTCCCACCACCACCACCAGTGGAGGAGACTAGTCAAGAGAATAACCATGCACAGGGTAATCCAGAACCGGCAAACCCTACAAATTTGCCACCTCCACCACCGGAGCTAGCAACTGTGGTTATGAACCTAGCTCAGCAGCTACAGCAGATGCAACACGCACAAGCTCAAATGCAGGTTGCCATGGGGATTATGTATCAAGCCACTCAAGCTGCACCCATACACACTGGGCAAGCCAGTGCAGCACCAGTGGGTAACCACCCAGCTCCTCAGACACCTCAACAACCGGCTGCACCAATTCCAGTGCAGGTCCCAGAAGCAGCACAAGGGATGTACAACTATCCACCCCTATGTTTGGGGCATACCAAAATCAACTGGATCACTCCCGGCTAGTGGAGAGATTTTTGAAAATGAAACCGAGAGAATTCAACGGCAAGCCGTCTGATCCACTGTGGCCAGCACATTGGATAGACGAGATGGAAAGGAACTTCCTTATGATGACTATCACCGAGGAAGAGAAAGTACTATGCGCCACCTTCATGCTCAAAGGCGACGCATACCATTGGTGGAAATCTACAAAGACGTACTTATTGACCAAGCACGCCCTACTGACATGGGCTATATATAAAGAAGCATTCTTCGAGAAGTATTTCCCAAGAAGCTTCAGAGATTCAATGGAGAAAGAGTTCTTGAGTCTGTACTAGGGGCAGATGTCCGTAGACTCGTATCAACAGCGCTATGAAGAGCTGTTTTTCTTCGCACCGGCTAGTATGCAGGAAGAAGATACCAAACCCGTAGGTTTGTCGCGGGACTAAGATGAAGCATAAGAGAAAATGTTCTGGGCTTAGAGAAGAAAATCTACAACGAAGCTGTCCAGATTGCTCGAGTGATCGAATCGAGCCAGAAGGAGAGTTATTTCTCCCGGAATAGAGGCATCAAGAGACTAGCCGGAAACTCCTACAATGGGGGCAATAATAGGACGTATAAACCTTTTCGTCCTCAGAATTTTGCTACTGCACCAAAGTCTACTTCCGCAGCTCAACCACAGCCAAAGCCAAATTCTGAAGCCCCGAAGTGCTATAACTGCAACCAACCAGGACATATGGCAAGAGAATGCCCAAAACCCAAGAAGCAGTTACATCAAGGACGGGTATATGCTGTTACATCAGAGGATGCCGCCGCATCGCCCGATGTGGTCACAGGTATCGTACCTATCAATGGCATACCCGCCAGAGTACTCTTTGATTTCAGAGCTACTCATTCATTTATATCTGTGTCGTTTGGAAAGAAGACCAATTTACCCATCAAAATATTAGACTACAAATTACTTGTACGGTCACCGATGGGATTAGAAGTGGAATTAGAGAAAGGTTATGGGCCATGTCCAGTTCTCATTGGCGAGAAAACCTTAGATGCAACTTTAATACAACTTGAGATGACAGACTTTGACGTCATCTTGGGAATGGACTGGTTAGCTCGGCATTCAGCAAACCTATTATGCACCGAAAAGAAGCTAACGTTCAAAGACAAAGAAGGAGCATAATTCAGTTTCTCGGGAACCAAACTTCCCAGGAGACGCAAGCTCATACTCTCAGCATTAAAGGCTAAGAAGTGCCTTGAAAAGGGAGCCGTCGGATATCTAGTATCAGTGGTCGACTTAATCAAGGATGCGCCACGGATGGAAGATATTGATGTCGTGCGGGATTACCCAGATGTATTTCCGGAGGAACTACCGGGATTACCACCCGACCGAGCCACGGAGTTTGTAATAGACCTTCTACCCGGAGCCGCACCAGTATCAAAAGCACCTTATAGAATGGCGCCTACTGAACTGAAGGAATTAAAAGTGAAATTACAAGAACTGCTGGATAAGGGTTATGTTAGACCCAGTATATCTCCATGGGGAGCACCGGTGTTGTTCGTAAAGAAGAAGGATGGTAGCGTTCGATTATGTATCGACTATCGAGAGTTGAATAAGCTGACAATCAAGAATCGATATCCGCTACCTCGGATCGATGACTTGTTCGATCAGTTACAGGGAGCAAAAGTATTTTCAAAGATCGATCTTCGATCAAGCTATCATCAACCGAAGATTAAAGAAGGTGACATTTCGAAGACAGCTTTCAGGACAAGATACGGACATTATGAATTCTTAGTGATGTCATTCGGATTAACTAATGCACCGGCAACGTTCATGGAACTTATGAACCGAGTTTTCCACGATATGTTGGACACGTCGGTGATAGTATTTATTGATGACATATTGGTATACTCCAAATACAAGGATACCCATGTCAAGAACCTAAACGCAGCCCTACAGCGTTTAAGGAAAGAGAAGTTATACGCCAAATTTTCAAAGTGTGAGTTTTGGCTGTGAAGCTAGGCCATTAGTATCGGAGAACAAAGGGACTATCGAAATCGAGGCTATCGAAGTGGGAAGCACCAAAGAGTGTTTCAGAAATTAGAAGTTTTCTGGGTCTAGCTGGTTATTATCGGAGATTCGTAGAAGACTATTCTCGGATTGCCGTACCTCTCACCAGTTTGACCAAGAAAGGTGAAAAATTTGTATGGACGGATAAGTGTGAAAAGAGTTTTCAAACACTAAAGACCAGATTGATATCCGCTCTGATTTTGACTATTCCGATCCCAGGACAAACGTTTACCTTATATACCGATGCGTCGGGATTGGGATTAGGATGTGTGCTTATGCAAGTAGAGCAAGTGATTGCCTACGCCTCGAGACAATTGAAGGTACATGAGAAAAATTACCCCACTCACGATTTGGAGTTAGCGGCAGTAGTACATGCTCTCAAGATATGGAGACATTACCTATACGGAGAGAAATTCCAAATTAAGTCGGACCATAAAACTCTTACTTATTTATTTAATCAGAAGGAGTTGAATATGAGACAAAGAAGATGGCTGGAACTATTGAAAGACTATGATTGTGATATCCAGTATCATCCGGGAAAAGCGAACGTAGTAGCAGATGCATTGAGCAGAAAAGCAATGATAAAATCTCAAGGAGAAGTTAGCACGACTGCATCAATGTGCACTACCAGAATTGTATTCAATCACGGTAATGAGCAGTATGTGATAGACACAACGAATGGATTAGCCAACCAAGGGTTTATTCATCGGTTTTCGAATATGTTCGCGGCATTGAAGATTCTACCGAATATAGTGGATGAAGTGAAGACAGCAATCAAAGCAGATCCTTATCTGAGAATAGTACACGAAGATATTGAGAAAGGTAGGACTAACCCTGAGTTCACCTTGGATGGCGAGAAGGTACTGAAATACAAAGGAAGAATATGTGTACCCGAAACAGAAACTGTAGACATTAGACACCCACTCATGAAAGAAGCCCACACCACCATCTACTTGATACATCTTAGAAGTACAAAGATGTATCATGACCTAAAGAAATTATACTAGTGGAGGGGAATGAAAGCAGATGTAGCTAAGTTCGTGTCTCAATGCCTAAATTGTCAGAAAGTAAAGGCTGAACGACAAAGACCCGCAGGACTATTGCAGCCGTTACTGGAACCAGCATGGAAGTGGGACTGCATCACTATGGACTTCGTCACGGGACTACCATTGACTCCTCGAGTAGTAGACGCAGTTTGGGTGATTGTAGACCGTCTGACAAAGATAGCTCGTTTCATACCTATACGACCTCAGTATACACTGGAAAGGTTAGCAAAGCTGTATGTGGATAACATTGTTCGCTTACACGGTGTACTAGAAAGCATTGTGTCGGATAGAGATCCATGATTTACTTCTAAATTTTGGAAAGTATTGCAAAAGGCTATGGAAACAATGTTGAAGTTCAGTACTGCATTCCACCCACAGACAGATGGACAGTTAGAGCGCACAATTCAGATTCTAGAAGATATGCTACGAGCATGTGTAATTGATTTCAAGGGATCATGGGATGAAAGGTTACCATTGATCGAGTTCGCTTATAACAACAGCTATCAGGCTACTATATAGATGTCACCTTATGAAGCACTGTATGGCAGGAAGTGTCGAACTCCTTTGTTTGGGAATGAAGTTGGAGAACGTAGTATTGTTGGACCAGAATTTGTTGAAGAGACTTGTTGAGTGGTCGACATTATCAAGGAAAGAGTAAGAACAGCTCAGAACCGTCAGAAGCAATATGTGGATACTCGATGAAGAGATCTGGAGTTCACCGTAGGTGATAAAGTATTTTTGAAGGTATCGCCTATGCGAGGATTGAAAAGGTTCGGACAAAAAGGGAAACTAAATCCAAGATATGTCGGGCCATATGAAATTCTAGCTAAGCGTGGAAAAGTAGCTTATCAGTTAGCATTACCACCATCTATGTCAAGTGTGCATGATGTATTTCACATATCCTTATTGAAGAAGTATGTCAAAGACCCAACACATGTTTTGACAGTGGATTTACCAGAATTGACTGATGATTTGACATTTGAAGTAACACCAACGGAAATCACTAGTCGAAAGGTTCAACGTCTACACAACAGAGATATCTACTATGTTAAGGTCACATGGAAAAGTAGAGATATGGAAGAAGTTACATGGGAAGAAGAAAATGCTATGCGGAAGCAATACACTCAATTATTTGATTTAAAAGGTACGTCCAATTTCGAGGACAAAATTTTTACAAGTTGGGGGGAGTTGTAAGACCCGTGTCAAACTAACCCGGTCTTACCACCTTGAACCAGGTCTACCCATCATGGTCGAGTTAAATGGACCAAGGGCGTGAAGGAGAGCGAGATCCCAGGTATCAAATCGACCCAAAAATACTTAAAATAGAGGAAGGGTCGCATACCCAGCTAAACAAGGTCGACCCTCCCAAATTAGAAACTCAGACCCTTAAAATTTGGGAGAGGGTCCGACAGTGTCAGACCACAGGGTCGATGGGATCATCGACCCTCTCATCGACCCTCACTTACTGCCGAAACTGAAATTAGGAAATTTCCTAATTTTCGATTGGGATTCTTTCCAAATCTCAATGGGACTATTATAGGACATTCCTACTCTATTTAAAGGACGTCCCTAAGCCACTTTTACTCCTTTCACAACCCTAATTGAATTGAGAGAAAGAGAGAAGAAGGAAAAGAGGAAGAAAGGAGGCAAGGAAGAAGACTTAGCAAAAAGGAAAAGAATTTCCAGAGAAAAGTAATCTTCTCAGGTATGGATACTAATTCCATGAGTTTCTACAGACCTTAGGTTAGATATGGTTGAGTGTAGGATTTTGGAGAAACCCAAACCATCCATTCATGGTGAGGTTTTCATGGAAAACCCGAGGATAATGCATGAAAGCCATCTAGGAGGATGAATCATGGTTTCAGACCATGGAATGAATGTTTAATGGAATGTGGAAGCAAGCCATAGGACCCCAAACACGAAGAATGATGTAAAAAGTGGAAATTGGACCAGAGTGCACCGAGGGTTGCATACAGGGTCGATAGACCCATCGACCCTAGGCACCCTGACCATCGACCCTCAGCATTCGGGAAGTTCAGACAGAGGGTAGGGTCGATAGACCCATCGACCCTATGTATCCTGAGCATCGACCTTCAGTTAACAGTATGGTTTTTAAATTTGGAATTAATTCTAAATAAATTCTATTGACTTTGTTAGGTTTGCTAGCATTATAATAACACTGTAGAGGTGATTTTAAAGCTTGGAAAAGTATTTTATAGCAAACTAAGGTGAGGAACCTTAACTCCAAACTAAATTGGTTAATAATAAACTGTTTTCTATTTCTTGAGTCCTATGCTATGTTTGATTCTATGCGAATATGTTTGTAATGTGCATACAGCATGCCATCCAATATTTCTATTACTTGTTCATGCATATTTACTTTATTGTTTATAATATGATGATGATGATGATGATAGGAATAGGCATGTGCTTGTATGTGTGTGGTTGATGTACTTGATGCGAGCGAGTATCAGGGGAGGTGTGATGAGAACGTCAATAAACGTTAACCTTTGGTGGGTCTCAGCACTTTAGCTCTATCTCTAACTCAAGTCTTGTGCATTGACATCGTCGTATCGCCATTACCTTAGCAGAACTATTGTGTCGTAGGGTATCAGGGGAGGTGGTCTCGGTCCTTGTAGTCTCTGACTCTACCGAGGGGCCTTAGCTCTATCTCTATGGACATTCTGAGGGATGCCAGGGTGAGGCCTTGGATACTCTGTTTGGCATTAGGATTGGTTAGTAGCGAGCCCAATTTGCAAGCCCTCGCTAACAAGGGCTTAAGTGTTGGTATAACATTATATAGCAATAAACGTTAACCTTTGTTGTATAATGTTATGGTAGGGTGGATGGGGACGACGATAAACGTTAACCTTCGGGCGGACTTCCACACCCTGTGTAAAGAGGCGGTGTCAATAAACGTTAACCTTTGACCACCCAACCTTTCTATTGCGCATTGCAAACTATAAACCAGACCAAAGAGATAAATGAATGTGCATGCATATGTAATGTTGCATTGTTTTGGCTACTCACTGAGCCGTGTTGTGTGCTCACCCCTCGACGTCGAATATTTTTAGTTGATGATGCAGGTTACACAGTTGAAGACTACATGAATACTCCTACGTATGGGACGGTAGCAGCAATGGACGCTGGAGCTGAAGATGATACACACGACTCCTCTTGCGAGTGCAACTCGTGTGTATTTGACTAGATATTTTTATAGGTTTCTTTATTGGATTTATAAGACATGTATTTGGTATTTAAATATTTATGTCTCAGTTAAACACATAATAATTTGCTATTATTTATGGATATCATTTTAGTTCTCAGTTCATTTATTTATAAGACTTCCGCTATTGTGTATTTACTCTGATTATGATGGTGAGTGTATGAACGTTCAGGTAACGTGGGGATAGCCTATTTGAGATCTTGGTTGAACCGTTGGTTATTTAGCGGTTCATCACACCATTTTGAAATGTGCGGAATTGGGGTGTGACAGCTTCTCCTTCCGTAATCGCTGCAGAGCGGCGTTTAGATTCTTAATATGAGTTTCCTCGTCTTTGGAGTAGACCAATATATCATCGATGAATACAATAACCGACGTATCCAATATATCGTGGAATACCAGATTGATAAGTTCCATAAAGGCTGCTGGTGCGTTCGTCAATCCGAAAGACATGACCAAAAATTCATAATGTCCATATCTGGTCCTAAATGCTGTCTTGGGGATATCACCATCCTTAATCTTCAACTGATGGTAGCCTGACCAAAGATCGATCTTAGAGAACACTTTGGAACCTTGAAACTGATCGAACAAGTCATCGTTCCGAGGCAATGGATACCGATTCTTGATTGTCAGTTTATTCAGTTCTTGGTAGTCTATACACAATCGAACACTACCGTCTTTCTTCTTCACGAATAATATTGACGCTCCCCATGGTGATATACTAGGTCGGATGTTGCCCTTGTCCAGCGGTTCTTGTAGTTGTACTTTTAATTCCTTCAATTCAGTAGGACCCATTTTATATGGTGCTTTAGATATTGGTGCGGCTCCGGGTATCAGATCTATAACAAACTCCGTAGCACGGTCGGGTGGTAATCCTGGTAGTTCTTCAGGAAATACATCTGGATAGTCACGCACGACATCAATATCCTCCATTCGTGGTGCTTCTTTGGTAAGATCGACCACAGATACTAAATACCCAACTGCTCCTTTCTCAAGGAACTTTCTAGCCTTTAATGCAGAGAGTATGAGATTTCTTTTACAGGGGAGTTTGGTTCCCAAAAAACTGAACTCTGCTCTTACTTTGTCTTTAAATGTCAGCTTCTTTTCAACACACAATAGGTTTGCAGAATGCCGAGCTAACTAGTCCATTCCCATGATGACGTTAAAGTCTGCCCTCTCAAGTTGGATCAAGGTTGCATCCAAAGTCTTTTCATCAATAAGAACTGGACATGGTCCATAACCTTTTTCTAACTCCACTTCTAATCCCATAGTCGATCGCACAAGAAGTTTGTAGTCTAAGGATTTGAGGGGTAGATTTAGCTTCTTTCCAAATGACACAGATATAAAAGAATGAGTAGCTCTTGAATCAAAGAGTACTCTGACGGGAATGCCATTAATAGGTACAATACCTATGATTTGTTTTGGTTTAGTCTACATGCTCACATAATGTAACACAAAATGATAAGATTCAGGTCATACCTGTGACCACATCAGGCGATGCGGCAGCATCCTCGGATGTAACCGCGTAAACTCTGCCTTGTTGTAGTTGCTTCTTGGGCTTAGTACACTCCCTTGCCATATGCCCTACTTGATTGCAGTTAAAACATCTTATTGCTTCAATGACTTGCTTTTGTTGTTGTGGAGCTGCGGGGGTAGTCTTGGCTGCAGCATTAAAGCCTTGAGTATGGAAGGGTTTGAATGTCTTGGTGTTCCGTCCGTTGTAAGAATTCCCATTAGGCCTTTTGATTCCCCTATTTTGAGCAAAGTAGCTCTCTTTCTGGCTCGACTCTATCACTTGAGAAATTTGTGCCGCTTCATTATAGATTTTCTTTTCAAGTCCCAGAACATGTTCGTGGATACTTCCCCTAAGTCCCATGACGAACCTTCGGGTCTTGGTGTCTTCTACCTGCATACTGACTGGTGCGAAGAAAAACAACTCCTCATAACGCTGTTGGTATGCATCGACAGTCATCTGTCCCTGATATAGACTCAGGAACTCCTTCTCCATGGAATCTCTGAAACTTCTAGGAAAGTACTTCTCAAAGAATACTTCCTTATAAATATCCTTAGTCAGCTGGACGTGCTTTGTTAATAAATATGTCCTGGTAAACCTCCACCAATGGTGTGCATCTCCTTTTAGCATAAAGGTGGCACACAATACTTTCTCTTCTTCATTTACTGTCATCATCATAAAATTTCTTTCCATTTCTTCAACCCAGTGTGCCGGCCATAAAGGATCTGCTGGCTTGCCATTAAATTCTTTGGGCTTTATTTTCAGGAAACGCTCCACCAGTCTGGAGTGGTCTAGTTGTTGTGGGACATACGCCCCATACATAGGTGGTTGGTATTGATATCCACCTTGAGCTACCTCAGGATTCTACACTTGAGCCTGCATGATGGGAGTCTGAGGTGCATGGGGTATGTGTTACTTCCCCCTGGTACTGTGCTTTCCTGTCCTGCTGGCATTGGTGGTGTTTGTGCAGCTGGAAAAGTCATGCCTGTGGCAGCTTGCATAGTAGCTTGTGCCTGTTGCATTTGCTGCAGCTGTTGGGCCAAGTTCATTACGACTGTAGCCAGGTCTGTAGGTGGAGCTGGCAGATTTGTAGGATTTGTCTGCCCATTAATTACGGACGGTGCCATGTTCGTATTCCCCTGTGTTTCTGGGTGTGTCTGGTATCTTCCCCCATAGGTGGTGGTGGTGGGATATAGTTACGACTTCGTCTGGTCACTCTGCATCCAGCCATTATCTGTTCTGATAGTGGGGATGCCTAAAAATTATAGAACACGTGAGGCAATCATTATATACTTCATTCTCATATTTTAGAACCACTAACAAATGAAAATTCTCAAAATTTTCAGATCATTCTGTCGAAAATACTATATTTTCATTGCAGGGTCGATGGTGGGGGTCGATGGATGTCCGACCCTCAGTCTATGACCCTAAGGAATCATTGATTCTTCCCGAGAGTCGGGGGTCGATGAGGGGGTCGGAGGATGTCCGACCCAGGGTGCGACCCCTGGTTCTCTGTCAGATTACCAAGAGTCGAGGGACGATGAGGGACTCGGAGGGGGGGTCGGATGTCTTGGACCCTCGGACTAAAAATCAGGTTTTTAATCCTGATTTTGAATCCATTTCTCATTCTTCCTCCTCCTTTTCGACTCGGCTCATCCCTCTGAGTTGCTACAGTGCCAACTCGGACTCTTTGGTGCTATTTGATTCCTATTTTGACGTCCACACCTCGTCTACAGGTATGTTCTCTACATTTTCATGTTTTTAGGTTTTCTTAGCTAGGTTTTTGCCCGTTTAACTCGTTTTCTTCAAATTAAACTTTTTCCAACCGTAAAAATTCAATTTTTATTGGGGGCTTTTGTTGTTGGTGACTCAAGGAATGAAAACCCTAAAAAATATTTGAGTTTCATCGGTTGGTTATCAAGAAACTTGAATTTTCCCATTTTTTCCCTAATTTGTTGAAATTTTGAATTTCTTGAAATTTCTTCAAATTTGATCTCGTTAAACGAAATTCCCAACTATATTAGTCTTGTAGGATTGTTTAAAACCTTTATAAGTCCTCCTGCCCACGTGTATGGGTGAAAAGTGAGGCTTTTGACCAATTTACGTCGTTATACTGTCGAAATATTTGGGTTTTCATCCTTACTAACCCAATATCTGTTTCTCTTTGTTTTTGCTGATACTATGGCTCATACCAAAGTACCCAGGGTTCATGACCCCGTCTGCTTCCGTTCTAACGAGGCGGAGACACAGTATGCCCGCTATTCTCGTAAGAAGGTAGAGGGAGGTCACCGGGTAGACTTGGCTAGCCTGGCATTGTTCGACATAGAGCGGGCTTTTGGTGACATGGGTTGGCTTCCTGTGATCACCTATGACGCCTGCACTCGGCCGGATTTGGTGAGACAGTTCTACTGTAATCTCTGGGTGGTGGGAGATTACAACTATACAGAGAGGGGTAGAGAGCTTCGGATCACCAGCTACGTCAAGGGGGTCGAGATTTCATTCGATTATCGGCAACTAGCCGACTTGTTGGGAATTTCATATGACGGCCCCATGGTGTTCTGTGCTCCTGGAGAGCCCCAGTTCTTTTTATTGGAGATGAGAGCTGAGATTGACCGCCAAATCATCAGAGAGGATCACTGGGAGATGAAAGCGATCTATCTTCGTTTAGAGCCTTGGGTGTACTGTAAGATTATCCAGCACAACCTGATACCTCAGAGTGGGCACTACGAGAGGATCTCCCAGTTGACCCAGTATCTATTGTACTGTATTTACACTAGCCAGCCCGTCTGCCTTCCTTACATCATCATGCGGACGATGATCAGCGCTACGTTGCCCAGTCATACTGGCAACCTGCCATATGGACGCATGATCTCTATGCTACTGACCTGCCTCGGTGTTGATATGACGGATGAGAGGATTCAAGAGAAATCCTTCTCGTCACCTTTAGATTGGGAGGCCATCTGCAAGATGGGCATGTGGGATGCCTAGGTCAGCGACGAGAAGAGGAACGCTCTGGTGCGTCCACGTACTCGAGTGGAGATGGCTGACGCTAAGGCAGTAGCAGTAGCCACTGGAGCAGGGGTTCATGGGGGTGATGATGATCGTCTGTACATGGATGTGGATGCCATACCTCCTCCATCACCTACTCATGCTACAGGAGCTGGTCCTTCTTATTCAGCTGGTCCTTCGTATGCGGATGGTCCTTCGTATGCACCTTCTGATGACATGATGGGGATATTGCATGAGATACGAGAGGCTTAGTGCATGCCTGATTTGAGGATGGGAGAGATTTTGGAGGCTTAGCGCTTGTCGGATCAGCGGGTGGGAGAGCTTAGGGATGCTCAGCGTGTGACTGACCAGCGGGTGGCTGATCTCACAGCTAGTCTTCAGACGACCCAGACTCAGATAGCTTCGTTGACTAGAGTCTTTGCTGAGGACTATGATAGAGATCGTGAGGCACCGCCTCCCCCATCACCTCCAGCTTCTTGATGTATTTCTTTTATCTTTCTTTTGTACTTCAGAGTAACTGTCCGGGTTTTGGACTGTACTCTGCTTTAGTCATGTATATATACGTTTGTTCTTCTTTTGATTGTATATAAATTTATTTCTCATTTAATAGATGCATTATTCTCTTTCAATTTTGTCTCAAAGAACACAGATGCTTATGGTGCGTTATTATTACATCTTTTAAATTTTTATCCTATCTCTGTTCACGAACTTTTGTGGAAGTATACTGGTTTCATAGACAGGGCCTGAGAGCTCTGATACCAAGTTGTCACACCCCAATTCTGTACCATTCAGAACGGTGTGATGAACAGCTAATAAATCAACGGTTCAACCAGGATCTCTAATAGGTTGTGTCCGTTGAAAATAAAACCATACACATCCACAACCATAATCAGAATAAATACACCATAGCGGAAGTCTTAATAATAAATGAACTGAAGAATCTAAATGTGATAATCAATAATAAAATATCAAGTTATGTTGTATTAACTGAGACATAAGTAAATAAAATATCAAATTACATTTCCTTAATAATTTAAATAAAATCTAATCGAAAACGCATGCGTTGCACTCGCATGAAGAGTCATGCGTTTCCACGAAGTCTTCAGCTTCCATTGCAGCAACGTGCCCGTACATAGAAGTATTCATATAGTCTTCAACCATGGTACCTGCATCATCAACTAAAAATTTTCGACGTCGAAAGGGTGAGCACACATCACGGCTTAGTGAGCAAACAAAACAATGCAACAAAACATATGTATGCAATCAATTCATATCTGTGGTCTGGTATATAAGTTTGCAATGTGCTATAGAAAGGTTCGGTGGCCGCCTCACCTCTATACACGAGTGTGTGAATCCACCCAATGAAAATGGCACTGTCGTCCCACATGCACCCACCATGGACAATATACACCCCTTGAAAACGGCATGACTGTACTGGTTGCCCACACCAATACGTAAGCCCCTACTGGAGAGGGCTTGCAAACTGGGCTCGCAACTAACCAATCCTAATGTCAAACAGTGTATCCAAGGCCTCACCCCAGCATCCCTCAATAAATCCATAGAGATAGAGCTAAGGCCCCCCGACAGAGTCGAAGACTACACGGTCCGAGACCAACTCCCTTAATACTCTACGATGTAATAGTTCTGCTAAGGTAATGGTGCTACGACGATGTCAGTGGACATGACTTGAGTAGAACCATGACACAATATACACCCCATGAAAATGGCATGACTGTACCGGTTGATACCATCCCCTACCCGCACCATATACAATAACCACACACATATATTTACATGCCTATTCCTAGCATCATCATCATCATCATGTTATAAATAAACAGAATTAAATATGCATGAACAGTAATAGCAGGATTATTGGATGACTTGTTGAATGCACATACAAGCATAGACGCATAGAATCAGTCATGGTATTGGACTCAAGAAACAAAAACAGTTTATTATTAGCCAATTAGTTTAGGTCTTGTTCCCTTACCATTGCTTGAGTGTTGATCATCTTTCAAGCTATAAAACCACTTTTATATCAATAGGAAAACCTAACAAGTTGATAGATTTTGGTTAAAAGTCATTCCGTCATCATTAGGCTTGTTTTTAACCACGGGTCGCAGGGTGGGTCGCAGGTAGGGTAGCAGTATACATCGACCCCCAGGGTAGGGTCGATGCCTGAAATATGGGGCATTCAATGCACCACACCCCTATTCTGGATTTCTCGAACACTGGGGATTTTCATTCTACAGTCCATTCTTTCACTTTTGGGTCCTATGGCTTACTTCCACAATCCATTCTAGGCTTGTTCTATGGCTTAGAACACTAGGTTTCTTCCTTACCTTGTCTACCATGATTTCTCCATGGATTTCATCAAAATATTCCCATGGGTGTATGATTTGGGTTTCTCCTAGACCATACTTTCTTCATGAACTATTCTAAGGTCTTAGATTATCAAGTAGAAAGCTTGCCCATACCTTAGGTTCGTTGAGATTCAGAGATTTCTCTGAATTCTTCAATTAGGTCTTCTTCTCGAACTTTCCTTCTCTTCTTCTTCTCTTCTCTTTCTCTCACTCTCAATTAGGGTTTCAAAAGGAGTGAAAGTGGCGTAGGGATGTCCTATTTATAGAGTTGAATCTCCAAAAACAACTCCCATTGAGATTAGGAAGGAATCCCATTGAAATTTGGAAAGTTTCCTATTTGTGGTTTCTGTCGGTAAACAGGGGGTCGATGAGGGGGTCGGAGGTCCCGTCGACCCTCAGTTCCTAAGTTGTCTGACCCCCAATGAAAAATCAGGGGTCTGACTTCTATGTGAGGGGGGGTCGACCTTGCTGGTTTGGGTATGCGACCCTACCCCCATTTTGACTGTTTTTGGGTCAGTTTAGTACCTGGTTTCGCCATTTCCTTTACGCACTTGGTCCATTTGGCTCGACCATGATGGGTAGACCTGGTACAAGGTGGCAAGACCGGTTAGTTCGATATGGGTCTTACAATTTGAGTGTTGAGTTTACATGATCTAAGCACTTAACTGCTTCTTCTTTGTGCACTTTCCATGTTGCTTGTGGTAGTTTTGGAGACTCAAATGATGCTTCCTTTCGCAAGTATCTTGAAAATTAAAAGTCTCTTTTCATAGGTCCCTAGGGGCATTGAATGTGACAATTACCCATAGGTGAGGGGGGCAGTGCCACAAGTAAAGCAGCCTCCTTTCTGAACCGTGGTGATGTTTGTCGTTGATTTGGCCATTTTCTTGGGAATCATTTTCTTGGGAACCATTTTTGGAATGTCTATAAATTCCTTTGAGGCGTATAACTTGGGATCGCTTTCCTTTTCAAGAAGCATCCCTCTCCTTCCTAAATCCCTTTTAGTGATATTGACTATTCGAAGCTTCTATTTTCTCTGTTTTTCATCTTGTTTACTTATTGTGAGGATGTCTTCTTCACGAGCCAGATCTTCTTCAAGGGAGCAGTTAGTCTATTACAACTATGGCTTTGTTCTTAACTAAGAAGAGGTGAATATCCTTGTGACTACTTACACCATCCCTGAAGAATATCTGTGCAGGGCGGCTGAAGATGGGAAAGTGCCAAACGTAGAGTGTCCCCACAAAATCTGCGTTTTCAGAGGGATGTTTGGTTCTGTATTCTGTCTGCCTCTTCCAAATGATATTTTCCTTATTTTAAAGTTTTACCAGCTTGTCCCAGGTCAAGTGCAGCCCATCTCCTGGTGCCATTTGATTTCTTTTGTTCTCTTCTTCCTGCGCTTCGGCTGTACTCCTTTGATTGATTTATTTAGGTCCATATACAGCCTAAATGTGGAGAAAGTTTCGATGGTACTGTAAGACCCACATCGAACTAACCGGTCTTACCACCTTGTACCAGGTCTACCTATCATGGTTGAGCCAAATGGACCAAGTACGTGAAGGAAATAGCGAAACCAGGTATTAAACTGACCCAAAAACAATAAAATAGAGGGTAGGGTCGCATACCCAGATAGGCAGGGTCAGACCCCCCTCATTAGGAAGTCAGACCCCCGATATTTTAACTGGGGGTCGGATAATTTAGACTTGAGGGTCGATGGGATCATCAACCACCTCATCGACCCCCTCTTTGCCGATAGAAACCGTAAATAGGATACTTTCCAAATTTCAAGGGGATTCTTTCCTAATCTCAATGGGACTTATTTTGGGAGGTTCTCCTCTATAAATAGGACGTCGCCAAGCCTCTTTTACTCCTTTTGAAACCCTAATTGAATGTGAGAGAAAGAGAAGAGAAGGAGAAGAGAAGGAAAGTTGGAGAATAAGACTAAAGTGAAGAATTCAGAGAAACCTTTGACTCTTAGCAAAACCTAAGGTATGGGTATGTTTCCATTAATGATTTAAGACCTTAGAATAGTTCATGAAGAGGGTATGGTCTAGGAAAAATCCAAATCATCCATCCATGGGAGGATTTCAATGAAATCCATGGAGGAAATCATGGTAGGCAAGGTAAGGAGGAAACCAAGAGTTTTAAGCCATAGAACAAGCGTAGAATAAATTGTGAAAGTAAGCCATAGGACCCAAACATGAAAGAATGGACTGTAGAATGATATTCTCGACTCAAACCATGGGGGGTCGCACGTGGGGTCGATTGGGAATCGACCCTACCAGACCACAGGATCGACCCCCAGCATTCGGGAAGTCCAGGGATGGGGTGGTCGCACCCAGGGTCGATGGAACATCCGACCCTGGCATCGACCCTACCCTGGGGGTCGCAGTAAACTGCTACCCTACCTGTGACCCACCCTGCGACACTCGCTTAACAGCAAGCTTAAAATTGTCGGAATGACTTCTAACTAAAATCTATCGACTTGTTAGGTTTTTCTATTGATATAAAAGTGATTCTTAAAGCTTGAAAGAGGATCTACACTCAAGCAAAGGTGAGGGAACAAGACCTAAACTAATTGACTAATAATAAACTATTTTTATTTTCTTGAGTCCAATGCCATGACTGATTCTATGCGTGTACGCTTGTAATGTGAATTCATCATGTCATCCAATATTTTTGCTATTAATGCTCTCGCATATTTAATTCTATTTTATTTATAACATGATGGTGATGATGATGCTAGGAATGGACAGGAGAATGTTTGTGTGTGGTTGGTGTACTTGATGTGAGTGGGGCATTAGGGGAGGTGTTATGCGGTGTTTGATCCGGGCACTTTAACTCTATCTCTACTCAAGTCTTGTCCACTGACATCGTCGTATCGCCATTACCTTAGCAGAACTATTACGTCGTAGGGCATTAGGGGAGGTGGTCTCGGACCGTGTAGTCTTCGACTCTGCCGGGGGGCCTTAGCTCTATCTCTATGGACGTATTAAGGGATGCTGGGGTGAGGCCTTGGATACACTATTTGACATTAGGATTGGTTAGTTGCGAGCCCAGTTTGCAAGCCCTCACCAGCAGGGGCTTACTTATTGGTATAGGTAGGGCATCAGGGGGGTGTTATGCGGTGTTTGATCCGGACACTTTAGCTTTATCTTTATTCCATGTTGGGGTGGATGTGGACGACAATGGCGTTTGATCCGTTGGGTGGGCTTACACACCCTGTGTATAGAGGTGAGGCGGCCACCGAACCTTTCTATAGCACATTGCAAACTTATATACCAGACCACATATATGAATTAAATGCATGCATATGTTTGTTGCATTGTTTTGTTTGCTCACTGAGCCGTGATGTGTGCTCACCCTTTCGACGTCGAATATTTTTAGTTGATGATTTAGGTACCACTATGGAAGAATATATGAATGCTTCTATGTACGGTCATGCTGCTGCGATGGATGCTGAAGACATAGTGGAGGCGCATGACTCCTCATGCGAGTGCAACTCATGCGTTTTTTATTAGATTTTTTATTTGAACTATTAAGGAAATATAATTTGAAATTTTATTTACTTATGTCTCGGTTAATACAACATAATTTGATATTTTATTTATGATTATCACTGTTAGATTCCTCAGTTCATTTATTATTGACTTCCACTATTGTGTATTTATTCTGATTATGGTTGTGGATGTGTATGGTTTATTTTAAAAGGACACAACCTATTAGAGATCCAGGTTGAACCGTTGGTTTATTAGCGGTTCATCACACCATTCTGAATAATTCAGAATCGGGGTGAGACAACTTGGTATCAGAGCTCTCAGGCCCTGTCTTGTAAACCAGCATACTACCACAAAAGTTTGTGAACTGGGATAGGATAAAATTTAAAAGCTGTAATAATAACACACCATAAGCATCTGTGTTGTTTGAGACAAAATTGAAAGAGAATAATGTATCTATTTAATGAGAAATAAATTTATATACATTCAAAGGAAGAACAAACGTATATATATACAAGTCTAAGCAGAGTACAGTCCACAACCCAGACAGTTACTCTGAAGTACAAAAAGAAAAATAAAAAGAAAATACATCAGGAAGCTGGAGGTGATGGGGGAGGTGGTTCCTCGCGGTCTCTATCATAATCCTTAGCATAGACTCTAGTCAACCAAGCTATCTGAGTCTGGGTCATCTAGAGACTAACTGTGAGATCCGCCACCCGCTGGTCAGTCACGCGCTGAGTATCCAGAAGCTCTCCCACCCGTTGATCCGACATGTGCTGAGCATCTAGAAGCTCTCCCATCCTCAGATCAGAAATGCGCTGAGCTTCTCTATTCTCATGCAATATCCCCATCATGTCATCAGAAGGTGGGTGTGAAGGACCAGCTGCATGTGAAGGACCAGCTGCATGTGAAGGACCAGCTCCCGTAGCCGGGTCGGAAAGGAGGAGGAAGAATAAGAAATGGATTCAAAATCGAGATTAAAAACCTGATTTTTAGTCCAAGGGTCAGAGAATTCGACCAAAACATCCGACCCCCCCTCCGACCCCCTCATCGACCCTCAGCTCTCGGTGATCTGACAGAGGACCAGGGGTCGATCCCAGGGTCGGACATGCATCGACCCCCTCATCGACCCCTGACTCTCGGTAAGAATCAGTGATTCTCAGGGTCGCATACCTGAGGGTCGGACATGGATCGACCCCCACCATCGACCCTGCAATGAAAAATACAGTATTTTTAACAGAATGATCTAAAAAATTTGAAAATATTATTGGTTAGGGGATTGCCTCACGTATTCTATGATTTTCAGACATTCCCACTATCAGAACAGATAATGGCTGGATGCAGAGTGACCAGACAAAGCCGTAACTCTATTCCACCACCACCATTTGTGGGGGAAGACAGACATATAGTCACACCCCAATTTTGCACCATTTAGAACGGTGTGATGAACCGCTAATAAACCAACGGTTTAACCAGGATCTCTAATAGACTGTGTCCATTAAAAATAAAAACCATACACATCCACAACCATAATCAGAATAAATACACAATAGGGGAAGTCTTATAGTAATTAAACTAAGAAATCTAACTGTGATAACCATAATAAAATATCAAGCAATTGTTGTATCAACTGAGACATAAATAAATAAAGTATCAATTACATTCCTTTAATAATTCAAACAAAAATCTAATTGAATACGCATGAGTTGCACTCGCATGAAGAGTCAGGCGTATCCACTAAGTCTTTGGCTTCCATTGCAACAACATGCGCATACACCAGAGCACTCATATAATCTTCGACCGTAGTACCTGCATCATCAACTAAAAATATTTGACGTCGAGAGGGTGAGCACACATCATGGCTCAGTGAGCAAACAAAACAATGCAAAAAACATATGCATGCATTCAATTCATATCATTGGACTTGTAAATAAGTTTGCAATGTGCTATAGAAAGGATAGGTGGCCAAAGGTTACGTTTATTGACGCCGCACCTTTATACACGAGTGTGTTAAGCCGCCCAAAGGTAACGTTTATTGTCGTCCCACATGCACCCACCATGGACAATGTACACGCAAATGTTACGTTTATTGCTATACCAATTGCCCATACCAACATGTAAGCCCCTGCTGGTGAGGGCTTGCAAACTGGGCTCGCAACTAACCAAACCTAATGCCAATCAGTGTATCCAAGGCCTCACCCCAACATCCCTCAATACGTCCATAGAGATAGGGCTAAGGCCTTCCCGGCAGAGTCAGAGACTACACGGTCCGAGACCACCTCCCCTCATACACTATGACGTAATAGCTCTGCTAAGGTAACGGCGATACGACGATGTCAGTGGACAAGACTTGAGTTAGAGATAGAGCTAGAGTGCTGAGACCCGGCCTATGACACCCCCCTGATACTCGCTCGCATCAAGCACACCAACCACACACATACATTCACATGCCTATTCCTATCATCATCATCATCATCATGTTATAAAAAATAATTTAAATATGTATGAATAGTAATAATAGAAATATTGGATGACATGTTGAATGCACATAACAAGCATACACGCATAGAATCAATCATGGCATTGGACTCAAGAATAAAACAGTTTATTATTAACCAATTAGTTTTGGTCTTTTTCCCTCACCTTTGCTTGATCGTAGATCCTCTTTCAAGATTTAAGAATCAACTAAATATCAATATTATATCACTAGAAGACCTAATCAAGTCGATATAATTTAATTAGAATTAATTTTGATTTTTAAAAGCTTGTTGTTAACTAGGGGTCGATGCCAGGGTCGGAGGTTCCATCGACCCTGGGTGCTACCACCCAGATTTTGGACTTCCCGAGCACTGGGGGTCGATTGTTAGGGTCTGGTAGGGTCGATTGGCCATCGACCCCCGTGCGACCCCCGTGGGTTTAGTCGAATTTTCATCCTACAGTCCATTCCTTCGTGTTTGGGTCCTATGGATTGCTTCTACAATCCATTACATACATGTTCTATGATTAGAACCATAGTTTATTCACCTACATGGTTTTTATGATCTCCCCCATGGTTATATATATATATATATATATATATATATATATATATATATATATATATATATATATATATATATATATATATATATATATAAATTCCATGAGAACCTAACCATGGATGGATGATTTGGGTTTCTCCTAGATCATTCCCTCTTCACTATCTACTCTAAGGTCTGTAGAACTACGTGGAGATAGTATCCATACCTGAGAATTAGGCTTGATTCTCTGAAGCCTTCTCTTTGATCTTCTTCTCCACTTTCCTTCTCTTCTCTTTCTCTTCTCATTCTCTTCTCTTTCTCTCAATCCAATTAGGGTTCTAAATGGAGTGAAAGAGGCTTAGGGACGTCCTATTTATAGAGTAAAAACTCCCAAAATAAGTCCAATTGAGATTAGGAATGAATCCCATTGAAATTTGGAAAGTTCCTAATTTACGATTTCTGTCGGCAGACTAGGGGTCGATGAGGGGGTCGGAGATCCCGTCGACCCCTGGTTCTAAAATGTCTGACCCCCGGTTAAAAACTCAGGGTCTGACTTTTATATTGGGGGGTCCGACCCTGCCTTGCTGGGTATGCGACCCTCCCCCTTATTTTAGTATTTTTGGGTTAGTTTAATACCTGGAATCGCGATCTCCCTCACGCACTTGATCCATTTGGCTCGACCATGATGGGTTGACCTGGTTTAAGGTGGTAAGACTGGGTTAGTTTGATACTGGTCTTACAACTCCCCCCTACTTATAAAAATTCATCCTCGAAATTGTACATAGCTTTCGAGTCAAATAAATGCGGATATTGCTTTCGCATAGCATTCTCTTCTTCCCATGTGATTTCTTCCATATCTCTACTTCTCCAGGTGACCTTAACATAATAGATATCACGGTGATTTCAGTTGGTGCTACTTCAAATGTCAAATCTTTAGTCAAATCAGGTAGATCTACTGTCAACACGTGCGTCGGATCCTTGACATACTTCTTCAATAAGGAAATATGAAATACGTTATGCACACTTGACATAGATGGTTGTAGTGCTAACTGGTATGCCACTTTTCCACGCTTAGTTAGAATCTCATATGGCCCGACATATCTTGGACTTAATTTCCCCTTCTGTCCGAACCATTTCAATCCTCACATAGGCGATACTTTTAAGAATACTTTATCACCCACGACGAATTTAAGGTCTCGGCGTCGAATATCTACATATTGCTTCAGACAATTTTGAGCTGTTCTTACTCTTTCTTTGATAATGTCGACCACTCGACAAGTCTCTTCAACAAATTCTGGTCCAACAATACTACGTTCCCCAACTTCGTTCCAAAACAAAGGAGTTCGACACTTTCTACCATACAGTGCTTCATAGGGTGACATCTGTATAGTAGCCTGATAGCTATTGTTATAAGCGAACTCAATCAATGATAACTTTTCATCCCATGATCCTTTAAAATCAATTACACATGCTCGAAGCATATCTTCTAGAATCTGAATTGTACGCTCTAACTGTCCGTCTGTCTATGGATGGAATGCGATACTAAACTTTAATGTTGTACCCATAGCCTTTTGCAATCCTTCCTAAAACTTTGAAGTAAATCGTGGATCTCTATCGATCATAATGCTTTCAGGTACACCGTATAATCGTACAATGTTATCTACATATAGCTTAGCTAACCTCTCCAAGGTATACTGAGGTCGTATAGGTATAAAGCGAGCTGTTTTAGTCAGGCGGTCTACAATCACCCAAACTGCGTCAACTACTTGAGGAGTCAATGCTAGTCCTGTGACAAAATCCATAGTGATGCAGTCCCATTTCCATGCTGGTTTCGATAACGGCTGTAACAGTCCTGCCGGTCTTTGTCGTTCAGCCTTTACTTTCTGACAATTTAGGCATTAAGAGATGAACTTAGCTACATCTGCTTTCATTCCTCTTCACCAATATAATTTCTTTAGGTCATGATACATTTTTGTACTTCCAGGATGTATCGAATGGATGGTGGTATGGGCTTCTTTCATCAATCGGTGTCTAATGTCCAAGCTTTCTATTTCGGGTACACATATTCTTCCTTTGTACTTCAGTACCTTTTCTTCTTCCAAGGTGAACTCAGGGTTAGTCTTACCTTTTTCGATGTCCTCTTGTACCGTTCTTAGGTAAGGGTCTGATTTGATAGTTGTCATTACTTCATCAATTATATCCGGTATAATCTTCAATGCAGCAAACATGTTTGAAAATCGATGAATAAATCCTTGGTGGCTGATCCATCTGGTGCATCTATCACAAACTACTCATTACCGTGCCTGAATACCTTTCTGGTAGTACACATTGCGGCAGTTGTGCTAAGCTCCCCCTCGGAATTTAACATTGCCTTTCTACTCAACGCATCGGCTACTACATTAGCTTTCTCCAGATGATACTGGATATCATAGTCATAGTTATTCAATAGTTCTAGCCATCTTCTTTGTCTCATATTTAGCTCATTCAGATTAAATAGATAAGTAAGACTTTTATGGTCTGATTTAATCTGAAACTTCTCTCCGTACAGATAATGTCTCCATATTTTGACAGCATGTACTACTGCTGCTAGTTTCAAATCATGAGTGGGATAGTTCTTCTCATGTGTCTTCAGTTGTCTTGAGGCATAAGCAATTACTTGTTCTCCTTTCATAAGTATACTTCCTAATCCCAGTCCTGACGCATCGGTGTACAAGATAAATGGTTGTCATGGAATCGAGATGGTCAAGATTGGAGCTGATATCAATCTAGCCTTCAAGGTTTGAAAACTCTTCTCGCACTTATCCGTCCAAACAAACTTCTCGCCCTTCTTAGTCAAACTGGTAAGAGGTACGGCAATTCGGGAATAGTCTTCCACAAATCGTCGATAATACCCAGCCAGACCTAAGAAACTTATAATTTCTGCAACACTCTTCGGTGCTTCCCACTATACAATAGCCTCGATCTTGCTGGATCCACTTTAATTCCTTCAGCGGATACTACATGGCCTAGAAATGCGACTTCCTTTAGCCAAAACTCACACTTTGAAAATTTGGCGTAGAGCTTCTCCTTCCGTAGTCGCTGTAGAGCGGCATTTAGATTCTTAATATGAGTTTCCTCGTCTTTGGAGTAGACCAATATATCATCAATGAATACAATAACTGACGTATCCAACATGTCGTGAAAAACCCGGTTCATAAGTTCTATAAAAGTTGCTGATGCATTTGTCAATCCAAAAGACATAACCAAGAATTCATAATGTCCATATCTGGTTCTGAATGCTGTCTTAGGAATATCACCGTCCTTAATCTTCAGCTGATGGTAGCCTGACCGAAGATCGACCTTGGAGAACACTTTGGCACCTTGCAACTGATCGAATAGGTCATCGATCCGAGGCAATGGATGCCAATTCTTGATTGTCAGTTTATTCAGTTCTCGGTAGTCTATACACAATCGAACGCTACCGTCCTTCTTCTTCACGAATAATACTGGCGCTCCCCAAGGTGATATGCTAGGGTGAATGTAACCCTTGTCCAGCAGTTCTTGTAATTGTACTTTCAATTCCTTCAGTTCAGTAGGAGCCATTCGATAAGGTGCTTTCAATACTAGTGTGGCTCTAGGTATAAGATCTATAACAACTCTGTGGCTCGATCGGGTGGTAATCCTGGTAGTCTTCAGGAAATACGTCTGGAAAGTCACGTATGACATCAATATCCTCCATCCGTGGTGCTTCTTTGGTAAGGTCCACCACAGATACTAAATACCCGACTGCTCCTTTCTCAAGGCACTTCTTAGCCTTTAGCACAGAGAGTATGAGCTTTTATTTACGGGGAAGTTTGGTTCCCAAAAAATTGAACTCTACTCCTTCCTTGTCTTTAAATGTCAGTTTTTTTTGGCACACAATAGGTTTGCAGAATCCCGAACTAACCAGTCTATTCCCAAGATGACGTCAAAGTCTTCCATCTCAAGTTGGGTCAAGGTTGCATCCAAGGTCTTTTCATTAATAAGAACTGGACATGGTCCATAACCTTTTTCTAACTCCACTTCTAATCCCATAGGTGATCGCACAAGTAGTTTGCAGTCTAAGGATTTAAGGGGTAGATTTAACTTCTTTCCAAATGTCATAGATACAAAGGAATGAGTAACTCCTGAATCAAAGAGTACTCTAGCAGGAATGCCATTAATAGGTACGATACCTATGATTTGTTTTGGTTTAGTCTACATGCTCATACAATGTAATACAACTAACTAAAAATTTAAGTCATACTTGTGACCACATCAGGCGATGCGGCAGCATCCTCAGATGTAACCGCGTAAACTCGTCCATGATGTAGCTGTTTCTTGGGCTTAGGACATTCCCTTGCTATATGTCCCACTTGGTTGCAGTTAAAACATTTTATCCCTTCAATAATTGGCTTTTGTTGCTATTGAGCTACGGGAGTAGTCTTGGTTGTGCGGTAATGCCTTGAGCACAAAAGGGTTTGAATGTCTTGTTGTTCCCTCCGTTATAAGAATTTTCAGCTGGCCTTTTTATACCTCTGTTTTGCATGAAATAACTCTCCTTCTGGATCGATTCTATAACTCGAGCAATTTGTGCCGCTTCATTATAGATTTTATTTTCATGCCCCAGAACATGCTCGCGGATGCTTCCCCTAAGTCCCATGAACCTTCGGGTCTTGGTGTTTCCTCCTCCATACTGGTGGGTGCAAAGCAGAACAGCTCTTCATAACGCTGTTGATATGCATCCACGGTCATCTGCCCCTAATATAAACTCAGGAACTCTCTTTCCATAGAATCTCTGAAACTTCTCAAAAAGTACTTCTCAAAGAATGCCTCCTTATAAATATCCCAAGTCAGTTGGGCGTGCTTTGTTAATAAATAAGTCCTGGTAGACCTCCACCAATGGTGTGGATCTCCTTTCAGCATAAAGGTGGCACACAACACTTTTTCTTCTTCATTTAGTGTCATCATCATAAATTTTTTTTCCATTTCATCAACCTAGTGTGCCGGCCATAAAGGATATGCTGGCTTGCCATTAAATTCTCTGGGCTTCAGTTTCAGAAAATACTCCACCAGTCTAGAGTGGTCTAGTTTTTGCAAGACATACACTCCATACATAGGTGGTTGGTATTGATATCCACCTTGAGCTATCTCTGGATTTTATACTGGAGCCTACATGATGGGAGTCTGAGGTGCGTAGGGTATTGTGTTACTTCCCCCTGGTGTTGTGCTTACCTGTCCTACTGACATTGGAGGTGTCTGTGCAGTTGGAAGAGTTATTCCTATGGCAGCTTGTATAGTAGCTTGTGCCTATTGCATTTGCTGCAGTTGTTGGGCCATGTTCATTACGACTGTGGCCAAGTCTGTAGGTGGAGCTGGCAGATTTGTAGGATTTGTTTGCCCATTTATGACGGACGGTGCGGTATTCGTGTTCCCCTGTGTTTCCGGGTGTGTCTGGTTATCTTCCCCTACAAGTGGTGGTGGTGGAATAGAGTTACGACTCTGTCTGGTTACTCTACGTCCCGCCATTAATTAATCTGATAGTGAGATTGCCTGAAATCATTGAACACGAGAGATAATAATTAAATACTTCATTCTCATATTTTAAAACCACTAACAAATGCAAATTTCAAATTTTTCACATCATTCTGTTGAAAATGCTGTATTTTACTGTAGGGTCGATGGTGGGGGTCGATGGGTGTCCGACCCTCAGTATGCGACCCTAGGAAATCACCCATTCTTCCCGAGAGCCGGGGGTCGATGGGGGGGTCGAAGGATGTCCGACCCAGGGTGCGACCCCTGGTTCTCTGTCAGATTCCCGAGTGCCGAGGGTAGATGCAGGGGTCGATGGGTGGGTCGATTGTTTTAATCAAATTTTCCGACCCCCGGACTAAAAATCAGATTTTTAAGCTCCGATTCAAAGTCCATTTCCCATTCTTTCTTCTCCGTTTCGACTTGTCTCGTCCCTCTGAGTTGCTACAGTGACAACTCCGATCCGTTGGTGGTTTGCGCTTCTTGTTTCGTCGTCTACACCTCCGCTACAGGTATGTCTTCTACATTTTCATGTTTTTAGGTTTCCTTACCTAGGTTTTTGCTCGTATATCTCGTATTTTTCAAATTAAACTTTTTTCAATCGTAAAAATTCAATTTTTATTGGGGGCTTTTGTTGTTGGTGACTCGAGGAACGAAAGCCCTCAAAAATATTTGAGTTTCATCGGTTGGTTATCGAGAAACTAGAAATTTACACTTTTTGCCGTAATTTTGTCGAGATTTCAAATTTCTTGAAATTTCTTCCAATTCAATCTCATTAGCTAAATTTTCTGACTGTATGAGTCTCACAGGATAGTTTAGGATTTATGTAAGTCCTCCTGCCCACGTGTATGGGTGGAAAGTGAGGCTTTTGACCCATTTACATCGTTATTATGTCAAAATTTTGGGTTTTTTCATCTCTACTAAGCCATTATTTGTTTTTTCTTTGTTATTTGCAGATACTATGGCTCGTACCAAGGGTTCACGACCGTCTTCGCTTCCATTCCAATGAAGCCAAGACGCAGTATGCCCACTACGCTCCCAAGAAAGTAAAGGGAGGCCGCAAAGTAGACTTGGCTAGCCTGGCCTTGTTCAATGTCGAGGGGGCTTTTGGCGATATGGGATGGTTCCTTGTCATCACCTATAACGCCTGTACCCGTCCGGACTTGGTACGCCAGTTTTACTATAATCTCCAAGTGGTGGGGGATTACAACGATGTTGAGAGAGGTGGTGAGCTTTGGATCACCAGCTACGTCAAGGGGGTTGATGTTTCATTCGATTATCGGCAGCTGGCCGACTTGTTGGGCATTTCCTATGATGGCCCCTTGGTGTTATGTGCTCCTGGAGAGCCCTAGTTCTTTTCATTACAGATGAAGGCTGAGATAGATCGTCAGCTCATCATACCTGATCGCTAGGAGATGAAAGCTAGTTATCTGCGTTCAGATCCACGGGTGTACTGCAAGATCATTCAACACAACCTGATACCGTAGAGTGGACACTACGAGAGAGTCTCCCAATTGACACAGTATCTACTGTACTGCATATACACTAGGCAGCCCGTCTGCCTTCCCTATATCATCATGTGGACGATGATTAGTGCCACGTTGCCCAGTCACACTGGCAACCTTCCTTATGGACGCATGATCACTACATTGCTTACCCGCCTGGGGGTTGATTTGTTGGATGAAAAGATTCAGGAGAAATCCTTCTCATTGCCTCTGGATTGGGAGGCCATCTGCAAGATGGGCATGCGGGATGCCCAGGTCAGCGATAAGGAGAGGAACGCGATGGTGCGCCCTCACACTCGAGTGGAGATGGCTGACGTTGAGGTAGCAGCAGCAGCCGCTGGAGTAGGGGTTCATGGGGATGATGACGATTGGCTATACATGGATGTAGATGCCATACCTCCCCCATTACCTACTCATACTACAGGAGCTGGTCCGTCTTCTTTAACTGGTCCTTCGTATGCTCCTTCTGGTGACATGATGGGGATCTTGCATGAGATTCGAGAGGCTCAACGTATGTCTGACTTGAGGATGGGAGAGCTGCTAGAGGCTCATCGTGTGACTGACCAACGGGAGACGACCCAGACTCAGATAGCTTGGTTGACTAGACTCTACGCTGAGGACTATGATAGAGACCGTGAGGCACCACCTCCCCCATTACCTCCAGCTTCTTGATGTATTTATTTTATCTTTCTTTTTGTACTTCAGAGTAACTGTCCGGACTATGGACTGTACTTTGCTTTAATCATATATATATAAATGTTTGTTCTCCCTTTGGATGTATATAAAAATTTATTTCTCATTTAATAGATGCATTATTCTCTTTTAGTTTTGTCTCAAACAACATAGATGCTTATAGTGTGTTATTATTACATCTTTTAAATTTTTATCCTATCTCAGTTCATGACCAGTTGTGGAAGTATACGGGTTTCACAGACAGGGCCTGAGATGCTCTGATACCAAGTTGTCACACCCCAATTCTGCACCATTCAGAATGATGTGATGAACCGCTAATAAACCAACGGTTCAACCAGGATCTCTAATAGGCTGTGTCCATTAAAAATAAAAACCATACACATCCACAACCATAATCAGAATAAATATACAATAGCGGAAGTCTTATAGCAATTGAACTGAGAAATCTAACTGTGATAACCATAATAAAATATCAAGTTATTGTTGTATCCACTGAGACATAAATAAATAAAGTATCAATTATATTCCTTTAATAATTCAAACAAAAATCTAATTGAATACGCATGAGTTGCATTCGCATGAAGAGTCATGCGTATCCACTAAATCTTCGGCTTCCATTGCAGCAACACGCACATACACCGGAGCACTCATATAATCTTCGACCGTAGTACCTACATCATCAACTAAAAATATTCTACGTCGAGAGGGTGAGCACACATCATGGCTCAGTGAGAAAACAAAACAATGCAATAAACATATGCATGCATTCAATTCATATCTTTGGTCTAGTAAATAAGTTTGCAATGTGCTATAGAAAGGATAGGTGGCCAAAGGTTATGTTTATTGACGCCGCACCTCTATACACGAGTGTGTGAAGCCACCCAAAGGTAACATTTATTATCGTCCCACATGCACCCACCATGGACAATGTACACGCAAAGGTTACGTTTATTGCTGTACCAGTTGCCCATACCAACACGTAAGCCCCTGCTGGCGAGGGCTCGCAAACTGGGCTCGTAACTAACCAATCCTAATGCCAATCAGTGTATCCAAGGCCTCACCCCAGCATCCCTTAATACGTCCATAGAGATAGGGCTAAGGCCCCCCGACAGAGTCAGAGATTACACGGTCCGAGACCACCTCCCCTCATACACTACGATGTAATAGCTCTACTAAGGTAACGACGATACAATGATGTTAGTGGACAAGACTTGAGTTAGAGATAGAGCTAGAGTGCTGAGGCCTGGCCTATGACACCCCCCCCCTGATACTCGCTCGCATCAAGCACACCAACCACACACATACATTCACATTCCTATTCCTATCATCATCATCATCATCATGTTGTAAATAATAATTTAAATATGCATGAACAGTAATAATAGAAATATTGGATGACATGTTGAATGCACATAACAAGCATACACGCATAGAATCAATCATGGCATTGGACTCAAGAATAAAATAGTTTATTATTAACCAATTAGTTAAGGTCTTGTTCCCTCACCTTTGCTTGATCATAGATCCTCTTTCAAGCTTTAAGAATCAACTAAATATCAATATTATATCACTAGAAGACCTAATTAAGTCGATAGAATTTAATTAGAATTAATTTTGATTTTTAAAAGCATGCTGTTAACTGGGGGTCGATGCCAGGGTCGGAGGTTCCATCGACCCTGGGTGCTACCTCCCAGATTCTGGACTTCCCGAGCACTGGGGGTCGATTGTTAGGGTCGATTGGCCATCGACCCCCCGTGCGACCCCCTGTGGGTTTAGTCGAATTTTCATCCTACAGTCCATTCCTTCGTTTTTGGGTCCTATGGATTGCTACTACAATCCATTACATACTTGTTCTATGGCTTAGAACCATAGTTTATTCACCTACATGGTTTTATGATCTCCCCTATGGTTTTTCATGAAAACCTAACCATGGATGGATGATTTGGGTTTCTCCTAGATCATTCCCTCTTTACTATCTACTCTAAGGTCTGTAGAACTACATGGAGATAGTATCCATACCTGAGAATTTGGCTTGTTTCTCTGAAACTTTCTCTTTGATCTTCTTCTCCACTTTTCTTCTCTTCTCTTCTCTTTCTCTTCTCCTTCTCTTCTCTTTCTCTCAATCCAATTAGGGTTCTAAAAGGAGTGAAAGAGGCTTAGGGACGTCCTATTTATAGAGTAGAAACTCCCAAAATAAGTCCCATTGAGATTAGGATAGAATCCCATTGAAATTTAGAAAGTTCCTAATTCATGGTTTCTGTCGACAGACTGGGGGTCGATGAGGGGGTCGGAGATCCTGTCGACCCCTGGTTCTAAAATGTCTGACCATCGCTTAAAAACTTAGGGTCTGACATTTATACTGGGGGGGGGTCCGACCCTGCCTTGCTGGGTATGTGACCCTCCCCCTTATTTTAGTGTTTTTGGGTCAGTTTAATACTTGGGATCGCGATCTCCCTCAAGCACTTGATCCATTTGGCTCGACCATGATGGGTAGACCTGGTTCAAGGTGGTAAAACCGGGTTAGTTTGATACGGGTCTTACACTTACACATATACACCTGGAAACACAGGAGAATCCGAACACGGCACCGTCCATAATTAATGGGTAGACAAATCCTACAAATCTGTCAGCTCTACCTATAGACCTGGCCACAACCGTAATGAATTTGGCCCAACAACTACAGTACAATAGTCACAAGCTACTATGCAAGCTACCATAGGCATGACTTTTTCAGCTGCGCAGATGACACCAATGCTAAAAGGACAGGCAAAGCACAGTACCTGGGGGAAGTAACACAATACCCCATGCACCTCAGACTCCCATCATGCAGGCTCAAGTACAAAACCCTGAAGTAGCTTCAGGTGGATATCAATGCCAACCACCTATGTATGGGGCTTATGTTCCGCATCAACTAGACCACTCCAGACTGGTGGAGTGTTTTTTGGAGATGAAGCCCAAGGAGTATAGTGGTAAGCCAGCTGATCCGTTGTGGCCAGCATACTGGATCGATGAGATGGAGAGAAACTTCACAATGATGACAGTGAATGAAGAAGAGAAGGTATTTTGTGTAACATTCATGCTTAAAGGCGATGCACACCACTGGTGGAAGTCCACACGGACGTATCTGATGACAAAGCACACCCAATTGACTTGGGATATATATAAGGAGGCATTCTTTGAGAAGTATTTTCCTAGGAGTTTCAGAGATTCTATGGAGAAGGAGTTCCTGAGTTTATATTAGGGACAGATGACTGTCGATGCATATCAACAGCGTTATGAGGAGCTATTTTTCTTTGCACCAGTCAGTATGCAAATGGAAGATACAAAGACCCAAAGGTTCGTCATGGGACTTAGGGGAAGCATACGTGAACATGTTCTTGGACTTGAAAAGAAAATCTACAATGAAGCTGTACAAATTGCTCGAGTGATAGAGTCGAGCCAGAAAGAGAGCTACCTTTCTCAAAATAGAGGAATCAAAATGCCAAATGGAAATTCTTACAACGGAGGGAACACCAAGGTATTTAAACCCATCCATACTCAAGGTTTCAATGCTGCAGCCAAGACTACTTTCGCCGCTCAACAGCAACAAAAGCCAAATAATGAAGGGCTAAAATACTATAACTGCAATCAAGTGGGACATTATTTCCAAGAATGTCCTAAGCCCAAGAAGCAACTACAGCAAGGTAGAGTTTACACGGTTATATCTGAGGATGCTACCGCATTGCCTGATGTGGTCACAGATATGACATGAATCTTATCATTTTGTGTTACATTATGTGAGCATGTAGGCTAAATCAAAACAAATCACAGGTATCGTACCTATTAATGGCATTCCCGCCAGAGTACTCTTTGATTCAAGGGCTACTCATTCTTTTATATCTGTATTATTTGGAAAGAAGCTAAATCTACCCCTCAAATCCTTAAACTACAAACTGCTTGTATGATCGCCTATGGGATTAGAAGTGGAATTAGAAAAAGGTTATGGACCATGTACAGTTCTTATTGACGAGAAGACTTTGGATGCAACCTTGATCCAACTTGAGATGACAAACTTTGACGTAATCTTGGGAATGGACTGGTTAGCTCGGCATTATGCAAACCTATTGTGTGTCGAAAAGTAGCTGACATTTAAAGACAAAGAAGGAGCAGTGTTCAGTTTTGCGGGAACCAAACTTCCCTGTAAACGAAAGCTCATACCCTCTGCATTAAAGGCTACGAAGTGCCTTGAGAAAAGAGCAGTTGGGTATCTAGTATCTGTGGTCAATCTTACCAAAGAAGCACCACGAATGGAGGATATTGATGTCGTGCGTGACTATCCAGATATATTTCCTGAAGAACTATGAGGACTACCACCCAACCGCGCTACAGAGTTTGTTATAGATCTAATACCCGGAGCCGCATCAGTATCTAAAGCACCTTATCGAATGGCTCCTACTGAACTGAAGGAATTAAAAGTACAACTACAAGAACTGCTGGACAAGGGTTATATCCGACCTAGCATATTACCATGGGGAGCGCCAGTATTATTCGTGAAGAAGAAGGACGATAGTGTTCGATTGTGTATAGACTATCGAGAACTGAATAAACTGACAATCAAGAATCGGTATCCATTGCCTCGGATCGATGACCTGTTCGATCAGTTCCAAGGTGCCAAAGTGTTCTCCAAGATCGATCTTCGGTCAGGTTGCCATCAGTTGAAGATTAAGGATGGTGATATTCTCAAGATAGCATTCAGGACCAGATATGGACATTATGAATTTTTGGTCATGTCTTTTAAATTGACGAACGCACCAACAACCTTTATGGAACTTATGAATTGGGTATTTCACGAAATGTTGGATACGTTGGTTATTGTATTCATCGATGATATATTGGTCTACTCCAAGGACAAGGAAACTCATATAAAGAATCTAAACGCCGCTTTGCAGTGATTACGGAAGGAGAAGCTCTATGCCAAATTTATAAAGTGTGAGTTTTGGCAAAAAGAATTAAAGTGGATCCTAGCAAGATCGAAGCTATTGTAAAGTGGGAAGCACCAAAGAGCGTTGCAAAAATTAGAAGTTTCTTGGGTCTAGTTGGGTATTATCGACGATTTGTGGAAGACTATTCCCGAATTGCCGTACCTCTCACCAGTTTGACTAAGAAGGGCAAAAAGTTTGTTTGGACTGATAAATGCGAGAAGAGTTTTTGAACATTGAAGGCTAGATTGATATCTACTCCAATCTTGACCATTTCGATTCCAGGACAGCCATTTATTTTGTACACTGATGCATCAGGATTGGGATTAGGATGTGAACTTATGCAAGGAGAGCAAGTAATTGCTTATGCCTCAAGACAATTGAAGACACATGAGAAGAACTATCCCACTCATGATTTGGAATTAGTGGCAGTAGTACATGCTGTCAAAATATGGAGACATTACTTGTACGGAGAGAAATTTCAGATTAAATCAGATCATAAGAGTCTTACTTACCTCTTTAATTAGAAGGAGCTGAATATGAGACAAAGAAGATGGTTGGAACTATTGAAAGACTTTGATTGCGATATCCAGTATCATCTGAGGAAAGCTAATGTGGTTGCTGACACACTGAGTAGAAAGACAATGATGAAATCTCAAGAGGAGGTTAGCACTATTGTTGCACTGTGTGTTACCGGAAAAGTATTCAATTATGGTAATGAACAATTTGTGATAGATGCACCGGGTGAATCAACCAACCAAGGGTTTATCCATCGGTTTGCAAATATGTTCGCCACAATAAAGATTGTACCCGATATACTTGATGAAGTGGAAACAACGATTAAATCAGACCCTTATCTAAGAACGATACAAGAAGACATCGAAAAAGGTAGGACTACTCCTGAGTTCTCCTTAGATGATGAAAGGGTACTGAAGTACAAAGGAAGAATATGTGTACCCGAAACAGAAAGTTTAGACATTAGACACCGACTAATGAAGGAAGCCCATACCACCGCCTATTCGATACACCCTAGAAGTACAAAAATATCATGACCTAAAGAAATTATATTGGTGGAAAGGAATGAAAGCAGATATAGCCAAGTTCGTGTCTCAATGCCTAAATTGTAAAAAGGTGAAAGCTGAACGACAAAGACCAGCAGGACTGTTACAGTCGTTACCAGAACCAGCATGGAAATGGGACTGCATCACTATGGACTTCGTCACAAGGTTACCATTGACTCCCTGAGTAGTTAACGCAGTTTGGGTGATTGTAGACCGACTAACTAAAATGGCTCGATTTATAGCTATATGACCTCAGTATACACTGGAGAGGTTAGCTAAGTTGTATGTGGATAATATTGTCAGATTACACGGTGTACCTAAAAGCATTGTGTCCGACAGAGATCCACGATTTACTTTAAAGTTTTGGGAAGGATTGTAGAAGGCTATGGGTACAACATTGAAGTTCAGTACTGCATTCCATCCTTAGACAGACGGACAATCAGAGCACACCATTCAGATTCTAGAAGACATGTTCTGAGCTTGTGTAATTGATTTTAAAGGATCATGGGATGAAAAGTTACCACTGATTGAGTTCGCTTATAACAATAGCTATCAGGCCACTATACAGATGTCACCCTATGAAGCACTGTATGGCAGGATGTGTCGAACTCCCTTGTTTTGGAATGAAGTTGGAGAACGTAGTATTGTTGGACCAGAATTTGTTGAAGAGACATGTCGAGTAGTTGACATTATCAAAGAAAGAGTAAAAATGACTCAGAATCGCCAGAAGCAATATGCAGATACTAAACGCCGAGACCTTAAATTCGTCGTAGGTGATAAGGTATTCCTCAAAGTGTCACCTATGCGAGGTTTGAAACGGTTCGGATAGAAAGGGAAACTAAGTCCGAGATATGTCAGACCATGTGAGATTTTAGCTAAACGTAGGAAAGTGGCTTACCAGTTAGCACTACCACCATCTATGTCAAGTGTGCATGATGTATTTCATATCTCCTTATTGAAGAAGTATGTCAGAGATCCAATGCACGTTTTGACAGTAGATCTACCTGATTTGATGGATGATTTGACATTTAAAGTAGCACCAACTGAAATCACTAGCCGAAAAGTGCAACGACTATGCAATCGTGACATTTATTATGTTAAAGTCACCTGGAGAAGTAGAGATATAGAAGAAATCACATGGGAAGAAGAGAATGCTATGCGAAAGCAATACCCTCATCTATTTGACTCGGAAGGTATGTACAATTTTGAGGATAAAATTTTTATAAACAGAGGGGAGTTGTAAGACCCGCATCGAACTAACCGGTCTTACCACCTTGTATCAGGTCTACCTGGTCGAGCCAAATGGACCAAGTTCGTGAAGGAAATAGTGAAACCAGGTATTAAACTGACCCAAAATAGTAAAATAGAGGGCACGGTCACAGACCCAGATAGGTAGGGTCGGAACCCCCTCATTAGGAAGTCAGACCCCTGATATTTTAACTGGGGGTTGGACAATTTAGACCTGAGGGTCGACGGGATCATCGACCCCCTTATCGACCCCCTCTTTGCCGATAGAAATCGTAAATAGAAAACTTTCCAAATTTCAAGGGGATTCTTTCCTAATCTCAATGGGACTTATTTTGGGAGGTTCCCCTCTATAAATAGGACGTCCCTAAGCCTCTTTTACTCCTTTTGAAACCCTAATTGAAAGTGAGAGAAAGAGAAGAGAAGGAGAAGAGAAGAAAAGTTGGAGAAAAAGAATAAAGTGAAGAATTCAGAGAAACCTCTGACTCTTAGCAAAACCTAAGGTATGGGTATGTTTCCATTAATGATTTAAAACCTTAGAATAGTTCATGAAGAGGGTATGGTCTTGGAGAAACCCAAATCATCCATCCATGGGAGGATTTCAATGAAATTCATGGTGGAATCTTGGTAGGCAAGGTAAGGAGGAAACCTAGAGTTTTAAGCCATAGAACAAGCATAGAATGGATTGTAGAAGTAAGCCATAGGACCCAAACATGAAAGAATGGACTGTAGAATGATATTCTCGACTCAAACCATGGGGGGTCGCACATGGGGTTGATTGGAAATCGACGCTACCAGACCACAGGATCGACCCCCAGCATTCGAGAAGTCCAGGGATGGGGTGGTCGCACCCAGGGTCGATGCAAAATCCGACCTTGGCATCGACCCTACCCTGGGGGTCGCAGTTTACCCACCCTGCGACCGTCGCTTAACAGCATGCCTAAAATTATCGGAATGACTTCTAACTAAAATCTATCGACTTGTTAGGTTTTCCTATTGATATTAAAGTGATTCTTAATGCTTGAAAGGTGATCTACACTCAAGCAACGGTGAGGGAACAAGACCTAAACTAATTGGCTAATAATAAACTATTTTTATTTTCTTGAGTCCAATGCCATGACTGATTCTATGCGTGTATACTTGTAATGTGCATTCAACATGTCATCCAATATTCCTACTATTAATGTTCATGCATATTTAATTCTATTTTATTTATAACATGATGGTGATGATGACGTTAGGAATAGACATGTGAATGTTTGTGTGTGGTTAGTGTACTTGATGCGAGTGGGGCAACAAGGGAGGTGTTATGCGGTGTTTGATCCGGGCACTTTATCTCTACTCAAGTCTTGTCCACTGACATCGTCGTATCGCCATTACCTTAGCAGAACTAATACGTCGTAGGGCATTAGGGGAGGTGTTGTCGAATTGTGTAGTCTTTGACTCTGCCTGGGGGCCTTAGCTCTATCTCTATAGACGTATTGAGGGATGCTGGGGTGAGTTTTTGGATACATTGTTTGACATTAGGATTGGTTAGTTGCGAGCCTAGTTTGTAAGCCCTCACCAGCAGGGGCTTACGTGTTGGTATGGGTAGGGCATCAGGGGAGGTGTTATGCGTGTTTGATCCAGACACTTTAGCTCTATCTCTATTCCATGTTGGGGTGGATGTGGACGACAATGGTGTTTGATCCGTTGGGTGAGCTTACACACCCTGTGTATAGAGGTGAGGCGGCCAACGAACCTTTCTATAGCACATTGCAAACTTATATACCAGACCATAGATATGAATTGAATGCATGCATATGTTTGTTGCATTGTTTTGTTTTCTCACTTAGCCGTGATGTGTGCTCATCCTTTCGACGTCGAATATTTTTAGTTGATGATGCAGGTACCACTGTGGAAGACTATATGAATGCTTCTGTGTACAGGCATGTTGCTCCGATGGAGGCTGAAGACATAGTAGAGGCGCATGACTCCTCATGTAAGTGTAACTCGTGCGTTTTCGATTAGATTTTTTATTTGAACTATTAAGGAAATGTAATTTGATATTTTATTTACTTATGTCTCGGTTAATACAACATAATTTGATATTTTATTTATGATTATCACAGTTGGATTCCTTAGTTCATTTATTATTAAGACTTCCGCTATTGTGTATTTATTCTGATTATGGTTGTGGATGTGTATGATTTATTTTAAAAGGACACAGCCTATTAGAGATCCTGGTTGAACCATTGCTTTATTAGTGGTTCATCACACCATTTTGAATAGTACAGAATCGGGGTGTGACAGGTACAGCTCCCAAGGGATGGTGTTACTTTAATACGAGAATGCACGCCCCCAAGATTATGAGTTCTTAGAGGGGCTCCCTTGAGGACTGGCGTACTTATTTCCTTTTAATTGGACACAGAGACAGAACCCCATTTCACGTAAGAAATGTTTGGAGTTTTATCGATGATGATGAAGCAAAGGGGTTAAACGAGAAGCCTGACCTGTCCTGCGATGTTTCCGAATCACTTGAGCTTGCTGAAAAGCAAGTGGGTAGTTTACAGTTGTTTCATTCTGATTTTGCCAAGCCTGATTTCCACCCATTTGTTCAGGATCAATCTCCCCAAGTAGATGCTGCTAGTGGGGAGGGGGGGGGGGAGGGAGGGATGGATAAGAGGATGATGCTTTTACTCAGGTGGAGAACTTGATGGAAATGGTTGAAGGAGTTCCATCCATGCCTAGTAAATATATATACGAATCATATTTTTACTCTCTTTAACTATTTTCCCCCTCTTTTGATCCAAGTTAATTCTTCTCCAGGGGTCCAGATTATAAGAGAGCATCCATGCTTAGATAGGGCTGTTAGGGCTTCATGAAGTTTGAAGGCGAAGATGGTGCCAAAACAAGTGCCCTTTTTGAAACGAAAAAGTTAGTCATCACCTTCAGTCCGAGCAAGGGGTGAGACCAGTGAAGCCACAACAGTAAATGTCTCCGATTAACCCAGCGACAGTGACATCCCAATGGGTTATCTAGATGAACCTGTAGCCCAAACATCCTTGCCTGGGGAGTCCACCGAACGGGCATCCTTACTTGAGGAGTTAAACAAGTCTGTTAAAGGAGATATTTTTATCCCAAATTGGTCTATAAAGGTTACTAACAATGACATATTCAATGTTCGGGTGGCTGGAAAGCATCTTTGAGGAAGCTGCCCCCCTAAGGACCCGGAGTTTGTTGCTGAGAGGACTTCCAAGGAATTGGACGGCGAGATTTGTAAGACCCACACGCCACGAACCCGGTCTAACCTTACATTTCATATCGTGACCCATCTACATATGATGGTCAAGCCAAGTGGACCAAGTGTGCGAAGAAACCCAAGACCCAGTATGAAAATTTGCTCAAAAACAATCAAAATGAGGGTAGGGTCGCATGTCTTAACAGACAGGTCCGACCCTCCCATCGACCCTCACCATCGACCCTCAACCATGGGTCGCAGGGTCTATGAGTTGTCCGACCCTCCCATCGACCCTCGGTATTCGGGAAAAACAGCACGAACCAAAAATTTGGAAACCTTCCTAATTTCGATTAGAACTTTTCCTAAACTCAATGGGACTTATTTTGGGAGGTTTTGCCCTATAAATAGGACGCCCCTAAGCCTCTTTCAATCATTTTACAACCCTAATTGGATTGAGAGAAAGAGAAGAGAAGGAAGAGAATAAGAGAAGGAAAACTTGAAGAAAAGGCTAAGGAAGAAGAGGAAATTCAGAGGAAACTCTGAATCTTAGCAAAGCTAAGGTATGAATACATTCCCCATGATTTATTTAAGACTTTAGAATGATTTATGAAGAGGATATAACTTAGAAGAAACCCAAATCATCCATCCATGGTTAGGTTTTCTTGGAAAACCATGGAGGAGATCATTAAAACTATGTAGGTGAATAAAGTATAGTTCTAAACCATAGAACATGTATAGAATGGATTATGAAAGTAAGCCATTGGACCCAACCATGAAAGAGAAAATGAAATATGATATTTTTGACTCAAACCATGGAGGGTCGCACCTAGGGTCGATGGCAGATCTGACCCTAGCATCGACCCTCAGTGTTCGGGAAGTTCAGATTAGGGGGAGGGTCGCACCCAGGGTCGATCATGACTCCGACCCAACCTCCGACCCTCAATTAACAGCATGATTTTTAAATTTGAAATTAATTCTAATTAAATTCTATCAACTTTGTTAGGTCTTCTAGCAATACATTAACAATATAAAGGTGATTCTTAAAGCTTGAAAGATGATCTACTAGCAAGCTAAGGTGAGGGAACAAGACCTAAACTAATTGGTTAATAATAAATTATTTTTATTTCTTGAGTCCGATGCCATGAATGATTTTATGCGTGTATGATTGTTATGTGCATTCAACATGTCATCCAATATTTTTATTATTACTATTCATGCATATTTAAATTTATTGATTATAACATGATGATGTTGATGATGATAGGAATAGGCATGTGAATGTTTGTGTTTGGCTGGTGTACATGGTGCGGGTAGGGATGGAATCAACCGGTACTTCGATGCCATTCTCATTGGGGTATATTGTGCCATGGTCTATTCAAGTCATGTCCACTAAGCAAGTGTTAGTGTGCTTGATGCGAGTGGAGCATCAGGGTGAGGACATGGCATCGTGGTTCAGTCTGATCACCAGACTCAAGCTCTATCTCTACTCAAGTCTTGTTCACTAACATCGTCGTATCGCCATAACCTTAGCGGAACTAATATGTCGTAGGGCATCAGGGGGGACGTGGCATTGTGGTTCAGCCTGGTCACCAGACCCTAGCTCTATCTCTATGGATGTATTGAGGGATGCTGGGGTGAGGCCTTGGATACATTGTTTGACATTAGGGTTGGTAAGTTGCGAGTCCAGTTTGCAAGCCCTCGCCAACAGGGACTTACGTATTGGTATGAGCAACCTGTACAACCATGCCGTTTTCATGGGGTGTATATTTTCCACGGTGGGTGCATGTGGGGTGACAGTGCTGTTTTCATTGGGCGTTTCCATACACTCGTGTGTAGAGGTGCGGCGGCCACCTATCCTTACTATAGCACATTGTAAACTTATATACCAGACCAAAAATATGAATTGAATGCATGCATATGTATTGTTGCATTGTTTTGTTTTCTCACTGAGCTCAAGTTGGAGAGCTAACCCTCGCGCGCGTAATTCTTTTTAGTTTCCGATGTTGCAGGTACTATGATTGAAAATTATGTCGACACGCCAACATATGAACATGTGGTGGCTATGATGAGCAAGCTGTGGAGGACGAACATGGTTCGTTAAGCGAGCGTTTCAATGGTGGATACGTTTAGTGTTTAGTTTTCGTATTTGGATACTGTAGTATGTATTAAATTATGTTTTGGTTACATGAAAATAAATAGAATATTAATTATTTATCATGATTAGACCTCAGTTCATTATCTGTAAGACTTCCGCTATTTACTTTATTACCTCTGATTAATGTGGAATGTGTTTTGGTTTATCATATGTGGGATAGCCTATTTTGAGATCCTAGTTGGTTTATTGACGGTTCATCACACCATTCTGAATAGTGCAGAATTGGGGTGTGACAAGATTTCTTCATTACTCTGTAGTGTTTTCTAACTTCATATATACCTACAAATTTCTTTTTAGGTCTTTTATTAGGCTTTTATTTTGCTGCAGCTCACCAATTGTTTCTGTGAAGCTCCCACGAGATTTGAATCTCTAGAGGGCAGGTATGTAGAGGCTGACCAAAAGCTAAAGGCAGTAGAGGAAGCACTCTCGAGGGAGAAGGAGAGGACAAAAGATGAAATTAACTCATTGAGGGCTAAGACTTGGAAATCCTTGCAAAGAGCAAATGCTTTGGAGGAGGAGAAGGCCATGGTGGTGAGGGAGAAGCAACACTTAGACAGGTAATTTTACCAGATGGTTGATAGTTCCATGACTAAGTTCAGGAGGTTAGAAGATTTAAGGGAAGTGGTCCGCGAAGGGGATGATTTGCCTCCCTTCGTGAAGAAATTGGTAGGGTGACTTACAAGTAGAAATTTGTGTTGCATGACTTTGTGCTGTCTAAGGTCCCTAATTTTGACTTTTTAGAGTTTGGAGATGTGTCATCTTCTTCAGAATTTGATGAATAATGGTCGACACTTTCTCTTTTAGGTTTCAAGTTGTCAAAAACCTTTTTTTTTTATTTTGGGCATCACGTCCCGCATTTTACAATTGTAAGCTTGTTGTTCCGCTTTGGTGATAATGTTTGGAACTTTTGTTTAAGTGTCGAGCTTGCATGTTCTTTCACCTTTATTTTCATGAACTATGGATCATTCCTTTTATCCAAATTCATAGTGGGTGCATGGTGCATGCAACATGAATCCGAGTAACATAATCACAGGTTGTTAGACCATATGCCACACAAGTTGTACATGAGCGAGTTGTGTTTACCCATAAATCGCATAAGTCACCATGTAATTGACTTGTGGGGTAATTGTGGGTGTGCAACCCAAGTTCTCTACAAGTCGTTGCTATAGCGACTTACGTCAGGGTGCTACTCAAGAATTCACAAGGCAAAAGATTGGAATATAAGACATTTTATTAAAATTTCTTCATATCCATTACATCAATGATAGAATTTTTGTAAATTTTTTGAGTGCCAGAGCATCTAGATATATTTTCCCTCCATCATTTCAAGGTGACTAGTCCCTGGCCTCATTACGCGGATAACTCTACAAGGTCCTTCCCAAGTTGGCATTAACTTGCCTTGTTGGGAAGGTTTGGATAGAGTGGTTCGGTGAAGCACCAAATTGCCGACCTTAAATTTCCTAGCTCAGACACATAAGTTTTAGTACCTGCCTACTCTCTATTGGTATGCCAGTGTTTGAAGTAGAGCATTTCCCTAACCTCCTCGAGTAGGTCTATGTTGGCCCTCAGATCCTCATTATTTTGGATTTCATCATAGTTAAAGATTCTAAGAGTGGGGTGAGTGACCTCGGCTGGTATGACCGCTTCTGCTCCATACACTAGCATGAAAGGTGTTTCCTTGGTAGGGGTTCGGCTCATAGTGCGATAGGACTAGAGGACACTCGGAAACTCATCAGTCCATTTTTCTTTTGGTTGTCTTAAGTCGCTGAGCAATTCCATGGGAGATGGTTTTATTCATGGCTTCTACTTGGCTGTTGGCCTCCGGGTGGTATACTGTCATGAACCTATGCTCAATGTTGAAGCCTTCATAAAAGGCTCTGAACTGTTTCCCATCGAATTGTGGTCCATTATCAGTTACTAGTATTTTTAGGATGCCATAACGGTATATGACGTTGGTCTAGAGGAAAGTCTCAATTCACTCTGTATTGGTTATTACTACTACTTCAGTTTCATCCCACATGGAAAAATAGTCCACTGCCATGATAAGGTATTTTTTGGAGGATCTGGCCCCTGGCATCAGGCCGACAATGTCTAGTCCCCACATTGAGAAACGGCAAAGGCCTGCTGATGGACTAAAGTTCATGTCACACCACAATTCTGGTCTAACCAGAATGGTGTGATGAACCACCATTAAACCAACGGTTCACCCAGGATCTCGTATAGGTCATACCCACCATATCAAACCAAATACACATTCTACATTAATAATCAGAGGTAAAAAACAAATAAGCGAAAGTCTTACAGATAATGAACTGAGAGTCTAACAGTCATAAATAAGTATTTAATCAAATTATCTTCAAACCACAAGACATAAAAATAAATAATCAATTACATATCTGATGTTCAAATTAGAACTAAACTTAAGTAAAAACACATTGGTTGCACTTGCATGATAAATCATGTGCATTTTCTTCAGCTTCTACGTCCATCGTAGAAACGTGTCCATATGACGGCACATTCATATATTCTTCAACAGTAGGACTTGGATCATCAACTAAAAATATTTGACGTCGAAAGGGTGAGCACACATCATGGCTCAGTGAGCAAACAAAACAATGCAACAAACATATGCATGCACTTAATTCATATCTTTGGTCTGATTTTCAAGTTTGCAATATGCTATAGAAAGGTTTGGTGGCCGCCACACCTCTATACATGAGTATGTGAATTTGCCCAAATGGATCAAACACCATTGCCATCCCACATGCACCCACCATGGAATTAAGATAGAGCTAAAGTGTTCGGATCAAACACCACCAACACTTCCCCTGATGCCCTACCCATACCAATACGTAAGCCGCTATTGGCGAGGAAGTGCAAACTGGGCTCGCAACTAACCAATCCTAATGCCAAGCAGTGTATCCAAGGCCTCACCGCAGCATCCCTCAATACGTCCATAGAGATAGAGCTAAGCCCCCCCCGGCAGAGTTAGAGACCACACGGTCTGAGACCACCTCCCCTGATGCCCTATGACGTAATAGTTTTGCTAAGGTAATGGCGATACGACGATGTTAGTGGGCAAGACTTGAGTAGAGATAGAGCTAGAGTCTGGTGATGAGGTCAAAGACCACCAAGGCACGTCCTCACCTTGATGCTCTACTCGCATATAACACACTAACCACACACATACATTCACATGCCTATTCCTAGCATCATCATCATCATTATGTTATAAATAAACGAAATTAAAAATGCATGAACAATAATAGCAGGAATATTGGTTGACATATGAGATGCACATTACAAGCATACAAGTATAGAATCAATCATGGCATTGGACTCAATAAAAATAATAGTTTGTTATTAACCCATTAGTTTAAGACTTATTCCCTTACCTGTTAACAATACTCAATGTCCTTCCAAGCCTTGAAATTCTCTTTGAATTGATTTAACAACCTAAAATTTATATGAATTTAAGTTAGGGTTCATATGTGACATGTTACAGTAGTCGAAAATCGAAACAGAGCACAAATAGGTGTCTGATTTGTCCTATGGTCTCATGCTGTATCGACCTTACTGTCTATGGTATATATCCTACAGTCGCTTATGGTGTGACCGTAGCTGTGACCTTTTGATTTTTGAAATCTTTTCGAATGCCTTTGGTCAATCCTCTGGTCATACAGGTCATGCTATGGTCGATCGTAGCTGCGACCCTAAGATTTCTGGTTATAGTTTACAAATTTGAGTTCTTCTTGGGTCAATTCTTCTGTTCTTCAATGGGATTTATTTTAAGGTGATCCTATGACCATCATTAGTGATTTCTTATCAACCCTAATCATCAAAATCACTCCTCATGGTTCTCCTTGGGATTTTCTCAAGGAAATCACATAGATCATAATAGGTTGATATTGCCTATCTTTCATAGAAGTCTTATTCCTTAGAGTTTACATCTCTAGAGATTCATTTCATACCTTTGCCTGTGATAGAGAGCCAATCTCTTCTCAGCAAATTTTTTTTCTTAGCTTTTTCTTCTTCTCCTTCTCTTCCTTCTTTTCCTTATCTTTCTCTAGGGTTTACTAATGTTCTAAGAGAGTGAAAAAGAGCTGAGGGACATCCTTTATATAGAGAAAAACTCTCCATATAAAGTCCTCTTTCAATTAGGAAAGCAATCCCTTAGTTTAGGAAAGTTTCAAAACTTGTAGTCTGATCTGGGTTTCCATGGTCGATCATACGGTAACATAAACCATCGATCGTAGGGTCAAAATCATCGACCGTGGGGTTCTAGATTTGAGATTTTTGATTCCCTTCCTTGTGGTCGACCATACCTACCTAGGCATGCGATCTTAGGTATGTATTTAGTGTTTTTGACTCGATTTTCATACCTGGTTCGTGATCTATCTTCACATGCTCGGTCCACTTGGTCCAGGAATGATGGAAAGACCTGGCATGACACGATTAGACCAAATTAGTGGAGTACGGGTCTTATAACTCCCCCCCTCTTATATAAATTTCATCCTCGAAATTTACACATACCTTTCGAGTCGAATAGGTAAGGATAGTGCTTTCGCATAGCGTTCTCTTCTTCTAATGTAACATCTTCTACATTTTGGCTTCTCCAAGTAACCTTAATGTAGTAAATGGTACTATTTTGAATGTCAAATCTTAAGTCAAATCTACTAGATCTATTGTTAACATGTGTGTTGGAATCTCTGACGAACTTCTTCAGTAATGAAATATGAAATAAATCGTACACACTTGACATGGATGGTGGTAGTGCTAACTGATATGCTACTTTTATACGTCTATCTAGAACTTCATAAGGTCCATTATATCTATGACATAACTTTTCCTTCTGTCCAAACCTTTTCAAACCACACATAGGAGATATTTTTAGAAATACCTTATCACTTATGGTGAATTCGAGATCTCTACATCAATTATCTACATATTGCTTTTGACAGTTTTGAGCTATTCGGACTCTTTCCTTGATAATGTCGACTACTCGACAAGTATCTTCAACAAACTCTGGTCTAACAATACTCTATTCTCCAACTTCATTCCAAAACAAAGGAGTTTCACATTTCCTACCATACAGTGCTTCATAAGGTGACATCTGTATAGTCGCTTGATAGCTGTTGTTATAAGCAAACTCAATCAATGGTAATTTCTCATCCCATGATCCTTTGAAATAAATGACACAAGCTTGGAGCATGTCTTCTAAAATATGAATGGTACATTCTGACTGTCCATCTGTCTGAGGATGGAATGCAGTACTAAACTTCAATGTTGTACCCATAGCCTTCTACAATCCTTCTTAAAACTTTGAGGTAAAGCGTGGGTCTCTGTCGGACACAATGCTTTCAGGTACACATGTAATCGGACAATATTATTTATATAAAGCTTAGCTAACCACTCTAGGGTATACTGAGGTCGTATAGCTATGAAACGAGCTGTCTTGGTCAAACGATCCATAATCACCCAGACCGCGTCAACTTCTCGGGGAGTCAATGGTAACCTGGTGACGAAGTCCATAGTGATGCAGTTCCATTTCCATGCTAGTTCTAGCAGTGGCTGCAACAATCATGCAGGTCTTTGCCTTTCAGCCTTTACTTGCTGACAATTCAAGCATTGAGACACAAATTTAGCTACATCCGCTTTTATTCCTCTCAAGCAGTAAAGTTTCTTTAGATCATGATACATTTTTGTACTTCCAAGATGTACCAAATAGGCGGTGATGTGAGCTTCCTTTATTAGTCTGTGTCTAATATCCAAGTTTTCATTTTCAGGAACACATACCCTTCCTTGGTATCTTAGTACCTTTTCAACATCCATGGTTTACTCAAGAGTAGTCCTACCTTTTTCGAGGTTTTCTGGCACCGTTGTCAGATTGGTGAGAGGTACAGTGATTCTAGAGTAATCTTCCACGAATCATCAATAGTAACCAGCTAAACCTAATAAACTTCTGATTTCTACAACATTCTTAGGTTCTTTCCATTTCACAATGGCTTAAATCTTGCTAGGATCCACTTTAATTCCTTCAGCGGATACAACATGGTGTAAGAAAGCGACTTCATTTAGCCAGAACTCATACTTTGTAAATTTTGCGTAAAGCTTCGCTTTTCTTAGTAGCTGTAGAGCGACTCTTAGATTTGTGACATGAGTTTCTCTGTCCTTGGAGTAGACTAGTATGTCGTCAATAAATACAATGACTGACGTATCCAACATTTCATGGAATACCCGATTCATGAGTTCCATAAAAGTTACGGGTGTGTTAGTCAATCTAAAAGACATGACTAAAAATTCATAATGTCCATATCTGGTTTTAATTGCTGTCTTTGGAATATCACCTTCCTTAATCTTCAATTAATGGTATCCTGACCAAAAATCAATTTTGGAGAACACTTTGGCGCCTTGCAACTGATCGAACAAGTCATCGATCCGAGGCAATAGTTATCGATTTTTGATTCTAAACTTATTCGATTCTCGATAATCTATACACAGTTGAACGCTACCGTCCATTTTCACAAACAATACTGGCGCTCCCCATGGTGATATGCTGGGTTTGATATAACCCTTGTCCAGTAATTTCTATAATTGTACCTTCAGTTCTTTAAACTCAGTAGGAGCCATTTGATAGGGTGCTTTCGATACTAGTATGACTCCGGGTATAAGATCTATAACGAACATTATTGCTTGATCAGGTGATAGTGCTAGTAGTTCCTCAGGAAATACATCCAAAAATTCACACACAACTTCAATATCCTCCATTCATGGTGCTTCCTTGGTGAGGTCGACCACGGATACTAGATACCCAATTCCTCCTTTCTCGAGGCATTTTCTAGCCTTCAATGCAGAGAGAATGAGTTTTGTTTACGGCAAAGTTTGGTTCCCACAAAACTAAACTCTGCTCCTTCCTTGTCATTAAATGTCAATTTCTTTTCTATACATAATAGGTTTGCAGAGTGCCTAGCTAACCAATCATTCCCAAGATAACATCAAAGTTTGCCAACTCGAGTTGAATTAAGGTTGCATCCAAAATCTTCTCGCTGATAAGAACTGGACATGGTCCATAACATTTATTTAGTTCCACTTCTAATCGAATAGGTGATCGTACAAGTAGTTTATAGTCTAAAGGTCTAAGGGATAGATTTAACTTCTTTCCAAACGACACAGATATAAAAAAATGAGTAGCTCCAGAGTCAGAGAGTACTCTAGCAGGTAAGCCATTAATAGGTACGATACCTGTGATTTGATTTAATTTAGCCTACATGCTTACAATAGGTAGTACAAAATGAACAGTTCAGGTCATACTTGTAACCACATCAGGTGATGCGACAGCATCCTCAGATGTAACTGCATGAACCTTTCCTTGCTGTAGCTACTTCCTTTGCTTAGGACACTCTCTTGAATAATGTCCTACTTGATCACAATTGAAGCATTTGACTCTAGCATTACTTTGCTTCTGTTGAGGTTGGGCCATCGGAGTAGCCTTGGCTGCAGAATTGAAGCCTTGAGTACGGAAGGGTTTAAATGTCTTTGAGTTCCCTCCGTTGTATGAGTTTCTATTGGGCCTTTTAATATCTCTGTTTTGAGCAAAATAACCTTTCCTCTAGCTCGATTCCAGTACTCAAGCAATCTATACAGCTTCATTATAAATCTTCTTTTCCAGTTCTAATACATGCTCACGGATGTTTCCCCTAAGTCCCATGACGAACCTTTGGGTTTTGGTATTTTCCTCCTGCATGCTAGAGGGAGCAAAGAAAAATAGTTCTTCATAATGCTGTTGATATGCATCTACAGTCATCTGTCCCTGATACAGACTCAAAAACTCATTTTCCATTTGATCTCTGAAACTCCTAAAAAAATACTTCTCGAAGAAAGCTTCTTTATAGATAGCCCAGGTCAGTTGGGCGTGCTTTGTCAACAGATTACTCTGAGTAGATTTCCACCAATGGTGTGCATCACCTTTCAGCATTAAAGTGGCAGATAATAGCTTCTGTACTTCATTTATAGTCATCATCATAAAGTTTCTTTCCATCTCATCGATCAAGTGAACTGGCCATAACAGATCTGATGGCTTGCTTATAAATTCCTTCGGCTTCAACTTCAGGAAATGCTCGATCAGTCTGAAGTGATCAAGCTGATACTGTGCATATGCTCCATACATAGGAGGTTGGTACTGATAATTTCATTAGTTATACCTGCCTTACGGTGCTTCAGGATTTGGCATTTGGCCTTGTACTGCTGGTGTTTGCGGTGCTTGGGGTACAGTGTTGCTACCACCAGGTGCAGTACTAGCTTGTCCTGCAGGTAGAGGTGTTGTGTTTGCAGCTGGGAAAGCAATTCCCATAGCAGCTTGCATGTTGGCTTGCACTTGCTATATTTGCTGCATTTGTTGTGCTAAATTCATCACCGCAATAGCCAAATCTGTAGGTGGTGCAGGTAGGTTGGTTGGGTTGGCTTGGGTGTGCACATTCTGAGGTATAGCATTATGAGTTCCAATATTTCCTTCCTGTCCTTGCTGACCCTCATTGTCATTAGTGTCCATAGGTGGTGGAGATGGATATGCATTTTGTCTCCTTCTACTTACTCTGCGTCCAGCCATTTAAACTCTTAGAAAGGTTGTATATGTGAGAGAAGATATGATGGTAGTATTGGGTTAGCCTCACAATGCAAGGTGGGAGAAAAACAAAATCAATAGGCAAAAGTTCAAACAGAATCAAAATGCAAACAACAATCATTCATACTGTCGATGGCCTATGGTCGCATGTTGTGCGACCATAGGTTTGACCTTCAAAATCCTGGCAACTTACTGAGACCCTATGGTCGATCATACGGTCGATGGTTTTGGTCGAATTGTGCGACCGTATGATTCAAAATTAGGTTTTTAAACCTATTTTTTGAAAATTTTCCCACTCATTCTCCTTCTTCCTCCTACAGTCTCTACTCAACTCGCCACCAGTGAGTTGCTACAGTGTCGACCATACAAACTTGGTGATTTTTCCATCGATCGACATCAGTCACTCCATTCCTTGAGGTATGTTCTCTACTTTTCTCAATTTTTAAGCTTTCATACCTAGGGTTTTTTTTGCTATTTGTAGGGTTTTCTTCTAATTAATATTTTTCTGACTGTAAAAATTTAATTTTTATTGGGGGCTTTTGCAATTGGCCACCCAATGGATGAAAACCCCCAAGAAAATTTGAGTTTCATCGGTTAGTTTAGTAGAAACTTGAAAATTTCCATTTTTTGACCTAAATTTTGGGGTTTTTTTCAATTATCAAAATTTCTTCAAATTTGACCTACCTAGTTTAATTTAAATTTTTGATTGTATGAGCCTTGCAGGATGGTTTGGGACCTATGTAAGTCCTCCTACCCAAATTTTGGATGAAAAGTGAGGAATTTTCCATTTACATTGTTATGCTGTCAAATTTCTCAAATTTATCAAACTTGTTTTCTTATTTTCTTCTCTTGCAGTTATCATGGTTCGCATTAAGGTTCCTTGAGTTCATGACCTACGATGCTTCAGGTCCGTTGAAGTAGATGTGCGATATCCTTGGTTTGACCGAAAGAAATTTGAAGGGGTTCGATGTGTGAACCTAGCCCATTTAGCCCTGTTTGATGTGGAAAGGGCGTTTGGTGACATGGGTTGGCTTCCAGTGATCTTGTACGAGGCTTGTACTCCCCCGAACTTGGTCAAACAGTTCTACTGTCACCTACAGGTAGAGGGTGACTTAGGAGATGTTGATAGGGGTTGAGAGCTTCGTATCATTAGCTGGGTTAAAGGGTTTCAGATCTCTTTCAACTGTCAGGAGTTGGCTGATCTCCTAGGCATTTCCAACGATGGTCAGTTGGTTTACTGTGCACCCAGGGAGCCACAGTTTCTCTCTACACAGGTGCGTGTAGAAATAGATAACTAGATTCTTTGGGATGACCACTGGGAGATGAAAGCAGTCAACCTGCATCCAGAGCCATGGGTCTACTGTAAGATTATCCAACATAATCTTATTCCCCAGGGTGGACACTACGAGATGGTCTCATAGCTGACTCAGTACCTGTTGTACTGTATCTGTACTAGGCAGCCTATCTGCCTCCCATATATTATTCTTCGGACTATGCACAGAGCTACGTTGCCAAACATTATAGGTAACTTGCCCTATGGGCGGCTGATCTCCACCTTGCTCGCTCGTCTACAGGTGGACCTAGTGGATGAGAGGATCCTTGAGGACACCTTCTCAGCTGACCTTGATTGGGAGGCCATCAGCGGGATGGGTATGAGAGAGATACAGGTCACTGATGATGAGAGAAATGCTATGAGACGTCCTCTCACTCAGGTAGCGGCAACAGATGCAGAGGTGGCAGCAGCAGCAGCAGCAGAGGTAGTAGCAGAGGCACACGAGGGTGATGAGGAGGAGGATGATGATCGGATGTACATGGATGTGGATGCCATCCCTCTTCCATCGCCACAACATTTTACTGGAGCTGGCCCTTCTAGGGCTTCTCATTCAGTTGGCCCTTCACTCCCACTACCAGATGACATGATGGGACTGTTACATGAGATTCAGGAGGCTCAACGCTTGACTGATTGGAGAGTAGGAGAGCATCTAGATGCCCAAAGCTCTACAGACCAGCGGGGAGTGGATCTGACAGCTAATCTTTGAGCGATTCAGACTCAGGTGGCCTAGCTTGCGAGAGTATATGCTGAGGACTATGATAGAGATCGTAAGGTACCTCCTCCTCCAGCACCTCCATCTCCATGATATCATTTATATCTTTTTCCCCTTTATAATATAGAGTAACTGCCCGAATTGTGGACTGTACTTTGCTTTGGATGTTTTTTTGTCTTATTCCCATTTGGATATATATATATATATATATAATAAAATTGGTTTCGCCTTTACATATGTGCATTATTCTCTTTCTTAGTTTATGTCTCATACAACACAGGTGCTTATGGTGTGTTCTTATTACAACTTTTAAATTTTATCCTAACTCAGTTCATGACTCATGTGAAAGTAGTTAGGTTAATGGGTAGAACCTGAGATGCTTTGAAACCAAGTTGTCACACCCTAATTCTGGTTTAACCAAAATGGTGTGATGAACCACCAATAAATCAACGGTTCACCTAGGATCTCGTATAGGTCATACCCACCATATCAAACCAAATACACATTCCACATTAATAATCAGAAGTAATAAACAAATAAGCGAAAGTCTTACAGATAATGAACTGTGAGTCTAACAATCATAAATAAGTATTTAATCAAATTATCTTTAAACCACAAGACATAAAAATAAATAATCAATTACATATCTGATGTTCAAATTATAACTAAACTTAAGCAAAAATACATTGGTTGCACTCGCATGATAAATCATGTGCATTTTCTTCAGCTTCTACGTCCATCGTAGCAACGTGTCCATATGACGGCACATTCATATATTCTTCAACAGTAGGACTTGCATCATCAACTAAAATATTTGACATCGAAAGGGTGAGCACACATCACGGCTCAGTGAGCAAACAAGACAATGCAAAAAACATATGCATGCACTTAATTCATATCTTTGGTCTGATTTTCAAGTTTGCAATATGCTATAGAAAGGTTTGGTGACCGCCGCACCTCTATACATGAGTATATGAATCCGCCCAAATGGATCAAACACCATTGCCATCCCACATGCACCCACCATGGAATTAAGATAGAGCTAAAGTGTCTGGATCAAACACCACCAACACTTCCCCTGATGCTCTACCCATACCAACACGTAAGCCCCTATTGGCGAGGGCTTGTAAACTGCGCTCGCAACTAACCAATCCTAATGCCAAACAGTGTATCCAAAGCCTCACCTCAGCATCCCTCAGTATGTCTATAGAGATAGAGCTAAGGCCCCCCGACAGAGTCAGAGACCACACGATCAGAGACCACCTCCCCGATGTCCTACGACATAATAGTTCTCCTAAGGTAATGGCGATACGACGATGTTAGTGGGCAAGACTTGAGTAGAGATAGAGCTAGAGTCTGGTGACGAGGTCGAAGACCACCATGCCACGTCCTCTTCCTGATGCTCCACTCGCTTCCAATACACCAAGCACATACATACATTCACATGCCTATTCCTAGTATCATCATCATCATTATATTATAAATAAATGGAATTAAACATTCCCACACCTGTTAGCAATACTCGATATCCTTTTAAGCCTTGAAATTCTCTTTGAATTGATTTAACAACCTAAAAGTTATATGAATTTAAGTTAAGGTCCATATATTACATGTTACAGTAGTCAAAAATTGAAACAGAGCACTGATAGGTGTCTGATTAGTCCTATGGTCTCATGCTGTATCGACCTTATTGTCTACGGTCGATACCCTATGGTTGTATATTGTCACACCTCAATTCTGTACCCACCAGAATGGTGTGATGAACCGTCTATGATGCAACAGTTCAACAAGGATCTCAAATAGGTTGTGTCCTTTTACTTAAATCCTACACATCCATAACCATAATCAGAGTAAATAAACAATAACGGAAGTCTTCAATATTAATGAACTGAGTATCTAACAGTGATATCATAAATAAAGTATCCAATTATCTCAAATAATAGAAGACATAAAATAAAATAAATTAATCAATTACGTGTTCTGAATAATCCGATAAATAAATCTAATCAAAGACACATGAGTTGCACTCGCGTGACTATTCATGTGACTCCATCATAGCTTCTGCATCCATCGCCGCAACGTGCCCGTACATTGGTGCATTCATCTAATCTTCTACAGTAGGACCTGCATCATCAACTAAAAATATTCGACGTCAAAAGGGTGAGCACACATCATGGCTCAGTGAGCAAACAAAATAATGCAACATACAAACGCATGCATTCAATTCAAATCCTTGGTCTGGTTCATAAGCTTACAATGTGCAATATAAAGGATAGGTGGCCCCCGCACCTCTATACACGAGTGTGTAAAGCCGCCAAATGGATCAAACACCATTGTCATCCCACATGCACCCATCATGGAATAGAGATAGAGCAAAAGTGCCCAGATCAAACACCGCATGACACATCCCGTGATGCCCTACCCATACCAACACGTAAGCCCCTATTGGCGAGGTCTTGCAAACTGGGTTCGCAACTAACCAATCCTAATGTCAAACAGTGTGTCCAAGGCCTCACCCCAACATCCCTCAATACATCCATAGAGATAGAGCTAAGGCCCCCCGATAGAGTCAGAGACTACAAGGTCCGAGACCACCTCCCCTGATGCCCTACGACGTAATAGTTTTGCTAAGGTAATGGCGATGCGACGATGTAAGTAGACAATTCTTGAGTAGAGATAGAGCTAGAGTCTGGTGACTAGGATGAACCACAGTGTCACGTCCTACTCCTGATGCTCCACTCGCATCAAGTACACTAACCACACACATACATTCACATGCCTATTCCAAGCATCATCATCATCATCATGTTATAAATAAACGGAATTAAATATGCATGAACATTAATAGCAAGAATATTGGATGACATGTGAAATACACAATACATGCATACAAGCATAAAATCATTCATGGCATTGGACTCAATAATTAAAAATAGATTATTATTAGGCAATTAGTTTAGGTCTTTTTCCCTCACCTTTGATTGATAGTAGATCCTCGTTCAAGCTTTGTAATTCACTCTTAGATCACTTGAAAACCTAACAATTTTATATATTTTTAATTAGAATTAATTCCCATGTAATAGACTAATAAAAACTGAGGGGTCGCAGGTATGGTAACACCTGTGGTCTCAGTTTCTATGACCACAGGGTGTGGGGTCACAGGGTGTGGTTGCATATCCTGTGACCACACCCTCCCTAGAAACTTTTCGAGGGCATGTGGTCGGACATGTGTGTCTCGTGTGGTCACAGATCATGCGACCACATATGCGACCACACATGTGATGGTCAACCTTTCACTCTCAACTCCATTTCTTCTTGTTTGAATCCTTTGGCTTATCTTCATGGTCCTTCGTATGATTGTTCTATGGTTCAAAACTTTTATTTTATACACCATCCATTGTCCACATAATTTCCTCCATGGATTCTATTAGAATTTATCCATGGATGAATGATTTGGGTTTCTCCTAAATCCTATCTTCTTCATAAACTATTCTAGGCTCTCAATTTATCATGGAAAATATGTTCATACCTTAAGCTTGCTAAAGATTCAGAGTTTTCTCTGAATTTTCTTCCTCCTTAGTCTTCCTCTTCAATTCTCCTTCTCTTCTCTTTCTCTCACTTCCAATTAGAGTTCTAAAGGAGTGAAAGAGGCTAAGGGACATCTTATTTATAGATAAAAACCCTCCATAATATGCCCCCAATGAGTTTAGGAAAGACCCCCTTTGGATTAGGAAGGTTTCCTAATTTTGGTTTCTGACTGGGTTCGTGTGGTTGGAGGTGGGGTCGTAGAATCCATCGACCACACCTTCTAAAATGTCTGACCACACAACCAAAATTCATGTGGTTGGACTATTTTGAGGTGTGGTCGGTCACACCTATTTAGGTATGCGACCACACGCTCATAATTGACTGTTTGTGGGTTGATTTCATACATGGTCTTATGGTTTCTTCACACACTTGGTCCACTTGGCTCGACCATGATAGGTAGACCTGATACAAGGTGGTAAGACCGGTTAGATCGATACGGGTCTTACAACTCCCCCCTATTATTAGAAAGTTTGTCCTCGATATTTGCATATACCTTCCGAGTCGAAATGGTGAGGATATTGCTTTCGCATAGCATTGTCTTCTTCCCATGTGATCTCTTCTATATCTTGGCTTCTCCAAGAAACCTTAACATAATAAATAATGCGTAGACGGTGAACCTTTCGACTGGTGATTTTAGTTGGTGCTACTTTGAATGTCAAATCATTAGTTAGACCCAGTGGATCGGCTGTTAAAACGTGTATTGGATCTCTGACGTACTTCTACAGTAATGAGATATGAAATACGTCATGCACACTTGACATAGATGGAGGTAGTGCTAACTGATATGCCACTTTCCCACGTTTAGCGAGAATCTCATATGGCTCGACATATCATGGACTTAGCTTCTCTTTCTGCCTGAATCGTTTTAAGCATCGCATAGGTGATACTTTCAAGAATACCTTATCACCTACAATGAATTCAAGGTCTCGATGTCAAGTATCTGCATATTGTTTATGACGATTCTGAACTGTTCTAACTCTTTCCTTGATAATTTCAACTACTCGATAAGTCTCTTCAACAAATTCTGGTCCAACGATACTCCGTTCACCAACTTCATTCCAAAACAAAGGAGTTCAACACTTCCTACCATACAGTGCTTCATAGGGTGACATCTGTATAGTAGCCTGATAGCTGTTATTATAGGTGAAACATGATCAATGATAGTTTCTCATCCCATGATCCTGTGAAATCAATAACACAGGCTCGAAGCATGTCTTCTAAAATCTGAATGGTATGCTCAGACTGTCCTTTGTCTGAGGATGAAACACAGTACTAAACTTCAACGTTGTACCCATAGCCTTCTGTAATCCTTCCCAAAACTTTGAGGTAAAGCGTGGGTCTCTATCGGACATAATGCTTTCAGGTACACCATGTAATTTGATAATATTATCTACATATAGCTTGGCTAACCTCTCTAGGGTATACTGAGGTCGTATAACTATGAAGCAAGCTGTCTTAGTTAGACGATCTACAAGCTTGCCTTAGTTAGACGATCTACAATCACCCAGACTGCATCAACTACTCGGGGAGTCAATGGTAACCCGGTGACAAAGTCCTTAGTGATGCAGTCCCCTTTCCAAGCTAGTTTAGGTAGTGGCTAGAACAATCCTGTAGGTCTTTGCCATTCAGCCTTTACCCTTTGACAATTTAGGCATTGAGACACAAATTTAGCTATATCTACTTTCATTCCTCTCTACCAATATAATTTCTTCAAATCATGATACATCTTTGTACTTCTAGGATGTACGGAATAAGCAGTGGTGTGAGCTTCCTTCATTAGTCTGTGTCTAATGTCCAAGTTTTCAGTTTCAGGAACACATACTCTTCCTTTGTACTTTAGTACTTTTTCAACATCCAAGGTGAACTCAGGAATAGTCCTACCTTTTTCGATGTCTTCTTGCACCGTTCTCAAATAAGGGTCTGATTTAGTAGCTGATTTCACTTCATCTATTATATTAGGTACAATCTTCAATGTTGCGAACATATTTAAAAATTGATAAATAAACCCTTGGTTGGTTGATCCACTCGGTGCATCTATCACGAACTGCTCATTACCATGATTGATACTTTTCCTGTAACACACATTGCCGCAGTCGTGTAAACCTCTCCTTGAGATTTTATCATTGCTTTTCTGCTTAGCGCATCAACAACTACATTAGCCTTTCTTGGATGATACTGGATATCGCAATCATAATATTTTCATAATTCCAACCATCTTCTTTGTCTCATGTTCAACTCCTTTTGATTAAAAAGGTAAGTAAGATTCTTATGATCTGATTTAATCTGAAATTTCTCTCCATACAAATAATGTCTCCATATCTTGACAGCATGTACTACTGCTACTAATTCCAAGTCATGAGTGGGATAGTTCTTCTCATGTGTCTTCAGTTATCTTAAGGCATACGCAACTACTTATTCTTCTTGCATAAACATACATCCTAAACCCAACCCAAACGCATCAGTGTACAAGGTAAATGGTTGACCTAGAATAGGAATAGTAAAGATGGGAGCTGATATCAATCTAGCTTTCAATGTTTGAAAATTTTCTTCACATTTTTTGATCCAAACAAACTTTTCTCCTTTCTTAGTTAAACTGGTGAGAGGTACGACGATTCTAGAGTAATCTTCCACGAATCGTCGGTAATACCCAGCTAGACCTAGGAAACTTTTAATTTCTGCAACACTCTTAGGAGCTTCCCATTTCACAATGGCTTCAATCTTGCTAGGATCCACTTTAATTCCTTCAGCGGATACAACATGGCCTAAGAAAGCGACCTCATTTAGCCAAAACTCACACTTTGTCAATTTGGCGTAAAGTTTCTCTTTTCTTAGTCACTGCAGAGCGGCCCTTAGATTCATGACATGATTTTCCTCGTCCTTGGAGTAGACCAATATATCTTTAATAAACAAAATGACTGACGTATCCAACATATTATGGAATACCCGATTCATGAGTTCCATAAAAGTTACAGGTGCGATAGTCAATCCAAAAGACATGACTATAAATTCGTAATGTCCATCTTGTTTTGAATGCTGCCTTTGGAATATCACCTTCCTTAATCTTCAGCTGATGGTATCCTGATCGAAGATCAATCTTGGAGAACACCTTGGCACCTTGCAATTGATCGAACAAGTCATCGATCCGAGACAACTAGTACCGATTCTTGATTGTAAGCTTATTCATTTCCTGATAGTCTATACACAGTTGAACACTACCATCCTTTTTCTTCACAAACAATATTGGCGCTCCCCATGGTGATATACTGGGTCTGATATAACCCTTGTCCAGTAATTCCTATAACTATATCTTCAGTTCCTTCAGTTCAGTAGGAGCCATTCGATAAGGTGCTTTAGATACTGGTGCGGCTCTGGGTATCAGATCTATAACGAACTCTGTCGCTCGATCGGGTGATAGTCCTGGTAGTTCCTCAGGAAATACATCTGGAAATTCACGCACAACATCAATATCATCCATTCGTGGTACTTCCTTGGTGAGATCAACCACAAATACTAGATACCCAACTCCTCCTTTCTCGAAGAATTTTTTAGCCTTTAATCCAGAGAGGATGAGTTTTCATTTACGGGGTAGTCTGGTTCCCGCAGAACTAAACTCTGCTCTTTCCTTGTCTTTAAATGTCAGCTACTTTTCTGCACATAATAATTTTGTAGAATGCCGAGCTAACCAATCCATTCCTAAGATGATGTCAAAGTCTACCATCTCGAGTTAAATCAAGGTTGCATCCAAAATCTTCGAGCATATAAGAACTGGACATGATCCATAACCTTTTTCTAATTCCACTTCTAATCCCATAGGTGATCGTACAAGCAATTTGTAGTTTAACGATCTGAGAGGTAGATTTATCTTCTTTCCAAATGACACAGATATAAAAGAATGAGTAGCTCCAGAATCAGAGAGTACTCTGGCGGGTATGTCATTAATAAGTATGATACCTGTGATTTGTTTCAATTTAGTCTACATGTTCACACAAGGTAATACAAAATGAAAGGTTCAGGTCATACCTGTGACCACACCAGGTGATGCGGCAGCATCCTTAGATGTAACTGCATAAACCTTTCCTTGCTGTAGCTGCTTCCTGGGCTTAGGGCCCTCCCTTGAATAATGTCCCATTTGATTGCAGTTATAGAATTTTACTCCTTCATTATTTTGCTTCTGTTGAGGTTGGATTGTTGGAGTGGTCTTGGTTGCAGCACTAAAGTCTTGAGTACGTAAGAGTTTAAATGTCTTTGTGTTCCCTCCGTTATATGAATTTTCATTTGGCCTTTTTATACCTCTATTCTGTGCAAAGTAGCTCTCCCTCTGGCTTGATTTTAGTACTCGAGCAATCTACAGGACTTCATAAACTTTCTTTTCTAGCCCCAAAACATGCTCTTGAATGCTTCCCCTAAGTCCCATGACGAACCTTCGGATTTTAGTATTTTCCTCTTGCATGCTAAAGGGAGCAAAGAAAAATAGCTCTTCATAACGCTATTGATATGTGTCCACAGTCATCTGTCCCTGATACAAACACAGGAACTCTCTTTCCATAGCATCTCTGAAACTTTTGGGAAAATATTTCTCGAAGAATGCCTCTTTATAGATAGCCCAGGTCAATTGGATGTGGTTGGTTAATAGATAACTCCGAGTAAACTTCCACCAGTAGTGTGCATCGCCTTTTAGCTTAAATGTGGCACATAGTATTTTTTCCTCGTCATTAACATCATCATCATAAAATTCCTTTCCATTTCATCGATCCAGTGAGCTAGCCACAAAGGATCTACTGGCTTGCCATTATATTCCTTAGGCTTCATTTTCAAAAAATGCTCGATCAGTCAAGAATGATCCAACTGATACTGAGCATAGGCCCCATACATAGGTGGTTGATACTGGTAACTGCCTTGGGCTACCTCCGGATTCTATATTGGAGCTTATGCAATTGGCATTTGAGGTGCTTAGGGTACTGTGTTGCTAACCTCTGGTACTGTGCTAGCTTGTCTGGCTAGCATAGGTATAGTATGTACAGTTGGAAAAATCATTCCCATAGCAGCTTGCATATTGGCTTGTACTTCCTGTATTTGCTACAGCTATTGTGCCAGGATCATAACTGCTGTAGCCAATTCTGTAGGTGGGGCTGGCAAGTTTGTAGGATTTTCCTGGCCATTAGCTCCTGGTGGTGCCATATTCTGATTCCCTTGTCCTTCAGGATTTTCATGGCTATCTTCATCCAAAGGTGGTGGTGGAATTGGGTTACGTCCTCGCCTGGTTACTCTTCGCCCAGCCATTTTCTGTTCAGGTGGTGGTAGTGTCTAAAAAATCATAGAACATGTGTGGCAATCATAATATACGTCATTCCCATGTTAAAATCCAATTAATTATTGTAAAATTCCAATTTTCCAAGTCATATAGTCAAAATACTGTATTTCCATTATGTGGTCGATGGTGGGGTCGCAATATGTCCTACACAGGGTATGCAACCTCACAAAACCCTGTCAGCTCACCGAGAGCTGGTGGTTGGTTGTGGTGTCCGAATATGTCCGACCACAGGGTCCAACCATACGAGGTCTGTCAACTCACCGAGAGCCTGTGGTCGATCGTGTGGTCGCAATATGTCCGACCACTGGGTCTGACCACACGAGGTCTGTCAAATCACCGAGAGCCTGTGGTCGATCGTGGGGTCAAACGTGTGGTCGCAGATTTGGTAAAATTTTGCGACCGCACGACTCTAAATTAGCTTTTTAAACCTGATTTTTGGAGTCATTTCCCACTTTATCTTTTGCTCTCAACTCAACTCACTTCCACTGAGTTGCTACAGTGTCGACCACTCGTGTTTGGTGATTCTTTCTTTTATTCACGATCTCCGCTTCGTTCCTTCAGGTATGTTCTCTACTGGTCCTTATTTTAAGCTTTCAAAACTAGGTTTTTCTCCATTTATAGCATTTTCTTCAAATTAAAAAATTTTTAACCGTAAAAATTTGATTTTTATTGGAGGCTTTTGCTATTGGGAACCCAATGGATGAAAGATCTCAAGAAAATTTGAGTTTCATCGGTTGGTTTTTGAGAAACTTGAAATTTTCCATTTTTAACCTAATTTTCGGGATTTTTCCCAAATTATTGAAATTTCTTCAAATTCGATCTTCCTAGTTTAAATTTCCAACTGTATGAGCCTTGCAGGATGGTTTGGAACATATGTAAGTCCTCCTGCCCAACTGTTTCGGTGAAAGGTGAGGCTTTTGGCCAAATCATGCCGTTATAATGCCAAAATTTTGAGTTTTGCTCTATAATTCATATCTTATCTATTTGTCTGTGTCTTTGTAGATAACATGGCTTGCACCAAAGTTCCCAGAGTTCATGATCCTATTTGCATCCGGTCTAATGAAGCAGAGGCTCAGTATGCTCGTTATGAGCGTAAAAAGGTAGAAGGGGGTCGTTGTTTAAACTTCGCTAATTTTGCCTTGTTTAATGTAGATAGTGCTTTTGGTGATATGGTTGGCTCCCCATGATATTGTATGAGGCTTGCACCTGTCCTGCTCTGGTAAAGTAGTTTTATTGCAACCTTCAGGTAGTGGGTGATCCAAATGATACAGATAGCGGTAGAGAGCTCAGGATCACTAGTTATGTTAAAGGGGTGGAGATCTCCTTTAACTGCCAGGAGTTGGCTGATCTCCTGGGTATTTCAAACGACGGCCCCTTGGTATACTATGCACCTAAGGAACCCCAGTTCCTATCTCTGATGATGCGTGGAGAGATTGATCACCAGCTTCTTAAAGATGATCGCTAGGAGATGAAGACAATCAACCTACGGCCGGAAGCTTGGGTGTACTGCAAGATTATTCAGCATAACCTGATTCCTCAGAGTGGGCATTATGAGAAGATTTCCCAGTTGACCCAGTATCTCTTGTACTGCATTTGCACTAGGTAGCCCGTCTGCCTTCCATACATTATTATCAGGATGATGCGCCGTGCTGCGATGCCTAGTCAGATAGGCAACCTGCCCTATGGGTGTTTGATCACTACCCTGCTCACTCCCCTGCATGTCGACTTAGTGGATGAGAGGATTCATGAGGATACCTTCTCGTCTGACCTTGACTGGGAGACCATCTGCATGATGGGGATGCGATATGCACAGGTCAGTGACGAGGAGAGGAACGTTATGGTACGTCCCCGTACTCGGGTTGAGATAGCAGACGCTGAGGTGGCAGCAGTAGTAGCAGCAGTCCTTGGGGGTGATGCTGAGGATGATGATCATATGTACATGGATGTAGACGCCATACCTCCTCCATCACCATTGCATTCTACTGGAGCTGGCCCTTCTCGGGTTCCTTCCCACTCAGCTGGTCCTTCGCACCCACCACCAGATGACGTGATAGGACTGCTGCGTGAGATTAGGAAGGCCTAGCGTGTGACTGATCAGCAATTGGCCGATCTGGTAGCTAGTCTCTAGGTGACCCAGACTCAGGTAGCCTTGCTTACGAGTGTCTATGTTGAGGACTATGACCGAGATCGTGAGGCACCTCCTCCTCTAGCACCTCTGGCTCTATGATAAATTTCTTTTTACTTTTTCCTTGTACTACGGAGTAACTGTTTGGATTGTGGACCGTACTCTGATTTGGATATATATATATATATATATATATATATATATATTATTTTTATTCGATGTGTATATGAAACTTGTTTCTCAACTTAATAATTCATTATTCTCTTTCTTAATTTTTGTCTCATACAACACAGGTGCTTATAGTGTGTTTTTATTAAAGCTTTTAAATTTTATCCTAACTCAGTTCACAAACTTTTGTGGAAGTATACAGGTTTAAAAGATAGGGCCCGAGAGCTTTGATACCAAGTTTTCACACCCCAATTCTGTACCAACCAGAATGATCCAACGGTTCAACCAGGATCTCGAATAGGCTGTGTCTTTTTGCTTAAATCATACACATCCATAACCATAATCAGAGTAAATAAACAATAGCGAAAGTCTTTAATATTAATGAACTGAGCATCTAACGCTGATATCATAAATAAAGTATCCAATTATCTGAAATAACTAAAGATATAAAGTAAAATAAATTAATCAATTACATGTTCTGAATAATCCGACAAATAAATCTAATCAAAGACACATGAGTTGCACTCGCATGACGACACATGCGACTCCATCATAGTTTCTGCATCTATCGCCGCAACATGCCCATACATCGGAGCATTCATGTAATCTTCTACAGTAGGACCTCCATCATCAACTAAAAATATTCGACATTGAAAGGGTGAGCACACATTATGGCTCAGTGAGCAAACAAAACAATGCAACATACGTATGCATGCATTCAATTCATATCTTTGGTCTGGTTCATAAGTTTACAATATGCAATAGAGAGGATAGGTGACCACCGCACCTCTATACATGAGCGTGTGAAGCCGCGCAATGGATCAAACACCATTGCCGTCCCACATGCACCCATTATGGAATAGAGATAAAGCTAAAGTGCCAGGATCAAACACTGCATGACACTTCTCCTGATGCCCTACCCATACCAACACGTAAGCCCCTATTGGCGAGGGCTTGCAAATGGAGCTCGCAACTAACCAATCCTAATGTCAAACAGTGTATCCAAGGCCTCACCCCAGCATCCCTTAATACGTCCATAGAGATAGAGCTAAGGCCCCCCGACAGAGTCAGAGACTACATGGTCCAAGATCACCTCCCCTGATGCCCTACGACGTAATAGCTCTGCTAAGGTAATGGCGATACGACGATGTTAGTGGACAAGACTTGAGTAGAGATAGAGCTAGAGTCTAGTGACCAGGATGAACCACAGTGTCACGTCCTCCCTTGATGCCCTACTCGCATCAAATACACTAACCATACACAAACATTCACATGCCTATTCCTAACATCACCATCATCATCATGTTATAAATAAACAAAATTAAATATGCATGAACAATAATAGTAGGAATATTGGATGACATGTTAAATACACAATACACACATGCACGCATAGAATCAATCATGGTATAGGACTCAATAAGCAAAAATAGGTTATTATTGGTCAATTAGTTTAGGTCTTGTTTCCTCACCTTTGATTGATAGTAGATCCTCGTTCAAGCTTTGTAATTCACTCTTAGATCACTTGAAAACCTAACAAGTTTATAGATTTTTAATTAGAATTAATTTCCATGTATTTAGACTAACAGAAACGGAGGGATCCCAGGTGTGGCAGCATGTCACACCCCAATTCTGTATTGTTCAGAATAGTGTGATGAACCGCTAATAAACCAACGGTTCAAGCAGGATCTCAAATAGGCTGTGTCCATTTGCTTAAACCATACATATCCATGACAATAATCAGAGTAAATACACAATAGCGGAAGTCTTAAATATTAAATGAACTGAGAATCTAAATGTGATAAAATAAATAATTTAACCAATTATTCTCATAAAGACTGAGACATAAACTTAAATAATTAATTCAAATACATTGTCTGTATATCCAAATAAAATTCTAATAAAAAACACAGGAGTTGCACTCGCATGTCGAATCATGCGACTCCATCATCACTTCAGCGTCCATTTCCGCTGCTTGCCCGTACACAGGAGCATTCGTATAGTCTTCAACCGTGGTATCGGCATCATCTACTAAAATATTCGACGTCAAAAAGGGTGAGCACACATCATGGCTCAGTGAGAAAACAAAACAATGCAACAAACATATGCATGCATTCAATTCATATATGTGGTCTGGTTTATAAGTTTGCAATGTGCTATAGAAAGGTTCGGAGGCCACCTCACCTCTATACACGAGTGTGTGAAGCCACCCAATGAATATCGACATTGTCGTCCCACATGCACCCACCATGGAAATAGTGTACACAATGGGTATCAGCATTAAACTATCACATGCTCCCATACCAACACGTAAGCCCCAAATGCAGGGCTTGCAAACTGGGCTCGCAACTAACTAATCCTAATGTCAAACAGTGTATCCAAGGTCTCACCCCAGCATCCCTCAATATGTCCATAGAGATAGAGCAAAGGCCCCATGGCAGAGTCAGAGACTACCCGGTCCGAGACCACCTCCCCTGATGCCCTACGACGTAATAGCTCTGCTAAGGTAATGGCGATACGACGATGATAGTGGACAAGACTTAAGTAGAGATAGAGCTAGAGTCTAGTGACCAGGATGAACCACAGTGTCACGTCCTCCCCTGATGCCCCACTCGCATCAAATACACTAACCATACACAAACATTCACATGCCTATTCCTAACATCACCATCATCATCATGTTATAAATAAACAAAATTAAATATGCATGAACAGTAATAGCAAGAATATTGGATGACATGTTAAATGCATAATACACACATGCACGCATAGAATCAATCATGGTATAGGACTCAATAAGCAAAAATAGGTTATTATTGGTCAATTAGTTTAGGTCTTGTTTCCTCACGTTTGATTGATAGTAGATCCTCGTTCAAGCTTTGTAATTAACTCTTAGATCACTTGAAAACCTAAAAAGTTTATAGATTTTTAATTAGAATTAATTTCCATGTATTTAGACTAACAGAAACTGAGGGATCCCAGGTATGGCAGCATGTCACACCCCAATTTTGTATTGTTCAGAATAGTGTGATGAACCGCTAATAAACCAACGGTTCAACCAGGATCTCAAATAGGCTGTGTCCATTTGCTTAAACCATACATATCCATGTCATAATCAGAGTAAATACACAATAACGGAAGTCTTAAATATTAAATGAACTGAGAATCTAAATGTGATAAAATAAATAATTTAACCAATTATTCTCATAAAGACTGAGACATAAACTTAAATAATTAATTCAAATACATTATCTGTCTAATCCAAATAAAAGTCTAATAAAAAACACAGGAGTTGCACTTGCATGTCGAATCATGCGACTCCATCATCAGCGTCCATTTCCGCCGCTTGCCCGTACACAGGAGCATTCATATAGTCTTCAACTGTGGTACCTGCATCATCTACTAAAATATTCGACGTCGAAAAGGGTGAGCACACATCACGGCTCAGTGAGAAAACAAAACAATGCAACAAACATATGCATGCATTCAATTCATATATGTGGTCTGGTTTATAAGTTTGCAATGTGCTATAAAAGGTTCGGAGGCCACCTCACCTCTATACACGAGTGTGTGAAGCCACCCAATGAATATCGACATTGTCGTCCCACATGCACCCACCATGGAAATAGTGTACCCAATGGGTATCAGCATTAAAGTACCACATGCTCCCATACCAACACGTAAGCCCCTATTGGCGAGGGCTTGCAAACTGGGCTCGCAACTAACCAATCCTAATGTCAAACAGTGTATCCAAGGTCTCAACCCAGCATCCCTCAATATGTCCATAGAGATAGAGCTAAGGCCCCCTGGCAGAGTCAGAGACTACACGGTCCGAGACCACCTCCCCTGATGCCCTATGACGTAATAGCTCTGCTAAGGTAATAATGATACGACGATGTTAGCGGACAAGACTTGAGTAGAGATAGAGCTAGAGTCTAGTGACCAGGATGAACCACAGTGTCATGTCCTCCCCCTGATGCCCCACTCGCATCAAATACACTAACCATACACAAACATTCACATGCCTATTCCTAACATCACCATCATCATCATGTTATAAATAAATGAAATTAAATATGCATGAATTGTAATAGCAGGAATATCGGATGACATGTTAAATGCATAATACACACATACACGCATAGAATCAATCATGGTATAGGACTCAATAAGAAAAAATAGCTTTTTATTATCCAATTAATTTAGGTCTTGTTCCCTCACCTTTGATTGAGTGTAGATCCTCATTTAAGCTTTAAGAATCAATTTTAAATCATTAGAAAAACTTAACAAGTCGATAGATTCTAATTAGAATTAATTCCAACAAATTTAGACTAGCTGAAATCATAGGGTCCCAGGTAGGGTAGAACCTAGGGTCGGCTACCCAATCGACCTTAGAGGTAGGGTCGGACATGGGGTCGGTTATCAATCGACCCTATGTGCGACCACACCCTCCCTGGGACTTCCCAAGTGTATGTGATCGATCCTGAGGTCTCGTAGGTCCATTCTAATATTGTTATATGACTCATAATTATGATTTTTTTTACACTTTCCATTACCTATGATGATTATCTACATAGATTCCTTCAAAACTCATCCATGGGTAGATGGTTTGGGTATTTCCCAATACTAACTTCTTTATATTCCATTCTAGGCTCTTAATTTATGAAGGGAATTAGACTTAGAAGTTGGCTGAGTTTCAGAGGTTTCTCTGAAGTTCCTCCTCTTCCTTAGTCTTTTCTCTAATTTTCCTTCTCTTCTTCTCTTCATTCTCTTTCTCTTTCTCTCACATTCAATTAGGGTTTTAAAAGGAGTGAAAGAGGCCAAGGGACATCCTATTTATAGAGAAAAACCCTCCAAAATAAGTCCAATCGAGATTAGGAAAGGACTCCTTGAAATTAGGAAAGTTTTTTAATTTATGGTTTCAGCCTGTCGTCATAGGGTTGATTATAGGGTCGCAGAATCCGTCGACCCTATGGTTCTCAAGTCATCCGACCCTACGACTGAAAAGTCATGGGTTGGACTTCTATTGAGGTGGGGTCAACCCTACATGTTTAGGCATGCGACGCTATCCTCAAATTTACTAGTTTTGGATCAAATTCATACCTGGTTTTGTGATTTCCTTCATGCACTTGGTCCACTTGGCTCAACCATGATAGGTAGACCTGGTACAAGGTGGTAAGACCGGTTAGTTTGACACGGGTCTTACAACTCCCCCCTTCTTATTAAAATTTCTTCCTCAAAATTGGTACATACCTTCTGAGTCGAAAAGATGAGGGTATTGCTTTCGCATAGCATTCTCTTCTTCCCATGTGATTTCTTCTATATCTCGGCATCTCCAGGTGACCTTAACATAGTAGATATCACGTTGCATAGTCGTTAAACCTTTCGACTAGTGATTTCAGTTGGTGCTACTTCGAATGTCAAATCATCAATTAGACCTGGTGGATCTGCTGTCAAAACGTGCGTTGGGTCTTTGACGTACTTCTTTAATAGGTAGATATGAAATACATCATGCACACTTGACAAAGACGGTGGTAGTGTTAGCTGATAAGGCACCTTTCCACGTGTAGCTAGAATCTCATTAGGCCCGACATATCTCGGACTAAGCTTCCCTTTTTGTCTGAATGCTTTAAACCTCGCATAGGTGATACTTTCAAGAATACCTTATCACCTACGACAAATTCAAGGTCTCGGCGTCGAGTATCTGCATACTGTTTCTGACGATTCTGAGCCGTTCTTACTCTTTCTTTGATAATGTTGACTACTCGATAAGTCTCTTCAACAAATTCTCGTCCAACGATGCTACGTTCACCAACTTCATTCCAAAACAAAAGAGTTCAACACTTCCTCCCATATAGTGCTTCATAAGGTGACATCTGTATAGTAGCCTGATAGCTGTTGTTATAAGCAAACTCGATCAATGGTAGCTTCTCATCCCATGATCCTTTGAAATTAATTACACAGGCTCGAAGCATGTCTTCTAAAATCTAAATGGTATGCTCCGACTGTCTGTCTGTCTGAGGATGGAATGTCGTACTAAACTTCAACGTCGTACCCATAGCCTTTTGCAATCCTTCCTAAAACTTTAAAGTAAAGCATGGGTTTCTATTGGACACAATTCTTTCAGGTACACCATGTAATCTGACAATGTTATCCACATATAGCTTTACTAACCTCTCCAGGGTATACTATGGTCTTATCGCTATAAAGTGAGCTGTCTTAGTCAGACGATCTACAATCACCCAGACTGCGTCATCTACTCGAGGAGTCAATGGTAACCCGGTGACGAAGTCCATAGTGACGCAGTCCCATTTCCATGCTGGTTCTGGCAGCGGCTGCAACAGTCCTGCAAGTCTTTGTCGTTCAGATTTCACCCTCTAACAATTTAGGAATTGAGACACGAATTTAGCCACATCTGCTTTCATTCCTCTCCACCAATATAATTTCTTTAATTCATGATACATCTTTGTACTTTCAAGATGTATCGAATAGGCGGTGGTATGGGCTTCCTTTATTAGTCGGTGTCTAATGTCCAAATTTTCTACTTCAGGAACACATATTCTTCCTTTGTACTTCAGTACCTTTTCATCGTCCAAGGCAAACTCAGGGATAGTCCTACCTTTTTCAATGTCCTCTTGTACCGTTCTTAGATAAGAGTTTGATTTTATAGCGACTTTCACTTCATCTATTATATCAGGTACAATCTTCATTGTTGCGAACATATTTGAAATCCGATAAATAAACCCTTGGTTGGTTGATTAACCTGGTGCATCTATCACGAATTGCTCATTACCAAGATTGAATACCATTCCTGTAGCACACATTGCTACAGTCGTGTTAACCTCATCTTGGGATTTTATCATTGCTTTTCTACTTAGTGCATCATCAACTACATTAGCTTTCCCTGGATGATACTGGATATCACAATCATAATCTTTCAATAGTTTCAGCCATCTTCTTTGCCTCATATTCAACTCCTTCTGATTAAAAAGATAAGTGAGACTCTTATGATCTAATTTAATCTAGAATTTTTTTCCATACAAATAATGTCTCCATATTTTTACTGCATGTACTATTGCCGCTAACTCCAAGTCATGAGTGGGATAGTTCTTTTCATGTGTTTTCAGTTGTCTAAAAGCATAAGAAACTACTTGTTCTCCTTACATAAGTACACATCCTAAACCCAATCCAGATGCATCAGTGTATAAAACAAATGGTTTTCCTAAAATAGGAATAGTCAATATGGGAGCAGATATCAATCTTGCCTTCAATGTTTGGAAACTGTTCTCACATTTGTCGGTCCAAACAAACTTCTCTCCTTTCTTAGTCAAATTGGTGAGCGGTACGGTGATCCTGGAGTAGTCTTCCACGAATCGTCGGTAATACCCAGCTAGACCCAGAAAACCTCTAATTTCTGCAACACTCTTCGGTGCTTCCCACTTCACAATGGCCTTAATCTTGCTAGGGTTCACTTTAATTCCTTCAGTAGATACCACATGGCCTAAGAAAGTGACTTCATTTAGCCAAAACATACACTTTGTAAATTTGGCGTAAAGCTTCTCTTTCCGTAATCACTGCAGAGCGGCTCTTAGATTCATAATATGAGTTTCCTTGTCCTTGGAGTAGACCAATATATCATCAATAAATACAATAACTGACATATCCAACATATCATGGAATACCCGATTCATGAGTTCCATAAAAGTTACTGATGTGTTTGTCAATCCAAAAGACATGACCAAAAATTCATAATGTTCATATCTCGTCCTGAATGCTATCTTGGGAATATCACCATCCTTAATCTTCAACTGATGGTATCCTGACTGGAGATCGATCTTGGAGAAGACCTTGGCACCTTGCAACTGATCGAATAAGTCATCAATCCGAGGCAATGGGTACCGATTCTTGATTGTCAGCTTATTCAGTTCCCAGAAGTCTATATACAGTTGAACAATACCGTCCTTCTTCTTTACGAATAATACTGGCGCTCCCCATGGTGATATGCTAGGTCTGATGTAACCCTTGTCCAGTAGTTCCTGTAACTGTACTTTTAATTCCTTAAGTTTAGTAAGAGCCATTCGATAGGGTGCTTTAGATATTGGTGGGGCTCCGGGTATCAGATCTATAACAAACTCTGTAGCCCGGCCGGGTGGTAGTCCTGGTAGTTCTTCAGAAAATACATCTAGAAAGTCACGCACCACATCAATATCCTCATTAATGGTGCTTCCTTGGTGAGGTCGACCACTGAGACTAGATACCCAACTCCTCATTTCTCGAGGCATTTCCTAGCTTTTAATGCAGAGAGGATGAGTTTTCGTTTACGGAGAAGTTTGGTTCCCACAAAACTAAACTCTGCTCCGTCCTTGTCTTTAAATGTCAGCTTCTTTTCCGCACATAATAGATTTGTAGAATGCCGAGCTAACCAGTCCATTCCCAAGATGACGACAAAGTCTGCCATCTCAAGTTGAATTAAGGTTGCATCCAAAGTATTCTCGTCAATAAGAACTGGACATGGCCCATAACCTTTTTCTAATGTTACTTCTAATCTCATAGGCGATCGTACAAGCAGTTTGTAGTCTAAAGATTTGAGGGGTTGCTTTAGCTTCTTTCTAAATGACACAGATATAAAAGAATGAGTGGCTCCAGAATCAAAGAGCACTCTGGCGGGAATGCCATTAATAGGTACGATACCTATGATTTGTTTTAATTTAGTCTACATGCTTATACAATGGAACACAATTTAAAAGGTTCAGGTCATACCTGTGACCACATCAGGCGATGCGGCAGCATCCTCGGGTGTAATAGCATAAACTCTTCCTTGCTATAGCTACTTTCTGGGCTTAGGGAATTCCCTTGAAATATGTCCCACTTGATTGTAGTTGAAACATTTTATTCCTTCATTACTTTGCCTTGGTTGCGATGGGGCTGCTAAAGTTGTCTTGTTGCAGCATTAAAGCCTTGAGTACAAAAGGGTCTGAATGTCTTGGTGTTCCCTCCGTTATACGAATTCCCATTAGGCCTTTTGATACCCCTATTTTGAGCAAAGTAGCTCTATTTTTGGCTCGACTCTATTACTCGAGCAATTTGTATAGCTTCATTGTAGATTTTCTTCTCAAGTCCCAGTACATGTTCACAAATACTTCCCCTAAGTCCCATGACGAACCTTTGGGTCTTCGTATCCCCTCTTGCATACTGACTGGTGCAAAGAAAAATAGCTCCTCATAACGCTGTTGATGTGCGTCGACAGTCATCTGTCCCTGATATAAACTCAGGAACTCTCTCTCCATAGAATCTCTGAAACTTCTTGGGAAGTACTTCTCAAAGAATGCCTCTTTATATATACACCAGGTCAAGTGAGTGTGCCTGGTTAACAGATATGTCCTGGTAGACTTCCACCAATGGTGTGCATCGCCCTTTAGCATAAATGTGGCACACAGTACTTTCTCCTCCTCGTTAACTATCATCATCATGAAATTTCTCTCCATTTCGTCGACCCAGTGTGCTGGCCACAAAGGATCTTCTGGCTTGCCATTAAATTCTTTGGGCTTCATCTTCAGAAAATGCTCGACCAGTCTAGAGTGGTCCAGCTGATACGGAGCATAAGCCCCATACATTGGTAGTTGGTACTGATAACCACCTTGAGCTACTTCAGGGTTCTGCACTTGAGCCTGCATGACTGGTGTTTGAGGTGCATGGGGGTACCGTGATACTTTCCCTTGGTACTGTGCTTGTCTGTCCTGCTGATATCGGTGTCGTATGTGCAGCTGGAAAAGCCATGCCTATGGTAGCTTGCATATTAGATTGTACATGTTGTATTTGTTGCAGCTGTTGTGCCAAGTTCATTACCGCCGTAGCCAGATCCGTAGGTGGGGCTGGCAAGTTAGTAGGAATTGTTTGGCCATTAGCCACGGGCGGGGCCGTACTCAGAATCTCCTGTGTCTTAGGATGTATATGGCTGTCTTCCTCCACAGGTGGTGGTGGTGGAATAGAGTTACGGCTTTGTCTGGTCACTCTTCGCCCAACCATTTTCTGTTCTGATGATGGTAGTGTCTATAAACAATCATAGCACATGTGAGGCAATCAATATAAGTTGTTCTTCAGTAAAACATCTAACTAATCAATATAAATTTCAAAATTTTTAGATCTTTCTGACAAAATATTGTATTTTCTATCGTAGGGTTGATGGTAGGGTTGGTCATTATGCCACCCCAGGGTATGCGACCCTAAGAATCACTATCAGCTTACAGAGAGTCTAGGGTCCATGGTAGGGTCGGTATATGTCCGACCCCTAGTTCTCTGTCAGATCACCGAGAGCCTAGGGACGATGGTAGGGTCGGTAGTTGTCCAACCCTAGGTCCGACCCCTAGTTCACTATCAGATCACCGAGAGGCTAGGGTCGATGGTAGGGTTTGACGTAGGGTCGCATGTTTTGGTCGAATTCTATGACCCTACGACCCAGAATCAGGTTTTTAAACCCGATTTTGGATTCATTTCCCATTCTTTATCCTCTCTTCCAACTCAACTCGTTCCTCTAAGTTGCTACAGTATCGACCCCTACCTGTTTAGTGATCATATCTTCCGTTCGTGACTCCCACTCCTTCTCTTCATGTATGCTCTCTTACTGTTTCATATTTTTAAAGCATTCTAACTAGGTTTTTGCCCATTTACATCATTTTCTTCAAATTAAACTTTTTCTAATTGTAAAAATTTAATTTTTATTGGGGGCTTTTGCTATTGGTTACCTAGTGGATGAAAGCCCTAAAACATATTCGAGTTTCATTGGTTGGTTATCGAGATCCTTGAAATTTTCCATTTTTGACCAAATTTTTAGATTTTTTGAATTTATTGAAATTTCTTCAAATTCGATCCTTCAAAATTATAATTCCAACTGTATGAGCCTTGCAAGATGGTTTATAACCTATGTAAATCCTCCTGCCCAAGTGTATGGGTGAAAAGTAAGGCTTTTGACCAATTTATGCCGTTATAATACCAAAATTTTTGGATTTTCACTATTACTGATCTATTATTTGTTTTCTTTGTTTTGGCATATAATATGGCTCATACCAAGGTGCCTAGAGCTCATGACCCAGTTCGTTTTCGCTCCAACAAGGCAGAATGTTCACTAGGAGTGTAAGAAGGTAGAGGGGGGTCGCCGTGTGGACTTGGCTAGTCTAGCCTTGTTCAATGTGGAGGGGGCATTTGGTGACATGGGCTGGCTCCCTGCGGTTACTTATGATGCTTGTACCCGTCCAGATTTGGTAAGACAGTTCTATTGTAATCTCCAGGTAGTGGGGGATCACAATGACACAGAGAGGGGTAGGGAGCTCAGGATCACGAGCTACATCAAAGGAGTAGAGGTTTCCTTTGCTTGCCAGCAGTTAGCTGATCTCTTGGGCATATCAAATGACGGCCCTTTGGTGTACTGTGCTCCCAGGGAGCTCTATTTCCTTTCTTTGGAGATGTGTGCTGAGATTGACAGTCAGCTTATCAGAGATGATCGCTGGGAGATGGAAGCGATCAACCTACGTCCAGAGCCTCGGGTGTACTGCAAGATCATCCAGCACAACCTGATACCCCAGAGTGGACACTATGAGATGATCTCCCAGTTGACCAAGTTTGTCCTTTACTGCATTTGCACTAGGCAGCCTGTCTGCCTACCCTATATTATCCTATGGACAATGATCTGTGCTACGCTGCCTAGTCAGATAGACAACCTGCCCTACGGACTTCTGATCACTACACTGCTCACCCACCTAGGTGTTGATTTAGTAGATGAGAGGGTTCAGGAGAAGTCCTTCTCATCGGTTTTGGACTGGGAGGCCATCTGTAGGATGGGTATGCGGGATGTTCAGGTCAGTGATGATGAGAGGAACGCTCTGGTGCGTCCTCGTACTCGGATAGAGATGGCAGACGCTGGGGATGAGGATCGGATGTACATGGATGTACACTCCATACCTCCTCCATCACCTCCACATTCCACTGGAGCTGGTCCATCTTGGGTTCCTTTACACGTGGCTGGTCCTTCACACCCACCATCTGATGATATGATGGGATTACTACATGAGATTAAGGAGGCTCAGCGTGCAATGGACTCGAGAGTGGGAGAGCTTCTGGATGCTCAGCATGTGTCTGATCAATGGATGGCTGAGTTGACAGCTAGTCTCCAGACGACCCAGACTCAGGTAGCCTGGTTGACTAGAGTATATGCTGAGGATTATGACAGAGATCGCGAGGCACCTCCTCCTCCATCACCTTCAGCTCCATGATGTCCATTTTCTTTTTCTTTTTCTTTTGTAATACAGAGTAACTGTCTGGGTTGTGGACTGTACTCCACTTTGTATACGTATATAAATGTGCTCTTGACTTGATGTATATACAACTTGTTTCTCCTTTTATATGTGCATTATTTTCTTTCTTAATCTTTGTCTCAAACAACGCAGGTGTGTAAGCACCCCATATATATATATTATAAGAAAGAGAGAGGAAAGAGAGGCCATAGGAAAGAGAATGGGAGAAAGAAAAAAAGGAAAGAGAGAAATAAATAAAAGAAAAAAGAAAAGAAAAAAAAAGGATCCCCTTCACGTTTTCTTTCTAGAAAATGTGAATGAGAGAGAGAAGAAGAGAAGAAAAGGAAAGAAAGAAAATAGAAGAAAAGGAAAGAAGAAAAAGAAAAAAGAAAAAAAAAACATGGTAAGAAATGTATGGAACCCTAAAAGGTAGGTATCTTGCATCTATTGATAGAGGGGCATGATGAGTCTTGCTGTTAGAGGTCTGAAGGAAGATTTATTCCCACATCGACTGAAGGTGGTTGTCGAAGGTGTTATGCCCAACTGGAGCCGCTTGGACGAACTAGTTGTTTCAACTTTCTATTATCGGTATTCGATAGGTCATCCATGTTTGGGTCCAAAATTGATATGCTTGTTGACAAGTCCAGTCCAATCTGCCCTGCAAGTAAAAGAAATCACCCCGTTTGGGATTCCAAACTCTGTGCCTTGTCTCTTCCATACATTTCCTTCCAGTTTCAGACATCCTTCTATTCTACAAGCGCAGTCAATTCTAACTCTGAAGATGATTGAAATGATGAGCCAACTCCTAAACTTCTATGCCACCCGGCCTCTTGAGAAAGGAAGGTCCAACCCGTCTGGGAAAGCTTTAAATGACCAATCGGGAGACACAAGAGTAGTCTCAAGAAACATGTATTGGAGAAGTTGTCATTTGTTCTATCTGTGAAAAGATTCCAAGGAAAGCATTACATAGTAACAGATCATATCAACAGGTCAGCCAATCAGTACAAATGAGTGGAGGACAGATGTGCCACCAAAAAGATGGAAATATTAAAGTTCTTACAAAGTACACCATCTGCAAGCAAGAGATACATGATGAATGATCCATCTCAAAATCAAAGAATGAGGTCATTGGAATACCCAAGAAAAAAAAAACAAAAAAAAAACAAAAAGCAAAAAAATTCAAGCCTATGATTTATCTATATCAATAATGGAAGGTAGTCACATCAGACAGAAGGTGATGATTAACGTCCAGAAGGCAGTATACGGATTCACCATTCGAATAAAATCAGATCTAGATGAACAGTCACAAATGCTCATAAAGTTTACAGAAGATCAGAGTACTAACTGGGGCAAAGATATCCTATTTGATTGGAAATGTTTGGAAGAAGAAGATTCAAATCCAATATTGAAAGTCATGATTCAACTTTACGATCAAGCGAAGCACTGCATTATGTGGCCTCTACATCAAAAAAAAAAAATAAAAAAAAAGAAAAAGAAAAAGAAAAGAAAATAGCAAGATGTTGAATGACATTGGAGCTCGACAGTAAGCCAATTCTCCCTCTCACTTCAAGAAGATGATAGTTCCAACCAAAGCCTGATAGCAAGTTCGATCATTCATCGAGATTTATAGCATGTTGGACCAGACTTTGGATTTTGGCCAATTACATCCCGCCTTTACAGGAGACGATCTCATCACTTCTTCATCATCAGAGAAAGATTTCTCATTGGCATTAGACTCTTTCTCCCATCTATCAATCTGATGGCTTTCCAAGGAGTCTCTATCACAAGCCCTTCTTTTGATTATCAGTTTTTATGGCATTGTATCTCGTGATCATGTCATCATTTTATGTACAAATTCATGAATCTGGCTGGAACTCTTATCCGTCGTTCATTACATCCGACGGCTTCCCAAGGTTCCTATAAGCCCTTCATTTCTCAAACCAATAAAATGGGATCTTCTCGATAAGATAAACCCATTCTACATAAACAACCAAATACTCTCCCAATGGTAGACCCATGTGGACAGTTTCACATCAATCCTCTTGGACCTTCAACATCAATACTTGTCAACAAACTTAAATGTTTCAGGCCTAGATATGATCGCGATTGATTCGGCATCTCGATGTAGCTTGTTGAGACATGTGTTCCATCTGAACATCTCCAAGAAAGGAAAACATAATTTGGCACCATTTTTAATTTTGGTGAGGGATTGCATTTCCCTAAGATCACTTTTAGTGATGATTCAAATAGCTGCCCGCCTATCAATACGTGTAGGTGTTAACTTAAACATTGGGGCAAGGCCACCCATTTGTCATGAAAGTCGTGCCATTCGGATTTTCCCTAAGGGTTTCAGACCATTGGATAGGACCATAGTTTTGGCAATATCCTCACCATATCAGGACTCTCTATTCAACCCAAGATGGGGTTTGCAAAAAAAAAAAGGGGGGGGGGGGAATAAAAGAAACCTTAGCAAGGGAAAAGCAACCCAAGAAACCTCAGTGGGCAACCCATAATACCTCAGTGGGGATAGGCGACCTGATGCAACCCTAAAGCAATGCCCTCATTGGCCCTACATAGAAAAATTCAGTGGTTCATTTAGACAAGTGTCATACCCAGTCTACCCTTCATAAGGAAAGGAACCTCTCTTTTGCTCTCCGTTGAATCATACTCGGAGGAGTTGAACAAACCATCATTTGTCAGGCTCCATAGCATTACCTTTCAACATAATTCTATTTTCAAATCCTATTGGTCATGTTAGGGAGAGAGCAAATTCTCATGGCTTGGTTATGGTTGTAGCCCAATTCATTCAAATCATCAGTTCCTTCATTTTTCAAGATTCAAGAATGGTTTATCAAAGAAGTCACTTTCTATAATCTTCCCTTAACCTTGGAAGCATGGTCAAATTTTGGATACAATCCAGATTCAACCTAGTTCTAACTCTGTTAGATTGCCTGTTTCCTTCTATCTTGCCCTAGGACACTACAGTAGCGGTCTGTCACAACATGCAGACACTGGGGCATAGATATACCCTATGTAGAGGAATCAAACTTGGTCATGAGCATTACATCAAGGATCCATTGTCTAGTCTAAAGTCACTACTTTCATAGTCAATAGAAGTAGGTCCATCCAAGTTGGTTTTTGCCAATTTCTCAGTTCTCCCAATCCTGTTGATGAAGAAAATCCAACGTGGTCGCTCACCTGTTAGGAATTGGTCACCAAATTCTCTGAAGGAACACTTCGAATCCTTTGCTCCTCATGCCTACTTTGGGGCCATGGTTCATTCATCTTTCAAAATTGGCACAACAATATTGCAAAGCCCTGAGCTTTTCATGATCCTAGATCAAGGGCCAAACCCATGTCACAATTCATCGCCTCTTGGCTGTTCTACCAATTTGGTCTACCATAGTGCACAGTCAAAGAACTTAGTTGACCAGATGCCCCTCGACAGTTTAACACCAAGGTCAATCAAATAAATCACTTTGGTTAGAGCCTGTCAAGCTCCCCTCATTCTTGTCCAAAATCCTATTTAGAGTTTCTTTCAATCCAAAATCCAACAACACCAATGTTGGCTGAAGAAAATCATCAATTTCAAATTACATGGAACCTTTCCAAGGGAGCAACCAAGTCATCACTACTGTGCTAAAAGTGTGTCAAACTTTCAGTACCATGTCATAAATGGTAAATTTTAAATCTAGGTATCATACCAGCAAAGTCCATGACACTATTTCCATTGATGTCATGTTTTGTGCCTTCACCGATAAAGCAGGAGCAAAAAACAAAAAAAAAAACTTGGAAAACTGTCAAGGAATTCACCATCATTTCAAATATGTCCAGCACTCTATAGATTCAAAGTCAAGAGACTTTCAAGATGGATCAGATTTCAACCCTAAAGGTTCAAAGTCAACAAAGCTTTCTTGTGTGGGTCACTTTCAAGCATCCTAAAGGTTCATAGCCATAGAGCTTCCAAGAAGGATATTTTTATTTTCAATCCCGAAGGTCCAAAGCTGGTAGGAACTGCCAAGATGAGTCATTCAGTATCACCCTAAAAGTGACCTTCTGAGTTCTTGTTCATTTCATAATCAAATGCAGAGCCCTAGTTCATTCAAAGATCAAATCAATTTCAGCCTATTAGTGAATCAATTTCAGAGCCCTAGCTCATCCAAAGTTCAAATCAATCTCAGTCTATAAGTGAATCAAATGCAGAGCCCTAGGTCATCCAAAGATCAAATCAATCTCAGATTATTAGTGAATCAAATGCAGAGCCCAAGCTTATTCAAAGATTAAATCAATCTCAATCTATAAGTGAATCAAATGCAGAGCCCTAGCTCATCCAAAATTCAAATCAATCTCAGCCTATTAGTGAATCAAATGTAGAGTCCAAGCTCATCCAAAGATCAAGTCAATCTCAGCCTATAAGTGAATCAAATGCAGAGCCCTATCTTATTCAGAAAAAATAATCTCAGAATCTCAATCAAAAGAGCCTCAGTTCTATCAAAGAAAAGACATCAAGTCTTACATCTAGACAAATTAAAGTCGAACCCAAGCTCATGCAATGAGCCTTGTATTCACAGCCTAGCTCCATACAAGAAGAGATTCATCAGCCTACAAATGGATCAAGCCGGGTCCAAGCCCGCACATACCTTGCATCATGAGTCACCTCAGCAAGAAGAGGTTCTCAGCCTACAAATGAGCCTTGAATTCATAGTCTAGCTTCGTATAAGAAGCGGTTTTACCAACCTACAACTGGATCAAGCTGCGTCCAAGCCCGCACATACCTTGCATCATGAGTTTCACCTCAGCAAGAATAGGTTCCCAGCCTACAAATGAGCCTTGTATTCACAGTCTAGCTTCATACAAGAAGAGGTTTATCAGCCTACAAATGGATCAAGCCGGGTTCAAGCCCGCAAGTACCTTGCATCATGAGTTTCACCTCGGCAAGAAGAGGTTCTCAGCCTACAAATGAGCCTTGTATTCACAGCCTAGCTTCATACAAGAAGAGGTTCATCAGCCTACAAATGGATCAATCTAGGTCAAAGCCCGCATGTACCTTGCATCATGAGTTCCACCTCAACAAGAAGAGGTTCTCAGCCTACAAATGAGCCTTGTATTCACAGCCAAGTTTCATACAAGAAGAACAGTCATCAATTCTCCACGAAGAGCAAACCTTCTTGCCAGTCGAACTACGTTCTGGGCTTGATTTCTAGGACACCCTTAGAATAAGTAGGCAGTTTAGGACAAATATCCCTAAGTGCAGCCAAATAAGCAATCTCACTCATATTTCAAAAATATGGTTCTTTTATCTTCAGCCTTCAATTGGTAACAATCTCAACTAAAGAGGGGCATCTGTAAGCACCCCATTTTTGTATTAATACATATATATATATATTAGAAGAAAGAGAGAGGAAAGAGAGGCCCTAGGAAAGAGAATGGGAGAAAGAAAAAAAAGGAAAGAGAGAAAGAAATAAAAGAAAAAAGAAGGATCCCCTTCACGTTTTCTTTCTAGAAAACGTGAATGAGAGAGAGAAGAAGAGAAGAAAAGGAAAGAAAGAAAATAGAAGAAAAGGAAAGAAGAAAAAGAAAAAAGAAAGAAAACAGAAGAAAAGGAAAGAAAGAGAAGAAGAGAAGAAAAGGAAAGAGAGAGAAGAAGAGAAGAAAAGGAAAAAGAAAGAAAAGAGAAGAAAAGGAAAGAAAGAGAAGAAGAAAAGAAAAGGAAAGAAAGAAAAGAGAAGAAAAAGAAAGAAAAAAAAGGGAAAGAAAGATAAATAAAAGAAAAAAAAGAAACAGAAAAAATAATAAAAAGAGGATCTCCTTCACATTTTCTAGAATGAGAGAGAGAAGAAGAGAAGAAAAGGAAAGAAAGAGAAGAAGAAAAGAAAAGGAAAGAAAGAAAAGAGAAGAAAAGGAAAGAAGAAAAGGAAAAAGAAAGAAAAGAGAAGAAAAGGAAAGAAAGAGAAAAAGAGAAGAAAAGGAAAGAAAGAGAAGAAAAGAAGAAAAGGAAAGAAAGAAAAAAGAAGAAGAAGGAAAGAAAGAGAAGAAAAAGGAAAGAAAGAAAAAAAATAATAATAAGAAGAGGGGGGAGATCCGAAAGAAGGGAGAGAGAGAGAGCACGGGAGAATGAAGAAGAGGAGCTGAAACCGAAAAAAAAGAAAGAACAGAAGAGAAGAAGAAGAAGAAGAAGAAGAAGATCAAGAGAAGGAGAAATCAGAAAAAATAGGTAAACTCTGCTTTATCGTTTTCTTTATTTGAAATTTCAGTGCTAAAATTGACCCAAATGTGTTGAAATTTCATGTGGATAAAATTGATTCAAACATGTAGGAATTTTAGGTGATCAAAATTGATCTGAAAAAGCTTAGAATTTTATGAAATTTGATCCCATTGGTTTGAAATTTAAGGTGATTAAATATGGACCATTGATATGGATTTTGGATGATTAAAATTATGGTCATCTTATTTGGATCTGATCTTGAGAATTTGATATGATTAATTGGATCAATTACATGTAGGAATTTCATGTGATCAAAATTGATCTAAAAATGCTTAGAATTTTATGAAATTTGATCCCATTGGTTTGAAATTTAAGGTGATTAAATATGGACCATTGATATGGATTTTAGATGATTAAAATTATCGTCATCTTATCTGGATCTGATCTTGGGAGTTTGATGTGATTAATTGGATCAATTACATGTAAGAATTTCATGTGATCAAAATTGATCTAAAAATACTTAGAATTTTATGAAATTGATCCATTTGGTTTGAAATTTAAGGTGATTAAATATGGACCATTGATATGGATTTTGGATGATTAAATTATGGCCATCTAATCTGGATCTGATCTTGAGAATTTGATGTGATTAATTGGATCAATTACATGTAGGAATTTCATATGATCAAAATTGATCTGAAAATGCTTAGAATTTTATGAAATTGGTCCCATTGGTTTGAAATTTAAGGTGATTAAATATGGACCATTGATATGGATTTTGGATGATTAAATTATGGCCATCTGATCTGGATCTGATCTTGAGAATTTGAGATTAATTAGATCAATTACATGTAGGAATTTCATGTGATCAAAATTGATCTGAAATGCTTAGAATTTTACAAAATTGATCCCATTGGTTTGAAATTTAAGGTGATTAAATATGGACCATTGATATGAATTTTGGATGATTAAATTATGGTCATCTTATCTGGATCTGATCTTGGGAGTTTGATGTGATTAATTGTGACCATTGATTTGAAACTTTTTAATACAAATTTGTATATGGCCATTTGATGTTAAGTTATTTTCACATGATTTAATTATGACCTTTGATCTTGAGCCATTGATTGATAAATTTGATCCACTAGATGATCAATTGATTTCTGATTATGTAATGACATTAAATCTGAACCATTGGATTTCATGTTAATATGTTCACCATCTTGATGCTTGCATGATTCTTGCTGTTTTGGAATGTTACACATGCTTATTGCTATATTTGTCTGCCACATGCTTACTGTCATATTTAGATGATTACTGCCATATTTGGATGCTTATTGCTATGTTTGGATTACTACCACTGCTATAGTTGGAATGTTTTTCATTCATCATATTCGTCTTGGAAAGAGATAAATTGAAAAACAGCAATTAGGGTAGAAAACCCTAAAATGAAAGAAAAATATCAATTAAGATAGAAAACCCTAAAAATGAAAAGAAAAATATCAATTAGGGTAGAAAACCCTAAAAATAGAAAGAAAATAGCAATTAGGGTAGAAAACCTTAAAAATAGAAAGAAAATAGCAAGTAGGGTAGAAAACCCTAAAAATAGTCATATTAGGTCTTGCTATGTTTAGAATTTGCATATTAGATCTTACCATATAGGCTCTTGCCTTATTTGCAGTACATGCCATATTAAGGAGATTTTCACAATCTTGTTATATGTGTATTTCTTGCCATAAATGTGTTATATGCCATATTTAGATGAATAATTCAATTTTGGCAATAATTTTATTTATGCAACACCCTAGTCGAACTGCCATATCTGTACACCTAGCAAACATATTAGGTGTGGGGACGTGCATTTAGGCACCCACATTCTTGGGAAAGGCATAATGAGAATTATAAAAAACCATAATAAAGAAAGAAAAATGCTTTGCCAAACCTTCCAAAATTAGAATTCAGGATGAAAAGGGTAATTTAGGACGATTTTGCCCCTCGATAAACCCTAAACCTATAATAGGTTATAAACCCTAAACCTAGAATAGGTTCTCAATCATTCTAACCTAGAAAAGGTTACCCAATTTTTGAACTACGCGGATTCTGATTCCTAGGGCAAACCCTAGAATACGTAGGCCATTTGGGAGAAACCCAAATTCGGATCCACACCTTAGTCCACTCGGACTATCCATAGATCTATTAGGATATTTATCCACACCTTAGTCCGCTCGGACTATCCATAGATCCACTAGGATATCTATCCATATTCCAACCCAAAAAGGGTTATCCAAACCTTAGTCCATTCGGACTATCCATAGATCCACTCGGATACTTACCTACATTTTGACCCAAATAGGGTTATCTAATTCGAACTACGCAGATTCTGATTCCTAGGTCAAACCCTAGGATACGTAGGCTATTTGGGAGAAACCCAAATTCAGATCCACACCTTAGTCCACTCGGACTATCCATAGATCCACTCGGACTATCCATAGATCCACCAGGATATCCCCCATATTTTAACCCAAATAGGGTTATCCACACCTTAGTCCACTCGGACTATCCATAGATCCACTAGGATATTTATCCACATTTTGACCCACATAGGGTTATCCACATTCCAACCCAGAATGGGTTATCCATATTTCAACCCAAATAGGGTTATCCTTAGATCCACTAGGAATATCTATCAGTCCACATGGACTATCCAGATCTTGACTCATAGGATTTCTCAGCCTTTCAAGCATAAATTTCAACTTGAACAATGAACTTAATCATGCACAAGCATAAATCACATCCATAAACTTTAATCACACCTGAACTACGATGGTGAACCTGATTTTCGGAATAATTCCATAATACGTAGGCAATCTGATGGATACAGATTTGGTTCAATGATATCAAACCACTTGGTTTGATTTGGCTTAACAAATAGAGTCTAGCATAGGAAAGGTATAGGAGACCGATTTTGATCGGGCGGTTTGGGTGCCTAACCCCTTCCCATAACCGTAACCTGACGCTTACCCAATCTCTGATGGACCATAAATCCAATCTAATGGTCATGAGTCAATCGAAGTCTTACCTTGGGGTGAGATTTCACATTTCTAAGGTCCTAGACCTAAATCTACGTGGCGACTTTAAAGATTTCCATCTTTGTCCTCACAGTGGCGACTCCACTGGGGATATAAACGTCAAATTCCTAAATGAAAACTTTCCTTGTGTGAATTGGATGCTAGATTTTAGGATACTATATTTATGCTTGTATAATATTGCTTTGGGGGGAATGGGTTCAGTCACACATTCGTGCGAGTAGCCGAACCGGGTCCCATGCATATGGGGCAGCCCGCTAGGTGAAACACACAGCCTTGACCTGTACTTTGTGAGACCATGACCGGCGAGCAGCCTCTAACGAGCATTTCTTGGGTCCGCTTGGGAATGCGTTATGCTACTCCACGTCGCTTGGATCCTTGCAACATAGTATATAAAGGGAATGGGGGCCCATTATTCATCGAGCATTCGGTGATAGGTTACCCCGTCCTCGTCAAGGTGACATTTTCTGTCCTAACCCAGATTGTAGCCCAATGTTTGTTATTCTTGGTTCATCCCTGAACCGACCCAGTAAAGTCTACTTAACCATGACATCCATGTTCGAGACATCGAAGTTCTGCCCGTTTTTGTCCTCGATTGGTCAACATGTTAGAATCTACACGATGAGCATCTTGAACTCTCACCCATTGGGAGTATGAGGTGTGTATACACCTGTTCTACATCATAGTAGACGGTCACTATACACTCTCCATTAAGTAAGCTCGATGTGTCGAATCTCTCATTGTTAACACATCGATTTCAAAAAATGAACACAAAATCCCTGTCAAGACATAGATACCATGGTCAAGAAGAAATTTACTAGTTTGTTCATCTATGAATCGTTTTTGCTAACAATCCCTAATAAGGACAACGGATTAATATATCCATTTCAATTTCATCAAATTCGGTAATCCATTTGGCAAGACCTTGGTACCACTGATTATCCATTTTGGAATCATGAGGTCCCAAGACTGAACACATGGCTTAATCAAATTCAATTAAATTGACTTGGATAATGTTTACCCAATCGCCCTTATGAGGGATCTAACTCTTGTTTAGTTGAGTCATCCTTGATTGTGCATGTGACTTCTTCCACTCCTCTAGATGTCTAGAATCTCAATATTCCTCCATTGGATTTCAATGCCTTTGGAAAAGAGAATCAAACTGCAACTATATCCACCCTTTTAGGGTGAGAGGCCCCTACAATTAGGGAATTGTTTTGATCTCCCATCTTGAGATCCATCCATATTGTCTTTCTAAATGAATCAATGGAAGTCATGAATCTAGATCTTGATTGAACATCAAATTTTATAAGAAAGACGGAAAGATTCAGCCCCTAGGCAAATCCAATCATAGTTCCCAATTCATCTCTAAATTAAGGAAAGATTTGGCCCCTAGACAAATCTAATCATGGTGCTCAATGCACCCCTGAATTAAGGAAAGATTCAGCCCCTAGGTAAATCCAATCACCATTCTCAATGTACCTCTGAATTAAGGAAAGATTCAGCCCCTAGGCAAATCCAATCATGGTGCTCAATGCACCCCTGAATTAAGGAAAGATTCAGCCCCTAGGCAAATCCAATCACCATTCTCAATGTACCTCTGAATTAAGAAAAGATTCAGCCCCTAGGCAAATCCAATCATGGTTCTCAATGCACCCCTGAATTAAGGAAAGATTCAGCCCCTAGGCAAATCCAATCATCGTTCTCAATGTACCTCAGAATTAAGGAAAGATTCAGCCCCTAGGTAAATCCAATCATAGTTCCCGATTCATCTCTGAATTAAGGAAAGATTCAGCCCCTAGGCAAATCCAATCATAGTTCTCAATTTATCTCAGAATTAAGGAAAGATCCAGCCCCTGGTAAATCCAATTATTGTTCCCTATTCACCTCTGAATTAAGAAAAGATTCAGCCCCTAGGAAAATCCAATTATCGTTCTCGATTCACCTCTGACTTAAGGAAAGATTCAGCCCCATGGAAAATCTAATCATTGTTCCCTATTCACCTTTGAACTGAAGAAAGGTTCAGCCCCTAGGCAGGGCTAATCATCATTTTGGTTCATCTAGAATTAAGGAAAGATTCAGTCCCTAGGCAGATTCAATTACATCCAGTTCATCTCAGAATCAAAAAAAATATTCAGCCCCTAGGCAGGTCCAATCATCATTTCGGTTTATCCGGAATTAAGGAAAGATTCAGCCCCTAGGCAGATTCAATCACACCAGTTCATCTCAGAATCAAAGAAATATTCAGCCCCAGATTCAACCACCGTTTCTGGTTCATCTCAGAACTGAAAAAAGGTTCAGCCCCTAGGCAGGTCCAATCATCATTTCGGTTCATCCAGAATTAAAGAAAGATTTAGCCCCTAGGCAGATTCAATCACACCAGTTCATCTCAGAATCAAAGAAATATTCAGCCCCAGATTCAACCACCATTTCTGGTTCATCTCAGAACTGAAAAAGGTTTAACCCCTAGGCAGGTTCAATCATCACTTCATGATCATGCTAGAGTGGAGGAGACATTCGGCCCCTAGGCTTTTTCACCCTTCACCTCCTGTTTGGGTTCTGGTTCATATTGGAACTAGGAAAAGTTCCATCATCTAAATTCAATTAGCCACTAGGTTTATCCAACCATCAATTTTGTTTAGAGTCTGATTCATGTCGAAATTAGAAAAAGTTCCATTCATCTGAATTCAATTAGCAACTAGGCTTATCCAACCATCAACTTTGGTTAAGGTTCTGATTCATGTCGGAACTAGGAAAAGTTCCATTCATCTGAATTCAATTAGCCACTAGGCTTATCCAACCATCAACTTTGGTTAGGGTCTGATTCATGTCGGAACTCTGAAAAGTTCCATTCATCTGAATTCAATTAGCCACTAGGTTTATCCAACCATCAACTTTGGTAAGGGTTCTGATTGATGTTGGAACCAAGAAGAGTTCCATTCATCTGAATTCATTTAGCCACTAGGCCTGTCCAATCATCGACTCTGGTTTAGGTTCTTATTCATGTTGGAACCAAGAAGAGTTCCATTCATCTGAATTCATTTAGCCACTAGGCTTATCCAACCGACACTTGTGGTTCAAGTTCTAATTCATGTTGGAACTAAGAAGAGTTCCATTCATTTGAATTTAATTAGCCCCTTGGCTTGTCCAACCATCAACTCCAGTTCAGGTTTCGATTTATATGAACCCAATGTGAGCAAGACTTAGCCTCTAGGCCTGTTCAACTATTACCTTTGGCCCATGATCCATTTCATGAAGGAATCGAAGAGAATTTCAATCATTTCAACTCAATCAATCCATCATCTCTAGCAATCCATGATTGTCATCCTTGGCCTCTATCAATCGGAGCCCAACTCAAGCAATCCTTGCCTCTAGCAACTAGAGCCCAGTCCATGACTGTCAATCTTTATCTCTATCAATCAGAGATCAATTCAAAGTCAATCTTGATCTTTATCAATCAGAGATCAATTCAAAGTCAATCTTGATCTCTATCAATCAGAGATCAATTCAAAGTCAATCTTGATCTCTATCAATCAGAGACCAATTCAAAGTCAATCTTGATCTCTATCAATCAAAGACCAATTCAAAGTCAATCTTGATCTCTATCAATCAGAGACCAATTCAAAGTCAATCTTGATCTCTATCAATCAGAGACCAATTCAAAGTCAATCTTGATCTCTATCAATCAGAGACCAATTCAAAATCAATCTTGATCTCTATGAATCAGAGACCAATTCAAAGTCAATCTTGATCTCTATCAATCAGAGACCAATTCAAAGTCAATCTTGATCTCTATCAATCAGAGACCAATTCAAAGTCAATCTTCATCTCTATGAATCAGAGACCAACTCAAAGTCAATCTTGATCTCTATCATTCAGAGACCAATTCAAAGTCAATCTTGATCTCTATCAATCAGAGACCAATTCAAAGTCAATCTTGATATCTATTAATCAGAGACTAATTCAAAGTCAATCTTGATCTCTATCAATCAGAGACCAATTCAAAGTCAATCTTGATCTCTATCAATCAGAGACCAATTCAAAGTCAACTCTGTCTCTATCAATCAGAGACCAATTCAAATTTAATCTTTTCTCTATCAATCGGAGACTGATTCAAAATAAATCTCTGGCTCGGTCAATTAGAGGCCAATTCATATCCATCATAGCCCAATGCTACAAGTTAGGATCGCTCATTAGGAATGACGAATGAGAAGCATTCCTCATTGCCTGTCAGTAAAGATCAATTCCAGATTTTGGAGTCATCAGGAGACTATGAAACTTCAGCTATGATAGTGCTATTCCATCACAGGAATTTCTACCCCATTGGCTAAGGAAATGCCAGAATCCAAAGAGTTGCCTTCATATTTCTCATTGTTCAAAGAGAGGGAATAGAATTTTCCCAAGCAGTAGGGTAGACCAAAGATGAGATCCGATATGCCCCAGGCTAGGATAAGAAACCAGAATCATGGCTAGGGAATGGTCCAATGATGAAATCCATAACCCATAAACTGGGGCATGAACCAAATTGAACTTGGACCCAAATTGAGTACAGTCCAATGAAGAAATCCAATGACCCCTGAACTAGGGCATGAACCGGATTGACCTTGGACCCAAATTGAATGCGGTCCAATGAGGAAGGCCATTGAACCCTAAGCTGGTCATGAACCAGATTGACCTTGGACCCAAATTGAGTGCGGTCTAATAAGGAAAGCCATTATGCCCTAAACTGGGGCATGAACCAAATTGACCTTGGACCCAAATTGAGAGTGGTCTAATGAAGAAATCCATTGAACTCCCAAGCCGAGGCATAAACTAGTCCAATTTTGGACTCAAAATGGTGTAATGCAATGGCGATACCACTTGATCCCCAAGCTGGGGCATAAGCCAAAATGATTTTGAACTCAGCTAGAAGTGGTCCATTGATGAATCCATTGAACCCCAAACTGGGGCATGAACTAGTAACCTTGAGCTTAAGAAGCAATAGTCCGTTTATGAATGAATCCAAAAAAAAAAAAAAAAAAAAAAAAAAAAACATGGTAAGAATTGTATGGAACCCTAAAAGGTAGGTATCTTGCATCTATTGATAGAGGGGCATGATGAGTCTTGCTGTTAGAGGTCTGAAGGAAGATTTATTCCCACATCGACTGAAGGTAGTTGTCGAAGGTGTTATGCCCAACTGGAGCCGCTTGGACGAACTAGTTGTTACAAATTTCTATTATCGGTATTCGATAGGTCATCCATGTTTGGGTCCAAAATTGATATGCTTGTTGACAAGTCCAGTCCAATCTGCCCTGCAAGTAAAAGAAATCACCCCATTTGGGATTTCAATCTCTGTGCCTTGTCTCTTCCATACATTTCCTTCCAGTTTCATACATCCTTCTATTCTACGAGCACAGTCAATTCTAACTCTGAAGATGATTGAAATGATGAGCGATCTCCCGAACTTCTACGCCACCCGGCCTCTTGAGAAAGAAAGGTCCAACCCCTCTGGGAAAGCTTTAAATGACCAATCGGGAGACACAAGAGTAGTCTCAAGAAACATATATTGGTGAAGTTGTCATTTGTTCTATCTGTGAAAAGATTCCAAGGAAAGAATTACATAGTAACAGATCATATCAACAGGTCAGCCAATCAGTACAAATGAGTGGAGGACAGATGTGCCACCAAAAAGATGGAAATATCAAAGTTCTTACAAAGTACACCATCTGCAAGCAAGAGATACATGATGAATGATCCATCTCAAAATCAAAGAATGTGGTCATTGGAATACCCAAGAAAAAAAAAGCAAAAAAAAAAACAAAAAGCAAAAAAATTCAAGCCTATGATTTATCTATATCAATAATGGAAGGTAGTCACATCAGATAGAAGGTGATGATTAACGTCCAGAAGGCAGTATACGGATTTACCATTTGGATAAAATCAGATCTAGATGAACAGTCACAAATGCTCATAAAGTTTACAGAAGATCAGAGCTGGGGCAAAGATGTCCTATTTGATTGGAAATATTTGGAAGAAGAAGATTCAAATCCAATATTGAAAGTCATGATTCAACTTTACGATCAAGCGAAGCACTGCATTATGCGGCCTCCACATAAAAAAAAAAAAAAAAAAACAAAAAAAATAAAAGAAAAAGAAAAGAAAATAGCAAGATGTTGAATGGCATTGGAGCTCGACACTAAGCCAATTGTCCCTCTCACTTCAAGAAGATGATAGTTCCAACCAAAGCCTGATAGCAAGTTCGATCATTCATCGAGATTTACAGCATGTTGGACGGGGCTTTTGATTTTGGCCAATTACATCCCGCCTTTACAGGAGACGATCTCATCACTTCTTCATCATCAGAGAAAGATTTCTCATCGGCATTAGACTCTTTCTCCCATCTATCAATCTGACGGCTTTCCAAGGAGTCTCTATCACAAGCCCTTCTTTTGATTATCAGTTTTTATGGCATTGTATCTCGTGATCATGTCATCATTTTATGTACAAATTCATGAATCTGGCTGGAACTCTTATCCGTCGTTCATTACATCCGATGGCTTCCCAAGGTTCCTATAAGCCCTTCATTTCTCAAGCCAATAAAATGGGATCTTCTCGATAAGATAAACCCATTCTACATAAACAACCAAATACTCTCCCAATGGTAGACCCATGTAGACAATTTCACATCAGTCCTCTTGGACCTTCAACATCAATACTTGTCAACAAACTTAAAGGTTTCAGGCCTAGATATGATCGCGACTGATTCGGCATCTCGATGTAGCTTGTTGAGACACGTGTTCCATCTGAACAACTCCAAGAAAGGAAAACATAATTTGGCACCATTTTTAATTTTGGTGTGGGACTGCATTTCCCTAAGATCACTTTTAGTGATGATTCAAATAGCTGCCCACCTATCAATACGTGTAGGTGTTAACTTAAACATTGGGGCAAGGCTACCCATTTGTCATGAAAGTCGTGCCATTCGGATTTTCCCTAAGGGTTTCAGACCATTGGATAGGACCATAGTATTGGCAATATCCTCACCATATCAGGACTCTCTATTCAACCCAAGATGGGGTTTGCAAAAAAAAAAAAGGGGGAATAAAAGAAACCTTAGCAAGGGAAAAGCAACCCAAGAAACCTCAATGGGCAACCCATAATACCTCAGTGGGGATAGGCGACCTGATGCAACCCTAAAGCAATGCCCTCATTGGCCCTTCATAGAAAAATTTAGTGGTTCATGTAGACAAGTGTCATACCCAGTCTACCCTTCATAAGGAAAGGAACCTCTCTTTTGCTCTCCAGTGAATCATACTCGGAGGAGTTGAACAAACCATCATTTGTCGGGCTCCATAGCATTACCTTTCAACATAATTCTATTTTCAAATCCTATTGGTCATGTTAGGGAGAGAGCAAATTCTCATGGCCTGGTTATGGTTGTAGCCAAATTCATTCAAATCATCAGTTCCTTCATTTTTCAAGATTCAAGAAGGGTGAAGTCACTTTCTATAATCTTCCCTTGACCTTGGAAGCATGGTCAAATTCTGGATACAATCCAGATTCAACCTAGTTCTAACTCTGTTAGATTGCCTGTTTCCTTCTATCTTACCCTAGTACACTACAGTAGCGGTCTGTCACAACATGCAGACACTGGGGCATAGATATACCCTATGTATAGGAATCAAACTTGATCATGAGCATTACATCAAGGATCCATTGTCTAGTCTGAAGTCACTACTTTCATAGTCAATAGAAGTAGGTCCATCAAAGTTGGTTTTTGCCAATTTCTCAGTTCTTCCAATCCTGTTGATAAAGAAAATCCAACGTGGTCACTCACCTGTTAGGAATTGGTAGCCAAATTCTCTGAAGGAACACTTCGAATCCATTGCTCCTCATTCCTACTTTGGGGCCATGGTTCATTCATCTTTCAAAATTGGCACAACAATATTGCAAAGCCCTGAGCTTTTCATGAGCCTAGATCAAGGGCCAAACCCATGTCACAATTCATCGCCACTTGGCTGTTCTACCAATTTGGTCTACCATAGTGCACAGTCAAAGAACTTAGTTGACCAGATGCCCCTCGACAGTTTAACACCAAGGTCAATCAAATAAATCACTTTGGTTAGAGCCTGTCAAGCTCCCCTCATTCTTGTCCAAAATCCTCGTTAGAGTTTCTTTCAATCCAAAATCCAACAACACCAATGTTTGCTGAAGAAAATCATCAATTTCAAATTACATGGAACCTTTCCAAGGGAGCAACCAAGTCATCACTACTGTGCTGAAAGTGTGTCAAACTTTCAGTACCAGGTCATAAATGGTAAATTTTAAATCTAGGTATCATACCAGCAAAGTCCATGACACCATTTCCATTGATGTCATGTTTTGTGCCTTCACCGATAAAGCAGGAGCAAAAAAAAATCTTGGAAAACTGCCAAGGAATTCACCATCATTTCAAATATGTCCAGCACTCTATAGATTCAAATGCAAGAGACTTCCAAGATGGGTCAGATTTCAACCCTAAAGGTTCAAAGTCAACAAAGCTTTCCTGTGTGGGTCACTTTCAAGCATCCTAAAGGTTCATAGCCATAGAGCTTCCAAGAAGAATATTTCTATTTTCAATCCCGAAGGTCCAAAGCTGGTAGGAACTGCCAAGATGAGTCATTCAGTATCACCCTAAAAGTGACCTTCTGAGTTCTTGCTCATTTCATAATCAAATGCAGAGCCCTAGCTCATTCAAAGATCAAATCAATTTCAGCCTATTAGTGAATCAAATCGCTGAGCTCATCCAAAGTTCAAATCAATCTCGGGTAAGAGGGAAGGGGCTAGCTCATCCAAAGATCAAATCAATCACAGATTATTAGTGAATCAAATGCAGAGCCCAAGCTTATTCAAAGATTAAATCAATCTCAATCTATAAGTGAATCAAATGCAGAGCCCTAGCTCATCCAAAATTCAAATCAATCCCAGCCTATTAGTGAATCAAATGTAGAGTCCAAGCTCATCCAAAGATCAAGTCAATCTCAGCCTATAAGTGAATCAAATGCAGAGCCCTATCTTATTCAGAAAAATAATCTCAGAATCTCAATCAAAAGAGCCTCAGTTCTATCAAAGAAAAGACATCAAGTCTTACATCCAGACAAATTAAAGTCGAGCCCAAGCTCATGCAATGAGCCTTGTATTCACAGCCTAGCTCCATACAAGAAGAGGTTCATCAGCCTACAAATGGATCAAGTCGGGTCCAAGCTCACACATACCTTGCATCATGAGTCACCTTAGCAAGAAGAGGTTCCCAGCCTATAAATTAGCCTCGTATTCACAGTCTAGCTTCGTATAAGAAGAGGTTTATCAGCCTACAACTGGATCAAGCTGGGTCCAAACCCGTACATACCTTGCATCATGAGTTTCACCTCAGCAAAAAGAGGTTCCCAGCCTACAAATGAGCCTTGTATTCACAGTCTAGCTTCATACAAGAAGAGGTTTATCAGCCTACAAATGGATCAAGCCGGGTTCAAGCCCGCAAGTACCTAGCATCATGAGTTTCACCTCGGCAAGAAGAGGTTCTCAGCCTACAAATGAGCCTTGTATTCACAGCCTAGCTTCATACAAGAAGAGGTTCATCAGCCTACAAATGGATCAAGATGGGTCCAAGCCCGCATGTACCTTGCATCATGAGTTCCACCTCAGCAAGAAGAGGTTCCCAGCCTACAAATGAGCCTTGTATTCACAGCCTAGCTTCATACAAGAAGAACAGTCATCAATTCTCCAAGAAGAGCAAACCTTCTTGCTAGTCGAACTACGTTCTGGGCTTGATTTCTAGGACACCCTTAGAATAAGTAGGCAGTTTAGGACAAATATCCCTAAGTGCAGCCAAATAAGCAATCTCACTCATATTTCAAAAATGTGGTTCTTTTATCTTCAGCCTTCAATTGGTAACAATCTCGGCTAAAGAGGGGCATCTGTAAGCACCCCATTTTTGTATTAATACATACATATATATATATATATATATATATATATATATATATATATATATATATATATATATATATATATATATATATAAGAAAGAGAGAGGAAAGAGAGGCCATAGGAAAGAGAATGGGAGAAAGAAAAAAGGAAAGAGAGAAAGAGAAATAAAGAAAAAAGAAAAGAAAAAAAAGGATCCCCTTCACGTTTTCTTTCTAGAAAACATGAATAAGAGAGAGAAGAAGAGAAGAAAAGGAAAAAAAGAAAATAGAAGAAAAGGAGAGAAGAAAAAGAAAAAAGAAAGAAAAGAGAAGAAAAGGAAAGAAAGAGAAGAAGAGAAGAAAAGGAAAGAGAGAGAAGAAGAGAAGAAAAGGAAAAAGAAAGAAAAGAGAAGAAAAGGAAAGAAAGAGAAGAAAAGGAAAGAAAGAGAAGAAGAAAAGAAAAGGAAATAAAGAAAAGAGAAGAAAAGAAAGAAAAAAAAGGGAAAGAAAGATAAATAAAAAAAAAAAAAAAAAAAAAAAATAATAAAAGAGGATCTCCTTCACGTTTCTAGAATTAGAGAGAGAGAGAAGAGAAGAAAAGGAAAGAAAGAGAAGAAGAAAAGAAAAGGAAAGAAAGAAAAGAGAAGAAAAGGAAAGAAGAAAAGGAAAAAGAAAGAAAAGAGAAGAAAAGGAAAGAAGAAAAGGAAAAAGAAAGAAAAGAGAAGAAAAGGAAAGAAAGAGAAAAAGAGAAGAAAACGAAAGAAAGAAAAGAAAAGAAGAAAAGGAAAGAAAGAAAAAAGAAGAAGAAGGAAAGAAAGAGAAGAAAAAGGAAAGAAAGAAAGAAAATAATAATAAGAAGAGGGGGGAGATCCGAAAGAAGGGAGAGAGAGAGAGCACGGGAGAATGAAGAAGAGGAGCTGAAACCGAAAAAAAAAATAAACAGAAGAGGAAGAAGAAGAAGAAGAAGAAGAAGAAGAAGAAGAAGAAGAAGATCAAGAGAAGGAGAAATCAGAAAAAATAGGTAAACTCTGCTTTATCGTTTTCTTTATTTGAAATTTCATGTGCTAAAATTGACCCAAATGTGTTGAAATTTCATGTGGATAAAATTGATTCAAACATGTAGGAATTTCATGTGATCAAAATTGATCTGAAAATGCTTAGAATTTTATGAAATTTGATCCCATTGGTTTGAAATTTAAGGTGAATAAATATGGACCATTGATATGGATTTTGGATGATTAAAATTATGGTCATCTTATTTGGATCTGATCTTGAGAATTTGATGTGATTAATTGGATCAATTACATGTAGGAATTTCATGTGATCAAAATTGATCTAAAAATGCTTAGAATTTTATGAAATTTGATCCCATTGGTTTGAAATTTAAGGTGATTAAATATGGACCATTGATATGGATTTTGGATGATTAAAATTATGGTCATCTTATCTGGATCTGATCTTGGGAGTTTGATGTGATTAATTGGATCAATTACATGTAAGAATTTCATGTGATCAAAATTGATCTAAAAATACTTAGAATTTTATAAAATTGATCCATTTGGTTTGAAATTTAAGGTGATTAAATTTGGACCATTGATATGGATTTTGGATGATTAAATTATGGCCATCTAATCTGGATCTGATCTTGAGAATTTGATGTGATTAATTGGATCAATTACATGTAGGAATTTCATATGATCAAAATTGATCTGAAAATGCTTAGAATTTTATGAAATTGGTCCCATTGGTTTGAAATTTAAGGTGATTAAATATGGACCATTGATATGGATTTTGGATGATTAAATTATGGCCATCTGATCTGGATCTGATCTTGAGAATTTGAGATTAATTAGATCAATTACATGTAGGAATTTCATGTGATCAAAATTGATCTGAAATGCTTAGAATTTTACAAAATTGATCCCATTGGTTTGAAATTTAAGGTGATTAAATATGGACCATTGATATGAATTTTGGATGATTAAATTATGGCCATCTTATCTGGATCTGATCTTGGGAGTTTGATGTGATTAATTGTGACCATTGATTTGAAACTTTTTAATACAAATTTGTATATGGCCATTTGATGTTAAGTTATTTTCACATGATTTAATTATGACCTTTGATCTTGAGCCATTGATTGATAAATTTGATCCACTAGATGATCAATTGATTTCTGATTATGTAATGACATTAAATCTGAACCATTGGATTTCATGTTAATATGTTCACCATCTTGATGTTTGCATGATTCTTGCTGTTTTGGAATGCTACACATGCTTATTGCTATATTTGTCTGCCACATGCTTACTGTCATATTTAGATGATTACTGCCATATTTGGATGCTTACTGTTATGTTTGGATTACTACCACTGCTATAGTTGGAATGTTTTTCATTCATCATATTCGTCTTGGAAAGAGATAAATTGAAAAACAGCAATTAGGGTAGAAAACCCTAAAATGAAAGAAAAATATCAATTAAGATAGAAAACCCTAAAAATGAAAAGAAAAATATCAATTAGGGTAGAAAACCCTAAAAATGGAAAGAAAATAGCAATTAGGGTAGAAAACCTTAAAAATGGAAAGAAAATAGCAAGTAGGGTAGAAAACCCTAAAAATAGTCATATTAGGTCTTGCCATGTTTAGAATTAGCATATTAGATCTTACCATATAGGCTCTTGCCTTATTTGCAGTACATGCCATATTAAGTAGATTTTCACAATCTTGTTATATGTGTATTTCTTGTCATAAATGTGTTATATGCCATATTTAGATGAATAATTCAATTTTGGCAATAATTTAATTTATGCAACACCCTAGTCGAACTATCATATCTGTACACCTAGCAAACATATTAGGTGTGGGGACGTGCATTTAGGCACCCACATTCTTGGGAAGGGCATAATGAAAATTATAAAAAACCATAATAAAGAAAGAAAAATGCTTTGCCAAACCTTCCAAAATTAGAATTCAGGATGAAAAGGGTAATTTAGGACAATTTTGCCCCTCGGTAAACCCTAAACCTAGAATAGGTTCTAAACCCTAAACCTAGAATAGGTTCTCAATCATTCTAACCTAGAAAAGGTTACCCAATTTTTGAACTACGTGGATTCTGATTCCTAGGGCAAACCCTAGGATACATAGGCCATTTGGGAGAAACCTAAATTCGGATCCACACCTTAGTCCACTCGGACTATCCATAGATCTACTAGGATATTTATCCACACCTTAGTCAACTCGGACTATCCATAGATCCACTAGGATATCTATCCATATTCCAACCCAAAAAGGGTTATCCAAACCTTAGTCCATTCAAACTATCCATAGATCCACTAGGATACTTACCCACATTTTGACCCAAATAGGGTTATCCAATTCGAACTACGCGGATTCTGATTCCTAGGTCAAACCCTAGGATACGTAGGCTATTTGGGAGAAACTCAAATTCGGATCCACACCTTAGTCCACTCGGACTATCCATAGATCCACTCGGACTATCCATAGATCCACTCGGACTATCCATAGATCCACCAGGATATCCCCCATATTTTAACCCAAATAGGGTTATCCACACCTTAGTCCACTCGGACTATCCATAGATCTACTAGGATATTTATCCACATTTTTCCCACATAGGGTTATCCACATTCCAACCCAGAATGGGTTATCCATATTTAAACCCAAATAGGGTTATCCTTAGATCCACTAGGAATATCTATCAGTCCACATGGACTATCCAGATGCTGACTCATAAGATTTCTCAGCCTTTCAAGCAAACTTGAACAATGAACTTAATCATGCACAAGCATAAATCACATCCATAAATTTTAATCACACCTGAACTACGATGGTGAACCTGATTTTCGGAATAATTTCGTAATACGTAGGCAATCTGATGGATACAGATTCGGTTCAATGATATTAAACCACTTGGTTTGGTTTGGCTTAACAAATAGAGTCTAGCATAGGAAAGGTATAGGAGACCAATTTTGATCGGACGGTTTGGGTGCCTAACCCCTTCCCATAACCGTAACCTGACGCTTACCCAATCTCTGATGGACCATAAATCCAATCTAAGGGTCATGAGTCAATCAAAGTCTTACCTTGGGGTGAGATTTCACATTTCTAAGGTCCTAGACGTAAATCTAGGTGGCGACTTTCAAGATTTCCATCTTTGTCCACACAAGGTGCTTATAGTGTGTTCTTATTAAAGCTTTTAAATTTTATCCTAACTCAGTTTACGAACTTTGTGGAAACATATTGATTTAATAGATAGGGCCTAAGGACTCTGATACCAAGTTGTCACACCCCAATTCTGCACTGTTCAGAATGGTGTGATGAACTGTTAATAAATCAACGTTTCAACCAGGATCTCAAATAGGCTGTGTCTGTTTGCTTAAACCATACATATCCACAACAATAATCAGAATAAATACACAGTTGCGAAAGTCTTAAATATTAAATGAACTGAGAATCTAAATGTGATAAAATAAATAATTTAACCAATTATTCTCAAAAAGACTGGGAGATAAACTTAAATAATTAATTCAAATACATTGTCTGTATAATTCAAATAAAAGTCTAATAAAAAACACAGGAGTTGCACTCGCATGTCGAATCATGCGACTCCATCATCACTTCAGCGTCCATTTTCGCCACTTGCCCGTACATAGGAGCATTTGTATAGTCTTCAACTGTGGTACCTACATCATCTACTAAAATATTCGACGTCGAAAAGGGTGAGCACACATCACGGCTCAGTGAGCAAACAAAACAATGCAACAAACATATGCATGCATTCAATTCATATATGTGGTCTGGTTTATAAGTTTGCAATGTGCTATAGAAAGGTTCGGAGGTTGCCTCACCTCTATACACGAGTGTGTGAAGCCACCCAATGAATATCGGCATTGTCGTCCCACATGCACCCACCATGGAAATAGTGTACCCAATGGGTATCGACATTAAAGTACTACATGCTCCCATACCAACACGTAAGCCCCTATTGGTGAGGGCTTGCAAACTGGGCTCACAACTAACCAATCCTAATGTCAAATAGTGTATCCAAGGCCTCACCCCAGCATCCCTCAATACATCCATAGAGGTAGAGCTAAGGCCCCCCGGCAGAGTCAGAGACTACACGGTCCAAGACCACCTCCCCTGATGCCCTACCACGTAATAGCTCTGCTAAGGTAATGGCGATACGACGATGTTAGTGGACAAGACTTGAGTAGAGATTGAGCTAGAGTCTAGTGACCAGGATGAACCACAGTGTCACGTCCTCCCCCTGATGCCCCACTCGCATCAAATACACTAACCATACACAAACATTCACATGACTATTCCTAACATCACCATCATCATCATGTTATAAATAAATAAAATTAAATATGGATGAACAGTAATAGCAGGAATATTAGATGTCATGTTCAATGCATAATACACACATACACGCATATAATAAATCATGGTATAGGACTCAATAAGTAAAAATAGCTTTTTATTATCAAATTAGTTTAGGTCTTGTTCCCTTACCTTTGATTGAGTGTAGATCCTCATTTAAGCTTTAAGAATCACTTTTAAATCACTAGGAAAACCTAACAAGTCGATAGATTCTAATTTGAATTAATTCCAACAAATTTAGACTAGCTGAAATCATAGGGTCGCAGGTAGGGTAGCCTAGGGTCGATTACCCAATCGACCCTAGGGGTAGGGTTGGACATGGGGTCGGTTATCAATCTACCCTATGTGCGACCACACCCTCACTGGGACTTCCCGAGGGTATGTGATCAATCCTGAGGTCTCGTAGGTCCATTCTAATATTGTTCTATGACTCATAACTATGATTTTTACATACTTTCCATTGCCTATGATGATTACCTACATGGATTCCTTCGAAACTCATCCATGGGTAGATGGTTTGGGTTTCTCCCAACCCTAACTTCTTCATATTCCATTCTAGGCTCTTAATTTATGAAGGGAATTAGACTCATATCTGAAGTTGGCTGAGATTCAGAGGTTTCTCTGAAGTTTCTTCTCTTCCTTAGTCTTTTCTCCAATTTTCCTTCTCTTCTTCTCTTCCTTCTCTTTCTTTTTCTCTCACATTCAATTAGGGTTCTAAAAGGAGTGAAAGAGGCTAAGGGATGTCCTATTTATAGAGGAAAACCCTCCAAAATAACACCCATCGAGAATAGGAAAGGACTCCTTGAAATTAGGAAAGTTTCCTAATTTACAGTTTCAGTCTGTCATCATAGGGTCGATCATAGGGTCGCAGAATCTGTCGAACCTATGGTTCTCAAGTCATCCGACCCTACGACTGAAAGTCATGGGTTAGACTTCTATTGAGGTGGGGTCGACCCTACCTGTTTAGGCATCCAACCCTATCCTCAAATTTATTATTTTTGGGTCAAATTCATACCTGATTTTGTGATTTCCTTCACGCACTTGGTCCACTTGGCTCGACCATGATAGGTAGACCTGGTACAAGGTGGTAAGACCGGTTAGTTTGATATGGGTCTTACACAGCACCTGTGGTCTCAGTTTCTGCGACCACAAGGTGTGGGGTCGTAGGGTGTGGTCGCATATCCTGCGACCACACGTGCGACCACACCCTCCCTAGAAACTTTCTGAGGGCATGTGGTCGGGCATGTGTGTCTCGTGTGGTCGTAGATCATGTGACCATACGTACGACCACACGTGTGATGGTCGACCTTTCACTTTCAACTCCATTCCTTCATTTTTGAATCCTTTGGCTTATCATCATGGTCCTTCCTATGATTGTTCTATGGCTCAAAACTATTATTTTATACACCATCCATTGTCTACATAATTTCCTCCATGGATTCTGTTGGAATTTGTCCATGGATGAATGGTTTGGGTTTCTCCTAAATCTTATCTTCTTCATTAACTATTCTAGGCTCTCTATTTATCATGGGGAATATGTTCATACCTTAAGCTTGTTGAAGATTCAGAGTTTTTTCTAAATTTTCTTCCTCCTTAGTCTTCCTCTTCAATTCTCCTTCTCTTCCTTCTCCTCTCATTCTCTCACTTCCAATTAGAGTTCTAAAGGAGTGAAAGAGCCTAAGGGACGTCCTATTTATAGAGAAAAATCCTCCATAATATGCCCCAATGAGTTTAGGAAAGACCCCCTTCGGATTAGGAAGGTTTCATAATTTTGGTTTCTGACTGGGTTCGTATGGTTGGAGGTGGGGTCACAGAATCCGTTGACCACACCTTCTAAAATGTCCGATCACACGACCAAAATTCATGTGGTTGGACTATTTTTAGGTGTGGTCGGTCACACCTGTTTAGGTAAGTGACCACACGCTCATAATTGACTGTTTGTGGGTTGATTTCATACCTGGTCTTGTGGTTTCTTCATGCACTTGGTCCACTTGGCTCGACCATGATAGGTAGACCCGATACAAGGTGGTAAGACCAATTAGTTCGATATGGTGCGACCATAGCTACGACCATATGATTTTTGAAATCTTCCCGAATGCCTATGGTTTTTCAATGGGGTTTATTCTAATGTCATCCTATGGCCATCATTAGTAATTTCTTATCAACCCTAATCATCAAATTCACTCCTCATGGTTCTCCTTGGGATTTTCTCAAGGAAATCACATAGTACATAATAGGTTGATATTGCCTATCTTTCATAGAAGTCTTATTCCTTAGAGTTTATATCTCCAGAGATTTGTTTCATACCTTTGCCTATGATAGAGAGCCAATGTCTTCTCAGTAAATTCTTCTCCTTAGCTTTTTCTTCTTCTCATTCTCTTCATTCTCTTCCTTCTTTTTCTCTAGGGTTTACTAATGTTCTAAAAGAGTAAAAAAGGGCTGAGGGGCGTCCTTGATGTCCTTTATATAGAGGAAAACTCTCCATATATAGTCCTCTTTCAATTTAGAAAGTAATCCCTTAGTTTAGGAAAGTTTCCAAAACTCATAGTCTGATCTGGGTTCTCACGGTCGATCATACGGTCGCATAAACCGTCGACCCTACAATCAAAATCATCGAACATGGAGTTCTGGATTTGAGATTTTTGATTCCCTTCCTTATGGTCGACCATACCTACCTAGGCATGCGACCTTAGGTATGTATTTAGTGTTTTTAACTCGATTCTCATACCTAGTCTGTAATCTATCTTCACACGCTCAGTCCACTTGGTCCAAGAATGATGGGAAGACCTGGCATGACATGGTTAGACCAAGTTAGTGGAGTGCGGGTCTTACTGTTCATTTGTAGGCAAATGGTTAACTGTAGCATACTTTTAGCATTTTTTACAATTTGTTGCGAACTCAGTGTAGTCGGCCAACATCTTTGGCCAATAATATCCTTGACGTAAGAGCCTTTGGAAGAGGGCACAACTGCCTATATTGCTGCTGCAGAGCCCTTCATAAACCTTCCACATTACTTCATGAGCTTCTGCTAGGGTGAGGCATAATATGAAAGGACGAGTAAGCGACTTATAGTATAGTTTTCCGTCCATGATTGTGTAGTAGCAGAATTTCGCTTGAACTCGACATCTTTCCAACCTGTCTTCTGGTAGCTCTCCGGTTTCGATGTAATTCCTTATAAGATCAATCCAAGTTGCCTCATTGTCTATTTGCTTTATATCTGCTTCTTTAGATATGCTTTTTTTGTTTGAGGACTTCGATGTACACCGATTTTTCAAAGTCAGAGAGATCTTCCGCCGAAAGTTGAGATAAGGCATCTGCTTTTGTGTTGTTTTCTCACTCCACATTGCTTATCTGGTAACCTTCAAACAAAGTTAGTTATGACTTTGCTTTTTCAAGGTATGCCTACGTGTGGGGTTGTTTAGCTTCATATTCTCCTTTTATCTGTCCTACCAAGACTTGTGAGTCGCTATAGATGTCTAATCTCTTTACCAGTAAGAACTTTGCCAGTCTGAATCCAACTAGGAGGGTTTTATACTCTGCTACATTGCTTGTGGCATGGAAATCGAAATGAAAAGTTACTTGCACTCTAAAGTTCTCAAGATTGGTCAATATCACCCCGGCCCTCGAGTGCTTATCGTTTGAGGATCCATCCAAGTATAAAGTCCATTCAACTAAAGGTTCCACATTTTGTTTCTTCTTTTTCTGCCAGATATCTTCCTCTACTAGTGTGTTTTCTATGTCGGCACTATCTTCTGTGGAGGTTTCTAGCATGAAGTTGGCGAGTACTTGGGCTTTTACGGTTGTCCTTAGTTGGAACTGTATGTCGCACTCGCCAAGTTCTATTGCCCAATTCACAAGTCGTCCAGAGATATCTAGGGGCGCTAGAATCTTCTTCAAAGGTTTATATATTAACACTAGAATAATATGGGTTTGGAAGTACGGTCGTAGTTTTTGAGCTATGGTAACCTAAGCAAGGGTTAATTTTTCAATCGTCTTGTATCTTGTCTCTGCATTGAATAATATTTTGTTGACGTAGTACACTAGACTTTGAATGTTGTCTACCTCCTTTATTAATACCGAGCTGACAACTACAGTTGAGATAGTGAGGTACAGTTGTAATTTATCGCCGACTTTGAGGTATTCGAGTAGGGGAGGTAAGGTCAGAAAAATCTTCAACTCATCAAAAGGCTTTTGACATTCTTCTGTCCATTCAAAATGTATAGCCCCCTTTAGCGTCTTAAAGAATGATAGGCATTGGTCTACCAACTTGGACATGAATCGTCCTAGGGCGGCTATTCGCCCTATTAGTTCTTGAACCTACTTTGGTTTTTCGGGGGCTGAGATTTTCATTATGTCTTCAATTTTTTCCACGTTGGCTTTAATGCCCCTGTTGGACACCATGAAGCCCAAAAACTTGTCAGATCTTACTCTGAATGTGCACTTTGTTGGATTAAGTCGCATCTGGTGGCTACGGAGGATTTTAAATGCTTTTCGTAAGTCATCTAGATGATCGATTCTCTTCTTGCTTTTGACTAGGAAGTCATCCACGTAGACTTCCATATTTCTTCCGATCTGATTCTCGAATACCTTGTTGACTAGCCTCTGATAAGTCATTCCTACTTCTTTGAAGCCGAAAGGCATTACATTGTAGCAGTAGAGCCCATTGCTGGTGATGAAGGCTGTATTGATTTTGTCTGGCTTATACATTTTATTCTGATTATATCCAGAGCAGGCATCAATGAATGATAAAATTCCATGGCCTGCTGTTGCATCAATTAACCTATCAATTCTAAGGAGTGGATAGTAGTCTTTAGGGCAAGCTTTATTGAGATCAGAGTAGTCAATACAAATTTGCCACTTCTCATTGGACTTTGGCACCATCACTACATTAGAAACCCACTATGGATATTTAACTTCTCTAATGAAACCAGTAGCTAGCAACTTATCTACCTCTGCTTTAATGGCAACTTTATGCTCAGGCGTAAATTTTCTCTTCTTCTGATGAACTGGCTTGAACTAGGGGTCAATTTCATGTGGGTCCATTAGATCCCTTGGTATCCTTGGCATGTCAGAGGCTAACTAGGCAAACACATCAAAGTTGCTTTTTAGAAAGTTGATCAAGTTCTCCCTTTGTTCACCTTAGAGGGAGGACCCGATCTGGAAATAATTTTCTACTTCCTCCTTCGAGATGGGTAGCTGGTCCAGCTCTTCAACAGGAGTTCCTTGTTCCTGAGTAAAGTCATCCTGGAGGTCTTCAATTTCGATCAATTGGGTCAACAATTTGTCATTACTGTTATCATGGTCAGTTTTGTAGCATCTATAGGAGAGTTTCTGATCAACCTTGTAGTATCTTGTATCAAGCTCGGTTGGGAACTTCATGATGAGGTAGTAGGTTGATACATAGGCTCTCAGAAAATTGAGTCCTGGCCAACATAGGATTATGTTGTGGCTGGAAGGTACGTCCACCACCAGGTAAGATGTCTAGAAGGTTCTCCTTCTGAGCTTTGTTACAACTCGGGTCTCAAGTACAATTCCTCCCTTTACCTGAAAAAAACTGATCAAGGAGTATACAATGGACTGCAGATGCCTTTCGTCGAAGTTGATGGCCTTGAACACATGGTAGTATAAAATATCTACAGAACTACCAGTGTTGACTAGAGCCCGTTTGACTTCATTCACTTTATCCATCACCATTGTGATTACGACCGCATCTTCTTGTGAAGCTTTAATATCAATCAGGTCTTCGTCAGAGAATGTGATGACATCCCTGGCTTAAAAGGGTGTAGTGAATGAGGATGCACTATAAACGCCTTTGGCATAGGCAACACGACTGCTTTTGGAGGTGTTCCCAGTGGAGGGTCCTCCTATGATCGCCTTACTATAATGTTCTGGGATCACCATTTGCATGCTGTAGGAATTCTAGCTTTCCTTTATGGGAAGTTGGTTTTTTTCTCTGGTGTGCCAATGCATTTGAGTGGTGGGCTTTCGCTTCTATAACGACTTAAATGTTGCTCTGGTGATGTTGGGTCTTTGAGGATGAGATTTTTGAAGCTTTTTATGAGGTTGGCTAGTACTTCCTCATGCTCGTAGTCGGCCCTCATTATGGCCCCCGACTTCTACTTGGGTGAAACACTGAAAACCGCCTTGTCAACTTGGCTACTACTTCTTCAACTTGAGTAGCACTCATGGTTTCATAATGTTGTCGAGTTAGGATGTGCCCCCGAGTCTGTAACTGTTCTGTTACCCTGCTCGCAATCGATTTCTTCAATATCATCCTGACTCGGCCTCCCTTATGTCATTGATTTTCCTCAATGGTAGTGACTCAAGACTTTCATCGGAATCATCTTTGTCTTTGTGACCATGTTTTAGATCCACATCGTTTTGATATTCGGCGGCTTGTTTGTCTCACCAACATTTAGTCTTGGGTTTACCTACATGTTCTTTAGCATGACCATGCTTAATTAAATCTTCAATTGCATACCTGAGTGCTCGGCATCATTCTGTGTTGTGACCATGGTCATGATGGTACTTGGAGTACTTCTTTATCGATCTGCGCTTTGGGTCTGCTTTCAACTTTGGGGGATCCTTCTACTCTAGAGAGGTGCCTTTTAGCTCATATATTACCTCAGCCATGGGTAAGTTTAGAGGAGTAAAGGCATCCCAATCGAAATCTACCTTTGTTACCTGCTTACTAGGAAAGCCATCCTTTCCTGACTTCTACTTCTTGGAGGGTTGTGTAGATGCCGCGACATCTGCCTAGGACTTGGTTCTTTTACTTTCTCCCGCCACCTTCTATTTGCCTTACTTTAGAAGCAGAGCATCATTAGCCGTGGCGTACTTATCACACTGAGCCCTAAGATCTTTAAGATCAGCAGGTGGTCTTTTGGCCTACGACTTCAATAAATCAGGATCGGTCACCTCGTCATATAAGGCTGTCATCCTCACATCTAGGCTGTGATTTTTTATCTTCAAGGCCTCGTTATTAAATCTGGCCAAGAAATTTCTCAAGGACTCACCTAGTTTTTGTTTGATTCACATCAAATAATTAAAGTCTTTCCTTGGCATAGCTTGAGTTTGGAAGTGATAAAAGAAGCGATCACTCAACTCGTCAAAGCTCAGGATCAAGTTGACTGGGAGGTTGTTAAAACACAGTCGTCCCACCCCCTCTAGTATGAAGGGGAATGCTCTGCAGTGGAGAAAGCCATATCAGCATGACATTCTCTTTTCCTATGGGCATTTATCCTGGCAACCTACTGCTTCTCCATCTCACTAAGCTTGGTCTGCATGGTGAGCATCTACTGCTCGAGGATTCCTAGATCTGGAGCCGGTTCATGTTCTTTGGCGTGTTTAGCTGCGAGTCTATCTGCAACGGCCTGGACATCTACAGCCCTGCGATTCACTTTGGCAGCGTCAACTCGCCTCTGTACATCCTTCGCCTCTCCTTCATGCCTAGGTCCTAGGCGATCATGTATCGAGAGACTCTTCGAACAACTGGAAGGTGCCTCATCCTCGACTTCATAGTCAGTGTCATCATATAAGATGAGGCCTAGCATTCCTTCTTGCGGATGGCTAAGTAAATGGGTGAACTGATCGGTGTGAGTGTCTAGATTGTCTGAATCCCCTCGATCTTACCCAGGGTCCTCTAACCATCCTTTTAGGACTGCGTCGTGGCAGAGGAGGTGGTGGCATAAATGCCTGGTAAGTGTAGTGATCTACTCTGTAAGAGCATTGAATTGTTCAAATGTGACATATTGGCCAGCCATTGGTGGAGGAACTCCTGTGTTTGGATTTCCATCAGAACTTCCTTCCTCTTTGTTGTTTGAGGGTTGATTCCCGTCAGCTCTACCAGCATTGTTCCTCATGGTCACCAACTTTGAGAGTTATAGGCCATGCCGTAGCTCTTCTTTTGGAGAATAGTCAGGGCCCCACCGAGGGCGTCAAACTGTTGCTGCTAAAACTAGGCAAGCTGATGTGTCCTGCTTCCTGCAAGATAAAGATGAAGGTTATTGGAGCCGGACGGTGATGTCCAGGTCCCCTCTAACGATCAAGTCAGTAACAGAGCAATCTATATGGAGCTTACAAGAAGACAATAAGCTCCTTAGAGAGGTGGGTTCCCTAAGTATCCTCAGAGAGACTAAAGATCAGATGCCATTACTTGTGATTGCCAAGTGTATATATAGAGGACAGATGTGCAACTTGAATGGACACACCATCCGGTGATTAAGAATGTATGACTCTGCTATGACTCCTCCAAAACCAAACTAGGTAAGTGTGACTGTTGGAGCCAAACGGATGGCCTCAAGTAGCCATAGGATGGAGATCCTTCGGCTGGGCAAGATCTTCGTTTCCACCCTTGTCTCCATGTTCGCCCTTCAGGGGTGAAGAGCCGTATCTAGATCCAATTTCCAGGATCATGTCTCAATAAGAATCCCCACAATACATTCGAGATTGGCATAGAGATCTAGCACGTGTGAATAATCACGTGCTTCTTCTCACCGTCATCGGGATGCCCTGGGGATGACATCTGGCAGGACACGTGTCACCTTCCCATTACGATTTATGGGTTAACACCTGTCATACTACGGTTAACCAGGAGAAATATGCTATCAACAACTTTGGAAAGAATTTTAACATATAAAATGTACATGTAAACTTTTACATTAAAACAAATAGAACCTTAGGTAAAGGATGTCCAAAAAATTAAAATGGAAGATATTTGTCAAATTTTTATAGTATTTCAATGAAATAATAATATATGATTTTAGATCACTACAACTTTCTTTCACTTTTAAGACAATCCCTTCCAAATATTTCCTGCTGAAATAAACTAAACCTAATGAAAATGCAAGGGGTATATCAACAAAACAAGTAGCAATTTAATTGTTCTACATGGAGGAATCTATCGTTTGGCCAATCTAACCAAACTCCAAAGAGTATCTTCCATCAAAAGCATAAATTTCCCCATTTTATGACACACAATTTATTAAAAAAAAAATTTGAAAAGATAAGCTTCCAAGGGTTATGGGAATCATGATTACTTTATAATGGGACATATTTGAACAATTAGGCTGTGTTTGGTTGCAAGGCAAATTGAAAGGAAGGGAAATGAAATTTTTAAACTTAAAAAGAAAATTTTTGTAATAATTAAAACACATGCTATCACATTTCTATATAATTAATTCCAAATCATTCCATATTTAGTTATTAACTTACACTTCACTTTCCACTTAAATCCTTTGCATTTAAAAAGTAAAATAAATTTTACATCTTATTAGTATCATTATTAAATATGTTAAGAAAATTAGATAATTTATATAGTCATTTTGTGTTACAACTATAAAAGTTTCATTCTTAAGTAAAAAAAATTTCCTTCCCTTCCCTTCAATTCCCCTTACAACCAAACATAGCCTTAATGAAACATCACCATTAAAGGGTTTTATCTCTAAATTTTCTTATCTAAATTGAAGTACAATATTCTACCCCATATTTGGGAGTATCCATTGGGTCTGTCCGATTTTGATTCGGATCAAATCAGTTTTGATCCATGCCAAAATGATTTCAGTTTTGTACTCATTGCCCAAAATTGAACCATTAAGAAAAATTCAGTTTTGGTCTGGTTTCAATTTTGAGTTTTATTGGGCTGACTTAATGGACTCTTCTAAGCCCACTATATATATATATATATATATATATATATATATATATATATATATATATATATATATATATATATATCTTAGTGGGCTCTTTTGAGCAATTATCAGGCTGGTTCGGTTTCGATTTTGGTTTCCTATATGTATATTTAGTAAAAAGTTGGCTTAATGAATTCTTATTAGTCCATTATTGGGCTAGCTCAGTTTCAGTCCATTGGATTTTTTTTATTGGATAAGCATATGCCCTAAGAAAAATTGAACTTATGACCTCAAAGACCTCTTTATATTGAGGTGTTAGGTCTTTATCAACTGGGCTATCCCTTAAAGTAATTCAATGATTAGTCCATTGGATTGGTTGGTTCAGACTCATCAATCGGTCTAGACAGGTTTCAATTTTTCACTGGTCTCTAAAAAGTAAAAACATAATGCAATTACATAGGTGACCCATTATCAAGCTGAGGTTTTTGGTTTGAGCTCAATTTTGACTTACAACAAACATAGGTGGAATACTTAGGAGTGGCTTACCTTGACTTTTTTATTTGACAAAAAAGCCACAATTGGGGTTGTAACTTTATGAGATGTACACAGTTTAGAAGCCACACTATCGAAATGGCAATTTAGCAAAAAATTTCTCTCAACCTGGGCTAATGTGGCAACCCTTGTTGCTAATTCTATGAACCTAAAATGACAAAATGATAGCCTTGTAGTTCTGGTAAAAAAGCTTAGTCCTTCATGATACAAATGCCCTTGGATGTACATAGGGAATTTGAGTAATTTTTTTCTTGACTATGCAATCAATATTGTTATTTAAACCATAAAAGTTAGAATCTAGGGTAGCACTGCACTTCAGCCTGCAATTGAAAATGATATGTAATAGAAGTCACAAACCCAGATTTACAATTTTATTAGTCAATCATTCAAGATTCTAAAGGTTATTTCATCTTTTATGAGAGCTTTATGAAGACTAGTTAACCATCAATGTCATGAACTTGTTACTTCTTTTTTTTTCTAAACGAAAGTTGCACATACGATTGCGACATTGTTACTTTGCTCTTTCCTGATAAAATTTGGAAATGAGGGATTAAGCAAGGATGCCCAATGTCCCCTTTACTATTCACAATCATCTTGCAAGGTCTATCCAATTCCATTCAGGCTCATGCTTAGCATAATTGGCTGGACTACTTCTGTCACACCCCAAAACCAACATCATTTTGGTATGATTGGATTCCTTGTTGTGCAAGTATATCCATAACCATGATCACAATTGCAGTGCATTACCCATAAAGCTCTCATCTGTTCACACTCACAAATAAAGATCAAATCAGAGATAATAACTAATGGTAGAATCATTTTCATTAAAACTGAAGCTGAGAGCTAGAGTGATAAGAACATAAATAATAGTTTATGTCTCAAAAGACCATGACATATAAAATATCTACCAAATAAGCAAATACTAGCCTAGCTATGATAGGTTAAATCGCCCGAAGGCAATCTTAGTAAAATTTCTCCAAAACAACCAAAAATAAATGAACAAAGATTATGTCCCTATTTAGAGAGACAATCTTCACACTCGCATGTCGTCAAACCCTGTAATTCTTCTTCAGAATACTCTTCCTCAGAAAAATCACCAATATCAGTAGTACTTGTAACATAATCTAAAAATGTGTACGCACAAAGGGGTAAGCAAATAGGATGCTGAATGAGGAAATCAGCACATATAAGCATACAATGCATGAATACATTATTAGTGGCTCAGTCTGTGAACAAGTATGCATTATATCACGACACACCAAGCACATACATGAACACTCAAGCATGGATGAGGTAAATGATCCACAATTGTTCACTCTGCATGTGAGCCATTACCCAAAGAACATAGATACGACACCAAGGGTTACCCCAAGCTACCTACTAGCATTCCCTCAAGATAGGCTTTGTCATAGTGTCCAATTATGAGCCTCAACACACTTTTCTAGGTAAAATCCTAGTCCATCTGGAAGAGCACTTAGAACAGACATCATCCTTAGGTTCACCCCCTAGAGGAAGACTACAGACCTATATCCAGCTCACTCCCTCCAATGGTCGGATCTCTTGTATATAAGCCTATACCAATACCTAAACCCCTATTGGCAAGGGTTGCCAGTCACCGGACGTTATCACCTAACAATGTTTATTATTGATGCAGGTACCCATACCCTAGCTTAAGGACCAAGATGAATTGTCCCATTCCAATCATCCGGATCCCCTATGCTACAAGCATATGGCAAACAATCATGTTATCATACATCCAACATATTATCAATCCAAAATAAAAATAATATGCAAGAATGCGTGAACAGTTATAACAAATATTAGATGACTTGTTATCACACAATATTTAATTACAAGCAGCACATAAATGTGAGAAATAAAAAAATAAATCAAACTAATCCCCTCACATCTGATGATGAGTAATAAGTTACTCGGATGCAGACAGAGTAGTTTCCTTGTTTCCCATGTCGATTTTACCTATTTGCTATTGACATATGATTAATATATTGGATTGTTTGTTTATGCTTCTAATAGGTCTAGGGTATCCCCATTAGTCTTAGGGTAATATCCTAAGGTCAATTGGTTAGGTCCGATAGTCAATAGTCAAAATTCAACAAAACATTGTTACTATAATTGTCAGGTCGATGGGTGTGGTCGATCAGCTTGTGCAGTCGATCAAACACTTTTTGTCCACTGGACAGTCCTTATCGACTGTGGTTTGGTCAACTCAAGTTCCAGAGGCTTATACCTCATTAGAAACATGTTCACAAAGGTTTTAGGATGTTGTGGGGTCACCTATCAGAGATTGAATCCCTTCCTATCATTATATGCATGTACGATTATCGACTATGAACATTGTCTATACAACCTATGTGCCTACACTTATAAGAAAGCATTGCTATTGAATTATCAATTTAATATGGTCTACAATATGTCCCTCAAGGTGTTAGGTGAGTCCACTGAGTCAGTATTACCATTGGTGGTTGATTGGAAGCAAATCAAAAGATGAGCTCCTCACTATGATCGTGCGGTCGATCATGTCGATTAGACCACTTTGGTTGACCTGACGATTCTAGGGAGCTCCGACTATGTTTGTATCAATCCGTTCTCTTTAATTCATCGGCCACTTTACTTCCAAAGGATCTCTAAGGGTTTGTAGACTATTGGGGAATGATTCCCTCCATTAATTTAATATTATAAACTCACAATTACATTCAAGATCTTACCTTTACATCTTTAAATCAAATCTCGGCAACAATCTTTGTTTTGACTGTAATGGTCATCAATGGCTGAGAGAAAATGTTTTCCACATTACCAGAGATTGGAAATGACCTCTAAGGTCGAGGGTTTGATGTTCTAATCATTACAATAAGGTTTAGACACTTACCTAAGTGTTGGTTGGCCTAATTCTATACCAGGAAGCTTAGGGGAGGACCTCTAATGGAGGCTCTTCCTAATTCTTCTTCTTTCAACACTCTCTTAGGCTGCTATCTCCAAAATGTGCATTAGGGCTTGTAACGTTGTCACACATCATGGGTTTGGTTGATTATATGGGTGGAAGATCAAGAGTTCGAGTTGGAATCCAACTCATACTCAATCTCCTAATCCAATTTCAATTTTGATCAAAGGATGTTCTTGAGTTACCAAGTGGCACACTAATACGTTCTAGGATAGGTCTAGAATGACTCTAATCATCCAAGGAAGGTTGGGCATGAATGGACCTAGGCCCAAACGAGAAGGACTTAATTCAGCCCATTCTTTGATCGTGCAGTCAATCGCAAAGGTGCGGTCGATTGGGCACATTTCGTCCACCTGACCCATCAACCGCATGGCCTGATTCAATTTAGATTGGCCATGTTTTTAACAGTTCAACATCCTAATGGATTTTTAGCAGTTCCTACATATCTTAGACATGATTTATGTAACACCCACGCTCAAAATTCTGACCCAATTTGAATTTTGGATACCGGTAGGCATTACCATAACTAACACCAAGATTTCTGAGCTAATTCAATATAGGAAAGTAGTAATCTATATGTAATTACACTTGATGTAAAGCCATAATCCCGATTAAGTAACATGAACGACAAAAAATCAGGTATGATTTCCAACATTACCAAAGTGGAACCTAAACTGGACCTCGGATGGGTAAAAATGACCATGTCCAGTCGCAGATGCAGGTTCATGGTCTGCAACTGGCTCTGCGATTTATTCTACAACCGGACAGAGAACAAGTTAGACACTATGGGGTCTGGTGCTCCAAAACTGACCAAGGAAGAGAGAAAGACATATTCCTTTCCTGTCCAACATTAACCCATGTGGGGTAACCCTTTAATCCACCAATCCTCATACCACAAAGGAGTTAGTTTCTTAAACTCCTCACAAGAGGATAAGTAGCGGAATATTCCCCAAAGAATTATAAAGTTAGAGCCCCATTCTAAGAGGGGAACTAGAGACCAACCACATCACCTATTATTGTGAGATTCTCGTATGCACATATCCTTCTAAACCCTAAAGAAAGTTCTGGTGCGTCCATAGTGATAGAGGAAGGAGAAAAGATAAAGAGGAAGTTGAGTTAAAGGAAGGACCAGGGAACAACAAGCTCGATTCATCCTGCCTTCAATTATTATCACTGGAAAGCTCCTTCTTCCTCTTCATGCTACTCAACGATAAAGTAACGTAGGGATGATCTCCCCTATCGTGAACAAAGAGAAACTCCGCACCCATGATGCCATGGATGACATGCTCGACCGTCTCAGACAAGAAGATGAAGGGAAACATAGAGAAGATGTTTAGCCAAACCCTTTGACCAAACCATGGTAACCCTGCCAAGAAGAGGGGGAAGTTAGAGTTATGGGATGGATTACATCCCTAACTAAGACGGAACCTAACCATGGAAAAGGTAGGATGTCAACCAAAAACCTTGGACCTAAGACCTTCGATTAATCTTCAATGGAAGAGGTCCAGAAGAAGGATTGGAAGCAGGATTGGAGGCAAAATCTGTGCCTCTGGCCAGGCCAATTTACCCTGACCAACCCTGTGGGAAGTAACCGGATGCAATACCGGACTAGAGACTGTGCGACTGGGGTTGCCACCGGCCAATCACAGTAGGTCTTGGTAAGTTACCGGACTCGATACCAGACTCGAGACTGAGCAACCAGGGTCATGATCGGCTAATGGTAGAAAGGCTTGGATTCTAGCTGGATGCAATGCCGGACTTGACCCACAAGAGAAGACCCTGGTCAGCCCGGAGGGAAGGTTGGCCAATGCTAAAACCCAATTTTAAAATAAAGTTTATGCCAACCTAAACATGTAGTTTGGATCTAAAATTTAGATATGACGTTATTCTGTAAGTCTAGTTGAAAATGAAAAAATAATGAGGTCATTTGGAGTTGTGATGAGGAAGATATCGTCTCTGCAAGTTATTGTACACAGACTGAATCCGATTCTGTAAATCCAAATTGGAAGACCTACTTCATAGGGTTACACTTGTTGGAATGACATGAAATTTGGAAGAGATAATTAATTTTAGGTCTAGTTTCATATAAAAGAAACTTGAGGTGCTTTGGATATGGGATCATGGACATATCACCTTTACAAGAGGCAAAGCTCAGATTTAGACTGAATCTGGAAGCTGTTCGGATGCAGCACCGATTGCAAAGTGTTGCCTCCGGACCGTACCTCTGGATACTTCTATAATGGTCCCTAGTAAGTCCAGATGGAGGACCAGTTTCATCCTCCTACTGGAGACTGCAATCGGACAGTCCTAAAGGGGCCTTGTTCATCTCGTATGTGCTCTTTGGGTGCGTACTGTTGATATTATGCCATCACCTACATCTGGGTGCATTAGATGATAATATAACTAACATGTTAAGACAATAAAATTTTAACTAATGCATAAATAACCTAATAGGTAAACCTACATGGGATTAAAGGAAAAGAACTATGTTTGCATTAGAGTACTACGACTGTACATCAACCGAGATGAGGGATAGTTTAACTTCATTTTATGGAGTTTTTAATGAACAATGCATGTCTGTGTTGTATGTTGTTTGAATAATTTGCCATCCAAAAACTGTACTTTACATGCATTTGCATATATATGAATTTTGTGATTGTGTGATGATTAATGCCTATGAGGGAAGTTATGAAATGATCGTGGACCGCTGGATTAGACCCACTATGCAAACAATGCCATGTGGTGCCTTATATCCTAGCGAGATGACAGAGTCTAAGGGGGATGAAAGATGGCCTAGGACTCCTGTTAGGGTATCGAGGGGTACATAGGATGACTTCCATGAATGGAGATTTAAGCTTAACCTAGAAACCTAGATTTTTACCCTCTCCCTGAATGGAGATGATAATGGAATCTAAGTGAATTTCATTGTGTTCACTAAGGATAGATAGTTGTTTCCCACCACTTAGAATGAAGAAAACCACAATAGGAAACCTTCCCCAAAGAAGAAAACCTTCTTTGGTTCGTGTTTGGCTTCTGAGCCCGATCAGAGGCATAAACAAGAGGACTAGAAGTGGCCTTAAGACCGGTTGACTCAAAACCAGTCCTTCGCTAGGACAAATACCTTAGTTAAACAGACCAAGTAATATCTAGAGTTACCTAATAGGAGCCACCTAATAGGAAGAACGATGGTCTGGGTAAGTTCCATTGGATAAGTGCATGGCTCAGCTTGGCAATGCCTCCGCGTAGGCTTAATGACAAGCCGAGGCATTGCCGAATGATCGATCACCCGGCTAGCCTCTAAATGACCTTCTGGAAACCTCATTACTGTATTAGTATATGAAGAGGATGGCCTACCAGATAATCGACCATCCATCCTCCGGTCTAATATACTTAAGAAATGACTAAGTGTTAACTGACCTCTAAAGGAACGCCCAACCGGTTCTATCCACCGATTCAGTCTGTATTGGCTTATAAGCCTAGTAATGATTAGGAAGACTATCCTTTCAGTTCTTGACCTTCCTTGGGACCTGTGCTGGTTTAAAAGATGTTCACTAACCTAATAAAGCTTATATAATTAATTAGGTAAAATACTACGGGTAGTGGACGAAGCCTTCTGTTGGCTTCAAGGTTTTTCAGCACCACTTGTCTACAGGTGAGGGGTCGGGTCATGTAGAGTTTGAGTATGTGATTGCTATGTGTGAATTTGAATTGCTATAACATGCCATCCAATAAATTGTATAATTATTCATGCATTTGTATATAACTATAACTATGTATGTTGGATGTTGTATGATGGACGTGTGGTGTGTGGGATACAAGGGCCATGTTGATAGTTGTTGTAATCATAGTAGAGACATGATGAACCATGGGAGTGGGGATCTGGGGCTCTCTGCAAGGGGTAATGGTTCGTATCATTTGCGTGCATAACCATGTATGATGGTGCATGTGACGTATTAGAGTACAGGCATATGTACTATGTTGGTGTGTTGGTATCCTAATAGAGACGGTGATCCATGAGAGTAGGGATCTAGGGTTTTTTATTGGGATGCCACCTATGTATGGTGGTTCATGCAATGGGTGACCTCATGAATCATGTTGGGATTAGCTGTACCTTAGTGGAGGCACGTGAACCATGGGAGTAGGGAGTTAGGGTTCTCTACTGGGTACAGTCTTGTTGAGACCTTGTATGATGGGCGTGTAGAGTGTGGGAGCATAATACACATACCATGTTGGTACTCTATACTTCAATGGGGACATGGTCAGTCCATGGGAGTGGAATGTAGTTTCCTATTAGAGTCTAGTTTTACTTACAACGTGCACATGCCATGTTAATTGATTGATTGATTGATTTGGATATGATTATGTTTTGGGGTAGATGATCATGTAGCATATGGGAGTACGACACATGGCCATACACCTGGTTACACCTTAGTGGGGGCACGATCAGTCCATGGGAGTGGAACGAGGATATCTGCGGGGATGTAACCCTATTTATAATATGCCCATGCATCATGCATCAACTTGGCCAAATGAATTGTGCTTTAGTAAGGGGAACTTAACTCAGGCGGTGGGTTATGGGGTACACAGGAAGTAGGGTACGTGTAAGACCCGTGTCAATCTAACCCGGTCTTACCACCTTGAACCAGGTTTACCCATTATGGTCGAGTCAAATGGACCAAGGACATGAAGAAGATCGAGATCCCAGGTATCAAATCGACCCAAAAACATAAATTTTGAGGGGAGGGTCGCATACCCAGCTAAGCAGGGTCGGACCTCCCAAAGCAGAAAGTCAGACCCTTGATTTTGAAGGGAGGGTCAGACATCTTAAGCCCTAGGGTCGACGGGATCATCGACCCTCCCATCGACCCTCGGTTGTCTCCAAAATTGAAATTAGGAAATTTCCTAATTTTCGATTGGGATTCTTCCTAATCTCAGAGGGATTTATTTTAGGATGTTCCTACTCTATTTAAAGGACGTCCCTAAGCCACTTTCACTCCTTTCACAACCCTAATCGAATTGAGAGAAAGAGGGGAGAAGGAAAGAGGAAGAAGAAAGGGAAGGAAGAGAGCTTAGCAAAAAGGAAAAGAATTTCAGAGGAAAATTAATCTTCTCAAGTATGGATACTAATTCCATGAGTTTCTACAGACCTTAGGTTAGTTAATGTTGAGAGTGTGATCTCGGAGAAACCCAAACCATCAAGCTATGGTTAGGTTTTCATGGAAAACCTTAGGAAAGTGCATGAAAGCTATCTAGGTGGGTTATACATGGTTTTAGACCATGGAATGAATGTAGAATGGAATGTAGGAGCAAGCCATAGGATCTCAAGCACGAAGAATGCGTTAAAAGAGGGAACTGGACCAAAGTGCACCGACGGACGCACCGAGGGTCGATGATCATCCAACCCTAGGTGTTCCTGACCATCGACCCTCAGTGTTCAGGAAGTTCAGAGTTAAGGGAGGGTTGCACCCAGGGTCGATCCTGACTCCGACCCTACCTCCGACCCTCAGTTAACAGCATGGTTTTTAAATCTGGAATTAATTCTAATTAAATTCTATCAACTTTGTTAGGTCTTCTAGCAATATAATAACACTGTAAAGGTGATTCTAAAGCTTGGAAAAGTATCTATTAGCAAGCTAAGGTGAGGAACCAGAACTCCAAACTAATTGGTTAATAACAAAACTGTTTTCTATTTTCTTGAGTCCTGTGCTATGCTTGATTCTATGCGAATATGTTTGTAACGTGCATACAGCATGCCATCCAATATTTCTATTACTTGTTCATGCATATTTACTTTATTGTTTATAACATGATGATGATGATGATGATAGGAATAGGCATGTGCTTGTATGTGTGTGGTTGATGTACTTGATGCGAACGAGTATCAGGGGAGGTGTGATGAGAACGTCAATAAACGTTAACCTTTGGCGGGTCTCAGCACTTTAGCTCTATCTCTAACTCAAGCCTTGTGCATTAGCATCGTCGTATCGCCATTACTTTAGTAGAACTATTATGTCGTAGAGTATCAGGGGAGGTGGTCTCGGTCCTTGTAGTCTCTGACTCTACCGGGGGACCTTAGCTCTAACTCTATGGACATTCTGAGGGATGCTGGGGTGAGGCCTTGGATACACTGTTTGGCATTAGGATTGGTTAGTTGCAAGCCCAGTTTGCAGCCCTCGCCAACAGGGGCTTACGTGTTGTATGGCACTATATAGCAATAAACGTAACCTTTGTTATATAATGTTCATGATTGGGTGCATGTGAGTTGACGATAAACGTGATCTTCGGGTAACGTCACACACTCGTGTATAGAGGTGGGGTCAATGAACGCGACCTTTGGCTACCTAAACCTTTCTATTGCATACTGCAAACTTTAAACCGGACCAAAGATATAAATTGACTTGCATGCATATGTATTGTTGCATTGTTTTGGCTACTCACTGAGCCGTGATGTGTGCTCACCCCTCGACGTCGAATATTTTTAGTTGATGATGCAGGTTATACCATTGAAGACTACATGAGTGCGTCTGTGTACGGGAATGTGGCGGCAATGGAAGCTGGAGCTGAAGAGGATACACACGACTCCTCTTGCGAGTGCAACTCGTCTGTATTTGATTAGATATTTTATAGGTTTCTTTATTGGATTTATTAAGACATGTATTTGGTATTTAAATATTTATGTCTCGATTGAAACCAAAATAATTTGCTATTAAATTATTGATATCATCTTAGTTTCTCAGTTCATGTTATTATAAGACTTCCGCTATTGTGTATTTACTCTGATTATGATCACGGATGTGTGTAAGTTTGGATAACGCGGGGATAGCCTATTTGAGATCCTGGTTGAACCGTTGGTTTATTAGCGGTTCATCACACCATTTTGAGATGTGCGGAATTGGGGTGTGACAACTTGGTATCAGAGCATCTCAGGCCTTGCCCGCCGAACTAACATACATTCAAGACGATTGTGAACTGAGATAGGATAAAAGTAAAAACAGTAATATAAACAAACTGTAAGCACCAGTGATGATTGAGACCAAATTTAAAAAGAGAATAAAGCATCTATTAAAGGGGAAACAAGTTAAATACAATGAGTGATAAAAACAAAATGTATATACATAACTAATGCAGAGTACAGTCCACAACCCGGACAGTTACTCTGTAGTACATGAAAATAAAGTACAATCAAGAAGCTGGAGGCGAAGGAGGAGGAGGGGCCTCATGATCTCGGTCATAGTCCTCAGCATAGACCCTAGTCAACCAGGCCACCTGGGTCTGGGTCGTCTGGAGACTAGCTGCAAGATCGGCTACTCTCCTATCAGTCGCCCGCTGGACCGATAACAGCTCATCCACCCTCATACACTGGGCGTCTAGCAACTCCTCCATCCTCAGATCAGATCTGTGCTGAGCCTCCCTAATCTCCTGCAGCATCTCCATCATGTCAGAAGGTGGCAGTGAAGAATCAGCCGCATGCGAAGGACCAGTCTCAAGTACAGGATCCGCCGCAGAAGTACCAACACCAGCCGCATGTGTGGGTGAAGGCGGTGGTATCGAGTCGACGTCCATATACATACGGTCGTCATCGTTGACGGGATCCACATGAGCTCTAGCAGCGGCAGCAGCAGCCTCAGCATCAGCCATCTCGATACGAGTGTGAGGGCGCACCATCGCGTTCCTCTCCTCATCACTAACCTGGGCATCCCGCATACCCATCTTGCAGATTGCCTCCCAATTTAGAGGCGACGAGAAGGTCTTCTCCTGGATCTTCTCATCTACCAGGTCAACCCCCAAACGGGTCAGAAGAACTGTAATCATGCGTCCATAGGGTAGATTACCCCTATGCCCGGACAATGTAGCACTAATCATGGTCCGCATGATGATGTAGGGAAGGCAGACCGGCTGTCTGGTGCAGATGCTATAGATCAAAAACTGGGTCAGCTGAGAAACCCGCTCATAGTGTCCACTCTGTGGGATCAGATTATGCTGGATAATCTTGCAGAAGACCCGGGGAGCTGGACGCAAGTAACAAGCTCTCATCTGCCATCGATCAGGACGGAGGAACTGGTTGTCGATCTCTGCCCTCATCTCCATCTCAACAAACTGGGGCTCTCCAGGTGCACAGTACACCATGGGGCCATCATAAGGAATGCCGAACAAGTCGGCCAGTTGCCGATAATCCAAGGAAATGTGCACCCCTTTGACGTAACTGGTGATGCGCAACTCCTGACCATGCTCAACGTCATTGTAATTCCCCACCACCTGGAGATTACAATAGAACTGACGCACCAAATCCGGGCATGTGCACGCGTTGTAGGTGATGACAGGAAGCCACCCCATGTCACCAAAGGCTCCCTCTACGTTGAACACGGCTAACTCAGCCAAGTTCACCATACGACCACCCTCAACCTTCTTACGGGCATAGTCGGCATACTGTGCCTCGGCTTCATTAGAATGTAAGCGAAGTAGATCACGCACTCTGGGTATTTTGGTACAAGCCATGGTATCTGCAAAATAAGAAAGAGAATGAAAAATAAGGAATTAGTAGGATAAAAATCTGAAATTTGATGTAATGACGACGTAAGTTGACCATAAAGCCCATTTCTCACCATACAAGTGGGCATGAGAACTTACGTAGGTTTAAACATACCCTACAACCCACATGCAGTAGAAAATTTTAACTGACGATGTCCAATTTGAAGGAATTCAAGAAAAATCAAAAGTTTCGACAAATTAGGGCAAAAAGAGAAAATTTCAAGTTTCTCGATAACCAACCGATGAAACTCAAAAAATTTTGAGGGCTTTCGTTCCTCGAGACACCAATAACAAAAGCCCCCAATAAAAATCGAATTTTTACGGTGGGAAAAAGTTTAATTTGGAAAATACAAGTTAAAGGTGTAAAAACCTAGAAATGGAAACCTAGAAACAGGTAAAAATGGGAAGACATACCTGTAGTGATGACATGGACGTCGAAACCCGGAGTCAAACCGATCAAAAACGATAGAGTAGCACTGTAGCAACTCAGAGAGGAGATACGAGTCGAAACGGAGGAGGAATAGTGAGAAATGACCCAAAATCGGATCTTAAAAATCTGATTTTTGGTCCGAGGGTCGGACAATTCGACTAGACACCATCGACCCTCAAATCGACCCTCAGCTCTCGGGAAGAACAGGTCATTCCTAGGGTCGGATACCTAGGGTCGGACATACCATCGACCCTCACCATCGAACCTACATAGAAAAGACAGTATTTTTTTATAAAAAGAGCTAGAATTGGAATTGATTATCGGTTAGCGTGCCTACATGAAATATAAATGACTTGTCACCTATTTTGACAATTTTCAGGCACCACCAATCACCAAAAGGAATCATGTCTGGACATAGAGTAACCTGACAGACCCGCAATGCAGTCCCACCACCACCACCCGTGGAGGAGACTAGTCAAGAAAATAATTATGCATCGGGTAATCCAGAACCTGCAAACCCTACAAATTGCCACCTCGACCACCAGAGCTAGCCACAGTGGTAATGAATCTGGCACATTAGCTGCAGCAGATGCAACACACACAGGCTCAGATGTAGGTTGCCATGGGAATTATGTTTCAGGCCACTCAGGCTGCACCTATGTACACAGGACAAGCCAGTGCAGCACCGGTGGGTAACCACCCAGCATCAGACACCTCCACAACCTGCTGCACAGATTCCAGTGCAGGTTCTAGAAGCAGCTCAGGGTGATTACCAGTATCCACACCATATGTTTGGGGCAAACCCCCAAAACCAGTTGGACCACTCCCGACTAGTGGAGAGATTTTTGAAGATGAAACCCAGAGAATTCAATGGCAAACCGTCTGATCCGTTGTTGCCAGCCCACTGGATAGACGAGATGGAGAGAAATTTCCTCATGATGACTATCACAGAGGAAGAGAAAGTACTATGTGCCACCTTCATGCTCAAGGGCGACGCACATCATTGGTGGAAATCAACGATTACATATCTACTGACCAAGCATGCCCTACTGACCTGGGCTATATATAAAGAAGCCTTATTTGAGAAATATTTTCCACGGAGCTTCAGAGATTCGATGGAAAAGGAGTTCCTGAGCCTATATCAGGGACAGATGACTGTGGACTCATATCAACATCGCTACGAAGAGTAGTTTTTCTTTGCACCAGCTAGCATGCAAGAAGAAGATACCAAAACCCGTAGGTTCGTCACGGGACTGAGAGGAAGCATCAGGGAACATGTTCTGGGCTTAGAGAAGAAAATCTATAATGAAGCTGTCCAGATTTCTCGAGTGATTGAATCGAGCCAGAAGGAAAGTCACTTTACTCAGAACAGAGGCATCAAAAGGCCAGCCGAAAATTCCTACAACGGAGGCAATAACAGGACGTATAAGCCTTTCCATCCTCAAAATTTTACTGCTGCAACCAAGACTATTCCAGCAGCTCAACCTTAGCAAAAGCCAAATTCTGAAGGCCCTAACTGCAACCAGTCGGGACATATAGCAAGAGAGTGCCCTAAGTCCAAGAAGCAATTCCATCAGGGACGTGTATATGCTGTTACGTCCGAGGATGCGGCCGCATCACCCGATGTGGTCACAGGTATGACTGAAACTTTTAACGTTAAAATTACATTGAATGAGCATGTAGACTAAGTAAAGATAAATCACAGGTATTGTACCTATAAATGGCGTACCCGCCAGAGTACTCTTCGATTCCGGAGCTACTCATTCATTTATATCTGTGTCATTTGGAAAGAAGACAAAATTACCCATCAAAACATTAGACTACAAATTACTTGTACGGTCACCGATGGGGTTAGAGGTGGAACTAGAGAAAGGTTATGGACCATGTCCAGTTCTCATTGGAGAGAAGACTTTAGATGCAACCCTGATACAACTTGAGATGACAGACTTTGATGTCATCTTGGGAATGGACTAGTTAGCTCGGCATTCTGCAAACCTGTTATGCGCCGAAAAGAAGCTAACGTTCAAAGACAAAGAAGGAGCAGAATTAAGTTTTTCGAGAACCAAACTTCCCCGGAGACGCAAGCTCATACTTTCAGCACTAAAGGCTAAGAAGTGCCTTGAGAAGGGGGAAATCGGGTATCTAGTATCCGTGGTCAACCTAACCAAGGACGCGCCACGAATGGAAGATATTGATGTCGTGCGGGACTATCCTGACGTATTTCCAAAGGAACTACCCGGATTACCACCCGACCGAGCCACGGAGTTTGTGATAGACCTTATACCTGGAGCCGCACCAGTGTCAAAAGCACCTTATAGAATGGCTCCTATGGAACTGAAGGAACTGAAAGTGCAACTACAAGAACTACTGGACAAGGGTTATATTCGACCCAGTATATCTCCATGGGGGGCACCGGTGTTGTTCGTAAAGAAGGATGGTAGCGTTCGATTATGCATCGACTATCAGGAGTTGAATAAACTGACAATCAAGAATCGATATCCACTACTTCGGATCGATGACTTGTTCGATCAGTTACAAGGAGCAAGAGTATTTTCTAAGATCGATCTTCGATCAGGATATCATCAGCTGAAGATTAAAGAAGGTGATATTCCAAAGACAGCATTCAGGACCAGATATGGACATTATGAATTTTTTGTTATGTCTTTCGGATTAACTAATGCACCGGCAACGTTAATGGAACTTATGAACCAAGTTTTCCATGATATGTTGGATACGTCGATTATAGTATTTATTGATGACATATTGGTATATTCTAAGGACAAGGAAACCCATATCAAGAACCTAAACGCAGCTCTACAGCGTTTAAGGAAAGAGAAGCTATATGCCAAATTTTTAAAGTGCGAGTTTTGGCTAAGTGAAGTCACATTCCTAGGCCATGTAGTCGCTGAAGGAATCAAAGTGGACCCCAACAAGATCGAGGCTATTGTAAAGTGGGAAGCACCAAAGAGCGTTTCGAAAATCAGAAGTTTTCTGGGTCTAGCTGGTTGTTATCGGAGATTCGTAGAAGACTATTCTCGGATTGTCGTACCTCTCACCAGTTTGACCAAGAAAGGTTAAAAATTTATGTGGACCGATAAATGTGAGAAGAGTTTCCAAACACTGAAGACCAGATTGATATCTGCCCCGATTTTGACTATTCCCGTTCCAGGACAGACATTTACTTTATACATTGATGCGTCGGGACTGGGACTAGGATGTGTGCTTATGCAAGGAGAGAAAGTAATTGCTTATTCTTCAAGACAGTTAAAAGTACATGAGAAAAATTATCCCACTCATGATCTGGAGCTAGCGGCAGTAGTACATGGTGTCAAGATATGTAGACATTACCTATACGGAGAGAAATTTCAGATTAAGTCGGACCATAAAAGTCTTACTTATTTATTTAATCAGAAGGAGTTGAATATGAGACAAAGAAGATGGCTGGAACTATTGAAAGACTATGATTTTGATATCCAGTATCATCTGGGAAAAGCGAACGTAGTAGCGGATGCATTAAGCAGAAAAGCAATGATAAAATCTTCAGGAGAAGTTAGCACAACTGCAGCAATGTGTACCACTGGAATGGTATTCAATCATGGCAACGAGCAGTATGTGATAGATACAACGGATGAATCAGCCAACCAAGGTTTTATTCATCGGTTTTTGAATATGTTCACGGCATTGAAGATTATACCGGATATAGTGGATGAAGTGAAGACAGCTAGCTATCAAAGCAGATCCTTATCTGAGAACAGTACAAGAAGATATTGAGAAAGGTAGGACTAACCCTGAGTTCACTTTGGACGACGAGAAAGTACTGAAATACAAAGGAAGAATATGTGTACCTGAAACAGAAAGTATGGACATTAGACACCGACTGATGAAAGAAGCCCATACCACCATCTATTCGATACATCCTGGAAGTACAAAAATGTATCATGATCTGAAGAAACTATATTGGTGGAGGGGAATGAAAGCAGATGTAGCCAAGTTCATGTCTCAATGCCTAAATTGTCAGAAAGTAAAGGCTGAATGACAAAGACCCACAGGACTGTTACAACCACTACCGGAACCAGCATGGAAATGGGACTGCATCACTATGGACTTCGTCACGGGACTACCATTGACTCCTCGAGTAGTTGACGCAGTTTGGGTGATTGTGGACCGTCTGACTAAAACAGCTCATTTTGTACCTATACAACCTCAGTATACACTGGAAAGGTTAGCGAAGCTGTATGTGGATAACATTGTTCGATTACATGGTGTTCCAGAAAGCATTGTGTCCGATAGAGATCCATGATTTACTTCCAAATTTTGGGAAGGATTGCAAAAGGCTATTGGTACAATGCTAAAGTTTACTACTGCATTCCACCCACAGACGGATGGACAGTCGGAGCGTACAATCCAGATTCTAAAAGATATGATACGAGCATGTATGATTGATTTTAAAGGATCGTGGGACGAAAAGTTACAATTGATCGAGTTCGCTTACAACAATAGCTATCAGGCCACTATACAGATGTCACCTTATGAAGCACTGTATGGCAGGAAGTGTCAAACTTCCTTGTTTTGGAATGAAGTTGGAGAAAGTAGTATTGTTGGACCAAAATTTGTTGAAGAGACTTGTCGAGTGGTCGACATTATCAAGGAAAGAGTGAGAACAGCTCAGAATCGTCAGAAGCAATATGCAGATACTCGACAAAGAGATCTGGAGTACGCCGCAGGTGATAAAGTATTTTTGAAGGTATCGCCTATGCGAGGATTGAAGAGGTTCGGACAGAAAGGGAAACTAAGTCCAAGATATGTCGGGCCGTATGAAATTCTAGCTAAGCGTGGAAAAGTAGCTTATCAGTTAGCACTACCACCATCTATGTCAAATGTGCATGACGTATTTCACATTTCCCTATTGAAGAAGTATGTCAAAGACCCAACGCATGTTTTGACACTGGATCTGTTGGAATTGACTGATGATTTGACGTTTGAGGTAACACTAACAGAAATCACTAGTCAAAAGGTTCAACGTCTACGCAACAGAGATATCTACTATGTTAAGGTCACCATGGAAAGGTAGAGACATGGAAGAGATTACATGGGAAGAAGAGAATGCTATGCAAAAGCAATACCCTCATTTATTTGATTCAGAAGGTACGTACAATTTCGAGGACAAAATTTTTATAAGTTGGGGGAGTTGTAAGACCCGTGTCAATCTAACCCGGTCTTACCACCTTGAACCAGGTTTATCCATTATGGTCGAGTCAAATGAACCAAGGGCGTGAAGGAGATCGAGATCCCAGGTATCAAATCGACCCAAAAACACTAATTTTGAAGGGAGGGTCGCATACCCAGCTAAGCAGGGTTGGACCTCCCAAAGCAGAAAGTCAGACCCTCGATTTTGAAGGGAGGGTCGGACATCTTAAGCCCTAGGGTCGACAGGATCATCGACCCTCCCATCGACCCTCGGTTGTCTCCGAAATTGAAATTAGGAAATTTCCTAATTTTCGATTGGGATTCTTCCTAATCTCAGAGGGACTTATTTTAGGATGTTCCTACTCTATTTAAAGGACGTCCCTAAGCCACTTTCACTCCTTTCACAACCCTAATCGAATTGAGAGAAAGAGGGGAGAAGGAAAGAGGAAGAAGAAAGGGAAGGAAGAGAGCTTAGCAAAAAGGAGAAGAATTTCAGAGGAAAAGTAATCTTCTCAGGTATGGATACTAATTCCATGAGTTTCTACAGACCTTAGGTTAGTTAATGTTGAGAGTGTGATCTCGGAAAAACCCAAACCATCAAGCTATGGTTAGGTTTTCATGGAAAACCGTAGGAAAGCGCATGAAAGCTATCTAGGTGTGTTATACATGATTTTAGACCATGGGATGAATGTAGAATGGAATGTAGGAGCAAGCCATAGGATCTCAAGCACGAAGAATGGGTTAAAAGAGGGAACTGGACCAAAGTGCACCGAGGGCCGATGACCATCCGACCCTAGGTGTTCCTGACCATCGACCCTCAGTGTTCGGGAAGTTCGGAGTTAAGGGAGGGTCGCACCCAGGCAGGGTCGATTCTGACTCCGACCCTACCTCCGCCCCTCCTATAACAGCACGATTTTTAAATCTGAAATTAATTCTAATTAAATTCTATCGACTTTGTTAGGTCTTCTAGCAATATAATAACACTGTAAAGGTGATTTTAAAGCTTGGAAAAGTATCTATTAGCAAGCTAAGGTGAGGAACCAGAACTCTAAACTAATTGGTTGATAACAAAACTGTTTTCTATTTTTTTGTGTCCTGTGCTATGCTTGATTCTATGCGAATATGTTTGTAATGTGCATACAGCATGCCATCCAATATTTTTATTACTTGTTCATGCATATTTACTTTATTGTTTATAACATGATGATGATGATGATGATAGGAATAGGCATGTTCTTGTATGTGTGTGGTTGATGTACTTGATGCGAGCGAATATCAGGGGAGGTGTGATGAGAACGTCAATAAACGTTAACCTTTGGCGGGTCTCAGCACTTTAGCTCTATCTCTAACTCAAGTCTTGTGCATTAGCATCGTCGTAACGCCATTACTTTAGCAGAACTATTATGTCGTAGAGTATCAGGGGAGGTGGTTTCGGTCCTTGTAGTCTATGACTCTACCGGGGGGCCTTAGCTCTATCTCTATGGACATTCTGAGGGATGCTGGGGTGAGGCCTTGGATACACTGTTTGGCATTAGGATTGGTTAGTTGTTAGCCCAGTTTGCAGCCTTCGCCAACAGGGGCTTACGTGTTGGTATGGCACTATATAGCAATAAACGTAACCTTTGTTATATAATGTTCATGATTAGGTGCATGTGAGTTGACGATAAACGTGATCTTCGGGTAACATCACACACTCGTGTATAGAGGCGGGGTCAATAAACGCGACCTTTGGCTACCTAAACCTTTCTATTGCATACTGCAAACTTTAAACCGGACCAAAGATATAAATTGACTTGCATGCATATGTATTGTTGCATTGTTTTGGCTACTCACTGAGCCGTGATGTGTGCTTACCCCTCGACGTCGAATATTTTTAGTTGATGATGCAGGTTATACCGTTGAAGACTACATTAATGCGTCTGTGTATGGGAACGTGGCGGCAATGGAAGCTGGAGCTGAAGAGGATACACACGACTCCTCTTGCGAGTGCAACTCCTGTGTATTTGATTAGATATTTTATAGGTTTCTTTATTGGATTTATTAAGACATGTATTTGGTATTTAAATATTTATGTCTCGGTTGAAACCAGAATAATTTGCTATTAAATTATTGATATCATCTTAGTTTCTTAGTTCATGTTATTATAAGACTTCCGCTATTGTGTATTTACTCTGATTATGATCACGGATGTGTGTAAGTTTGGATAACACGGGGGTAGCCTATTTGAGATCCTGGTTGAACCGTTTGTTTATTAGCGGTTCATCACACCATTCTAAGATGTGCGGAATTGGGGTGTGATAGTACGGGTATATACTCAGGTGTTGAGGTACGGGTACATGCTCAGGCGGTGGTGGGGTACGAGGCATAGCTTAGGCAGTGGTGTACTAGGTGAGATCCTCTCTAGGGTATAGGCCAGCCATGATTTCATACACACTTGTATGCCACTCACAATTACTTGTTTATTTGCTTCTGTACTACATTCATTAAATTATTTCATAGGATTGCATTGGATACCTGACATCTCACTGAGTTTGGATGAGAGCTCACCCCTCGATATTGAATCTCTTTTAGCTTCGATTGCAGGTACCTCTACTACCGCTGCAGATATGGATCCTAATGATGTTGACAGTACTTCTCTTGGTAGAGTTCCTTTGAGAGATCATGTCAAGGGTTGTACCTATAGGGATTGCATCTAGAGGACTTGAGTTGGTACCTTGCCTTTGTGATTTTGCTGTCTGTGGTATTATGGTTTGATCTATCTACAGGGATATCTAATTATTAGAAGGGGATGTATGTGATATTAAAGATATTGTGAAACGGTTTGTAATGCATAACAGATTTATTATATTAAAGTATTACTAGTTGGCATCTTATTCTATATTATGATTCTACTGCACTCTGATATTCCGCTGCAACTATTGTTAATTATTGTTGATTATTATGGATATTTCTGTAGACTATGGGGTTTGCTAGTAGGTTATTTTGGTTGTCGATCACTGGAAGATTTGAGTTGTCTCTTGGATGACTCGGATATCACCCCCAATTCCCTAAAATGGGCTATGACATTAGCCATATATATGGTTTTTCTACAGAGGGCATTAACTACTATGTTAGCTTTCCCTGGATGATACTATATATCAATTTTGTAATCTTTCAGTAATTCTAACCATCTTCTCTATCTCAATATGAGAGTTCCTTCTGATTGAATAGATAAGTGAGAGTTTTATGGTTTGATATAATCTGAAACTTTTTCCCATAAAGGTAGTGTCTCCATATCTTGAGTGCAAATACAATGGTAACTAACTCAAGATCATGAGTGGGATAGTTTTTTTTTTTTTTTTTTTTTTATGTTCCATCAATTACCTTGAGCCATAAGCAATAACTTTACCTTTTTGCATCAACACACAACCAAGTCCTAGCCAGGATGCATCAGTATAGACAACCAATCCTTTTGATCCGGATGGGATTGTCAATACGGGGCAGAGACTAACTTCTTCTTCAATAATTGAAATGCTTCCTCACTTTTCTCTCACCATTCGAATTTGGTTCTTTTCTTTTTAATTGCATCAAAGGAATGACTAGCCTGGAAAAATCAGCGATGAATCTTTTGTAATAGACTGCTAGTCTAAGGAAACTTCTAACTTTAGTTACCATTTTCGATGCTTCCCAATTGAGAACTGCTTTAACCTTGCTTGGATCAACTGATAGACCTTCAGCTATGACCACTTGTCTCAAGAAGGCTATTTCTCTCAACCACAACTTGCACTTCTCGAACTTAGCATAGAACTTTTCTTATCTAAGTCTCTGTAAGGCTTATCTGAAATTCATAGCATGATCCACTACACTCTTTGAATATATGAGAATGTCATCAATGAACACAATCATAGAGCAATCAAGGAAATCGTGGAACACTTGGTTCATGTTCCATGAATGACGCAGGAGCACTAGTCAAACCAAACGACATGACTATGAACTTATAATGACCATATCGAGTTTGGAATACAGTCTTTGGTATATCACATTCTCAAATCTTCAATTGATGATATCCAGGTCAGAGATATATTCTAGAAAATACTTGAGCTCCTTGCAATTGATTGAATAGATCATTGATGCTAAAAAAAGTATATCGATTCTTAAAGTTGAGTTTGTTAAGCTCGCGACAGTTAATATATAAACGGGCACTTTTATTGTAAGACCCGCACTCGACTAACTTGGTCTAACCATGTTATGTCAGGTCTTCCCATCATTTTTGGACCAAGTGGACCGAGCGTGTGAAGATAGATGACAAACCAGGTATGAAAATCGAGTTAAAAACACTAAAAACATACCTAAGGTCACATGCCTGGGTAGGTATGGTCGACCATAAGGAAAGGAACCAAAAATCTCAAATCCAAGATCCCACAGTCGATGATTTTGACCCTACGGTCGACGGTTTATACGATCGTATGATCGACCGTGAGAACCCAGATCAGACTTTGGAAACTTTCCTAAACTAAGGGATTGCTTTTATAATTGAAAGAGGACTCTATATGGAGAGTTTTACTCTATATAAAGGACATCCCTTAGCCCTTTTTCACTCTTTTAGAACATTAGTAAATCCTAGAGAAAGAGAAGGAAGAGAAGGAAGAGAAGGAGAAGAGGAAAAATGCTAAGGAGAAGAATTTGCTGAGAAGAGATTGGCTCTCTATCACAGGCGAAGGTATGAAATGAATCTCTGGGGATGTAAACTCTAAGAAATAAGACTTTTATGGAAGATAGGCAATATCAACCTATTATAATCTATGTGATTTCCTAGAGAAAGTCCCAAGGAGAACCATGAGGAGTGAATTTGATGATTAAGGTTGATAAGAAATTACTAATGATGGCCATAGGATGACCTTAGAATAAATCTCATTGAAGAATAAAAGAATTAACTTAGGAAGAACTCAAATTTTATATAGACTGTGACCAAAAATCTCAAGGTCGCAGCTACGGTCGACCATAACATGACCAGTATGACCAGTGGATCGACCATAGGCATTCGAGAAAATTTCAAAAATCATATGATCGTAGCTATGGTCACACCATATGCGACCGTAGGGTATCGACATAGACAATAAGGTCGATACAATATGAGACCATAGGACTAATCAGACACCTATCAGTGTTCTGTTTCGATTTTTGACTACTGTAACATGTCACATATGAACCCTAACTTAAATTCATATAACTTTTAGGTTGTTAAATCAATTCAAAGAGAATTTCAAGGCTTTGAAGGACATCGAGAATTACTAACAGGTGAGGGAAAAAAACCTAAACTAATTGGTTAATAACAAACTATTTATTTTTATTGAGTCCAATGCCATGATTGATTCTATGCGTGTATGCTTGTAATGTGCATCTCACATGTCATCCAATATTCCTGCTATTACTGTTCATGCATATTTAATTATATTTATTTATAACATGATGATGATGACGATGCTAGGAATAGGCATGTGAATGTATGTGTGTGGTTGGTGTATTAGATGCGAGTTGAGCATCAAGGGGAGGATGTGGCATGGTGGTTTTCAACCTCGCCACCAGACTCTAGCTCTATCTTTACTCAAGTCTTGCCCACTAACATCGTCGTATCGCCATTATCTTAGTAGAACTATTACATCATAGGGCATCAGGGGAGGTGGTCTCAGACCGTGTGGTCTCTGACTCTGCCGGGGGGCCTTAGCTCTATCTCTATGGACGTATTGAGGAATTGCTAGGGTGAGGCCTTGGATATAATGTTTGGCATTAGAATTGGTTAGCTGTGAGCCCAGTTTGCAATCCCTTGCCAATAGGGGCTTACGTATTGGTATGGGTAGGGCATCAGGGGAAGTGTTGGCAGTGTTTGATCCGGACACTTTAGCTCTATCTCTATTACATGGTGGGTGCATATGGGATGATAATGGGGTTTGATCCATTGGGCGTATTCACACACTCGTGTATAGAGGTGCGGCGGCCACCAAACCTTTCTATAGCATATTGCAAACTTAAAAATCAGACCAAAGATATGAATTGAATGCATGCATATGTTTGTTGCATGGTTTTGTTTGCTCACTGAGCCGTGATGTGTGCTGACCCTTTCAACATCGAATATTTTTAGTTGATGATGCTGGTCCTACTGTTGAAGAATATATGAATGCGTCGACATATGGACACGTTGATGCGATGGACGCAGAAGCTGAAGAAGATGCAGATGATTTATCATGCGAGTGCAACCAATGTGTTTTGCTTAAGTTTAGTTATAATTTGAACATCAGATATGTAATTGATTATTTATTTTTATGTCTTATGGTTTAGAGGTAATTGGATTAAATACTTATTTATCACTGTTAAACTCTCAGTTGATTATCTGTAAGACTTTCACTTATTTGTTTATTAACTCTGATTAATAATGTGGAATGTGTGTTTGGTTTGATATGGTGGGTACGACCTATATGAGATCCTAGGTAAACCATTGGTTTATTGGTGGTTCATCACACCATTCTGGTTAAACCAGAATTAGGGTGTGACAACTTGGTATCAGAGCATCCCAGGTTCTACTCATTGACCTAACTACTTCCACATGAGTCATGAACTGAGTTAGGATAAAATTTAAAAGCTGTAATAAGAACCCACCATAAGCACCGATGTTGTCTGAAACATAAACTAAGAAAAAAAAAAATGCACATATGTAAAGGAGAAACCAATTATATATATATATATATATATATATATATATATATATATATATATATATATATATATATATATGGGAATAAGACAAATATACATCAAATTTAGAGTACAGTTCATAATCTGGAGAGTTACTCTGTTGTATAATAAGGAATATAATATAAATGGCAATCATGGTGCTAAAGGGGGAGGTGCTTCATGATCTTTATCGTAGTCCTAAGCATATACTCTCGCTAGCCAGGCCACCTGTGTTTGAGTCGCTTGGAGACAAGCTGTCAGATCCGCTATCCGCTGGTCTGTAGAGCGCTGGGCATCTAGAAGCTCTCCTACTCTCTAATTAGTCACGTGTTGAGCCTCTATAATCCCACGTAACAGCCCCATCATGTCATCTGGTGGTGAGCGTGAAGGGCTAGCGAAATGAGAAGCCCTAGAAGGGTCAGCTCCAGTAGAATGTTTTGACGATAGAGGAGCGACAGCATCCACATCCATGTACATCACCATCCTTGTGTGTCTCTGCTGCTGTTGCTGCTGCCACCTCTACATCTATTATTTATACCTGAGTGAGAGGAAGTCTCATAGCATTCCTCTCATCATCACTGACCTATATCTGTCTCATGCCCATCCTGCTGATGGCCTCCCAATCAAGGTCAACTGAGAAGGTGTCCTCAAGGATCCTCTCATCCATTAGGTCCACCTGTAGAAGAGCGAGAAAGGTAGAGATCAACTGCCCAAAGGGAAACTTACCTCTCGAGTTAGGCAACGTAGCTCAGCGCATAGTCCGAAGAATAATATATGGAAGGCAGACAGGCTGCCTAGTACAGATACAGTATAGCAGGTACTAGGTCAGCTGTGAGACCATCACATAATGTTCGCCCTGGGGAATCAGATTATGCTGGATAATCTTACAGTAGACAGTGGCTCTAGACACAGGTTGATTGCTTTCATCTCCCAGCGGTCATCCCAAAGAATCTAGCTATCTATTTCTATACACACCTGTATAGATAGAAATTGTGTCTCTTTGGGTGCACAGTAAACGAACTTCCCATCATTGAAGATATCTAGGAGATCAGCCAACTCCTGGCAGTTGAAAGAAATCGTAACCCCTTTTACCTAACTGGTGATCCGAAGCTCTCTACCCCTTTCCACATCCTCTAGGTTACCCTCTACCTGAAGGTGACAGTAGAACTGCTTAACCAAGTACGAGTGCAAGCCTCGTATAGGAACACTGGAAGCTAGCCCATATCTCTAAATGCCCTTTCCACATCAAATAGGACTAAATGGCCTAGGTTCACACATCGACCCCTTTCAACTTTCTTCGGTCAAACCAAGGATATTGCACCTCTACTTCAACAGACCTAAAGCGAAGTGGGTCATGAACTTAAGGAACCTTAGTGTGAACCATGATAACTGCAAGAGAAGAAAATAAGAAAACAAGTTAGATAAATTTCAAAAAATTTGATAGCATAACGATGTAAAATGAGGAAAAAGCCTCACTTTTCACCCAAATATTTGAGTAGGAGGACTTACATAGGTCCCAAACCATCCTGCAAGGCTCATACAATCGGAAATTTAAACTAAGTAGGTCGAATTTGAAGAAATTTTGACAATTGGGAAAAACCCCAAAATTTATGTCAAAAATGGGCATTTCATGTTTTTACTAAATTAACCGATGAAACTCAAATTTTCTTGAGGGCTTTCATCCATTGGGTGGCCAATAGAAAAAGCCCCCAATAAAAATTAAATTTTTACGGTCAGAAAAATATTAATTAGACAAATTGCTAAAACCCTAGGTATGAAAGCTTAAAAATGGAGAAAAGAAGAGAACATACCTCAAGGAATGGAGTGACGGATGTTGATGAATGGAAAAATCACCAAGTTGGTGTGGTCGACACTGTAGCCACTCATTGGTGGTGAGTTGAGTAGAGACCGTAGTAGGAAGAAGGAGAAATGGGAGGAAAACTCTCGAAAATAGGTTTTTAAAAACTGATTTTGAATCATACGGTCACACAATTCGACCAAAACCATCGACCGTATGATCGACCGTATGATCTACCATAGGGTCTCGGTAAGTTGCCAGGATTTTGAAGGTCGCACCTTTGGTCGCACAACATGCGATCGTAGGCCATCGACCGTATGAATGACTATTGTCTACATTTTGATTCTGCTTGAACTTTTGCATATTGATTTTATTTTTCTCTCGCCTTTCATTGTAAGACTAACCCAATACTACCATCATATCTTGTCTCATATGTACAACCTTTCCATGTACCATTCAACCAAGAGTTTAAATGGCTGGACGCAAAGTAAGTAGAAGGAGACAAAATACAAACCCATCTCCACCACCTATGGAGACTAATGACAATGAAGGTCAGTAAGGACAGGAAGGAAATATTAGAACTCAAAATGCTCCACCTCAGAATGTGCACACCCAAGCCAACCCAACCAACTACCTGCACCACCTACAAATTTGGCTACTGCAGTGATGAATGTAGCATAATAATTGCAGCAAATACAGCAAATGCAAGCCAACATGTAAGCTGCAATGGGAATTGCTTTCCCAGCTGCAAACAGAACCCCTCTACCTACAAGACAAGCTAGTATTGCACCTGGTGGTAGCAACATTGTGTCACACCCCAATTCCGTACTATTCAGAATGGTGTGATGAACCGCTAACAAACCAACGGTTCAACCAGGATCTCGAGTAGGCTATATCCATTTTATCTAAACCCCATACATCCATATTCACAATCAGAGTAAATACACAATAGCGAAAGTCTTATAATAAAATGAACTGAGAATCTACTGTAATATTAATATCTAAATAGAAAATTATTTTGTATCAACTGAGACATAAATAAATATCAAATACATGTCCTTAATAAATCCAAATAAAGAAAACTAGAAAAATAATTAATCGAATACACATGAGTTGCACTCGTAAGAGGAGTCATGTGTATCCACTTCCTCTTCCACTTCCATCGCCGCCACGTTCCCGTACACTGGAGCACTTACATAATCTTCAACAGTCGTACCTGCATCATCAACTAAAAATATTCGATGTCGAAAGGGTGAGCATACATCACGGCTCAGTGAGCAAACAAAACAATGCAACAATACATATGCATGCAGTCAAATCATATCTTTGGTCCGGTTTAAAGTTTGCACTATGCTATAGAAAAGATAGGTGGCCGTCGCACCTCTATGCACGAATGTGTGGAAACGCCCAATGAAAACGGCACCGTCGCCCCACAAGCACCTAGAATGGTGCAATATACACCCCATGAAGAACGGTCATGGCTGTACCGGTTGATCCAACAAATAAACCCCTGCTGGCTAGGGATGAAAACTGGGCTCGCAACTAACCAATCCTAATGCCAAACAGTGTATCCAAGGCCTCACCCCAACATCCATCAGAACATCCATAGAGATAGAGCTAAGGCCCCCCGGTAGAGTCAGAGACTACAAGGACCGAAACCACCTCTCCTGATACTCTACGACATAATAGTTCTGCTAAGGTAATGGCGATACGACGACGTCAGTGGACATGACTTGAGTAGACCATGGCACAATATACACCCCATGAAGAACGGTCATGGCTGTACCGGTTGATACCATCCCTACCCGCACCACATACACTGGCCAAACACAAACATTCACAAGCCTATTCCTATCATCATCACCATCATCATGTTATAACAATAAAGTATATATACATGAACAAATAATAGAAATATTGGATGACATGTTGAATGCACATACAAGCATACACGTATAGAATCAATATGGCACTAGACTCAAGAAATAAAACAGTTTATTATTAACCAGTTAGTTTAGGTCTTGTTCCCTCACCTTAGCTTGTTAATAGATCATCTTTCAAGCTTTAGAATCACCTTGATAATGTTATTATATTGCTAGAAGACCTAACAAAGTCGATAGAATTTAATTAGAATTAATTTTTGAATTTAAAAACCATGTTTTTAACTGGGGGTCGGAGGTAGGGTCTGTTAGGGTCGATTGGCCATCGACCCCCTGTGCGACCCCCTGTGGGTTTTGTTGATTTTTCTGCTTTCAATCCATTCTTCATGTTTGGGGTCCTATGGCTTGCTACTACAGTCCATATTACACATGTTCTATGGTCTAGAACCATGATTCATTCACCTATATGGCTTTCATGACTTCCCCATGGTTTTCCATGAAAACCTAACCATGGGTTGATGGTTTGGGACTCTCCGAGATCATACTCTCTTCATTACCTATCCTAAGGTCTGTAGAGACTCATGGAATTAGTATCCATACCTGAGAAGAATACTCCTTCTCTGCAACTCTTCTCCTTTTTGCTTTCTTCTCTTCCTTGTTTCTCTTCTTCTTCTCTTCCTTCTCTTCTCATTCTCTCAATCCAATTAGGGTTGTAAAAGGAGTGAAAGGGGCTTAGGGACATCCTATTTATAGAATAAAACCTCCCAAAATAAGTCCCATTGAGTTTAGGAAAGAGTCCAACTGAAATTAGGAAAAATTCCTAATTTCTGTTTCTAGCGGCAACTGGGGGTCGATTAGGCGGTCGATGATCCCGTCGACCCCTAACTCCTAAAGTGTCCAACCCCCTCTGTAAAATAGGGGGTCTGACTTTCTGTCTTGGGGGGTCCGACCCTCTCTTGTTGGGTATGCGACCCTCCCCTTAATTTAAGTGTTTTTGGGTCGATTTAATACCTGGGATCACGATCTCCTTCACGCCCTTGGTCCATTTTGCTCAACCATGATGGGTAAACTTGGTTCAAGGTGGTAAGACTGGGTTAGTTTGATACGGGTCTTACACACTGTACCTGAAGCACCGCAGACACCAGCAGTACAAGGCCAAGTGCAAAACCCTGAAGCACTACAAGGCGGGTATAACCAAAGAAATTATCAATACCAACTGCCTATGTATGGAGCATATGCACAGTATCAGCTTGATCACTCCAGACTAATCAAGCATTTTCTAAAGTTGAAGCCAAAGGAATTTATAGGCAAGCCATCAGATCCGTTATGGCCAGCTCACTAGATCAATGAGATGGAAAGAAACTTTATGACGATGACTATAAATGAAGAAGAGAAGGTATTATGTGCCACTTTTATGCTGAAAGGTGATGCGCACCATTGGTGGAAATCTACTTGGAGTTATCTGTTGACAAAGCACACCCAACTGACTTGGGCTATCTATAAAGAAGCTTTCTTTAAGAAGTATTTTCCCAGGAGTTTCAGAGATCCAATGGAAAAGGAGTTTCTGAGTCTATATCAGGGACATATAACTGTAGACGCATATCAACAGCATTATGAAGAACTGTTTTTCTTTGCTTCCTCTAGTGTGCAGGAGGAAAATACCAAAACCCGAAGGTTCGTCATGGGACTTAGGGGAAGCATCCGTGAGCATGTATTGGGACTGGAAAAGAAGATTTATAATGAAGCTGTATAGATTGCTTGAGTACTGGAATTAAGCCAAAGGAAAAATTATTTTGCTCAGAACAGAGGTATTAAAAGGCCTAATGGAAACTCATACAGCAGAGGAAACTCAAAGACATTCAAACCCTTCCGTACTCAAGGCTTCAATGCTACAACCAAGACTACTCCGACACCCCAACCTCAACAGAAGCAAAGTAGTGCTGGAGTTAAATGCTTTAACTGTAATCAAGTAGGACATTATTCAAGGGAGTGTCCTAAGCCAAGAACGCAGCTACAGCAAGGAAAGGTTTATGCAGTTACATTTTCAGGATGTTGCCGCATCGCCTGATGTGGTTACAGGTATAACCTGAATCTTTGGTTTTGTACTACCTTATGTGAGCATGCAGACTAAATTAAATCAAATCACAGGTATCGTACCTATTAATGGCTTACCCGCCAGGGTACTCTTTGACTCTGGAGCTACTCATTCTTTTATATCTGTGTCATTTGGAAAGAAGTTAAATCTACCCCTCAGACCTTTAGACTATAAACTACTTGTACGATCACCTATGGGATTAGAAGTGGAACTAGACAAAGGTTATGGACCATGTCCAGTTCTTATCGGTGAGAAGATTTTGGATGCAACCTTAATTTAACTCGAGATGGTAGACTTTGACGTTATCTTGAGAATATATTGGTTAGCTCGGCACTCCACAAACCTGTTATGTGCAAAAAAGAAATTGACATTTAAAGACAAGGAAGGAGCAGAGTTTAGTTTTACGGGAACCAAACTTCACCGTAAACGAAAACTCATTCTCTCTGCATTGAACGCTAAAAAATGCCTCAAGAAAGGAGGAATTGGGTATCTAGTATCCATGGTCGACCTCACCAAGGAAGCACCACGAATGGAGGATATTAAAGTTATGCATGAATTTCTGGATGTATTTCTTGAGGAACTACCAGGACTACCACCCGACCGAGCAACAGAGTTTGTTATAGATCTTATACCCAGAGCCGCACCAATATCGAAAGCACCTTATCGAATGGCTCCTACTGAACTGAAGGAACTGAAGGAACAATTACAGGAATTACTGGACAAGGGTTATATCAGACCCAGCATATCACCATGGGGAGCACCAATATTGTTCTTGAAAAAGAAGGACGGTAGTGTTCGACTGTGTATAGATTATCAGAATTGAATAAGCTTACAATCAAGAATTGGTACCCCTTGCCTCCGATCAATGACTTGTTCAATCAATTGCACGGTGCCAATGTGTTCACCAAAATTGAGCTTTGGTCAGGATACCATCAGTTGAAGATTAAGGAAGGTGATATTCCGAAGACAACATTCTGAACCAGATATGGACATTATGAATTTTTAGTCATGTCTTTTGGATTGACTAATGCACCCGTAATTTCTATGAAAATCATGAATCGGGTATTTCATGATATGTTGGATACGTCAGTCATTGTATTTATTGACGACATACTAGTCTACTCCAAGGACAAAGAAACTCATGTCACAAATCTAAGAGCCGCTCTACAGCGACTAAGAAAAGCGAAGCTTTATGCAAAATTTACAAAGTGTGAGTTCTGGCTAAATGAAGTCGCTTTCTTAGGCCATGTTGTATCCACTAAAGGAATTAAAGTGGATCCTAGCAAGATTGAAGCCATTATGAAATGGGAAGCACCTAAGAATGTTGCAGAAATAAGAAGTTTCTTAGGTTTAGTTGGTTATTATCGACGATTCATAGAAGATTACTCTAGAATCGTTGTACCTCTCACCAGTCTGACAAAGAATGGAAAAAAGATTGTTTGGATTGATAAATGTGAAGAGTGTTTTCAAACATTAAAGGCTAAATTGATATCAGTTCCCATCTTGACTATTTCGATCCGAGGACAACCATTTACCTTGTACACTGATGCGTCTGGGTTATGATTAAGATGTGTGCTTATGCAAGGAGAATAAGTAATTATGTATTCCTCAAGACAACTGAAGACACATAAGAAGAACTATCCCACTCATGACTTGGAATTAGCAGCAGTAGTACATGCTGTTAAGATATGGAGACATTATTTGCATGGAGAGAAATTTCAGATTAAATCAGATCATAAGAATCTTACTCATCTTTCTACTCAGAAGGAGTTGAATATGAGATAAAGAAGATGGCTGGAATTATTGAAGGATTATGATTGCAATATCTAGTATCATCAAGGAAAAGCTAATGTAGTTGTTGTCGCAATAAGCAGGAAAGCAATGACAGAATCCCAAGAAGAAGTTAGTGCAAATGTTGTGGTGTTTGTCACAGGGAGAGTATTTAATTAATGTAAAGAGTAGTTCGTGATTGATATCCTGAATGAATCAACTGACCAAGGGTTTATTCATCTATTCTCAAACATGTTTTCTACATTGAAGATTGTACCTGATCTATTAGACGAAGTGAAAGTCACTATGAAATCAGACCCTTATCTAAGAATGGTACAGGAAGACCACGAAAAAGGTAGGACTACTCCTGAGTTCACCTTAGACGTTGAAAAGGTATTAAAATACAAAGGAAGGGAATGTGTTCCTAAAAATGAAGACTTGGATATTAGACATTGATTAATGAAGGAAGCTCACACCACCGCTTATTCGGTACATCCTGAAAGTACGAAGATGTATCATGATCTGAAAAAACTATGTTGGTGGAGAGGAATGAAAGTAGATGTAGCTAAATTTGTGTGTCAATGCTTGAATTGTCAGCAAGTAAATGCTAAAAGGCAAAGACCTGCAGGATTATTGCAGCCACTTCCAGAACCAGCATGGAAATGAGACTGCATCACTATGGACTTCGTCATCGGATTACCATTGACTCCCCGAGGAGTTGATGCGGTCTAGGTGATTATGGATCATTTGACCAAGACAGCTTGTTTCATAGCTATACAACCTCAGTATACCCTAGAGAGGTTAGCTAAGCTTTATGTAGATAATATTGTCCGATTACATGGTGTACCTGAAAGCATTATGTCCGACAGAGACCCACGCTTTATCTCAAAGTTTTGGGAAGGATTACAGAAGGCTATGGGTACAACATTGAAGTTTAGTACTACATTCCATCCTAAGACAGATGGATAGTCAGAGCGTACTATTCAGATTTTAGAAGACATGCTTCGAGCATATGTTATTGATTTCAATGGATCATGGGATGAGAAACTACCATTGACTGAGTTTGCTTATAACAACAGCTATTAAGCGATTATATAGATGTCACCCTATGAAGCACTGTATGGTAGGAAATGTCGAACTCCTTTGTTTTGGAATGAAGTTAGAGAACGGAGTATTGTTGGACTAGAGTTCGTTGAAGAGACTTGTCGAGTAGTCGACATTATCAAGGAAAGAGTCCAAATAGCTTAGAACCGTCAGAAGCAATACGTAGATAATCAACGCAGAGATCTCGAATTCACCATAGGTGATAAGGTATTTCTGAAAATATCTTCTATGCGTGGTTTAGAAAGGTTTGGACAGAAGGAAAAGTTGTGTCCCAGATATATTGGACCTTATAAAGTTTTAGATAGACGTGGAAAAGTAGCATATCAGTTTGCACTACCACCATCCATGTCAAGTGTGCATGATGTATTTTATATCTCATTACTGAAGAAGTACGTCAGAGATCCAACATACGTGTTAACAATTGATCCATCAGATTTGACTAAAGATTTGACATTCGAAGTAGTACCTTTTGAGATCACCAGTTGAAAGGTGTCATGTCTTCACAACCATGACATTTACTATGTTAAGGGTACTTGGAGAAGCCAAAATGTAGAAGTAGTTACGTAGAAAGAAGAGAATGTTATGCGGAAGCAATATCCTCACCTATTCGACTCGGAAGGTATGTGTAAATTTCAAGGATGAAATTTATATAAGAGGGGGGGGGGGAGTTGTAAGACCCGCACTCCACTAACTTGGTTTAACCGTCTCATGCCAGGTCTTCCCATCATTCCTGGACCAAGTGGACCGAGCATGTGAAGATAGATCACAAACTAGGTATGAGAATCTAGTTAAGAACACTAAAATCATACCTAAAGTCGCATGTCTGGGTAGGTATGGTCGACCATAAGGAAGGGAACCAAAAATCTCAAATCCAGAATCCCACGATTGGTGATTTTGACCCAATGGTGCGTGCGAGAAAGAGAAGGCGCTCCTATTTCATGCTTTAGATATGCCTTACCATTGAACCATTGAAAGTGCATGCCCACTTCCATTTCCTTGCAATGAGCTTCCTCCAGGGGGCATTCTCCACAAAGAATGTATTTCCAGAGATTGATTTTGTCCCCTGTTCCAGGAACCCAGGTGGTGATTCTCAAGTCTGCACGTCACCTTTACCGTTTGCCGTTTAAGGGAATGAATGCGAGGGAGTCTGGGAGCTATGAGTCGACGAGAAGGTTCTATTCCCTCTGTGTCCCAATACCTTAAACTTCCCTCTGAAAGAAAATGCTAATGCCAACTATACTTTGACACTAATGTAGCTGAATGAGAAAGCCTCTCTGTTAGGGCTAACCCGGGGACAGTTTATGGCACTGTATGATCAATCGTGAGAACCCAGATCAGACTCTGAGTTTTGGAAACTTTCCTAAACTAAGGGATTACTTTCCTAATTGAAAGAGGACTCTATATGAAGAGTTTTACTCTATATAAATGACGTCCCTCATCCCTTTTTACTCTTTTAGAACATTAGTAAACCCTAAAGAAAGAGAAGGAAGAGAAGCAGAAGAGGAAAAAAAAGCTAAGGAGAAGAATTTGCTGAGAAGAGATTGGCTCTCTATCACAAGAAAAGGTATGAAACGAATCTTTAGAGACGTAAACTTTAAGAAATAAGACTTCTATGGAAGATAGGCAATATTAACCTATTATGATCTATGTAATTTCCTTGAGAAAATCCCAAGAAGAACCATGAGGAGTGAATTTGATGATTATAGTTGATAAGAAATTACTAATGATGGCCATAAGATGACCTTTGAATAAATCCCATTGAAAAACAGAAGAATTAACTCAGGAAGAACTCGAATTTCATGTAGACTGTCACCAGAAATCTCAAGGTCGTAGTTACAGTCGACCATAGCATGACTAGTATGACCAGAGGATACTATAGGCATTCAGAAAGATTTCAGAAATCATATGGTTGCAGCTATAGTCGCACCATTAGCGACCATAGGGTATCGACTGTAGATAGTAAGGTCGATACAGCATGAGACCATAGGACTAATCAGACACCTATCAGTGCTCTGTTTTGATTTTTGACTACTGTAACATGACACATATAAACCCTAACTTAAATTCATATAACTTTTAGGTTGTTAAATCAATTCAAAGAGAATTCCAAGCCTTGGAAGGACATCGAGAATTGCTAACAGATGAGGGAACAAGACCTAAACTAATTGGTTAATAACAAACTATTTATTTTTATTCAGTCCAATGCAATGATTGATTCTATGTGTGTATGCTTGTAATGTGCATCTCACATGTCATCCAATATTCCTACTATTACTGTTTATGCATATTTAATTCTGTTTATTTATAACATGATGATGATGATGATGCTAGGATGTCACACCCCTATTCCACACTATCAGAATGGTGTGATGAACCGCTAATAAACCAACGGTTCAACCAGGATCTCTAATAGGTTGTGTCCATGTAAACTAAACCATACACATCCACAACCATAATCAGAATAAATACACAATAGCGGAAGTCTTAATATTAAATGAACTGAGGAATCTAACTGTGATAATCAATAATAAAATATCAAATTATATTATATCAACCGAGACATAAGTAAATAAAATATTAATTACATTTCCTTAATAATTTAAATAAAAATCTAATAAAAAATGCATGTGTTGTACTCGCATGAAGAGTCATGCGTTTCCATTAAGCCTTCAGCCTCCATCGCAATGACGTGCCCGTACATAGAAGTATTCATATAGTCTTCCACTATGGTACCTGCATCATCAACTAAAAATATTCAACGTCAAAAGGGTGAGCACACATCAAGGCTCAATTAGCAAACAAAACAATGCAACAAACATATGCATGCATTCAATTCATGTTTGTGGTCTGGTTTATAAGTTTGCAATGTGCTATAGAAAGGTTCGGTGGCCGCCTCACCTCTATACACGAATGTGTGAAGCCACCCAAAGGTTAACGTTTATTGTCGTCCCACATGCACTCACTATGGAACAGAGATAGAGCTAAAGTGTCCGGATCAAACACCGCATAACACTTCCCCTCATACCCTACCCATACCAATACGTAAACCCCTACTGACGAGGGCTTGCAAACTGGGCTCGCAACTAACCAATCCTAATGTCAAACAGTGTATCAAAGGCCTCACCCCAGCATCCCTCAATACGTCCATAGAGATAGAGCTAAGGCCCCCCGACAGAGTCGAAGACTACACGGTTCGAGACCACCTCCCCTGATACCCTACGACGTAATAGTTCTGCTAAGGTAATGGCGATACAACGATGTCAGTGGACAAGACTTGAGTAGAGATAGAGCTAAAGTGCCCGGATCAAATAACTCATAACACCTCCCCTCATGCCCCACTCGCATCAAGTACACCAACCACACACAAACATTCACATGTCTATTTCTAACATCATCATCGTCATCATGTTATAAACAAAATAGAATTAAATATGCATGAACATTAATAGTATGAATATTGGATGACATGTTAAATGCACATTACAAGCATACACGCATAGAATCAGTCAAGGCTTTGGACTCAAGAAAATAAAAATAGTTTATTATTAGCCAATTAGTTTAGGTCGTGTTCCCTCACCTTTGCTTGAGTGTAGATCCTCTTTCAAGCTTTAAAAATCACTTTTATATCAATAGGAAAACCTAACAAGTCGATAGATTTTAGTTAGAAGTCATTCTGACAATTTTAGGCTTATTTTTAAGCACGGGTCGCAGGGTGGGTCGCAGGTAGGGTAGCAGTTTACTGCGACCCCCAGGGTAGGGTCGATGCCAGGGTCCGATGTTCCATTGACCCTGGGTGCGGCCACCCCTTTCCTGGACTTCCCGAATACTGGGGGTCGATCCTGTGGTCTGGTAGGGTCGATTCCCAATCGACCCCACATGCGACCCCCATGGGTTGAGTCGAGAATATCATTCTACAGTCTATTCTTTCATGTTTGGGTCCTATGACTTTCTTTCATAATCCATCCTAAGCTTGTTCTATGGCTTAGAACTCTAGGTTTCTTCCTTACTTTGCCTACCATGATTTCTCCATGGATTTCATTGTAATCCTCCCACGGATGTATGATTTGGGTTTCTCCTAGACCATACCCTCTTCATGAACTATTCTAAGGTCTTAGATCATTAATGGAAATATAAACCATACCTTAGGTATTGCTGAGATTTAGAGGTTTCTCTGAATTCTTCACTTTAGTCTTCTTCTCTAACTTTTCTTCTCTTCTCCTTCTCTTTTCTTTCTCTCACTTTCAATTAGGGTTTCAAAAGGAGTGAAAGAGGCTTGGGGACGTCCTATTTATAGAGTAGAATCTCCCCAAATAAGTCTCATTGAGATTAGGAAGGAATCCCATTGAAATTTGGAAAGTTTCCTATTTGCGGTTTCTGTCAGTAAACAGGGGGTCGATGAGGGGGTCGGAGATCCCGTCGACCCTCAATTCTAAGTTGTCCGACCCCCAGTTAAAATATCAGGGGTCTGACTTCTTAGTGAGGGGGGTCAACCCTGCCCTCCAATTTACTATTTTTGGGTCAGTTTAGTACCTGGTTTCGTTGTTTCCTTCACGCACTTGGTCTATTTGGCTCGACCATGATAGGTAGATCAGGTACAAGGTGGTAAGACTGGTTAGTTTGATACGAGTCTTACATAGGAATAGGCATGTGAATGTATGTGTGTGGTTGGTGTGTTGGATGCGAGTGGAGCATCAGGGGGAGGACATGGCAAGGTGGTCTTTGACCTCATTATCAGACTCTAGCTCTATCTCTACTAAAGTCTTGCCCACTAACATTGTCGTATCGCCATTACCTTAGCAGAACTATTACGTCGTAGGGCATCAGGGGAGGTGGTCTCGAACCGTGTGGTCTCTGACTCTGTCGGGGGCCTTAGATCTATCTCTATGGACGTATTGAGGGATGCTGGGGTGAGGCCTTGGATACACTATTTGGCATTAGGATTGATTAGTTGCGAACCCAATTTGTAAGCCCTCGCCAATAGGGGCTTACGTGTTGGTATGGGTAGGGCATGAGGGGAAGTGTTGGCGGTGTTTGATCTAGACACTTTAGTTCTATCTCTATTTTATGGTGTGTGTATGTGGGATGGCAATGGTGTTTGATCCATTGGGTGGACTCACACACTCGTGTATAGAGGTGCGACGGCCACTAAACCTTTCTATAACACATTGTAAACTTAAAAAACCAGACCAAAGATATAAATTGAATGCATGCATATGTTTGTTGCATTGTTTTGTTTGCTCACTGAGCCATGATGTATGCTCACCCTTCGACGTCGAATATTTTTAGTTGATGATGCAGGTCCTACCGTTGAAGAATATATAAATGCGTCGATGTATGGACACTTTGCTGCGATGGACGTAGATGCTGAAGAAGATGCACATGATTCATCATGCGAGTGCAACCAATAGGTTTTTTGCTTAAGTTTAGTAATAATTTGAAAATCGGATATGTAATTGATTATTTGTTTTTATGACTTGTACTTTGGAGATAATTGGATTAAATACTTATTTTTCACTGCTAGACGCTCAGTTCATTATCTGTAAGACTTTCACTTATTTGTTTATTACCTCTGATTATTAAAGTGGAATGTGTGAGTGATTTGATATGGTGGGTACGACCTATGCGAGATCCTGGGTAACCCATTGGTTTATTGGTAGTTCATCAAACCATTCTAGTTAGAATAGAATTGGGGTGTGACAACTTAGTATCAGAGCATCTCAGGTTCTACCCATTGACCTAACTACTTCCACATGAGTCATGAACTGAGTTAGGATAAAATTTAAAAGTTGTAATAAGAACACACCATAAGCACCGGTGTTGTATGAGATATAAACTAAGAAAAAGAATAATGCACATATCAAAGGGAGAAACCAATTATATATATATATATATATATATATATATATGGGAATAAGACAAATGTACATCAAATTCAGAGTACAGTTCATAATCTGGACAGTTACTCTGTAGTATAAAAAAGAATAAAATATAAATGGCAATCAAGGAGCTAGAGGTGCTAGAGGAGGAGATGCCTTACGATCATTCTCGTAGTCCTCAGCATATACTCTCGCTAGCCAGGCCACCTATGTCTGAGTCGCTCAGAGACTAGCTGTCAGATCCACTACCCGTTGGTCTGTAGAGCGTTGGGCATCTAGAAGCTCTCCTACTCTCTAATCAGTCACACAATGAGCCTTTCTAATCTAACGTAACAGCCCCATCATGTCATCTGGTGGTGAGCATGAAGGGCCAGTGAAATGAGAAGCCCTAGAAGGGCCAGCTCCAGTAGAACGTTGTGGCGATGGAAGAGGGATGGCATCCACATCCATGTACATCTGATCATCATTCTCCTCAACACCACCCTTGTATGGCTCTGCTGCTACCTCTGCTGCTGCTGCTACCACCGCCTCTGCATCTATTGCCACTATCTGAGTGAGAGGACGTCTCATAGCATTCCTCTCATCATCACTAATCTATATTTCTCTCATGCTCATCCTGCTGATGGCCTCCACATCCTCTAGGTCACCCTCTACCTGAAGGTGATAGTAGAACTACTTAACCAAGTCCGGCCGAGTGCAAGCCTCGTATAGGAACACTAGAAGCCAGCCCATATCTCCAAACGCCCTTTCCACATCAAACAGGTGTAAATGGGCTAGGTTCACACACCGACCCCCTTCAACTTTCTTTTGATCAAACCAACGATATCGCACCTCTGCTTCAACGGACCTGAAGTGAAGTGCGTCATGAATTCGAGGAACCTTAGTGCGAACCATGATAACTGCAAGAGAAGAAAATAAGAAAACAAGTTAGATAAATTTGGAAAAATTTGACAGCATAACGACATAAAATGAGGAAAAAGCCTCACTTTTCACCCAAATATTTGAGCAGGAGGACTTATATAGGTCCCAAACCATCCTGCAAGGCTTATACAATCGGAAATTTAAACTTGGTAGGTCGAATTTGAAGAAATTTTGACAATTGGGGAAAAACCCCAAAATTTAGGTCAAAAATGGGCATTTTCGAGTTTCTACTAAACTAACCGATGAAACTCAAATTTTCTTGAGAGCTTTCATCTATTGGGTGGCTTTTTCAGTCTGTGGTTCTTTAGAGATGACCTGGCGAAGGCCTGGGCCGATTTCGGTCTTGGAGTAAATAGTTTTCTTGCTCCAGGTCGGAATGCGGACTCTGCAAGGTTTATTAGTTTTAACACAGGGCAGCCTTTAGGCTTTCTTTCATCTGGGCCTCTTTTCACGTTATGCCACCACATTCTTGTGTGGTGGTGTGCCGCCCAGGGTTACCCGGGACGGGTGTTTCGGCGTTATGCTCTTTTTGGCGATGACATCGTCATAGGAGATGCTTTGGTGGCGTCCTTCGTCATAAACGAAGCTCGCAGGATCTAAAGTTGAGTCTCGCTACAAGTCGAGCTTGAAATGGAAAATTTAATGGATAAAGTCTTGCTCGCTTAGACAGGGGCGATATATGCAGGTCTTGTCTTGTTCTCTTTTCACCTTTCTAACTCCTCCTGCCAAAGGTGCGATGGGTTCGGGTGGCCTAACGAGATTAGCATAGATGGTCTTTTTCATATGAACGGGAAAGAAGAGGCTGGGCTTAGGAGTACTTAAGAGCAAAAACCAAGCTGCGATAGAAGTTAGGACCTCGGCTTTATCCTATTTTTCTATGGGTTGATTTGATCAGGAAGGAAGGGATTTCTCATAACAATAGGAGACAGACAGATCAGATATAGAGCACTAACCCAGTCAATCCAGGGTGAATCTCATTGTGCATCTACTTCCACTCATCGAAAGTCTACCTCCGACTGAATCAATATCTCATTTTCCCTTTGCTGCCACGGAGAGCGATGTTCCACCTCTTTCTTAAACAGCTCTTGCTCATTCAGTTCACTGAACCTGAACCCTTCCACCAAGAAGACAAGCAGAGCGATCAGTGTGATCAAGCAAGCTATCGTGCTTTTTCTGGCTTCTGGCCTACACAGATCAGAAGGGGGGCTGGGTTCTATTTCCAGGCCAGGCGGGAGGTGAAGGTTCGAAGACCTCCCGGTAAGGAAGAGGGCAAAAGGGTGCTTTCATCTATCTCGACCAGTTTCCCAAGGCATTGGAAATCCAGACCGACTCAGAGAATCATTGGTGATCGTAGACCACCCTTCGTTTCGCCAACAAAGAAGTCATCCTTGACGATTTCCCATTCCTTCCCTGCCAAGCCGCCTCTCTTCGCCATTCGAAATACTACCTCTGCCTTCCCTTTCTATAACATACCCAGGCGCCCTCCTTTCCAATCACTAAGAAAAAATCAATACCAATCAAATCAAAGGCTGACTTCGTCTGTGATTTTTCCGGCCCCAGGGGAGTTTACACGACCCATTCCCCAGTCTCCTACACTGCTCAAGTAAGTGTGCAACTCCGTATAAGGACCTCCTTCCCTTCTGCCCACTCTCCGTTCACACGGTTCTCAAAGTAGAGGAGGAAGGGTGGGCAGTAGGTACCACGAGCCCTCTGTCCCACACATCTATCCAGAAGCAAGTGTAGTTCACCAGTTCCACCGAATGCTCCTATCTCTCGGCAAAGATCATGTGAGTGTTCAGTTATGCTTCAGATGCTTCACCATAGAATAGATTGACCCAGTTCCCGTTCTTTTCTGGTGCACTCTCTTTGTATCTCCGACACACAAGGAAGGACGCAGTGGGACTAACCAAGCCAAGGCTAGTTCTCGCCGATAGGCGCTGGTAGCTTGCTTCCAAGCCTTGCCAACTATATGAGTTCTGGCAATGAGGTAGGCCCGAAGGAGCCTTAAGCACAAAAACAATGCTCAAGTCAAGGCTCTGGGCAGTGAGTTCAGTTTACGGAGCAAGTAACGTTGTTCTTCCTAGCGAGTAGTTCTTTGACTGCCTTCCTTCCCCACCCATCGCTCCGGGTTCGAGTAGCAGTCCAACAAGTTGATACAAACCATGTGAAACCTATTTCAGTGATAATGAGTTGGTGTTCAGTGTACCGTACTGTATTGAAAAGAATGCATTTCATTCAAAGTGATATGCTCCAGAGAAAAGAAAAAGAACGTGGGGAAGAATCGACGAGGAATCCAGGGAATCGCGAAGGAAAAGCGTGACGAGAATTTGAATTCAAATATGTTAGAAGGTGGAAGAAGATCTCCTTCTGACTTGACTCCTGAACTCGAGCAATTTGCACTACTTCATTATATATCTTCTTTTCCAAACCCAGTATGTGCTTCTGGATACTGCCTCTAAGTCCGATCGTAAAGCACCGTGACTTTGTATCCTCTTCTTGCATGTTGGTTGGGGTAAAGAAGATAGTTCTTTGCAACACTACTGGTAAGAGTCCACAGTCATCTATCCCTAGTGCAGACTCAGGAATTCTCTCTCCATCTGATCTCTGAAACTTCTAGGAAAATACTTTTCGAAGATGCCTCTTAAAGATTTCTCAAGTCACCTGGGCATGCTTAGTCATTAGATAGGTTCGAGTAGATCACTACCAGTGATTCGCACCATCCCTCAGTATGTAAGTGGCGCATAGGACCTTTTCCTCTTCTGTGATAACCATCATCATCTTCTCCAACTCGTTAATCCACTGTGCTAGCCATAATGGGTTCAATCCCTTGCCCGAGAATGTTTGAGGCTTCATCTTCATGAATCATTCCACTAGTCTCGTCAGATCATTCTGTCCAGGAGCATACATCCCATTCATTGGTGGTTGATATGGGTAACCACCTCGGTACACACCCTGGTTCTATACTGGGGTGTTCATTACTGGAATCTGCTATGGATGCTATTGAGCTGCAGGGATAGCATTACTACCCACTGGTGCTATATTAGTCTGGCCCTAAGGTGTTGATGTAGAATTTGCAGTAGGTAGCACAGTAGTGCCCAATAAGGCTCACAACTCCAACAATACCTGGTGTTGTTTTTGCACTTGACGGCCCAAGTTATTCACAACTGTAGCCAAGTCCCCTCAAGATCCAGGTAAGTTGATCTGATTGGCCTGAACAGTTGCCTCTTAATTTACCTCAGTTGGAGTTTCATTGTTTTGCTTTTGCTCAACTGGGTTCTCATTCTCATTACCCACTCCAGGTGGTGGTGGTGGAGTCGGGTTATAGCCCCTTCGACTACCTCTATGAGTACGACATACCAGTTCAATCTATTGCTACTGAAAGATCTATAGTGCCAACACATATGAGACAATGTGAAATATTTTCACAATTTATAGGGTTAGTCCCACACAGTGAATCAAAAGAAAACCCAGAAATGTAGAGCAATAAATATATACAAGATTGTTTTGTCCGATCACCCTTGACCGGTCCCCTGTTTAAACCATTTTTGACCTACCGGTCAGCCTACAGAACACATTCGGGAAAATAAAAATTTTCCCGGTGGCCTGTCAGGTCTGGTTATTAGCTGCACCGGACAACGTACCAAACAAAATCAGAGACACTTCTCGAGAGTGTCCAATCAATTGTCTGGTTGACTTTATAAGTCAAAAAGTTCAACTAGACAACCTAGAATCACTTTCAATTCTATGATTTTGAGAAAAATTTTCACTTTCCTTTTTGGCTATCTCCCTTGTATGCGACCCAACTCAGTGCTAGTGAGTCTCTACATTCCCTTCGAACAATTTCAAAGTGTTTTCCTCCACTCAAAGTGTGCGGCATTACTACCAAGGTAGGTCCCTTCCCTTTCTACCTTTTCTATTGGTATTTTCCTAGGGTTTCTTAGGGGTTTTTATCATTATTCTTTGATTAGAATTTTCCAACCATAAGAAATGTTATCTTCTTATTTGGAATCACTTTTTGGGACCCAACAGACAAAGGCCCTCAATCAATTTGGGTTTCCATTGGTTAATTTTCTTAAAGCCCCTAAAATTTTAAATTTGTGCCCTAGAACTGGGGATTTTTCCCAAAATTTCAAAATTTTTTAAATTCCTTTGATTCCTGTTCAATTGGTTGTCATTTTGATATGTTTGTATATTATCCAATTGTTGTAAGTCCTCCTGTCCATGTATTTGGGCCAAATCGAGGCTTTTGCCCATTTTACGTCATTATGCTATCGAAATTTCTAAAATTTCGACTAATACTTTTTTACTTGATTTTGATTTTGCAGGTTCATCATATCTAGACATAGAGTGGCTGCCAAGAATGTTGGCACTTTTGGTTCTCGAGGTCCACCCCCACCCACAAGGTTGTTTGATGGGTACAGGTTCCGTTAGGCAAAGGCATAGGCTCAGTACCCTTGGTTTGAAGCCAAGAGCGTAAAGGTGGGGTGCTTTGTAAATCTAAAGGAGTTGGCCAATTTCGATTTAGAGGCAACATTCGATGCATTGGGTTGGTTGCCAATAATTCAGTATCAGGCATCCACCAGTCTAGACCTGGTGAAGAAGTTCTACTGCAACTTACAATTGGAGGGAAATGCCATTTTGACAGAGGTAGAAAGCTCTACATCACCAATAGCGTGAAAGGTGTAGACATTTTTTTCAACACCCATGAGTTGGCAAATTTACTGGGTGTCTCCAGCACCGGAAAGCTCATCCACTATGTGCCGAAGGAGTGCAAGTACCTACCTGAGGGTCTCTACGGCATCATATGGAGTCAGATTATGCAGGTAGCCACCAGGTGATGAAGGCAGTCAAATTGCATCATCTTCTCCACATCTATTGTCATATCATCTAGCGCAACATCATGCCCCAGAGCGGTTACTACAATGAGGTATCTCAATTGACTCAGTACTTGACCTTCTGTGTGACTACCAGGCAAGAGGTGTGCTTGCCATACATCATCATCAGGATGATGCACCATACGACGATGCCCAGATGAAGGGAAACTTGCCTTATGGTCGTTTGATCACTACCCTCCTCGACCGTCTTGGTATGGATATGGAGGGTGAGCAGATGTACTAGGAGACAGTCATAGCGGATTTAGACTAGGAGGCCATATACAAGATGGGCCTGCACAATGTCATCATTAGTGACGAGGAGTTAAAGGCTCACGAGCGGCCTCTGAGAGGGGCAGCAGTCATAGTAGCAATAGCTGAGGGAGGAAGGGATGACTTATACATGGATGTAGATGATATCCCCCCTCCGGCACCAGCCCTTACTTGTGGCTGGACCTTCTCATCCTCCTTTGGATCCGATGATGGTACTACTCCTTGAGATCCAAGAGGCTCAGCACGAGACCGACAGATGTGTGGCAGAGCTTGCTCAGAGTCTTCAGTTCACCCAGGATGAGGTGCACTGGTTTAGAAAGGCTTATGAGCAGGATTATGGAAGTAATGAGGAGGTGCCTGCTCAGTCACCAGCCTAGTGATATATTTTGTTTTGTTTTCCTTATTTCTTACCATTCTTTATTCTAGGGTAACTGTCCGATCTGTGGACTGTACCCTTCATTTTGTTTGGACACATCATTAATCGGTTTATACATGGCTCTTTCTTTTTATGCATGGTGCATTATGCTCTTATTTAAGTTTATATCTCAACCAACATACGTGCTTAAATTATGTGTTTATATTAAGGCTTTTAATTTTAACTTATCTCAGTTCATAGATACAGGTTAATGTATACAGGTTTGATTGGTAGAACCTATGAGTTCTGATACCAAGTTGTCACACACCAATTTTGGTCGAACCAGAAGTGTAAATGAATTGTCAATGAACTTACAACTCAAGCCAAGATCTCGTAAGATCGTGCAAACAATCAAACCATCACATCCAACCATAATCAGAGATAATAAATAATAGCAAAAGTCTTTATTAATAATGAACTTAGAGTCTAATGTGTAAATGATCTTAATTGACTTTGTAAAACTGAGAGTCTAATGTGAAATATAATAATTACTCCAACTATCCAAGTATTGACCAAAATAGAAAATAATAAGCCATTACATGTCTTATAATCAAAATACAAAAATAAAAATCTCAAAGATAAACCCAATAATGGCATTTACAAGATAAGTCATGCTCATTCTCCATTGACTGTAAATCCATAGCCGCCGTGTATCGATATGGTGGTGCATTAATATAGTCTTCCACCGTAGTACCTACAACATCAACTAAAAAGAAAATAATATTATGGGGTGAACTTACAACTTAGCTCAGTGAGAAACAAAACATGCAGCTAAAAATAAGTTTGCAATGTGTTATGGTAAGGATAGACTACAACCACACATCCATACACGAGAGTGTGAGCACACTCAACGGTCAGGTTCCAATCAAAACCATTGTTGCCCCACAATACTCACTACATAATAGAGATAGAGCTATAGCCCAATGGCAGACTACAACCAAACCATCAGCACCCACCTGATACCCTACCTGTACTAGTACATATGCTCCTACTAGCGGAGGATTGCAAACTGGGTTCTTCACTAACCAATCCTAGATGTCAAAAAAGTGTATCTAAGGCCTTATGCCAACATCCTTCAATACGGAACAGAACTAGAGCCATAGAGCCTAACAGTAAGGCTATGGCTAACACCGCCATCACTCCCCTTGATACCTTGTGATGTACTAAGCATGCTAAGGTAACAGCGATACGACAATGTCAGTATGATAAATGGTTTGAGACTCCAACCTCTCTCTACTTAACACACCAACCACACACAAACACATACCTATCCATATCATCATCATCATCATCATAAAAGAAATAAATAAATATGCATGAACAATAATAATAGATATTGGATGACATTTTATATGTACAAACAAGGAGTACAACAATAAGCAAGGTTGTTTATTATTATCCAATTTGTTTGGGGTCTTGTCCCTCACCTATTGAGTTATATTGACTTTCTCCAAGACCTTGGAAGTAGCTTGAGTGGACTATAAGGCCTAGAAAATCAGTAGGATTAAGTTAGGGTTCCGTTTTAACAATTTACAATGATCATATTGACTATCTGGACTGGCAAATAGTCCTTTCAGACATTGTCCAATCGACTGTTTGGTATGGTATATTACCAGATAACCCTGAGATGCTTTCCAAGAGTGTCCAGTAGCTTATCGGGTCCCACATTGGGTGCTTTTGGACAACCAGACTGGACAACCTTTAGGGCATCCTGCAGTGTGTCTTTCAGTCTGACTTCCTTCAGAGTCGATTCTTCATCTCATCCTAAGGTTTATCCTAAACCACTCTACAGTCAATATCACATTAGGGTTACGGTTTCCATTATAACCCTAGATCTACACACCCTTGTTGGTCTTCATTATACGTTTCATACAGTAGTGAAATTAGATCACTGCTTCTGACGACTGTGAGTCTAACCTTGCACACATACTATCCTAGTTACCAAGGTTACGAACTTACCATTGGTCTCTCAATGATGATTGTTGGAAACCAACAGTGAGTTCTTCCCTTTTCTCCTTCCTCCTTCTCCAAAGTTTTATTTTTCTCCAAGCCTTCGTCTCAACTCTCTCTCTCTCTCTTTGTCTCTCTCTCTCTCTCTCTCTCTCTCTCTCTCTCTCTCTCTCTCTCTTAATTCTAGGGTTTATGATTGAACAAAATAGTGAGAGAAAGTCGAGAAACATCGCTTATATAGATGACAATCTCCTAATTGGAGTGCTCTCCCAATTACGAGAGTCTCCCAACCAAACTAGGAAACTTTCCTATTCTGGGAGTCTATTTTTAGGCTTGACCGGTCGCATGTCTGGTCGCTTAATATGCAGACCAGATAACTCTATTTGTCCTACCGGACAAGCTTAGGGTTATAGTTTTCTATACCTAGCTTTGTGGTTCCTTTATCTGGTTGATTCGTTTGACCTGATTATGATGGGAAGACCTGTCATGACACGTTAACCAGGTTAGACTGGGTTAGTAGAATGCGGATCTTACATTAAGTGCTAGTTGTGGCAACCCTATAGGATGTGCATTGGCATTGGTTGGCACAGTAGCATTTAGAACAGGTGGTATCGGCATAGCATTAGTAGCACTGCCGGGGCTGGAGGAGCATGAGCAGGTGTAAGCGAGAGAGCTTGACGCAAAGCAGAGATACACTCATTCATCATTTGTTGCTACTAATGTTTCTATTCCATCACTCTTGTAAACTTTCTCATGATGGCTACCAGATCTGTAGTAGTCCTCACAAGATGTGGTGGTGGAGGAAAATTATTAGCAGCAAGGTGATGAACATATGTGTTCTCATTGGCACCTTGAGCACTATTCTGGCATGTACCTTGGTTATGTTGATTATAACTAGTATTGGGAGCCATTGAATTATCTGTTGTTTACTTCTGAAACAACACTTATCGATAGTTAGAGATTAACAACAAGTTACAGTAATCTGAAATCTAATGGTCCCAATAAAAATATCTTAGAATCACTCAATAACCATATTAGAATACTTAGCAATGGGACTCGTGAAGGAAAAATCCAAACATAATCAAAACAAAGCTTTCTGTCAATGTGCGGTCGATCAGATCATGCGGTCAATCAGATCGATTTCATCTACTAGACACTATAAAACATGTTTATAAGAGTCTAAATGGCTTCATTCTCAACCATTCTTCATTTTGTACGGAGGAAGAACATGGGGCAACGACCAGAGATTATTCCAAATCATTCCTAGACTCATTTTACTTCCTTTGCATTGCATTTTGTGAGGACAAAGGGTATCCACCCATTTTTGATGGACGGTATGATATGCAGTTGCCACCTAGATTAAGGTCTAGGACCTATAAAATGTAGTCTCATCATAAGAAAATACTTCTATTGACTCGATCCAATATATTGGCTTTGATCTATCAAAGAATGGGTAAGTGTTCAAGGTACAGTTTGGAAAGGTATTAGGCACCCAAAGCTGCCCAATTCAAAAATCAGCCTCCTATGTGATTTTACTTTCCTTAAGACTCTATGATTCTGACTAATCATGGTCAATGGATGATGACTAGGGCTCATGGGAGATCCTATGCCAAGTTGCTAAATTATTCTAACTTAGGTTCAGCCAAACATGTTCTCAAAGTAAATAAACATGCAAAAAGTAATATACAGTGAACCGAACCTAAGATGGTTCAGTGATGGACTAAATTTGAGACATCCAAGACATCTCAAATTGCCTACGTATTCTAATCCTAGAAATCAAGTCCATAACTTACTTCGAACGAATGTGATTAAGGTTTATGGATATGATTTATGCTTAATCTTCATTCAATTGTTCAAGTTGATGTTTATGCTTGATGATGATTGAGATTGAATCTAGAGATAGCCTATGTGGATTGAAGTGAATATGGATATGGATAGGGATAGGGATATGGAAGACCTAAGGATACTAGGATGTGGCACCATACTTGGAGACGCCCTCCAAGTTACCTACATATTTTAGAGGTCTTGAAAATCAGGTACAACGTAGTATGTAGTGATGGGTTGTGGTTATGGATTTCCCAGAACCACTGTCACACCATAATTCTGAACCAACCAGAATGGTGTGATGAACCGTCTATGAATCAACGATTCAACCAGGATCTCATATAGGCCATGCCCATATGTTCGAACTAGATACAACCACAATCATAATCAGAGTAAATAAACAATAGTAGAACTCTTTAATAATAATGAACAGAATTTAATAGTGATAACATAATTAATTATCCAATTATCTCTAAATGACTTGAGACATAAAATAAAATAAAATAATCAATTACACTTTCTAATAATCCAACAACTAAATCTAATCAAAAACACAAGAGTTACACTTGCACGATGAATCATGTGACTCCACCATAGCTTCCACATCCATCGTAGCAACATGTTTGTACATCGGGGCATTCATATAATCTTCCATGGTAGGACCTCCATCATTAACTAAAAATATTCGACGTCGAAAGGGTGAGCACACATCATGGCTCAGTGAGCAAACAAAACAATGCAACAAACATATGCATGCATTCAATCCATATCTTTGGTCTGGTCTATAAGTTTACAATGTGCTATAGAAAGGATTGGTGGCTGCCGCACCTCTATACACGAGTGTATGAAGCTGCCCAATGGATCAAACACCATTGCCATCCCACATGCACCCATCATAGAATAGAGATAGAGCTAAAGTACCCAGATCAAACACTGCATAACACTTTCCCTAATGCCCTACCCATACCAACACGTAAGTCCCTATTGGCGAGGGCTTGCAAACTAGGCTTGCAACTAATCGATCCTAATGCCAAACAGTGCATCAAAGGCCACACCCCAGCATCCCTCAATAAGCCCATAGAGATAGAGCTAAGGCCCCCTGGCAGAGTCAGAGACTACACGGTCCGAGACCACATTCCCTGATGCCCTACGACATAATAGTTCTGCTAAGGTAATGGCGATACGACAATGTTAGTGGGCAAGACTTGAGTAGAGATAGAGCGAGAGTCTGGTGACCAGGATGAACCACAGTGTCACGTCCTCCCCTGATGCTCCACTCACATCAAGCACACTAACCACACACATACATTCACATGCCTATTCCTAACATCATCATCATCATCATGTTATAAATAAACAAAATTAAATATACAAAAGCAGTAATAGCAGGAATATTGGATGACATGTGAAATGCACATTACAAGCATACAAGCATGGAATCATTCATGGCATTGGACTCAATAAATAAAACAGCTTGTTATTAGTCAATTAGTTTAGGTCTTGAAGCTGAGTGGTCGTAGGTGCGGCTGCACCTGTGCTCTCAGTTTCTACGACCACAAGGTGTATGGTCGCATATCATGCGACCATACATGCGACCACACCCTTCCTGAAACTTCTCCGAGGGCGTGTAGTCGCTATGTGTGGTCGCATACCATGCAACCATACATGCGACCACACCCTCCCTGGAACTTTCCCTAGGGCGTGTGGTCAATATGTGTGGTCGCATATCATGCAACCACACCCGCGACCACACCCTCCCTGGAACTTTCCTGAGGGCGTGTGGTCGATCACATGTTTCTCACGTGGTCGCATATCATGCAACCACACATGTGACCACAAATGTAATGGTCGACTTTTCACTCTCAACTCAATTCCTTCATATTTTGACTCTTTAGCTTACCATCATGATCCTTTCTACGATTGTTCTATTGATTAAAATTTATATTTTTACATAACCATCATCCCAATAGATTCCCTCCATGGATCTCTCAGAATTTGTCCATGATTTTATGATTGAGGTCTCACTTTGAATCACCATCTCTTCCATGACCTAATCTAGGTAATCAACTGATGTGGGGAATATTTTCATACCTTAAACTTGTTGAAGATTCAGAGTTCTCTCTGAAATTTCTCCTCTTAGTCATCCTCTTCAATTCTTCTTCTCTTCCTCCTCTTCATTTTCTCTCTTTCAGTTTGAGTTCTAAAAGGATGAAAGAGGCTAAGGGACGTTCTATATATAGAGGAAAATCCTTCATATAGAGTCCTACTTAGATTAGGAAAGAACCCCCTTCGGATTAGGAAGGTTTCCTAATCACGGAGTCAGTCAAACTTCGTGTGGTGGCATGTGTGGTCGCAGAACCCGTCGACCACATATCCAAAAACTATGACCACACGTCCCATACTCCAGTGGTCACATTATTCTGAGGTGTGGTCGACCACACCTATTTAGGTATGCGACCACACACTCCTGAATGGATGATTTTGGATTCGATTTCATACCTAGCCTTGTGGTTTCTTCAAGCACTTGGTCCACTTGGCCCGACCATGATAGGAAGACCTAATACAAGGTGGTAAGACCAGTTAGTACGATACGGGTCATACAACCCCCCCTCTTATTATAAATTTCATCCTCGAAATTTGCACATACCTTCATAGTAAAAAAGGTGAGGATATTTCTTTCGCATAGCATTCTCTTCTTTCCATGTGATCTCTTCTATATTTTGGCTCCTCCTAATAACCTTAACATAATAAATGTCACGGTTGCATAAACATTGAACCTTTCCGCTAGTAATTTTGGTTGGTACTACTTTGAATGTTGAATTATCAGTTAGACCCAGTAGATCTGCTATTATCACGTGTGTTGGATCTCTGACGTACTACTTTAGTAATGAGATATGAAATACATTATGCACACTTGACATAGATGGGGGTAGTGCTAACTAATATGCCACTTTCCCACGTTTAGCTAGAATCTCATATGGCCCGACATATCTCAGACTTAGCTTCCCTTTCTGTTCGAACCTTTTCAAACCATGCATAGGAGATATTTTCAAAAATACTTTATCACCTACGGTGAATTCAAGGTCTTGATGTCGATTATCTGCATACTGTTTCTGACGGTTCTGAGCTTTTCTAACTCTTTCTTTAATAATGTTGACTACTCGACAAGTCTCTTCAAAAAACTCTGGTCCAACAATACTTCGTTCTCCAACTTCATTCCAAAACAAAGGAGTTTGACACTTTTTATCATACAGTGCTTCATATGGTGACATCTGTATAGTAGCCTGATAGCTGTTGTTATAGGAAAACTCGATCAATGGTAGTTTCTCATCCCATGATCCTTTGAAATCAATAACACAAGCTCGAAGCATGTCTTCTAAAATCTGAATAGTATGCTCCGACTATCCATCTGTCTGAGGATGGAATGCAGTACTAAACTTCAACGTTGTACCCACAGCCTTCTGTAATCCTTCTAAAAACTTTGAGGTGAAGCATAGGTCTCTGTCGGACACAATGCTTTCAGGTACACCATGTAATCTGACAATATTATCCACATATAGCTTGGCTAACCACTCTCGGGTATACTGAGGTCGTATAGCTATGAAACGAGCTGTCTTGGTCAAACGATCCACAATCACCCAGACCGCGTCAACTACTCGGGGAGTCAATGGTAACCCGGTGACGAAGTCCATAGTGATGTAGTACTATTTCCATGCTAGTTCTGGCAGTAGTTGCAATAATCCTACAGGTCTTTGCCTTTCTACCTTTACCCTTCGAAAATTTAGGCATTGAGACACAAATTTAGCTACATCCGCTTCCTCTCCACTAATATAGTTTCTTCAGATCATGATACATCTTCGTACTTTCAGGATGTACTGAATAAGTGGTGGTGTAAGATTCCTTCATTAGTCTGTGTCTAATATCCAAGTTTTCATTTTCGGGAACATGTACTCTTCCTTTATATTTTAGTACCTTTTCAACGTCCAATGTAAACTCAGAAGTAGTCCTACCTTTTTCAAGGTCTTCTTGCACCATTCTCAAGTAAGGGTCTGATTTAATTGTGGCTTTCACTTGGTCTAATAGATCCGGTATAATCTTCAATGTGGCAAACATATTTAAAAACCGATGAATAAATCCTTGGTTGGTTGATCCATCCGCGGTGTTGCTCTCCCGGGCGCCCATTACCATATTGAATACTCTAATCTTGCCGCAGTGTTAACTTTCCCGGGGGTGGCAAACATATTTAAAAACCGATGAATAAATCCTTGGTTGGTTGATCCATCCGGTGTATCTATCACGAACTGCTCATTACCATAATTGAATACTTCTCCTGTAACACACATTGCCGCAGTCGTGTTAACTTTTCCCTGGGATTTTATCATTGCTTTTCTGCCTATCGCAGCAACAACTACATTAGCCTTCCCTGGATGATATTGGATATCGCAATCATAATCTTTTAGCAACTCTAGCCATCCTCTCTATCACATGTTCAATTCCTTTTGATTGAAAAGATAAGTAAGACTCTTATAATCTGATTTAATCTGAAATTTCTCACCATACAAATAATGTCTCCATATCTTGATAGCATGTACTACTGCTGCTAATTCCAAGTCATGAGTGGGATAGTTCTTTTCATACGTCTTCAATTGCCTTGAGGCATATGCAACTACTTGTTCTCCTTGCATAAGTATACATCCTAAACCCAACCCAAACACATCTGTGTACAAGGTAAATGGTTGTCCTGGGATCGAAATAGTCAAGATGGGAGCTGATATCAATCTAGCCTTCAATGTTTCAAAACCCTCCTCACATTTGTCGGTCCAAATAAATGTTTCTCCTTTCTTAGTCAAACTGGTGAGAGGTACGACGATTCTAGAGTAATCTTCCATGAATCGTTAGTAATACCAAGCTAAACCGAAGAAACTTCTAATTTTTGCAACATTCTTTGGTGCTTCCCATTTCACAATGGCTTCAATCTTGCTAAGATCCACTTTGATTCCTTCAATAGATACTACATGGCCTTAGAAAGCGACTTCATTTAGCTAAAACACACACTTTGTAAATTTGGCGTAAAGCTTCTTTTTTCTTAGTCGCTGCAGAGCGGCTCTTAGATTTGTGACATGAGTTTCTTTGTCCTTGGAGTAGAGTAGTATGTCATCAATAAATACAATGACTGACGTATCCAACATATCATGGAATACTCGATTCATGAGTTCCATAAAAGTTACGGGTGTATTAATCAATCCAAAAGACATGATTAAAAATTCATAATGTCCATATCTTGTTCTAAATGCTATCTTTGGAATATCACCTTCCTTAATCTTCAACTGATGGTATCCTGACCGAAGATCAATTTTGTGGAACACTTTGGCACCTTGCAACTGATCAAACAAGTCATCGATCCGAGGCAATGGGTATCGATTCTTGATTGTAAGCTTATTCAATTCCCGATAGTCTATACACAGTCGAACGCTATCGTCCTTCTTTTTCACAAACAATACTAGCGCTCCCCATGGTGATATGCTGGGTCTGATATAACCCTTGTCTAGTAATTCCTATAATTGTACCTTCAGTTCCTTCAGTTCAGTAGGAGTCATTCGATAAGGTGCTTTAGATACTGGTGCGGCTCTGGGTATAAAATCTATAATGAACTCTGTCACTCGGTCGGGTGGTAGCCCTGGTAGTTCCTCAGGAAATACATCCAAAAAGTCACGCACAACATCAATATCCTCCATTCGTGGTGCTTCCTTGGTGAGATCAACCACGGATACTAGATACCCAATTCCCCCTTTCTCGAGGCATTTTCTCGCCTTTAATGTAGAGAGAATGAGTTTTTGTTTACAGGGAAGTTGGGTTCTCGCAAAACTAAACTTTGCTCCTTCCTTGTCTTTAAATGTCAATTTCTTTTCTGCACATAACAGGTTTATAGAGTGTCGAGCTAACCAATCCATTCCCAAGATAACGTCAAAGTCTGTCATCTTGAGTTGAATTATAGTTGCATCCAAAATCTTCTCGCCGATAAGAACTCGACATGGTCCATAACCTTTTTCTAGTTCCACTTCTAATCTCATAGGTGAATGTACAAGCAATTTGTAGTCTAAAGGTTTGAGGGATAGATTTAGCATCTTTCCAAATGACACAGATATAAAAAAATGAGTAGCTCCAGAATCAAAGAGTACTCTGGCGGGTATGCCATTAATAGGTACGAAACCTGTGATTTGATTTAATTTAGTCTACATGCTCACACAAGGTAGTACAAAATGAAAGGTTCAGGTCATACCTGTGACCACATTAGGCGATGCGACAACATCCTCAGATGTAACTGCATAAACCTTTCCTTGTTGTAGTTGCTTCCTTAGCTTAGGACACTCCCTTCAATAATGTCCTACTTGATTACAATTAAAGCATTTAACTCCTTCACTACTTTGCTTCTGTTGAGGTTGGGATGTCGGAGTAGTCTTGGCTACAGCATCGAAGCCTTAAGTACGGAAGGGTTTAAATGTCTTTATGTCCCTTCCATTGTATGAATTTCCATTAGGGCCTTTAATACCTCTGTTCTGAGCAAAATAACTTTCCCTCTGGCTCGATTCCAATACTCGAGCAATCAGTACAGCTTCATTATAAATCTTCTTTTTTAGTTCCAATACATGCTCATGGATGCTTCCCCTATGTCCCATATCGAACCTTCGGATTTTGGTATTTTCCTCCTACATGCTAGAGGGAGTAAAGAAAAACAGCTCTTCATAACGCTGCTGATACGCATCCACAATCATCTGTCCCTGATACAAACTCAGAAACTCTCTTTCCATTGCATCTCTAAAACTTCTGGAAAAATACTTTTCGAAGAATGCTTCTTTATAGATAGCCCAGGTCAATTGGGCGTGCTTCTTTAATAGATAACTTCAACTAGACTTCCACCAATGGTGTGCATTGCCCTTCAGCATTAATGTGGCGCATAACATTTTTTCCTCTTCATTTACAGTCATCATCATGAAGTTCAATTCCATCTCGTCGATCCAGTGGGCTAGCCACAAAGGATCCGATGGCTTGCCATTGAATTCCTTAGGCTTCATCTTCAGGAAACGCTCGATCAGTCGAGAATGGTCCAATTGATACTGAGCATATGCTCCATATATAGGCAGTTGATACTAGTAATTGCCTTGGTTGTATACGCTACTTCAGGGTTTTGTACTTGAGCTTGTACAAATGGCATTTGAGGTGCTTGAGGTACCGTATTGTTCATATTCAATGCTTGGGGCACGGTGTTGTTACCCCCTGGTACGGTACTAGCTTGTCCCACCGGTAAAGGTGTAGTGTTTGCTGCTAGGAAAGACATTCCCATAGCAGCTTGCATGTCGGCTTGCACTTACTGTATTTGCTGCAACTATTGTGCTAGATTCATCACCGCAGTAGCCAAATCCATAGGTGGGGCTGGCAAGTTTGTGGGGTTGGCTTGGTCGTTGACTCCTGGCGGTACCATATTCTGGTTCTCCAATTCCTCAGGGTTTTCATGGTTATTTTCCTCCACAGGTGGTGGTGGTGGAATTGGGTTACGTCCTCTCCTTGTTATTCTTTGCCCAGCCATTTACTGTTTCTGGCGGTGGTACTATCTGAAAGTCAAGGAACATATGAGGCAATCATAATATACGTCATTCTCATGTCAGAATCCAAACAAACAAGGTAAAATTTCAATCTTTAAAGTCATTCAGTTAAAACAGGGCATTTTTCATCATGGGGTCGATGGTGGGGTCACAAGGGGGGCCCCCGGTTTCGCACGAGAGCCGGGTCGAGGTGGTCGCTATATGCGACCACAGGGTTGCGACCACACAAACCCTGTCAACTCACCAAGAGCTTGTGGTCGCTCATGTGGTCGCACTATATATGATAGGGTTGTGACCACACAAACCCTGTCAACTCACCGAGAGCCTATGGTCGATCATGTAGTCGATCGTGGGGTCGCATTTTTGGCCAAATTCTACGACCACACGATCCCAAATCAGATTTTTAAACCTGATTTTTGAGCCATTCTCCATATTTCTCTTTTGTCTTCAACTCAACTCGCCACCACTGAGGTGCTACAGTGTCGACTGTACAAATTTGGTGATTCTTTCATCTATCTATGACCTACGTTCCGTTCTTCCAGGTATGTTTCCTACTCTTTCTCCTTTTTAAGCTTTCATACCTAGATTTTCCCCATTTATAGGATTTTCTTCAAATTAATATTTTTCTGACCCTAAAAATTTGATTTTTATTGGGGGTTATTGCTATTGGCCATCCAATGGATGAAAGCCCTCAAGAAAATTCGAGTTTCATCGGTTAGTTTAATAGAAACTTGAAAATTCCCATTTTTGACCTAAATTTTAGGGTTTTTCCCAATTGTCAAATTTCTTCAAATTTGAACCAGCTAGTTTAAATTTTCGATTGTATGAGCTTTGCAGGATGGTTTGGGACCTAAGTAAGTCCTCCTGCCCAAATGTTTGGGTGAAAAGTGAGACTTTTGGCCAAATCACGCCATCATAATGCCAAAATTTTTAATTTTCACTATATCTGATATATTGCTTGTTGGTCTATACTCTTGTAGACAACATGGCTCGCACTAAAGTCCCCAAAGTTTATGATCCCCATCGTTTTTGGTCTATTGAAATAGAAGCACAGTATGCTCGGTACGAGCATAAGAAGGTGGAAGGGGGTCATTGTGTTAACTTGGCCAACCTAGCCCTATTTGATGTGGAGGGAGCATTCAGTGATATGGGCTGACTCCCTGTGATTCTATATGAGGGTTGCACCTGTCTTGAGTTGGTGAAACAGTTTTACTATAATTTACAGGTGGAGGGTGACCCAGAGGACATAGATAGGGATAGAGAGCTCAAGATCACCAGTTTAGTTAAAGGGGTGGATATCTCCTTTAACTGCCAGGAGTTGGCTAATCTCCTAGGTATCTCAAATGATGGTCCCTTGGTATACTACGCACTCAAGGAACCCCAGTTCCTGTCAATGAGAATGCACGCAGAGATTGACCACCCAATTCTTAGGGATGATCGCTGACAGATGAAGGCAATCAACCTACGGCTGGAACCCCGAGTGTATTGCAAGATCATCCAGCACACCCTAATTCCCCAGAGTGGACACTAAGAGAAGGTTTCACAGTTGACCCAGTACCTTCTGCACTGCATCTACACTAGGGAACCAGTCTACCTTCCTTATAACATTATCAGGACCATGCTCCGTGCCACGATGCCTGGTCTGGTGGGTAACCTACCCTATGGGCATTTGATCACTACTCTGCTCACTCGTCTGCATGTAGACTTGGTCGATGAGAGGATTCACGAGGACACTTTTTCGAATGACCTTGACTGGGAGGTCATCTGCAGGATGGGGATGCGAGATGTGCAGGTCAGTGATGAGGAGAGAAATGCTATGGTGCGTCCCCGTACTCGAGTAGAGGTAGCACGCGGAGGCGGCAGCGGAAGTAGTAGCAAAGGTTTTTGAGAGTGATGATGAGGATGATGATGATAGGATGTTCATGGACGTGGATGCCATACCTCCTCCATCACCACCGCATTCCACTGGAGCTGGCCCTTCTCGGGTTCCTTCCCACTCAGCTGGTCCTTCGCACCCACCACCAGATGACGTGATGGGGCTGCTGCATGAGATTCAAGAGGCCCAACGTGCTACTGATCAGCAGGTGGCGGATCTGGCAGCTAGTCTCTAGGTGACGTAGACTTAGATAGCCTGGCTAACGAGGGTATATGCTGAGGATTATGATCGAGATCGTGAGGCACCTCCTCTTCCAGCACCCCCAGCTCCATGATGCCTTTATTTTTTTTTTACTTTAAACTACAGAGTAACTGTCCAGATTGTGGACCGTACTCTGATTCGGATATATGTTAGTTTTATTCTTATTTGATATATACATAGAACTTGTTTCTTATTTACATATGTGTATTATTCTCTTTCTTAGTTTATTGTCCCATACAACACAGGTGTTTATGGTGTGTTCTTATTAAAGCTTTTTAATTTATCCTAACTCAATTCACAAACTCTTTTGGAAGTATACAAGTTTGATAGACAGAGCCTGAGAGCTCTTATACCAAGTTGTCACACCCCAATTCTGAATCAACCAGAATAGTGTGATGAACCATCTGTAAATCAACGATTCAACTAGGATCTTGTATAGGCCGTGCTCATTTTTTTGAACCAGATACAATCATAACCATAATCAGAATAAACAAACAATAGTGAAAGTCTTTAATATTAATGAATTGAGAATCTAACAGTGATAACATAATTAATTATCCAATTATCTCCAAATGACTCAAGACATAAAATAAAATAAAGTAATTAATTACACTTTCTGATAATCTAATAACTAAATCTAACGAAAACACAAGAGTTGCACTCACACGATGAATCATGCGACTCCACCATAGCTTTCACATCCATCATAGCAACATGTCCGTACATCGGTGTATTCGTACAATCTTCCACGGTAGGACCTGCGTCATCAACTAAAAATATTGGATGTCGAAAGAATAAGCACACATCGTGGCACAGTGAGCAAACAAAACAATGCAACAAACATATGCATGCATTCAATTCATATCTTTGGTCTTGTTTATAAGTTTACAATGTGCTATAGAAAGGATTGGTGGTCGTCGCACCTTTATACACGAGTGTGTGAAGCCGCCCAATGGATCAAACACCATTGCCGTCCCACATGCACCCATCATGGAATAGAGATAGAGCTAAAGTGCCCGGATCAAACACCGCATAACACTTTCCCTGATGCCCTACCCATACCAACACATAAGCCCCTATTGGTGAGAGCTTACAAACTGGGCTCGCAACTAACCGATCCTAATGTCAAACAGTGTATCCAAGGCCTCACCCCAGCATCCCTTAATATGTCCATAGGGATAGAGCTAAGGCCCCCAGGCAGAGTCAAAGACTTCACGGTCCGAGACCACCTCCCCTGATGCCCTACGACGTAATAGTTCAGCTAAGGTAATGGTGATACAATGATGTTAGTAGGCAAGACTTGAGTAGAGATATAGCTAGAGTCTGGTAACCAAGATGAACCATAGTGACACGTCTTCCTCCTGATGTTCCACTCGCATCAAGCACACTAACCACACACATACATTCACATGCCTATTCCTAACATCATCATCATCATCATGTTATAAATAAACAGAATTAAATATGCATGAGCAGTATTAGCAGGAATATTGGATGACATGTGGAATGCACATTACAGGCATACAAGCATAGAATCATTCATGGCATTGGACTCAATAAATAAAATAGTTTGTTATTAGCCAATTAGTTAAGGTCTTGTTCCCTCACCTTTGGTTGATGATTGTTCCTCATCCAAGCTTTGTTAATCACTTTTAAACCACTTGGAAACCTAACAAATTTATAGATTTTAAATTAAAATTTATTTTCATTAATTCAGATTTCCAGAAGCTGAGTGGTCGCAGGTGCGGGTGCACCTGTGGTCTCAGTTTCTATGACCATAGGGTGTGTGGTCGTTATGTGTGGTCGCATATCATGCGACCACACCTTTCTTGAAACTTCCCCGAGGGCGTGTGGTTGCTACGTGTGGTCGCATACCATGCGACCATACATGTGACCACACCCTCCCTAGAACTTTTCCGAGGGTGTGTGGTCGTTATGTGTGGTCGCATACATGCTACCATACATGCAACCACACCCTCCCTGGAACTTTCCCGAGGGCGTGTGGTCGATCACATGTGTCTCGTCTGGTCACATATTATGCGACCATAAATGCGACCACACATGTGATGGTCGACTTTTCACTCTCAACTCAATTCCTTCGTGTTTTAATTCTTTGGCTTACCCTCATGATCCTTTCTATGATTGTTCAATGGCTTAAAATCATATTTTTACATAACCATCATCCTAATAGATTCCCTCCATGGATCTCTTAGAATTTGTCCATGGTTGTATGATTGGGGTCTCACTTTGAATCACCATCTTTTCCATGTTCTATTCTAGGTATTCAACTGATGTGGGGAATATTTTCATACCTTAAACTTGTTGAAGATTCAGAATTCTCTCTGAAATTCCTCCTCTTAGTCTTCCTCTTCAATTCTCCTTCTCTTCCTCCTCTTCTCTTTCTCTCTCTCTTTCTGAGTTGAGTTCTAAAACTATGAAAGAGGCTAAGGGACGTCCTATATATAGAAGAAAACCCTCCATATAGAGTCCTTCTTAGATTAGGAAAGAACCTCCTTCAGATTATGAAGGTTTCCTAATCACGGAGTCAGTATGACTTTGTGTGGTCGCACGTGTGGTTGCAGAACCCATCGACCACACATCCAAAAACTGTGACCACACGTCCCAGACTCCAGTGGTTGCATTATTCTGAGGTGTGGTCGACCACACTTGTTTAGGTATGCGACCACACACTTATAAATAGATGATTTTGGGTTCGATTTCATACCTAGCCTTGTGGTTTCTTTACGCACTTGGTCCGCTTGGCCCGACCATGATAGGAAGACCTGATACAAGGTAGTAAGATCGGTTAGTACGATACAGGTCTTACAACCACTCAAGAGTACTCTACCTTGGTTTTTAGGAAAGCTAAAATGGATAGTATTTTAAGACCACTCAAGTGTACTCTACCTTGATCTAAAAAGGCTAAAATGGATAGTATTCTAAGATCACTCAGGTGTACTCTACCTTGATTTAAGAAGACTAAAGGGTATGTCTAAGACCACTCAGGTGTACTCTACCTTAGTCTAGGAAGACAAAAGGGATGGCTAAAACCACTCAGGTGTACTCTATCTCGGTTTAGGAAGACTAAGATTTTCTAACATAAGACCACTCAGGTGCACTCTATCTTGGTCTAAGGAAGACTAGAATTTATTATCCTAAAACCACTCAGGTGTACTCTACCTTGGTCTAAGAATACTAAAATTTAGTGACCTAAAACCACTCAGATGTACTCTACCTTGGTCTAGGAATACTAAAATTTGCTAACCTAAAATCACTCAGGTGTACTCTACCTTGGTCTAGGAATTCTAAAATTTGTTGACCTTAAACCACTCAAGTATACTCTACCTTAGTCTAGGAAGGTTAAATTTATTAATCTATACAAATTGAAATGTGGGAACTATGTTTGGGTGTCTTACCAAACTGCCTACGTATCTTGGGGTTCTGACCTAAGAATTAGGATCTGCATAGTTTGGAATGCGAATTCACTCATTAATTGTGTACTTTTAAGATCAAAGTGTGGAACATAACTGCTCTATGGTTGGATTCACATCACACCTATCTAGTTCTTTGCTTCATAGAGGAAAATGAGCTGAGGGGTAGGGATTGTCCTAAAGCTACCCTTGACCTAAAACCTTAATTTGGTATTTTTTGGGCTAGGTTTCATCATTCTTGATTAAAATTTATCATTTTCATTCTTACCCTTCTAGTGAAGGTGGGTGCCTACATGCACGTCCCCACACCTAATATGTTTTCTAGGTGTACAGATTTGGTAGTTCAACTAAGGTGTTATAGAAATTAAGTTATTGCCAACAATATGTATCATTCAAATATGGCAAGTAACAACATATATCATCTGAAGTATAATAAAGCATGTGAATCAATATAACAGCAAATATGTGAGAGCATTAATCAAGCATCGATCATCAACAATGTGACCAATATCATATTTTATCGACTATCAGATTTAATGTAATCGGTCATCATCAATGTGATCAAGATCATATTTGATCGATGGTTCAGATTCACTTAAAACATTCATGAGGTTAATCCAACCGTTCAAATTCAATTAAATCACTCAAAAAGGTAATCCAACAGTTTAAATCACTCAAGATGGTCATTCGTTCAGATTCCTCTAAATCATTCATAATCAAGATCCAACAGTTCATATTACTCCAAATGATAATCTATCCATTCAAATTCCTTTAAATCATTCATAATCAAGATCCAATGGTTCAAATCATTCAAAATCATAGTCTAACCGTTTAGATTCAAATAAGATGCTCATGATCAAGATCTAATGGTCTATTTTTCATATCACTCATGATTAATGGCTATATTCATTTCATTATAAGATCTAAATCAAAGTTAAACATCCAATGGCTCACAATTAATATTCTCTCATGATCCAAATAAAATCAATCTTTCAATGGCTCAAAATTAATCATATTAGAAACTCTAGATCAATGGCTAGATTTTAATCACATCAAATTCCAAGATCAATGGTCAAGATTTAATCATGTAAAAATTCAACATCACATGACCATATTTTTAATCACATTGAATTCAATCATCAATTGTCTAGATTTCATTCACATTAAAAATCATAAATCAAATGCCATGTTTTATTTACTTTAAATTCTAGATCAATGGCCATAATCCAGTCTCATCAAATTCAAAGATCAATGGTCCAATTTGATTTATATTATAATTCCAAGCATATGGGATCGATCAATTTCATCAAAATTCCAAACATATGGGATCAATCAATTTCATCCAAAATTTCATATATGATCGGATCAATTTTGTTTTCATTACAATACCATAATCGGATCAATTTCAATTTCATCAAAATTCATATCATCGGATCAATTTCAATTTCAATTTCATCAAAAATTCCATAATCGGATCAATTTCATCATATTCTACAATCAATATCAAAGGCCAAATTTTTCAATATTCAGATCAATTTCATCATATTTCCACAATCAATATTAAAGGCCATATTTTAATCAGGGTAAATTTATGATCATAATAATTTGACCTCAATGGCTCCAATTCATTAAATCATAATTCATTCAAAATCCAATGACTCAAAATTAATTAACTCATAATTCATTCAAAATCCAATGGCTAGATCAATAGGGAAAACTGGGTTTCGGTGGCAGTGGGATTCAGCCAGGTGGTAATGGTAGGAATCTGCTTAGGTTCAGCATGTAGCGGTTTGGCTGGAAGTTGGATGCAGGTGTCGAAAGCTAGGTGGTTCTCAGTTAAGTGGGAAACCAGGTGGTGATTATGGGATCTAGGTGAAGGATAGAAGGTGGGTGTGCTGTAACAGTGGGGTTGATACACAAGGTAAAGTCGGTATGAGCAAGTGTGAGTTGAGTATATGCAGATTTCATGGTGAGGCAGGTTGGAATAGGTGGTTGGGGCAAACCAGGTGTCGATAATGGAGGAAATCAATGGCTATTATGGCAATAATGGTATTGGAGGTTCACAGGTCTAGGATGATGGTGGTGGAAGGAGTGGGTTTCAGGTTACATATCAAGTGACTCAAAAAGACCAAAAAAATAAACAAACAATATGGGGGAAAGCTACCTTGGTTCTGCCTCCTCTTCTTCGTCCTACTTCTTGTTCTGAACTACCCTCTTCTTTCTTTTCCCTCCCTCGTAATCTCTTCGTCTCAATTTCTCACCATCTCGATCTCTCCCTTTATCTCAGATCTGCTTCCTCATTCTCAATTTCTGCAGTTTCTCTCTGAGTTCTCTCCTTCTTTTTCAGAATTCCCCCTTTCAATCTTTTTATATCTCTTCTGATATCCCCTATCTCTAGCCGATTCGACTCCCCCTTCTCTCTATTCTCCTTCTTACCTTCTTCGGTCTTCCCAACCTTCCTTTTCCTGATTTCCTTTCAAAAACTAATAACCAACCTCTTTTTCTTCCTTCCAACTACCAATTTCAGTTATATCCAAAACTGGCTGTCCCTTCTTTCTTTCCTTTCTCTTCACTTCTTTCCAAATTCTCTTCTTTCTTCATATATTAATTCTTTCCAAATTCTATTTTTTTCTTATTCTCATGGCTGAGTTTCTTCTCTCTTTTTTTCATTAGAGTTCTCCATCGACCCCTCTTCACTTCATTTTTTTTCCATTTACCGGGCCAGCATTTCCCATCCCGATTTATTTCCTTATTCTTCTCCTCAATCCTTCCTTTTATTTTTTTTCTTCTTTTTCTTTTGGCAATGGGATCCACAGCCAGGTGGCCTTCCCTCTCTCTTTTGCCTAACCGAAAACCCTAGTGGGCCCCCCTGATTAGGGCTCCACGGCTCTTTCTCTCTCCCTTCCTTATAATATCAATATATATCATACATAATATTTATATATGTAATGCTTAATATATATAATGTATCAATATATATGATATACACTTTACACATGCACATGGATTGAATTTAGTCCAGATTGGTCTGATTCAAGGTTGACTGGGCCAAACTGACTTGATTGGGTTGGACCGACATAAGTTGACTGGGTTAAACTGATATGGGTTGAGTTGGATTGGACCAAGATTGGTTTTTATCTCTCTATTATTTCATGGGCCATTTCTGCTGCCATTCGGCATGGAATCTTGTGACGGCCTCTATCATAAATTTTCTCCATTCACTTTGTAGAACACTAAAAATGAAAAATACTAGAGCTTGAATGTCACACCCCAATTCCGCACTATTCAGAATGGTGTGATGAACCACTAATAAACCAACGGTTCAACCAGGATCTCGAATAGGCTGTGTTCATTTGCATAAACCATACACATCCACAACCAAAGATTAGAATAAATACACGATAGCGAAACTCTTTAATATTAAATGAACTGAGAGTCTAACTGTAATAAAGTAAATAAATTATCCAATTATCTCCTAAAAGGACTAAGACATAAATTAAAATAATTTAATCAATTACATTGTCTGTATAACTTAAACAAAATCTAATAAAAAATACAGGAGTTGCACTCGCATGATGAATCATGCGACTCCATCATCACTTCTGCCTCCATTGCAACCGTATACCCGTATGTTGGAGCATTCATATAATCTTCTACTGACGTACCTACATCATCAACTAAAAATATTCGAATTCAAAAAGGATGAGCACACATCACGGCTCAGTGAGCAAACAAAATATTGCAACAAATATATGCATGCATTCAATTCATATCTTTGGCCTGGTTCATAAGTTTACAATGTGCAATAGAAAGAATAGGTGGCTATCGCACCTTTATACACAAATGTGTGGAACCGCCCAATGGATCAAACACCATTGCCACCCCCACATGCACCCACCATGGAATAGAGATAGAGCTAAATTACTTAGGACCACACCGCATCACACTTCCCCAGATGCTCTACCCATACCAACACGAAAGCTGGCAAGGGCTTGCAAACTGGGCTCGCAACTAACCAAGCCTAATGTCAAACAGTGTATCCAAGGCCTCACCCTAGCATCCCTCAATACATCCATAGAGGTAGAGCTAAGGCCCCCCAGCAGAGTCAGGGACTACACGATTCGAGACCACCTCCCCTGATGCCCTACGACGTAATAGTTCTGCTAAGGTAATGGCGTTACAATGATGTTAGTGGACAAGACTTGAGTAGAGATAGAGCTAGAGTCTAGTGACCAGGATGAACCACAGTGTCACATCCTCCCCTTGATGCTCCACTTGCATCAAGTACACTAACCACACACATACATTTGCATGCCTATTTCTAGCATCATCATCATCATCATGTTAAAATAAATGAAATTACATATGCATGAACAGTAATAACAGGAATAGTGGATGAGATGTGATATGCACATTACAATCATACAAGCATAGAATTATTCATAGTATTGGACTCAATAAACGAAAATAGTTTATTATTAACCAATTAGTTTAGGTTTTGTTCCCTCACCTTTGATTGAGCATAGATCCTCGTTCAAGCTTTATGAATCACTTTTAAATCACTAGAAAGACCTAACAAGTCGATAGATTTTAATTAGAATTAATTTCATTAAATTTAGACTAACAAAAATTGTAGGGTCGTAGGTACGGTAGCACCTAGGGTAGCAGTTTCTATGATCCCAGGGTGTATGGTCGTAGGTGGGGTCAGATACCATTCGACCCGACGTGCGACCACACCCTCCCAGGGACTTCCCGAGGGAATGTGGTCGATCATATGGTCTCATAGGGTCAGATATCATTCGACCCTACATGCACACATATTCTGGGTCGACCTTTCATTCTAAAGTCCATCCTTCATGTTTGGATCCCTTGACTTACTTTCATGGTCCATTCTATGATTGTTCTATGGCTCAAAACTATAATTTATATGCCATTCATTATCCATAACGATTTCCCCCATGGAATCTCTTGGAATTTATCCATGGACGGATGATTTGAGTTTCTCCTAATCCTATGTTCTTCATAACTATTCTAGGCTCTCTTATACAGGTAGGGAATTATGTTCATACCATAATTCAAAGGTTTCTCTGAACTTCCTCCTCTTCCTTAGTCTTTTTCTTCAAATTTCCTTCTCTTCTTCTCTTCCTTATCTTTCTCTTTCTCTCACATTCAATTAGGATTCTAAAGGAGTGAAAGAGACTAAGGGACGTCCTATTTATAGAGGAAAACCATCCATATTAAGTCCCAATGAGTTTAGGAATGATCCCCTTTGAATTAGGAAGGTTTCCTAATTTTTGGTTTCTGTCTATCATCGTAAGGTCGGACGTAGGGTTACAGAATCCATCGACCCTACGCCTTCTTAGTCATGCAACCCCACGACAGAAAAGTCATGGGTTGGACATCATTTGAGGTGGGATCGAGCATACCTGTTTAGGCATGCGACCCTACCCTCACATTTGACTATTTTTGGGTTAGACTTCATACCTGGTCTTGTGGTTTCTTCACGCACTTGGTCTACTTGGCTCGACCATGATAGGTAGACCTGGTACAAGGTGGTAAGACCGATTAGTTTGATACAGGTCTTACAACTCCCCCACCCCCCTCTTATTAGAAATTTCGTTCTCAAAATTTACACATGCCTTCCAAGAAAAGGTGAGGATATTACTTTCGCATAGCATTCTCTTCTTCCCATGTAATATCTTCTATATCTCGGCTCCTTCAGGTGACTTAAACATAGTATATGTCATGGTTGCATAGACATTGAACCTTTTGGCTCACGATTTCAGTTGGTGCTACTTCGAATGTCAAATCATCAGTTAGATCTGGTGGATCTATTGTCAAAATGTGTGTCGGATCTCTGACGTACTTCTTCAATAATGAGATATGAAATACATCATGCATACTTGACATAGATGGTAGTAGTGCTAACTGATAAGCCACTTTTCCATGTTTAGCTAGAATCTCATATGGCCTGACATATCTCAGACTTAGCTTCCCTTTCTGTCCGAATCATTTTAAACCCCGCATAGGTGATACATTCAAAAATACCTTATCACCTATGACAAATTCAAGGTCTCGACATCGAGTATCCGCATACTGTTTCTGATGATTCTGAGCTGTTCTAACTCTTTCCTTGATAATATCGACTACTCGACAAGTTTCTTCAACAAACTCTGGTCCAACAATGTTACGTTCTCCAACTTCATTCCAAAACAGAGGAGTTCGACACTTCTTACCATACAGTGCTTCATAGGGTGACATCTGTATAGTAGCCTGATAGCTGTTGTTATAGGCAAACTCAATCATTGGTAGTTTCTCGTCCTATGAGCCTTTAAAAACAATAACACAGGCTCGAAGCATGTCTTCTAAAATCTGAATGGTGCACTTCGACTGTCCGTCTATCTGAGGATGGAATGCAGCACTGAACTTCAACGTTTACCCATAGCCTTTTGCAATCCTTCCCAAACTTTGAAGTAAAGCGTGGGTCTATATCGAACACAATGCTTTCAGGTACTCCATGTAATCTGACAATGTTATCCACATATAGCTTGGCTAACCTCTCCAGGGTATACTATAGTCATATAGCTATAAAGCGAGCTATCTTAGTCAAACGATCTACAATCACCCAGACCGCGTCAACTACTCGAGAAGTCAATGGTAACCCGGTGATGAAGTCCATGGTGATGCAGTCCCATTTCCATGCTGGTTCTGGTAGCGGTTGCAATGATCCTATAGGTCTTGACCGTTCAACCTTTACCCTCTGACAATTTAGGCACTGAGACACAAATTTAGCTACATCAGCTTTCATTCCTCTCCACCAATATAATTTTTTCAAATCATGATACATCTTTGTACTTCCAAGATGTATCGAATAGGCAGTGGTGTGAGCTTCCTTCATTAGTCAGTGTGTAATGTCCAAATTTTCTATTTCAGGAACACATACTCTTTCTTTTTACTTTAGTACCTTTTCATCGTCCAAGGTGTATTAGGAATTGTCCTACCTTTTTTGATGTCTTCCTATACCGTTGTCAGATAAGGGTCTGATTTAATAGTGGCTTTTACTTCATCAATTATATCAGGTACAATCTTCAATGTTGTGAACATATTTAAAAACCGATGAATAAACCCTTGGTTGGTTGATCCACCCGGTACATCTATCACGAACTGCTCATTACCATAATTGAATACTTTTCCTGTAGCACACATTGCTGCAGTCGTGTTAACCTCTCCTTGAGATTTTATCATTGCTTTTCTGTTTAGCGCATCAGCAACTACATTAGCCTTTCCTGGATGATACTGGATATCGCAATCATAATCCTTCAATAATTCCAGCCATCTTCTTTGTCTCATGTTCAACTCCTTCTGATTAAAAAAATAAGTGAGACTCTTATGATCTGACTTAATTTGAAATTTCTCTCCATACAAATAATGTCTCCATATCTTGACAGCATGTACTACTGCCGCTAATTCCAAGTCATGAGTAGGATAATTCTTCTCATGTGTTTTCATCTGTCTTGAAGCATACGCAACTACTTGTTCTCCTTGCATAAGTACGCATCCTAAACCCAATCCAGACGCATCGGTGTACAAGGTAAATAGCTGTCCTAGAATAGGAATAGTCAAGATTGGAGCAAATATCAATCTAGTCTTCAATGTTTGGAAACTTTTCGCATATTTATTGGTCCAAAGAAACTTTTCTCCTTTCTTAGTCAAACTGGTGAGAGGTATGGCAATTCTCGAATAGTCTTCCATGAATCATCGATAATACCCAGCTAGACCTAGGAAACTTTTAATTTTTGCAATGCTCTTCGGTGCTTCCCACTTCAAAATGGCTTCAATCTTGCTGGGATCCACTTTAATTCCTTTAGAGAATACAACATGGCCTAAGAAAACGACCTCATTTAGCCAAAACTCACACTTTTTAAATTTGGCGTAAAGCTTCTCTTTCCTTAGTCGCTGCAGAGCAACTCTTAAATTCGTGACATGAGTTTCCTTGTCCTTTAAGTAGACCAATATATCATCAATAAATACAATGACCGACGTATCCAACATATCATGGAATACCCGATTCATGAGCTCCATAAAAGTTACAGGAGTGTTAGTCAATCCAAAAGACATGACTAAAAATTAATAATGTCCATATCTTGTTCTGAATGATGTCTTTGGAATATCAATGTCCTTAATCTTCAACTGATGGTATCCTGACCGAAGAATAATCTTGGAGAACACCTTAGCACCTTGCAACTGATCGAATAAGTCATTGATCCGAGGCAATGGGTACTGATTCTTGATTGTAAGCTTATTCTTCTCGGTAGTCTATACATAGTCAAACACTACCATCTTTCTTCTTTACAAACAATAATGGAGCTCCCCATGGTGATATGTTAGGTCTGATGTAAACCTTCTCCAATAATTCCTATAATTATACCTTTAATTTCTTCAATTTAGTATGAGCCATTCGATAGGGTGCTTTAGATACTGGTGCGGCTCCAGGTATCAGATCTATAACGAAATCTATCGCTCAGTCGGGTGGTAGTCATGGTAGTTCTTCAGAAAATACATCTAGAAAGTCACACACAACATCAATATTCTCCATTCGTGGTGCTTCCTTGGTGAGGTCGACCACTGATACTAGATACCCAACTCCTCCTTTCTCGAGGCATTTTCTAGCCTTTAATGTAGAGAGGATGAGTTTTCGTTTATGGGGATGTTTGGTTCCCGCAAAACTAAACTCTGCTCCTTCCTTGTCTTTAAATGTTAGCTTCTTTTCTGCACATAATAGGTTTGCAAAATGCCGAGCTAACCAGTCTATTCCCAAGATGACATCAAAGTCTGTCATCTCAAGTTGAATCAAGGTTGCAACCAAAGTCTTCTCGCCAATAAGAACTGGACATGGTCCATAACCTTTTTCTAATTCCACTTCTAATCCCATAGGTGATCGTACAAGTAGTTTATAGTCTAAAGATTTGAGGGGTAGATTCAGTTTCTTTCCAAATGACACAGATATAAAAGAATGAGTAGCTCCAGAATCAAAGAGTACTCTAGCGGGTATGCAATTAATAAGTACGATACCTATGATTTGTTTTAATTTAGTCTACATGCTCACACAATGTAACATATAATGAAAGGTTCAGGTCATACCTGTGACCACATCAGGAGATGCAACCACATCCTCAGATGTAACCGCATAAACCTTTCCTTGTTGTAGCTGCTTTCGGGGTTTAGGACATTCCCTTGAATAATGTCCTACTTGGTTGCAATTAAAGCATTTTACTCCTTTGTTGTTTTTCTTTTGTTGCGGTTAAGCTGCTGGAGTAGTCTTGGCTGCAACATTGCAGCCTTGAGTACAGAAGGGTTTGAATGTCCTTGTATTTTCTCCGTTGTATGAATTTTCGTTTGGCCTTTTAACACCCCTATTTTAAGCAAAATAGCTCTCTTTCTGACTCGACTCTATCACTGAAGTAATCTGTACTACTTCATTGTAGACTTTCTTCTCCAATCCCAGAACATGCTCAAGAATGCTTCCTCTAAGTCCCATGATGAACCTTCGAGTCTTAGTATTTTCCTCTTGCATGCTGGTGGGTGCAAAAAAAAAACAGTCTTCATAACACTGTTGGTATGCATCCATGGTCATTTGCCCCTGATATAAACTTAGGAACTCTCTCTCCATAGAATCTCTAAAACTTTTGGGGAAGTACTTCTCAAGGAATGCCTCTTTATAGATAGCCCAGGTCAATTGGGCGTACTTTCCATGTGGACTTCCACCAGTGGTGTGCATTTCCTTTCAGCATGAAGGTTGCATACAGTACTTTCTCCTCCTCATTCACTGTCATCATCATAAAATTCCTCTCTATTTCGTCGATCCAATGTGCTGGCCACAAAGGATCAGTTGGTTTACCATTATATTCTCTAGGTTTCATCTTCAGAAAATGCTCGATCAGTCGGGAGTGGTCCAGCTGATACTGAGCATAGGCCCCATACATAAGTGGTTGGTACTGGTAACTGCCTTGAGCTACCTCAGGATTCTGCACTGGATCCTGCATAACTGCTATTTGAGGTGTGTGGGGTACCGTGTTGCTTTCCCCTGGTACTGTGCTAGGTTGTCCTGCTGGCATAGGTATCGTATGTGCAGCTGGAAAAGCCATTCCTATAGCAGTTTGCATATTGGCTTGCACCTACTGTATTTGCTGCAGCTATTGTGCTAAGTTCATTACGGCTGTAGCCAAATCCGTAGGTAAGGCTGACAAGTTTGTAGGATTTTCCTGGCCATTAGGTATTGGTGGTGCCATATTCAGATTCTCTTGTGCTTCATGATTTACATGGCTGTCTTCCTCCACAGGTGGTGGTGGTGGAATTGGATTACGGCCTCGTCTGGTCACTCTTCGCCCAGCCATTTCCTGTTCTTGTGGTAGTAGTGTCTGAAAACAATCATAAAACATGTGAGGCAATCAATATAAGTTGTTCCCAAGTCAAAATCCAACTAATCAATATAAATTTCCAATTTTTCAGATCATTTAGTAAAAATACTGAATTTTCCATCGTAGGGTCGATGGTAGGGTCGCATTGTATTCGACCCTAGGGTATGCGACCCTAAGAACACTGTCAGCTCACCAAGAGCCTAGGGTCAATTATAGGGTCGGTATATGTCCGACCCTAGGTCCAACCCATGGTTCTCTGTCAGATCACCGAGAGCCTAGGGTCGATGGTATGGTCGGTCGTAGGGTCGAACATTTTGGTCAAATTTTGTGACCCTACGATCCAAAATCAGGTTTTTAAACCTAATTTTGGATTCCTTTCCTATTCTTTCTCTTTTCTTCCAACTCAACTCGCTTCCCTTGAGTTGCTATTGTATCGACCCCCAAGGTTTGGTGATTGTTTCTTCCATTTACGACTCTTGCTTCGTCTCTTCAGGTATGCTCTCTACTGTTTCCCATTTTTTTAGGCTTTTTAAACTAGGTTTTCGTCCATTTACATCGTTTTCTTCAAATTAAACTTTTTCTAACTGTAAAAATTTAATTTTTATTGGGGCTTTTGCTATTGGTCACCCAATGGACAAAAGCCCTCAAAAATATTTGAGTTTCATCAGTTGGTTATCGAGAAACTTGAATTTTTTCATTTTTGACCTAATTTTTGAGATTTTTTGAATTTATTGAAATTTCTTCAAATCCAATCTTTCTAGATTAAATTTCCAACTATATGAGCTTTGCAGGATGGTTTGGAACCTATGTAAGTCCTCCTGCCCAATTGTTTGGGTGAAAAGTGAGGCTTTGGCCAAATCATGCCATTATAATGCCAAAATTTTTGAGTTTTTCACCATTTCTAATATCTTGTTTGTTTTTCTGTGTCTTGGCAGATAGTATGGCTCATACCAAGGTTCCTAGGGCTCTTGACCCCTTTCGTTTCTGCTCCAACGAGGTAAACGCTCGGTATGCTCACTATGAGCGTAAGAAGGTAGAGGGGGGTCGCTGTGTAAACATGGCTAGTCTAGCCTTGTTTAACGTGGATGGTGCTTTTGGTGACATGGGCTGACTTCCTGTGATCACCTATGAGGCTTGTACTCGTCCTGCTTTGGTGAAGCAGTTCTATTACAATCTCCAAGTAGTGGGGGATTGCAACAACACAGAGAAGGGTAGAGAGCTCAGGATCACTAGCTACGTCAAAGGGGTGGAGGTTTTATTTAACTACTAGCAGTTGGCTGATCTTTTGGGCATATCAAATGACGGCTCTTTAGTGTATTGTGCTCCCAAGGAACCCCAATTCTTATCCTTGGCGATGCGTGCTGAGATTGATAGTCAGCTCCTTAGAGATGATCGCTGGGAGATGAAAGCAATCAACCTATGGCCAGAGCCTCGGGTGTACTGCAAGATCATCCAGCACAACCTAATTCCCCAGAGTGGACACTATGATAGGATTTCCCAGTTGACTCAGTATGTCCTCTACTGCATTTGCACCAGGCGCCCTGTCTGCCTTCCTTATATTATCATTCAGACGATGATCCGCGCTACGCTGCCTGGTCAGTTAGGCAACCTGTCATACGGACATCTGATCACTACAATGCTCACACACCTACACGTTGATTTATTGGATGAGAAGATTCAAGAGAAGAACTTCTCATCGGACCTTGACTGGGAGGCCATCTATAAGATGGGAATGTCGGATGCTCACGCCAGTGATGTTGAGAGGAACGCTCGGGTGCATCCTCGTACTCGAGTAGAGATGGCAGATGTTGAGGCGGCAGCAGCAGCAGTAGCAGCAGCAGGGGTCCATGGGGGTGATGCTGAGGATGAGGATCATATGTTCATGGATGTAGACGCCATACCTCCTCCATCACCTCTACATTCTACTGGAGCTGGTCCATCTCGGGCTCCTTCACACACTGCTGGTCCTTCATGCCCACCCTCTGATGATGTGATGGGGCTATTACGTGAGATTAGAGAGGCCCAGCGTGCGTTGGATCAGCAGATGACTGAGTTGGCAGTTAGTCTCCAAGTGACCCAAACTCAGGTAGCCTGGCTGATTAGAGTGTATGCAGAGGACTATGACCGAGATCGTGAGGCACCTCCTCCTCCAGCACCTCCAGCTCCATGATGTATATCTTCTTTTGTTTTTCCTTGTACTATAGAGTAACTGTCCAGATTGTGGACCGTACTCTGATTTGGATATGTATTTACGTTGCTTTTTTTTATTTGATGTATATAACACTTGTTTCTCCTTTTATATATGCATTATTCTATTTCTCAATTTTGACTCATACAACACAGGTGCTTATAGTGTGTTATTATTACAGCTTTTAAATTTTATCCTAACTCAGTTCATGAACTTTTGTGGACGTATACCGGTTTACATAGGCAGGTCCTGAGAGCTCTAATACCAAGTTGTCACACCCCAATTCCACACTATTCAGAATGGTGTGATGAATCACTAATAAACCAATGGTTCAACCAGGATCTCGAATGAGCTATGTCCATTTGCTTAAACCACACACATCCACAACCAAAAATCAAAATAAATACATGATAGCAGAAGTCTTTAATATTAAATGAACTGAGAGTCTAACTGTAATAAAGTAAATAAATTATCCAATTATCTCCCAAAAGGACTAAGACATAAATTAAAATAATTAAATCAATTACATTGTCTATATAACTTAAACAAAATCTAATAAAAAACATAGGAGTTGCACTCACATGATGAATCATGCGACTCCATCATCACTTCTGCCTCCATTGCCGCCGCAAGCCCGTATGTTGGAGCATTCATATAATCTTCCACTAACGTACCTGAATCATCAACTAAAAATATTCAACGTCAAAAGGGTGAGCACACATCACGGCTCAGTGAGCAAACAAAACAATGCAACAAACATATGCATACATTCAATTTATATCTTTGGTCTGGTTCATAAGTTTGTAATGTGCAATAGAAAGGATAGGTGGCTGCCGCACCTCTATACACGAGTGTGTGAAGCTGCCCAATGGATCAAACACCATTGCCGTCCCACATGCATCCACCATGGAATAGGGATAGAGCTAAAGTGCTTAGGACCGCACCGCATCACAGTTCCCCTGATGCCCTATCCATACCAACAAGTAAGCCCCTATTGGCGAGGGCTTGCAAACTGGGCTCGCAACTAACCAATCCTAATGTCAAACAGTGTATCCAAGGCCTCACCCCAGCATCCCTCAATACATCCATAGAGATAGAGCTAAGGCCTCCTGACAGAGTCAGAGACTACACAGTCTGAGACAACCTCCCCTGATGCCCTACGACGTAATAGTTCTGCTAAGGTAATGGTGATACGACGATGTTAGTGGACAAGACTTGAGTAGAGATAGTGCTAGAGTCTGGTGACCAGGATGAACCACAGTGTCACGTCCTCCCCCTGATGCTCCACTTGCATCAAGTACACTAACCACACACATACATTCACATGCCTATTTCTAGCATCATAATCATCATCATGTTAAAATAAATGAAATTACATATACATGAACAGTAATAACAGGAATAGTGGATGAGATGTGATATGCACATTACAATCATACAAGCATAGAATCATTCATAGTATTGGACTCAATAAACGAAAATAATTTATTATTAGCCAATTAGTTTAGGTCTTGTTCCCTCACCTTTGATTGAGCATATATCCTCGTTTAAGCTTTATGAATCACTTAAATCACTAGAAAGACCTAACAAGTCGATAAATTTTAATTAGAATTAATTTCATTAAATTTAGACTAACAAAAACTGTAGGGTCGTAGGTACGGTAGCACCTAGGGTAGCAGTTTTTATGACCCCAGGGTGTAGGGTCGCAGGTGGGGTCGGATACCATTCGACCCGATGTGCGACCACACCCTCCCTAGGACTTTCCAAGGGCATGTGGTCGATCATATGGTCTCGTAGGGTCGGATATCATTCGAACCTACGTGTGACCACACGTATTCTGGGTCGACCTTTCATTTTAAAGTCCATCCCTTCATGTTTGGATCCTTTGGCTTACTTTCATGGTCCATTCTATGATTGTTCTATGGCTTAATACTATAATTTATACACCATTCATTATCCATAACGATTTCCTCCCTGGAATCTATTGGAATTTGTCCATGGACGGATGATTTGAGTTTCTCCTAATCCTATGTTCTTCATAACTATTCTAGGCTCTCTTATACAAGTAGGAAAATAGGTTCATACCTTAATTCAGTGGTTTCTCTGAACTTCCTCCTCTTCCTTAGTCTTCTTCTTTAAGTTTCCTTCTCTTCTTCTCTTCCTTCTCTTTCTCTTTCTCTCACTTTCAATTAGGGTTCTAAAGGAGTAAAAGAGACTAAAGGACATCCAATTTATAGAGGAAAACCCTCCATAATAAGTCCCAATGAGTTTAGGAAAGATCTCCTTTGAATTAGGAAGGTTTCCTAATTTTTGATTTCTGTCTGTCATCATAGGGTCGGATGTAGGGTCGCAGAATCCATCGACCCTATGCCTTCTTAGTCATGCGACCCCATGACCTAAAAAGTCATGGATTAGACTTAATTTGAGGTGGGGTCGAACATACTATTTAGGCATGCGACCCTACCCTCACATTTGATTATTTTTGGGTTAGACATCATACCTGGTCTTATGGTTTCTTCACGCACTTGGTCCACTTGGCTCAACCATGATAGATAGACCTGGTACAAAGTTGTAAGACCAGTTAGTTCGATATGGGTTTTACATTGAATCACCTCATTTAGATGTAAAATGGTGAACTTATGAATTTGTAATATTTAAATAGGCCAATTTACGATAAATCAGCTAGTAACTCTATATAGGATGCCTCGAAGACCTCTGCCTCAAATTCTCCATGTCCACTTTGTAGAACACCAAAAATGAAACATGAGACTTGAATCACCTGATTTGGACATCGGATAATAAAATTATGAGGAATTGAAGTTTAAGCATGCATATCGACTTGCAGCTCCGTATAGGATCTTCAGAGACCTTTGCTCTAGATTTTCCATGTCCACTTTGTAGAGTACCAAAAAATGAGGCATAATGGCATTAGAATAACTTTATTTGGAGGTGGGATGAGCAAGATATGAGAAGATGAAGTTTAAATAATTAAACTTATAATAATTTGCATGCAGGCCCTTGGATGATTATTATTCTTCAAAAAATACCCTTATTTCTGGACTAAAATCGTCATATCTTCTTCGTTTAACATCGGAACTAAGTGATTCAGATCTCATTTCGAAGGTATTTTCAAGACCTACGCATCCACATAGATTGTAGCCCATGTCATTGTTGTGGGGCCTACCAAAAATAGTATCCAAGTGGCAGTCAAAATCCAAACCTTGCATTGGGATCCACCAACCTGTCATATGGTTTCCTTTAGGTTTTTGCGCACTAGGGGTTATCTCAATTATTCTCAAAACACTATGGAGAACATGCCAGGACTGATCGATTGTCATTTTTTAGAGAGTTTCACTCGCCTCCCTTATACTTTTCCAGACTTTCTCTCCTCTCTCACCATGCTGTCCACACTTCAATTACACTTTGTTCAACTAGCGATGACAAAAATGGGGTGCTTACACATTCTATCACTTTAGTGATGACTAAGGTAAATCTATCATCATTTTCATTGATTTTCCCTATTTCTGTTTGGTAAAACCAAGGTATTCATTTGGCTTCCATTTTACTCCATGTAACTTTCTATAACTTGATGCAAATCACATTTCAATATTGTTAGGAGGTTTCTAACCGATCAAATGTGAGAAATTTTGCATTCCTATATTCTACGTCGGCTTTTTTCCAAAAATCAATTGCTTCTCTAGCTTTGTTCATTAATTTTCAACGCTTCTAAATGGATAATAGAATTCCTATGTGGTGTTATGGATTTTTTAATTGTTTAGAATTATGTTTTCATGCTTCGGTTCGACATCCATATTTTCACATTGGCTCTTTCAATGCAATTTCATCGAAGTTTCAAACAAATCTTTGTATACTCGATTTGCATTTATTTTAAACACATCTACATGTCATTTCGTTATTATTTGTACTTGCTAATGTGTTTTGACCTCAATTTCTTATTTTTCTTCCAACTGGTGTGTTTTCAAGCAAAATCACTAGGCAACGCAAAGAGTTGGCTGGGTAGTTCGCTACCCTTACTTTTAATCACAGTCATGGCGATGCTGATTGTGCTTCTTGTTCTAGGGCTGAGGAGGAGAGATGCACCATAGACTTTTGATGCTTTTTGGTTTCATTCTTGATAGGAGCAGGACGATTAGTCACGATTTTCACTTACAGAGTTCGATCGGGACGATATGTAGTATTCGAGGAGTTGGAGCACTTCAATGTTGGTGAGGCTTTTACAGAGATGGGTTGGGCATTTGTTTTGAGGTATCAAGTCATTATCAGGCCTAAACTAGTTTGACATTTCTACTGCTGCCTTCGGGTAGAGGGTGATAATGATGATGAGGGTGTAGTTATGGGTCTGATAGTCACCAGTAGAGTGAGAGGGATAGACATCTCTTTTGATGTCCATCAGTTAGCTAGTTTACTCGATAGTCGATGATTATGTCTACACAGGGCCGAAGACTATTTTGACTTTCTTTGCTTATAAGGCAGATAAACTAGAGATGTGGAGGCAACTTAGACAGATGAGTAGGTCACACAAAGAGTCATTTTACAGACCTTGTCTGAGAGTCTACAGTCGGATCATCCAACATAACATCCTTCCCAGGAGTAATCATCAAGAGGTGATCGCTTGCTTCAATGAATATGTGACTTACTGTGTCTCTACTCGTTACCAGATCTGCCTACCTTATATTATCATGAGGAGATGATAGTAGTAGCATGGTATTCCTGGTCGGGGAACAATCTATATGGGAGGCTACTTACACATCTATTCAAACAGGTAGGTGTATATATTTTCAACGAAGAGGGAGTGGAGCATTCGGTCCACTAGGACTTTGGCTGGCATGTAGTGGGACGTAAGCATGATTTACAAGATGCCATTCTTAGGGATGATAAGCTCAAGGCTAGACCTTGACCAGCTTCATTCCTGTGGCTATGGGTGAAGCAGTAGCAGAAACTGCAGAGGATAAGGAGGCAGTACCTGAGGATTCTGATGATGAGGATCCTATGGATACTAACGAGGATGATGATGATGAGCAGTAGGGGGACATTTCTCCGGTAGAGGTTAATGTGCAACCACCCCCTCACATAGGGGTTCCTAGTTCAGTTCCTACAGTACCATGGCCGTTGCTCATGGACATCTACGCTTTATTTCAGAGGATTAGTGATCACGTAGAAGAGGTAGCTAGTGATTTTCGACGAGTATAGAGGGCTTTAGTTACGGTGGGGATCACTGTTCCTACATAAAAGGTTGAGAGTTCAGATGCGGCTACTAGACATTATGGTGGACAGTCCTAGTGCCTAGGGGTCATTTATATTGTCATCGTTGTTTATCATTTCAGATGTAGTTCTTATTTATTTTGGTTCTTTTCCTGTATGTTGTGTAATAGGCCGGGTTGGGATCTATACTCTTTTTGTACAAAATATCTTATATTAATGAAATCATGATGTTCTGTGTTCTTTTTGTATTATGCCCTTGTTTATAATTTATGCACTTAGTCTTAAACAAAAGATGTTTAATTATGGTTTTCTTATAACCTTTTAATTAGTCCTAACTCAGCTTTAGTTAGACTTAGACATTTGTTCATGTGAGAGATGAGACTTTATGAGCAATTTTATAGAGCAACATGCTCTGATACCAAGCTTTGTCACACCCCAAAATCGACATCGTTTAGGTATGACTAGATTCCTTGCTATGCAAGTATATCCATAACTAGGATTACAATTGCAATGCATTACTCATAAAACCTCTCATCCGTTCACTTTCAAAAATAAGGATCAAATTAGAGATAATAACTAATGGCAAAATCATTTTCATTAAAACTGAAGCTGAGAGCTAGAGTGATAATAGCATAAGTAAAAGTTTTATGTCTCAAAAGACCATGACATATAAAATAACTATCAAATAAGTAAATAAGCCTAGTTATCATGGGTCAAATCACCTAGAAAGAATCATAGTAAAAATTGTCCAAAATGGTAGAAAATAAATGAACAAACATTCTATTCTTTACACTCGCATGCCGAACCATGCAACTCTTCTTCAAAAAACTCTTCTTCAGAAAAATCAGCAATATTAGCGGTACTTGTAACACAATCTAAAAATGTGTACGTACAAAGGGTTGAGCAAATAGCATGATCAGTAAGGAAATCAACACATACAAGCACACAATGCATGAATACATTATTAGTGGCCCAATTTGTGAACAAGCATTCACTATATCACGACACACCAAGCACAAACATGAACACTCAATCATGGATGAGGTAAATGTTCCATAATTGTTTACTGTGCATGTGAACCATTATCCAAAGAATGAAGATACAACATCAGGGGTGACACCAAGGTACCTACTAGCATTCCCCAAGATAGGCTTTCGTCATCGCGTCTAATTCTAAGCATCAACACACTTCTTTAGGTAAAAGCCTATTCCATCAGGAAAAACACTTAGAACAAACATCATCCCTAGGTTCACTCACTAGAGGAAGACCATAGACCCATATCCAGTTCAATCCCTTCAGTGGTTAGATTTTTTGTATATAAGTCTATGTCAATACTTAAACCCCTATTGGCAAGGATTGCCAGTCACGGGATATTATCACTTAACCATGTTCATTTCTAATGCAGGCACCCATACCCTAGCTTAAGGACCCACATGCATATACCAAACAATCATGTTATCACACATAAAACATGTTATCAATCCAAAATATAAATAATATGCAAGAATGCATAAATAGTTATAACAAGTATTTGATGCATGTTATCACACAAGATTCAATCACAAGCAGCACATACATGTAAGAAACAATAAAGTAAATCAAGCTAATCTCCTCACCTGTGACGATGAGCAGTAAGTTACTCTGATGCAAATAGAGTAGTTCCCTTGTTTCCCATGTCAGTTTTACCTATTTACGATTGACATATGATTAATACCTTGGATTGTTCGTTTATGCTTCTAATAGGTCTAGGGTATCCCCATTAGTCTTAAGGTAATGTCCTAAGGTCAATTGGTTAGGTCTGATAGTTTACAGTTGAAGAATTCGACAAAACAATGTTACTGTAATTGTCAGGTCAATGGGTGTGGTCGTTCAGCCTATGCGGCCAATCAGACATTTTTTTTCGACCTGACAGTCCTTATCTACTGTGGTTTGGTCAACTCGAGTTCCAAAGGCTTATACCACATTGGAAACTTGTTCACAGTGGTTTTAGAATGTTGGGGGTTACCTATCAGAGTTCCTATCAATTATATACATGTATGATTATCGACTATGAACATCATCTATAGAACCATACGTGTCTTCACTTATTGGAAAACATGCAAGCACCTCATTTTTGCCATCCCCAGTTAACCAAAGTCTTGTTAGTGTGTAGACAGCAAAATAGGGGAGGTGAATGAAACTTTGGAAAAGTATAGGGGAGGTGAGTGAAACTCTCTCAAACCATCAATCGATCAGTCTCTGTGTGCTCTCTATGGTGTTCTAAGGTGAGCCAAAGTGTCCCCTAGTGTATAGGAGACTAGGTGAAGATATTCAGAAAGGTTGTGGGTCCCAATTCAGGGTTTAGATTTTTATTGGCAACTTCGAGGCCGATTTTAATGGGCCCTACAACAAGGTCATGGGCGGTGACGTGCATGGATGCATAGGTCATGGAATTATCTTCAAAATAAGATGAGAATCGCTCAATTCCAATGTTAAATGAAGAAGATATCGTGATTTTAGTCGATCAAAAAGTGCAATAAAATCCAGGGGCTTTTCGATAAATTATCATAAGTCGAGGATTTTTGGGTAAATTATCATAAATTAGGTCATTTAAACTTCAGTTCTCCATATCTTGATCATCCGACATCCAAATCAGATGATTCAAGTACCAATGTACTCCATTGTCAGTCCTCTTCAAAGTGGACATGGAAAATCCAGGACAGACCACCGAAAGATCCTATGCAGAGTTGCAAGCCGATATGCCCATTTAAATTTTAATTCTTCATAACTTGCTCATCTGACATCCAAATTAGGTGTTTAAGCGCTAGTGTTTTCCATTTTTAGTACTCTTCAAAGTGGACGAGGAAAATTTGGGACAGAAATCATCGAAGAATTACATGTAGAGCTGAAAGCCAAAATGACCCATAAAATGGCAGAAAGAGAGAGAGAAGCCGGTCTAACCTAGGCAAGTCCGACCCAGTTCAGCCCAAGTCAATCCAATCCAGTCAACATCAACCAATCTTGCCTAACCCAGCCTGGACAGGTCCAGACCAAGTCAAATCATCCCATGTGTATTATATATATAATATTATTATTATATTATTTATATATAATGATTCAAAGGGGGATTAATAGGGTTAGAGAGTGAGAATAAAGAAAATCCAAAAAGAGAGGAAGAGTGAGAGAGTGAGAGAAAGAGAGAGAGAGAAAAGAAGAAGAGAGAGGGTGTGGAGGGAAGCAGCCATGCTGCCACCTCCACCCAAAACCAACTCAACTCCACCATAGCCTCCCATGGCTAGCACCTTGCTCCACCATACCCTCTCCCTTGAGCCCTCCACCAAATCCTACACCTGCCCCTCACCGTAAAACTACCATACACCTCACCCAAAATCAAGAATCATACAACATCCCAACTCCCTACACCATACTTCCTTGCCCACCGATAAACTTGCTACCTATAGTTGAATTCCACCACCAACCTGCCCATGCAATGCCACGACTCACCTACTACCAGCTCCAAGGACCATCACCCTAGACGTAACTGAACCACCCTACACATTACCTCACCAACCCACATCGAGACACCAACCTGCACTGTCGACTCACCTACTATCAGCCCAACCCCATGCAATTCCCTATTACACCACACTTACCATCTCAGCCATGCTCTACACCTGTACAGCCATGCAACACCTCCCATGCCCAGCTGCAAGAGTACCCACCGATCGACACATCACCTACCTGTAAGCATCCCATTTTTGCCATCCCTAGCCAAACAGAGCTTTACTAATGTATAGACAGCAAAAAAGGGGAGGTGAATAAAAATTTAGAAAGTACAGGGGAGGCAAGTAAAACTCTCTCAAACCAACAATCGATCAACCCCTGTGTGCTCTCTATGGTGTACTGAGCCGAGCCAAAGTGCCCCCAATGTGCAAGAGTTTCGGTAAATGCATTCGGAAAGGGCCGCAGGTCAATTCAAGGTTTGAACGTCAGGTAGCGACTTCGAGATTGATTTTGGTGGGACCCACAGCAAGGGCATGGGCCGTAATCTATATGGATGTGTTAGTCATGGAAATACCTTTGAAATGAGAGTGGAATCGCTCAATTCCGATGTCAAACGAAGAAGATATCGTGATTTCAATAGGATTGAAAACTGCTTATTAAATCCAAGGGTTTTTCTGCAAATTGTCATAAACTAAATATTTATTCGGCGAATTACCATGATTTGAAACGATCGGACTTTATTCGACCATATCTTGATCATTCGACGTCCAAATCAGACTATTCAAGCACCAGCGTCCTCCATTGTCCGTCCTCTTCAAAGTGGACGTGAAAAATCTGGGACAATGGCCTCTGAAGGATCCCATGCAGAGTTGCAAGCCGATATGCCCACCTAAACTTTAATCCTTTATAATTTTATTATCCGATGTCTGAATCAAGTGATTCAAGCGTAGTGGATGCAATAGCAAATCACCTCCCATCTTGACACCTCATTCAACTTCACATACCTATCCAGCTGAACCTATCCAATAGAATGAGCACTCCACCGATGCTCAAAGAAGGGGAGAGGAGGAGGGCAGTCCAGAGAAGACTTTCACAAGAGGAAAGAGAGGGCTGGCCAGGAGAAGCCAAGAAAAAAAAAGAAGAAAAGAAAGAGGAGGAAGGGGGGTGATTGGGCTGACCACCAACCTATTGCCACAACCACTACTCCTCAAACCTTCTCCCGTAGGTCACCTGTGATAGCCGCTCCATCGCTCTGACCTGCAACTATCTTGGGATCACTTCCTATCCTCATCACCACTCCAAACCAGCTGTCCACCAACCTCTTGCGTCATCTAATCTGGCTGCACTTGATCCAGACACGAGAGGCAACCAGCTCAAGGGCCCGATACCATTCAGCCACCTCCATGAAACCCACTTCAACGAGCCATACCAGGAGGGAGGCTACCTTGAGAAGGACGATCCCTTCAGCCACTTGAAAGGCAGGGAGACGAGAGATAGAGGGAGGGATTGAAAAAGAAAAAGAGGAGGAAGCTGAGAAAAGGAAGTAAGGAAAGCAATGGTGGCTGAAGCAAGAAGAAAGAGAAGAAAATAAAAGTGTCGATGGATAGATGCTATTTGCAAATTACTTTCATTTGGGACTGGTATGGAGTTGCTATTTTGTTTCCTTTTACTTTAGTTTTCTTCTTGTTTTTGTTGTTTTGCCTATGGAGAGTACTTATGTTAAGTATGCTACATAGAAATTGGTTTCGGCTCCATATTAAATGGGAATGATATCAGTTTGAGGGTTTAATTCCATGGATTTTGTTCTTCAGTTTGTTTCCATCATATATACATTTTTTATCTTTCTCTTATCTCTCAAGTCTATCTGGGTTAAAAGGGTTTCGTTTCTGGTTTCTTTCTTCTTTCATACGGGGATGTTTTTTTTCAGAAAGGTGCAGCAATGACTCGGTTGGGGACTCATTTGGACAGAGACTAGTAGGTTGTGTTGACTTAATCTTGAATCTGGTTTACTCAATTTTTTTTTAGATTAAATCTGTTAGGTTGATTGGGTCTCAAACCTAGTGGTTATTACTTGGTTTTGTTGACTTTGAGGCAAATCCGAATATGTTAGGTTGTTTATTTTGGTAGTCAAACCTGTCTAGATAAGTTTGGGCCTCATAAATGTCAAATCTGGAACCATTTGAATTGGGTAAATTAGATTGGGTCAACATCAGGTTGGGTCATTGCATACTCCAGGTTCAGCCTACACACCTGGTTTGGTTTTAACGTGTCTAGTTTGGTTTAAATTGTTGAGTTGACTCATATGCATACATGCTTAGGAAGGCCTAGTCCTTGCTTAATCTAGTACGTGTTTAAATTGATCTGAATGCATTGGACCTATGCATGATCCCTATCCCAAGTGATGCATTCCCCATTGCAGGTTTGTAATGGTTTGATGTGTGAGTCCCCTCCCCCAACGTGGTGAAAATTTAGGGTGACTCCAGTGAGTCCATTTTCGCTGAGATCCTCAAATCTCACGTTGACTAGTGTGGGCACCGCTTTAGGTCATAGGCCTACTCATCTAATGGATCTTGATCATGAGCATCTTAGATGATCTGAACCAGTGGATTATCATTGTGAGTGATTTTATTGAATCTAAACGGTTAGATTATCATGATGAACGATTTGAACCATTAGATTATCTTTGGAAGTGATTTTAATCAATCTGAATGGTTGGATTATGATCTTGAGTGATTTGAACCATTGGATCTTCATTGTGGGTGTTTTAAATGAATCTGAACAGTTGGATTATGATTTTAAGTGATTTGAACCATCAGATTATCATTTTATGAGATCTAAGCCATGGATCTTAGCTATTTTGATGAGATATGAGTCATTGATCATGATTATAACTTGATGTGAGATCTGAGCTGGTGATCTTGGTTGTTTTGATGAAATCTAAGTGTTGATCATGATCATCAATTTTTGAAGAGGTATAACCGTTAGATTGAGGATCTGATATTGTCTACATTATTATATCCATGCATCTATCATGTTCACTTGATTGCACTGTCATATTATGCCCTACCATGTTTAGAATGCTTACACTGCTAGCTTTGTGCACACTGCCATGTTGATCTGTTGTTGTATGCTATGCTTAAATGATGCCTATGTCGGCAAGAACTTACTTTTCACTACACCCTAATCGAACTGCCGTGCATGTACACTGATAAAAGACATTCCTAGGTGTGGGGACGTGCATGTAGGCACCCACATTCATGAAAAGGGTAATAATGAAAAAATGATAAAAGTCATAATCAAGAATCATGAAGCCTAACCCAACACAATTCCAAAATCAGGGTTGTAGGTTAGAATGGTAGTTGAGGACAATCCCTACCTCTCAGTTCATTTCTCTTAGGGTACAGAGACCTAAATAGGTATGATGTGAATCCAATCATAGATCATCTAGGATCATCTTTCGGTCCGACTGGACCGCCCATATTTTGACCCAAGCAGGTCACCCAATGAACATTCTCTCCAAACTACGTAGATCCTAATTCTTAGGGTAAACCTTAAGATACGTAGGTAATCTGGGAAGACTTCCAGATACAGTTCCACACCTCAGTCTATATCCACTCACATACTTACTCCCTGAGAGACACACCTTCCTCCTTAAGAGACACACCCTACTCCCTGAGAGACATACTCTACTCCCTGTAAGTATACATACCTACTCCCTGAGAGACACACCTTACTCCCTGAGAGTATACATACCTACTCCCTAAGAGACACATCTTACTCCCTGAGAGTATACACATATTTTACTCCTTAAGAGACATACTTTACTCACTGAGAGACACACACTACTCCCTGATAGACATACAACTATCCCTGAGAGACACATCCTACTCCCTGAGAGACATACTGCTACTCCCTGAGAGATACACTTTACTCCCTGAGAGACACACCCTACTCACTGAGAGACACACTCTACTCCCTGAGAGACACACCCTACTCCCTGAGAGACATACACCTTACTCCTTGAGAGACATACCCTACTCCTTGAGAGACATATCTTACTCCCTGAGAGTACACATAGTTTACTCCCTGAGAGTGCTTACATATCCTACTCCCTGAGAGTGCATATCTTAGTCTCTGAGGCTATTCAATCCACACAACAACTAACTACGTTGTACCTGATTTTCAGGACCTCTGGAATATGTAGGCAACTTGGAGGACTCTTCAAGTATGGTACCACAACTTAGTCTTCTTAGGTCATCCATATCCATATCTATATCCATTTCCATATTCATATCTATATTCACTTCAATCCACATTAGGCTATCTCTAGATTCAATCTCAATCATCATCAAGCATAAACTTCAACTTAAACAATTGAATCTAAGGAAGCTTAATCATAATCCAAATCCATAAACTTTAATCACATTCTGTTTTGAACTACATTTTGGACTTGATTTTTAGGATTGGACTAGGTAGGCAATTTGAGATGTTTTGGACATCTCAGATTCAGTCCATCACCGAACCATCTTTGGTTCAGTTCATTGTATATTATTTTGTTTTTTTTTTTTTTACTTTGAGAACATGTTTGGCTGAACTTAGGCTAGAAGAACTTAGCAACTTGGCATAGGATCCCCCATGAGCCTTAGTCATCATCCATTGACCATGAATAGTCAGAACCATAGAGTCTAAGGAAAGTAGAATCACATAGGAGGATGATTTTTGGATCGGACAGTTTTCGGTGCCTAACACCTTCCCAAACTATACCTTGAACGATTATCCGTTTTCTGATAGACCAAAGCCAATATGTTGGGTCATGAATCAATAGAAGTCTTATCTCATGATGAGACTACATTTTAGGTCCTAAACCTTAATCTAGGTAGTGACTCCAAATCATTTACCATCTATTTAGCATGGGTGGACATTTGTCCTCACACTACCCAAATGCCTCCAGCTCCTGCTACAATAGCCTGCCCCTTACCTCTACTCTATCAACCTTCTCACCCCCTTGAGAACCTATAATAAACCCACCTACCTACTGCAATCCTCCATCCATAAATCCCCACCTTAACCCTAGATGCAAGGGACATTTTTTTATCCCAACCCATTGAAGCCACCATGCACCTGCTACACCTTCACCCAACAGGAACCAAAGAGATAAGAGGGGAAAAGGGAAGGAGAGGAAAAGAGGTGGGGGGAAGGTGAAGCCCTGCAGCTGACCATCAAGGGAGAGCCGGGGAGAAAGAGAACAAAAGAGGGTAGGAGTTGAATTGAGAGAGAAGAAAAAACAAAGAAAGAGGATAACCTAGAACCGATAGAGAGGAGGGAGAATATGGACAGACTGAGAGAGTGAGGAAAAGAGAAGGGGGGGATTTTCTATTCCATGGGCTTATAGGGCGCATGAAAGAGAATAAAGAAGAGATTGAGAGAGATACGGGAAGGAGGAGGGCAGCAAAGCTGAAGCAAAAGAAGAAGGGAAGAAGAAGAAGCGAGAAGGAGAAGAAGAAAAGAAAGGTAGGGTTTTTTTTGTACTTACCTGCAACCCACGCAATCCTACCCCGAAATCCTATCACTAAGCACCCATACACCAAGCCCATCCAATCCATTGACCATTTACATACCATCATGATCTAACGATTCATTGAGCATCTACACACCATTTGGTCATGACCATTGGATCCAAACCGTCTGATCTTCCCATCACACCATCTGATCATCATTTACACTATTTGTTCATCATCCACACCGTCTAATCTTCCCCACACTACTTGATCATCATCTACACCATCCAATCATCATCTACACCATCTAATCTACCCATCACATCACCTGATCATCATCTATACCATCTAATCTGTCCATCACACCCTTCAATCATCATCTACACTGTCTGATCTACCCATCACATCACTTAATCATCATCTACACCATTCGATCATCATCTATACGGTCTGATCTGACTATCACATCATTTGATCACCATCACACCATCTAATCTGACCATTACAACATTTGATCCACCATCACACCTTTTGATCTAATCGCACCATCTAATCCACCATCACACCTTCTGGTCTGACCATCACACCATCTGATCCACCACCACACCACCTGATCATCATCTACAGCGTTTGATATGCCCATTACACCATTCTATCCACCACCACACCTTCTGATCTAACCATCACACCATTTGATTCACCACCACACCACCTGATCATCATCTACACCATCTGATATTCCCATCACACCCTCCAATCATCATCTACATAGTTTGACCATAATCCACACCATTGATCTTCCCATTATACCATCTGATCATCATTTACAACATCTGATCATCATCTACACCCTCTGATCATCATCTATACCGTTTGATCTGCCCATCAAACCCTTTGATCATCATCTACACCATCTGATCATCATCCACACCCTCTGATCATCATCTACACCATCCGACCATTATCCATACCATCTGATCATCATCTACACCCTTTGATCATCATCTTCACCATTCGATCATCATATACATCACCCGATCATCATCATCACCATCCAATTTGCAGCTTACACACTCACATATTTGCTTATTCTGGAATGCTCACATGCTTGCTATGTATTTGATGCTCATATGGATGTTTTGGAATGCTCTCATTTGCGTGCTGCTATTGTCACACCCCAATTTCGCACTATTAAGAATGGTGTAATGAACCGCCAATAACCAACGGTTCAACCAGGATCTCGAATAGGCTGTGTTCATTTGCTTAAACCATGCACATCCACAACCATAATCAGAGTAAATAAACAATAGCGGAAGACTCTATACTAATGAACTGAGAGTTTAATAATTATAACATAAATAAATAATCCATTTATCCTCCATTGACTAAGACATAAAATAAATAATTTAATCAATTACATCATTTGAATAATTCAAAGAAAAACTAATTGAAGATGCATGCGTTGCACTCGCATGACGAATCATGCGACTCCATCACAAATTCTGCATCCATTGCCGCAGCATGTCCGTACATCAGAGCATTCATATAGTCCTTTACAGTAGTACCTGCATCATCAGCTAAAAATATTTGACATCGAAAGGGTGAGCACACATCAAGGCTCAGTGAGCAAACAAAACAATGCAACAAACATATGCATGCATTCAATTCATATCTTTGGTCTGGTTCATAAGTTTGCAATGTGCAATAGAAAGGATAGGTGGCCGTCGCACCTCTATACACGAGTGTGTGAAGCCGCCCAATGGATTAAACACCGTTGCCATCCCACAAGCACCCACAATGGAATAGGGATATAGCTAAAGTGCATAGGACCGCACCACATCACACTTCCCCTGATGCCCTACCCATACCAACACATAAGCCCCTATTGACGAGGGCTTGCAAACTGGGCTCGCAACTAATCAATCATAATGTCAAACAGTGTATCCAAGGCCTCACCCTACCATCCCTCAATACGTCCATAGAGATAGAGCTAAGGCCCCCCGGCAGAGTCAGAGACTATACGGTCCGAGAGCACCTCCCCTGATGCCCTACGATGTAATAGTTCTGCGATACGACGATGTCAGTGGACAAGACTTGAGTGAAGATAGAGCTAGAGTCTGGTGACCAGGATGAACCACAGTGTCACGTCCTCCCCCTGATGCCCCACTCGCATCAAGTACACTAACTACACACAAACATTCACATGCCTATTCCTAGCATCATCATCATCATCATGTTAAAAATAAACTGAAATAAATATGCATGAACATTAATAGCAAAAATATTGGATGACATGTAAAATGCACAATACACGCATACAAGCATAGAATCATTCATGGCTTTGGACTCAATGAATAAAAACAGTTTATTATTAGTCAATTTAGTTTAGGTTTTGTTTCTTCACCTTTGATTGCTAGTAGATCCTCATTCCAGCTTTATAATTCACTTTTAAATCACTAAAAATACCTAACAAGTCGATAGATTTTAATTAGAATTAATTCTAATATGTTTAGAATAACAGAAGCTGAGGGGTCGCAGGTGGGGTAGCACCTGGGGTCTCAGTTTCTGCGACCATAGGGGTAGGGTCGCAGGGTAGGGTAGTACCTAGGGTAGCAGTTTTTGCGACCCCAGGTGTAGGGTCACAGGTGGGGTCGAACATAATTCGACCCTACGTGTGACCACACCCTCCCTGGGACTTCCCAAGGGCTTGTGGTCGATCATGTGGTCTCGTGGGGTCGGATAACATTTGACCCTACGTGCGACCACACGTGTTCTTGGTCGACCTTTCACTCTTAAGTCCATTCCTTCACGTTTGGATCCTTTGGCTTATCATAATGGTCCTTCCTATGATCGTTCTATGGCTCAAACTACAATTTTTATACACTATCCATTGTCCACAATGATTTCCTCCATGGATTCCCTTGGAACTTTGTTCATGGATGGATGATTTGGGTTTTTCATAATCCTATGTTCTTCATAAATTATTCTAGGCTCCCAATTCATGTAGAGATTTAGGTTCATACCTTGGGTTTACTGAGATTCAAAGGTTTATCTGAACTTCTTCTTCCTTAGTCTTCTTCTTCAATTTTGCTTCTCTTTCTCTTTCTCTCACATTCAATTAGGGTTCTCAAGGAGTTGAAAGAGGCTAAGGGACATCCTATTTATAGAGGAAAACCCTTCATAATATGCTCCAATGAGTTTAGGAAAGCCCCCCTTTGAATTAGGAAGGTTTCTTAATTTTTGATTTCTGGCTGTTTTCGTAGGGTTGGATGTAGGGTCGCAGAATCTGTCGACCCTACGTTTTTTAAGACATGCGACCTCACGACCAAAAGTCATGGGTTGGACTCTTTTGTGGTGGGGTCGGTCATACCTGTTTAGGCATGCAACCACACACTCATATTTGACTATTTTTGAGTTAAATTTCATACCTGGTCTTGTGGTTTCTTCACGTACTTGGTTCACTTGGCTCGACCATGATTGGAAGACCTGGTACAAGGTGGTAAGACCGGTTAGTTTGATACAGGTCTTACAACTCCCCCCCCCCCCTCTTATTAAATTTCATCCTCAAAATTACACATACCTTTCGAGTCGAAAAGGTGAGGATATTGCTTTCGCATAGCATTCTCTTCTTCCCATGTGATCTCTTATATATCTCAGCTCCTCCAAATGACCTTAACATAATAAATATCACTGTTGCATAGACATTGAACCTTTCGGCTGGTGATTTCAGTTGGTGCTACTTCGAATGTCAAATCATCAGTTAAATCCGGTGGATCCGCTATCAAAATGTGTGTTGGATCTTTGACGTACTTCTTCAATAATGAGATATGAAATACATCATGCACACTTGACATAGATGGTGGTAGTGCTAACTGATAAGCCACTTTTTCACGTTTAGCTAGAATCTCATATGGCCCGACATATCTCTAACTTAGCTTCCCTTTCTGTCCAAATCGTATTAAACCTCGCATAGGTGATACTTTCAAGAATACCTTATCACTTACAACAAATTCAAGGTCTCGACGTCGAGTATCTATATACTGTTTCTGATGATTCTGAGCTGTTCTAACTCTTTCCTTGATAATGTCCACTACGCGACAAGTCTCTTCAACAAATTCAGGTCCAACAATACTCCGTTCACCAACTTCATTCCTAAACAAAGGAGTTCGACACTTCCTACCATACAGTGCTTTATAGGGTGACATCTGTATAGTAGCCTGATAGATGTTGTTATAGGCGAACTCAATCAATGGTAGTTTATCATCCCATGAGCCTTTGAAATCAATAACACAAGCTTGAAGCATGTCTTCTAAGATCTGAATGGTACGCTCCGACTGTCCGTCTGTCTGATGATGGAATGCAGTACTAAACTTCAACGTTATACCCATAGCCTTCTGTAATTCTTCCCAAAACTTTGAAGTAAAGTGTGGGTCCCTATCGGACATAATGCTTTCAGATACACCATGTAATCTGACAATATTATCCACATATAGCTTTGCTAACCTCTCCAGGGTATACTGAGGTTGTAAAGCTATGAATCGAGCTGTCTTAGTCAGACGATCTACAATCACCCAGACCGCATCAACTACTCGAGGAGTCATTGGTAACCCGGTGACAAAGTCCATAGTGATGCACTCCCATTTCCATGTTGGTTCTGGCAATGGCTGCAATAATCCTGCAGGTCTTTGTTGTTCGGCCTTTACCCTCTGACAATTTAGGCATTGAGACACGAATTTAGCTATATCTTCTTTCATTCCTCTCCACCAATATAATTTCCACCACCCCTGGTTGCTCCCGGAGCAGCGAGTCCGGGTACATCAAGCTCGCAGCCCATCCTTGAGATGGGGGCGCCGGCAATCAGCCAAAAAGACCTTTTCCCGAAATGGCGTCATATGGAGGAGCTTTCAGAAAACGCCCTGGATCACAGGGACAGCTCGGGAAGGCCGAACCAACCCACCTTGCTCAAAGATTGAAGTCAAATCATGATACATCTTTGTACTTCAAGGATGTACCGAATAAGCGGTGGTGTGAGCTTCCTTCATTAGTCTGTGTCAAATGTCTAAGTTTTTCGTTTCAGGAACACATACTATTCCTTTGTACTTCAGTACCTTTTCATTGTCTAAGGTGAACTTAGGAATAGTCCTACCTTTTTCGATGGCTTCTTGTACCGTTCTCAGATAAGGGTCTGATTTAAGAGCGGCTTTCACTTCATCAATTATATCAGGTACAATCTTCAATGTTGTGAACATATTTAAAAACCGATGAATAAACCCTTGGTTGGTTGATCCGCTCGGTGCATCTATCACGAACTGCTCATTACCATGTTGGAATACTTTTCCTGTAACACAAATTGCCGCAGTCATGTTAACCTCTCCTTGAGATTTTATCATTGTTTTTCTGCTTAACGCATCAGCAACTACATTAGCCTTTCCTGGATGATACTGGATATCGCAATCATAATCCTTCAATAATTCCAGCCATCTTCTTTATCTCATGCTCAACTCCTTCTGATTAAAAAGATAAGTGAGACTCTTATGATCTGATTTGATCTGAAATTTCTCTCCATACAAAAAATGTCTCCATATCTTCATAGCATGTACTACTGTCGCTAAGTACACGTCCTAAACCCAATCCAGACGTATCAGTGTACAAGGTAAATGGTTGTCCTGGAATAGGATTAGTCAAGATGGCAGGAGATATCAATCTAGCCTTCAATGTTTAGAAACTTTTCTCACATTTGTCAGTCCAAACAAACTTTTCTCCTTTCTTAGTCAAACTGGTGAGTGGTACGGCAATTCTAGAGTAGTTTTCCATGAATCGTTGATAATACCCAGCTAGACCTAAGAAACTTCTAATTTCTGCAACACTCTTAGGTGCTTCCCACTTCACAATCGCCTTAATCTTGCTAGGATCCATTTTAATTCCTTCAATGGACACAACATGGCCTAAGAAAGCGACCTCATTTAGCCAAAACTCATACTTTGTAAATTTTTCGTAAAGCTTCTCTTTTCTCAGTCGCTGCAGAGCGGCTCTTAAATTCATGACATGAATTTCCTTGTCCTTAGAGTAGACCAATATATCATTAATAAACACAATGACTGATGTATCTAACATATCATGGAATACCCAATTCATGAGTTCCATAAAAGTTACGGATGCATTAGTCATTCCAAAAGATATGACTAAAAATTCATAATGTCCGCTTGTTCTGAATGCTGTCTTTGGAATATCACCTTCTTTAATCTTCAACTGATGGTATCCTGACCGAAGATCAATCTTGGAGAACACCTTGGCACCTTGCAACTGATTGAACAAGTCATCGATCCGAGGCAATGGGTACCGATTCTTGATTGTAAGTTTATTCAATTCCTGATAGTCTATACACAGTCGAATGTTACCGTCCTTCTTCTTTACAAATAATATTGGCGCTCCCCATGGTGATATGCTAGGTCTAATATAACCCTTGCAAAGTAATTCTTGTAACTGTACCTTTACTTCCTTCAGTTCAATAGGAGCCATTCGATAGGGTGCTTTAGATACTGGTACGGCTCCGAGTATCAGATCTATAACAAACTCTATCGCTCGATCGGGTGGTAGTCCTGGTAGTTCCTCAGGAAATACATCTAAAAAGTCACGCACAACATCAATATTCTTCATTCGTGGTACTTCCTTGGTAAGGTCGACCACGGTTACTAGATAACCAACTCCTCCTTTCTCGAGGCATTTTCTAGCCTTTAATGCAGAGAGGATGAGTTTTCATTTACAGGGAAGTTTAGTTCCTGCAAAACTAAACTCTGCTCCTTCCTTGTCTTTAAATGTCAGTTTCTTTTTTGCACATAATAGGTTTGCAGAATTCCGAGCTAGCCAATCCATTCCCAAGATAACGCCATCTCGAGTTGAATCAAGGTTGCATCCAAAATCTTCTCGCCGATAAGAACTGGACATGGTCCATAACTTTTTTCTAATTCCACTTCTAATCCCATAGGTGATCGTACAAGTAATTTGTAGTCTAAAGATCTAAGGGGTAGATTTAGCTTTTTTTCAAATGATACAAATATAAAAGAATGAGTAGCTCCAGAATCAAAAAGTACTCTAGCGGATATGCCATTAATAGGTACGATACCTGTGATTTGTTTTCATTTAGTCTACATGCTCACACAAGGTAATACAAAATGAAAGGTTCAGGTCATACCTGTGACCACATCAGGCGATGCGACAGCATCCTCAGATGTAACTACAAAAACCTTTCCTTGCTGTAGCTACTTCCTGGGCTTAGGACACTCCCTTGAATAATGTCCTATTTGGTAACAATTAAAGCATTTTACTCCTTCATTATTTTGCTTTTGTTGCTGTTGGGCTGTTGAAGTAGTCTTGGCTGCAGCATTAAAGCCTTAAGTATGGAAGGGTTTGAATGTCTTTGTGTTCCCTCCGTTATATGAATTTCCATTTAGCCTTTTAATACCTCTAGAGCAAAGTAGCTCTCCCTTTGGCTCGATTCTAGTACTCGAGCAATTTGTACTGCTTCATTATAAACTTTCTTTTCTAGTCCCAAAACATACTCCCGAATGCTTCCCCTAAGTCCCATGACGAACCTTCAGGTTTTAGTATTTTCCTCCTGCATGCTAGAGGGTGCAAAGAAAAACAACTCTTCATAACGCTGTCGATATGCATCCACAGTCATCTGTCCCTGATACAGACTCAGGAACTCTCTTTCCATTGCATCTCTAAAACTTCTGGGAAAATACTTCTCAAAAAATGCCTCTTTATAGATAGCCCAGGTCAATTAGGCGTGCTTAGTTAACAGATAAGTCCGAGTAGACTTCCACCAGTGGTGTGCATCGCCTTTCAGCATAAATGTTGCACACAGTACTTTTTCCTCCTCATTAACAATCATCATCATAGAATTCCTTTCCATTTCATTGATCCAGTGAGTTGGCCACAAAGGATCTGCTGGTTTACCATTATATTCTTTAGGCTTCATTTTCAGAAAACGTTTGATCAGTCGAGAGTGGTCCAACTAATACTGAGCATAGGCCCCGTACATAGGTGGTTGGTACTGGTAACTGCCTTGAGCTACCTCAGGGTTCTACATTGGAGCCTGCATAACTGGCGTTTGAGGTGCATGGGATACCGTGTTGCTTCCCCCTGGTACTGTGCTAGCTTGTCCGACTGGCCTGGGTGTAGTATGTGGAGCTGGAAAAACCATTCCTATAGCAGCTTGCACATTGGCTTGCACCTGCTGTATTTGTTGCAGCTGTTGTGCTAGGTTCATTACCGTTGTAGCCAAATCTGTAGGTGGGGCTGGCAAGTTTGTAGGGTTTGTCTGGCCATTAGCTACTGACGGTGCCATATTCTAATTATCTTGTACTTCAGGAATTTCATGGCTATCCTCCTCCACAGGTGGTGGTGGTGGAATTGGGTTACGGCCTCGTCTGGTCACTCTTCGCCTAGCCATTTCCTATTCTGGTGGTGGTAGTGTCTGAAAACAATCATAGAACATGTGAGACAATCAATATAAGTCATTTCCAAGTCAAAATCCACTAGTCAATGTAAATTTCTAATTTTTCAAGTCATTCAATGAAAATACTGTATTTTCCATCGTAGGGTCGATGGTAGGGTCTCTCTATATTCGACCCTAGGGTATGCGACCCCAAAAACCTTGTCAGCTCACCGAGAGCCTAGGGTCGGTCGTAGGGTCGGTATATGTCCTACCCTAGGTCCGACCACACGATGTCTGTTAGATCACCGAGAGCCTAGGATCGATGGTAGGGTCGGTAGTAGGGTCGCACATTTTGTCAAATTTTGCGACCCCACGACCCAAAATTAGGTTTTTAAACCTAATTTTGGATTCATTTCCTACTCTTTCTTCTTTCTTCCAACTCAACTCGCTTCCCCTGAGTTGCTACAATATCGACCCCTAGTGGTTCGTGATTATTTCTTCCATTCACGACTTCCGATCCCTTCCTTCAGGTATGCTCTCTACTCTTTCTCATTTTTAAGCTTTCAAAACTAGGTTTTTCTCCATTTATATCATTTTCTTCAAATTAAAATTTTTCTAACCATAAAAATTTAATTTTTATTAGGGGCTTTTGCTATTGGCTACCCAATGGACGAAAGCCGTCAAAAATATTTGAGTTTCATTAGTTGGTTATTGAGAAACTTGAAATTTTCCATTTTTGACATAATTTTTGAAATTTTTCTAATTTGTTGAAATTTCTTCAAATTTGGTCTTCCTAGATTAAATTTTCAACTGTATGAGCTTTGCAGGAAGGTTTGGAACATATGTAAGTCCTCTTGCCCAACTGTTTGGGTGAAAGTGAGGCTTTTGGCCAAATCATGTCGTTATAATGCTGAATTTTTTAGTTTTTAACCGTATCTAATATCTTATTTATTCTTCTGTGTCTTTGCAAATAGTATGGCTCGTACTAAGGTTCCCAGAGCTCATGATCTCATTCGTTTCCACTCCAACGAGGCAAAGGTTCAGTATGCTCGTTTTGAGCGTAAAAAGGTAGAAGGGGGTCACTGTGTAAACTTGGCTAGCCTAGCCTTGTTTAACGTAGAGGGTGCCTTTGGTGACATGGGTTGGCTTCCCGTGATCACATATGAGGCTTGTACTTGTCCTGCTTTGGTGAAGAAGTTCTATTGCAACCTCTAGGTAGTGGGGGATCGCAATGATACAGAGAGGGGTAGGGAGCTCAGGATCACCAGCTATGTGAAAGGGGTGGAAGTTTTATTTAACTACCAATAGTTGGCTGATCTCTTGGGCATATCAATTGATGGCCCTTTGGTGTGCTGTGCTCCTAAGGAACCCCAGTTCCTATCCTTGATGATGCGTGCTGAGATTGATAGTCAGCTTCTTAGAAGTGATCGCTGGGAGATGAAGGCGATCAACCTATGGCCAGAGCCTCGGGTGTACTGCAAGATCATTCAGCACAACCTGATCCCCCAGAGTGGCCATTATAATAGGATTTCTCAATTGACTCAGTATGTCCTGTACTGTATTTGTACTAGGAAACTGTCTGCCTTCCTTATATTATCAACAGGATGATGATCCACGCTACGCTGCCTGGTCAGTTAGGCAACCTGCCCTACGGATGTCTGATCACTACTCTGCTCACATGCCTACACGTTGACTTATTGGATGAGAGGATTCATGAGGATACTTTCTCTTCTGACCTAGACTGGGAGGCCATCTGCAGGATGGGTATGCGAGATGCACATGTCAGTGATGATGAGAGGAACGCTCTGGTGCATCCTCGTACCCAGGTAGAGATAGCAGACACTGAGGCGGCAGCAGCAGGGGTCCATGGGGGTGTTGCTGAGGATGATGATCATTTGTTCATGGATGTAGATGACATACCTCCTCTATCACCACTATATTCTACTAGAGCTGGTCCATCTCGGGCTCCTTCACATGCAACTGGTTTTTCGCACCCACTCTCTGATGATGTGATGGGGCTACTGCGTAAGATTAGAGAGGCTCAGAGCGTGACTGATTTGAGAGTAAGAGAGCTTCTAGATGCTCAGTGCGCGACTGATGGGAGAGTAGGAGAGCTTCTAGATGCTCAGCGTGCGTCTGATCAGTGGATGGTCGAGTTGACAGCTAGTTTCCAGACGACCCAGACTCAGGTAGCCTGGTTGACTAGAGTGTATGCTGAGGATTACGATAGAGATCGTGAGGCACCTCCTCCTCCAGCACCTCCAGCTCTATGATGTATATTTTCTACCGTACTCTGATTTGGATATATATAGATATATATACGTTGCTTTTTAATCGAGTGTGTATGAATTTTGTTTCTCATCTTAATAGTGCATTATTCTCTTTCTTAATTTTGTCTCATATAACACAGATGCTTATAGTGTATTCCTATTACAGCATTTAAATTTTTATCCTAACTCAGTGCAGGAACTTTTGTGGAAGTATATCGATTAAATAGACAGGGCCTGAGAGCTCTGATACCAAGTTGTCACACCCCAATTCTATACTATTCAGAATGGTGTGATGAACCGCCAATAAACCAATGGTTCAATCAGGATCTCGAATAAGCTGTGTCCATTTGCTTAAACCATTTACATCCACAACCACAATCAGAGTAAATAAATAATAACTGAAGACTTTATACTAATGAAATGAGAGTCTAACAATTATTACATAAATAAATTATCCATTTATCCTCCATTGACTAAGACATAGAATAAAATAATTTAATCAATTACATCGCTTGAATAATTCAAAGAAAAACTAATCGAAGACGCATGCGTTGCACTTGCATGATGAATCATGCGACTCCATCATAACTTCTGCATCCATCGCCGCAGCATGTTTGTACATCGGAGCATTCATATAGTCTTCTACAGTAGTATCTGCATCATCAACTAAAAATATTTGACATCGAAAGGGTGAGCACACATCACGGCTCAGTGAATAAACAAAACAATGCAACAAACATATGCATGCATTCAATTCATATCTTTGGTCTGGTTCATAAGTTTGCAATGTGCAATAGAAAAGATAGGTGGCTGCCGCACCTCTATACACGAGTGTGTAAAGCTGCCCAATGGATCAAACACCATTGTCGTCCCACATGCATCCACCATAGAATAGGGATAGAGCAAAAGTGCTTAGGACCGCACCGCATCACGCTTCCCCTGATGCCCTACTCATACCAACACGTAAGTCCCTATTGGCGAGGACTTGCAAACTGGGCTCGCAACTAACCAATCCTAATGTCAAACAGTGTATCCAATGCCTCACCCCAGCATCCCTCAACACGTCCATAGAGATAGAGCTAAGGCCTCCCAGCAGAGTCAGAGACTACACGGTCCGAGACCACCTCCCCTGATGCCCTACGACGTAATAGTTCTGCTAAGGTAATGGCGATATGACGATGTCAGTGGACAAGACTTGAGTAGAGATAGAGCTAGAGTCTGGTGACCAGGATGAACCACAGTGTCACGTCCTCCCCCTGATGCCCAACTCGCATCAAGTACACTAACCACAAACAAACATTCACATGCCTATTCCTAGCATCATCATCATCATCATGTTAAAAATAAACTGAATTAAATATGGATGAACATTAATAGTAGGAATATTATATGACATGTGAAATGCAAAATACACGCATACAAGCATAGAATCATTCATGGCTTTGGACTCAATGAATAAAAATAGTTTATTATTAGCCAATTTAGTTTAGGTCTTGTTCCCTCACCTTTGATTGCTAGTAGATCCTCGTTCCAGCTTTATAATTCACTTTTAAATCACTGGAATACCTAACAAGTCGATAGATTTTAATTAAAATTAATTTTAATATGTTTAGAATAACAGAAGCTGAGGGGTCGTAGGTGGGGTAGCACCTGGGGTCTCAGTTTCTGCGACCACAGGGGTTGGGTCGCTGGGTAGGGTAACACCTAGGGTTGTAGTTTCTGCGACCCCAGGGTGTAGGGTCACAGGTGGGTCGGACATAATTCGACCCTACGTGCGACCACTCGTGGGGTCGGATATCATTCGACCCTACGTGCGACCACACGTGTTCTTGGTCGTCCTTTTACTCTTAAGTCCATTCCTTCATGTTTGGATCCTTTGACTTATCATCATGGTCCTTCCTATGATCGTTCTATGGCTCAAACTACAATTTTGTACACTATCCATTGTCCACAATGATTTCCTCCATGGATTCCCTTGGAACTTTGTCCATGGATGGATGATTTGGGTTTCTCCTAATCCTATGTTCTTCATAAACTATTCTAGGCTCCCAATTCATGTAGGGATTTAAGTTCATACCTAGGGTTTGCTGAGATTCAAAGGTTTCTCTGAACTTCTTCTTCCTTAGTCTTCTTCTTTAATTTTCCTTCTCTTCCTTCTCTTCTCTTTCTCTCACTTTCAATTAGGGTTCTAAAAGAGTGAAAGAGGCTAAGGGATGTCCTATTTATAGAGGAAAATCCTCCATAATTCCCCAATGGGTTTAGAAAAGCCCCCATTCGAATTAGGAAGGTTTCCTAATTTCTGGTTTCTGGCTATTTTCGTAGGGTCGGATGTAGGGTTGCAGAATCTGTTGCCCCTACGTTTTTTAAGAAATGCGACCCCACGACAAAAAGTCATGGGTTGGACTCTTTTGTGGTGGGTTTGGTCATACCTGTTTAGGCATGCGACCACACACTCATATTTGACTATTTTTTAGTTAAATTTCATACCTGGTCTTGTGGTTTCTTCACGTACTTGGTCCACTAGACTTGACCATGATTGGTAGACCTGGTATAAGGTGGTAAGACCAGTTAGTTCGATACAGGTCTTATAGCTATATTTGGAATGCTTTCACATGTTACCTACCATATTTGGATGCACACTCTCACTGTTATATTTGGATGCACACTATCACTATTATATTTGGATGCACACTCTCATTGTTATATTTGGATGCACACTCTCACTATTATATTTGGAATGACTCACATGCTCATTGCTGTATTTGGAATGCTTACATGCTCATTATTGTATTTGGAATGCTCACATGCTATATTAGATGTTTACTGCCATATCTGGATGCTTACATGATATTCACTGCTATGTTTGGAGATATACTTGCATAAATCTTAAAGCACACAACAATGAGGGAAAGTGAAAACCCTAAAGTGGAAAGAATAGGTATAGGCAACCCTGGCAAACCTAAGAATGATAACAATAGAGATAGGTAACCCTGGCAAACCTAATAATGGAAAGCACAACAACAATGCAAGGATTTGGTACACATTCCAAGTCTGAATGGTAGAATTTTGGCAAACATCCCAAATCTAAATGGTAGGAATTTAGTACACATCCCAAATCCAACCCTTACAAAAGCCTCTTTTTGAACTATGTCGTACTTGATTTCTAGGGCAAACCCTGGAATACGTAGGCAATTTGGGATACAGATATGGTACTACAGACTAGCTATCAAGCATAAAATCTGAACTTGAATCAAAGAACACAATCAAGATCATTGCATAAGCCACATCCATAAGCTTTAATCACACACAACCCGTTCGAACTACGTTTTTGGACCTGATTCTCAAAAGAAAAGGTTTCAAGGGAAACGTAGGCAATTTGAGAATATTCCCACATTCGGTCCAAGACTAAACCATCATTTGGTTCAGTTTACTGTACATTACATTGCTTGTTTATTAGCTTCAAAACATGTTTGGCTGAACCCTAGGTTAGCAGAACTTAGCAACTTAGTTTAAGACATCCCCCATTGAACCTTAGTCATCCAGTTAACCAAGCAAAATCAGAATTAAAGGAAAGTTTAGTAGGTCAATTTTTAGATCAGGCAGTTTGAGTGCCTAACACCTTCCCAAAATCGTACCATGAATGCTTACCCGATTTCATGTAGACGAAAAAACCAATCCAACGGGTTATGAGTCAATAGAAGACCTTACGGTGAGATTACATTTTTAAAGGTCCTAGATCCTCAATCTAGGTGGCACTCCAACAAAACATTGATTTTCTTGATAGTCCCGAGGGGAAGAATGAATCGCCTCTCATTGTCCTCACAAAGCATTCCTATTGAATTATCAATTTAATATAATCCACAATAAGTCCCTCAAGGTATTAGGTGAGTTTACTAAGTCAATATAACCATTAGTGGCCGAATGGAAGCAAATCAAAGGAAGAGCACCTCACTATGATTGTGCGGTCAATCACAATGGTGCAGTCGATCAAACGACTTTTGTAAGACCCGCACTCTACTAATCCGGTTTAACCGTATCGTGCCAGGTCTTCCCATCATTTCTGGATCAAGTGGACCGACCGTGTAAAGTAGGATCACAAACCAGGTATGAAAATCGACCCTACACTCTAAAAAGTATACGATGGTCAAATAGTTAGGTAGGTATGGTTGACCATGTGGTAAAAAACAAAGATCACAGACCATTGATACTACGATCGATGTTTCTGACCCTATGGTCGACGGGTTCTGTGACCATAGGCCATCGACTGTAAGACACCAAATCAGACTCCGAACTTAGAAACTTTCCTAAATTGAGGAGGGTCTCTTTCCTATTATTAGAGAACTCTATATGGAGAGTTTTTCTCTATATAAAGGATGTCCCTCAACCATTTTTCACTATTTTGGAACATTACCAAACCCTAGAGGAAGAGAAGGAAGAGAAGGAGAAGGAGACAAAACTAAGGAGAAGGCTAAGAGAGGAGTTCTATTGATTCCCTGCAACAAGTAAGGCATGAACCTTGTCTTTAAAGCCTCCTTGTCTCTGAAGCCTTAGAACATCAAGAGTAGGAATTTCTAGTGTAAATGGTAATACCAAATCCAGTGTAAGGAATCAGCTATGTGATTTTCTGAGCAAATCTCAAAGGGGAGACCATAGAGAATGGATTGGAGTAATCAGTTGATTAAACTAAGAGAATGGGCCTTAGAATGATCATTAGGAAGGACCCTACTGAGGAGCCAAGAGGAAGAATTCGGATTGAAAATGGTTTCTGGATCAGACAAGTGTATGGTCGCAGCTACGGTCGACCATAGACCGACCATAGGGTGACCATACCATCGACCATTGCTATTCGAGAAGAATTCAGGAAACATACGGTCGCAGGGTATGGTCACATATAGTGCGACCGTAGGATATTGATCGTACGTAGTAAGGTCGACACAGCATGTGACCATAAGACCTATCAAACATCTATCAGTGATCTGTTTTGATTTTCAACTACTGTAACACATTACACATGAATCCTAACTTAAATTTATACAACTTTTAGGTCATTAAATTGATTCAAAGAGAATTACAAGGCTTGGAAGGAGATCAAGTTTTGCTAACAGGTGAGGGAACAAGACCTAAACTAGTTGGATAATAATAAATTATTATTTTATTGAATCTAATGCCATGATTGATTCTATGCTTGTATGCTTGTAATGTGCATCTCACATGTCATCCAATATTACTGTTATTACTACTCATACATATTCATTTTTATCTATTTGCTAACATGTTGATTGGTGATGCTAGGAATAGGCATGTAACTGTGAGTGTATGGTTAGTGTATTAGATGCGAGCAGAGCATCAGGGAGAGGATGTGGCATTGTGTTCTTTGACCTAGTCACCAGACTCTAGCTCTATCTCTACTCAAGTCTTGCTCACTGACATTATCGTATCGTCATTACCTTAGCAGAACTTTTACGTCGTAGGGCATCAGGGGAGGTGGTCTCGGACCGTGTGGTCTATGACTCTCCGGGGGGCCTTAGCTCTATCTCTATGGATGTATTAAAGGATGCTAGGGTGAGGCCTTGGATACATTGGATGACATTTAGGATTGGTTAGTTGCGAGCCCAGTTTGCAAGCTCTCACCAATAGGGGCTTACATGTTGGTATGGGTAAGGCATCAGGGGAAGTGTTGGCGGTATTTGATCCAGACACTTTAGCTCTATTCTATTCCATAGTGGATGCATGTAGGACGGCAATGGTGTTTGATCCATTAGGTGGATTCACACACTCGTGTAAAGAGGTGCGGTGGCCGCCAATCCTTTCTATAGCATATTGTAAACTTAAAAACAAAACCAAAGATATGAATTGAATGCATGCATATGTTTGTTGCATTGTTTTGTTTACTCACTGAGCCGTGATGTGTGCTCACCCTTTCGACATTGAATATTTTAATTGATGATGAATGCGCCGCCATATGGACAGGTAGCAATGGAAATAGAAGCTCTTGAAGATGCTCATGATCCTTCATGCAAGTGTAATCAATGCATCTTTGATTAGTTTAGTGATATTTTGATTAATGGATATGTAATTGATTATTTTATTTTATGTCTTAAGTTACTTGGAGATAACTGGATTAAATATTTATTTAGCATTATTAGATACTCAGTTCATTAATTATAAAGACTTTCACTCAGTTGTTATTTATCTCTGATTATTTTTGTGGAAGGTGTGTGTGGTTGATATGGTGGGTATTAGCTAACAGAGATCCTGGTTGAACCGTTGGTTTATTTATGGTTCATCACACTATTCTGGTTAGTCCAGAATTGGGGTGTGACAACTTGGTCCACCTGACTGATCGACCTAACGATTCCAGGGAGCTCGGACTAAGTTTTATCGATCCATTCTCTCTGGTTCCAAAGGGTTTAAGGGTTTGTAGACTATTAGGGAATGATTCCCCCCCCCCCCCCCCAATAATTTAATATTATAAGCTCACAATAACATTCAACATCCTACCTTTACCTCTTTAAGTCAAATCTGGTCAACAATCTTAGTTTCGACTATAATGGCCATTAATAGCTGAGGAAAAATGTTTCACACATTACTAGAGGTTGGGAATGACCTCGGAGGCCGAGGGTTTATTGTTCTAACCATTACACTAAGGTTTAGACACTTACCTAAGTGCTGTTTTACTTACTTCTATACCGAAGCTGGGGGGAGGCTTACTTCTATACCGAAGCTGGGGGAAGGACCTCTAATGGAGGTTCTTCCTTCCTTCCTTCTTCTTCTTTCAACACTCTCTTAGGCTGCTATCTCCAAAACATGCATCAAAGCTTGTAAAGTTCTCACACATCATGGTTTTGGTTGATTATATGGGTGGAGGATCAAGAGTTCGAGTTGGAATCCAAGTCTTACACAATCTCTTTATCCAATTTCAATTATGATCAAAGGATGTTCTTGAGTTACCAAGTGGCACACTAATATGTTCTAGGACAGGTCTATAATGACTCTAGATTGTCCAAGGAAGGTTGGGCATGAATGGACCCAAGCCCAAAGGAAAAGGACTTAAATTTGGCTCATTCTGTGATCGTGCGGTCGATCACAGAGGTGCAGTCGATCGGGCACATTTCGTCGACCTAACCCATCGACCACACGGTCTGATTCAATTCAGATTTGCCATGCTTCTAACGGTTCGAAATCCTAATTGATTTTTAGAAGTTCCTACATATCTTAGACATGATCTAAGTCTTACCTGAGATTCGATACGCTTCTATACTAATACAGATACTAGAGTTGTGTTGGTGGGAAAACCTTATATATACGACGAAAATTTCAAACTAGCCCAAAATTTTGGGTGTGGGTTTTACAACTTCCTTAGATGCAAGACCCTAAAGTTGACTCATTTGGCTTTTGCAGATGATATCATGATCTTTTCCAAGGGAAATATGAAGTCCATGGAATCCATTTCAAAGCTCCTTGCCCTTCACCTCCATGTCAGGGTCTTTTGCAGATGATACCATGATCTTTTCCAAGGGAAATATGAAGTCCATGGAATCCATTTCAGAACTCCTTTCCCTTCACCTCCATGTTAGGGTTGTCCATAAACAATTAAAAATATGTCTTCTCCGTCAGTGGTGTTGACAAGCTGCTTCGCGAGACCCTCAAAAGCATAGTGGACTATTCCTTGGGGAGACTGCCTATTATCGACCTTGTTTACCAATGATTTCAGGTAGACTATCTACTCATCACTGTACTCCCATCCTTGAAAAATTGAAGAAAAAGCTTTAGCTATGGAAAAAAATTGTATATTGGAATTTGTGAGAGTGGTCATGCAGAGCTCCAATGTAAGACCCATGTCAATTTAACCCGGTCTTACCACCTTGAACCAGGTTTACCCATCATGGTCGAGTCAAATGGACCAAGGGCGTGAAGGAGATCGAGATCCCAGGTATCAAATCGACCCAAAAACACTTAAAATAGGGGAAGGGTCGCATACCCAGCTAAGCAGGTCCGACCTCCCAAAACAAAAAGTTAGACCCTCGGTTTTGGAGGGAGGGTCGGACAGCTTAAGACCCTAGGGTCGACGGGATCATCGACCCTCCCATCGACCCTCGGTTCCTGCCGAATATAGAAATTAGGAAATTTCTATATTTTTCAATTGGGATTCTTTCCAAATCTTAATGGGACTTATTTAGGATGTTCCTAGTCTATTTAAAGGACGTCCCTAAGCCACTTTCACTCCTTTCACAACCCTAATTGAATTGAGAGAAAGAGAGGAGAAGGAAAAGAGGAAGAAGAGAGGCAAGGAAGAGAACCTAGCAAAAAGGAGAAGAGTTACAGAGGAAGATTAATCTTCTCAGGTATGGATACTAATTCCATGAGTTTCTACAAACCTTAAGATAGTTATTGGAGAGAGAGTGATCTCGGAGAAACCCAAACCATCCATCTATGGTTAGGTTTTCATGGAAAACCCTTGGAGAATGCATGAAAGCCATCTAGGAGGATGATTCATGGTTCCAGACCATGGAATAAATGTTTAATGGAATGTGGGAACAAACCATAGGACCCCAAACACGAAGAATGGATTAAAAAGTGGAAATTAGACCAGAGTGCATCGAGGGTCGCACCCAGGGTCGATGACCATCCGACCCTAGGTGTTTCTGACCATCGACCCTCAGCATTCGGGAAGCCCAGAAAGAAGGGAGGGTCGATAGACCCATCGACCCTAGCATCGACCCTAGCATCGACCCTCAGTTGACAGAATGGTTTTTAATTCGAATAAATTCTAATTAAATTCTATCGATTTTGTTAGGTCTTCTAGCAATATAATAACATTGTAAAGGTGAATTTAAAGCTTGAAAAAGTATCTTATAGCAAGCTAAGGTGAGGAACCTTAACCCCAAACTAATTTGGTTAATAATAAATTGTTTTCTATTTCTTGAGTCCTATGCTATGTTTGATTCTATGCGAATATGTTTGTAATGTGCATACAGCATGCCATCCAATATTTCTATTACTTGTTCATGCATATTTACTTTATTGTTTATAACATGATGATGATGATGAGAGGAATAGGCATGTGCTTGTATGTGTGTGGTTGATGTGCTTGATGCGAGCGAGTATCAGGGGAGGTGTGATGAGAACGTCAATAAGTTAACCTTTGGCGGGTCTCAGCACTTTAGCTCTATCTCTAACTCAAGTCTTGTGCATTAGCATCGTCGTATCGCCATTACTTTAGCAGAACTATTATGTCGTAGAGTATCAGGGGAGGTGGTCTCGGTCCTTGTAGTCTCTGACTCTGCCGGGGGGCCTTAACTCTATCTCTATGGACATTCTGAGGGATGCTGGGGTGAAGCCTTGGATACACTATTTGGCATTAGGATTGGTTAGTTGCGAGCCCAGTTTGCAGCCCTCGCCAATAGGGGCTTACGTGTTGGTATGGCACTATATAGCAATAAACATAACCTTTGTTATATAATGTTCATGATTGGGTGCATGTGAGTTGACGATAAACGTGATCTTCGGGTAACGTCACACACTCGTGTATAGAGGCGGAGTCAATAAACGCGACCTTTGGCTACCTCAACCTTTCTATAGCATACTGCAAACTTTGAACCGGACCAAAGATATAAATTGACTTTTTGCATGCATATGTATTGTTGCATTGTTTTGGATACTCACTGAGCCGTGTTGTGTGCTCACCCCTCGACGTCGAATATTTTTAGTTGATGATGCAGGTTATACCATCGAAGACTACATGAATGCGTCCGCATACGGGGACGTGGCAGCTATGGAAGTTGAAGCTGAAGATGATACACATGACTCCTCTTGCGAGTGCAACTCGTGTGTGTTTGATTAGATATTTTTATAGGTTTCTTTTATTGAATTTAATAAAAACTTGTATTTGATATTTAAATATTTATGTCTCAGTTGGAAACAGAATAATTTACTATTAAATTATTGATATCATCTTAGTTCTCAGTTCATTTATTTATAAGATTTCCACTATTGTGTATTTACTCTGATTATGATTACGGATGTGTGTAAGTTTGGATAACGCGGGGATAGCCTATTTGAGATCCTGGTTGAACCATTGGTTATTTAGCGGTTCATCACATCATTCTGAATAGACCAGAATTGGGGTGTGACAACTTGGTATCAGAGCATCTCAGGCCTTGTCCGCCGAACTAGCATACATTCAACATAATTGTGAACTGGGATAGGATAAGAATAAAAACAGTAATATTAACACATTGTAAGCACCAGTGATGTTTGAGACAAAATCTAAAAGAGAATAATGCATCTATTAAAAAGAGAAACAAATTTACATAACAATGAGAGCGAAACAAAACATATATATATAACGAAAGCAGAGTATAGCCCACAACCCGGACTGTTATTCTGTAGTACAAGAAAAATAAAGTACAAATCAAGAAGCTGGAGGCGAAGGAGGAGGCGGTGCCTCATGATCTCGGTCATAGTCCTCAGCATAGACCCTAGTCAACCAGGCCACCTGGGTCTGGGTCATCTGGAGACTAGCTGTGAGACCCGCTATCCTCTGATCAGTCGCACGCTGCACCTCTAGGAGCTCCCCCATCCGTACGCCTGATGCGTGCTGACCAGCCAACAGCTCATGCATCCTCAGATCAGATCTGCGCTGAGCATCCCTGATCTCCTGCAGCATCTCCATCATTGCTGAAGGTGGAAGTGAAGGATCAGCCGAATGGGAAGGACTAGCCTCAGGTGCAGGAGCTACCGCAGAAGATGTACCAACTCCAGCCGCATGTGTGGGTGATGGCGGTGGTATCGAGTCGACGTCCATATACATACGATCGTCATCGTCGATCGGATCCCCACAAGCTCTAGCAGCAGCAGCAGCCTCAGCATCAGCCATCTCGACCCGAGTGTGAGGACGCACCATCGCGTTCCTCTCCTCATCACTAACCTCAGCATCTCGCAGCCCCATCTTGCAGATAGCCTCCCAATCCAGAGGCGACGAGAAGGTCTTCTCTTGGATTTTCTCATCTACCAGATCCACCCCCAGACGGGTCAGTAGCACTGTAATCATGTGTCCATAGGGTAGATTACCCCTATGACCGGAAAATGTAGCACTAATCATCTTCCGCATGATGATGTATGGAAGGCAGACCGACTGTCGAGTGCAGATGTTGTAGATCAAGAACTGTGTCAGCTGAGATACCTTCTCATAGTGCCCACTCTGCGGGATCAGATTGTGCTGAATAATCTTGCAGAAGACCCGTGGAGCTGGACGCAAGTAGCAAGCTCTCATCTGCCATCGATCAGGACGGAGCAACTGGTTGTCGATCTCTGCCTTCATCTCCATCTCAACAAACTGTGGCTCTCCCGGCGCATAGTACACCATAGGGCCATCATAGGGAATGCCCAACATATCGGCCAGCTGTCGATAATAAAAGGAGATGTGCACCCCCTTGACGTAACTGGTGATGCGCAACTCCTGACCGTGCTCAACATCATTGTAATTCCCCACCACCTGGAGATTACAATAGAACTGGCGTACCAAGTCTGGACAGGTGCACGCGTCGTATGTGATGACAGGGAGCCACCCCATATCACCAAAAGCTCCCTCTACATTGAACAAGGCTAGCTCAACCAAGTTCACCATGCGACCCCCTTCAACCTTCTTACGGGCATAGTCCAAGATATCGTGCCTCGGCTTCATTCGAACGGAAGTAAGCGGATCACGCACCTGGGTACTTTGGTACGGGCCATAGTATTTTCAAAATAAGAAAGAGAAAAGAAACAAGGAGTTAGTAGGATAAAAATCCAAAATTTATTTAATAGTGACGTAAGTTGACCAGAAAACCTCAAATTCTCACCATACAAGTGGGTATGAGAACTTACGTAGGTTAAAACATATCCTACAACCCACATGTAGTAGGAAATTTTAACTGACGATGTCCAATTTGAAGAAATTCAAGAAAAATCAAAATTTTTGACAAATTAGGGCAAAAAGAGAAAATTTCAAGTTTCTCGATAACCAACCGATGAAACTCAAAAAATTTTTAGGGCTTTCATTCCTCGAGACACCAATAACAAAAGCCCCTAATAAAAATCGAATTTTTACGGTTGGAAAAAGTTTAATTTGAAAAATATGAGTTAAACGGGCAGAAACCTAGAAAAGAAAACCTAAAAACAGGTAAAAATGGGAAGACATACCTGTAGGGATGACGTGGACGTTGAAACCCGAAGTTAAACCGACCAAAAATAGTAGAGTGGCACTATAGCAACTCAGAGAGTAGAGACGAGTCGAAACGGAGGAGGAATAGTGAAAATGACCCAGAATAGGATCTTAAAAATCTGATTTTTGGTCCGAGGGTCGGACAATTCGACTGACACCATCGACCCTCGGATCGACCCTCCCATCAACCCTCCCATCGACCCTCAGCTCTCGGGAATCTGACAGATGATCGAGGGTCGGACTGAGGGTCGAATACCCATCGACCCTCGCATCGACCCTCAGCTCTCGGGAAGAACAGGTCATTCCCAGGGTCGGATACCAAGGGTCGGACATACCATCGACCCTCACCATCGACCCTACATAGAAAAGACAGTATTTTTCACAGAATGAATTGAGGATTTTAAATTTTATATCCGTTAGCGTGCCTACATGAAGTATAAATGATTTCTCACTGATTTTGATGATTTTCAGGCACCACCCATCTCAGAAAAAAATATGTCTGGAAGAAGAGTAACCAGACAGAGCCAAAATGCAGTCCCACCACCACCACCGGTGGAGGAGACTAGTCAAGAGAATAACCATGTATCGGGAAATCCAGAACCGGTAAACCCTACAAATTTGCCACCTCCACCACCGGAGCTAGCAACTGTGGTTATGAACCTAGCTCAGCAGCTACAACATATGCAACACGCACAGGCCCAGATGCAAGTTGCCATGGGCATTATGTTTCAAGCCACTCAGGCCGCACCCATGCACACAGGACAAGCCAGTGCAGCACCGGTGGGTAACCACCCAGCTCCTCAGACACCTCAGCAACTGACTGCACAGATTCCAGTGCAGGCTCCAGAAGCAGCTCAAGGAAATCACCAGTATCCACCCTATATGTTCGGGGCAAACCCCCAGAATCAGCTGGACCACTCCCGACTAGTGGAGAGATTTTTGAAGATGAAACCCAGAGAATTCAATGGCAAGTCGTCTGATCCATTATGGCCAGCCCACTGGATAGACGAGATGGAAAGAAATTTTATGATGATGACTATTACAGAAGAGGAGAAAGTATTGTGTGCCACCTTCATGCTCAAGGTCGACGCACATCATTGGTGGAAATCCAAGAAGACATACTTACTGACCAAGCACGCCCTACTGACATGGGCTATATATAAAGAAGCATTCTTTGAGAAATATTTTCCATGAAGCTTCAGAGATTCGATGGAGAAGGAGTTCCTGAGTCTTTATCAGGGACAGATGTCAGTGGATGCGTACCAACAGCGTTATGAAGAGCTGTTTTTCTTCGCACCACTGAGTATGCAAGAAGAAGAAACCAAAACCCGTAGGTTTGTCACGGGACTAAGAGGAAGCATCAGAGAAAATGTCCAGGGCATAGAGAAGAAGATTTATAATGAAGCTGTCCAGATCGCTCGAGTGATTGAATCGAGCCAGAAGGAGAGTTATTTTACTCAGAACAAAGGCATCAAAAGGCCAGCCGGAAACTCCTACAACGGAGGCAATAACAGGACGTATAAGCCTTTCCGTCCTCAGAATTTTAATGCTGCAACCAAGACTACCCCCGCAGGTCAACCTCAGCCAAAGCCAAATTCTGAAGCCCCGAAGTGTTTTAACTGCAACCAGCCGGGACATATGGCAAGGGAGTGCCCTAAGCCCAAGAAACAATTCCATCAGGGACGTGTATATGCTGTTACGTCCGAGGATGCGGCCGCATCACCCGATGTGGTCACAGGTATGACTGAAACTTTTAAAGTTGTAGTTACATTGAATGAGCACGTAGACTAAGTAAAGATAAATCACAGGTATTGTACCTATAAATGGCGTACCCGCCAGAGTACTCTTTGATTTCGAAGCTACTCATTCATTTATATCTGTATCATTTGGAAAGAAGACAAAATTACCCATCAAAACATTAGACTACAAATTACTTGTACGGTCACCGATGGGGTTAGAAGTGGAATTAAAAAAAGGTTATGGATCATGTCCAGTTCTCATTGGGGAACAGATTTTAGATGCAACATTGATACGACTTGAGATGGCAGACTTCGATGTCATCTTAGGAATGGATTGGTTAGCTCGGCATTCTACAAATCTGTTATGCGCCGAGAAGAAGCTAACATTCAAAGACAAAGAAGGAGCAGAATTCAGTTTCTCGGGAACCAAACTTCCTCGGAGATGCAAGCTCATACTTTCAGCAATAAAGGCTAAGAAGTGCCTTGAGAAGGGAGCAGTCGGGTACCTAGTATCAGTGGTCGACCTAACCAAGGAAGCACCACGAATGGAAGACATTGACGTCATGCAAGATTATCCTGACGTATTTCTGGAGGAACTACCCGGATTACCACCCGACCGTGCCACAGAGTTTGTAATAGACCTGATACCCGGAGCCGCACCAGTATCAAAGGCACCTTATAGAATGGCTCCTACTGAACTGAAGGAATTAAAAGTGCAATTACAAGAACTGCTGAACAAGGGTTATATTCGACCCAGTATATCTCCATGGGGGCACCGGTGTTGTTCGTAAAGAAGAAGGATGGTAGCGTTCGATTATGTATCGACTATCGGGAGTTGAACAAACTGACAATCAAGAATCGATACCCACTACCTCGGATCAATGACTTGTTCGATCAGTTACAAGGAGCAAGAGTATTTTCAAAAATCGATCTTCGATCAGGCTACCACCAGCTGAAGATTAAGGAAGGGGACATTCCGAAGACAGCATTCAGAACCAGATATGGACATTATGAATTTTTGGTGATGTCTTTCGGATTAACTAATGCCCCGACAACGTTCATGGAACTTATGAACCGAGTTTTCCACGATATGCTGGATACGTCGGTTATAGTATTTATTGATGACATATTGGTATACTCCAAGGACAAGGAAACTCATATCAAGAATCTAAACGCAGCCCTACAGCGTTTAAGGAAAGAGAAGCTATATGCCAAATTTTCAAAGTGCGAGTTTTGGCTAAGTGAAGTCGCATTCCTAGGCCATGTAGTATCCGCTGAAGGAATCAAAGTGGACCCCAGCAAAATTGAGGCTATTGTAAAGTGGGAAGCACCAAAGCACGTTTTAGAAATTAGAAGTTTTCTGGGTCTAGCTGGTTATTATCGGAGATTCGTAGAAGACTATTCTCGGATTGCCGTACCTCTCACCAGTTTGACCAAGAAAGGTGAAAAGTTTGTGTGGACGGATAAATGTGAGAAGAGCTTCCAGACATTGAAGGCCAGATTGATATCCACCCCGATTTTGACCATTCCCGTTCTAGGACAGACATTTACTTTATACACTGATGCATCGGGATTGGGACTAGGATGTGTGTTTATGCAAGGAGAGCAAGTAATTGCTTATGCTTCGAGACAGCTAAAGGTACATGAGAAAAATTATCCCACTCATGATTTGGAGTTAGCGGCAGTAGTACATGCTGTCAAAATATGGAGACATTACCTATACGGAGAGAAGTTTCAGATTAAGTCGGACCATAAAAGTCTTACTTATTTATTTAATCAGAAGGAGTTGAATATGAGACAAAGAAGATGGCTGGAACTATTGAAAGACTATGATTGTGATATCCAGTATCATCCGGGAAAAGCGAACGTAGTAGCGGATGCATTAAGCAGAAAAGCAGTGATTAAATCTCAAGGAGAAGTTAGCACGATTGCAGCAATGTGTACCAACGGAATAGTATTCAATCACGACAACGAGCAGTATGTGATAGATACAACGGATGAATCAGCTAACCAAGGGTTTATTCATCAGTTTTCAAATATGTTCGCAGCATTGAAGATTATACCGGATATAGTGGATGAAGTGAAGACAGCTATCAAAGCAGATCCTTATCTGAGAACAGTACAAGAAGATATTGAGAAAGGTAGGACTAACCCTGAGTTCACCTTGGACGATGAGAAAGTACTAAAATACAAAGGAAGAATATGTGTACCTGAAACAGAGAGTATGGACATTAGACACCGGCTGATGAAAGAAGCCCATACCACCATCTATTCGATACATCCTGGAAGTATAAAAATATATCATGATCTGAAGAAATTATATTGGTGGAGGGGAATGAAAGCAGATGTAGCTAAGTTCGTGCTTAAATTGTCAACAAGTAAAGGCTGAGCGACAAAGACCCGCAGGACTGTTGCAGCCATTACCAGAACCAGCATGGAAATGGGACTGCATCACTATGGACTTCGTCACGGGACTACCATTGACTCCTCGAGTAGTCGACGCAGTTTGGGTGATTGTGGACCGTCTGACTAAAACAGCTCGCTTCATACCTATACGACCTCAGTATACATTGGAAAGGTTAGCGAAGCTGTATGTGGATAATATTGTTCGGTTACACGGTGTACCAAAAATTATTGTGTCCGATAGAGATCCCCGATTTACTTTTAAATTTTGGAAAGGATTGCAAAAGGCTATGGGTACAACGTTGAAGTTCAGTACTGCATTCCACCCACAGACAGACGGACAGTCAGAGCGTACAATTCAGATTCTAGAAGATATGCTACAAGCATGTGTAATTGATTTTAAGGGATCATGGGATGAAGAGTTACCATTGATCGAGTTCTCTTACAATAACAGCTATCAGGCTACTATACAGATGTCACCTTATGAAGCACTGTATGGCAGGAAGTGTCGAACTCCATTGTTTTGGAATGAAGTTGGAGAACGTAGCATTGTTGGACCGGAATTTGTTGAAGAGACTTGTCGAGTGGTCGACATCATCAAGGAAAGAGTAAGAACAGTTCAGAACCGTCAGAAGTAATATGCAGATACTCGACGAAGAGATCTAGAGTTCGCCGTAGGTGATAAAGTATTTCTGAAGGTATCGCCTATGCGAGGATTGAAGAGGTTCGGACAGAAAGGAAAACTAAGTCCAAGATATGTTGGACCATATGAAATTCTAGCTAAGCGTGGAAAAGTGGCTTATCAGTTAGCACTACCACCATCTATGTCAAGTGTGCATGACGTATTTCACATTTTCCTATTGAAGAAGTATGTCAAAGACCCAACGCATGTCATGACAGTGGATTTGCCAGAATTGACTGACGAATTGACATTTGAAGTAACACCAACAGAAATCACTAGTCGAAAGGTCCAACGTCTACGCAACCGAGATATCTATTATGTTAAGGTCACTTGGAAAAGTAGAGACGTGGAAGAAATTACATGGGAAGAAGAAAATGCTATGAGAAAGCAATACCCTCACTTATTTGATTCAGGAGGTACGTACAATTTCGAGGATAAAATTTTTATAAGTTGGGGGGAGTTGTAAGACCCGTGTCAATCTAACCCGGTCTTACCACCTTGAACCAGGTTTACCCATCATGGTCGAGTCAAATGGACCAAGGGCGTGAAGGAGATCGAGATCCCAGGTATCAAATCGACACAAAAACACTTAAAATAGGGGAAGGGTCGCATACCCAGCTAAGCAGGGTCAGACCTCCCAAAATAGAAAGTCAGACCCTCGGTTTTGGAGGGAGGGTCGGACAGCTTAAGACCCTAGGGTCGACGGGATCATCGACCCTCGGTTCCTGCCGAATATAGAAATTAGGAAATTTCTATATTTTTCGATTGGGATTCTTTCCAAATAATCTTAATGGGACTTATTTAGGATGTTCCTAGTCTATTTAAAGGACGTCCCTAAGCCACTTTCACTCCTTTCACAACCCTAATTGAATTGAGAGAAAGAAAGGAGAAGGAAAAGAGGAAGAAGAGAGGCAAGGAAGAGAACCTAGAAAAAAGGAGAAGAGTTACAAAGGAAGATTAATCTTCTCAGGTATGGATACTAATTCCATGAGTTTCTACAGACCTTAGGATAGTTATTGGAGAGAGAGTGATCTCGGAGAAACCCAAACCATCCATCCATGGTTAGATTTTCATGGAAAACCCTTGGAGAATGCATGAAAGCCATCTAGGAGGATGATTCATGGTTCCAGACCATGGAATGAATGTTTAATGGAATGTGGAAACAAACCATAGGACCCCAAACACGAAGAATGGATTAAAAAGTGGAAATTGGACCAGAGTGCATCGAGGGTCGCACCCAGGGTCGATGACCATCCGACCCTAGGTGTTTCTGACCATCGACCCTCAGCATCCGGGAAGCCCAGAAAGAAGGGAGGGTCGATAGACCCATCGACCCTAGCATCGACCCTAGCATCGACCCTCAGTTGACAGAATGGTTTTTAATTTCGAATAAATTCTAATTAAATTCTATCGATTTTGTTAGGTCTTCTAGCAATATAATAACATTGTAAAGGTGAATTTAAAGCTTGGAAAAGTATCTTATAGCAAGCTAAGGTGAGGAACCTTAACCCCAAACTAAATTGGTTAATAATAAATTATTTTCTATTTCTTGAGTCCTATGCTATGTTTGATTCTATGCGAATATGTTTGTAATGTGTATACAGCATGCCATCCAATATTTCAATTACTTGTTCATGCATATTTACTTTATTGTTTATAACATGATGATGATGATGATAGGAATAGGCATGTGCTTGTATGTGTGTGGTTGATGTGCTTGATGCGAGCGAGTATCAGGGGAGGTGTGATGAGAACGTCAATAAACGTTAACCTTTGGCGGGTCTCAGCACTTTAGCTCTATCTCTAACTCAAGTCTTGTGCATTAGCATCGTCGTATCGCCATTACTTTAGTAGAACTATTATGTCGTAGAGTATCAGGGGAGGTGGTCTCGGTCCTTGTAGTCTCTGACTCTACCGGGGGGCCTTAACTCTATCTTTATGGACATTCCGAGGGGATCTTTGGGGTGAGGCCTTAGATACACTGTTTGGCATTAGGATTGGTTAGTTGCGAGCCCAGTTTGCAGCCCTCGCCAATAGGGGCTTACGTGTTGGTATGGCACTATATAGCAATAAACGTAACCTTTGTTATATAATGTTCATGATTGGGTGCATGTGAGTTGACGATAAACGTGATCTTCGGGTAACGTCACACACTCGTGTATAGAGGCGGAGTCAATAAACGCGACCTTTGGCTACCTCAACCTTTCTATAGCATACTGCAAACTTTGAACCGGACCAAAGATATAAATTGACTTTTTGCATGCATATGTATTGTTGCATTGTTTTGGCTACTCACTGAGCCGTGTTGTGTGCTCACCCCTCGACGTCGGATATTTTTAGTTGATGATGCAGGTTATACCGTCGAAGACTACATGCGTCTGCATACGGGAACGTGGCAGCTATGGAAGTTGAAGCTGAAGATGATACACACGACTCCTCTTGCGAGTGCAACTCGTGTGTATTTGATTAGATATTTTTATAGGTTTCTTTTATTGAATTTAATAAAGACTTGTATTTGATATTTAAATATTTATGTCTCAGTTGGAAACAGAATAAATTGCTATTAAATTATTGATATCATCTTAGTTCTCAGTTCATTTATTTATAAGATTTCCGCTATTGTGTATTTACTCTAATTATGATTACGGATGTGTGTAAGTTTGGATAACGCGGGGATAGCCTATTTGAGATCCTGGTTGAACCGTTGGTTATTTAGTGGTTCATCACATCATTCTGAATAGACCAGAATTGGGGTGTGACATCCAACCTATACTAGTCTGGGATCTTCGGCATGCCTTCTAAGATCGTGCAAAAACTGGAAAGCATGATGAGCGCCTTTTTTGTGGAAAGGGGGAAACGACAAAAAATTCTTTCATTCCATTGGCTGGGACATGATCTGTGTACTGAAAGAAGGAAGCCTAGGCATCTAAAGAATTAAAGAGGCCAACAGAGCTTTCATTCTTAAGCTGGTTTGGCGAGTGGTGGAGTAAAGAGAGAGCATCTGGACCCAATGGATCTATAGCAGATATTTAAAAAGGATTCTATCTAGACTGTGATCGCATTTGGTGATAACTCTTGGGTTTGGTAGACAATTCTTAGAAATAGACAGCTTCCATTTTCGTCCATCAAGACCCTCATTGATGATGGTAACTCTACTTATCTGTGGTTGGATAACTAGCATCTGTACGGCGTCTTGATTTTGGCATATTGTGATAGAATCAAGCTTAACTCTGGGAGGGATAGACTGGATTATGTGTCCTCCATTCTGACTAATGGGTGGTGGAACCCAAGTTGGGCCTCCTCCAATAGACTGTTGCAAGTTTGGGAAGCGCTCAATTCTCTCTCTCGAAGACCAAGTGGGAGTGGTGACCTACCCATTTGGACCACCACCACCAATGGTATCTTCTCAGTCACCTCAGTCTGGGATTTTGTCAAGTCGTGCAAGCCTTTGGATCCTTGGCATGTTGTGGTGTGGTTTAAGGGCCATTCTTCTCAACATAGTTTCACTTTATGGCGTGTGTTGGCCATGTCACACCCCAATTCCAGTTGAACCAGAAGTGTGAGTGAACCGGATCCAAACCATGGTTCACACCAGGATCTCAATAGACCGTGTCAACCAATCATTCCTAAACAGTCTAACTTAATCAAGAGTAATACATAGCAGTGGAATAAAAATATAAATGAATTGAACTCTATGTTGTAATTAAAATAAATACTCCAATTATTCCATCATTCACAAAATTTAAGTAATAATTATTACAATGTTTTAATAGAAAATAAATCAATCACTGAGAGAAGACACAGAACGAGCACTCGCATGACGCATCATGCATCCTCCACTATCTGGGAGTCCAGGGCAGCCACCGTGCTGTAAGCTGGAGCAGTCATAAAGTCCTCCACCATATACCCTGCATCAAGATCTGAAAAGAAATATATATATATTTTTGGGTGAGCTCACAACTTAGCTCAGTAAGTACAAGACCAATGCAACATACAATATGCATGGGATAACATTATAATTTGGGTCAGGTATAACTTGCAAATATGCTATGGTAAGGTTTGGCAGCCACCGCACCTCCATGCACGAGAGTGTGAGCACACCCAACAGTCAGGCACCTACCACACTACTGCTGTTGCCGTACATCACTCACTCCGGTATGGAGATAGGGCTCGAGTCTGGCGGGCAGGAGGAACCATAATCCCACATCCTCCCCCTGATATCCCATACCGTACTAATACCTAAACCCCTACTGGCAAGGGCTTGCAAGTGGGTTCCATTTCTAACCAGTCTTAAATGTCAATACAGTATCAATGGCCCTACCCCAGCATGGCTCCTTGCGACATAGAGATAGGGATCGAGTCTAGAGGGCAGGAGGAACCACAATCGTACATCCTCCCCCTGATATCCTATTCGCATCAAGTTTGCTAAGGTAGATGGCGATATGAAAAAGCTGTTAGTTGTGGATATATCCAGGGCACACCCCCCTTCACATTCCACACACTAACTAAAACATACACATGCCTAACATCCAACAATCCTAGCATATGAAATGCATGAATAGATAATAATAACAGAAAAAACTACATGGCATTGAAATGCACAGGCATCAAGCAATGAATTCATATACAATTTAGTCACAAAGGCTTACTCTTAATTAATTATTTAGGGTTTGGGGTCTTGTCCCTTACCTGACGCGTGATAACAATCCCGCTCTACGTCACAGGGTTTACTCACGCTGACTACAGATCCTACATAATCATATTAAAGAGTTAGAATTAATTTATTAAGGTCATAGTTGGTCAGAACCTCACCTGACCAAGCAAACAAGGCTCGGAAGGCATACCGGTTGCAGGTACCGGTCTCAGTGCCCACGACCGATATGTGCCACCGGTATATACCGGTCGCGGTATATACCGGTCTCACTCAGGTCTCACTGAGTGAGACCGATATGTGCCTGCGGTATATACCGCAGGCCCATACCGCTGGACCTTGCGTCTAACCGGTATACCCCGCGGTTTGGATCCGAGAGCGAGATCTCGGATCTCCCTTCCTCGTCGGCTATCGGCTAGGTTTCTAGGGTTTCTCCTAACCCACACTAAGGTTGTCACACCCCAATTCTGATCCAACCAGAATGGTGTGAGTGAACCGTCATCGAACCAACGGTTCACACCAGGATCTCGAATAGGTCGTGTCCACCCATACAAACCAATTACATATAACCACAATCAGAATATAAATATACAGCGGAAGACTTTAAATAGAATGAACTGAGGATCTATTGATAATTTAAATAAATATCCAATTATTCAAATCAAACACATAATATAATATCTCTTACATCACTTTAAGCCAATCGAAAATAACTGAAACAATTAAATAAAAATCCATCACAGGTACACGCAGAAAGGGCACTCGCATGAAGCGTCATGCTCGTCCTCTCCTGCCTGTACGTCCAGCGCCGCAACACCACCATACACAGGAGCATGCATGTAATCATCCACAGTGTAACCTGCATCAACATCTAAAACAATGTGTACACAAAGGGTGAGCTCACAACACAGCTCAGTAAGACAATCAGACAGTTTCACAATATTATGCATGAGTAACAATCATTTTATGTTGTGGTCTATTTTAAGTTTGCAATGTGCTATAGAAAGGTTTGGTGGCCCCCCGCACCTCTATACATGAGTGTCTGGCATCGCACATGAGTGTCTGGCATCGCACAGTAGATCACACTACCACCAACCCACATGCACCCATCATGGAATAGAGATAGAGCTAAGGTATACCCGCACCTCCCTTGATACTCTACCCATACCAGTACCTAAGCCCCCTATCGGCCGGGCGCAAACTGGGCTCGCAACTAACCAATCCTATATGTCAACAATGTATGCTCTATCCCGGCAAACGGCCGTCTACGGCATAGAGATAGAGCTAGAGCGTCGCGGGCCGGGCCGGAGACCACAATACCTCACCTCCCCCGATACCCTATCCGCAACTAACCCACTAGGATAGAAACAATACACAGGTAGACCCTATCCCAACATAACTCCCTACGGCATAGAGATAGAGCTAAAGCATCGTGGACAAGCCAGCGTCGACTCGGAATCCTCAGTACCACACAACGATGGCCGGGACAACATCAATATCGGAGACCACCGTACCACGACCTTCCCCTGATACCCCACCCGTACCAAACATGTTAAGACAGAATACTACAAAAAGGTACCAGTGTGAAGAGCGATCCCAGGCCCATGCCCCACTCCACACACCAACGAAAACAATCACATGCCTAACAATCACATCCTATAAATGCATGAACAATAATAATGACTGAAAGTAAAGGATGGCATGTGAATATGCACAAACATCACATCATAGATATTCAATGATTAACAACGATTTCTTGTCCATTAATTATTAGGTTTAAGTCGATTCCCTTACCCGACGCTCGTTCGATAACTTGCTCCACGTCGCAAGATCCAAACGATAAGTCACAAAGTCCTACAATATTATTAGGGTTTCATTAAAATAACATTCTTAAAGTCTCATGTTGATCGGAAACCAACAGGGTTACAAATACCCTCACAGAGCTGACCGGTGGCATATACCGGTCGCAGCTCTGTGGGAAAGACTGGCGACCGGTATGGTCAGCCGGTCCCCCACAGACAACCTCCCGAGAGGTAGCGGTCGCGACATACCGGTCGCACTATGTGCAACCGGTATAGTCGACCGGTATGTCTCCGGAAGACCACACATGGGTTCTTCGACTGCCGACGATCACCCTCCATGGATTTTTAGGGTTTCTCCTATCCATTCTAAGTCTAGGCTTTGAGTTAGAGTTATCCCCAACTCATTCAAGTCTTATTTCGATGAATATCATCTCGAAACTCGAATCAAGGGTTTAACGGCAACTTAGGGTTTATTGGCCAAATTAGATATTTAGATCAATACCTACTTTGCATGGTATTGATCCACCCACACACATAACATAGGGTAAGAAGAGGGATTCAAACACTTACCGTTGACAGGCGTAGCGTGAGCTTCGTCGAACGGTAATGGCGGCTCCTTCTTCTTCTTCCTAGCTCCTTCTCCTTTCCAAACTCTTTCTCTTCTCTAGGGTTTGTGAGAGACAATGGAAAGGATTTGAGGAGGCTTAAGGGTGTATTTATAGGCTAGAAATAGGGTTTAGTAACCCTACTAGGATTAGAAAACTTCTAGGATTCGAAATCAGGTAAGCGGGACCCGCAGAGACCAATTTCCAAATTCCCGCACATAGCTGTGCAGGCCATTCCGGTCGACCGGTACCAAGACCGGGACCATCGACCGGTATACCTAAAATCAGGTATAATTTGGTCGACTTCGGTCCGATTTTGTACCTGTTTGTTATCCGCTTGCCCCATCTAGCTCGGTAATGATCGGAAGACCTGTCAAGACACAAAACCAAGATTAGACCGGGTTTTCAGGAGTGCGGGTCTTACAACTCCACCACCCTTAAAAGAAATTTCGTCCCGAAATTTGCATGTAGGTACTACAATTCCCCCACCCTTAAAAGAAATTTCGGCCTCAAAATTTGAACGTACCTTGATCGTCAAAAAGGTTAGGGTACTCCTTCCTCATCGCGCTCTCTTCTTCCCAAGTAATTTCCTTCACATTTTGACTTCTCCAATGCACCTTCACATAGTGGATATCCTTGGTTCGAAGTTGCTGAACTTTTCGGCTTGAGAGCATTACAGGCACCACTTCGAAAGTTAAGTCTTCAGTCAAGTCTGGAGGATCAGCGCTCAAGATATGCGATGGATCTCTGACATACTTCTTCAGTAATGATACATGGAACACATTATGAACGCTAGACATAGATGGTGGTAGAGCCAATTGATATGCTACATTACCACGTCGATTCAATATCTCATATGGTCCCACATACCTGGGGCATAGCTTTCCCTTCTTACCAAACCGTTTTAGACCTCGCACCGGTGATACCTTCAAGAACACTTTGTCACCCACTGCAAACTCCAGATCTCGACGTCTATTATCCGCATAGTGCTTCTGTCGAACTTGAGCTGTCTTTACTCTCTCTTTGATTTGATCAATCACTCGGCAAGTTTCTTCAACAAACTCCGGTCCTACAATTCTTCTTTCCCCCACTTCATTCCATAACAGAGGTGTACGACACTTCTTCCCATAGAGTGCTTCATACGGGGCCATCTGAATTATAGCCTGATAACTGTTGTTGTAAGCAAACTCGATAAGTGATAGCTTCTCATCCCAAGCTCCTTTGAAATCTAATGCACAAGCTCGAAGCATATCTTCTAAAATTTGAATGGTTCGCTCTGACTGTCCGTCCGTCTGCGGATGAAAAGTTGTACTGAACTTCAACTTTGTTCCCATAGCTTTCTGTAATCCTTCCCAGAACTTTGATGTAAAACGGGGATCTCTGTCAGATACTATACTCTCTAGAACGCCATGAAGTCTGACTATATTATCAACATATAACTTGGCCAGCTTCTCCATGGTATACTGAGGTCTGACCGCAATAAATCGAACTGTCTTGGTGAGTCGATCTACTATAACCCAAACTGCATCCACTGACCTTGGCATCAAAGGTAAGCCAGTGATGAAATCCATAGTAATACAATCCCACTTCCAAGCAGGTTCTGCTAATGGCTATAGTAAACCTGCAGGTTTTTGCCTTTCCGCTTTAACTTGTTGACAATTCAGACATTGGAACACGAAACGAGCTATATCTGCTTTCATACCCCTCCACCAATAAAGTCTTCTTAGATCATGGTACATCTTGGTACTTCCTGGATGTACCGAATATGGAGTGTAATGAGCTTCAATCATAACTCGACCTCTGATATCGCGATCTTCGCTCTCGGGTATACATAACCGTCCGCGATACTTGAGTACTTTGTCTGATTCCAAGGTAAAGTCAGGATTGCACGTACCCTTCTCTAAGTCTTCCTGCAGTGTCTTGAGATATGGATCATGTAGGATTGCTACCTTGACTTCATCAATTAGACTCGGTGAGATCTTCAATGCGGCGAACATCATAGTGAACTTATGAATCAAGCCTTGCTCGACTAGATCTTCTGTAGTTTCAATTATATGCTCTTCGTCACCTTCGATTGAACTAGAGGCTGCGGCACATAATGCAGCATTTGTACTTGGTCCTGCCTCAGGTTTCGATGACCACTTTTTTCTTAAGGTGTCAGCCACAACATTTTCTTTGCCCGGATGGTACTGGATGTCGCAATCATAATCTTTTAACAATTCCAGCCATCTCCTCTGTCTCATATTCAGATCCTTCTGAGTGAAAAGGTAAGTTAAGCTCTTGTGATCTGACTTGATCTGAAACTTCTCACCGTACAAGTAGTGTCTCCAAGTCTTGATTGCAAGTATAACCGCTGCTAGCTCCAAGTCATGCGTAGGATAGTTCTTCTCATGCTCTTTTAACTGTCTTGATGCGTAGCGATCACCGTTCTCCTTGCATCGAACACACCCAATACCCAACCCTGAAGCATCCGTATATAGAGTAAACGGTACGCTTGGTTCTGGGATGGTCAAGATAGGTGCAGAGACAAGTCTTGACTTCAAAGTCTGGAAGCACTTCTCACACTCATCTGTCCATATAAATTTCTCTCCCTTCCTGGTCAATCTGGTGAGGGGAACCGCGATCCTGGAGTAATCTTCCACGAATCTTCTATAATAACCAGCCAACCCAAGGAAACTACGAATCTCCGCAACAGATTTTGGTGCTTCCCATCCTACTATAGCAGCTATCTTGCTTGGATCAACCTTGATACCGTCTTCAGATACCACATGGCCCAAGAAAGCCACTTCCTTCAGCCAAAACTCGCACTTCTTGAATTTTGCATAAAGCCTCACATCTCTCAGCCGTTGTAGGGCTTCTCTCAAATGCGTTGTATGAGTCTCCATGTCCTTAGAGTAAATCAATATGTCATCGATGAATACGATGACTGAAGTGTCCAACATATCATGGAACACTCGGTTCATCGGTTCCATAAACGGCATGGAGCATTGGTCAACCCGAAAGACATAACTAGAAACTCATAATGCCCATACCTCGTCCTGAAAGCAGTCTTCGGAATATCTCCGGCCTTGATCTTCAATTGGTGATAACCCGATCGGAGATCAATCTTCAAGAAAACCTTTGCACCCTGCAGCTGATCGAACAGATCATCGATCCTAGGCAAAGGATACCGATTCTTGATTGTCAACTTGTTCAGCTCACGGTAGTCAATACATAATCGTACACTTCCATCTTTCTTCTTGACGAATAATACAGGTGCTCCCCAAGGCGATATACTAGGTCGTATGAAGCCCTTATCCAGCAATTCTTGTAATTGGATCTTCAACTCCTTTAACTCGGTCGGGGCCATCCTGTATGGTGCTTTAGACACCGGCGCCGAACCTGGCATAAGGTCTATCACAAATTTTATAGCCCTGTCTGGTGGTAAGCCCCGGAAGATCTTACGGAAATACATCCGGAAACTCCCGAACCACATCTATATCTTCCATCTTGAGTGACTCTGCCGTGAGATCGACTATAGATACGAGATAACCCACTCCCCCTTTCTCCAAGCATCTCTTAGTTTTTATGGCGGAGAGGATCAACTTCCGCTTTCTAGATAGCTTAATCCCAGCAAAACTATATTCCTTTCCCTCTTTGTCAGTAAGCACAAGCTTCCTTTCACCACATAAAAGGACGGCTGAATAATGGCCCAGCCAATCCATCCCTAAAATGACATCAAAGTCTGCCATCTCAAGTATTACTAGGCTTGCTTCTAAGTCTCGGCCCTCAATACATACCATACATGGTCCATAATACTTGGTCAAAGCCACTTCGACTCCTAGTGGAGAGCGAACTATCAAGCTTGGGTTCATATGCTTGATTGGTAACTCCATTCGCTTCCCAAAAGAAACAGAAACAAAGGAGTGCGTGGCCCCAGAGTCAAATAATACTCTGGCGGGTAAACCACCAGCTACATTTACAATTCCTGGAATATATTGCCCCTTAGTTCTATATGCTCATGCAACTGAAAGAATAAACCAAATAGTAAGGGATAGAGTCGTACCAGTTACCACATCAGGTGATGCGGCTGCCTCTTCAGTGGTGACCACATAAACTCTTCCTTGCTTGGGAGCTTGCTTCTTAGGTAGAGTGCAGTTCCTTGCAACATGTCCCAGCTGCTGACAGTTATAACATTTAATATTTGGGTTGGGTCTAGTGAACTGTGGCACAGGTGGTGTCGGGTTGTTTCTCGCAGGTGTTGTAGCGGTCTGTGCCCTATATGGGCGGAATGGTCTAGTATAACCGCCACCCGAGCTCTCACCAGCGGATCTCTTCACTCCCCTGTTCTGAGCGAAGAAGCTGTCCCTCTGACTGGACTCTATCACCCTCGCAACCTGCACCGCCTCATTGTAAGTCTTCTTGTCCAGACCCAAAAGGTGCTCTCTGATGCTTCCACGTAGTCCCATGGTGAACCTACATGTCTTGGTCTCCTCCTCCTGCATACTGGCTAGTGTGAAGAAGAACAGCTCTTCGTACCTCTGCTGATATGCATCTACGGTCGACTGAGCCTGCTGCATGTTGAGAAACTCCCTCTCCATTTGATCTCTGAAGCTCTTCGGAAAGTATTTGTCGAAAAAGGCCACTTTAAACACTTCCCAATCGACCAGGGTATACTTATTCTCCAGATATGCCCGTGTAGAATTCCACCAAGCATTTGCGTCTTCTCTCAGCATATGAGTGGCAAACAGAACCTTCTCCTTCTCAGTGCAAGTCATCAGTCGAAAGTTCTTTTCCATTTCAGAAACCCACTGTGCTGGCCACAGTGGTTTCCCTGTCCTGCCTGTGAACGATGAAGGTTTCAACTTCAAGAATCTGTCCACTGACCTGCTCAGATCATGCTGTCCCTGTGTGTCTGCTCCGTACCATGGTGGTGGATACGGATACGCTCCCGGATACGCAGAAGGCGACGGAAACCGATGCGGTGGTGGTACATTCTGTGCTTGGCCCCTCGGCCTTGGGCTACTCTACATCGGTTGGGTAATGTTAATTCCTCCTGACTCGGGCGTATTTCCAGCGGGGACTGAACCTATTGGCCTGAGCATCTTCAGTACTTCGCTCATAAATTCCTTCTGTTGAGCCTGCATCTGGTAGACCAAGTTTGTAACAATGGTCTCAGAATTCCTGTGAGGTGGGCCCGGTAATTTTGTCGGTACTTTCGGGACCTGCTCCTCCTCCACATCAGGACTGGGTTCTCTAACCTGGTCTTGTTCAGCTTGCTCTTCTTTTAGGCGCATCCTGGCCTGATGACGCTTCCGACCCCTTCGACCGTTTCCACCTGCCATCTCAAACTATTTATTTGGATCTGAGAAGAAGACATAACACGTGAGAACATCAATAATAGTAGTGTTAGTCTTGAATAATGCAGGGAAAAATAGTCGAGAAGTAACATTTCAATTTACACAATTTTAGAAATTTTTAATTCAATTCTCTGGCTCTTTGGGGCGTACCGGTCGCAACATACCGGTCGCACCCCTGTGGAACGGTATGCGGCCGGTATAGTCGACCGGTCAGAATTCAATTTCTGGCCGAGACATACCGGTCGCATGTCTAGGAGATACCGGTCGACACTCTGTATACAGTGTTGCGACCGGTATAGTCGACCGGTCAGAAAAATTTTCTGACCGAGACATAGCGGTCGCACACCTGGGTTGATACCGGTCGACCGGTATAGGCATAACCGTCGACCGGTATGCCCAAAATGGCTTTAAAATCGCGAAAAAGTGAGAATTTTCTCACTTTTTCTTTCTTCTTCCTCTCCGGTGGCGATTCCTCTCTGCCCAACTGAGTTGCTACAGTCTGGCCGGTACTTTTAGAAGCCGATTTCTCCCATTCCAAAGCTAGAACATCGTCTCCAGGTAGGTCTCCTCCCTCTCTCTCAAGTTTTTAGATAATTCTCATATCGTCTTTATGTAGAAATTTAGGTTTTTCTTTGTTCGAGATGATTTAACCGTAGGAATTCTTTTCCTTCGGCTTAGAAAGGGTTTAGGGACCCCCAAGAGCAAAAGCCCTCAACTAATTTGGGGTTCCACCGAACGGTTTTCATAAAAATCAAATTTTTCATTTTTTTGACCTAGGTTTTTCAAAAAAAATTCGAAATTTTCTAATTTTCTCTAATTCTTGAAATTTCTTGCAATTTCTTGTTATAATAGCTTGTGATTGGTTTGTTGATGAGTGTGGGGGTTACGTAAGTCCTCCTCCCCATGTTTCTGGGTGAGTTCGAGGCCTTTTCTTGAAATATAGCCGTTATGCTGCCGAAATTTTAAAAATTTTCGACAATTTCTAACTTTTCACTTGTTTTTCACTTGTTTTGCAGTTTAAATGGCTCCTAGACGCGCTCTCGGAAAACGCCCTCATGGCTCTAGTTCACGGGCTCCCCAGTCACCAGTTCCACAGTTAGATGAGCAATGGTTCCGTTCTTTGGAAGCACAAGCTCGATTTCCATGGTTCGATAACAAGAATATAGAATCTGGGCGTCGGGTTAACTTGGAGCAGTTAGACCAATTCGACATTCGAGCGGCTTTTGACAGGCTTGGTTGGTTGCCCGTCATCTCTTACACCTACACCACTCGTCCCAATCTGGTTAAGCATTTCTTTGCTAACCTGGAGCTGCACGGAAATGTGAACGATCCCAACCAAGGTAGGGATTTACGTATCTCCAGTTATGTCAGGGGTGTACCCATTTCATTCGACACCCACCAGCTGGCCGACCTTCTAGGGGTTCCTAATGATGGAGACCTAGTGTATTTCCCTCCCAAAGCGAAGGGCTACTTGACTGAGGACCTGCGCCGGGAGATAGCTCATCAGATACTGAACCCTGGATCTCCCATGAAGGCGGCTAGCTTGAGACCTGTCCCTCGGGTATACAGTCGCATTATTCAGCACAACATAGTGCCACAGAGCGGCCACTATAGTGAGTTGTCCCAGCTCACCCAGTACGTCACCTATTGCGTCTGCACTGGGGAGCGGATCTCACTTCCTTACCTCATCATCCGGACCATGCACCAAGCGACCCTGGCCGATCAGGCCAGTAACCTTCCCTACGGTCGTCTCTTTACCTCCCTGTTACTTCGCCTGGGTGTGAGCATGAGAGGTGAGGTGACAATCGAGGACACTATGACGTCCGACATAGACTGGGACGCCATTCAGAGGATGCACTGGCTCGTAGTCTACGGGTGACTCAGGACCAGGTGCATTGACTTAAGGTCGCATACGAGCGGGACTATGATATAGCGGACCCCATTCCTCCCAGGCCTCCTACCCCATGATTTCCCATTTACTTTTCTTTTCATATGACGGTTTATATAACAGGGTAACTTTCCGGTTTGTGGACTGTACCCTGTAGCACTATTACATTTGATACACTTTTCTATTTAATGAAAGTTCATGGTTTTTCCTAACTAGTGTATGTGCACATATTAAGTTTCATATTTAGAATAGTACATTATTCTCTTTTTTAGTCCGTCTCAGGTATCAAACAATGCTTAGGGTGTGTTTGTATTAAGATTTTTAAACTTCCTAACTCAGTTCATCGACCCAGTTAAGTGCAGCATGGTTTGTTGGAACAGAGCCCGAGAGCTCTGATACCAAGTTGTCACACCCCAATTCTAATCCAACCAGAATGGTGTGAGTGAACCGTCATCGAACCAACGGTTCACACCAGGATCTCGAATAGGCCGTGTCCACCCATACAAACCAATTACACATAACCACAATCAGAATATAAATATACAGCAGAAGACTTTAAATAGAATGAACTGAGTATCTATTGATAATTTAAATAAATATCCAATTATTCAAATCAAACACATAATATAATATCTTTTACATCACTTTAAGCCAACCGAAAATAACTGAAACAATTAAATAAAAATCAATCACAGGTACACGTAGAAAGGGCACTCGCATGAAGCGTCATGCTCGTCCTCTCCTGCATGTACGTCCAACGCCGCAACACCACCATACACAGGAGCATGCATGTAATCATCCACAGTGTAACCTGCATCAACATCTAAAACAATGTGTACACAAAGGGTGAGCTCACAACACAGCTCAGTAAGACAATCAGGCAGTTTCACAATATTATGCATGAGTAACAATCATTTTATGCTGTGGTCTAGTTCAAGTTTGCAATGTGCTATAGAAAGGTTTGGTGGCCCCCGCACCTCTATACACGAGTGTGTGGCATCGCACAGTAGATTACACTACCACCAACCCACATGCACCCATCATGGAATAGAGATAGAGCTAAGGTATACCCGCACCTCCCCTGATACTCTATCCATACCAGTACCTAAGCCCCTACTGGCGGGGCTGCAAACCTGGGCTCGCAACTAACCAATCATATATGTCAACAATGTATGCTCTATCCCAGACGGCCGTCTACGGCATAGAGATAGAGCTAGAGCGTGCAGGCCGGGCCGGAGACCACAATACCTCACCTCCCCCTGATACCCTATCCGCAACTAACCCACTAGGATAGAAACAATACGCAGGTAGACCCTATCCCAACATAACTCCCTACGGCATAGAGATAGAGCTAAAGCATCATGGACAAGCCAGCGTCGACTCGGAATCCTCAGTACCACACAACGATGGCCGGGACAACATCAATATCGGAGACCACCGTACCACGACCTTCCCCTGATACCCCACCCGTACCAAGCATGTTAAGACAGAATACTACAAAAGGTGCCAGTGTGAAGAGCGATCCCAGGCCCATGCCCCACTCCACACACCAACGAAAACAATCACATGCCTAACAATCACATCCTATGAATGCATGAACAATAATAATGACTGAAAGTAAAGGATGGCATGTGAATATGCACAAACATCACATCATAGATATTCAATGATTAACAACGATTTACTGTCCATTAATTATTAGGTTTAGGTCAGATTCCCTTACCTGACGCTCGTTCGATAACTTGTTCCACGTCGCAAGATCCAAACGATAAGTCACAAAGTCCTACAATATTATTAGGGTTTCATTAAAATAACATTCTTAGAGTCTCATGTTGATCGGAAACCAACAGGGTTACAAATACCCTCACAGAGCTGACCGGTGGCATATACCGGTCGCAGCTCTGTGGGAAAGACTGGCGACCGGTATGGTCAGCCGGTCCCCCACAGACAACCTCCCGAGAGGTAGCGGTCGCAACATACCGGTCGCACTATGTGCAACCGGTATAGTCGACCGGTATGTCTCCGGAAGACCACACATGGGTTCTTCGACTGCCGACGATCACCCTCCATGGATTTTCAGGGTTTCTCCTATCCATTCTAAGTCTAGGCTTTGAGTTAGAGTTATCCCCAACTCATTCAAGTCTTATTTCGATGAATATCATCTCGAAACTCGAATCAAGGGTTTAACGACAACTTAGGGTTTATTGGCCAAATTAGATATTTAGATCAATACCTACTTTGCATGGTATTGATCCACCCACACACATAACATAGGGTAAGAAGAGGGATTCAAACACTTACCGTTGACAGGCGTAGCGTGAGCTTCGTCGAACGGTAATGGCGGCTCCTTCTTCTTCTTCCTAGCTCCTTCTCCTTTCCAAGCTCTTTCTCTTCTCTAGGGTTTGTGAGAGACAATGGAAAGGATTTGAGGAGGCTTAAGGGTGTATTTATAGGCTAGAAATAGGGTTTAGTAACCCTACTAGAATTAGGAAACTTCTAGGATTCGAAATCAGGTAAGCGGGACCCGCAGAGACCAATTTCCAAATTCCCGCACATAGCTGTTCAGGCAAGACCGGTCGACCGGTACCAAGACCGGTACCATCGACCGGTATACCTAAAATCTGGTATAATTTGGTCGACTTCGGTCCGATTTTGTACCTGTTTGTTATCCACTTGCCCCGTCTGGCTCGGTGATGATCGGAAGACCTGTCACGACACAAAACCAAGATTAGACCGGGTTTTCAGGAGTGCGGGTCTTACAAAGGTCCAAGTATTCTAATGGCCTTCTGATTTCTACTAGAATGCCGTATCAAGCCAGATCAGATCTAAAAGAGAAATAGGTTCATTGTCAGATCTATTTTGAATCGCCGCGCCGCTTCGCGGCTCCGATCCGACCTCTTAACATTAATAATAGTATGGAGCACTTACCGGCGGTGTTTGTCGGTATGGTGGCGTGCTCCTCCAACTGAAGTCTCCTTCCTGGGCGGCCTCCTCCTTGCTCCTTCTCAACTCTCCTCCAGACGGCTAGGGTTTTGAGAAGGATCAATGTAGTGTCACCTTCTCTATTAATAGAGGAAGACCATTCATAGGAAGGTTTCTCGCAATTGAAAACTTTCCAAGTTTCAATTCAGAGTGAGGGACCCGCTGGAGTCCGTCTCCAGCCGAAACTAGACATACCGGTCGTACATACCGGTCTGAGTCAGAGTGACTCAGACCGGTATAGTCAGACCGGTATACCCATACCGGTTGCCCATACCGGTTGCACTGACCGCAACCGGTATAGTGAGACCGGTATGAGATTTATACATTTTTTCACAGGTTCTCATACCTGAAAATTTGAGTGGTTCATCACCCGACTTCGCCTTCCGGTCCGATTATGATTGGGAGACCTGTCATCATATAAAACCATGGATTAGACCGGGTTTTCAACGTACGGTTCTTACAAGCCATGTCTTTGCCTACTAGCTCTTTCTTATGCAATAGGGGTATTATTCATAACGATAGTTGTGGTTTATGTTGGAATGTTGATGAAAATGTTCAACACCTTTTCTTTGAGTGCCCATTCTCAAAGAATTTGGGGGATGATTCTTGGGAAATGCTGACAGATGAATGGTGATGGGTTCTCAAAAAGTTTAAAAGGAAAGCTACTACTGATACAATGGTCAAATTGGCGTTTGCAATGACGGTTTACCATATATGGTTTGAAAGGAACATAAGATTATGAATGGGAAAGTCAAGATCCTTCGCTCAAACCTAGGAAGCCATCGTTTTTTACATGCGTGGCACGATCCTGCCTGCCCCCCATCCCACTTCTCATCTTCCGGAGTCCGAGAGATCTAGATTCATTCTATCTTCTTGGGACCTTCCATCAGTGTAATGGTGTTTTGGTTTGTCTTTCCTTGGCCTCTGTTAGCTGGTTTTGGGCATTGCCTTTTTGTAAGGAACTTGATTCTATCCTTTGGATAGTTTGAATTTCTTCCCTGATTTAGGATGTTATTAATATATTCTTTTATTCACCAAAAAAAAAAAAAAGAATTGGAAACTGCAATCCTTAAAATACTTCAATAAATTTGCATTATACATTTGAAACACTGATACATGTTGAACCCTTAACCCATTCAATAAATTTGCATTATACATTTGAAACACTGATACATGGTAAACCCTTAACCCAACCACACCAAACCCCCTTAAAATGATAAAAAAGAAGGGCATACTCGGTACATGAGACTCCCACCATTGTGGGGTATGGGTAGGCGCTAATGTACGCAACTTTATCCCTGCTACGTGAAGAGGTTGTTTCCAAGATTCGAACCCATAACCACCAGATCACAATGGAGCAAGAAAAAAATAGGTGCAACTTTTTTTGAAGTCACATGTATTCATTCCATCCTTGTGCATCTGTAACAAGAATGCACATTGTTGGTTTAGGCAATGGTTCTCCATCTTCCTCTTGATTTCACAGTCTGACAAAAGTTTTATAGGTTTCACTCTAGACTGGAAATTAAAACTTAAAACATCAACCATGATTTAGAATTTAAAATGGAAGAATAAAACAGAATGTGACCTTTCTTCAAAACGAGCTACTGTTCACAGGTTGTAGACTATAAACCGTGGAGTGAAAAATAGAAAACCAATATGAAGTTGCACTTGTTACATTCTTTTGATACTCCTAAGATAGTCCATTCTTATGCCCCACAGTTGTTCTCCCACTTCTTTCATATCTGGCCGATCAGACCGTGTAGGTGCAGCACACTGGAATGCCAAACTAAACATTTTCACTAGTATCTCTACAGGTACCACTTCCTTCATTAAAGGATCTACAAGCTCTACCACGTTTCCCTCTTCATACTTCTTGAAAGCCTACACACCATCAGAATTAGTTATTTATCTTATACAATATCAAGGAACAAGATCTAATGAGTACTGTAAGGAAAGCCAAGATGCTATTTTCCCTGACCCATCACAAAGTCTGCATATTTGTGATTCACCATTTGACGAGCTTCAACAAAATTAGTTTCCTAAAATCTACAAGTCAATTGAATCTGTTACTTTAACCACAGGTGGAGCATTCTTTAGTACAATCACAAATACCTCAACCCTCCCAATGCATCAAATGGTGGTCCCCACTACTTGTGACAGTCATGCATTTTACAGATTTGTCTGGTATATGTGGTAGGGCTTTCAAACCCTGCTTATCAGTAATGACAGTCACTATAAAACTGGCAAGGGAAAAAAAAAAAGAACTGTTCAAGAGAACAGATGAAATGCTTACCCATCTGATTGTGACCCTTTCATGACCAGGTCCTTTGAACTCCATTGGCCGACGTCCAGTAAGAATTTCAAGGAGCAAAATTCCAAATGAAAATACGTCACTCTTGGGGGTGAGTTGATAGGTCATCAGGTAATCAGGATCAAGGTAACCTGCAGTCCCCTTCACTTTTGTTGATATATGTGTCTGGTCCATATCCATTGGACCAAGTCGTGCAAACCCAAAATCAGCCACCTTGGCTCTGTAGCTGTCTGTCAGTAGAATGTTGGATGATTTCACATCCCGGTGAATTATTTGCTTCTCTATTGAGGCAGGAAGAAGCACAACAACTAATCAGTATAAAAAAAATCAAGACAAGAAACGACAGTAACACATGCAGAGTTTTTGTCAAGGATGTCTTCATTCAATATTGACGTTAGATGTGAGTTTAGCCTTCTAATATCCAATAGATATAAATTGAAACGATTACTGGGCTTCAGAAATGAAGCAGGTGGACAAAGTACTTAAATTTATATACCTTGAAAAGATGCCTAGTAGAAGTGCAATGCCACAAAATGATATAGGAGAAGATTGTATAAAGATTCAATCAAGCATCTTAAGTTGCAGTTTTCTAATTAAATAATTGGTATTTTAAATTTTTTTTTGACAAATATAAAGAGTATAATTCAAAAATCCCTTTATTGAAAGGCTTAGATTTTTCCACTTCATTTCTTTAACAACTCTTCAAGAAAATAATCAAGATTACTAGGGGCTTATCAACCCGACACTTCCCTTGCACACTCTCTCATGCCCTCTTCTCACACATTTTATTTTATTCTCTTCAAATGCTTGACTGCAGATCAATTCACATTTTCAGCAATATTGCAAGAGGATACTAAAGTTTCCATCTCCCCTTTCCTGCACCTTGCTTCATGTTTGGATCTTAAAAAGATTACTACTGCCATTTGTTTCTCCAACATAAGATCATATTTGGGTCTTTCAAATAAATAGTAGTTTCATGCAAATATTGTCCCATTAACTTCATCTTCTGACAATTCAAACCAAACGATTAATCGTTTGCATGAATGTTCTTCAGAAACTGTGTATTATTTTCTTCCTAAGATACCCAAACTTTACAGTTTATTTAATTTAGAGGAGAAAACTTTTTAGTGTGGCAGGCCTATTGAGTTTCTCTAGTCTGACACTAATATTTGCCACATGGCAGATTGGATTGAGCTGAACTTTTGTGAACAGATAAACCCCAAGGGCCCCTGCTCACATGTAAAGTTTTAGTCAAAACGGACTCGACAAAGTGGTCATATAATTTTATAAATCTCTGAAATCCCATTTAAAAGATTCTAAGAAGAAACGGATGGATGAAAATAAAAGGAAATATATTACATGGGAACGTGCATGTTGAATTTGAGCCTGAAATTTGACATGTGGCCAATCTAGAGCTTCGTGAAAATTGCTACACCACCATTCCATATGGAAGAACATAATGCAGGATTTGGATTTGGATTTGATATACCTTCTAATCTTTCCAGACTAGAAAAACTTTTGCCTCCCCACCCCCACCAATTTTAGAAAGGAATTAAAGAAAACAATTACTTTGTTGAAAGATCATTAGTGTTAATAAGTTGCAATTTATTTTTCTTTGAAAATGAATCAAAATGACCTACAATTTGCAACTATCGGGCACTAGTTAAATGACTAGATGATTAAATAGTTCAAGTGGTATCAGTGTATAGCCCAACCAAGACCAAGCCTAGTATTTGTAAAGGTTTTAATATACAATAATAAGCTGAAATAATTTTTAAAATAACAAAAACAAAGTTGTTTGAAGAAGAATACTAGTTGTTTATCTCCACCAACTTTAGCAACCAAACATAGAAGCAACTTAATTATCTAAACTTGTTCCCATAATCGTCAAGGTGTCTCCTAGGGTCGCCTAAACTACAAGGCAAATTTTGAATTCCTAGGTGACCGGTCGCCATATTGTTCAAGGCTGGCCAAATAGAAAATAGGGGGAAAAGAAAGGAAAAAATGAGGGAAAGGGGGAGGCATTGTTTTTGGGCTGGGGGGGGTGGAATAGGAAGGAAAAGAAAGAAGGAAAATGGGAAGAAAAACCAGAAAAAGAATGGAAAAATAAAAAGAAAAATAGAAGAACAAGTATTAGCAGCTGCCACTACCATCGGAAAGGTTGCACTGGCAGCCACTGCCACCACTGTCCACTGTCACCACCACCGAAGGAACAAGAAGAAGGAAGACGAAGAAGAAAGAAGAGGAAGGGAACCCTATCTGGTGTAGTCGCTGCCTCCATATTTTACTACAACATCATCTTTACCTGGCATCGAATCTGATGAGTCTTCTGGCATTGACATGGCTGAAAGAGGGAATAAGAAGAAGAATCTGCAGTCTTCTTCTATTATTATAAATAATATTTTTCTTTTGGAAGAGGGGTTCTTGACACAAGAATTGGTTTCATTAGTAGGGGGCCCACATTGTCAAGGGAGGAGAGTGTGTTAAGGATATGAGAGGGCTTGAGAAAGCATCCCCACACTAACTCCATGGGAATCGTTTTTCCTTTTTCTTTTTTAAAAGAAAAGGCAAGTATAAGTCCTTTTATATTTATAAGTAAAAGGGGCAAAATTTCATATTTTACACAATCCCCTCCTTGAAATTAAAACTCAAAGAAAAAAATTATAATATATTTACGCTTAAGCTCCCCATTTTATACATAATGTGCAATCCAACCGCCTAGCATCGCCTTGTCGCCATGACAACTACGCTTTTTCCATAGGGTATGCCAGTTTTGTTAAGGCTCAACTACTTTTAGTAGTTGAATTAATATGTGTGACAAAATAGAAAGAACGAAAGAAAGAGAGGATGGAGAGAACCTAGAAAGGGAGAAAAGTGAATGTGTAACTTTCTCTCCCCCGTTGCCAACTATTTATAAATAATGAAAACAAGTAATTACAACCTAGTAGAATTCTATAAAGCAATTACAATGAAACTCAAACTCTAATAACTGAAATCAAAGTACTCTAAAGCTCAAAAGCTTAAGGATAAGATAATGATAATAAGACACCTCATGATAAGTCTAAACACAATAGGAAAACTCTATTTACCCTGCTATCTCAATGCCCTTCCTTAAGCAGGAACATGCTCTAGCTTGGCATATACAAGAAAACTCAACACACCCCTCAAGCTGGAATTCCAGCTTGAAACAACAAGAACAGATATGAACCGTAACACCGGTCTTCAATATATGGTTGTCTGAGAACTTCATGGTAGTAATACCAAATCATGAATTAGAACCATCAATGTACAAAATATGTGGCGTAGAATAACAACTATCACAAACGCTTCTCATGAAAGGTAGGTACCCAAGGATTAAAGTATTGCGTATTGATAGCGTATTGGTTGGGCAATTTTAAGACTTATCGTATCGTATCATCTATATAGTGGATACAATAGGATACGGGGCAAGATACATACGGGATAATTAAGAAACATGCAAAACACAATTTTTAAGCATAAAAACACTATTATAAGCAATCTTGAAGTATTTCCAAGGATTAAAAACATATTTGATGACATTCAATAATCTATAACCTTCGGTTCCCATGAAACAAGTTTTCAGTAAGGAAGAAGACCAGAAAAGTAGAAAAATTAGTTGTATCAAGCTTTCTATCTAAGTATAGACCGTATTGAACCGTATCAAGGTGTATCGAACAGTATCGGTTCATATCGAGATGTATCGAGCTGTATCAGTTAGATACACTTCGATACAAATTTATTTATTTATTTATTTTTGCAAGAAAATGGAACCTTAAGTGTATCGATATGTATCGAGCCGTATTGGTTCGATACGATCGATAAATGTTTTAAAAAAAGAGGTATGTATCGAAGAGTAGCGTATCGACCATTGTCGATACGGATACGTATTGGTTGATACTAGGCGTATCGTATTGATACTTAAAACCATGTAGGCACCCTTAATCATCATAGGCAGGTGCATCAATTATCATAGCAGCTTTGATAGCTGAGAACTAGATAAACTGCATCACATGGAGGGTTGCATCTCGTGCAACTAGTAGTAGCAGTAGTAGGCTCTTCCATTAGCAAAGAGGTAGTAAGCTCCGACATGAGTGGTTGCATCATGTGTAGTTGGTAATAGTCTCTCCTTAATGAGAAGACTTGAACAACGGTTGCATCTTGTGCAACTAATAATGGGGTCTCTTTAATGAGAAAACACGAACAAATGTTGCTTCTTGTACAACTGATAGTAGTCTCTCTTCAATGAGCAGACCTAAACAAAGGTTGTATCTTGTGCAACTATCAATTGATAATAGTCTCTCTTCAGTGAGTTGACCTAAACAAAGGTTGCATCTTGTGTAACTGATGATAATCCCTCTTCAATGAGAAGACTTGAACAAATGTTACATCTTTAGTAACTGATAATAGTCTCTCTTCAATGAGAAGACTTAAACAAACTGAAAAAAGTAGCTCTCCAATGAGCAAACATGAGTCTTTCTTCCTAGAGCAGAGATGAACAAATTAATAAAAGTGCCTCTCCAATGAACAGACACAAGTCGACAAAGCTAATAATAATGTCCACAAGCATACACAAAGACGAGCAAAGCATATGCTCCTTCTCCTCCTTATGTGGAGCATTTCATGTAGACAAATTATAAGGGGTTTTCAAACAAAGAACAAGGGATAATATCCCATATAGCTAGAATAACTAGAACCACAATGATCCACCAAAGTAAAAAAAAAAAAAAAAAAAAAAAAAAAAAAAAATAATAATAATAATAATAATAATAATAATAATAATAATCTAGGCAATAGCCAACCAATTAGTATGATAACATGAGGAACAAAATATCCAAAATTGAAATCGATTCGACGGTTGGATATATGTTATGAGGTATTTAGATTACAAAGTTTGCATCTTGGAAAGGCAAATAGACCCTTTAGAAAGGGAACAAATGGACCCCAATGGCAAACAACACTGTTGGGATCCGCTATGGGCCCTCCAAAGCTTACAAAACCCACTAACAAGAATTGGCAGATCTGTAATTTACATAACAAGCCAAGACTGTAAGAGGGAGTCATAATAGGACCTAATAGGTATTATATTTAATGGTTGAGGGTAATCTTGGAAGCAAATATTAAAGATGGACAAAACTGGGTAATTGTAGAAGGGGGGTGATTCTTGGAATAAGAGGATGAGGCCTTTAATAGACAAATCGAAGAATACTTCTACTTCCTCAACTTCAGAATCGTGAACAGTAACTAGAGGTGAACAGTAGATGATTCAGATGAGAGAAGTCTCTCATGCAAACATCATTCAAACTGAAATTTTAGAGGCAGAATCGCAAGTCACAACTCTCTTGAATCCAACCCATATCAGGCCAAACAATCGACCATAAGAGGTGATAAAATAACCTGAAACAGACCTGGGCGGTACTTGTTGGACCAGCTCTAGTAAAGGAGGCTTGGGAAGCAATACTCCAGGATGGGGGTCGCCCTAAAGTAAGGAACCAGCATGCATAACTTCAGGGAGAAAGGGATGACAACAAAGGATCAATCAAACTTCCTTCAGTTAGCAGGCTCTCCACCCAAGACAGCAGACCAGAAACAAGATTAAGCACTATACGATTTAAGTACTGCAGTGCTCTGCTGATCAAGATTTGGCATCAATTTCTTGCTCTGTGATGTCTCTTCTCAGAAATCCTAACACTGTCAGAGACAGTATAAACTGAAATAACTTCCAAAATGAAGAAGACAAGTTGAACCAACCATTCAGCCCTCATAGTAGCATATAACCAAATAACTTCCATCCAAAACCCAACCTTCAGAAGCAATAGCATGCAGTAGTGGTGGTGACTACACACTACAAAGAAGAACTTAGACGACTCTCAAATGGTAACCCAGTTTATTGCACTGATACCGGGTGACAAAATCCAAAGAGAGTAGAGGATGGAAAGAACCGAGAGAGGGAGAGAAGAAGTGAATGTGTAACTTTCTCTCCTCCACTGCCATCTATTTATAAATAATTAAAGCAAGTAATTACAACCTCATAGAACTCTAGAAAGCAAATACAATGAAAGTCAAACTCTAATAACTGTAATCAAAGTAACTCTAAAGTATAAAGGAAAACTTAAGGATAAGATAATGATAATAGTACACCTCATGATAAGTCTAAACACAATAGGAAACCTCTGTCGACCCTGCTATCTCAACAATATGCAATCTGGGTTTCTAATACCTCTGCAGTTTTTACAACGAAGATTAGGTCTATGTAGGAAGTTGTTAGTAACGATCAATTAATAGATTCCCTCCCAATATGTGGAGAGGACCACATATTTTTATGTTGCATTCAATATTTTTTCCCCCCTAAAATGCTACTTTAAACACTGTTACAAAGGAAAGCTTTACAGCACAATTTTTTTGCTCCCCACATATACCTCCATTTATTTAATCTTTATAGTTGTGATGCAGTATTGTTCAAACAGTCAATATTGTTCACGTGGTACTGTTCACATGAACAGTACCAACAAATTTCAAAGAGTTGTTTCCTTCTTTTTGTTATTGCTTTCATAAAAAAAATTATCATGTAAGCATGTTTCTAATACTAGTAATTATATTTAGAAACTTGCCTAAGTTAGGAGTTTTTTTTTTTTTTTTTGAAACTTTCCATCTATGTTTAGGAAAGTTTCCTATTATTTTGTTTCAGTTTTAGAAAATTTATAGCAAGAAAAGATTGGACTTTCCTTCCATGTTCTAGCCAATTATGGAAGGATTGAACAGATCTCCCTTCCATAATTAAGTAAGCACTATTCTCTACATATATAAATGAATAAGAAGGAAAAAGGTAGACTTAGATGAATCAGAATTTCTGTCAAAATTTTCTGGTTGAGTCTCCAAGGTTGTGAAACTCAACCGAAAGTTTGTTTCCTTGATTCCTTTTGCTCTTTTGGTCCTCTAATCTCTTCCCTACCCCTCTCGTATAATTTTGACACTATTGGGACTAATCTGATCAATATAGCACTGTAGAATTGGGAGTTTTCAATTAGTTTCTCTACTATGAATATAACCAGTCCCGTTTTTAGATGATAGGAGTTTTTCGAACATTCATAACTTCTTCATCAATGGCTGGATTGACCTCATATTTGATTGTGTTCAAACACATCCTAAAGTTCATTTCCCCAAAGTTTGAACACATTTCAACGGCCAGATCTTTAGACAAGTTTATTTTTCCACATTATATCAATTCTGGTTTTACTTTTTACTCGAAATTTTGATTAAGTTGGTTGTAAAAGATCCCCCTTTGCAAAGATTAGGGTGAAATTGAATTGTACTCTTGACCTTGCCATCAATTGGTATTAGAGCTTTGTAATGGAGGTTTCTAGCTCTCTTAACCAGCCTTATGACCATATGCTCTCCTAACGAGCTAGACATAGAGAGGAGATTCCATACTTCCAATCTCTCTTCTTTTCTAGAAGTTTCTTACTTTGCTGGCCAAACAAACCCATTCCTATTCCTTGATTGGTTGCATTCTCTGGAGGAATATTTTGATTGTTACAACTTGATAGAGGAGCAAAGGGTTAGATTTGTTTACTTCCGTTTAACTGGGTATGCTAGAGAATGGTGGAATTGCCATGAATAGAAGCTCAGAGTTCGAAGACGAGAGCCTACAACTTGGGAAGATATAAAGTATGAACTAATGAGAAAATACGTACCTGAATATATCCAAAGAAGGCTCTTCAGTAAACAAAATTACCACCAACTAGCATTTATAGTTGAAGAGAAGCTGACACAACCATCTATAACATTCAATTCACAAGTTAGAGAGTGGTGGAAACCTAACGATGTTAACGCGAAGGCTGAACCCAAAGTTGCACCAACAAAGGAGAACCCCATCCCTCCACCTGTTGTGGAAGTGTCAGTGACTGAAGCCAAAGTAAATGACGGCAAGTCATCAGCAGCTCTTGATGACAAAGCAAAGTCCACCTTTAAAGTTCCTATGGTAGAGGATTACATTGAAGGGGTTGAAGACCAGATCAGTCATGTGGTGAAAGATTCTACCATTCTCAAATCATCCATTGAAGGAAGTGCTGAAATGGTTAAGAGAGAGATTGAGATCGTGGTTTAAGAAGACTTCAAGAACATCCTCATGTAGCCGTGAATGATATCAATGATATTTGTGATTCTGATTACGAGGTTAAGCAAATTGAATGTGTGCTTCCATTGCACTTTTTTGAAGCAATAGGTCCCAAGGTTGAAGAGTTCCTTCCCAAATTTCAAGAGCAACGGGATTTCCACCCTTAGAGTAAGTTGAATACTCACCCCGACATGTTGATGCTTAACCGATTCAAAACTCGGGGAGAGTTGATGCAATATTGTTCACGTGAACAGTACCAACAAATTTCAAAGAGTTGTTTCCTTCTTTTTGTTATTGCTTTCCTAAGCAAAAAACACCATGTAACAATGTCTCTAATACTAGTAATTATATTTAGAGACTTGCCTAAGTTAGGAGTTTTATTTTTTTTTTGAAACTTGACATTCTATATTTAGGAAAGTTTTCAATTAGTTCGTTTCAGTTTTAGAAAGTTTATAGCAAGGAAAGATTGGACTTTCCTTCTATGTTTCTAGCCAGTTATGGAAGGATTTGACAGATCTCCCTTCCATAATTATGTAAGAACTATTCTCTATATATATGAATGAATAAGAACGAAAAAGGTAGACTTAGATGAATTAGAATTTCTATCAAAATTCTTTGGTTGAGCCTCCGAGGTTGTGAGACTCAACCGAAAACCGAAAGCTTGTTTACTTGATTCCTTTTTCTCTTTTGGTCCTCCAATCTCTTCCCTACCCCTCTCGTATAATTTCGACACTATTGGGACTAATCTGATCAATACAGCACTGAGGAATTGGGAGTTTTCAATCAGTTTCTCTACTGTGGATAATCAGTCCCGTTTTCATATGATAGGAGTTTTTCGAAAATTCATAACTTCTTCATCAATGGCTGGATCGACTTCATATTTGATTATGTTTTCAAACACATCCTAAAGTTCATTTCCCCAAAGTTTGAACACATTTCAATGGCCAGATCTTAAGAAATGTTTATTTTTCCACATTATATCAATTCTGGTTTTACTGTTTACTCGAAATTTCGATTGGGCTGGTGTAAAAGATCCCCCATTGGAAGGATTAGGGTGAAATTGAATTGTACTCTTGACCTTGCCATCATGTTGGGGACTACTTTTTCATCGTCCAGCTTCTAGACTTCTACTAAATTCTAGATTGGCTTGCAAAAAATGAAGTTACAGAACTAAGTATTTCATTGTCCACCAGGATAAATAATTTATTCTATAAGATTCTGTACTTGAAACTCCCAAGTATCCTTCATATCTTCAAGTGATGAAAGAAAAGTCTACAATGAACAGAAGAGTTGCCCTAACCTGCATATACATGGAGGTAAGTGAGGGCATGAGCAACATCAATGGAAATTTCCAGCCGCTGATTAAAGTCCAAAATTTTTCCACGCCTACCTGACAGGTTAAGCAGCAAAAGTTTTAGTAATTTGAAGTTATTAATTAAATAAGAAAATACAGTAAATCCTACAGGACAATAATCTTACCATCCAGATGCTCCCTAAGAGTACCATTAGGAACATATTCAGTAATAATAATGCGTTCATTTCCTCTGTCAACACAACCAAGTAGTCTCACCAGATTTCGGTGTTCAATTTTAGCCAGTAGTTCAACTTCGCTGCTGAATTCAGTTTGTGAATTCCCAAAGTTTTCCTGTTCAAAGTTTCACATGTCAACATAGGACCATCATATATAAATATAAAGCTGATTTAATAAAATTATGAACCCACTAAAATGGGAAAGAAAACTAAGATTTCTTTTAAAAGCTTACAAACCCATAAGGACGTAACTAACATTAAGAGAGCACAGTAGATGAAGATTAAAACACAAGAAGATCATGTTGTCAACCATTATGCTATTTGAAACACGGGTTCATGTTAATAGCACAGCCTCTTTAGCTTGCAATTTCTAGTCTGTCAAGTGTAAATTCTTTTGGTCCCATACAATTTTAAAAGCACTATCTGATGGGAGCATGGCATCACTACAAATGTCTTTTGCTTTCTTTCCTATTGGTCTCAATTTTTTTTTAGTGGAAAACACACTATGACCCCTGGGAGGAAGATTTTTTTTTTTTTACTTGGTGGGAGGACAGACGAATAAAATGATGACGAGCATGTTTTATGAACTGACAAACTTTTTGAGCAGTTCTATGGAAAGCAAGTATTAGACCCAAAGTATACAATACCTTAATGTTATCAAATTACCCTCTTATTGTCTGCCATGTTTTACTTTTAGGCATTAAAAGGATAAAAGTTTCATGCTCACACAACCCTTTAAAGAACTTTATGATTTGACAATAATACATATATCTTCATTTCAAAATCACAGATAATAGGATGACCCTGTCAAGAAATTAAAACTCTTATGACGACAAAGAACAATAACATAATCCATATATTTTAGCCAGATCTCAGATTTTTCTTATCTTTCTTCCTTTTTCTTTTTTTTTTCTTTTTTCTTTTTTGAGTGAGTGGTTCAGGTGGGGAAATAGAATTATTATTATTGAGGCAAGGACACAAACATCATAGTAGAGAACCAAGTTAAGATGGGTAACCTAGTTTCTTATCTATGTTTTAAGAAGTTTTAATTCCTGTCCAAGTTAGGAGTCATTAATTAGTCTGAAGTCAGCCATTCTTTTATTTTTAAGCAAGTAACTGCCTAGTTTCTGATTTGAAGTATGATTCAAGATAGTAGCAGACAAGAGAGCTGAAATCCCCTTCATAGCCTACAAATAGGAGCTGCTCCATTGTCATTGAAAAAAGTTTTGAAACATTTCATGTGTAATTGGAATCTGACTCAGCACATTGTCCTGGTGGTTTAGATTTCATCAGAACCCTTTTTTTCCATTAAAAGTGAGACGAGCGCCACTATGCCCCGCAGCTCTGCTGCTGGTCCCCGGACTATGCAAAAGAATCGAGGGATCCGGTAGGACCATAGTGGTTCCCTCCCGTCTTTGGTGATTGACTGGTAGGACCATAGTGGTTAAAGTTATAAAAATGGGTTATTGAAATACTCTCTTGAATTAATTCTTGAATCATGAATTCTTCGCCTTGTTCATGATTATTTCTTTTCCTGTCTTGAGTTCAAGGCCTCTTTCCTTATGTTTTCTTGATATACTAACACTGGATTTCTCTTCATTAAAAAAGGGCATCCCAGTGCACGAAGCTCCTGCTACTAGATTTATCTTTATTGGAGCCTAAATTTATTGCATGTGTAATTCTTTAACTCCAAAGTTAATTGACTTTCCTTCAAATCCTGGTCAGAGTCGTGATAAACCTTCTAGTTTTTTTTTTTTTAATGTTCTTTCCTGGAACTTAAAAGCCCTAGATTTTCATTGTTTTCCCCTGTTTTACATCTAAGGGAACCTCAATGCCCTTGATTTTACTACTTCAGGATACTCAGTTTCATCACCAGTTTCCATTGTGCAGTAAATTGCAGAAACATTGCATGCTAAATGATCATTTGGATTATCTGTCAATACGAACCCTCAATCCCTTGATTTTACTACATCATTATACTAACATTTTCACCACCTCCAGCAGTATGTAACAAAACCACTGCATGCTAAAGAATTATTAGACTTCTCATCAGGATGAACCCATCCCTTGAGATGCACCAAACTCTGGCACGGTCACCCAAATGGTTTCCAGTTATCGTTGCAATCCTCGAGATATTATTACGACGAGGGGTGAACAAAAATCTAGAGCCCTGATTCAAAATTATCTTGATTCAGCCCCCCATGAGGAATTACCAAAACATTTGACTCTTCACTCATTCCAATAAGGTAATTATATTGAAGCGCATAATTGGTTGAAGATCACGAAGCGGTTTGAATAAGAACACTCTTTTTTATAATTTCAAATTTTTTCCAATTGTTTGTTGGCTCCATCAGTCAAATAAAAAAGATCGTTCCTTTGGGAAGAACAAGGCGCCTCACTGCAGGCACTGAATGAATGAGTGGAGATCTTCCTTACCCCTTGCTAATTACCAAGAACTTCGTTGCCACTAGTGGCGAAGAATAAGTCTACCGTCCCACCCAAAAACAACTCAGAGACTGCCAGTCTACAAGAAGCTGGCAGAGCTTCAGCCATTGGATCACATCCATCTTAAGCTGGCTGGTGAAACCATTAGGACAAAGTCTCATTCGGAGGGGGAAAATAAGACTGAAGAAACTACCATACGTTCGGGAGGGGAAGGAGTGATTTATTATCGAGCCGTCTCATTGGGAATAACGCGAGCATCTCTGAATACTCAAAATTTGAATGGTGATATTCCCGAAACTCACAAAGAAAAAGGAAAGTGACTTAGACAAAAAGAGAAGTGACTTGGACAAAAAGAAACGAAGTGACTTAGACAAATCTTGTTTGTCGATAACCTCGGACCAATCAATCGAATATTGATTAATACGTGAGAAAGACCATTCACCAAAATAGAAGTGCCTGATTCCAGTGGGTACATTAATGGATTTGTCAGCTTGCCTTCACATGGAAAAATCCCATTCCTTAAGAAAACCACGAAGCAAAGAGAATCCACCTAGCTACATGCCCCGCAACCCTCACTCAATGCTCCTCTTGTCCAACTCTCTATTCTAACTAGGATAAAAGTAGCAATGCGAGACACGTAACAACTAGATCCAATCCAACATCAGGGGCCCAACCATCCCGGTTAAGGAATGACAGGTCTACATTCTGGTCCACCCGCACGTGACGGAATTGTGCATAGTCCGTATGTCATCCCGCTTCCAAAGATTCCCGACCCAGAGCATGTTATTGACTCAACCACAAATCTGTTGAATGAAGGTAGCTTGCTTACTCTCAACCACTAGTCAAAAGGAAATCCCTTGACTTCGGCTTGGTGAGACTTATTAGCCCCATCGCCCTGAGCCTATTTACCACTAGACCGAACTAGTGGTTCACACACCATTGGAGTTGAGCACGATCTCGGCGTTCGCGGCATGTCAAGCCCTGGTAAGGTTCTTCGCTTTGCATCGAATTAAACCACATGCTCCACCGCAGCAACAATGATCGACGAGAGAGAAATTGATCCAACGCATTGTGACATAGATGAAGAAGACTCCTGCCCTTAGTTCGATGTACTCCCGTTCTCACCACAGACAAGGGCAGCCCTAGAGCATGAAAGACGAAGTAAACTGAGCCTAAAGCTATACAAACAGTCAGAGGTGGTTCCTCCGGTTCTGGTAACTCCTCAAAGACAATGTATCGAGGTTCTCCCACTGACTTGTTCGTCCTCAAAAATCTTGCTGACTTGGTCTCAGCAATCCAGATCGGGAGCGATGGACAATCAAACCACCCCCCAAAAAAAAAAAAAAAAAAAAAGAATACACAAAAACAAAACTGAGGGCTGGGGTGAGTGACAGTCAGTCAGGACAATAAAATTTTGGAATCCTTATTTAACTCTTTGAATAAATACTCAACTATGGGAGATTAAAAATGTGGTCAAAGCCCTATACAAAAAGCATATTATTTATTTAATATATATTTTTACCCAAAAATTGGATTAAGTAAATTATCTAGGGTGAAACGGAGACTAGCCCTGCCTGGGAAGTCTACAGGGCCCAAATGAACCTATCACATGGCAGCCTAATTGGCCTCAGATTTTTTGGAAACATTATCATGTGATTATCTATTCATGGAGTTAGTTAGGAAGGATAAAATTAAGAATGATCGTATTAGAGCAGATTTAAGAGTAGTACTGATACATTATAAGCTACGAGAATTTTATTTACGATAGTATGACCATGTTCAACGGAGGCCTTCAGAAGCTCCAGAAGTAGTGATTTGATACAGATCGAAGTAAAAGAACTAGGCCCAGGCCTAAAATGACTTTATGTGAGGTGGTGTGGAAAGACATGCATAGTTTTGGGTTTATTTCACGTATGACCTTGAACACAGCTGATTGGAGGGCAATAATCCATGTAGCAAACCTCATTTAGTTGCGATAAGGCTTTGTTGTTGTGTTGTTGTATTTTCATGTCACCTATTCATCGGTTTAGTTTCAGCCTAAAATGCAATTTTCCCTTTGGTACTACAAAGATTCTAAAACTAGCTGAAAAGTTAATATTGGCAACTTTCATTCAACAGCTGAAAGTACAGGATAAAAATTCAAAAAGGGAATTGAAACACGACATGTGGCTAATTCAAGTGCTATTCTTAACCTAAGCATCCAATGATTGGTTCCCCAGATCAATTCTCCACATCACACAAAATGCTGGACTGTGAAGGCAAACAATCCTTCAAAAAAATGATCAGGTTGAAAAAAGTGGTCATATTATTTGACGTAGAGAGTTAAACTGCATCTTAAATAGTTGAATGGATGCTCTTAGCTGTTCTATTCAAAGACAACTAACACATTCACTCAGGGTCCCACTTGACTCTCCCATCTCCCCATATTCTCCATGCATGTTCCCATCTAATTCTTGAAATATTAGTTTCTACAAACTCAAATTCCATTCGAAACTAACGTTGAGACTTGTACAGAACCAATATAATAGATTTACTTTGAAAATTTGTGGGAGATTCATGGCTTGAATTTTCTATCATACAAGATGGTCTTGAAATAACAATTAAAAATAAATTTTTCCTTCTTCATAATGAAATAAACAACAAATTATATGCTAATTTTTCCACTGTAGTATTATGTTCAAGATAAAGGAAGAAACCAATAACTACCTTCTTTGCTCGTTTAAGAGCAACAATCTGACCGTCTTGTAACTCAGCTTTATAGACAGTTCCAAAGCCTCCTTCACCAATCTTTAGTGATGGGGAGAAATTCTGAGTGGCTCTGACCACCTGATTCATAGTGAGATGCACAGATCCAATTCTATCTAATTGTGGGCGCATTCCAAATCGAGGACTGGGAGGAACTCGTAATGGACTCGCAGCCATTTTTTCATGTGCAGAATTCATTCCTAATGAAGAAATTGAATCCACTGGAACAATGAACAATATTTATAAAGTAAAATTACATACTCATCAAGACAAATTGAATTGAATCAGAAAACATGCAAATCTCAATGAATCGGTGGTGTAGAGAAAACGGGAATTGATGATGACTGGGAAACTGAATTATCTGATGGATTTAACCCTGAATTAAATGATAATCTTCAAGCAAATATATGTTGATCCGGTGAAGTTTATCCTGAACAAGAACAATTCTGGAGAAAACTGCCAGTCATTCTGTACTCAAACAGATTCTTTGAGTTGAAACCATTGTGATAGATGCTTGCATATTATTCAACTATGTGTGCTTTGAATTAGACTTTGTACCCATGCCAAATCCTATCCTATTATCAGGGGAGTTTGTTGTGAACTAAATTGAAAAAAAACTGGATCATGACAGAGGTTGAGCCAGTTATGCATGACCAAGAAGTGAACATGCACATTTTATCAGAGAAAAGAGTTGAACGTTCAACATTGAAATAAGAGCTTCCTCACTTGAACACGGGTCCATTGCAGGGATGGTGTTAGTTGCTTCTTTACTTTTTGAACGAGAGCGACGAGAACAGAGGAAACTGCAATATAGAAGCAACATTCCTGATGCAGCCATGGTAATGCTCTTTGGGGCTGCCCAAGAACAGAAAACATGGTTCTTTTCTATTTGATCTCTTCTTTGACCAAGCATGCGGAAGGTAGATTGATCAGTTCCTAACTCAAGAAGAGATTTTCTTCCTCTCCTTTGAGGCAACGGCACTGGAAAACAAAAAGTCCAATAAAATCAACTTTCCATTAAGCGAACCTTTATGGAATATGGTTGTTTATGTGAAACTCATAAAATCTTCAGTTGTTTTTATTGGAAGAAGACCTTCAAGACTAGCACTTACATACCTAAGTAAATCTTCAAATCACAGTAGTTCCTTTCAAGTCCTCCCCATTCTTCGAGACCCAAATCCAAGAAACACCCATTTTTGACGTAGAATTCAAAGGACTTGCAGAAAGAAACTTTGTCTACTCTGTTCTTGTTTATGTAAAACAACTCATGGCCTAAATATCTCCTATATGTGAACTCATCAGCTCCACAAACCATTGACCAATTTACTGACCCGGAAACACAGCTTCTAGGCAACAATAGGAACAACAACAGGCCCGATATAACTGAAAATATTCTCAACGGACCAATGCATTCATACTCCATTTTTAAGCTCTCGAACATAGTAGAACCATCTACATGTTCATCCAAATACACTCCAAGCAGGAAGAACCAAACAAAGGTCGAAGAACAGACAGTTAAACCATGGAAACGATTAACTAGACGAAATTCATCCGTACCCAAATCACCAAATCAACCAGGAAGCGAAACCAGTAGAAAAAAAAATGAACAATGAAAAGTACAATTCAGTTTACAAAGTGAGGAAAAACCCAGGTAAATACAACCACCGCTACGAGTCAGACCCAATCTTCGACCCCTTCACACCCAGTTCAAGGAATCAAGAAATTAACCCAGACAGAAGCATAACTCGCACTCCAATACAAGGGCTCAAGAAGCTAACTTTCTCGAACCCACATAGCAATAAGCAGTAATTGAAAGACCAATTGTCAGCAACGAATTCAATATCATAACTCACAGGAAGAGAATCAACTTGGTTACGGGCGTCTGACTTGTATGGACGAAAATGAGTTTGAAGTTGAATTAGCCATGGAAGGAAAAAGGCGGCACAGTTTGGGAGGTTCTGCTAAAAGGAAACATTAAAGAAAGACAAGAAAACCGACAACGAAGGTGGGTTGATATAACCCCCACGCCGTCTCTTCTGAAGAAATTTCCCCGAAGGATAAGCGTACCTCCACCTCATGTCATATTTTAACGTTAAAAGAGAACGAAGAGTTCAATATTAACCAATTCTCATGTGACACTCTACCTTAAGAAAAAGAGGGAAAAGACTAATGTAACACGAGGCAGGAATTTTTTTCATTCATGCAATCAATCTGCTATGACTTGTGATCCTGACCGTTCCATAGTTTCTGTTTGTGTTGGATGGCTCATGAAGTCGTAAGAAAAAGATGATTAACTAAAAAAATCCTTGGACTATTAAATTTTTAAATAATTATCAGTAATAAATGTCCTAGAGGCTATGATCAGACGGTTAATATTCGCTAGTCAATGACTTATTCACGATGGCCCAACCAGAGGGGTGGACAAGTGGTACAAACAAAATGTTTGAGATTAGCTAGCAGCTATGCCAATTGCCAACGGTTCAGGGATGAGGAAGATGGGGTGAATTTTTTAGGAGAACGAGAAAACTAAAATTCCTCTTTTAAGTCAATTATAGTCAAGATTTTTATGTACCCAACTCAATTTGAAAAACGATAATACATATAATTTATTATTAAAAAAAAAAAACAACAACTGTCAAACTAGTGGAACCTACTGCATCCAGGCATAAGAAGTGCGAAATGATTGTTCATCCCCGGACCGGGTTCGTCTGTCGCGGTAAAAACTACGGCAGGATATGCTTTAGATGGATGCCACGTAGACTAGCATCCATCTAATTGTTAAGGGTAAAATTGCGCAAGAAGGGTTCATTTAGGGAGAAACACAGAAAAATCTCTCGTCCCAAATCTCTCTCTTCTTCCAACGAACGACGACTTCTTCTTCTTCGACCAACTCTCGCATCTTCCATGGAACCATTTGAAGAATCATAGACATAACTAAGACTTTCCTGGGTGGACAGAGCAGTCTGTCTGAGTAGGAATTTCAGAGGTATCTCTTCCTCTACAGAAGAGTTGTTGGATATGAAACCTATACGGTTTGGGTCACCCAAAGGTCCTTGTTTTATGCCCTAAGTTTTGTTGGAAGAAACAATACAGAAGAATCGACTCGATAATGGAACCAATGTCTACATTCGCTTGACACAGAAAATCGAAACCTTGAATTAAATGCATAGTGAGCTATATCAATAGAGTAAAACGTCGAAATAAAAACGAAACCCCAGGTCATCTTTGCTGAAGAACATGAAATTTGCAGTAAGCCAAGTTAAATTCGTCAAACATTGCAATAATCCTAAAATTTATTACAAATATCACGAAATTTTCATTTAAGATAACCAAGCATGCAAAGTTCAACGGTATACAAATCTACCCGATAACGGCTGGGAGACATGAGATTTCAGGTCTTACACTAGTTAGCTTAGAGGTCGTCCTGTTGATGAGTGAAGAAAATGTGAGGGAGAAGAAGAGTCTAGAACCTGGTGGAGTAGAATGAAAAAACCTGCAGGGAGCTCCCAAAACCAGAGGCAAAGGCATAGATTTGGAAGAGGAAGAAGAGATTTGGCCGGCTCTGAATGCAAGAGGGTGTTTTTGTTTTTTTTTTTTTTTTTTTTCCAGTGTTTCTCTTTTCAACCGTGTACGTTGCCCAATTTTATCCTTAATCGTTAGATGGATGCTAATCCACGTGGCATCCATCTAATGGATGTTAGTCCACGTGGCATCCATCTAATGGATGCTAATCCATGTGGCATCCATCTAATGGATACAGCATATCCTGTTGCAGTTTTTACCACCACAGAGAGCCCGGTCCCCCATCCCCTGTTAGATGGAAAATCTCATCTCCATAGAATGTCTCCGTAGCTCTCATTATCCCTCATTAATGTGGATTACTCGCAGCCTGATCCTCCATCCATACATATATGATTTAGTTTCTAGGAACCCAACACAAATGTTAACTCTAAATTTGAAAATTAAAGTATCATTGTAATAATTTGTTACCAAATTAAAGTCGGCCAGGTTAATGAGCAAATGTAGCAACTGTAAAAGGGTGATCTCATCACCCATGTGAATAGTATAAAAAGAAGTTAGAAAAATTTCACGTATTACTTAAAAAGTATCTGAAACATCAACTACCATTCACAAGTTTCTGACATCATCAACTACCAACCAAAATATTGACACCGTTAATCATAGAGACCCAGTTTGTTAAGAGACTCCCATTAGATGATGATGTGGGATTCCCTTTTAAAATTAAAGGACAATACTACCCTTATTGTAAGGGTAACAGACCATTTTACCCTACACCTTATTACCATACGACTTTCTTCGTTTTTCTTCTTCTTCGCCCATGAGAGATCTTTGTCTCCGTCATGAGAGAGAGATGGAATGAATTATTTCTGGCTTTTAGCTTCCTGCAACAGAAAGGTGTGAGGGAGAGAAGCTTCCTGCAATAGAGAGGTGAAAGAAAGATGGAAGGAATTGAGCACAGAATGGTGAGTGTGAAATCAGATGATATTACCTGTGACCATTGAGTGTTTATATAGAAGACACACTTGTAGTTGGAACAGGATATGCCATCCAGTAATTGTGTTAGATTAGGAGTGCATGACTTTATTGGAGTTAATCGGATTATCTTCTGCTACCGTAGGATGAAGATCTTATGATGGGGTGAAGTCGTCGTCTCTGACTTTTCAGGTCGCCACATGCATTCTTTGAGGATGGAGAGACCTACACTAAGTCCAACTCTCCACACCGTAATTCGATAGGAGTCCTCCTAGCCCTCTAGAGACCAACTTAGAGACTTAACACTTGCGAACCCATACGTGTTTCCTCTCACCGTCACAGAACGCCCTGGAGGCGGCACCTGTCAAAACACGTGTCACCCTCCTGTTATGATGTACGGATAGACATCTATCGCACTCTCATTAGCCAAGAAAAATACGCTATCAATAGTTGCCCCTTTTTTGTGGATTCACCGAGTTCGAAGAAGCAATTTTAGTATCACAATTTTTTTCATCTTATGTCGCTACAGCGAGTTGCAAGAAGTTTGAGGTCGCGTTTCCAAGTGGTTTCCTCCAAGTCGCAATGAGACGACTTAGGGAATGCCCCAACTTGAGAGAGATTGTACCTTCCTTGATAGGATCCAACTCGCATAGCTTTCGTCTTAGATTCTAAGGTGCATGCCCACGTACAGCCCGACTTACAAAGTGAGAATGAATAACCTCCGACTTGTGACTTGATCGAGTGTCAAACATGGGGACTTTGGCCATAGCACATTCCTTATGTGACTTCCAAAGTCATCAAAGAAACGTAATAGCCACGCTTGGAAAATTCAAAAACTTTTGGGGAACTTGAAAAGGTATTTCAAATATCCTGCCTTTTATGATCACACGATGATTTGGTGGAAGCGGATTTGAAGCGCCAACCCCTAAGGAGGCCCCACAAGTCGACAAAGCCATCCGTATTAGGCCACGATCTTTCCATTTGTATGGATATGACATTATGGTGCAATTTTGTCTCTACCTTTTAAAGCACTGCATTCAATGCGAGGAGAAACATTAAATGCAAAGAAGATCCCGCCCAATCATCCAGGTGTAAGACCCCCATTTTGGCCTATTTCATATCAGGGGCATCTTTGTCATTTTAGGTCATGCTAGAATTTCCCTATCATTTTTTGTTATAATGAAAAAAATTGAAAAAATCGTTAAAAAATAGAAAAAATCTAAAAAAAATACAAAAAAAGAAAAAAAAAATGGTTGATTTAATTTAAACTTGTGTTTAGGATTTAGAATATTAGGTTTGGACTGGGTTTAGATTAGGTGTCAATAGGTTTTAGTTAATTGGGCTCAAGTTTGTGATAATTTTTATTTTCTAAAATGGGCTTGGGCTCTTGGCCTTGGGTTTTAGGATGCTTAATTGGGTTTAGAACTAAGGTCAATGGGTTTAGTTTAATGGGTTAGGCTAATGGCTTGGGTTTGGGCTTAGAATAAATTGTGTGTAATTATTTCTATTCCTATTTTTATTATATGAGATGGGTTGAAAAGGGATCAAGTGGAGGAATTTTGTCCCTTGGATGAAGGGTTAGGAAAAGAAAAGAAAAAACTAGACAAGAAGAAAGAAGGAGGCGGCAGCCATTTGGGGCGTGAAAACCAGAAAAGAAAAAAGAACAAAAGTCGAGAAGATGTAGGAAAAAGGGGGGAGAATGGATTTCGGCTAGAAAAGGAGAGGGAATTCGGTGGTTGCAGAAATAGAGATTTGAGATAAAAGAGTCGAGTGAGAGAAGGGTTGTGGCTGAACCAAGGTGGAAGAAATCAGTTCTTCAAAGAGTTGGGAAATGAGACTGCTAGGTGCGATTCAGTAAGTAGAGCAGCAATCTCCGCAATGTTAACCCCTTCAAGCACTAAGGCTTTGAGAACAGAATCGAGAAAACAGCTGCTGGAAGAGGGGAGAGGCGTTGTTGGAATGGATTTGAGAATGAAAGGAGGGAGAAAGAGAAGTTGCAGAAAATTACAAGAAGAGGATTGAAAGCGACCAAGGGGTGTGATGCCCAACTCTTATTTGTGTTCTTCATTTTTATCTGCTCCTTCCGGTTCTCTTCTAGCTGTATCTTCGTCTTCTTCAGATTGTTTCTAAGTGGTATCTACAGAGATGGTTTGGTTCCATTTGTAGAAAGCTGAACCTCCTTCGTATTCATCTGATTTTTAGTCATTCGGGGTGAGGAAGTAGAGAGAGGTCATTCAGATAGAGGGAAATCAGAGAGAGAGAGAGAGAAGCAAGGGAATGTCGGCAGAAAGTTGTGGGAGAGAACAGTGAGAAGAAGGTTGTCGGCTGAGAGGTTAGGGAGAGAAAGGAAGGCAGTAGAAAGAAAGAAGATGTGGCAGAGGCAGCAGAAGAAAAGAAAAAGAATGTGGAAACTGGTTCCACCATTGCTCGTCTAGAAGATGCCCATGGTGCTGCTGTGAATTGCTTGGTTGACCTAACATAGATGACTATTGCCTCAGGAGATGATGATGGTTGTATTGTGGTATGGGATATACGACAACGTTGTTGTTGTAACTCCTTCAATGCCTATGAAGAATACATTTCCGATATGATTTTTTTGGCTCTGATTCAATGAAACTTGTGGGAGCCAGTACTGCTCATTCTTCATCAGTGGTGGTGTTCGTAGTGCTTTTAGTGGTTGGTTTCATGTGGGTCACCGTTATGGAAGTGTAGGTGCTGAAATTGTGATGCATGTCAAAGACAAGGAGCGATGAGGGAGCTACATTGATAGAGGCGAAATTCCGGGCTGTCCATGTTCAATTGAAATCTGAGAGCCATGAATTTCCTTTTTGTTGGACACATTGCGAATGAGGCGAGATCTTTGGACTCAATAATTTGTTTTAAAGCTGGTTTGGAGTACTTTTGCAAGTATTGTTAATGAGATATGGAAAGGAGCTGGGGCAATATTCTATCCCATTCTTCGCCGAGATAAAGCAATTGCAGCTTCTTAGGGAAAGTATCACATTGTGGACCCGAGATATGCCAAATTCGTGGATACAGCCGTAGCTATACAAGTTCTTGTCGGTTTGATTGATTCGAGCTTCATCATTCAGGTAAGTGATCTTAACTTCACATTTCTGAATTTTCTTTTTAATGCTTGAATCGATGTTAAATCTGGGGTGGATTTGTTCCTAATGCTTGATTGTGAACATCATCTTCTACATCTGAATTTTTATCTAGCTTCTTAATTTAGTTTCTTGTAACTTGTTGTGAGGTTTAACCCGGTCTATGTTCCCAGGGATTCTCAATGTGTGTTAGAGCTTGGGTTAGTCTTGTATTGGAAGTCGGTTTTCCATATGATGTTTCGTTATTGCATTTAATCCTTGATGCACACTTCAGATGAGATTCTTTCTTCAATTTTCAGTAATGACCTGATTTAGCGTGTTGGCATTTAATTGGGTTTTGATTTTACACAATGGGATATTCAAGTTCATGCTTGTTGTAAATTTTAAACTTGTCTTGGTTAGCTCATTGCTTAGGCCAATTTTCATGGGTTGTTTGGATTCATGTCGGACCAGGTATAATCCCATAGTGGATTTGGTTGATCTTATTGGGTTTTCCAGCCCCACGCTTATCTTGGTCTAAAACATATATCAGGTTCGATTGGAAATGAATGGGAGTTTAATGTAAAAACCATCAAGGATTTTTTGCTTTATGTATTTTTGTTAATGGAAACTAATTTTTGTATGGGAATGAATGCTGTTAAATGTTTCTCTTTTTTGCCTTATCTTTACAGTATAGGTGTCACTAGAACTTAGTTTCTCTCTTTTCGCTTAGGCAAATTTGCTTAATTCAGCCCATACACTAGGTTCAACCAATGTACTTGGTTTGGTTTTAAAGTAATTAGCTTGGTTTAAAGTACTTGGTTTGGTTAATTGCTTGCTTCGATCATATGCTTGGCTAACTTCCCCATGTGTTTAATTTGATGTAATCACAGGCTTAGTTAGTCACATCTATGCTTAGTCATTGCATGTATCCCCTCCCCCAGTGGTACGAAACTTTAGGGTGACTCTAATGAGTCCATTCTTGTTGGGATTTCCAAATCCCATGTTGACTGGGGTGGACCCCACCTAGGCCATGGGCCTGCTCAACCAATAGGGTTTGTCCCTAGAATTGTTTTTGTTTTATTAAGAAAAATACAAGAAAAGAAAGAAAATAAAATACAAAAATGTGTCATGTTTACATGTTTTCAGGCGACGGTTGGGATCATGTTGATCTCCAACCTAGCTTTTACTTAGTTTTGTCTTTGGCCTTAGGCCAATCATTTCCCATGTTTGGGAATCGATGTGCGGACCGATCATTTTTAAAATCTTGAGTGTTGCCTTGTCGAGTGCAAGGAAGTCGAGGTCCGAGTACCTCTGAGGTCCGAGTACCTCTTGAGTTTGCCTTGCCGAGTGCAGGGAGTCGAGGTCCGAGTACCTCTTGAGTGTTGCCTTGCCGAGCACGGGGAGTTGAGGTCCGAGCACCTCTCCAGTAATGCCATGTGGGGTCCAACAGCCCATCAACTGTTGGGAACTACGTTTGACCTGATTCTCTAAAGAGATACGTAGGCAGCGGGAAGTGGAGAACTCTGAGTTGTTCACCCTTCACGCACGGTCACACGTGCTTCCTTTGTCAAGGGAGCACCTCACTCACAACCTCACTCACAACCACAACCACAACCACAACCACAATCACACCCCCGCATGAACTACGTTTGGCCTGATTCCCGCCGCACAGGGATACGTAGGCGGCTTGATCTCGATCTCGGTCATCCATTATCTGTTGTATTTTCTGTGTTATTCATTCTTTTATTTCTTTATTTGTTTATTCATGATTATTTCATTTTCTTTATCCATTTATTTGTTCATTGATCCATTTATTATCTATTGACTTGTATTTTATTTTTCAAGTTTATGTGGCGGCACCCTAAGTTAGAACAACTTAGAAACTTAGTCTATGGTTCCCCATTTTTCTGGTTAGGCTAAATTGAACGACCTGAACATACATAAGTTTCAAGAATGTAGGAAAGGATAGGAAAGAAGGAGACCGGTCCATTGACCGGGCGAGTTGGGTGCCTAACACCTTCCCAACTCGTAACTTGACACTTACCCTTCTTTGGTAAGACTAGAAGCCAATCCATTGAGCCTAATTTTGATTTCGTGAAAGAGGATCATATGAAAATCCATTGTCCTCACAGTGGCGACTCCGCTGGGGAATCATGTCAGACTCTGAATTCTGTCCTTTCCTTTCCTTTCCCCTTTTGTATGTTTAGGTCGATGTATTTTATAGGTTTACTTGATGTAAATTGTTGTATTTTATTTCTTGTAAATATATGTGTTGTAGCTTAAATGTTTACATTTCGTGTTTCCTATAAATACCCATAACATGTTGTAAATACCCGTATGTTGTTTACATGTAAATTCTTGTATCTTGGTTTCTTGTAAATACCTGTGGTTTAGTCTGTTGTAAACACCTGTATATAACATGTTGTAAATAACTATTTTAGTTTGTTGTAAATACTTGGATGTTAGGTGGTTGTAAATACATTTGTTAATTTCTATTTTTGCATCTTGCATTGCATTTGTGAGGATGAGATCAACCAAACCTCGTGGTTAGTTGGAACGGACCCATTATGAATATTTTGGGCAGCCCTCCGACGAAGCCACAACCTTGATCTAGTACCTTTGGGTATATAAAGGATGCCCGTACCTGCGACTCATTCCGTTTATACGAATGATAGGTATATTTTGCATCCCGTCAAGGTAGCCTGCGGGTCCTATAACCACCTATCATGCATCATTTGACATAGAACCTACACTTATGTCTCTACACTAACATCATCTTGGGGTACAAGAAAGAATAATGCTATAGACTTATGTCGTCTATCACACCCAATTCGTGATAAATGAAACATGATTTGTTCTCCTTGTTGATACACTTTCATAGATGGCTCAACAAGTGGGTATGCGAAACTATGCTGATCACTCGGTATATTTTTGTCTCCCGTATGTCGTACCTTCTATGTTCGGAGTATCAACCTCGAGAGCAAACCAAGTAATTTATCATGAATTGATTATGTGATAGAAGAACTGTTCATAGTTTTGTCCCTTCTTGGTGACCTTATGCTTGCTGATCGCTTATATTTATCTTTCAAATCAGCATATTTTGTTCGAATTTTGTATGTCGAACCAGTTTTGTGTCTTTGGATTCTGAGACAAAAGTATAACTTGGTAAAGATACATGCTGTCCATTATCCAAGGGTACAATGCCGTTTGATTCAGAAAATCTGACCAAAATATATTTGATTTGATTCATACTACAAGTGAACTAACTTTGTTTGGTCAAGTCTCCTATAAATGGGCCTGTTTGTCTCTTCCAAATCCCAACCCAATTTCTCATTCTTCTAACTTATTGATTTTCCGGTTACAATCAAGTTGTCTAAGTCACCATATCTTCAAGAGCCGGACCGTCCTGGGTTAGAAGCCCTTGTTCTAGGAGACTTTTTAGGGTTGCCTATCCTCCATCAGATCCTACACCTTCCCGAGCAGCGGCAAGTTCTAAGACCATGAATCCAGACAATAGTCAGAATTCCTTAGAGGCCATGGAAGCTCGAATAGCCAGAATGGAAGATATGATGATCAATTTGACTAATTTTATACAGACCCGTCTGCCACCAACTTTACCAACTGAACAGCCAGATCAGGGCAGCAGGATGCAGACTCCTCCCCCCAATCCTCCACATGTTCCTCCACCAGCTCACGGTGCGTATAATGGGGGAAGGGAATTCCCACAACATCCACCTCCAGCAGTAGTACAAACCAATGCAGAGACTCAGGAACTTCGAAGCAAAATAGAGCTCCTGGAGCAATCTTTGAAAGGTATGAAGGGATTTGAGAATCAGATGGTAGACACAGAGGGCCTCCTTTTCTTCCCAAAATCTCGGCTTCCGGACAAGTTTAAGTGGCAAGATGAGAAGTTTGATGGGATTTGGGGATCCCCGAACCCACCCGAGGTTATTTCTTCGGATTGTTAAAAGGGGGCAAGGACTTTACTGATGAGCAATTAGGTCAAGCCTTCCAACATTCCCTAACGGGAAGTGCCCTTCGTTGGCTAATGAACCTAAGGCCTAGCCAAATCCGGTCATGGGCAGATATTCATAATGCATTCATCGAGCAGTATTCATACAATACTGAGATTGAGACCACTCGAAGGCAATTGGAAACTTTGGTTCAGATGCCGAGTGAGAGTTTTACTGCCTATCTTACAAGGTTCAGAGCATTGGTTGCACAAATGTGGGACCGTCCCCCAGAGAGAGAACAGGTGGCCATGATGATGAAGGGGCTCCATAAGACGTACAAGAATTATATTTTTGGCCAGGGCATCCTTACCTTTGAGGTTCTCATTGCTGCAGCACAACAGGTGGAAGACATTATTGCTCATGGGGAAGAGCTCCCTAACAAGAAAGAGAAGAGTACATTCGAAGCTGGCGGTAGTAGCAGCAGGAAGCCCTATTCCCCAAGACCATTCAATCCCAATCCTACCCCTGTTTCTAAGGGTGTTGTTGCAGTAGCTACCCAAGCCCCGATTGTGATCACAAGACAAGAAAATTTTGCCCCACCAGACCCTCAGAAGCAACCAAGACAATTCACTGACCTTGGTATGTCGAGGAAGGCGACTTTTGAGAATTTGTGTAAAGTGGGATTGTTGGCACCTCTTGAAGCAAAACCCTTGCCGGAAAACAAGCCGAGATGGTTTAATCCAGCACTCTTCTGTAAATACCATAATCAGGCTGGACATGATGTTGAAAATTGCCCTCGCCTAAGGCATGCCATCCAAGACCTACTCGATGAGGGGAAATTTGAGGTCAGGGCAAAGCGCCCCTCTGTGACAACCAACCCATTACCTCACCATACAGTCGGGGCCCTTGAAATTGATGAAAGTCATTTTAATCCAACAAGCTTCATTAACCCGTTGAATGGTCAAGATCATCTGCCCAGAGGAGCACCACAAAGCTTTGATCAGGAGAGCGACTGTTATGTCAACATGATCGGATCAGATGAAGAGTATGAGGATGAATATGAAATTTTCATGCCACAGCAAACAGAGGAAGGAGTGGCAGTTACAGAAGAAGAGGAATATGAGATCTTCGTTCCCGGTCTTTCAGAAGATGAGATAGCTGTGACAAGGGAGGAAGAATATGAAGATGAGTATGAAGCTTTGATCCCTCAATATTCAGGAAGTGAGGTGGCCGTTGCAGAAGATGAATATGAGATTTTTGTCCCAAGATATTCAGAGGAAGCAATAGCAGGTGCAGGAATATATGATCATGAAAGCTATGCCCCACAATTTCCAAGGGAGAATGTAATGAGAGTAGAAAAACAAAGCCCATAATCATTTACATGTCTGACGAAGAACAAGATATTGCACAAGTAGGTGTGAATGAAGATAAATTTGAAATCTACATCCCTGGGAGGGAGGAGTCAGTGGCAGAAACTAGATCTGGCAAGTCATATACACCAACAACACTGAGGGCAGAAAATTTGGCACAGCAAGCAAGGCAGAAAGAACAAGGACAGGGTGGCAAGCAACCAGAGCCTGAGAATGTAGTCTTGAAACAGTTGCAAAAGACCCAAGCCAATATTTCCATTTGGGGTCTACTGATGGCATCGCCAGTTCACAGGGAAGCCGTTCTGAAATCACTGGCTAGCATCCAAGTCCCAATCACTACTGAACCTGACCATCTGGTCTCTTTGATTACCGGGTCTCAGGCGGTGAACTCGCTAACATTTGGGGATCTGGACCTACCACCAGAGGGCAAAAGTCACAACAAAGCCTTATACATCACAGTTGCTTGTTAGGACAACACAATCCCTTTGGTCTTGATTGACAATGGATCTGCTCCGAACATCTTTCCCTTCAGACTTTCAAACACTTGGGTTTCTCGGAGTCGGATTTGACACCTCCAAAGCATGGTGTAAAAGCTTATGATAACACTAGGCGAGATGTCCTAGGTGTTCTTACTGTCGGCGTCACTATTGGGCCAGCTGTCTTTGAGATTGAATTCCAAGTGGTCGATATCCCTGCCTCGTTCAATATGTTGTTGGGAAGGCCATGGATACATGCAGCTGGAGTACTTGTCTCCTCTCTACATCAAAAGATCAAATTTTTGCACAAGGGTGTAACAGTTACAGTGGCAGCTGACCCAGGGGCTATCAACATGTTGGCTTCCACTGAGTCAGAAATTGGAGACGGCGGCAGTCCAACCCTTGATGCTCGATTGAGTGGCTTTCAAATCAGTACCATCAAAGCTACCATGGATCAAGAATCATCAGTAAAGCTTCCGTTTTTCTTCAAGCAATTCCTTAAGATGTCTTACTTTCCTGGAATGGGTTTGGGCAGGAACCAACAAGGGGTTGTCAATGCATTATCTGCTACTATCAATGAGCATAGGTTTGGTGTGGGATACATTCCAAATGAAGACGATCTGAAGCTCATCAAATAGAAAAATCGAAAGGCAGAGAGCGCTTTCATCTGGGCAGAAAAGAAGAAATACAAGAATAATGACCAGTTCTATAAAGCAGCAATGTCACCCAACAGAAAGGGCAGTCAAGAAGTGAAGAGAGTACAGTTTCCAGAAGTGATAACATATTGGTAGAACAATCAACAGTTGGATTCAGTTATGGCCTGTGATTATTTGCAGTGGGGCAGCATTGATCGAGAACTAGTTTCATACTTTCGGACCCTCAATGGATATTTTGTTAAGGAAGGAGAAGACTTCCCTTTTTGTGGATTTCCAGGGCCATGGTTTGATGAGATTACTCAGGAGCGTCTCCCAGGGTTTGAAATTTTCTTTGATCGCACACTTGGACCGGGCGGAAATTGAGAGTGCTTGGAAGAAAGGTCAGATGAAAGAGCCAGTGTCTAAAGAAGAAATTGCAAACCTCAGCAGCCTTTTTCAGGACAGCGTGATGACCCTCACCAGCGGTAGATAAGACCTCATCTGTTGTACTTCTTTCGGATGGTATTAATGAAATGACTTCTTCCGAGTATATTGCCTCTTCCACTTCCCCTTCCCTTACTAATTCTGATTCTGATAATGATCTTTGTGATGAACCCTCACCTGAATTTTTGCAATCTCTTAAAGCTTTAAAGGAACAAAAGGCCCAACCTGTCTGTGAAGACTTTAAGATGATCAATTTGGGGACAACTGAACAGCCTCGTGAAATAAAAGTTGGCATAACTCTAAATGATCACGAGACTTCCCAGTTGTCTGTTCTATTGAAAGAATTCCAAGAAGTTTTCGCTTGGTCATACGATGACATGCCGGGTATTGACCCTGAAGTGGTACAACATAGAATTCCATTTTCCCCTGGTGTGAAGCCTACCAAACAGAAGTTGAGACGCCTCGGGGCCCGAGTGGACATTGAAAGTTAAAGAAGATATAGAGAAGCAGCTGAATGTAGGATTTCTTGAGGTTTGCAATTACCTTGAATGGTTAGCCAATGTGGTCATTGTACCAAAAAAGGATGGTAGGCTTCGTGTATGTGTGGATTACAGAGGTCTGAATAAGGCAAGCCCTAAGGATGATTTTCCCTTGCCTAAGATTGATATATTAGTGGACAATACTGCCAGACATGCCCTTCTATCTTTTATGGATGGCTTCTCATGGTATAATCAAATTAAAATGGCGCTTGAGGATAAGGAGAAAACTTCTTTCATAACCGATTGGGGAACCCTCCGTTATACGGTGATGCCTTTCGGTTTGAAGAATGCCGGTGCCACATACCAAAGGATGGCCACCACGGTCCTCCATGACCTGATTCATAAAGAGGTTGAAGTTTATGTTGATGATATGATAGTGAAATCGATCAGTAGAGAGAATCATTTCCAAGCCTTGAGGGTTTTTTTTGAAAGAATCAAGCAGTACAACCTGAGGTTGAACCCACAAAAGTGTGCATTTGGGGTTACTACTGGAAAAATGCTAGGGTTCATGGTCAGTCAAAGGGTGATAGAGATCGACCCATCTAAAATTAAGGCCATTACAGAAATGCCTCCACCCAAAACTGAGAAGGAGATTAGAGGATTTCCCGGGAAGAATCCAATACATCGGCCGATTCATTGTGCATTTGACGGCCACCCGTGAACCAATATTCAAATTGTTGAGGAAAAGATCAGCCCAAAACTTGGAATCCACAATGCCGCTTAGCCTTCGACGAATCAAGGCATGCTTGGCGAATCCACCAATTTTGGTGCCTCCGAAGGGAGACCATAGTTACTTTATTTATCGGTTCTGGAAAACTCTATGGGATCAATGATTGCACAGCACGATTCAGATGGTCGGACAGAGCGGGCGATATATTATTTGAGTAAAAAGTTCACAGGCTATGAAGCAAACTATACACCTTTGGAGAAAACTTGTGCTGCTTTAATTTGGGTTACTAAGAGGTTGAGGCATTATATGCTCTCTTATCAGATCATCCTAATTTCACGGATGGATCCCATAAAGTATTTATTTGAGAAGCCAGCATTAACGGGAAGGCTAGCAAGATGGTTACTACTTTTGTCTGAATTTGAGATCATCTATGCCACCTAGAAGGCTATCAAAGGAAGTGTCATCGCTGAGCATTTGTCTGCCCACCCGGTGGATGATTTGAAAAATCTGGAAGATGTATTCCCAGACGAAGAGGTGGCATTTGTTCAAGCCCAAGAAGGAGGGGTGGACCCCTGGGTGATGTTCTTTGACGGCGCTGCAAACCATAGAGGATGTGGAGCTGGTGTCCTATTCATTAGTCCTGACGGGATGTTCGTGCCCATTTCATTCCGGCTAGACTTTGAATGCACCAATAATATGGCTGAATATGAAGCTTGCATCATAGGATTAAGGGCAGCTTTGGCCATTGGAATTCAGAAGATGAAAGTATATGGAGATTCTTCAGTGGTGATCTATCAGATTAGCAAAGAATGGAAGACAATGGATGAGAAATTGAAACCATACTTGCAGTATGCTGTGAGCTTGGCACAACAATTCTCAGAAATTAGCTTTGAGTTTTCTCCAAGGGATTATAATAGATACGCTGATGCACTGGCAACTTTGGCTGCAATGATCAATTTTGAAGGTGATGAGAGAATGCAACCCTTGGTGATAGAGCGAAGAACGCAACAAGCGTACTTGGAGGAGGTGAATGCCTTAACGATAGATGGGAGACCTTGGTTTGCGCCAATAGTGGATTTTATCAGAGAAATGAAGTATCCTCCAGAAGCTTCTTCAAGGGAGAAGAAATTCCTTAGTTTATTTTGCATGAAAACATCTTGTACAAGAGGTTGTATGATGGTGTGCAGCTGGTCTGTGTGGACGAAGAGCAAGCGCAGAATATCATAGAACAGATCCATGAAGGGATTTGTGGACCCCACATGAATGCTCGGATGCTTGCCAAAAAAATCCTTCGCCTAGGTTACTATTGGAACACAATGGAGGCAGATTGCGTGGAATTTGTAAAGAAATGCCATAAGTGCCAGATTCATGCCAATTTGATACATGTCCCTCCATCTGAGTTGCACACACTCAGCTCTCCTTGGCCTTTCTCCACTTGGGGCATTGATGTAGTAGGCAAGATCTCCCCGAAAGCATCGAATGGGCACGAGTTTATCTTAGTGGCTATAGATTACTTCACCAAATGGGTTGAAGCTCAATCTTACGCCAAGCTCACGGCAGCCAAGGTTGCCAAATTTCTGCAAGAACACATCATATGCCGACATGGGACGCCTCATGCATTGATTTCCGACCAGGGGCAACATTTTCGGGGTAAAGTGCAAGAGTTGTGTGATAGGATTCACATTACGAGGCATAGGTCTTCTCCCTATCGTCCACAAAAAAATGGGGCTGTTGAGGCAGCAAACAAAAATATGAAGACCATCCTTCAGAAAATGGCAGAGACAACTGCCGATTGGGCTGACAAGTTGCCTTTTGCTTTGTGGGCTTATCGGACCTCAATTAGGACATCAACTGGGGCAACACCTTATTCATTGGTGTATGGCATGGAGGCCATGCTTCCAATTGAGATAGAGGTACCATCCTTGAGGGTCTTAATGGAATGTCAAGTCCCAGAAACTGAATGGCTTCGGACTAGATATGAAGAGTTGAACCTAATAGATGAAAGGCGAATCAAAGCTGTAGATAATATGAAGAAATATCAACAGAGAATTGCTACAACCTTTAATAAGAAAGTTCGTCTTCGCCATTTGGCAATCGGAGATTTGGTGCTCAAAGAGCAGAGAGCTCCAAAGACATGACCCTGTGGGGCAAGTTCCGTCCTAATTGGAGTGGACCTTTTGTAGTGAAGGAGATCTTGCCAGGGAAGGCTGTTCGTCTCATAGATACAGATGGAAATGAGTTACAATATCTGACAAACCTTGACAAGGTGAAAAAGTACTATGTATAACCTCCACATTAAAAAAAAAAAAAAAAAAAAAAAAAAAAAAAAAAAGAGAAAAAAGAAAGAAAATGTTGGTTGGTTTGATGAGAGATCATCTTGGAGCCTTACAACATGGTTGGCCTTAACATCCATTTAGGCTTACCCCTTTCACTAAAGGTTGGTTTCATCACTTGATCATTGTTGGAAGAGGACTTCTTTTTTTTGGCATAAACTCTTTCTCCCGTCTATCAATCTGACGGTTTTCCAAGAGTCTCCATCATAAAGCCCTTCATTTCACATCATTTATTGGCTTTTGTGATATTGCTTCTTGTGAACATATCACTCTTTTATGTGAGTATTGGGTTTATAATCTGGCTGAAATCTCTATCTGTCACTCATCACTTCGGTGACGTCCAAAGATTTCAATAGCCCTTGTTTTAAGCCATAAATGGTGATTCCTCAGTGAATCCACCATTCTACATGATAAGCCCCTATTCTCCCCAATGGTGGACCCATATGGGCAGTTTTTTATCAGTCCACTTGGACCTCTAGCATCATGCTTGTTTACGAATCTAGTTGGTTTAGGTCCAGACAGAGTCATGTCCAATTCGACATACCATGTGCAGCTTGTGGAGGTATACATGGATTTTTTTTGGATGCCCTCGGTATGGTCGACATGACCCATTAGCATTCCCTAACCTTAATGTGGAGGTTGTGTCTCTTTAAGTTTGCTTTTGGTTTAGTCGAACGCTAATCATTTGTTAACTTGTGTAGAAATGGATAAGCAATTGCAAGAGTGGGCTCGTGATATGTCCCAGAATGACAAAGGAGCTCTGGCCAATCTTGATTTAGAGGCCCTTTACCAACTTCAACATGTTAAAATCTGTCATGGTCTTTTGGGGACAGCTTCTAGGTTTTGGGATCCTACAATGCATGTGTTCAGATTTGGGAACATAGAGATATGCCCTACATACGAAGAGTTTCGTGGATGTCTTATCTTTCCTGCGCGAGAAGGGATCTTTTGCCCTCCATTGCAAGAGACCTCCGACCATGAGATCCGGGAATATTTTGGTTGGACCAAGAAGGAGGCTCTACCAATCATCAAGCTTGGCAAAATCGATGTCTCAGCCATGGTCACCAAGTATGCCCACCAACAAACTTGCTCGCGTTTGGGTCGTGAGTATCGAAGGAAGGCTTTTGTTTCTGTATGATCGCAAGGTACTTGTTGAATACGCATGAGCGCCTGTACTCTCCAATCATCATTGATGTCATTAAGCATCTCCAGCAGGGTTTTGATATCATACCAACAATCCTGGCCGAGACATTAAAGGGTTTAGACAGCTGGGCCAAGAAGGGAGGTCGTCTTCATACGGATACTCTCAACGGCTCCCCTTACCTGTTACACATCTGGTTGACTGAGAAGCTAAGTCTGTTTGCGCCTTTAGAGGTTTCGGTATTTCGGCCCGTCCATTATATGAAAAGAGCCAAGAATTCAGATTTTCACAAGGAACATAACTGGCCTGAGCGATTGAGAGCCTTGAAGGTCGATGATATCACATGGAGGAGCAAGTGGATGTCAACCCCATGTCCAGTGTTGAGAACTCGAGGAAACTCATGTGTACAAATTATGGGTCTGACTCACTCATCCTTCTATGTACCATCCTTGTTGTATCGTCAGTTGAACAGGTTGCCAAGTGTGGTCAGTGATATTACAGATGTCTCCCCTCCTAAGGAATTGGCCAAGGATTTTGTTTGGAGCATTGCAGATGCATGGCATTATCAGGATCACCCAACCCCGACCCTAATGACTGCAGCAGCGTCTACTGAAGAGATTGCCAGCAGCTCGGGCCCTTAGTTAGATCTATCATGGACCCATCCATATTTGGCTATTTTATCATGGGTTTTGGGAACCTAAATGTTGAAAGAAATGTAACTGTTTTATCAATACCGTCTGCAGAGGGTTTATTTTCTAGAGGATCATTTTAACTGAGTTCTTGACTTATTAACAATGATTTTAAAGTTCATCAATATCAGATTTTTAAGTCTTGAGGTGCCTTGAATCTTTGTGTTTGTGCTGTCATGAGCGCACGCCCTAACTTGAGTTGATAATCTGAATTTTTGTGGTCTACGAACATCCATTCCTTGGGGCACCTTGGTAGGTGATTCCATTTCTGTTTACCGTCGGTGCACTTAGTCGAGTGTTCCGATTGTGTTTGTTGATGTGTTTGTCAGATACCCTGAGGGGTAGTTCTGATTTTCTTTCTACCGTCGGGACACTTAGTCAAGTGCTCCGATTGCGTTTGTCTGATACCCCGAAGGGTGATTCTGATCTTTACTTGCCATTGGGACACTTAGTCAAGTGCTTCGATTGTGTTTGTCAGATACCTTGAGGGGTGATTCTGATCTCTATTTACCGTCGGTGCACTTAGTCAAGTGCTCCGATTGTGTTTGTCTTTGTGCTTGTCAGATACCTTGAGGGGTGATTCTAATTTCTGTTTACCGTCGGTGCACTTACTCAAGTGCTCCGATTGTGTTTGTCTTTGTGCTTGTCAGATACCTTGAGGGGTGATTCTGATTTCTGTTTACCGTCGGTGCACTTAGTCGAGTGTTCTGATTGTGTTTGTCTTTGTGCTTGTCAGATACCTTGAGGGGTGATTCTGATTTCTGTTTACCGTCGGTGCACTTAGTCGAGTGTTCTGATTGTGTTTGTCTTTGTGTTGGTCAGATACCCTGAGGGGTGATTCTGATCTCTATTTGTCGTCGGGACACTTAGTCAAGTGCCCCGATTGTGTTTGTCAGATACCTTGAGGGGTGATTCTGATTTCTATTTACCGTCGGAATACTTAGTCAAGTGATCCGATTGTGTTCGTCAGACGCCTTGGCGGGTGTTTTGATTAATTGTCATCAGACACCTTGGCGGGTGATCTGGTCGTTCTTCTCGAACACCTTGGCAGGTGATTCGAGCTTGTCAAAATGTCTAGTCAGATGTTTTGATTCCTATCAGAACGCTTAGTTAAGCGCTCTGATCTGATTTTTCCTCGTCAGCGCCTAGTCAGGTATGCTGATTCCTTGACGAAACATCTAGTCAGAATGTTCTATTTCTCATCGGAATGCTTAGTCAAGCACTCCATCTTTGCTTTTTTTTCGTTGGAACACTTAGTCAAGTGTTTCGATTAGATTCATTTTTCCTCGTCAGCGCCTAGTCAGGTATGTTGATTCCTTGACGGAACGTCTAGTCAGAATGTTCTGTTTCTCATCGGAATGCTTAGTTAAGCACTCCACTTTGCTTTTTTTCGTCGGAACACTTAGTCAAGTGCTTCGATTAGATTCATTTTTCCTCGTCAGCGCCTAGTCAGGTATGTTGATTCCTTGACGGAACGTCTAGTCAGAATGTTCTGTTTCTCATCGGAATGCTTAGTCAAGCACTCCATTTTTGCTTCTTTCTTCGTCGGAACGTTTAGTCAAGTGCTCCGATTAGATTCATTTTTCCTCGTCAACGCCTAGTCAGGTATGCTAATTCCCTGACGGAACATCTAGTCAGAATGTTCTGTTTCTCATTGGAATGCTTAGTCAAGCACTCCAATTTTGCTCCTTTCTTCGTCGGAATGTTTAGTCAAGTGCTTCGATTAGATTCATTTTTCCTCGTCAGCACCTAGTCAGGTATGCTGATTCCTTGACGGAACATCTAGTCAGAATGTTCTGTTTCTCATTGGAATGCTTAGTCAAGCACTCCGATTAAATTCTTTTTTTTCCTCGTCAACGCCTAGTCAGGTACGCTGATTCATCTGACAGAACATCTAGTCAGAATGTTCTGTTTCCCCATCTTTTCATTTTTGTAATTGTCCATGGATCAAAATGTGGTCTTTTCTTTTCTTTGCCCTCATTCACTTTGAATTTCGGCTGAAGAGGGGCATTCTGTAAGACCCCCATTTTGGCCTATTTCATATCAGGGGCATCTTTGTCATTTTAGGTCATGCTAGAATTTCCCTATCATTTTTGGTTATAATGAAAAAAATTGAAAAAATCGTTAAAAAATAGAAAAAATCTAAAAAAATACAAAAAAAGAAAAAAAAATGGTTGATTTAATTTAGACTTGTGTTTAGGATTTAGAATATTAGGTTTGGACTGGGTTTAGATTAGGTGTCAATAGGTTTTAGTTAATTGGGCTCAAGTTTGTGATAATTTTTGTTTTCTAAAATGGGCTTGGGCTCTTGGACTTGGGTTTTAGGATGCTTAATTGGGTTTAGAACTAAGGTCAATGGGTTTATTTTAATGGGTTAGGCTAATGGGCTTGGGTTTGGGCTTAGAATAAATTGTGTGTAATTTTTTCTATTCCTATTTTTATTATATGAGATGGGTTGAAAAGGGATCAAGTGGAGGAATTCTGGCCCTTGGATGAAGGGTTAGGAAAAGAAAAGAAAAAACTAGACAAGAAGAAAGAAGGAGGCGGCAGCCATTTGGGGCGTGAAAACCAGAAAAGAAAAAAGAACAAAAGTCGAGAAGAAGTAGGAAAAAGGGGGGAGAATGGATTTCGGCTAGAAAAGGAGAGGGAATTCGGTGGTTGCAGAAATAGAGATTTGAGATAAAAGAGTCGAGTGAGAGAAGGGTTGCGGCTGAACCAAGGCGGAAGAAATCAGCTCTTCAAAGAGTTGGGAAATGAGACTGCTAGGTGCGATTCAGTAAGTAGAGCAGCAATCTCCGCAATGTTAACCCCTTCAAGCACTAAAGCTTTGAGAACAGAATCGAGAAAACAGCTGCTGGAAGAGGGGAGAGGCACTGCTGGAATGGATTTGAGAATGAAAGGTGGGAGAAAGAGAAGTTGCAGAAAATTACAAGAAGAGGATTGAAAGCGACCAAGGGGTGTGATGCCCAACTCTTATTTGTGTTCTTCATTTTTATCTGCTCCTTCCGGTTCTCTTCTAGCTGTATCTTCGTCTTCTTCAGATTGTTTCTAAGTGGTATCTACAGAGATGGTTTGGTTCCATTTGTAGAAAGCTGAACCTCCTTCGTATTCATCTGATTTTTAGTCATTCGGGGTGAGGAAGTAGAGAGAGGTCATTCTAATAGAGGGAAATCAGAGAGAGAGAGAGAGAAGCAAGGGAATGTCGGCAGAAAGTTGTGGGAGAGAACAGTGAGAAGAAGGTTGTCGGCTGAGAGGTTAGGGAGAGAAAGGAAGGCAGCAGAAAGAAAGAAGATGTGGCAGAGGCAGCAGAAGAAAAGAAAAAGAATGTGGAAACTGGTTCCACCATTGCTCGTCTAGAAGATGCCCATGGTGCTGCTGTGAATCGCTTGGTTGACCTAACATAGATGACTATTGCCTCAGGAGATGATGATGGTTGTATTGTGGTATGGGATATACGACAACGTTGTTGTTGTAACTCCTTCAATGCCTATGAAGAATACATTTCCGATATGATTTTTTTGGCTCTGATTCAATGAAACTTGTGGGAACAAGTACTGCTCATTCTTCATCAGTGGTGGTGTTCGTAGTGCTTTTAGTGGTTGGTTTCATGTGGGTCACCGTTATGGAAGTGTAGGTGCTGAAATTGTGATGCATGTCAAAGACAAGGAGCGATGAGGGAGCTACATTGATAGAGGCGAAATTCCGGGCTGTCCATGTTCAATTGAAATCTGAGAGCCATGAATTTCCTTTTTGTTGGACACATTGCGAATGAGGCGAGATCTTTGGACTCAATAATTTGTTTTAAAGCTGGTTTGGAGTACTTTTGCAAGTATTGTTAATGAGATATGGAAAGGAGCTGGGGCAATATTCTATCCCATTACTGCCGAGATAAAGCAATTGCAGCTTCTTAGGGAAAGTATCACATTGTGGACCTGAGATATGCCAAATTCGTGGATACAGCCGTAGCTATACAAGTTCTTGTCGGTTTGATTGATTCGAGCTTCATCATTCAGGTAAGTGATCTTAACTTCACATTTCTGAATTTTCTTTTTAATGCTTGAATCGATGTTAAATCTGGGGTGGATTTGTTCCTAATGCTTGATTGTGAACATCATCTTCTACATCTGAATTTTTATCTAGCTTCTTAATTTAGTTTCTTGTAACTTGCTGTGAGGTTTAACCCGGTCTATGTTCCCAGGGATTCTCAATGTGTGTTAGAGCTTGGGTTAGTCTTGTATTGGAAGTCGGTTTTCCATATGATGTTTCGTTATTGCATTTAATCCTTGATGCACACTTCAGATGAGATTCTTTCTTCAATTTTCAGTAATGACCTGATTTAGCGTGTTGGCATTTAATTGGGTTTTGATTTTACACAATGGGATATTCAAGTTCATGCTTGTTGTAAATTTTAAACTTGTCTTCAGTTAGCTCATTGCTTAGGCCAATTTTCATGGGTTGTTTGGATTCATGTCGGACCAGGTATATTCCCATAGTGGATTTGGTTGATCTTATTGGGTTTTCCAGCCCCACGCTTATCTTGGTCTAAAACATATATCAGGTTCGATTGGAAATGAATGGGAGTTTAATGTAAAAACCATCAAGGATTTTCTGCTTTATGTATTTTTGTTAATGGAAACTAATTTTTGTATGGGAATGAATGCTGTTAAATGTTTCTCTTTTTTGCCTTATCTTTACACTATAGGTGTCACTAGAACTTAGTTTCTCTCTTTTCGCTTAGGCAAATTTGCTTAATTCAGCCCATACACTAGGTTCAACCAATGTACTTGGTTTGGTTTTAAAGTAATTAGCTTGGTTTAAAGTACTTGGTTTGGTTAATTGCTTGCTTCGATCATATGCTTGGCTAACTTCCCCATGTGTTTAATTTGATGTAATCACAGGCTTAGTTAGTCACATCTATGCTTAGTCATTGCATGTATCACCTCCCCCAGTGGTACGAAACTTTAGGGTGACTCCAATGAGTCCATTCTTGTTGGGATTTCCAAATCCCATGTTGACTGGGGTGGACCCCACCTAGGCCATGGGCCTGCTCAACCAATAGGGTTTGTCCCTAGAATTGTTTTTGTTTTATTAAGAAAAATACAAGAAAAGAAAGAAAATAAAATACAAAAATGTGTCATGTTTACATGTTTTCAGGCGACGGTTGGGATCATGTTGATCTCCAACCTAGCTTTTACTTAGTTTTGTCTTTGGCCTTAGGACAATCATTTCCCATGTTTGGGAATTGGTGTGCGGACCGATCATTTTCAAAATCTTGAGTGTTGCCTTGTCGAGTGCAAGGAAGTCGAGGTCCAAGTACCTCTTGAGTGTTGCCTTGCTGAGTGCGGGGAGTCGAGGTCCGAGTACCTCTTGAGTTCGCCTTGCCGAGTGCAAGGAAGTCGAGGTCCGAGTACCTCTTGAGTTTGCCTTGCCGAGTGCAGGGAGTCGAGGTCCGAGTACCTCTTGAGTGTTGCCTTGCCGTGCGCAGGGAGTTGTGGTCCGAGTACCTCTGAGGTCCGAGCACCTCTCCAGTAATGCCATGTGGGGTCCAACAGCCCGTCAACTGTTGGGAACTACGTTTGACCTGATTCTCTAAAGAGATACGTAGGCAGCGGGAAGTAGAGAACTCTGAGTAGTTCACCCTTCACGCATGGTCACACGTGCTTCCTTTGTCAAGGGAGCACCTCACTCACAAGCTCACTCACAACCACAACCACAACCACAACCACAACCACAATCACACCCCCGCACGAACTACGTTTGGCCTGATTCCCGCTGCACAGGGATACGTAGGCGGCTTGATCTCGAGCTCGGTCATCCATTATCTGTTGTATTTTCTGTGTTATTCATTCTTTTATTTCATTTTCTTTATCCATTCATTTGTTCATTGATCCATTTATTATCTATTGACTTGTATTTTATTTTTCAAGTTTATGTGGCGGCACCCTAAGTTAGAACAACTTAGAAACTTGGTCTAGGGTTCCCCATTTTCCTGGTTAGGCTAAATTGAACGACCTGAACATACATAAGTTTCAAGAATGTAGGAAAGGATAGGACAGAAGGAGACCGGTCCATTGACCGGACGAGTTGGGTGCCTAGCACCTTCCCAACTCGTAACTTGACACTTACCCTTCTCTGGTAAGACTAGAAGCCAATCCATTGAGCATGAGTCATAGTGTCTCTCCAAGTGAGAGACCATTTATAGGTCCTAGACCTTATCTAGGTGGCGACTCCATATTTTACTCTGTCCATTGGCGTGGATGGATAAAAGTAACCAAGGCGAGAGCCTAATTTTGATTTCGTGGAGGAGGATCATATGAAAATCCATTGTCCTCACACCAGGGAAAACGTCTTATCTTCTATGATGACTGCGATGGTGCAAGAGGATTCAATATCCTCCGTAATGATGGCTTTCAGACTCCAAATGCTTCGAGTCCAATAAAGAGTGGCTATAAAGTTCCCTTGACGAAACTGGTAAGCATTTTCGACTCAGTGGATTCTCAAGCACCCGAAGCAAGGATTTTCTTTTCTTCGTCTTCTCTGTTGACATTTGCAACTTTTTTGCAACTTCTCTCATAGTAAGTTCTAAACTTTGTTTAATTTTCTTAGTTTCTTTCTTTCTCTACAACCATGTCTCGTATATTCGACCCCCCCAGGACGGTATACTTAGAGCCTGCTAAGCCCATCATTGGTTAGCCTCCAGAGAAGTATACCACGTAGAAATTCTCAACCTCCCGGGTACCATTGGGATTTGACATGCCGTTGCTATTGAAATAAGCCAAACTCAGAGCCATTGTAGCCTGAATTCCTCCCTTAGAGGGGAAAGGAAAAAGACCAAAAGAAAATTTTCCTTGTGCGATTTTGATGGCGCGTGCCCTAGCTGGAACCGAAGAGTCTATGGAGATTGCAATCTCCTCTCCCACTGAAGTTGAGGCCACCCCAGTGAAATGTAGACTAAGGGAGGCGGTGCTCAATGGGATCCTGATAGAATACCCCTTCGCTGACCATTACTATACTAGGATTCCTTCCAAGGGTGAGTTTGCCAGTCACCCCCACAAGACAAAGATGTGCTTATACACAGAGTTTTTCCCGTCGGGGTTCAAAGTGGTAGTTCCCTTAAAGGCCATCAACATTTTGCGATACTATGGCCTGGCCCCAGCCCAACTCCATGGTAATTCCTGGTCCATGATCCTGGCCTTCATTGTCTTTTTCTGACATCTGAAGACGATGCGGAGCTTGGACCAGTTTAGATATATGTTCCTCCTGAACAAAGTTAAACCAAACACCAAGGAGGCAGAGAAGTCGGGCTGGTACTTCTTCAAGAAGTGACCTAACATCTTCGAAGTCCTGGACAAGAAAAGGAATAAGATTCATGCTTGGTCACACAAGTTTTTCTTGGTTGGCAACAAAGATAAAAAAGGCTATGCCGCTGGTAAACGTATGGCACTTTCTAGAGGTTGGCGAACTCAACCAACGTCCGACCTTGAATGAGGAGGACTCCATTAGCTTCTCCATGGTAAGGTGGGGACACTAGTCAATTATGGTGACCTTGTTTTCCCTGTACTCCCTTGTCTTGGTGATTTCAGTATGGGGGACAATGTGTATGATGACGCTACACCCCCTGTGTTTCACTTTGGCCCTGAGAGTTCATGTAAACAAGGAAAGTGTGATTAATATGCCAACTTGGACTTTTGTTTCTTTTCTTTTTGTACTACTTCCTTTATCTTTGATGACTTTACAGTGGGAAAGTTTCCTCTCGATCCTGCCAAGCTCAAGAAATTGAAGGCTCAAAAAAGATGGGGCGGAAGAAAAAGGCTTCTCGCCCAAAAGTGATGGAGACCTTGGATCAGGAAGTGTGGTCCGAAGGCGAGGACAATGAGGCCCCACCTTTGAAGAAAGCAAGGACTATCACTGAGTCTACTCTTGGAGCTTCGACTGAGAGGTCTTCCCTTGCTGCTTTTCCTTCCAGAGTGGAGGTCGCTACCTCCATTAGCCGCCCATCACTTGCTCTTCATGAAGTCGCTGAAGTTTCTTCTAGTGATCCTCCAGTATCGGATTCTTGAGAAGTCATCGGGGGGTCTTCAAAGTCACCCTCAGGGGTGTCTTTTGAGTCTGTCGACATTGGGGTGACTGTTGAGACAGCGAGATCAATGTCGAGTTCATCACTTGCAACTGACCTGACGGCACCCCCTCAACGGAGAATAGGTTCGCCTACCCCAACTCTCACCCTGACCAAGTCGTCGACTAGGGGCTCTAAAGGGCAAGCTCTTGTGTCACATAGGGCCCAAAGCCCTAGTTCCTCTTAGGGTCCTTCTAGGTCAAAATAGTCGATCAGTGGCTTTGCCAATGCGATGTCATCACCAGACGTTGCTCATCAAGTGCTCAAGGGCGTCTGTTTGCCCAAAGACATGATTTCGTTCGAGAAGATGTCGGACAATGAATTGTGTAAGGGGAAGGACCAGTATCTCATGGACGTAAGTGTTTATTTTTCTTGACCATATTTTCCCCCATATCTTTGTTTTCCTTCTCTTATAACTTTGGTTTTGTCTGCAGCTTATAAACACATCACGGATTCTTGACAACTGTGATATCAGCAAGGAGAGACATCTCAAGTCTACTGAGAAGACTCTGGTTGAAGCAATCAAGGTCCGTCAGAATTACTCTAAAAAATAAGGCTTTGGCCAATGAGCTGCAAGACGTCAAGAAATAGCCCGATGTCGCGAACTCAAACAAAAGAGGTGTTGAGTCTAAGGTCGGGTGTTTGAATGCCGGGATTGAGTCCAAAAAGAATAAGTCCAGCTCGAGCCTGACCACCGTGATGGCTGAGCTGGATCTAGAGAGGCTGAAGAGCCAAAAGGCTATGTTTGAAAAGTCAACTTTGGAATCTTCTCCGGCGAGCTTGCAGGCTGACAAGGAGGGAGATGACAAGACTATTGACAAACTCTGAGGTAAACTCTAGGCAGTTGAACAGAGGATTTAGGAAGTTGAAACTAACATCCTCGGGAAAATTAGCCAGGCGATTGTGGAGTTCAAAACTTCTAACGAGCTATAGACTTACGTCTTGAAGGAGCCAAAGATGAAGGCTCTACAGACCTTGCTGGGTGGGGACTCTTACATGCAAGGGGTGTACAACTTGCGAGATGACATACGCAAGACTGCGGGGGCCGCCTTCGACTTCTTCGGATACTATCTGAATGTGGACAAGACTTCTTCTTCTTTTAAGGAAGAGGATTTCGGAGGGGAGGAAGTCAAAGGTGAGCCCCAAGGCCCCCAAATGGAGATAGAGCCATAGGCTTTGGCCGTGGTCCACCCCCTACCCCCATTCAGGATTCTCAAGCTGTAGGAACATCGGGGGCAGGAAGGGATGTTCTTCTTCTTGGCCAGGAGGGTGCCGTCACAGGAAGTAGCAAGGAAACAGGGACGAGTACAGAGGTTGAAGGACAGACTCACTGATTTTATTTTTCATTTTGTTTGTCTACCCTTTGGCACCTTGTATGGCTTTTATATGCATTGTAACTCATACCCTTACATTTAATGGAAATCATATTTTATCCCGTTTAGTGTTGTGGTTATGTGTAATCGTCTAAAGTTTTTGTCTAATGTTGTAACCTTCTCTTTGTGGGCTCAGGATCTTTTAGATGTCCTTTCGGATACCCTTGCCAAATCTGAAGTCCTTCGTACCTACCTTTAGGAAGTCGAAGCAGAGTTGGCAAAAGTTGACACTGCCATGACTTGCCTTGAGGAGTCATGGAGGAGCGAGTGTAGGAAGTTGCAATCTAGAACATATAAAGTGGAGTCGAGGTATGAATCAACTTGTAGATTACACCTCCATTGCTACAGAGAAAAGTGACTGAGATGATCTTTTGAAGGAGGGCGCTACTAACCACCGTCTTACTGTCAGTGTTGAGCATCTTGGAGATGTGCTTGTGGAGAAACTTACCAAGGCAGAAAAGACCTTGGCCAACATAATGGGGTATCCAAGGGTTGAGGGTTATTACTATAATCCTCACCCCTCTTTGGATGCTATTTATCAGGCGATGTCGCAGCAGCATGCTGAAGCTGAGCATAAAACCAGGGAAATGGCAGAGAAGTTAATCGAAGTTGTGGAGTGCCTTAGGAAGCCTTCCACCAAAGAGGGATAGGAGCTCGTCTGTTTAGCTTATATGGTGTATTTGGCCCTCAGCTTCATGACAGTGTGATTTAAGACACTATGATGAAGTTGACTTGTAAATGTCATTAAGTAATAAAATTTAGAACATTTCTTTGAGTGTTGAGCTTGCATGTTCTTTTGTCTTTAATTGCATGAACTTAGGAGCGTACCTCACCCCTCGAGTTCACAGTGAATGCATGGGGCATGCGTTGTGAGTCTAAGTAATACGGTTGCAGGTCATTAGACCTTGGGTCACATGAGGGAGAGTTGTATAGTTTTTAGGTTGTTAGCATGAATATTGCACAAGTCGCCTTATAGTTGACCTGTGAGGTAATTGTAGGTTCGTTACCTAAGTGCATCACAGGTTGTGGCTATAGCGACTTATGGTGATTCATTACTTAGGAACTCATAAGGTAAAAGAGTGGAATGTAAGACACTTCATTAAATTTTCCTCATGTCCATTATATTAGTAATAAGATTTCCATAGATTTTTTGAGTGCCAAGGCTTCTGGATATGCGTCTCCTCTAAAGTCTCAAGGTGGAAAGCTCCTGGCTTGGATATGCGGATAACTCTATAAGGTCCTTCCCAAGTCAGCATTAATTTTCCCTGCTTGGAAGGTTTGGATACAGTGGTATGGTAGAGCACCAGATTATTGGCCTTAAACTGCCTAGCTCGGACACACAAGTTGTAGTACCTGGCCACCTTTGTTGGTACACTAGTATGAGAAGTAGGGCGGTGTCATGGAACTCTTTTAGTAGGTCCAGAGTAGCTCGTAGATCCTCATTATTTTAGACCTCATCGCAGTTGAAGATCTTGAGAGTTGGGTGGGTGACTTTGGCTGATATGACTACTTCTGCTCCATACACCAACATGAAGGGCATCTCCCCAGTAGAGGTTCGACTTGCCATTCTATAAGGCCAGAGGATGCTCAAAAACTTGTCAACCCATTTTCTTTGGTTGTCCCGAGTTGCCGAGCAATCCCATGGGAGTTGGTCTTATTAGTGGCTTCTACCTATCCATTTGATCTGGGTGGTACACTATTGCAAACCTGTGTTTGATGTTGGAGCCTTCACAGAAAACTCTAAATTGTTGTCCATCAAACTATGGCCCATTATTGGTTACCAGTATTTTTGAATTCAATACCTGTATATGACATTGATCCTGAGGAAGGTCTCAATTTGCTCTATATCGGTTGTCACCACTGCTTCGGCCTCTGCCCACTTGGAAAAATAGTATACTGCCATAATGAGGTATTTTTAGAGGATTTTGCCCCTGAGAAAGGGCTGACATTGTTCAAACCCCACATTGCGAACGGTAGAGGACTGTTGATTGATTAGAGCTCGTATGTGAGCAGGTGGCTAACTATGGCATGCTTTTGACACTTTTCACAGTTTGTTGCAAACTTGTGCAGTCGGATAATATTGTTAGCTAGTAATATCCTTGGCATAGGTGTCTTTGGCAAAAAGCGTGGCCGCCTATGTGGTTGTCACAAATTCCTTCGTAGACTTCCCACATTACTTCTCGAGCTTCTGTTGGAGTAAAGCATAGTAGGAAAGGATTGGTGAGTGACTTTCGATACAATTTTCCATCAATGACTGTGTATTGGTGGAACTTAGCTGAAACTTGGCATCCTTCAAGTATGTCTTCTGGCAGCTCGCCGGTTTCAATATATGTCCTTATAGGATCTATCCAAGTCGTTTCACCATTAATTTGTTGTACTTCAATATCTCTGCCTATACTTGGTTGTTTGAGGACATCAATATATACTAACTTGTCAAGGTCAGAGAGATCTTTTGCTAGGAGTCGAGATAGAGCATCTGCTTCCACGTTATTTTCCTAATCCATATTGCTTATTTGGTATCCTTCAAATAAAGTGAGTTGTAACTTCACTTTTTTCTGGGTATTCTAGTATGTGGGGCTATTTAGCTTTATATTCTCCTTTAATCTACCTTACTATGACTTGTGAGTCACTGTAAATGTCCAGCCTCTTTACCATCAAGAACTTCGTCAATTGGAGTCTGACTAGGAGGGCCTCATATTCAACTGAGTTGTTTGTGGTGTGGAAATCAAAACAAAGAACGACTTGCACTCTAAAGTTTTCAGGACTAATCAGAATGATCCCGACTCCTGAGTGCTTGTTGTTCGAGGATCGGTCCACAAACAAAGTCCATACTGATGAAGGGTCTAACCTTTGTTTCTTATTTTTCTACCCTATATCTCTACTAAGGTTTTTTTTATATCGATGCAATCTTCTGTGGAGGTTTCTAGTAAAAAATCAGTGAGTACCTGAGCTTAAATTGCTGTCTTTGGGTGGAACTGTAAGTTGAACTCGCCAAGTTCTATTGCCTAATTCACAAGCCACCCAAAAATATATGAGGTTGGGCTAGAATTTTCTTCAGAGGCATGTTGGTTAATACCAGGATGGTGTGGGCTTGAAAGTAAGGTCACAATTTCTGAGCTGTGGTGACAAGGGCAAGAGCTAACCTTTCTACTAACCTGTATCTTGTTTCTGCGTCCAACAATATCTTGCTAACGTAATACACTGGCCTCTGAATCGAGCTGACGGCTTCTACAGAGACAGCAAGGTAGAGTTGTAATTGGACACCAACTTTGGGGTAGGTAAGTAGGGGGAGAGGTCAGGAAAACTTTTAAGCCATCAAAAGCTTTCTGGCATTCTTCCATCCATTCGAAGTGTTTGGCCCCTTTCAATGTCTTGAAGAATGGTAGACATCGGTCTACCAACCTGAACATAAATCATCCTAGGGCAGCTATCTGTCCTGTCAATTCGTAAACCTGCTTTGGTTTTGTGGGGGCTGACATCTTCATGATTGAATTAATCTTTGCTGGGTTGGCTTTGTTGCCCCTGCTGGACACCGTGAAGCCTAGGAACTTGCCAGAACCTACCCCGAATGCGCACCTAGTAAGACTAAGTCGAATATGATGGATGCGAAGGACTTTAAATGCTTCTCGTAAGTCGTCGATATGGCTGACGATCTTCTTGCTCTTGATTAGGAAGTTGTCCATGTAGACTTCCATGTTTCTTCCAATCGGGTTCTTAAATACCTTATTGACTAACCTCTGATAGGTCGCTCCTACGTTCTTGAGGCTAAAAAGCATTGCATTTAGCAGTAAAGTCTGCTGCTAGTGATAAAAGCCGTATTAATTTCATCAGGATTGTACATCTTAATTTGATTATATCCAGAGTAAGCATCCATGACAGACAACATTTCATGGCCTGTCGTTGCATCAATTAACCTATCAATTCTAGGGAGAGGGTAGTAATCCTTTAGGTAAGCTTTATTGAGATCAGAATGGTCATACAGATATGCTATTTCCCATTGGACTTTGACACCATAATTACATTAGAAACCCATTGTGGGTACTTAACCTCCCTAATAAAACCAGTAGTTAATAACTTATCTTCTTCTACTTTAATGGCAGCTTCACGCTCAAGCACGGAGTTTCTTTTCTTCTGTTGAACCAGCTTGAACTTGGGGTTAGTTGCAAGTCGGTGTTCCATCAGATCTCTTGGTATCCCTGGCATGTCAAAAGCTGACCATGCAAAGACATCCATGTTGCTTTTCAAAAAGATGATCAGGTTCTCCCATTGGTCACCTTGTAGGGAAGACCCGATCTGAAAGTATTTCTGTAGTTTCTCCTCCGAGATGGGTACCTAGTCCAGCTCTTCCACAAGAGTCCCTTGCTCCTTGGGGAAGTCATCTCGAAGATCTTGGATCTTGATTGACTGATTTGGTAGTTTATCATCATTGACATCCAAGTCGATCTTCTAGCATCTACGGGAGAGCTTCTGATCGACTTTGTAGTATCCTATGCCATGCTCAGTTGGGAACTTCATGATGAAATAATAGGTCGACACATAAGCTCTAAGTCAATTAAGCCTTGATCGACCCAAAATCAGGTTATGGCTAGACGGGATATCTACCACCAGTAGGATGTTGAGATAGTCGCCCTTCTAGGCTTGATTCCAACTCGGGTTTTGAGTTGAATTCCTCCCTTTACTTTTACTGCATCTCTGGAGAAGCTGATTAACGAAAATCTGATGGGAAGCATTTTTCATCGAGGTTCATGGCCTTGAACGCATGGTAGTATAGAATATTTGCAGAACTACCAGTGTCGACCAGAACCTGCTCAACTTCATTTAACTTGTCCATCAGCATTGTTCATAATTGTGTCCTCATGTGGTACCTAGATGTCAATCAGGTCTTCATCAGAAAAGGTGATGACATCCCCTGTATGATAGGGTACAAAGGATGTCGAGGCACTGCAAACACTCTTTCCATAGGCAAAACGACGCTCTTGGAGGAATTCCTTGTAGTTGGGCCTCCTATGATTGCCTTGGTGTAGTGTTTGGAATAACTATTCTTGTCCTGTAGAAATCCAAGCTCGCATATTCCCCTTTCTTCAGGGGCAATTGGTACTTCTTTTCAGGCGTGTCGATGCGCCTGAGTGGTGGACTTGTGCTTTTAGGGCTAATTGGGTGTCGCGGTAATAGCCAGGGAGTTAAGTCGGCCCCCGAAATGGCCCTTGACTTTGGCTCTCCTAGATTAAGATTTTTGAAGTGATCTATAAGGTCAGTTAATACTTTCTCAGGTTCACAGCCAGCCCCCATCATGGCCCCTAACTTCTGATCCGGGTAAAATACTGAGAACCGCCTTATCAACTTGGCCATTGCTTTTTTAACTTAAGTTGCACTTAGGACTCCTTGTTGTCTTCGGGTTGGGTTACGCCCTCTACTTTGCGACTATTTTTGTGACTGGTTCACAATTAGTTCCTTAAGGATCACTCTGATACGGCGCTTGAGGTCACTGATTTTTCGTAATGGTAGTGACTCAGGCTAATCTTCAGAATCATCTCGGTCCCTGCGAACATGTTTTGGATCCACATCGTCCTGGCATTTGGAGGCTCATTTTGCTCTTTGCTGTGCTTCGGATTGTGGTTTACCTACATATTCTTTAATATGGCCATGTTTAATTGAATTTTCAATAGCGTACCTGAGTGCTCGACATCTTTTGGTGTTGTGACCATGGTCACGATGGTACTTCTAGTATTTTTTTACCGATCTACACTTTGGATCTGCTTTATCTTTGGGGGATCTTTCAGCTCCAACTGTGTGCCTTTCAGTTCATACATTACTTCTACCATGGGCATGTTTAGAGGAGTGAAAGCATCCCAATCGAACTCCACTTTCACTACTTGTTTACCAGGGAAGCCGTCCTTACCTGACTTCTGTTTCTTGGATGGTTGTGTAGAAGTTGCATTGCTTGCCTCAGAGTTGGTACTTTTCTTTTCTCCCGCCTTTTGCTTACCTTGTTTCAGGAGCAAAGCGTCATTAGCAATGGTGTACTTCTTGCACCGAGCTCTCAAATTAGCTAGGTCGGCTGGTGGCCTCTTGGCCAATAGCTTTAGATGATCCAAATCAGTTACTCTATTGTAAAGGCTATCATTCTTACATCCGGACTGAATCCAGAGCCTCAATGTTAAACCTTGATAGGAAATCCCTTAAAGACTCAACTGATTTTTGCTTAATTGCCATTAGGTGATTGGAATTCTTATTAGGTACCGTCTGAGTTTGGAAGTGATTAAGAAAAGCGATCACTCAACTCGTCAAAGCTGTGAATTGAGTTAACTGGGTGGTTATTAAACCATAGTCGACCCAAGCCTTTCAGTGTGAAAGGGAATGCCTTGCAAAGAATGGCATCGTTATACCTGTGGAGGAGCATCATGGCTGAGTAGTTGTCGAGATGTAGCTTAAGATCTGTGGTCCCTTCATATGATTGATCTTTGGCATTCTAAAATTATCAGGTCGGGGTGTGTCCATAATCTCCTTGGAAAAGGCCATGTCAGCATGGTATTCTCTTCTTCTGTGGGCAGTCGCTCTGATGGCCTATTTTTTCTCTATCTCGCTTATCTTGGCCTACATAATGATTATTTATTGCTCAAGAGTTCCTGAAGTTAAGGCCGAAACCTATTTTTTAGCGGCGAGTTTAGCGACAAGGGTCGCATAAGCGATAGCAGTGTTTTTAGCTACAAGCTTATCTACAACTAGGGCTGCAACAGGGCCGGGTTGGGCCGAGTTTTTCAAAACCCTAACCCTAACCCTGGCTATTTAAACTTAACCCTAATCCAGCCCAACCCTGTCAGGGTCAGAAAATATACAACCCTAACCCTGACCCTGGCAGGGTTGGGCCTAACCCTAACCTACCCTGATTGACCCTAATAGGGCCGGGTTGGGCTGGGTCAACCCTGATTAACCCTGATTTAGGGTTGGAATGACCCTGATTGGCCCATAAACATACAACAAATTGTCAAATAACATATATGTAACAATTATAACTTAAAGATATAACAAACACAAATATATTATCCATTACTTCATTTGAGGTTTCTTGGCTATAGAGATTTATCTGAATCTAATCATCTTCCATAATTTTCCTTATTAATCAAACCTCTTATCAATGGAGGTCAGAAAATGTAAGAATCAGACTGTTTATCCAAAAGCAATTTATTTCTTTCTTTCGAAAACAATATGATGATAAACATTTGTTTTATCTAGTGAACTTAGATTTAAAGGATCATGAGTAAATCTATAGTAATCCAACCAGCATCGAAAGGTCGTTAGGTTGCACGATGGTCATAATACATGGAAATAGAGGTTCTATAGCTCTTAACCTCATGGTTATAGGTTCTATCGAGTATATAATGCCATTAGTCAAGGCACTATAAGATTAAATCTGGAGAAAGTTTTGGTACATCAATAAATCAGGTATAAAATCAAAAAGATGTACGTTCAAAATGATTAAACCTTTAACTGTTCTGTCAGTTCATGTCTCTATTCATGTTGTCGATCATGAGAGTAGCTTAGATTGGTATAATCAGGACTAATTCTCAAGAAACAATATTTATAACCCCAATTGATAGGTCGAATCCAGAAGATATCCTATCAAGGTATGAGAATTTAAAATTAGGTATGTGCATCCTCTATAATCATAAGAGTAAGTCAACAATGCACCGCATCCTGTATACACATGTCTAGTTATATGGCCACAATAAATTTGATCCCTTGCTGAAAATGTTCAAGGCTTCATCTTTAGAAACATTCCTCAATCCTTGTCAGATCATTCTACCATGGGACAGCTATCCTATACATTGGTGGCTGATAAGGGTAACCACCTTGGAACACTATTTGTTATGCACCCAGATTCTACACTGGGGTGTGCATTATTGGGACTTGTTGTCCGTTAGGCACTATGTTATGGCTAATAGGTAGTGGAGGTACAGTGTTGCTACCAATAGGTACTGTACTTGGTCTGACCCAGAGGTGTTGATGTAGCATTGGCAACTTGGGTAGTGATTTCCATAGTAACTTGCATAGCCGGTATCATCTATTGTTGCTTTTGTATTTTATCGGGCCAAATTTGTTACAACCATGGTTAAGGTATTTCATGGTCTAGGTAGATTAGCTGGAGTGGCTTGGTTGTTCAACCCCTTTGACTTGCTCTAATTTGATTATCATTATTTGGCATCTGCTCAGATGGTTCTTATTACCAATTTTTGACCCAAATAGTGGTGGGGTCAGGTTACAACTTCTTCTTAATGCTCAGCGGGTGATGGATCAGCGTATGGTGGATCTCACTCTGTGTCTCCACGTCACCCAGGAGTATACCTTTATCTTCTTTTATAGCTACTCTTATTTTTGGTGTATGGCCATTGTTCTCTTATCTCTGTTGGATTTGATTCGAGATCTTTCCCTTTACCTCGGCAGGGATTTAGGCGTTACTAGTCATTTTCCTTTTTTCTCTATCATATATCGAGATCCACATCTTGTGAGTGTCAACTCAGTATTCTAATTTTCTACTTACATATGCTTCTTTCTTATTAATGTACTATATCCTTTGTATACTCAGGCAACTATCCGACTTATAGACCATACCATATGTTATTTGTTTATCAGGATACATTTTAGATTTTTTTTCTTTTATCTATATATACATATGGTTTCATCTTTTATATGTATATTATTGTCTTGTTTAAGTTCTGTCTTAACCAACATAGGTGCTTATGGTGTGTTTGTATTAAAGCTTTTAAATTTAACCTAACTCAATTCATAGACACAATCGTAAATGTATTCGGTTTTGATTGGCGAAGCCTTAGTGCTCTGATACTAAGTTATCATACCCTAATTTTAGACTAACCAACGGGGTGATGAACCTTCATAAGACCCAACGGTTCAACCAGGATCTCATATAGGCTATGCCAACCATGTTAAACCAAAATACATTCCACAATAATAATCAGAGATATTTGAGTAAATAGCGAAAGTTTTATTAATAATGAACTAAGGTCTACATGATCAATAATTAAATGATTTAGTTATCTCTAATTAACCAAAACATAATATTACAAGTATCAAAATGCGAAAGTTAAACACTAAGCGTAACCACAGTGGAAACACTTGCTTGACGAGTCATATTCGTCATCCACAACTTGCACATCCATAGCCGCTTCATTTCCATATGTTGGCATATCCATGTAATCTTCGACAGTAACACCTGCAACATCAGAAACTAAAAAGAATAGCATACACGAGGGTCATCTCTCCAACTTGAGCTCAATGAGTGAACAAAACAATGCAACAGACATATGCATGCATTTAATTTATATCTTTGGTCTAGTTTTTTAAGTTTGCAATGTGCTATAGAAAGGTTGGAGGCCCCCACACCTATATACAAGAGTGTGTGAATCCGTCCAATGGATCAAACACTATTGTCATCCCACATGCACCCACTATGGAATAGAGATAGAGCTAAAGTGTCTAGATCACACACATCCAACACTTCCCCTGATGCCCTACCCATACCAACATGTAAGCCCCTACTGGTGAGGGCTTGCAAACTGGGCTCGCAACTAACTAATCCTAATGTCATCTAGTATATCCAAGGCCTCACCCCAGCATCCCTCAATATGTCCATAGAGATAGAGCTAATGCCCCCCGATAGAGTTGAAGACTATACGGTCTGAAACCACCTCCCCTGATGCCCTATGATGTAATAGTTCTGCTAAGATAATGGTGATACGTTGATGTCAGTAAGCAAGACTTGAGTAGAGATAGAGCTAGTGTCACACCCCAATTCTGAACCAACCAGAATGATGTGAGTGAACCGTCATTGAACCAACGGTTCACACCAGGATCTCGAATAGGCCGTGTCCACTCATACAAACCATTACACATAACCCACAATCAGAATATAAATATACAGCGGAAGACTTTAAATAGAATGAACTGAGTATCTATTGATAATTTAAATAAATATCACATTATCCAAATTCAAACACATAAAATAATATCCATACATCCATTTAATCCAACCAAAAATAAATAAAAGAAATAAATAAAATTCGATCAAAGGTACACGCAGAAAGGGCACTCGCATGAAGCGTTATGCTCGTCCTCTCCCGCCTGCACACTCAAAGCAGCAACGTTACCATATGCCGGAGCGTTCACATAGTCGTCAATAGTGTAACCTGCATCAACATCTAAAACAATGTGTACACAAAGGGTGAGCTCACAACTTAGCTCAGTAAGACAATCAGACAGTTTCACAATATTATGCATGAGTAACAATCAGTTTTATGCTGTGGTCTGGTTTTAAATTTGCAATGTGCTATAGAAAGGTTTGGTGGCCCCCACACCTCTATACACGAGTATGTGGCACCTCATGGATCACACCCCCATTGGCCCACATGTACCCATCATGGAATAGAGGTAGAGCTAAGATACCCCCGTACCTCCCCTGATACTCTACCCATACCAGTACCTAAGCCCCTACTGGCCAGGGCTCACAAACTGGACTTGCAACTAACCAATCCTATATGTCATCAATGTATGCTCTATCCCAGCACCGCCGTCTACGGCATAGAGATAGAGCTATGGCATTCCCACACCTCCCCTGATGCCCTATCCACAACTAACCCACTAGGATAGAAACATAACGCAGGTAGACCCTATCCCAACATAACTCCCTACGGCATAGAGATAGAGCTAAAGCATCGTGGACAAGCCAGCGTCGACTCGGAGACCACAGTACCACATAACAATGGCCGGGACAACATCAATATCGGAGACCACCGTACCACGACCTTCCCCTGATGCCCCACCCGTACCGAGCATGTTAAGACAGAATACTACAAAAGGTGCTAATGTGAAGAGCGATCCCAGGCCCATGCCCCACTCCACACACTAACGAAAACAATCACATGCCTAACAATCACATCCCATCAATGCATGAATAGTAATAATAACCGAAAGTAAAGGATGGCATGTGAATATGCACAAACAACACATCTCATATAATCAGGTGATTAACAACAATTTACTGTCCCTTAATTGTTAGGTTTAGGTCAGATTCCCTTACCTGACGCTCGTTTGTTAGCTTGCTCCACGTGGCAAGATCCAAACGATATGTCACAAAGTCCTACAACATTATTAGGGTTTCATTAGAATATATTGTTTAGGGTTTTATGTTGGTCGAAAACCAACACGGTTACAAAATACCCTCACAGAGCTGACCAGTGGCATCATACCGATCGCAGCTCTGTGGGGAAGACTGGCGACCGGTATGGTCAGCCGGTCCCCGCAGACCAGCTTCCCGAGGGATACCGGTGGCAACATACCGGTCGCACCATGTGCAACCGGTATAGTCGACCGGTATGTCTCCGAAAGACCATACATGGGTTTTCAACAGTCGTCAATCATCCTCCATGGATTTCCAAGGTTTCTCCTATCCATTCTAAGTCTAAACTTGGAGTTAGAGTTATTCCCAACTCATTCAAGTCTCGTTTCGATGAATATCATCTCGAAACTCGAATCTAGGGTTTGACGGCAACTTAGGGTTTATTGGCCAATTTAGGGTTTTAGATCAATACCTACTTTGCATGGTATTGATCCACCCACACAAGTAACATAGGATAAGAAGATTGATTCGAACACTTACCGTTGACAGGCGTAGCGTGAGCTTCGTCGAACGGTAATGGCGGCTCCTTCTTCTTCCTGCTAGCTCCTTCTCCTTTCCAACCTCTTTCTCTTCTCTAGGGTTTGCGAGAGACAATGGAAAGGATTTGAGGAGGCTTAAGGGTGTATTTATAGGCTAGATTTAGGGTTTAGTAACCCTACTAGGATTAGGAAACTTCTAGGATTCGAAATCAGGAAAGTGGGACCTCAGAAGTTAATTTCTAGATTCCCGCACATAGCTGTGTAGGCCATACCGGTCGACCGGTACCAAGACCGGTACCATCGACCGATCAACATAAATTGATGACTATTGGTCGTCTTTGGTCCGATTTCATACCTGTTTGTCATCCGCTCGTCCCGCCTAGCCCGGTGATGATCGGAAGACCTGTCACGACACAAAACCAAGGTTTAGACCGGGTTTACGGAGTGCGGGTCTTACAACTCCACCACCCTTAAAAGAAATTTCGTCCCCAAAATTTGCATGTAGGTTCTACAGCTAGAGTCTGGTGACTAGGATGAACCACAATGTCACGTCCTCCTCCTGATGCTCTACTCTCATCAAGTACACTAACCATACACACACAATCACATGCCTATTCCTAGCATCATCATCATCATCATCATATTATAAATAGACAAAATAAATATGCATGAGCAGTAATAACAAAAATATTGGATGACATGTGAGATGCACATTACAAGCATACAAGCATAAAATCAATCATGGCATTGGACTCAATAAAATAAATAGCTTGTTATTAGCCAATTAGTTTAGGTTCTGTTCCCTCACCTTTGATTGATGTTTGTTCTTCTCCCAAGCTTTGGAAGTCACTTTGAATCTATTAAGAACCTAAACCACTTAATGTATTTAAGTTAGGGTTCAAGTGTACCAAGTTGCGATAGTTAAAAACCTTGTTTGGTCTCAAAATATGCTTGTTGTTATCTTGTGGTCGGACCCTGTGGTCGCATGTTATGTGACCACACCCTGCGACCATACCTTTCCTGGGAACTTCCTGAATAGTTGTGGTCGATGCTCTGGTCAACCTGTGGTCGATTATTGGCTGCGACCACATGATTTTTTATTGATTTTATTTCTCATACGAGTTCATCCTCATGGCTCATCAATGGGATTCACCATAAGATCATTCAATGGCCTTTAATCATAGTTTTTCTCTCATCCATTATCCTTAACCTATTCTCTATGGTTTCCCATGGAAAATCTATAATCAAATCATTGTATTAGGTTCCACACATCAACTTGAAAAGAACTATTCTATCTGATCTACCCTATAGAGTCAAGTCCATACCTCAAGCTTGATGTAGAGATGGAATTATTCTCTGTAACACTTTCCTTAAGCTTTCTTTTTCTTCTCTCTTTCTCTCTTAGGTTTAGAGTTTCAATTTGGGTTCTAAAAGAGTGAGAGAGGCTAAGGAATGTCCCTTATATAGAGGAAAACCTCCATATAGAGTCCCACTTCAATTAGGAAAGAGTCCCCCTCAAATTAGGAAAGTTTCTTAAATACGGAGTCGGTTCAGCATCATGTGGTCGCACGTGGGGTCGCAGAATCCATCGACCACACTTCTCAAAACTGCGACCACACATCCCAGACTCGAGTGGTCTCAATATTCTGAGGTGTAGTCGACCACATCTGTTTAGGTATGCGACCACACGCTCTTAATTAGATGATTTTGATTCGAATTACATACCTAGCCTTGTAGTTTCTTTATACAATTGATTCACTTGAGCTGGTTATGATGGGAAGACTGGTCATGACACGAGAACGTAAGGTTAGACCGGGTTCGTGGCGTATGGGTCTTACAAATCCACCACCCTTAAAATAAATTTCGTCCTCGAAATTTACACGCACGGATCTTACAGTCACTGTCTCTGACTTTTCAGGTTGCCACATGTACTCTTTGATGATGGAGTGACCTACTACAATTTCAAATCTCCACACTGTAATTCAATAGGAGTCCTCTTAGTGCTCTAAAGACCAACATAGAAACCTAACACATGTAAGACCCGTGCCTAAACCCCATTACAAATTGACTAATTTGGGCATGTGTTGGGTCTTCCCTCGTGCAAACGTATCGTGTCAATATGGCTGAAGGCAATGAAATACTCGTTAGGTGACTCTAAACCACCATCTTGAACCTCTCATGTTATAAAAGTGCAGCAAAGTGCATTAGGAGAAACCTCAGACCCTAACAAGGCGACCCCAATAGCCTGGCATGTATACACTTGAGATGACCTGCCAAAAAAGAGGTCCAGTGCGAGGTAGAGGTGGTGCATTAGGGCATTAGCCGCACGCTGTGCCACCGTATCTCTAGGTTGAAATTAGTTGAAAAGGACTGTATGCGGAACCCACCGTTTGAACTCAACCTTCTCCCTCCATGGCTGACTGAGATTGACTCTATTCATGGTAGGCTCATCCATGATTGAGTCTTAAATGGAAAGAAAGAGAGGAGAATCATCTCCTTTCCATCCTAGTGATCAATCTCACCGAATTTGGGTAAGAAGAGTTCCTTACTCTCTCTATTCTCCCATTCAGTCTATCAATCCAAAGGATTAGGAGAGAAACTCTGATGCACGACATAGAGAGAGAGAAGGAAAAGAGAGAAAGAGGGGAGAAAAAGGAGAAAGAAGAGAAGAGAGGAAGAGTTCCGTCAATACCGCCCAGCAGAGAGGGATGAAGAACTGTAGAGTGAGGAGAAGGAAAGAGAAGAGGAAAGATAAGCATACCTCTGAGCCATCGACTGATCACTGGAGAACTTGAAGACGAAAGAGACTTCTGTAAGTAATGATCTCCCTATGAATGGATAAACTATAAATACTCTAGAACTGGATCCTTTAATGAAACAGGGATACCGAATGAAAATCGCATAAACTAGATCTCCTTGTCATTCAGATTTTCCCATATACTGTGATGATGTTCTTTCATAATCAAACTGAAGAGAGAATGATCATCACCAGTAATGGTGAAGCTTTGATCTGTATGAACTACTATCTACGTGATCAAACCATGAATAATAGTGCATCCAATGAAATAGATCGATTAATAATCAACCAATGAAATTATGTAGGATTGTAAATAAATTGTTGGAGACCTTAGAATGGCTTAAAATGACTAAAAGAGACTAGGACTAAGATTCAATAGTGGCTTCGAATGTTTAGAAATCGGATCTGGAGTTTAAAACTAGTTTTGTGATCTCGACAATTTGTCGAATTGAAATGGTATCCATAACGTGGCATAGGAATTGAGTTTTGAGCCCAAACTCCTTATTCCCACTAAAAAAAATATGAGAAACACATCAGAGAAGTTTGGTGGCCATCAGACCACATTTCGATGTGCAGTTGATGGGACGAGCCTCACGACCTGGCCGTCGAGACATGCGGTCGATGCCCTCAGCCGCACGCCATTCCGACGTCGGATTCCTACCAAACTAGGCCAGTGACTCTCTATAATTTATTTTGATTTATTTAAGGGCTTGAAACCTAGTCATGACCATTCTTTGATTTAGAACCTCGTGTGCATCATGTATGCCAAAGGTAGAATTTGGTCAACACCCTAAAACAACTAATGACTTGCTACCTCTGTAATGTTAGACCTTAAACCCAACCTACAGGAGCTAGGAAACCCTTTTGGGGTGCTAGTATTGTCATTTGACCATGCAAAAGCATGCGGTCAGTGGCATGTACCCCACGCCAGGTGGTCATGACCATGTCGAGGCCACGTGCTGCATGAGATTTCGACCTTGGTTGTCGACCATCTTTGGGGAGTGACTTTCTGGGTATTTTAAAAACCTAATTAAAGGGTTGGATCCCTGAAGTCATGCTTAGCTATGTATTCTCAACTATTTCAATTAATAACTAGATAACCTGTCTTGTGCTTGTTGATTAGTTATTCTCAATGCTGGAAACCTCTGGGCAGCAAGTATTGGACCCTAGAGATTAGTAATGGAACCCCTGTCATGGTGCTAGAGCACCCTTGACTTCATTAGAAGTCCTTCTTAGTATTAAGGCTAATAGATGGTAATTTCCAGCTAATGAGTGTGCTGTCTCACGATGTGCACACTTCACCTACCTTGTCTGGACAGCATTGTTATTATACGTTAGAAGTTATCCTTAGACTATGAACAGTAATGAATGGAATAAATAATGAATCCCTAGGTTCTATGACATGACAAGCAAATAGTAATGATTAGGCATGGATTATCAGATAAGTTACTAACACTGTGAACACAAAGACAATAAGCTTAAAGGGAAACTAAAATAAACTATTGGATAATATGTTATTGAGAATATATTGCTTATGACTTGATAGAGCTACGAGGACTCTAGTAGGCAGTTACTTGACCAAAATTGCTAGAGCTTACTCTCTATCTATTGGTAAGGAAACTAAACCCTTAGATGCATGTGTTTCTCTATTTACTATGCTATGTGATGGTAGGAGATTGATAACATGCCATCCAATAAACTGTATTGTTTGCTCACGCATATGCATTTTTCTTGTGTGCGATCAGTGATATTCGTAGTGTTTTGGAAGCAGGGTGGAATGGGATACCTCGTGACCTCTCTATGAAAGGTAGAGTTGGTCTTGTTGATTCATGATGTTTGATTAAGTCAGTAAGGAGGAAGATGGGTGGAATGGAACACTTGCACTACTTCTTAATGGCACTACTTTGCATTGACCATATATAACTTAGCCAAGTCACGATGGCCTATATGGCGAGCAGAAGGGGTTGAATGCTTGGTGATGTTACGGTTTAGTAATATGGGTAATTAGGTAGACATAGTTAGTTGGACATTTATATCTGCCTTAGCCATTAGGGGGTTATGTAATGGCATGGGTTCAATAAAAAGGTAGTATGAACATAGCTACGATGCTCCCCATGGCCGGCGTAATATAAATGGGGGGGTGAGTCGACTAGTGGGATTATCATCTCCTCAAGTGGCTGGCGTAATATAGGATTTGGATGAGTTGTGGGCAAGTGGTTGGTATAATACGAGCTTGTTCCATAACAACCAACCCATACTTGGGGATGTTGTTACACTCCGTGTGTGGGTTAGCACCATTCATAGTGGAGATCCATGCAGCCTGGAGATTCCTTGCGTGGGTTGTCTTGAGCTGGTACATACAGTTATCTTACCTGATTGTAGTTGATAGTTGCATGCATATGTTTGTTGTTTGTTTAGTTTTCTTGCTAAACTCAGTGGTTGAGCTTACCTTGTGCTCACAAACTATTTTTAGATATTGTAGGTTCTTCGCTTGACGTTTCAGTTTGCCTTTAATCTGGTGTGGAGGATGAAGATAGTGAACCTGAGGAGGACGTCTCTGATCCGTCATGCAATGAGTAGACTTACTTTTAGGCCTAGGATGATCCTATTTTGTTATTGCTTTGGCTTTGGGATTTGAATACTTTGGGTTTACGTTTTAAATAAGCTTTGAATAATGGTTATTACTTTAATTTGAATTATTCGAGATAATTGGATAATGTTTTTAGTTATTTTGGATTTAGATAATGCTTTAATGGTTTTATTTAAACTTTAATAATTATGGGGATTTGAATAACCTGAATGAGTTCATTTTAAATCTTTGATGTCAGCATATGATATTTGGTAATAAGACTTCTGCTACATAATCATTTTTAAGTTTCTTATTAAATGTTTCAGTTGGGAATGAAATTTGGAAATGTTTATGTTACTTTGAAATGTTTAAATAACTTTCGGGATTGTTAGGTGAAATACTGTGAATTGCGTTCCTGGAAGGGGATTTCTTGTGCATTAATAGGATGGAGAGATCTTGTTGCATTCCATAGTACTGTACATCGGGAATAGGGTGTGACAACACGTGCGAACCCACACGTGTTTACTCTCACCTTCATAGAACGCCCAAGAGGTGGTACTTGTCTGAGCACGTGTCACCCTCTAGTTATGATATATGGATAAACATGTGTTGCACTCTCCTTAACCAGGAGAAATATGCTATTAACACATTATAATTTAAAAAGAAGAAAAAAAAGAAAAAAAAGGACTAATGTAACACCAGGCAAGCATTTTTTATCATTCATGCAATCAATCTGCATGACTAAATCTTTGACTTGTGATCTTGATGACCATTCGATAGTTTCTATTTGTGTTGGATGGCTCACGAAGTCATAAGAAAAATGCTTGGGCTATTAAATTTTTAAATAATTATCAGCATTCAATGTCCTAGAGGCTATGATTAGACTGTTAATATTGGCTAGTCAATGAATTATTCCCTAATGGCCCAACCAGAGAAGTAGACAAGTGGTACAAACAAAATGAGATTAGCTAGCAGCTATGCCAAATTGCCAACAGTTCAAGGATGAAAAAGATGGGGTGATTTTTTAGAGAACAACACACTAAAATTCCTCATTTAAGTCAATTATAGTAAAGATTTTTAAGTACCTAACTCAATTTGAAAAACGAGAATACATATAATTTATTATTAAAAAAAATGTCAAACTAGTGGAACCTGCTGCATCCAGGCATAAGAAGTGCAAAATGGTTGCTTATCCCCTGTTGGATGGAAAATGTCATCTCTATTGAATGTCGTCGTAGCTCTCATTATCACTCATTGATGTGGATTACTTGTAGCCTGATCCTCCATCCATGCATATATCATTTAGGGACTTTCTAGGAACCCAACACAAATGTTAACTCTAAATTTGAAAAATAAAGTATCATTGTAATAATTTGTTACCAAATTAAAGTCAGCCAGATTAATGAGCAAAAGTAGCAACTGTAAAAAGGTGATCTTATCATCGAAGTGAATTGTATGAAAAGAAGTAGGAAAAATTTCATGTATTACCCAAAAAGTATCTGAAACATCAACTACCACCCACAAGTTTCTGACATTATCAACTACCACCCCAAATATTGACACCGTTAATCATAGAGACCCAGTCTGTTAAGTGACTCCCATTAGATGATGATGTTAGCTTCCCTTTTAAATTGAACGACAATACCACCCTTATTATAAGGGTAAAAGACCATTTTACCTTGCACCTTATTACCCTACAACCATTTTCGTTTTTCTTCTACTCCGCCCACGAGAGATCTCAGTTTCTACCATGAGAGAGAGATGTAATGAATTGTTTTTGGCTTTTAGCTTCCTACAACAGAAAGTTGTAAGGGAGAGAAGCTTCCTACAACGAAGAGGTGAGAGAGAGATGGAAGGAATTGAGCACAGAATGGTGAGTGTGAATGGAATACCAAAAAGTTGAGACATGTGATGACTCTGATTCTTTCCTCTACCCTTCTTCCCTTTCTCTCTCTCTTTGCTAACTTTCTTTGCCATTCCCAAGCTTCACTGTGAATCTATCACAGACACACAGACACACACACACACATACACACACATGCACACACACACATACACACATGCACACATACACACTCTAATTTAACATGAGAATGCTTAACCCAAGAGAATGAATAGTGACTGAATTACTGAAAAACCTAAGTAACCAATTTATAAATCACCCTCAGTAGCTATTTGGAATGTTTTTAGCTGATTAATCGGATCAGTGTATTTTTGAATCTAAAATATGAATCATTCCAATAGCAAGATTAGAAATCACCATTAAAATTAGTTTTGGTTTTCGTATAGATGAAATGATCTGCAACCATTGGAAGATTTTGAAGTTTGCCAAATGAAAATGAACCCAAACTAATGTCAATAAAAACTAGGAAATCCATTGAACTCTCCTCATCATCATTATACATTCAGATCTCTATAACTCAAAATAATTACAATCACAAAAATCCACCAATGGTAGACTAAGTAACTCTATAGAAATGGAAAAAAAAACCTAACCTCGAGTCCAATACATGAATTGCTGAAAAAATTAGCTCAGAATAGCCCCCAAAAAAAAAAAAAAACTTGTGGATGGAATCATGGAAGAAGGTAAAACGAAAGCAAGCAGCATCGCAAATCCAATGATACAACTGTAAATCCAATGATACAACATGAAACTGTCGGATTCATGTTTCATCTGAGCCTCGATACCTATCGGTTCAGAGATTTAGATTCAAATTCAGAAGTTAGGGTTTTTTGTAACTCCAAATCTCCCTCTTTTAGGTAAATATTTAGGTATTTTTCGATTAGCAATCTCGTGCAAGAAGCTGAATCTAAGTATTGTTATTTAGAGGTGTTACAGTTGGAAATCATTTTGTCGATCTGCGACTTAGGTAACCTGCAATCATAGAGATTAGACAAAGGAGTTGGGCGACTAAGCCCCGGGTACACTTTGATGCGTAAGTTAGAATCCAATGTAAATAGTCAAGAGATAGCTTAGCTATCTCTAGTTTAAAGAGAGGGGGATCATAGAGAGAGCTTGAGTGCAAAAGAGATGAAGTAAGTGTCTTTACCTTGGGGGACTGTGCATATTTATAGGCAGGGGCTAGAGTTGTAGAGGTACCTAGACTCTGTATGCCGTACATAGAGTGGACTGCTAGGTGTCATGATGTAAGATAGCTCAGTCATAGCCTACAAGTTTGAGTAAAAGATCTTAACGATAAGAGCCTTTGAGTCCTTCAAAATGAGGACTACAGGTGTCAGCGCATGAGTGTTTTCCCATTTCGCATGAAATAACTTGATAGTGATAGGATTCCCCCTCCAAGTTGTTCGGAGTACGAGTAAACCGATTGGTGACAAGAGGCCTTGGAAATCCATCCTACTGGATGACATATCCTAGTAGGAGTTAATCCTTGTGGCTGTGGATGCGAGCATTCAGAGGTGCATAATGGCATCTGGTTGGCTTTGCAATAGTACATCCGGGTCGGACACTTAGTCACTTGGATGGATAATCACATCATTGCAAGGAGCGCCTGCTATCAGTGCACTCTTCCACTAGACGTTAAAGTCAGAGAAGCGAAGGGTCTAGCACCCTGACAGTCGTGTGACAAGAAGCGTTGAATTCAGAGCAGCTAAACAGTCGTGCTCATTGAATGACGCATGATTGATTGTGTGCCGACAGTTAGAGAACAGAGAGGGATCCTTGGGAATATGTGCTCCTCCATAAAGCAAACCTACAAAAAGGTAGGTTGCCATGATTATGGTGATGTAAGCTTGTCACATCACATTTAATGTGGCAGCGTCTTCGCCCATTAGAGTGTGATGTGTGGGACAGGATATTTTGAAAAAAACTTCCTTCCTGCAGCCTATAAATACCACCTTACTCATCCATTTTGAGGTTTTGAAAGCTCGTAAAGATTCTACTGGTGAGGGTCAACTCAGAGGCGAATCACTTCGCTCCATTCATGATTTCTCTCCTTCTTCTTGTCTATAAGTCTCGGCTCCCATTCTCTACATTTTCTCTTTTCATGTTCTTGGCCACATCATCAACTAATAGCATAGACCCATCAGTGAGAGAGGGTGGTGTGACCCAAAAAAAGTGGATAATGGCTTAGTATAGGAGTGATACCTCCTAAGAGTTCAATGTATCTTCTGGCAGGAAGAGGAAACCTCAAAGGAAGAGGAACCGTGACTCTTTGAGCCTGGAATTTAACTCAGAGGGGGACACGTCAGAGGAAAGTGAGGAGGAGAAACCCTCTAAATTGTCTGAAGTTCCCTCAACCTCCGAGTATGCATCAGAGCAAGCAGCTCAACTTGTGTCCGAACAATCGTCTTCAGAGGCGGCTGGTTGGAGTTGCCCAGTGACGACCTTGGCCAAAATGGCTCCTTGAAAGAGGTGAGGAAAACCAGTTTTCCCCCCTTAGATAGGCTACCTGCCCTAGAAGTAGAGAGTAAAATAACCTCGAAGAATGACTTACTCCGTTTGTGAGCTTCCTATCAAGTCGTGCTGTCAATAGCCCTGTGCTTACTAGGCGTAGGGGAGAGAGCCTATTCCCTTAACCCTCGGAGATCTGCATGTACGAGCACACCTTAAAATTAGGATTGAGGTTCTCGGTGCACCCAGTAGCTTTAGACATCCTTAGGGTGTATCGAATTGCATCGTTTCAGCAAGCTTCGAATGGATGGCGATGTATTTTTGCCTTCATTATTTTTGTGTGCTGACTTGGCAAAACTCCAACTGTAAGCCTGTTTCGAGCCCTATTTAAATTTTGTAACTTAAAGGACGAGGACAATGCTCTAATTAGCTGGTACTACTTCAGCCAAAGGAGTGCTAAGATGTCACACCCTAATTCTGGTCAAATTAGAAGTGTCAATGAACCGTCATAGAACCAACGGCTCAAGCCAGGATCATATAGGACTGTGCCAACAATCAAACCATACATATTCCATTCAATGAAAGATAATAATAAATAGTGGAAGTTTATTAATAATGAACTGAGATTTTAATGATAAATATTTAGTAAACCAATTACCAAGTGTAAACCTAAACATAGTTTTAAGTATCTGTTACAAATCCCATAAACCAAATACAAAAATAAAACTCGAAGCGTAAACACAGTGTAAACACTCACATGATAAGTCATGCTCATCCTCCACCACTTGCACATCCAGAGACTCCACGTGTCTGTACGATGATGCATTGACATAGTCTTTGATAGTAGTACCTGCATAATCAACTAAAAAAAATACGATATCGTAGGGTGGGCTCACAACTTAGCTCAGTGAGAAAACAAAACAATACAACAAACAAATGCATGATATCATATTCATATATTTGGTCTGGTTCAAGTTTGTAATGTGCTATGGTAAGGATAGGTGACCACCACATCTCCGTACACGAGAGTGTGAGCACGCCCAATGGATCACACACCGTTGTCGCCCCATACCACTCACTGTAGAACAGAGATAGAGCTAAAGCCTAACGGATCACACACTACCAACACTCCCCCTGATACTCTACACCATACCAGTACGTATGCCCCTATTGGTGAGGGCTTACAAATTGGGTTCATGACTAACCAATCCTAGATGTCATCAGATTTGTATCCAAGGCCTTACCCCAGCATCCCTCAATACGACATAGAGATAGAGCTAGGGTCCATCAATAGAGCTTCTAACCACACACCGTGATCACCCCCCTGATACCCTATGATGTACTAGTTCTACTAAAATAATGGCAATACAACAATGTCAGTGTGGTGGATGGTTCGACGCTACAACCTTTCTCCATTCAAAACACCAACCACACACAAGCACATGCTCACCCTATTCATCATCAACACAATAAAATAGAAGTAAAATATGCATGAGTAGTAAATAACAATATTGGATGACATGTTATATGTACAGACATCAACAACGCATGGTAATAAACAATAATGAAAACATAAGGGGTTGTTTGTCATTAACCAATTAGTTTAGGTGTTGTTCCCTCATCTGTAGATAATGTTTGCTGCTTTTACCAAGCCTTAAAAATTATCTTGGATTAGTTGGAAACCTAAAAAATTAACAAAATTATGGTTCCAATTCATTGAGTTATATAGTTCACTGTTTCACTGTCCGATCTCTAATTTAAGCCTGTCGGACATTGTCCGATTGAGTCACCGGTCTTGTATTGGCTGATCGATGAACCATCTAGACAAACACTATTAGACTCCCCGAGAGTGACTGGTCGCCTGTCCGGTCTTCTATAACATTTAGGCTGTCTTCAGTCTGTCATCTCTCTGAGTTGATTCTTTGGCTCTTTAGTGGGATCCTTATAATTCTATGGTCATTATTCATTAGTTTTAACCACTTCATATGTCACACCCCAATTTCAATTGAACTAGAAGTGTGAGTGAACCACCATTGAACCAATGGTTCACCCCAAGATCTCGATAGACCATGTCAACACAACCCAATGCACACTAATCACAAATCAGAACATAATAAACATAGTTGAAGACTTAACATAAATGAATTGAGTCTCTATTGATAATTAAATAAAATATCCAGATTATTCAAAATACCAAAACGTAAATAAATACTATTACATTGTCTCATAAGTAACTGAATGAAAATAACTAAAACCTAGAGGTACACGCAAAAGTGACACTCACATGACTCATCATGCTCGTTTCCCTTGCTTGCACATCCAGTGCAGCAATACCACCATATACTGGAGCATCCATGTAGTCCTCCACAGTGTAACCTGCATCAACATCTGAAAAAGAGTATATATATATGGGGTGAGCTCACAACTCAACTTAGTAAGGAAAACAAATAATGCAATGCACAAATGCATGGAATAACATTCACGTTTGGTTTGGTATAACTTGCAAAGTACTATGGTAAAGATAGACGGCCATTACACCTGCATGCACGAGGGTGTGAGCACCCCCAACGGATCACACACCACTGTCACCCAACATCACTCACTCCAGTATAGAGATAGAGCTAGAGTCTGGCGGTCAGGCTGAATCATAATACCGCGTCCTCCCCTTAATACCCTATACCATACCAATACGTGTACCCCTATTGGTTAGGGCTTGCAAGTCGGTTTTGTTTCTAACCAATCCTACATGTCATCATAGTATCCAAGGCCCTACCCTAGCATAGCTCCTTACAGAATAGAGATAGGGCTCAAGTCTGATAGTCAGGCTAAACTACAATGCCGCATCCTTCCTTTGATACCCTACCTCTACCAAGCATGCTAAGGTAGACAGTGATACAAAAAGGTGCTAGTATGAGGAATAATCCAAGACTCCAAGTCCTTCTCATTCCACACACTAATGAAAACATTCACATGCCTAGCATTCACATCCTAGCATAATAATATGCATGAACAGATAATAACATAAGTAAGAGATGACATGTTAATATCCACAAACAATTACACAACAGAAGCAGATAACAAAGGCTTACTGTTATTAGTTATTTAGGTTTAGGTCTGGTTCCCTTACCTGATGCTTGGTAGCCAGTATGTCATAGAGTCCAGTCTCGCGATCAATGAGTCCTACATAGCATTAGGTATTGATTAGAATTAGGTTTAGACTAAAATTATCCAAAATCACACATACTGGTAGCACTATTTAGTGCAGCTAGTGAGACTGGTATGTATAAGCAGAAAGGTCTGACAGACCTTCCCGAAAGATACCGGTTGCAGTATCGATCAGACTTAGGTGTCATTGGTACTCCGATTGGACAAGGTCCGTGAGCCTACTCTTTAGTCGATCTTTGAACTTGGCTTGGGTAGGGTTTCTCCTAACCATTCTAGGCTTAGCTAACATGTTAGGACTATTTTATTCATTATTTAAAACCTTAAATTCTGGTAAACATTAGTTTAGAAATCTCTACATAGGATCTAGGTTTCTCAAACGAAGTATGGTTTCAGATCAATACCTAGTCTTTCATGGTATTAATCAATATCTAATCCAATCCTAAGAACAAGACAGGTATAGGCACTCACAGTAGAACTATGAATGATTATACTTCTCTTCCAATGGAGTCTCCTCAACAATTTTCCTTAGCTCCTTTCTCCTCTTCAGATCTCTTTTTCATCTCTAGGGTTTATGGGAGTCAACAAAAGGATCTAAGGGGGAGAAGGAGTCAATATATAGAGTAAGGTAGGTTTTTAGGAGAGTTTCGTATTTAAGGAAGGTCTCTACAATTGAGATTTGGAAGATGGGACCCAGTGGGATTTGTTTCCAAATCAAAACATTCGAAATAGGCTGGCCGGTCTGATATACCGGTTGGATTGTTCATGAGACCGATATATCTCAACCAATCAGACCGGACAACATGTGTTTGAGTCCATTTCGATTGGTTTTCATACTTGGACTTGTGGTTCTTCATCTAAACTTCTCTTCGGACTTGGTTATGACTGGACGACCTGTTACGACATGAAAACATAGGTTAGACAGGGTTCGTGGAGTGCGGGTCTTACAACTCCCCCACCCTTAAAATAAATTTCATCCATAAAATTTGCATGTAGGTTTCACATCATACACTCCTAACATCTATAATCCATTGTAGGTTTAAAATTGAGAGATCTCATAGGAGGAATTATAATGGAATCACAGTGTTGGCGTCGATATACCAATACTATGATTATAGATCTCCATCCTAGGCATCCTAGCTTTCTATAGAGATGAAGAAGCATAGACTTACCGTTGATCCCTCACTTTTGAGGTAGGAAACAGGTAGCAGCTCTTCTCTATAGAGATTTCTTTCTCCCTAAGCTTTAATCTCCTTCCTCTCCTCTCTTTCCTTTAGTTCTGGGGTTGAGATTGATCAAAAGCATGAGAGAAGGTAGAGGGACATCCTCTATATAGAGAGAAAGTCTCCATATAGAGTCCTCTCTCAATTAGGAGAGTGATCTCCTCAAATTAAGAATCTTTTCTAATCTCAGAGACATATTTTGGGCTTGACCGATCGATTGATTGGTCGCCCAACATGAGGACTGGACAACCTAATTCTACCGACCAGACAACCTACAAAGATAAGGTTTATACCTGGTACCTTGGTTCTTTCATCTGGTTGGTTCGCTTGAGCCATTTATGATGGAAAGAATTGGCACGACTCAGACGAGGTTAGTGGAGTGTGGGTCTTACATAAGAAGTACCCCCTAATCTCCCAGAAACCTTCGACCCTCTATGGTTGGAAAGAGAAGTTTTTCTTCTTAGGTCCCCGAGAGGGTGGCACGAAGCTCCCAATGACTAATATATGGTATGCAATCTTGGCAGCCAGCTTTAATAAGAAGCCCACCCTATCCTCATAAGAAAAATAATCCTCCAGAAGTAAGGAAAGGAAAAATAGTTCCCTACTTAGACCTAGCGGATCCAAAGGTTCTGGCCGGGTTTGGTTTGCTAGGTAAGATTACCAAGATCCTCTTCATCATGTGTTTTTTGTGTTGTGGATCTAACTTGTGGTCTGTGTAGTGTTCTAATTGTAGTTGACTTCTTGGAAGAAGAGATGATCAAGGTTCTACAATGTGCAAAGTTGGCGCGAGAGAGCCAGGTCGGCCAAGGCTTAGGATAGGGTAAGTCAGGGCCCCCAAAAGGTCAACGGCGCCTACAGAAGGTGGGGATGTCACGACTCATTCTCAGGCAGCCCAGGAAGGGGGGGCGGGGGAAGGCAAGAGGGTTCTTATTGATAACGGGAGCCAAAAGAAAATCAAGGGCTTTCAAGACATCACCCCAGAGATAGCCAAGGCCAAGGGGGCTCTGATGGAGAGTAGATTAGGCACTCCCCTACCTGAACCGAAGGCTCCTACTCCTCCTACTCGGTCTATCAAAATGGTCGACTTGACCCATCCGGTAGGCCAAGAAGGCAGGCTCAGCCCCCAAGGGGAAGAGTTGGCCCACAAGAAGGTTGTAGACCAAGTGCTGACTTTAGCATCTTGGATGGCCTATGCTGGAGATACGAGTTGGCTTTTGAGCATGTGGCTATGGCGGTGGCTGGCGAAAGGCATCGAGGGACATTCAAATTATCTAGTTTGGCGAGATGCAGAAGATGTCCTCTGTACTGGTGTCTCTGCGGGGTCAGGTTGCAGCTGTAAAGGAATCGCTGCAACTGGAGGAGACATAGAGAAAAAAGGTTGAGGATGACTTGGCCGGTGAGCAAAGGAAGTTAGAAGGATGCTTTGGGTGATCGAGGCTCAGCTCAAATCGATTCAGGTAGGGAAAAAGTCTACTGAGGTAGAGGTGGCCATAAGGAGGGGTTCAAGAAAGTACAAAAACTCTAAGCTGAAATTTGCGAGCAAGCGGTCGCACAATACAAGCAATCGGTAGAGTACTGGGAAGATGTAAAAGGGGCCGCCAGCATATACTTTAAGAAGGGTGCCGACTACCTCCGACGACATTTTAACAAGAAGGGCATTTAGGTGGATTATTCTGACATCCCTATTTATTCACACCTTGAAGGATAGCATGGAGACACATCCCTTGAAGGTGAGTCCAGACAAGCCAAGGGGAGTCCTTTTCTCGAAGAACACTTGCCTCCATACGAAATGCCTTTGACACCCATGGATACTGCAGATTTTGAGCCTCACCTTTCGACTGATGAGTTGCTGACCGTCCTGAAGTTCTTGCCTTCGACCCATCTGTCACCCAAAAAGACCCTCCACCTCCTTCAACATGAAGGATTTTTCTTTTCTTTTGTATTCAGCCTGTGTGGCCTTTTTGTACTTTTGCCCTTTATGGGTTTTTCTATAATGAAAATTTTTTTTGCCAAGTTTTTCTTTTTGCGTACTTTGCACTTGTTTCTGTTGCTTTGTTTGGGGGGGTTGCCCTGGGTATACCCCTCTTGATAACCTAAAGCGTACTTAGCATTGTTGTGCATTATGTTGAGTGCGCTTCTACGTGACATAGAGATTGATCATTAGTTGGTTGTACTAAGTTTAGTCAGTCCTTGGCTGATGGACATAGCTCCATACAGCTGCATTTTCCTAGTTTGCTTGGTCTAGGCTATGAGCAATCTCCTGTTGGATTTGAGCAGGCAGGTAAGTGTCTTACACGCTGCCCAAGTTTGCTAGTGGACATGAGGGAGCAAGTATGTAAGTGGCCTACATGTTGCCCAAGTTCGCTTATGGACTTGAGCAGGTAGGTATGTAAGCGTCTTGGACACTGCCCAAGTTTACTTGTGGACTTGAGTAGGTAGGTATGTAAGTGGCCTGCTATCAGCATCCTAGTTCAGCCATTGCATCAGTTCTCATCTTTATCCCTATACCCGAGCATTGGGGTGGTTCTTTAGCCATAAAAAATAATAATATAGAAATATATAATGGATAATAAGAAAAAAATGATGATGATAATAATAATAATAATATTGAATAATATGGATTTTTAATTATTATAATTATATAATATGGTTTATATACATGTCATATATAATTACATACTATTAATTATATGGTGTATAGTTATATTCAATAATACATATAATGATATTATGTAAGTATGATTATTATAATCTTTTAGTTTCATGTATATATATATATATATATATATATATATATATATATATATATATATATATATATATATACATGAATATTATAAAAAATAAAAAAATAAAAAAGAGAGAGGAGAGGTGGAAAGGAATTCAATTCAAAGCCGAGGGTAGGCTGGTCATTTACTCATCTAGGGGCAGCTCGGTATTTTATGGTGAGGGTGGTTAGGTCTTTTGAACAATCTAAAGGAAGGGTATCTTAGGTATTTTGGGGTGAGAGTGGGTATAAAACTTACTCTTAAACCCGAAATCAAGGGAAAGGTTCTCAATTGAGAAATCAAAGGGAAGAGAGAGGGTGGAACAGCCAAGAGTGGGAAGGAGAGAAGAAGAGGGAAAAAAGATTGGGTGTACCTGGGGCTTCTTCTGGGTTTTGGTGGGGATTTAGCTAAGAGTGAATCCGGTGAAAGAGGGTGCTGTCGGTCAGGGGGTCGGTGGTTTGGAGTTAAAAAAAATCAGAAGAGAGTCATTTTTTATTAAAGGAGATAAAAGAGAGAGAAAGAGAAAAGAGGGGCCTTTATTTTCTTGAGGGATTAGAAGGGGTTCAAGCAGACCGAGAGGATCTGGGAAGGAGAGAAGAAAAGAGGAGAAGGGGGAAGAAACATCAGGTTTTCCATGGGGTGTTTTTGGGTTTTAATATGGAATTAGAGAGAGAGCCGAGATAGATCTTTCAGACTATGCTAAAACCGAGTGAAGGATCCGAGAGGAGCTTCGGCAGAGAAGAGGAGAGGGAGAGAGAAGTTGAGGGAAGAAGAAGAGCTGAGAGGAGAGAGCTCGGGACTAGGAGCAGGACTCTTCCAGCTGGGGTTCCTTAGGGTCAGAACTGAAGGTGAGCAGATTGAGGAAAGCCACAAAGCCTGGAACTCGGAAAGAAAAAAAAAGACAACTCCTCCTAGGTATTATCCCCACCCCAATAATCACATTTTACTCTCTCTCTGTTTCTTTTTTTTTTTTTTTTTTGTTCAGTTTGTTTTCTATTTCATGTGGCATCTACCTTTCTCCCTCATTTTGATTCTATTGATCTTTCAAGATGTGTTTTGAAGATATGATTTGGCTTAAGATTCTCTTCTTTGCCATCTCTATAGCTAATCCCATTTGGCTTAAGATTTTCTTATTGTTGCTTCTGCTTACTGGGGATTTCATTACTAGCAAAGTGGTTCATGGGTGTAATTGCTTTGGTCATGATGTTTTCTTCCCTTTCACTTTCCAGATTTTTAATCTGTAAATGGGTTAGGTTTAAATTTGGGGTTTAAATAAGATTTGGGTAGTGGTCTTTCTTTATATTCTTCTGTTAATACTTCTTCCTGTAGAGTAAGTCTGAATGCTCATCTCTCTTCCTTGTTTTGCATTAGCTTAAGCTATGGTCTATTTCTAGGGTTTGATTTGTCTTGGGTGGGTTTAGTTGCTGGTCTGGCTTGGTTTAAGTTGGACCTACTTGGGCTAACTTATGCTTGGTCCTGGTGAGCTGTTTTATCTTAGTCCGGGTAATCTGGTTAAGGATTTTTTGTCTAGGTCTAGTTCTTGTGTTTGGGTTTGGCCCAGTTTAGAATGAAGTTGGGCCAGGATGTCTGGTTTAGTCTGTTTAGGTTAGGTCTATGTCAGGTTTTTTTTGTCTAGGTTTGGGACTATTTTATTCTGGGTTGTTTTGAATTAGTTCAATGTGGTTAAGGTCTAGTCTATTAGGTTTGGTAAAGTGTGGTTCAGGTCCATTGAGCTCAGCCCACATGGGTTGGGCTGTTGGTTAAGTTTGGCCCAACTTAGAATGGAGTTGGATCCGGTCTAGGTTTAAGTTCTGGTTCAGTTGGGTCAAGCTAGGTTAGAGTTTGGGCTTGAATGGGCTGCACTCTCTTGGTCTTCTGGAACTCCATTTTTATTTTGCTTTCTAGATTCTGTTATGGCTCCATATTTCACATAAAACCTGCTCATAAATATATTCATATGTATTCATCTCTGCTCAACCCAATGCTTAGGATGCATATTATAGTGTACCATTTTAGTCACATGATGAATTATATGTTGAATCGCATGTTGTAATGCAAATCCATGCTTAGTGCTATTATGTCAACTCACTAAAAACATGTATATTTTGATTCATAACATGGTACAATGTCTACATGTGGTTCCCACCTCAATGAATGTATCCCCATTTGAATTTCTAATTTATAATAGATGTATGTTAGGATACATTCATTCTTGTTATGTGATTGTTTAGGAGAGTCCAATGAGTCCAACCCCCGCATGGGATCCAAGATCTTATGCCACCTTTGTGGGCCCATTTAGATTGAGGCCTTCCTAACCTTAGGATTGGATCCAAGAGTGAGTGGGGGAATCATTGTACAAAATTATATTAATGAAATATGGGATGGTTAGAAAAATGTACAGGATTTTGTGGCCCTATGGGGTGCCACATTGTTACCCAAAGATTGGGATGTGAGTGAGGTTTAGTCAAACTCTATGTGAGGGGAGCCGAGGGAGTGGCCTCTTGAGTGTTGCCTACATGTGTCCATGGCTCATCAATCCATGAGAACTACATCGACTTGATTTCATTTTTGGGATATGTAGGCTGTGAAACCCACACCAAAAAATATGGGCTAATTTAAAATTTTCACACATAATAGGTTCTCCTGTCGACACTAGCCTAGCATCCATATCATCAATGGAGTGTATGGAACTCTAGGTAAGAGTCAAAACCCTTTATCTCGTAGTATTGAAACTCCATTCAGGAAGAATCAGTTGAACCAACCAAGACTTGGCCATTATGAGTCAATTCAGAGTAGGCGGTCGACCAAATTGAGTTGATCGACCGCCCCTGTTCGATTGACCCCATGAACATAGAATTAGGCCAATCCGAGTTTAATTTAGTTGGACTTGGTTACAACCAGTTCCTAACTACCCATGATAGTCCCAAATCATGTGGGACCTACTTTTGAATGTGTTGGAGTATCAATTAACAACCTCCAAGCCTCCTTCATTACACTTATATTAGGAATAGGACTCTTAAGAGAAGAATTGTAGTGCAACTCTAACTCTTGCATAATCTCCTTAATAAAAACTCTCTAGCAACCCTAATTGAAAACATTAGAACCTCTGACATGTTTAGAGAGAGAGAAAATGAATTGAAGCAAGTTGAAGGAAGAAGAAAAGGAAGAACAACCATTGAAGAACCTCCCTCAAGCTTCTCTCAGAACTGTGGTAGCATAAGCATTGAGGTAAGCCTAAAACCTATTCTCACCTTATTTAGTTTGAACCCTTAGTGATATTATGAGGTAAACCCAACCTTTAATCATGCTGGAACAAGATTCTAGAAGACTTTTCATGAATATCAGGTAAAATTCATCAAGAATTCTCATGATGGATAAACTGATACAGCTAATGAATATAGGAGCTTAGTATAACATTCAATTATGATTGGAATATGTCTATTATTGTTGTGTAAATACATATAAACCCCTAGAGTAGCCCTTGACCCTGTACCTTGGAGAATAGAATGAAAGAAGTTTAGTTCAAGCACCTTGGTATGAAGCGGTTGACCAAGGTGGTCAACCAAAGTGAGTTGATCGACCGCCTCTGCTGTGATCGACTACATGGTCTCTAGTAAGTTATATTTTTGGTATTTTTCACCCCAATTGACTATTTGGACTATGTTAAACATCCTCTACCTCAGGAATGGCATATTGAACATGTTGGAATGATTGGTTTGATAAGAATGTGCTTCCAAGTGTGTAAGCATGTGTGGTTGCAAAGATGACATTCAATGTCATGAACCATACATGCATATAATCTATGAAAATAGAATTATATCCTAACCAATGATTTAAACCCATCATAAAACATCTAAGAAGTGATCCTATAGAGGTGCAAGCCTCTAGAACTCATTTAGGCTAAAATTTCCTATGCGATTGACAAAACAGAGATGATCGACCACCATAGCTGATCGACCACCTCGATTAACTACCTCATTACAACAAGCCTATTTTGGTAGTAATTTTGACCATGGACTTTGAGACTTAACCAAGTGACCCTAGGGCATGTTCCTAAGACTAATAAGGATACCTTAGACCTAATGAAAGCGAGAATAAATAATCAGAAGTAACATTCATACCTCGATATAGGTATGCTGACATAGGAAATCAAGGAAAGGAACTCTGTCTGCAGCAGAGTAGGGATTAGCTCACTAGATACAGGTAAGGGATTAGTACATGTTTTATTTTCTCGTTTTTGTACGTATGTGTTTGCTACTTGTTTGGATTATTGTATGATAATATGCCATCCAATAACTGTGATATCTATTTATGCATTTGCATATTATAACTCTATTATTGGATTGATTGATTATGGAATGTTTGCCATCCGCTTATATCCTAGTGGACCCAGATAGCTGGAATGGAATAGTTTATCTTGGTCCGTTAAGCTAGGATCTGGGTACCTGCATTAGTAATATTTCTTGGTTTAGGTTTCAATATCCCGTGATAGGCAACTCTTGCCAATAGGGGTTTAGGTATTGGCATAGGCTTATTATGGACCAACTTTGGGTATGCCCCATTCACAGCTGAATTAGGGAAACCGATAAGGTTAGGAGCCAGCCTCTAGTGTCTCAGGTGAAAGCTAGGGATGAGTCTATTCTATATGCTTAACCATTAGGGATTGGATATAGTGTACCCAATAAAATGTTTGAGGCATAGAATAAGATGCCAGGATGAAGCCTATGATGGGGAAATACTGGTATGATGCCAGGACGGTGTGTTCTTGGGTTGTATTTTCATTCTTTGGGTATTATATCACATGAGGTGAGGAGTCAAGTGTGTTATATTCATCTCACCCGTGCTTCAGTATTCGTCATCAGTATTTAGGTGCGATGTTACTTGTGCATGCTTATTCACAGACCATTTGGACCTTAAAAGTATATCATGCATTGTGTGCTTGAGTGTGCTAATTCTCACTGAGCATGTGATTTTGCTCACCCTTGTACAAACACATTTTTTTTTTAAATTCTTATGCATGTTATTTAGATGATAATGATATGGTTGAAGATGAAGAACTTGAAGATGATTCGCATGATTCTTTATGTGAATGTGATGATTGTCTTTATGGTTAAAAGACAATGATTCTGAAGAGTAGAAGACATCTCTGTCTGAGAGAGAAGATTACTTTAATATTATTTTACTTAGGATAAAATTACAATTTTGTTTATTTGTTTGTTGCGGACGTTGTTTGACTTGTAAGTTTTATTTAAGTATTCAATACTTGGTATTATGTTATTTATGTCTTGGTTTGAAGACAGATAAACTTTATTACATTTATTTTATACAATTAGATTTGGTTTGAATGGTTTTTAGTATTTGATTCCACTAGTATTTGATTTGCGCTTTGAATTTCCCATAATCTGTGCTATGATTAACGAAAGAGTTATGTTATGTTATGACTATGAATGGATCCTGGTGTGGTAGTACTTGCATAGTGAGGAAACCATGATCATATCAAGGGATTTGGGGTGTGACATAGGTAGTGGAAACTATTGTTTCACACTCAGGCAAATTGAGGTAAGTCCCTTTATTCAAGGATTACCTAACCAAGGGGACTCCTAACGATAGGGGTACCTTACACCAAAATGAGTTCCACCTTTGTGGGAACATCTCACCTTTAGATGCATTCCAATAATTTGGGAGCATCACCTTTGCATGGTTTACAAACCCGCCCGAACTATATTTGGCTTGATTCCCGTCGCAAAGGGATACGTAGGCAGTTTGGGATGTTTCTCAAACTCGATCATACCATTGCACACATTTTTTCTCTTTTTAGATGCTTGGTTAGGTTATTTTGTTAATTCTTTAATTCATTCTTGTATTTACTTTTTTTTTTTCTGTTTCAATTGTTATTTAGTTCATGACATGTTTAGTTAATAAAGAATTAGAGACTCATTAGTACTTTCCCCTGTACATTGTAGCATAAGTAGATAGCCCCAAAGCATGCATAAGCTATAGGAAAGGATAGGATATAGGAGACTGGTTAAACCAGGCCAGTTGGATGCCTAATACCTTCCTAACTCGTAAATTGGCACTTACCCACCTTTGGTGATATTAGTTGGCCAATCCATTGTGTAAGTGATTAGAGTCCCTCTAAGAGTGGGACAACATCATTGGTCCTAACTAAGTGGTGACTCAAGATTCTTGCCTTCCACTAGTGTTAGTGGATGGGATCTGAAGGTGAAAACCTCCACATCTCAGTTAAGTGCATTGAGTGTAGACAACTTAAACCCATGCAATTAAAGTTAGAAGTTGAGGAATAATTAATTCATTAAAAGGGAATCAATTTCCTGATCCCTAAATATTCGTCCTTATATCTGCATGCTGTCTAAATCTGCATGTGAACTTGAGCAGGCAGGTATGTAAGTAGCTTGCATGCTGCCCCAGTCTACTTGTGGAGTTGAGTAGGTAGGTATGTAAGTGGTCTACTTGTTGCCCAAGTCTGCCTATGGACTAGAGCAGGTAGAGGCCAAATGGAATGGCCTAGGCATATCATCGAGTTCTGTACTGTGCACGTTTCTTGGACCAAAAGAATTTAGAATTAAAATTGTAAAGGGCGGGTGCCCCTAGCGGGTCTGGCTTAAAAACTATTGCTACTGGACTTGAATATCTAAATGCTTACGTACTGGGCCCTAACTGGTTGGCCAACTGGAATGTAATGTAGAAATTACTAGACTCTAGACTAGAAGACTGACTAAAAAGAAACTAATTTAGGTAAGGCTGAGGAAAAGCTACTGTTAATACTTGAGCAAGTTGGTTACGTGCCAAGTGCGTGGGATTTCTTCTCCAGCTCAGGTTGGCAGGGTATAGAATCTAGGACGGCCTATTTGGATGACCTAGTAAGGTCCTTCCTAATTCTTGCTCAGCTTCCCTCGGTTTGTCAGCTCTAACACAACTGCTTTTCAAACGACTAGATCACAGACCCTGAATAGCTTGGGTTACACTGTTTTATCATAATGCTGAGCTACAGCCTGTTGGTACTAGGCTACTTGGAATGTTGTCGAATCTCACATGCCTTCCAGATTGTCCAGGTTGGTATGCAAGTCATCAGAGTTTGTTTCTTCATTGAAGTTTATGATCCAGTAGGTGGGTGGAAAACTTTTACTAGGACGACTGCCTCCGTGCCGAAAGGCAAGCATGAAGGGCATCTCACCCATGGGAGTCTTACTAGTGGTCCTGTATGACCAAACTATGCTTGGCAGTTCATCGACCCATTTTTCTTTCTGGTCAGCCACTTACTTCTCTAGTCCAAGCAAGATTGTTTTATTCATGGCCTCCATTTGGCTACTTGATTGGGGTGGCTGATTGAGCCAAAATGATGTTCAATCTTGAACTCGTTGCAAAAGGCTCTGAATGAAGTACTTAAAACTGGGTGCCATTATCAGTAGTGAGCACCCAAGGTACGCCGAACTTGTATATTACCGAGTGTCTGAAAAACTACTCCTTCTTGTTAGAGTCCATTCGATCTATGGCTTTGACTTTTATCCACTTTGTAAAGTAGTTGATGGCTACAACTACGTATTTCTGCTGGTCAGTGGTCCTAGGTAAGGGGCCCATTATGCCCATCCTCCATATGGCAAAGGGCACTGTACTAGTATCGACTACAACGGAGTGGCTAGAGAGTGAGGGACCGGTGCATAAAACTGGCATTTCTCACATTTATGTACCAATTTGATGCAGTCATCGTACATCTTCAGCCAGTGGTATCCTTGTTAAAGGATCTTCTGGAAAAGGAATCGACTTCCTTGATGTCGACCGCAGATGCCTTAATGCACTTCTTTCATCACTTGTTCAGCTTCGTGGGATTTGAGGCATCTGAGCAAAGGCATAGTGTAAAATCTCTTGTACATAACATCCTGATGGATGGTCTACTGTCTTGACTTTGGTTGGATGCTCTGAGCTTCTTTTTGATCTTCTGGGAGTGTCCCTGTCCGAAGATAGTTTTAGATGGAGTTATACCAGCTAGGGACTATGTCAATCGAAGCCACTTTTTCTTCAGTAGTGCTTGACTATTCAAGCAGTTCAACATATTACACGCTATCCATGCTGGAGATGTCTGCAAGGGATAGTCTGGACAGCTTGTGTAAAACCCACAGCCAGAAAACCAGATCTAACTCAGTTTTTCTTTTGTGCTAGGGTTTTCCACCGTTGATGGACCCGATTCGATGCCTAATTAATGACTAGTACCACAGGTAACCTTTAAAGCCTTTAACTTTTCTGGCCATGAGTTAATGTGCAATTTAAAGGAGGGTCAGTCGTAACTGTTGATCAGTAAACCCGATGGGAGGTGACTGGGACCATCTACTAGCCAGGCTAAATTGACCTGTCCAAGAGATCTAACAGTTTGGATTCATTTTGGAAGCCATATAGTATATTCCTTGGACCCATGGATGAATCTAGAGGGACCCACATCTATCCTAATGACCTTTGGAGTTGGAAAATGGAAGGAGTCTCTCCCTAACTCAAACTCTTGCCACTTGGCAACTCCCTATGAGTTCCCTATTCAAGATAGGAGTTTTACTCCAAGAGGGATACTTCCATAGATTAGAAACCCTACCTTTTCACTTTGCCTTGAGTACATAACCACATTAGAGAAATTTTGATGCATTCTTTTAGAAAGGGAGAAAGTTAAAGAAAGAGGGAAAAGCTTGGCAGTACTTATGTTAGAGAATTATCGACGACGAACACCACTGATCGACATTGGTTAAACGATCATCGGTAAAACACTAAACCTTTTCTTTATATTCTAATACAAGTTCTATACTTTGTTAAATATTACATTAAAGTTGATGGATGATCACTCTCAATTAATGGTAGAACCATTGTGTTGCTTCGTGATATTGAGAAGACATATTCTTGAGGAGTGATTATGATAAACCTTGAATCAATCCTTGTTATGTTAATGCTTAGGCCTAGGAGGTGCCCCACTATTGGACCATACTAGGTTAGCAATGTATGGGCTAATCTCACATCATGAAAACTACTGACGAACTCAATAGAAGAATTTCGAAGTGTGTTCTAGAAGAGGTCGGATGATACCCTAGGATGAATCCTAAGATCTGGCCTAACGACCGAACATTTCCAAAAAGCAACTGGAAGTAGTCGAAAGTAGCAGTCAGTGTTGCTACTTTACCTATCGACGTCGTGATCGACCCTTGGCAAATTTCTTTGGCCTTCATTGGATGCTATGTTGGACTTGATAGGCGTGACCGAGGCACCAACCAGTGAACCCCAGAAGACTATTACTTAGTTCGTTGAAAACACTATTAAGAGAATAAATTTAATTTGCTTAATATAGGTGTCACGTGCATGGATATCATCGACTCATGTGGTGCAGGTAGTGGAAATTCCAAGAACCAAGTGAGTTCTAATGGATTTTTGAGTGTTTATAATATATGATTATTGTGCCACATGCTTATTGTGATAACGTGTCAACCAATAACTGCTTTGTGCATACATTTGCATTTATATTTTGATTATTTTGTGGATATATTTAACAGATCTAGTAGGCAATGGTGAAACGGTAGAGGACCTTTGGATCCGACCTGCTAGGCAATTCTTCATGAGTGTGTCACTCACCCCTAGCGGGATGACAACATATTGGGGGGGAACAGATGGTCTAGGATTCCTGCTGGGATTGGTAAGAGGGATATTTCAGATGACATATAGGATTGGTTAGTGGCACTACCCCTATATGCAACCCTTGCCTGTAAGGGGTCAGGTACTGGTAGGATGGAGTGATGAGGGGAAAGGGTCAACAGTGTTTGTTGGAGTGTCATTGCCCGGACTTGCTGCCCAATCACCATGTTGATTGGGATGTCGCATGGCTTTACCAGGGCTATTGGAGTAGGCTAGTAAGTGTCTAAATACTCTTATGCATGGAGGTTATAGTCAGCTTCTAGGAAGTGTGGCTAGGCCTTACCATAGCATACTAGTATACATGATACCAAACTTTTGCATTGCTATGTGTAATAAACTGATCATGCATTTTGTTTGCTTGCTTGTCTATTTCTCATGGAGCTCATGTTGGAGAGCTAACCCTTATGTATGCTATTTTTTAATGATGTTTTAGGTACCATTGTTGCTGACTTTTTGAATTCATTTGTGATCTCTCACTTAGCCCAGCTAGAAGGAATGCAGTTTGAGGACAAAGCACATGACACGGAGTGTGAATGCGACGCATATGTCTTCGATGGATAGATATGCTTAGTAAAGAGTTTTTGGAACAAAAAACAGTTTTATTATTTTCCCTTTTGAGTATTTAATTTACATTTAGTTAGCCCGTGATTTATAGGGCAATGATACTTTAAGTTAATGGATGGAGATGATTGATGAACAAGTTTCAAAAAGATGTAAGGCACTAATAGCATAACTTTTATTTATCATTAGAATGCTCATGGTTATTTAGTTATCTTTCGCTATTTAATACTCTGGGTTGTGTGTGTGGCATTGTACTGTTATGTGGTTGGTATGTGTGTACACCGCTTATGAGGTCCTGGTGAGATCACATCTATACTACGATGTCGATCCAGTCATATCCCAAAAATTTTTCATACCGGTATTTTGGGGTGTAACAGCTTGTCTGCTTCATTGTCTTCTTCTGGCCTACATACTGCAACTTTACACTTTTAAAGGTGTTATGGCCATGTTTACCTTTTCAGGTACTTCTGCATGGCTATTTTCCTGACTTCATAATTCCCAGTACATGTCTAACTATAAGTTGGGAGTCACTACGAACGACCAACCTTGTCACCATGAGGTTTCTGGTAAGTCAGAGACCTGCTAGCAGTGGTTTATATTCGGCCTCATTATTAGTCATCATAAAGTTAAATCTAATTGCTGAGTGTACCTTAAACACCTTCGTGCTGGTATGTATGACACCCGTACCTGACTGTCAGTCCATGGAGGACCCGTCGACTTATAAAACCCATTGCTGCTTGGCCATTGTATGTTTTTCTTCCTCATCATGAATGCCAATTTCTCTTTCTGGTGCTCTCTACTATGAAGTCAGCCAAGGCCTATACTTTGATGGTTGTTCATGCTATGAATCCAGGTTCTAACTCATCGAGCTCTACTGCCCAATATTTCATATGACCAGAAGTGTCTGGCTTAAAAAAAAACCTTCTTAAATGGAGTATTTGTAAGTACCAATGTCACACCCCAAAACCCTAGCGTTTTGGTATGACTGGTTTCCATGTAGTGCAAGTACTACCACACCAAAATCCATTCACAGTCATTACATATCACACAACTCTTCCATTAATCACAACATAGATTATGAGAATAACAGAGTGCAAATCAAATAATAGCAGAATCAATAACTAAGAACCAACAAACCAAATCTAATTGTATTAGATAAATTTAATAAAGGTTTTTCTATATTTAAACCAAGACAAAAATAAGATAGTACCAAGTACTGAATACTTAAAATCTCACGGGTCAAACAATGCCTGAAACAAATAACAAAATTAAAGCTAAGTAAAAATCCTAATAAAGTCTTGTCTCTCATACAGAGATATCTTCTATTCTATAGAAACATTGTCTTCTAACCATAAAGACAATCATCACATTCACATGAAAAATCATGAGAATCTTCTTCAGGTTCTTCATCTTCAATCATGTCATTATTAGCTAAGTTATCTGTAAAACAATAGAAAAAAAGGTGTACTTACAAGGGTGAGCAAAACCACACGCTCACTGAGAAATTAGCATGCATGAGCACACAATGCACGATAAGTTATTAAGGTTAATGGTTTATGAATAAGCATGCGCAAGTCTTGTCATACTTAAATCCTGGTAATGAACATGCAAGCATGGGTGAGGTATATGCAATACACTTGGCTCCTCACCGCATGTGCACATTACCCAAGGAATGAAGATACGACCCAAGAATACGTTGTCCTAGCATCATACCAGTATTCCCCCATCATAGGCTTCATCTTGGCATCTTATTCTATGCCTCAACCACTTCATCGAGTACACACCACCCAATCTCTGATGGGTAAGCACATAGAACAGACTCATCCCTAGGTCTTTCTTGAAACATTAGAGGCTGGTTCCCTATCTTGTCCATTTCCCTGCTCCAGCTATGAAAGGGGCATATCCAAAGTTAGTACACATTAAGCCTATGTTAATACCTAAACCCCTATTGGCAAGGGTTGCCTATCATAGGATATTGAAACCTAAACCAAGAATATTATTAATGCAGGTACCCGTATCCTAGCTTAATGGACCAAGAGAAGCCGTCTCATTCCAGCGATCCAGATTTACTAGGATACAAGTGAATGACAAACAATCATGTTATCAAACATCTACATGTTATCAAACATTCCATAATCAACCAATCCAACATAAAGTTACAATATGCAAATGCATGAACTGATATCACAATTATTGGATGGCATGTTATCACACAGTAATCCAAACAAATAGTAAGCACATGTGCATGGAAACAAGAAAATAAAACACATACTAATCCCTCACCTGTATTTGGTGAGCTAATCCTTACTCTGTTGCAGACAGAGTCCCTTTCCTTATTTTCTTACGTCAGCTTACCAATTACAATTGAGGTATGAATGTTACTTATGATTGTTTAGTCTCACTTTCATTAGGTCTAGGGTATCCTCATTAGTCTTAGGAACATGTCTTAGGGTTACTTGGTTAAGTCTTAAAGTCCATGGTTAAAAATACAACCAAAATAGGCTTGTTGTAATGTGGTGGTCGATGGAGGTGGACGATCAGCTATGGTGGTTGATCATCTCAATTTTATCAACCGCCTATATATTTTGGCCTAGATGGATTTCAAAGGCTTGCACCTCTATAGGGTTACTTCTACAGGTGGTTTATGATGGGGTTGAATCGTTGGATAAGATAGAATCCTATTCTCATAGATTATATGCATGTATAGTTTATGACGGCGAACGTCGTCTTTGCAACTACACATGCTAACACACTTGGGAGCATATTTTACTCAAACCAATCATTCTAACATGTTCATTATGTTATTCATGAGGTGTGGGATGGTTAACATAGTCCAATTAGTCAATTGGGATTAAAAATACCAAGAATAAAACTTTCAATAAACCAGGGAGTTGATGATAACAGAGGCAGTCAATCAAGTCAATTTAGTCGAGCGCCCTCGTCGATCGCCTCATTCTAGAGGGCTCGAACTGAACTTAATTCAATATGTTCTTTATGGTATAGGGTTGAGGGCTATTCCAGAGGGATTCTAAGGTTCTGTACTATATTAATGGCCACTTTTCAATCATAATTCAATGTTATATATCATTATAAGGTCCTACATTAAATACCTATATCAGTTTATCCATTATAAGCATTATTGAATAATTCTACCTAGTATCCATTAATGGTCTTCTGGAATTTTGTTCCAACATGATCAAAGGTTGGGTTTACCTTGTAAGATCATCAAGGGTTCAATCTGAGTAAGGTAAGAATAGTCTAGGGATTACCTTAATGCTTATGCTAATGCTGTTGCAGCAAGAAGCTCGAGGGAGGACCTTCAATGGTAGTTATTCCTGTTCTTCTTCCTTCAACCTTGCTCTACTTTACTCTCTCTCTCCCAAAACATGTCTGAGGTTCTAATGTTCTCAATTAGGGTTCATAGAGAGTTTATATTAAGGAGTTTATGCAAGAGTTAGAGTTGCACTGTAAGATCCGTTTCAATCTAACCCGATCTTACCACCTTGAACCAGGTTTACCCGTCATGGTCGAGTCAAATGGACCAAGGGCGTGAAGGAGATCGAGATCCCAGGTATCAAATCGACCCAAAAATACTTAAAATAGGGGAAGGGTCGCATACCCAGCTAAGCAGGGTCGGACCTCCCAAAACAGAAAGTCAGACCCTCAGTTTTGAAGGGAGGGTCGGACAGCTTAGAACCCTAGGGTAGACGGGATCATCGACCCTCCCATCGACCCTCGGTTACCGTAGGAAATAGAATTAAGAAATTTCCTAATTTTTTATTGGGATTCTTTCCTAATCTCAAAGGGACTTATTTTAGGATGTTCCTACTCTATTTAAAGGACGTCCCTAAGCCACTTTCACTTCATTCACAACCCTAATTGAATTGAGAGAAAGAGAGGAGAAGGAAAAGAAGAAGAAAAGAAACAAGGAAGAGAATTAAGCCAAAAGAGAAGAGTTACAGAGAAGGATTATTCTTCTCAGGTATGGATACTAATTCCATGAGTTTCTACAGACCTTAGGTTAGTTATTGGTGAGAGTGTGATCTCAGAGAAACCCAAACCATCAATCTATGGTTAGGTTTTCATGAAAAACCATAGAAGAATGCATGAAAGCTATTTAGGTAGATGATTCATGGTTCTAGACCATGGAATGAATGTTTAATGGAATGTAGAAGCATGCCATAGGACCCAAACACGAAGAATGGATTAAAAGAGGAAATTGGACCAAAGTGCACAGAGGGTCGCACCAAGGGTCGATGACCATCCAACCCTAGGTGATTCTGACCATTGACCCTCAGTGTTCGGGAAGTTCAGAGTTAAGGGATGGTCGCACCCAGGGTCGATCAGGACTCCGACCCTACCTCCGACCCTCAGTTAACAGAGTGGTTTTTAAATCTAGAATTAATTCTAATTAAATTCTATCGACTTTGTTAGGTCTTCTAGCAATATAATAACGTTGTAAAGGTGATTCTAAAGCTTGGAAGAGTATCTTTTAGCAAGCTAAGGTGAGGAACCAGAACTCCAAACTAATTGGTTAATAACAAAACTGTTTTCTATTTTCTTGAGTCCTATGCCATGCTTGATTCTATGCGAATATGTTTGTAATGTGCATACAACATGCCTCCAATGTTTCTATTACTTGTTCATGCATATTTACTTTATTGTTTATAACATTATGATGATGATGATGATGATAGGAATAGGCATGTGCTTGTATGTGTGTGGTTGATGTACTTGATGCGAGCGAGTATCAGGGGGTGTGTGATGAGAACGTCAATAAACGTTAACCTTTGGCAGGTCTCAGCACTTTAGCTCTATCTCTAACTCAAGTCTTGTGCATTGACATCGTCGTATCGCCATTACTTTAGTAGAACTATTATGTCGAAGAGTATCAGGGGAGGTGGTCTCGGTCCTTGTAGTCTCTGACTCTATCGGGGGGCCTTAGCTCTATCTCTATGGATATTTTGAGGGATGCTGGGGTGAGGCCTTGGATACACTTTTGGCATTAGGATTGGTTAGTTGCGAGCCCAGTTTGTAGCCCTCGCCAACAGGGGCTTACGTGTTGGTATGGCAATATATAGCAATAAACGTTAACCTTTGTTATATAATGTTCATGGTTGGGTGCATGTGAATCGACGATAAACATGATCTTTGGGTGACTTCTCACACTTGTGTATAGAGGCGGGGTCAATAAACGCGACCTTTGACTACCTAAACCTTTCTATTGCATACTGTAAACTTTAAACCGGACCAAAGATATAAATTGATTGCATGCATATGTATTGTTGCATTGTTTTGGCTACTCACTGAGCCGTGATGTGTGCTCACCCCTCGACGTCGAATATTTTTAGTTGATGATGCAGGTTATACCGTTGAAGATTATATGAATGCGTCTGCGTACGGAAACGTGGCAGCAATGGAAGCTGGATCTGAAGTGGATACACACGACTCCTCTTGCGAGTGCAACTCGTGTGTATTTGATTAGATATTTTATAGGTTTCTTTATTTAGATTTATTAAGACATGTATTTGGTATTTAAATATTTATGTCTCAGTTGAAACAGAATAAATTATTATTTAAATTTAATATCACATAGATTCTCAGTTCTTCTTATTATAAGACTTTCGCTATTGTGTATTTACTCTGATTATGATTATGGATGTATGGGGTTTAGATAAAACGGGGATAGCCTATTTGAGATCCTGGTTGAACCATTGGTTTATTAGCAGTTCATCACACCATTCTGAATAGTGCAGAATTGGGGTGTGACAACTTGGTATCTGCGCTATTCAGAATGGTGTGATGAACCGCTAATAAACCAACGTTTCAACCAGGATCTCAAATAGGCTATCCCCGTTTTATCTGAACCCCATACATTCATAATCATAATCAGAGTAAATACACAATAGCAGAAGTCTTATAATAAGAAGAACTGAGAATCTTTGTCATATTAAATTTAAATAACAATTTATTCTGTTTCAACTGAGACATAAATATTTAAATACCAAATACATGTCTTAATAAATCTAAATAAAGAAACCTATAAAATATCTAATCAAATACATACGAGTTGCACTCGCAAGAGGAGTCGTGTGTATCCACTTCAGCTCCAGCTTCCATTGCTGCCACGTTCCCGTACGCAGACACATTCATATAATCTTCAACGGTATAACCTGCATCATCAACTAAAAATATTCGACGTCGAGGGGTGAGCACACATCACGGCTCAGTGAGTAGCCAAAACAATGCAACAATACATATGCATGCAATCAATTTATATCTTTGGTCCGGTTTAAAGTTTACAGTATGCAATAGAAAGGTTTAGGTAGTCAAAGGTCGCGTTTATTGACCCCGCCTCTATACTCAAGTGTGTGACGTCATCCGAAGATCACGTTTATCATCGACTGACATGCACCCAACCATGAACATTATATAACAAAGGTGTGGGGACAAAGATGAAAGTCTTTAGAAGTCGCCACCTAGATTTAGGTTTAGGACCTTAGAAATGTGAAATCTCACCCCAAGGTAAAACTTCGATTGACTCATGACCCTTAGATTGGATTTTTGGTCCATTAGAGATTGGGTAAGTGTCAGGTTATGGTTATGGGAAGGGGTTACGCACCCAAACCGCCCGATCGAAATCGGTCTCCTATACCTTTCCTATGCTAGACACTATTTGCTAAGCCAAACCAAACCAAGGGGTTTGATATCATTAAACCGAATCTGTATCCATCAAATTGCCTACGTATTACGGAATTATTCTAAAAATCAGGTTCACCATCGTAGTTCAGGTGTGATTAAAGTTTATGGATGTGATTTATGCTTGTGCATGATTAAGTTCTTTGTTCAAGTTGAAATTTATGCTTGAAAGGTTGAGAAAATCCTATGGGTTAGGATCTGGATAGTCCAAGTGGACTGATAGATAGTCCTAGTGGATCTAAGAATAACCCTATTTGGGTTGGAATGTGGATAATATCCTAATGGATCTATGGATAGTCCAAGTGGACTAAGGTGTGGATCCAAATTTGGGTTTCTCCCAAATGGCCTACGTATCCTAGGGTTTGACCTAGGAATCAGAATCCGCATAGTTCAGGCTGGATAACCCTATTTGGGTCAAAATGTGGGTAAGTATCCTAGTGGATCTATGGATAGTCCGAGTGGACTAAGGTGTGGATAAATATCCTAGTGGATCTATGGATAGTCCGAGTGGACTAAGGTTTTGATAAATATCCTAGTGGATCTATGGATAGTCCAAGTGGACTAAGGTGTGGATCCGAATTTGGGATTCTCCCAAATGGCCTACGTATCCTAGGGTTTGCCCTAGGAATTAGAATCCGCGTAGTTCGGGATATAACCTGTTATAGGTTAGAAAGTGAGAATCTGTTTTAGGTTTGGGATTGAGAACCTATTCTAGGTTTAGGGTTTAGAATGGGCAAAATCATCCTAAATTACCCTTTTCATCCTGAGTTCTAATTTTGGAAGGTTTGGCAAAGCATTTTTCTTTCTTTATTAAGACTTTTATTATTCCCATTATGCCCTTCCCAAGAATGTGGGTGCCTAAATGCACGTCCCCACGCCTAGATTGTCTTCTAGAAGTGTGCAGATATGGCAGTTTGACTAGGGTGTTGCATAAAATAAGTTATTGCCAAAAAGTAGAATATTCTATCTAAATATGGCAAATAAAACATTTATGGCAAGAAATTCACATGCAGTAAGATTGTTTAAAAATCTTTCAAATATGGCATGTATTCCAAATAAGGCAAGAGCCTATGTGGCATGATCTAGTATGCTATATTTCTAAAGCATGACAAGATCCTAATTGCTATTTCTTTTCATATTTAGGGTTTTCTACCCTAATTATAATTTTATTTCCATTTTTTAGGATTTTTTTACCCTAATTGCTATTTTCTTTCCATTTTTTAGGGTTTTATACCCTAATTGTCATTTTCTTTCCATTTTAGGGTTTTCTACCCTAATTATTTTCTTTCCATTTTTAGGGTTTTCTACCCTAATTGTTATTTTCTTTCCATTTTTTAGGATTTTCTACCCTAATTTTTATTTTCTTTCCATTTTAGGGTTTTCTACCCTAATTATTATTTTCTTTTCATTTTTTAGGGTTTTCTACCCTAATTGTTATTTTCTTTCCATTTTAGGGTTTTCTACCCTAATTATTTTCTTTCCATTTTTTAGGGTTTTCTACCCTAATTGTTATTTTCTTTCCATTTTTTAGGGTTTTCTACCCTAATTGTTACTTTCTTTCCATTTTAGGGTTTTCTACCCTAATTGTTACTTTCTTTCCATTTTAGGGTTTTCTACCCTAATTATTATTTTATTTCCATTTTTTAGGGTTTTCTACCCTAATTGTTATTTTCTTTCCATTTTAGGGTTTTCTACCCTAATTATTATTATCTTTCCATTTTTTAGGGTTTTCTACCCTAATTGTTATTTTCTTTCCATTTTGGGGTTTTCTACCCTAATTATTTTCTTTCCATTTTTTAGGGTTTTCTACCCTAATTATTATTTTCTTTCTATTTTTTAGTGTTTTCTACCCTAATTCTGACAATAAGAATTTAATATAGCATGTGAGCAAGTGTAGCAGACAAATATGGCAATAAACATGTGTATCATTCCAATCATGGCAATGTGATTATTTCAATTATGGCAGTGTGATCATTCCAATTATGGCAGTGTGACCATTCCAATTATGGCAGTGTGACCATTCCAATTATAGTAGTGTATGCATACGAACATCCGAACATAGCATGTGAACAAATATAGCATCAAATATGGCATGTGAGAAACAACCAAAGCATATGAGAATCAATCAAAACATGATGGAACATGCAGCGAGATAACAGCTTTGTTAGGCTGGACCAAAATGGGCACATAGGGCACTGTACTTACTCAAAAAATTCTTAAAAGATATACACGGAAAGAAGACTCAGAGGCCAAATTTTCTCTCAAGGAAGCTAATCCTGAAAGAGACCATAGGTAGGTCGAAAACATTCCCCAAGTACAGGCAAATACACTGGTCAGATCTGTTCCAGATTCTGGCCAGTGGTACTATAAAATCAATATAAAATCATATAGATCATGAAAATAAAATATGAATACATGGTCAGAAAGAGGACTCAGAGGCCAACATTTTCTCTCAAGGAAGCTAATCCTGAAAGAGACCATAGGCAGGTCGAAAACATTCCCCAAGTACATGCAAATACACTGGTCAGATCTGTTCCAGATTCTGGCCAGTGGTACTATAAAATCAATATAAAATCATATAGCTCTTGAAAATAAAATCCAAATACATGGTCAGAAAGAGGACTCAGAGGCAAACATTTTGTCTCAAGGAAGCTAATCCTGAAAGAGACCATAGACAGGTTGAAAACATTCCCCAAGTGCAGGCAAATACACTGGTCAGATCTGTTCCAGATTCTGGCCAGTGGTACTATAAAATCAATAAAAAATCATATAGCTCATGAAAATAAAATCCAAATACATGGTCAAAAAGAGGACTTAGAGACCAACATTTTGTTTCATGGAACCTAAGGCAAACAGAGGCATCTTCCTAATGCTAGACACCAATCTCAGACATGCATTTGCAGTATGCTTTCACTTTGAAAAAATAAACTGACAAAAGTGATGGGTGATTCTTACCTCAGGCTTCTTCTCTCTCCTTCTCTCCTTTGCATCTTCTCATCATCCTCTTTGCTGCCTCTCTAATCCTCCCTCTTTTTCCTCTAGATCTTCTCTTCTTAACACCTCTCTCTCTCTCTCTCTCTCTCTCTCTCTCTCTTTCTCTCTTTCTCTATTTTCTTCTTCTTCTCTTTTCTTCAGATTTTTTTTCTTTTCTCTCTCTCACTCACGTTTTTCTCCCCCTCACCCACGTTCTCCTCTCTCTATGGTCTGAAAAAATGCCCTCCTCTCTCTTCTCTTGCCTATTTATAATTTTTCACTCATTTTCTAGAAGATCCTTTTTTCTAAAAAATCTTTTTTTTTCTTTTTCTTTCCTTCCTTTCTTTCTTTCTTTCTCCACTCTCTCTTTCACGTTTTCTTTCTAGAAAACGTGAAGGGGAATCTTTTTCCCACTTTTTTCTTTTCTTTTTTTTTTCTTTTATTTCTCTCTCTTTCCTTTTTTCTTCTCAAGATCTTTTGGATTATCTCAAAACTCTAAATCCTCTTCTCTTTCACGTTTTCTCTCTCCCCTCTTTCCTTTTTCTTCTCAAAATCTTTTTGGATTATCTCAAAACCCTAAATCCCCTTCTCTTCCACGTTTTTCTCTCCCCTCTTTCCTTTTTTTCTCAAAAATCTTTTGGATTATCTCCAAAACCAAAATCCCCCTCACTTTCTTCACTTTTTTCTCTCCCCTCTTTCCTTTTTCTTCTCAAAATCTTTTGGATTATCTCAAAACCCTAAATCCCTTTCTCTTCCACGTTTTTTCTCTCCCCTCTTTCCTTTTTTTTCTCAAAAATCTTTTGGATTATCTCCAAAACCAAAATCCCCCTTCACTTCACATTTCTCTCTCCCCTCTTTCCTTTTTCTTCTCAAAATCTTTTGGATTATCATTTACATATAATAATATATATTATATACATATATACACATATATTTAATAACATACATACATATACATACATACATACATATATATATATATATATATATATATATATATATATATATATATATATATATATATATATATAGTATAAATATAGTGCACATAGATGAACTGATTCGAAATGGGTTGAGACTGACTTAGGTTGACAACTGATATGGGTTGAGCTAGGTTGGACCAAAACTGGTTTGAACTGAGTTGACTGGAGTGATGGGAATTAATTGGGTTTTTTCTCCTTGTCATTTCACGGGTCATTCCCGCTGTTATCCCGCATGGAATTTTTTGATGGCCTCTATTCCAAATTTTTTGCATTCATTTTGTAGAACATTAAAAATGAGGAATATAGGAACTTGAATCACCTCATTTGGAAGTAAAATGGTCAACTTATGAATTTTTGAAGTTTAAAGCGGACCAATTATCGATAATTTGGCTGACCATTTCGCATGAGATCCTTCGAGGCTTCTACCGGAAATATTTTACGTCCACTTTGTAGAGCACTAAAAATGGAACATAATGAGACTGGAATTATCTGAATCCGATGTAGAACGGGAAAGATATGAAGCTTTGAAGTTTTAACGATCATTTTGCATGCAAGTTTGCATGGGACCCACTGGAGACTTCTACCCGGGATTTTTTACGTCCACATTGTAGAACATCATGAATGAAGAATAATGGTCTTTTGGAATCATCTGAATCCGATGTAGAACGGGAAAGATATGAAGCTTTGAAGTTCTTACGATCATTTTGCATGCAAGTTTGCATGGGACCCACTGGTGACTTCTACCCGGGATTTTTTACGTCCACTTTGTAGAACATCATGAATGAAGAATAATGGTCTTGGAATCATCTGAATCCGATGTCGGATGATCAAGATATGATGATTTGAAATTCAAACAATCCGACTTAGGATAATTTGCATGAAGGCCCCTGGGATTATTATTTATAATAATTTCAAAAACCTCCTCTATATGTATCATCCGACTAAAATGGTCGTATCTTCCTCATTTGATATCAGAATTGAGCAATTCTGGTCTCGTTTCGAAGATAATTCTATGACCTATGCATCTATGCAGATAATAGCCCATGACCCTGCTGTGGGGATTAGTGGAGAATCACAAATCTTTGGGTTAAAGGTCAGAAACCTGCCATATTGGTTCATTTATGCCGAGGGTGGCAAAAATGGGGTGCTTACAGATGCCCCTCTTTAGCTGAGATTGTTATCAGTTGAAGGCTAAAGATAAAAGAACCACATTTTTGGAGTATGAGTGATATTGTTTATTGGGCTGCACTTAGGGTAATTCTTCCTAAACTGCCTACGTATTCTAAGGGTGTCCTAGAAATCAAGCCCAGAACGTAGTTCGACTGGCAAGAAGGTTTGCTCTTCTTGGAAGATTGGTGAGTGCTCTTCTTGTATGAAGCTAGGCTGTGAATACAAGGCTCATTTGTAGGATGGGAACCTCTTCTTGCTGAGGTGGAACTCATGATGCAAGGTACATGCGGGATTGGACCCGGCTTGATCCATTTGTAGGCTAATAAACCTCTTCTTGTACGAAGCTAGGCTGTGAATACAAGGCTCATTTGTAGGCTGGGAACCTCTTCTTGCTGAGGTGACTCATGATGCAAGGTATGTGCGGGATTTGACCCGGCTTGATCCATTTGTAGGCTGATAAACCTCTTCTTGTATGGAGCTAGGCTGTAAATACAAGGCTCATTTGTAGGCTGGGAACCTCTTCTTGCTGAGGTGGAACTCATGATGCAAGGTATGTGCGGGCTTGGACCCGGCTTTATCCATTTGTAGGCTGATAAACCTCTTCTTGTATGGAGCTAGGCTGTGAATACAAGGCTCATTTGTAGGTTGGGAACCTCTTCTTGCTGAGGTGGAACTCAATGCAAGGTATGTGCGGGTTTGGACCCGACTTTATCCATTTGTAGGCTGATAAACCTCTTCTTGTATGGAGCTAGGCTGTGAATACAAGGCTGATTGCATGAGCTTGGGCTCGGATTTGATGTCTTTCCTTTGATTGAGATGAGGCTTCTTTGATTGAGATTTTGAGATTGACTTTCTGAATAAGCTAGGGCTCTGCATTTGATTCACTTATAGGCTGAGATTGATTTGAACTTTGAATGAGCTAGGGCTCTATGTTTGATTCACTAATAGGTTGAGATTGACTTGATCTTTGGATGAGCTAGGGCTCTACATTTGATTTACTTATAGACTGAGATTGATTTGAAATTTGGATGAGCTAGGGCTCTGCATTTGATTCACTAATAATCTGAGATTGATTTGATCTTTGGATGAGCTAGGGCTCTACATTTGACTCATTTATAGACTTAGATTGATTTGAACTTTGGATGAGCTAGGGCTCCACATTTTTGTAATGAGTAAGAACTCAGAAGGTCACTTTTAGGGTGAGGAATTTGCTATTGATTCTGAAATGAGCAAGAACTCAGAAGGTCACTTATAGGGTGATACTGAATGACTCATCTTGGCAGTTCCTACCAGATTTGGACCTTCGGGATTGAAAATAGGAATATCCTTCTTGGAAGCTTTATGGCTATGAACCTTTAGGATGCTTGAAAGTGACCCATACAGGAAGGCTTTGTTGACTTTGAACCGTTAGGGTGCTGGACATATTTGAAATGATGGTGAATTCCTTGGCAGTTTTCCAAGTTTTTTTTTGCTCATGCTTTATTGGTGAAGACACAAAACATGACATCAATGGAAGTGGTGTCATGGACTTTGCTGGCATGATACCTAGATTTGAAATTTTCCATTTATGACCTGGTACTGAAAGTTTGACTTAATTTCAGCACGGTAGGGATGACTTGGTTATTCCCTTTGAAGGGTTCCATGTAATTTGAAGGTGATGATTTTCTTTAGCCAACATTGGTGTTGTTGGATTTTGGATTGAAAGAAACTCTAGCGAGGATTTTGGACAAGAATGAGGGGATCTTGACAGTCTTTAACCAAAGTGACTTTATTGATTGACCATGGTGTTAAACTGTCAAGGGACATCTGGTCAACTAAGTTCTTTGATTGTGCACTATGGTAGACCAAATTGGTAAAATAGCCAAGCGGCGATGAAATGTGATATGGGTTTGGCCCTTGATCTAGGCTCATGAAAAACTCAGGGCTTTGTAATATTGTTGTGCCAATTTTGAAAGATTAATGAATCATGGCCCCAAAGTAGGCATGAGGAGCAAAGGATTTGAAGTGTTCCTTCAGAGAATTTGGTGACCAAATCCTAACAGGTGAGTGACCACATTGGATTTTCTTCATCAACATGATTGGGAGAACTGAGAAATTGGCAAAAACCAACTTGGACGGACCTACTTCTATTGACTAGGAAAGTCAGTGACTTCAGACTAGACAATGGATCCTAGATGTAATGCTCATGATCAAGTTCAATTCCTCTGCATAGGGTATATCTATGCCCCAGTGTCTGCATGTTGTGACAGACCACTACTGTAGTGTGCTAGGGCACAGGCAATCTAACAGAGTTAGAACTAGGTTGAATCTGGATTGGATCCAGAATTTGACCATGCTTCCAAGGTCAAGGGAAGATTGATAGATTGATTGCAGAAAGTGATTTCTTAGATAAACCCTTCTTGCATCTTGAAAAATGAGGGAACTGATGATTTGAATGAATTTGGCTATATCCGTAACCAGGCCATGAGAATTTGCTCTCTCCCTAACATGACCAAAGGATTTGAAAATAGAATTCTATTGAAAGGCAATGCTATGGAGCCCAAAAGGCAAACAGACGATGGTTTGTTCAACTCCTCTGAGTATGATTCACTGGAGAGCAAGAGGGGTTCATTTCCTTATGGAGGGTAGACTGGGTATGACACTTGTCTACATGAACCACTGAATTTTTCTATGAATGGCCAATGAGGGCAATGCTTTAGGGTTGCATCAGGTCGCCTATCCCCACTGAGGTATTATGGGTTGCCCATTGAGGTTTCTCGGGTTGCCTTTCCCTGCTAAGGTTTCTTTTCTTCCCTTTATTTTTTTTCATTTTCTTCTTTTTGCAAACCCCATCTTGGGTTGAATAAACAGTCCTGATATGGTGAGGACATTGCCAAAATTATGGTCCTATCCAATGGTCTGAAACACTTAGGGGAAATCTGAATGGGATGACTTTCATGACAAATGGGTAGCCTCGCCCCACTGTTTAAGTTGACACTTACACGTATTGATAGGCGGGCAGCTTTTTGAATCATCACTAAAAGCGATCTTAGGGAAATGCAGTCCCACACCAAAATTAAAAATGGTGCCAAATTATGTTTTCCTTTCTTGGAGATGTTCAGATGGAACACGTGTCCCAACAAGCTACATCGAGATGCCGAATCAGTCACGATCATTTTTGGGCCTGAAACCTTTAAGTTTGTTGACAAGTATTGATGTTGAAGGTCCAAGAGGACTGATGTGAAACTGTCCACATGGGTCTACCATTGGGAGAGTGTTTGGTTATTTATGTAGGATGGGTTTATCTTACCGAGAAGATCCCATTTTATTGGCTTGAGAAATGAAGGGCTTATAGGAATCTTGGGAAGCCGTTGGATGTAATGAACGACAGATGAGAGTTCCAGCCAGATTCATGAATTTGTACATAAAATGATGACATGATCATGAGATACAATGCTATAAAAATTGATAATCAAAAGAAGGGCTTGTGATAGAGACTCCTTGGAAAGCCGTCAGATTGATAGACGGGAGAGAGAGTCTAATGCCGATGAGAAATGTTTCTCTGATGATGAAGAAGTGATGAGATCGTCTCCTGTAAAGGCGGGATGTAATTGGCCAAAATCAAAAGTCCGGTCCAACATGCTGTAAATTTTGAGGAATGATCGAACTTGCTATCAGGCTTTGGTTGGAACTATCATCCTCTTGAAGTGAGAGGGACAATTGGCTTACTATCGAGCTCCAATGCCATTCAACATCTTACTATTTACTTTTCTTCTCTTTTTTTTTTTCTTTTTTTTTTTTTTTTTTTTTTTTGGATGTGAAGGCCACATAATGCAGTGCTTCGCTTGATCGCAAAATTGAATCCTGACTTTCAATATTGGATTTGAATCTTCTTCTTCCAAACATTTCCAATCAGATAGAACGTCTTTGCCCCAACTAGCACTCTGATCTTCTGTAAACTTTATGAGCATTTGTGACTGCTCATATAGTATCTGATTTTATCTGAATGGTGAATTTGTATGCTATCCTCTGGAAGTTAATCATCACCTTCTATCTGATGTGACTGCCTTCCCATTATGGATGTAGATAAAACATAGGCTTGAATTTTTTTTTTTTTTTTTGGGTATCCCAATGACCTCATTCTTTGATTTTGAGATTGATCATTCATCATATATCTCTTTCTTGCAGATGATATACTTTGTATGAACTTTGGTATTTCCATCTTTTTGGTGGCACATCTATCCTCCACATTTGTACTGATTGGCTGATCTGTTGATCTAATGCTTTCCTTGGAATCTTTTCACAGGTAGAACAAATGGCAGCTTCTCCAATACATGTTTCTTGAGACTACTCTTGTGCCTCTCGATTGATCATTTAAAGCTTTCCCAGACGGGTTGGACCTTTCTTTCTCAAGAGGCCGGGTGGCATAGAAGTTCAGGAGATGGCTCATCATTTCAATCATCTTCAGAGTTAGAATTGACTGCGCACGTAGAATAGGAGGATGTATGAAACTGGGAGGAAATATATGGAAGAGACAAGGCACAGAGTTTGAAATCCCAAACGGGGTGATTTTCTTTTACTTGCACGGCAGATTGGACTAGACTTGTCAACAAGCATATTGATCTTGGACCCAGACATGGATGACCTATCAAATACCGATAATAGAAAGTTGAAACAACTAGTTCGTCCAAGCGGCTCCAGTTGGGCATAACGCCTTCGACGACCACCTTCAGTCGTTGCGGGAATAAGTCTTCCTTCAGATCTCTAATAGCAAGACTCATCATGCCCCTCTATCAATAGGTGCAAGATACCTACCTTTTCCATATAATTCTCCCTCTTTTTTTCAGTTTGGGATCCATTCATAACTGGACTATTGCTTTTTAAGCACAAGGTTACTCTGGTTCATGCCCCAGTTTGGGGTTCAGTGGATTCATCGATGGACCACTTCTAGCTGAATTCAGATCATTTTGGCTTATGCCCCAGCTTGGGGAGCAAGGGGTATCGCCATTGCACTACACCATTTTGAGTCCAAGATTAGACTAGTTTATGCCTTGGCTTGGGGGGTTCAATGGATTTCTTTGTTAGACCACTCTCAATTTGGGTCTAAGGTCAATTTGGTCCATGCCCCAGTTTAGGGCAAAATGGCTTTCCTCATTAGACCGCATTCAGTTTGGGTCCAAGGTCAATCTGGTTCATGCCCCACTTAGGGCTCAGGGCTTCATCATTGGACCATTCCCTAGCTGTGATTCTGGTTCTTATCCTAGCCTGGAGCACATTAGATCTCATCTTTGGTCTACCCTATTGCTCGGGAAATTCCATTCCCTCTCTTTGAATAATGAGAAATGTGAGGGCAACTCTTCGGATTCTAACATTTTCCTGGCCAATGGGATAGAAATGCCTGTGATGGGATAACACTGTCATAGTTGAAGTTTCATGGTCTCCTGATGACTCTAGAATCTGGAATTGATCTTTATTGACAAGCAATGAGTAATGCTTATCATTCGTCATTCCCGACGAGCGATCCTAACTTGTAGCACTGGGCTATGATGGACATGGATCGGGCTCTAATTGATAGAGCCAGAGATTGATTTTGAATCGGTCTCCGATTGATAGAGACAAGATTGACTTTGAATTGATCTCTGATTGATAGAGATCAAGATTGATTTTGAATTGGTCTCTGATTGATAGAGATCAAGATTGATTTTGAATTGGTCTCTGATTGATTTTGAATTGGTCTCTGATTGATAGAGATCAAGATTGATTTTGAATTGGTCTCTGATTGATAGAGATCAAGATTGATTTTGAATTGGTCTCTGATTGATAGAGATCAAGATTGATAGTCATGGACTGGGCTCTAGTTGCTAGAGGCAAGGATTGCTTGAGTTGGGCTCCGATTGATAGAGGCCAAGGAAGACAATCATGGATTAGACTCTAATTGATAGAGATGATGGATTGATTGAAATTCTCTTTGATTCCTTTATGAAGTGGAACATGGACCAAAGGTAATGATTGAACAGGCCTAGAGGCTAACTCATGCTCATATTGAGTTCATATGAATGGAACCTTTCTTAGTTCCGACATGAATCAGAACCTGAACTGGAGTTGACGGTTGGACAAACCTAGGGGCTGATTAAATTTAAATGAATGGAACTCTTCTTAGTTCCAACATGAATCAGAACTTGAACCACAGTTGATGGTTGGATAAGCCTAGTGGCTAAATTAATTCAGATGAATGAGACTCTTCTTAATTCCAACATGAATCTGAACCTGAACCAAAGTTGATGGTTGGACAAGCCTAGGGGCTAAATAAATTCAGATGAATGGAACTTTTTCTAGTTTCGACATGAACTGGAACCCTAACCAAAGTTGATGGTTGGATAAGCCTAGTGGCTAATTGAATTCAAATGAATGGAATTTTTCCTAGTTCCAACATGAATCAGAACCTAAACAGGAGGTGAAGGGTGAAAAAGCCTAGGGGCCGAATGCCTTCTTCATTTTAGCATGATCTGGGAGTGATGATTGAACCTGCCTAAAGGTTAAACCCTTCTTTAATTCTGAGATGAACCAGAAATGGTGGTTGAATCTAGGGCTGAATATTTCTTTGATTCTGAGATGAACTGGATGTGATTGAATCTGCCCAGGGGCTGAATCTTTCTTTAATTCTGGATGAACCGAAATGATGATTGGACCTGCCTAAGGGCTGAATATTTCTTCAGTTCTGAGATGAACCAGAAATGGTGGTTGGACCTGCCTAGGGGCTGAATATTTTTTTGATTCTGAGATGAACTGGATGTAATTGAATCTGCCTAGGGGCTGAATCTTTCCTTAATTCTGGATGAACCAAAATGATGATTGGACCTGCCTAGGGGCTAAATCTTTCCTTCAGTTCTGAGATGAACCAGAAATGGTGGTTGGATCTGCCTAGGGGCTGAATATTTTTTTTTGATTCTGAGATGAACTGGATGTAATTGAATCTGCCTAGGGGCTGAATCTTTCCTTAATTCTGGATGAACCAAAATGATGATTGGACCTGCCTAGGGGCTGAATCTTTCCTTCAGTTCTGAGATGAACCAGAAATGGTGGTTGGATCTGCCTAGGGGCTGAATATTTTTTTTGATTCTGAGATGAACTGGATGTAATTGAATCTGCCTAGGGGCTGAATCTTTCCTTAATTCTGGATGAACCAAAATGATGATTGGACCTGCCTAGGGGCTGAATCTTTCCTTCAGTTCTGAGATGAACCAGAAATGGTGGTTGGACCTGCCTAGGGGCTGAATTTTTTTTTTATTCTGAGATGAACTGGATGTAATTGAATCTGCCTAGGGGCTGAATCTTTCCTCAACTCTGGATGAACCGAGAACTATAATTGGATTGCCTAGGGGCTGATCTTTCCTTAATTCAGAGATGAATCGAGAACGGTGATTGGATTTGCCTAGGGGCTGGATCTTTCATTATTTCAGAGGTGAATGGAGAATGATGATTTGATTTGCCTATGGATTAAATCCTTCCTTAATTCTGAGATGAATTGAGAAGTATGATTGGATTTGCCTAGGGGCTGAATCTTTCCTTAATTCAAAGATGAATCGGGAACTATGATTGGATTTGCCTAGGGGCTGGATCATTCCTTAATTCAAAGGTGAATAGGGAATATTGATTGGATTTTCCTAGGGGCTGAATCTTTCCTTAATTCAGAGATGAATCGAGAACTATGATTAGATTTGCCTAGGGGCTGAATCTTTCCTTAATTCAAAGGTGAATAGAGAATATTGATTGGATTTGCCTAGGGGCTGAATCTTTCCTTAATTCAAAGGTGAATAGGGAACATTGATTGGATTGGCCTAGGGGCTGAATCTTTCCTTAATTCAGAGATGAATCGAGAACTATGATTGGATTTGCCTAGGGGCTAAATCTTTCCTTAATTATGAGATGAATTGAGAAGTATGATTGGATTTGCCTAGGGGCTGAATCATTCCTTAATTCAGAGATGAATCGGGAACTATGATTGGATTTTCCTAGGGGCTGAATCTTTCATTCTTTCTTATAAAATTTGATGTTCAATCAAGATCTGGATTCATGACTTCCATTGATTCATTTGGAAAGATAATATGGATGGATCTCGAGATGGGAGATCAAGACAATTCCCTAATTGTAGGGGCCTCTCACCCTAAAAGGGTGGATATGGTTAGATTGATTCCTAATGGAGGAATATCGATATTTTAGACATCTAGAGGAATGGAAGAAGTCACATGCACAATCAAAGATGACTTAACCAAACAAAAGTTAGATCCCTTATAAGGGCGATTGGGTAAACATTATCCGAGTCAATTTAATTGAATTTGATTAAGCCATGTGTTCAGTCTTGGGACCTCATGATTCCAAAATGGATAATCAATGGTTCCAAGGTCTGGCCAATTGGATTACCGAATTCGATGAAATTGAATTGGATATATTAATCCGTCATCCTTATTAGGGATGATTAGCAAAAGCGGTTCATAGATGAACAAACTAGTAAATTTCTTCTTGACCATGGTATCTAAGTCTTGACAGGGATTTTCTACTCGTTTTTTGAAATCGACGTGTTAACAATGAGAGATTCGACACATCGAGCTTACTTAATGGAGGGTGTATAGTGACCGTCTACTATGATGTAGAACAGGTGTATACATACCTCATACTCCCAATGGGTGAGAGTTCAAGATGCTCATCGTGTAGATTCTAACATGTTGACCAATCGAGGACAAAAATGGGCAAAACTTCGACGTCTCGAACATGGATGTCATGGTTAAACCGATTTTACCGGGTCGGTTCAGGGATGAACCAAAAAATTACAAACATTGGGCTACAATCTGGGTTAGGACAGAAAAGGCCACCTTGACGAGGATGGGGTAACCTATCACCAAATGCTCGATGAATAATGGGCCCCCAATCCCTTTATATACTATGTTGCAAGGATCCAAGCGACGTGGAGTAGCATAACGCATTCCCAGGCGGACCCAAGAAACGCTCGTTAGAGGCTGCTCACCGGTCGTGGTCTCACAAAGTACAGGCCAAGGCTGTGTGTTTCTCCTAGCGGGCTGCCCCATATGCATGGGACCCGGTTCGGCTACTCGCACGAATGTGTGACTGAACCCATTCCCCCCAAAGCAATAATATACAAGCATAAATATAGTATCCTAAAATCTAGCATCCAATTCACACAAGGAAAGTTTTCATTTAGGAGTTTGACATTTATATCCCAAGTGAAGTCGCCACTGTGAGGACAAAGATGAAAATCTTTAGAAGTCGCCACCTAGATTTAGGTCTAGGACCTTAGAAATGTGAAATCTCACCCCAAGGTAAAACTTCGATTGACTCATGACCCTTAGATTGGATTTCTGGTCCATTAGAGATTGGGTAAGTGTCAGGTTACGGTTATGGGAAGGGGTTAGGCACCCAAACCGCCCGATCGAAATCGGTCTCCTATACCTTTCCTATGCTAGACTCTATTTGCTAAGCCAAACCAAACCAAGGGGTTTGATATCATTAAACCGAATCTGTATCCATCAAATTGCCTACGTATTACGGAATTATTCCAAAAATCAGGTTCACCATCGTAGTTCAGGTGTGATTAAAGTTTATGGATGTGATTTATGCTTGTGCATGATTAAGTTCTTTGTTCAAGTTGAAATTTATGCTTGAAAGGTTGAGAAAATCCTATGGGTTAGGATCTGGATAGTCCAAGTGGACTGATAGATAGTCCTAGTGGATCTAAGAATAACCCTATTTGGGTTGGAATGTGGATAATATCCTAGTGGATCTATGGATAGTCCAAGTGGACTAAGGTGTGGATCCGAATTTGGGTTTCTCCCAAATGGCCTACGTATCCTAGGGTTTGACCTAGGAATCAGAATCCGCATAGTTCGGGCTGGATAACCCTATTTGGGTCAAAATGTGGGTAAGTATCCTAGTGGATCTATGGATAGTCCGAGTGGACTAAGGTGTGGATAAATATCCTAGTGGATCTATGGATAGTCCGAGTGGACTAAGGTTTTGATAAATATCCTAGTGGATCTATGGATAGTCCAAGTGGACTAAGGTGTGGATCCGAATTTGGGATTCTCCCAAATGGCCTACGTATCCTAGGGTTTGCCCTAGGAATCAGAATCCGCGTAGTTCGGGATATAACCTGTTATAGGTTAGAAAGTGAGAACCTGTTCTAGGTTTGGGATTGAGAACCTATTCTAGGTTTAGGGTTTAGAATGGGCAAAATCGTCCTAAATTACCCTTTTCATCCTGAGTTCTAATTTTGGAAGGTTTGGCAAAGCATTTTTCTTTCTTTATTAAGACTTTTATTATTCCCATTATGCCCTTCCCAAGAATGTGGGTGCCTAAATGCACGTCCCCACGCCTAGATTGTCTTCTAGAAGTGTGCAGATATGGCAGTTTGACTAGGGTGTTGCATAAAATAAGTTATTGCCAAAAAGTAGAATATTCTATCTAAATATGGCAAATAAAACATTTATGGCAAGAAATTCACATGCAGTAAGATTGTTTAAAAATCTTTCAAATATGGCATGTATTCCAAATAAGGCAAGAGCCTATGTGGCATGATCTAGTATGCTATATTCTAAGCATGGCAAGATCCTAATTGCTATTTCTTTTCATATTTAGGGTTTTCTACCCTAATTATAATTTTATTTCCATTTTTTAGGGTTTTCTACCCTAATTGCTATTTTCTTTCCATTTTTTAGGGTTTTATACCCTAATTGTCATTTTCTTTCCATTTTAGGGTTTTCTACCCTAATTATTTTCTTTCCATTTTTAGGGTTTTCTACCCTAATTGTTATTTTCTTTCCATTTTTTAGGATTTTCTACCCTAATTTTTATTTTCTTTCCATTTTAGGGTTTTCTACCCTAATTATTATTTTCTTTTCATTTTTTAGGGTTTTCTACCCTAATTGTTATTTTCTTTCCATTTTAGGGTTTTCTACCCTAATTATTTTCTTTCCATTTTTTAGGGTTTTCTACCTTAATTGTTATTTTCTTTCTATTTTTTAGGGTTTTCTACCCTAATTGTTATTTTCTTTCCATTTTAGGGTTTTCTACCCTAATTGTTACTTTCTTTCCATTTTAGGGTTTTCTACCCTAATTATTATTTTATTTCCATTTTTTAGGGTTTTCTACCCTAATTGTTATTTTCTTTCCATTTTAGGGTTTTCTACCCTAATTATTATTATCTTTCCATTTTTTAGGGTTTTCTACCCTAATTGTTATTTTCTTTCCATTTTAGGGTTTTCTACCCTAATTATTTTCTTTCCATTTTTTAGGGTTTTCTACCCTAATTATTATTTTCTTTCTATTTTTTAGGGTTTTCTACCCTAATTGTGACAATAAGAATTTAATATAGCATGTGAGCAAGTGTAGCAGACAAATATGGCAATAAACATGTGTATCATTCCAATCATGGCAATGTGATTATTTCAATTATGGCAGTGTGATCATTCCAATTATGGCAGTGTGACCATTCCAATTATGGCAGTGTGACCATTCCAATTATAGTAGTGTATGCATACGAGCATCCGAACATAGCATGTGAACAAATATAGCATCAAATATGGCATGTGAGAAACAACCAAAGCATATGAGAATCAATCAAAACATGATGGAACATGCAGCGAGATAACAGCTTTGTCAGGCTGGACCAAAATGGGCACATAGGGCACTGTACTTACTCAAAAAATTCTTAAAAGATATCCTCGGAAAGAAGACTCAGAGGCCAACATTTTCTCTCAAGGAAGCTAATCCTGAAAGAGACCATAGGTAGGTCGAAAACATTCCCCAAGTACAGGCAAATACACTGGTCAGATCTGTTCCAGATTCTGGCCAGTGGTACTATAAAATCAATATAAAATCATATAGATCATGAAAATAAAATCTGAATAGATGGTCAGAAAGAGGACTCAGAGGCCAACATTTTCTCTCAAGGAAGCTAATCCTGAAAGAGACCATAGGCAGGTCGAAAACATTCCCCAAGTACATGCAAATACACTGGTCAGATCTGTTCCAGATTCTGGCCAGTGGTACTATAAAATCAATATAAAATCATATAGCTCATGAAAATAAAATCAGAATACATGGTCAGAAAGAGGACTCAAAGGCAAACATTTTGTCTCAAGGAAGCTAATCCTGAAAGAGACCATAGGCAGGTCGAAAACATTCCCCAAGTGCAGGTAAATACACTGGTCAGATCTGTTCCAGATTCTGGCCAGTGGTACTATAAAATCAATAAAAAATCATATAGCTCATGAAAATAAAATCCAAATACATGGTCAGAAAGAGGACTCAGAGGCCAACATTTTGTCTCAAAGAACCTAAGGCAAACAGAGGCATCTTCCTAATGCTAGACACCAATCTCAGACATGCATTTGCAGTATGCTTTGACTTTGAAAAAATAAACTGACAAAGCGATGGGTGATTCTTACCTCAGGCTTCTTCTCTCTCCTTCTCTCCTTTGCATCTTCTCATCATCCTCTTTGCTGCCTCTCTAATCCTCCCTCTTTTTCCTCCAGATCTTCTCTTCTTAACACCTCTCTCTCTCTCTCTCTCTCTCTCTCTCTCTCTTTCTCTCTTTCTCTATTTTCTTCTTCTTCTCTTTTCTTCTGATTTTTTTATTTTCTCTCTCTTACTCACGTTTTTCTCTCCCTCACCCACGTTCTCCTCTCTCTATGGTCTGAAAAAATGCCCTCCTCTCTCTTCTCTTGCCTATTTATAATTTTTCACTCATTTTCTAGAAGATCATTTTTTCTAAAAAATCTTTTTTTTTCTTTTTCTTTCCTTCCTTTCTTTCTTTCTTTCTCCACTCTCTCTTTCACGTTTTCTTTCTAGAAAACGTGAAGGGGAATATTTTTCCCTCTTTTTTCTTTTCTTTTTTTTCTTTTATTTCTCTCTCTTTCCTTTTTTCTTCTCAAGATCTTTTGGATTATCTCAAAACCCTAAATCCCCTTCTCTTTCACGTTTTCTCTCTCCCCTCTTTCCTTTTTCTTCTCAAAATCTTTTTGGATTATCTCAAAACCCTAAATCCCCTTCTCTTCCACGTTTTTTCTCTCCCCTCTTTCCCTTTTTTTCTCAAAAATCTTTTGGATTATCTCCAAAACCAAAATCCCCCTTTACTTTCACGTTTTTTTCTCTCCCCTCTTTCCTTTTTCTTCTCAAAATCTTTTGGATTATCTCAAAACCCTAAATCCCTTTCTCTTCCACGTTTTCTCTCTCCCCTCTTTCATTTTTTTCTCAAAAATCTTTTGGATTATCTCAAAACCAAAATCCCCCCTTCACTTTCACGTTTCTCTCTCCCCTCTTTCCTTTTTCTTCTCAAAATCTTTTGGATTATCATTTACATATAATAATATATATTATATACATATATACACATATATTTAATAACATACATACATCATCATACATCATACATATATATATATATATATATATATATATATATATATATATACATACATATATATATACATATATATATATATATATAATATAAATATAGTGCACATAGATGAACTGATTCGAAATGGGTTGAGACTGACTTAGGTTGACAACTGATATGGGTTGAGCTAGGTTGGACCAAAACTGGTTTGAACTGAGTTGACTGGAGTGATTGGAATTAACTGGGTTTTTTTCTCCTTGTCATTTCACGGGTCATTCCCGCTGTTATCCCGCATGGAATTTTTTGATGGCCTCTATTCCAAATTTTTGGCGTTCATTTTGTAGAACATTAAAAATGGGGAATATAGGAACTTGAATCACCTCATTTGGAAGTAAAATGGTCAACTTATGAATTTTTGAAGTTTAAGCGGACCAATTATCGATAATTTGGCTGACCATTTCGCATGAGATCCTTTGAGGCTTCTACCGGAAATATTTTACGTCCACTTTGTAGAGCACTAAAAATGGAACATAATGAGACTGGAATTATCTGAATCCGATGTAGAACGGGAAAGATATGAAGCTTTGAAGTTCTAACGATCATTTTGCATGCAAGTTTGCATGGGACCCACTGGAGACTTCTACCCGGGATTTTTTACGTCCACATTGTAGAACATCATGAATGAAGAATAATGGTCTTTTGGAATCATCTGAATCCGATGTAGAACGGGAAAGATATGAAGCTTTGAAGTTCTTACGATCATTTTGCATGCAAGTTTGCATGGGACCCATTGGTGACTTCTACCCGGGATTTTTTACGTCCACTTTGTAGAACATCATGAATGAAGAATAATGGTCTTGGAATCATCTGAATCCGATGTCGGATGATCAAGATATGATGATTTGAAATTCAAACAATCCGACTTAGGATAATTTGCATGAAGGCCCCTGGGATTATTATTTATAATAATTTCAGAAACCTCCTCTATATGTATCATCCGACTAAAATGGTCGTATCTTCCTCATTTGATATCAGAATTGAGCAATTCTGGTATCGTTTCGAAGATAATTCTATGACCTATGCATCTATGCAGATAATAGCCCATGACCCTGCTGTGGGGATTAGTGGAGAATCAAAAATCTTTGGGTTAAAGGTCAGAAACCTGCCATATTGGTTCATTTATGCCGATGGTGGCAAAAATGGGGTGCTTACAAAAGGTTAACGTTTATTGCTATATATTGCCATACCAACACGTAAGCCCCTGTTGACGAGGGCTTCAAACTGGGCTTGCAACTAACTAATCCTAATGCCAAAAGTGTATCCAAGGCCTCACCCCAGCATCCCTCAGAATGTCCATAGAGATAGAGCTAAGGCCCCCCGGTAGAGTCAGAGACTACAAGGACCAAGACCACCTCCCCTGGTACTCTACGACATAATAGTTCTGCTAAAGTAATGGCGATACGACGATGCCAATGCACAAGACTTGAGTTAGAGATAGAGCTAAAGTGCTGAGACCCGCCAAAGGTTAACGTTTATTGACGTTCTCATCACACCCCCCCAGATACTTGCTGCATCAAGTACATCAACCACACACATACAAGTACATGACTATTCCTATCATCATCATCATCATCATGTTATAAACAATAAAGTAAATATGCATGAACAAGTAATAGAAATATTGGATGGCATGCTGTATGCACATTACAAACATATTCGCATAGAATCAAGCATGGCATAGGACTCAAGAAAATAGAAAACAATTTTGTTATTAACCAATTAGTTTGGAGTTCTGGTTCCTCACCTTAGCTTGCTAAAAGATACTCTTCCAAGCTTTAGAATCACCTTTACAATGTTATTATATTGCTAGAAGACCTAACAAAGTCGATAGAATTTAATTAGAATTAATTTCAGATTTAAAAACCACTATGTTAACTGAGGGTCCAAGGTAGGGTCGGAGTCCTGATCGACCCTGAGTGCGACCCTCCCTTAACTCTGAACTTCCCGAACACTAAGGGACGATGGTCAGAATCACCTAGGGTCGGATGGTCATCGACCCTTGGTGCGACCCTCTGTGCACTTTGGTACAATTTCCTCTTTTTAATCCATTCTTCGTGTTTGGGTCCTATGGCTTGCTTCTACATTCCATTCAACATTCATTCCTTGGTCTAGAACCATGAATCATCTTCCTAAATAGTTTTCATGCATTCTTCTATGATTTTCCATGAAAACCTAACCATAGATTGATGGTTTGGGTTACTCCGAGATCACACTCTCACCAATAACCAACCTAAGGTCTGTAGAAACTCATGGAATTAGTATCCATACCTGAGAAGAATAATCCTTCTCTGCAACTCTTCTCTTTTGGCTTAATTCTCTTCCTTGTTTATCTTCTTCTTCTTTTCCTTCTCCTCTCTTTCTCTCAATTCAATTAGGGTTTGAAAGGAGTGAAAGTGGCTTAGGGACGTCCTTTAAATAGAGTAGGAACATCCTAAAATAAGTACCTTTGAGATTAGGAAAGAATCCCAATCGAAAATTAGGAAATTTCCTAATTTTATTTCCTACGGTAACTGAGGGTCGATGATCCCGTCGACCCTAGGGTTCTAAGTTGTCTGACCCTCCCTTCAAAACTGAGGGTCTGAATTTCTGTTTTGGGAGGTCCGACCCTGCTTAGCTGGGTATGCGACCCTTCCCCTATTTTAAGTGTTTTTGGGTGGATTTGATACCTGGGATCTCGATCTCCTTCATGCCCTTGGTCCATTTGACTCGACCATGACGGGTAAACCTAGTTCAAGGTGGTAAGACCGGGTTAGATTGACATGGGTCCTAAAACTCCCCCCAACTTACAAAAATTTTGTCCTCGAAATTATACGTACCTTCTGAATCAAATAAGTGAGGGTATTGCTTCCACATAGCATTTTCTTCTTCCCATGTAATCTCTTCCATGTCTCTACTTTTCCATGTGACCTTAACATAGTAGATATCTCTGTTGCGTAGACGTTGAACCTTTCGACTAGTGATTTCTATTGGTGTTACTTCAAATGTCAAATCATCAGTCAATTCCAGCAAATCCACTGTCAAAACATGCGTTGGGTCTTTGACATACGTCTTCAATAGGGAAATGTGAAATACGTCATGCACACTTGACATAGATGGTGGTAGTGCTAACTGATAAGCCACTTTTCCATGCTTAGCTAGAATTTCATATGGCCCGACATATCTTGGACTTAGTTTCCCTTTCTGTCCGAACCTCTTCAATCCTCGCATAGGCGATACCTTCAAAAATACTTTATTACCTACGGCGAACTCCAGATCTCTTCGTCGAGTGTCTGCATATTGCTTCTGACGGTTCTGAGCTGTTCTCACTCTTTCCTTGATGATGTCGACCACTCGGAAAGTCTCTTCAACAAATTTCGGTCCAACAATACTACGTTCTCTAACTTCATTCCAAAACAAGGGAGTTTGACACTTCCTGCCATACAGTGCTTCATAAGGTGACATCTGTATAGTAGCCTGATAGCTATTGTTATAAGCGAACTCGATCAATGGTAACTTTTCGTCCCATGATCCTTTGAAATCAATTACACATGCTTGTAGCATATCTTCTAGAATCTGGATTTTACACTCCGACTGTCCATCCGCGTGGGTGAAATGCAAGATCTTGAACTTCAATGTTGTACCCATAGCCTTTTGCAATCCCTCCCAAAACTTGGAAGTAAATCGTGGATCTCTATCAGACACAATTCTTTCTGGTACATCGTGTAACCGAACAATATTATCCACATACAGCTTCGCTAACCTTTCCATTGTATACTGAGGTCGTATAGGTATGAAGCGAGCTATTTTAGTCAGACGGTCCACAATCACCCAAACTGCGTCAACTACTCAAGGAGTCAATGGTAGCCCTGTGACGAAGTCCATAGTGATGCAGTCCCATTTCCATGCTGGTTTCGGTAATGGCTGCAACAGTCTTGCAGGTCTTTGTCGCTCAGCCTTTACCTTCTGACAATTTAGGCATTGGGACACGAACTTAGCTACATCTGCTTTCATTCCCCTCCACCAATATAGTTTCTTTAGGTCATGATACATTTTTGTACTTCCAAGATGAATCGAATAGATGGTGGTGTGGGCTTCCTTCATCAGTTGGTGTCTAATGTCTACACTTTCTGTTTCAGGTACACATATTCTTCCTTTGTATTTTAGTACTTTCTCGTCATCCAAGGTGAACTCAGGGTTAGTCCTACCTTTCTCGATATCTTCTTGTACTGTTCACAAATAAGGATCTGCTTTGATAGTTGTCTTCACTTCATCCAATATATCCGGTATAATCTTCAATGCCACGAACATATTCAAAAACCGATGAATAAACCCTTGGTTGGCTGATCCATCCATTGTATCTATCACAAACTGCTCGTTGCCGTGATTGAATACCCTTTCGGTAGTACACATTGCTACAGTCGTGCTAACTTCTCCTTGCGATTTTATCATTGTCTTTCTGCTTAATGCATCTGCTACTACGTTTGCTTTTCCTGGATGATACTGGATATCACAATCATAGTCTTTCAATAGTTCCATCCATCTTCTTTGTCTCATATTCAACTCCTTCTGATTAAATAGATAAGTATGACTTTTATGGTCCAACTTAATCTGGAATTTCTCTCCGTATAAGTAATGTCTCCATATCTTGACAACATGTACTACTGCCGCTAACTCCAAATCACGAGTGGGGTAATTTTTCTCATGTACCTTCAACTGTCTCGAGGCATATGCAATCACTTGCTCTCCTTGCATAAGCACACATCCTAATCCCAATCCCGACGCATCAGTGTATAAGGTAAACGTCTGTCCTGTAATAGGAATAGTCAAAATCGAGACGGATATCAATTTGGACTTCAATGTCTGGAAGCTCTTCTCACATTTATCCGTTCACACAAACTTTTCACCTTTCTTAGTCAAACTGGTGAGAGGTACGGCAATCCGAGAATAGTCTTCTACGAATCTCCGATAATAACCAGCTAGACCCAGAAAACTTCTAATTTCTGAAACGCTCTTTGGTGCTTCCCACTTCACAATAGCCCCGATCTTGCTGGGGTCCACTTTGATTCCTTCAGCGGATACTACATGGCCTAGGAAGGCGACTTCACTTAGCCAAAACTCGCACTTTGAAAATTTGGCATATAACTTCTCTTTCCTTAAACGCTGTAGGGCTGCGTTTAGGTTCTTGATATGGGTTTCCTTGTCCTTGGAGTATACCAATATATCATCAATAAATACTATAACCGACGTATCCAACATATCGTGGAAAACTCGGTTCATAAGTTCCATGAACGTTGCCGGTGCATTAGTTAATCCGAAAGACATAACCAAAAATTCATAATATCCATATCTGGTCCTGAATGCTGTCTTTGGAATATCACCTTCTTTAATCTTCAGCTGATGATAGCCTGATCGACTTTTAATTCCTTCAGTTCAGTAGGAGCCATTCTATAAGGTGATTTTGACACTGGTGCGGCTCCAGGTATAAGGTCTATCACAAACTCTGTGGCTCGGTCGGGTGGTAATCCGGGTAGTTCCTCCGAAAATACGTCAGGGTAGTCTCGCATGACGTCAATGTCTTCCATTCGTGGTGCTTCCTTGGTTAGGTCGACCACTGATACTAGATACCCGATTGCCCCCTTCTCAAGGCACTTCTTAGCCTTTAGTGCTGAAAGTATGAGCTTGCGTCTCCGGGGAAGTTTGGTTCCCGAGAAACTGAATTCTGCTCCTTCTTTGTCTTTGAATGTTAGCTTCTTTTCGGTGCATAACAGATTTGCAGAATGCCGAGCTAACCAGTCCATTCCCAAGATGACATCAAAGTCTGCCATCTCAAGTTGTATCAAGGTTGCATCTAAGGTCTTCTCTCCAATGAGAACTGGACATGGTCCATAACCTTTCTCTAATTCCATCTACCCATTGGTGATCGTACAGTAATTTGTAGTCTAATGTTTTGATGGGTAAATTTATCTTCTTTCCAAATGCCACGGATATAAAGGAATGAGTAGCTCCGGAATCAAAGAGTACTCGGCGGGCATGCCATTTATAGGTACAATACCTGTGATTTATTTTTACTTAGTCTACATGCTCATACAATATAAATACAACTTAAAAAGTTTCAGTCGTACCTGTGACCACATCGGGTGATGCGGCAGCATCCTCAGATGTAACAGCATATACCCTTCCCTGATCTAACTGCTTCTTGGGCTTTGGGCACTCCCTTGCCATATGTCCCGCTTGGTTGCAGTTAAAACACTTCGGGCCTTCAGAATTTGGCTTTGGCTGAGGTTGAGCTGCTGAAGTAGTCTTGGTTGCAGCAGTAAAATTCTGAGGACGGAAAGGCTTATATGTCCTGTTATTGCCTCCGTTGTAAGAATTTTCGGCTGGCCTTTTGATGCCTCTGTTCTGAGTAAAATAACTCTCCTTTTGGCTCGATTCAATAACTCGAGCAATCTGGACAGCTTCATTATAAATTTTCTTTTCTAAGCCCAGAACATGTTCTCGATGTTTCCTCTCGGTCCCGTGACGAACCTACGGGTTTTGGTGTCTTCTTCTTGCATGCTAATTGGTGCAAAGAAAAACAGCTCTTCGTAGCGCTGTTGATATGCGTCCATAGTCATCCGTCCCCCGATATAAACTCAGGAACTCTTTTTCCATAGAATCTCCAAGCTCCGTGGAAAATATTTCTTAAAGAAGGCTTCTTTATATATAGCCCAAGTTAGTAGGGCGTGCTTGGTCGGTAGATATGCCTTCGTGGATTTCCACCAATGATGTGCGTCGCCCTTGAGCATGAAGGTGGCACATAATACTTTCTCTTTCTCTGTGATAGTCATCATGAGGAAATTTCTCTCCATCTCGTCTATCCAGTGTGCTGGCCACAATGGATCAGATGGTTTGCCGTTGAATTCCTTGGGTTTCATCTTCAAGAATCTCTCCACTAGTCGAGAGTGGTCCAACTGATTTTGGGGGTTTGCCCCAAACATATGGGGTGGATACTGGTAAATACCCTGAGCCGCTTCCGGAACCTACACCGGAATGCGTGCAGCAGGTTGTTGAGGTGTCTCGAGGAGCTGGGTGGTTACCCACCGTCGCTGCATTGGCTTGTCCTGTGTGCATGGGTGCAGCCCGAGTGGCTTGAAACATAATGCCCATGGCAACTTGCATCCGAGCTTGTGCGTGTTGCATCTGCTGCAGCTGTTGTTGCGATTCATCACCACGGTTGCTAGCTCGGTGGTGGAGGTGGCAAATTTATAGGGTTTGCCGGTTCGGATTACCCGGTACATAATCGTTTTCCCGACCGGGTCTCCTCCACGGGTGGTGGTGGTGGAACTGCATTCTGGGTCTGTCGGTTTACTCTACGTCCAGACATAATTCCTTTCTGTGATTGGTGGTGCCTGAAAATTATCAAAATAGGTGAGAAGTCATTTATATTTCATGTAGGCACGCTAATCGATAATCAATTCCAATTCTAGCTCATTTTATATAAAAAAATACTGTCTTTTCTATGCAGGGTCGATGGTGAGGGTCGATGGTATGTCCGACCCTCGGATACCCTGGGAATGACCTGCTCTTCCCGAGAGCTGAGGGTCGATGTGAGGGTCGATGGGTATCCGACCCTCAATTCCGACCCTTAGTTTTCTGTCAGATTCCTGAGAGCCGAGGGTCGATGGTTTTAGTCCAATTGTCCGACCCTCAGACAAAAAATCAGATTTTTAAGATCCAATTTTGAGTCATTTCCTATTATTTCTCCTCTGTTTCAACTCGTCTCTCCTCTCTGAGTTGCTACAGTGCTACTCCACTGTTTTGGGTCGATTTTAGTCCGGGTTTCGACGTCCACTTCATCCCTACAGGTATGTCTTTCCATTTTTACCTGTTTTTAGGTTTCCATTTCTAGGTTTTTTCCCATTTAACTTGTATTTTTCAAATTAAACTTTTTCCAACTATAAAAATTTGATTTTTATTGGGGGCTTTTGTTATTGGTGTCTCGAGGAACGAAAGCCCTAAAAAATTTCTGAGTTTCATCGGTTGGTTATCGAGAAACTTGAATTTTTCCCTTTTTGCCCTAATTGTCGAAATTTTTGATTTTTCTTGAATTTCTTCAAATTGGACATCGTCAGTTAAAATTTCCTACTGCATGTGGGTTGTAGGGTATGTTTAAACCTACGTAAGTTCTCATGCCCACTTGTATGGTGAGAAATGGGGCTTTATGGTCAACTTACGTCGTTATTAAATCAAATTTTGGATTTTTATCCTATTAATTCCTTATTTTCCTTCTCTTTCTTATTTTGCAGATACCATGGCTCGTACCAAGGTACCCAGAGTGCGTGATCCACTTCGCTTCCGTTCTAATGAAGCCGAGGCACAGTATGCCGACTATGCCCGTAAGAAAGTGGAAGGTGGTCGTATGGTGAACTTGGCTGAGCTAGCCTTGTTCAACGTAGAGAGGGCATTTGGTAATATGGGGTGGCTCCCTGTCATCACCTACGACGCGTGCACATGTCCGGATTTGGTGCGCCGGGTTCTATTGTAATCTCCCGGTGGTGGGGAATTACAATGACGTTGAGCATGGTCAGGAGTTGCGCATCACCAGTTACGTTAAAGGGGTGCACATTTCTTTTGATTATCGGCAACTGGCCGATCTGTTGGGCATACCTTATGATGGCCCCATGGTGTACTGTGCGCCTGGAGAGCCACAGTTTGTTTCTATGGAGATGAGGGCAGAGATCGACAACCAGCTGTTACGACCTGATCGGCGGCGGATGAGAGCCCGTTACCTGCGGTCCAGCTCCACGGGTCTTCTGCAAGATTATCCAGCATAATTTGATCCCGCAGAGTGGGCACTATGAGAGGGTTTCTCAGCTGACCCAGTTTTTGATATAAAATATCTATACCAGACAGCCGGTCTGCCTTCCTTACATCATCATGTTGACCATGATTAGTGCTACATTGTCCGGTCATAGGGGTAATCTACCCTATGGACGCATGATTATAGTGCTACTGACCCGTCTGGGGGTTGACCTGGTAGATGAGAAGATCCAGGAGAAGACCTTCTCGTCGCCTCTAGATTGGGAGGCTATCTGTAAGATGGGTATGCGGGATGCCCAAGTTAGTGATGAGGAGAGGAACAAGATGGTGTGCCCTCACACTCGTATCGAGATGGCTGATGCTGAGGCTGCTACTGCCGCTGCTAGAGCTCATGTGGATCCTGTCGACGATGATGACCGTATGTATATGGATGTTGACGCGATACCACTGCCTTCACCTACGCATGCGGATGGTGTTGGTACTTCTTCTGCGGCGGATCCTGTACCAGAGACCGGTCCTTCTCATGCGGCTGGTCCTTCATGCCCACCTGCTGATGACGTGCTGAGTATTTTTCACGAGATTAGAGAGGCTCAGCGCGCATCGGATCTGAGGATAGGGGAGCTTCTAGACGCCCAGCGCCGGACTGATCAGCGGGTGGCTGATCTCACAGCTAGTCTGCAGGTGACTCAGACTCAGGTGGCATGGTTGACTAGAGTCTATGCCGAGGACTACGATAGAGACCGTGAGGCCCCGCCTCCTCCTTCACCTCCAACTTCTTGATTGTTCTTTATTTTCTTGTACTACAGAGTAACTGTCCGGGTTGTGGACTGTACTCTGCTTTAGTTGTGTATATACATTTTATTTCTCTCTCTCATTGTATGTAACTTGTTTCCCCTTTAATAGATGCATTATTCTCTTTTTAAATTTGGTCTCAATCATCACTTGTGCTTACAGTGTGTTAATATTATGGTTTTTACTTTTATCCTATCTCAGTTCACAATTGTCTCGAATGTATGTTAGTTTAGCGGACAAGGCCTGAGATGCTCTGATACCAAGTTGTCACACCCCAATTCTGCACTATTCAGAATGGTTTGATGAACCGCTAATAAACCAACGGTTCAACCAGGATCTCAGATAGGCTATCCCCATTTTATCTGAACCCCATACATCCATAATCATAATCAGAGTAAATACACAATAGCGGAAGTTTTATAATAAGAAGAACTGAGAATCTATGTGATATTAAATTTAAATAGCAATTTATTCTGTTTCAACTGAGACATAAATATTTAAATACCAAACACATGTCTTACTAAATCCATATAAAGAAACCTATAAAATATCTAATCAAATACACATGAGTTGCACTCGCAAGAGGAGTCGTGTGTATCCACTTCAGCTCCAGCTTCCATTGCTGCCACGTTCCTATACGCAAGCGCATTCATATAATCTTCAACGGTATAACCTGCATCATCAACTAAAAATATTCGACGTCGAGGGGTGAGCACACATCACGGCTCAGTGAGTAGCCAAAACAATGCAACAATACATATGCATGCAATCAATTTATATCTTTGGTCCGGTTTAAAGTTTGCAGTATGCAATAGAAAGGTTGAGGTAGTCAAAGGTCACGTTTCTTGACCCCGCCTCTATACACAAGTGTGTGACGTCACCCGAAGATCACGTTTATCGTCGATTCACATGCACCCAACCATGAACATTATATAACAAAGGTTAACGTTTATTGCTATATATTGCCATACCAACACGTAAGCCCCTGTTGGCGAGGGCTGCAAACTGGGCTCGCAACTAACCAATCCTAATGCCAAAAGTGTATCCAAGGCCTCACCCCCAAGATCCCTCGGAATGTCCATAGAGATAGAGCTAAGGCCCCCGGTAGAGTCAGAGACTACAAGGACCGAGACCACCTCCCCTGATACACTACGACATAATAGTTCTACTAAAGTAATGGCGATACGACGATGCCAATGCACAAGACTTGAGTTAGAGATAGAGCTAAAGTGCTGAGACCCGCCAAAGGTTAATGTTTATTGACGTTCTCATCACACCCCCCGATACTCGCTCGCATCAAGTACATCAACCACACACATACAAGCACATGCCTATTCCTATCATCATCATCATCATCATGTTATAAACAATAAAGTAAATATGCATGAACAAGTAATTGAAATATTGGATGGCATGCTATATGCACATTACAAACATATTCGCATAGAATCAAGCATGGCATAGGACTCAAGAAAATAGAAAACAGTTTTGTTATTAACCAATTAGTTTGGAGTTCTGGTTCCTCACTTTAGCTTGCTAAAAGATACTCTTCCAAGCTTTAGAATCACCTTTACAATGTTATTATATTGCTAGAAGACCTAACAAAGTCGATAGAATTTAATTAGAATTAATTCCAGATTTAAAAACCACTCTGTTAACTGTGGGTCGGAGGTAGGGTCGGAGTCTTGATCGACCCTGGGTGCGACCCTCCCTTAACTCTGAACTTCCCAAACACTGAGGGTCGATGGTTAGAATCACCTAGGGTCGGATGGTCATCGACCCTTGGTGCGACCCTCTGTGCACTTTGGTCCAATTCCCTCTTTTTAATCCATTTTTCGTGTTTGGGTCCTATGGCTTGCTTCTACATTCCATTCAACATTCATTCCATGGTCAAGAACCATGAATCATCCACCTAAATAGCTTTCATGCATTCTTCTATGGTTTTCCATGAAAACCTAACCACAGATTGGTGGTTTGGGTTTTACCGAGATCACACTCTTCACCAATAATTAACCTAAGGTCTGTAGAAACTCATGGAATTAGTATCCATACCTGAGAAGAATAATCCTTCTCTGCAACTCTTCTCTTTTGGCTTAATTCTCTTCCTTGTTTCTCTTCTTCTTCTTTTCCTTCTCTTCTCTTTCTCTCAATTCAATTAGGGTTGTGAAAGGAGTGAAAGTGGCTTAGGGATGTCCTTTAAATAGAGTAGGAACATCCTAAAATAAGTCCCTTTGAGATTAGGAAAGAATCCCAATCGAAAATTTGGAAATTTCCTAATTCTATTTCCTACGGTAACCGAGGGTCGATAGGAGGGTCGATGATCTCGTCGACCCTAGGGTTCTAAGCTGTTTGACCCTCCCTTCAAAATTGAGGGTCTGACTTTCTATTTTGGGAGGTCCGACCCTGCTTAGCTGGGTATGCGACCCTTCCCCTATTTTAAGTGTTTTTGGGTGGATTTGATACCTGGGATCTCGATCTCCTTCACGCCCTTGGTCCATTTGACTCGACCATGACGGATAAACCTGGTTCAAGGTGGTAAGACCGGGTTAGATTGACACGGGTCTTACATGCACTGCAACTCTTCCTTAAGAGTCCTACTTCTAGTTAAAGAGTGATAGAGGAGGGTTGGAGGTTATCAATTTACACTCCAACACATTCAAAAGTAGGTCCCACATGATTTGGGATGATCATTGGTGATTAGGAACCAATTCGAAGGAGACTTAATTGAGTTAGACTCAATATGGCCCAATTCTGGGCACGAGTGGTTGATCGAACAGGGGCAGTTAATTAGACCCATTTTGTCAACCTCCTTGGTCGACTGCCTGCCCTGAATTGGTTCAGGATGGCCAGGCCTTGGTTAGTTCAACTGATTCTCTATAAACAGGGTTTCTATACTAAGAGAAAGAGGGTTTTAAACTCCTACCTAGATTCTATACTGTCACACCTCATTCTAGACGTATCGGTACTATGGAATGCAATGAGATTTCTCCATCCTATAAGGCATAAGAAATCCCCTTCCAGGATCGCACAATATGGCACTCCACAAGTCAATCCAAATAAAGAATTATCAGAGTAAAATTCACAATCTTATTTTTAAACAATCATTCATACTAAGAATGTAAACTAGCAAAAGACTTAAATCTTAAACCAATTATCAAGACATGACAAATTACTAATTAAAAATTTATATATTTAAGTTCCATCCAGAAATAAATCCATTATTCAGTTGTTCCAAAATAAATACTTCTAAACAAAATAAAATATTGTTCAAAGTTTATCTTTGAAGTGAACCCAAAATAAAATAGATAATCCCATCTAGAGAGAAGAAACATGGGTACAGCCTAAACCCATGTACAGTACTATGCATTGCATCAAGAATCAGAGATATCCTCCTTAGGTTCATTGGCCTCATCCTCCACATCAGATGGACTACAACTTGAAGTGTCACGTGAAGAACCTGTAACATTTAAAATATTTTTTGCGCATAAGGTAAGCTCAACCATCGAGCTTAGCAAGAAAACTAGACGTGCAACATACAAAATGCATACAACTATCAACTACGGTCTGGTAGATAACTATAAGTACCAGCTCAGGACAACCCATGTAGAGAGTCTCCAGACTGCATGGGTATTTTCCCATCAGATGATACGGCCTCACTCAGCGTCCGGTATCACCCCCAAGAATGGGTACGTCATTAAGGAATAAGCTCGAATTACATCAGCCACTTGTCTACAACTTATCCCAAGTTGGTATTACACCAACCAATTGAGGAGATGGTAATCCTACTAGTCGACTCGCCCACCCATCCATACTTCGTCGGGTATGGGGAGCTTCGCAGCTATGTTCATACCATATTTTTATTGCACCCATGCCATTACATAACCCCTTAATGGCTAAGGGTGCAAATATAAGGATAATTATGTTCGACTAGCCGTGTCCATCTAATTAATCATATTACTAGATCGAAACATTGCCAAGCTTCCAACCCATCCATCCATCCACCTAGAGACATCGTGACATGGCTAGGATACATATGGTCAATGCAAATGCAACGTCAGACAGAAGTTGTCATACCCCAATTCTGAACCAACCAGAATGGTGTGATGAACCGTCTATGAACCAAAGGTTCAACTAGGATCTCGTATAGGTCGTGTCTATTTGATTAAACCAGATACAACCACAACCATAATCAGAGTAAATGAACAATAACGGAAGTCTTTAATATAAATAAACTGAGAATCTAACAGTGATAACATAATTAATTATCTAATTATCTCCAAATGACTAAAGACATAAAATAAAAGAAAGTAATCTATTACATGTTCAGATAATCCAACAACTAAATCTAATCGAAAACACATGAGTTGCACTCGCATAACGAATCATGCGACTCCACCATAGCTTCTACATCCATCACAGCAACAAGTCCGTACATTGGTGCATTCATATAATCTTCCACGGTAGGACCTGCATCATCAACTAAAATATTCAACGTCGAAAGGGTGAGCACACATCATGGCTCAGTGAGCAAACAAAACAATGCAACAAACATATGCATGCATTCAATTCATATCTTTGGTCTGGTTTATAAGTTTGCAATGTGAAATAGAAAGGATTGGTGGCCTCCGCACCTCTATACACGAGTGTGTGAAGCTACCCAATGGATCAAACACCATTGCCATCTTATATGCACCCATCATGGAATAGAGATAGAGCTAAAGTGCCCGGATCAAACTCCGCATAACACTTCCCTTGATGCCCTACCCATACCAACACGTAAGCCCCTATTGGCAAGGGCTTGCAAACTGAGCTCGCAACTAACCAATCCTAATGTCAAACAGTATATCAAAGGCCTCACCCCAGCATCCCTCAATACGTCCATAGAGATAGAGATAAGGCTCCCGGACAGAGTCAAAGACTACACGGTCTGATACCACCTCTCCAGATGCCCTATGACGTAAGAGTTCTACTAAGGTAATGGCGATACGACGATGTCAATGGACAGACTTGAGTAGAGATAGAGCAAGAGTCTAGTGACCAGGATGAACCACAATGTCACGTCCTCCCCCTGATGCTCCACTCACATCAAGTACACTAACCATACACATACATTCACATGCCTATTCCTAGCATCATTATCATCATCATGTTATAAATAAATAGAATTAAATATGCATGACCAGTAATAGTAGGAATATTGGATGACATGTGAAATTCACATTACAAGCATACAAGCATAGAATCATTCATGGCATTGGACTTTATAAGTAAAATATTTTATTATTAGCCAATTAATATAGGTCTTGTTCCCTCACTTTTGGTCGATGGTTGTTCCTCTTCAATCTTTGTAAATCACTTTTAGACCACTTGGAAACCTAACAAATTTATGAATTTTAAATTAGAGTTTATTTCCAGTAATTCAGATTTCCAGAAACTGAGTGGTCACAGGTGTGGCTGCACCTGTGGTCTCAGTTTCTACGACCACAGGGTGTGTAGTCGCAAGGCGTGGTGGCATATCATGCGACCACACCCTCCCTGAATTTTCCCCGAGGGCGTGTGGTCGCTATGTGTGGTCGCATATCATGCGACCATACATGTGACCACACCCTCCTTGAAACTTTTCTGAGGGTGTGTGGTCCCTATGTGTGGTCGCATACCATGTGACCATACATGCGACCACACCCTCCCTGGAACTTTTCTGAGGGTGTGTAGTCGGTTATGTGTGTCTCGTGTGGTCGCATATCATGTGACAACACATGCGACCACACATGTGATAGTCGACTTTTCCACTCCCAAATTAATTCCTTCATGTTTTGATTCCTTGGCTCATCATCATGATCCTTCTTATGATTATTCTATGGCTTAAAATTCATATTTTACACAATTTATCATCCTAATTGATTCCCTCCATGGATCTCTTAGAATTTATCCATGGTTTGATGATTGGGGTTTCACTTTCAATCACTATCTCTTCCATGATCTATTCTAGACTCAATTGATGTGGGGGATGGTTTCATACCTTATACTAGTTAAAGATTCAGTGTTCTCTCTGAATTTCCTTCTCTTAGTCTTCCTCTTCAATTCTCCTTCTCTTCTTCCTCTTCTCTTCCTCTCTCTTTCAGTTTGAGTTTTAAAAGGATGAAAGAGGCTAAGGGATGTCCTATATAGAGAGGAAAACCCTCCATATAGAGTCCTACTTAGATTAGGAAAGAACCCCCTTTAGATTAAGAAGTTTTCCTAATCACGGAGTCTATCTGACTTTGTGTGGTTGCAGGTGTGGTCGCAGAACCCGTCGACCACACAGCCAAAAATTGCGACCACACATCCCAGACTTCCGTGGTTGCTTTATTCTGAGGTGTGGTCGACCACACCTGTTTAGGTATGAGACCACACGCTCCTAATTATCTAATTTTGGGTTCAATTTCATACCTAGTCTTGTGGTTTCTTTACGCACTTGGTCTGCTTGGACCGATCATGATAGGGAGACCTGATACAAGGTGGTAAGACCGGTTAGTACGATACGGGTCTTACAACTCTCCCCTCTTATTATAAATTTCCTCCTCAAAATTTACACATACCTTCCGAGTCTAAAAGGTGAGGATATTACTTTCACATAGCATTCTCTTCTTCCCATGTGATCTCTTCTACATCTTGGCTCTTCCAAGTAACCTTAACATAATAAATGTCACGATTGTGTAGACGTAGAACCTTTCGGCTGGTAATTTCAGTTGGTGCTACTTCGAATGTCAAATCATCAGTTAAACCTAGTGGATCTGCTATTATCACGTGTGTTGGATCTCTGACGTACTTCTTCAGTAATGAGATATGAAATACATCATGCACACTTGACGTAGATGGGGGTAACGCTAACTGATACACCACTTTCGCACATTTAGTTAGAATTTCATATGGCCCGACATATCTCGGACTTAGCTTCCCTTTTTGTCTGAATCGTTTTAAGCCTCGTATAGGTGATATTTTCAGGAATACCTTATCACCTATGATGAATTCAAGGTCTCGACGTCGATTATCTGCATACTATTTCTGACGGTTCTGAGCTGTTCTAACTCTTTCCTTGAGAATGTTGACTACTCAACAAGTCTCTTCAACAAACTCTGGTCCAACAATACTTCGTTCTCTAACTTCATTTTAAAACAAAGGAGTTCGACACTTGCTATCATACAGTGCTTCATAGGGTGACATCTGTATAGTAGCCTGATAGCTGTTGTTATAGGCGAACTCGATCAATGGTAGTTTCTCATCCCATGATCCTTTGAAATCAATAACACAGGCTCGAAGCATGTCTTCTAAAATCTGAATGATATGCTTCGACTGTCCGTCTATCTAATGATGGAACGCAGTATTGAACTTCAAAGTTGTACCCATAGCCTTCTGTAATCCTTCCTAAAACTTTGGTAAAGCATGGGTCTCTGTCGGACACAATGCTTTTAGGTACACCATGCAATCTGACAATATTATCCACATATAGCTTGGCCAACCTCTTTAGGGTATACTGAGGTTGTCTGGCTATGAGACGAGCTGTCTTTGTCAAACGATCCACAATCACCCAGACCGCGTCAACTACTCGGGGAGTCAATGGTAATCCGGTGACGAAATCCATAGTAATGCAATCCTATTTCCATGTTAGTTCTGGCAGTGGCTGCAACAATCCTACAGGTCTTTGCCTTTCAGCCTTTATCCTCTGACAATTTAGGCATTGAGACACAAATTTAGCTACATCTGTCTTTATTCCTCTCCACCAATATAGCTTCTTCAGATCATGGTACATCTTCGTACTTCCAGGATGTACCGAATAAGCGATGGTGTGAGCTTCCTTCATTAGTCTGTGTCTAATATCCAAGTCTTTATTTTTAGGAACACATACTCTTCCTTTATATTTTAGTACCTTTTCAACATCCAAGGTGAACTCTGGAGTAGTCCTACCTTTTTCGATGTCTTCTTGCACCGTTCTCAGATAAGGGTCTGATTTAATAGTGGCTTTCACTTCGTCTAATATATCAGGTATAATCTTCAATGTGGGAAACATATTTGAAAACCGATGAATAAACCCTTGGTTGGTTGATCCATCCGGTGTATCTATCACGAACTACTCATTACCATAATTGAATACTTTTCCTGTAACACACATTGCTGCATTCGTGTTAACTTCTCCCTGGGATTTGATCATTGCTTTTCTGTTTAGCGCATCAGCAGCTGCATTAGCCTTTCCTGGATGATACTGGATATCACAATCATAATCTTTCAATAATTCTAGCCATCTTCTTTGTCTCATGTTCAACTCCTTCTGATTAAAAAGATAAGTGAGACTCTTATGATCTGATTTAATCTGAAATTTTTCTCTATACAAATAATGTCTCCATATCTTGACAGCATGTACTACTGTTGTAAATTCCAAGTCATGAGTGGGATAGTTCTTCTCATGTGTCTTCAGTTGTCTTGAGGCATACACAACTACTTGTTCTCCTTGCATAAGTACACATCCTAAATCTAACCCAGACGCATCACTGTACAAGATAAATGGTTATCCTGGGATCAGAATAGTCAAGATGGGAGCTGATATCAATCTAGCTTTCATTGTTTAGAAAACACTCTTCACATTTATCGGTCCAAACAAACTTTTCTCCTCTCTTTGTCAGACTGGTGAGAGGTACGACGATTCTAGAGTAATCTTCCATGAATCGTCGATAATAACCAGCTAAACCTAAGAAGCTTCTTATTTCTACAACATTCTTAGGTGCTTCCCATTTCACAATGGCTTTAATCTTGCTAGGATCCACTTTAATTCCTTCAGCGGATACAACATGGCCTAAGAAAGCGACTTCATTTAGCCAAAACTCACACTTTGTAAATTTGGCGTAAAGCTTCTCTTTTCTTAGTCGCTGCATAGCGACTCTTAAATTTGTGACATGAGTTTCTTTGTCCTTGGAGTAGACTAATATGTCATCAATAAACACAATGACTGATGTATCCAATATATCATGGAATACCCGATTCATGAGTTCCATAAAAATTACGGGTGTGTTGGTTAATCCAAAAGACATGACTAAAAATTCATAATGCCCATATCTTGTTCTGAATGCTGTCTTTGGAATATCACATTCCTTAATATTCAACTGATAGTATCCTGACCGAAGATCAATTTTGGAGAACACCCTGGCACCTTGCAATTGATCGAACAAGTCATCGATCTGAGGCAACAGGTATCAATTATTGATTGTAAGCTTATTTAATTCCTGATAGTCTATACACAGTCAAACGCTACCGTCTTTCTTTTTCACAAACAATACCGGCACTCCCCATGGTGATATGTTGGGTTTGATATAACCTTTACCCAGTAATTCTTGTAATTATACCTTCAGTTCCTTTAGTTCAGTAGGAGCCCTTTGATAGGGTACTTAATACTGGTGCGGCTCTGGGTATAAGATCTATAACGAACTTTATCGCTCAATTGGGTGGTAGTCCTGGTAGTTCTTCAGGAAATACATTCGAAAAGTTACACACAACATCAATATCCTCCATTCATGGTGCTTCCTTGGTGAGGTCGACCACGGATACTAGATACCCAATTCCTCCTTTCTCGAGGCATTTTCTAGCCTTTAATATAGAGAGAATGAGTTTTCATTTACGGGGAAGTTTGGTTCCTGTAAAACTAAACTCTGCTCCTTTCTTGTCTATAAATGTCAGTTTCTTTTCTGCACATAATAGGTTTGCCGAGTCCCGAGCTAACCAATTCATTCCCAAGATAATGTCAAAGTCTGCCATTTCGAGTTGAATTAAGGTTGCATCCAAAATCTTTTTGCCGATAAGAACTAGACATGGTCCATGACCTTTTTCTAGTTCTACTTCTAATCCAATAGGTGAACGTACCAGCAATTTGTAGTCTAAAGGTCTGAGAGGTAGATTTAGCTTCTTTCCAAATGACACATATTTAAAAGAATGAGTAGCTCCAGAATCAAAGAGTACTCTGATGGGTATGCCATTAATAGGTACGATACCTGTGATTTGATTTAATTTAGTCTACATGCTTATACAAGGTAATACAAAATGAAAGATTTAGGTTATACCTGTGACCACATCAGGTGATGCGGCAGCATCCTTAGATGTAACTGCATAAACCTTTCCATCTGTAGCTGCTTCCTGGGCTTAGGACACTCCCTTGAATACTATCCTATTTGATTACAGTTAAAGTATTTTACTCCCTCACTACTTTTCTTCTGTTGAGGTTGGACTGTTGGAGTAGTCTTGGTTGCAGCATTAAAGCCTTGAGTACGGATGGGTTTAAAGGTCTTTGTGTTCCCTCCGTTATATGAATTTCCATTAGGCCTTTTGTTACCTCTGTTCTGAGCAAAATAACTTTCCCTCTGGCTCGATTCTAGTACTCGAGCAATTTGTACCGCTTCATTATAAATCTTCTTTTTTAGTCCCAATACATGCTCACGGATACTTCCCCTAAGTCCCATGACGAACCTTCGGGTTTTGGTATTTTCCTTCTGCATGCTAGAGGGAGCACGAAAAAATTGCTCTTCATAACGTTGTTGATACGCATCCACAGTCATCTGTCCCTGATACAGACTCAGAAACTCTCTTTCCATCACCTCTCTGAAACTTCTGGGAAAATACTTCTCAAAGAATGCTTCTTTATATATAGCCCAGGTCAATTGGGCGTGCTTCATTAATAGAAAACTTCGAGTAGACTTCCACCAATGGTGTGCATCACCCTTCAGCATAAATGTGGCACATAGCACTTTTTCCTCTTCATTTACAATCATCATCATGAAGTTCCTTTCCATCTCGTCGATCTAGTGAGCTGGCCACAAAGGATCCACTGGCTTACCATTCAATTCCTTAGGCTTCATCTATAGGAAACGCTCGATTAGTCGAGAATGGTCCAACTGATATTGAGCATATGCTCCATATATAGGTGGTTGATACTGGTAATTGCCTTGGTTGTATATGCCTTGAGCTACTTTAGGGTTTTGTACTTGAGCTTGTACAAATGGCATTTGAGGTGCTTAAGGTATCGTGTTATTCATAGTGGATGCTTAGGGCACGGTGTTGCTACCCCCTGGTACGATACTAGCTTGTCCCACCGGTAAAGGTGTAGTGTTTATAGCTGGGAAAGCCATTCCCATAGCAGCTTGCATGTTTGCTTGCACTTGCTATATTTGCTGCAACTGTTGTGCTAGATTCATCACCGTAGTAGCCAAATCTATAGGTGGGGCTGGCAAGTTTGTAGTGTTATCCTGGTCGTTGACTCCTGGTGGTACCATATTCTGATTCTCCTGTTCCTCAGGGTTTCAATGGCCATTTTCCTCCACAGGTTGTGGTGGTGGAATTGGGTTACGTCCTCTCCCGGTTATTCTTCACCCAGCCATTCCCTGTATCCGGCGGTGGTAGTGTCTTAAAGTCAAAGAACTTATGAGGCAATCATAATATACGTTATTCTCATGTCAAAATCTAAATAAACAAGGTAAAATTTCAATCTTTAAAGTCATTCAGTCAAAACAGAGTATTTTTCATCGTGTATTCGATGGTGGGGTCGCAGTATATGCGACCACACAAACCCTGTCAGCTCACCGAGAGCCTGTGGTCGATCGTGTGGTCGCACTATATGCGACCACAGGGTTGCGACCACACAAAACCTGTCAACTCACCGAGAGCCTGTGGTCGATCGTGTGGTCGCATTTTTGGTCGAATTTTGCGACCACACGCCCAAATCAGGTTTTTAAACCTGATTTTTGGAGCCATTCTCCAGTTTTCTCTTTTTTCTTCAACTCAACTCGCCACCACTGAGTTGCTCCAGTGTTTACCACACAAATTTTGTGATTCTTTCATCGATCTACGACCTACGTTCCGTTCTTCCAGGTATGTTCCCTACTCTTTCTCCTTTTTAAGCTTTCATACCAAGGTTTTCTCCATTTATAGGGTTTTCTTCAAATTACTATTTTTTTGATCGTAAAAATTTGATATTTATTAGAGGCTTTTGATATTGGTCACCCAATGGATGAAAGCCCTCAAGAAAATTTAAGTTTCATCGGTTAGTTTATTAGAAACTTGAAAATTCCCACTTTTGACCAAAATTTTTAGGTTTTTCCCAATTGTCAAAATTTCTTCAAATTCGACCCACCTAGTTTAAATTTCTGATTGCATGAGCCTTACAGGATGGTTTGGAACCTATGTAAGTCCTCCTACCCAACTGTTTGGGTGAAAAGTGAGGCTTTTGGCCAAATCAATGTCATAATGTCGAAATTTTGAATTTTCACTACATGTGATGTATTGCTTGTTGGTCCATGTCTTTGCAGATAATATGGATCGCACTAAAGTCCCTAGAGTTCATGATCACCATCACTTCCGGTCTATTGAAACAGAAGCACAGTATGCTCGGTACGAGCGTAAGAAGGTAGAAGGGGGTCATTGTGTCAACTTGGCCAACCTAGCCCTATTTGATGTGGAGGGAGCTTTTGGTGATATGGGCTGGCTCCCTGCGATTCTGTATGAGGGCTGCACCTGTTCTGAGTTGGTGAAATAGTTTTACTATGACTTACAGGTAGAGGGTAATCCAGAGGACATAGATAGGGGTAGAGAGCTCAGGATCACTTGTTTAGTTAAAGGGGTGAAGATCTCCTTTAACTTCCAGGAGTTGCTGATCTCCTGGGTATCTCAAATGATGGTCCCTTGGTATACTGCGTACCCAAGGAACCCCAGTTCCTGTCCGTAAGGATGCGCACAGAGATTGACAGCCAGATTCTTAGGGATGATCGCTGGCAGATGAAGGCAATCAACCTATGGTCGGAACCCCAAGTGTATTGCAAGATCATTCAGCACAATCTGATTCCCTAGAGTGGACACTATGAAAAGATTTCACAGTTGACCTAGTACCTTCTATACTGCATCTGTACTAGGCAACCTGTCTGCCTTCCTTATATCATAATCAGGACCATGCACCATGGCACGACGCCTGTTCTGGGGGGTAACCTACCCTATGGGCGTTTGATCACCACTCTGCTCACTCGCCTGCAGGTCGACTTGGTCGATGATAAAATTCACGAGGATACTTTTTTGATTGACCTTGACTAGGAGGCCATCTGCAGGATGGGGATGCGAGATGTGTAGGTCAGTGACAAGGAGAGAAATGCTATGGTGCGTCCCCATACTCGAGTAGAGATAGCAAACGCGGAGGCGGGAGCAGCAGAGTTCCACGAAGGCGATGATGAGGAGGATGATGATAGGATGTTCATGGATGTGGACGCCATACCTTTTCCATCACCATAACGTTCTACTGGAGCTGACCCTTCTTGGGTTCCTTCCCACTCAGCTGGTCCTTCGCACCCACCACCAGATGAAGTAATGGGGTTGCTGCGTGAGAATCGAGAGGCCTAGCGTGCTACTGATCAGCCGGTGGAGGATCTGGCAACTAGTCTCCAGGTGACCCAGACTTAGGTAGCCTGGCTTACGAGGGTATAGGCTGAGGATTATGATCGAGATCATGAGGCACCTCCTCCTCCAGAACCCCCAACTCTATGATGCTTTTATTTCTTTTTACTATATACTACAGAGTAACTGTCCAGATTATTGACCGTACTCTGATTCGGATATATGTTAGTTTTATTCTCATTTGATATATACATAGAACTTGTTTCTCCTTTTCATATGTGCATTATTATCTGTCTTAGTTATTGTCTCATATACAACATAGGTGCTTATGGTGTGTTCTTATTAAAGCTTATAAATTTTATCCTAACTCAGTTCACGAACTCTTATGGAAGTATACAGGTTTAATAGACACAGCCTGAGGGCTCTAATACCAAGTTGTCACACCCCAATTCTGAACCAACCAGAATGATGTGATGAACCGTTAATGAACCAACGGTTCAACCAGGATCTTGTGTAAGCTGTGTTTATTTAATTAAATCAGATACAACCACAACCATAATCAGAGTAAATAAACAATAGCGGAAGTCTTTAATATAAATGAACTGAGTATCTAACAGTGATAACATAATTAATTATCCAATTATCTCCAAATGACTAAAAACATAAAATAAAATAAAGTAATCTATTACATGTTTTGATAATCCAACAACTAATTCTAATCGAAAACACATGAGTTGCACTCGCGTGACGAATCATGCGACTCTACCATAGCTTCCACATCTATCGCAGCAACATGTCCGTACATGGGTGCATTCATATAATCTTCCATGGTAGGACCTGCATCATCAACTAAAATATTCGATGTCGAAAGGGTGAGCACACATCATGGCTCAGTGAGCAAACAAAATAATGCAACAAACATATGTATGCATTCAATTCATATCTTTGGTCTGGTTTATAAGTTTGCAATGTGCAATAGAAAGGACTGGTGGCTGTCGCACCTCTATACACTAGTGTGTGAAACTGCCCAATGGATTAAACACCATTGCCGTCCCACATGCACCCATCATGGGATAGAGATAGAGCTAAAGTTCACGGATCAAACACCGCATAACACTTCCCCTGATGACCTATCCATACCAACACGTAAACCCCTACTGAAAAGGGCTTGCAAACTGGGCTCGCAACTAACCAAGCCTAATGTCAAATAGTGTATCAAAGGCCTTACTCCAGCATCCCTCAATATGTCCATAGAGATAGAGCTAAGGCCCCCCAGCAGAGTAAGAGACTACACAGTCCGAGACCACCTCCCTTGATGCCCTACGACGTAATAGTTCTACTAAGGTAATGGCGATACGATGATGTCAGTGGATAAGACTTGAGTAAAGATAGAGCTAGAGTCTGGTGACCAGGATGAACCACAATGTCACGTCCTCCCCCTGATGCTCCATTCGCATTAAGCACACTAACAACACACATACATTCACATGCCTATTCCTAGCATCATTATCATCATCATGTTATAAATAAACATAATTAAATATGCATGAGCAGTAATAGAAGGAATATTAGATGACATGTGAAATGCACATTACAAGCATACAAGCATAAAATCATTCATGACATTGGACTCAATAAGTAAAATAGTTTATTATTAGCCAATTAATTTAGGTCTTGTTCTCTCACCTTTGGTCGATGATAGTTCCTCTTCAAGCTTTGTAAATCACTTTTAGACCACTTAGAAACTTAATAAATTTATAGATTTTAAATTAGAGTTTATTTTTCAACAATTCAAACTTTTAGAAATTGAGTGGTCACAGGTGTGGCTGCACTATGGTCTCAGTTTCTGCAACCACAGGGTGTGTGGTCACATATCATGCAACAGTACATGCGACCACACCCTTCCTGAATTTTCTCGGAGGGCGTATGGACGCTATGTGTGGTCGCATATCATGCGACCATACATGCAACCACACCCTCCCTGAAACTTCCCCGAGGGTGTGTGGTTGCTATGTGTGGTCGCATACCATGCGACTACACCCTCCCTGGAACTTTTGCGAGGGTGTGTGATCAGTTTTGTGTGTCTCCTGTGGTTGCATATCGTTCGACCACACATGCGATTACACATGTGATGGTTGACTTTTTCACTCCTAACTCAATTCCTTCATGTTTTGATTCCTTGGCTCATCATCATGATCCTTCCTACAATTGTTCTATGACTTAAAATTCATATTTTACACAATCCATCATCCTAATAGATTCCCTCCATGGATCTCTTAGAATTTTTCCATGGTTTGATGATTGGGGTCTCACTTTGAATCACTATCTCCTCCATGATCTATTCTAGGTATTCAACTGATGTGGGAGATGGTTTCATACCTTATACTTGTTGAAGATTCAGAGTTCTCTCTGAATTTCCTTCTCTTAGTCTTCCTCTTCAATTCTCCTTCTCCTCCTCTCTCTTCCTCTCTCTTTCAGTTTGAGTTATAAAAGGATGAAAGAGGCTAAGGGACATCATATATATAAAGGAAAACCCTCTACCTTTTGTGGAAAGGTAGCATGTTTTCCATTTTACCCACCCTCCAATCTTTACCGACATTATTGATCATAAACATAAGAATGCATATGCATGATCACATAAGCAGTTTATTGGATGGCATGTTATCACACAAAAGCATGTTATCAATTGCATCCATTATATAGAATAATTTCATATATAGCTACTTCTACCAAACAAGGGTTTAGTTTCCTTACAGGCAGTTAGAAAGTAAATCCTTGGCAAACCGATCAGGTAGCTGCTTACCAGAGTTCTCATAGCTAAGGATCCAAATCATAAACAATAACATTCATTAATGTGTTATTCAATAGAACTAATTAGGTTTCTCTTTAAGTTCATTATTTGGGTGCTTAAAGCATTAATAACTTATTTGATAACTTATGCCTATTATTTACTGTTTGTTTATCATGACATAGCATCAAGGGGTTTAGTATTCCTTTCATTCATTATCATTCATAACCTTAGGGTATGCCTAAACTTTGCAGCAAGCCTGCTGTCCATAGGAGCTTGGTGAAATGAATACTAATTTTCCAAAAGACGACATACTCGCTAACCAAAAATTTCCTTTTAAGAGCCTTAATAGTAAGAAGGACTTCTTATAATGAAGTCAGGGGTTTTAGCATCATATAGGGAGTCAGGTTATTAATCCCTAAGGTTTCACACATGCTGTCTAAGGATTTCTTGCTATTTAAAATAGTAAATAACAAGCTACCCAAATAAATTATAGCGTATTTAGTTAAAATAACACAAGGAATGCTTATTAACAATTAATTTCAGAGATCTAAACCCATAAGTAGGCTTACAAAAATTCTAGTAAGCTACTGACCAAAGAAGGTCAACAACAGAGATTGAAATTATGTGCAGCACATGGTCGACCCCACGGTCTAGCCCCCAGGCATGCGGCACGTGTCACCGACCGCACATCGAAATGTGGTAGTACGACGGTGCCGGCACCCTGGAATTGTTGTCAAGCTCCTGTAGGCTGGGTTTAAGGTCTCAAAATATAGAGATAAGGCACGGTTGGTCATTTCATAGAGTAAACCAAAACTTACCTCAGGTATACATGATGCAAAAGGGATTTCACATCATGGGATAGTCAAAACTAGGTTCTAAGCCTTTAATAAAAATATAAAGAGTCACTAGTCAAGTTTGGTAAGGATACGTCATTGGAATGGCATGCAGTTGACGTTCGACGGTATGTCACAACAATTGGGTCGTGCAACTCGTCCCATCGATCGCACGTCAAAACATGGTCCGATGGTTGCTATTCTTCTCCACCATGTTTCACATATATTTCTTGTCTAGATTATGGAGTTTTGAGCTCTTGGATTCGAGTTTACACTAGGGTTTGGTCACTATTTTGATTTTTCAGAATAGCGAAATTCCATATCTGATTTAAGCATTCAGATCCCATTATTGATCCATGATCTGAGTCTCCTTGGGTTAAATCATGATCCTTAAAAGTCATCCTACAGTTTTCAAAATCCATAGACTGTTTATCTATATTTTCAACAATTCGATCTTACCATTCTGATATACCTTGCAAGCTACTATCCACAGTTCATCTTTGTAAATAATGGCTTGCATGTTCGTGGCTCATCTATAAATGGTGGATCATTCATACGATCATGGCCTCACCACTAATGGTGATGGATACTCCTTGATTTCAATTATAGAGGAATCCCATCACAAGATAGTGGTTCTTAATGGTAGGCAATGTTTTATCTCTTAGGTTAACTTTAGGCATTTTCATACCATTCTTAAGATTTGTTTTATTACCAAGTAGGCCCCTATTAACTGATCTGAAACAAGGTAAAAGAACACTTACCGGGGTTATCTCTTTCGAGTTCTCCAGTAAATGAGGTCATTGATCTAGAGGTTTGCTTGTCATTCCTCGTCCTCCTTTCTCTGTCCTCTTCTCTACTGGGCGGTAATGAGAGGGAAGGCTTCTTCCTTCTTCTTTTTCTTCTCCTTTCTCCCTTCTTTCTCAGTTCGAGTGTTAAAACTCTCTCCCAAGTTCATTCTTCTATTTTGATGGATTGAATGGGAGAATGGAGAGGGATAGGGATCTCCTTCTCATAAAATCGATAGAAATAGTTACTAGATTGGTAAGGGGATGATTCTCCTCCTCCTCTTACCATTCTTGATTCAAAAGAGATCAACCAACCATGAAAGGATTCCCCTTTAATCGGTCATGGAGAAAAAGTCTGAATTCGAACTATGGGTCCCACTTTCAGTCGGTCTTCATTCTAGTTCGCGTTCTAGGGGTGCAGCTGGACCATGCGACTGGTATTCAATTGAACCTCCCTGGTCCCGAGCTAGACCTCCTTTTGGTCAGCCAGCATTGGTGCACATCTGCCAGACTCTTGGAAGTTTCCTTGGTTGGTTATGAGACTTCTTCTAATGCACTTCTGTGTGCTTTGATGACACGAGAGATTTAAAGTGGTGGCTCTGTGTCATCCCATAATTATATTATCGTCGTGGGTCAGGTTGACACAATATGTTTGAACGTAGGAAGACACAACACATGCCCATAATGGTCATATTGTAATGGGAGTTGGGCACTGGTCTTACACATACACTCTAATGATGATGAGGATGCTAGGCTAATATCGGTAGGAAAACATATTTTGTGAGAAAAATTCAAATTAGCCCATATTTTTGGATGCAAGTTTCATAATTCCTCTCCACTAAAAAATATTTTGTCCTCAAAATTGGCTTACCTTGTTCCTTGAACAAGTGTGGGTATTTCTTATGGATTTCATCTTTCTTCTCCCATGACGCTTCATCCTTAGGATGGTTCTTCCATTGTACCTTGATATATGCAATGGATCATTTCCTTAGCTGATGAACCTTTCTATCTAGGACTCTTAGTGGTTCAACTTCATAACTTAGGTCTGCATCCATCACAGGAAGTTCTGAGTTCAGCACATGTGACGGGTCGGTGATGTACTTTTTCAGCATCAATACAAGAAACACATTAAGAACACCAGCAAGTGTAGGAGTTTTGTATTTTCTTCCATACAATACTTCATAGGGTGCCATCTTGATTGTGGATTGATAGCTATTGTTATAGGCAAACTCCATTAATGAGAGACTTTGATCCCAATTTCCTTTAAAATCTAGAGTGCAAGCTCTAAGCTTCTCTTCCAATATTTGGGTTGTTCTCTCAGACTGTCCATCCGTTTGAGGGTAAGACAATGCTAAACTTTAGTTGTAATCCTTTCCAGAACTTTGATGTGAATCTTGGGTCGCAATTAGATAAAATACTAGCCAGAACACCATGAAGGCAGATAACATGATCAATATACAATCTGGCTAGCTTATCCATGAAATAATAAGGTCAAATTGCAATGAATCTTACGATCTCAGTAAATCTATCCGTAATAACCCAGACTACATTTACATAGCGTGCTGTCAGTGGTTACCCTATGACGAAGTCCACGATAATGTGATCCCACTTTTATTCTGGTACCGACAATGGTTGTAGTTTACCAGATGGTCTTTAACGTTCTGCTTTGACTTGTTGACACGCAAAACATTTATATACAAATTGAGATACATCAACTTTCAAACGTTTCCACCAAAATTCCTTCTTCAAATAGTGGTACATCTTTGTACTCCCAAGATGCATAGAGTATGGGGATGAATGGGCTTCAATCAGAATCTTTTCCTTCAAGTCTTCTAGAGATTTTGGTATGCATACTCTACCACAATAATAGATAACTCCATTATTCAGAATGAAATCAGGGTCTTGCTTTCCATTCTTGAGTTTACTCTTCAATGTACCAAGGTGATGGTCCAATATTATTGCTGCTTCAATCTCTTACAACAACATTGGTTGTATTTGAAGGGCACTCAGAGTGGTAGTAGTGGCTTCAATCAACTCTTCTATTAGAGCACTAGCAATGGATTCTTCAGCTATAGGAGGAGGAATAACTTGAGATTCAAATAGAACGTAGTCACTAGTCTTAGCTTTTTCTTTGCTTATAGCTTTTCTACTGAGGGCATCAACTACTATGTTAGCCTTTCTTGGGTGATATTGAATATCACAATCGTAATCCTTCAATAACTCCAACCATCTTCATTGTTTTATATTGAGCTCATTTTGATTGAATAAGTAGGTGAGACTCTTTTGGTTAGATATTATCTGAAACTTTTCTCCGTACAAGTAGTGTCTCTATGTCTTGAGCGGGAATACCACAATGGCTAACTCAAGATCATGATTTGGATAGTTCTTCTCATGCTCTTTTAGTTGTTTGGAGGCATAGGTGATCACCTTACCTTTTTGTATGAGGACATAACCAAGTCCTTAGATGCATCAGTATACACTACTAGACATTCTAATCTAGATGGGATAGTTAACACTGGAGGAGATATCAAATTCTCTTCAGTAGCTGGAATGTTGCTTCACATTTCTCTGACCACCCAAATTTAGTTTCCTTCTTTGTGAGTTGCGTCAGAGGAATGGCTATCTGGAGAAGTCAACAATAAATCTTCAATAATATCCTACCAATCTAAGAAAGCTTCTAACTTTTGTGACTGTCTTCGGGGCTTTCCAGTTGAGTACTGCTTTAAACTTGCTTAAATCCACTGATATTCCTTTGGCAGTTATGACATGAATCAAAAAGGTAACTTCTCTCAACCAGAATTTATAGTTCTTGAATTTGGCAATTAGCTTTGCTTCTCTAAATCTTTGCAAGGCTTGGCAAAGATGTATGGCATGATCTTCCACACTCTTTGAGTAGACAAGAATGTCATTGATGAACATAATCATAGAGTGATCTAAGAAATCATAGAACACTTTGTTCATGAGTTCCATGAATGATGCCAATGCATTAGTTAATTCAAAAGACATGACTACGAACTCATAGTGTTCGTATCAAGTCCTAAAAGCAGTCTTTGGAATGTCACATTATCTAATGTTCAATTGATGGTATCCAGATCGAAGATCTATCTTAGAGAATACTTGAGCACCTTAAAGCTGATAAAATAGATCATCAATCCTGGGCAGAGGATATCGATTCTTGATAGTAAGCATGTTCAGCTCACAATAATCGATGCATAATCAGAACGCTTCCCTTTCTTCCTGACAAACAAGATTGGCATACCCCAAGGGGATATACTAGGTCTTATAAATTATTTGTCTAAGAGTTCTTAAAGTTTTTCAGTTCTTTCAATTCAGAGGGCGTCATCGTATAAGGGACCTTAGATACAAGAGCAGCTCTTAGAACTAGATCGATTACTAACTCAGTTCCACGATCAGGAGGCAAATCAGATAAATCTTTAGGAAACACATCCCGGAAGTCTTTTACTACATCAATCTGGTCAAGGGTTGCTATCTCTACTGTAGTGTCAATCACAGATGCTAAGTAACCAATGCAGCCTTGTTGCAACAGTTTACAAGCTTGCATTGCAAATACAAACAACTTCTTACCCTTTCTAGGTTTATCTCCAACAAATTTGAAAGCTTTTTCATTGGCTAGTTGAAAAAGAATCTTCCTTTCAGCACAAAGCATGCTGGCTCGGTAGGTAGAGAGTTAGTCCATGCCTAAGATAGCATTAAAATCTGATATGTTGAGTTGAATCAAATTAACATTCAGATTCTGATTCTCTAGCTGAACTTGACATGGTCTATAGTGCTCTGTCAATACTACTTCCATTCCTAATGGGGTTCAAGTAACCAAATCAAAACATTAACTGATTGGTGGTTAGGGACAGCTTCTTGGCAAATTCAGGTGACACAAATGAATATGTGGCTCCAGAATCAAAGAGTACTTGAGCCAGGTGATTGGATATCCTAAGAGTGCCTGTCATACACTAGGTGCTCTTTCTACTTCCTCAGCTAACATCGCAAATACCATGCACTGCGATGCATTTGCAAGCTTTGGGTAGTTAGACTTGATATGACCAATCTGCTGATAGTTGAAACATTTGATTGGTCCAGTGGGAGTGGTATTTGTAGAAGACTTTGTAGTAGACATTGTAGTGGCAGCACTCTTATTCTTGAACATGCTTTGAAATGGCTTTTTGGTGATCTTCTTGTCAGGATTAGTAGTAAATTTCTTACCAAAACCATTTTTAGCCTGGTAGCTGTCTCGAAGGGCATCTTCAATGACCTTGGCATTTTAACATACTCTGTGTAACTAGTGTGTCCACGAGTTTCAACAGTGGCTTGGATTACGCCTCAAAGACCTTTAAAGAATTTCCTTGCCTTGGCTTCTTCAGTACGCATGCAAGCAGGAGAAAAGTAGAAGAGTGACTCGAACTCAATATGATATTCTTGCATAGTCTTCTGGCCATGGTAGTAACTCAGATATTCGATCTCGATTTCTTATCACGGAAGCTACTTGAGAAGTAGTTGTTGAAGAATGCTTCCTAGAACATAGCCCAAGTCATAATAGGATTCAGAGATGCAAAAATCATCTAGTTCGATTCCCACCAAGTGTAAGGTTCACATTCCATCATGTCACTTACGCAGAGAATACAATGTTCATATGTCAGTACCATCATCTTAAAACACTTCTCAATAGACTGCATCCAGACTGTAGGCTGTAGTGGGTTATCACCCACTCTGGTAAATTTCAATTGCTTTATTTTCTTAAACCTTTCAAGCAATCTAGAGCATTCAGCTTGAATGGCTTCATCTAGGAATGGGCAACAGGCACACCCAAATTGACATGGTAAATCGATTGTGGCAACCCTGTGGGATGAGCAATTGATGTGGTTGGCACAGTTGCATTCAATCGAGGAGGTATTGGCATAGTAGTAGCTATGGGTGCAAGAAGAACACCGGTTTGCATAGGGGTTTGTTTCAAAACCGCAATGAGTTCATTCATAGTTTGTTGTTGCTGCTACTACTACTGCTATTGTTATTCCATGGATCTTGCCAGGTTTCCTATGGTGGCTGCTAAGTCAACATTTGTCCTCATAGGGAGAGGAGGAGGAGGTGGAACATTCCTAGTAGCAAGTAGGAGGCAAGGATGTGTTCTCAATGGGATCTTGATCATTATTTGGATTTCATCGGTGAGGCTTCTACTGCATTAGGCTGGGCACCAATCCTTAAGTACAGGATAGTCACTAGACCTAATCTGGTCAAATTGTTTTACTACAATCTTCTAGTGGAGACTGATCTCGAAGATGAGCATCTGGACTTGGGTTTGAGGATGTCCGGCAGAGTAAATGGAGTTGATATTTCCTTCGATGTCCATTAGTTGGCAGAGTTATTACATTTTTCGGTGGCAGGTGACTGTGTATACGCTGGGCCAGAATCTTTTTCATCTGATCTTATTTCAAAGACTTTCAGATAGGAGATCTAGAGGCAGTTGCGCTTCCTAGGACAAAGATATGTAGAGTCTAGGAATAGATCGATTTTGAGTGTATATAATTGGATTATTCAGCACAACATCATTCCTAGGAGCGGATAGAGAGAGGGGATAGCAAGCTTCAATGAGTGTGTGACTTATTGCATCTGTACTCATTATCAGTTGTGCTTACCTTATATTTTGATGAGGACGATGATTGTTACTTCATATGATGGTGTAAGCACCCCATTTTTGCCACCCTCAGCATAAGTGAACCAACATGGTAGGTTTTCGACCTTTAACCCAAAGGTTTGTGATTCTCTAATGAACCCCACATTAGGGTCATAGGATATTACCTACTTGAATGTACAGGTCATGAAATTATCTTCGAAATGAGACTGGAATCATCAAATTCTGACATCAAACATGGAAGATATCTCAGTTTGAAAGTACAAGGGCATTTACGTAATTATCGTATGATGCATGCATTATCATTTAAACTTCAAATCATCATATCTTGGTCATCTGATATCAGAATCAGATGATTCAAGGGCCAATATTCCTTATTTTCAGTTTTCTTCAAAGTGGACGTGAAAAATCCTAGGTAAAAGTCACCAGTGGGTCCCATGCAAGCTTTCATGCAAAATTATCGTTAGAACTTCAAAGCTTCATATCTTTGTCGTTCTACGTCGGATTCAGACGATTCCAAGTCTATTATTCTTCATTTGTGATGTTCTACAAAGTGGACGTAAAAAATCTCGGGTAGAAGTCTCCAAAGGGCCCCATGCAAAATTGTACATGGAAATGGTCATTTAATCTTCAGAAATTCATATTTTGGTCACCCCATATCCAAATCAGGTACTTTTAGTTTCACTATGTTCCATTTTTAGTACTCTACAAAGTAGACATAAAGAATTTCCAATAGAAGTCTCCAAAGGATCCCATGCAGAATGGTCTGTCAAATTATCGATAATTGAGTTGCTTAAACTTCAGAAATTCATAAGTTGACCATTTTATTTCCAAATGTGATGATTCAAGTTCAAATATTCCTCATTTTTAGTGCTCTACAAAGTGAACGTAGAAAATTTAGAATAAAGGCTATCAGAAAATACCATGCGGAATGAAATAGCCCATGAAATGACAGAGAGAAAAACTTAGTCCAACTCAGCCCGGCCCAACTCAGACCAATCCAGACCAAATCTATTGGACCCATGTGCATGCATATTATGTATATTATACATATTATTAGATTATGTATTGCATTAGGTATTAAATTATATTTTTATGGGTTGAATATATGTATATATATTTATTGGAGGAGGTAGCTGGCTAATGGTTCGGTTAGGCTAGGAAAGAGATCCGAGAAAGATATTGAGAAATCTGAAAAAAAGAAGAAGGAGGGGATCTTCTTCTGGACTGGCCGAAAAAGAGAGAGGGAGAGATATCAGAGAGAATCAAGAGATATTGGAGAGAGAGGGAGACATAGAAAGAAATCTGGAAAATAGAGAGAGAGGGGGGGACACATAGAGAGATCTGAAAAAATAAAAGGAGAAGATTGAGAGAAAGATGTAAGGCAGAATCCAAGAGAATGGAGAGAGGAGATCCAAAAATTTAAGAAAGGAGGACCCGTGAAAGGAAAGGGGATCTTCTAAGGGACGGGCAGAAAAATTAGAAAGAGGAGAGAGGACCCGAACATAAACTGGGTGAGAAGAAAAGAGAGAGGAGAGAAGAAAAAAAGAATCTTCTCCTCGATTGGCCGAGAGAGAGAATAGAAGAGGAGATTGGAAAAGAGAGAAATGGGCAGAAAAATTCAGAACGAGAGAGAAACAGACCGAGAAGAATCGGGAGAGAAGGAGAAAAAAAAAGGAAAAAAAAATTCAGAAGAGAGAAATCAGAAAGAGAGGCGGCAGCGAGAAGAAGAGGAAGGAGAAGGCAGCCCCTGGAGGTGGCTTTGCGATTCAAGTAAGCCACCACCGCCCCTTTTCTTTGCTTTGGTTTCTATCACACCTGCTTTAAACCTACCCTGCTCATACCCACCGAATCATTTCCTCCATACCTGACCCACCATGGAACCTAGCCTTCCACCTGGTAACCCAAACAACAACTCACAATTGCAATCCCTCACATCTACTTAGTGCAGCCAGCAATCGACCACCAACCAAAACTTACACTCAACCATCACTTGATCATCAAACCATCTTCTTACCACCTCTCCAACCACACCACCATGACATCTGTCCATCACCACCAAAACCTTTACCTTCCATTCTTGCTGCCACTCACCGTAGCCACCACATGATGCCATCTCAACCCCACATGTGCCTCTACAAAACCAGTAACCAGTCACTCACCATAGCCACCACATGATGCCATCTCAACCCTACATGCACCTCTACAAAATCAGCAACCAGTCACTCACCTGGACCCCAACACCGATCTGTAGCTGTCGCAACCCAACCCACTGGATACCCTCGTCTGTCTACATGCTACACTTGTCCTAATACCCTCCGCCTGGTCATCCCAATAATCACATTTTCCTGCAACTTCAACTCTGATCCTTCAACCCTCATGTCTCGGCCATTGATTGATTGCATCACCTCCAACCATGATCTGCCCTAATAATTCCGAACCTTTGCATTAATGCTAAGTTGGTTAAATTTGAATTATTGCTTTGATATTGATTTGATAAATTTATGCCATTTGCTTGATGATTTTAATGGGATAAATATGAGCCATTGGATGATTTTATTTGATCATGTGAAATTTAAACCGTTTTGATGAGATTTATGCCATCGATCATGATTAATTTTGATGTGAGATTTAAAATGTTCATCATGAATGATTTAGATGAATTTGAACCATCAGATTGTCTTGAAATTGATTCGAATGGTTAGATTATCATTACGAGTGATTTCAACCGTTTGATCTTCATTGTGATTGATTTAAATATGAACCAGTAGATCATGCATATAAGTTGTTGATACATATGATTCCATATATTTGCCATATTTGATGCTCACATACTCACATGCCATCTTTGATTGCTCACTATCATGTTTAGATGATCACTGCTATATTCGAAATGCTCAGATGCCATATTTGGATAAATGGTTATATTTAGAGCATTCATATAAGTTGTTTGGATTGTGCACATACCATGTTTTCCATATTCCATGTGTTGCCATATTTGGTAGAATAAATAGATTTTTACCATATTTAGCAAAATCTTGATAATTACCATTTTTAAGTCATACTGTACTTAGAAAATAGCATATAAGATCTTATCTTTTTTGGATAATTTATGCCATATTTTGCATTCTATGTTTGGTACTTGCCATATTGATATATAGATGCATATATTGATTTCTTACCATATTAGGTCTTGTCATGCTTAGAAGATAGCATACTAGATCATGCCATATAGGCTCTTGCCTTATTTGCAATACATGCCATATTTGAGAGATTTTTAACAATCTTACTATATATGAATTTCTTGCCATAAATGTGTTATATGCCATATTTAGATGAATAATTTATTTTTGGTAATAATTTAATTTATGCAACACCCTAGTTGAATTGCCATACATGCACACTTCTAGAAGACAATCTAGGTGTGGGGACGTGCATTTAAGCACCTACATTCTTGGGAAGGACATAATGAGAAATAATAAAAATCTTAATAAAGAAAGAGAATGCTTTGCCAAACCTTTCAAAATTAGAACTTAGGATGAAAAAGGTAACTCAGGACAATTTCCACCTCTTAGTAAACCCTAAACCTAGAATAGGTTCTCAATCCTTAACCTAGAACAGGTTATCAGTCGAACTACGCGGATTCTGATTCCTAGGGCAAACCTTAGGATACATAGGCTATTTGGAAGAAACCCAAATTCGGATCCACACCTTAGTCTACTTGGACTATCCATAGATCTACTTAGATATCCATCAACCAGCCCGAACTATGCGGATTATGATTCCTAGGGCAAATCCTAGGATACGTAGGCCATTTGAGAGAAACCTTAATTCGGATCCACACCTTAGTCCACTTGGACTATCCATAGATCCACTTGGTTATCCATCAACTAGCCCGAACTATGCGGATTCTAATTCCTAGGGCAAACCCTAGGATACGTAGGCCATTTGAGAGAAACCCAAATTCGGATCCACACCTTAGTCCACTCGGATTATCCATAGATCCACCAGGATATTTACCTACATTTTGACCCAAATAGGGTTATCCAGTCCGAACTACGTGGATTCTGATTCCTAGGTCAAACCCTAGGATACATAAGCCATTTGGAAAAAACCAAATTTGGATCCACACCTTAGTCCACTCGGACTATCCATTGATCCATTAAGATATTTACCATATTTTGACCCAAATAGGGTTATCCACATTCCAACCCAGAATGGGTTATCCATATTTTGACCCAGAAAGGGTTATCCATTCTTAGATCCACTAGGACTATGTATCAGTTCGCATGGACTATCCAGATCCTAACCCATAGTGTTTCTCAATCTTTCAAGCATAAACTTCAACTTGAATAATGAACTTAATCATGCACAAGCATAAATCACAGCCATAAAGATTAATCGCACATGAACTACGATGGTGAACCTAATTTTATAATAATTCCATGATACGTAGACAATCTGATGGATACAGATTCGGTTCAATGATATCAAACCACTTGGTTTGGTTTGGTTTAATAGATAGAGTCTAGCGTAGGAAAGGTATAGGAGACAGCTTTCGATCGGGCGGTTTGGGTGCCTAACCCCTTCCCATAATCGTAACCTGACGCTTACCCAATCTCTGATGGACCAGAAATCCAATCTAGGGGTCATGAGTCAATTGAAGTTTTACCTTAGGGTGAGATTTCACATTTCTAAGGTCCTAGACCTTAATCTATGTAGCGACTTCCTAGATTTCCATCTTTGTCCTCACAGACGGCGAGAGGAATTTTCCATATGGTCGACTGCTCACATGGTTATTCAGAGAGTTTGGCATTGACATCTTTGAGGATGAGGGAATAGATAAATCAGTTTACTCCAACTTTGGCTGGCATGCATTGGGTATCATGCAAGGGTTGCAGAATGCAGTATTGGGCAATGACGAGTTTGAGGCTATCTTTCGACCAGTTATCGCTCCTATTGCTTTTAGCCAACTTGGAGAAGAGGAGACACTCGCTAACATTGTGGTGATGGTTGTAGAGGGTGTAGAGGCAGAGGGTATTCTGATGGATTCTACCAATTTTGATGATGATGTAGAGGGTGACGATGATGACGATGTAGATGATGTGGAGGGTACTCAGCTGCAGGACACACCTGTCACTAAGGTAGAGGTATTCCACCAGCATCAGTGGAGGTTCATAGTCCTATTCCTATTGTTCTTGAGCCTCCAATTAGGGATTTATACACCATCATTCAAGGACTTAGAGATGAGGTCCATGAGATGCGAGAGGCTATGAGGATTGCATGCTTGTATTTCTACCACCTTTTAGTAGAAATCAGTAGTTTACATCCGGTGAAGGCTTTCATTTCTTTTTAATTTTAGTCATAGTTTATTTTCCCTTTTTGTGTGCATTTTTTTTTCTTTTTGTTTGTCGAGTAACAGTTCAGGTTGTGAAATGTAATCTATTTTGTATCAAACATCAATTTTCGTAATGAAATCAAGATGTTTGCATTTTAGTACTATAAGACCCGTACGCCACGAACCCGGTCTAACCTTACGTTCTCATGTCATGATGGTCTTCCCATCATTGTCAGCTCAAGTGAACCAATTGTATGAAGAAACCACATGATAAGGTAAGCAACGAGTTAAATTTAGTTGGTGCAGTTGATTGTTTAAGTTTGTGTGAAAGTAACCAGTCAAAAACTAAAAATCAGTAAATTTTGATTGTGTGGTCCCATTTTTGAGGGGTGTGGTTGACCACATGAGACCACACACATGAGACCTCACAACGTGTGGTCAAATATTTGGGACGTGTGGTCGAACGATTCTGCGACCACACGTGCGCCCACACGATGATGAGACCAACTTCGAGTTTTGAAAACATTCCTCAACTAAGGGATCTCTTTCCTAGTTAGAGTAAGACTCTATATGTTCTCTATATTAAGGACGTCCCATAGCCTCTCCCACTCTTTTAGAACTCAAATTGAAAGAGAGAGAGAGAAGGAGAAAGAGAAGGAGATTTGAAGAAGAGGCTAGGAGGAAGAGTTACAGAGAAGGTTCTAGTTCTCTACAAACATAAGGTATGAAACCTTTTCCTATAGTAGTAGAACACCTGGAATATGATCTTCCATTGTAATTGAGATGTTGCATCAAAGTAAGATCTCAACCATGAGACTCCATGAGAAAATCTCAGAAGAAAACCATGGGGAATAGGTTATGACCAATAACTTTGCAAAAATTATGAATTTAAGGCCATAGATTGATCATAGAAAGGACTCTAATGATAAACCAAGGAATCAAATCATGAAGGGGTTGGATTGAGGATAAAAGTCAACCAAAACTTCATATGGTTGCAACTAGGGTCGACCACACAAGGATCACATGATCGACCACACGCTCTCGGAAAGATCCCAAAAAAGGTATGGTTGCATGTGTGGTTGCATGATATGTGACCACACATATTGACCACACGCCCTCTGGTCGTAATTACTGAGACCACAGGTGCAGCCACACCTACGACCATAGAGTTTTAAAAAGCTTGTTTGGCTTCAAATTAGGTTTTTGACTACTGTAACTTAGTAAACTTGAACCCTAACTTGAATACATTAATTGTTTAGGTTTCCCATAGATTCAAAGTGACTTCCAAAGCTTTAGAGAGGAACAAACATCAATCAAAGGTGAGGAAACAAGACCTAAACTAATTGTATAATAACAAACTATTTATTTTATTTGTCCAATGCAATGATTGATTATATGCTTGCTTGTTTGTAATGTGCATCTCACATGCCATCCAATATTACTGCTATATCTACTCATGCATATTTATTTCTATCTAATTATAACATGATGATGATGATGCTATGAATAGGCATGTGACTGTGTGTTTGGCTAGTGTGCTGGATGTGAGTAGAGTATCAGGGGGAGGATGTGGCATTGTGGTTCAGCCTAGTCACCAGACTCTATGTCACACCCCAATTCTGTACTATTCAGAACGGTGTGATGAACTGCTAATAAACTAACGGTTCAACCAGGATCTCTAATAAGCTGTGTCCTTGTAAACTAAACCATGCACATCTACAACCATAATCAGAATGAATACACAATAGTGGAAGTCTTAATATTAAATGAACTGAGGAATCTAACTGTGATAATCATAAATAAAATATCAAATAATGTTGTATCAATCGAGACATAAGTAAATAAAATATCAAATTATATTTCCTTAATAATTCAAATAAAATCTAATCGAAAACGCATGAGTAGCACTCGCATGAGGAGTCATGCGTCTCCACTAAGTCTTCAGCCTCCATTGTAGCAACATGCCCGTATACAGAAGCATTTATATAATCTTCCACAGTAGTACCTGCATCATCAACTAAAAATATTCGACGTCGAAAGGGTGAGCACACATCACGGCTCAGTGAGCAAACAAAACAAAGCAACAAACATATGCATGCATTTAATTCATATATGTGGTCTGATATATAAGTTTGCAATGGGCTATAGAAAGGTTTGGTGGCCGCCTCACCTCTATACACGAATGTGTGAAATCGCCCAATGAAAACGGCACTGTCGACCCCAAATGCACCTAATATGACACAATATACCCCCATGAAAACAGCATGGCAGTACCCATTGCCTCATACCAACACGTAAGCCCCTGCTGGCGAGGGCTTGCAAACTAAGCTCACAACTAACCAATCCTAATGTCAATCAGTGTATCCAAGGCCTCACCCCAGCATCCATCAATATATCCATAGAGATAGAGCTAAGGCCCCCCGATAGAGTCGAAGACTACACGGTCCGAGACCACCTCCCCTGATACCCTACGTCGTAATAGTTCTGCTAAGATAATGGCGATACGACGATGTCAGTGGATAAGACTTGTATAGAGCTATGGCACAATATACCCAATGAAAACGGCATTGAAGTACCTGTTGATACCATCCCTTATCCGCATCAAGTACACTAACCAAACACAAACATTCACATGCCTATTCCTATCATCATCATCATCATCATGTTATAAACAACGAAGTAAATATGCATGAACAGTAATAATAGAAATATTGGATGACATGTTGAATGCACATTACAAGAAAACACGCATAAAATATGTTATGGCATTGGACTCAAGAAATAAAACAGTTTATTATTAGCCAATTAGTTTAGGTCTTATCCCTCACCTTCGCTTGAGTGTAGATCCTCTTTCAAGCTTTAAGAATCACTTTTAAATCAATAGAGAAACCTAACAAGTTGATAGATTTTAGTTAGAAGTCATTCCGATAAATTTAGGCTTGCTGTTAAGCGAGGGTCGTAGTGTGGGTCGTAGATAGAGTAGAAGTTTATTGTGACCCCTAGGGTAGGGTTGATGCCAGCGTCGGATGTTCCATCAACCCTGGGTGCGACCACCCCATTCCTGGACTTCCCAAATGCTGGGGGTCGATCTTGTGGTCTGGTAGGGTCGATTCCCAATCGACCCCACGTGTGACCGCCCGTGGTTTGAGTCAAGAATTTTATCCTAAAGTCCATTCTTTCATGTTTGGGTCCTATGGCTTACTTTCACAATCCATTCTATGCTTGTTCTATGGCTTAGAACTCCAGGTTTTTTCCTTACTTTGCCTACCATGATTTCCTCAATGGATTTCATTGATATCCTCCCATGGATGTATGATTTGGGTTTCTCCTGGACCATACCCTCTTCATGAACTATTCTAAGGTCTTAGATCATCAATGGAAATGTACCTATACCTTAGGTTTTGCTGAGATTCAGAGGTTTCTCTGAATTCTTCACTTTAGTCTTCTTCTCCAACTTTCCTTCTCTTCTCCTTCTCTTTTCTTTCTCTCACTTTCAATTAGGGTTTCAAAAGGAGTGAAAGAGGCTTAAGGACGTCTTATTTATAGAGTAGAATCTCTAAAAATAAGTCCCATTGTGATTAGGAAGGAATCTCATTGAAATTTGGAAAGTTTCCTATTTGCGATTTCTGTCGGAAAACAAGGGGTCGATGAGGGGTCGGAGATCCCGTTGACCCTCAGTTCCTAAGTTGTCCGACCCCCAGTGAAAAATCAGGGGTCTGACTTCTATGTGAGGGGGGGTCGACCTTGCCTACCTAGGTATGCGACCCTGCCCTCCAATTCACTATTTTTGGGTCAGTTTAGTACCTAGTTTTGCCATTTCCTTCACGCACTTGGTCCATTTGGCTCGACCATGATGGGTAGACCTGGTACAAGGTGGTAAGATCGGTTAGATCGATACGGGTCTTACAACTCCCCCTTACTTATAAAAATTTCATCATCGAAATTGTTCATACCTTCCGAGTCGAATAGATGAGGGTATTACTTTTGTATAGCATTCTCTTCTTCCCATGTGATTTCTTCTATATCCCTACTTCTCCAAGTGACCTTAACATAATAAATTTCACGGTTGTATAGTCGTTGCACCGTTCGGCTGGTGATTTCAGTTGGTTCTACTTCAAACGTCAAATCCTCAATCAAATCAGGTAAATCTACTGTCAATACATACGTTGGGTCTCTGACATACTTCTTCAATAAGGAGATATGAAATACGTCATGCACACTTGACATAGATGGTGGTAGTGCTAACTGGTAAGCCACTTTTCACACGCTTAGCTAGAATCTCATATAGTCCGACATATCTCGGACTTAATTTCCCTTTCTATCCGAACCGTTTCAAACCTCGCATAGGTGACACTTTGAGGAATATCTTATCACCTACGACGAATTCAAGGTCTCGGCGTCTAGTGTCTGCATATTGCTTCTAATAATTCTGAGCCGTTCTTACCCTTTCCTTGATAATGTCGACTACTCGACAAGTCTCTTCAACAAATTCTGGTCCAACAATACTACATTCTCCAACTTCATTCCAAAACAAAAGAGTTCGACACTTCCTACCATACAGTGCTTCATAGGGTGACATCTATATAGTAGCTTGATAGCTATTGTTATAAGCAAACTCAATCAGTGGTAACTGTTCATCCCATGATCCTTTGAAATCAGTTACACAAGCTCGGAGCATGTCTTCTAGAATCTGAATGGTGCGCTCCGACTGTTCGTCTGTTTGGGGATGAAATGCAGTACTGAACTTCAATGTTGTACCCATAGCCTTCTGTAATCCTTCCCAAAACTTTGAAGTAAATCGTGGATCTCTGTCGAAAACAATGCTTTCAGGTACACCGTGTAATCTGACAATATTATCCACATACAACTTAGCTAACCTTTCCAGTGTATACTCAGGTCGTATAGCTATAAATCGAGCCGTTTTAGTCAGTCGGTCTACAATCACCCAAACTGCATCAACTACTCAGGGAGTTAATGGTAACCATGTGACGAAGTCCATAGTGATGCAGTCCCATTTCCATGCTGGTTCCGATAACGGCTGTAACAGTCCTGCTGGTCTTTGTCGTTCAGCTTTCACCTTCTGACAATTTAGGCATTGAGACACGAACTTGGCTATATCTGCTTTCATTTCCCTCCAACAATATAATTTCTTTAGGTCATGATACATTTTTGTACTTCCAGGGTGTATCGAATAAGCGGTGGTATGGGCTTCCTTCATTAGTCGGTGTCTAATGTCCAAACTTTCTGTTTCAGGTACACATATTCTTCCTTTGTACTTCAGTACCCTTTCATCATCTAAGGAGAACTCAGGAGTAGTCCTACCTTTTTCGATGTCTTCTTGTACAGTTCTTAGATAAGGGTCTGATTTAATCGCTGTTTTCACTTCATCAAGTACATCGGGTACAATCTTCAATGTGGCGAACATATTTGCAAACCGATGGATAAACCCTTGGTTGGTTGATTCACCCGGTGCATCTATCACAAACTGTTCATTACCATAATTGAATACTTTTCTGGTAGTACACAGTGCAGAAGTGGTGCTAACCTCTTCTTGAGATTTCATCATTGCCTTTCAACTCAGTGCGTCCGCAACCACATTAGCTTTTCTCGGATGATACTGGATATCACAATCATAGTCTTTCAATAGTTCCAGCCATCTTCTTTGTCTCATATTCAACTCCATTTGATTAAAGAGGTAAGTAAAACTTTTATGATCTGATTTAATTTGAAATTTCTCTCCGTACAAGTAATGTCTCCATATTTTGACAGCATGTACTACTGCCGTTAATTCCAAATCATGAGTGGAGTAGTTCTTCTCATGTGTCTTCAATTTTCTTGAGGCATAAGCAATTACTTGTTCTCCTTGCATAAGTACACATCCTAATCCCAGTCCTGACGCATCAGTGTACAAAATAAATGGCTGTCCCGGAATCGGAAGGTCAAGATTGTAGCTGATATCAATCTAGCCTTCAATGTTTGGAAACTCTTCTTGCATTTATCAGTCCACACAAATTTTTCGCCCTTCTTAATCAAACTGGTAAGAGGTACGACAATTCGGGAATAGTCTTCCACAAATCGTCGATAATACCCAACTAAACCTAAGAAACTTCTAATTTCTACAACGCTCTTCGGTGCTTCCCACTTTACAATAGCCTCGATCTTCTTAGGATCCACTTTAATTCCTTCAGCGGATACAACATGACCTAGAAAAGCGACTTCCTTTAGCCAAAACTCACACTTTGTAAATTTGGCGTAGAGCTTCTCCTTCTGTAATCGCTGCAGAGTGGCATTTAGATTCTTTATATGAGTTTCCTCGTCTTTGGAGTAGACCAATCATCGATGAATGCAATAACCGACGTATCCAACATATCGTATAATACCCGATTCATAAGTTCCATAAAGGTTGCTGGTGCGTTCGTCAATCCGAAAGACATGATCAAAAATTCATAATGTCCATATTTGGTCCTGAATGCTGTCTTGGGGATATCACCATCCTTAATCTTCAACTGATGGTAGCCTGACCGAAGATCGATCTTGGAGAACACTTTGGCACCTTGCAGCTGATCGAACAAGTCATCGATCCGAGGCAATGGATATCGATTCTTGATTGTCAGTTTATTCAGTTCTCGGTAGTCTATACACAATCAAATGCTACCGTCCTTCTTCTTTACGAATAATACTGGCGTTCCCCATGGTGATATGCTAGGTCGGATGTTACCCTTGTCCAGCAGTTCTTGTAATTGTACTTCTAATTCCTTCAATTCAGTAGGAGCCATTCGATAAGGTGCTTTAGATATTGGTGCGGCTCTAGGTATCAGATCTATAACAAACTCTGTAGCGCGGTCGGGTGATAATCTTGGTAGTTCTTCAGGAAATACATCTGGATAGTCACGCACGACATCAATACCTCTATTCGTGGTGTTTCTTTGGTAAGATCAACCACAGATACTAGATACCCAACTGCTCCTTTCTCAAGGAACTTCCTAGCCTATAATGCAGAGAGAATGAGCTTTCGTTTATGGGGAAGTTTGGCTCCCAAAAAACTGAACTCTGCTCCTTCTATGTCTTTAAATGTCAGCTTCTTTTCGGCACACAATAGATTTGCAGAATATCGAGCTAACCAGTCCATTCCAAAGATGACGTCAAAGTCTGCCATCTCAAGTTGGATCAAGGTTGCATCCAAAGTCTTTTCATCAATCAGAATTGGACATGGTCCATAACCTTTGTCTAACTCCACTTTTAATCCCATAGGTGATCGTACAAGCAGTTTGTAGTCTAAAGATTTAAGGGGTAGATTTAGCTTCTTTCCAAATGACACAGATATAAAAGAATGAGTAGCTCCTGAATCAAAGAGTACTCTGGCGGGAATGCCATTAATAGGTACGATACCTGTGACCACATCAGGCGATGCGGCAGCATCCTCGGATGTAACCGCGTAAACTCTGCCTTGTTGTAGTTGCTTCTTGGGCTTAGTACACTCCCTTACAATATGCCTTACTTGATTGCAGTTAAAACATCTTACTCCTTCACTGACTTGCTTTTGTTGCTGTGGAGCTGCGGGGGTAGTCTTGGCTGCAGCATTAAAGCCTTAAGTACGAAAGGGTTTGAATACCTTGGTGTTCCCTCCGTTGTATGAATTTCCATTTGACCTTTTTATTCCTCTATTTTGAGCAAGGTAGCTCTCTTTCTGGCTCGACTCTATTACTCGAGCAATTTGTACAGCTTCATTGTAGATTTTCTTTTCAAGTCCAAGAACATTTTTACGAATGCTTCCTCTAAGTCCCATGACGAACCTTCAGGTCTTGGTGTTTTCCTCTTGCATACTGGTGGGTGCAAAGAAGAACAGCTCTTCGTAACGCTATTGATATGCATCCACGGTCATCTGCCCCTGATATAAACTCAGGAACTCTCTTTCCATAGAATCTCTAAAACTTCTAGGAAAGTACTTCTCAAAGAATGCCTCCTTATAAATATCCCAAGTCAGTTGGGCATGCTTTGTTAATAAATATGGCCTGGTGGACCTCCACCAATGGTGTGCATCTCCTTTTAGCATAAAGGTGGCACACAATACTTTCTCTTCTTCATTTACTGTCATCACTATAAAATTTCTTTCCATTTCGTCAACCCAGTGTGCCGATCATAAAGGATCTGCTGGCTTGCCATTAGATTCTTTGGGCTTCATTTTCAGAAAGTGCTCCACTAGTCTGGAGTGGTCTAGTTGTTGCGGGACATACGCCCCATATATAGGTGGTTGGTATTGATATCCACCTTAACCAACCTCAGGATTTTGCACTTGAGCTTGCATGATGGGAGTCTGAGGTGCGTGGGGTACTGTGTTGCTTCCTCCTGGTACCATGCTTGCCTGTCCTGCTGGCATTGGTGGTGTCTGTGCAGCTGGAAAAGTCATGCCTATGGCAGCTTGCATAGTAGCTTATACATGTTGTATTTGTTGCAGCTGTTGGGCCAAATTCATTACTACTGTAGCCAGGTCTGTAGGTGGAGCTGGCAGATTTGTAGGATTTGTCTACCCATTAATTATGGACGGTGCCATGTTCGTATTCCCCTATATTTTTGGGTGTGTCTGGCTGTCTTCCCCCACAGGTGGTGGTGGTGGGATAGAGTTACGACTTTGTCTGGTTACTCTGCGTCCAGCCATTATCTGTTCTGATAGTGGGAATGCCTAAAAATCATAGAACACATGAGGTAATCATTATATACTTCATTCTCATATTTTAAAACCACTAACAAATGCAAATTTCAAAATTTTCAGATCATTCTGTCAAAAATGCTGTATTTTCACTGCAGGGTCGATGGATGTCCGACCCTCAGTATGCGACCCTGAGAAATCACTGATTCTTACCGAGAGCCGGGGGTCGCTGGATGTCTGACCCAGGGTTTGACCCCTGGTTCTCTGTCAAATTACTGAGAGCCGAGGGTCGATGAGGGGGTCGGAGGGGGGTCGGATGTCTTGGTCGAATTCTCCGACCCTCGGACTAAAAATCAGGTTTTTATTTTCGATTTTGAATCCATTTCTCATTCTTCCTCCTCCTTTCCGACTCGGCTCGTCCCTCTGAGTTGCTACAGTTCCAACTCGGACTCTTTGGTGCTATTTGCTTCTTATTTCGACGTCCACACCTCGTTTACAGGTATGTTCTCTACATGTTCACGTTTTTAGGATTCCTTAGCTAGGTTTTTGCTCATTTAACTCGTTTTCTTCAAATTAAACTTTCTCCAATCGTAAAAATTCGATTTTTATTGGGGGCTTTTGTTGTTGGTGACTCAATGGACGAAAGCCCTAAAAAATATTTGAGTTTCATCGGTTGGTTATCGAGAAACTTGAATTTTCCCATTTTTGCCCTAATTTGTCGAAATTTTTGAATTTCTTGAAATTTCTTCAAATTTGATCTCTTTAAATGAAATTTCCAACTGTATGAGTCTTGCAGGATTGTTTAAAACCTTTATAATTCCTCCTGCCCATGTGTATGGGTGAAAAGTGAGGCTTTTGATCAATTTATGTCGTTATACTGTCGAAATTTTTGGGTTTTTTCATCTTTACTAACCCAATATTTGTTTCTCTTTGTTTTTGTAGATACTATGGCTCGTACCAAAGTACCCAGGGTTCATGACCCAGTCCGCTTCCGTTCTAATGAGGCGGAGACACAGTATGCCCTCTATTCTCGTAAGAAGGTAGAGGGAGGTCGCCGAGTAGACTTGGCTAGCCTGGCATTATTCGATGTGGAGAGGGCTTTTGATGACATGGGTTGGCTTCCTGTGATCACCTATGACGCCTGCACTCGGCCGGATCTGGTGAGACAGTTCTAATGTAATCTCCAGGTGGTGGGAGATATCAACAATACAGAGAGGGGTAGAGAGCTTCGGATCACCAGCTACGTCAAGGGGGTCGAGATTTCATTCGATTATCAGTAGCTAGCCGACTTATTGGGCATTTCATATGACAGCCCCTTGGTGTTCTGTGCTCCTGGAGAGCCCCAGTTCTTTTCATTGGAGATGAGAGCTCAGATTGACCGTGAGATCATCAGAGAGGATCGCTGGGAGATGAAAGCGATCTATCTTCGTCCAGAGCCTCGGGTGTACTGTAAGATTATCCAACACAACCTGATACCTCAGAGTGGGCATTACGAGAGGATCTCCCAGTTGACTCAGTATATGTTGTACTGTATCTGCACTAGGCAGCCCGTCTGCATTCCTTACATCATCATGCGGACGATGATCAGCGCTACATTGCCCAGTCATACTGGCAACCTGCCATATGGACGCATGATCTCTATGCTACTAACCCGCCTGGGTGTTGACATGATGGATGAGAGGATTCAGGAGAAATCCTTCTCGTCACCTTTGGATTGGGAGGCCATCTGCAAGATGGGCATGCGGGATGCCTAGGTCAGCGACGAGGAGAGGAACACTCTGGTGCGTCCACGTACACGAGTGGTGATGGCTGACGCTGAGGCAGCAGCAGCAGCCGCTGGAGCAGGGGTTCATGGGGGTGATGACGATCGTCTGTACATGGATGTGGATGCCATACCTCCTCCATCACCTACTCATGCTACAGGAGCTGGTCCTTCTTATTAAGCTGGTCCTTCACATGCAGCTGGTCCTTCGTATGTACCTTCTGATGACATGATGGGGATATTGCATGAGATACGAGAGGCTCAGTGCATGTCTGATTTGAGGATGGGAGAGCTTCTAGATGCTCAGCGCTTGTCCGATCAGCGGGTGGGAGAGCTTCTGGTTGCTCAGCGCATGTCAGATCAGCGGGTGAGAGAGCTGAGGGATGCTCAGCGTGTGACTGACCAGCGGGTGGCTGATCTCAAAGCTAGTCTCCAGACGACCCAGACTCTGATAGCTTGGTTGACTAGAGTCTATGCTGATGGTTATGACAGAGACCACGAGGCACCGCCTCCCCCATCACCTCCAGCTTCTTGATGTATTTCTTTTATCTTTCTTTTTGTACTTCAGAGTAACTGTCCGGGTTGTGGACTGTACTCTACTTTAGTCATGTATATAACCGTTTGTTCTTCTTTTGGTTGTATATAAATTTGTTTCTCATTTAATAGATGCATTATTCTCTTTTCATTTTGTCTCAAACAACACAGATGCTTATGGCGTGTTATTATTACATCTTTTAAATTTTTATCCTATCTCAGTTCACGAACTTTTATGAAAGTATACTGGTTTTACAGACAGGGCCTGAGAGCTCTGATACCAAGTTGTCACACCCCAATTCGGTACTATTCAAAATGATGTGATGAACCGCTAATAAACCAACGGTTCAACCAAGATCTCTAATAGGCTGTGTCCTTGTAAACTAAACCATACACATCCACAACCATAATCAGAATAAATACACAATAGCGGAAGTCTTAATATTAAATGAACTGAGGAATCTAACTGTGATAATCATAAATAAAATATCAAATTATGTTGTATCAACCGAGACATAAGAAAATAAAATATAAAATTATATTTACTTAATAATTTAAATAAAATCTAATCGAAAACGCATGAGTTGCACTCGCATGAGGAGTCATGCGTCTCCACTAAGTCTTCGGCCTCCATTGCAGCAATGTGCCCATACACAGCAGCATTTATATAATCTTCCACAGTGGTACCTGCATCATCAATTAAAAATATTCGACGTCGAAAGGGTGAGCACACATCACGGCTCAGTGAGCAAACAAATAATGCAACAAATATATGCATGCATTCAATTCATATATGTGGTCTGGTATATAAGTTTAAAATGGGCTATAGAAAGGTTTTGTGGTCGCCACACCTCTATACACGAGTGTGTGAAACCGCCCAATGAAAATGGTACTATCGACCCCACATGCACCCAATATGACACAATATACCCCCACAAAAATGGCATGGATGTCCCGGTTGCCTCATACCAACACGTAAGCCCCTGCTGGTGAGGTTTTACAAACTGGGCTCACAACTAACCAATCCTAATGTCAATTAGTGTATCCAAGGCCTCACCCCAGCATCCCTCAATACATCCATAGTGATAGAGCTAAGGGCCCCCGATAGAGTCAAAGACTACACAGTCCGAGACCACCTCCCCTGATACCCTACGACGTAATAGTTCTGCTAAGGTAATGGCGATACGACGATGTCAGTGGACAAGACTTGTATAGAGCTATGGCATAATATACCCAATGAAAACGGCATTGAAGTACCGGTTGATACCATCCCCTATCCGCATCAAGTACACTAACCAAACTCAAACATTCACATGCCTATTCCTATCATCATCATCATCATCATGTTATAAACAATGAAGTAAATATGCATGAATAGTAATAAAAGAAATATTGGATGACATGTTGAATGCACATTACAAGTATACACGCATAGAATCAGTTATGGCATTGGACTCGAGAAATAAAACAGTTTATTATTAGCCAATTAGTTTAGGTCTTGTTCCCTCACCTTTGCTTGAGTGTAGATCCACTTTCAAGCTTTAAGAATCAGTTTTATATCAATAGAAAAACCTAACAAGTCGATAGATTTTAGTTAGAAGTCATTCCGACAATTTTAGGCTTACTGTTAAGCGAGAGTTGCAGGGTGGGTCACTGGTAGGGTAGCAGTTTACAGCGACCCCCAGGGTAGGGTCGATGCCAGGGTCGGATGTTCCATCGACCCTGGGTGCGACCACCCCATTCCTAGACTTCCCGAATGCTGGGGGTCGATCCTATGGTCTGGTAGGGTCGATTCCCAATCGACCCCACGTGCGATCCCCCGTGGTTAGAGTCGAGAATTTCATCCTACAGTCCATTCTTTCATGTTTGGGTCCTATGGCTTACTTTCACAATCCATTCTGTGCTTGTTCTATGGCTTAGAAAACTAGGTTTTTTCCTTACTTTACCTATCATGATTTCCTCCATGGATTTCATTGAAATCCTCTCATGGATGTATGATTTGGGTTTCTCCTAGACCATACCCTCTTCATGAACTATTCTAAGGTTTTAGATCATCAATGGAAACATACCCATACCTTAGGTTTTTCCGACCCCTAGTGAAAAATCAGGGGTCTGACTTCTATGTGAGGGGGGGGGTTGACCCTGCCTACCTAGGTATGCGACCCTGCCCTCTAATTCACTATTTTTGGGTCAGTTTAGTACCTGGTTTTGCCATTTCCTTTACGCACTTGGTCCATTTGGCTCGACCATGATGAGTAGACCTGGTACAAGGTGGTAAGACCGGTTAGTTCGATACGGGTCTTACACTCTAGTTCTATCTCTACTCAATTCTTGCCCATTGACATCGTCATATCTCCATCACCTTAATAGAACTATTATGTCGTTGGGCATCAGGGGAGGTGGTCTCAGACTATGTGGACTTTGTTGGGGGGGCTTAGCTCTATCTCTATGGACATATTAAGGGATGTTGGGTTGAGACCTTGGATACATTGGATGGCATTAGGGTTGGTTAGTTGCAAGCCTAGTTTGTAAGCCCTCACCAATAGGGGATTATGTGTTTGTATGGGTAGGGCATCAGGGAAAGTGTTGGCGGTGTGTGATCCGGACACTTTAGCTCTATCTCTATTCCATGGTGGGGTGGATGTGGACGACAATTGTATTTGATCCATTGGGTGGGCTTACACCCGTGCATAGAGGTATGGTGGCTGCTATAGCACATTCCAAATTTAAAACTAGACCAAAGATATGAATTGAATGCATGCATATGTTTGTTGCATTATTTTGTTCACTCACTGAGCTCAAGTTGGAGAGCTGGCCCTCACGCACGTAATTTTTTTTTAGTTTGAGACTCATTTGGATACATAAAGTGTCTCATGTGATGAATCTACCTTCGATCAATAGATACCAGCTTACTACAAGAAATTTCATGTTATTGAATTTGTTAAAGGGCCATTGAGACCTAGTTTGGACTCACTCAAAAGAGAGAAAAGTTAGCCCTAGCAGTCTAGAAGATTTCCATGTTGATATAATTTTTTTAACCACCTACATAATATTTCATGAATATCCTCTCATTGCTAGTTCAGATTTGAAGCCAGTTTAGCCTAATTTGTTTAACAGAATCTTGTGAGCTAAATTGGAACAATAAGAAAGCATAATTTGGTTCTGACATCTTGAAAGAAGTTGTAGGTCTTTGGAAGACCTTTGATTTGATGTGTCCTGGGGCTGATTTGACTTTTAGAGAGAGGGTTTCGAATCCATACAAATCTTTACATAGAAGATGTATTTGGCCATTTTAATATAATCACTAATTTTGCATCCTTGCCCCATTTTTTTTTACCATTTTTGGCACAAAATTGTTAGATTGTTTGCACATTTTATATTGTATGCATATTTGGCAAGTAGAATATTTCATGCTATGTTTGTCATATTTACCATATTTGATAAGTATATTTGCTATATATGGTAGATTGCATATATTCACATGCCATGTTTAAATCTTACCATATATGTGAATTTTTTCATAAATGTCATAATTGTCATTCTTGGGTGGAATATTTAATTTTGACAATAACTTATTTTGTGCAACATCCTAGTTGACTGCTATATATGCATACTTCTGGAAGATAGCCTAGGTGTGGGGACATGCATTTAGGCACCGACCTTTATGGGAAAGGTATAATGGAAATTAATAAAAGTCATAACAAAGAAAGAGAATGCTTAGCCTAACCTTCTAAATTTAGAGCTAAGATAAAACGGGTAGTTTTAGGACTATCCTTATCCCTTGCACATGCCTAGAATAGGTTTGCATAGAAGGGTGACTTATAGCAGTCACATTTTAGGAAGGATCCACATCATTTAGAAAATTCCAATTTTTTCCCAACCCAGAAGGGGTTATCCAAATTCCTTGACCCAGAAGGGAGTTATCCATATTTTGACCCAGAACGGGTTATCCAGATTTCAACTAGATTCTAAACCCAATTTCTGACCTACATGGGGTTGGATTCCTAGGGCAAACCTTAGGATACGTAGGCAATTTGGGAAGAATCCCAAAGCTCGGTCCACATGGACTATCCATAGATCCATTAGGATATCCATATTTATCCACTAGGATTACCTTATTTTACAATGGACTATCCATTTCAAACCCACATGGATCAACCAATCTTCAACCAGATTTTTATCCAACGATCGAACTACGTAGATCTTGATTCCTAGGGCAAGCCCTAGGATACGTAGGAAATTTCAGAGAATCTCCAAATTCGGATCCATGGTCTATATGGACTATCCACCCACTAAGGATATCTAGTTCAACCCACACATGGGGTTATCCATTCTTAGATTCATTAGGACTATCTATCAGTCCACATGGACTATCCAGAGCCTGACCCATAGGATTTCTCACTCTTTCAAGCATAAACTTCAACTTAAACAATGAATTTAATAATGTACAGGCATAAATCACAGCCATAAACTTTAATCACACCTGAATTACGATGGTAAACCTGATTTTAAGAAGAGAATCAAGATACGTAGGCAGTCTGGAAGATTCTGGATTCGGTTGAATGATATCAAACCACTTAGTTTGGTTCAGTTCAATAAATAAAGTCTAGCATAGGAAAGCCATAGGAGACCGATGTCGATAAAACGATTTGAGTGCCTAACCCCTTCCTATAATCGTAATCGTAACCTGATGCTTACCCGATCTTTGATAAACCAAAAAGCCGATTTAAGGGTCATGAGTCAATATAAGTTTTGTGTCACACCCTAATTCTGCACCAACCAGAATGGTGTGATGAACCGTCAATAAACCAACGGTTCAACCAGGATCTCGAATAGACTATCCCACATATGATAAACCAAAACACATTCCACATTAATCAAAGGTAATAAAGCAAATAGCGGAAGTCTTACAGATAATGAACTGATGTCTAATCATGATAAATAATTTATATTCCATTTATTTCCAAGTAACTAAAACATAACTTAATACATATTACAATATCCAAATATGAAAATAAAACGCTAAGCGTATCCACAGTTGAAACGCTCGTTTAACGAATTACAATAGTCCTCCACAGCTTGCTCATTCAAAGCCTCCACCCGTTCATATGTTGGCGTGTAGACATAATCTTCAATCATAGTACCTGCAACATCAGAAACTAAAAAGAATTGCACGCACGAGGGTTAGCTCTCCAACTTGAGCTCAGTGAGAAAATTAAACAATGCAACAAACATATGCATGCATTCAATTCATATCTTTGGTCTGATATATAAGTTTGCAATGTGCTATAGAAAGGATTGGTGGCCAAAGGTTACGTTTATTGACGCCTCACCTCTATACACGAGTGTGTGAAGCCGCCCAAAGGTAACGTTTATTGTCATCCCACATGCACCCACCATGGACAATGTACACGCAAAGGTTACGTTTATTGCTGTACCGGTTGCCCATACCAACACGTAAGCCCCTACTGGCGAGGGCTTGCAAACTGGGCTCGCAACTAACCAATCCTAATGTCAAACAGTGTATCCAAGGCCTCAACCCAGCATCCCTTAATACGTCCATAGAGATAGGGCTAAGGCCCCCCGACAGAGTCAGAGATTACACGGTCCGAGACCACCTCCCTTCATACGCTACGATGTAATAGTTCTGCTAAGGTAATGGCGATACGACGATGTCAGTGGATAAGACTTGAGTTAGAGATAGAGCTAGAGTTCTGAGGCACGGCCTATGACACCCCCCCTGATACTCGCTCGCATCAAGCACACTAACCACACATCATACATTCACATGCCTATTCCTATCATCATCATCATCATGTTATAAACAATAAATTTAAATATGCATGAACAGTAATAATAGAAATATTGGATGACATGTTGAATGCACATACAAGCATACACACATAAAATCAGTCATGGCATCGGACTCAAGAAATAAAAACAGTTTATTATTAACCAATTAGTTTAGGTCTTGTTCCTCACCTTTGCTTGATTGTAGATCCTCTTTCAAGCTTTAAGAATCAACTAAATATCAATATTATATCACTAGAAGACCTAATCAAGTCGATAGAATTTAATTAGAATTAATTCTGATTTTAAAAACCTACTGTTAACTGGGGGTCGATGCCAGGGTCGGACCTTCCATCGACCCTGGGTGCGACCACCCCTTTCTTGGGCTTCCCGAATGCTGGGGGTCGATGCTAGGGTCGGATGTTCCATCGACCCTAGGTGCGACCCCCCATGTTTGAGTTTAGAATTTCATCCTATAGTCCATTCTTTCATGTTTGGGTCCTATGGCTTACTTCCACAATCCATTCTATGCTTGTTCTATGACTTAAAACTCTAGGTTTCTTCCTTACTTTGCCTACCATGATTATCTTCCATGGATTTCATTGAAATCCTCCCATGGATGGATGATTTGGGTATCTCCTAAGTCATACCCTCTTCATGAACCATTCTAAGGTCTTAAATAAATCATGGAGAATGTATTCATACCTTAGGTTTGTTGAGATTCGGAGTTTCCTCTGAATTTCCTCCTCCTTGGTCTTCTTCTTTAATTCTCCTTCTCTTCTCCTTCTCTTCCTTCTCTTCTCTTTCTCTCAATCCAATTAGGGTTGTAAAAGGAGTGAAAGAGGCTTAGGGATGTCCTATTTATAGATTAAAATCTCCCAAAATAAGTCCCATTGAGTTTAGGAAAGGTTCCAATTGAAATTAGGAACTTTCCTAATTTCCGGTTCTGCCGGCAACTGGGGGTCGATGGGGGGTCGAACAATTCGAGACCCCTGCGACCCCCAGACCAAAAAGTCATGGGTCGGACAGGGGGTCGACCCTGCCTGTTTAGGCATGCGACCCTACCCTCAATTTGACTATTTTTGAGTAAAATTTCATATTGGGTCTTGAGTTTCTTCACACACTTGGTCCACTTGGCTCGACCATGATATGTAGACCGGTCATGACACGAAATGTAAGGTTAGACCAGATTCGTGGCGTGCGGGTCTTACAACTCCACCACCCTTAAAAGAAATTTTGTCCTCAAAATTTGAAAGTACGGATCTTACAACTCCCCCATCCTTAAAATAAATTTTGTCCTCAAAATTTGAATTTAGGTGGAAATTCTATTTCCGCATTGCATCTTCTTCCTCCCATGCAATCTCCTCCGCGTATCGTCTTCGCCAGGTTATCTTCTTCTACTAATTATCCTAGCTTTGGAGATGTTGTACCTTCCAACTAGTGAACTAGGCTGGTACCACTTCAATAGTTGAATCTCCTATCTAAACCAGTGGATCCGTGGTCATTATCTCTAATATGGATCTCCAATGTACTTCTTCAATGAAGACACGTGAAATGCATCATGCGCACTAGACATGGACAGCGGTAATGCTAATTGATATGCAACTTGTCTCTCCAAAGTCTATAAAATTTAACACTTATATAGAATATAACTTTCCCTTCTTGTTTAATCGTTTCAAACTCTGCATAAGTGATATCTTCAAGAACACTTTGTCACTTATGGCGAACTCAAGGTCTTGGTGTCTCTTCTGACATCTTGAGCTATCCTGCCCTTTTTCTTTGATCTTGACTGCCAATCGATAGTTTTCTTAAATAGACTCAGGTTTCAAAACTCTTCATTCACTAACTCCATTCCAAAACAAAGGAATTTGAAATTTCTACCTTACCATGCTTTATAGGTGACATTTACATAGTAGCTTGGTAGCAACTTCAATTCATGGTTAACTTCTCAACTCAAGCTCCTTGAAATCAATTTCACAAACTCGGGCATATCTCTTAGGATCTGTATAGTCCGCCCCGACTATCCGTCGGTTTGAGGTAAAGTGTGGTACTAAACTTCAATTTTGTCCCCATTATTTTCTGTAGATCCTCCCAAAACTTTGAGATAAGGCATAAGCCTCTGATCGACACTAAGCTCTCATGCATACCATTCAATCTGGCAATATTATCCACATATAGCTTATTTAGCCGCTCCAAAGCATACCGAGGTCGTATAGCAATGGAATGAACTATCTTCATAAGGCGATCAACAATCCCCCAAACTGCATCAACCACTCTGGGAGTCAATGGAAAATCAGTGACATAGTTCATTGTAATGCAGTTTCACTTCCAGACTGGCTTTGATAGTTATTGTTGTAGCCATGTTGGTCTTTGTCTTTCAGCCTTTACTTACTGATAATTCAATTACTGAACCATGCGTCTAAACCACATTTGTTATCATTCCTCTTTACCAGTACCATCTTTTTAGGTCATGATACATATTGGTACTCCAGGATGTCCTGAATATTGAGTACAATGGATTCTTATCATTATCCTCTTCATAATATCCGAGTCTTTATCTTCATGTATTCAGAATCTACCCTTGTATCTGAGTAGCATCTCCGCATCCAAAGTAACTCAGGATTGGGTTTTCCTTTTTCTAAATCTGCTTACACCGTTCTTATTTACGGATCTCACAAAATTGCTACTTTTACTTCATCCATCAATTTAGAAATGATCATTAATGCCACAAGCACAGCCAAATTATTGCTCCATAAGTTCATTCATAAGTTCTTGCTCTATTGGATCATCAAGAGTTTCTATTGTATGTTACTATACTTCCAAATCTGAATCTGTTGCTGCGGAACATAAGACAGCATCTATACTGGTTCCTTCCTTGGACTTCATAATTCTCTTTTTGCTTAATGCCTTAGCTACTCCTCCGTTTAGATAATGTCTCCAAGTCTTGGATGCATAATTTATCACCATTACTTCCAAGTCATGAGTAGGGTAACTCTTCTCATGCTCCTTCAGTTTTCTTGAAGCATATACAATCAATTATTTACCTTGCATCAACCCGCATCCTAGATCCAATCCGAAAGTTTCAATGTATAGGGTAAAAGATATCCCTAGTACCGGAACGATCATGATGGAAGCTGATATCAACCTTTCTTCACACTTGTCAGTCCAATTAAACTCATCTCCCTTCCTGGTTAGCTTGGTAAGAGGTTTTGCGATCTTAGAGTGGTCCTCCAAAAATCGTCTGTACTAACCAGCTAAACCCAAGAAACTTCTGATCTTCGCAATACTCTTCAGGTGTTTCTTAGCATATGATTACTTTTATCTTAAATGGGTCCTCTTTAATCCCTTTATATGATGCTATATGATCCAAGAAGATCACTTTGTTTAATCAGGTCTCCTATTTCTTGGACTTAGCATAAAGCTTTTCCCTTTTCAGGTAAGTCTCCTGGAAACACATCAGGAATTTATGCATCACATCAATATCTTCCATCTGTGGTGCTTCTTTGGTAACGTATACCACAGATACCATATATCCAACTTCTTTCTCTTCAAAGAATCTCTTTACCTTTAGCATAGAGAGGATCAACTTTCTTTTCTTAGGCAACATGCTTCTGATAAAACTAAATTATATCTCATCTTTATTCTTGAATGATAACCTCTTCTATGCACATAATCACTTATAGAGTGTTGAGACAACCAGTCTATCCCCAAGATGACGTCAAAGTCTACCATCTCAAGTCTAATTAGGTTGCGTCCAAATTCCATCCATCCATACGATTCAGACATTGTCCATAACACTCATCTAATGCAATATTTAATCCAAAAGGACTTGAACTAGCAAAATCTGGTGTAAGGGTCTTGAGAGCTTGTCTAGTTTCTTCATCTCTTATGATTTTTCAAAGACTATCGTCAAAATATCATATCCCAAATCTATTTATAAGCATTAGGGTATATGCTTATAATTTCATTAATTTAGCCAAACTCTTTTGGTCTTAATCATATCACTCAACATTGGGCATAACTCAATTATCATTATATTAAACTGTCATATTAATGTCATGATTTTTGACTTTATCCTGATATCCACTCTTAGATTTTTCTTTAGGAATCTTCTACCTTGTCAAAATTCATACCGATATAACCATCTTTAACTTTACTTGAGTGCTATCTATTTCTTTACTGGCTACCCTTGATAGTTCTCACTTTTGCTCATGCACTCTTTTATAGACATATCTCATATCCATCCATTCAACAATCTCAAAATAGCTTCTCCATTACTTTATCTGAGGTTCCTTGGTTATAGAATCAAATTTGAATTTAATCATCTTAGTTCCCATAATTCTTTGTCACTAAACAGCTTATCAATGGATGTCGAGAAATGTAAGAATCAGAATGTTTATCCAAAACAATTTCTTTCCTTCTTTCAATTCAGTAGTGAACCTAGGTTTAAGGGATCAGGAATAAAGCTGTGGTAATCCAACCGGCATCCAAAGGTCGTTAAGTTACACGTTGGTCCAAATACATGGAAATAGAGGTTTTATAATTCTTAACCTCATGGTTACAGGTTCTATTAAATGTATAATGCCATTGGTCAAGGCACTACAGGAGTAAATCTGGAGAAAGTTTTCGTACATTAGTAAATCAGGTAAAAAAAAATTCAGAAGATGTACGCTCAACATGATTAAACATTTAACTGTTCATTCAGTTCATATCTCTGTTCATGTAGTTGATCATGAGAGTGGCTCAATCTGGTATAACCAGGACTAATACTAAAGAAATAATATTTATAACTCCAATTGACAGGTTAAATCAAGAAGGTATCCTGTCAAGACACGAGAATTTAAAATCTGCTATGTGCATCCTCTATAATCATAAGAGTAAGTCAATAATGCACCGCATCCTATATAAACCTATCTAGTTATATGGCCACAATTAGATTTGATCCTCTGTTGAAAATGTTTAAGGCTTCGTCTTCAGAATATATTCTTCAATCCTTGGTCGGATCATTGTGTCATGATACAGCTATCCCATACATCGGGGGCTGATAAGGTTAACCACCTTGATACACTGCTTGTTGTGCACCAAACTTCTACACTGGGGTGTGCATTACTGGGACTTGCTGTGTGGTAGGCACTGTGTTATAGCTAACAGGTGTTGGGGTACAGTGATGCTACCAATTGGTATCGTACTTGGTTTGACCCGGAGGTGTTGATGTAGCATCAGCAACTTGGGTAGTGATTTACATAGCAACTTGCATAATCGGTCTCATCTGTTATTGCTCTTGTATTTTATTGGGTCAAATTTATGACAACCATAACCAAGGTACTTAATAGTCCAGGTGGTTGGCTGGAGTGGTCTGGTTGTTCACCTCCTTTGATTCGCTCTAATCTGATTATCATTATCTAGCATCTGCTCAGATGAGTTTTCATTATCCATTCTCGACCCTGATAGTGGTGGGGTCAAGTTGCAACCTCTTCTTAATGCTCAGCGGGTAATGGATCAGCTTGTGGTGGATCTCACTCTGAGTCTCCATGATACCCAGGAGTATAGCTTTATCTTCTTGTAGTTACTCTTATTCTTAATGTATGGCCATTATTCTCTTATCTCTGTTGGATTTAGCCCGAGATCTTTTCCTTTACCATTGCAAGGACTTAGGCGTTATTTTCCTTCTTTCCCAAATACATTGAGTTTCACATCTTGTGAGTATCAACTCGGTATTCCAATTTCTTTGCTTTACAGATGCTCCCTTCTTGCTACTGTACTATATCTTTTGTATACTTAGGTAACTACCCGACTTATAGATAGTACCCTATATTATTTGTTTATCAGGATAAATTTTGGTCTTCTCTTCCTGTTTGAGTGTATATATATGGTTCCACCTTTTATATGTACATTATTGTCTTGTTTAAGTTTTGTCTCAACCAACACAGGTGCTTATTGCGTATTTGTATTTAAGCTTTTAATTTATCCTAACTCAGTTCATGGACTCTAGTGGAAGTATTCAGGTTTCACGGGAAGGCCTGAGAGAGCTCTGATACCAAGTTGTCACACCCCAATTCTGCACAAGCCAGAATGGTGTGATGAACCATTAATAAACCAACGGTTCAACCAGGATCTTGAATAGGCTATCCCACATATGATAAATCAAAACACATTCCACATTAATCAGAGGTAATAAAATAAATAGCGGAAGTCTTACAGATAATGAACTGAGGTCTAATCATGATAAATAATTTATATTCTATTTATTTCCAAGTAACCAAAACATAACTTAATACATATTACAATATCCAAATACGAAAATTAAACGCTAAGCGTATCCACAGTTGAAACGCTCGTTTAACGAATCACAATAGTCCTCCACAGCTTGCTCATTCATAGCCTCCACTCATTCATATGTTGGTGTGTAGACATAATCTTCAATCATAGAACCTGCAACATCAGAAACTAAAAAGAATTACACGCGCGAGGGTCAGCTCTCCAACTTGAGCTCAGTGAGAAAACAAAACAATGCAACAAACATATGCATGCATTCAATTCATATCTTTGGTCTGGTATATAAGTTTGCAATGTGCTATAGAAAGGCTTGGTGGCCAAAGGTTACGTTTATTGACGCCTCACCTCTATACATGAGTGTGTGAAGCCTCCCAAAGGTAACGTTTATTGTCGTCCCACATGCACCCACCATGGACAATGTATACGCAAAGGTTACGTTTATTGCTGTACCGGTTGCCCATACCAACACGTAAGCCCCTGCTGGCGAGGGCTCACAAACTGGGCTCGTAACTAACCAATCCTAATGTCAAACAGTGTATCCAAGGCCACACCCCAGTATCCCTCAATACGTCCATAGAGATAGGGCTAAGGCCCCTCGGTAGAGTCAGAGACTATACGGTCCAAGACCACCTCCCCTCATACACTACGACGTAATAGTTCTGCTAAGGTAATGGTGATACGACGATGTTAGTGGACAAGACTTGAGTTAGAGATAGAGCTAGAGTGCTGAGGCCCGGCTTATGACACCCCCTAATACACACTAACATTCACATGCCTATTCCTATCATCATCATCATAATCATCATGTTATAAACAATAAATTTAACTATGCATAAACAGTAGTAATAGAAATATTGGATGACATGTTGAATGCACATACAAGCATACACGCATAGAATCAGTCATGGCATCGGACTCAATAAATAAAAATAGTTTATTATTAACCAATTAGTTTAGGTCTTGTTCCCTCACCTTTGCTTGATTGTAGATCCTCTTTCAAGCTTTAAGAATCAACTAAATATCAATATTATATCACTAGAAGACCTAATCAATTCGATAGAATTTAATTAGAATTAATTCTGATTTTAAAAACCTACTGTTAACTGGGGGTCAATGCTAGGGTCGGACCTTCCATCGACCCTGGGTGCGACCACCCCTTTCCTGGCCTTCTCGAATGCTGGGGGTCGATGCTAGGGTCAGATGTTCCATCGACCCTAGGTGCGATCCCCCATGTTTGAGTCAAGAATTTCATCCTATAGTCTATTCTTTCATGTTTGGGTCCTATGGCTTACTTCCACAATCCATTCTATGCTTATTCTATGGCTTAAAACTTTAGGTTTCTTCCTTACTTTGCCTACCATGATTTTCCTCCATGGATTTCATTGAAATCCTCCCATGGATGGATGATTTGGGTATCTCCTAAGTCATACCCTCTTCATGAACCATTCTAAGGTCTTAAATAAATCATGGAGAATGTATTCATACCTTAGGTTTGCTGAGATTCAGAGTTTCCTCTGAATTTCCTCCTCCTTGGTCTTCTTCTTCAATTCTCCTTCTCTTCTCCTTATCTTCCTTCTCTTCTCTTTCTCTCAATCCAATTAGGGTTGTAAAAGGAGTGAAAGAGGCTTAGAGACGTCCTATTTATAGAGTAAAACCTCCCAAAATAAGTCCCATTGAGTTTAGGAAAGGTTCCAATTGAAATTAGGAAGTTTCCTAATTTCTGGTTCTGTCGGCAACTGGGGGTCGATGGGGGGATCGGACAATTCGAGACCCTTGCGACCCCCAGACCAAAAAGTAATCGGTCGGACAGGGGGTCGACCCTTCCTGTTTAGGCATGCGACCCTACCCTCATTTTGACTGTTTTTGAGTAAAATTTCATATTGGGTCTTGGGTTTCTTTACACACATGGTCCACTTGGCTCGACCATGATATGTAGACCGGTCATGACACGAAATGTAAGGTTAGACCGGGTTCGTGGTGTGCGGGTCTTACATCTTGTCTTATGATGAGACTATATTTGAGGTCCTAGACCTTATGCTAGGTGGTAACTCTAAATCAATTTCAAAATCCCGAGGAAGACAAAAATACCCTTGCATGTCCTCACATTTTCAAGAACCAAATTGGCTACAATATGAAAGTTTATGTCGACGACTTGCTAGTAAAGAGTAAAAAGGGTGACCAGCACTTAGCCGACCTCACGAAACCTTTCCAGGTCCTTCGAACACACAGTATAAAGCTTAACCCGATGAAATGTGCCTTCAAACTGGCATCAAGAAAGTTCCTGGGATTCATGGTGTCATAGAGGGGCGTAGAAGCCAATCCCTCAAATATAATTGCTATTCTCAACATGTTTGCATCAACCAAGCCGAAGCTGGTATCGAAATAGAATGGCAAAATAGCTACACTAGGAAGATTTATGTCTAAGTCAGCCAAGCGGTGCCCTTCATTCTTTAAGACCCTCAAAGGAGTGGAGAACTTTGAGTGGATAGACGGGTATCAGAAGGCTTTTGAGGACATCAAGACCTACTTGGCCTTTCCTCTACTGCTCATAGAACCCAATCCGAGGGATGAACTCCAGCTATACTTGGAAGTGTCAGACCAAGTAGTAAGCACTGTCCTTCTAAAGGAAGAAGATAAAGTGTAACTGTCACAGCCCATTCTGGATAATCAGAGGTGATATCTGGGTCAACTCTTGTGGCACCCGAATACATCCAAGATCACTACCATAATGATTACAAACAAATCCCACAGTCTATACATACAATATCCTTAATAATTTGGAAGCAATAATAAAATAAGCGAAAGCATTTAATATAGACAGATGCATCTAAATGATATCATAGCCCATACTATGTATCATATTATCTATTACAAACCATTTGTTCTGCTACAAAATACTACTCATATCCATATTCAAATACCCAAATCAAAAGAGTAAATCTGTAACATTGTTCTTGATAGACCTCTTCGTCTACTAACAAAAAGAATTATAATAAAGTATATCTGGGAAGGGAGAAAGTAAGGGGAGGGTTATATCATGCATAGACGCAGTCGCTGCAAGTGCAGCCCTGGCCGTGCTTTCCACCAACATCATTAGGGCCAGTAGCCATACTAACAATAGATAAGTCACTTGTAGAAGGATCTTAAAAACTGTATTCACACAAGGGTGAGCTCACATCCCAGCTCAGTGAGAAATCTAGTATCACATGCTGTGCACATATAACAACCAATGAGATTAATGCAATTTATTTTAGATTAGGTCTCAGGTTTGTATTTCTACATCCTGGGCAAAGGTAGAAGCAGAATAAATAACCATGGGCTATTAAACAACTTCTACAAGCAAACTCCCCCCTTGGGGACTCCCATCCTCACAGGGTTCATTACCTCCCACTATGGACCTCACATCCTCCAGCTACCCTACACCTATACGTCACTGACTCACTCGCTACTGTATACCCATACGTCACTGGCTCCCCTAAGGTCTCCCAACCTGTGGGTATGCGAAGCTATGCCAGTATTTTACCCCTATTGGAGGGGTGTAGGAAACAAAAAAATGACACCACCTATGTTTATTATTGTCACACCCCAAATTCTGAACCAACCAGAATGGTGTGATGAACCGTCTATCAACCAAAGGTTCAACTAGGATCTCGAATAGGCTGTGTCCTTTCGCTTAAATCATATACATTCGCAACCATAATCAGAATAAATACACAATAGCATAAGTCTTTAATATTTAATGAACTGAGAATCTAATGGTGATAACATAAATAAATTATCCAATTATCTTCAAATGACTAAGACATAAAATAAAATAAATTAATCAATTACATCTTATGAATACCTCCAACTAATAAATCTAATCGAAGACGCATGAGTTGCACTCGCACGATGAATCATGCGACTCCATCATAGCTTCTGCATCCATCGCTATAGCATATCCGTACATCGGAGTATTCACATAGTCTTCTACAGTAGTACCTGCATCATCAACTAAAAATATTCGATGTTGAAAGGGTGAGCACACATCACGGCTCAGTGAGCAAACAAAACAATGCAACAAACATATACATGCATTCAATTTATGTCTTTGGTCTGGTTCATAAGTTTGCAATGTGCAATAGAAAGGATAAGTGGCCACCGCACTTCTATACACGAGTGTGTGAAGCTACCCAATGGATCAAACACCATTGCCATCCCACATGCACCCACCATGGAATGGGGATAGAGCTAAAGTGCTAGGACCGCACCGCATGACACTTCTCCTGATGCCCTACCCATACCAACACGTAAGCCCCTATTGGCTAGGGCTTGCAAACTGGGCTCGCAACTAACCAATCCTAATGTCCAATAGTGTATCCAATGCCTCACCCCAGTATCCCTCAATACGTCTATAGAGATGGAGCTAAGGCCCCCTGGTAGAGTCAAAGACTACACGGTCCGAGACCACCTCCCTTGATGCCCTACGACGTAATAGTTCTGGTAAAGTAATGACGATATGACAATGTTAGTGGACAAGACTTGAGTAGAGATAAAGCTAGAGTCTGGTGACCAGGATGAACCACAGTGTTATGTCCTCCCCCTGATGCCCCACTCGCGTCAAGTACACTAACCACACACAAACATTCACATGCCTATTCCTAGCATCATCATCATCATCATATTAAAATTAAATGAAAATAAAATATACATAAGCAGTAATACTAGGAATATTGGATGACATGTTAAATGCACATTACAAGCATACAAGCATAGAATAATTCATGGTATTAGACTCAGTAAACAAAAAATAGTTTATTATTAGCCAATTAATTTAGGTCTTGTTCCCTCACCTTTGGTTGATAGTAGATCCTCACTCGGGCTTTGTAATTCAGTTTTAATCCACTTGGAAACCTAACAAGTTATAGATTTTTAATTAGAATTAATTCCCATATATTTAGACTAACAGAAACTGAGGGGTCGTAGGTGGGGCAGCACTTGGGGTCTCAGTTTCTGCGACCACTGGGTGTGGGGTCGCAGGGTAGGGTCAGACATACTTTGACCACACGTATGGCCACACCCTCCCTGGAAACTTCCTGAGGGCATGTGGTCGGACATGTGTGTCTTGTGGGGTCGGACATCATGCGACCCCATGTGCGACCACACGTGTTATGGTTGACCTTTGACTCTCAACTTCATTCCTTCATGTTTGGATCCTTTGGCTTATCATCATGGTCCTTCCTATGATTGTTCTATGGCTCAAAACTATAATTTTATACACCATCCATTGTCTACAATAATTTCCTCCATGGGTTCTCTTGGAATTTATCCATGGATGGATGATTTGGGTTTCTCCTAGATCTTATCTTCTTCATGAACTATTCTAGGCTCTTAATTAATCATGGGAAATAGGTTCATACCTTATGCTTGCTGAAGATTCAGAGTTTTCTTTGAATTTTCTTCTTTAATTTTCCTTCTCTTCCTTATCTTCACTCTCTCTCTCTCTTACTTTCAATTGGAGTTCTAAAAGGATGAAAGAGGCTAAGGGACGTCCTATTTATAGAGGAAAACCCTCCATAATATGCCCTAATGTGTTTAGGAAAGAACCCCTTCGGATTATGAAGCTTTCATAAATTTGGTTTCTGACTGGGTTTCGTGGGGTCAGAGGTGGGGTCGCAGAATCCATGACCCTACCTTTTGAAATGTTTGACCACACGACCTAAATTTGTGTGGTTGGACTCTTTTGAGGTGGGGTCGGTCACACCTGTTTAGGCATGCGACCACATGCTCATAATTGACTATTTTTGGGTTAATTTCATACCTGGTCTTGTGGTTTCTTCATGCACTTGGTCTACTTGGCTCGACCATGATAGGTAGACCTGGTACAAGGTGGTTAGACCGGTTAGTTCGATACAGGTCTTACAACTCCCCCCCTCTTATTAGAAATTTCATCCTCGAAATTTACACATACCTTCAGAGTCGAAAAGGTGAGGATATTGCTTTCGCATATTATTCTCTTCTTCCCATGTTATCTCTTCTATATCTCGGCTCCTCCAAGTGACCTTAACATATTAAATGTCACAATTGCATAGACGTTGAACCTTCCGGCTAGTGATTTCAATTGGTGCTACTTGTCAAATCATCAGTTAAATATGGTGGATCCATTATTATAACGTGTGTTGGATCTCTAACGTACTTCTTCAATAATGAGATATGGAATACATCATGCACACTTGACGTAGATGGTGGTAGTGTAAATTGATATGCCACTTTTCCATGTTTAGCTAGAATCTCATATGGCCCGACATATCTCCAACGTAGCTTCCCTTTCTGCCTGAATCATTTTAAGCCTCGCATAGGTGATACTTTCAAGAATACCTTATCACCTACAACGAATTCAAGGTCTCGACGTTGAGTATCTGCATACTATTTCTGATGATTCTAAGCCGTTCTCACTCTTTCCTTAATAATGTCGACTTCACGACCAGTCTCTTCAAAAAATTCTGGTCCAACAATACTCCGTTCACCAACTTCATTCCAAAACAAAGGAGTTCGACACTTACTACCACACAGTGCTTCATAGGGTGACATTTGTATAGTAGCCTGATAGCTGTTGTTATAGGCGAACTCGATCAACGGTATTATAAGTACCCCATTTTTGCCACCCTCTGCATAAGTGAACCAATATGGCAAGTTTTCGGCCTTTAACCCAAAGATTTGTGATTCTCTATTGAACCCTACAGCAGGGTCATGGGCTATTATCTACTTATTTGAATAGGTTGTGAAATTATCTTTGAAATGAGATCGGAATCATCAAATTCTGACTTCAAACAAGGAAGATATCACAGTTTGAAAGTGCAAGGGCATTTACGTAATTATTGTATGATGCATGCATTATCATTCAAACTTTAAGACATCATATCATGGTCATCTGATATCGGAATCAGATGATTCAAAGGCCAATATTCCTTATTTTCAGTTCTCTTCAAAGTGGAAGTGAAAAATCCCAAGTAGAACTCACCAGTGGGCCCCATGCAAGATTTCATGCAAAATTATCGTTAGAACTTCAAACCTTCATATATTTGTCGTTCTATATCGGATTCCGATGATTCCAAGGCCATTATTCTTCATTTGTAATGTTCTACAAAGTGGACAAAAAAAATCTCGGGTATAAGTCTCTGAAGGCTCCCATGCTAAATTACACATGAAAATGGTCATTTAATCTTCAGAAATTCATATTTTGGTCACCCCATATCCAATCAAGTAATTTTAGCTTCATTATGTTCCATTTTTAGTATTCTACAAAGTGGATGTAAAAACACTCGGGTAGAAGTCTCCGAAGGATCCCATGCAGAATGGTCAGCCAAATTATCAATAACTGGTCTGCTTAAACTTCAAAAATTCATAAGTTGACCATTTCATTTCCAAATGAGATGATTCAAGTTCCAATATTCCTCATTTTTAATGTTCTACAAAGTGAACATAGAAAATTTGGAATACATGCTATCGAAAAATTCCATATGGAAGGGTGACAAAAATGGACTATAAAATGTCAACCTTAGTCCAAACAAGTTTAATTTAGCTTAGTCTAACATAGCCCGGCCCAGTTCAGACCAATCCAGACCAAGTTATGTCAGTCCATATACATGTATTTCTTTTATATATGTATAATATATAATATATTATTGTATATAATACATATATATATCTTATGGATATATTATATGTAATAATACATACATATATATATATATATATATATATATATATATATATATATATATATATATATATATATATTAGGAAAGAGAGAGGAAAGTGAGGCCGTAGAAAGAGAGAGGAAAGATAAGCCATAGGAAAGAGAATGGGAGAAAGAGAGAGAAATAAAAGAAAAAAGAAAAGGAAAAAAAAAGAAAAGATTCCCCTACTCGTTTTCTAGAAAGAAAACATGAAAGAGAGAGGGAGAAAGAAAGAAAAAAAGGAAGGAAAGAAAAAAAAGAAAAAAAGAAGAAAAAAAAAAAGGAAATGTTTTCTAAGAAAGAAAACGTGAAAAGAGAGGGAGAAAAAAAAGGAAGGAAAAGAAGGAAGAAGAAAAGGAAAGAAGAAAGAAAGGAAAGAGAGAAGGAATTTTCTAGAAGAAGGAAAGAGAGAAGGGATTTTCTTGAAGAAGAAGGAGAAAAAGGAAAGAAAGGAAGAAGAAAAAATGTGGGAAGGAAGAAAAGAAAGGAAAAAAGAAAAAACGTGGGAAGAAAGGATTTTCTAGAAGAAAAAAAAGGAGAAAATGAAGGAAGAGAGAAAAAAGAAAGAGGAAGAGAGGATTTTCTAGAAGAGGGAGAGAGGTAAAACATGTAGAATAGAGAGGGAGAAGAGAAAAGGGAAGGAAAAGAAGAAAGGAAAGAAGAAAAAAGGAAGAAAAAAAGATTTTTTAGAAAAAGAAGAAAGGAAAGAAGGATCATCTAGAAAAAGAGAGAAAAAATATAAATAGGCAAGAGAAGAGAGAAGAGGGTCTCTTTTTTGAGACCATAGGGAGAGGAGAACGTGAGTGAGGGAGAGGAGAACATGAGTGATAGAGAGAAAACATGAGAGAGGGAGAAAGAAAGAGAGAAGAAAAGAGAAAAGAAAGAATAGAGAAGAAGAAAAGATAAAAAGAGAAGAGAGAAAGAGAAGCAGAAGAGAGGAGAAGGAGGATTCACATCCAAAAGGGTTGATACAACTTTCAATCACCCTTCATCGATGGTTTCCTTCGATTTGAGTACAAGGTTAGCACTCTAAAAAAATTTAGAGGTCGTTAGAATGCTCGAATGTCAATTTTGTTTGAAGAAAGTTAATTTCCCTGAAATCTCAATCATTAATGCTCTATTAAATGCTTATTAACGTTAGGATGCCTATGTCTAACATTTTTCATGAATGATAATTTCTCTAAGCTATTCAATGATGAATTTTTGAATGATATACAATGATGTTTGATGTTTTTTAGAAATTTCATAAAGTGGTTTTCTGATCTGAAAATTATAGATTTAGGATTCAAACTTAGGACGTACATCACATGGATTTTTTCTAAGATTTTGAAGCCCAAATTTTTATGGGAGTCTCTCTGATATGTTAGAAGACTGTCTTAAAAATTTTGTACCATTTGGAATTGGAAAAATACATCAAAAAATTTATCTTTGACATTGCTATTTTTCTCAGATGTAATACAATCCTCCATCAGAAAATCTCTAGACAAAGGTCTTATGGCCATAATCAGAAAATCTACTTAATATGAACTTTTTAGACGTGAAAGTTGTCTAAAAAATGACACTATTTTCATATTTTTTAAATTTTTTATTGAATTGATATCAATTTTTAAGTGCATAGTGATCTGATTTTGAATCTGTCATGAGGTACTAATTTGCATGATTGAAAAGAGTCATTTTTTCACAAAGAAAATATATTGTTTTAACTTGTTTTTCTTAATTAAATTTTATATCAGACAGTTATCTACATAGATATATCTCTGTATTAAATTTTTATTACGAATAAAATTTTATTTGGAATTTTTGGTGCAACTGGTTAAAAATCTGGAACAGATTTGACCAGTGCACATGTTCGGTCTTAGGGCATATCTTTGACCTGTTTTTGCTTTCTGTTGAGATTCAAATCGTTCATATGAAATATAATATATTACATCATCTTTCTATGAAAAAACGTTGAGCTTGATTTGAGTTTCGAAAGACCTACTTATGGTCATTCTTGTCTAATGTGACAAAATCTGAATACATTTCATAGTTTTGTCCATTATCTAAAACCTTGTATCACAATTTTGACAGTTTTGAGTCATTAATCTTCCCAAATATCTTCATAAAAGTCACAATTTTTTTTAAAACATTGGATATATATATATATATATATATATTTTTTGATAATTTTGCACTTTTCAAAAAAAATGGTTTCATTGATGTCTCATTCATTATAACATCAATGATTGTTTAAATGAATTCTGCCATATTTAGATAAATGGCTATATTTAGAGCATTCATATGCTTTGTTTGGACTGTGCATACCATGTTTGCCACATTCCATGTATTGCTATTTTTGGTAGAATAGATAAATTTTTATTATATTTTAGCAAAATCTTAATAATTACCATGTTTAGGTCTTACTATGCTTAGAAAATAGCATATAAGATCTTACCTTTTTGGATAATTCATGCCATATTTGCATTCTATGTTTGGTACTTGCCATATTGATATATAGATGCATATATTGATTTCTTGCCATGCTTAGGTCTTCCCATGCTTAGAAGATTAGCATACTAGATCATGTCATATAGGCTCTTGCCTTATTTGCAAAACATGCCATATTTGAGGATTTTTAACAATCTTACTATATGTAAATTTAATGCCATAAATGTGTTATATGCCATATTTAGATGAATAATTCATTTTTGGCAATAATTTAATTTATGTAGCACCCTAGTCGAACTGCCATATCTGTATACCTAGCAAACATATTAGGTGTAGGGACGTGCAATTAGGCACCCACATTCTTGGGAAGGGCATAATGGAAAATAATAAAAGTCTTAACAAAGAAAGAGAATGCTTTCCCAAACCTTCCAAAATTAGAATTCAGGATAAAAAGGGTAGCTCAGGATGATTTCTGCCCCTTGGTAAACCCTAAACCTAGAATAGGTTCTGTACCCTAAACTTAGAATAGGTTCTAAACCCTAAGCCTAGAACATGTTCTAAACCCTAAACCTAGAACAAGTTCTCACATTCTAACCTAGAACAGGTTACAGACCCAAACTACACGGATTTTGATTCCTAGGGCAAACCCTAGGATACGTAGGCCATTTGGGAGAAACCCAAATTCGGATCCACATTTTAGTCCACTTGGACTATCCATAGATCCACTAGGATATCCACCCAGAGACCCAAACTACGTGGATTTTGATTCCTAGGTCAAACCCTAGGATATGTAGGCCATTTGGGAGACCCCAAATTCAGATCCACACCTGAGTCCACTTGGACTATCCATAGATCCACTAGGATACCCAACCATTTCAACCCAGAGCCAAAAACTACACGGATTCTGATTCTTAGGGTAAACCCTAGGATACGTAGGCCATTTGGGAGAAACCCAAATTCGGATCCATATTTTAGTCCACTCGGACTATCCATAGATCTACTAGGATATTTACCCATTTTCCAACCCAGATAAGGTTATCCATATTCCAACCCAGATAGAGTTATCCACATTTCAACCCGGATAAGGTTATCCACATTCCAACTCAGAATGGATTATCCATATTTTGACCTAAAAAGGGTTATCCATAGATCCACTAGGACTATCTATCAGTTCACATGGACTATCTAGATCATAACCCATAGGGTTTCTTATCCTTTCAAGCATAAATTTCAACTTGAACACTGAACTTAATCATACACAGCATAAATCACATCCATAAACTTTAATAACACCTGAATTACGATGGTGAACCTGATTTTTGGAATAATTCTGTGATACATAGGTAATTTGATAGATACAGATTCAGTTTAATGATATCAAACCACTTGGTTTGGTTTGGTTTAACAGATAGAGTCTAGCATAGGAAAGGCATAGGAGATCGATTTCGATCGGGCGGTTTGGGGGCCTAACCCCTTCCCATAAGCGTAACCTGACGCTTACCCAATCTCTGATGGACTAGAAAATCCAATCTAAGGGTCATGAGTCAATTGAAGTCTTACCTTAGGGTGAGATTTCACATTTTTCCAAGGTCCTAGACCTTAATCTAGGTGGTGACTTCCAAGATTTCCATCTTTGTCCTCACAATGGCGACTCTACTAGGGATATAAACATCAAACTCCTAAATGAAAACTTTCTTTGTGTGAATTGGATGTTAGATTTTAGGATACTATATTTATGCTTGTATAATATTGCTTTGGGGGGAATGGGTTCAGTCACACATTCATGTGAGTAGCCGAACCGGGTCCCATGCATATGGGGCAGCCCGCTAGGCGAAACACACAACCTTGGCCTGTACTTTGTGAGACCATGACCGGCGAGCAGCCCCTAACGAGCGTTTCTTGGGTCCGCCCAAGAATGCGTTATGCTACTCCACATCACTTGGATCCTTGCAACATAGTATATAAAGGGATTGGGGGCCCATTATTCATCGTGCATTCGATGATAGGTTACCCCGTCCTTGTCAAGGTGGCCTTTTCTGTCCTAACCCAGATTGTAGCCCAATGTTTGTTATTTTTTGGTTCATCCCTAAACCGACCCTGTAAAATCTGCTTAACCATGACATCCATGTTCGAGATGTCGAAGTTTTGCCCATTTTTGTCCTCGATTGGTCAACATGTTAGAATCTACACGATGAGCATCATGAACTCTCACCCATTGGGAGTATGAGGTATGTATACACCTATTCTACATCATAGTAGACGATCACTATACACCCTCCATTAAGTAAGCTCAATGTGTTGAATCTCTCATTGTTAACACGTCGATTTCAAAAAACAAACAGAAAATCCCTGTCAAGACATAGCTACCATGGTCAAGAAGAAATTTACTAGTTTATTCATCTATGAACAGCTTTTGCTAACCATCCCTAATAAGGACGATGGATTAATATATCCATTTCAATTTCATCGAATTCGGTAATCCAATTGGCCAGACCTTGGTACCACTGATTATCCATTTTGGAATCACGAGGTCCCAAGACTGAACACATGGCTTAACCAGATTCAATTAAATTGACTCGGATAATGTTTACCCAATCGCCCTTATGAGGGAGCTAACTTTGTTTGGTTAAGTCATCCTTGATTGTGCATGTGACTTCGTCCATTCCTCTAGATGTCCAAAATCTTGATATTTCTCCATTGGGTTACAATGCCTTTGGAAAAGAGAATCAATCTGCAACCATATCCACCCTTTTAGGGTGAGAGGCCCCTACAACTAGGGAATTGTCTTGATCTCCCACCTTGAGATCCATCCATATTATCTTTCTAAATGAATCAATGAAAGTCAATGAATCTAGATCTTGATTGAACATCAAATCTTGTAAGAAAGAAGGCAACCAGATTTGGGAACATAATCAGTAACTCAGTCAATCTGGTCCAATAGAGCATTCAATTTAGGCAGCGACAAGCACCTATCCCTGAGAAAGTTTACAATATTCCTGTACAGTTAGTCCTTGGGCTTACTCAAATATCATATTTAGTTCATCTCATAATCAAGGAGAGATTCAGCCCCTAGGAAAATCCATTCATAGTTCTCAATGTACCTCAGAATTAAGGAAAGATTCAGCCCCTAGGCAAATCCAATCACAGTTCTCAATTCACCTCTAAATTAAGGAAAGATTTAGCCCCTAAGAAAATCCAATCACTGTTCTCAATGTACCTCAGAATTAAGGAAAGATTCAGCCCCTAGGCAAATCCAATCGTAGTTCTCGACTCATCTCTGAATTAAGGAAAGATTCAACCCCTAGGAAAATCCAATCATAGTTCTCGATTCATCTCTGAATTAAGGAATGATTCAGCCCCTAGGCAAATCCAATCATTGTTCCCAATTCATCTCAGAATTAAGGAAAGATTTAGTCCCTAGGCAAATAAATTACCATTCTCCATTCAACCCTGAATTAAGGAGAGATTTAGCCCTAGGCAAATCTAATCATAGTTCTCGATTCACCTTCGAATTAAAGAGAGATTCAGCCCCTAAGCAAAATCAAATTACCATTCTCGATTCACCTCTGAATTAAGGAGAGATTTGGCCCCTAGGCAAACCCAATTATTGTTCCCTATTCACCTATGAATTAAGAAAAGATTCAGCCCCTAGGCAAATCCAATCATTGTTCCCTATGCACCTTAGAATTAAGGAAAGTTTTAGCCCCTAGGCAGGTCCAATCATCATTTCGGTTCATCCAGAATTAAGGAAAGATTCAGCCTCTAGGTAGATTCAATCACATCCAATTTATCTCAGAATCAAAGAAATATTCAGCCCCAGATTCAACAACCATTTATGGTTCATCTCAGAACTAAAGAAAGGTTCAGCCCTTAGGCAAGTCCAATCATCAATTTGGTTCATCCAGAATTAAGGAAAGATTCAGCCCCTAGGCAGATTCAATCACATCTAGTTCATCTCAGTATCAAAGAAATATTCAGCCCTAGATTCAACCACCATTTCTGGTTCATCTCAGAACTGAAAAAAGGTTTAACCCCTAGGCAGGTTCAATTATCTCTCCCAGATCATGTTTAAATGGAGGAGGCATTCAGCCCTTAGGCTTTTTTACCCTTCACCCCCTGTTTAGGTTCTGATTCATGTCAGAATTAGGAAAAATTTCATTCATTTGAATTTAATTAGCTACTAGGCTTATCCAACCATTAACTTTGGTTAGGGTTCTGATTCATATCGGAACTAAGAAGAGTTCCATTCATTTGAATTTAATTAGCCCCTAGGCCTATCCAACCATCAACTTTGGTTCAGGTTCTGATTCATGTTGGAACTAAGAAGAGTTCCATTTCATCTGAATTCATTTAGCCACTAGGCTTATCCAACCATTAACTATGGTTCAAGTTCTGATTCATGTTGGAACTAAGAAGAGTTCCATTCATTTGAATTTAATTAGCCCCTAGGCTTGTCCAACCATCAACTCCAGTTCAGGTTCTGATTTATGTTGGAACTAAGAAAGGTTTCATTCATATGAACTCAACGTGAGCATGAGTTAGCCTCTAGGCCTGTTCAACCACTACCTCTAGTTCATGTTCCATTTCATGAAGGAATCAAAGAGAATTTCAATCATTTCAACTCAATCAATCCATTATCTCTAGTAATTAGAGTCTAATCCATGATTGTCATCCTTGGCCTCTATCAATTGGAGCCCAACTCAAGCAATCCTTGCCTCTAGCAATTAGAGCCCAGTCCATGACTGTCAATCTTGATCTCTATCAATCAAAGATCAATTCAAAGTCAATCTTGATCTCTATCAATCAGAGACCAATTCAAAGTCAATCTTGATCTCTATCAATGAGAGACCAATTCAAAGTCAATCTTGATCTCTATCAATCAGAGACCAATTCAAAGTCAATCTTGATCTCTATCAATCAGAGACCAATTCAAAGTCAATCTTGATCTCTATCAATCAGAGACCAATTCAATGTCAATCTTGATCTCTATCAATCAGAGACCAATTCAATGTCAATCTTGATCTCGATCAATCAGAGACCAATTCAAAGTCAATCTTGTCTCTATCAATCGGAGACCGATTCAAAATCAATCGCTGGCTCTATGAATTAGAGCCCGATCCATGTCTATCATAGCCCAGTGCTACAAGTTAGGATCGCTCGTCAGGAATGGCGAACGAGAAGCGTTCCTCATTGCCTGTCAGTAAAAATCAATTCTAGATTCTAGAGTCATCAAGAAAACATGAAACCTTCAGCTATGATAGTGCTATCCCATCTCGGGCATTTCTGCCCCATTGGCCAAGGAAATGCTAGAATCCAAAGAGTTGCCCTCATATTTCTTAGTATTCAAAGAAAGGGAATGGAATTTTCCAGAGCAATAGGGTAGACCAAAGATGAGATGCGATATGCCCCAAGCTAGGATAGGAACCAGAATCACAGCTAGGGAATGGTCCAATGATGAAACCCTTAACCCCTGAACTGGGGCATGAACCAGATTGAATTTGGACCCAAATTGAGTGTTGTCCAATGAGGAAAGCCAATGGCCCCTGAACTGGGGCATGAACCGGATTGACCTTGGACCCAAATTGAGTGCGGTCCAATGAGGAGAGCCATTGAGCCCTAAGCTGGTCATGAACCAAATGTCCTTGGAACAGAATTGAGTGCGGTCCAATGAGGAAAGCCATTGAGCCCTAAGCTGGTCATGAACCAGATTGACCTTGGACCCAAATTTAGTGTGGTCTAATGAGGAAAGCCATTTTGCCCTAAATTGGGGCATGGACCAAATTGACCTTAGACCCAAATTGAGAGTGGTCTAATGAAGAAATCCATTGAACCCCCAAACCGAGGCATAAACTTGTCCAATCTTGGACTCAAAATGGTGTAGTGCAATGGCGATACCCCTTGATCCCCAAGTTGGGGCACAAGCTAGAATGATTGTGAACTTAACTAAAAGTGATCCATTATTGAATCCACTGAACCCCAAATTGGGGCATGAACCAGAGTAACCTTGAGCTTAAAAAGTAATAGTCCGGTTATGAATGGATCCCAAACTGAAAAAAAAAGAAGAAAAAGAAAAAGAGGCTAAGAATTGTATGGAACCCTGAAAGGTAGACATCTTGCACCTATTGATAAAGGGCATGATGAGTGCTGTTATTAGAGGTCTGAAGGAATATTTATTCCCACAACAACTGAAGGTGGTCGTCGAAGGCGTTATGCCCAACTGGAGCCGCTTGGACGAACTAGTTGTTTCAAATTTTTATTATCGGTATTCGATAAGTCATCCATGTCTGGGTCCAAGATTGATATGCTTGTTAACAAGTCTAGTCCAATCTGCCTCGTAAGTAAAAGAAAATCACCCCATTTGGGATTTCAAACTCTGTGCCTTGTCTCTTCCATACATTTCCTCCCAGTTTCATACATCCTCCTATTGTACCTGCGCAGTCAATTCTGACTCTAAAGATGATTGAAATGATGAGCCATCTCTTGAACTTCTACGCCACCTAGCCTCTTAAGAAAAAAAGGTCCAACTCATCTGGGAAAGCTTTAAATGATCAATTAGGAGACACAAGAGTACTCTCAAGAAACATGTATTGGAGAAGCTGTCATTTGTTCTACCTATGAAAAGATTCCAAGGAAAGCATCAGATAGTAATAGATCATACCAATAGATCAGCCAGTCAGTATAAATGAGTGGAGGACAGATGTGCCACCAAAAGGATAGAAATTTCAAAATTCTTATAAAGTACACTATCTACAAGCAAGAGATACATGATGAATGATCAATCCCAAAATCAAAGAATGAGGTCATTGGAATACCTAAAAAAAAAGGAAAAGAAAATTCAAGCATATGTTTTATCTACACCAATAATGCGAGGTAGTCACATCAGACGAAAAATGATGATTAACTTCCAGAGGACAGCATACAGATTCACCATTCAGATAAAAGCAGATACTAGATGAGCAATCACAAATGTTCATAAAGTTTACAGAAGATCAGACTACTAACTGGGGCAAAGATGTTCTATCTAATTGAAAATCTTTGGAAGAAGAAGATTCAAATCCAATATTGAAAGTCATGATTCAATTTTGTGATCAAGTGAAGCACTGCATTAGGTGGCCTCCACATCCAAAAAAAAAAGAGAAAGAAAAAAAAAGAAAAGAAAATAGTAGGATGTTGAATGGCATTGGAGCTCGACAGTAAGCCAATTGTTCCTCTCACTTCAAGAAGATGGTAGTTCCAATCAAATCCTGATAGCAAGTTCGATCGTTTATCGAAATTCATAGCATGTTGGACTGGACTTTTGATTTTGGCCAATTACATCCCGCCTTTACAGGAGACGATCTCATCACTTCTTCATCATCAGAGAAAGATTTCTCATTGGCATTATACTTTCTCTCCCGTCTATCAATCCGACGGCCTTCTAAGGAGTCTTTATCACAAGCCCTTCTTTTGATTTTCAGTTTTCATGGCATTGTATCTCGTGATCATGTCATCATTTTATATACAAATTCATGAATTTGGCTGGAACTCTCATCTGTCGTTCATTACATCTGACGACTTCCCGATGTTCCTATAAGCCCTTCATTTCTCAAGCCAATAAAATAGGATCTTCTTGGTAAGATAAACCCATTCTACATAAACAACCAAACACTCTCCCAATGGTAGACCCATGTGGACAGTTTCATATCAGTCCTCTTGGACCTTCAACATCAATACTTGTCAACAAACTTAAAGGTTTCAGGTCCAGATATGATTGCGACTGATTCGGCATCTTGATGTAGCTTGTTGAGACACGTGTTCCATCTGAACATCTCCAAGAAAGAAAAACATAATTTGGCACCATTTTTAATTTTGATGTGGGACTGCATTTCCCTAAGGTCGCTTTTAGTGATGATTCAAATAACTGCCCGCCTATCAATGCGTGTAGGTGTCAACTTAAACAGTGGGATAAGACTACCCATTTGTCATGAAAGTCATGCCGTTCAGACTTCCCCTAAGGGTTTCAGACCATTGGATAGGACCATAATTTTGGCAATATCCTTACCATATTAGGACTCTTTATTCAACCCAAGATGGGGTTTGCAAAAAAAAATGATGAAAAAAAATAAAAGAATAAAAGAAACCTTAGCAAGGAAAAGCAACCCAAGAAACCTCAATGGGCAACCCATAATACCTCAGTGGGGATAGGCGACCTGATGCAACCCTAAAGCATTACCCTCATTGGCCCTTCATAGAAAAATTCAGTGGTTTATGTAGACAAGTGTCATACCCAGTCTACCCTCTATAAGGAAAGGAACCTCTCTTGCTCTCCAGTGAATTATACTTGGAGGAGTTGAACAAACCATCATCTGTTGGGCTCCATAGCATTGTCTTTCAACAGAATTCTATCTTCAAATCCTTTTGTTACGACCTAATTATGAATGTAGCCAAATTCATCAAATCATCAGTTCCCTCATTTTTTCAAGATTCAAGAAGGGTTTATGTAAGAAGTCACTTTCTGCAATCAATCTGTCAATATTCCCTTGACCTTGGAAGCATGGTCATATTCTAGATGCAATCCAGATTCAACCTAGTTCCAACATTGTTAGGTTGCTCGTTTCCTTCTATAGTAGCGGTCTGTCACAACATACAGACATTGGGGCATAGATATACCCTATGTAGAGGAATTGAACTTAATCATGAGCATTATCTAGGATCCATTGTCTAGTATGAAGTCATTAACTTTTCTAGTCAATAGAAGTAGGTCCATCCAAGTTGGTTTTTGCCAATTTCTCAGTTCTCCTAATCCTGTTGATGAAGAAAATCCAATGTGGTCGTTCACCTGTTAGGATTTGGTCACCAAATTATCTGAAGGAACACTTCAAATCCTTTGCTCCTCATGCCTACTTTGGGGCCATGATTCATTAATCTTTCAAAATTGGCACAACAATGTTGCAAAGCTCTGAGCTTTTCATGAGCATAGATCAAGGGCCAAACCCATGTCACATTTCATCACCGCTTGGCTGTTCTACCAATTTGGTCTACCATAGTGCATAGTCAAAGAACCTAGTTGACCAGATGCCCCTCGACAGTTTAATGCCAAGGTCAATCAATAAAATCACTTTGGTTAGAGACTGTCAAGCTCCCTCATTCCTGTCCAAAATCCTCACTAGAGTCTCTTTCAACCCAAAATCCAACAACACCAATGTTGGCTGAAGAAAATCATCACTTTCAAATAGCATGGAACCTTTCCAAGGGAGCAACTAAGTCATCCCTACCATGCTGAAATTGAGTCAAAATTTCAGTACAAGGTCATAAATGGTAAATTTCAAATCTAGGTATCATGCCAGCAAAATCCATGACGCCATTTCCATTGATGTCATGTTTTATGCCTTCGCCAATGAAGCAAGGGCAAAAACCTTAGAAAATTGCCAAGGAATTCACCATCATTTCAAATATGTCTAGCACTTTATAGGTTCAAAGTCAAGAGACTTCCAAGATGGGTCAGACTTCAACCCTATAAGTGACCTTTTTTGTTCTTGCTCATTTCAGAATCAATAGCAAATTCCTCACCCTAAAAGTGACCTTCTGAGTTCTTGCTCATTTCATAATCAAATGCAGAGCCCTAGCACTTCCAAAGTTTAAATCAATCTCAATCTATAAGTAAATTAAATGTAGAGCCCTAGCTCATCCAAAGTTCAAATCAATCTCAACCTATTAGTGAATCAAATGCAGAGCCCTAGCTCATTCAAAGATCAAATCAATCTCAACCTATTAGTGAATCAAATGTAGAGCCCTAGCTCATTCAAAGATCAAATCAATATCACCTATAAGTTAATCAAATGTAGAGCCCTAGTTCATCCAAAGATCAAATCAATCTCAGCCTATTAGTGAATCAAATGTAAAGCCCTAGCTCATCCAAAGTTCAAATCAATCTCAGTCAATAAGTGAATCAAATGCAGAGCCCTAGCTCATCCAAAATTCAAATCAATCTCAGTCTATAAATGAATCAAATGCAGAGCCCTAGCTCATTCAAAGTTCAAATCAATCTCAGCCTATAAATGAATCAAATGCGGAGCCCTAGCTTATTCAAAAAATTCAATCTCAGAATCTCAATCAAAAGAGCCTCAGTTCAATCGAAGAAAAGACAGCAAGTCCTCCATCCAAACAAATCAAAGCCGAGCCCAAGCTTGTGCAACCAACCTTGTATTCATAGCTTAGTTCCATACAAGAAGAGAGGTTCCAAGCCTATAAATCAGCCATGTATTCACATCCTAACTCCATATAAGAAGAGGTTCTAAACCTACATATCAGCCTTGCTTTCATAGTCTAGCTTCATACAAGAAGAGGTTCATCAGCCTACAAATGGATCAAGTCGGGTCCAAGCCCGCACATACCTTGCATCATGAGTTCCACCTCAACAAGAAGAGGTTCCCAGCCTATAAATGAGCCTTGTATTTACATCCTAGCTTCATACAAGAAGAGGTTTATCAGCCTATAAATGGATCAAGCTGGGTTCAAGCGCACGAGTACCTTGCATCACGAGTTCTACCTCAACAATAAGAGGTTCCCAGCCTACAAATGAGCCTTGTATTCACAGCTTAGCTTCGTACAAGAAGAGGTTTCTCAGCCTACAAATGGATCAAGTAGGGTCCAAGCCCGCACGTACCTTGCATCATGAGTCCCACCTCAGCAAGAAGAGGTTCCCAGCCTACAAATGAGCCTTGTATTCATAGGCCAACTTCATACAAGAAGAACAATCATCAATCTTCCAAGAAGAGTAAATCTTCTTGCCAGTCGAACTATGTTCTGGGCTTGATTTCTAGGACATACTTAGAATACGAAGGCAGTTTAGGATGAATTACCCTAAGTGCAGCCCAATAAACAATCTCACTCATATCCCAAAAAAGTGGTTCTTTTATCTTCAGCCTTCAATTGGTAACAATCTCAGCTAAAGAGGGCATCTGTAAGTACCCCATTTTCGCCACCCTCTGTATAAGTGAACCAATATGGTAGATTTTCGGCCTTTCACCCAAAGATTTGTGATTCTCTACTGAACCCCATAGCAGGGTCATGGGCTATTATCTATTTGGATGAATAGATTGTGAAATTATCTTCGAAATGAGACCAGAATCAACAAATTTTGACTTCAAACAAGGAAGATATCGCAGTTTGAAAATGCAAGGGCATTTATGTAATTATCGTATGATGCATGCATTATCATTCAAACTTCAAGACATCATATCTTGGTCATCTGATATCGAAATCAGATGATTCAAAGGCCAATATTCCTTATTTTCAGTCCTCTTTAAAGTGGACGTGAAAATTCTAGGGTAGAAGTCACCAGTGGGCCCCATGCAAGCTTCCATGCAAAATTATCGTTAGAACATCAAAGCTTCATATCTTTGTCGTTCTACATCGGATTCAGATGATTCCAAGACCATTATTCTTCATTTATAATGTTCTACAAAGTCGAAGAAAAAAAATCTCGGGTAGAAGTCTCTGAAGGGTCCCATGCAAAATTACACATGGAAATGGTCATTTAATCTTCGAAAATTCATATTTTGGTCACCCCATATCCAAATCAAGTAATTTCAGCTTCATTATGTTCCATTTTTAGTATTCTACAAAGTGGACGTAAAAAAATCTCGGGTAGAAGTCTCCGAAGGATCCCATGCAGAATGGCCAGCCAAATTATCAATAATTGGCCTGCTTAAACTTTAAAAATTCATAAGTTGGCCATTTCATTTCCAAATGAGATGATTCAAGTTCTAATATTCCTCATTTTTAATGTTCCACAAAGTGAAGGTAGAAAATTTAGAATAGATGCTATCAAAAAATTCCATATGGAAGGGTGACAGAAATGGACTATGAAATGTTAACCTTAGTCCAAACCAGTTTAATCCAGCTTAGTCTAACTTAGGCCGACCCAGCTCAGACCAATTCAGACCAAGTTATGTCAGTCCATATGCATGAATTTCATTTATATATGTATAATGTATAATATATTTTTATATATAATACATATATATATATATCTTATGGATATATTATATGTATATATTATATGTATTATATACATTTATATATATATATATATATATATATATATATATATATATATATATATATATATATATATATATATATATATATATATATTGTTAGGGGGAAACCCCATTGCTCTATTTTTTGCTCAGTCGAACCCTACAGATTCGGCAGGGCAACGAGGCAAGTGTTGGGGAATTACGCCGCGCTAGCAATACAACCCTTACGCGTAGGACTCGGTGTCAGCGCCACGTAGAGATCTGTCAGTGCCACGTGGAGATCCCCCATTCGACACAAGAAGACCCCTATAACACAAGAAAAAAGGGTAATATCAGCATTTGGGGATTTCACACTATTCACTATAAATAGGGCGAATCCTGAGGTTTTTTACAGACAACTTTTACTACTCATTACTCTTCCTAGAGATTCACTCTGTGACACTTGGGACGGAAAATCTCACCTCACCCCACACTTTTCTATAAATATCTTCATGGGCTCAGTACCGAGCCCACTGACTGTTCACAGAGCCCTAACTTTGGCATTGGAGTGGACCCGAGGCATCCAGCCCGCCTCCCCCCTCCTTTGTCTTTCCTTGTCTTGCAGGTCCAGTCAGCCAAGAGGACCCACAGGACGGATCTGGGCCGAAATAGTTTGGCACCCACCGTGGGGCTTGTGAGATTTGGCATCGTAAGATAAAGCCAGAGAGGAACCTTTAGTCATGAGCCCAAGAAGAACTCGAAGCCAGATGATTAGTCCCAACCCCCCTGTAATCGAACAACAAGTAAATCCCGAGGAAGGAGACAGGTCTGATATGTGGTCCGACAGGGATCGAGGTAAGCGCGTGGTTGACCCAGGCCCCGCACATGAATCTTTTGTCACATACGAATAGTTCGAGACCGTGGCACAACAACTGGCGGTGCTAACACGGTTCGTACAAGGGCTACAGTCCCCAGCCGCCGAAGCCACTTCTCGTCCCCCTGTCGAAATTGTCCCACCAGCGGACCCGCCCAGAGAGACTGACCTCCCCAGAGAAACTCGTCACCACCTGGGGAGAGAGGGAGCTCGACCTTCAAGACCAGGAACCAGCGCTCGTCCCGTGCAGGAGCTGAGTGGCACAGGATCAACTTCACAGGGCGGTCGAATCCCACTCGAGAAAGACTAGGCCCACAGCCCATGGTGGCACCTCGACTAGATGAGGATGCGATGGATGAGCTCTTGGTCTCGCAGCGCATAACGCTACCAGAGGTTGTCATGGGGGCAGACAAGCCAAATGCTCCCATGGACCCAGAGGTGGAGGTGACTTTAGCGGACCAATTAGCAGCATTGCACCGAAAGGTCGAAATCATGGCAAAGGCCAGCGTCACTCAGGACGAAGATAGGGATTACTCAACAGACAACCCTCTCACCGACATCATCATGAAGGTACCCTTACCCAACGGTTTACCATGTCGCCAGTGGATTCTTATGATGGATATACGGATCCTATCGATCACCTGAACAATTTCGTAGGCGCGATGGTCCTCCATGCAAACCCCGACGCCATTATGTGCAGAGCCTTCCCCCTTACACTAAAGGGCGCGGCTCGGATGTGGTTCAACAACCTACCACCCCGGTCTATTGACTCTTTTAAGACCATGGGAAGACTATTCAAGATGCATTTTCAAGGAAGCAGGGTGCAACGGAAGACCAACACACACCTAATGAACATGAGACAGAGGTCCGGTGAGACCCTAAGGGCATTCTTGGCCACATTCAACCTTGAAGTCCTACAAGTTAAAGACATCGATGAGGCAGTTCACTTTGCCACATTGAGAGCAGCGGTCACTGACCCAAAGCTCAGATTTTCCATAGCCAAAAAGGAACCGGCAGACCTACAGGAGCTTTTGGCACGGTTTGAGAAATTTGCCACCGCTAACGAAATCTACGAGACAAGCAAAAGCCTAACTGACACCCCCCACAAGCGAGTGGATGAGAGGCAAGACCTCGCACGACCAGGAGAAAACAAGAGATCAAGGAGAGAAGAAGCGTGGGTAAGAGGATTGCTTCAGAAGAAATTCAATGATTATACCCCACTCAACCGATCCCTAGGGGACGTGTACACCCTCATTGCTAATGACGGGTATCTACAGAAGCCTCAGAAGATTGTAACCAAAGTAAAAAGGAGAAATCCGAACAAATATTGCCAGTATCACAGGGACATCGGCCACACTATCGATGAATGCTGAAATTTGCAAGCTGAAATTGAAGACCTCATCCAACAAGGCTATTATCGGCAGTACGTCGATCATAATGCTCTGAGAGTTCCGGCTGCCACAGTCGAGGATCGGAGAAGGCAACCTCCCCTACTGCAGGCAAGGACTCCAGAGAGAGAGCCAAGAAGGTAAGAGGAGAGAGCCCCTAGGAGGGGTGACAGAAGAGAAGTTCGCAGAGATCCTCCTAGGGATGACAGAAGAAGAGATAGAGCGGCTGAGCCTCGGTACCAAGAGAGGCCTCTCGACCAAGAACCCGCTCAACATATGGAGAGACGAGAAAGAGGACCTACCCCAGCGCATCGGGACATCGGTGTCATCCTCTGTCCACTTGCTCGAACCCCCCAACAGATACATGAATGAGGCAGAGTCCTGAATTCGTTGGACACTCGGGGAAGGGCAAGGCTGAGGACTGATCCTAGGATGGCAAGACAACGCCTGGACCAAACGCGGCTGCCACCTCCATTGCATGTCATCGACCCGCCTTCAGAAGAGGACATCCCTTATGAGTGCATTTACATGGTCGGGCGCGCGATACCTCGGTGTAGTTCAACAGTCACCATGATATTCCCCGACCCGTGATAATCAAATCAAGGTGCGGAGAGAGTCCATCGAGCGTCCGACCTTCACTGGCCAAGGCGGCCGGCTCGATCGTGGAAGATACTGTCAAAATCCTCTAACCTTTTGTGGCCATAGTGCCCACCTCGGCCTCGGTAGATTCTGAGGATAATGAAATTCGTGACCCCTCCACGCAAGGGCGGAAGGCAATGACCATCATCGGTGGTCCAACGGCAAGCAACACATCGGCTAGGGCCAGAAAGGCATATGCGCGGAGCGTCAAATCAACGGAATGGCCAGGAAAGAGAGCCCGGACAAGGGATTTCCTGACCATCAGTGACGAAGACCTTTGTGGGTTAGAGCTGCCCCATGAAGATGCCATAGTTATTACTATGCGGATAGAAGAAAGTGATGTTCATAAGATCATGGTGGACACGGGAAGCTCCACTGATATCATCTACTGGCATGCCTTTCAGCGGATGGAGATCCCATTGGAACGGTTGCTACCTGTGGACTACCCTCTAGTCAGCTTCTCAGGTGATCTAGTCAGGGTCAAGGGATCAATTCGATTGCCAATTAGAGCGGGTACTTACCCACGGGAATCAAGGATAACCATGAATTTCCTGGTGGTTGATGTCCCGTCTTCCTATAATGCATTGTTGGGGAGACCTGGGATGATCGCCCTCAGATCAGTCCCATCCCCCTATCATTTGGTCATCAAGTTCCCTATCCCGAGAGGCGCGGGAGAGTGCAGGACAGATCAATTAGTGTCCCATAAGTGTTATTCGGCTGAACTCACCGACTTCAAGAAGCCGGTCCCGCGGAGAACAGATCAACTGATGTCCCGAACAGAATACTCGGACGAGCCGACCGACCTTAAAAGGCCAGCCCAAGCTGCCCAAGTACAAATTGAGGATCTCCGCGATGATCCAAAACAGCAAAGAGGTACACCCGCAGAAGACCTAATTCAAATCCCATTAACCGTGGAGAATCCAGATAGGACGATCCAAATAGGATCCTCCCTCGTAGAGCCGCAAAGGACCGAGCTTGTCAATTTCCTAAGGACCAATGCCGATATTTTCACTTGGTCTGCAGCTGATATGCCAGGTATCCCAAGGGACGTGGCGCAGCATTGCCTCAATGTGGATCCCCAGCGTCAAGCCAGTACGACAGAAGAAGCAGTCATTCGCTGCCTCCCGTCAGCGGATTATCGATGAGGAAGTAGGAAAATTTCTAGATGCTGGGTTTATCCGGGAAATCCATTATCCAGAGTGGCTCGCCAACGTTGTCATGGTCCCAAAAGCTAGGGATAAATGGAGAATTTGCATCGACTTTACTGACCTCAACAAGGCGTGCCCCAAGGATAGTTTTCCCCTCCCCAGGATTGATCAACTCATTGATGCCACTGTCAGACATGCGCAACTGAGCTTTATGGACGCTTACTCAGGCTACAACCAGATCCAGATGCACACCGCTGATTCGGAGAAGACAACTTTCGTGACCAACCGAGGCTTGTTCTGCTATTACGTAATGCCCTTCGGTCTTAAAAATGCCGGAGCGACCTACCAAAGGTTGGTCAACAAGATCTTTGCAGCACAGATAGGTCGGAACATGGAGGTCTATGTGGATGATATGCTAGTAAAGAGCTTGATCGGGAGCAACCATGTGCGAGACTTGGCAGAAGCATTCGGCGTACTGCGCAGACACTGGATGCGCCTCAATCCGGCAAAATGCGCATTCAGAGTCACTTTTGGCAAATTCCTTGGGTTCATGGTCTCCAGCCGTGGCATCGAGGCAAACGCCACCAAGATCATGGGTATTCCAGACATGCCAGCACCAACCAGAATCAAGGAAGTACAAGAGCTCACTGGGCGGGTTGCCGCCCTCAGTCGATTCATGTCGCGATCGGCAGATAAATGCCTACCATTCTTTCAGACCCTTAAGGGCAACAAAACCTTCCAATGGACGACCGAATGTCAGCAGGCATTCGAGGCATTGAAAACTTATTTGGCCTCTCCCCCATTGTTGGTTAAGCCAGAAACTAGGGACACTCTAGAGTTGTACTTGGAAGTATCATCAAAGGCGGTGAGCGCAGTACTCATCAAGGAAGTAGAGGGCGTTCAGCGCCCCATTTACTATATAAGCAAAATCTTGTTGGAGGCCGAGACCAGGTATCAATTCATCGAGAAAGTTTCCCTGGCGCTGGTAACATCCGCGCGGAAGCTACGGCCTTACTTCCAGGCGCATTCGATCACCGTCTTGACCGACCAGCCCCTCAAGAAAATCTTATCCAAATTGGATATCTCGGGACAGGTAATCAATTGGGCGGTCGAGCTAGGAGAGTTCGACCTTAGCTACAAGCCCCGCACGGCTATCAAAGCTCAGGCCTTGGCTGACTTTCTAATAGAATCCTCCCCTCAAGAAGAACAAGTCCCAGACATCCCAGCCTCGGTGGAACCTTCGCAGCCATGGACCTTGTTTGTCGATGGCGCTTCTAACAAGAATCAATGTGGTGCGGGCATCATCCTCACCTGTCCGGACGGATTTGAAATTCGGTGCGCCCTCCGTTTCATGTTTCAGGTATCCAACAATGCGGCTGAATATGAGGCGCTCCTGGCTGGACTTCACCTGGCCAAGGCGGTTATGGCTTGGAGGATAGAGGCGTCCAGCGATTCCCAGCTCGTGGTGCGTCAAGTCAATGGCGAATATGAAGCGAAGAAGGTCAGTATGTCCGCCTACCTAAAAAAGGTGAAGGAGGCCCCATCAAGATTCGAATATTTCGTGTTACGCCATGTACTGCAGGACCAAAACACCTTGGCCGATTCTCTCTCTAAGCTGGCCACAGCAGACTTAAGTGATTTGGATCATTCAGTGTACACGGAAGTTTTGGCTCGTTCATCGGTAGATCCTACCTCCAAGGCCATACTGCCGGCCATTTCAGAGCCATCCTAGATCGACCCAATCATGTCTTTTCTCAAAAATGGTCAATTACCAGCGGACAAGAAAGAGGCGAGGCGGATCCAGTCCAAATCCAATCATTATGTCATAGAAAAAGACATCCTCTACAAGAAGGCCTTCACGTTTCCCCTGCTATGGTGTTTGTGACCTTCCGAGTCAACCCAAGCCATCAAAGAAGTCCACGAGGGTATATGCGGTGCACATCAGGGGGGAAGAGTCCTAGCCCATAAACTACTGCGTCAGGGATATTATTGGCCCCAAATGCAAAAAGATTGCATTGACTACGTCAAGAAATGTGTCAAATGCCAAGTATACGCACCAGTATCTCACCTCCCGGCCGCACTGCTCCGATCTATCGAAGTGGCTCCCATTCCATTCGCCACATGGGGCATGGATATCATGGGGCCATTCCCACCGGCCCGTTACTAGCATAAGTTTGTGGTCATCGCGGTGGATTATTTCACAAAATTAGCCAAAGCTGAGGCCTTATCCAGTATACCAGAGAGTGCCATTCGTGAATTCTTTATCAAGTCAGTGGTATATCGATATGGAGTCCCCAGGGTACTCATTACGGATAATGGCAAGCAATTTGACAATCATGCCTTAGCAACATTCTGTGCAGAGCATCGCATCGACCACCGACGTGGCACCGTGAAGCACCCGCAAACCAGCGGGCAGACAAAGGCTACCAATAAAATCTTATTAAAGGTGATAAAAACCAGGCTGGATGGAGCAAAAGGTTGATGGTTGGATGAACTGCCTCGCATATTATGGGCGGACCGCACCACTCCAAAAACAGCCGCAGGAGAATCTCCATTCCGCCTTGATTTTGGAACGGATGCAGTCGTCCCATTGGAGGTCAGGATTACTTTCCACCAAATTGCCAACTATGACTCGACCTCCAACGAATCCGGCCTGCGTGCAAATTTGGACCTCGTCAACGAAGTATGAGATCACGCCCAGATCCGAATTGCGGCCAATCAGCAGCAAGTAGCCAAGCACTACAATAAAAAGGTGTATCCACGGTCATTCAAAGTTGGCGACCTCGTCCTCCGACGGACCATTGCCTCTGACCAAACCAACCAGGAAAAACTCGCTCCAAATTAGGAAGGGTCATATCAGGTCACCGAGGCACTACACACAGGTTCCTATCACCTTAAGGATATGGATGGTAACGCCTTGCCACGTGCATGGAACGAGGAGCACCTTCGCCCATTCTACCAGTGACTATCCCCACCTTTGTAAAAAATCCCTGGATGTCCATTTTCATCTATCAGTACAATTCAAGATTCAGGCTACTGCTCAGTTCTCTAGCAACAGCGGTCATAAGGTCGACAATTTGACTATATCAATAACGCATGGCTCCGCGCCACGGTGAGACCCATTCGGCCCAAAGAGTTCACCAAGTGTGGAACGCATTGGGCCGAGGAGGGTAGACACGGCTCCGTGCCGAGATGAAACCCATTGCCGTTTCCGTGGAACGCTGGGCCGAGGAGGGTAGCACGGCTCGTGTCGAACAAAAAGACCCATTCGGCCCAAAGATTTCACCAAGTGTGGAACGCATTGGGCCGAGGAGGGTAGACACGGCTCCGTGCCGAGATGAAACCCATTCGGCCCAAAGATTTCACCAAGTGTGGAACGCATTGGGCCGAGGAGGGTAGACACGGCTCCTTATCGACACAAAAATCATCCCGGCACCGTGCCGATGCAAGACCCATTCGGCCCAAATATTTCACCAAGTGTGGAACGCATTGGGCCTAGGAGGGTTGATACGGCTCCGTCCCGAGATGAAACCCATTCGGCCCAAAGATTTCACCAAGTGTGGAACGCATTGGGTCGAGGAGGGTAGACACAGCTCCGTGCCGACACAAAAATCTTCCCAGCACCGTGCCGATATGAGAGCCCTTCGGCCCAAAAAATTCCACCAAGTGTGCAACGCATTGGGCCAAGGTGGGTAGACATGGCTCTGTGCTGACACAAAAATATTCCCGACACCGTGCCGATATGAGAGCCCTTCGGCCCAAAAGGTTCCACCAAGTGTGCAACGCATTGGGCCAAGGCGAGTAGACACGGCTCTGTGCCGAGGTGACGATTCAATTCAAACGCGACCTTTTTCAAAACAAGGTGAGACCAGACGGGACAGTTCAAGACAAAGGTGTTTTTCATTAATTCAAATGTCAAGTTTACATGAGCGCCGAAAGAGGCGGATATTGGGTACATCAGTGCAGCAAAATAAAAATAAAAAAACCTAAGTATTATCCTCCGGAGGGTTCATGTCGATGCGCGCAAAATCATAAGTACTGTCTGCAGGAGGATCTGTCCCGCTGCACCCCACTTCTTCCGTGCCAACCCAAAAAACAAAGCCAGGAATTGGAGGCGGGCCCATCGGCGAGACCGCGCCGTCCTGAGGGGTCGTAGGTGTCTCCTCTAATTCTGAAGAAGCCGGAGGTTCCTCACCCTCGAACACCGTTTCCAACCTCTGAAGCATTTCAGCGTCATCTACTTCGGGGATCTCAACCTCCTCGTCAACAGGGGCAAGGCATTCGGCTCCAGTATAGTCTATACCCGGCACCTTCTCGTCCATAAACTCCTTCAAGGCCTGTGCCCCCTCAGAGAAGTTGTGAAGAGAACAGTACCCCACCAATTCCTTGAAGTCCTCGGACTTCTGGTATAGCCGTACCGCCCCCACGGCGAGAGAGCGCGTCTTCAGATAAGCTGCCTTGAACTTGGTCCTATGCTCACTCGCACGCTCCAGGGCCGACTTCAGCTGGCCGACCCGATCCTCCCTGGCCTTGGCTTCCTCCTCAAGATGGCGCTTACAATCGCGTACCTGGGCAAGCTCTTTCTGCAGACGGTTCACCTCAGTAGAGATAGACGTCACCTCCCGCTCCTTATACCGAAGTTGCGTTCGGGCACGGTCCCGCTCTTCCTCGGTCGTATGTAGTTTACTGTCTATTTTGACCAAGTCCCGGGCCATCTCCTCAGCACGCTCCTTCAGCATCTCCATATATACACCAAGCTACACCAAAACATGAAGAGCAGTCAACAGACAATCAAGAACAAGTTAGAATGGAGAGGGCAGCACTACCATGCCCTGATTACTTACTGATGCATCCAAAGTATCCGCCCCAGAGATAAGTGAAGGCATGGGAAGTCCCTGCACTAGTGACCGATCCCGGGGCAAGATGGCCCCCTTCATCAGCTCTCTTGCGACGTGGATGTCACCCATGGCCGTATCCTCCTCAGTCAGCGCCCAATCCGATCGGAAAGCTCGTTCGTCACCGGTGCGGTCCCGTGGATGGGGACCCATCAGGGGGAGTCGCCCAAACTCACTAGGGACTCCCCCCTGCCCTTGGATTACCCTTGGCCCCTCTTGTGGGGGAGCTGGGGATGTCTGAACCCGTACAGGGGTAGGCTGCCTGCCCGCACTGCCTCCCGCTGCCTCTCCAAGAGCAAGGATTGCCTCCCGGCCCAGTATCCGGGTGAGAACTTTCTTCCGTGTCCTCTGCGGTGGCCTCTTTGTCAAATCAGTCTCAATGCCGGCCTGATCCGATGATGCCTTCATGACTCGCTCCTCCTGAGCCATCTTCGTCGCAGCCTCCTTACGAGCAGCATCCTTCCTCCTCAGCTCTATCAGATACGTCTTGTTCAGCTTCACTGTGAAAAAACAACAAAAGAATCAGCCAAGTTAGTATGTTGACGTCGGCCAGCTCTATACCAAAATGATACTCACATAGACGGTTCTCAACCAAAACGAGGGGGTCTTTCAGCTCGGCCACGCGAATGGGAGCCCCCTCGGAGTGCCGAGCGAGACACAACATCTCAGACTCCTCGGGAAGTCGGGGGACATCTGTGTTGAGTGTCTCGACGTCCAACTTCTTCCACACATTCCTCAGTAGCACATCATCACCTCGGATATAAAAGACGCGCCGACTCTAATCCTCACTCACCCAACGATGGTCGGGACAACATGGCCGACTTCCCGATACCCTATCCGCACTCAAGCATGTTAAGATGATCAAGGTGCCGCGGTGAAGAGCGATCCCAGCCCAGCGTCCCACTCCACACACCAACGAAACAATCACATGCCTAACAATCCATCCTACGATGCATGAACAAAAAGAAAGGAGGAAAAAAAAAAAAAGAAAACCAAACGATAAGTCACAGTCCATTCCACATAATATTATTGGGTTTCATTAGAATATATTATTTAGGGTTTCATGAAGGTGGAAACCAACATGGATCACAAATACCTCAGGTAGCTGACCGGTGGCGTATACCGGTCGCAGCCTGTGGAAAGAAGAAGATTATGGTCGACGATGTCCCGAAGACCATACATGGGGTTTTGATGCCCGTGCGCCTTCCCCACAGATTTTCAGGGGTTCTCCTTTCCTCCCCAGTCTAGGCTTTGAGTTAGAGCTATCCCCAACTCATCCAAGTCTCGCTTTCGACAATATCATCCCTCGAAACCCTCTGGGGGAATTTTCCTACGGCAACTTAGGGTTTATTGGCCAATTTAGGGTTTTTAGTTCGGCCATGGTATTGATCCACCCACATAACTAACATAGGGAAGATGGATCCAAACACCTACCGGGCAGGGCGAGCGGTAATGGCGGCACCTCCTTCTTCTTCCTAGCTCCCTCCTTCCCAAGCTCTTTTTCTTCTCTGGGGTTTGTGAAGACAATGGAAAGGATTTGAGGGGTTTAAGGGTGTATTTATAGGCTAGAAATAGGGTTTAGTAACCCCCTTGTTTTTGGAAATTTTCTTAGGATTCGAAATCGGGAAAGTGGACCCGCGAGACCAATTTCCAAATTCCCCACAGACGTCAGGCCATGTCGGCCTCGGTACCATCCGCGTACCATCGACCGGTATACCTGGAATTCGTCTTGGTCCGATTTGCATTTCTGGGTGTGCCGTTGTCGTAGGGGTTGGAGACCGTCACACACAAAACCAAGGTTTAGACCCGTTCGGGGGGCGGGTCTTACATCCCCGCTCCGGTGGCCTCTTTGTCAAATCAGTCTCAATGCCGGCCTGATCCGGCTGTGCTTTTTTGATTCGTCCTCCGGGCTCTCTTCGTGGTCCTCCTTGCGAGCTGTATCCTTCTTCCCGGTATCGATACGTCTTGTTCAGCTTCACTGTGAATAAACAACAAAAGAATCAGCCAAGTTAGTATGTTGACGTCGGCTAGCTCTATACCAAAATGATACTCACATAGACGGTTCTCGACCAAAACGAGGGGGTCTTTCAGCTCGGCCACGCAAATGGGAGCCCCCTCGGAGTGCCGAGCGAGACACAACATCTCAGACTCCTCGGGAAGTAGGGGGACATCTGTGTTGAGTGTCTCGACGTCCAACTTCTTCCACACATTCCTCAGTAGCACATCATCACCTCGGATATAAAAGAATTTGTTCTTCCACAGTTTGATAGTCGGGCCTCTTGGCAAAATAGTACCACCCCGTCCGACAGTAGTCATTGAAGGTGAACATGTGGCGGAACATGTTCAGGGTCAGCACGTGCCCTAACCTCCGGAAGTAGATAACAAATGCTATCAAGTTCTTCCAAGAGTTCGGCATCAGTAGGATAGGGGCCACTTGGTAGTTTTCTAAGATCTCGACCACCAACTTTGGTACCAAAACTCGGAAGTCGGCCTTAAACATCTTGAGGTTGATGCACAGTTCTGACCTTCGACTCTAGCAGGCTCGCTCCCCCGTAGTGGGCATTCTAATCTCCACGTCGTCCGGTATCTGGTACCGTTCCCGGAGACTGTTGAAGTCGGCCTTGGTCAAAAGGAAAACCTCTCCACGAGCATCAAACTTTGGGGGAGCCTCGGCCTCCTCCCTAGCATGGATCAAAACCTCGGAGCCGACCTCGTGTGTGGACACGCCTACCAAAAGATCACGACGTGAGGGCCCAGCGGTAGTACCTGGCTGCCCCCCTTCGACCTCTCCCTCGGTCATCAATTCCACCTTGGCGCCGCCCTCGAAAACCCGTTCCACAGATCTGCTAGGGGAGGACGTACCCAAAGTCGTCCCACTGTCGGACGAGGACGGACTACTACTACTACTACTGCTGGAAGATGTCCCCACACCCTCTATGTCTACTTCCACCTCGATCTCCCTACCCTCATCAGCCATGTTTCAAAAGACTTGGAAGAAAGGAATACTTACTGATTTCTGATATAAAGTAGCGCCGACGTGAAAAGAACAGAACCGCTGCGAGATGTCCGAGCCGAGGTGCCAAGTAGGTACGATGTGCAGAGCCAAAGCCAATGTAAGCAACCACAATAGTGATCTCAGAGTGAGGGGCCTTCATACCCCATCGCCCCTTTTATAAGACCCCATGCCTGCTCACGTCCACATGGGAGCAAAACATTGGGTCATCGATCGGTGCATTTATTACCGATGACATGTAACGGGTCCGTTGAACGGGTCCCGCCTTGCGGTATCCATGACCGACCCTGATCCAGACCCAGATCCAGGAGCATTCTTTCAGACTTTCATTCAGACAAGCAGTTCATGACGGCCTCGAACTTCCTCTGATAGATCAGACCGATGTGTATTGGTCGCAGCATCCAAATTGGTCATATTGGCTCGGCATTTCTTCCTCAGCAATGACCGATGTGTATTGGTCGCAGTGCCCACATCGGTCGAATTGGCTCAGATCAAGTGACAATCCCGTGACGGCCTCAGACTCTCGTCCTCAGCAAATGACCGATGTGTATTGGCCGCAGTGCCCACATCGGTCGAATTGGCTCCGATCACGTGACAAATCCCGTGATGGCCTCAGACTCTCATCCTTAGTAAATGCCCGATGTGTATTGGCCGCAGTGCCCACATCGGTCGCATTGGCTCGGATCATGTGACAATCCCATGATGGCCTCGGACTCTCGTCCTCAGTAAATGACCGATGTGTATTGACCGTAGTGCCCACATCGGTCACATTGGCTCGGATCATGTGACAATCCCGTGATGACCTCGGACTCTCATCCTCAGTTAATTACCGATGTGTATTGGCCGCAGTGCCCACATCGGTCGAATTGGCTCGGAACACGTGACAATCCCGTGACGGCCTCGGTGTTTCTTCCTCAGCAATGATCAATGTGTATTGTCCGCAGTGCCCACATCGGTCATATTGGATCGGGTTATGTGGTCTGCACGTGACGGCCTCGGTCTTACACCCTCAACAAGGCGGTGGCATGTTGACCGTAGTGCCTACCTCGGCCACGGACCAACGCCCTCAAACAATACTGAGGCATATTAGCCGCAGTGCCCACCTCGGCCACGGACCTATGCCCTCAGCAATACCGATGTGATCGAGTGGCGGGGCCCACCTCAGGCTCGGACCTACACCCTTCGCAACAGCCACGGTGTAGTTTTTTCCATACCAGTTCTCCCACCACAGCTCCACCACGAAGCATTTTTCACAGATGTTGACCACACCACCAGCCTCACCAAGAAGGAGAATAAGAATAATCCAAATCTTTCGAATTCAGTAGAGTAACGAGGCAAGTTGTTAGGGGGAAAACCCATTTCTCTATTTTTTTTTCCGCCGAACCCTACAGATTCGGTAGGGAAACGAGGCAAGTGTTGGGGAATTATGTCACGCTAGCAATACAACCCTTACGCGTAAGACTCGGTATCAGCGCCACGTGGATATCTATCAGTACCACGTGGAGATCCCCCATTCGATACAAGAACACCCCTATAACACAAGAACAAAGGGTAAGATCAGCATTTGGGGATTTTGCACTATTCACTATAAATAAGGCGAATCCCGAGGTTTTTTACAGACAACTTTTACTGCTCATTACTCTTCCTAGAGATTCACGCTCTGACATTTGGGACGGAAAATCTCACCTCACCCCACACTTTTCTATAAATATCTTCGTGGGCTCAGTACCGAGCCCACTGACTGTTCACAGAGCCCTAACTTTGGCATCGGAGTGGACCCGGGGCATCCAGCCCGCCTCCCCCCTCCTTTGTCTTTCCTTGTCTTGCAGGTCCAGTCAGCCAAGAGGACCCACAGGATGGATCTGGGCCGAAACATATATATTAAGAAAGATAGAAGAAAGTGAGGCCGTGGAAAGGAAGAGGAAAGAGAAGCCATAGGAAAGAGAATGGGAGAAAGAAAAAAAAGAAAGAGAGAGAAATAAAAGAAAAAAGGAAAAGAAAAAAAAAGGAAAAGATTCCCCTTCACGTTTCTAGAAAGAAAACGTGAAAGAGGGATGGAGAAAGAAAAAAAAGGAAGGAAAGAGGAAGGAAAGAGGAAGGAAAAAAAGAAAAAAAGAAGAAAAAGAAAAAAAAGGAAATGTTTTCTAAGAAAGAAAACGTGAAAAGAGAGGGAGAAAAAAAGGAAGGAAAAAAAGGAAGAAGAAAAGGAAAGAAGAAAGAAAGGAAAGAGAGAAGGTATTTTCTAGAAGAAGGAAAGAAAGAAGGGATTTTCTAGAAGAAGAAGGAGAAAAATAAAGAATGGAAGAAGAAAAAACATGGGAAGGAAGAAAAGAAAGAAAAAAAAATGAAAAGAAAGGATTTTCTAGAAGAAAAAAAAAGAAGAAAAGGAAGGGAGAGAGAAGAACGAAAGAGGAAGAGAGGATTTTCTAGAAGAGGGAGAGAGGGAAAACGTGTAGAATAGAGAGGGAGAAGAGAAAAGGGAAGGAAGAGAAGAAAGGAAAGAAGAAAAAAGGAAGAAAAAAGATTTTTTAGAAAAAGAAGAAAGGAAAGAAGGATCTTCTAGAAAAGGAGAGAAAAAATATAAATAGGCAAGAGAAAAGAGAGGAGGGTCTCTTTTTTGAGACCATAGGGAGAGGAGAACGTGAGTGAGGGAGAGGAGAACGTGAGTGAGAGAGAGAAAATGTGAGAGAGGGTAAAAGAAAGAGAGAAGAAAAGAGAAAAGAAAGAATAGAAAAGAAGAAAAGAGAAAAAGAGAAGAGAGAGAAGCAGAAGAGAGGAGAAGGATGATTCACATTCAAAGGGGTTGATACAACCTCCAATCACCCTTCATCAATGGTTTCCTTCGATTTGAGCACAAGGTTAGTACTCTAAACAAATTTAGAGGCCGTTAGAATGCTCGAATGCCAATTTTGCTTGAAGAATGTTAATTTCCCTGAAATCTCAATCATTAATGCTCTATTACATGCTTGTTAACATTAGGATGCCTATGTCTAACATTTTTCATGAATGATAATTTCTCTAAGCTATTCAATGATGAATTTTTGAATGATATACAATGATGTTTGATGTTTTTTGCAAATTTCATAAAGTGGTTTTTTGATCTGAATATTCTAGATTTAGGATTCAAAGTTATCACATAAATTGTTTCTAAGATTTTGAAGCCCAAATTTTTATGGGAGTCTCTCTGTTATGTTAGAAGACTACCTTAAAAATTTTGTTCCATTTGGAATTGAAAAACTATATCAAAAAATTTATCTTTGACATTGCTATTTTTCTCAGATGTAATACAATCCTCCATCAGAAAATCTCTAGAAAAAGGTCTTATGGCCATAATCAGAAAATCCACTTAATATAAACTTTTTAGACATGAAAGTCTTCTAAAAAATGACACTTGTTTCATATTTTTTTCAATTTTTTGTTGAATTGATATCAATTTTTAAGTGCATAGTGCTCTGATTTTGAATCTGTCGTGATGTACTAATTTGCATGATTGGAAAGAGTCATTTTTCACAAAGAAAATATACTGTTTTAACTTATTTTTCTTAATGAAATTTTATATCGGACAGTTATCTACATAGACATATGTCTGTATTTAATTTTCATTAAGAATAGAATTTTATTTAGAATTTATGGTGCAACTGGTCAAAAATCTAGAACAGATTTGACCAATGCACATGTTCAGTCTTAGGGCATATCTTTGACCTATTTTTGCTTTCTATTGGGATTCAAATCCTTCATATGAAATATAATATATTACATCATCTTTCTATGAAAAAAAAGTTGAGCTTTATTTGAGTTTTAAAAGACCTACTTATGGTCATTCTTGTGTAATGTGACAAAATCTGTATACAGTTCAAAGTTTTATCCATTATCTGAAACCTTGTGTCACAATTTTGACAGTTTTGAGTCATTAATCTTTCCAAATTTCTTCATACAAGTTACAATTCATTCAAAGAACATTGAACATATGTTTTTTTTTTTATAATTTTGTACTTTTAAAAAAAAAAGGCTTTCATTGATGTCTCATTCATTATAACATCAATGATTGTTTAAGTGAATTCTATTATATTTGGATGAATGACTATATTTAGAGCATTCATAAGCTTTGTTTGTATTGTGCATACCATGTTTGCCACATTCCATGTGTTGCTATTTTGATAGAATAGATAAATTTTTATCATATTTTAGTAAAATCTTAATAATTACCGTGTTTAGGTTTTACTATGCTTAGAAAATAGCATATAAGATCTTACCCTTTTAGATAATTCAAGCCATATTTACATTCTATGTTTGGTACTTGCCATATTGATATATAGATGCATACATTGATTTCTTGCCATGCTTAGGTCTTGCCATGCTTAGAAGATAGCATACTAGATCATGCCATATAGGCTCTCGCCTTATTTGTAAAACATGCCATATTTGAGAGATTTTTAACAATCTTATTATATGTGAATTTCTTGCCATAAATGTGTTATATGCCATATTTAGATGAATAATTCATTTTTGGCAATAATTTAATTTATGCAGCACCTTAGTCGAACTGCCATATCTGTATACCTAGCAAACATATTACGTGTAGGGACGTGCATTTAGGCACCCACATTCTTGGGAAGGGCATAATAAAAGCTGCTCGGCCTTTTGCTTCTTCCGTAGCCTTGCAAGCAACCTTTCTTCATTACGTGTAGTCCCCTCATCCGGCCCTTATTCATTGTGAGACCTGTTAAAATTCCTACTATTACAATCTGTTTTTCCGTTCAGTAGCAGTCGCAGGAGAAGTTGAAGTCGGTTGATGCAGTAGCAGTATATCTAGCAAAAGTTGTGGATTCTGTTGATCAAGATATAGGAGCGGGTACTTTTCTAAACCTTCCAAAATTAGAATTCAGGATAAAAAGGGTAGCTCAGGATGATTTCTGCCCCTCGGTAAACCTAAACCTAGAATAGGTTCCCAACCCTAAACCTAGAATAGGTTATAAACCCTAAACCTAGAATAGGTTCTTACATTCTAACCTAGAATAGGTTACAGACCCAAACTACACGGATTCTGATTCCTAGGGCAAACCCTAGGATACGTAGGTCATTTGGGAGAAACCCAAATTCGGATCCACATTTTAGTCCACTTGGACTATCCTTAGATCCACTAGGATATCCACCCAGAGACCTGAACTACGCGGATTCTGATTCCTAGGTCAAACCCTAGGAGACGTAGGCCATTTGGAAGAAACCCAAATTCGGATCCACACCTTAGTCCACTCGGAATATCCATAGATCCACTAGGATACCCAACCATTTCAATCTAGAGCCAAACTACACGGATTTTGATTCCTAGGGCAAACCCTAGGATTCGTAGGCCATTTGGGAGAAACCCAAATTCGGATCCACATTTTAGTCCACTCGGACTATCCATAGATCCACTAGGATATTTACCTATTTTCCAACCCAAATAGGATTATCCATATTCCAACCCAGATATGGTTATCCACATTTTGATCCGGATATGGTTATCCACGTTCCAACTCAGAATGGATTATCCATATTTTGACCCAAAAAGGGTTATCCATAGATCCACTAGGACTATCTATCAGTTCACATTGACTATCCAAATCCTAACCCATAGGGTTTTCATCATTTCAAGCATAAATTTCAACTTGAACACTAAACTTAATCATGCACAAGCATAAATCACATCCATAAACTTTAATCACACCTGAACTACGATGGTGAACCTGATTTTCAGAATAATCCCGTGATACGTAGGCAATCTGATGGATTCAGATTCGGTTCAATGATATTAAACCACTTGGTTTGGTTTGGTTTAATAGATAGAGTCTAGCATAGGAAAGGCATAGGAGACCAATTTCAATCGGACGGTTTGGGTGCCTAACCCCTTCCCATAACCGTAACCTGACGCTGACCCAATCTCTGATGGACCAGAAAATCCAATCTAAGGGTCATGAGTCAATCGAAATTTTACCTTAGGGTGAGATTTCACATTTTTTCAAGGTCCTAGACCTTAATCTAGGTGGAAACTTCCAAGATTTCCATGTTTGTCCTCATAGGTAGTTTTTCATTCCATGATCCTTTGAAATCAGTAACACAGGCTCGAAGCATGTATTCTAAAATCTAAATGGTATGCTCCGAATGTCCATCTGTCTGAAGATGGAATGCAGTACTGAATTTCAATGTGGTACCCATAGCGTTCTGTAATCATTCCCAAAACTTTGAGGTAAAGCATGGGTCTTTATCGGACACAATGCTTTCAGGTACACCATGTAATCTGACAACATTATCCACATATAGCTTGGCTAACCTCTCCAGGGTAAACTGTGGTCGTATAGCTATAAAGCGAGTTGTTTTAATCAGACGATCTATAATCACCCAGACAGCGTCAACTACTCGGGGAATCAATGGTAACCCGGTGACGAAGTCCATAGTGATGCAGTCCCATTTCCATGCTGATTCTGGCAGTGGCTGCAACAATTCTGTGGGTCATTGCCTTTCAGCCTTTACCCTCTGACAATTTAGGCATTGAGACACGAATTTAGCTACATCTGCTTTCATTCCTCTCCTCCAATATAATTTCTTCAAATCATGATACATCTTTGTACTTCCAGGATGTACCGAATAAGCGGTGGTGTGAGACTCCTTCATTAGTCTGTGTCTATTGTCCAAGTTTTCCATTTCAGGAAAACATACTCTTCCTTTATACTTCAGTACCTTTTCTACGTCTAAGGTGTACTCAGGAATAGTCCTACCTTTTTCGATGTCTTCTTATACCGTTCTCAGATAAGGGTCTAATTAATAACGACTTTCACTTCATCTATTATATCAGGTACAACCTTCAATGTTGCGAACATATTTGAAAATCGATGAATAAACCCTTGATTGGATGATCCGCCCGGTACATCTATTACGAACTGCTCATTACCATGATGGAATACTTTCCCTGTAACACACATAGCCGCAGTCGTGTTAACCTCTCCTTGGGATTTTATCATTGCTTTTCTGCTTAGTGCATCAGCAACTACATTAGCTTTCCTTGGATGATACTGAATATCGCAATCATAATCCTTCAATAATTCCAGCCATCTTCTATGTCTCATGTTACTCCTTTTGATTAAAAAGAAAAGTGAGACTCTTGTGATCTGATTTAATATGAAATTTCTCTCCATACAAATAATGTCTCCATATTTTAACAGAATATACTACTGCTGCTAATTCCATGTTATGAGTGGGATAGTTCTTCTCATGTGTCTTCAGTTGTCTTGAGGTATACTCAACTACTTGTTCTCCTTGCATAAGTACACATCCTAAACCCAATCCAGACGCATCAGTGTATAAGGTAAATGGTTATCCTGGAATAGGAATAGTCAAGATGGGAGCTGATATCGATCTAGCTTTCAATGTTTGAAACCCGTCTTCACATTTCTCGGTCCAAATAGACTTTTCTCCTTTCTTAGTTAAACTGGTGAGAGGTACGACAATTCTGGAGTAGTCTTCCACGAATCGTCGATAATACCCAGCTAGACCTAGGAAACTTCTAATTTCTGCAACACTCTTAGGTGCTTCTCACTTCACAATGGCTTCAATCTTGCTAGGATCCACTTTAATTCCCTCAGCGGTTACAATATGGCCTAAGAAAGTGACCTCATTTAGCCAAAACTCACACTTTGTAAATTTGGCGTAAATCTTCTCTTTTCTTAGTCGCTGCAGAGCGGCTCAAAGATTCATGACATGAGTTTTCTTGTCCTTTGAGTAGACCAATATATCATCAATAAACACAATAACTGACGTATCCATCATATCATGGAATACCCAATTCAAGAGTTACATAAAAGTTGCGGGTGCGTTAGTTAATCCAAAAGACATGACTAAAAATTCATAATGTCCATATCTTGTTCTGAATGCTGTCTTTGGAATATCACCTTCCTTAATCTTCAACTGATGGTATGCTGAACGAAGATCAATCTTGGAAAACACCTTGGCACCTTGTAACTAATCGAACAAGTCATCGATCCGAGGCAACGGGTACCGATTCTTGATTGTAAGCTTTTTCAATTCTCGATAATCTATACACAGTCGAATGCTACCGTCTTTCTTCTTCACAAACAATACTGGCGCTCCCCATGGTGATATGCTGGGTCTGACCCTTGTCTAGTAATTCTTGTAACTGTACCTTTAGTTCCTTTAGTTCTGTAGGAGCCATTCGATAGGGTGCTTTAGATACTGGTGTGGCTCCAGGTATAAGCTCTATAACGAACTCTGTCGCTCGATCGGATGGTAATCCTGGTAGTTCCTCAGGAAATACATCTGAAAAGTCACGCACAACATCAATATCTTCTGTTCGTGGTACTTCCTTGGTGAGATCGACCATGGATACTAAATACCCAACTCTTCCTTATTCGAGGCATTTTCTAGCCTTTAATGTAGAGAGGATGAGTTTTCGTTTACAGGTTAGTCTGGTTCCCATAAAACTAAACTCTACTCCATCCTTGTCTTTATATGTCAATTTCTTTTCTGCACATAATAGGTTTGCAGAATGTCGAGCTAACCAATCCATTCCCAAGATAACGTCAAAGTCTGTCATCTCGAGTTGAATCAAGATTGCATCCAAAATCATCTCGTCGATAAAAACTGGACATGGTCCATAACCTTTTTCTAATTCATTTCTAATCCCATAGGTGATCGTACAAGCAATTTGTAATCTAAAGATCTGAGGGGGTAGATTTAGCTTCTTTCTTAATGACACAGATATAAAAGAATGAGTAGCTCCAGAATCAAAGAGCTCTCTAACGGGTATGCCATTAATAGGTACGATACCTATGATTTGTTTTAATTTAGTCTACATGCTCACACAAGGTAATACAAAATGAAAGGTTCAGGTCATACCTGTGACCACATCAGGCGATGCGACAACATCCTCAGATGTAACTGCATAAACCTTTCCTTGCTGTAGCTACTTCCTGGGCTTAGGACACTCCCTTGAATAATGTCCCATCTGATTGTAGTTATAGCATTTTACTCCTTCATTATTTTGCTTTTGTTAAGGTTGGGCTGTTGGAGTAGTCTTGGCTGCAGCGTTAAATCCTTGAGTACGGAAGGGTTTAAATGTCTTTGTGTTCTCTCCGTTATAAGAATTTTCATTTGGCCTTTTGATACCTCTATTCTAAGCAAAGTAGCTCTCTCTCTGGCTCGATTCTAGTACTCGAGCAATCTGTACGGCTTCATTATAAACTTTCTTTTCTAGCCCCAAAACATGCTCCCGAATTCTTCCCCTATGTCCCATGACGAACCTTCGGGTTTGAGTATTTTCCTCTTGCATGCTGGAGGGCGCAAAGAAAAAAAGCTCTTCATAACACTGTTGATATGCATCGACAATCATCTGTCCCTGATACAAACTCAGGAATTCTCTTTCCATAGAGTCTCTGAAACTTTTGGGAAAATATTTCTCGAAGAATGCCTCTTTATAGATAGCCCAGGTCAATTGGGCGTGCTTGGTTAACAAATAACTCCGAGTAGACTTCCACCAGTGGTGTGCATCGCCATTCAGCATAAATGTGGCACACAAAACTTTTTCTTCCTCATTAACTGTCATCATCATAAAATTCCTTTCCATTTCATCGATCCAGTGAGCTGGCCACAAAGGATCCGCTGGCTTGCCATTATATTCCTTAGGCTTCATTTTCAAAAAATGCTCGATCAGTCGAGAGTGGTCCAACTAATACTGAGCATAGGCCCCATATATAGGTGGTTGATACTGGTAGCTGCTTTGGGCTACCTCAGGGTTCTGTACTGGAGCTTGCACAACTGGCGTTTAAGGTGCTTGGGGTACCGTATTGCTACCCCCTGGTACTGTGCTAGCTTGTTCGACTGCCATAGGTGTAGTATGTGCAGTTGGAAAAACCATTCCTATAGTAGCTTGTATATTGGCTTGCACCTGCTGTATTTGCTGTAGATGTTGTGCCAGGTTCATTACTACTGTAGCCAAATCTGTAGGTGGGGCTGGCAAGTTTGTAGGATTTTCCTGGCCATTAGCTCCTGGTGTTGCCATATTCTGATTCTCTTGTACTTCAGGATTTCCATGGCTGTCTTCCTCCACTGGTGGTGGAGGTGGAATTGGGTTACGACCTCACCTAATTACTCTTCGCCCAGCCATTTCTTGTTCCGGTGGGGGTAATGTCTGAAAAAAAAATCATAGAACATGTGAGGCAATCATAATATACATCATTCCCATGTCAAAATCCAACTAATTAATGTAAAATTCCCATTTTCCAAGTCATTCAGTCAAAATATTGTGTTTTCCATCGTAGTGTCGATGGTGGGGTCGCACTATGTCCAACCATAGGGTATGCGACCTCACAAAACCCTGTCAGCTCACCGAGAGCCTGGGGTCGATCGTAGGGTCGGTATATGTCCGACCACAGGGTCCGACCACACGATGTCTGTTAGCTCACCGAGAGCCTGGGGTCGATCGTAGGGTCGGTATATATCCGACCACAGGGTCTGACCATACGATGTCTGTCAGCTCACCGAGAGCCTGGGGTCGATCGTAGGGTCGGTCGTGGGGTCGGTCATGGGGTCGCACATTTAGTCGAATTTTGCGACCACACGACCGCAAATCAGGTTTTTAAACCTGATTTTTGGAGTCATTTCCTTCTTTCTCTTTTTCCTTCAACTCAACTCGCTTCCCATGAGTTGCTACAGTATCGACCACTGGTATTTGATGGTTATTTCTTCCATTCACGACTTTCGTTCCTTTCCTTCAAGTATGTTCCCTACTGGTCCTTACTTTTAAGCTTTCAAAGCTAGGTTTTTCTCCATTTATAGCGTTTTCTTCTAATTAAAATTTTTCTAACCGAAAAATTTGATTTTTATTAGGGGCTTTTGCTATTGGCCACCCAATGGATGAAAGCCCTCAAGAAAATTTGAGTTCATCAGTTATTTTTTGAGAAACTTGAAATTTTCCTCTTTTGACCTAATTTTTGGGTTTCTTCCTAAGTATTGAAATTTCTTCAAATTCGATCTTCCTAATACATGTAAGTCCTCCTGCCCAACTGTTTAGGTGAAAAGTGAGGCTTTTGGCCAAATCATGTCGTTATAATGCCCAAAATTTTGAGTTTTTCACCATATCTAATATCTTGTCTATTTGTCTGTATTTTTGCAGATAGCATGGCTCACACCAAAGTTCCCAAAGCTCATGATCCTATCCGGTTCCGGTCTAATGAAGCGGAGGCTCAGTATGCTTGTTATGAGCGTAAAAAGGTGGAAGGGGGTCACTTTGTAAACTTGGCTAGTCTAGCTTTGTTTAATGTAGAGGGGGCTTTTGGGGACATGGGATGGCTCCCCGTGATATCGTATGAGGCTTGCACCTGTCCTGCTCTGGTGAAGCAGTTCTATTGCAACCTTCAGGTAATGGGTGATCACAATGATACAGATAGGGGTAGGGAGCTCAGGATCACCAGTTATGTGAAAGGGGTGAAAGTTTCCTTTAACTGCCAGGAGTTGGCTGATCTCCTGGGCATATCAAACAATGGCCCCTTGGTATACTGTTCACCTAAGGAACCCCAATTCCTATCTTTGATGATCCGTACAGAGATTGATTGCCAACTTCTTAGAGGTGATCGCTGGGAGATGAAGTCAATCAACCTACGGCCAGAACCTCAGGTGTACTGCAAGATCATATAGCACAACCTGATTTCTCAGAGTAGGCATTATGAGAGGATTTCCCAGTTGACCTAGTACCTCTTGTACTGCATCTACACTAGGCAGCCCGTCTGCCTGCCATACATTATCATTAGGACGATGATCCATGCTACAACGCCTGGTCTGATAGGCAACCTGCCCTATGGGCGTTTGATCACTACCATGCTCACACGCCTGCATGTCGACTTATTGCATGAGAGGATTCATGAGGATACCTTCTCTTCTGACCTTGATTGGGAGGCCATCTGCAAGATGGGGATGCGAAATGTGCAGGTCAGTGACGAGGAGAGGAACTCTCTAGTGTGTCCCCAGACCAGGAGATAGCAGACGCTGAGGCAGCAACGACAGCAGCAGCAGTAGCAGGGGTCCATGGGGATGATGCTGAGGATGATGATCGTATATTCATGGATGTAGACGCCATACCTCCTCCAACACCACCGCATTCCACTAGAGCTGGCCCATCTCGGGTTCCTTCACACACAGCTGGTCCTTCACAACCACCATCTGATGATGTGATGGGGCTGCTGCGTGAGATTAGAGAGGCTCAGCGTGTGATTGATTGGAGAGTAGGAGAGCTTCTAGATGCCCAACGCGCGTCTGATCAGCGGATGGCCGATCTGACAGCTAGTCTCCAGGTGACCCAGACTCAGGTAGCCTGACTGACTAGAGTGTATGCTGAGGACTACGATAGAGATCTTGAGGCTCCTCTTCTTCCAGCACCTCCAGCTCCATGTTGCATATTTTCTTCTTTTTTTTTCCTTATACTACCGAGTAACTGTCCGGATTGTGGACCGTACTCTGATGGATATGTATATAAGTTGCTTTTTATTCGATATATATATATATATATATATATATATATATATATATATATATATATATATATATATATATATATATATATATATATATATATATATATATATGAAACTTGTTTCTCCTTTTATATATGCATTATTCTCTTTCCAAATTTTTGTCTCATACAACACAGGTGCTTATAGTGTGTTCTTATTAAAGCTTTTAAATTTTATCCTAACTCAGTTCATGAACTTTTGTGGAAGTATACAGGTTTAATAGACAGGGCCTGAGAGCTCTAATACCAAGTTGTCACACCCCAAATTCTGAATCAACCAGAATGGTGTGATGAACCGTCTATCAACCAAAGGTTCAACCAGGATCTGAAATAGGTTGTGTCCTTTTGCTTAAACCATACACATCCACAACTATAATCAGAATAAATACACAATAGCAGAAGTTTTTAATATTTAATGATCTGAAAATCTAATGGTGATAACATAAATAAATTATCCAATTATCTTTAATTGACTAAGACATAAAATAAAATAAAATAATTAATTACATCTTCTGAATAATCCAACTAATAAATCTAATCGAAGACGCATGAGTTGCACTCGCACGACGAATCATGCGACTCTATCATAGCTTCTGCATCCATCGCTGCAGCATGTCCGTACATCGGAGCATTCACATAGTCTTCTACAGTAGTACCTACATCATCAACTAAAAATATTTGACATCGAAAGGGTGAGCATATATCACGACTCAGTGAACAAACAAAACAATGCAATAAACATATGCATGCATTTAATTTATATCTTTGGTCTGGTTCATAAGTTTACAATGTGCAATAAAAAGGATAGGTGGCCGCCGCACCTCTATACACGAGTGTGTGAAACCGCCCAATGGATCAAACACCATTGCCATCCCACATACACCCACCATGAAATAGGGACAGAGCTAAAGTGCTAGGACTGTATCCCATGACACTTCCCCTGATGCCCTACCCATACCAATACGTAAGCCCCTATTGGCGAGGGCTTGCAAACTGGGCTCGCAACTAACCAATCCTAATGTCAAATAGTGTATCCAAGGCCTCACCCCAACATCCCTCAATACATCTGTAGAATAGAGCTAAGGCCCCCCAGCAGAGTCAGAGACTACACGGTCCGAGACCACCTCCCCTGATGCCCTATGACGTAATAGTTCTGCTAAAGTAATGGTGATACGATGATGTTAGTGGACAAGACTTGAGTACAGATAGAGCTAGAGTCTGGTGACCAAGATGAACCATAGTGTCACGTCCTCCCCCTGATGCCCCACTCGCATCAAGTATTCACTTTTAAACCACTTGGAACCTAACAAGTTGATAGATTTTTAATTAAAATTAATTCCCATATATTTAGACTAACAGAAACTGAGGGGTCGCAGGTGGGGCAGCACCTGGGGTCTTAGTTTCTGTGACCACAGGGTGTGGGGTCGCATTGTAGGGTCGGACATACTCCGACCACACGTGTGACCACACCCACCCTAGAAACTTCCTGAGGGCATGAGGTCAGACATGTGTGTCTTGTGGGGTCAGACATCATGCAACCCCACTTGCGACCACACTTGTTATGGTCGACCTTTTACTCTCAACTTCATTCCTTCCTGTTTGGATCCTTTGGCTTATCATCATGGCCCTTCCTATGATTGTTCTATAGCTCAAAACTATAATTTTATACACCATCCATTATCAACAATAATTTCCTCCATGGGTTCTCTTGGAATTTGTCCATGGATGGATGATTTTGGTTTCTCGTAGATCCTATCTTCTTCATGAACTAGGCTCTTAATTAATTATGGGAAATAGGTTCATACCTTATGCTTGCTGAAGATTCAAAATTTTCTCTGAATTTTCCTCTTTCTTAGTCTTCTTCTTCAATTTTCCTTCTCTTCCTTCTCTTCTCTCTCTCTCATTTTCAATTGGAGTTCTAAAAGGATGAAAGAGGCTAAGGGACGTCCTATTAATAGAGGAAAATCCTCCATAATATTCCCTAATGAGTTCAGGAAAGAACCCCTTCGGATTAGGAAGGTTTCTTAAATTCGGTTTATAACTAGGTTCCATGGGGTCAGAGGTGGGGTCGCAGAATCCGTGACCCTACCTTTTGAAATGTCCAACCACACGACCTAAATTTGTGTCGTTGGACTCTTTTGAGGTGGGGTCGGTCACACCTATTTAGGCATGCGACCATACGCTCATAATTGACTATTTTTGGGTTAATTTCATACCTGGTCTTGTGGTTTCTTCACGCACTTGGTCCACTTGACTCGACCATGATAGATAAACTTGGTACCAGGTGGTAAGACCGGTTAGTTCGATACGGGTCTTACAATTATGTTCATTCATTTTACTTTGGCTGCCTGCCAGCAAAAGTCCCTTGATCCCCACCCCGTGGTTCACAGTGCCCCCACTAGCGTGCCAACGTAACCATCATGCTATCCACCAGCAGAGTACCTCGGCTCCACTCCCATGGATCATCGTGTCTAACACTAGCGTGTTTACATTCCAACATAATCCATGTGTCTGTACTCCCATGGGTCACACGAACCACCATACATGGTTGCAAGTCCAACATGACTCATGCACCTACACTCCTATGCATCACACAAGCCATCATCCATGGTTGCATAAATAAATAAATAAAACTATACTCTAATGGCAAACCCCGGTTCCACTCCCATGGATCACCGTGCTCCCACTAAAGCCTAACATCAACAACATGGTCTGTGTATTGTGTCCCACACTCCACACTTTTACCATACCTAGACAATTACACATCAATCATAGTTATTATAATGCAAAATGCATGCTCATACATAGTAGTCATGAAAAGCATATAATTAAATAACATCCTAAGCATGTTACTAAAAAAGTAGATATGTTATTATATGCCCTATGTCTACGGACTGGACCGCTCACCTGATTGCATGATATGTGCAGCAATAATTCGAAGCCCAAATAGAAGGCTCCAATAATCAACCTTGTTAGATACCTATTTAACATATAATAGTTCATTAGTTTGACTTTATAACATTTAATCAACATGGACAAGCCATATGTCCATATACGGGCCCCATGGAAGGCCAAGAACCTAAAAGATGGTCTTCCTAAGCATTACTAGGCTTATAGGCTAATGCAGACTGAACTGTTAGATGGAACCAGTAGAAGGTTTCATCGGTACGTGAAACTGGTTGACACTTAGAGTATTTTCTAAGTGGATGACACCGAAAGAATGTGTCGATGGTCATGCATCTAGTCAGTCATCTGATACACACACTGTTATTAACCTGAGATTCTAGTAGGTTTTTTGGAAGCAATGTTGGGTGATAATTCATCCGGCACTAGCTCCGCTTAACTATTAAACCTAAGCGGAGGATTCGAACCAAACGGACCCACTGAGAACTGGTCGAATGGTTAAAGCTAAGACGAAAGTCCATGCTTCCTGTTCAAGGGTTTGGTTAGTTCCTTCTTGATTTGCCAAGGAATTTACCTTAGCAGTATTACGGTCTGGGCTAACTGGAAGAACGGACATGACCGTTCTACCGGTACATGGCTCTGGTACAGAACCAGAACTAGGTCACAAATAGAGCTTTGTTTTCAAGTTTAGGAACTTACTCCCCACTTCATTATTGCCATTTTAGTTGGTGGGGAACTCATTCCCCCCATTAATATTCATAATGGAAGCCATTTATGGCTCCATTGGCTCCCCTAATGGAGTTTGGTGAGCAAACCCTAGATCTAGGTCATAAATGAGATCTCCACTAATGGAGCTTCAACCACCAAGATGTTTTGTATTAACTCATCCCCAAAGAGAAGGAAAGAGAGAAACCTAACTCCAATAACTTCCCCCTTGAGTAGGTAAGGTTAACTTAAGTATTCTAGGTCATTAATGGTGGTCACCATTAATGGTGCTCAACCACCATGGTCACTAACCATAGATACAAGGAAGAGGGAGGAAGTTCAAGAACACTTACCTCCAAAGAGATAGCTAGGGCTTGGAGCTTAGTCTTCAAGCTTTTCCCCTTCTCTTCTTCTTTTCCTCTATTCTCTCTCAAGATCCCATGGTGCAAGAAGGGAGGGCCTGATCACCTTTTTAAAGGAAATTGGGGAAAAAGAAAGGGTCTACTCAAGTTTAACTGGCTGAACTCAACCAGATGAATGTTTATACCAGTATGTTCTATTGGTTGTGCTAAAACATAGCTAATTGATCATTTCTTTGGCCCAAATGCCTTGGGATGCATGTCCTATTCATCCCAAGCCTAGTAGGACACCTTATACTATTGAGTATACACATTGAAGACTAACCTACGACTCAGATACCACCATCGGTTCCATAGCAAGTACTCTACCACTCAATGTGTTGAGACCTGACACAAGTGGAATCTGGGTTAGTAAAGGGATTTTAGGTTCGGATCTCATAGCAACGATCCATATACTACGTCAGCAAGGTACTACTGGACGCATAAACCCGATACAAGCCGATTGAGAAGCATGCCTTCGACCTCGTTACGGCCACTTGGAAGCTTCGATCGTACTTCTAGGTATACACTATCTCTATTGTAAAACCCACATCCAAAAATACGGGCTCATTTAAATTTTTCTCACATAATAGGTTCTCCTGCTGACACTAGCCTAGCATCTGCATCATCATTGGAGTGCATGGAACTCTAGGTAATAGTTAAAACCCTCATTCTCTTAGTATATAAACTCAATTTGGAAAGAATCATTTGAACCAACTAAGACCTGGCCATCTTGAGCCAATTTAGGATAGGTAGTCGACCAAGGAGGTCGACGATAGACCACCCATGTTGGATTGACCGCCCGTGCCCGGAATTGGGCTAGATCGAGTCTAACTTAATTGGGCCTGGTTCGAATTGGTTTCTAATCACCCATGATCATCCCAAATCATGTGGGACCTACTTTTGAATGTGTTGGAGTGTAAATTGACAACCTCCATGCCTTCTCTATCACTATGTAACTAGAAGTAGGACTCTCAAGGGAAGTGTTATAGTGTAACTCTAACTCTTGCATAAACTCCTTAATATAAACTCTCAATGAATCGTAATTGATAAAATTGGAACCTCTAACATGTTTTGGGATAGAGAGAGAGAGAGAGAGTGAAGTGGAGCAAGGTCTAAGGAAGAAGAGGAAGAACTACCATTGAAGATCCTCCCTCAAGCTTCTTGGTACAACAACATTAGCATAAGCATTAAGGTAATCTCTAGACTATTCTTACCTAACTTAGATTGAACCCTTGATGATCTTATGAGGTAAACCCAACCTCTGATCATGTTGGAAAAAGATTCTAGAAGACCATTAATGGATACTAAGTAAAATTGTTTAATAATGCTTATAATGGATAAACTGATATAAGTATTCAATGTAGGACCTTATAATGATATATAACATTGAATTATGATTGGGAAGTGGCCATTAATATAGTACATACCCTTAGTAACTCTCTCAAAGAACAGTTCTTCTGTTCTTCCGTTCTGATAGAATAGAAAAACTGTTCAAAACAGCCAAGAACAGCTAAAAACTGTTTGGTAAATCTGGTTTATTCTTCTGTTCTCACAGAATGGACCGGATGAAAAGAACATCTAAGAACAAAAATTTCAGAACATGGTTTACCATGTTCTTACGTTCTAGAACAATTTTGAAAAGTACAAAAAACTAAGTTGTGCCCGATAAAAACCTGACACCCTTTCTACATACTTCCATACACGAAGAAGCACATCCTCCTTGGTCGTTCTCTGCAAGCACAACAGTTATTTTCCCCTCATCTCTCTCCATGTCTCTCTCTCTCTCGTTTTTACTTCTCCTTCATCTCCATTTTTCTTGTCTGAATTTTTTTTTAACATTTTTGTAGAAACTACTCCTTGTTCGAGCAGGTAAATCTACTACTGTTTCGTCTCCATCTCTGCAACTTGCTTGTTCTTCGTTTTAGGGATGGTCACCTCTCCTTTTCCCTCTTCCTCTCTCACACGGTACCAGGGGATTTCTATCTGAATTAGTACATCGGGTTTGTAGATTTGGATCTGAAACTAATGTGTAGATGGTTCTGTGATTTAAGAAATTAATGCTTTGTTGGTTCTGTGAAATTCACATCTATTTAGCTGTACTCACCAAAAGATAATCAAGTGGACTCCTGATTATTATTCATGTGCTTAATTCTTTATCAAATATCGACTGAAAACGTCAGTATTGACTTTATTTTGTTCTTTTTATTTTCTGTTTCAAATTCTAGATATGAATTATTTGTATTCTAAATTCTTTTCGCATGAACCCAAATGATAACTACCATAAAAAATAAAAAATAAAAAGGTTTGCGGCTCTAGATGCATGGAATTTTATTTTTATTTTTTGAAAAAAATTTCTTGTTTAATTGATCAACTTATCTCCATCAACCCGTAGGTACAATTTATAATTAAATGACATTAATATTAATTAATTTGGTAAGATGTCGGTTTAATGGTAATTATGTAATATTTGAATCCTTTGAAAAAAAGTGTTCTAGAACAAATTTTACCAAACAACAAACAAGTTAGAACAATGTTTTCAAACTAGTTCTGGAACATATTTGCCAAACAGTTTTAAGACCAAAAGAACAGCCAAATAACATTATTTCAAAACAGAATAGAAAAAGACCATCTCTTCCGGTTCAGAACAAGAACAAGCGAGAACGTTACCAAACGCAGCCTTAGAATCCTTTTGGAATAGCCCTCAACCCCATGCTATGAAGAACGGATCGAATTGAATTCAGTTCGAGCCCTCTGGTACAAGGTGGTCAACGAGGGCAGTCGTCTAAATTGACTTGATTGACTGCCTCTGCTGTCATCGACCTCTTGGTCTACACAGAGGTGTATTATTGGTATTTTTAATCCCAATTGACTAATTGGACTATGTTAGCCATCCCACAGCTCAATAATAACATAATAAACTTATTGGAATGACTGGTTTGAGTAGTTTATGCTCCCAAGTATGTAAGCATGTATGGTTGCCAAGACGACATTCACTATCATAAACCACGCATGCATATAACCTATGAGAATAGGATTCTATCCTATCCAATGATCGAATCCATCATAAAACACCTGTAGAAGTAATCTTACCGAGGTACAAGCCTCTAGAATTCATCTAGGCCAAAATACATAGGCGGTTGCTAAAACTAAGATGATCGACCACCACATTATAGTAAGCTTATTTTCATTGTATTTTCGACCATGAATTTTGAGACTTAAGCAAGTGACCCTAGGACATGTTCCTAAGACTAATGAGGATACCCTAGACCTAATGGAAGTGAGACCAAACAATCATAAGTAACATTCATACCTCAATTGTAATAGGTAAGCTGACGTAGAAAAACAAGGAAAGGGACTTTGTCTATAGCTGGGTCAAGATTAGCTCACCAGATACAGGTGAGGGTTTCGTACATATTTTATTTTCTTGTTTCTATGTGCATGTACTTGCTATTTGTTTGGATTACTATGTGATAACATGCCATCCAATTACTGTAATATTCACGCATTTGCATATTATAACTCTATATTGGATTGGTTGATTATGGAATGTTTGATAACATGTGGATGTTTGATAACATGATTGTCTGTCATTCACTTGTTTCCTAGTGGACCCAGATAGCTAAAATGAGATGGTTTATCTTGGTCCATAAGCTAGGATATAGGTACCTACATTAATAATATTCTTAGTTTAGGTTTCAATATCCCGTGATAGGTAACCCTTGCCAATAGGGGTTTAGGTATTGACATAGACTTAATGTGGACCAACTTTAAGTACGCCCCCTTTTGCAGCTAGGCAGGGAAATGAACAGGGTTGGAAACCAGCCTCTAGTATTAGTCTATTCTATGTGCATTCTTACCCATTAGGGATTGAGCGGTGTGTACCCAATGAAGTGGTTGAGGCATAGAATAAGATGCCAAGATGAAGCCTATGATGGGAATGCTGGTATGATGCCAGGACAGTGTGTTCTTGGATTATATCTTTATTTTTTGGGTAATATACACATGTGGTGAGGAGCCAAGTGTGTTGCATTTACCTCATCCGTACTTGCATGTTCATTATTAGGATTTATGTGTGACATGACTTGTGCATGCTTATTCACAGACCATTAACCCTAATAACTTACCATGCATTGTGTGATTGTGCGTGCTAATTTCTCACTGAGCATATGGGTTTGCTCATCCTTGTACGTATACCTTTTTTTAGATTATTTTGCAAATAATTTAGCTGCTAATGATATGATTGAAGATGAAGAACCTGAAGAAGATTCGCATGATTCTTCATGTGAATGTGATGATTGTCTTATGATTAGAACACAATGTTACTAAAGAATAGAAGATGTCTCTATTCAAGAGACAAGACTTTATTAGGATTTTTACTTAGCTTTAATTTTGTTATTTGTTTCGAGCATTGTTTGACCCGTGAGATTTTGTTTAAGTATTCATTACTTGGTTTTATTTTATTTATGTCTTGGTTTGAAGATAGATAAACCTTTATTAAATTGATCAAATACAATTAGATTTGGTTTGTTGGTTCTTAGTTATTGATTCCATTATTTATTATTTGATTTGCGTTCTATGATTCTCATAATTTATGTTGTGATTAATAGAAGAGTTGTGATATGTAATGATTGTTAATGGATTCTGGTGTGGTAATATTTACACTGTGAGGAAACCATGGTTATACCAAAATACCAAGGTTTTAAGGTGTGACAAAAGGTGGTATCAGAGCATTTCACTTTACATACATTCACAACTGCTAGTAGAGAAATTGAACCAAAACCAATTAGGATTAAATAAAAGTTTAAAAGAAAACAAAAAAAAGCACTTATTGGTTGAGACAATAGCATAAGCCTTAATAAGATCATAATGTACATATCACACCCCAATTCTAGACTAACTATTGGTGTGATGAACCGTCATGAGAACCAACGGTTCAAACCAATATCTCTTATAGGTCGTGCCCACCCTGTTAAACCAAACACATTCCACACTAATAATCAGAGTAAATAATTAAATAGCAGAAGTCTTATTAATAATGAATTGAGGTCTAACATTATAAATAAATATTTAACAAGTTATCTCCAAGTAATAAAAACATAATTAATACCTATTTCAAGTATCAAAATATAAAAATTAACCACTAAGCGTAGATATAGTTGAAATACTCGCATGTCGAGTCATACACGTTCTCTTCGGCTTACTCGTCCATAGCCACCACATGTCCATATGTTAGCATATTCATGTAGTCTTCAACCGTAACACCTGTAACATAAAAAATAAGTCCCTGTAAAGAGGACTGAAAATCCTAACTTTTGTTTCAAGGGACAAAATCCCAAAGAAGGGCCTATCTCTGTCAAAATAGCACCCGAAGTGAGGGAATGTGCACTGGTGGAATCTAAACTAGATTCTGACCAGTCACACAAGAAAATCCATATCAAATAGCATTCATGAAGAAAATTTAAAATACTAACTTGTCTAGATTCCTAACAGATAGATCTGTATTTTCTCAGAGGAACCTCATTCTAATTCTAAGCCTAACACATTGAAAACCGTAGTTTACACTGACGCAAAAACTCAATCCTGAATTTGTAAAAACAGTGAGTAATATTCATTCAATAAATCATATCAAATATCCCATAAATCCAAAAATTATGAAATCAGTGTCAAAAGTCAGGTACTTTCTATAGTACATCTTTCATGAAGAAATGTTTCCCAGAATATGATCGGATTACATTATTCTATGGCTCCAACAGGAGTGGTTTACACTATACCCAAGGTAAGTGATAGAAATTTTAGGGATTTTTCTTATGGCCTTAGTCATACCCAATAAGGCTGAATAATTTATGGGATATTTCCCTCATGTGAGAGGAGCTCTCAAAAATGTTTGGGCTTCAAATTCCACTAAAACATATATCATTCATATCATGTAAATTCGGATTCTAGATCTGGATTTTCCAGATCTGGAATTTCATTAAAAAAAATTATTTGACTAATCAAACCATCAAGCAATGAGCTCAAATTTGGATGGCATGTATATTATGTCATGGGGGATCTATAAAAAATATCAATTCATAATTCTCATGGTGAAAAGTTATACAGGAATGAAATCACATGCAAAGAACCATGCTTGCTCCTATTTGTCTATTTAGCATGCAAGCTCTATGGAAGTCATTAATGAAGGAGTTGGAGGTCACTTACTTGCTCCTAAGAGTGGATGAAGAACCTTTTTTTGATGCTTAGAGAAGATCCAAAATGAGGGTGGAGATGAGTTTCTTTCTCCCCTTCCCCTTCTTCTTCCTTCTTCTTCTTCTCTTTCTCTTTTTCTTCTTATTTCCTCAATCTCTCTCTCTCCCCTTTACGGTTCTAGGGAGGGGAGTAGCTCTCCAAAACGTGGTAGCCTCTTCCTTGGCTCCCACCTTTTCTTTTAATAGAGTTAGGGTAAGCCCTTGTGCTGCCCTAACCTTCTTTATTTGCAATATTGAGTTTCCTTAAGGTCATTGCATGAGATTGCTTTACCAAATTCTAACGTACCATGTGGCAAGTTGCTATAGGCTCCTCGGTTAATTTTAGGTTAGCAAATATTGGATTTAAGACTTTATTTTCTTCATTTAAAGATTAATAGTCAAAATTGTATGCAATCTTAAGAGTGAACACTTGCATGTGACAAGTGTCACACTTCCAATGAATCTTATTTTGATTTTCAAAATTGCTTACCAAAGTTACTAAATTCATTTTATTTCTTTCCAAATTATTTTTTTGCTTTTGATTTTCTTTCTTTTTATGCAAAGATGCCAACTCACACACACATGGCACACACATACACATTTTTAACCACACACCCACTCTCTCCTCTACGGTAATGAGAGAGGGAATCTCATTTTTTGTGTTTTTTTTTGTGTTTTTTTGTCTTTTATGCCTTTTTCCTATTTGCAATTAATTCCCTATCTATCTCTCATTCACAATATATCACACAAAAGAGAATGGATGACAAAATTTAGTCCTCCCATATGAGCTTTTAGGGTTTAACCGATGCATTGTGGGCTTTGAATGGGCTCATTTTCTCTCTTCCACTCTATTTATCTCTCTCTCCTTTCTATCTCACTACGCATAGGCTAAGGGGTACAATGACTGGACTATATATCAAGTGCCATATGGACACTTAAAGTGACACTTAAGGTGGGATTAGGTGTCATAGGAGGGGTATTGACTAAGTTTGACTCAGGTCGATTCTAGGTTGACTTTCTTGACTAAGGTTGATTATTTTGACCACCTTTAACTAACATTGACCAATTTTGACCAGGTTTGACCACCTTTGATCAGGATTGATCAACTTTGATCAGGTTTGACAAACTTTGACCCAGTTTGACCAACTTTGACCAAACGACCAAAGTACCCCTAGAAATGAAAAGTAGTAGATTTTAGGCTTGGGAATGATTTTGAAAGAACCAAATGTGGTAGTTTTGACTTACTAGAGGGAATGTGACACAGGGGGGTCTATTTACCAAAATTTTTAACTTAAAGGGGAACTAACACTTAGGGAGGCTATTTATGGAAACTTTGTGTTCTACCTATGATTTGGACTCTAGGAGGGGTATTTATGGAAGGTAAGGGTTCCTAGTATTAGGAGAACACACAAGATGGTTCTTAGACAATTGGCAAGTGTTGAGAGATATTGGTAAGGCAAAAATGGGGTGCTTATAGAAAACCTAATTCATTAACCTATGGTAGGTGGCTATTGCTTTTTCAAGGCCAAAAGGCATGGCCGTGTAGCAAAAGATCCCCTGGTTAGTTATGAATGAGGTGCACTCCTCATTGACCTTGTGCATTTTGATCTGATTGTAACCCTAATAGGTATCGAAAAAATTGAGTTGTTCGTGACCGATGATTGCATAGATGATCTGATCTATCTATGGCAATGGATAACTGTCCTTTGGGAAAGCCTTATTGAGGTCTGTGAAGTCTATGTAGATCATCCGCTTCCCATTATATTTGGGAATCATATCTACATTAGCGAGCCGGTTAGGGTAAGTTAACTCGTGGATGAAACCGGCTTTGAGCAGTTTTCAAACTTCTTCATCAATGGCCAACTGTTGGGCAGGTGTGAAGCTTCGCTTCTTCTGTTTGACTGGCTAGTGTTGGGGGTTGACAGTTAAATGATGCTCGATAACCTCATAGGGAATACCTGGCATCTTAGAAGCTGACTAGGAAAATACAATAAGATTCTTTTTTAAGAATTCGATCAGTTTGGCCTTCTCAGGTAGCAAGGAGCTGACCAAAACTTGTAACAACTCTTCTACAGGAGCTCCTATTTTCTAATGAATGGCGTCCCTCATGTCCTCGATGTCCATTGTCTAGACTATGGTTTTCCCTACCTTCCTGCTATTTTCCAAGTTTGTAGCATTGCATCATTGGGATGTGACCTGGTGGATCTATGTTCCCCAATAATGTTCTTTGTGGGGAACTTCATCAGCAGGTAATATGTAGACATGCAGGCCTAGAACTGATTTAGGGATGGCCGATCAAGTATCACATTGTAACTAGATGGTCTATCCACAACTAGAAAGTCAATGAGGACCCTCTGCTGCTTGGGTTTCTGGCTGAGTAATTCGGATAGTTGTATTCCTCCCTTTACCATTACTAGCTCTCCTAAGAAGCTGATAAGGTTGAAGGTGATAGGTTGTAGCTCGTTGTCTCCCATCAACATCCTCTAATATGCATGGTAAAAGATGATGTTGACCGAGCTGTCGATGTCTACAAATATTTTGGCTACATGGTAATGTCCTATCTCGGCTGTGAAGACGATGGTGTCTTCATGAGATACTATGATGTTGATGAGGTTTTCATTATTGGATGTGATGACTTGACCTATCCGTGCATTATTAGATGGCCACTCAGTCTTGGCCACATGAAGCGAATAAGCTTTGGCCTACCTGTTGGAGGTGTTTTCAGCTACTAGTCCCCCCTATGATGGTGAGCATTGCTTTACCCTCGGTTATCAGACCCCTAGTTATAGCATAATCCCCATCGTTTCCTGTGATCACCAAGCCTATCGAGGTACAGAGTCAGTTCTCTAGTGTTTCTAGGGGGTTTACTTGTAGAAGTCATTTGATGGTCTGGGACCATGTATTCTGCTTCTACCTTGCCTGGTATATGAGAGTTGGAGACTAGGGATTGTTGGCAGGACTGAAAGCACTGGCCGAACCTCAATAAGATACCAAGTACAAACATTACCTTGAGACTTATAATAATGAATTGGATTTCCATTTCATTGTACAATGCATGCATGTAAAACCTTATTTCTCACTGAGTTGGGATGGGAGCTCACCCTTGTATCAATACTTCTTTTCAGATTCTGATGCAGGTGATTACTCTATGGCAGATTTTATGGAGTCACTGCTGGCGAGCTACGCTGCTGGGGCTGAGGACTTCTATGGGGGGGGGAGCATGACAAGGGCTGCACCTGCAGCGCTTGCATCTATGGATGACACAGCCCTTTCCTTACTCTTTCTTCTTCTCCCTTCAGATTATTTTGTAGATAGATAGTGTGATCTAACTAAACACTGTTACGATTTATTTCTTTTTTATTTGGCTATGAGTATACAGGATACAATATTTTTGATGGAAATGATGGTTTGTAAAGCATAATTAACTTTATTATGAAATGATATCACTCAATTGGCATCTATCATTTATTAATGCTTCAGCTATTATTACTTGTTTTCTTTATTGTTATGGTTATTGCTTTTGTAGACTGTGGGTTTGTATGGTAGATGAATGTGGTTGTTAATCACTGGAGGTATTCAGGTTGTCTGGTGGGTCGACCCAAATATCACGCTCGATTCCCAGAATGGCTATGATAGGTACCCTTTATGTAGCATATTTATAAAGTCTCCACTGGTAGACATTGGTTTTGTCAGTGAGGACCTTTGGGAGGAGCATGGCGAGGGCTGCATTTGCAGCAATTACGTCTATTGGACTTGATGTAGCGGCCCTCTCCTTTCTTTATTTATAGATCTATAAATAAATTGTATAGTCTATTCGTTGTAGGTTTTTGTCCAGATCTATTCTTTTTAGGGTACTACTTATACAAATATTATATGGATATGTTTTGAGATATAATGGTGTATTTGAGATAATTAACAGTTTATTTATTGTATGAATACAATGTAGTTGGCATCAATTATTTATATGACTTCATATTGCTTCCACTACTGTATTATTATGGGTTGTTACTTGATTTATGTTAGATATTGCATATGTAGACTATTATGTGGTGGTTAGTAGTTCACAACGTGTGTGTGATTTTGGGTGGTTCGGGTCACCAATGGGGGACCTAAGTATCACGCTTGTATATAGAAATGGGTTATGACAGTATTACTGTATACATTGTATGAGCCTTGTCTGGTTTAAGTAAATGACAATGAATTAATCACCAACCTTATCTTGTTGGAAACGGCGAACATTGATAACATCTTGGGCATGGACTGGCGCTCCGCTTATTGAGCCAATGTCTATTGTGCTAAGAAGAAAATTATGTTCTAGCCATTGGGCAAAGAATCATTTGTTTTCATTGGGGATAAGCTTAAAAAGTCAAAGAAGCTGTTCATTTTAGCATTGCAAGAGATAAAGTTAATGATTCAAGGTTGTTCAGACTACCTCACTTCAGTAGTGGATACCAAGACAAAGATTCCTCGATTGGAAGACATTGAGGTTGTCAACAAGTTTTCAGATACGTTCCTAGAAGACAGAGTTCATGATTGACCTACTACCAGGGTTTCTAAGGCACCCTATAAGATGGCATTAACAGAGTTGAAAGAGTCGATGACTCAACTACAAGACCTTTAGGACAAGGACTTTATCAAATCAAGTGTCTCACCTTGAGGAGCCCCAACTATTTTTGTCAAGAAGAAAGATGGTAGCATAAGAATTTACATGGACTACCAAGAGTTGAGCAAGCTAAAAATCAAGAACCAGTACACGTTGCCAAGGATCGTCGATCTATTTAATTAACTTCAGGGAGTAAAGGTTTTCTTCAAAATTGATCTTAGATCTAGGTGCCATCAGCTCAAGATTAAGAACAGCAACATACCCCAAGACAGCATTCAAAACATAATACGGGCACTACAAGTTTCTACTAATGTCGTTCGGATTGACTAATTCCCTGGAGTCACTCATGGAGCTGATGAACATAGTGTTCCACAATTTTTTTGATCGCTCAGTGATCATCTTTGTCGATAATATTCTAATTATTCGAAGAGCCATGAAGAACATGCAATGCATTTGAGGCAATCCTTGCAAAGGCTAAGAGATGATAAGCTGTGCACCAGGTTCAATAATTGTGAATTATAGTTGAAAGAAGTAGTATTCCTGGAACACATAGTTTTAGCCACTTGTATAGAAATTGATCCTAGCAAAGTTAAGGCAGTGTTAGATTGGGGAGGACCAAAGAATATTACTGGACTCAAATGTTTCCTTGGGCTAGTTGGATATTATAGAAGATTTATTGAAGACTTCTCATGCATCACAATTCCATTGACCCACGGAAAGAAGTGAGGTGTGAGTGGTCAGACAGTTGTGAGAAAAGTTTATAGGAGCTGAAGCAAAAGCTGATTATGACCTAGTTTTGACCATTTCGAAGGGTGCAACAAGAATGTCAGTTTATAGTGCCGCACCTAAGTTAGGACTTGGCGATGTCTTGATGCAAGATGGGAAGATGATATCCTATGTGTAAGACCCATACTCCACGAACCCAGTCTAACATGGGTTATTGTGTCATGACCGGTCTTCCTATCATAATCGGGTACGACGAGACAGTCGGGTGACATAGCTATGGGTCAAGGTAACATCAAGGTAAAGGTTTTAAGTTATTCTACCTTGTCCAGTCTCACTGTCTGGTCTGTTGTTCGGATGGACTTTTTAGTTACCGGAAAGTGCACCTAGACAACTTAAAATACAGACTTATGAGTTGTTCGGTCTCTCAGGTTGTGCTACCTGACGAGTGACTGGACAAACCCAGAACAGAGTTTGTAAATTAGAAACATTCCTAGTTTTTGTAGATCACTCTCTTAATTTGGAGAGGACTCTAATTAGGAGGTTACTCCTTTATATAAGTTTTTTTTTCCACTCTCTCTCACTCTTTAGACGAACTATAAACCCTACAAACTGAAAGACGATCTAATAGAAAGGCTTTAGAAAAGAAGAAGGTTGTGGAAAATAAGATCTAAGAAGAAGGATATGCAAGGGAGGAAGAACCTGTGGGGAAGAAGTAGGTTGTGTGAGGTAAGAACCATCTTTAACATAAGAACTCATCATCGGCTTCCTCCCACATCATCACGAAACCAACGGTAAGTCCCTTCATCACTGTAGGTTGTGTATGAATTGAGCTCAAATCCATTGATGGCTAAGGATCAATACCAATATCATGATTTGGCCATTGGTTTATTCTAATTCATTGTTGAACCTTGTAGTTTGGATGGTTCACAAAAACCTAATGTTAATAACATCATAGTAAACTAGGGTTAAAATTAAAAACCTAACCCTAACATGTTTTAGACCATAAAATGGCATAGAATGAGCCCTAAAATGAGTTGAGAGATTGACTTTGGAGAGAGACAAATAACTCGGACCCCTTTTGGGGAATTCTAGAATGCTGTCCAGAAGGCTGTCCGATAGCACCACTGTCAGACTGGACACCAGATCGGACATGGTACCAGACAAACTCACAGGAGGTCTAAACCTTGTTCGGTCGAACTTTACAAATTCCAAGGGCTATTGGACAAGTGATTTGACAAGCGATCGGACACTCTAGGGAAGTGTCTCAAGCTTTGTTCGGATTGATAATCGGTCGGACATGTGGCTAGACAATGCCTAAAATGATTGTTTTTTAGTCTTGACAGTGAATCTGATGAATAGAAAGCGATCAGAATAAAACTTAATTTAATCCAATTTGATATCTAGGACTTGTACTTAGGTCAAACTATTTTCAAGGACCGGGAGACATTCAACAATACTCAATAGGTGAGGGACATGACCTAAACTAATTGGTTAATAATAAACTACCCCTTTTATTTATGTTCAGTGCCTATTACCATGTTATATTGTTTGTTCATATAACATGTCATCCAATAATTACTATTATTGTTCATGCATATTTTATTGTTATTTCCTTATGTGATGATGATGATGATAAGGATAGGCATACGTATGTGTATGGTCGGTATGTTGAATAGGGAGAGGTTATGGCATCAAACCATTTACCACATTGGCATCGTTGTATCGCTCTTACTTAGTGAACTTAGTACGTCATAGGGTATGAGGGGGTAATTGTGGTGTGTGGCTATAGCTTTGCCAGTGGACCCTAGCTCTATCTCTGTGCTGTATTGAAGGATGTTGGGGTAAGGCCTTGGATACCCTTGATGACATCTAGGATTGGTTAGTCATGAATCCAGTTTGCAAGCCCTTGCCATTAGGGGCATACGTACTGGTAGGAGGTAGAGTATCAGGGAGAGTGCTGGCAGTGTGTGATCCATTAGGCTCTAGCTCTATCTCTATTCTATAGTGAGTGATATGGGATGACAGCGGAGTTGGTAGGTGCCTTTCCATTGGGTATGTTCACACTCTTTTTTATGGAGGTGTGGTGGTCGTCTAACCCTACCATAGCACATTGTAAACTTAGATTAGACCAAAGAGTTGAATGTGACATGATGCATATGCTTGCTGCGTTGTTTTGTTTCTCACTGAGTTATGTTGTAAACTCACCCCATGATGTCATATATTTTTAATTGATGATGCAGGTACCACTATAGAAGATTATGTCAATGCACCTTTTTTTGGAAGTGTAGCATCCATGGACGTACAGACGGTGGAGAATGACGATGACTTATCATGCGAGTGCCTCTACTATGTCTACATGTAGAGTTTACTTGTATTGGGATTATAAGGCATCTAATGAGATATTAGTATTTATGTTTTGGTAATCTTTGAGATAATTGGATACTTATTTACTTATCATTTTGATTATTAGTTCATTAAAAAAGACTTCCACTGTTATCTACTTATTCTGACTTATTGGTTATATGTATGGTTTGAATTGTTGGTATGGTATTACGAGATCTTGGCTTGAGCTGTTGGTTTGTTGATGGTTCATTTACACTTCTCGTTCGACTAGAATTGGGGTATGACACTACGCTTCATGACAATTGAAATAATATCAAAAAAACTACTCCATTCATAATTTACAGTTGGCAGTAGTAGTTTTTACTTTGAATATTTTGAGGAATTACCTATATGGTGAGAAGTTTGAGATTCAAACTAATCATAAGAGTCTCAAATACTTGTTTAGCCATGTTGGGAATAAATTATACCGATCAATAGAAGCTCAACACACTCAAGAATGATGGATCCAGAGTGATAATAACGCGGTACCTTGCCATGAACATCCCTTAAGTCAGCATCCCCCAATTCATGGGACCCATAATAAAATATGTAACACCTGCACCTAAAATTTGGGCTTAATTTGAATTTTGGAATATAGCAGGTCTTCCCATCTTTACAATACCGAAATTTGTACTCGTATGAACGCTAGTTTCATACATGTTAAGATACTCAAAACCTTGACTTACACATTATGAATAAGTAGAAACCATCTAGGAACCAAGAAGTAAATATACTTAGACCAATCCAGACCACTATACAACACACTGTCAGGATCCGAGCACAACATGTTTCCACCACCTGAGCTGTGCCTCGTACCCCACCACATAAGCATATACACCCGTACCCCACCACCTCAGTGCTCCTTACCCCATTGCTTGGATTGTATTCCCCTTGCTAAAGCACAAATCAGTTGACCAAGTTGATGCATGATGCTTGAGCATGTTATTAATAGGGTTACACCCTAGAAGAGATCCCCGTTTTAATCTTATGGACTGACCATGTCCCCACTAAGGTGCAACCCGACATATGGCCATGTATCATACTCCCATAGGTTACATGATCATATACCCCATACACAATTATAATCACATTATTTAATCAATCATCATGGCATGTGCACATAATAATCAAAACTATACTCCAACAAGAATTCTCATTTTACTCCCATGGACTGACCATGTCCCCACTAGAGTATAGAGTACCAACATGGCACATGTATTGTACTCCCATACTCTACACGCCCATTATACATGATCTTATCTAAACCACTCTCATGGTTTGTTGTGCATTTACTCAAGTACACTCACTCCCATCATGATTCATGAGGTTACTCGTTACATGAACCACCATACATGGGTAGTATCCCAACAGAGAGCGCCGGATCCCCATCCCATGGATCACCGTGCCTCCACTAGAACATCGACACACCAACATGGTATGTATGCCCATACTCTCATACATTATACGCACCATTATACATGGTTATGCACACAACAACAACATCAACAACCACATCTTGCAGAGAATCTTGGATCCCCACTCCCATGGTTCATTGTATCTCTACCAAGGCAACAACATCCAACACCATATATAGTTATAGTAACTATGCAAATGTATGAACAGTTATAAGCAATTTATAAGATGACATGTTATAAAAGAAAAACATTCAAAACTAACAACAAACACATGCTCAAACTCTACATGACCCAACCCCTCACCTGTTGACACCAGAGGTGTCACACCCCAATTCTGAACCAACCAGAATGGTGTGATGAACCATCAATAAATCAACGGTTCAACCAGGATCTCGAATAGGCTATCCCCACCAAAACACATTCCACATTAATCAGAAATAAAGTAAATAGCAGAAGTCTTACAGATAATGAACTGACGTCTAGTCATGATAAATAATTAATATTCTATTTATCTCCAAGTAACCAAAACATAATTTAATACATATTATAACTATCCAAATACAAAAGTTAAACACTAAGCATATCCACAGTTGAAACGCTCGCTTAACGAATCACAATAGTCCTCCATAGCTTGCTCATCATAGCCGCCATGCGTTTATATGTTGGCGTATTGACATAATCTTCAACCGTAATACCTGCAACATCAGAAACTAAAAAGAATTACACGCGTGAGGGTCAGCTCTCCAACTTGAGCTCAGTGAGTAAACAAAAGAATACAACAAACATATGCATGCATTCAATTCATATCTTTGGTCTGGTTCATAAGTTTAAAATGTGCAATAGAAAGGATAGGTGGCCACCGCACCTCTATACGCGAATGTGTGGAACTGCCCAATGGATCAAACACCATTGTCGCCCACACATGCACCCACCATGGAATAGGGATAGAGCTAAAGCACTTAGGACCGCACCGCATCACACTTCCCATGATGCCCTACCCATACCAACACGTAAGCTCCTGCTGACGAGGGCTTGCAAACTAGGCTCGCAACTAACCAATCCTAATGTCAAACAATGTATCCAAGGCATCACCCCAACTTCCCTCAATACGTCCATAGAGATAGAGCTAAGGCCCCCCGACAGAGTCAGAGACTACACCGTCCGAGACCACTTCCCCTGACGTCCTACGACGTAATAGTTCTGCTAAGGTAATAGCGATTCGACGATGTTAGTGGACATGACTTGAGTAGAGATAGAGCTAGAGTCTGGTGACCAGGCTAAACCATAGTGTCACGTCCTCCCCCTGATGCCCCATTAGCATCAAATACACTAACCATACGCAAACATTTACACGCCTTTCCTAGCAACATCATCAACATCATATTATAAATAAATGGAAATTAAATATACATGAATAGTAATAACAGGAATAGTGGATGACATGTGATATGCACATTACAATCATACAAACATAGAATCATTCATGGTATTGGACTCAATAAATAAAAATAGTTTATTATTAGCCAATTAGTTTAGGTCTTGTTCCCTCACCTTTGATTGAGCGTAGATCCTCGTTCAAGCTTTATGAATCACTTTTAAATAACTAGAAAGACTTAACAAGTCGATAGATTTTAATTAAAATTAATTTTAATAGATTTAGACTAACTGAAATCATAGGGTCGCAGGTAGGGTAGCACCTAGGGTAGTAGTTTTTGCCACCCTAGGGTGTAGGGTCAGACGTGGGGTCAGATACCATTCGAACCTATGTGCGACCACACCCTCCCTGGGACTTCCCGAGGGCATGTGGTTGATCATGTGGTCTCGTAGGGTCGGATATAATTCGACCCTACGTGCAGCCACACGTATTCTGAGTCGACCTTTCATTCTAAAGTCCATTCTTTCATGTTTGGATCCTTTGGCTTACTTTCATGGTCCATTCTATGATTATTCTATGGCTAAAAACTCCAAGTTATACACTATTCATTGTCCATAACAATTTCCTCCATGGAATCTCTTGGAACTTGTCCATGGATGGATGATTTGGGTTTCTCTTAATCTTATGTTCTTCATAACTATTCTAGGATCACTTATTCAGGTAAGGAATTAGGTTCATACCTTTATTCAAAGGTTTCTCTGAACTTCCTCCTCTTTCTTAGTCTTCTTCTTCAATTTTCCTTCTCTTCTTTTCTTCCTTCTCTTTTTTTTTTCTCTCACTTTCAATTATGGTTGTAAAGGAGTGAAAAAGGCTAAGGGATGTCCTATTTATAGTGAAAAACCCCCCATAATAACCTCTAATGAGTTTAGGAAAGACCCCCTTCAAATTAGGAAGGTTTCTTAATTTTTGGTTCTTGTTATTTTCATAAGGTCGCATGTAGGGTCAGACATACTGCGACCCTACATTTTTAAAACATGCGACCCTAGGGTGTAGGGTCATAGGTAGGGTCACAAAATCCGTGACCCTACGTTTTAAAATGTGCGACCCCACAACCAAAAAGTCATGGGTTGGACTCTTTTGAGGTGGGGTCAGTCACACCTTTTAGGCATGCGACCACATACTCATATTTGACTGTTTTTGAGTTATATTTCATACTTGGTCTTGTGGTTTCTTCACGCACTTGGTCCACTTGGCTCGACCATGATAGGTAGACCTAGTACAAGGTGATAGGACCGGTTAGTTCGATACGGGTCTTACAAGAAGTGTTGTTGAACCTTGAAGCCAATTGAAGGCTCTATCCACTACAGAGGCACGACCAATGGTACCTCGTACATATCGATGTGACGTACCGACAGGTCGTGCTTTTGGTTCGTGATACCGATTAAGGTGATACCAGTTAAGATGGTACCAGTTATTATCTGATATCATATATTTAATTATTTAATTATTTATTTTAGCGATCATGAATCAATTGGTATTAGGGCCACTACCAGTCTACCAGTTCGTATTATCAGTTTTGGCCCATAAACTAGAATATGAACCCGCAAAAGTTTCTCTTTGGAAAAGTTTTCTCCCACCACGTTTTTCCTTACTTTAAATTCTGGGAAGCTATTATTAACCATCCTTAAGTACTATGGGGGTCATTTAGACTCCATTATCATCTCTATTCATGGAGAAGGTGAAAACCTAGGTTTCTATGTCAGTTTTTGGTGGCCATTAATGCAGGCCATCAATGGAGAGCTCCATTGTGGTCTCATGTTCACATTCATATAAGAATGGAGGAAGAGGGAGGGATGAGAACCTACCTCAAGGAGAATCAATTGTTTGAGCTTGAATTTCCAAGCTTGAGCTCCAAGCTTCCTTTCTCCCAAGCACACCCACTCCCTCGGTTTGACAAGAAGAAACAAAGGAGATTGACCCTTTCTAACTCAATCGACATAAGTCAAACGGCGGTATGTTCCTCTGGTACCTACTATCGATCGAACTTAAAATAATTCTAGGCCTAGTTTCATGGGCCCAAATCTGATGGTGATGGTTCCTATGCTTCAAATGTGTACTCCCAAATGATCCACCAGCCCCATGTGACCCAAGGAACTAGCCCATATCATCTATTGGGCCATAATACAGAGTGCCAAAGATTAGCACAGTAAGACCCGATACAGAGAGATCCTGATTGGGTGGATCTCAGACTGGGTCTTACACCTTCATTTGACTCTTCTTTGGATGGCAAGGGTTGCCTTGGAAGAACCTCTCCGCAATGCATTCTTATCCTTTCTCCCTTTCTTTCTTAGCTTTACTCTCATCTCTAAAAAATGTGTATCAAGACTGTGGTTGTTACAACCCTAAACCTCTATTAGTCTAGGCATGAGAGAAAGAGAGAGTCATACTTTGAGTATGATCTCCCATTCCTACTTCTTTTTTCTCTTTTCTCTTTTTTGTTAGGTGGCTGGTCCCACCTCTGCCACTTGGCAAAGCTTATGCACCCAAGGAAGGTAGGGGACTCCGTTCATGTGTGGAGAGTCCCTTCTCTTAGTTGGAGTTGGACTCCATCATGTCCATGCATACAATGAGAGAGAGGACTTGGTCTTACTCTCCTTATTTAACTTTATTTTAAGATTTAACATAGTTTATTTAATTTACACAAGTCCAATAACCGGACCTACATACAAGACATCATAGGTCATGTCTGGATGTGGCCATGGATGATCCCATGGGTTGTGGCCAAGGGTTTGTCTGTAGGATATTGTCCAGTTGCACAAGGTACGGGTGTAGTTGGCAACTGCTCAGGTGGTGGGGTATGGGGCACAGCTCAGGTGGTGGGGTACGGGGCAAGATCCTTGCTAAGGTATAAATCGACCATGATTTGCATACACACTTGTATGACACTCACAATTGCTTGTTTATTTGCTTTTCTACTGCATTCATAACTTATTGTCTAGGATTGCATTGGATACCGGATTCCTTGCTGAGCTGGGATTTGAGCTCACCCCTCGATATCAAATATTTTTAGCCTAGTTTGTAGGTACTGCTACTACTGACACAGATATGGATCCTACTGATGCTAAGACTACTTCACTTGGTGGGGTTCCTCTCCGTGATCACATCAAGGGTTGCACCTGAAGGGATTGCATCTACGGGACCTAAGTCGGCCTCTTGAATCTGTTAATTTTGCTACCTGTAGATAGGTGATGGTTTGGTCTATCCATAGGGACCCAATCGGATTTACTCTGGTCATGTATTATGGGATGTATTTAGTACTATGAATATTGTAGAATAAATGTAATGGATAACAGACTTATAGTATTTTAAATATTATTAGTTGGAATCTGGCTTCCTATTATAATTCTACATCTATGATATTCCATACCAATTATGATTATTATCTACTGCTGATTTTGATGGATATTGTATGTGTAGACTATTGGGTTTGCTGATAGATCATTTTGGTTGTCAATCGCTAGAAGGTTCGGGTTGTCTCTTGGATGACTTTGTTATCAACTAGAATAGTGTAAGACCCGCACTCCGTAAGCCCGGTCTAAACCTTGGTTTTGTGTCGTAGCAGATCTTTCGATCATCACCGGGCCAGACGGGACGAGCGGATGACAAACAGGTATGAAATCGGACCAAAGACAATCAAATCAACATGATTTTATGTTGACCGATCGATGGTACCGGTCTTGGTACCGGTCGACCGGTCAGCTCTGCGCAGCTGAGTGTGGAGATCCGGAAATTGACTTCTGAGGGTCCCACTTTCCTAATTTCGAATCCTAAGACTTTCCTAATCCTAATAGGGTTACTAAACCCTAATTCTAGCCTACAAATACACCCTTAAACCTCCTCAAATCCTTTCCATTATCTCTCACAAACTCTAGAGAAGAGAAAGAGGTTGGGAAGGAGAAGGAGCTAGGAAGAAGAAGAAGGTGCCGCCATTACCGTTCGACGACGCTCACTCTACGCCAGTCAGCGGTAAGTGTTTTAACCATTCTTCTTACCCTATGACCCTAGGTTAGTTGTGTGGGTGGATCAATACCATGCAAAGTAGGTATTGATCTAAAACCCTAAACTGGCCAATAAACCCTAAGTTGCCGTCAAACCCTAGATTCGAGTTCCGAGATTATATTCATCGAAACGAGACTTGAATGAGTTGGGGATAACTCTAACTCCAAGTTTAGACTTAGAATGGATAGGAGAAACCTTGGAAATCCATGGAGGTTGATCGACGGCAGTCGAAAAACCCATGTATGGTCTTCCGGAGACATACCGGTCGACTATACCGGTTGCACATAATGCGACCGGTATGTTGCCACCGGTATCCCTCAGGAGGCTGGTCTGTGGGGGCCGACTGACCATACCGGTCGCCAGTCTTCCCCACAGAGCTGCGACCGGTATATGCCACCGGTCAGCTCTGTGAGGGTATTTTGTAATCATTGTTGGTTTTCGACCAATATGAAACTCTAAGAAATATATTCTAATGAAACCCTAATAATGTTGTAGGATTTTGTAACATATCGTTTGGATCTTGCGACGTGGAGCAAGTTATCGAACGAGCGTCAGGTAAGGGAATCTGACCTAAACCTAATAATTAATGGACAGTAAGTTGTTGATAATTACCTGAATATCTATGATGTGATGTTTGTGCATATTCACATGCCATCCTTTACTTTCAGTTATTATTATTGTTCATGCATTGTTAGGATGTGATTGTTAAGCATGTGATTGTTTTCGTTAGTGTGTGGAATGGGGCATGGAGCCTGGGATCATTCCTCACACTAGCACCTTTTGTAGTATTCTGTCTTAACATGCTTGGTACGAGTGGGGCATCAGGGGAAGGTCGTGGTACGATGGTTTCCGATATTGATGTTGGCCTGGCCATGGTTATGTGGCACTGTGGTCTCCAAGTCGACGCTGGCTTGTCCACGATGCTTTAGCTCTATCTCTATGCCGTAGGGAGTTATGTTGGGATAGGGTCTACCTGTATTGTTTCTATCCTAGTGGGTTAGTTGAGGATAGGGCATCAGGGGAGGTGTGGGAATGCCTTAGCTCTATCTCTATGCCGTAGACGGCTGTGCTGGGATAGAGCGTACATTGATGACATATAGGATTGGTTAGTTGCGAGCCCAGTTTGCGAGCCCTGGCCAGTAGGGGCTTAGGTACTGGTATGGGTAGAGCATCAGGGGAGGTACGGGGGTGTCTTAGCTCTATCTCTATTCCATGATGGGTGCATGTGGGCCAATGGGGGTGTGATCCATGAGGTGCCACACACTCGTGTATAGAGGTGCGGGGGCCACCAAACATTTCTATAGCACATTGCAAACTTAAAACCAGGCCACAGCATAAAATAATTGTGACTCATGCATAATATTATGAAACTGTCTGATTATCTTACTGAGCTAAGTTGTGAGCTCACCCTTTGTATGTACATTGTTTTAGATGTTGATGCAGGTTACACTGTGGATGACTAGATGAACGCTCCGACGTATGGTGATGTTGCTGCTCCGGGTGTACAGGCAGGAGAAGACGAGCATGACGCTTCATGCGAGTGCCCTTTCTGCGTGTACCTTTGATTGGTTTTTCTTTATTTATTTACTTATTTTTTATTGGATTAAAGAGATGTAATGATATTATTTTATGTGTTTGAATTTGGATAATTGGATACTTATTTAAATTATCAACAGATACTCAGTTCATTCTATTTAAAGTCTTCCGCTGTATATTTATATTCTGATTGTGGTTATGTGTAATGGTTTGTATGAGTGGACATGGCCTATTCGAGATCCTGGTGTGAACCGTTGGTTCAATGATGGTTCACTCACACCATTCTAGTTGGATCAGAATTGGCGTGTAACAAATAGGCTGTGAAAACATTTGTATCAGAGCACAACCACTCTGACTCTACCTGTAGACTCCCTGTAAGATCCGTACGTTCAAATTTTGAGGATGAAATTTCTTTTAAGGGTGGTGGATTTGTAAGACCCGCACGCCACAAACCTGGTCTAACCTTACATTTCATGTCGTGACCCGTCTACATATCATGGTCGAGCCAAGTGGACCAAGTGTGTGAAGAAACCCAAGACCCAGTATAAAAATTTACTCAAAAACAATCAAAATGAGGGTAGGGTTACAGGTTTTAACAGGCAGGTCCGACCCTCCCATTGACCCTCCCATCGACCCATGACCAGGGGTCGCAGAGGCTCTATGAATTATCCAACCCTCCCATCGACTCTCCCATCGACCCTCGGTATTCGGGAAAAACAGCACGAACCAAAAATTAGGAAACTTTCCTAATTTCGATTGGAACCTTTCCTAAACTCAATGAGACTTATTTTGGGAGGTTTTACTCTATAAATAGGACGCCCCTAAGCCTCTTTCACTCCTTTTACAACCCTAATTGAATTGAGAGAAAGAGAAGAGAAGGAAGAGAAGAAGAAGAAAAGCAAGGAAGAGAAGAAATCAAAAAGAAGAAGAGTTGCAGAGAAGGAGTATTCTTCTCAGGTATGGATACTAATTCCATGAGTTTCTACAGACCTTAGGTTAGGTAATGAAGAGAGTATGATCTCGGAGAACCCAAACCATCAACCCATGGTTAGGTTTCCATGGAAAACCATGGGAGAATACATAAAAGCTATATAGGTGGATGATTCATGGTTCTAGACCATGGAATGTATGTTGAGTGGACTGTAGGAGCAAGCCATAGGACCCCAAACACGAAGAATGGACTAAAAGGAGGAAAATTGACCAAAACCCACAGGGGATCACACAGATGGTCGATGACCATCCGACCCTATGTGACCTGAGTATCGACCCTCAGGGTTCTAGATGTCTAGATTTGGGGAGGGTCGCACCCAGGGTCGATCATGACTCCGACCCTTAGTTAACAGCATGGTTTTTAAATTCAGAATTAATTCTAATTAAATTCAATTGTCTTTGTTAGGTCTTCTAGAAATATAATAACATTATAAAGGTGATTTTAAAGCTTGGAAGAGGATCTATTAACAAGCTAAGGTGTGGGAACAAGACCTAAACTAATTGGTTAATAACAAACTATTTTTATTTTTTTTTAGTCCAATACCATGATTGTGATATGCGTGTATGCTTGTAATGTGCATTCAACATGTCATCCAATATTTCTATTATTATTGTTCATGCATATTTAAATTTATTGATTATAACATGATGATATTGATGATGGTAGGAATAGGCATGTGAATGTTTGTGTTTGGCTGGTGTTCATGGTGTGGGTAGGGATGGTATCAATCGGTACTTCGATGCCGTTCTCATTGGGGTATATTATGCCATGGTCTATTCAAGTCATGTCCACTAAGCAAGTGTTAGTGTGCTTGACGCGAGTGGAGCATCAAGGGGAGGACGTGACATTGTGGTTCAGCCTGGTCACCAGACTCTAGCTCTATCTCTACTCAAGTCTTGTCCACTAACATCATCGTATCGCCATTACCTTAGCGGAACTAATATGTCGTAGGGCATCGGGGGGACGTGGCATTGTGGTTCAGCCTGGTCACCAGACCCTAGCTCTATCTCTATGGATGTATTGAGGGATGCTGGGGTGAGGCCTTGGATACATTGTTTGACATTAGGGTTGGTTAGTTGCGAGCCCAGTTTGCAAGCCCTCGCCAACAGGGGCTTACGTGTTGGTATGGGCAACCGGTACAGCCATGCCATTTTCATGTGGTGTATATTGTCCATGGTGGGTGCATGTGGGGCGACAGTGCCGTTTCATTGGGCATTTTCACACACTCGTGTATAGAGGTGCGGCGGCCACCTATCCTTTCTATAGCACATTGCAAACTTTAAACCAGACCAAAGATATGAATTGATTGCATGCATATGTATTGTTGCATTGTTTTGTTTGCTCACTGAGCCGTGATGTGTGCTCACCCTTTCGAATTCGAATACTTTTAGTTGATGATGCAGGTACCACCATTGAAGATTATATGAACGCTCCTGTGTACGGGCATGTGGCGACAATGGAAGCTGAACCCTTAGTGGATATGCATGACTCCTCATGCGAATGCAACTCATGCGTATTCGATTAAATTTTATTTAATTTTATTAATGACATGTAATTGATATTTATTTAATTATGTCTCAGTTGATTTAACAATAATTTGATATTTATTTATGGTTATCACAGTTAGATTCTCAGTTCATTATCTGTAAGACTTTCGCTATTTATTTTATTACCTCTGATTAATGTGGAATATGTTTTGGTTTATCATATGTGGGATAACCTATTGTGAGATCCTGGTTGAACCGTTGGTTTATTGACGGTTTATCATACCGTTCCGAATGGTGCGGAATTGAGGTGTGGCAACTTGGTATCAGAGCTCTCGTAGGGCTTACCCATTAAACCTGAATACTTCCACTGGAGTCCATGAACTGAGTTAGGATAAATTAAAAGCTTTAATACAAACAAACCATAAGCACCTGTGTTGGTTGAGACATAAATTAAACAAGACGATAATGTACATATAAAAGGTGGAACCATATATATACACTCAAACAAAAAGAGAAGACCAAAAAAAATTATCCTAATAAATAAATAATTTAGAGTATTACCTATAAGTTGGGTAGTTATCCAAGTATACAAGGATATAGTACAGTAGCAAGAAGGGAGCTTCTGTAAAGTAGAAAATTGAATGCCGAGTTGGTACTCACAAGATGTGAAACTCGACGTATGACAAAGGAAGGAGAAAATGGCTAGTAATGCCTAATTTCCTTCAAAGGTAAAGGGAAAGATCTCGGGCTGAATCCAACAGAGACAGGAGAACAATAGCTATACACCAAAGATGAGAGTAACTATAAAAGAAAGTAAAGCTATACTCTTGGGTGACGTGGAGACTCAAAGTGAGATCCATTACAAGCTGATCTATTGCCCACTAAGCAAGAAGAGGAGGTTGCAACTTGACCCCACCACTATCAGGGTCGAGAATGGATAATGAAAACTCATCTGAGCAGATGCTAGATAATGATAATCAGATTAGAGCGAATCAAAGGAGGTGAACAACTAGACCACTCCAGCCAACCACCTGGACTATTAAGTACCTTGGTTATGGTTGTCATAAACTTGACCCAATAAAATACAAGAGCAACAACAGATGAGACCGACCATGGAAGTTGCTATGTAAATCACTACCCAAGTTGCTGACGCTACATCAACACCTCCGGGTCAAACCAAGTATGGTACCAATTGGTAGCATCACTATACCCCAACACCTGTTAGCCATAACATGGTGCCTACCACATAGCAAGTCCCAGTAATGCATATCCCAGTGCAGAAGTTTGGTGCACAACAAGCAGTATATCAAGGTGGTTAACCTTATCAGCCACCGATGTATGGGATAGTTGCAATGATCCGACCAAGGATTGAGGAATATTTTCTGAAGACGAAGCCTTAAACGTTTTCAGTAGAGGATCAAATCTAATTGTGGCCATATAACTGGATATGTTTATATAGGATGCGGTGCATTATTGATTTACTCTTATGATTATAGAGGATGCACATACCAGATTTTAATTTCTCGGACCTTGATAGGATACCTTCTTGATTTAACCTGTCAATTGGAGTTATAGATATTGTTTCTTTAGTATTAGTCCTGATTATACCAATCTGAACCATTCTCATGATCGACAACATGATCAGAGATATGAACTGAATGAATAATTAAATGTTTAATCGTGTTGAGCGTACATCTTCTGATTTATACCTGATTTATTGATGTACGAAATCTTTCTCCTGATTTATACCTGATTTACTGATGTATGAAAGCTTCTCCAGATTTACTTTAGTAGTGCCTTGACCAATGGCATTATATACTCGAGAAAAATGGATGATTTCCTAGGGTCGGATACTGAGGGTCGGATACCCATCGACCCCCACCATCGACCCTGCATAGAAAAGATAGTATTTTTCACTGAATGATCTGAAAAATTTGAAAATACCATTGGTTAGTGTATCCAAATATGAGAATGAAGTATATATTAATTGCCTCACGTGTTTTATGACTTTTTAGACACTACACCACCAGAATAGGAAATGGTTGGGCGAAGAGGGAACAGACATGGACGTAACCAAATCCCACCACCACCATCGGTAGATGAAACCAGTCATGAAATTCCTGAAGTACCAGAGAATCCAAACGTGGCACCGCTAGGAGCTAATGGTCAGGCAAATCCTACAAACTTTCCAGCCCCACCTATAGATTTAGTTACAGTCATAATGAACTTGGCACAACAACTCCAACAAATACAACAGGTACAAACTAATATGCAAGCTGCCATAGGCGTGGTTTTTCCAGCTGCACATACGACACAGATGCCAGCAGGACAGGCAAGCACAATACCAGGGGGAAATAATGCAGTACCCCATGCACCTCAAACACCAGTCATGCAAGCTCCAATGCAAAACCCTGAGATAGCTCAAGGTGGTTATCAGTACCAACCACCTATGTATGGGGCCTATGCTCCGTATCAACTGGACCGCTCCAGACTGGTCAGGCATTTTCTTAAGATGAAGCCCAAAGAATTTGATGGTAAGCCAGCAAATCCTTTGTGGCCGGCACACTGGATTGACGAAATGGAAAGAAATTTTATGATAATGACCGTAAATGAGGAGGAGAAAGTGTTGTGTGCCACATTTATGCTCAAGAGCGATGCACACCATTGGTGGAAGTCTACCAGGACATATCTATTAACCAAACACGCCCACTTGACCTGGGATATATACAAAGAGGCATTCTTTGAGAAATACTTCCCTAGAAGTTTCAGAGATTCTATGGAGAGAGAGTTCCTGAGTTTATATCAGGGGCAGATGACTGTCGACGCATATCAACAGCGTTATGAGGAGCTGTTTTTCTTTGCACCAGTCAGTATGCAAGAGGAGGATACAAAAACCCGAAGGTTCGTCATGGGACTTAGGGGAAGCATACGCGAACATGTTTTGGGACTGGAGAAGAAAATCTACAATAAAGCTGTACAAATTGCTCGAGTGATAGAGTCGAGCCAGAAAGAGAGCTATTTTACTCAAAATAGGGGAATAAAAAGGCCAAATGAAAATTTTTACAACGGAGGCAACACCAAGGTATTCCAACCCTTCCGTACCCAGGGCTTTAATGCTGCAACCAAAACCATTTCAGCAACCCCACGGCAACCAAAGCAAAATGGTGAGGTGATCAAGTGTTTTAACTGCAACCAAGTAGGGCATGTTTCAAGAGAGTGTACTAAGCCCAGAAAACAACTACAGCAAGGAAGAGTTTACGTTGTTTCAGCCAAGGATGCTGCCGCATCATCTGATGTGGTCACAGGTATGACCTGAACCTGTCATTTTATGTTACATTGCATGAGCATGTACACTAAATTAAAATAAATCACAGGTATCGTACCTAGTAATGGCATTCTTGCCAGAGTGCTCTTTGATTATGGAGCTACTCATCCTTTTATATCTGTGTCATTTGGAAAGAAACTAAATATACCCCTTAAGTCTTTAGATTTCAAACTGCTTATACGATCGCCGATGGGAATTATGAAGTCCAAGGAAGGACCCAGTATAAATGCTACCTTATGTTTTGCAGTAATAGATTCAAATTTGGAAGGAGAGTAACATATAACAGAAACTCGTGATGATCCAATTAAGCAAGAATTTATGGATGAATTTATGGAGCAATAGTTCGTCGGTTGCGCTTGTGGCATTAAAGAGCATCTCTGAATTGATGGATGAAGTAGAAGTAGTAATTTTGTTAGGTCTGTATATAGGAACAGTGTAAGCAGACTTAAAAAAGGAAACCAAATCCTGACTTTTGTTTTGGGAATGGAACTGCAGTATCGTGAACTATGTCAATGATTTTCCACTGACTCCCAAATCGGTTGACATGGTTGGGTGGTTGTTGATCGTCTTATGAAAATAGCTCATTCCATTGCTATACGACCTCGGTATGCTGTGGAGCGGCTAAATAAGCTATATGTAGATAATATTGCTAGAATGAATGGTATGCATGAGAGCTTAGTGTCGGCCAGAGGCTTATGCCTTATCTCGAAGTTTTGAAAGGATCTAAAGAAAATAATGGGGACAAAGTTGAAGTTTAGTACTGCACTTTACCCCAAACCGACGGATAGTCAGGGCAGACTATACAGATCCTAAGAGATATGCCCCGAGCTTGTGAATTGATTTCAAGGAACTTGAGTTGAGAAGTTACCGTGAATTGAAGTTGCTATTAAGCTACCATGTAAATGTCACCTATCAAGCATGGTACGGTAGAAATGTCAAATTCCTTTATTTTGGAATAAAGTTGGTGAATGAAGAATTTTGAGACCAAAGTCTAATGAAGAAAACTATCGAGTGGCAGACAAGATCAAAGAAAAGGGGCAGGATAGCTCAAGATGTCAGAGAGACACCAAGACCTTGAGTTTGCCATAAGTGACAAAGTGTTCTTGAAGAAATCACTTATGCATAGTTTGAAACGATTAGACAAGAAGGGAAAGTTGTATCCTATATATGTGTTGAACCTTATAAACTTTGGAGAGACGTAGAAAAGTTGCATATCAATTAGCGTTACCGCTATCCATGTCTAGTGCGCATGATGTATTTCGTATGTCTCTATTGAAGAAGTACATTAGAGATCCATATCAAAGGTATTGACCACAGAATCACTGGTTTAGATAGAATGTTTGACTATTGAAGTGGTACCAGCCTAGTTCACTAGTGGGAAGGTACAATGTTTTCAAAGTCGGGATAATTATTATATGAAGGTAACCTGGCAAAGACAGGACGTGGAGAAGAGTGCATAGGAGGAAAAAGATGCAATGCGAAAATAGAATTCCCACCTATTGACTCCGAAGTAAATTCAAATTTTGAGGACAAAATTAATTTAAAGAATGGGGGAGTTGTAAGATCCGTACGTTCAAATTTTGAGGGCAAAATTTCTTTTAAGGGTAGTGGAGTTGTAAGACCCGCACGCCACGAACCTGGTCTAACCTTACATTTCGTGTCGTGACCCGTCTACATATCATGGTCGAGTCAAGTGGACCAAGTGTGTGAAGAAACCCATGACCCAGTAAGAAAATTTACTCAAAAACAGTCAAAATGAGGGTAGGGTCACAGGTTTTAACAGGCAGGTCCGACCCTCCCATCGACCCTCCCATCGACCCTCGGTATTTGGGAAAAACAGCACGAACCAAAAATTAGGAAACTTTCCTAATTTCGATTGGAACCTTTCCTAAACTCAATGGGACTTATTTTGGGAGGTTTTACTCTATAAATAGGACGTCCCTAAGCCTCTTTCACTCCTTTTACAACCCTAATTGAATTGAGAGAAAGAGAAGAGAAGGAAGAGAAGAAGAAGAGAAGCAAGGAAGAGAAGAAAACAAAAAGAAGAAGAGTTGCAGAGAAGGAGTATTCTTCTCAGGTATGGATACTAATTCCATGAGTTTCTACAGACCTTAGGTTAGGTAATGAAGAGAGTATGATCTCGGAGAACCCAAACCATTAACCCATGGTTAGGTTTCCATGGAAAACCATGGGAGAATACATAAAAGCTATATAGGTGGATGATTCATGGTTCTAGACCATGGAATGTATGTTGAGTGGACTGTAGGAGCAAGCCATAGGACCCCAAACACGAAGAATGGACTAAAAGGAGGAAAATTAACCAAAACCCACAGGGGGTCCCACAGAGGGTTGATGACCATCCGACCCTATGTGACCTGAGTATCGACCCTCAGGGTTCTGGAAGTCCAGATTTGGGGAGGGTCGCACCCAGGGTCGATCATGACTCCGACCCTACCTCCGACCCTCAGTTAACAACATGGTTTTTAAATTCAGAATTAATTCTAATTAAATTCAATCGACTTTGTTAGGTCTTCTAGCAATATAATAACATTATAAAGGTGATTCTAAAGCTTGAAAGAGGATCTATTAACATACTAAGGTGAGGGAACAAGACCTAAACTAATTGGTTAATAACAAACTATTTTTATTTTTTTTGAGTCCAATACCATGATTGTGATATGCGTGTGTGCTTGTAATGTGCATTCAACATGTCATCCAATATTTCTATTATTACTGTTCATGCATATTTAAATTTATTGATTATAACATGATGATGTTGATGATGGTAGGAATAGGCATGTGAATGTTTGTGTTTGGCTGGTGTACATGGTGCGGGTAGGGATGGTATCAACCGGTACTTCGATGCCATTCTCATCGGGGTATATTATGCCATGGTCTATTCAAGTCATGTCCACTAAGCAAGTGTTAGTGTGCTTGATGCGAGTGGAGCATCAGGGGGAGGACGTGACATTGTGGTTCAGCCTGGTCACCAGACTCTAGCTCTATCTCTACTCAAGTCTTGTCCACTAACATCGTCGTATCGCCATTACCTTAGCGGAACTAATATGTCGTAGGGCATCAGGGGGGGACATAGCATTGTGGTTCAGCCTGGTCACCAGACCCTAGCTCTATCTCTATGGATGTATTGAGGAATGTTGGGGTGAGGCCTTGGATAGATTGTTTGACATTAGGGTTGGTTAGTTGCGAGCCCAGTTTGCAAGCCCTCGCCAACAGGGGCTTACGTGTTGGTATGGGCAACCGGTACAGCCATGCCGTTTTCATGGGGTGTATATTTTCCATGGTGGGTGCATGTGGGGCGACAGTGCCATTTTCATTGGGCATTTTCACACACTCGTGTATAGAGGTGCGGCGGCCACCTATCCTTTCTATAGCACATTGCAAACTTTAAACCAGACCAAAGATATGAATTGATTGCATGCATATGTATTGTTGCATGGTTTTGTTTGCTCACTGAGCCGTGATGTGTGCTCACCCTTTCGAATTCGAATACTTTTAGTTGATGATGCAGGTACCACCGTTGAAGATTATATGAACGCTCCAGTGTACGGGCATGTGGCGACAATGGAAGCTGAAGACTTAGTGGATATGCATGACTCCTCATGCGAATGCAACTCATGCGTATTCGATTAGATTTTGTTTAATTTTATTAAAGACATGTAATTGATATTTATTTAATTATGTCTTAGTTGATTTAACAATAATTTGATATTTATTTATGGTTATCACAGTTAGATTCTCAGTTCATTATCTGTAAGACTTCCGCTATTTATTTTATTACCTCTGATTAATGTGGAATATGTTTTGATTTATCATATGTGGGATAGCCTATTGTGAGATCCTGGTTGAACCGTTGGTTTATTGACGGTTCATTACACCGTTTCGAATGGTGTGGAATTGGGGAGTGACACTTCCCCTGCACTTACATTTTCATGTATCGAAACAGATGTCTAGGATAATTAAAAGCTTTTATAAACCAACAAGTAGTAAGTAAGAGAACAGTAAGTTAGATTACATTAAATTACAAGAACTAAGAAAAAGAACATTACACACAATATGTAACTAAGAACATGAAGTAAGACATGTATATATATGTATGTATAACTAATTTAAGTACAAAATGGAGATACGATTCACAATCCGGACCATTATCTCAAGACATAACTCCTGATCAAATATAGGAAGCAAAATGTACATGTGTAAGATGACCGAGTCCCATAGTGGTGCTGAAGTAGTAGGCACATAGTTCGATAGTGTGGGAAAAGAATCATCCTGGACTATAGATGTTGTCGATGCATAGGGGTGCTGGAGGGATGTCCTGTGGAGCTGCTAGTGGTGGAACGCTCGAAGGAGCCGAAGTCACTATAGGTCTACGCCGCACATAGTGATGTAGATGTCTAGCCGTGACCATCGCGTAGTGAATGTATCCCACATGAGTCTCTAGGGTGTCCAGTCATCTCCTCACCTCTCTCTCCAGACTAGTGTGACTGTCAGCAATCCTCTCCATCTCCCTATGCACGAGCTAGAGTACCCCTAGTACCTAGCCCAAATCAGCAATGGGTGTCAACGAGGGAGTAGTTATGGGAGGCCTGGAAGTACTAATGGTGGCGAGTGTCTCCCTGGTATGTGTAGCTGCTGATGCCACCCTAGTACTGGTAGCCTGAGGCATATCTCCTGTGGGGGTAGTAGTGTACACATCCATGTGATCACCACACTCACTGTCCTCACTGCCTCCATCACTATCATCTCCCTTACCCTCCTTGCTGTCACCATAATCCTCATACTCCTCCTCCTTGTCATCATTGGATGATGACCGCCATCCTGTGGTCACTCTTTGAATACCATGGCTGGTACCCTCACCACTCCCAGCACCTGCCTTAGTGGCTGCTGCTGCCACCCTAGCTGTTGATGCTGCTCAAGCTCTTCTAGATGGTTCTACTACTCTTGGTGGTCTGAATCATGCCTCAAGAACCTGGTCCTCCATAACTATGACAACAAGCTACATCCACGTGATGGTGTCCTAATTGAGAATGGAAGAGTCTTTCCTGTTCTTCATGGCCTATCCCTTGAGGCTCATGCCAAAGTGTATAATGGCGTGAGTTAGTAGGCACCCATATGGTAGGTGACCTCTGTGGGGTAAGTACATGAAGGAACAAAGAATGGTGTGCAGAATCAAATAGGGGAGGCATACTGGTCTCCTCTGCACTAGTCAATCAGTCAGGAAGACACAGAACTGGTTCAACTCCTCGCGATGACCAGATCTAGGAATGACGTTATGCTGAATAATCCTTCTAATAAGCCGAAGAGTGGGCCTGAAGGAGGACTCCCTCTCCTCATATGTCTGTCCTATGGCATCTGGGCGAGTGAGTACATGTCTCATCTGCATGTAGGCATCCTATGTCATGCCTATAGACTCCTTAGGGGCTTTGTAGACCCTCTCCCCATTGAGTAATACATCCAAAATGGCGGCTACAGAGGCAACTGATAGTGAGATGCCTACCCCTTGACCTTGTTGGTCATTGTCAGCTCACCTGTCACCTCATCTACTTGCTGGCCAATGTTGTAGAAGAAATGGTGGACCAGGTTAGGATAAGTGTCATCCTGGATGCGCATGGTTGGCGTCTAGTGAAAATGGTCAAATGCATCATGTAAGCCAAACCTGGTCAGCTCTTTAAAGTACATACTGTGACCAGATATGACTGGACTCTCCCCAAACTAGTCCTACCACCTGCTGGCATGGAAAGAGAGGAATCTACCAGTGTCATAGCACTGAGCTACTAGCTCGGCCTTTTTCCTTGGTAGCATGATTGCTGAAAATAGGAATAGAAAATGTGAGTTAGTTAAACATTTAGATAGATATAAAACTGACAAGGTGCATATGAATGAGTATGTGTGATGCATGAATGAAATGATGCCGGTCTAATTATATAAATTGGGGTTATCGGTAAACCCCAAGTCAGAGGAAGACATGCATGATTAGATGGGCCGACTGAGTTGATGATTGGGATTAATTGTGAAATGCCATTAAGTGCAATGTAGGTTGGAGTGGAGATTTTTATGGCCAGTTGGGGTGCCCAATCAAATGGACAGTTCCATAAACCAAAACAACCATGGATTTGAGTATGCTATGTACTAAACCAAGCGTGTGTGAGGACAAAGATGGAAATCTTTAAAAGTCACCACCTAGATTTAGGTCTAGGACCTTAGAAATGTGAAATCTCACCCCAAGGTAAGACTTCGATTGACTCATGACCCTTAGATTGGATTTCTGGTCCATCAGAGATTGGGTAAGTGTCAGGTTACGGTTATGGGAAGGGGTTAGGCACCCAAACCGCCCGATCGAAATTGGTCTCCTATACTTTTCCTATGCTAGACTCTATTTGTTAAGCCAAACCAAACCAAGTGGTTTGATATCATTGAACCGAATCTTTATCCATCAGATTGCCTACGTATTACGGAATTATTCTGAAAATCAGGTTCACCATCGTAGTTCATGTGTGATTAAAGTTTATGGATGTGATTTATGCTTGTGCATGATTAAGTTCTTTGTTCAAGTTGAAGTTTATGCTTGAAAGGCTGAGAAATCCTATGGGTTAGGATCTGGATAGTCCATGTGGACTGACAGATAGTCCTAGTGGATCTAAGAATAACCCTATTTGGGTTGGAATGTGGATAATATCCTAGTGGATCTATGGATAGTCCAAGAGGACTAAGATGTGGATAAATATCCTAGTGGATCTATGGATAGTCCAAGTGGACTAAGGTTTGGATCTGAATTTGGGTTTCTCCCAAATAGCCTACGTATCCTAGGGTTTGACCTAGGAATCAGAATCCGCGTAGTTCGAAATGGATAACCCTATTTGGGTCAAAATGTGGGTGAATATCCTAGTGGATCTATGGATAGTCCGAGTGGACTAAGGTTCGGATAACCCTTTTTGGGTTGGAATATGGATAGATATCCTAGTAGATCTATGGATAGTCTGAGTGGACTAAATTTTGTATCCGAATTTGGGTTTCTCCCAAATGGCCTACGTATCCAAGGGTTTGACCTAGGAATCCGAATCCATGTAGTTCGGGACTCTGGGTTGAAATGGGAATGGATATCCTAGTGGATCTATGGATAGTCCGAGTGGACTAAATGTGTGGATCTGAATTTGGATTTCTCCCAAATAGCCTACATATCCTGGGGTTTGTCCTAGGAATCAGAATCCGTGTAGTTCGAAATGGATAACCCTATTTGGGTCAAAATGTGGGTGAATATCCTAGTGGATCTATGGATAGTCCAAGTAGACTAAAGTTTGGATAACCCTTTTTGGGTTGGAATATGGGGGATATCCTAGTGGATCTATGGATAGTCCGAGTGGACTAAATTGTGGATCCGAATTTGGGTTTCTCCCAAATAGCCTACATATCCTAGGGTTTGACCTGGGAATCAGAATCCGCATAGTTCGGGAATGATGGGTGGATATCCTAGTGGATCTATGGATAGTCCGAGTGGACTAAGGTGTGGATTCAAATTTGGGATTCTCCCAAATGGCCTACGTATCCTAGGGTTTGACCTAGGAATCAGAATCCACGTAGTTCGGACTGGATAACCTGTTCTAGGTTAATGATTGAGAACCTATTCTAGGTTTAGGGTTTAGAACCTATTCTAGGTTTAGGGTTTGCCGAGGGGCAAATCGTCCTAAATTACCCTTTTCATTCTGAATTATAATTTTGGAAGGTTTGGCAAAGAATTCTCTTTCTTTATTAAGGTTTTATTATTCCCATTATGCCCTTCCCAAGAATGTGGGTGCCTAAATGCCGTCCCCACGCCTAGATTGTCTTCTAGAAGTGTGCAGATATGGCAGTTTGACTAGGGTGTTGCATAAAATAAGTTATTGCCAAAAAATAGAATATTCTATCTAAATATGGCACATAAAACATTTATGGCAAGAAATTCACATAAAGTAAAATTGTTTAAAAATTTTTCAAATATGGCATGTATTGCAAATAAGGCAAGAGCTTATATGGCATGATCTAGTATGCTATCTTCTAAGCATGGCAAGACCCTAATTGCTATTTTCTTTTCATATTTAGGGTTTTCTATCCTAATTGCTATTTTCTTTCCATTTTAGGGTTTTCTACCCTAATTGCTGCATTCTTTCCATTTTTTAAGGTTTCCAACCCTAATTGTTATTTTCTTTCCATTTTAGGGTTTTCTACCCTAATTGCTATTTTCATTCCATTTTAGGGTTTTCTACCCTAATCGCTATTTTCTTTCCATTTTTTAGGGTTTTCTACCCTAATTGTTATTTTCTTTTCATTTAGGGTTTTCTACCCTAATTGTTATTTTCTTTCTATTTTAGGGTTTTCTACCATAATTGTAATTTTCTTTCCATTTTTTATGGTTTTCTACCCTAATTGTTATTTTCTTTCTATTTTAGGGTTTTCTACCCTAATTGTTATTTTCTTTCTATTTTTTAGGGTTTTCTACCCTAATTGTTATTTTCTTTCTATTTTAGGGTTTTCTACCCTAATTGTTATTTTTTTTTCATTTTTTAGGGTTTTCTACCCTAATTGTTATTTTATTTTCATTTTTTTGGGTTTTCTACCCTAATAGTTATTTTCTTACCATTTTAGGGTTTTCTACCCTAATTATGACAATAAGCATTTAATATAGCATGTGAGTATGATCATTCCAATCATGGCAGTGTGATTATTCCAATTGTGGCAGTGTGTGCATATAAGCATCCAAATATAGCATGTGAACAATATAGCATCAAAATATGGCATGTGATAAACAACCAAGGCATGTGAGTCAATTAATCAAAACGTATTTTTAGATCTACGGTCTAGATTCAATGCATCGATTATCAACAATGTGACCGAAATCACATTTGATTGATGATTGAAAGTAATTCAAGATCTTAAATCAACAGTTCAGATCATATAACATAAGTTAATCAGACTTTAATGGCTCAAATTAATTCATCATTAAATCATCATCAGATTAAAATCAATGGTTCAGATTAATTAACCATCCATTCACATGATTGGATCTTAAAGATCAACGATTCAGATTAAATTCACATCAATTAGTCAGATTTATTCATTCAAATATCAGTGGACAAATTTTCATCACATAATCAAAACAAATTTCACATTCAATGGATCAGATTTTGAATGGGCATCATATGAACACGATAAAGAATCAAAATTTAGATTTTTATTCAAGCATATCATGATCATAGATTCAATCAATGGCCCATATTTAATGGAAATATCAAGGGTAAGATGAGGAATGTTGATCTAATGGTTGGATGAGGGGAATTGGTCTAGGGCTTGATGGACAGGTTCGGGTATTGTAACATGGTTAGGTTCAGGTAAGTGGTGTGAGGTGTTGGTTGGTTCAGTAGGGGATGGAAGTGAGTGGGGTTACGGGTAGGTGGTAGCCCAAGGCTGATGATTGAAGTATGAGATGAAATCGGTTAGAATGCTGGTTGTATAGGGATTGAAACCAAGTGTAGGCTAGATTGGTGATGGAAATTGGTTAATGGTGAGGTAGAGTGGTTTATGAGATGGAGATTTGTAGTTAAGTAAAACAATAGAAGAAAAAATAGAAGTAAAGGCAGCTTACCTAGATCCTCGTAAGTTCTACTTGCTCCTCCCTTCTTCTTCTTCTTTCTCCCTTTTTTTCTCCAAAATCGAAAGCCCAAACTCTATCAAACTCCCTTTTCATGTTTTTTCTTTTCTCTTTTTTCTGGTTTTTTTTTCTTCCTCTTTTTCCCTCTTATTCCCTTCTTTTTCTCCCAAAAAAACGTGAGCCTCTAAAGCCTTTCACGTTTTTTTTCTGTCCCCCCTTTTTTTTTCTCTCTTCTTCCCTTACTTTTCTCCCAAAACTTAGCCCCAAAATCCTTTCACGTTTTTTTTTCTCTTTCCCCTTTTTTTTCTTTCTTCTTCCCTTACTTTTCTCCCAAAACTTAGCCCCAAAAGCCATTCACATTTTTTTTCTCTTTCCCCTTTTTTTCTCTTTGGAAAAAGTCCTCTTTCTTCTCTCTCTCACGTCCCTTTTATCTTCCCCTTCTTTCCCTTTTGAAAAAAAATCTAGAAACCCTTTTCACGTCCTCTCTTTCCCCCTTTTTTTTTCCTTTTTTTTCTCCTTCCCTAAAACCGTGACTCCTAAAAACCCCCCACGTTTTCTCTTTCTTCTTTCCTTTTTTTCTCCAACAAAATCCTTTGGATTCTCTTAGAAAAAATCACGTTTTTGCTCTTTCCTCTTTCCTTTTTCTTCTCAAAAATCTTTTGGATTATCATTTACATATAATAATATATATTATATACATACATACACATATATTTAATAACATACATACATATACATATATATATATATATATATATATATATATATACATAATATATAAGGGTAAAAGACAATTACCTCCCCTGTAACTTGCATATTGACAGTTGACCCCCAAACATTTCAAAAAATATAATTACCTCCCCTAAATAATTATTAAAATCCAAATAAGTCCACCTGTTAGGAATATTCCATTATATAGTAACGGTTGGAGTTGAATAGTTTTTAAATCCCAAATTACCCTTTTAGAGTTCTGAACTACCCATTTTACTCTTACTTAGGAAGGTTACTATTTGGAAGAGGAACGATTCCCCCGATTCCTTGCTTGCTCACCACTCACTGTCATTCCGTTTTCGAAACCCTAGAATCACCGTAGAATCGCCGTCGTCTAACACATTCTCCACCGCTGCAAATCCATGAACACTGAAGCTGCTCATGATTCGAAATGGCTGAAATGTTTCCACTGAAGGAGTCATCGAAATTTTTCTTGCTGAGATGTTGAAGCAGTTTCATCCTATCGCTGCAAGGGGCTTGAAGTTTCCATGTTCCTTCGAAATGTTGAAGCACAAACTGCTGCAAATCATTGGGAGATTTGACCTCTTCAAATCTTGAAGCACAAACTGGTGAATATCTTCTTCTTTCAGTTTTTGTATTGCAGTTACAAGAGCAAAATTCGACATTGTTCGTATAAAGAAGAACCACTGAATAAACCCTAAAAATAATTTACCTTTCTATTCCTCAAGACTGAAGTAGGTCAGCGATGGAAGAGAAGGAAAATGAGAGGAAAATGAGTGCTTAATCGAAGACTTCTCCCTCTGAGCTTCGTCCTTTTCGATCAAAACCAGTGCTTCAAATACCACTTAAGGAAACGTGGTGAGTGAGGTAGAATGAGAAGAAGATGAGATTTGGATTTATTTTAGTTGGATATAAGAGGGTTATATTCGTCTTTCAACAGTAATAAGATTTAAAATATGGATAAAAGGTTGAGGGTAGAGTTGTCCATAAAAAATCTAACTTTAACGCCGTTAAAAATTGGACCTATTTGGATTTTAATAATTATTTACGGGAGGTAACTGTATTTTTTGAAACGTTTGGGGTTCAACTGTCAATATGCTAAGTTACAGGGGAGGTAACTGTCTTTTACCCAATATATAAATATTGTGCACATAGATGAACTGATTCGAAATGGGTTGAGACTGACATAGGTTGACAACTGATATGGGTTGAGCTAGGTTGGACCAAAACTGGTTTGAACTGAGTTGACTGGACTTATTGGAATTAATTGGGTTTTCTCTCCTTGTCATTTCTGTTGTTATCCCGCATGAAATTTTTCGATGGCCTCTATTCCAAATTTTTTGCGTTCATTTTGTAGAACATTAAAAATGAGGAATATAGGAACTTGAATCACCTCATTTGGAAGTAAAATGGTCAACCTATGAATTTTTGAAGTTTAAGCGGACCAATTATCGATAATTTAACTGATTATTCTGCATGAGACCCTTTGGAGGCTTCTACCGGAAATATTTTACGTCCACTTTGTAGAGCACTAAAAATGAAACATAATGAGACTGGAATCACCTGAATCCGATGTAGAACGGGAAAGATATGAAGCTTTGAAGTTCTAACGATCATTTTGCATGCAAGTTTGCATTGGACCCACTGGTGACTTCTACTCGAGATTTTTTACGTCCACTTTGTAGAACATCATGAATGAAGAATAATGGTATTGGGATCATCTGAATCCGATGTAGAACGGAAAAGATATAAAGCTTTGAAGTTCTAACGATCATTTTGCATGCAAGCTTGCATGGGACCCACTGGTGACTTCTACCCGGGATTTTTTATGTCCACTTTGTAGAATATCATGAATGAAGAATGATGATCTCGGAATCATCTAAATCCGATGTAGAACGGAAAAGATATGAAGCTTTGAAGTTCTAACGATAATTTTGCATGCAAACTTGCATGGGACCCACTGGTGACTTCTACCCGGGATTTTTTACGTCCACTTTGTAGAACATCATGAATGGAGAATAACGGTCTTGGAATCATCTGAATCCGATATCGGATGATCAAGATATGATGATTTGAAATTCAAACAATCCGACTTAGGATAATTTGCATGAAGGCCCCTGGGATTATTATTTATAATAATTTCAGAAACCTCCCTTATATGTATCATCCGACTAAAATGGTCGTATCTTCCTCATTTGATATCAGAATTGAGCAATTCTGGTCTCGTTTCGAAGATAATTCTATGACCTATGCATCTATGCAGGTAATAGCCCATGACCTTGCTGTGGGGATCAGTGGAGAATCACAAATCTTTGGCTTAAAGGTCAGAAACCTGCCATATTGGTTCACTTACGTCGAGAGTGGCAAAAATGGGGTGCTTACAGATGCCCCTCTTTAGTCGAGATTGTTATTAGTTGAAGGCTAAAGATAAAAGAACCACATTTTTGGGGTATGAGTGATATTGTTTATTGGACAGCACTTAGGGTAATTCTTCCTAAACTGCCTACGTATTCTAAGGGTGTCCTAGAAATCAAGCCCAGAACGTAGTTCGACTGGCAAGAAGGTTTGCTCTTCTTGGAAGATTGGTGACTGCTCTTCTTGTATGAAGCTAGGCTGTAAATACAAGGCTCATTTGTAGGCTGGGAACCTCTTCTTGCTAAGGTGGAACTCATGATGCAAGGTATGTGCGGGCTTGAACCCGGCCTGATCCATTTGTAGGCTGATAAATCTCTTCTTGTATGAAGCTAGGCTATGAATACAAGGCTCATTTGTAGGCTGGGAACCTCTTCTTGCTGAGGTGGAACTCAATGCAAGGTATGTGCGGGCTTGGACCCGGCTTGATCCATTTGTAGGCTGATAAACCTCTTATTGTATGAAGCTAGGCTGTGAATACAAGGCTCATTTGTAGGCTGGGAACCTCTTCTTACTGAGGTGGAACTCAATGCAAGGTATGTGCGGGCTCAGACCCAGCTTGATCCATTTGTAGGCTGGTAAACCTCTTCTTGTATGAAGCTAGGCTGCGAATACAACATTAATTGCATGAGCTTGAGCTCGGCTTTGATTTGTCTGGATGTAAGACTTCATGTGATTTCTTTGATTGAACTAAAGCTCTTTTGATTGAGATTCTGAGATTGTTTTTTCTGAATAAGTCAGGGCTCTGCATTTGATTCCCTTGTGGGCTGAGATTGACTTGATCTTTGAATGAGCTAGGGCTCTATGTTTGATTCATTTCTAGACTGAGATTGATTTGAACTTTGGATGAGCTAGGGCTCTGCATTTGATTCCCTTGTGGGCTGAGATTGACTTGATCTTTGAATGAGTTAGGGCTCTACATTTGATTCACTAATAGGCTAAAATTGATTTGAATTTTGGATAAGCTAGGGCTCTGCATATGATTTACTTATAAACTGAGATTGATTTGAACTTTCGATGAGCTAGGGCTCTACATTCAATTCATTTCTAGACTGAGATTGATTTGAACTTTGGATGAGCTAGGGATCTACATTTGATTCTGAAATGAGTAAGAACTCAGAAGGTCACTTATAGGGTGAGGAATTTGTTATTGATTCTGAAATGAGCAAGAACTCAGAAGGTCACTTATAGGGTGATACTGAATGACTCATCTTGGCAGTTCCTACTAGCTTTGGACCTTCGGGATTGAAAATAGGAATATCCTTCTTGGAAGCTTTATGGCTATGAACCTTTAGGATGCTTGAAAGTGACCCATACAGGAAGGCTTTGTTGACTTTGAACCTTTAGGGTTGAAATCTGACCCATCTTGGAAGTCTCTTGACTTTAAACCTATAGAGTGCTGGACATATTTGAAATGATGGTGAATTCCTTGGCAGTTTTCCAAGTTTTTTTTCCTCCTACTTTATTGGTGGAGGCACCAAACATGACATCAATGGAAATGGTGTCATGGACTTCGCTGGCATGATACCTAGATTTGAAATTTGCCATTTATGACCTGGTACTGAAAGTTTGACTCAATTTCAGCACGGTAGGGATGACTCGATTACTCCCTTTGAAGGGTTCCATGTAATTCGAAGGTGATGATTTTCTTCAGCCAACATTGGTGTTGTTGGATTTTGGATTGAAAGAAACTCTAGCGAGGATTTTGGACAAGAATGAGGGGAGCTTGACAGTCTCTAACCAAAGTGATTTTATTGATTAACCTTGGTTTTAGACTATCGAGGGGCATCTGATCAACTAAGTTCTTTGACTGAGCATTCTGGTAGACCAAATTGGTAGAATAGTCAAGCGGCGATGAAATGCGACATGGGTTTGGCCCTCGATCTAGGCTCATGAAAAGCTCAGGGCCTTGCAATATTGTTGTGCCAATTTTGAAAGATTAATGAATCATGGCCCCAAAGTAGGCATGAGGAGCAAAGGATTTGAAGTGTTCCTTCTGAGAATTTGGTGACAAATCCTAACAGGTGAGTGACCACATTGAATTTTCTTCATCAACAGGATTGGGAGAACTGAGAAATTGGCAAAAACCAACTTGGACGGACCTACTTCTATTGACTAGGAAGGTCAGTGACTTCAGACTAGACAATGGATCCTAGATGTAATGCTCATGATCAAGTTCAGTTCCTCTACATAGGGTATATTTATGCCCCAATGTCTGCATATTGTGACAGACCGCTGCTATAGAAGGAAACGAGCGATCTAACAGAGTTTAAACAAGGTTGAATCTGGATTGCATTTAGAATTTGACCATGCTTCCAAGGTCAAGGGAAGATTGATAGATTGATTGCAGAAAGTGACTTATTTGATAAACCCTTCTTGAATTTTGAAAAATGAAGGAACTGATGATTTGAATGAATTTGGCTACATCCGTAACCAGGCCATGAGAATTTGCTCTCTCCCTAACATGACCAACAGGATTTGAAGATAGAATTCTGTTGAATGGCAATGCTATGGAGCCCAACAGATGATGGTTTGTTCAACTCCTCCGAGTATGATTCACTGGAGAGCAAGAGGGGTTCCTTTCCTTATGGAGGGTAGACTGGTATGACACTTGTCTACATGAACCACTGAATTTTTCTATGAAGGGCCAATGAGGGCAATGCTTTTACGGTTGCATCAGGTCGCCTATCCCCACTGAGGTATTATGGGTTGCCCATTGAGGTTTCTCGGGTTGCCTTTCCCTGCTGAGGTTTCTTTTCTATCCTTTATTTTTTTTCATTTTCTTCTTTTTGCAAACCCCATCTTGGCTTAAATAAAGAGTCCTAATATGGTGAGCATATTGCCAAAATTATGGTCTTATCCAATGGTCTGAAACCCTTAGGGGAAATCTGAATGGCATGACTTTCATGACAAATGGGTAGCCTTGCCCTACTGTTTAAGTTGACACCTACACGTATTGATAGGCGGGTAGCTATTTGAATCATCACTAAAAGCGATCTTAGGAAAATACAGTCCCACACCAAAATTAAAAATGGTGCCAAATTATGTTTTCCTTTCTTGGGGATGTTCAGATGGAACATGTGTCCCAACAAGCTATATCGAGATTCCGAATCAGTCACGATCATATTTGGGCCTGAAACCTTTAGGTTTGTTGACAAGTATTGATGTTGAAGGTCCAAGAGGACTGATGTGAAACTGTCCACATGGGTCTACCATTGGGAGAGTGTTTGGTTATTTATGTAGAATGAGTTTATCTTACCGAGAAGATCCCATTTTATTGGCTTGAGAAATGAAGGGCTTATGGGAACCTTTGGGAAGTCATTGGATGTAATGAACGACAGATGAGAGTTCCAGCCAGATTCATGAATTTGTACATAAAATGATGACATGATCACGAGATACAATGCCATAAAAAATGATAATCAAAAGAAGGGCTTGTGATAGAGACTCCTTGGAAGGCCGTCAGATTGATGGACGGGAGAGAGAGTCTAATGCCGATGATAATTCTTTCTTTGATGATGAAGAAGTGATGAGATCGTCTCTTGCAAAGGCGGGATGTAATTGGCCAAAATCAAAAGTCCGGTCCAATATGCTGTGAATCTTAAAGAACGATCGAACTTGCTATCAGGCTTTGATTAGAACTACCAATCTTCTTGAAGTGAGAGGGACAATTGACCTACTGTCGAGCTCCAATGCCATTCAACATCTTGCTATTTTCTTTTCTTTTCATTTTTTTTGGATGTGATGGCCACATAATGCAGTGCTTCGCTTGATCGCAAAATTGAATCATGACTTTCAATATTGGATTTGAATCTTCTTCTTCCAAACATTTCCAATAAGATAGAACATCTTTGCCTCTGTTAGTACTTTGATCTTTTGTAAACTTTATGAACATTTGTGACTGCTCATCTAGTATCTGCTTTTATCTGAACGGTGAATCCGTATGCTGTCCTCTAGAAGTTACTCATCTCCTTCTTCTGATGTGACTACCTCCCATTATTGATGTAGATAAAACATAGGCTTGAATATTTTTTTTTTGGGTATCCCAATGACCTCATTCTTTGATTTTGAGATTGATCATTCATCATGTATCTCTTGCTTGCAGATGATGTACTTTGTATGAACTTTGGTATTTCCATCTTTTTGGTGGCACATCTATCCTCCACTCATTTGTACTGATTGGCTAACCTTGATATGATCTGTTATTATGTTTTCTTGGAATCTTTCACAGATAGAACAAATGGCAGCTTCTCCAATACATGTTTCTTGAGACTACTCGTGTCTCCCGATTGATCATTTAAAGCTTTCCCAGACGGGTTGGACCTTTCTTTCTCAAGAGGTCGGGTGGCGTAGAAGTTCAGGAGACGGCTCATCGTTTCAATCATCTTCAGAGTCAGAATTGACTGTGCACATAGAATAGGAGGATGTATGAAACTGGAAGAAAATGTATGGAAGAGACAAAGCACAGCGATTGAAATCCCAAATGGGATGATTTTCTTTTTCTTGCAGGACAGATTAGACTAGACTCGTCAACAAGCATATTGATCTTGGACCCAGACATGGATGACCTATCAAATATCGATAATAGAAAGTTGAAACAACTAGTTCGTCCAAGCGGCTCCAGTTGGGTATAATGCCTTCGACGACCACCTTCAGTCGTTGTGGGAATAAGTCTTCCTTCAGATCTCTAATAGGAGGACTCATCATGCCCCTCTATCAATAGGTCCAAGATACCTACATTTTCCATATAATTCTCCCTCTCTTTTTTTTCAGTTTGGGATCCATTCAAAATTGGACTATTTCCTTTTAAGCTCAAGGTTACTCTGGTTCATGCCCCAGTTTGGGGTTTGATGGATTCATCAATGGACCACTTCTAGTTGAGTTCAAAATCATTCTAGCTTATGCCCCAGCTTGTGGAGCAAAGGGTATCGCCATTGCACTACACCATTTTGAATCTAAGATTGGACTAATTTATCCCTTGACTTGGGGGGTTCAATGGATTTCTTTGTTAGACCACTCTCAATTTGGGTCCAAAGTCAATTTGGTTTATGACCAGCTTGGGGCTCAATGACTTTCATTAGACTACACTCAATTTGTGTCGAAGGTCCATCTGGTTCATGACCAGCATGGGGCTCAATGGCTTTCATTGGACCACACTCAATTCGGGTCCAAGGACAATCCGGTTCATGCCCCAGTTTAGGGGTCATTGGCTTTCCTCATCAGACCACACTCAATTTGGGTCTAAGTTCAATCTGGTTCATGCCACAGTTTATGGGTTAAGGGTTTCATCATTGGACCATTCTCTAGCTGTGATTCTGGTTCCTATCCTAGCCTGGGGCATATCGGATCTCATCTTTGGTCAATCTTACTGCTCGGGAAAATTCCATTCCCTCTCTTTGAACAATGAGAAATATGAACACAACTCTTTGGATTCTAGCATTTCCTTGGCCAATGGGGCAGAAATGCCCGAGATGGGACAGCACTATCATAGCTGAAGGTTCATGATTTCTTTATGACTCCAGAATCTGGAATTGATCTTTACTGACAAGCAATGATGAATGCTTCTCATTCACCATGACGGGCTATCCTAACTTGTAGCACTGGGCTATGATAGACATGGATCGGGCTTTAATTGTTAGAGCCAGAGATTGATTTTGAATCGGTCTCCGATTGATAGAGATCAAGATTGACTTTGAATTGATCTCTAATTGATAGAGATCAAGATTGATTTTGAATTGATCTCTGATTGATAGAGATCAAGATTGATTTTGAATTGGTCTCTGATTGATAGAGATCAAGATTGATTTTGAATTGGTCTCTGATTGATAGAGATCAAGATTGATAGTCATGGACTGGGCTCTAATTGCTAGAGGCAAGGATTGGTTGAGTTGGGCTCCGATTGATAGAGGCCAAGGAAGACAATCATGGATTGAACTCTAATTGATAGAGATGATGGATTGATTGAGTTGAAATGACTGAAATTCTCTTCGATTCCTTCATGAAATGGAACATGGACCAAAGGTAATGGTTGAACAGGCCTAGAGGCTAACTCATGCTCACATTGAGTTCATATAAATGGAACATTCCTTAGTTCTAACATGAATTGGATCCTGAACTGGAGTTGACAGTTGGGCAAGCCTAGGGGCTAATTAAATTCAAATGAATGGAACTCTTCTTAGTTCTAACATGAATCAAAACATGAACCACAGTTGATGGTTGGACAGGTCTAGTGGCTAATTGAATTCAAATGAATAGAACTCTTCTTAGTTCCAGCATGAATCAGAACTTGAACCATAGTTGATGGTTGGATAAGCCCAGTGGCTAACTGAATTCAGATGAATGAAACTTTTCCTAGTTTGACATGAATCAGAACCCTAACCAAAGTTGATGGTTGGTTAATGGAACTTTTCTTAGTTCCAACATGAATCAGAACCCTAACCAAAGTTGATGGTTGGATAAGCCTAGTGGCTAATCGAATTCAGATGAATGGAACTTTTTCTAGTTCCGACATGAATCGGAACCCTAACCAAAATTGATGGTTGGATAAGTCTGGTGGCTAATTGAATTAAGATGAATGGAACTTTTCTTAGTTCTGACATGAATCAGAACCTAAACCGGAGGTGAAGGGTGAAAAAGCCAAGGGGCCGAATGCCTTCCTCATTTTTACATGATCAGGGAGTGATGATTGAACCTGCCTAGGAGTTAAAGCCTTCTTCAGTTCTGAGATGAACCAGAAATGGTGGTTGAATCTGGGGTTAAATATTTTTTTGATTCTGAGATGAACTGGATGTGATTGAATCTTCCTAGGGGTTGAATCTTTCCTTAATTCTGGATGAACCGAAATGATGATTAGACCTGCCTAGGGGCTGAACCTTTCCTTAATTCAAAGGTGAATAGGGAACAATGATTGGATAGGGGCTGGATCTCTCCTTAATTCAGAGATGAATCGAGAACGGTGATTGAATTTGCCTAGGGGCTGAATCTTTTCTTAATTCTGAGGTGAATCGAGAACTATGATTGGATTTGCCTAGGGGCTGAATCTTTCCTTAATTCAAAGGTACATTGAAAACTATGATTGGATTTTCCTAGGGGCTGAATCTTTCCTTAATTTAGGGGGTGCATTGAGAACCATGATTGGATTTTCCTAGGGGCTAAATCTTTCCTTAATTCAGAGGTACATTGAGAATGGTGATTGGATTTTCCTAGGGGCTGAATCTTTCCTTAATTCAGGGGTGCATTGAGCACCATGATTGGATTTGTCTAGGGGCCGATTGTTTCCTTAATTCAGAGATGAATCGGGAACTATGATTGGATTTGCCTAGGGGCTGAATCTTTCCTTCTTTCTTATAAAATTTGATGTTCAATCAAGATCTAGATTCATGACTTCCATTGATTCATTTGGAAAGATAATATGGATGGATCTCGAGATGGGAGATCAAGACCATTCCCTAATTGTAGGGTCCTCTCACCCTAAAAGGGTGGATATGGTTACAGTTTGATTTTCATTTCCAAAGGCATTGAAATCCAATGGAGAAATGTCAAGATTCTAAACATCTACAAGAGTAGAAGAAGTCACATGCACAATCAAAAATGACTCAACCAAACAAGAGTTAGCTCCCTCATAAAGATTGGGTAAACATTATCCAAGTCAATTTAATTGAATTTGATTAAGCCATGTGTTCAGTCTTGAGACCTCATGATTCCAAAATGGATAATCAGTGGTACCAAGGTCTGGCCAATTGGATTATCGAATTCGATGAAATTGAAATGGATATATTAATCTGTCGTCCTTATTAGGGATGATTAGCAAAAGCGATTCATAGATGAACAAACTAGTAAATTTCTTCTTGACCATGGTATCTAAGTCTTGATAGGGATTTTCTACTCGTTTTTTGAAATCGACGTGTTAACAATGAGAGATTTGACACATCGAGCTTACTTAATGGAGGGTGTATAGTGACTGTCTACTATGATGTAGAATAGGTGTATACATACCTCATACTCCCAATGGGTGAGAGTTCAAGATGCTCATCGTGTAGATTCTAACATGTTGACCAATCGAGGACAAAAACGGGCAGAACTTCGACGTCTCGAACATGGATGTCATGGTTAAGCCAATTTTACCGGGTCGGTTCGGGATGAACCAAAAAATAACAAACATTGGGCTACAATCTGGGTTAGGACAGAAAAGGCCACCTTGACGAGGATGGGGTAACCTATCACCGAATGCTCGATGAATAATGGGCCCCTAATCCCTTTATATACTATGTTGCAAGGATCCAAGCGACGTGGAGTAGCATAACGCATTCCCAGGCGGACCCAAGAAACGCTCATTAGAGGCTGCTCACCGGTCGTGGTCTCACAAAGTACCGGCCAAGGCTGTGTGTTTTGCCTTGCGGGCTGCCCCATATGTATGGGACCCGGTTCAGCTACTCCCACGAATGTGTGACTGAATTCCCCCCAAAGCAATAATATACAAGCATAAATATAGTATTCTAAAATCTGGCATCCAATTCACATAAGGAAAGTTTTCATTTATATCCCCAGTGGAGTCGACATTGTGAGGACAAAGATGGAAATCTTTAAAAGTCGCCACCTAGATTTAGGTCTAGGACCTTAGAAATGTGAAATCTCACCCCCGGTAAGACTTCGATTAACTCATGACCCTTAGATTGGATTTCTGGTCCATCAGAGATTGGGTAAGTGTCAGGTTACGGTTATGGGAAGGGGTTAGGCACCCAAACCGCCCGATCGAAATCTGTCTCCTATACTTTTCCTATGTTAGACTCTATTTGTTAAGCCAAACCAAACCAAGTGGTTTGATATCATTGAACCGAATCTGTATCCATCAGATTGCCTACGTATTACAGAATTATTCCAAAAATCAGGTTCACCATCGTAGTTCAGGTGTGATTAAAGTTTATGGATGTGATTTATGCTTGTGCATGATTAAGTTCGTTGTTCAAGTTGAAGTCTATGCTTGAAATGCTGAGAAATCCTATGGGTTAGGAGCTGGATAGTCCATGTAGACTGATAGATAGTCCTAGTGGATCTAAGAATAACCCTATTTGGGTTGGAATGTGGATAATATCCTAGTGGATCTATGGATAGTCCAAGTGGACTAAGATGTGGATAAATATCCTAGTGGATCTATGGATAGTCCAAGTGGACTAAGGTTTGGATCCGAATTTGGGTTTCTCCCAAATAGCCTACGTATCCTAGGGTTTGACCTAAGAATCAGAATCTGTGTAGTTCGAAATGGATAACCCTATTTGGGTCAAAATGTGGGTGAATATCCTAGTGGATCTATGGATAGTCCGAGTGGAGTAAGGTTTGGATAACCCTTTTTGGGTTGGAATATGGGGGATATCCTAGTGGATCTATGGATAGTCCGAGTGGACTAAATTGTGGATCCGAATTTGGGTTTCTCCCAAATAGCCTACGTATCCTATGGTTTGACTTAGGAATCAGAATCCGCATAGTTCGAGAATGATGGGTAGATATCCTAGTGGATCTATGGATAGTCCGAGTGGACTAAGGTGTGGATTCAAATTTAGGATTCTCCCAAATGGCCTACGTATCCTAGGGTTTGACCTAGGAATCAGAATCCGCGTAGTTCGGACTGGATAACCTGTTCTAGGTTAATGATTGAGAACCTATTCTAGGTTTAGGGTTTAGAACCTATTCTAGGTTTAGAGTTTGTCGATGGGCAAATCGTCCTAAATTACCCTTTTCATTCTGAATTATAATTTTGGAAGGTTTGGCAAAGAATTCTCTTTCTTTATTAAAGTTTTATTATTCCCATTATGTCCTTCCCAAGAATATGGGTGCCTAAATGCCGTCCCCACGCCTAGATTGTCTTCTAGAAGTGTGCAGATATGGCAGTTTAACTAGGGTATTGCATAAAATAAGTTATTGCCAAAAAATAGAATATTCTATCTAAATATGGCACATAAAACATTTATGGCAAGAAATTCACATAAAGTAAGATTGTTTAAAAATCTTTCAAATATGGCATGTATGGCAAATAAGGCAAGAGCTTATATGGCATGATCTAGTATGCTATCTTCTAAGCATGGCAAGACCCTAATTGCTATTTTCTTTTCATATTTAGGGTTTTCTACCCTAATTGCTATTTTCTTTCCATTTTAGGGTTTTCTACCCTAATTGCTGCATTCTTTCCGTTTTTTAAGGTTTCCAACCCTAATTGTTATTTTCTTTCCATTTTAGGGTTTTCTAACCTAATTGCTATTTTCTTTCCATTTTAGGGTTTTCTACCCTAATCGCTATTTTCTTTCCATTTTTTAGGGTTTCTACCCTAATTGTTATTTTCTTTCCATTTTAGGGTTTTCTACCCTAATTGTTATTTTACTTTCTATTTTAGGGTTTTCTACCCTAATTGTTATTTTCTTTCCATTTTTTATGATTTTCTACCCTAATTGTTATTTCCTTTCTATTTTAGGGTTTTCTACCCTAATTGTTATTTTCTTTTCATTTTTTAGGGTTTTCTACCCTAATTGTTATTTTCTTTCTATTTTAGGGTTTTCTACCCTAATTGTTATTTTCTTTCCATTTTTTAGGGTTTTCTACCCTAATTGTTATTTTATTTTCATTTTTTAGGGTTTTCTACCCTAATTGTTATTTTCTTTCCATTTTAGGGTTTTCTACCCTAATTATGACAATAAGCATTTAATATAGCATGTGAGTATGATCATTCCAATCATGGCAGTGTGATTATTCCAATTGTGGCAGTGTGTGCATATAAGCATTCAAATATAGCATGTGAAAAATATAGCATCAAAATATGGCATGTGAGTCAATTAATCAAAACATATTTTTAGATCTACGATCTAGATTCAATGCATCGATTATCAACAATGTGACCGAAATCACATTTGATTGATGATTGAAAGTAATTCAAGATCTTAAATCAACAGTTCAGATCATATAACATCAGTTAATAAGACTTTAATGGCTCAAATTAATTCATCATTAAATCGTCATCAGATTAAAATCAATGGTTCAAATTAATTAACCATCCATTCACATGATTGGATCTTAAAGATCAACGATTCAGATTAAATTCACATCAATTAGTCAGATTCATTCATTCAAATATCAATGGACAAATTTTCATCACATGATCAAAACAAATTTCACAGTCAATGGATCAGATTTTGAATGGGCATTATATGAACACGATAAAGAATCAAAATTTAGATTTTTATTCAAGCATATCATGATCATAGATTCAATCAATGATCCATATTTAATGGAAAGATCAAGGGTAAGATGAGGAATGTTGATCCAATGGTTGGATGAGGGGAATTGGTCTAGGGCTTGATGGACAGGTTTGGGTATTGTAACTTGGCTAGGTTCAGTTAAGTGGTGTGAGGTGTTGGTTGATTCAGTAGGAGATGGAAGTGAGTGGGGTTACGGGTAGGTGGTAGCACAAGGCTGATATTTAACTAATAGATAAAATCGGTTAGAGTGCTGATTGTGTAGGGATTGAAACCAAGTGTAGGCTAGATTGGTGATGGAAATTGGTCAATGGTGAGGTAGAGTGGTTTATGAGATGGAGATTTGTAGTTAAGCAAAAAAATAGAAGAAAAAATAGAAGTAAAGGCAGCTTACCTAGATGCTCGTAGGTTCTACTTGCTCCTCCCTTCTTCTTCTTCTTTCTCCTGTTTTTTTCTCCAAAACTGAGAGCCAAAACTCTATCAAACTCCCTTTTCACGTTTTTTTCTTTCTCTTTTTCTGGTTTTTTTTTTCTTCCTCTTTTTCTCTCTTATTCCCTTCTTTTTCTCCCAAAAAAACGTGAGCCTCAAAAGCCTTTCACGTTTTTTTTTCTTTCCCCCCTTTTTTTTCTCTCTTTTTCCCTTACTTTTCTCCCAAAACTTAGCCCCAAAAGCCTTTCATGTTTTTTTTCTCTTTCCCCTTTTTTTTCTCTTTCTTTTTCCCTTACTTTTCTCCCAAAACTTAGCCCCAAAAGCCTTTCACGTTCTTTTTCTCTTTCCCCTTTTTTTTTCTCTTTGGAAAAAGTCCTCTTTCTTCTCTCTCCCATGTTCCTTTTATCTTCCCCTTCTTTCCCTTTTGAAAAAAAATCTAGAAACCCTAAATCCTCTCCCTTTTCACGTCCTCTCTCTCCCCCCTTTTTTTTTCCTTTTTTTCTCCTTCCCTAAAACCGTGACTCTTAAAAACCCCCACGTTTTCTCTTTCTTCTTTCCTTTTTTTCTCCAACAAAATCCTTTGGATTCTCTTAGAAAAAATCACGTTTTTCCTCTCTCCTCTTTCCTTTTTCTTCTCAAAAATCTTTTGGATTATCATTTACATATAATAATATATATTATATACATACATACACATATATTTAATAACATACATACATATACATATATATATATATATATATATATAATATAATATAAATATTGTGCACATAGATGAACTGATTCGAAATGGGTTGAGACTGACTTAGGTTGACAACTGATATGGGTTGAGCTAGGTTGGACCAAAACTGGTTTGAACTGAGTTGACTGGACTGATTGGAATTAACTGGGTTTTCTCTCCTTGTCATTTCACGGGTCATTTCCGCTGTTATCCCGCATGGAATTTTTTGATGGCCTCTATTCCAAATTTTTTGCCTTCATTTTGTAGAACATTAAAAATAAGGAATATAGGAACTTGAATCACCTCATTTGGAAGTAAAATGGTCAACCTATGAATCTTTGACGTTTAAGCGGATCAATTATCGATAATTTGACTGATCATTCTCCATGAGATCCTTTGGAGGCTTCTACCGGAAATATTTTACGTCCACTTTGTAGAGCACTAAAAATGAAACATAATGAGACTAGAATCACCTGAATCCGATGTAGAACGGGAAAGATATGAAGCTTTCATTCTAACGATCATTTTGCATGCAAGTTTGCATGGGACCCACTGGTGACTTCTACCCGGGATTTTTTACGTCCACTTTGTAGAACATCATGAATGAAGAATAATGGTATTGGGATCATCTGAATCTGATGTAGAACGGAAAAGATATAAAGCTTTGAAGTTCTAACGATCATTTTGCATGCAAGCTTGCATGGGACCACCCGGGATTTTTTATGTCCACTTTGTAGAATATCATGAATGAAGAATGATGATCTCGGAATCATCTGAATCCGATGTAGAACGGAAAAGATATGAAGCTTTGAAGTTCTAACGATAATTTTGCATGCAAGCTTGCATGGGACCCACTGGTGACTTCTACCCGGGATTTTTTACGTCTACTTTGTAGAACATCATGAATGAAGAATAACGGTCTTGGAATCATCTGAATCCGATATCGGATGATCAAGATATGATGATTTGAAATTCAAACAATCCGACTTAGGATAATTTGCATGAAGGCCCCTGGGATTATTATTTATAATATTTTCAGAAACCTCCCTTATATGTATCATCCGACTAAAATGGTCATATCTTCCTCATTTGATATCAGAATTGAGCAATTCTGGTCTCGTTTCGAAGATAATTCTATGACCTATGCATCTATGTAGGTAATAGCCCATGACCCTACTGTGGGGATCAGTGGAGAATCACAAATCTTTGGCTTAAAGGTCAGAAACCTACCATATTGGTTCACTTACGCCGAGAGTGGCAAAAATGGGATGCTTACAGCGTGACATACGCAAGTGATACTGTGTTCCTACCTAGATGAGAGGTGCTAGCAGTGCCTAAGTAGTCAATGAGGTGATGAGTCAATGTGTGATAAGCCATTTTCATAATGGAAAAATGTCTGGTTGTGTGTGAGTGTGCACTAATCAGGGCAACGTGAAGTGAAGTACATGATAGTGTATGTGGTTGGTCAACTGGGGCCACACCCACACATGTTACTACGACACAAGTTAAGTACTTAGTTTTACCACCCTTGCTCAATACCAAGGCAAGAATAGTGGTATCACCATCCGACAACATGCCGAGCAAATCAAAGAAGAGCAGTCCTACAAGGAATTAAATGGTAAACATGCAGTTTAGATGTGCATGGTTCTGTCATGCACCATAGATGCATGGTTCAAGATGCGCATGGCTAATTTAATCAAGATAGTTTTCTATGACTAAGAAAAATCAAAGGTAAAGTGATGCATAAGAAGTGTTGTTGTAGAAGTTTGGCATGACATAACAGTGCATGAGCAATCAATGCAATGATGGGATGGTGTGTGAAAGTAATAATGTTATACTAGGGGGATAACCAGTGGTATGTGGCCATGCACTAACTAAGTTGATAAAGGGATACTGTAAAGAAAAATGCATAATAGCGTATCTAACTTGAAGTGCCACACCTTACGGCCCACATCTGCCCAAGTGGAGTGCTTGGTGTGAATACCCTGACCAACACCAAGTCAATCCAAATAGACAATTCATCATAACATAAGGAGATTCATGAGGGTATTTTGGAATGTGCAATGCACCAAACCAGTTGCTGCAAGTAATGCATGCTATGGGTATGTGGGCATGACGAAATAGACAAGGTCCACCCATGATTATCTTTGTTTCATTTTTGTTTGTGTATAGTGGAACTAGGCAAGATACCCTGTTGAGCTATGCGAGGTGAATGGCATGATATGGCGTGGCTGGTGCAAAGCAAAGGTATATACCTGCAGTGCAGCATGGATAGGTACCCTACAGGGATGCATAGATTGCTCTTTGGGGAGGCCAAGTGTATGCATGTTAGGCTGGCCTACCTTGGTAACTGAAGTGGCCAGCAATGCTGTCCATTGCCGAGTAGTCCGGGGTGGACAGATGGCCCAACACCAAATGCCCCAATAGTTGGTGGCATAATGTGGGTAGGTGGGTTGCGGGCTACATGTCTGGGGCCAGATAGCTACACTGAAGGGCCCAGCACCAAAGGCTGCTCACAGTGGTGGCTAAGCCTCCGTGGCTACCCCATTACTGTAGGGCCAAACAAGGGTCCCTATAGCCATATGTGGCCAGTGGTGGATGTCAACATGAGGACCGATACCCCTTGGTCTGTAGGTGCCAAGACTGTTGTGCCCATCTCTGGAGGGCCAAAAACCCTATGATGGTGGATTAAACTTTAGTTGACTAGGCAGTGATGCCCTAACCTTGAGGTTGAGTTCTAATAGGCCTGGCTAAAACCATTAGGCTGGCCATTAGGGTGTGGTATGTGGCAACCTCCATTAAGTGATTAAATTGATGCATGTATACCTTCAGTTAACTGGGAAGACCATGGGAATATCCAAAGAAAATGTGGAAGAGTGCATTTCAGAGATTAAAAAATGGAGAAGAAGGGAGGAGTATTACCTTTACAGAGAAATGGGGAGAAGAATCACAAAGTTCACCGGAGAAATGATGGGATGATCACCGAAGCGTTGTTCTCTGGTGTTCTTCTGCTTATAGTTGAAGTGGGGACCAAATGAAGGCCTTCAAGCCCCTTTACAAAAAGAAACTTCGGCGGTACCAGTCAACTAAAAACCTAACCATTTCTATCAGTTGACTAATATCGGTGTAAGCACCCCATTTTTGCCATCCCCAGCTAAACAAAGTTTTACTGTAGTGTAAACAACAAAGTAAGAGAAGTAAGAGAAAGTTTGGAAAAGTACAGGGGAGGCGAGTGAAACTCTCTCAAAAATGATAGTCGACTAGTCCCAGCATGCCCTTTATAATTTTTTGAGAATAACTAAGATGATCCCCGGTATCTAGGAGCCAAAATGAACACATACGGCAAGTTTGTGGGTTCCAATGCAAAGTTTGGATTTTTTGGCGATGACTTTGACATAGTTTTTTATGAGCCTCATGGCAAGGTCATGAGCTGCAACTTGAAGGATACATAGGTCCTGAAAATACCTTCGAAATGAGACCAGAATCGCTCAATTCTGATATGAAATGAAGAAGATATGGCGATTTTAGTCTAAGAATAAGAATAAGGGTATTTTCTGAAAATTAATAATATCTAAGGGTTAGCATGCAAATTATTGTAAGTTTAATTATTTAAACTTGATCTTCTCATATCTTTCTCATCCAATGTCCAAATGAGGTGGTTCCAATGTCATTATTCCTGATTTTTGGTGCTCTGCAAAGTGGACATGGAGAATTTGGGACAGATGTCTTCGAGGGATCCCATGCAGAGTTGCTAGCCGAATTATCATAAATTAACTTGTTTAAACTTCAAAATTCATAAGTTGGCCATTTTATGTCCAAATCAGGTGATTCAAACTCCAATATTTCTCATTTTTAATGCTCTACAAAGTGGATGTAAAGGATTTTGGGCAGAGGTCTCCGAGGCATCCCATGCCGAGTTGTTGGCCGAATTATCATGAATTGGTCAATTTAAACTTTAGAAATTCATAACTTGACCCTTTTATGTCCAAATGAGATGATTCAAGCTCTAGTATTTCTTATTTTTAATGTTCTACAAAGTAAACATAGAAAATTTGGGATAGAGATTGTTGAAAGATCCATGCGGAATGGTAACAGAAATGGTCTATGAAACGATAGAGAGAAAAACCAATCTTGGCACACCTAGCTTAACCCACACTAGACTAGATCAGTTCAAACCTGACCAGTCCAGCCTGACCCAGCTTGAACTAACCAGGCCATACTAGTTCAGCCCGTAGGCTCATGTACATGCATATTATATGTTATATATATATATATATTAGGTGTTATATATATTCTAAATATTATATATTGTATTATATTTATCATATGTTATATATAATTATATATATTACATATAGTTTATTTTGATTTTGAAGGAAGTAGAAAGAGAGAGATAAGGCTGTAGTAGGCTGGCCATAAATTAATTTTTTTTTGGGAATGCATGGGATGCTTAGGTGTCGGCTCTAGAATAAACTAGGAAAGAAAATAAAAGGAAAAGGAAAGATAAAAAGGACAAAAAGAAAGAAGGAAAAAAAGAAAAATAAAAAAAAGGAAAAAGGGGAGAACGTGAGGGGGAAAAAAGTGAAGAAAAAAGAGGAGAGACCAAAATTGAGAGAGAAGAGGAAGAAGAAGGGAAAGAGAAGAAGAAAAGGAAGAAGGAGAAGCTAAGGGAGAGGGAACATTCTACAAAGAGGTAAGTCCATTCTCCATTGTTATTTTCTAGTACATACCTATAATTTTTGGCCTCTCACCCATTGCGGTAACCAAAACATTGGTTTTAATATGATTCCATAATGCTAACATGTCGAAAATTGCTTGAATATGCCTATTTTTGATAAATCATGATCAGAGATGTTATATTTGCATGTAATGCCCATGTTTGATATTAGAATGTGTTTAAAGTATGTTTATGTTGTAATGCCCATTTTTTATATTAGAATGTGTTTAAAGTACTCAATGGAGAAAAATTAAATGCCATATGATGATTTTTGAGTATTTTAATGTTTTTCACATGGTGGATTTCAGATCTGAAATCCGATTTTTAGACATGCATCTCATATAGATTTTTGATGAATTTTGAGCCTAAAATATTATGAGATATTCATACATAAGTTAGGATGTTCCGTTAAAAATTTTGACTCGTTTGGAGATGAGAAAGTCCAGATAAAAAAGTCCCAATGATGCTATTATCCTTTTCGAGTACAGTGCAAACCCTCATCAAAAAGTTCTAAAAAAGGATTTTACGGTCATAATTTGATAATCCTTCCTTCAGAGAAAGTGATAGATATGACGTCATGAAAAATTGGCACTGGATTCAGAATTTTTCTGATTATTTACGGATTTCATATGATTTTTGAAGTGCATCATGGTCTGTTTTAGGGTCAGTTAGAACACACTGAATTGCATGACTGAGATGTGATGTTTGAGCCTTGAGGATCTTTTTGTTTGCCTAATATTTTTTTAATGAAGTGTTATATAGTTAGATACATGACCATATGCCTGAATTCTATTTTCAATGAGTGGTTGATTTTATATAGAATTTATGGTTTCGTTGGTCAGAATCTGGAACAGACTTGACTAGTGCACATGCCTGCACTTGTGGTCCTGTTAGGTTTTCCGTTCCCCAAAAAAAATCTAGGTATTTGAGTCCACTTTCAGAGATTGTATTTTGAGCTTAATTTGAATATGTATGAAGCCCCCCATATGCATGTTTTGGCAAAGGTCCACAGAATCTATTGATTACGTTAAAAAAAATCATGAAAATGCATGCATAAGTGTCCTCTAGAGACTTTTTTAGAAATTACTTCCTTGAAGGAAAAGGTAGCCACATGAGTCTAGAAAACAACCAAGTTAACAAATAATTTTTTACATGACTAAAGAATATCTTATGAATATTTCCCCATCACTGGTTTGAATCTGAAAATCAGTCTGACCAGTTTTTCATAGTCTAACATTGTTGGCATGATTTAAACCGTTAGATTTCCTTCATATTGTGCTTTCGAAGAATTTGAGCCATTAGATTGACTTCATGAGTAAGATAAATGAATCTGGACCATCACATTATCTTGATGGATGATTTAGAAGAATTTGAATGGATAGATTATCATTTGGAGTGATATGAACTGTCAAATCTTTATTGTGAGTGATTTTGAGTGATCTGAATGATTGGATTACAATCTTGAGTGATTTGAACCATTGTATTACCTTTCTGAGTGTTCTAATTGAATTTTAAAGATTGGATTAACCTTAAGAATGTTTTAATTGAATCTGAACCATCGATCAAATATGATCTTGATCACATTGATGATGATCGATTACATCAAATTTGACTAATTGATCAAATATGATCCTAGTCACATTGTTGATGATCGATGCATGATCAATGCTTTTACATACTTGCCATGTTGATTCACATGCTTTATTGCTATATTTGAGATGATATATGCTCTTTCTTGCCATACTTGAATATTTTCTATTGTTGGCAATAACTTAATTTCTACAAAATCTTAGTCGAACTGCCATATCTGTACACCTAGAAGCCATATTAGGTATGGGGACATGAATGTAGGCACCCACATTCACGGGAAGGGTAAGAATGAAAGTGATAAAATTTAATCAAGAGATATGAAGCCTAGCCTAATAAATGCCAAATTAGGGTTTTAGGTCAAGAGTAGCTTTGGACAATCCCTACCCTTAGCTCATCTCCCCTAGGATACAAAGAACTAGATAGATGTGATGTGAGTCGAACCATAGAGCATTTAGGTTCCGCACCCTGATCTTGAATGAATACATGAAAGAATTAAATCTGCATTCTGAACTATGCGGATCCTGATTCTTAAGGCAACACCCTAAGATACGTAGGCAATTTGGAGAGATTCCCAAACATGGACTCTCATCTTTTCTCCTCGAGAGTATCAAGCCTTTTGCTCCTTGAGAGTATTAAATCCTTTTCTCTTTGAGAGTAGTAACCCCTTACTGCTTGAGAGTATGCTCCCTGAAAGTATTAAACACTTTGCTCCTTGAGAGTACCAAACCCCTTGCTCCTTGAGAGTATTAAACCCTTTGCTCCTTGAGAGTAGTAAACCCCTTGCTCCTTGAGCGTATGCTCCTTAAGAGTATTAAACCCTTTGCTCCTTGAGAGTAACAAACCCCTTGCTCCTTGAGAGTATTAAACCCTATGCTCCTTGAGAGTATCAAACCCCTTGCTCCTTGAGAGTATTAAACCCTTTGCTCCTTGAGAGTATTTACCCCTTTGCTCCTTGAGAGTATCATATCCTTGCTCCTTGAGAGTATGCTCCTTGAGAGTATGCTCCTTGAGAGTATTTGTCCCTCTTTGCTCCTTGAGAGTATCAATCTAAAAAAACAACGAACTACATTGTACCTGATTTTCAAGACCTTTGAAATACATAGGCAACTTAGATGACCTCTCTAAGTACATTACCACATCTTAGTATCCTTAGGTCCTCCATATCCCTATCCATATCCATATCCATTTCATATCCTTATTCACTTCAATCCACATTAGGCTATCTCTAGATTTAATCTCAATCATCATCAAGCATAAACTTCAACTTGAACAATTGAATCTAAGAAAGCTTAAGCATAAATCATATCCATAAACCTTAATCACATTCTGTTCGAATTATGTTATGGATTTTATTTTTAGGATTGGAATACATAGGAAATTTGAGATATCTTGAACATCTCAGATTCAGTCCATTACCAAACCATCTTTGGTTTGGTGCACTGTACATTATTTTCCTTGTTTATTTATTTTTGGAACATGTTTGGCTGAACCTAGGTTAGAAGAGCTTAGAAACTTGGCATAGGATCCCCCATGAGCCCTAGTCATCATCCATTAACCATGAATGGTTAAAACCATAGATTCTAAGGAAAGTAGAATCACATAGGAGGCCAATTTTTAGATCAGACAGTTTTGGGTGTCTAACACCTTCCCAAAACTGTACCTTGAATGCTTACCCATTCTCTGATAGGCCAAAGCTAATATATTGGGTCCAATGAGTCAACAAAATTCTTTTCTTATGATGAGACTTCATTTTTATATGTCCTAGACCTTAATCTAGGTGGCAACCACAAATTTTTTTTATCCATCAGCGACGGGTGGAAGAGATCCTATTGTCTTCACAGTGGAGACTCCACTGGGGATTCTACGTTCAAACTCTAGATTCACTTTCTTACATTGATTGTTGACATTGGATGCTAGATCTAGGACTAATATTATTTATGTTTGTACACATTGCTTTAGAGGATATGGGTTCAATTACACATAGTGCCATTAGCCGACCGGGGTCCTCATGCAGATGGGATCACCCGTTAAGTGAAAAGCACACACTTGACATGTACCTTGTAAAAGTTTCTACCGATCAGAGCCTCTGACGATTGTTTCTTAGGTCCACTCGACAAGCAGTCATAGTACTCTATGTCACACCCCAATTCTGATCCAACCAGAATGGTGTGAGTGAACCGTCATCGAACCAACGGTTCACACCAGGATCTCGAATAGGTCGTGTCCACTCATACAAACCATTACACATAACCACAATCAGAATATAATAGTACAGCGGAAGTCTTTAAAATATAATGAACTGAGAATCTATTGATAACGTTAAATAAAATATCCAATTATTCAAACCCAAACAGGTAATATAATATTATTACATCTCTTTAATCCAATCAAAAATATTGAAAATAAATAAATAAAAACCAATCAAAGGTACACGCAGAAAGGGCACTCGCATGAAGCGTCATGCTCGTCCTCTCCTGCCTGTGCACCCAGAGCAGCAACATCACCATACGCCGGAGCGTTCATGTAGTCATCCACAGTGTAACCTGCATCAACATCTAAAATAATGTACGTACAAAGGGTGAGCTCACAACTTAGCTCAGTAAGACAATCAGACAGTTTCACAATATTGTGCATGAGTAATAATCATTTTATGCTGTGGTCTGGTTTTATGTTTGCAATGTGCTATAGAAAGGTTTGGTGGCCCCCGCACCTCTATACACGAGTGTGTGGCACCTCATGGATCACACCCCCATTGGCCCACATGCACCCATCATGGAATAGAGATAGAGCTAAGATACCCCCGTACCTCCCCTGATGCTCTACCCATACCAGTACCTAAGCCCCTACTGGCTAGGGCTCGCAAACTGGGCTCGCAACTAACCAATCCTATATGTCAACAATGTACACTCTATCCCAGCACAGCCGTCTACGGCATAGAGATAGAGCTAAGGCATTCCCACACCTCCCCTGATGCCCTATCCGCAACTAACCCACTAGGATAGAAACAATACAGGCAGACCCTATCCCAACATAACTCCCTATGGCATAAGGATAGCGCTAAAGCATCGTGGACAAGCCAGCGTCGACTTGGAGACCACAGTGCCACATAACCATGGCCAGGCCAACACCAATATCGGAGACCACCGTACCACGACCTTCCCCTGATGCCCCACCCGTACCAAGCATGTTAAGACAGAATACTACAAAAGGTGCTAGTGTGAGGAGCGATCCCAGGCCCATGCCCCACTCCACACACTAACGAAAATAATCACATGCTTAACAATCACATCCTATCAATGCATGAACAATAATAATAACTGAAAGTAAAGAATGGCATGTGAATATGCACAAACATCACATCATATATAATCAGGTGGTTAACAACGATTTACTGTCCATTAATTATTAGGTTTAGGTCAGATTCCCTTACCTGACGCTCATTTGATAGCTTGCTCCACGTCGCAAGATGCGAATGGAAAGTCACAAAGTCCTACAATATTATTAGGGTTTCATTAGAATATATTGCTTAGGGTTTCATGTTGGTCGGAAACCAACAAAGTTACAAAATACCCTCACAGAGCTGACCGGTGGCATGTACCGGTCGCAGCTCTGTGAGGAAGACTGGCGACCGGTATGGTCAGCCGGTCCCCACAGACCAGCCTCCCGAGGGATACCGGTGGCAACATACCGGTCGCACTATGTGCAACCGGTATAGTCGACCGGTATGTCTCCGAAAGACCATACATGGGTTTTTCGACTGTCGTCGAGCATCCTCCATGGATTTCCAAGGTTTCTCCTATCCATTCTAAGTCTAATCTTGGAGTTAGAGTTTTCCCCAATTCATTCAAGTCTCGTTTCGATGAATATCATCTCGAAACTCGAATCTAGGGTTTGACGGAAACTTAGGGTTTATTGGCAAATTTAGGGTTCTAGATCAATACCTACTTTGCATGGTATTGATCCACCCACACAACTAACATAGGGTAACAGGGTAAGAAGATTGATTCAAACACTTACCGTTGACTGGCGTAGAGTGAGCTTCGTCGAACGGCAATGGCGGCACCTCCTTCTTCTTCCTAGCTCCTTCTCCTTTCCAACCTCTTTCTCTTCTCTAGGGTTTGTGAGAGACAATGGAAAGGATTTGAGGAGGTTTAAGGGTGTATTTATAGGCTAGAATTAGGGTTTAGTAACCCTATTAGGATTAGGAAAGTCTTAGAATTTGAAATCAGGAAAGTGGGACCCTCAGAAGTTAATTTCTGGATTTCCACACTTAGCTGCGCGGAGCTGACCGGTTGACCGGTACCAAGACCGGTACCATCGACCGGTCAACATAAAATCATGTTGATTCGATCGTCTTTGGTCCGATTTTATACCTGTTTGTCATCCGCTCGTCCCGTCTGGCCCGGTGATGATCGGAAGACCTGTCACGACATCAAAACCAAGGTTTAGACCGGGTTTACGGAGTACGGGTCTTACAACTCCCCCACCCTTAAAAGAAATTTCAGCCCCGAAATTTGAACATACCTTGATCATTGAAAAGGTTAGGGTACTCCTTCCTCATCGCGCTCTCCTCTTCCCGAGTAACTTCCTCCACATTTTGGCTTCTCCAATGCACCTTCACATAATGGATATCCTTGGTTCGAAGTTGCTGAACTTTTCAACTTGAGAGCATCACAGGCACCACTTCGAATGTTAAGTCTTCAGTCAAGTCTGGGGGATCAGCGGTCAAGATGTGCGATGGATCTCTGACATACTTCTTCAGTAATGATACATGGAACACATTATGAACACTAGACATAGATGGTGGTAGAGCCAATTGATATGCTACATTACCACGTCGGGTCAATATCTCATACGGTCCCACATATCTGGGGCAAAGCTTCCCCTTCTTACCAAACCATTTCAAACCTCGCACCGGTGACACCTTTAAGAATACTTTGTCACCCACTGCAAACTCCAGATCTCGACGTCGATTATCCGCATAGTGCTTCTGTCGAACTTGAGCTGTCTTTACTCTCTCCTTTATTTGATCAATCACTCGGCAAGTTTCTTCAACAAACTCCGGTCCTACAATTCTTCTTTCCCCCACTTCGTTCCATAACAGAGCTGTACGACACTTCTTCCCATAGAGTGCTTCATATGGGGCCATCTGAATTGTAGCCTGATAACTGTTGTTGTAAGCGAACTCGATAAGTGATAGCTTCTCATCCCAAGATCCCTTGAAATCTATTGCACAAGCTCGGAGCATATCTTCCAAAATTTGAATAGTTCGCTCTGACTGTCCATCTGTCTGAGGGTGAAAAGCTGTACTGAACTTCAACTTTGTTCCCATAGCTTTCTGTAATCCTTCCCAGAACTTTGATGTAAAACGGGAATCTCTATCAGATACTATACTCTCTGGAACGCCATGAAGTCTGACTATATTATCAACATATAACTTGGCCAGTTTCTCCATGGTATACTAAGGTCTAACCGCAATAAATCGAGCTGTCTTGGTGAGACGATCTACTATAACCCAAACTGCATCCACTGACCTTGGTATCAAAGGTAGGCCAGTGACGAAATCCATAGTAATGCAATCCCACTTCCATGCAGGTTCTGGTAATGACTGTAGTAAACCTGCGGGTCGCTGCCTTTCTGCTTTAACTTGTTGACAATTCAGACACTAGAACACGAAACGAGCTATATCAGCTTTCATACCCCTCCACCAATATAGTTTTCTTAAATCATGGTACATTTTGGTACTTCCTGGATGTACCGAATATGGAGTGTAATGAGCTTCAGTCATAACTCGATCTCTGATATTGCAGTCTTCACAGGTATACATAACCGTCCACGATACCTGAGTACCTTGTCTGAATCCAAGGTAAAGTCAGGATTGCTTGTACCCTTCTCTAAGTCTTCTTGCACTGTCTTGAGATGAGGATCCTATAGGATTGCTACCTTGACTTCATCAACTAGATCCGGTGAGATCTTCAAAGCTACGAACATCATGGTGAACTTATGAATTAAGCCTTGCTCGACTGGATCTTCTGCAGTTTCAATCATATACTCTTCATCACCTTCGATTGAACTTGAGGCTGCGGCACATAATGCAGCATTTTCACTTGGTCCTGCCTCAGGTTTCGATGCCCACTTTCTGCTTAAGGCGTCAGCCACCACATTTGCTTTACCCGGATGGTACTGGATGTCACAATCATAATCTTTCAACAACTCCAGCCATCTCCTCTGTCTCATATTCAGATCCTTCTAAGTGAAAAGATATGTTAAGCTCTTGTGATCTGACTTGATCTGAAACTTCTCACCGTACAAGTAGTGTCTCCAAGTCTTGATTGCATGAATAACGCTGCTAACTCCAAATCATGCGTAGGATAGTTCTTCTCATGCTCCTTTAACTGTCTTGATGCGTAGGCAATCACCTGTTCTCCTTGCATCAATACACACCCAATACCCAACCCTGAAGCATCCGTATATAAAGTAAACGGTATGCTTGGTTCTGGGATGGTCAAGATAGGTGCAGAGACTAGTCTTGACTTCAAAGTCTGAAAGCACTTCTCACACTCATCTGTCAATATGAATTTCTCTCCCTTGTTAGTCAATCTGGTGAGTGGAACAACGATCCTGGAGTAATCTTCCACGAATCTTCTATAATAACCAGCCAACCCAAGGAAACTACGAATTTACGCAACATATTTTGGTGCTTCCCATCCAACTATAGTAGCTATCTTACTTGGATCAACCTTGATACCGTCTTCAGATACAACATGGCCCAAGAACGCCACTTCCTTCAGCCAAAACTCACACTTCTTGAACTTAGCATAAAGCTTCTCTTGTCTCAGCCGTTGTAGGGTTGCCCTCAAATGTGTTGTATGAGTCTCCATGTCCTTAGAGTAGATCAATATGTCGTCGATGAATACGATGACTGAAGTGTCCAACATATCATGAAACACTCGGTTCATCAGTTCCATAAACGACGCTGGAGCATTGGTCAACTCATAATGCCCATACCTCGACCTGAAAGCAGTCTTCGAAATATCTCCGGCCTTGATCTTCAATTGGTGATACCCCGATCGGAGATCAATCTTCAAGAAAACCTTTGCACCCTGCAGCTGATCAAACAAATCATCGATCCTAGGCAAAGGATACTGACTCTTGATAGTCAACTTGTTCAATTCACGGTAGTCAATGCATACCTTACACTTCCGTCCTTCTTCTTGACGAATAATACCGGTGCTCCCCAAGGCGATATGCTAGGTCGTATGAAACCCTTATCCAATAATTCTTGTAACTGGGTCTTCAACTCCTTTAACTCGGTAGGGGCCATCCTGTATGGTGCTTTGAACACCGACGCCGAACCTGGCATAAGGTCTATTAGAAACTTTGTAGCCCTGTTCGACGGTAGACCTAGAAGCTCCTCTGGAAATACATCTGGGAACTCTCGAACCACATCTATATCTTCCATCTTGTGTGATTCCGTCGTGATGTCAACTACAGATACTAGATACCCCACTCCCCCCTTCTCTAAGCATCTCTTAGCTTTTAGGGCAGAGAGAATCAGCTTCCGCTTCCTAGATAGCCTGATCCCTGTGAAGCTATATTCCTTTCCCTTTTTGTCAGTAAGCACAAGCTTCCTTTCACCACATAATAGGACGGCCAAATGATGGCCTAGTCAATCCATTCCCAAAATGACATCAAAGTCTGCCATCTCGAGTAGTACTAGTCTTACTTCTAAGTCTCGGCCCTCAATACGTACAGTACATGGTCCATAATATTCAGTCAAAGCCACTTCGACTCCTAGTAGAGAGCGAACAATCAAGCTTGGGTTCAAGTTCTTGATTGGTAACTCCATTCGCTTCCCAAAAGAAATAGAAACAAAGGAGTGCGTGGCCCCAGAGTCAAATAGTACTCTGGCAGGTATACCAGCTACATTTAAAATTCCTGGAATTTTTATCATCCCTTAGTTCTATATGCGCATACACACAAATGATAATGATAAGCCAAATAGTAAGGGATAGAGTCATACCAGTGACCACATCAGGTGATGCAGTTGCCTCTTCAGTGGTGACCGCATAAACTCTTCCTTGCTGGGGAGGTTGCTTCTTAGGTATAGTGCAGGTCCTTGCAATATGACCCACTTGCTGGCAGTTGAAACACTTGATATTTGGGTTGAATCCAACATTCGGTGGCACAGGTGGTGCTGCATTGTTCCTTGCAGGCACTGCAACGGTCTGAGCCCTGTATGGGCGGAAGGGTCTATTGTTACCGCCACCCGAACTCTCACTAGCAGGTCTCTTCACTCCCCTGTTCTGAGCAAAGAAGCTGTCCCTCTGACTAGATTCTATCACCCTCGCAACCTGCACAACCTCATTGTAGATCTTCTTGTCCAAACCCAATAGGTTCTCTTTGATGCTCCCACGTAGTCCAATGGTGAACCTACGTGTCTTGGTCTCTTCCTCTTGCGTACTTGCCGGTGCGAAGAAAAATAACTCCTCGTACCTCTGTTGGTAGGCATCTACAGTCGACTGGGACTGCTGCAAATTAAGGAACTCCTTCTCCATCTGATCTCTGAAACTCTTCGGAAAATACTTATCGAAGAAGGCACCCTTGAACACTTCCCAATCTACTTGCATATGCTTAGTCTCCAGATATGCCCGTGTAGAATTCCACCAAGTATTTGCATCTTCTTTCAGCATGTGAGTGACAAATAAGACCTTTTTCTCCTCTGTACAGATCATCAATCGAAAGTTTTTCTCCATCTGTGCAACCCACTGTGCTGGCCACAATGGTCTCCCTGCCTTACCGGTGAACGATGAAGGCTTCAACTTCAGAAATCTATCCACCGCTCTGCTCAGATCATGCTGTCCCTGAGTGTTCATTCTGTACCATTGTGGTGGATACGGGTAGGCTCCCGGGTACGCAGAAGGCGACGGAAACTGATGCGGTGGTGGTACATTCTGTGCTTGGCCCATCGGCCTTGGGCTACCCTGCATCGGCTGTGAAGTATTTTTCTCTCCAGACTCAGGTGTACCTCCAGTGGGAACAGAAACCGGTGGCCTGAACATCTTCAGTATCTCGCTCAGGAATTCTTTCTGCTGAGCTTGCATCTGATAGACCAAGTTTGTAACAATGGTCTCAAAATTCCAGTGAGGTGGCCCAGGTAAATTTGTCGGTACTTCTGGAACCTGTTCCTCCTCCACTTCCGGACTTGGCTCTCTAACATGGCCCTGATCAACCTGTTCTTCTTCCTCGAGGCGCACCCTAGCCTGGTGACGCTTCCGACCCCTACGACCGTTTCCGCCCACCATATCAGACTATTCTGTTTGAATCTGAGAAGAAGACATAACACATGAGAATGAAGCAATAGTGGTGTTAGTCTTGAACAATATAAGGCGAAACAGTCGCAAAAAGGCATATTTAAATTCACAATTTTAAAAAAAAAATTCTGAGATTTTCTGGCTAAACAGGTGTTGACCGGTCGCAACATACCGGTCGACACCCTGTATACAGTGTTGCGACCGGTATAGTCGACCGGTCAGAATTAGAATTCTGACTGAGACATAGCGGTCGCACTCCTGGGGAGATACCGGTCGACCGGTATAGGAAAAATCATCGACCGGTATGCCCAAAATTGGCTTTAAAATCGCAAAAAAGTGAGAATTTTCTCACTTTTTCTTTCTTCCTTCTCTCGGGTGGCGATTCTTCTCTGGGTTGCGAGTTGCTACAGTCCGACCGGTGACCTTTGAAGCCGATTTCTTCCGTTCAAAGCGTAGAACATCGTCTCCAAATAAGCCCCTTCCTTCTCACTCATGTTTTTAGATATTTTTCATATCGTCTATATGTAGAATTTTAGGTTTTTCATTGATTGAGATGTTTCAACCGTAGGAACTCTTTTTCTTCGGCTGGGAAAGGGTTTAGGAACCCCCAAGAGAAAAAGCCCTCAATCAATTTTGGGTTTCACCGAACGGTTTTCATAAAAATCAAATTTTTACATGTTTTGACTTAGGTTTTTTTCAAAAAAATCGAAATTTCTGATTTTTCTCAAATTTCTTGAAATTTCTTATTGTAAATGCTTGTGATTGGTTTGTTGAAGAGTGCGGGGTTTACGTAAGTCCTCCTCCCCATGTTTTTGGGTGAGTTTGAGGCTTTTTCCCAATTTACTGTCGTTATGCTACCGAAATTTCAAAAATTTTCTAACATTTTCTTCTTGTTTTCTTTTGTTTTGCAGTTTAAAATGGCTCCCCGACGTGCTCTTGGGAAACGTCCTCACGGCTCGAGCTGACATGCTCCCCAGCCACCAATTCCCCAACTTGACGAGCACTGGTTTCGTTCTGTAGAAGCACAGGCTCGATTCCCGTGGTTTGACAATAAGAGCATTGAATCTGGACGCCGGGTTAACCTGGATCAGCTGGAGAGATTCAACGTGCGAGCCACTTTCAATGCGCTCGGGTGGGTACCGGTAATATCCTATACCGATACCACCCGTCCCAATCTGGTTAAGCATTTTTATGCTAACCTGGAGCTGCACGGAGATGTTAACGATCCCAACCAAGGTAGGGATTTGCGTATCACTAGCTATGTCAGGGGTGTCCCCATTTCATTCAACACCCACCAGCTGGCCGACCTTCTAGGGGTTCCTAATGATGGAGACCTAGTATATTGCCCTCCCAAAGCGAAGGGCTATCTGACTGAGGATCTGCGCCGAGAGATAGCAGATCAGATACTAAGCCCTGGAGCTCCCATGAAGGCGGCTAGCTTGAGACCTGTACCTCGGGTATACAGTCGCATCATTCAACAAAACATCGTGCCCCAGAGCAGCCATTATAGTGAGTTATCCCAGCTCACTCAGTACATTACTTATTGCCTCTGCACTAGGGAGCAGGTCTCTCTCCCTTACCTTATCATCAGGACCATGCATCAGGCGACCCTGGCTGATCAGGCCAGTAACCTTCCATACGGTTGTCTTATTACCTTCCTGCTACGTCGCCTGGGAGTGAGCATGAGAGGCGAGGTGACCGTTGAGGATACTATGACCTCCGACATAGACTAGTTCGCCATTCAGAGGATGCAGATGGTTGATCTGCCTGTTAATGATGATGAGTTGGAGGCTCGCCCTCGCCCACTTGGGAGGGTAGCAGCCGCGGCGGCAGCAGCAGCAGCAGCCAATGCGGCCTATGCAGCCGAGCTCGAGCGCGATGATGATGAGGATAGAGCCGAGGGTGTACCAGTGTCAGCTCCACAGCCTACACCTGTAGCACCACCATCTACCTCTACTGCCGGACCGTCTCTTCCTTCCCCAGACCCGGTGTTGAGTATGTTCACTGAGATCAGGGACACCCAGAGGGTCATCCTAGAGTCTCAGCAAGAGATGGGCTAGGAGTTGAGACGTCTGGCTCGTAGCCTACGGTTGACTAAGGACCAGGTGCATTGGCTTAGGGTCGCTTACGAGCAAGATTATGATATACAAACCCTATTCCACCTAGGCCCCCCACCCCATGATTGACTTTTTATTTCTCTTTCTTCAGACGGTTTATAATACAGGGTAATTGTCCGATTTGTGGACTGTACCCTGTAGCACTATTTCATTTGCTACACTATTCTTTTAAATGAAAAATTTATGATTCACCTAACTAGTGTATGTGCACATGTTAAGTTTCATATTTAGAATAGTACATTATTCTCTTTCTTACTCAGTCTCAGGTATCAAACAATGCTTAGGGTGTGTTTGTATTAAAGAATTTTAAATTTTTCCTAACTCAGTTCGTCGACTTAGTTAAGTGCAATATGGCTTGTTGGACAGAGCCCGAGGGCTCTGATACCAAGTTGTCACACCCCAATTCTGATCCAACCAGAATGGTGTGAGTGAACCGTCATCGAATCAACGGCTGACACCAGGATCTCGAATAGGCCGTGTCCACTCATACAAACCATCACACATAACCACAATCAGAATATAATAGTACAGCGGAAGTCTTTAAAATATAATGAACTGAGAATCTATTGATAACGTTAAATAAAATATCCAATTATTCAAACCCAAACAAGTAATATAATATTATTACATCTCTTTAATCCAATCAAAAATATTGAAAATAAATAAATAAAAACCAATCAAAGGTACACGCAGAAAGGGCACTCGCATGAAGCGTCATGCTCGTCCTCTCCTGCCTGTGCACCCAGAGCAGCAACATTACCATACGTCGGAGCGTTCATTTAGTCATCCACAATGTAACCTGCATCAATATCAAAAACAATGTAGGTACAAAGGGTGAGCTCACAACTTAGCTCAGTAAGATAATCAGACAGTTTCACAATATTATGCATGAGTAACAATCATTTTATGCTGTGGTCTGGTTTTAAGTTTGCAATGTGCTATAGAAAGGTTTGGTGGCCCCCGCACCTCTATACACGAGTGTGTGGCACCTCATGGATCACACCCCCATTGGCCCACATGCACCCATCATGGAATAGAGATAGAGCAAAGATACCCCCGTACCTCCCCTGATGCTCTACCCATACCAGTACCTAAGCCCCTACTGGCCAGGGCTCGCAAACTGGGCTCGCAACTAACAAATCCTATATGTCAACAATGTACGCTCTATCCCAGCACAGCCATCTACGGCATAGAGATAGAGCTAAGGCATTCCCACACCTCCCCTGATGCCCTATCCGCAACTAACCCACTAGGATAGAAACAATACAGGTTGACCCTATCCCAACATAACTCCTTACGGCATAGAGATAGAGCTAAAGCATCGTGGACAAGCCAGCGTCGACTCGGAGACCACAGTGCCACATAACCATGGCCAGGCCAACATCAATATCGGAGACCACCGTACCACGACCTTCCCCTGATGCCCCACCCGTACCAAGCATGTTAAGACAGAATACTACAAAAGGTGCTAGTGTGAGGAGCGATCCCAGGCCCATGCCCCACTCCACACACTAACGAAAACAATCACATGCTTAACAATCACATCCTATCAATGCATGAACAATAATAATAACTGAAAGTAAAGAATGGCATGTGAATATGCACAAACATCACATCATATATAATCAGGTGGTTAACAACGATTTACTGTCCATTAATTATTAGGTTTAGGTCAGATTCTCTTACCTGACGCTCGTTTGATAGCTTGCCCCACGTCGCAAGATGCAAACGGAAAGTCACAAAGTCCTACAATATTATTAGGGTTTCATTAGAATATATTGCTTAGGGTTTCATGTTGGTCGAAAACCAACAAAGTTACAAAATACCCTCACAGAGCTGACCGGTGGCATGTACCGGTCGCAGCTCTGTGAGGAAGACTGGCGACCAGTATGGTCAGCCGGTCCCCACAGACCAGCCTCCCGAGGGATACCGTTGGCAACATACCGGTTACACTATGTGCAACCGGTATAGTCGACCGGTATGTCTCCGGAAGACCATACATTGGTTTTCCGACTGCCTTCGAGCATCCTCCATGGATTTCCAAGGTTTCTCCTATCCATTATAAGTCTAATTTTGGAGTTAGAGTTATCCCCAACTCATTCAAGTCTCGTTCCGATGAATATCAACTCGAAACTCGAATCTAGGGTTTGACGGCAACTTAGGGTTTATTGGCCAATTTAGGGTTTTAGATCAATACCTACTTTGCATGGTATTGATCCACCCACACAACTAACATTGGGTAACAAGGTAAGAATATTGATTCAAACACTTACCGTTGACTGGCGTAGAGTGAGCTTCGTCGAACGGCAATGGCGGCACTTTCTTATTCTTCCTAGCTCCTTCTCCTTTCCAACCTCTTTCTCTTCTCTAGGGTTTATGAGAGACAATGGAAAGGATTTGAGGAGGTTTAAGGGTGTATTTATAGGCTATAATTAGGGTTTAGTAACCCTATTAGGATTAGGAAAGTCTTAGAATTCGAAATCAGGAAAGTGAGACCCTCAGAAGTCAATTTCTGGATTTCCACACTTAGCTGCGCAGAGCTAACCGGTCGACCGGTACCAAGACCGGTACCATCGACCGGTCAACATAAAATCATGTTGATTCGATCGTCTTTGGTTCGATTTCATACCTGTTTGTCATCCGCTCGTCCCGTCTGGCCCGGTGATGATCGGAAGACCTGTCACGACATCAAAACCAAGGTTTAGACCGGGTTTATGGAGTACGGGTCTTACACTCTAGGTCTTGACATTTTGTAAAATGGTATATCAAAAGGAATCTAGGGGCCCATGATTCACCGTGTAGATAGGATAGGCCACTCCTCCTCGTCAAGGTAGCCTTGCTAGTCCTAACCTAGTTTAACCCACATGTTTGTTATTTTTGCTTTATCACTGAACCAACATGGTAAAACCCATTCAATCATGACATCCATGCTTGTGACGTCGAAGTTCGGTCCATTTTTACTCTCGATTGGTTGACATGTTAGAATTCACACAATGAGCATCATGAACTCTTACTTGATGGGAGCAAGAGAAATGTATAAACCAGTCCCACATTATAGTGGACTGCCATTGTACAATCTCTGTTAATGAACTCAGAGTGTCGGATCCATCACTGTTAACACATCAGTTTAAAAGATGAGCAGAAATTCCCTGTTACGACATAGGTGTTGTGATTGAGCTGTTATTTACCAGTTTATCAGTCACGAATCACTTTTTGCTAACTATCCCGTATGAAAGCTAAGAATAAGTATATCCGTTTCAATCTCTTTGAATTTGATGAACCAAGTAGGCGGACCTTGTTGCCTAATGAACCGTTTGGGTCTTAAAGCTCAAGGCCAATCACGGGGTGAGTCAACTAACTAAATTGATCCAGATAATGTTTGTTCCATGAATTTCATAAAGGATCTAACATTTGCTTGGTCGAGTCAACCTGCATGCGTATGTGACCTCTTTCTGTCCCCATTTACTCTATGTTCCTAATGCGTGTCCGTTCAATTTTTTTCCTATACTTCTAAAGATAGTTGACCTGAACCTATAATCTTGTCTACCCTTTTCATAAGATACTCTCTTTCTATGGAACTGACTAGGACTTCTATCAACCATGGGGTAAGGTGCCTTATAATCAAAAGTATGACTAGGATCACATCTCAAAGACAATATCATCATCTGGTCAAACATCTGAAAGGTCAACAATGGTCATAAATGGAAACCCTGAGTAAAAGCCAAGTTTTGGATAAGATAGGACAACCTGATTAGAGAATTCTGCCAATATCCTAAGGAGTCTAATTCAGTCGAGGATTTTGATTCATGCAAGGGCAAATACCAATTTTTGAGAAAATACTTGATGGTACTTGAGTGAATACTTCCAAGCCGGTTTGACTGTTACATTTGGTTCATGTTCTGGTTCATGTTGAAATCTAGTCCTAGGATGGTTCAACTGTCACATCTGGTTCATGTTATATTCATGTTGGAACTAAAGAAAAATCTAGTCCTAGGATGGTTCAACTGTCACATCCGGTTCTTGTCGGGTTCATGTTGAAACTAAAGAGAGATCCAGTCTTAGGCTTATTCAATCGTCATATCTGATTCGTGTTCTAGTTCATGTTAGAATTTGAAGAGTTCCACCCCTCTATGATCAATGCCATGATCTAGACTTAGACCAATTCAATAGTCACATCTGGTTCATGTTTCGAGTCATATTAAAATCAAAGAGAGCTCTATTTCATTTGAATTCAGTGTCAATAGCCATAAGTCCATCCAACTGTTGTCTCTAGTTCATGTTTCGATTCATGCTATGATTGAGGAAAAATATCATTTGTTTGAGCTTAATGTCAATGTTTATCCCTAAGCTGATCAATCGTTACAACAGGTTCAAGCCATAATTGAAGAACATTATACCCATCTGAACCTAATGCCCTAATTTATCCCTAGGCCAATTTGATAGTCACCTCCAGTTTATGTTCTGGTTTGATTTAAAATTAAGGGAAATCCCTTCATCCAATTTCCATCTCTTGATTTGTCTCTACCAATCAAGACCTGATGCTGCAAAATAGAATTGACCATCCAGAGTGAAAACTGAAGGGTTGTGTTTATAGTCATCATACCGCCCAATCTTCATTGGACATCTGAGCTATGACAATATTCCACCTATCCATGGTAACTGGGTCTTGTTGACTAATGGAGTTGGTCCTAAATTATCAAGAATTCAAACTCCCATCATCCACCATCTTCTGAACTATGGAAAACTGGCAATAAACTGTAAAGTGCCCAAACTGGGGTATTGAAATAAAGTGATTGTGAAACCAAACTTGATTGGCTTAAGGTTGAGCCTCCATGAACCCCAAACTGGGGTATATACCATAATGATACTGGACCTAAATAGGAGTGGTCCAATTATGAACCTCAATGAACCCCAAGCTAGGGTATGAATCCTAAGGACTCCGAACCTAAATAGGAGTGGTCCAGTGATGAACCTCAATGAACTCCAAGTTGGGGTATGAATCCTAAAGACTTTGGACCCAAATAGGAGCAGCCAGGAGCCAAAGTTCAATGAACCCAAACTAAGATATAAACCAAGATGGTAGTGGGCTAAACCAAAATGAACTTCAATGGAACCCATGTTGGGGTAAACCAAGAATGAAACCTAATGGAGCCATAATGAACCCAAGCCAGGGTAGACCAAGATCATAATGGACTAACCTGATGTTTGGACTATAATAAACTCCAAACTGGGGTATGACCAAAAAATATATTGGAACCAAACTATGAGCAGTCTAAAAATGAGCTTTAAGGAAACCCAAACTATGGCACAACTAAGGCTAAACTTTAATAGATTCCAAACTGGGGTATGAACTTGAATGACCTTAAACCTAAATTAGGGTAAATCATACTATCAGATATCAAACACTTGTTGGCAGGAAGGCGTCATGGACCTTACTAGAGTAGGCTTGAATGGGGATTTAGTCCCACAGCAAATCATAGGGTGTCACTGAGCACATTTGTAACCAATTGAAGTCGTTCGGATGCATCATTTTTGTCTTTACTTGTGGTTATCAGTATCTGATAGGTTGTCTATGTCTAAGCTCGAGTTAGATAGGTTTGTAGACAATCCAGTTTATTCATGCTCTGTCAAATAAAACAAAAATCATCCCATTTGGGACTTTAATTACTGTGCTTGGTTTCTTTCCAATACATTTCTTCCCAGCTTGGAATTCATCCCGTTCTGGGTGCGTAGTTAATTCTTGCTCTGGAGACGGTATGGATGATGAGCTGTCACCCAAACTTCTATGCCATTGGCCACTTGAGAGAAGAAAGTCCAACCCATCTGTGGATGATTTCGAAATGATCGGTCCAGATACACAGGAGTACAACATTGGTAGGCTCGAGACGCCTTGAAGATCAATCATGTTTTAAAGACACATCATTGAAGAAAAAAAATTAAGAGGATAGAAGAAGGGATGTGTACTCAGATTCTCAAGCCAAACACATGACCTTCCCTATATCATTGAGAAGGAGGAATAAGGTCAATGAGCTAAAAGACTACAATCATTCTTCAGAAGAGATCATATGGATATGCTACCCAGGAAAGCATTGATGTTCACTGAGTGAATATAGATGTTGTTAAGGGTGATGCAAAGGAGAAACAGAGAGATATATGGCCAATTGGATAAGCACCGATGGAGTTGATAGATTACTTTACCACAAGAGGTGGCAAGAGAGGAGAATATTGATTGAGGTACCACTGTGCTTTATATTTTACCAAATAGAGACAACACCTCTAGTTGACATAGAAATATCACTTCCAAGAACTTTCACAGGCCAACAATTTTTAGAAATGGAAGCCTAGAGTGAAGAGTACCAGTTTGAAGTCAATCATGATCAAGTGAAGTACTTCCATGAATAGCTTCCACAAAACAGAAACAAAAAAAAAAAAAAAAAAAAAAAAAAAAAGACAAAAAAAAAAAGAAAAAGAAAAAAAGAGAGGGGGAGCTATACATGAAATAAGGATGTTGGATGGCATTTCCCAAAGAAGGACAACTGAAGGCCTATTAGTTTTTTGCATATCTTGGCATGTCTATTTTATTAAAGCTTCATTGGTAGAGAGCCGGGTCATTTCTCATGCTTCAACAAAGTCACATTTTCAAAGCTTGATGGAAACTCATCCGATTGCTGTACAATGATAGAATACGAAGACAAGCTCGGTCGTTGGTTGCTTTTCATAGATGAAAGTTGGACTGGACTTTCGATTTTGGTCACTACATCCCACCTTTATAGGGGACGGTCTCATCACCTCATCATCATCAGAGTATAATTTTTGTTGGCAATAGACTATTCCTCCCGCCCATCAATCTGACGGTCTTCAAAAGAGTCTCCATTATGAGGCCTTCATTGATCAATCAAATTTTCATGATGTCGCCACTTGTGGGCATGTCAGTTTCTTATGCATAAAATTATTCATTAAATCTGACTAGAATGGCCATCTATCATTCATTAATCCATTTTTGGAAAGCCAATAAAGTAGTATCTCCTCAGTGGGGTAAACCATTCTATATTAATAATTAAACACTCTCCCAATGGTAGACCCACATCGATAGTTTCTTATCAGTCTATTTGGACCTTTATTATCATATTTTTCTATGGACTTGGAGGTTGTAGGCTCAGATGTGGTTACAACTAATTCGGTGTTTTGATATGGCTTGTAGAAACAAATTATTTATCTGAGTTGCTCCAAGACAGAAAGAGCTATTTGGTGTTGTACCTCGATTTGGGGTGGGATTCTGTTCCTTTAAGACCATCTTTAATGATTACTCGAGAATCTCCAACCTGTCAATGGATGCAGATGTTGGTTTAGATACTGGTGTACGAATTACACATTGACCTTGGACATCACACATTGAGATGCTACCAGTGAGTTCAAAGACCATAAAATCTTGTCCAGACCCATTGGTGACATATTCGCCACAATGAGACCATTTTGTTCACTTTCACTGTAGTCATATGAATACAACTAAGGGAAGTTCAAAGAAAGAAAAAAAAAATCTTGAGACCATTGACCTTATTTACCCCCATTAGGTAAGGATCATTTCTCGCCCAAGAGCAAACCTCCATCTGGGGGGGATGATTCAAAGTGATATTTGCTGATAGAGCGTTTTGTTTCTTCCTAACCTTTTGGCTACACATATGTCATTGGTGACTTCATGGCAAGAAGATCCAGTTGTCGATGCAATCAAGGTGGAATTCATCCAACACTTTGCAGAGAATCCAAAGTACACTCAGTTTGCCTCCATAGATAACTTCCTCTTATCCTGGTGCGAGTCATACCTAGCAGAGCTAATCAAAATCATTACCTTTTGCTTCTCTTAAGTGCCAAAGTAGCCCTAGATAGCCAAAAATGTCAGTTTCAAACTGATTGGTAGAAACAAATTCATCCTTGGGTAGTTGAACAATTCATTTCCTTTATTTTCAAGGATTAGGGTAAAGGTCCATCTGAGTGACATCGTCCATAATCAGTTCATTGGCCCTCCTTGATCTAGGATCTAACTTGTTTAAGTCTTATGTATGATACAGGTTTTACCTATTCTTGACTTTGAGGATGAATGCATGATTTCTTTTGGCTATCTCTTTGCACATTATAGAGTGGGCCAGCATAATGAACAGACATTAGGGGTATAGATACATCCTCTTTAAGAGAATCAAGCTTCATCATGTGTATTACCTCTGTGCATTTGGAAATTCACTCGGGCTCCAAAATTTTGAAGTCACTAGCTTTTATGTTTAGCGGAATAGGCCCATCAAATCATTCCTTCATGTGTTCCATTTTCCTCAGTCATGTTAAGAAAGGAAATCTATATACAATCTTGCACTCGTTTGGATTAAATTGTTGAATCATTCTGCTTGCAAATGGGGGATCAATTGAGTCACCTTTCTCTTTCTCTAAACCTTATCTCAAAAGATTAAATCTAGTGAGAAGGAAGAATCCAAATCCAGTGGCATCTTGCATTTAATTTAGGCTGAATTTATACATTGCTCAAATCTAATATGGCATTGTTGCACAAAAAAAAAAAAACTCTGAGTAGCTCACAAATCAAGAACATGGGCTTGACCCATATCACATTATGTTGATCGTGAGGGTGTTCCATCAATTTGATCTGCTACAATGTACAATCAAAGGTTCAGCCGATTATATTTTTCCCAATGAGTTAGTACCAAAGTTGATCAAGGACATGGTTTAAAGATTATCATGCTTCTAGCTTTATCTAGAGTTCTCTAGGGCATCCTTCAATCTGGAATATAGCAATGACCTAGTGTGATTTTGTGTCCTAACAAATTTCCTCACTCTCATGAATGACCATGAATCCCTGTGTTTTCGCTGAAGTTGCAATAGGTTTTGACATCGAGTTAAAGTTGATCATATCTCATGTCTAAATCAATGGTTTGTGCTAATAGTGTTCGTGAGATCATCATGCTTTATAATTCATGCTAACAAGTGCAAGGTTCCCAGCCCAAGAAAAATACAAAAAAAAAAAGTTATACTAAAAAATAATAATAATATAAAATGTATGAAAACAAAAAATATATATATAAAAAGAAAAAGAAAAAGTAGAGAAAAGAGAAGGCACTAAGGCAGCATCTGCTTTGATAATTTGAAAAATCATCTTATGTCTGAGAAGATTTTTCCAAAATAATCATTTACCAAATCTTCAACCTTCAGTTTGGTCAAGGCTTTGGTTTGACCCCTTTATCAGGTTCGACTACTTTTAGTCTGGTTAAGGCTTTGATTTGACCCCTTTGTCAGGTTTGACTACCTTCAGTCTGGTCAAGACTTTGATTTGACCCCTTTGTCAGGTTCGACTACCTTCAGTTCGGTCAAGGCTTTGATTTGACCCCTTAGTCGGGTTGGACTACATTCGGCCGAACTACATGGTGACCTGATTCCTGAGAAAGATGCATCCCAGGATACGTAGCCAGTTTGGAGTAACCTCCAAGGTCGGTCCTAATGAGCTTCAGTGTACACATCTTAAATTTCTGAGTTCAGTCCCAAAGAGCTTTTAATGTTCAAATTTGAATCTCCAAATTCAGTCCCAAAGAGCTTTCAATGTTAAAATCTGAATCTCCAAATTTGGTCTCAATCAGATATAAATGTTCTAGTCTCAGTCCCAATAAGCTGTCAATGTTCATAACTCATTCCTAATCTTATCTCAATCATATTGGCCACTAAGAACCATTTTTTATTTCTTGCAATCCTTCAATCCATTCAGAGTATGCATGCTAACAGAGTAATTTGTTTTGAATGTACATGATTGGTGTGATGATGATTGTTAGTATTGATGTTACTATGTTTTGCCATGGTATGTGCATGAATATTGAGTGGTTTGGTTTGACGTTCTTACCTCTTTGAATTTTCGTCTCTCAATATGAGAGGTAAAAATGCTGTTCACTTATCTTTACCCTCAATTGATACAATCTCTGATAAAGAGGGGTATCTGTGAGCACCCCATTTTTGCCATCCCTAGTTGAACAGTCTTACTGGAGTGTAAACAGCAAAGTGGGAGAAGTAAGAGAATGTTTGGAAAAGTACAGGGGAGGCGAGTGAAACTTTCTAAAAAAATGATAGTTGATCAGTCTCAGCATTCCCTCTATAATGTTTTGAGAATAACTGAGATGATCCCCGGTATCCAGGAGCCAAAATGAACACATAAGGCAAGTTTGTGGGTTCCAATGCAAGGTTTGGATTTTTTTGGCTATGACTTTGACATAGTTTTCAATGAGCTTTATGGCAAGGTCATGGGTAGCAACCGACATGGATGCAAAAGGTTTTGAAAATACCTTCGAAATGAGACCAAAATCACTCAATTTAGATATGAAATGAAGAAGATATGACGATTTTATTCTAGGAATAGGAATAAGGGTATTTTTTGAAAATTAATAATATTTAGTGGCTTGCTTGTAAATTATCGTAAGTTTAATTATTTAAACTTGATCTTCTCATATCTTTCTCATCCAACTTCCAAACGAGGTGATTCCAATGTCATTATTCTTCATTTTCGGTGGTACACAAAGTGGACATGGAGAATTTGGGACAGATGTCTCTAAGGGATCCCTTGCAAAGTTGCTAGCCTAATTATCGTAAATTGGCCTGTTTAAACTTCAAAAATTCATAAGTTGACAATTTTACATCCAAATCAGGTGATTTAAACTCCAGTATTTCTCATTTTTAGTACTCTACAAAGTGGACATGAAGAATTTTAGGCATAGGTCTCCGAGGCATCCCTTGTCGAGTTGCTGGCCAAATTATCATGAATTAGCCTATTTAAACTTCAGAAATTCATAAGTTGACCATTTTAAGTCTAAATGAGGTGATTTAAGCTCTAATATTTCTCATTTTTAGTGTTCTACAAAATGAACATAAAAAATTTGGGATAGAGATTGTTGAAAGATTTCATGCGAAATGTTAACGAAAAAGGCCCATAAAATGATAGAGAAAGAAAAACAAATCTTGGCACACCCAACTTAACCCACACTGTACCAGATCAGTTCAAGCCTGACCAATCCAGCCTGACCCAAGTTGAACCAAACAGGCCATACCATTTCAGCCCGTAGGCTCATGTACATGCATATTATATGTTATAATTATATATATATTAGGTGTTATATATATTCTAAATATTATATATTGTATTATATATATCATACGTTATATATAATTATATATATTACATATAGTCTATTTTGGTTTTGAAGGAAGTAGAAAGAGAGAGATAAGGTTGTAGTAGGCTGGCCATAAATCAATTTTTTTTTTTTTTGGAATGCATGGGATGCTTAGGTGTCTGCTCTAGAATAAACTAGGAACGAAAATAAAAGGAAAAGGAAAGAAAAAAAATACAAAAGGAAAGAGGGGAGAACGTGAGTGGAAAAGAAGAGAAGAAAAAATAGGAGAGACCGAAATTGAGAGAGACGAGGAAGAAGAAGGGAAAAAGAAGAAGAGAAGGAAGAAGGAGAAGCTAAGAGAGATGAAACTCTTTGCAAAGAGGTAAGTCCATTCTCAATTGTTATTTTCTAGTACATACCTGCAATTCATGGCCCTTCACCCATTGCGGTAACCAAAACTTTGGTTTTGATATGATTCCATGATGCTAACATGTAAAAAAATTGCTTGAATATGCCTATTTTTGATAAATCATGATCAGAGATGTTATATTGCATGCATGTTGATGTTGTAATGCCAATGTTTGATATTAGAATATATTTAAAGAACTCAATGGAGAAAAATTGAATATCATATGATGATTTTTGAGTATTTTAATATTTTTCACAAGGTAGATTTTAGATCTGGAAATTCTCAATCTGGAATCCAATTATGGGACATGCCTCTCATATAGATTTTTGATGAATTTTGAGCCCAAAATTTTCTGAGATACTCATACATATGTTAGAAAGTTCCCCTACAAATTTTGACTCGTTTGGAGTTGAGAAATCGAGATAAAAAATCTCCAATGATGCTACTATCCTTCTCGGGTACAGTGCAAACCCTCATCAGAAAAGTTCTAAAAAAAGAATTTACGACCATAATTTGATAATGTTTCCTTCAGAGAAAGTGATAGATATGAAGTCATGAAAATTTTGGCACTAGATTCGGATTTTTCTGATTTTTTATGGATTTCATATGATTTTTGAAGTGCACCATGGTTTGTTTTAGTGTCAGTTAGAACACACTGAATTGCATGACTGAGATGTGATGTTTGAGCCTTGACGATCTTTCTATTTGTAGAATATTTTTTAATGAAGTGTTATATAATTAGCTACATGACCATATGCTTGAATTTTATTTTCAATGAGTGGTTGATTTTATATAGAATTTATGGTGCAGCTGGTCAGAATCTGGAACAGACTTGACTAGTGCACATGCCTGCACTTGTAGTGCATATTCGACCCATTATGGTTCCCTGTTAAGATTTTCCTTCTTGAGAAAAAATATAGACCTCTGACTCCTCTTTCAAAGGATGTATTTTGAGCTTAATTTGAATACGTATGAAGCCCCTACGCATGTTTTGGCAAAAGTCTATAGAATCTATTGATTGTAGTAAAAAATCATGAAAATCCATGCTTAAGTGTCCTGTAGAGAATTTTTTAGACATCACTTCCTTGAAGGAAAAGGTAGCCACATGAGTCTGGAAGACAACCAAGTTAACAGATAACTTTTTCTTATGATTGAAGAATATCTTATGTTCATTTTTCCATGACTGGTTTGAATCTAAAAATCAATTTGACTAGTTTTCATAGTCTGACCTTGTAAGCATGATTTAAACTGTTAGATTTCCATCATATTTTTCTTTAGAAGAATTTGAGACCATTAGATCTTGATCATGAGCAACTTATAATTTTAGCCATTAGATTGATGTCATGAGTGATATAAATGAATCAGAACCATCAGATTGTCTTGATGAATGATTTAGAAGAATTTAAATGGACAGATTATCATTCAGAGTAATATGAACCGTTCAATCTTTATTATGAGTGATTTTAAGTGATCTGAATGATTAGATTACCATCTTGAGTGATTTGAATCGTTGGATTATCTTTTTGAGTGATTTGATTGAATTTGAACGGTCAGATTGACCTCATAAATGTTTTAATTGAATCTGAACCTTCGATCAAATATGATTTTGATCACATGGATGATGATCGATTGCATTAAATCTGAGTAATCGATCAAATATGATCTTGGTCACATTGTTGATGATCGATGCTTGATCAATGCTTTCACATGCTTCTCATATTGATTCACATGCTTTATTGCTATATTTGAGATGATATATGTTGTTTCTTGCCATACTTGAATATATTCTATTGTTGGCAATAACTTAATTTCTACAACACCCTAGTCAAACTGCCATATCTGTACACCTAGAAGACATATTAGGTGTGGGACGTGCATGTAGCCACCCACATTCACGGGAAAGATAAGAATGAAAGTGATAAAATTTAATCATGAGATATGAAGCCTAGCCCAACAAATGCCAAATTAGGGTTTTAGGTCAAGGGTAGCTTTAGGACGATCCCTACCCTCAACTCATCTCACCTAGGGTACAGAGAACTAGATAGGTGTGATGTGAATCAAACCATAGAGCATTTAGGTTCCACACCCCGATCTTGAATGAATACATGAATCGGCATCCCGAACTACGTCGATCCTGATTCTTAGGGCAGCACCCTAAGATTCGTAGGCTGTTTGGAGAAATTCCCAAACACGGACTCACAACTTTGCTCCTTGAGAGTATCAAGCCTTTTGCTCCTTGAGAGTATTTAACCCTTTGCTCCTTGAGAGGAGTAAAGCCCTTTCTCCTTGAGAGTATGCTCCTTGAGAGTATTATAACCTTTGCTCCTCGAGAGTATCAAACCCCTTGCTCCTTGAGAATATCAAACCCCTTGCTCCTTGAGAGTATTAAACCCTTTGCTCCTTGAGAGTATTAAACCCTTTGCTCCTTGAGAGTATTCACCCCTTTGCTCCTTGAGAGTATGCTCCAAGAGAGTATTTGTCCCTCTTTGCTCCTTGAGACTATCAATCCAAAAACACAATGAACTACATTGTACCTAATTTTCAGGACCTCTGAAATACGTAGGCCACTTAGACGACCTCTCCAAGTACGGTATCACATCTTAGTATCCTTAGGTCCTCCATATCCTTATCCATATCCGTATCCATTTCCTATCCATATTCACTTCAATCCACATTAGGCTATCTCTAGATTCAATCTCAATCATCATTAAGCATAAACTTCAACTTGAACAATTGAATCTAAGAAAGCTCAAGCATAAATCACATCCATAAACCTTAATCACATTCTGATCCAATTATGTTATGGACTTGATTTTTAGGATTGGAATACATAGGTAATTTGAGATGTCTTGGACGTCTCAAATTCAGTCCATCATCGTACCTTCTTTGGTTTGGTGTACGATATATTATTTTCCTTGTTTATTTGTTTTCAAAATATGTTTGGCTGAACCTAGGTTAGAAGAGCTTAGCAACTTGGCATAAGATCCCCCACGAGCCCTAGTCATCATCCGTTGACCATGAATAGTCAGAACCATAGAGTCTAAGGAAAGTAGAATCACATAGGAGGCTGATTTTTGGATCAGACTGTTTTGGGTGCCTAACATTTCCTAAACTGTACCTTAAACACTTACCCATTCTCTAATAGACCAAAGCCAATATATTGGGTCTAATGAGTCAACATAATTCTTTTCTTATGATGTGACTACATTTTTATAGGTCCTAGACCTTAATCTATGTAGGGACCATAAATTTTTTTCGTCCATTAGAGATGGGTGGAAGAGATCCTATTGTCCACACAATTGGTTAGGCCAAAAGTCTGAAGAGTTAGGATTTTGCCACCCAAATAACTGGATTTACGAACAAAACCAGTGGATCATTACCATATCCCCGGTACTGTTAGGGTTAATAATCAGATGACCGTATCTCTGCTACTATTTTAGGAAGACCATGTAGAAGTGTCATAACTTTGACAGTCTAACAATTGGCTAAACGACATTAACTACAAATACGAGCTACCGTTAGATTTGTCTATTAACAAAATATGGACCTGTTTGGTTTGAGAAATGGTCTAAGCTCTTTACCCTCTTTTGTAGGGCTTATTCCTATAAATTGGGGGTACCCCACTGGACTTTTGCATACTGACCCAAGGCACCCTAACCCCATAGTAAGTATGAGGTTAAGGATTAACATATCGCTTGAAAATTTTGCATATGTCCCGTAGAGACTTCCATTTTAGCTCTCAGCTAACTTGTAGATATTGTTTAGCATATAATGCCATTCCCTTATGTCATCGGGATAAGTGACACTAACCTTGGATGATTTATTGCACCTTTTCAGATTCTGTGCCCAAGGCTAAGCAATATGTCGTCGTCCAAGTATCCTAATGGGAAGCCTACCTCCAAGCCACCCACCTTTGGACAGTGATCTGGAAGAGCATCGACGTGCCTTAGCAAACACATTGGCCACCTATCAGCCTCCACCAATTAGTGGACCTAATAGGGAGCTACCATCTTTCTCCCTACTTCATGGTGTAAACCCAGGCACCGCTTATAACACCATGGTTGATTTTTAGGAATTGGACCTAGAATAGTTTGATGGTTCATGTGCAACTTCCTTCCACCCACGAAATTGGATTTGAACCATGGAGATGAACATTGGTAACCTCCACTATTTGTATGCATAGAAAATAATGTATGCTACCTACCAACTAGTGGGCACACCATTTGAATGGTGGTGAGTGACTCAGCCCATCCTACTGCAGTGCCAAGGGGTCATAACTTGGGATATTTTCCATGAAGCCTTCTTGGCCAAATATGCTCTGTGCAGTAGGGAACCTGATCCGGTGTTGCTTAAAATTCTTTGTAGAATCCAAGAGGGCTTGGATGCGGGGAAAAGCACTATCGAAATAAGGATTGACTACCTGGACCTGTATTATAGAGAGAGCAATAATTCAGGACCTAGTGACCCAGGTAAACCTTAACCGATTACGTGCTCTGATTTTTGTTAAGCATTAAATAACATGATGTTCATCAGCATTATACGCACCACATGATTTCTTTATGCACAAGGAATTAGAATGTTGTCTCCGTCAAGTATTCAAATTTCTTGATGCAAACTCATCATGCAACCGTCCAACCGTGTGGGGTATGAAGCCCAAGAATGCCAAAGGTTTTGGGAGTGCTATGCCTCTACGTGAGAGCTGAACTCACGCTAGCTGGAAGAAATTTTGAGAAAGTTGGTAAGCCTTGAAATCCCTTAATTACTATATGTTCGGGGAAACATGAAATGACCTCATGGTATGGTATGGAATAGAAGTTCATAGGTAGGAGATATGAACTTACAACTATGACCTTCTTTGGGGGTGAAACCTTATAAATTTGGGGTATGGTAAGGCCCACTCTGAGATCCTCCCAATTCGGATCTCTTCGTATCGAATCTTACTGTGCCAATCCTTGGTACTCTATATTGTAGCCTTATAGATGATATGGGCCAGTCCCATGGGTCACATGGGGGTGTTGGGTCATGTGGGAGTAAACATTTGAAGTACAGGAAGTATCACCAGATTTGGGCCCATGAAACTAGGCCCAGAAGTATTTTAAGTTTAATCGATGCAAGTACCAGAGGAACACACTACAGTTTGACTTCTACCGATTGAGTCAGAAATGGTCACTCTCTCTCTCTCTTTCTATGGATCCTATAGAAAGACGGCACCCTCTCCTTTGTTTCTTCTTGACAAACTGAGCGCAGCGCTATGGTTTAATGTATAGGGTTTATGATATGATATGAGCGCAGGAGGCCCCACGCCCGATCCAGCCTTTGGGTCGACCTATTACCGACGTTGTAAGTGTAGAACGTGTAAGACCCTCACTTCACTAACTTAGTCTAACCGTGTCGTGCCAGGTATTCCCATTATTCCTGGACCAAGTGAACCAAGCATGTGAAGATAGATCACAAATCAGGCATGAAAATCAAGTTAAAAATACTAAAAACATACCTATGGTCGCAAGCCTGGGTAGGTATGGTTGACCATAAGGGAGGGAACAAAAAATATCAAATCCAGAATCCCACAATCGATGAATTTGACCTTACGACCGACAGTGTATGCAACCATATGATCGACCATGAGAAACCCAGATCAGACACTGAGTTTTGGAAACTTTCCTAAACTCAGGGATCGCTTTCCTAATTGAAAGAGGACTCTATATGGAGAGTTTTACTCTATAGAAAGGACGTCCCTCAGCCCTTTTTCACTCTTTTAGAACATTAGTAAACCCTAGAGAAAGAGAAGGAAGAGAAGGAAGAGAAGGAGAAGAAGAAAAAGCTAAGGAGAAGAATTTACTGAGAAGGGATTGATTCTCTATCACAGGCAAAGGTATGAAACAAATCTTTGGAGATGTAATAAGGAATAAGACTTCTATGAAGAATAGGCCATATCAACCTATTACGATCTATGTGATTTCCTTGAGAAAATCCCAAGGAGAACCATGAGGAGTGAATTTAATGATTAGGGTTGAAAAAAAAATACTAATGATGGCCATTGGATGACCTTAGAATAAAACCCATTGAAGAATAGAATAATTGACCCAGGAGGAACTCAAATTTCAGGTAGACTGTGACTAGAAATCTCAAGGTCACAGCTACGGTCCACCATAGCATGACCAGTATGACTAGAGGATCGACCATAGGCATTTGAGAATGATTCAGAAATCATATGGTTGCAGCTACGGTCACACCATAAGCGATCGTAGGGTATCGATCGTAGACAGTACGTTCAATATAGCATGAGACCACAGGACCAATCAGGCACCTATCAGTGCTCTATTTCGATTTTTGACTACTGTAACATGTCACATATGAACCTAAACATATGAACCTAACTTAAATTCATATAACTTTTAGGTTGTTAAATCAATTCAAAGAGAATTTTAGGGTTTGAAAGGACATCAAGAATTGCTAACAGGTGAGCAAAGAAAATCTAAACTAATTGGATAATAACAAACTGTTTATTTTGTTGAGTCCAATGCCATGACTGATTCTATGCTTGTATGTTTGTAATGTGCATCTCACATGTCATCCAATATTCTTGCTATTACTGTTCATGCATATTTAATTCTGTTTATTTATAAAATGATGATGATGATGATGCTAGGAATAGGCATGTGAATGTATGTGTGTGGTTGGTGTGTTGGATGTGAATCAAGCATCAGGAGAGGACGTGGCATGGTGGTCTTCGACCTCGCCACCAGACTCTAGCTCTATCTCTACTCAAGTCTTGCCCAGTAATATCGTTGTATGGCCATTACCTTAGCAGAACTATTACGTCGTAGGGTATCAGAGGAGGTGGTCTCGGACCGTGTGGTCTCCGACTCTATCGGGAGGCTTTAGCTCTATCTCTATGAACGTATTAAGGGATGTTAGGGTGAGGCCTTGGATACACTGTTTGGCATAGGATTGGTTAGTTGCAAGCCCAGTTTACAAGCCCTCGTTAATAGGGGCTTACGTGTTGGTATGGGTAGGGCATCAGGGGAAGTGTTATGCGGTGTTTGATCTAGACACTTTAGCTCTATCTCTATTCCATGATGGGTGCATGCGGGACAGCAATGATGTTTGATCCATTGGGCGGATTCACACACTCGTGTATAGAGGTGCGGCGGCCACCAAACCTTTCAATAGCACATTGCAAACTTATAAACTAGACTAAAGATATGAATTGAATGCATGCATATGTTCGTTGCATTATTTTGTTTGCTCATTGAGCCGTGATGTGTGCTCACCCTTTCGACGTCGAATATTTTTAGTTGATGATGCAGGTCCTACCGTTGAAGAATATATGAATGCATCAACGTATGGACACGTTGCTGCGATGGACGTAGAAGCTGAAGAAGTTGTGCATGATTCATCATGCGAGTGTAACCAATGTGTTTTTACTTAGGTTTAGTTATAGTTTGAACATCGGTATGTAATTTGATTATTTATTTTTATGTCTTGTGGTTTTGAGATAATTAGATTAAATATTTATTTATCACTGTTAGACTCTCAGTTCATTATCTGTAAGACTTTTGCTTATTTATTTATTATTTCTGATTATTAATGTGGAATGTGTGTGTGGTTTGATATGGTGGGTACCACCTATGTGAGATCCGGGGTGAACTATTGGTTTATTGGCAGTTCATCACACCATTTTGGTTAGACCAGATTTGGGATGTGACAACTTGGTATCAGAGCATCTCAGGTTATACCAATTGACCTAACTACTTCCACATGAGTCATGAACTGAGTTAGGATAAAAATTTAAAAGCTGTAACAAGGACACACCATAAGCACCTGTGTTGTATGAGACATAAACTAAGAAAGAGAATAATGCACATATGTAAAGGGAAAACCAATTATATATATATATATATATATTTATATATGTCAAATAAAAACAAGACAAATGTACATCAGATTCAGAGTACAGTCCATAATCTGGACAGTTACTCTATAGTATAAAAGGGAAAAGGATATAAATGGCAATCATGGAGCTGGAGGTGCTAGAGGAGGAGGTGCCTCCCGATCTCTACCATAGTCCTCAGCATATACTCTCGCGAGCTAGGACACCTGAGTCTGAGTCACTCGGAGACTAGCCGTCAGATCCACTACCCACTGGTCCATAGAGCGCTGGGCATCTAAAAGCTCTCCTACTCTCTAATCAGTCATGTGCTGAGCCTCTCTAATCTTACGTAATAGCCCCATCATGTCATCTGGTGGTGGGCATGAAGGACCAGCTGAATGAGAAGCCCTAGAAGGGCCAGCTCCAGTAGAATGTTGTGGCAATGGAGGAGGGATGGCATCCACATCCATGTACATCCGATCATCATCCTCCTCATTACCACCCTCGGGTGCCTCTGTTGCTACCTCTACTGCTACTGCTGCTACCTCTGCTGTTGCTTCTGTTGCCGCCTCTGCATCTACTGCCGCTACCCAAGTGAGAGGACGTTTCATAGCATTCCTCTCATCATCACTGACCTGTATCTCTCGCATGCCCATCCTGCTAATGGCCTCCCAATCAAGGTCAGCTGAGAAGGTGTCCTCAATGATCCTCTCATCCACTAGGTCCACCTGTAGATGAGCAAGCAAGGTGGAGATCAGCTGCCCATAAGGCAAGTTACCTCTCGAGTCAGGCAACATAGCTCGGTGCATAGTCTGGAGAATAATGTATGGGAGGAAGACGTGCTACCTAGTACAGATACAGTACAACAGGTACTGAGTCAGCTGTAAGATCATCTCATAGTGTCCGCCCTGGGAAATAAGATTATGCTGGATAATCTTACAGTAGACCTGTGGCTCTAGATGCAGGTTAATTGTTTTCATCTCCCAGCGGTCATCCGAAGAATATGGCTATTTATTTCTGCATGCATCTGTTTTGGTAGAAACTGTGGCTCCCTAGGTGCACAGTAATTCAACTGACCATCGTTGGAAATGCCTAGGAGATCAGCCAACTCTTGACAGTTAAAAGAGATCGGAACCTCTTTCACCCAGATGGTGATCCGAAGCTCTCTACCCCTATCAACATCTTCTATGTCACCCTCTACCTGTAGGTGATAGTAGAACTGTTTAACCAATTTCAGACAAGTGCAAGCCTCGTACAAGATCATTGGAAGCCAACCCATGTCACCAAACGTCATTTCCACATCAAACAGGGCTAAATGGCTAGGTTCACACACCGACCCCCTTCAACTTTCTTCCGGTCAAACCAAGGATATCTCACCTATGCTTCAATGGACCTGAAGCGTCGTGGGTCATGAACTCGAGGAACCTTAGTACGAACCATGATAACTGCAAGAGAAGAAGACAAGAAAAGATAAATTTAAAAAAAAATTTGACAGCATAACGATGTAAAATGGAAAAACCCTCACTTTTCACCCAAACATTTAGGCAGGAGGACTTACGTAGGTTCCAAACCATCCTGCAATGCATATCCAATCGGAAATTTTAACTAGGTAGGTCAAATTTGAAAACTTTTGACAATTGGACAAAAACCCCAAATTTTAGGTCAAAAATGGAAATTTTAAAATTTTTACCAAACCAACCGATGAAACTCAAATTTTCTTGAGGGCTTTGATCCATTGGGTGGCCAATAGCAAAAGCCCCCAATAAAAGTTAAATTTTTATGGTTAGAAAAATATTAATTCGAAGAAAACCCTACAAATGGCAAAAACACTAGGTATGAAAGCTTAAAAATGAAAGAGAGTAGAGAACATACCTTGTGGAATGGAATGTAGGTTGTAGATCGAAGTAAAAATCACCAAGTATGTATGGTCGACACTGTAGCAACTCACTGGAGGCGAGTTGAGTAGAGACTGTAGGAGGAAGAAGAAGAAATGAGACGGAAACTCTTGAAATTAGGTTCTTAAAACTGATTTTGGATCTTATTGTCGCACAATTTGACCAAAACCATTGACCATAGCATCGACCGTATGATCAACCATAGGGTCTCGGTAAGTTTCCAGGGATGTAATGGTCGCACCTATGATCGCACAACATGCGACGTAGGCCATTGATCGTATGATCTACTATTGTCTGTATTTTTTATTTTGATTGAACTTTTGCCTATTGATTTTTTTTTCTTGCTTTCCATTGTAAGACTAACCCCATACTACCATCATATCTTGTCCCACATGTACAGCCTTTCCAAATATCATTCAACCAAGAGTTTAAATGGCTGGACGCAGAGTAAGTAGAAGGAGACAAAATGCAAACCCATCTCCACCACCTATGGAGACTAATGATAATGAAGGTCAACAAGGACAGGAAGGGAATATTGGAACTCAAAATACTACACCTCAGAATGTGCACACCCAAGCCAACCCAACCAACCTACCTGCACCACCTACATATTTGGCTACTACGGTGATGAATTTAACACAACAATTGTAGTAAATACAGCTAGTACAAGCCAACATGCAAGCTGCTATGGGAATGGTTTTCTCAGTCGCAAACACAACACCTCTACCTGTAGGACAAGCTAGTACTGCACCTGGTGGTAGCAACACTTGTCACACCTTAATTTTGCACCATCAGAATGGTGTGATGAACTGTTAATAAACCAACAGTTCAACCAGGATCTCTAATAGGCTGTGTCCTTTAACTTAACCATACACATCCACAACCATAATTAGAATAAATACACAATAGCGGAAGTCTTAATATTAAAAGAACTGAGAATCTAACTGTGATAATCATAAATAAAATATCCAATTATGTTGTATCAACCAAGACATAAATAAATAAAATTTCAAATTACATTTCCTTAATAGTTCAAATAAAAATCTAATCGAAAATGCATGAGTTGCACTCGCATGATGAGTCATGCATCTCTACTATATCTTCAGCATCCATTGTAGCAACGCACCCATATGCAGGAGCATTCATGTATTCTTCCACAGTAGTACCTGCATCATCAACTAAAATATTCGAATTTGAAAAGGGTGAGCACACATCACGGCTCAGTGAGCAAACAAAACAATGCAAGAAACATATACATGCATTCAATTCATATATGTGGTCTGGTATATAAGTTTGCAATGTGCTACAGAAATGTTTGGAGGCTGCCTCACCTTTATACACGAGTGTGTAAAGTTGCCCAATGAAAACGGCACTGTCGACCCCACATGCACCCACTATGGTATAATATACCCAATGAAAACAGCATTGCAGTACCGGTTGCACCATACCAACACGTAAGCGAGGGGCTTGTAAACTGGGCTTGCAACTAACCAATCCTAATGGCAAACAGTGTATCCAAGGCCTCACCCCAGCATCCCTTAATACGTCCATAGAGATAGAGCTAAGGCCCCCCAGCAGAGTCGAAGACTACATGGTCTGAGACCACCTCTCCTGATGCCCTACGACGTAATAGTTCTGCTAAGGTAATGGCGATACGACGATGTTAGTGGACAAGACTTGTATAGAGCTATGACACAATATACCCAATAAAAATGGCATTGAAGTACCGGTTGATAGCATCCCCTATCCGCATCAAGTACACCAACATTTCCTTAGTGGACAAGGCTTGAGTAGAACTATGGCACAATATACCCCAATGAAAATGACATTGAAGTACCGGTTGATACCATTCCCTACCCGCACCATGTACACCAGCCAAACACAAACATTCACATGCCTATTCCTATCATCATCATCATCATCATCATCATCATGTTATAAACAATGAAATTAAATATGTATGAACAGTAATAAAAGAAATATTGGATGACATGTTAAATGCACATTACACGCATACAAGCATGGAATCATTCATAGTGTTGGACTCAAGAAATAAAACCGTTTATTATTAGCCAATTAGTTTAGGTTTTGTTCCCTCACCTTTGCTTGAATGTAAATCCTCTTTCAAGTTTTAAAAATCACTTTTATATCAATAGTAAAACCTAACAAGTCGATAGATTTTAATTAGGATTCATTCCAATAGTTTTAAGCTTGATGTAAAGCTAGGGTCGCAGGATGGGTCGCAGGTTGGGTCGCAGGTTTCTGTGACCCCAGGGAATAGGGTCGATGTTAGGGTCGGTTGTCCTATCGACCCTAGGTGCGATCGCAGCTTCCCTGGACTTCTCGAGAGCTTGAAGTCGATCCTATGGTCTGGTAGGGTCGGTTCCCAATCGACCCTATGTGCGACCGCACGTTCTTTAAGTCGACCTTTCATTCTACCGTCTCTTCTTTCATGTTTGGGTCCTTTGGCTTACTTTCATAGTCCATTCTATGCTTTTTCTATGACTTAAAACTCCAAGTTACTCACTTTACATAGTTTTCAATGATTTCCTCTATGGATTCCATTGAAATCTTCCCATGGATGGATGATTTAGGTTTCTCCTAGATCATACCCTCTTTATATACAATTCTAGGGTCTTACATAATTTATGGAGAATGTAATCATACCTTAAGCTTACTGAGATTCAGAGATTTCTCTGAATTTCTTCTCCTTAGTCTTCTTCTCTAACTCTCCTTTTCTTTTCCTTCTCTTCTCTTTTTCACTTTCAATTAGGGTTTCAAAAGGAGTGAAAGAGGCTAAGGGACGTCCTATTTATAGAGGAAAAACTCCCAAAATAAGTCCCATTGAGATTAGGAAAGAATCCCCTTAAATTTAGGAAAGTTTCCTATTTACGATTTCTATTGGTGATCCTAGGGTCGATGCTAGGGTCGCAGATCCAGTCGACCCTAGAGTTTCAGTTCTCCGACCCTAGGACTAAAAGTAATGGGTCTGTCTTCTGTTGAGGTGGGGTCGACCCTAACTGCTTAGGTATGCGACCCTACCCTTTATTTTACTATTTTTGAGTCAATTTCATACTTGGTCTTGCGATTTCCTTTACGCACTTGGTCCACTTGGCTCGACCATGATAGGTAGACCTGGTACAAGGTGGTAAGACCGGTTAGTTCGATACGGGTCTTACAACTCCCCCTGCTTATAAAAATTTTGTCCTCGAAATTTTTACATACCTTTCGAGTCGAAAAGATGAGGGTATTGCTTTCGCATAGCATTCTCTTCTTCCCATGTAATTTCTTCTATATCTCTGCTTCTCCAGGTGACTTTAACATATTAGATATCATGGTTGCGTAGTCGTTGAACCTTTCAGCTGGTGATTTCAGTTGGTGCTACTTCAAATGTCAAATCATCAGTCAAATCAGGTAGATCTACTGTCAAAACGTGCATTGGATCTCTGACATATTTCTTTAGTAAGGAGATATGAAATACATCATGCACACTTGACATAGATGGTGGTAGTGCTAACTGGTAGGCCACTCTTCCACGTTTAGCTAGAATCTCATATGACCCAACATATCTCAGACTTAGTTTCCCTTTCTGTCCGAACCATTTTAAACCACGCATAGGTGACACTTTGAGGAATACCTTATCACCTATGACAAATTCAAGGTCTCGGCGTCGAGTATCTGCATATTGCTTCTGACAATTCTGAGCCGTTCTTACTCTTTCCTTGATGATGTCGACCACTTGACAAGTCTCTTCAACAAATTCTGGTCCAACAATGCTACGTTCTCCAACTTCATTCCAAAACAAAGGAGTTCGACACGTCCTGCCATACAGTGCTTCATAGGGTGACATCTGTATAGTAGCCTGATAACTATTGTTATAAGCGAACTCGATCAGTGGTAATTTTTCATCCCGTGATCCTTTAAAATCAATTACACAGGATTGGAGCATGTCTTCTAGAATCTGAATGGTACGCTCTGACTGTCCATCTGTCTAAGGATGGAATGCAGTATTGAACTTCAATGTTGTACCCATAGCCTTTTGCAATCCTTCCCAAAACTTTAATGTAAATCGTGGATCTCTGTCAGATACAATGCTTTCAGGTACACCATGTAATCTGACAATATTATCCACATACAACTTAGCTAACCTCTCCAGTGTATACTGAGGTCATATAGCTATAAATCGAGCCATTTTAGTCAGGCGGTCTACAATCACCCAAACCGCGTCAACTACTCGGGGAGTCAATGGTAACCCGGTGACAAAGTCCATAGTGATGTAGTCCCATTTCCATGCTGGTTCCGTTAACGGCTGTAACAGTCCTGCAGGTCTTTGTCGTTCAGCCTTCACTCTCTGACAATTTAGGCATTGAGACACGAACTTAGCTACATCTGCTTTCATTCCTCTCTACCAATATAATTTCTTTAGATCATGATACAATTTTGTACTTCTAGGATATATCGAATAGGCGGTGGTATGGGCTTCCTTCATTAGTCGGTGTCTAATGTCCAAACTTTCTGTTTCAGGTACACATATTCTTCCTTTGTACTTCAGTACCTTTTCATCGTCTAAGGCGAACTCAGGGATAGTCCTACCTTTTTCAATGTCATCTTGTACCATTCTTAGATAAGGGTCTGATTTAATAGCTATTTTTACTTCATCAATTATATCAGGTATAATCTTCAATGTGGCAAACATACTTGAAAACCAATGAATAAACCCTTGATTGGTTGATTCACCCGGTGCATCTATCACAAACTGCTCATTACCGTAATTGAACACTTTTCCGATAGTATACATTGCGGCAGTTGTGTTAACCTCTCCTTAAGATTTTATCATTGCCTTTATACTCAGCGCATCAGCAACCACATTAGCTTTTCCCAGATGATACTGGATATCACAATCATAATCTTTCAATAGTTCCAGCCATCTTCTTTGTCTCATATTCAACTCCTTCTGATTAAAAAGATAAGTAAGACTCTTATAATCTGATTTAATCTGAAATTTCTCTTCGTACAAGTAATGTCTCAATATCATGACAGCATGTACTACTGCCGCTAATTCCAAATCATGAGTGGGATAGTTCTTCTCATGTGTCTTCAATTGTCTTGAGGCATAAGCAATTACTTGTTCCCCTTGCATAAGTACACATCCTAATCCCAATCCTGACGCATCAGTGTACAAAATAAATGGCTATCCTGGAATTGAAATGGTCAAGATCAGAGCAGATATCAATCTAGCCTTCAATGTTTGCAAACTCTTTTCACATTTCTCAGTCCAAACAAACTTTTTGCCCTTCTTAGTCAAACTGGTGAGAGGTACGGAAATTCGGGAATAGTCTTCCACAAATCGTCGATAATAACCAACTAGACCCAGGAAACTTCTAATTTCTGCAACGCTCTTTGGTGCTTCCCACTTTACGATGGCTTCGATCTTGCTAGGATCCATTTTAAGTCCTTCAACGGATAGAACATGGCCTAGGAATGCGACCTCATTTAGCCAAAACTCACACTTTGTAAATTTAGCGTAAAGCTTCTCTTTCTGTAATCACTGCAGAGCCGCGTTTAGATTCTTAATATGAGTTTCCTTGTCCTTGGAGTAGACCAATATGTCATCAATAAATACAATAACCGACATATCCAACATATCATGAAATACTCGATTCATAAGTTCCATAAAAGTTGATGGTGCGTTTGTCAATCCAAAAGACATTACCAAAAATTCATAATGTCCATATCTGGTCCTGAATGTTGTCTTGGGAATATCACCGTCTTTGATCTTCAACTGATGGTAGCCTGACCGAAGATCGATTTTGGAGAACACTTTGGCACCTTGCAACTGATCAAACAAGTCATCGATCCGAAGCAATGGATATCGATTCTTGATTGTCAGCTTATTCAGTTCCCGGTAGTCTATACACAGTCGAACACTACCATCTTCTTCTTTACGAATAATACTGGCGCTCCCCATGGTGATATTCTAGGTCGGATGTAACCCTTGTCCAGTAGTTTTTGTAACTGTACCTTTAATTCCTTTATTTCAGTAGGAGCCATTCGATAAGGTGCTTTAGATACTGGTGCGACTCCAGGTATAAGATCTATTACGAACTCTGTCGCTCGATCGGGTGGTAGTCCTGGTAACTCTTTAGGAAATACATTTGGGAAGTCATGCACAACATCAATATCCTCCATTCGTGGTGCTTCCTTGGTAAGATCGACCACAGATACTAGATACCCAACTACTCCTTTCTCAAGGCACTTCCTAGCCTTTAATGCAGAGAGTATGAGCTTTTGTCTACGGGGAAGTTTGGTTCCTGCAAAACTGAACTCTGTTCCTTCCTTGTCTTTAAATGTCAGCTTCTTTTTGGCACATAATAGGTTTGCAAAATGCCGAGCTAACCAGTCCATTCCCAAGATGACGTCAAAGTCTGCCATCTCAAGTTGAATCAGGGTTGCATCTAGAGTTTTCCCATCAATAAGGGTTGGACATGGTCCATAACCTGTTTCTAATTCCACTTCTAATCCCATCGGTGACCGTACAAGCAGTTTATTGTCTAGATATTTGAGTGGTAGGTTCAGCTTCTTTCCAAATGACACAGATATGAAAGAATGAGTAGCTCCAGAATCAAAGAGTACTCTGGTGGGAATGCCATTAATATGTATGATACCTGTGACTTGTTTTAATTTAGTCTATATGCTCACACAATGTAACACAAAATGAAAGGTTTCGATCATACCTGTGACCACATCAGGCGATGCGGCAGCATCCTCAGATGTAATAGCATAGACTCGACCTTGCTGTAGTTGTTTTCTGGGCTTAGTACACTCTCTTGAGACATGCTCTACTTGATTGCAGTTAAAACATCTTATTCCTTCACCATTTTTCTTTGGTTGCGGTGGGGCTGCTGAAGTGGTCTTGGCTGTAGCATTGAAGCCTTGAGTATGGAAGGGTTTGAATGCCTTGGTGTTTCCTCCGTTGAAAGAATTTTCATTCGGCCTTTTAATACCCCTGTTTTGAGCAAAATAGCTCTCTTTCTAGCTCCACTCTATCACGCGAGCAATTTGTACAGCTTCATTGTAGACTTTCTTCTCAAGTCCCAGAACATGTTCACGGATGCTTCCCCTGAGTCCCATGACGAACCTTTGGGTCATTGTGTTTTCCTCTTGCATGCTGGAGAGTGCAAAGAAGAACAGCTCTTCATAACGCTGTTGATATGCATCCATAGTCATTTTCCCCTGATACAAACTCAGGAACTCTCTCTCCATAGAATCTCTGAAACTCCTAGGAAAATACTTCTCAAAGAATGCCTCCTTATATATATCCCAGGTTAGATGGGCATGCTTTGTCAACAGATACGTCCGTGTGGACTTTCGCCAGTAGTGTGCATCGCCTTTCAGCATGAACGTTGCACACAATACTTTCTCCTCTTCATTCACCGTCATCATCGTAAAATTCCTCTCCATCTCATCGATCCAGTGTGCTGGCTACAACAGATCAGCTGGCTTACCACTATACTCCTTGGGCTTCATTTTCATAAAATGCTCAACTAGTCTGGAGTGGTCTAGTTGATGAGGAACATAAGCCTCATACATAGGTGGTTGGTATTGATATCCACCTGGAGCTACTTCAGGGTTTTGTACTTGAGCTTGCATGATGGGAGTTTGAGGTACCTGGGGTACTGTGTTACTTCCCCTGGTACTGTGCTTGCCTGTCCTGCTGGCATTGGTGTCGTCGGTGCAGCTGGAAAAAACATGCTTATAGAAGCTTGCATAGTAGTTTGTACCTGTTGTATTTGCTGCAGTTGTTGTGCCAAATTCATTATGGTTGTATCCTGGTCTGTAGGTGGAGCTGGTAGATTTATAGGATTTGCCTAGCCGTGAGTTACTGGCTGTGCCACATTCGGATTACCCTATACTTTCGGATTTTCATGGCCACCTTCCTCCACAGGTGGTGGTGGAGGAATAGAGTTACGACTTTGTCTGGTCACTCTACGTCCAGCCATTATCTGCTCTGGTAGTGGTAATGCCTGAAAATCATAGAATACGTGAGGCAATCATCATATACTTCATTCCCATATTTAAATCCACTAGTCAATGATATTTTCAAAATTTTCAGATCATTCTGTCAAAAATACTGTATTTTCCATCGTAGGGTCGATGGTCGGGTCGATGGATGTCCGACCCTAGGGTATGCGACCCTGAGAATCATTGTTACTTACCAAGAGCCTAGGGTCGATGGTAGGGTCGGTAGATGTCCAACCCTAGGATCAACCCCTAGTTTCTGTCAGATCACCGAGAGGCTAGGGTCGATGGATGGGTCGGAGGTAGGGTCGCATGTCTTGGTCGAACTATGCGACCCTAGGACCCAGAATCAGGTTTTTAATCCGGATTTTGGTTTCCTTTATCATTCTTTCTCCTCCTTTCCGACTCGGCTCATTCCTCTAAGTTGCTACAATGACAACTCCGACCCGTTGGTGATTTTTGCTTCACTTTTTGACTTTTACTCCTTCTCTACAGGTATGTTCTCTACTATTTCATGTTTTTGGAGCTTTCTAACTAGGTTTTTACTCGTTTAAACTATTTTCTTCAAATTAAACTTTTTCCAACCGTAAAAATTCAATTTTTATTGGGGGCTTTTGTTGTTGGTGACTCAAGGGAAGAAAGCCCTCAAAAATATTCAAGTTTCAAAGGTTGGTCATCGAGAAACTTGAAAAATTCAAATTTTGACCTAATTTGTCGATATTTTTGAATTTCTTGAAATTTCTTCAAATTTAATCTTCTGAGATGAAATTTCCAACTGCATAAGTCTTGCAGGATAGTTTAAAATCTATATAAGTCCTCCTGCCCATGTGGGTGAAAAGTGAGGCTTTTGCCCAATTTATGCCGTTATAATGCTGAAATGTTTTGGGTTTTTCACCTTGACTAAGCTATTATCTGTTTTTCTTTGTTTTTGCAGATAATATGGCTCGTACCAAAGTACCTAGGGTTCACGACCCAGTTCGCTTCCGTTCTAACGAGGTCGAGGCTCAGTATGCCCGCTACGCTCTTAAGAAAGTGGAGGGAGGTCGTCGTGTGGACTTGGCTAGCCTAGCCTTGTTTGACATAGAGAGAGCATTTGATGACATGGACTGGCTTCCCGTGATCACCTATGATGCCGGTACCTGTCTGGATCTAGTGAGACAGTTCTATTGTAATCTCCAGGTGGTGGGAGATCACAATGACACTAAGAGGGGTAGGGAGCTCAGGATCACGAGTTACGTCAAGGGAGTAGAGATTTCCTTTGACTACCGACAGTTAGCGGACCTCTTGGGCATTTCATATGACGGCCCCTTGGTATATTGCTCTCCCAGAGAGCCCCAGTTCTTTTCCTTGGAGATGCAGGCTGAGATAGACTGTTAGCTTATCAGAGAGCATCGTTGGGAGATGAAGGCGATCAATCTTCGTCCAGAGCCTCGGGTGTACTGTAAGATCATTCAGCACAACCTGATACCTCAGAGTGGACACTACAAGAGGGTCTCCCAGTTGACCCAGTATTTGCTTTACTGTATCTGTACTAGGTAGCCTGTCTGCCTCCCTTATATTATAATGCGGATGATGATCAGTGCTACACTACCTGGTCAGATGGGCAACCTGCCTTACGGACGTGATCACTACACTGCTTACCCGCCTAGGTGTTGATTTAGTGGATGAGAGGATTCAGGATAAATCCTTCTCATAGGCTCTGGACTGGGAGGCCATCTGTAAGATGGGCATGCAGGATGCTCAGGTCAGTGACGATGAGAGGAATGCTCTGGTGCGTCCTCGTACTTGGGTGGAGACAGCAGATGCTGAGGCAACAATGGTAGCCGCTGGAGCAGGGGTTCATGGGGGTGATGCTGGGGATGAGGATCGTATGTACATGGATGTGGACTCCATACCTCCTCCATCACCTACACATACTACTGGATCTAGTCCTTTACAAGCTGCTGGTCCTTCACATGCAGCTGGTCCTACACACCCACCTTCTGATGACATGATGGGGCTACTGCATGAGATTAGAGAGGCTCAACACATGTCTGATCTGAGGGTGGGAGAGCTTCTAGATGCTCAGCGTGTGACTGATCGACAGGTGGCTGATCTTACAGCTAGTCTTCAGATGACCCAGACTCAGGTAGCCTGGTTGACTAGGGTGTATGCTGAGGACTATGACAGAGACTGCAAGGCACCGCCTCCCCCATCACCTCCAGCTTCATGATGTATTTTTCTTTTCTTTTGTATTACAGAGTAACTGTCCTGGTTATGGACTGTACTCTGCTTTGGATATGTATATAAACTTGCTTTGGTTTAACATGTATATACGTTTGTCTTTCACTCGAGTGTATATGAACTTGTTTCTCATTTAATAGATGCATTATTCTCTTTCAAATTTTGTCTCAAACAACACAGGTGCTTATAATGTGTTATTATTACAACTTTTAAATTTTTATCCTATCTCAGTTCACAAACTTTTGTGGTAGTATACTGGTTTAAAAGACAGGGTCTGAGAGCTCTGATACCAAGTTGTCACACCCCAATTCCACACCATTCAGAACGGTGTGATGAATCGTTAATAAACCATGGTTCAACCAGGATCTCTAATAGGCTGTGTCCTTTAACTTAAACCATACACATCCACAACCATAATCAGAATAAATACACAATAGCGGAAGTCTTAATATTAAATGAACTGAGAATCTAACTGTGACAATCATAAATAAAATATCCAATTATATTGTATCAACCGAGACATAAATAAATAAAATATAAAATTATATTTCCTTAATAGTTAAAATAAAATTCTAATCGAAAATGCATGAGTTGCACTCGCATGATGAGTCATGAAACTCCACTATATCTTCAGCATCCATTGCAGCAACGTACCCATATGCAAGAGCATTCATGTATTCTTCCACAGTAGTACCTGCATCATCAACTAAAATATTCAAATTCGAAAAAGGTAAGCTCACATCACGGCTCAGTGAGCAAACAAAACAATGAAACAAACATATGCATGCTTTCAACTCATACCTTTGGTCTGGTATATAAGTTTGCAATGTGCTATAGAAAGGTTCGAAGGCCACCTCACCTCTATACAAGAGTGTGTGATGCCGCCCAATGAAAGTGGCACTGTCGACCCCACATACACCCACTATGGTACAATATACCCAATGAAAATGACATTGCAGTACCGGTTGCACCATACCAACACGTAAGCCCCTATTGGCGAGGGCTTGCAAACTGGGCTCGCAACTAACCAATCCTAATGGCAAACAGTGTATCCAAGGCCTCACCCCAGCATCCCTCAATACGTCCATAGAGATAGAGCTAAGGCCCCCGACGGAGTCGAAGACTACATGGTCTGAGACCACCTCCCCTGATGTCCTACGACGTAATAGTTCTGCTAAGGTAATGGCGATACGACGATGTTAGTAGACAAGACTTGTATAGAGCTATGGCACAATATACCCAATGAAAATGGCATTGAAGTACCGGTTGATACCATCCCCTATCCGCATCAAGTACACCAACATTTGCTTACTCCACATGACTTGAGTAGAACTATGGCACAATATACCCCAATGAAAATGGCATTGAAGTACCAGTTGATACCATCCCCTACCCGCACCATGTACACCAGCCAAACACAAGCATTCACATGCCTATTCCTATCATCATCATCATCATCATCATGTTATAAACAATGAAATTAAATATGCATGAAGAGTAATAATAGAAATATTAGATGACACGTTAAATGCACATTACACGCATACAAGCATGGAATCATTCATAGTGTTGGACTCAATAAATAAAATAGTTTATTATTAGCCAATTAGTTTAGGTCTTGTTCCCTCACCATTGCTTGAGTGTAAATCCTCTTTCAAGCTTTAAGAATCACCTTTATATCAATAGGAAAACCTAACAAGTCCATAGATTTTAATTAGAGTTCATTCTGACAGTTTTAAGCTTGCTGTAAAGCTAGGGTTGCAAGATGGGTCGTAGGTTGGGTCACAGGTTTCTATGACCCCAGGGTATAGGGTCGATGCTAGGGTCGGTTATCCTATCGATCCTATCGACCCTAGGTGCGACTGCAGCGTGGTTAAGTCGACCTTTCATTCTACAGTCTCTTCTCTCATGTTTGCGTCCTTTGGCTTACTCCCATAGTCCATTCTATGCTTGTTCTATGACTTAAAACTCCAAGTTACTCACTTTACATAGTTTTCAATGATTTTCTCCATGGATTCCACTGAAATCTTCCCATGGATGGATGATTTAGGTTTCTCCTAGATCATACCCTCTTTATATACTATTCTAGGGTCTTACATAATTTATGGAGAATGTAATCATACCTTAAGCTTTCTAACATTCAGAGATTTCTCTGAATTTCTTCTCCTTAGTCTTCTTCTCCAACTCTCCTTCTCTTCTCCTTCTCTTCCCTTTCTCTCACTTTCAATTAAGGTTTCAAAAGGAGTGAAAGAGGCTAAGGGATGTCCTATTTATAGAGGAAAAACTCCCAAAATAAGTCCCATTGAGATTAAGAAAGAATCCCCTTGAATTTAGAAAAGTTTCAGTTGTCCGACCCTAGGACTAAAAGTCATGGGTCTGTCTTCTGTTGAGGTGGGGTCGACCCTACCTTCTAAGGTATGTGACCCTATCCTCTATTTTACTATTTTTGAGTCAATTTCATACCTGGTCTTGCGATTTTCTTCACGCACTTGGTCCAGTTGGCTCGACCATGATAGGTAGACCTGGTACACGGTGGTAAGACCGGTTAGTTTGATACGGGTCTTACAACACTGTACCCCAAGTACTGCAAACACCAGTAGTACAAGGCCAAGTGCAAAACCTTGAAGCACCGCAAGGCGGTTATAACCAAGGAAATTACCAGTACCAGCCACCTATGTATGGAGTATATGCACAGTATCAGCTTAATCACTCCAAACTGATCAAGCGTTTCTTGAAGTTAAAGCTAAAGGAATTTATAAGCAAGCCATCAGATCGGTTATGGCCAGCTCACTGGATAGATGAGATGGAAAGAAACTTTATGATGATGGCTATAAATGAATAAGGGAAGGTATTATGTGCCACACTTATGTTAAAAGGTGACGCACACCATTGGTGGAAATCAACTAGAAGTTATCTGTTAACAAAGCATGCTCAACTGACTTGGGCTATCTATAAAGAAGCATTCGAGAAGTATTTTCCAAGGAGTTTCAGATATCAAATGGAAAAGGAGTTTATGAGTCTGTATCAGGGACAAATGACTGTAGACGTATATCAACATCGTTATGAAGAACTATTTTTCTTTGCTCCCTCTAGCATGCAGGAGAAAAATACCAAAACCCAAAGGTTCGTCATGGGACTTAGGGGAAGCATCCGTGAGCTTATATTGGGACTAGAAAAGAAGATTTATAATGAAGCTGTACAGATTACTCAAGTATTGGAATCGAGCCAAAGGGAAAGTTATTTTTCTCATAACAAAGGATTTAAAAGGCCTAATGGAAACTCATACAACGGAGAGAACTCAAAGACATTTAAACCCTTCTGTACTCAAGGCTTCAATGCTGCAGCCAAGACTACTCCGACAGCCTAACCTCAACAGAAGCAAAGTAGTGTTGGAGTTAAATGCTTTAACTGTAATCAAGTAGGACATATTCAAGGGAGTTTCCTAAGCCAAGGAAGCAGCTACAACAAGGAAAGTTTTATGCTGTTACATCTGAGGATGCTACCGCATCGCTTGATGTGGTCACAGATATGACCTGAACCTTTCATTTTGTACTACCTTGGGCGAGCATGGAGATTAAATTAAATTAAATCACAGGTATCGTACCTATTAATGGCTTATCCGCCAGAGTACTCTTTGACTCTAGACCTACTCATTCTTTTATATTTGTGTCGTTTGGAAAGAAGTTAAATCTACCCCTCAGACCTTTAGACTATAAACTGCTTTTACGATCACCTATGAGATTAGAAGTGGAACTAGACAAAGGTTATGGACCGTGTCGAGTTCTTATCAGCGAGAAGATTTTAGATGCAACCTTAATTCAACTCGAGATGGTAGACTTTGATGTTATCTTGGGAATGGAATGGTTAGCTCGACACTCTACAGACCTATTATATGTAGAAAAGAAATTGACATTAAAAGACAAGGAAAGAGCAGAGTTTAGTTTTATGGGAACCAAACTTCTCCATAGATGAAAACTCATTCTCTCTGCATTGAAGGCTAGAAAATGCCTCGAGAAAGGAAGAATTGGGTATCTAGTATCTATGGTTGACCTTACCAAGGTAGCACCACGAATGGAGGATATTGAAGTTGTGCGTGACCTTCTAGATGTATTTTCTGAGGAACTACCAGGAAAAACACCCGACTGAGCGACAGAGTTTGTTATAGATCTTATACCCAGAGCTGCACCAGTATCGAAAGGACCTTATCGAATGGATCCTAAAGAACTGAAGGAACTGAAGGTACAATTATAGGAATTACTGGACAAGGGTTATATTAGACCCAGTATCACCATGGGGAGGACCAGTATTGTTCATGAAAAAGAAAGACGGTAGCGTTCGACTGTATATTGATTATCAAGAATTGAATAAGCTTATAATCAAGAATTGATACCCGTTGCCTCGGATCGATGACTTGTTCGATCAGTTGCAAGGTGCCAAAGTGTTCTCCAAAATTGATCTTCGGTCAGGATACCATTAGTTGAAGATTAAGGAAGGTGATATTCCGAAGACAGGATTCAGAACCAGATATAGACATTATGAATTTTTAGTCATGTCTTTTAGATTAACTAATGCTCCTGCAATTTTTATGGAACTCATGAATCAGGTATTCCATGATATGTTGGATACGTCAGTCATTGTATTTATTGACGACATACTAGTCTACTCCAAGGACAAAGAAACTCATGTCACAAATCTAAGAGCCGCTTTGCAACGACTAAGAAAAGAGAAGCTTTACGCCAAATTTACAAAGTGTGAGTTTTGGCTAAATGAAGTCACTTTCTTAGGCCATGTTGTATCCATTGAAGGAATTAAAGTGGATCCTAGCAAGATTGAAGCCATTGTGAAATGGGAAGCACCTAAAAATATTGCAGAAATTAGAAGTTTTTTAGGTTTAGCTGGTTATTATCGACGATTAATGGAAGATTACTCTAGAATTGCCGTACCTCTCACCAGTCTGACAAAGAAAGGATACAAGTTTGTTTATACCGATAAATGTGAAGAGTATTTTCAAACATTGAAGGTTAGATTGATATCAACGCCCATCTTGACTATTCTGATCCCAGGACAACCATTTACCTTGTACACTGATGCGTCAGGGTTACGTTTAGGATGTGTGCTTATGCAAGGAGAGCAAATAGTTATGTATGCCTCAAAACAAGTGAAGACACATGAAAAAAACTATCCCACTCATGACTTAGAATTAGCAGTAGTAGTACATGCTGCTATGATTTGGAGAGATTATTTGTGTGGAGAGAAATTTCAGATTAAATCAGATCATAAGAGTCTCACTCATCTTTTTAATTAGAAGGAGTTGAATATGAGACAAAGAAGATGGCTAGAATTACTAAAAGATTATGATTGTGACATCCAATATCATCCAGGAAAAGCTAATGTAGTTGTTGACGCACTGAGCAGGAAAGCTATGACAGAATCCCAAGAAAAAGTTAGTGCAAATACTGTGGCATGTGTCACAGAGAGAGTATTTAAGTACGGTAAAGAGCAGTTCACGATTGACATTCTGAATGAATCAACTGACCAAGGGTTTATTCATCTATTCTGAAACATGTTTGCTACATTGAAGATTGTACCTAATCTATTAGACAAAGTGAAAGCAGCTATTAAATCAGACCCTTATCTGAGAATGGTACAAGAAGACCTCAAAAAAGGTAGGACTACTCTTGAGTTCACCTTGGACATTGAAAAGGTACTAAGATACAAAGGAAGGGTATGTGTTCCTAAAAATGAAGACTTAGATATTAGACATAGACTAATGAAGGAAGCTCACACCACTGCTTATTCGGTACATCGTGGAAGTACGAAGATGTATCATGATCTGAAGAAACTATATTGTTGGAGAGGAATAAAAGCGGATGTAGCTAAATTTGTGTCTCAATGCTTGAATTGTCAGCAAGTAAAGGCTGAAAGGCAAAGACCTACAGGATTGTTGCAGCCACTCCCAAAACCAGCATGGAAATGGGACTGCATCACTATGGACTTCGTCACCAGGTTACCATTGACTCCCCGAGTAGTTGATGCGGTCTGGGTGATTGTGAATCGTTTAACTAAGATAGTTCGTTTCATAGCTATACGACCTTAGTATACCCTAGAGAGGTTAGCTATGTTTTATGTATATAATATTATCCGATTACATGGTGTACCTGAAAGCATTATGTTCGATAGAGACCTATGCTTTTTACCTCAAAAGTTTTGGAAGGATTACAGAAGGCTATGGGTACAACATTAAAGTTTAGTAATGCAATCAATCCTCAGACAGACGGACAGTCAGAGCGTACTATTCAGATTTTAGAAGACATGCTTCGAGCTTGTGTCATTGATTTCAAAGGATCATGGGATGAGAAATTACCATTGATAGAGTTCACTTATAACAACAGCTATCAAGCGACTATACAGATGTCACCCTATGAAGCACTGTATGGTAGGAAATGTAAAACTCCTTTGTTTTGAAATGAAGTTAGAGAACAGAGTATTATTGGACCAGAGTTTGTTGAAGAGACTTGTCGAGTAGTCGACATTATCAAGGAAAGAGTTCGAATAGCTCAGAACCGTCAGAAGCAATATGTAGATAATCGACGCAGAGATCTCAAATTCACCATAGGTGATAAAGTATTTCTGAAAATATCTCCTATGCATGGTTTGAAAAGGTTTGGACAGAAGGGAAAGTTGTGTCCCAGATATATTAGACCTTATGAAGCTCTAGATAGATGTGGAAAAGTAGCATATTAGTTAGCACTACCACCGTCCATGTCAAGTGTGCATGATGTATTTCATATTTCATTACTGAAGAAGTACGTCAGAGATCCAATACATGTGTTAACAACGGATCCACCGGATTTGACTGAAGATTTGACGTTCAAAGTAGTACCTTTTGAGATCACTATCCGGAAGGTGCAACATCTTCGCAACCGTGACATTTACTACGTTAAGGTTACTTGGAGAAGCCAAAATGTAGAGGAAGTTACATGGGAAGAAGAGAACGCTATGCGAAAGCAATATCCTCACCTATTCGACTCGAAAGGTATGTGTAAGTTTTGAGGACAAAATTTATATAAGAGGGGGGGAGTTGTAAGACCTGCACTCTACTAACTTGGTCTAACCGTGTCGTGCCAGGTCTTTCCATCATTCTTGGACCAAGTGGACCAAACGTGTGAAGATAAATCACAAACCAGGTTTGAGAATCGAGTTAAAAACACTAAAAACATACCTATGGTCGCATGCTTGGGTAGGTATGGTCGACCATAAGGAAGGGAGCCAAAAATATCAAATCCAGAATCCCACGGTCGATGAATTTGACCATACGGTCGACGGTTTATGCGACCATATGATCGATCGTGAGAAACCCAGATCAGACTTTGAGTTTTGAAAACTTTCCTAAACTCAGGGATTGCTTTCCTAATTGAAAGAAGACCCTATATGGAGAGTTTTACTCTATATAAAGGACGTCCCTCAGCCCTTTTTCACAATTTTAGAACATTAGTAAACCCTAAAGAAAGAGAAGGAAGAGAAGGAAGAGAAGGAGAAGAAGAAAAAGCTAAGGAGAAGAGTTTGCTGAGAAGGGATTGACTCTCTATCACAGGCAAAGGTATGAAACGAATCTCTGGAGATGTAAACTCTAAGGAATAAGACTTCTATGGAGAATAGGCCATATCAACCTATTATGATCTATGTGATTTCCTTGAGAAAATCCCAAGGAGAACCATGACGAGTGAATTTAATGATTAAGGTTGATAAGAAATTACTAATGATGGCCATAAGATGACCTTAGAATAAAACCCATTGAAGAACAAAAGAATTGACCTAGGAGAAACTTGAATTTCAGGCAGACTGTGACCAGAAATCTCAAGGTCACAGCTACGGTCGACCATAGCATGATTAGTATGACCATAGGATCGACCATAAGTGTAAGACCCGTATCGAACTAACCGGTCTTACCACCTTGTACCAAGTCTACCTATCATGGTCGAGCCAAGTGGACCAAGTGCATGAAGAAATCACAAGACCAGGTATGAGTCTAACCCAAAAAAAATAAATGTGAGGGTAAGGTCGCATGCCTAAACAGGTAGGGTCGACCCCACCTCAACAGAAGTCCAACCCATGACTTTTTAGTCATAGGATCGGATGACTAAGAAGGTGTAGGGTCAATGGATCCTGCGACCCTACGTCTGACCCTACGATGACAAACAGAAACTGGAAATTAGAAAACTTTCCTAATTCAAAGGGGATCTACTCATTGGGACTTATTATGGAGGGTTTTCCTCCATAAATAGGATGTCCCTTAGCCTCTTTCACTCCTTTAGAACCCCAATTGAAAGTGAGAGAAAGAGAAAGAGAAAGAGAAAGAAGAGAAGAAGAGAAGGAAACTTGAAGAAGAAAACTAAGGAAGAGGAGGAAGTTCAGAGAAACCTCTGAAGGTATGAACCTAATTCCTTACCTAAATAAGAGATCCTAGAATAGTTATGAAGAATATAGGATTAGGAGAAACCCAAATCATCCATCCTTGGACAAGTTTCAAGAGATTCCATGGAGGAAATCATTATGGACTATGAATAGTGTATAACTTGTAGTTTTAAGCCATAGAACAATCATAGAATGGACCATGAAAGTATGCCAAAAGATCCAAACGTGAAGGAATGGACTTTAGAATGAAAGGTTGACTCAGAATACGTGCGATCGCACGTAGGGTCGAATGATATCCGACCCTACGAGACGACAGGATCGACCACATGCCCTCGAGAAGTCCCAGGGAGGGTGTCGTCGCATGTAGGGTCGAATGGTATCCGACCCCATGTTCGACCCTATACCATAAGGTCACAGAAACTGCTACCCTAGGTGCTACCCTACCTATGACCCTATGATTTCAGTTAGCCTAAATCTATTGCAATTAATTCTAATTAAAATCTATCGACTTGTTAGGTCTTTCTAGTGATTTAAAAGTGATTCATAAAGCTTGAACGAGGATCTACGCTCAATCAAAGGTGAGGAAACAAGACCTAAACTAATTGGCAAATAATAAACTATTTTTGTTTATTGAGTCCAATCCCATTAATGATTTTATGCTTGTATGATTGTAATGTGAATATCACATGTCATCCACTATTCTTGTTATTACTGTTCATGCATATTTAATTTTGTTTATTATAACATGATGATGATGATGATGCTAGGAATAGGCATGTGAATGTATGTGTGTGGTTAGTGTACTTGATGCGAGTGGAGCATCAGGGGGAGGACGTAACACTGTGGTTCATCCTAGTCACCAGACTCTAGCTCTATCTCTACTCAAGTCTTGTCCACTAACATCGTCATATCGCCATTACCTTAGCAGAACTATTACGTCGTAGGGCATCAGGGGAGGTGGTCTCGGATCGTGTAGTCTCTGACTCTGTGGGGGGGCCTTAGCTCTATCTCTATGGATGTATTGAGGGATGTTGGGGTGAGGCCTTGGATACACTGTTTGACATTAGGATTGGTTAGTTGCGAGCCCAGTTTGCAAGCCCTCGCCAATAGGGGCTTACGTGTTGGTATGAGTAGAGCATCAGGGGAAGTGTGATGCAGTGCGATCCTAAGCACTTTAGCTCTATCTCTATTCCATGGTGGGTGCATGTGGGGGCGGCAATGGTGTTTGATCCATTGGGCAGTTCCACACATTCGTGTATAGAGGTGCGACGGCCACCTATCCTTTCTATTGCATATTGCAAACTTATGAACCAGACCAAAGATATGAATTGAATGCATGCATATATTTGTTGCATTATTTTGTTTGCTCACTGAGCCGTGATGTTTTCTCACCCTTTTTGAATTTAAATATTTTAGTTGATGATGCAGGTATGACAGTGGAAGACTATATGAATGCTCTAATATACGAGCATGTGGCGGTAATAGAAGCAGAAGTGATGATGGAGTCGCCTGATTCATCCTGCGAGTGCAACTCCTGTGTTTTTTATTAGATTTTTATTTGGATTATTAAGGAAATATAATTGATTATTTATTTACTTATGTCTTAGTCAATGAAAGATAATTAGGTATTTTATTTATGTTACATTTTTAGATTCTCAGTTCATTTAATATATAAGACGTCCGCTATTGTTTATTTACTCGATTATGGTTGTGGATGTGTATGGTTTAAGCAAACGGACACTGCCTATTCGAGATCCTGGTTGAAACATTGGTTTATTAGCGGTTCATTACACCATTCTGAATAGTGCAGAATTGAGGTGTAACAATAGGCATTCGAGAAGATTTCAAAAATCATATGGTCGCAGCTACAGTTGCACCATATGCTATCGTAGGGTATCGATCATAGACAGTAAGTTCGATACAGCATGAGACCTAGGACCAATCACCTATCAATGCTCTGTTTTGATTTTTAACTACTATAACATGTCACATATGAACCCTAACTTAAATTCATATAACTTTTAGGTTGTTAAATCAATTCTAAGAGAATTCCAGGGCTTGAATGGACATCGAGAATTGCTAATAGGTGAGGGAACAAGACCTAAACTAATTGGATAATAACAAACTGTTTATTTTGTTGAGCCCAATGCCATGATAGATTCTATGCTTATATGCTTGTAATGTGCATCTCACATGTCATCCAATATTCCTACTATTACTGTTCATGCATATTTAATTCTGTTTATTTATAACATGATGATGATGATGATGATGCTAGGAATAGGCATGTGAATGTATGCGTGTGGTTGGTGTGTTGGATGCTAGTCGACCATCAGGGGGAGGACATGGCATGGTTTTCTTCGACCTCATCACCAGACTCTAGCTCTATCTCTACTCAAGTCTTGCCCACTAACATCGTCATATCGCCATTACGTTAGCAGAACTATTATGTCGTAGGGCATCAGGGGAGGTGGTCTCGGACCGTGTGGTCTCTGACTCTGTCGGGGGGCCTTAGCTCCATCTCTATGGATGTATTGAGAGATGCTGGGGTGAGGCCTTGGATACACAGTTTGGCATAGGATTGGTTAGTTGCAAGTCCAGTTTGCAAGCCCTCGCCAATAGGGGCTTACGTGTTGGTATGGGTAGGACATCAGGGGAAGTGTTATGCGGGGTTTGATCCAGACACTTTAGCTCTATCTCTATTCCATGATGGGTGCATGTGGGACGGAAATGGTGTTTGATCCATTGGGTAGATTCACACACTCGTGTATAAAGGTGCGGCAGCTACCAAACCTTTCTATAGCACATTGCAAACTTATAAACCAGACCAAAGATATGAATTGAATGCATGCATATGTTTGTTGCATTATTTTGTTTGCTCACTAAGCCGTGATGTGTGCTCACCCTTTCAATGTCGAATATTTTTAGTTGATGATGCAGGTCCTACCATTGAAGATTATATGAATACACCGACGTATGGACATGTTGCTGCGATAAACGTAGAAGCTGAAGAAGATGCACATGATTCATCATGCGAGTGAAATGAATGTGTTTTTACTTAGGTTTGGTTATAGTTTGAGCATTGGATCTATAATTTGATTATTTATTTTTATGTCTTGTGGTTTTGAGATAATTGGATTAAATATTTATTTATCACTATTAGACTCTCAGTTCATTATCTGTAGGACTTTCGCTTATTTGTTTATTACGTCTAATTATTAATGTGAAATGTGTGTGTGGTTTGATATGGTGGGTATGACCTATTCGAGATCCTGGGTGAACCATTGCTTTATTAGCGGTTCATCACATCATTTTGGTTAGACCAGAATTGGAGTGTGACAGAGTATGTTTGGGAGAAAGGAAGCTTGGAGCTCAAGCTTGGAAACTCAAGCTCAAAGAACCAATTCTCCTTAAGGTAGGTTCTCATCCCTCCCACTCCCTCCATTCTTGTATGAATTTGAACTTGAGACCATAATGGAGCTCTCCATTGATGGCTTCCATTAATGGCCATCGAAAATTGACATAGAATCCTAGGTTTTCACCTTCTCCAGGAATGGAGGTGATAATGGAGTCTATATGACTCCCATAGTACTCAAGGATGGTTAGTAATAGTTTCCCACCATTTAAAGTAAGGGAAACCATGGTGGGAGAAGACTTTCCCAAAGAGAAACTCTCATTGGTTCGTATTCTGGTTTCTGGACCAGAACCGTTAGCACGAACAGGTACACTAGTAGTGGTCCTAATACTGGTTGACTCATGACCAGTATACCACCAGAATAAATAATTAAATAATAAAAGATATCATATCAGATAATAATCAATACCACCCTAACCGATATCACCTTAACCAGTATCACGAATAGAAAGCACGATCTACCGATATGTCACACCGATATGTACAAGGTACCACTGGCTGTGCCTCTGCGTAGGCTTAATCTCAAGTGGAGCCACTGTCGAATGACCGACCATCCGGCCTAGCTTCCGAAAAGCTCTCTTATGTGAAGCGGATGACCAACCGGATGACCCTTCATCCGATCAGTATTTCAGCTCTATATATGATGGAATTGGCTAAGTGTTGACTGGCATTATGTACCGGTGGAACACACAACCAGTTCCATCTCTCGATTCAGTCAGTATAGCCTTATAAGCTTAGAAATGACTAGGAAGACCTACCTTTCGGTCCACGGCCTACCTTGGGATCTGTACAAGGACAATTAGGACTTGTCTATACTAGTTTAAAAGATATTCACCAACCTAATCAAATTATCTAATTAATTAGGTAAAACACCGCATGTAGTGGATGGAGCCTTCTGTCGGCTTCAAGGTTCATTTGGACCTCTGGTGTCAACATGTGAGGGGTTGGGTCACGTAGAGTTTGAGCATTTGTTTTTTTGTTTGTTATGAATGTATTTCTTTTATAACATATTATCCAATAAATTGCTTATAATTGCTCATGCATTTGCATAATTACTATAACTCTGTATGTTGTTGGAAGTTGTTGCCTTGGTAGAGACACGACAAACCATAGAAGTGGGGATACAGGGTTCTCTGCAAGGTGTGGTTATTGTTGTTGTTGTTTTGTGCATAACCATGTATGATGGTACATGTGACGTATGAGAGTACGGTCACACTTACCATGTTTTTGTACCGATGTTCTAGTAGAGACATGATGATCCATATGATGGGGATCTGGGGCTCTCTATTGGGATGCTACCCATGTATGGTGGTTTATGTAACGAGTGACCTCATGAATCATGTTGGAAGAGGCTGTACGTGAGTAGAGGAACAACGAACCATGGGAGTGGGGAGTTGGGGTCATCTACTAGATATAGTTTGGATAAGACCATGTATGATGGGCATGTAGAGTATGGGAGTACAATACATGTGCCATGTTGGCACTCTATACTCTAGTGGGGTCACAGTCAGTCCATGGGAGTGGAAAGGAGATTCCTACTGGAGTATAGTTTTGATTATTATGTGCACATGCCATGATGATTGATTGAATGAGGTGGTTACAATTGTATGTGGGGTATATGGTCATGTTATGTATGGGAGGCCATATGTCCGATTGCACCTTAGTGGGGCCACGGTTAGTCCAATGGAGTGGAACGGGGATCTCTATTGGGGTATAATGCTATTAAGAACATGCTCATGCATCATGCATCAACTTAGTCAAGTGATTTGTGCTTTAGCAAGAGGAATACAGTCTAGGTGATGGGGTATGGAGCACTCAGGCAGTAGGGCACGGATGTATATGCTCAGGTGGTAGGGTAGGGCATAGTTCAGGTGGTGGGGTACGGGGAAATTTCTCAAGTGGTGGGTTACGGGGCATAGCTCACGCGGTGGGGTATGGGGCAAGATCCTTGTTAGGGTACAGATCGACCATTATTTGCATACACACTTGTACGACACTCACAATTACTTGTTTATTTGCTTCTGTACTACATTCATAACTTGTTGCCCAAGATTGCATTGGATACCTGATTTCTGGCTAAGCTGGGATGTGAGCTCACCCCTCGATATCGAATCTTTTTAGCTTTGTTTATAGGAACCGCTGCTACTGATGCAGATATGGATCCTATTGATGCTAAGACGGCTTCACTTAGTGGGGTTCTTCTCCATGATCATGTCAAGGGTTGCACCTGTATGGATTGCATCTAAGGGACCTAAGTCAGCCTCTTAACTTTGTTGATTTTGCTACCGGTGGATAGGTGATGATTTGGTCTATCCATAGGGACCCATTCAGATTTACTTTAGTCATGTATTATGGGATGTGTTTAGTACTTTGAATATTATGGAACAAATGTAATGGATAACAAACTTATGGTATTTTAAGTATTATTAGTTGGCATCTGGTTTCCTATTATAATTTCGCTGCATCTCTGATATTCCGCTGCAAATTATGATTATTATCTACAACTGATTTTGATGGATATTGTGCATGTAGACCGTGGGTTTTATTGGTAGATCATTTTGGTTGTCGGTCACTGAAAGATTTGAGTTGTCTCTTGGATGACTCAAATATCATGCCCAATTTCCTAGAATGGGTTGTGACAAAAGGTAAGCTCTAAAAACCTCTCCCATTAATTCTAGATCCTTAAGAAACCAATGATGGATATAACCACCCTTTGTAATTAGGGTGACAAGGTTTCCATTAGCCATCAATGGTAGATAGAGCAAATTTGGGAATGTTGCCTGGATTTGATAAGAGGCCTAGACAGCAACCCTATGAGATGGAAGGACCATCATTAGGACCCAAAACCCATGTGGGAATGACCCACTAATAATCCCAATCCATGGGTAAGGACCTAGGAGACCCTAAGAAAGAAACCCAAGCCATAAAATGGAAAGGACTGAGGTTCAGACAGAATAGAATTTGTCTGGGTGTAAGGTCCGGTGGTTTGTTCAGGTACAAAACTTGTACCACTAGACACTCCTAGAATGGTTCACCATTGTATATATTACTCTAGGTGTACCTGGGTAGAGCATATGGTGGAACCATTGGACAAATGACTCCCGAGTGAGTACCACTAATAGATTGCTCTCAGATGGTGTCCAAAAGAATTGTGTGGTGGCACCATCCGCTGGACAAGTGGTCTACAGGACAGTAACTGTAAGACCCGCACCCGAAATCCTATACTAACCTGGATTCCTCTTGTGCCTGGTCTTAACTCACATAATGATAGACCATCCAACACAGATCCAATGGTTGTATCCTAACCATAGGTAAGCTTCATTACTCAAACTTGGTAAGGTTAGGTATCCTAGTGGATCCTAGGTGATCTTGACATGCATCCCAAAGCTTCTAGGCCAAAGGGCTGACCAAAAGGCCATATTTGGCCTAATCGAATACTTTACCAGATGATGCATCACCTAGTTGTTAGCTTCTGGTTGAGCACGGGTTAGTCTCCCTCTCTCTCCATGAGTTTTGTAAAAAGAGGACCAACCCTCTTTATTTTTCCTTCTTCGTTTATTTGTGCTTGTGGAGACAAGAAGATTAATGAGAGTGGAGAACTTGAGGAACTCCAAGCCCTAGCTCATCACCATTGGAGGTAAGTCCCTACCTCCCTCTCTTTTCTTTGGTGATTTAAGGCAAGGGACCTTTGGTGGGTGAATGCCATTAATGGTCTCCATTAAAGGAGACCACCATTAAATCTAGAATGTTAGGTTTTGTCTCGCCCACTCTATACATGGAGTTTAATGGAGCTTTTAATGGCTCCCTTGAACTACATTAAGTATGGGAAGATGATTCCCCACCAATAAATTAAATGCCATGAAGTGGGGAATCAATCCCCAAAGCTTGGAGACCAAGTTTTGTTCGTAACCTGGTTTCTAGGTACAAAGCAGAGGCACCAAGAGGAGGCCTGGTCGAGTCCATCACTCCGGGTTACATAAACCAAGCCTCATCTAAGGCAAATGCCTTGGTTGATGACCAAGGACCAACCGGAGGCTCCTTACTAGAGGACCCTATATGACCCAGGCCCAAATCCCATTACGGTATGACCATTATGGGCATGTGTAGGGTCTTCCCACGTACGAACATATCGTATCGACATGATTAAAGACGAGAGCATAATGATGAGGTGATATAGAGTCTCTACCTTGAACCTCTCATGTCACTAGAACGCACAGAGTTATACTAGAAGAAGTCACAGAACCAACCAAGGAGACTCCCAAGAGTCTAGCATGCATGAACTTAGGTTGGCCAACCAAATCGAAGGTCCAGCTCGTGACCAAGGTGGTGCAGTCTAACACCAACCGCATGGCGCAGTCACATCCTAATGCACGAACTCAATTGGTGACCAATTCAAATATAGGCCCCACCGATCAGATTTGAACCTAGATACTCTCTCCCTGCATGGAAAGCCTATCAACAGCACCATATTCATGGAAGGCTACTCTTGATTGAACCAAGAATGGAAGGGAAAGAGAGAAATTATCCTTGCTTCCATTTTGGTTTCAAAGAAACTCCTTTCAATCGTTGTTGGCTATGGGTGGGATTCATTCCTCCCAAATTCTCCTACTAAGCCAGAAACGTAGAAGAGAGAGAACAGAGAAAAGAACTTGAGAGGAGAGGAACAAGAGAAGGAGGAATCTTCCACTGATCACCGCCCCAGTAAGAAGGGAAGAAAGATGCAGAGGAGAAAGAAAAGAAAGAGAAGGAGAGGAGGAGAATCAAACCTCTAGATCGATGACTTTGTGGTTGGAGAGCTTGGAGATAGAACGAGACGAACCTTGTAAATTTTCCCTCACTCTGAAAGCATGAATAGTTAATGGGAAATAAGGGAATGACTTAAAATAATGGCTGTAAAAGATAACATGGATCACAACCATGATCTGTAATGGATTAATTGGACTAAGCAAGGATCTATAATTTTTGTAAGAGACCATATGATTAAACCACCATCCATGGTGGAGCCATGAGCATGTAAGCCACTGGTCACAAGGACTGGCAGTGGACAGTAGCATGCATGATTAATCAGAGATGGTAAAGAGTCAAATAAACAGAATAAATTATCTATGGATGATAGGAGACTGTAAGGAGACCTTTGAAAACTTTGGAGACTCTAGGAGACTACAATCATGGACTAATGATAGGATCTGCAGGCTTGGAAATCAGATATAGAAGAAATAAACCAGATTTATGATCTCAATTAATGGACAATCAAAATGGTATCCAAAACCTAGTGTAGGACTCGAGTTTGGAGCTCAAACTCCTTATTCATACCATGAAAAATATAAGAAACATGTTGGAAAAGTTTGAAAACCATCGGATCACATTTTGACGTGCGACTGATGGGATGAACTTTACAACCCAGTCGTCATGATGTGCTGTCAATGGCATCAGTAGCATGCCATTCCTATGGTGGATCTCGGCCAAACTTGGACTGTGATTTCTTAGATTTTAATTTGAATTTATTAAGGGCGTAGAACCCTAAAATTTTATTTCTTTGATGCAAAATCCATTGTGCATCAAGTATACTTGAGGTAAGTTTTGGTTTACACTATAAAATGACCAATCGTGCTTCCGAAATGAGAGACCATAAACCCAAACTATAGGAGCTAGGAAACCCTTTTGGGGTGTCGGCACTATTAAATGACCATGTATCGATGTGTGGTCGAGGACACGTGCTGCACGCCTGGTGGTCAAAAAGTGAGGTTGATACCACGTGCCGCACGTTATTTCAACCCCTGTTGTTGACCATCTTTGGTTAGTAGCTTTCTAGAATTTTTATAAGCCTACTTATGGGTTTAGATCTTCAAAATCAAGTGTTTATGAATGCCCTTTACGTTGTTACGATTCAATACCCTAAAAGTAGTTAGGTAGCTTGCTGTTAGTTAAGTTAAACGTTGAGAAAACCCTTGGACAGCAAGTGTGGAACCATAGGGACTAGTAACCAGACCACTGTCTGATGCTAGAACCCTTTACTTCATTAGAAGAAGTCTTTCTTAATATTAAGGCTCATAAAAGGTGACTTTTGACTAATGATTGTGATGTCTCATGATGTGTTAGCCATACTGTACCTACCATGTATGGACAACATGGTTATTATATGTTAGAAGTAACCGCTATTATATGAACAATAACAAATGGAATTTATAATGAACCCCGAGGTGCTATGACATGATAATCGGATAGTAAATGGTAGGCATAAGTTAGCAGACAAGTCTATAACGCTATGAACATTGGATAATAAACTTAAAGAGAAACAAAAATAAACTATTGGATGATACGTTAATGAAATTATATTGGTTATAATTTTGATAGAGAAACAAGGACTCTGGTGGAAGACTACCTGATCGACTTTGTAAGCACCCCATTTTCGCCACCCTCAGCATAAGTCAATCAATATGGCAGGTTTCTGACCTTTAAACCAAAGGTTGGTGATTCTCTAATGAACCCCACAGTAGAGTCATAGGCAATTACCAACTTGGATGAATAGGTCGTGAAATTATCTTCAAAATGAGACCGGAATCATCAAATTATGTTGTCAAACAAGGAAGATATCGCAGTTTGAAAGTGCAAGGGTATTTACCTAATTATCGTATGATGCATGCATTATCATTCAAACTTCAAGACATCATATCTTAGTCATCTGATATCGAAATCAGATAGCCAATATTCTTTATTTTCAGTCCTCTTCAAAGTGGACGTGAAAAATCCCAGGTAGAAGTCACCAGTGGACCCCATACAAGCTTTCATGCAAAATTATCGTTAGAACTTCAAAGCTTCATATCTTTGTCGTTCTACGTCGGATTCAAATGATTCTAATGCCATTATTCTTCATTTGTAATGTTCTACAAAGTGGATGTAAAAAATCTCGGGTAGAAGTCTCCAAAGGGTCCCATGCAAAATTACACATGGAAATGGTCATTTAATCATCAGAAATTCATATTTTGGACACCCCATATCCAAATTTGGTAATTTCAGTTTCATTATTTTTCATTTTTAGTACTTTACAAAGTGGATGTAAAGGATTTCCGATAGAAGTCTCCGAAGGATCCCATGCAGAATGGTCAGCCAAATTATCGATAATTGGCCTGCTTAAACTTCAGAAATTCATAAGTTGGCCATTTTAGTTCCAAATGAGGTGCTTCAAATTCCAATATTCCTCATTTTTAGTGTTCTACAAAGTGAACGTAGAAAATTTTGAATAGATGTTATCAAAAAATTCCATGTGGAAGGGTGACAGAAATAGACTATGAAATGTTAACCTTGGTCCAAACCAGCTTAATCCAGCTTAGTTTAACTATGAACGGCCCAGCTCAGACCAATCCAGACCAAGTTACGTCAGCCCATATGCATGCATTTCTTTTATATGTGTATATTGTATAATATATTATTGTATATAATATATATATATATATATATATATATATATATATATATCTTATGGATATATTATATATATTAATATATTTATATATATATATATATACATATATATTATAAGAAAGAGAGGAAAGAGAGGTCGTGGAAAGAGAGAGGAAAGAAAATGTAAAAGAGAGAGAGAAGGAAAAAAAGGAAGGAAAGAGGAAGGAAAGAAAAAAGGAAAAAAATAAAATAAAACATTTTCTAGAAAGAAAACGTGAAAGAGAGAGAGAGAAGGAAAAAAGGAAAGAAAGAGGAAGGAAAGAAAAAAAGGAAAAAAAAGAAAAATAAAACATTTTCTAGAAAAAAAAAAAAGAGAGAGAAGAAGAAAAAAAAAAGGAAAGAAAGGAAGGAAGAAGAAAAGGAAAGAATGAATTTTCTAGAAGAAGGAAAGAGAGAAAGAAAGATAAAAGGGATTTTCTAGAAGAAGAAGGAGAAAGGAAAGAAAGGAAAAGAAAAAATGTGGAGAAGAAAGAGAAAAACAAGGAAGAGAAGAAAGGAAAGAAGAAAAAAGAAAAAAAAAATTCAGAAGAAAAAAAAGAAAAGGCAGGAAGAGAAAAGAAGAAAAGGAAGGAAGAGATAAGAGGAGAGAGAGAGAGAGAGAGAGAGAGAGAGAGAGAGAGAGAGAGAGACATTTTCTACTCTAGAAAACATGTAGAAAACTTGGGGAAGAAGAGGGAGAAGGAAAAGGGAAAGAAGAAAAGAAAGGAAAGAAGAAAAAAAGGAAAAAAGGATTTTCTAGAAGAAAAATAAGAAAAGGAAAGAAGGAAAGAGAGAGAGAAATTTTTTCTACTCTAGAAAACATGTAGAAAACGTGGGGAAGAGAGAAGAGAGAAGAGAAAAAGGAAGGAAAAGAAGAAAGGAAAGAAGAAAAAAGGAAAAAAAGATTTTCTAGAAGAAAAATAAGAAAAGGAAAGAAGGATCTTTTAGAAGAGGAGAGGAAAAGCATAAATAGGCCAAGAGAAAGAGAGTTTGAGCTTATTTTCCAGACTAGAAGGAGAGAGAGAATGTGGGTAAGAGAGAAAAATTTGAGAGAGGGAGAAAGAAAGAGAGAACAAGAAGAGAAAAGAAAAAAAAAGAGAAGAAGAAGAGAAAAAAAAAAGAAGAAGAAAAGAGAGAAAGAGAAGAGTGAGAGAAGCAGAGAAAAGGAGATGGAGGATTCATCTTCAAAGAGCTTGATATGACCTCCAATCATCCTACATCAACGGTTTCGCTCCATTCGAGCACAAGGTTAGTACCCTAAACAAATTTAGAGGTCTTTAGAATGCTCGAATGTCAATTGTGCTTAAAAAAGACTAATTTCTATGAAATCTCGATCAGGAATGCTCTATTACATGCATATTAATGTTAAGATGTCTTTGTCTAGCATTTTTCATTGTTGATAAATTTTCTAAGCTATTTAATGATGAAGTTTTGAATGCTATATGATGATGTTTGATATTTTTTGCAAGTTTCATAAAGTGGTTTTCTAATCTAAAATTTCTAGATTTTGGATTTAAACTTAGGACGTACATCACATATAGTGTTTCTTAGATTTTGAAGCCCAAATTTTTATGAGAGTCTCTCTGATATGCTAGACGATTACCCTAAAAATTTTGTTCCATTTCGAATTGAAAAAATACATCAAAAAATTCATCTTTGACATTCCTATTTTACTCAGATTTATGCAATCCTTCATCAGAAGGTCTCTAGAAAAGGGTCTTATGGCCATAATTAGGAAATCAACTTCATATGAACTTTTTAGATATGAACGTCTTCTCAAAACATGACAATAGTTTCATATTTTTTTGATTTTTTATTGAATTGATATCGATTTTTAAGTGCATAGTGCTCTGATTTTGAATCTCTCAAGATGTACTGATTTGCATGATTGAAAAGAATCATTTTTCACAAAGAAAATATGTTTTTTTTTTACTTATTTTTCTTAATAAAATTTTATATCATACAGTTATCTACATGATGTATGTCTGGATTTAATTATCATTAAGTATAGGATTTTATTCATAATTTATGATGCAACTGGTCAAAAATCTAGAATAGACTTGACTAGTGCACATGTCCAATCTTAAGGCATATCTTTGACCTATTTTTGCTCTCTGTTGGGATTTGACTCCTTCATATGGAATATAACATGTTGAGTCATCTTTCTGTAGAAAACAAATTGAGCTTATTTTGAGTTACAGAAGACCTACTTATGGTCATTCTTGTGTAATGTGACAAAATATGAATCCAGTTCATAGTTTTGTCCATTACCTGAAACCTTGTGTCACAATTTTGATAATTTTGAGTCATTAATATTTTCAAATGTCTTCATAAAAATTACAATTTTTCAAAGAACATTAAACATATGTTTTTTTTTTTTATGATTTTTTATTTTTCAAAAAAAAGTTTCATTGATGTCTCATTCATTGTAACATGCAATTGATTGCTTGAATGAATTCTGTCATATTTGGATAAATGGCTATATTTGGAGCATTCAATTCTATCATATTTGGATAAATGGCTATATTTGGAGCATTCATATGCTTTGTTTGGATTATGCACATACCATATTTGCCATATTCCATGTGTTGCTATATTTGGTGGAATAAATGGATTTTTACCATATTTAGCAAAATCTTGATAATTATCATTTTTAAGTCTTACTATGCTTAGAAAATAGAATATAAGATCTTTTTTTTTTGAAAAATTCATGCCATATTTGCATTCTATGATTGATACTTACCATATTGATATATATATGCATACATTGATTTCTTACCATTTTTAAGTCTTACATATAAAATAGCATATAAGATCTTACCTTTTTAAAAAATTCATGTCATATTTGTATTCTATGATTGGTACTTACCATATTGATATATAGATGCATATTAGATCTTGTCATATTAAGTCTTGCCATGCTTAGATTAGCATATTAGATATTGCCATATTAGGTCTTGCTATGCTTAGATTAGCATATTAGATCTTACCATATAGGTTCTTGTCTTATTTGCAAAGCATGCCATATTAGGTAGATTTTCATAATCTTACTATATGTGAATTTATTGTCATAAATGTGTTATATGACATATTTAGATGAATAATTTATTTTTGACAATAGTTTAATTTATGCAACATCCTAGTCGAACTGCCATATCTGTACACCTAGCAAACATATTAGGCGTGGGGACGTGCATTTAGGCACCCATATTCTAGGGAAGGGCATAACAAAAAATAATAAAAATCTTAATAAAGAAAGAGAATTCTTTGCCAAACCTTTTAAAATTAAAATTTAGGATGAAAAGGGTAACTCATGACGGTTTTCACCTCTCAATAAACCCTAAACCTAGAATAGGTTCTCAATCCTAAACCTAGAATAGGTTCTAAACCGTAAACCTAGAACAGGTTCTCACATTTTAACCTAGAACAGGTTATGCCAAGCCCGAACTATGGAGATTCTGATTCCTAGGGCAAACCCTAGGACACGTAGGCTACTTGGGAGAATCCCAAATTCGGATCCACATTTTAGTCCACTTGAACTATCAATAGATCCATTAGGATATACACCCACCAGCCCAAACTATGCGGATTCTGATTCCTAGGACAACCCTAGGATACGTAGGCCATTTGGGAGAATCGCAAATTTGGGTCTACACCTTAGTCCACTCGGACTATCCATAGATCCACTAGGATATTTACCCATATTTCAATCCAGAATGGGTTATCAGCCCGAACTACGCAAATTCTGATTCCTAGGTCAAACCCTAGGATACATAGGCCATTTGAGAGAAACCCAAATTCAGATCCACACCTTAGTCCACTCAGACTATCCATAGATCCACTAGGATATTCATCCATATTTTGACCCAAAAAGGGTTATCCAACCATTCCAACCCAGAAAGGGTTAACCTTATTTTGACCCAAATAGGGTTACCATTGATCCACTAGGACTATCTACCAGTTCACATAGACTATCTAGATCCTAACCGATAGGGTTTCTCAGCCTTTCAGGCATAAACTTAAACTTGAACAATGAACTTAATCAAGCACAAGCATAAATCATAGCCATAAACATTAATCACACTTGAACTACGATGGTGAACCTGATTTTCAGAATAATTCTATAATACGTAGACAATCTAATGGACACATATTCGGTTAAATGATATCAAACCACTTGGTTTGGTTTGGTTTAACAGATAGAGTCTAGCGTAGGAAAGATATAGGAGACCAATTTCGATCGGGTAGTTTGGGTGCCTAACCCCTTCCCATAACCGTAACTGACGCTTACCCAATCTCTGATGGACTAGAAATCCAATCTTAGGGTCATGAGTCAATCGAAGTCTTACCATAGGGTGAGATTTCATATTTCTAAGGTCCTAGACCTTAATCTAGGTGACGACTTCCATAAATTTCAATCTTTGTCATCACAGTGGCGACTCCACTAGGGATATAAACGTCAGACTCTTAAATGAAAATTTTTCTTGTGTGAATTGGGTGCTAGCTCTTAGGATACTATATTTATGCTTGTATAATATTATTTTGGGGGAATGGGTTCAGTCACACATTCGTATGAGTAGCCGAACAGGGTCCCATGCAGATGGGGCAGCCCGCTAGGCGAAACATACAACCTTGGCCTGTACTTTGTGAGACCACGACTGGCGAGCAACCTCTAACGATTATTTTTTGGGTTCGCCTGGGAATGCGTTATGCTACTCCATGTCGCTTGATTCTTGCAACATAGTATATAAAGGGATTGGGGGCCCATTATTCATTGTACATTCGGTGATAGGTTACCCCGTCTTTGTCAAGGTGGCCTTTTCTGTCCTAACCCAAATTGTAGCCCAATGATTATTATTTTTTATTCATCCCTGAGCCGACCCAATAAAATCTACTTAACTATGACATCCATGTTCGAAACGTCAAATTTCTACCCGTTTTTGTCCTTGATTGGTTAACATGTTAGAATCTACCCGATGAGCATTTTTAACTCTCACCCATTGGGAGTATGAGGTATGTATACACCTGTTCTACATCATAGTAGATGGTCACTATACACCCTCCATTAAGCAAGCTCGATGTGTCGAATCTCTCATTGTTAACACGTTGATTTTGAAAAATGAGTAAAAAATCCCTGTTAAGACATAGATACCATGGTCAAGAAGAAATTTACTACTTTGTTCCTCCATGAAACACTTTTGCTAACTATACCTAATATGGACAATGGATTAATATATCCGTTTCAATTTCATTGAAATTCGGTAACAAGTGGCCAGACCTTGGTACTACTGATTATCTATTTTTATAATCATGAGGTCCCAAGACCGAACACATGGCTTAATCAAAATCAATTAAATTGACTTGGATAATGTTTACCCAATCACCCTTATGAGGGAACTAACTTTGTTTGATTAAATCATCTTTGATTGTGCATGTGACTTCTTCCATTCCTCTAGATGTCTAGAATCTCGATATTCCTCCATTAGATTTCAATGCCTTTGGAAAAGAGAATCAAACTGCAACCATATCCACCCTTTTAGGGTGAGAGGCCCCTACAATTAGGGAATTGTCTTGATCTCCCACCTTGAGATCCATCCATGTTATCTTTCTAAATGAATCAATAGAAGCCATGAATCAAGATCTTGATTGAACATCAAATTTTATAAAAAAGAAGGCAACCAGATTTGGGAACACAATCAGTAACTCAGTCAATCTGGTGCAATAAAGCATTCAGTTTAGGCAGCGATAAGCACCTATATCTGAAAAAGTTTACAATATTCTCGTACAGTTAGTTCTTGGGGTTACTCAAATATCATATTCAATTCATCTCATAATCAAGAAGAGTTTTATCCCCTAGGCAAATCCAATCACTGTTCTCAATGCACCCCTGAATTAAAGAGAGATTTATAGTTCTCAATTCACCCCTGAATTAAGGAGAGATTCAGCCCCTAGGCAAATCCAATCATAGTTTTCAATGTACCTCAGAATTAAGGAAAGATTCAACCCCTAGGCAAATCTAATCATAGTTCTCAATTTATCTCTAAATTAAGGAGAGATTCAACCCCTAGGTAAATCCAATCACTGTTCTCAATTCATCTCTGAATTAAGGAAAGATTTAGCCCCTAGGAAAATCCAATCATAAATCTATTCATCTCTGAATTAAGGAGAGATTTAGCCCCTAGGCAAATCCAATCATAGTTCCCGATTCATCTCTGAATTAGGGAAAGATTAAGCCCCTAGGCGAATCCAATCATAGTTCTCGATTCATCTCAGAATTAAGGAGAGATTCAGCCCCTAGGCAAATCCAATCATCTTCTCGATTAACCTCTGAAATAAGGAGAGATTCAGCCCTTAGGCAAATCCAATCACTGTTCTCAATTCATCTCAGATTTAAGGGGAGATCTTTAGTCCCTAGGCAAATCAAATCACTATTCTCCATTCACCTCTGAATTAGGGAGAATTTTAGCTCCTAGGAAAATCCAATCATTGTTCCTAATGTACCTCTAAATTAAGGAAAGTTTCAATCCCTAGGTAAATCCAATCACCTTTTTGATTCACCTCTGACTTAAGGAGAGATTTAGCCCCTAGGCAAATCCAATTATTGTTCCCTATTCACCTCTAAATTAAGGAGAGTTTCAATCCCATGGTAAATCCAATCACCGTTCTCAATTCACCTCTGACTTAAGGAGAGATTTAGCCCCTAGATAAGTCCAATCACCCTTCCTGATTCACCTTTGAATTAATGTAAGATTCAGCCCTTCGGCAGGTCCAATCATCATTTCAGTTCATCCAGAATTAAAGAAAGATTCATTCCCTAGGCAGATTCAATCACATCCAGTTTATCTCAGAATCAAAGAAATATTCAGTCCCAGATTTAACCACCATTTCTGGTTCATCTCAGAATTAAAGAAAGGTTTAACCCCTAGGCAGGTTCAATTATCACCTCCCAGATCATGTTAGAGTGGAGGAGACATTCAGCCACTAGGCTTTTTCACCCTTCACCTCTTGTTTAGGTTCCGGTTTATGTCGAAACTAGAAAAAGTTCCATTCATCTGAATTTAATTAGCCACTAGGCTTATCCAACCATCAAATTTGGTTAGGGTTCTGATTCATGTCAGAATTATGAAAAGTTCCATTTGTCTGAAATCAATTAGTCACTAGGCTTGTCCAACCATCAATTTTGGTTCAGGTTTTGATTCATGTTGGAATTAAGAAGAGTCCCATTCATCTGAATTCATTTAGCCACTAGGCTTATCCAACCATCAACTGTGGTTCAAGTTTTGATTCATGTTGGAACTAAAAAGAGTTCCACTCATTTGAATTTTTTTAGCCCCTAGGCTTGTCCAACCGTCAACTCCAGTTCAGTTTCTGATTCATGTTGGAACTAAGAAACGTTCCATTCATATGAACTCAATGTGAGCATGAGTTAGCCTCTAGGCCTGTTCAACCATTACCTCTGGTCCATGTTCCATTTCATAAAAGAATCAAAGAGAGTTTCAATCATTTCAACTCAATCAATCCACCATCTCTAGCAATTAGAGTCCAATCCATGATTGTCATCCTTGGCCTCTATCAATCGGAGCCCAACTCAAACAATCCTTGACTCTAGCAATTACAGCCTAGTCCATGACTGTCAATCTTGATCTCTATTAATCAGAGACCAATTTAAAATCAATCTTGATCTCTATCAATTAAAGACCAGTTCAAAGTCAACCCTATCTCTATTAATCGGAGATCAGTTCAAGTTAACCTTGTCTCTATCAATCGAAGATCAATTCAAAATCTACCTCTGGCTCTATCAATTAGAGCCCGATCCATGTCCATCATAGCCCAGTGCTACAAGTTAGGATTGCTCATCAGGAATGGCGAATGAGAAGCATTCCTCATTGCCTGTCAATAATGATTAATTCTAGATTTTGGAGTCATCAGGAGACCATGAAACTTCAACTATGATAGTGCTTTCCCATCTCAGGCATTTCTACCCCATTGGCCAAGGAAATGCTAGAATCCAAAGAGTTGCCCTCATATTTCTCATTATTCAAAGAGGAGGAATGAAATTTTTTCGAGCAGTGGGTTAGGCTAAAGAAAAGATCCAATGTACCCTATGCTAGGATAGAAACCAGAATCACGGCTCGGAAATGGTCCAATGATGAACCCTTAATCCTAAGCTAGTCATTGAACCAAATTGACCTTGGACCCAAACTGAGTGTGGTCCAATGAGGAAAGCCAATGACCCCTGAACTAGGGCATGAACCGGATTGACTTTGGGCCTGAATTAGGTATGGTTCAATAAGGAAAGCCCTTGAGCCCTAAGTGGGGCATGAACCGGATTGACCTTGGACCTGAATTGGGTATGGTTCAATGAGGATAGCCATTGAGCCCTAAGCTGGTCATGAACCAGATTGACATGGATCTAAATTGAGTGCAGTCTAATAAGGAAAGCCATTATGCCCTAAACTGGGGCATGGACCAAATTGACCTTAAACCCAAATTGAGTGTGGTTTAGTGAAGAAATCCATTGAACCCCCAAGCCAAGGCATAAACTAGTCTAATCTTGGACTTAAAATGGTGTAGTGCAATGGTGATACCCCTTGATCCCTAAGTTGGGGCACAGGCTAGAATGATTATGAACTCAACTAGAAGCGGTCCATTGATGAATCTACTGAACCCCAAACTGGAGCATGAACCAGAGTAACCTTGATCTTAAAAAGCAATAATCCGATTATGAATGGATCCTAAACTGAAAAAAAAAGGTAAGAATTGTATGGAACCCTGAAAGGTAGGCATCTTGCACCTATTAATAAAGGGGCATGATGAGTCCTGTTGTTAGAGGTCTGAAGGAAGATTTATTCCCACAATGACTGAAGGTGGTCGTCGAAGGCGTTATGCCCAACTGGAGCCGCTTGGACGAACTAGTTGTTTCAACTTTCTATTATCGGTATTCGATAGGTCATCCATGTCTAGGTCCAAGATTGATATGCTTGTTGACAAGTCCAGTCCAATCTGTCCTGTAAGTAAAAGAAAATCACCCTGGTTGGGATTTCGAACTCTGTGCTTTGTCTCTTTCATACATTTCCTCCTAGTTTCATACATCCTCCTATTCTACGTGCGTAGTCAATTCTGACTCTGAAGATGATTGAAGTGATGAGCCGTCTCTTGAACTTCTACGCTACCTGGCCTATTAAGAAAGAAAGGTCCAACCTGTCTGGGAAAGCTTTAAACGATCAATCGGGAGATATAAGAGTACTCTCAAGAAACATGTTTTGGAGAAGTTGTCATTTGTTCTACCTATGAAAAGATTCCAAGGAAAGCATTAGATAGTAACAGATCATATTAGCAGGTCAGCCAATCAGTACAAATGAGTGGAGGACAGATGTGCCACCAAAAAGATGGAAATACCAAAGTTCTTACAAAGTACATCATCTATAAGCAAGAGGTACATGATGAATGATTAATCTCAAAATCAAAGAATGAGGTCATAAGAATACCAAAAAATAAAATAAAAAAAAAATAAAAAAAGAAAAGAAAGGAAAAGAAAATTCAAGCCTATGTTTTATCTACATCAATAATGGGAGGTAGTCATCAGATAGAAAGTGATGATTAACTTCCAGAGGACAGCATACAGATTCACCATTCAGATAAAATCAAATTTAGATGAGAAATCACAAATGCTCATAAAGTTTACATAAGATCAGAGTACTAACTGGGGCAAAGATGTTCTATCTGATTGAAAGTGTTTGGAAGAAGAAGATTCAAATCCAATATTGAAAGTCATGATTCAACTTTGCGATCAAGCAAAGCACTGCATTATGTGGCCTCCACATCCGAAAAAAAAAAGAAAAAAGAAAAAAGAAAAGAAAATAGTAAGATGTTGAATGGCAATGGAGCTCGACAGTAAGCCAATTGTTCTTCTCACTTCAAGAGGATGGTAGTACCAATCAAAGTCTGATACCAAGTTTGATCATTTTTCAAGATTCACAGCTTGTTGGACCAGACTTTTGATTTTGGCCAATTACATCCCACCTTTATAGGAGACGATCTCATCACTTCTTCAACATCAGAGAAAGATTTCTCATTGGCATTAGACTCTCTCTCTCGTCTATCATTCTGACAGCCTTCCAAGGAGTCTCTATCACATGCCCTTCTTTTGATTATAAGTTTTTATGACATTGTATCTCGTGATCATGTCATCATTTTATGTACAAATTCATGAATCTGGCTGGAACTCTCATCTGTCATTTATTACATCTGACGGCTTCCAAAGGTTCCTATAAGCCCTTCATTTCTCAAACCAATAAAATAGGATCTTCTCGGTAAGATAAATCCATTCTACATAAACAACCAAACACTCTCCCAATGGTAAACCCATGTGGACAGTTTCACATCAGTTCTCCCGGACCTTCAACATCAATACTTCTCAACAAACTTAAAGGTTTCAGGCCTAGATATGATCGCGACTGATTCAACATCTCGATGTAGCTTGTTGAGACACGTGTTCCATCTGAACATCTCCAAGAAAGGAAAACATAATTCGGTACCATTTTTAATTTTGGTGTGGGACTGCATTTCCCTAAGGTCACTTTTAGTGATGATTCAAATAGCTGCCCACCTATCAATGCGTAGGTGTCAACTTGAACAGTGGGGCAAGTCTACCCATTTGTCATGAAAGTCATGCCGTTCGGACTTACCCTAAGGGTTTCAGACCATTGGATAGGATCATAATTTTGGCAATATCCTCACCATATTAGGACTCTTTATTCAACCCAAGATGGGGTTTGCAAAAAAAATAAAAATAAAAATAAAAAAAATTCAAAGAAAAAATGAAAAAAAGAATAAAAGAAACCTCAACAAGGAAAAGCAACCCAAGAAACCTCAATGGGAAACCCATAATACCTTAATGGTGATAGGCGACCTGATGCAACCCTAAAGCATTACCCTCATTGGCCCTTCATAGAAAATTCAGTAGTTCATGTGGACAAGTGTCATACCCAGTCTACCCTCCATAAGGAAAGGAACCCCTCTTGCTCTTCAGTGAATCATACTCAGAAGAGTTGAGCAAACCATCATCTGTTTGCCTTTTGGGCTCCATAGCATTGCCTTTCAACATAATTCTATTTTCAAATCCTTTTGTCACGTTAAGGAGACAGCAAATTCTCATGGCCTGGTTACGGATGTAGCAAAATTCATCAAATCATCAGCTCCCTCATTTTTCAAGATTCAAGAAGGGTTTATCTAAGAAGTCACTTTCTGTAAGCAATCTGTCAATCTTCCCTTGACCTTGGAAGCATAGTCAAATTCTTGATGCAATCCAGATTTAACCTAGTTCCAACTCTGTTGGATTGTCCGTTTCCTTCTATCTTACCCCTAGCACACTATAGTAGTGGTCTATCACAACATGCAGACACTGGGGCATAGATATACCCTATGTAGAGGAATCAAACTTGATCATGAGCATTATATCTAGGATCCATTGTCTAGTCTGAAATCACTCACTTTCCTAGTCAATAGAAGTAGGTCCGTCCAAGTTGGTTTTTTTTGCCAATTTCTCAGTTCTCTCAATCCTGTCGATGAAGAAAATCCAATGTGATCGCTCACCTGTTAGGAGTTGGTCACCAAATTCTCTGAAGGAACACTTCGAATCCTTTGCTCCTCGTGCCTAGTTTGGGGCCATGGTTCATTCATCTTTTAAAATTGGCACAACAATGTTGCAAAGCCCTGAGCTTTTCATGAGTCTAGATCAAGGGCCAAACCCATGTCACATTTCATCGCCCCTTGGCTGTTCTACCAATTTGGTCTACCATAGTGCACAATTAAAGAACTTAGTTGACCAGATTCCCCTCAACAATTTAACACCAAGGTCACTTTGGTTAAAGACTATCAAGCTCCCCTCATTCTTGTCCAAAATCCTCGCTAGAGTTTCTTTCAATCCAAAATCCAACAACACCAATGTTGGCTAAAGAAAATCATCACTTTCAAATCACATGGAACCCTTCTAAGGGAACAACCAAGTCATCACTACCATTGAGTCAAACTTGCATTATCAAGTCATAAATGGCAAATTTCAAATCTAAGTATCATGTTAGTAAAGTCCATGACACCATTTCCATTGATGCCATGTTTTATGCCTTCACCAACAAAGCAGGGGGCAAAAACCTTGGAAAACTGCCAAGGAATTCATCATCATTTCAAATATGTCCAGCACTCTATAGGTTCAAAAGACTTCCAAGATGGGTCAGATTTCAACCCTAAAGGTTCAAAGTCAACAAAGACTTCCTGTGTGGGTCACTTTCGTGCATCCTAAAGGTTTATAGCAACAAAGCTACTTAAGAGGATGTTCTAGTTTCCATTCCTGAAGGTTCATAGCCATAGAGCTTCCAAGAAGGATATTCTAATTTTCAACCCCGAAGGTCCAAAGTTGGTGGGAACTTCAAAGATGAGTCATTCAGTATCACCCTATAAGTGACCTTTTGAGTTCTTGCTCATTTCAGAATCAATAGCAAATTCCTCATCTTAAAAGTGACCTTCTAAGTTCTTACTCATTTCATAATAAAATGCAGAGCCCTAGCTCATTCAAAGATCAAGTCAATCTCAGCTTCTAAGTGAATCAAATGCAGAGCCCTAGCTCATCCAAAGTTTAAGTCAATCTCAGCCTATAATTGAATCAAATGTAGCTCATCCAAAGTTCAAATCAATCTCAGTCTATAATTGAATCAAATGCAGAGCCCTAGCTCATTCAAAGTTCAAATCAATCTCAGCGTATTAGTGAATCAAATGTAGAGCCCTAGCTCGTTCAAAGTTCAAATCAATCTCAGTCTATTAGTGAATCAAATATAGAGCCCTAGCTCATTCAAAGTTCAAATCAATCTCAGCCTATTAGTGAATCAAATGTAGAGCCCTAGCTCGTTCAAAGTTCAAATCAATCTCAGTCCATTAGTGAATCAAATATAGAGCCCTAGCTCATTCAAAGTTCAAATCAATCTCAGCCTATTAATGAATCAAATGTAGAGCCCTAGCTTATTCAGAAAATCAATCTCAGAATCTCAGTCAAAAGAGCCTCAATTCAGTCAAAAGAAAGACAATAATTCCTCCATCTAGACAAATCAAAGCTGAGCCCAAGCTCATGCAGCCAGCCTTGTATTCACAGCCTAGCTCCATACAAGAAGAGGTTCCAAGCCTACAAACCAACCTTGTATTCACAGCCTAGCTCCATACAAGGAGAGGTTTATCAGCCTACAAATGGATTAAGCCGGGTTCAAACCCACACCGTATCTCGCATCATGAGTCCCACCTCAGCAAGAAGAGGTTCCCAGCCTACAAATGAGCCTTGTATTCACAACCTAGCTCCTTACAAGAAGAAGTTTATCAGCCTAGCCCGCACATACCTTGCATCATGAGTCCCACCTCAGCAAGAAGAGGTTTCCAGCCTACAAATGAGCCTTGTATTCACAGCCTAGCTTCATACAAGAAGAACAATCATCAATTTTCCAAGAAGAGCAAACCTTCTTGCCAGTCGAACAACGTTCTGGGCTTGATTTTTAGGACACCCTTAGAATAGGTAGGCAGTTTAGGATAAATTACCCTATGTGCAGCCCAATAACAAATCTCACTTATATCCCAAAAAATTGGTTCTTTTTATCTTTAGCCTTCAATTGGTGACAATCTTGGCTAAAGAGGGGCATCTGTAAGTACCCCATTTTTGCCATGCTCAGCATAAGTGAACCAATATGGCAGGTTTCTAGCCTTTAACCTAAAGGTTGGTGATTCTCTAATGAACCCCACAGTAGGGTCATATGCTATTACCTACTTGGATGAATAGGTCGTGAAATTATCTTTGAAATGAGATTGGATTCATCAAATTCTGACGTCAAACAAGGAAGATATCGCAGTTTGAAAGTGCAAGGGCATTTACGTAATTATCGTATGATGCATGCATTATCATTCAAACTTCAAGACATCATATCTTGGTCATCTGATATCAGAATCAGATGATTCAAAGGCCAATATTCCTTATTTTCAGTCATCTTCAAAGTGGACATGAAAAATCCCAGGTAGAAGTCACCAGTGGACCCCATACAAGCTTTCATGCAAAATTATTGTTAGAACTTCAAAGTTTCATTTCTTTGTCGTTCTACGTCGGATTCAAATGATTCCAATGCCATTATTCTTCATTTGTGATGTTCTACAAAGTGGATGTAAAAAATCTCAGGTATTAGTCTCCAAAGGGTCCCATGCAAAATTACACATGGAAATGGTCATTTAATCATCAGAAATTCATATTTTGGACACCCCATATCCAAATTAGGTAATTTTAGTTTCATTATTTTCCATTTTTAGTACTTTACAAAGTGGATGTAAAGGATTTTCGATAGAAGTCTTCGAAGGATCCCATGCAGAATGGTCAGCCAAATTATCGATAATTGGCCTGTTTAAACTTCAGAAATTCATAAGTTGACCATTTTAGTTCCAAATGAGGTAATTCAAATTCCAATATTCCTCATTTTTAGTGTTCTACGAAGTGAACGTAGAAAATTTTGAATAGATGTTATCAAAAAATTCCATGTGGAATGGTGACAGAAATAGACTATGAAATGCTAACCTTGGTCCAAACCAGCTTAATCCAGCTTAGTCTAACTTAGCCCAGCCCAGCTCAGCTCAGACCAATCCAGACCAAGTTACGTCAGTCCATATGCATGCATTTCTTTTACATGTGTATAATGTATAATATATATATATATACATATACATATATATTATAGGAAAGAGAGGAAAGAGAGGCCGTGGAAAGAGAGATGAAAGAAAACGTGAAAGAGAGAGAGAACGAAAAAAAATGAGGGAAAGAGGAAGGAATAAAAAAGGAAAAAAAATAAAAATAAAATGTTTTCTAGAAAAAAAAACGTGAAAGAGAGAGAGAAAAGGAAAAAAGGGAAGGAAAGAGGAAGGAAAGAAAAAAGGAAAAAAATAAAAATAAAACGTTTTCTAGAAAGAAAACGTGAAAAGAGAGAGAAGAAGAAAAAAAAAGGAAAGAAATGAAGGAATAAGAAAAGGAAAGAAGGAATTTTCTAGAAGAAGGAAAGAGAGAAAGGACAGAGAGAAGGGATTTTCTATAAGAAGAAGGAGAAAAAAGGAAAGAAAGGAAAAGAAAAAAACATGGAGAAAAAAGAGAGGAAGGAAGAGAAGAAAGGAAAGAAGAAAAAATGAAAAAAAAAAAGAATTTTCTAGAAGAAAAAGAAGAAAAGGCAGGAAGAGAAAAGAAAAAAAGGAAGGAAGAGAGAAGAGGAGAGAGATAGAGAGGGAGAGAGAGACATTTTCTACTCTAAGAAACATTTAAAAAACTTGGGAAAGAAGAGGGAGAAGGAAAAAGGGAAGGAAGAGAAGAAAGGAAAGAAGAAAAAAGAAAAAAATGATTTTCTAGAAGAAAAAGAAGAAAAGGAAAGAAGGAGAGAGAGAGAGAGAGAGAGAGACGTTTTCTACTCTAGAAAACATGTAGAAAACGTGGGAAAGAGAGAAGAGAGAAGAGAAAAAGGAAGGAAAAGAAGAAAGGAAAGAAAATAAAAGGAAAAAATATTTTTTAGAAGAAAAAGAAGAAAAGGAAAGAAGGATCTTCTAGAAGAGGAGAGGAAAAGCATAAATAGGCCAAGAGAAAGAGAGATTGAGTTTTTTTTCTAGACCAGAAGGAGAGAGAGAACGTGGGTAAGAGAGAAAAATGTCAGAGAGGGAGAAAGAAAGAGAGAAAAAGAAGAGAAAAGAAAAAAAAGAGAGAAGAAGAAGAGAAAAAAAAAAAGAATAAGAAAAGAGACAAAGAGAAGAGAGAGAGAAGCAAAGAAAAGGAGAAGGAGAATTCATCTTCAAAGAGCTTGATATGACCTCCAATCATCCTACATCGATGGTTTTGCTCCATTCGCTCACAAGATTAGTACACTAAACAAATTTAGAGGTCTTTAGAATGTGTAAATGTCAATTGTGCTTAAAAAGGGTAATTACCATGAAATCTCGATAAGGAACGCTCTATTACATGCATATTAATGCCAGGATGCCTATGTCTAGTATTTTTCATGAATGATAATTTGTTTAAGCTATTCAATGATGAAGTTTTGAATGCTATATGATGATGTTTGATGTTTTTTGCAAGTTTCATAGAGTGGTTTTCTAATCTGAAATTTATAGATTTAGGATTCAAACTTAGGACGTACATCTCATATAGTTTTTCTTAGATTTTGATGCCCAAATTTTGATGGGAGTCTCTTTGACATGTTATAAGACTACCCTAAATATTTTGTTCCATTTGGAATTGAGACAATACATCAAAAAATTCATCTTCGACATTGCTGTTTTACTCTGATGTAATGCAATCCTCCATCAGAAAGTCTCTAGAAAAGGGTCTTATAGCCATAATCAGAAAATCAGCTTCATATGAACTTTTTAGATATGAAAGTCTTCTCAACATGGCACTGGTTTTGTATTTTTTTGATTTTTTATTGAATTGATATCGATTTTTAAATGCATAGTGCTCTGATTTTGAATCTGTCAGGATGTACTGATTTGCATGATTGAAAAGAATCATTTTTTCACAAAGACAATATGCTGTGTTAACTTGTTTTTCTTAATGAAATTTTGGATCAGACAGTTATCTACATGGATATATGTCTGGATTTAATCTTTATTAAGTATAGGATTTTATTCAGAATTTATGGTCTAACTGTTCAAAAATCTGGAACAAACTTGACTAGTGCACATGTCCGATCTTAGGGCATATCTTTGAGTTGTTTTTGCTCCCTCTTGGGATTTAACTCCTTCATATGAAATATAAGATGTTGAGTCATCTTTCTGTGAAAAACAATTGAGCTTGATTTGAGTTACAGAATACCTACTTTTGGTAATTCTTGTGTAATGTGATAAAATCTGAATGCAGTTCATAGTTTTGTCTATTACCTAAAACCTTGTGTCACAATTTTAACAATTTGAGTCATTAATCTTTCCAAATGTCTTCATAAAAATTAAAAAATTTCAAAGAACATTTAACATATGTTTATTTTTTTATGATTTTTTATTTTTCAAAAAAAAAAAAAGTTCCATTGATGTCTCATTCATTGTAACATGCAATTGATTGCTTAAATGAATTCTACCATATTTGGATAAATGGTTATATTTGGAGCATTCATATGCTTTGTTTGGATTGTGCACATACCATATTTGGCATATTTCATGTGTTGCTATATTTGGTAGAATAAATGGATTTTTATCATATTTAGCAAAATCTTGATAATTATCATTTTTAAGTCTTACTATACTATGCTTAGAAAATAACATATAAGATCTTATCTTTTTTAAAAAATTCATGCCATATTTGCATTCTATGAGTGGTACTTACCATATTGATATATAGATGCATATTAGATCTTGCCATATTAAGTCTTACCATGCTTAGATTAGCATATTAGATCTTGCCATATTAGGTCTTGCCATGCTTAGATTAGCATATTATATCTTGCCATATAGGTTATTGCCTTATTTGCAATGCATGCTATATTAGGGAGATTTTCATAATCTTACTATATGTGAATTTCTTGCCATAAATGTATTATATTCCATATTTAGATGAATAATTTATTTTTGGCAATAATTTAATTTATGCAACACCCTAGTCGAACTACCATATCTGTACACCTAGCAAACATATTAGGCGTGGGGACGTGCATTTAGGCACCCACATTCTTGGGAAGGGCATAACGAAAAATAATAAAAATCTTAATAAGGAAAGAGAATCCTTTGCCAAACTTTCCAAAATTAGAATTTAGGATGAAAAGGGTAACTCAGGACGATTTCTACCTCTCAATACACCCTAAACCTAGAATAGGTTCTCAATCCTAAACCTAGAATAGGTTCTAAATGTAAGACCCATACCAAACTAACCGGTCTTACCACCTTGTACCAGGTCTACTTATCATGGTCGAGCCATATGGACCAAGTGCGTGAAGGAAATTACAAACCAGGTACGAAATTGACCCAAAAACAGTAAAATGGAGGGTAGGGTCGCATGTTTTAAACAGTAGGGTCGACCCCACCTCAACAGGGTCCAACCCATGACTTTTGAGTCCTAGGGTCGGATGACTTGAGACCCTAGGGTTGACGGATTCTGCGACCCTACGATCGACCCTAGGCAAACTGACAGAAACCGAAAATTAGGAAACTTTCCTAATTCAAAGGGAACCTTTCCTAAACTTATTGGGACGTATTTTGGGAGGTTTTCCTCTATAAATAGGATGTCCCTTAGGCTCTTTTACTCCTTTTGAAACCCTAATTGAAAGTGAGAGAAGAGAAGAGAAGGAAAGTTGGAGAAGAAGGCTAAGGAGAAGGGTTTTAGAGGAATCTCTGAATTCAGCAAGACTAAGGTATGAAATCATTCTCCATAATTGTGTAATACCCTAGAATAGCATATAAAGAGGATAGGATCTAGGAGAAACCTAAATCAACCATCCATGGGAAGGTTTCAATGGAATCCATGGAGGGAATCATGGAAAACAAAGTAAAGGAAGTAACTTGGAGTTTTAAGCCATAGAATAATCATAGAATGGACCATGAAAGTAAGCCAAAGGATCCAAACATGAAAGAGTGGACTGTAGGATGAAAAGTCAACTCAATTTACATCTCGTTGCACTTAGGGTCGACTGGTAACTGACCCTATCAGACCACAGGATCGACCCCTACCTCTCGGGAAGTCCAGGGAAGACATGATCGCACTTAGGGTCGATGGATAACCGACCATATACCCTGGGGTCTCATATATCTGTGACCCATCCTGCGACCCTAGCTTAACAACAAGCCTAAAACTATCGGAATGAGTTCTAACTAAAATCTATCGACTTGTTAGGTTTTTCTATTGATATAAAAGTGATTCTTAAAGCTTGAAAGATGATTTACACTCAAGCAAAGGTGAGGGAACAAGACCTAAACTAATTGGCTAATAATAAAGCATTTTTATTTATTGAGTCCAATCCCATGTATGATTTTATGATTGTATGATTGTAATGTGCATATCACATGTCATCTACTATTCCTGTTATTACTGTTCATGCATGTTTAATTTTGTTTATTTACAACATGATGTTGATGATGATGCTAGGAATAGGCATGTGAATGTTTGTGTGTGGTCAGTGTACTTGATGCGAGTGGGGCATCAGGGGATGTGTGATGCGGTGCGGTCCTAAGCACTTTAACCCTATCTCTACTCATGTCTTATCTACTAACATCGTCGTATCGCCATTAGCTTAGCAGAACTATTACATCGTTGGGCAGCAGGGGAGGTGGTCTCGGACCGTGTAGTCTTCAACTCTGCCGGGAGGCCTTAGCTCTATCTATATGGACGTATTGAGGGATGCTGGGGTGAGGCCTTGGATACACTGTTTGACATTAGGATTGGTTAGTTGTGAGCCTAGTTTGCAAGCCCTCGCCAATAGGGGCTTACGTGTTGGTATAGGTAGAGCATCAAGGGAAGTGTGATGCGGTATGGTCCTAAGCACTTTAGCTCTATCTCTAGCCCATGGTGGGTGCATGTGGGGGCAGCGATGGTGTTTGATCCATTGAGCGGTTCCATACACTCATGTATAGAGGTGCAGCGGCCTCCAAACCTTTCTATAGCACATTACAAACTTATATACCAGACCACAGATATGAATTGAATGCATGCATATGTTTGTTGCATTGTTTTGTTTGCTCACTGAGCCGTGATTTGTGCTCACCCTTTTGAATTTGAATATTTTTAGTTGATGATGTAGGTATGACTGTGGAAGATTACATGAATGCTCCCGTATACGGGCACATTGCTGCAATGGACGCTGAAGATATAGTGGAGATGCATGACTCATCATGCGAGTGCAACTCATGCATTTTTTATTACATTTTTATTTGAACTATTAAGGAAATATAATTTGATATTTTATTTATTTATGTCTCGGTTGATACAACATAATTGGATATTTTGTTTATGATTATCACATTTAGATTTTCAATTCATTTAATATTAAAACTTTCGCTATTGTGTATTTATTCTGATTATGATTGTGGATGTGTATGGTTTAAGCTAAAGGACACAGCCTATTTGAGATCCTGGTTGAACCGTTGGTTTATTAGCGGTTCATCACACCGTTCTAAATAGTATAGAATTGAGGTGTGACACTAAACCCTAAACCTAGAACAGGTTCTCACATTCTATCCTAGTACAGGTTATGCCAAGCCCAAACTACACGGATTCTGATTCCTAGGGCAAACCCTAGGATACGTAGGCTATTTGGGAGAATCTCAAATTCGGATCCACATTTTAGTCCACTCGGACTATCCATAGATCCCCTAGGATATACACCCACCAGCCCAAACTACGTGGATTCTGATTCCTAGGACAAACCCTATGATACATAGGCCATTTGGGAGAATCCCAAATTTGATTCTACACCTTAGTCCACTCGAACTATCAATAGATCCACTAGGATATTTATCCACATTTCGACCCATAATGGTTTATCTAGTTCGAACTATGTAGATTCTGATTCCTAGGGCAAACCCTAGGATACATAGGCCATTTGGGAGAAACCCAAATTCAGATACACACCTTAGTCCACTCGGACTATCCATAGATCCACTAGGATATTCATCAATATTTTGACCCAAAAGGGTTATCCATATTCCAACCTAGAATGGGTTATCCATATTTTGACCCAAATAAGGTTATCCATAGATCCACTAGGACTATCTATCAGTTCACATGGACTATCCGGATCCTAACCCATAGGGTTTCTTAGCCTTTCAAGCATAAACTTCAACTTGAACAATGAACTTAATCAAGCATAAGCTTAAATCATAGCCATAAACTTTAATCACACTTAAACTACGATGGTGAACCTGATTTTCAAAATAATTCCATAATACGTAGACAATCTAATGGATATAGATTTAGTTCAATAATATCAAACCACTTGGTTTGGTTTGGTTTAACAGATAGAGTCTAGCACTGAAAAGGTATAGGAGATCGATTTCTATCGGGCGGTTTGGGTGCCTAATCCCTTCCCATAACCATAACCTGACGCTTATCCAATCTCTGATGGACCAGAAATCCAATCTAAAGGTCATGAGTCAATCAAAGTCTTACCTTAGGGTGAGATTTCATATTTCTAAGGTCCTAGACCTTAATCTAGGTGGCGACATCCATAAATTTCAATCTTTGTCCTCACAGAATTACTGGAGATTTACTCTCTAACATTCTATAAGGAAACTAAACCCTTGTTTGATAGAATTAGTTATATTGAATTATGATGTGTGATGGATGTGATTAATAACATGCTCTTATGTGATAAGATGCCATCCAATAAACTGTTCTGTTTGATCATGCATATACATCCTTGTGTTTGGGGTAAGTAGTGCCAATAAATATTGGAGGGCGGGTGGTATAGGACACCTATTACCTTTCCACAAAAGTAACTGATCCATGTTTGATTCATGATGTATGGTTAAGTTAATAAGGAGGAAGTTGGTGGTACGAGACGTTTGCACTACTTCTTACTGACATTGCTTTGCATTGACCATATGTAACCTAGCCATGTCATGACGTCCTAGATGGGAGGACGGACGGGATCTGAAGCTTGGCGACATTACGGTTTAGTAATATGATTAATTATGTAGACATGACTAGTTGCACATAATTATCCTTATAACTATACCCCTAGCCATTAGGGGGTTATGTAATGGCATGGGTGCAATAAAAAGGTGGTATGAACATAGCTGCGATGCTCTCTATACCCGACATAGTATGGATGGGCGAGCGAGTCGACTAGTGGGATTACCAACTCCTCAAGTGGCTAGCGTAATACAAACTTGGGATAAGTTGTGGGTGAGTGGCTGGCATAATACGGGTTTATTCCATAATGATGTATGTCACACCCCGTTCTCGACGTATCGGTACTATGGAATGGAAGAGATCTCCACTTCCTAATTTAAGGCACTGGAAAACCCCTTCCAAGATCACAGAATATGGATCACCAATAAATAAAGATAACATCACATAGGAAATATTAATAATTTACACCATCGAATTAAAATGGTTTTCAGATCAAGAGTGTAGCAACAGTCTTAAATAATTAATTAACAACAACTGAATTACTATGTGATAATAATAGTATTAAATCCCCAAACCATTGTATGAATAAATAAGTAAAATAACTAAATCCTTAAAGTGAAATTATCCATATGGGTAACATGCCCCCAAATTTAAGTAAATAAATTGAATTCAAATAGTTATCAATTGTTCAAAGTCTATCCGTAACACAGTCATCACACTTGCATGTCTCATCATGAACGTCATCCTTACTAACGTCTATAGCATCACAATCAATCATACTTGCATCTAAAAGAATTTGTATACACAAGGGTAACCTTAATACTGAGCTTAGCAAGAGAATCAAACATGTACAAACAAAATGCATGAAATATCATCTATGGTTTGGTATATAACTGTACATGCCAACTCAAGACAATCCGCACATGGAGTCTCTGGCTGCACGGGTCACTCCCAAAGAATGAATACTGTCCCATACATGGAGCACAGCAACATCCCCCAAATATGGGTTTATCGTTGTAGTGCAAGTCCATTTTATGCCGGCTGCCTGCGTACAACTCATCCCTAGTCCGCAGCACATCGGGTACTTGAGGAGATAGTAATCCTACTAATCGACTCGCCTGCCCATTCACACTACGTAGGGTATGGGGAGCATTACAGCTATGTTCATACCACTCTTTATTGAACTCTTGCCACTACATAACTCCCTAATGGCTAGGGGTACAGTTACAAGGGTGCTTTTCAGTTCAACTAACCAAGTTTTCCTATTAATCAAATTACTAGACCATAACATCGCCAAGCTTTCGACCCCGTCTAGTCCTCACTTAAGACCTCATGGATTGGCTAAGTTACATAGGGTCAATGCAAAACAGCATTGGTAATAAATGGTGCAAGCATCCCATTCCCTCCACCTTCCTCCTTACCAACTTAACCAGACATCAGGATTCATCAAGACTAGCTCTACCTTTAAAGAGAGCTCATGAGGTATCCCATTCCACTACGTTTCCAACCCACTACGAGTTTCACTGATCACATACAAGAGATTACATATGCATGAGCAAACAATACAATTTATTACATGGCATGTTATCACACCCAAGGCATATTATCACTCACATTACATCATTCAACAAGATATATAGAACTAATTTTACCGAGCAAAGGTTTAATTCCCTTACCTGAGATAGCAGCAGCCAAATAAAGAATATAAATCTAGAATAGTCTCTCCTAGAGTTATACTATACCTTATATAGCAATAATAATGATAACATTGCTTATTAGTTCATTGCTTGTCGCTATTGTTTGTCCAAGCATAGCCTAATAGCTTATTCATATTTTTTAGAGGTCAGTTTACTATTATTAAGCACTTCCCACTTGCTGCCTAGAGTTCTCAATTGCGTATAAATCCTAAACAACAAGCATAAGAAGTATGAACATTAGTTTTTAATTTGAAACAATGGAACACACCTATGCAGACATATGTTTCCAGGGATACGAATACATAGGCAGGTTTATAAAATTTCCAAGAAGATGGTATCCAAAACTGACCTTCATCTAGGGTCGATTCATCGTGCAGTACATGACCGACCGCATGGTCACTAGCCATAGCCATGTGGTACTTAACCGATCGCATGTCGAAACGTGGTCAGATCATACTGAAACTTCATTGGTGGGTTTCTAAAATTTATTGAGCCTAGACAGGAAGTTTGGGCTCAAAAATCCCATTCTATCTTAGGCCAATGGTATTGATTCTACTTCTCAATCTATCGATATTGCTGGATTTAGTTTTAATACATTGATTCTGATTCCAGCAACATCAGGGCAGGATTTCCTTGGGTTTAAGTCCAGAATAATTCATTTACTATCATTTGAGTTTGGAAGACTTGGATCCGATCAATAGTCTATTAAAATTCCATCTTCTAATATTTTAAGAATCCCAGTTCATCTCTGATTTAGATCCATGCTCTAGTTGGATCCTTGAATGAGTCTTAATATTTGTTACAAGGGATAACAGTCTAAGAAACATGATCAGAGGATCCTTTTGGGATTCATTCTTGTTATTTAATTCAAAAAGAAGTAAGAAGATGGGAAAAGTCGATACCAGTTATGGATCTCTGGTATCTGTGCTACCTGGTGGTGGTTTCTATTAGTGGCAGAGATTTTTTTCCTCTTTCTCCCTTCTCTTTTCTTCTCTAGACATGGTAGAGCTCCTATCTCACTTTTCTCTTTTGCTTTGCAGAGAATAAAGATGAGAAGGATGGAGTATGGCCAAATCCCATACTCCATTCACGTTGGAGTGGATTTGGGGCTCTAATCAAGGTGGATTAGAGGATTCCCTCTCCTCTACACAATTTGAAAATGAGAATGCACCTAGACACTCCTTCTAAAGAGTTTAATCCGAAACCAAGCTTGACCATGGGTCCAATCGGGTTGCTTCTTTAAACCAGTCTCGCTACAAGGGTGCGGCACGTGATTGACAGCACCTAGGTGCGATGTACCAAACCCCTAGTTTAAGTCCTGATTAAATATTTTGGGTACCAGGGTTAAACTAGATTACCTTTATTTGGATTCATTGGTATGGTCCACCTTGGTTTGAACCATTCGGCGTGGTAAGACCTGTTACAAGGTCAAAATTTCAAATTATAACAGAAATTTTGGATAAGGGTCTTACAACTCCACCGCTACAAAAAATTTCATCCTTGAAATTTGACATACCTTCATCATTAAACAAATGCAGATATTGATCCAGCATGTCATCTTCCTTCTCCCAAGAAGCTTCTTCTTCGTTGTGACTCTTCCACATTACCTTGACAAAAGGAATACTTCTGTTCCTGAGTCCTTATATCTTTCAATTTGTAATTCTTGAAGGTTTGACTTCATATGATAAATCATCCTTCAGTTCTGGTGGTTCGGTTGTCAACACTTGTCCTGGGCTACTAATGTACTTTTTCAGCATAAACACATGGAACACATTGTTGATGCCTTCTAGTGCTGGAGGCAGTGCCAATTGGTAGGCTACAGCTCCGCTTCTTTTGAACATTTCGTAGGGTCCAACATACTGATGACTCAGCTTCCCCTTCTTGCTGAATCTCTTCACCATTTTGAAAGGAGAAACCTTTAAGAACACTTTGTCTCCGACTTCAAATTCCAATTCCTTTCGTCTTACATTAACATAACTCTTCTATCAAGTTTGAGCTGCTTTAATTCTTGCTCGAATCATAGCTACTTTCTCATAGGTTTCTTGGACAATTTTAGGTCCTACTATTCTTCTCTCACCAACTTCATTCCAGTACAATGGGGTTCTGCATTTTCTCCCATACAATGCTTCATATGGAGCCATACCAATTGTAGCTTGCTAGCTGTTATTGTAAGCAAACTCCATAAGCACTAAATTCTCATTCCACTTGGTTTTAAAATCCAATACATATGCCTTGAGCATATTTTCCAATATTTAGATCATCCTTTTAGATTGGCCATCGATTTGCGGATGATATGTGCTAAACTTCAGTTCAGTACCCATCGCACTATGTAATCCTTTCCAAAAAAAGGAAGGTAAATCATGGGTTTCTATTTGATACTATACTGGTCGGTACTCTACGTAGTCAAAAAATGTGGTTAATGTATAGTCTGGCTAATCGATCCATGGAATACTATGGGTGAACTGCAACGAATCTTGCAGTTTTCATGAAACGATCGACGATTACCCAAACAGCGTGTAAGACCCGTGTCAATCTAACCCGGTCTTACCACCTTGAACCAGGTTCACCCATCATGGTCGAGTCAAATGGACCGAGGGCGTGAAGGAGATCGAGATCCCAGGAATCAAATCGACCCAAAAACACTTAAATTAGGGGAAGGGTCGCATACCCAGCTAAGCAGGGTCGGACCTCCCAAAACAAAGATCAGACCCTCAGTTTTGGAGGGAGGGTCAGACAGCTTAAGACCCTAGGGTTGACGGGATCATCGACCCTCCCATCGACCCTCGGATTCTGCCGAATATAGAAATTAGAAAATTTCTATATTTTTCGATTGGGATTCTTTCCAAATCTCAGAGGGACTTATTTAGGATGTTCCTACTCTATTTAAAGGACGTTCCTAGGCCACTTTCACTCCTTTCACAACCCTAATTGAATTGAGAGAAAGAGAGGAGAAGGAAAAGAGGAAGAAGAGAGGCAAGGAAGAGAACCTAGCAAAAAGGAGAAGAGTTGCAGAGAAAGATTAATCTTCTCAGGTATGGATACTAATTCCATGAGTTTCTACAGACCTTAGGATAGTTATTGGAGAGAGAGCGATCTCGGAGAAACCCAAACCATCCATCCATGGTTAGGTTTTCATGGAAAACCCTAGGAGAATGGATGAAAGCCATCTAGGAGGATGATTCATGGTTTCAGACCATGGAATGAATGTTTAATGGAATGTGGGAGCAAACCATAGGACCCCAAACACGAAGAATGGATTAAAAAAGTGGAAATTGGACCAGAGTGCACCTAGGGTCGCACCCCGGGGTCGATGACCATCCGACCCTAGGTGTTTCTGACCATCGACCCTCAGCATTCGGGAAGTCTAGAAAGAAGGGAGGGTCGATAGACCCATCGACCCTAGCATCGACCCTCAGTTAACAGAATGGCTTTTAAATTCTGAATAAATTCTAATTAAATTTTATCGACTTTGTTAGGTCTTCAAGTAATATAATAACAATATAAAGGTGATTCTAAAGCTTGGAAAAGTATCTATTAGCAAGCTAAGGTGAGGAACCTTAACTCCAAACTAAATTGGTTAATAATAAACTATTTTCTATTTCTTGAGTCCTATGCCATGTTTGATCCTATGCGAATATGTTTGTAATGTGCATACAGCATGCCATCGAATATTTCTATTACTTGTTCATGCATATTTACTTTATTATTTATAACATGATGATGATGATGATGATGATGATGATGATGATAGGAATAGGCAAGTGCTTGTATGTGTGTGGTTGATGTACTTGATGCGAGCGAGTATCAGGGGAGGTGTGATGAGAACGTCAATAAACGTTAACCTTTGGCGGATCTCAGCACTTTAGCTCTATCTCTAACTCAAGTCTTGTGCATTAGCATCGTCGTATCGCCATTACTTTAGCAGAACTATTAGGTCGTGGAGTATCAGGGGAGGTGGTCTCGGTCCTTGTAGTCTCTGACTCTGCTGGGGGGCCTTAGCTCTATCTCTATGGGCATTCTGAGGGATGCTGGGGTGAGGCCTTGGATACACTGTTTGGCATTAGGATTGGTTAGTTGCGAGCCCAGTTTGCAGCCCTCGCTAACAGGGGCTTACGTGTTGGTATGGCACTATATAGCAATAAACGTAACCTTTGTTATATAATGTTCATGGTTGGGTGCATGAGAGTTGACGATAAACATGATCTTCGGGTAACGTCACACACTCGTGTATAGAGGCGGAGTCAATAAACGCGACCTTTGGCTACCTCAACCTTTCTATAGCATACTGCAAACTTTAAACCAGACCAAAGATATAAATTGACTTTTTGCATGCATATGTATTGTTGCATTGTTTTGGCTACTCACTGAGCCGTGTTGTGTGCTCACCCCTCGATGTCGAATATTTTTAGTTGATGATGCAGGTTATAACGTTGAAGACTATATGAATGCGTCTGCGTACGGGAACGTGGCAGCTATGGAGGTTGAAGCTGAAGCGGATACACACGACTCCTCTTGCGAGTGCAACTCGTGTGTATTTGATTAGATATTTTATAGGTTTCTTTGATTGGATTTATTAAGACATGTATTTGGTATTTAAATATTTATGTCTCAGTTGAAAACAGAATAATTTACTATTAAATTAATGATATCATGTTAGTTCTCAGTTCATGTTATTATAAGACTTCCGCTATTGTGTATTTACTCTGATTATGATCATGGATGTGTGTACGTTTAGATAACGCGGGGATAGCCTATTTGAGATCCTGGTTGAACCGTTGCTTTATTAGCTGTTCATCACACCATTCTGGTTAGTCCAAAATTGGGGTGTGACAACTTGGTATCAGAGCATCTCAGGCCTTGTCCGCTGAACTAGCATACATTCAACATAATTGTGAACTGAGATAGGATAAAAATAAAAACAGTAATATTAACACATTGTAAGCACCAGTATTGTTTGAGACAAAATCTAAAAGAGAATAGTGCATCTACTAAAAAGAGAAACAAGTTTACATAACAATGAGAGCGAAACAAAACATATATATATATAACGAAAGCAGAGTACAATCCACAACTCGGACAGTTAGTCTGTAGTACAAGAAAAATAAAGTACAATCAAGAAGCTGGAGGCGAAGGAGGAGGCGGGGCCTCACGATCTCTGTCATAGTCCTCAACATAGACCCTAGTCAACCAGGCCACCTGGGTCTGGGTCGTCTGGAGACTAGCTGTGAGACTGGCTATCCTCTGATCAGTCGCACGCTGCACCTCTAGGAGCTCCCCCATCCGTACGTCTGATGCGTGCTGAGCAGCCAACAGCTCATCCATCCTCAGATCAGATCTACGCTGAGCATCCCTGATCTCCTGCAGCATCTCCATCATGGCTGAAGGTGGAAGTGAAGGATCAGCCGAATGGGAAGGACCAGCCTCAGGTGCAGGAGCCGCCGTAGAAGATGTACCAACTCCAGCCGCATGTGTGGGTGATGGCGGTGGTATCGAGTCGACATCCATATACATACGATCGTAATCGTCGACCGGATCCCCACGAGCTCTAGCAGCAGCAGCAGTAGCCTCAGCATCAGCCATCTCGACCCGAGTGTGAGGGCGCACCATCGCGTTCCTCTCCTCATCACTAACCTCAGCATCTCGCAGCCCCATCTTGCAGATAGCCTCCCAATCTAGAGGCGACGAGAAGGTCTTCTCCTGGATCTTCTCATCTACCAGATCCACCCCCAGATGGGTCAGTAGCACTGTAATCATGCGTCCATAGGGTAGATTTCCCCTATGACCGGACAATGTAGCACTAATCATTGTCCGCATGATGATGTAAGGTAGGCAGACGCCGTCGAGTGCAAATATCGTAGATCAAGAACTGTGTCACTGAGAGACCCTCTCATAGTGCCCACTCTGCGGGATTAGATTATGCTGGATAATCTTGCAGAAGACCCATGGAGCTGGACGCAAGTAACAAGCTCTCATCTGCCATCGATCAGGACGGAGCAACTGGTTGTCAATCTCTGCCCTCATCTCCATCTCAACAAACTGTGGCTCTCCCGGTGCACAGTACACCATGGGGCCATCATAGGGAATGCCCAACAGATCGGACAGCTGCCGATAATCAAAGGAAAAGTGCACCCCCTTGACGTAACTGGTGATGCGCAACTCCTAACCGTTCTTAACATCATTGTAATTCCCCACCACCTGGAGATTACAATAAAACTGGCGCACCAAGTCTGGACATGTGCACGCGTCGTATGTGATGACAGGGAGCCACCCCATATCACCAAACGCTCCCTCTACATTGAACAAAGCTAGCTCAGCCAAGTTCACCATGCGACCCCCTTCAACCTTCTTACGGGCATAGTCAGCATACTGTGCCTCGGCTTCATTCGAACGGAAGAGAAGTGGATCACGTACCCTGGGTACTTTGGTACGGGCCATAGTATCTGCAAAATAAGAAAGAGAAAAGAAACAAGGAGTTAGTAGGATAAAAATCCAAAATTTATTTAATAGTGACATAAGTTGACCAGAAAACCTCAAATTCTCACCATACAAGTGGGTATGGAAACTTACGTAGGTTAAAACATATCCTACAACCCACATGCAGTAGGAAATTTTAACTAACGATGTCCAATTTGAAGGAATTCAAGAAAAATCAAAAATATCAACAAATTAGGGCAAAAAGAGAAAATTTCAAGTTCCTCGATAAACAACCGATGAAACTCAAAAAATTTTGAGGGCTTTCGTTCCTCGAGACACCAATAACAAAAGCCCCCAATAAAAATCGAATTTTTAGGGTTGGAAAAAGTTTAATTTGAAAAATATGAGTTAAACGGGTAGAAACCTAGAAAAGAAAACCTAAAAACAGGTAAAAATGGGAAGACATACCTGTAGGGATGACGTGGACGTTGAAACCCAGAGTTAAACCGACCAAAAATAGTAGAGTGGCACTGTAGCAACTCAGAGAGTAGAGACGAGTCGAAACGGAGGAGGAATAGTGAGAAATGACCCAGAATCGGATCTTAAAAATCTGATTTTTGGTCCGAGGGTCGGATAATTCGACTGACACCATCGACCCTCGGATCGACCCTCCCATCGACCCTCAGCTCTCGGGAAGAACAGGTCATTCCCAGGGTCGGATACCAAGGGTCGGACATACCATCGACCCTCACCATCGACCCTACATAGAAAAGACAAGTATTTTTCACGGGAATGAATTGAGGATTTTGAATTTTATATCGGTTAGCGTGCCTACATGAAGTATAAATGATTTCTCACCGATTTTGATGATTTTCGAGGCACCACCCATCTCGGAAGGAAAATATGTCTGGAAGAAGAGTAACCAGACAGAGCCGAAATGCAGTCCCACCACCACCACCAGTGGAGGAGACTAGTCAAGAGAATAACCATGCACCGGGAAATCCAGAACCGGTAAACCATACAAATTTGCCACCTCCACCACCGGAGCTAACAACTGTGGTTATGAACCTAGCTCAGCAGCTACAACATATGCAACACGCACAGGCCCAGATGGAAGTTGCCATGGGCATTATGTTTCAAACAACTCAGGCCGCACCCATGCACACAAGACAAGCCAGTGCGGCACCGGTGGATAACCACCCAGCCCCGTAGACACCTCAACAAACTGCTGCACAAATTCCAGTGCAGGTTCCGAAAGCAGCACAGGCTAATTATCAGTATCCACCCCATATGTTTGGGGCATATCAAACTCAGGATGGATCACTCTCGACCGGTCGAGAGGTTTTTGAAGATGAAGCCCGAGGAATTTAATGGCAAACCACTCGATCCATTATGGCCAGCACACTGGATAGACGAAATGGAAAGAAATTTTCTGATGATGACTATTACAGAAGAGGAGAAAGTATTGTGTGCCACCTTCATGCTCAAAGGAGACGCACATCATTGGTGGAAATCAATCAGGGCCTATCTATTGACTAAGCACGCCCTACTGACTTGGGCTATATATAAAGAAGCCTTCTTTGAGAAATATTTTCCACGAAGCTTCAAAGATTTGATGGAGAAGGAGTTCCTGAGTCTTTATCAGGGACAGATGTTAGTGGATGCGTATCAACAGCGATATGAAGAGCTGTTTTTCTTCGCACCACGGAGTATGCAAGAGGAAGAAACCAAAACCCATAGGTTTGTCACGGGACTGAGAGGAAGCATAAGAGAACATGTTCTGGGCTTAGAAAAGAAGATTTATAATGAAGCTGTCCAGATCGCTCGAGTGATTGAATCGAGCCAGAAAGAGAGTTATTTTACTCAGAACAAGGGCATCAAAAGGCCAGCCGGAAACTCCTACAACAGAGGCAATAACAGGACGTATAAGCCTTTCCGTCCTTAGAATTTTAATGCTGCAACCAAGACTACCCCAGCAGCTCAACCTCAGCCAAAGCCAAATTCTGATGCCCCGAAGTGTTTTAACTGCAACCAGCCGGGACATAAGGCAAGGGAGTGCCCTAAGCCCAAGAAACAATTCCATCAGGGACGTGTATATGCTGTTACGTCCGAGGATGCGGTCGCATCACCCGATGTGGTCACAGGTATGACTGAAACTCTTAAAGTTATAAATACATTGAATGAGCATGTAGACTAAGTAAAGATGAATCACAGGTATTGTACCTATAAATGGCGTACCCGCCGGAGTACTCTTCGATTCCGGAGCTACTCATTCATTTATATCTGTGTCATTTGGAAAGAAGACAAAATTACCCATCAAAACATTAGACTACAAATTACTTGTACGGTCACCGATGGGGTTAGAAGTGGAATTAGAAAAAGGTTATGGACCATGTCCAGTTCTCATTGGGGAACAGATTTTAGATGCAACATTGATACGACTTGAGATGGCAGACTTCGTTGTCATCTTAGGAATGGATTGGTTAGCTCGGCATTCTGTAAATCTGTTATGCACCGAGAAGAAGCTAACATTCAAAGACAAAGAAGGGGCAGAATTTAGTTTCTCGGGAACCAAACTTCCCCGGAGATGCAAGCTCATACTTTCAGCAGTAAAGGCTAAGAAGTGCCTTGAGAAGGGAGCAGTCGGGTACCTAGTATCAGTGGTCGACCTAACCAAGGAAGCACCACGAATGGAAGACATTGACGTCATGCGGGATTACCCTGACTTAATTCCAAAGGAACTACCCGGATTACCACCCGACCGTGGCACAGAGTTTGTAATAGACCTGATACCTGGAGCTGCACCAGTATCAAAGGCACCTTATAGAATGGCTCCTACAGAACTGAAGGAATTAAAAGTGCAATTACAAGAACTGCTGGACAAGGGTTATATTCGACCCAGTATATCTCCATGGGGGGCACCGGTGTTGTTCGTAAAGAAGAAGGATGGTAGCGTTCGATTATGTATCGACTATCGGGAGTTGAACAAACTGACAATCAAGAATCGATATCCACTACCTCGGATCGATGACTTATTCGATCAGTTACAAGGAGCAAGAGTATTTTCTAAAATCGATCTTCGATCAGGCTACCACCAGCTGAAGATTAAAGAAGGGGATATTCCGAAGACAGCATTCAGGACCAGATATGGACATTATGAATTTTTGGTGATATCTTTCGGATTAACTAATGCCCCGGCAACGTTCATGGAACTTATGAACCGAGTTTTCCACGACATGTTGGATACGTCGGTTATAGTATTTATTGATGACATATTGGTATACTCCAAGGACAAGGAAACCCATATCAAGAACCTAAACGCAGCCCTACAGTGGTTAAGGAAAGAGAAGCTATATGCCAAATTTTCAAAGTGCGAGTTTTGGCTAAGTGAAGTCGCATTCTTAGGCCATGTAGTATCCGCCGAAGGAATCAAAGTGGACCCCAGCAAAATCGAGGCAATTCTAAAGTGGGAAGCACCAAAGAGCGTTTCAAAAATTAGAAGTTTTCTGGGTCTAGCTGGTTATTATCGGAGATTCGTAGAAGACTATTCTTGGATTGCCGTACCTCTCACCAGATTGACCAAGAAAGGTGAAAAGTTTGTGTGGACGGATAGATGTGAGAAGAGCTTCCAGACATTAAAGGCCAGATTGATATCCGCCCCGATTTTGACCATTCCCGTTCCAGGACAGACATTTACTTTATACACTGATGCATTGGGACTGGGACTAGGATGTGTGCTTATGCAAAGAGAGCAAGTGATTGCTTATGCTTCAAGACAGTTGAAGGTACATGAAAAAAATTATCCCACTCATGATTTGGAGCTAGCGGCAGTAGTACATGCTGTCAAGATATGGAGACATTACTTATACGGAGAGAAATTCCAGATTAAGTCGGACCATAAAAGTCTTACTTATTTATTTAATCAGAAGGAATTGAATATGAGACAAAGAATATGGTTGGAACTATTAAAAGACTATGATTGTGATATCCAGTATTATCCGGGAAAAGCGAACGTAGTAGCGGATGCATTAAGCAGAAAAACAATGATTAAATCTCAAGGAGAAGTTAGCACGACTGCAGCAATGTGTACCAACGGAATAGTATTCAATCACGGCAACGAGCAGTATGTGATAGATACGACGGATGAATCAGCCAACCAAGGGTTTATTCATCGGTTTTCAAATATGTTCGCGGCATTGAAAATTATACCGGATATAGTGGACGAAGTGAAGATAGCTATCAAATCATATCCTTATCTGAGGACAGTACAAGAAGATATTGAGAAAGGTAGGACCAATCCTGAGTTCACCTTGGACGACGAGAAAGTACTGAAATATAAAGGAAGAATATGTGTACCTGAAATAGAAAGTATGGACATTAGACACCGACTAATGAAAGAAGCCCATACCACCATCTATTCGATATATCCTGGAAGTACAAAAATGTATCATGTTCTGAAGAAATTATATTGGTGGAGGGGAATGAAAGCAGATGTAGCTAAGTTTGTGTCTCAATGCCTAAATTGTCAGAATGTAAAGGCTGAATGACAAAGACCCACAGGATTGTTACAGCCATTATCGGAACCAGCATGGAAATGGGACTGCATCAATATGGACTTCGTCACGGGACTACCATTGACTCCTCGAGTAGTTGACGCAATTTGGGTGATTGTGGACCGTCTGACTAAAACAGCCCGCTTTATACCTATACGACCTCAGTATACACTGGAAAGGTTAGCAAAGCTGTATGTGGATAATATTGTTCGGTTACACGGTGTACCAGAAAGCATTGTGTCTGATAGAGATCCACGATTTACTTCCAAATTTTGGGAAGGACTAGAAAAGGCTATGGGAACAACGTTAAAGTTTAGTACTGCATTCCACCCACAGACAGATGGACAGTCAAAGCGTACAATTCAGATTCTAGAAGATATGCTACGAGCATGTGTAATTGATTTCAAGGGATCATGGGATGAAAAGTTACCATTGATCGAGTTCGCTTACAATAACAGCTATCAGGCTACTATACAGATGTCACCTTATGAAGCACTGTATGGCAAGAAGTGTCGAACTCCCTTGTTTTGGAATGAAGTTGGAGAACGTAGTATTGTTGGACCGGAATTTGTTGAAGAGACTTGTCGAGTGGTCGATATTATCAAGGAAAGAGTGAGAACAACTCATAACCGTCAGAAGCAATATGTCGATACTCGACGAAGAGATCAAGAGTTCGCCGTAGGTGATAAAGTATTTTTGAAGGTATCGCCTATGCGAGGATTGAAGAGGTTCGGACAGAAAGGGAAGCTAAGTCCAAGATATGTCGGGCCGTATGAAATTCTAGCTAAGCGTGGAAAAGTAGCTTATCAGTTAGCACTACCACCATCTATGTCAAGTGTACATGACGTATTTAACATTTTCCTATTGAAGAAGTATGTCAAGGACCCAATGCATGTTTTGACAGTGGATTTGCCAGAATTGACTGATGATTTGACATTTGAGGTAACACCAACAGAAATCACTAGTCGAAAGGTTCAACGTCTACGCAACAGAGATATCTACTATGTTAAGGTCACATGAAAAAGTAGAGACATGAAAGAAATTACATGGGAAGAAGAAAATGCTATGAGAAAGCAATACCCTTACTTATTTGATTCCGAAGGTACGTACAATTTCGAGGATGAAATTTTTATAAGTTGGGGGGAGTTGTAAGACCCGTGTCAATCTAACCCAGTCATACCACCTTGAACCAGGTTCACCCATCATGGTCGAGTCAAATGGACCAAGGGCGTGAAGGAGATCGAGATCCCAGGAATCAAATCGACCCAAAAACACTTAAATTAGGGGAAGGGTCGCATACCCAGCTAAGCAGGGTCAGACCTCCCAAAACAAAGAGTCAGACCCTCGGTTTCGGAGGGAGGGTCGGACAGCTTAAGACCCTAGGGTCGACGGGATCATCGACCCTCCCTTCGACCCTCGGATTCTGCCGAATATAGAAATTAGGAAATTTCTATATTTTTCGATTGGGATTCTTTCCAAATCTCAGAGGGACTTATTTAGGATGTTCCTACTCTATTTAAAGGACGTTCCTAGGCCACTTTAACTCCTTTCACAACCCTAATTGAATTGAGAGAAAGAGAGGAGAAGGAAAAGAGGAAGAAGAGAGGCAAGGAAGAGAACCTAGCAAAAAAAAGAAGAGTTGTAGAGAAAGATTAATCTTCTCAGGTATGGATACTAATTCCATGAGTATCTACAGACCTTAGGATAGTTATTGGAGAGAGAGCGATCTCGGAGAAACCCAAACCAGCCATCCATGGTGAGGTTTTCATGGAAAACGCTAGGAGAATGCATGAAAGCCATCTAGGAGGATGATTCATGGTTTCAGACCATGGAATGAATGTTTAATGGAATGTGGGATCAAACCATAGGACCCCAAACACGAAGAATGGATTAAAAAGTGGAAATTAGACCAGAGTGCACCGAGGGTCACACCCAGGGTCGATGACCATCCGACCCTAGGTGTTTCTGACCATCGACCCTCAGCATTCAGGAAGTCTAAAAAGAAGGGAAGGTCGATAGACCCATCGCCCCTAGCATCGTCCCTAGCATCGACCCTCATTTAACAGAATGGTTTTTAAATTCTGAATAAATTCTAATTAAATTTTATCGACTTTGTTAGGTCTTCTAGCAATATAATAACATTATAAAGGTGATTCTAAAGCTTGGAAAAGTATCTATTAGCAAGCTAAGGTGAGGAACCTTAACTCCAAACTAAATTGGTTAGTAATAAACTGTTTTCTATTTCTTGTGTCCTATGCCATGTTTGATCCTATGCGAATATGTTTGTAATGTGCATACAGCATGCCATCCAATATTTCTATTACTTGTTCATGCATATTTAATTTATTATTTATAACATGATGATGATGATGATGATAGGAATAGGCATATGCTTGTATGTGTGTGGTTGATGTACTTGATGCGAGCGAGTATCAGGGGAGGTGTGATGAGAACGACAATAAACGTTAACCTTTGGCGGGTCTCATCACTTTAGCTCTATCTCTAACTCAAGTCTTGTGCATTAGCATCATCGTATCGCCATTACTTTAGCAGAACTATTATGTCGTAGAGTATCAGGGGAGGTGGTCTCGGTCCTTGTAGTCTCTGACTCTACCGGGGGGCCTTAGCTCTATCTCTATGGGCATTCTGAGGGATGCTGGGGTGAGGCCTTGGATACACTGTTTGGCATTAGAATTGGTAGTTGCGAGCCCAGTTTGCAGCCCTTGCTAACAGGGGCTTACGTATTGGTATGGCACTATATAGCAATAAACGTAACCTTTGTTATATAATGTTCATGATTGGGTGCATGTGAGTTGACGATAAACGTGATCTTCGAGTAACGTCACACACTCGTGTATAGAGGCGGAGTCAATAAACGCGACCTTTGGCTACCTCAACCTTTCTATAGCATACTGCAAAATTTAAACCAGACCAAAGATATAAATTGACTTTTTGCATGCATATGTATTGTTGCATTGTTTTGGCTACTCACTGAGCCGTGTTGTGTGCTCACCCCTCGACGTCGAATATTTTTAGTTGATGATGCAGGTTATACCGTTGAAGACTATATGAATGCGTCTGCGTACGAAACGTGGCAGCTATGGAGGTTGAAGCTGAAGCGGATACACACGACTCCTCTTGCGAGTGCAACTCATGTGTATTTGATTAGATATTTTATAGGTTTCTTTGATTGGATTTATTAAGACATGTATTTGGTATTTAAATATTTATGTCTCTGTTGAAAACAGAATAATTTGCTATTAAATTAATGATATCATGTTAGTTCTCATTTCATGTTATTATAAGACTTCCGCTATTGTGTATTTACTCTGATTATGATCATGGATGTGTGTAAGTTTAGATAACGCGGGGATAGCCTATTTGAGATCCTGGTTGAACCTTTGGTTTATTAGCGGTTCATCACACCATTCTGGTTAGTCCAAAATTGGGGTGTGACACAGCGTCTATAGCTCGAGCTATTGAAGGTAAACCTATGACAAAATCCATCATTACGTAATCCCATTTCCATTAGATAAATAACGGTTGTAACATTCCTGCTGGTCTTTGTCTATCAGCCTTTACTTGCTGGCAGATCAAACATTTATAAACAAAATTAGCCACACAGCCTTCATTCCTCTCTACCAAAAATTTTTCTTAACATATTGATACATCTTGGTGCTGCCAGGATGCATAGTGTAAGGAGTAGTATGAGCATCTACCATGATGGTTTCTTTAATGTTCTCCTCACTTTTGGGTATGCACAATATTTCCCAAAAGTAGAGCAATCCGTCATCTCCCTTAGAGAAATCAGGGACGGAGTTACTTTTTTCTAATTCCATCATAACCTTCCATAGGTACATGTCCTTTGAAAATTCTTCCTTTATATTTTCTGGCAGGGTTCGCTTGATGCTCAACATTCCTTGAGTAAGGCTTCTGTGGCTAGCTCGTCAGGTGTTGTTTGGTATTCCAAAGTCACCACATGAGCCACCATGTATGCTTCTTCCACGTCCACTTGCCTAGTTTTGTCATTGGCGTAGAAAACCTTTCTACTTAAGGCATCGACCATTACATTGGCCTAACCCGGGTGGTATTGTATGTTTATTTCATAATACTTGATTAATTCAAACCACTGTCATTGTTTCATGTTCAGGTCTTTTTTATTGAACAAATAGACTAAACTCTTATCGTCTGACAAAATTTCGAAAGCTACACCGAATAAGTAGTGCCTCCATATTTTTAGTGCGAAAACCACAATTGCCAATTCCAAGTCATGAGTGGGAGAGTTTTTCTCATGTTCTTTCAATTGTTAGGAAGCATAAGCAATGACTCGACATTGTTGCATGAGAACACAACCCAGTCCTATGTTGGACACATCGGTGTATACAGTGCACCCAGTATCTCCATCAAGTACTATCAACACTGGGGCTGTTACGAGCTTCTCCTTCAAGGTTTGGAAAATTACTTCTTGCTTTACTGTCCATTCAAACTTCTGTTCTTTCTTCATGAGTTGGGTAAGTGGCACACGATTCGAGAGTAGTCTTATATGAATTACCGATAATACCTAGCAAGACCAAGGAAACTCCTTACTTCTGTAACCATTTTCAGTGCTTCTCACTCTAGTCCTACTTGTTCCTTGCTAGGGGCCATAGCTATCCCTTATCCTGAAACAACATGTCCTAGGAATGCCTTTTCTTAGCCAAAACTCACACTTTTTGAATTTCGCATATAGCTTCTCTTCCTTGAGTCGGTGGAGGATCTTTCTTAAATGTTCATCATGTTCTTCAGAAGTCTTAGAATATATGAGGAAGTCATCAATGAATACTATGATGAAATAATCCAAGTAATCATGAAATACCCTATTCGTTAACTCCACGAACGACACTAGAGCATTTTTTAACCCAAATGACAACCCTGAACTAATAATGACCTTATCGAGTTCTAAAGGCTGTCTTTGGAATATCAGATTCTCTGATTTTCAATTGGTGGTAACCTGATCATAAGTCAATCTTTGAGAATACTGATGCTCCTTGCAATTGATCGAATAGATCATCGATCCTAGGTAGCAGGTATCTATTCTTGACTGTGAGTTTATTCAGTTCTCGATAATCAATGCATAGTCTGATACTTTCGTCCTTTTTCTTGATGAACAAGACCGACGCTCCCCATGGAGAAATGCTTAGCCTAATGAAACCTTTATCTAGCAATTCCTATAACTTCACTTTGAGTTCTTTTAACTCTACAGGCACCATTCGATTGGGTGCCTTGGATATAGGTGCCGATCTTGGGAGCAGATCTATTACAAATTCCATTGCTATCAGGAGGCAATCCGGGTAAGTCTTCCAGAAACACTTTGGGAAATTCGTTTACTACTCATAGTTCTTCCAATTTGGGCATTTCCATAGTAGTATCTACTACAAATGCAATGTATGCAGTACAGCCCTGATCTAACAACTTACTCGCTGGCAAGGCAAAAATGAAAAGCTTCTTCTGCTTCTTCTGCTTGTCTCCGTTGAAAAGAATTGGTTTATCACCATCAACTTCGAAGGAGACTTTTCTCTCAGCACATAGGATGCTGGCCTTATGTATGGCTAACTAGTCTATCCCTAAAATTACATCAAATTCAGACATGTCTAGAAGTATTAGGTTTGCTTCCATTGGCTTATCGCCAATCTAGACTCCACACGGACCATGGTAGTAGTTCAATTTTACTTGTTGTCCCAATGGCGTACTGACTATAAGATGTGACTCCATCTGCCATGGGGGTGTTCCCAATTTCTCAGCAAAGGAGGGTGACACAAAAGAATGAGTCGCACTTGAGTCGAAGAGTACTCAAGCTGACGAAATAGATATAGACATGGTAACTAGTGGTACTTAATTTATTAATTTAACTGATACCCCCATAACATATTTGATTTATGCACAACAACTTAATTACAATGAGAAAGGTATACCTGTAACAACACTGGTAGAGTTTTCAGCCTCTTCTGTCATTGTTGCATAGACCTTGCCCTACTGTAGTCCTTGCTTCGGAGGTTGATGGCAGTTTCTGGATATGTTCCCCTCTTTTTGGCAGTTATAGCACTTTACTGGGCCTGGTGCTATATCAAAAGGTGTAAGGGCAGCACCCTTTTTCATAGAAGCTTGGGTAGTTGCTTTCTTCACCGCTGATGTTCTGAACGGCTTCTTGGTGTTGCAACTGCTTGTGAAAGTACTCACTCTTTTGCTACCAAAGGTTGTGGGCTTGTCTTTCCAATGCGCTTGGTAGCCATCTCTTTTGACTATCTTCCACTACTTTGGTTGTATGAACGACACTAGCATAAGTGGTATGACCTTGAGCCTTTAGATGGCTCACACTCCCCCTCTAAGACCATCAGTGAATCTCTTTGCCTCCAACGCATCAATACACATGCTTGGAGTGGTAAATTAATATAGCCTTCAAAGTCCCTTTGATATTTGGTGACGGATCTTTGCACTTGGCTGAATGTCAGATATTTGGCCTCTTTTTGATATTTGTAACTCTAGGGAAAATAATGGTCGAAAAAGGCTTCCTTGAAATTCTCCCATGAGATATTGCCGTACTGACCTCTAGGATAGGCTGGGTAGATTCCCACCAAATGTCCTGTTTATCCTCGAACATGAATGTAGTGCAGAGTATTTTTTGCTCATCTATGCAAGGCATTAGAATTTTTTCCATGGTATGCATCGATATGGTAGGATACAGAGGATCATTGCCTACCCCTGTGAACTTGAGAGGGTTCATTTTCTGAGAGGCTTCTACTACTTTTGCCATCGTGTTAAGATAGGTGGCAATACTATCTGTAGAGCGATCGGAGAGGCTTCTACTACTTTTGCCATCGTGTTAAGGTAGGTGGCAATACTATCTGTAGAGTAAACGGAAAAATAGCAACAGCCATGGGTGGTGCCTATGGATACACTAGTGCTGCCACTTTTGGTACTAGTGCAATCATTGGGTTTACAAGAGGCTGTACTGGTACCAGAGCAGCTGCTTGTACAGCTATTTGAACAGGTATAACTAGAGGAGTGGTTTCTCCATGAAGTATTGTTATGAGTCCAGCCATTAATTGTTGTTGCTAGATACTGATATCACGAGAAAAGTTGCCCAAGATAGCAGTAACGTCTGCTTGCTGTCAATACGGGTAGTGTTGGTGGAGGTACAGGTTCTGACTTGGGATGTATCACTAGCGGAGGCATAGGTTCTTGCATTATCCCCTTGGCTGGGCCATTGCTTTTAGGGGTGTTAGGCTCATGACACCTTCGCCTTGTACTTGGAGCCATGATCATAAATTTTGGTCAAACCTGAAAATTGAGAGGCAATCAGTTGGCACACGGGTTTGAATGTCTAAAGTTACATCATACAATGTAAACTAATATGTTTAAAACTCAATTTAATAGCTTGAACACATTGCAGATGAATTAGGAGATCAAACATTCAACTAGGAGAGAAGCAGATTGACAAAAAGTCATGCAGTATGTGATCGACCGGTCTAATCAAGTAAGGAGGCGTGCAATACATGATCGATCGCACATCACTGTCACGTTTTAAATAAGGGTGTGACTCTGTTTTGTTTCACTTCTACTGTAGCGGAGCTAGGTAAGGTGGAAGGAAGGTGAACACCCATGGGTTTTCATTCTTGGAGTTCTCTTTGGTATTCCCTTGCTTTCATTCATCCCAAAGTCGTCTACACACCTTGCTATGGTAAGATATTCATACCGATTTCCATTTTGGAGTAACTTACGTTAGGTTTTCTTTGATTCTTCATTTTTTTTCTCCAAATAATGTCTTGAAACGATGGGGCTTTGGTATATAATCATGCTAGGAGATGTTTGCCATCCCTTCTCCTCTGTTTTAACAAGTTTCTCATCGATTTATTAGGTTACCAAAACCAAAATCATGATTTTTTCCATTTTTCTCCAAACCAAAATTTTGGAGTTTCTTGTTTAATGATTTCTTCAATCCCATGAGTACTTAAAATGTCACACCCCAATTTTGGACTAACCAGAATACTGTGATAAACCGCTAATAAACCAACGGTTCAATCAGGATCTCAAATAGGCTATCCCCGCGTTATCTAAACTTACACACATCCATGATCATAATCAAAGTAAATACACAATAGCGGAAGTCTTATAATAACATGAACTGAGAACTAACATGATATCATTAATTTAATAGCAAATTATTCTATTTTCAACTGAGACATAAATATTTAAATACCAAATACATGTCTTAATAAATCCAATCAAAGAAACCTATAAAATATCTAATCAAATACACACGAGTTACACTCGCAAGAGGAGTCGTGTGTATCCGCTTCAGCTTCAACCTCCATAGCTGCCACGTTCCCGTACGCAGACGCATTCATATAGTCTTCAACGGTATAACCTGCATCATCAACTAAAAATATTCGACGTCGAGGGGTGAGCACACAACACAGTTCAGTGAGTAGCCACAACAATGCAACAATACATATGCATGCAAAAAGTCAATTTATATCTTTGGTCTGGTTTAAAGTTTGCAGTATGCTATAGAAAGGTTGAGGTAGCCAAAGGTCGCGTTTATTGACTCCACCTCTATACAGGAGTGTGTGACGTTACCCGAAGATCACGTTTATCGTCAACTCACATGCACACAATCATGAACATTATATAACAAAGGTTACGTTTATTGCTATATAGTGCCATACCAACACGTAAGCCCCTATTAGCGAGGGCTGCAAACTGGGCTCGCAACTAACCAATCCTAATGCCAGACAGTGTATCCAAGGCCTCACCCTAGCATCCCTCAGAATGCCCATAGAGATAGAGCTAAGACCCCCCGGTAGAGTCAGAGACTACAAGGACCGAGACCACCTCCCCTGATACTCTACAACATAATAGTTCTGCTAAAGTAATGGCGATATGACGATGCCAATGCACCAGACTTTAGTTAGATATAGAGCTAAAGTGGTGAGACCCGCCAAAGGTTAACGTTTATTGACGTTCTCATCACACCTCCCCTGATACTCGCTCGCATCAAGTACACCAACCACACACATACATGCACATGCTTATTCCTATCATTATCATCATCATCATGTTATAAACAATAAAGTAAATATGCATGAACAAGTAATAGAAATATTGGATGGCATGCTGTATGCACATTACAAACATATTCGCATAGAATCAAGCATAGCATAGGACTCAAGAAATAGAAAACAGTTTTATTATTAATCCAATTTAGTTTGGAGTTCTGGTTCCTCACCTTAACTTGCTAATAGATACTTTTCCAAGCTTTAGAATCACCTTTACAATGTTATTATATTGCTAGAAGACCTAACAAAATCGATAGAATTTAATTAGAATAAATTCTGAATTTAAAAACCATGCTGTTAACTGAGGGTCGATGCTAGGGTCGATGCTAGGGTCGATGGGTCTATCGACCCTCCCCTCTTTCTGGACTTTCCGAACGCTGAGGGTCGATGGTCAGAAACACCTAGGGTCGGATGGTCATCGACCCTGGGTGCAACCCTCGGTGCACTCTGGTCTAATTTTCACTTTTTAATCCATTCTTCATGTTTGGAATCCTATGGATGCTTCCACATTACATTAAACATTCATTCCATGGTCTGAAACAATGAATCATCCTCCTAGATGGCTTTCATGCATTCTCCTAGGGTTTTCTATGAAAACCTAACCATGGATATATGGTTTGGGTTTCTCCGAGATCGCTCTCTCTCCAATAACTATCCTAAGGTCTGTAGAAACTCATGGAATTAGTATCCATACCTGAGAAGATTAATCTTTCTCTGCAACTCTTATCCTTTTTGCTAGGTTCTCTTCCTTGCCTCTCTTCTTCCTTTTTTCCTTCTCCTCTCTTTCTCTCAATTCAATTAGGGTTGTGAAAGGAGTGAAAGTGGCCTAGGAACATCCTTTAAATAGAGTAGGAACATCCTAAATAAGTCCCTCTGAGATTTGGAAAGAATCCCAATCAAAAAATATATAAATTTCTTAATTTCTATATTCGGCAGAATCCGAGGGTCGATGAGAGGGTCGATGATCCCGTCGACCCTAGGGTCTTAAGCTGTCCGACCCTCCCTCCAAAACCGAGGGTCTGACTCTTTGTTTTGGGAGGTCCGACCCTGCTTAGCTGGGTATGCGACCCTTCCCCTAATTTAAGTGTTTTTGGGTCGATTTGATACCTGGGATCTCAATCTCCTTCATGCCCTTGGTCCATTTGACTCGACCATGATGGGTGAACCTGGTTCAAGGTGGTAAGACCGGGTTAGATTGACACGGGTCTTACAACTCCCCCCAACTTATAAAAATTTCATCCTCGAAATTGTACGTACCTTCGGAATCAAATAAGTAAGGGTATTGCTTTCTCATAGCATTTTCTTCTTCCCATGTAATTTCTTCCATGTCTCTACTTTTCCATGTGACCTTAACATAGTAGATATCTCTGTTGCGTAGATGTTGAACCTTTCGACTAGTGATTTCTGTTGGCGTTACCTCAAATGTCAAATCATCAGTCAATTCTGGCAAATCCACTGTCAAAACATGCATTGGGTCCTTGACATACTTCTTCAATAGGGAAATGTGAAATACGTCATGTACACTTGACATAGATGGTGGTAGTGCTAACTGATAAGCTACTTTTCCACGCTTAGCTAGAATTTCATACGGCCCGATATATCTCGGACTTAGCTTCCCTTTTTGTCCGAATCTCTTCAATCCTCGCATAGGCGATACCTTCAAAAATACTTTATCACCTACGGCGAACTCTAGATCTCTTCGTCGAGTATCGGCATATTGTTTCTGACGGTTCTGAGCTGTTCTCACTCTTTCCTTGATAATATCGACCACTCGACAAGTCTCTTCAACAAATTCCGGTCCAACAATACTACGTTCTCCAACTTCATTCCAAAATAAGGGAGTTCGACACTTCTTGCCATACAGTGCTTCATAAGGTGACATCTTATAGTAGCCTGATAGCTTTTATTGTAAGCGAACTCGATTAATGGTAACTTTTCATCCCATGATCCCTTGAAATCAATTACACATGCTCGTAGCATATCTTCTAGAATCTGAATTGTACGCTCTGACTGTCCGTCTGTCTGTGGGTGGAATGCAGTACTAAACTTTAGCGTTGTTCCCATAGCCTTTTGCAGTCTTTCCCAAAATTTGGAAGTAAATCGTGGATCTCTATCGGACACAATGCTTTCTGGTACACCGTGTAACCGAACAATATTATCCACATACAGCTTTGCTAACCTTTCCAGTGTATACTGAGGTCGTATAGGTATAAAGTGGGCTGTTTTAGTCAGACGGTCCACAATCACCCAAACTGCATCAACTACTCGAGGAGTCAATGGTAGTCCCGTGACGAAGTCCATAGTGATGCAGTCCCATTTCCATGCTGGTTTCGGTAATAGCTGTAACAATCTTGTGGGTCTTTGTCGTTCAGCCTTTACTTTTTGACAATTTAGGCATTGAGACACGAACTTAGCTACATCTGTTTTCATTCCCCTCCACCAATATAATTTCTTCAGATCATGATACGTTTTTGTACTTCCAGGATGTATCGAATAGACGGTGGTATGGGCTTCTTTCATCAGTCGGTGTCTAATGTCCATACTTTCTGTTTCAGGTACACATATTCTTCCTTTATATTTCAGTACTTTCTCATCGTCCAAGGTGAACTCAGGGTTGGTCCTACCTTTCTCAATATCTTCTTGTACTGTCCTCAGATAAGGATCTGATTTGATAGCTGTCTTCACTTCGTCCACTATATCCGGTATAATTTTCAATGCCGCGAACATATTCGAAAACCGGTGAATAAACCCTTGGTTGGCTGATTCATCCGTCGTATCTATCACATACTGCTCGTTGCCGTGATTGAATACTATTCCGTTGGTACACATTGCTGCAGTCGTGCTAACTTCTCCTTGAGATTTAATCACTACTTTTCTGCTTAATGCATCCGCTACTACGTTCACTTTTCTCGGATGATACTGGATATCACAATCATAGTCTTTCAATAGTTCCAGCCATCTTCTTTGTCTCATATTCAACTCCTTCTGATTAAATAAATAAGTAAGACTTTTATGGTCCGATTTAATCTGGAATTTCTCTCCGTATAAGTAATGTCTCCATATCTTGACAGCATGTACTACTGCCGCTAGCTCCAAATCATGAGTGGGATAATTTTTTTCATGTACCTTCAACTGTCTTGAAGCATAAGCAATCACTTGCTCTCCTTGCATAAGCACACATCCTAGTCCCAGTCCCGATGCATCAGTGTATAAAGTAAATGTCTGTCTTGGAACGGGAATGGTCAAAATTGGGGCGGATATCAATCTGGCCTTCAATGTCTGGAAGCTCTTCTCACATTTATCCGTCCACACAAACTTTTCACCTTTCTTGGTCAATCTGGTGAGAGGTACGGCAATCTGAGAATATTCTTCTACGAATCTCCGATAATAACCAGCTAGACCCAGAAAACTTCTAATTTCTGAAACGCTCTTTGGTGCTTCCCACTTTACAATAGCCTCGATTTTGCTGGGGTCCACTTTGATTCCTTCGACGGATACTACATGGCCTAGGAATGCGACTTCACTTAGCCAAAACTCTCACTTTAAAAATTTGGCATATAGCTTCTCTTTCCTTAAATACTGTAGGGCTGTGTTTAGGTTCTTGATATGGGTTTCCTTGTCCTTGGAGTATACCAATATGTCATCAATAAATACTATAACCGACGTATCCAACATGTCATGGAAAACTCGGTTCATAAGTTCCATGAACGTTGCCGGGGCATTAGTTAATCCGAAAGACATCACCAAAAATTCATAATGTCCATATCTGGTCCTTAATGCTGTCTTAGAAATATCCCCTTCCTTAATCTTCAGCTGGTGGTAGCCTGATCGAAGATCGATTTTAGAAAATACTCTTGCTCCTTGTAACTGATCGAACAAGTCATCGATCCGAGGTAGTGGATATTGATTCTTGATTGTCAGTTTGTTCAACTCCCGATAGTCGATACATAATCGTACGCTACCATCCTTCTTCTTTACGAACAACACCGGTGCCCCCCATGGAGATATACTGGGTCGATTATAACCCTTGTCCAGCAGTTCTTGTAATTACACTTTTAATTCCTTCAGTTCCGTAGGAGCCATTCTATAAGGTGCCTTTGATACTGGTGCGGCTCCGTGTATCGGGTCTATTACAAACTCGTGGCATGGTCGGGTGGTAATCCGGGTAGTTCCTCTGGAATTACGTCAGGGTAATCCCGCACGACATCAATGTCTTCCATTCGTGGTGCTTCCTTGGTTAGGTCGACCACTGATACTAGGTACCCGACTGCTCCCTTCTCAAGGCACTTCTTAGCCTTTACTGTTGAAAGTATGAGCTTGCGTCTCCGGGGAAGTTTGGTTCCCGAGAAACTAAATTCTGCCCCTTCTTTGTCTTTGAATGTTAGCTTCTTCTCGGTGCATAACAGATTTGCAGAATGCCGAGCTAACTAATCCATTCCTAAGATGACAACGAAGTCTGCCATCTCAAGTCGTATCAATGTTGCATCTAAAATCTGTTCCCCAATGAGAACTGGACATGGTCCATAACCTTTTTCTAATTCCACTTCTAACCCCATCGGTGGCCGTACAAGTAATTTGTAGTCTAATGTTTTGATGGGTAATTTTGTCTTCTTTCCAAATGACACAGATATAAATGAATGAGTAGCTCCGGAATCAAAGAGTACTCTGGCGGGTACGCCATTTATAGGTACAATACCTGTGATTCATCTTTACTTAGTCTACATGCTCATTCAATGTATTTATAACTTTAAGAGTTTCAGTCATACCTGTGACCACATCGGGTGATGCGGCCACATCCTCAGACGTAACAGCATATACACGTCCCTGATGGAATTGTTTCTTGGGCTTAGGGCACTCCCTTGCCATATGTCCCGGCTGGTTGCAGTTAAAACACTTCGGGGCTTCAGAATTTTGCTTTGGCTGAGGTTGAGCTGCTGGGGTAGTCTTGGTTGCAGCATTAAAATTCTGAGGACGGAAAGGTTTATACGTCCTGTTATTGCCTCCGTCGTAGGAGTTTCCGGCTGGCCTTTTGATGCCCTTGTTCTGAGTAAAATAACTCTCCTTCTGGCTTGATTCAATCACTCGAGCGATCTGGACAGCTTCATTATAAATCTTCTTTTCTAAGCCCAGAACATGTTCTCTTATGCTTCCTCTCAGTCCTGTGACAAACCTACGGGTTTTGGTTTCTTCCTCTTGCATACTCCGTGGTGCGAAGAAAAACAGCTCTTCATATCGCTGTTGATACGCATCCACTAACATCTGTCCCTGATAAAGACACAGGAACTCCTTCTCCATCGAATCTCTGAAGCTTTGTGGAAAATATTTCGCAAAGAAGGCTTCTTTATATATAGCCAAAGTCAGTAGGGCGTGCTTAGTCAATAGATAGGCCCTGGTCTATTTCCACCAATGATGTGCGTCGCCTTTGAGCATGAAGGTGGAACACAATACTTTCTCCTCTTCTGTAATAATCATCATCAGAAATTTTTTTTCCATCTCGTCTATCCAGTGTGCTAGCCATAATGGATCAGACGGTTTGCCATTAAATTCCCTGGGCTTCATCTTCAAAAACCTCTCGACCAGTCGAGAGTGATCCATCTGAGTTTGATATGCCCCAAACATATGGGGTGGATACTGATAATTAGCCTGTGCTGCTTTCGGAACCTGCGCTGGAATTTGTGCAGCAGTTTGTTGAGGTGTCTGCGGGGCAGGGTGGTTACCCACCGGTGCCGCACTGGCTTGTCCTGTGTGCATGGGTGCAGCCTGAGTAGTTTGAAACATAATGCCCATGGCAACTTCCATCTGGGCCTGTGTGTGTTGCATATGTTGTAGTTGCTGAGCTAGGTTCATAACCACAGTTGCTAGCTCCGGTGGTGGTGGTGGCAAATTTGTATGGTTTACCGGTTCTGGATTTCCCGGTGCATGGTTATTCTCTTGACTAGTCTCCTCCACTGGTGGTGATGGTGGGACTGCATTTCGGCTCTGTCTGGTTACTCTTCTTCCAGACATATTTTCCTTTTGAGATGGGTGGTGCCTGAAAATCATCAAAATCAGTGAGAAATCATTTATACTTCATGTTGGCATGCTAACCGATATAAAATTCAAAATCCTCAATTCATTCTGTGAAAAATACTGTCTTTTCTATGTAGGGTCGATGGTGAGGGTCGATGGTATGTCCGACCCTTGGTATCCGACCCTGGGAATGACCTGTTCTTCCCGAGAGCTGAGGGTCGGTGGGAGGGTCGATCCGAGGGTCGATGGTGTCAGTCGAATTATCCGACCCTCGGACCAAAAATCAGATTTTTAAGATCCGATTCTGGGTCATTTCTCACCATTCCTCCTCCGTTTCGACTCGTCTCTACTCTCTGAGTTGCTACAGTGCCACTCTACTGTTTTTGGTCGGTTTAACTCCGGGTTTCAACGTCCACGTCATCCCTACAGGTATGTCTTCCCATTTTTACCTGTTTTTAGGTTTTCTTTTCTCGGTTTCTGCCCGTTTAACTCATATTTTTTAAATTAAACTTTTTCCAACCGTAAAAATTCAATTTTTATTGGGGGCTTTTGTTATTGGTGTCTCGAGGAACGAAAGCCCTCAAAAATTTTTGAGTTTCATCGGTTGTTTATCGAGGAACTTGAAATTTTCTCTTTTTGCCCTAATTTGTCGACATTTTTTATTTTTCTTGAATTCCTTCAAATTGGACATCGTCAGTTAAAATTTCCTACTGCATGTGGGTTGTAGGATATGTTTTAACCTACGTAAGTTCCCATACCCACTTGTATGGGGAGAATTTGAGGTTTTCTGGTCAACTTACGTCACTATTAAATAAATTTTGGATTTTTATCCTACTAACTCCTTGTTTCTTTTCTCTTTCTTATTTTGCAGATACTATGGCCCGTACCAAAGTACCCAGGGTACGTGATCCGCTTCTCTTCCGTTCGAATGAAGCCGAGGCACAGTATGCTGACTATGCCCGTAAGAAGGTTGAAGGGGGTCGCATGGTGAACTTGGCTGAGCTAGCTTTGTTCAATGTAGAGGGAGCGTTTGGTGATATGAGGTGGCTCCCTGTCATCACATACGACGCGTGCACATGTCCAGACTTGGTGCGCCAGTTTTATTGTAATCTCCAGGTGGTGGGGAATTACAATGATGTTGAGCACGGTCAGGAGTTGCGCATCACCAGTTACGTCAAGGGGGTGCACTTTTCCTTTGATTATCGGCAGCTGGCCGTTCTGTTGGGCATTCCCTATGATGGCCCCATGGTTTACTGTGCGCCGGAAGAGCCATAGTTTGTTGAGATGGAGATGAGGGCAGAGATCGACAACCAGTTGCTCCGTCCCGATCGATGGCAGATGAGAGCTTGTTACTTGCGTCCAGCTCCACGGGTCTTCTGCAAGATTATCCAGTGGGCACTATGAGAGGGTCTCTTAGCTGACCACGGTTATTGATCTACAGTATATGCACTCGACAAAGGGTTCGCCTACCTTACATCATCATGCGGACGATGATTAGTGCTACATTGTCCGGTCATAGGGGAAATCTACCCTATGGACGCATGATTACAGTGCTATTGACCCGTATGGGGGTGGATCTAGTAGATGAAAAGATCTAGGAGAAGACCTTCTCTTCACCTCTAGATTGGGAGGCTATCTGCAAGATGGGGCTGCGAGATGCTGAGGTTAGTGATGAGGAGAGGAACGCGATGGTGCGCCCTCACACTCGGGTCGAGATGGCTGATGCTGAGGCTGCTGCTGCTGCTACTTGAGCTCGTGGGGATCCGGTCGACGATGACGATCGTATGTATATGGACGTCGACTCGATACCACCGCCATCACCCACACATGCGGCTGGAGTTGGTACATCTTCTGCGGCGGCTCCTGCACCTAAGGCTGGTCCTTCCCATTCGGCTGATCCTTCATTTCCACCTTCAGCCATGATGGAGATGCTGCAGGAGATCAGGGATGCTCAGCGCAGATCTGATCTGAGGATGGATGAGCTGCTGGCTGCTCAGCACGCATCAAGTGTACAGATGGGGGAGCTCCTAGAGGTGCAGCGTGCGACTGATCAGAGGATATCCGGTCTCACAGCTAGTCTCCAAACGACCCAGACCCAGGTGGTTGACTAGGGTCTATGCTGAGGACTATGACAGAGATCGTGAGGCCCCGCCTCCTCCTTCACCTCCAGCTTCTTGATTGTACTTTATTTTTCTTGTACTACAAAGTAACTGTCCGGGTTGTGGACTGTACTCTACTTTCGTTATATATATATATATATATGTTTTGTTTCGCTTTCATTGTTATGTAAACTTGTTTCTCTTTTTAATAAATGCATTATTCTCTTTTAGATTTTGTCTCAAACATCACTGGTGCTTACAATGTATTAATATTACTGTTTTAATTTTTATCCTATCTCAGTTCACAATTGTGTTGAATGTATGCTAGTTCAGCGGACAAGGCCTGAGATGCTCTGATACCAAGTTGTCACACCCCAATTTTGGACTAACCAGAATGGTGTGATGAACCGCTAATAAACCAACGGTTCAACCAGGATCTCAAATAGGCTATCCCCGTGTTATCTAAACTTACACACATCCATGATCTTAATCAGAGTAAATACACAATAGCGGAAGTCTTATAATAACATGAACTGAGAACTAACATGATATCATTAATTTAATAGCAAATTATTCTGTTTTCAACTGAGACATAAATATTTAAATACCAAATACATGTCTTAATAAATCCAATCAAAGAAACCTATAAAATATCTAATCAAATACACACTAGTTGTACTCGCAAGAGGAGTCGTGTGTATCCGCTTCAGCATCAACCTCCATAGCTGCCACGTTCCCGTACGCAGACGCATTCATATAGTCTTCAACGGTATAACCTGCATCATCAACTAAAAATATTCGACGTCGAGGGGTGAGCACACAACACGGTTCAGTGAGTAGCCAAAACAATGCAACAATACATATGCATGCAAAAAGTCAATTTATATCTTTGGTCTGGTTTAAAGTTTGATGTATGCTATAGAAAGGTTGAGGTAGCCAAAGGTCGCATTTATTGACTCTGCCTCTATACACGAGTGTGTGACGTTACCCGAAGATCAAGTTTATCGTCAACTCACATGCACCCAATCATGAACATTATATAACAAAGGTTACGTTTATTGCTATATAGTGTCATACCAACACGTAAGCCCCTGTTAGCAAGGGCTGCAAACTGGGCTCGCAACTAACCAATCCTAATGCCAGACAGTGTATCCAAGGCCTCACCCCAGGATCCCTCAGAATGCCCATAGAGATAGAGCTAAGGCCCCCCGGTAGAGTCAGAGACTACAAGGACCGAGACCACCTCCCCTGATACTCTACGACATAATAGTTCTGCTAAAGTAATGGCGATACGACGATGCCAATGCACCAGACTTGAGTTAGAGATAGAGCTAAAGTGCTGAGACCCGCCAAAGGTTAACGTTTATTGATGTTCTCATCACACCTCCCCTGATACTCGCTCGCATCAAGTACACCAACCACACACATACAAGCACATGCCTATTCCTATCATCATCATCATCATCATGTTATAAAGAATAAAGTAAATATGCATGAACAAGTAATAGAAATATTGGATGGCATGCTGTATGCACATTACAAACATATTCGCATAGAATCAAGCATAGCATAGGACTCAAGAAATAGAAAATAGTTTTATTATTAATCCAATTTAGTTTGGAGTTCTAGTTCCTCACCTTAGCTTGCTAATAGATACTTTTCCAAGCTTTAGAATCACCTTTACAGTGTTATTATATTGCTAGAAGACCTAACAAAATCGATAGAATTTAATTAGAATAAATTCTGAATTTAAAAACCATGCTGTTAATTGAGGGTCGATGCTAGGGTCGATGCTAGGGTCGATGGGTCTATCGACCCTCCCCTCTTTCTGGACTTCCCGAACGCTGAGGGTTGATAGTCAGAAACACCTAGGGTCGGATGGTCATCGACCCTGGGTGCGACCCTCGGTGCACTCTGGTCCAATTCCCACTTTTTAATTCATTCTTCGTGTTTGGGGTCCTATGGTTTGCTTCCACTTTCCATTAAACATTCATTCCATGGTCTGAAACCATGAATCATCCTCCTAGATGGCTTTCATGCATTCTCCTAGGGTTTTCCATGAAAACCTAACCATGGATGGATGGTTTGGGTTTCTCCGAGATTGCTCTCTCTCCAATAACTATCCTAAGGTCTGTAGAAACTCATGGAATTAGTATCCATACCTGAGAAGATTAATCTTTCTCCGCAACTCTTCTCCTTTTTGCTAAGTTTTCTTCCTTGCCTCTCTTCTTCCTCTTTTCCTTCTCCTCTCTTTCTCTCAATTCAATTAGGGTTGTGAAAGGAGTGAAAGTGGCCTAGGAACGTCCTTTAAATAGAGTAGGAACATCCTAAATAAGTCCCTCTGAGATTTGGAAAGAATCCCAATCGAAAAATATAGAAATTTCCTAATTTCTATATTCGGCAGAATCCGAGGGTCGATGGGAGGGTCGATGATCCCGTCGACCCTAGGGTCTTAAGCTGTCCGACCCTCCCTCCAAAACCGAGGGTCTGACTCTTTGTTTTGGGAGGTCCGACCCTGCTTAGCTGGGTATGCGACCCTTCCCCTAATTTAAGTGTTTTTGGGTCGATTTGATACCTAGGATCTCGATCTCCTTCACGCCCTTGGTCCATTTGACTCGACCATGATGGGTGAACCTGGTTCAAGGTGGTAAGATCGGGTTATATTGACGCGGGTCTTACATAAAATCACTTCCTAGGATCTATAGTGATGATTAGAAGGCGTTGGAACCTCTTTTGAATCTCGTCTCGTCATATCCTTGAGTTTCTCCATTTTAGCTATTTTCCAAAATTGAGACAAGTTCCAATCTTTTGAATCATTGTATTGATCTCTTTGACATGTAAATTGGTTTATTGTTACCAATTCTCCACCCACTAATCCGTCATCCTTACTTTTCTTGTGTAGGTTCCCATTTTCTGAGCATACTCTTCATTTTTTCCATGGCTACTTGGAACATTCCGAGACCTTTTGGTACTGCATCTTCTACTGTAGGGACAGAGAGATTATAGGAACAGGTACCACCAGCCTATGACCTATTATACTTTAGGTCAATAAAGGCTACAGTAGCTTGGCCTGCTTTTGAGCATCGATCAGTTGAGCCAGGTCAGTTTGCCATGTAGATGAATTGAACAAATTCGACGTTTGCCAGGATTTCAATGATATGGGTTAGTTGTCTGCCATCAGTTTTCACTTGCCTACTTGGGTAGATATGGTTCGACACTTTTACTACAACTTAAAAGTGGACAGAGGCATGGAGGACAATGCAAATGGTTCCACATTACAGATCTCTAGTTGGGTCAGAGGTAGACCTGTTGTCATTACCATTGTCAGTTTAACAGAGAGTCTGGGTATATCTGCTAAGGGAGAGAGGGTTTATGTAGAGCCCAAAATCCTTGTAGTTGATGAGTGAGAACTTGTATAGATTCGTGAGCAAATGATGTAAGATCCAGATTTACGCGAGAGCAACTATCATCCAATTTTGAGATTTACAGTCGCATTACTCAGCACAACTTGGAACCCAGAGGCGGACACAGGGATGTTATAGTGCACTTCTGTGAGTTCATGGCTTGCTGCATTACTGTTCACCATCAGATTTGCCTACTTTATTTGATCATAAGGACCATGATCCATTCTGCTTTGTTTACATGGACTAGTAGTCTTCCTTATGGTCACTTGCTCACCCAGTTGTTTGCCAACATGGGGTTCGATCTCACCTTGGAGCTTGACGCTAAGACTAGTGTTCATACTGATTTTGGTTGGGATACACTTCACAAGCTCAGGCTTCAAGATATTGTATTCAGTGATGAGGAGTTAGAGCAGCATCCACTGCTTCATCTTATTCTTAGACGTCAGCTACTCAGGAAGGGTTCAGCATAGGGTTGTCATATTTTCATCTTCTTCTGATGATGAGCCAATAGTACCTAGCGGCAGTAGGGATGCTTCTCCTATGCACGTGGACACTTGAGAAGACTCCTTACGAGCCAGTTGTAGAGGGTGGGGATGAGTCCACTGGTGATAAGTAGCAGAGTTCATCACATGCTGTGGGTGGTGATGAGGTACCAGTAACGACAACATTTGGCAGAGCTATGCAACTTGTTAAATGACATTCAATCTTTGGTGACCACTTTAGATGACCAGCGACAGGCACATAAGGCCAGTTTAGCTGTGCATAAGTGGCATATGCTTCAGAAACTCACCAGTATGGAGCAGTGAGTGTCTGGGCTTGAGTTAGGTTTCATCCAGTTCCAAGAAACGCTGGACGCTATTAGACATGAGGTTACTTACACTTGGACTGTGCTGGTTACTGAAGCTGTCATTGCGCCTATGCCTAATGATGTGGCTACTACAACATTAGCTAGACGTGAGATCACTGGTTGATGGTGGCTTTGGCTAGTGGCGAGAGTTCAGGCCGTTTATTTTCCAGATAGTCCTGATCACCAGGACGATCTAGTTCTCAGCATAGAAATGCGTAGACCGGCACATACTCTAGGATACCGCATGCTTATTTCATTTATACTCCCTTTTGGCTCACCGCATACATTTTATACATTTTGATATTGGTTTCATTTGATATTGATGGGTGAGGATAGGTTTTGTGGATGTTGACCCATCATTAGTACATTATACTCTTTGGGTACATCGGATGTTTTTCCTTCGTTTTATGTACATGGATGGCTTATACTTTTGCTTCTTATTATTTTTCTTGCAACTTATTCATCGTTTTTATCCCCCATATAGTAATATAGTTTATGCTTCCTATTTCAACTTTATTAGTTTGTGGTCTGTATGTATGCTATAATTTATTAGTCGGTGTTGCACATTCGTGCTTTAGTACCAACTTCTGTCAAACCCCATTCTCGACGTATCGATATTATGGAATGGACGAGATCTCCAAATCCTAATTTAGGGTATTGAAAACCCCCTTCAAGGATCACAGAATATGAAACACCAATAAATAAACATAACATCACATAGGAAATATTAACAATTCACACCACCAAATTAAAATGGTTTTCAGATCAAGAATGTAGTGGAAGTTTTAATTAAATAATTAACAACAGCTGAATTACCATGTGATAATAATAGTATTAAATGCACAAATCATTGTATGAATAAATAAGTACAATAACTAAATCATTAAAGTAAAATTATCCATATAGGCAACACGCCCCTAAAATTAAGTAAAATAAATTAAATTCAAATAGTTTATCAATTGTTCAAACTATCTATCCATAGACACTGTTGTCACACTCGCACTTTTTGACATGAGCGTAGTCCTCACTAATGTCTATAGCGTCGCAATCCATTATACCTATATCTAAAAGAATTTGTGTACACAAGGGTAAGCTCAACCACCGAGCTTAGCAAGAGAATCAAATGTGCACAAACAAAATGCATGAATTATCATCTACAATCTGGTATATAACAGTAAGTGCCAACTCAAGATGACCCACACATGGAGTCTCCAATTGTATGGGTCACACCTAAAGAACGAATATTCTCACACATGGAGCACAACAACATCCTCCAAATATGGGTCCGTCATTGTGGTGCAACTCCATTTTACATCGACTGTCTACCCATTACTCATCTCAAGTCCGCAGCACTTTGAGCACTTGAGGAGATGGTAATCTCACTAGTCAACTCGCCCTCCCATCCACACTACGTCGGGTATGGAGAGCATGGTAGCTATGTTCATACCACCATTTATTGAACCCATGCCACTACATAATCCCTTAATGGCTAGGGGTACAGTTACTAGGGTGTTTTTCAGTTCAACTAACCAAGTTTTCCTATTAATCAAATTACTAGACAGTAAAATCGCCAAGCTTCAGACTCTGTCCAGTCCCCACTTAGGACATCGTGACTTGGCCAAGTTACATAGGGTCAATGCAAAGTAGCATTGGTAAGAGATGGTACAAGCATCTCATTCCACCCACCTTCCTTCTTACCAACTTAATCAGACATCAGGATTCATCAAGGCCAGCTCTACCTTTCATGGAGAGTTCACGAGGCATCCCATTTTACCCCATTTCTAACCCACTACTAGTTTACTGATTACATACAAGAGAATGCATATGCATGAACAAACAATATAGTTTATTGGATGACATGTTATCACACACAAGGCATATTATCACTTGCATTACATCATTCAATAAGATAAATAGAACTAATTTTACCAAGCAAAGGTTCAATTCCCTTACCTGAGATAGCAGTAGCCAAATAGAGAATATGAATCCAGAATAGTTTCTCCTAGAGTTATATTGTACCTTATATAGCAATAATAATGATAACATTTGCTTATTAGTTCATTATTTGTCTCTATTATTTTTCCATGCATAGCCTAATAGCTTATTTATATTTTCTAGAGGTCAGTTTACTATTATTAAGCACTTTCCACTTACTGCCTAGATTTTTCTATTGCATATAAATCCTAAACAACAAGCATAAGAAGTATGAACATTAGTTTTTAACTTGAAATGATGGAACATACCTATGTAGACATATGTTTCCAGAGATACGAATACATAGGTAGGTTCATAAAATTCCCAAGAAGATGGTATCCAAAACTGACATTCATCTAGGTTCGATTCATCGTGTGGCAAGTGACCGATTGCATGGTCACTAGCCATAGGCGTGCAACATGTTACCGACTGTACGTCAAAATGTGGTTAGATCATACCAAAACTTCATTGGTGGGTTTCTAAAATTTTATTGCGCCTAGACAGTAAGTTTGGGCTCAATATCCCATTCGATCTTAGGCCAATGGTATCGATTCCACTTTTCAATTTATTGATATTGCTGGATTTAGTTTTAATACATTAGATCTAATTCCAGCAACATTAGGAAAGGTTTTCCTTGGGTATAAATCCATAGTAATCCATTTAGATCTATCATTTGGGTTTGGAAGACTTGGATCCGATCAATAGTCCATTAAAATTCCATCTTATAATATTTTAAAAATACTAGTTCATCTCTGATTCAAATCCATGCTCTGGTTGGATCCTTCAATGAGTCTCAATATTTGTAACATGATTAGGGGATCCTTTTGGGATTTATTATTGTTATTTAATTCAAAGAGAAGTAAAAAGATGGGGAAAGTCGATACTATTTATGGATCTCTGGTGTCTATGCTACCCAGTGGTGGTTTTTATTGGTGGCAAAGATTTCTTCCTTTTTCTCCCTTCTCCTTTCTTCTCCAGACATGGCAGAGCTCCTATCTCACTTTTCTCTTTTGCTTTACAAAGAATGAAGATGAGAAGGATCAAGTATGGCCAAATCCCATACTCCATTCATGTTGGAGTGGATTTGGGGCTCAAATCAAGGTAGATTGGAGGATTCCCTCTCTCTACCCAATTTGAAACTGAGAATGCACCTGGACACTCCTTCCAAAGATTTTAATCTAAAACCAGGCTTGAACATGGGTCCAATCGAGTTGGTTCTTTAAACTAGTCTCGCTATAGGAGTTCGACACTAGGGTGCTGGACGTGATCGGTTGCACTTAAGTGCAACATGTTGGACCCCTAATTTAAGTCCTGATTGAATATTTTGGGTACTTAGGTTAATCTAGATTACCTTTATTTGGTTTCATTGGTCTGGTCCACCTTGGTTTGAACTGTTTGTCGTGATAAGACCTATTACATGGTCAAAATTTCAAGTTAGGATAAAATTTTGGCTGTGGGTCTTACAATGTACCCATACTTGGGGGTGATACTATATGCCGAGTGAAGCAAATACTATAAGCCGAGTGAGGCGATATCATCTGATGCGAGGAGACCCATGCAGCCTAGAGACTCTATGCATGGGTTGTCCTAAGTTAGCACTTACAGTTATTTACCAGACTGTAGTTGATAGTTGAATGCATTTTGTTTATTGCATGTTTAGTTTTCTCACTAAGTGGTTGAGCTTACCTTGTGCGCATAAATTATTTTAGATGTTGCAGGTTCTCCGATTGACCCTTCTAGTGGCAGTCCATCTGGTGTAGGGGATGAGGACTATGAACCTGAGGAGGACATCTCTGATTCTTGAAGCGATGTGTAGTGATGTGCATGGGTTTAGGCTGTGCCCATGTTTTTTTTCTTTAATTGGGATTATCTATTTTATTTTGGATTTACTCTGGAAATAAACTTTGAATAATATTATACTTTACTTTGGATTATTTATGTTAGAATAATTGGATAACAGATTTAATTATGTTTTGAAACATAAAGTATAAGTTTTAATTAATAATATGTCAGCCCTTGAATAATTGGATTTAAGTTTTAAGTCTTCCACTAATTTACCTTCTTTTGTTTGAATGATTATTTAAAACTAAGATTGTAAATTTTACTCTGATAATTATTTATCTAGATTGATTGATGGAGTACCATAATCTGCAATCCTAGAAGGGGATTTCTTATGCTCTGATAGGATGGAGAGATCCCATTGCATTTCATAGTACCGAGACATCGGGAACAGGGTGTGACAGAAGTTGGCATCAGAGCCTAGTCATGCTATAACCACTATTAATCTAAATTACTCTGATACAGATGTTGGTATCGGAGCATATCACATTATGCCACAATCAATCTACATTCTCTAATACAGTGTTTTGTATTAGAGCATGTCACAATTGGTCACTATCAAACCTACTAACCTGATAACAAAAATGTTGACATTAGGAGAAGCAAAATAATAAACCATATGAGAAAAAAACTGTAGGCAGAAACCAAAGAATAACTACAGAATTAAAAAGCATAATGTACAAACCAAGTAAGATAAGCTATAACAAGTGAAACAATATTTAAGCAGAAAGGGTAGATAGTCTTAAGTTGAAACCTCTACCCTTAAACAATATGACACAAGTGAACAGAGGCTTAGTTACGAGTTTGATAAACATCTTATCATATCAGACTCATTCTATTGAATAAGCCAAACGAACCAAGCTGGTAAACAAATGAAGGATGCTACCACTAATTCCTTCTACCTACTTAGTTCCAGCTACAAAATGAATCTGAAGCTTGTGAATTCTCTTATGTTTCATACTAGCCTTCACCTCTACATCAACAAGAGATGGTGAGACAAAACCTGTTAAAATCAATACATTTTGTAAAGAGGGCACTTCTTTTCTTGTAATTTTCTTGAGTGTCATGTAACTGCAATGTCGTATTCTCAATTGCTATCACACATCACTCCACGTTGGAGATGCCTTGTCGCATGCTCTACTTGTATGATGATAATTCTGTCTGTGTCTTATGACAATACTCACGTAATTTAGACACTAGAGTGCGAGCGTCTACCAATACATCTTGCAACTCTGCATCATCGAGAACCGCAGTCTGAGGAACCATCGCATACAACACATCAATGGAAAGCTCTTGCTACTGTGGCATATTTCCTTATTCAATTGCTAGCAATGTTGTATCATTAGAACTTTGAACAAGAGAAGAATCTATAGGAATGTATGTCGGATCACTGCTATCATCTGTTGAAGCCAACTTGATCCTATATGTAGATTGACGTACCCTACGTTGAATCTGCTTAACCGATCGTTGCCAAGATCACGGAGTTGGATGAGGAATCCCCTCTAACTCATCATCGCTGAGCTCAATGTCATAAAGGCCAAGCTTATATAATGAATTCCAAAACAAAAATCAGAATAGACAGACCGCTCTACACAATCATCTTGAAGAAGGTCTATTCCCAGCTAAATGAATAAATGAGTGAGTAAGCTCCCATAAGGAAAACTGCTAGACTCAGAATAAAGAGCTGTAATAATTAGTATTCTTAGAATCAAGTATGGTAAATAAAGCTGTCATCGCATTGTAAACAGAGCGTATAGTGACACAGTAAGCCACATAATTGTAGAAATGCACAATAGCATCCCTATGACCACTTGTGGGAACAATGTTGTGCTGAATAATGCGATTATATACTCTGGGAACTGGTCGACAGTTACTTTCTCTTAATTTAGGATTCAACATCATCTACTTCTGTATTAATGCAAGCTCCCACTCAGTTACAATTGGAATCTTGGCTTCACATAAATAAGTTCTCCAAATGCAAAGACATCTATGAGATGGGCCAAACTGTGAATGTCCAAAACAATATTTTGCCCCAGTGCCCTACTGGAAATTTATAAGGACAAATCATTTGCACCATTCTCTACACCTTGTTCTACCTGAAGGTTAAATAAAATCGTCTTGCAAGGTTAGAATGTGTGGGTATTTGGTATTGAAGAACCAGTAACCAACCCATATCTATAAATGCTCGACGAACTGTAAACCTTTATAATTCATCGCATCTTATAGTATGACCTAATTTAATCGGTTTATGCTCAAAAAGGTACCAATTCTCAACTACATCTGTTGATCGAAATTTCCACTGGTCATACCCCGATGACCGAGTTGATGCACATCTTGTTGCCCCTACAACAAATTACTCCTTTCCAAAATAAACTGGAATGTCTAAAGAAGCCATTAAAACAGGGCTAATGAAAGGAAATGAACATTTTTCAAAGGAAAGAAGTTCTGATGTTAGTATATACGTGCACCCATATTCAATAATGAAGGGAAGAGACTATGTATTGTGTATATAATAATATTAAAGAAAGGTTAATGCAACCATTCGAATGAAATTGAGAAAGCTTGAAGTTGAAAAAGATTAGTACTTGAGTGATTAATGACTTTTGAATCGAGATTTGAATGGCTCATGAGAGATTCTGATGACAAAATATATCAATGATTGAAGGAAAACAAGCAATAAGAAAACTGATTATGGATTTTGAAGAAATAGCAACAAAATATGATTTTGTTTAGATGACCAATATTAGTCAATGGAAACAAATGCAAATGTGAGGATGGATATGATGGAAACTCTCTTAAGTGATTTCAAAACAAAACCGCATCGTTCCAAACCATTAGAAGAGATATTACCCAGGATTCGAAATTGAAATGTATCTAGGGCAGAGAAATGAGAAATCAATATGAAAGTTACCTTGATGATGTGATTGGACGATGTATGATGAGATACAAGCCTTGAGTCACCTAAGGAACCTCAAAGAGAGGTTATACCGAAAGTGTGTATGTTTCTCTAGTCACATACCAAGCTAAAATTAAAGGAAAGAAGAAAAATATGTTGCGCCCCTATTAAACATGAGGACGTTGACGTACGGTTAGACACCGCTACCACATGCCCCTACCGCACCTATTATGTAGCCGCACATACTATCTTTTGTTGTTGTCACTCCGTTTGAATGTTATTCGCTTGTTCATCTACAATGCCATAAGCATACCATTATTTCTGACCTCGAGCATGTCTATTTATGTTGCACGATGTTATCCTTGAAACATTCTATTCGTGACGTGACTAACGATTAAATTTTCTCAAGTCCAGACGTAAAATTTCATTAATGGCTTTAAACACACCTTAGAATGATGCTTCTAACTCAACCAAAAGCCCCACGATGAAGGCTATGCACAGGTTCTTAAAAGAAAAGCCTGAAAAGTTTGCTGGGGGAAATGACTCTGAGGAACAGTAGCCGAACTGGGTTCAGACCATAGAGGAAGTCATGGGAAACCTCCAACTACCTGATGCACTCAAAGTCATATGCACCACATACCAACTAGAGGGAAAACCTTATGCCTAGTGGCTAGGAGTGAAACCAATACTCAAGGAATGCCATGGTGTCATCACATGGGATATTTTCTGTGAATCTTTTTTGGCCAATTACATTCCCTGAGTGCATGAGCCTGTGGAAACCCCTTTCATGGGTCAGGAAAGAAGGGAACTTGAAAGGATTCACCGAAGAGTTCAACTACTGAGGCATCCTGAGTCGCTGTACGTCGTGATTTTTCTTATACTTCCCCAGATGCACCACTTGCCACAGGATAGGCCATACTCTGGGCCAGTGCCCCTACCTGGAGAATCAAGAACCCTTGTAAAACTCGTATTGAACTAACCGGTTTTAGCACCTTGTATCAGGTCTTCCTATCATGGTAGGGCTAAGCGAACCAAGTGCGTGAAGAAACCATAAGACCAGGTATGAAATCGAATCCAAAAACAATTAGTTATGAGTGTATGGTCGCATACCTAAACAGGTGAGGTCAACCACACCTCATATTAAAGCAGCCACAAAAAATTAAGTCGTGTGATCGCATGTTTAAGACTGTGTGGTTGACGGGTTCTACGACCACACCTGCGGCCATACGAACCTAGTCAGAAACCGTGATTAGGAAACCTTCCTAATCCGAAGGGGGTTCTTTCCTAAACTAAGTAGGGCATATTATGGAGGGTTTTCCTCTATAAATAGGATGTCCCTTAGCCTCTTTCATCCTTTTAGAACTCAAACTGAAAGTGAGAGAAAGAGAAGAGGAGGAAGAGAAGGTGAATTGAAGAGGAAGACTAAGAGGAGGAAAATTCAGAGAAAACTCTGAATCTTCAACAAGCTTAAGGTATGAAAATAATCCCCATGTCAATTGAATGCCTAGAATAGTTCATGAAGGTGATAGGGATTTAAGTGAGACCCCAATCATCAATCCATGGACAAATTCCAAGAGAATCCATGGAAGGAATTTATGTGGATGAAGGATTATGTAAAAAAATTAGTTCTGAGACATAGAACAATCATAGGAAGGACCATGATGAAAAGCCAAGGAATTCAAACATGAAGGGATAGAGTTGAGAGTAAAAAAGTAGACCATCACATGTGTGGTCACATGTGTGGTCGCATGATATGCGACCACACGAGACGCACATATTCGACCACACACCCTCAGGAAGTCCAGGAAGGGTGTGGCGCATGTGTAGTCGCATGATATGCGACCACACCTTGCGACCACATGCCCTCAGAAAGTTCCAGGAAGGGTGTGGTCGCTTGTGTGGTCGCAGAATATGTGACCACACCTTGTGACCATACACCCTGTGGTCGCAGAAACTGAGACCACAGGTGATGCCACACATGCGACCCCTCAGTTTCTATTAGTCTAAATTACTTAAAATAAATTTTAATTTAAAATCTATAAATTTGTTAGGTTTCCAAGTGGTTTAAAAGTGATTTACAAAGCTTGAATAAGGATCTACTATCGACCAAAGGTGAGGGAACAAGACCTAAATTAATTGGCTAATAATAAACTATTTTTATTTATTGAGTCCAATGCCATGAATAATTCTATGCTTGTATGCTTGTAATGTGCATTTCACATATCTAATATTCTTGTTATTAGTTCTCATGCCTATTTAATTCTATTTATTTATAACATGATGTTGATGATGATGCTAGGAATAGGCATGTGAATGTATGTGTGTGGTTAGTGTACTTGATGCAAGTAGGGCATCAGGGGGAGGATGTGACACTGTGGTTCATCCTGGTCACCAGACTCTAGCTCTATCTCTACTCAAGTACTGTCCACTAACATCATCTTATTGCCATTACCTTAGTAGAACTATTACGTCATAGGGCATCAGGGGAGGTGGTCTCGAACCGTGTAGTCTTTGACTCTACCGGGGGGGCCTTAGCTCTATCTCTATGGACGTATTAAGGGATGCTAGGGTGAGGCCTTGGATACACTGTTTGACATTAGTATTGGTTAGTTGTGAACCCAGTTTGCAATCCCTCGCTAATAGGGGCTTACGTGTTGGTATAGATAGGGCATCAGGGGAAGTGTCATGTGGTGTTTGATCCGAACACTTTAGCTCTATCTCTATTCCATGATGGGTGCATGTGGGACAGCAATGGTATTTGATCCATTGGGTGGCTTCACACACTCGTGTATAGAGGTGCAGTGGCCACCTATCCTTTCTATTGCACATTGTAAACTTATGAACCAGACCAAAGATATGAATTGAATGCATGCATATGTTTGTTGCATTATTTTGTTTGCTCACTGAGCCATGATGTGTGCTCTCTCTTTTGACGTCGAATATTTTTAGTTGATAATGCAGGTCCTACTGTAGAAGATTATGTGAATGCTCTGACGTACAGACATGTTGCGGCGATGGACGTGGAAGCTATAATGGAGTCGATGATTCGTCATGGGAGTGCAACTCATGTGTTCTTGATTAAGTTTATTTGTTGGATTATCGGATCATGTAATTGATAAATTTATTTTATTTTATGTCTTAGTCATTTGGAGATAATTGGATAATTTAATTATGTTATCACTGTTTGATACTCAGTTCATTAATATTAAAAACTTCTGCTATTATTTATTTACTTTGATTATGGCTGTAGATGTATTTGGTTTAAGCAAAGGGACACGGCCTATTCAAGATTCTGGTTGAACTGTTGGATCATAGATGGTTCATCACACCATTCTGGTTGGTTCAGAATTGGGGTGCGACAACTTGGTATCAGAGCTCTCGGTCTCTGTCTATTAAACCTGTATACTTCCTTAAAAGTTATGAACTGAGTTAGGATAAAACTTAAAAGCTATAATAAAAACACACCATAAGCACCTATGTTGTATGAGACAAAAATTAAGAAAGAAAACAATGCACATATAAGATGAGAAACAAGTTTCATATATACATCGAATAAAAACAATATATATATATATATATATCCGAATCAAAGTACGGTCCACAATCCAAACTGTTACTCTGTAGTACAAGTAAAAGAAATGAATGCATCATGGAGCTGGGGGTGCTGGAGGAGGAGGTGCCTCACGATCCCGATCATAATCCTCGGTGTATACCTTCATAAGCCAGGTTACCTGAGTTTAGGTCACCCGGAGACTAGCTTCCAGATCCGCCACCCACTGATTAGTAGTATATTGGGCCTCCTGAATCCCATGCAGCAGCCCCATCACATTATCTGGTGGTGGGTGCGAAGGACCAGCTGAGTAGAAAGGAACCCGAGAGGGGCCAACTCCAGTGGAATGCAGTGGTGATGGAGGAGGTATGGCATCCATATCCATGTACATCCGATCATCATCTGCCTCAACATCACCCCCATGGACCTCTGTTCCTACTGCTGTTGCTGCCGCATCTGCGTTTGCTATCTCTACTCTAGTATGGGGATGCACCATAGCGTTCTTCTCCTCATCACTAACCTGCGCATCTCGCATCCCCATCCGACAGATGGCCTCCCAGTCAAGGTCATTCGAAAAAGTGTCCTCGTGAATCCTCTCATCAACCAAGTCGACCTGCAAGCGAGTGAGCAGAGTGGTGATGAAACGCCCATAGGGTAGGTTGCCTATCAGACCAGGCGTCGTAGCACAGAGCATAGTCCTGATAATAATGTAAGGAAGGCAGACGGGTTGCCTAGTGCAGATGCAGTACAGGGGGTACTGGGTCAACTGTGAAACCTTCTCATAATGCCCACTTTGAGGAATCAGGTTGTGCTGAATGATCTTACAGTACACCCGAGGTTCCAGTCGTAGATTGATTGCCTTCATTTCCCAGCGATCATTTCTAAGAAATTGGTAGTCAATCTCTACACGCATCATCACTGACAGGTTCTGGGGTTCCTTGGGTGCGCAATATACTAATGGGCCATCATTGGATATACCCAGCAGATCAGCCAACTCCTGGTAGTTAAAGGAGATCTCTACCCCTTTAACATAACTAGTGATCCTGAGCTCTCTACCCCTGTATATGTCCTCTGGGTCACCCTCCACCAGTAGATTACAATAGAACTGTTTACTAATGCAAGACAGGTGCAACCCTCATACAATTTCACAGGGAGCCAACCCATATCACCAAAGGTGACCTCCACATTAAATAGGGCTAAATTAGCTAGGTTTACACAACGACCACCTTCCACCTTTTTATGCTTATAACGAGCATACTGAGTCTCTACTTCATTAGACCAGAAGCAAAGAGGATCATGAACTCTGGGGACCTTGGTGCGAGCCATGTTATCTGCAAAGATACAGACCAACAAGCAAGATATTAGATATAGAGAAAAACTCAAAATTTTAGCATTATAACGGCGTGATTTGGTCAAAAGCCACATTTTTCACCCAAATAGTTGGGTCGGAGGACTTACATATATCCCAAACCATCCTGTAAGGCTCATACAGTTGGAAATTTAAACTAGGTAGATCGAATTTGAAGAAATTTTGACAATTTAGAAAAACCCCTAAAATTAGGTCAAAATAGAAAATTCATGTTTCTCATAAATTAACTGATGAAACTCAAATTTTCTTAAGGGCTTTCATCCATTGGGTGACCAATAGCAAAAGTCTCCAATAAAAATCAAATTTTTATGATCAGAAAAATTTTAATTTGAAGAAAACCCTATAAATGGAGAAAAACCTAGTTTTGAAAGCTTTAAAAGGAGAACCAGTAGAGAACATACCTGAAAGAATGGAACGTAGGTCGTGGATGGACGAAAGAATCACCAAACTAGAGTGGTCGACAATGTAGCAACTCAGTGGCGCCAAGTTGATTTGAAAGCAAAAGAAAAGAGTGGAGAATGACTCCAAAAATCAGGTTTAAAAACCTGATTTGGGGTCGTATGGTCGCAAAATTCGACCAAAATATGCGACCACACGATCGACCACAGGCTCTCGGTGAGATAATAGGGTTTTGTGTGGTCGCATAGCCTGTGGTCGCATATACTGCGACCCCACCATCGACCACACGATGGAAAATACTATATTTGACTGAATGACTTGGAAAATTAAAATTTTACATTGATTAATTAGATTTTGACATGGGAATGATGTATATTATGATTGCCTTACATATTCTATGATTTTCAGACACTACCACCACCGGAAAGAGGAAATGGCTAGGTGAAGAGTAACCAAGCGAGGACGCAGCCCAATTTCACCACCACCACTTGTGGAGGAAAATAGCCATGAAAACCCTGAAAGACAAGAGAATCAAAATGTGGTACCACCAGGAGCCAACGACCAGGCTAATCCTACAAACTTGCCAGCCCCACCTACAGATTTGGCTGCTGCGGTAATGAACCTAGCACAACAGCTGTAGCAAATACAGCAGGTGCAAGCCAATATGCAAGCTGTTATGGAATGGCTTTTCCAGCTGCACATACTACACCTATACCAACGAGACAAGCTAGCACCGTACCAGGGGGTAGCAACACGGTACCTCAATCACCTCAAACGCCATTTGTACAAGATCCAGTACAAAACCCTGAAGTAGCCCAAGGTAGTTACCAGTATCAACCACCTATATATGGAGCCTATGCTCAGTATCAGTTGGACCATTCTCGACTAATCAAACATTTTCTGAAGATGAAGCCTAAGGAGTATAATGGTAAGCCAGCGGATCCTTTGTGGCCAGCTCACTAGATCAACGAGATGGAAAGGAACTTCATGATGATGACGATTAATGAAGAAGAAAAAGTGTTATGTGCCATATTTATGCTGAAGGGTGATGCACACCACTGGTGGAAGTCTACTCGGAGTTATCTATTAAAGAAGCACACCCAATTGACCTAGGCTATTTATAAAAAGGCATTCTTCGAGAAATATTTTCCTAGAAGTTTTAGAGATGCTATGGAAAGAGAGTTCTTGAGTTTGTATCAGGGACAGATGACTGTGGATGCGTATCAATAGCGTTATGAAGAGCTGTTTTTCTTTGCTCCCTCTAGCATGCAAGAAAAAATACCAAAACCCGAAGGTTCGTCATGGGACTTAGGGGAAGTATCCAAGAACATGTATTGGGATTGGAAAAGAATGTTTATAATGAAGCGATACAGATTGCTCGAGTATTGAAATCGAGCCAAAGGGAGAGTTACTTTGCTCAGAATAGAGGTATCAAAAGGCCTAATAGAAATTCATATAACGGAGGGAACACAAAGTCCTTTAAACCCTTTCGTACTCAAGGCTTTAATGCTACAGCCAAGACTACTCCAATAGTCCAACCTCAATAGAAGTAAAATAGTGAAGGAGTAAAATGTTATAACTGCAATCAAATGGGACATTATTCAAAGGAGTGTCATAAGCCCAGGAAGCAGCTACAGCAAGGAAAGGTTTATGCAGTTACATCTGAGGATGTTGTCACATCGTTCGATGTGGTCACAGGTATGACTTGAACCTTTCATTTTGTATTACCTTGTGTGAGCATGTAGACTAAAATAAAACAAATCATAGGTATCGTACATATTAATGGTATACCCACCAGAGTACTCCTTGATTCTGGAGCTACTCATTCTTTTATATCTATGTCATTTGGAAAAAAAGCTAAATCTACCCCACAGATCTTTAGACTATAAATTTCTTGTACGATCACCTATGGGATTAGAAGTGGAACTAGAAAAAGGTTATGGACCACGTCCAGTTCTTATCGGCAAAAAGATTTTGGATGCAACCTTAATTCAACTCGAGATGGCAGACTTTGATGTTATCTTGGGAATGGATTGGTTAGCTCGGAATTCTGTAAACCTATTATGTGCAGAAAAGAAATTGACATTTAAAGACAAGGAAGGAGCAGAGTTTAGTTTTGTGGGAATCAAACTTTCCCATAGATGAAAACTCATCCTCTCTGCATTAAAGGCTAGAAAATGCCTCGAGAAAGGAGGAGTTGGGTATCTAGTATCTGTGGTTGATCTCACCAAGGAAGTACCACGAATGGAAGATATTGATGTTATGCGTGACTTTCAAGATGTATTTCCTGAGGAACTACCAGGACTACCACCCGACCGAGTGACAGAGTTCGTTATATATCTTATACCCGGAGCCGCACCAGTATCTAAAACACCCTATCGAATGGCTCCTACTGAACTGAAGGAACTGAAGGTATAGTTACATGAATTACTGGACAAGGGTTATATCAGACCCTGCATATCACCATGGGGAGCGCCAGTATTGTTTGTGAAGAAGAAAGACGGTAGTGTTCGACTGTGTATAGACAATTGGGAATTGAATAAGCTTACAATCAATAATCGGTACCCGTTGCCTCGGATCGATGACTTGTTCGATCAGTTGCATGGTGCCAAAGTGTTCTCCAAGATTGATCTTCTGTCAGGATACCATCAGTTGAAGATTAAGGAAGGTGATATTCTAAAGACAGCATTTAGAACAAGATATGGACATTTTGAATTTTTAGTCATGTCTTTTGGATTGACTAATGCACCCGCAACTTTTATGGAACTCATGAATTAGGTATTCCATGATATGTTGGATACATCAGTTATTGTGTTTATTGACGACTTATTGGTCTACTCCAAGGACAAATAAACTCATGTCATGAATCTAAGAGCCGCTCTGCAATGACTAAGAAAAGACAAGCTTTACGCCAAATTTATAAAGTGTGAGTTTCGGCTAGATGAGGTCACTTTCTTAGGCCATGTTGTATCTACAGAGGAAATTAAAGTGGATCCTAGTAAGAATGAAGCCATTGTGAAGTGGGAAGCAACTAAGAGTGTTGTAGAGATCAGAAGTTTCCTAGGTCTAGTTGGGTATTACCGACAATTCGTGGAAGATTACTCCAGAATCGCCGTACCTCTCACCAGTTTGACTAAGAAAGGAGAAAAGTTTGTTTAGACCAACAAATGTGAGGAGAGTTTCCAAACATTGAAAGCTAAATTGATCTCCGCTCCCATCTTGACTATTTCTACCCCAGGACAATCACTTACTTTGTACATTGATGCGTCGGGGTTGGGTTTAGGATGTGTGCGCTTATGCAAGGAGAACAAGTAGTTGCGTATGCCTCAAAACAACTAAAGACACATGAGAAGAACTATCCCACTCATGACTTGAAATTAGCAGCAGTAGTACATGCTATCAAGATATGAAGACATTATTTGTATGGAGAGAAATTTTATATTAAATCAGATCATAAGAGTCCCACTTATCTTTTTAATCAGAAGGAGTTGAACATGAGATAAAGAAGATGGCTGGAACTATTGAAGGATTATGATTGTGATATCCAGTATCATCCAGGAAAGGTTAATGTAGTTGCTGATGCGTTAAGAAAAAAACCAATGATAAAATCCCAAGGAGAGGTTAACAGGACTGCGGCAATGTGTGTTACAGGAAAAGTATTCAATCATAGTAATGAGCAATTCGTGATAGATGCACTGGGTGGATCAACCAACCAAGGGTTTATTCATCAGTTTTCAAATATGTTTACCACATTGAAGATTATACCTGATATATTAGACGAAGTGAATGCCGCTATTAAATCAGACCCTTATCTGAGAACGGTGCAAGAAGACATCAAAAAAGGTAGGACTATTCCTGAGTTCACCTTGGACGTTGAAAAGGTACTAAAACATAAAAGAAGAGTATGTGTTCCTGAAAATGAAGACTTGGATATTAAACACAAACTAATGAAGGAAGCTCACACCACCGCTTATTTGGTACATCCTGGAAGTACGAAGATGTATCATGAATTGAAGAAATTATATTGGTGGAAAGGAATGAAAGCGGATGTCGCTAAATTTCTGTCTCAGTGCCTAAATTGTCAGAGGATAAAGGTTGAAAGGAAAAGACCTATAGGATTGTTGCAACCACTTCCAAAACCAGCTTGGAAATGGGACTGCATCATTATGGACTTCGTCACCGGGTTACCATTGACTCCCCAAGTAGTTGACGCGGTCTGGGTGATTGTAGATTGTCTGACTAAGACAGCTCGCTTCTTAGCTATACGACCTCAGTATACCCTAGAGAGGTTAGCCAAGCTATATGTGGATAATATTGTCAGATTGCATGGTGTACTTGAAAGCATTGTGTTCGACAAAGATCCACGCTTTACCTCAAAGTTTTGGGAAGGATTACAGAAGGCTATGGGTACAACGTTGAAGTTCAGTACTGCATTCCATCCTCAGACAGACGGACAGTCGGAGTATACCATTCAGATTTTAGAAGACATGCTTCGAGCCTGTGTTATTGATTTCAAAGGATCACGAGATGAGAAACTACCATTGATCGAGTTCGCCTATAACAACAGCTACCAGGCTACTATACAGATGTCACCCTATGAAGCACTGTATGGTAGGAAGTGTCGAACTCCTTTGTTTTGGAATGAAGTTGGAGAACGGAGTATTATTGGACCAGAGTTTGTTGAAGAGACTTATCGAGTAGTCGATATTATCAAGGAAAGAGTTAGAATAGCTCATAATAGTCAAAAACAGTATGCAGATACTCGATGTCGAGACCTTGAATTCATCGTAGGTGATAAGGTATTCTTGAATGTATCACCTATGCGAGGTTTAAAATGATTCGGGCAGAAAGGGAAGCTAAGTCCGAGATATGTCGGGCCATATGAGATTCTAGCTAAACGTGGGAAAGTGGCGTATCAGTTAGCACTACCCCCATCTATGTCAAGTGTGCATGATGTATTTCATATCTCATTACTAAAGAAGTACGTCAGAGATCCCACACATGTTATAACAGTAGATCCACCGGGTCTAACTGATGATTTGACATTCAAAGTAGCACCAACTGAAATTACCAGCCGAAAGGTTCAATGTCTATGCAACCGTGACATTTCTTATGTTAAGGTTACTTGGAGAAACCAGGATGTAGAAGAGATCACATGGGAAGAAGAGAATGCCTTGCGAAAGCAATATCCTCACCTTCTCGACTCGGAAGGTATGTGCAAATTTCGAGGATGAAATTTATAATAAGAGGGGGGAGTTGTAAGATCCGTAATGAACTAACCGGTCTTACCACCTTGTATCAGGTCTTCCTATCATGGTCGGGCCAAGCGGACCAAGTACATGAAGAAACCACAAGACCAGGTATGAAATCGAACCCAAAAACAGTCAGTTATGAGTGTGTGGTCGCATCCTAAATAGGTCTGGTCAACCACTCCTCAGATTAAAGTGACCACAAAAAATTAGGTCGTGTGGTGGCATGTTTCAGACTGTGTGGTCGACGGGTTCTGCGACCACACCTATGACCACACGAATCCAGTTAGAAACCGTGATTAGAAAACCTTCCTAATCGAAAGGGGGTTCTTTCCTAAACTAAGTAGGGCTTATTATGGAGGGTTTTCCTCTATAAATAGTTTGTCCCTTAGTTTCTTTCATCCTTTTAGAACTCAAACTGAAAGTGAGAGAAAGAGAAGAGGAGGAAGAGAAGGAGAATTAAAGAGGAAGACTATGAGGAGGAAAATTCAAAGAAAAATCTGAATCTTCAACAAGCTTAAGGTATGAAAATATTCCCCATGTCAATTAAATGCCTAGAATAGTTCATGATGGAGATAGGGATTTAAGTGAGACCCCAATCATCAATCCATGGATAAATTCCAAGAGAATCCAAGGAAGCAATTTATGTGGATGAAGGATTATGTAAAAATATTAATTCTGAGACATAGAATAATCATAGGAAGACCATGATGATAAGCCAAGGAATCCAAATATGAAGGAATGGAGTTGAGAGGGAAAAGTTTGACCATCACATGTGTGGTCGCATGATATGCAACCACACGAGACACACATATTCGACCACACACCCTCGGGAAGTCTAGGAAGGGTGTGGTCGCATGATATGCGACCACACCTTGCGCCCACATGCCATCAAGAAGTTCCAGGGAGGGTGTAGTCGCATGTGAGGTCGCAGGATATGCGACCATACCATGCAACCATACACCCTGTGGTCGCAGAAACTGAGACCACTGGTGCTGCCACACCTGTGACCCCTTAGTTTCTGTTAGTCTAAATTACTGAAAATAAATTTTAATTTAAAATCTATAAAAATGTTAGGTTTCCAAGTGGTTTAAAAGTGATTTACAAAGCTTGAACGAGGATCTACTATCGACCAAAGGTGAGGGAACAAGACCTAAATTAATTGACTAATAATAATCTATTTTTATTTATTGAGTCCAATGCCATGAATGATTCTATGCTTGTATGCTTGTAATGTACATTTCACATGTCATCCAATATTTCTATTATTACTGCTCATGCATATTTAGTTCCGTTTATTGATACATGATGTTGATGATGATGCTAGGAATAGGCATGTGAATATATGTGTGTGCTTAGTGTACATGATGCGAGTGGGGCATCAGGGGGAGGACGTGACACTGTGGTTCATCTTGGTCATCAGAATCTAACTCTATCTCTACTCAAGTCTTGTCCACTAACATCACCGTTTCGTCATTACCTTAGCAGAACTATTACGTCGTAGGGCATCAGGGGAGGTGGTCTCGGACCATGTAGTCTCTGACTCTGCCGGGGGGCCTTAGCTCTATCTCTATAGACGTATTGAGGGATACTAGGGTGAGGCCTTGGATACACTGTTTGACATTAGGATTGATTAGTTGCAAGCCCAGTTTGCAAGCCCTCGCCAATAGGGGCTTACTGCTAGTATGGGTAGGGCATCAAGGGAAGTGTCATGCGGTGTTTGATCCGGGCACTTTAGTACTATCTCTATTCCATGATGGGTGCATATGGGATGGCAATGGTGTTTGATCCATTGGGCGACTTCACACACTCATATATAAAGGTGCGGCGGCCACTTATCCTTTTTATTGCAAACTGCAAACTTATGAATCGGACCAATGATATGAATTGAATGCATGTATATGTTTGTTGCATTGTTTTGTTTGCTCACTGAGCCATGATGTATGCTCACCCATTCGACGTCGAATATTTTTAGTTGATGGTGTAGGTCCTACTATAGAAGATTATGTGAATGCTCTGATGTACGGACATGTTGCGGCAATGGACGTGGAAGCTATGATGGAGTCGCGTGATTCTTCGTGCGAGTGCAACTCATGTGTTTTTTATTATGTTTATTTGTTGGATTATCGGATCATGTAATTGATAAATTTATTTTATTTTATGTCTTAGTCATTTGGAGATAATTAGATAATTTATTTATGTTATCACTGTTAGATACTGAGTTCATTAATATTAAATACTTATGTTATTGTTTATTTACTCTGATTATGGTTGTGGATGTATCTGGTTTAAGCAAATGGACACGGCCTATTCGAGATCCTAGTTGAATCGTTGGATCATAGATGGTTCATCACACCATTCTGGTTGGTTCAGAATTGGGGTTCGTCACACCCCAATTCTGCACCATTCAGAACGGTGTGATGAACCGCTATAAACCAACTGTTTAACCAGGATCTCTAGTAGGCGGTATCCATTAGAAATAAAACCACGCACATCCACAACCATAATCAGAGTAAATACACAATAGCGGAAGACTTATAGTAAATGAACTGAGCATTCTAAATGTAATAACCATAATTAAAATATCAAATTATTATTGTATCAACTGAGACATAACTAAATAAAATATCAATTACATCTTGTATAATTTCAAATAAAATCTGAATGGAACACGCATGAGTTGCACTCGCATGAGGGGTCATGCACATCCTCTAAGTCTTCAGCTCCCATTGCAGCAACACGCGTATACACCGGATCATCCATATAATCTACAACTGTGGTACCTGCATCATCAGCTAAAAATATTTGACGTCGAGAGGGTGAGCACACATCATGGCTCAGTGAGCAAACAAAACAATGCAACAAACATATGCATGCATTCCATTCATATCTTTGGTCTGATAAACAAGTTTGCGATGTGCAATAGAAAGGGTTGGAGGTCAAAGGTTCACGGTTATTGACCCCTCCTCCATACACGAGTGTGTGAAGCCGCCCAAAGGTTCACGGTTATTGTCGTCCCACATGCACCCACTACGAACATTATACAACAAAGGTTAACGCTTATTGTTGTACAGTGCCATACCAACACGTAAGCCCCTTTGGCGAGAGTTTGCAAACTGGGCTCACAACTAACCAATCCAAATGCCAAACAATGTATCCAAGGCCTCACCCCAGCATCCCTCAATACGTCCATAGAAATAGAGCTTGGGTCTGGTGACCAAGATGAACCATAGTGTCACGTCCCCCCCTGATACCCTACGACATATTAGTTCCGCTAAGGTAATGACGATACGTCGATGTTAGTGGATAAGACTTGAGTTAGAGATAGAGCTAGAGTGCTGAGGCCCCACCTATGACACCTCCCCCTGATACTCACTCGGATCAAGCACACCAACCACACACATACATCCACATGCCTATTCCTATTATCATCATCATCATCAGTATCATAAACAATATATAAATATGCATGAACAGTAATAATAGAAATATTGGATGATATGTTGAATGCACATAACAATCATACATGCATAAAATCATTCATGGCATTGGACTCAAGAATAAAGACAGTTTATTATTAACCAATTAGTTTAGGTCTTGTACCCTCACCTTTACTTGATCGTAGATCCTCTTTCAAGATTTAAGAATCAACTATATATCAATATTATATCACTAGAAGACCTAACCAAGTCGATAGAATTTAATTAGAATTAATTCTGATTTTTGAAAGCATGCTGTTAACTGGGGGTCGATGCTAGGATTTTGATCGACCCTGGGTGCGACCACCCCTATTCTGGACTTCCCGAACACTGGGGGTCGATGATCAGGGTCTGGTAGGGTCGATTGGCCATTGACCCCCCGTGCGACCCCCTGTAGGTTTTGTCAATTTTTCATCCTACAGTCTATTCTTCGTGTTTAGGGTCCTATGGCTTGCTTCTACAATCCATTCCACATATGTTCTATGGCCTAAAACCGTAGTTCATTCACCTAGATAGCTTTCATGACTTCCCCCATGGTTTTCCATGAAAATCTAACCATTGGTGGATGATTTGGGTTTCTCCTAGATCATTCCTTCTTCTCTAGCTATTCTAAGGTCTGTAGAATTTCATGGAGATAGTATCCATACCTGAGAATTAGGCTTGTTTCTCTGAAGCCTTCTCCTTGATCTTCTTCTCCACTTTCCTTCTCTTCTCTTTCTCTTCTCCTTCTCTTCTCATTCTCTCAATCTAATTAGGGTTCTAAAAGGAGTGAAAGAGGCTTAGGGACGTCCTATTTATAGAGTAGAAACTCCCAAAATACGTCCCATTGAGATTAGGAAGGAATCCCATTGAAATTAGGAAGGTTTCCTAATTTTTGGTTCGTGCTGTTTTTACCGATTATCGGGGGTCGATAGGGGGGTCGGAGATCCCGTCGACCCCTGGTTCTTAAAATGTTCGACCCCCAGTATAAAACTGGGGGTCTGACTTTTATACTGGGGGGGTCCGACCCTCCCTTGCTGGGTATGCGACCCTCCCCCTATTTTTAGTGTTTTTGGGTCAGTTTAATACCTGGGATCGTGATCTCCTTCACGTACTTGATCCGTTTGGTCCGACCATGATGGGTAGACCTGGTTCAAGGTGGTAAGACCGGGTTAGTTTGATACGGGTCTTACAACTCCCCCCTACTTATAAAAATTTCATCCCCGAAATTGTTCATACCTTCTGAGTCGAATAAATGAGGGTATTGCTTTTGCATAGGATTCTCTTCTTCCCATGTGATTTCTTCCATGTCTCTACTTCTCCAAGTGACCTTAACATAATAGATATCTCGGTTGCATAGTCGTTGAACCTTTCGGGTGGTGATTTCAGATGGTGTTACTTCAAATGTCAAATTATCAGTCAGATCAGGTAGATCTACTGTCAGAACGTGCGTTGGATCTTTGACATACTTCTTCAATAAGGAAATATGAAATACGTCATGCATACTTGACATGGATGGTGGTAGTTCTAACTGGTAAGCCACTTTCCCACGCTTAGCTAGAATCTCATATGGCCCAACATATCTTGGACTTAGTTTCCCTTTCTGTCCGAACCGTTTCAGTCCTCGCATAGGCGATACTTTTAAGAATACTTTATCACCCATGTCGAACTCAAGGTCTCGGCGTCGGGTATCGGCATATTGCTTCTGATGATTCTGAGATATTCTCACTCTTTCTTTGATAATGTCGACCACTCGATAAGTTTCTTCAACAAATTTCGGTCCAACAATACTACGTTCCCCAACTTCATTCCAAAACAACGGAGTTCAACACTTTCTATCATACAGTGCTTCATAGGGTGACATCTGTATAGTAGCCTGATAGCTATTATTATAGGCGAACTCAATCAGTGGTTACTTTTCATCCCATGATCCTTTAAAATCAATTACACATGCTCGAAGCATATCTTCTAGAATCTGAATTGTACGCTCCGACTGTCCATCTGTTTGTGGGTGGAATGCAGTACTAAACTTCAATGTTGTACCCATAGCCTTTTACAATCCTTCCCAAAACTTTAAAGTAAATCATGGATCTCTGTCGGACACAATACTTTTAGGTACATCGTGTAATCGCACAATGTTATCCACATACAGCTTAGCTAACCTATCCAGTGTATACTGGGGTCGTATAGGTATAAAGCGAGCTGTTTTAGTTAGACAGTCTACAATCACCCGAACTGCGTCAACTACACTAGGAGTCAATGGTAATCCCGTGACGAAGTCCATAGTGATGCAGTCCCATTTCCATGCTGGTTCCGGTAACGGCTATAACAGTCCTGCCGGTCTTTGTTGTTCAGCCTTTACTTTCTGACAATATAGGCATTGAGACACGAACTTAGCTACATCTACTTTCATTCCTCTCCACCAATATAATTTCTTTAGATCATGATACATCTTAGTGCTTCCAGGATGTATCGAACAGATGGTGGTATGGGCTTCTTTCATCAATCGGTGTCTAATGTCCACACTTTCTGTTTCGAGTACACATATTCTTCCTTTGTACTTCAATACCTTTTCTTCATCCAAGGTGAACTCAGGGTTAGTTTTACCTTTTTCGATGTCTTCTTGTACCGTTCTCAGGTAAGGGTCTGATTTGATAGCTGTCTTCACTTCATCAACTATATCTGGTATAATTTTCAATGCGGCGAACATGTTTGAAAATCGATGAATAAACCCTTGGTTGTCTGATCCATCTTGTGCATCTATCACAAACTGCTCGTTATCGTGCTTGAATACCTTTCTGGTAGTACACATTGCGGCAGTTGTGCTAACCTCTCCCTGAGATTTTATCATTGTCTTTCTACTCAACGCATCGGCTACTACATTAGCTTTCCCTGGATGATATTGGATATCACAATCATAGTATTTCAATAGTTCCATCCATCTTCTTTGTCTCATATTCAACTCCTTCTGATTAACTAGATAAGTAAGACTTTTATGGTCTGATTTAATCTGAAACTTCTCCCCGTACAGATAATGTCTCCATATTTTGAAAGCATGTACTACTGCCGCTAGTTCCAAATCATGAGTGGGGTAGTTCTTTTCATGTGTCTTCAGTTGTCTTGAGGCATATGCAATTACTTGTTCTCCTTGTATAAGTACACATCCTAATCCCAGTCCTGACGCATCGATGTACAAGATAAATGATTGTCCTGGAATTGAGATGGTCAAGATTGGAGCTGATATCAATCTAGCTTTCAAGGTTTGGAAACTCTTCTCGCATTTATCCGTCCAGACAAACTTCTCGCCCTTCCTAGTCAAACTGGTAAGAGGTACGACAATTCGGGAATATTCTTCCACAAATCATCCATAATACCCAGCTAGACCCAGAAAACTTCAAATTTCCACAACACTCTTCGGTGCTTCCCACTTTACAATAGCCTCAATCTTGCTGGGATCTACTTTAATTCCTTCAGCGGATACTACATGGCCTAGAAATGCAACTTCCTTTAGCCAAAACTCACACTTTGTAAATTTGGCGTAGAGCTTTTCCCTTCGTAGTCGCTGCAGAGCGGCGTTTAGATTCTTGACATGAATTTCCTCGTCTTTTGAGTAGACTAATATATCATCAATGAATACAATAATCGATGTATCCAACATGTCATGGAAAACCCGGTTCATAAGTTCCATAAAGGTTGCTGGTGCGTTTGTCAATCCAAAAGACATGATCAAAAGTTCATAATGTCCATATCTAGTCCTGAATGCTGTCTTAGGGATATCACCATCCTTAATCTTCAGTTAATGGTAACCTGACCGAAGATCAATCTTTGAGAACACTTTGGTACCCTGCAACTGATCGAATAGGTCATCGATCCGAGGCAATGGATACCGATTCTTGATTGTCAGTTTATTCAATTCTCGGTAGTCTATACACAAGCGAACGCTACCGTCCTTTTTCTTCACGAATAAAACCGGTGCTCCCCATGGTGATATGCAAGGGTGAATGTAACCTTTGTCCAGCAGTTCCTGTAGTTGTACTTTCAATTCCTTCAGTTCAGTAGGAGCCATTCGATAAGGTGCTTTCGATACTGGTGCGGCTCTAGGTATAAGATCTATAACGAACTCTGTAGCTCGGTCGGGTGGTAATCCTAGTAATTCTTCAGGAAATATGTCTGGATAGTCATGCACGACATCAATATCTTCCATTCATGGTGCTTCCTTGGTAATTTCAACCACAGATACTAAATAACCGACTGCTCCTTTCTCAAGGCACTTCTTAGTCTTTAGCGCCGAGAGTATGAGATTTCATTTTCGGGGAAGTTTCGTTCCTGTAAAACTGAACTCGGCTCCTTCCTTGTCTTTAAATGTCAGCTTCTTTTTGGCACACAATAGGTTTGCAGAATGCTGAACTAACCAGTCCATTCCTAAGATGACGTCAAAGTCTACCATCTCAAGTTGGATCAAGGTCGCATCCAAGGTCTTTTCATCAATAAGAACTGGACATGGTCCATAACCTTTTTCTAACTACACTTCTAATCCCATAGGTGATCGTACAAGTAGTTTGTAGTCTAAGGATTTAAGGGGTAGATTTAACTTCTTTCCAAATGTCATAGATATAAAGGAATGAGTAGCTCCTGAATCAAAAAGTACTCTGGCGGGAATGTCATTAATAGGTACGATACCTGTTTTGTTCTGGTTTAGTCTACATGCTCATACAATGTAATACAACTATCAAAAATGTAAGTCATACCTGTAACCACATCAGGCGATGCAGCAACATCCTCGGATGTAACCGTGTAAACTCATCCTTGATGTAGCTGCTTCTTGCGCTTAGGACATTCCCTTGCTTTATGTCCCACTTAGTGGCAGTTAAAACATTTTATACCTTCCGTAGTTGGCTTCTGTTGCTGTTGAACTATGGGGATAGTCTTGGTCGCAGCGGTAAAGCCTTGAGCATGGAAGGGTTTGAATGTCTTGTTATTCTATCCGTTATAAGAATTTCCAGCTGGCCTTTTTATACCTCTGTTTTGCATGAAATAACTCTCCTTCTGGCTCGATTCTATAACTCGAGCAATTTGTGCCGCTTCATTATAGATTTTCTTTTCGTGTCCCAGAACGTGCTCACGGATGCTTCCCCTAAGTCCCATGACGAACCTTCGGGTCTTTGTGGTTTCCTCTTGCATACTAGTGGGTGCGAAGAAGAACAGCTCTTCATAACGATGTTGATAAGCATCCACGGTCATCTGTCCCTGATATAAACTCAGGAACTCTCTTTCCATAGAATCTCTAAAACTTCTTGGAAAGTACTTCTCAAAGAACGACTCCTTATAAATATCCCAAGTCAGTTGGGCGTGCTTTGTAAGTAAATACACTCTAGTAGACCTCCACCAATGGTGTGCACCTCCTTTCAGCATAAAGGTGGCACACAACACTTTCTCTTCTTCATTTAATGTCATCATCATAAAGTTTCTTTCCATTTCGTTGACCCAGTATGCCGGCCATAAAGGATCTACTAGCTTGCCATTAAATTCTCTGGGCTTTAATTTCATAAAATGCTCCACCAATCTGGAGTGGTCTAGAGGCTACGGAACATACGCTCCATATATAGGTGGTTGGTATTGATATCCACCTTGAGCTATTTCAGGATTCGGTACTTGAGCCTGCATGATAGGAGTCTGAGGTGCGTGGGGTACTGTGTTACTTCCCCCAGGTGCTGTGCTTGCCTGTCCAGCTGGCATTGGAGGTGTTTGTGCAGCTGGAAGTATTATGCCTATGGCCGCTTGGATAGTAGCTTGCGCCTGTTGCATCTGTTGCATCTGTTGGGCCAAGTTCATTACGACAGTGGCCAAGTCTGTAGGTGGAGCTAGCAGATTGGTAGGATTTGCCTGCCCATTTATGATGGATGGTGCCGTGTTCATGTTCCCCTGTGTTTCTGGGTGTGTCTGGTTGTCTTCCCCCACAGGTGGTGGTGGTGGGATAGAGTTACGGCTCTGTCTGGTTGCTCTGCGTCCCGCCATTAATTAATCTGCTAGTAGGATTGCCTGAAATCATTGAACACAAGAGACAATCATTAAATACTTCATTCTCATATTTTAAATCCACTAACAAATGCAAATTTCAAATTTTTTAGATCATTCTGTCGAAAATGCTATGCTTTCACTCCAGGGTCGATGGTGGGGGTCGATGGGTATCCGACCCTCAGTATGGGAAATCACCCATTCTTCTCGAGAGCCGGGGGTCGATGGGGGGTCGGAGTATGTCCGACCCAGGGTGCGACCCCTGGTTCTCTGTCAGGTTCCCGAGAGCCAAGGGTCGATGCGGGGGTCGATGCAGGGGTCGATTGTTTTAACCACATTTTCCGACCCCTGGACAAAAAATCTGATTTTTAAGTCCGATTCAAAGTTCATTTCTCATTCTTTCTTCTCCGCTTCGACTCAACTCGTCCCTCTGAGTTGCTACAGTGCCCATTCCAATCCGTTGGTAGTTTGCACTCCTTGTTTCGTCGTCTACACCTCCGCTACAGGTATTCTTCTACCTTTTCATCTTTTTAGGTTTCTTAACCTAGGTTTTGGCTCGTTTATCTTGTATTTTCAAATTAAACTTTTTTTAACCGTAAAAATTTGATTTTTATTGGGGGCTTTTGTTATTGTTGACTCGAGGAATGAAAGCCCTAAAAAATATTTAAGTTTCATCGGTTGGTTATCGAGAAACTCAAAATTTTTACTTTTTACCCTAATTTTGTCGAAATTTTGAATTTCTTGAAATTTCATACAATTCAATCTAATTAGTTGCAATTTCCAACTGTTTGAATCTCACAAGATAGTTTAGGATCTATATGTCCTCCTGCCCACGTGTATGGGTGAAAAGTGAGGTTTTTGTCCAATTTACATCGTTATTACATCAAAATCTCGGGTGTTTCCTCTCTACTAACCCATTATTTGTTTTTCTTTCTTATCTGCAGATACTATAGCTCATACCAAGGTACCCAAAGTTCGCGACCGTCTTCGCTTCCATTCCAACAAAGCCGAGACATATTATGCCCACTACACTCGCAAGAAGGTAGAGGGAGGCCGCAAAGTGAACTTGGCTGAGTTAGCCTTGTTCAATGTGGAGAGAGCCTTTGGTGATATGGGATGGCTCCCTGTCATCACTTATGATGCGTGTACCTGTCCTGACTTGGTATGCCAGTTCTACTATAATCTCCAAGTGGTGGGAGATTACAATGATGTGGAGAGGGGTGATGAGCTTCGCATCACGACCTACGTCAAGGGAGTTGACGTCTCATTTGATTATCGGCAGCTGGTCGACTTACTGAGCATTTCCTATGCTGGCCCCATGGTGTTCTATGCTCCTGGAGAGCCCCAGTTCTTCTCCCTAAAGATGAGGGCTGAGATCGATAGTCAGCTCATCCGACCTGATCGCTGGCAGATGAGAGCGAGTTATCTACATTCAGATCCACGGGTATATTGCAAGATCATTCAGCATAACCTGATACCACAGAGTGGTCATTACGTGAGGATCTCCCAGCTAACCCAGTACCTATTATACTGCATCTGCACTAGGCATCCCGTCTGCCTTCCATACATCATCATGCGTACCATGATCAGTGCCACGTTGCCCAGTCACACCAGCAACCTTCCTTACGGACGCATGATCACTACCTTCCTTACCTGCCTGGGGGTTGACTTATTGGATGAGAAGATTCAAGAGAAATCCTTCTCATCGCCTCTGGATTGGGAGGCTATTTGCAAGATGGGCATGCGGGATGCCCAGGTCAGTGATGAGGAGAGGAACACGATGGTGCACCCTCGCACTCGAGTGGAGATGGCTGATGCTGAGGCTGAAGCAGAAGCCATTGGAGCAGGGGTTCATGGGGATGATGATGATCGGTTGTACATGGATGTAGATGTCATACCCCCTCCATCACCTACTCATGCTACTGGAGCTGGTCCGTCTTCTTCAGCTGGTCCTTCGCACGCGGCTGGTCCATCTTATACTCCATCTGATGACATGATGAGGATATTACATGAGATACGAGAGGCTCAGCGTATGTCTGACCTGAGGATGGGAGAGCTTATAGAGGCTCAGCGTATGGCTGACCAGCTGGTGGCTGATCTCACAGCTAGTCTCCAGACGAGCCAAACTCACATAGCCTGATTGACCAGGGTCTACGCTGAGGACTATGATAGAGACCATGAGGCACCACCTCCCCCAGCACCTCCAGCTTCTTGATGTACTTCTTTTATTTTATTTTTTGTACTTCAGAGTAACTGTCAGGACTGTGGACTGTACTCTGCTTTGATCATATATATATATATATATATATATATATATATATATATATATATATATATATATATATATATATATATATATATATATATATATATATATATATATATATATGTTTGTTCTTCCTTTTTGGTTGTATATATCTTTGTTTCCCATTTAATAGATGCATTATTCTCTTTCAGTTTAGTCTCAAACAACATAGGTTCTTATGGTGTGTTATTATTATGTCTTTTATATTTTTATCCTATCTCAGTTCACGACCTTTTGTGGAAGTATATGGTTTCATAGATAAAGCCTGAGATGCTCTGATACCAACTTGTCACACCCCAATTCTGCACCATTCATAATGGTGTGATGAACCGCTATAAACTAACAGTTCAACCAGGATCTCTAGTAGGCGATATCCATTAGAAATAAAACCACCCACATCCACAACCATAATCAGAATAAATAAACAATAGCGGAAGACATAGTAAATGAACTGAGAATTTTAAATGTAATAACTGTAATTAAAATATCAAATTATTGTTGTATCAACTGAGACATAACTAAATAAAATATCAATTACATCTTGTATAATTTCAAATAAAATCCTAATGGAACACGCATGAATTGCACTCGCATGAGGGGTCATGCGCATCCTCTAAGTCTTCAGCTCCCATTGCAGCAACACGCTCATACACCGGATCATCCATATAATCTGCAACTGTGGTATCTGCATCATCAGCTAAAAATATTCGACGTCGATAGGGTGAGCACACATCATTGCTCAGTGAGCAAACAAAACAATGCAACAAACATATGCATGCATTCCATTCATGTCTTTAGTCTGGTAAATAAGTTTGCAATGTGCTATAGAAAGGGTTGGAGGTCAAAGGTTCACGCTTATTGACCCCTCCTCTATACACGAGTGTGTGAAGCCGCCCAAAGGTTTACGTTTATTGTCGTCCCACATGCACCCACTACGAACATTCTACAACAAAGGTTAACGCTTATTGTTGTACAGTGCCATACCAACACGTAAGCCCCTGCTGGCGAGGGCTTGCAAACTAGCTCGCAACTAACCAATCCTAATGCCAAACATTGTATCCAAGGCCTCACCCCAGCATCCCTCAATACGTCCATAGAGATAGAGCTAGGGTCTGGTGATCAGGATGAACCACAGTGTCACATCCCCCCTGATACCCTATGACGTATTAGTTCCGCTAAGTTAATGGCGATACGACGATGTTAGTGGAAAAGACTTGAGTTAGAGATAGAGCTAGAGTGCTGAGGCCCCGCCTATGACACCTCCCCCTGATACTCGCTCGCATCAAGCACACCAACCACACACATACATCCACATGCCTATTCCTATTATCATCATCATCATCATTATCATGAACAATAAATAAATATGCATGAACAGTAATAATAAAAATATTGGATGATATGTTGAATGCACATAACAATCATACACGCATAAAATCATTCATGGCATTGGACTCAAGAATAAAGACAGTTTATTATTAACCAATTAGTTTAGGTCTTGTTCCCTCACCTTTACTTGATTGTAGATCCTCTTTCAAGCTTTAAGAATCAACTATATATCGATATTATATCACTAGAAGACCTAACCAAATCAATAGAATTTAATAAGAATTAATTTTGATTTTTAAAAGCATGTTGTTAACTAGGGGTCGATGCTAGGGTCGGAGGTTTGATCGACCCTGGGTGCGACCACCCCTATTCTAGACTTTCCAAACACTGGGGGTCGATGATCAGGGTCTGGTAGGGTCGATTGGCCATCGACCCCCCGTGCGACCCCCTGTGGGTTTTGTCAATTTTTCATCCTACTGTCCATTCTTCGTGTTTGGGGTCCTATGGCTTGCTTCTACAATCCATTCCACAGATGTTCTATGGCCTAGAACCGTAGTTCATTCACCTAGATAGCTTTCATGACTTCCCCCATGTTTTTCCATGAAAACCTAACCATGAGTGGATGATTTGGATTTCTCCTAGATCATTCCCTCTTCTCTAGCTATTCTAAGGTCTGTAGAATTTCATGGAGATAGTATCCATACCTGAGAATTAGGCTTGTTTCTCTGAAGCCTTCTCCTTGATCTTCTTCTTCACTTTCCTTCTCTTCTCTTTCTCTTCTCCTTCTCTTCTCTTTCTCTCAATCCAATTAGGGTTCTAAAAGGAGTAATAGAGGCTTAGGGATGTCCTATTTATAGAGTAGAAACTCCCAAAATACATCCCATTGAGATTAGGAAGGAATCCCATTGAAATTATGAAGGTTTTCTAATTTTCGGTTCGTGCTGTTTTTACCGATTACCGGGGGTCGATAGGGGGTCGGAGATCCCGTTGACCCCTGGTTCTTATAATGTCCGACCCCTGGTATAAAACTGGGGGTCTGACTTTTATATTGGGGGGGGTCCGACCCTCCCATGCTGGTTATGCGACCCTCCCCCTATTTTTAGTGTTTTTGGGTCAGTTTAATACCTGGGATCGTGATCTACTTCACGCACTTGATCCGTTTGGTTCGACCATGATGGGTGGACCTGGTTCAAGGAGGTAAGACCGAGTTAGTTTGATACGGGTCTTATAGGGTGTGACAACCCCAACCTAAAGGAAGCCAGCTATCTATGGCTGAAAACATGAATAATACTCCTGCTGTGCCAACTGGTACATCTTTTACCGCCAGTGCCATATCTTAAGTTTTGCATATGCATCTTGATTTGAAATTGTGCTTGGATAGTTAATGTACTATAATTATTGGAGATAGGAAATTTAAAATCCAGGACTTTTGGACTTAGATATAAAACCCCATGATATATCTTCTAAGGAATCAATTGAAAAGTTGAAAACTTGAAAACTTGACCAAGAATCTTGAAATCCTAATATGAAAGGTGAGAGCATTTGGAAGTTATATTGATGAACACCAAACAGAACAAAATTTAGAAAGCAGTTATTAAGGTAGATTGAGTTATTGTAATCAACTAATTATATGATACTGATGTGGATAAGTTAAGGAATAACAGGATTGTACTGAATGATGATAAACATCAAAAATATTAGTGGACACAAACCGAGGTAAAGTCTATAGAGACATTACCCAATTACTAGTAAGAACTTATTTTATTGAGAATTAACGTGAGGATGCAAAGTCTATAGGAATATTGTCATTACGACCCCAACAATAGTAAATATTGTGGGGATTGAGTAAATCTTAAGTAAATTGGATTAGTTGATCAGTTACCCTGAATAGAGATATTGAATGCCATGTCGACCTCCCCTAGGACCTTCATTCATATTAAGAAATTCCTACAGGATAAAACCTGTAATGGAAAAAGAATCAATTAATGGCTTAGGGTATGAATTATAGAGGAATTACCTTTTGCCCGGATCGGTGATATAGTAAATTTCTTACATGGAACTATCATATACTCGAAGATAAGAATTATTAATGTGACCGGTGAGAATTTAATAGGAGAAGTTAGTATCGAGAGCTCTGATCTAGGTGAGATATCAATGACATTGATCAAGATTAATTCAACTTTAATGGTATTGAGCGTTAATAAATCTCTACACCTCAAGGAAAGAATATGAGTAATAGAAGGTGATGAAATATATACTCTATATTGAAGGATACTTGTACCATAGCATCATAACCAAAAGAGATAGAATTGAAAATTGATATGAATCCAAAATCTATGAATACTAATGTAAATAATCTGAACATCAATGTTAATGACTTGGAAAGTGGATATAGATAATATAAAGGAATGATGTGTCCCAACAAAGGTTGATTAATGTACACGACTTGTGAAAATATAAAGTGATAATAGAGAACAAGGTGTACGACCTTGTTACATTAAATAGAGGTTAGTGAAAGAAAATGTTGAAGGGATGATTTTAAAAACTTAAGAGAATTGAAAGAGTTGATGGAAACTAAGAGTGTTGACTTCATTACTCTTCGACAAAGTTGATATCATAAAATGATTTCCTTTCGATGAAGAAAAAGGAAGTTAAACAATTGTAAAATACATAATGTTGAACTTAAGAAGTGTTGAATGGGCATAACTTTTCTACTGGACAGCTATTTCATGGAATGCCCTAGTAATTACGCCGTGTTCGACAGGTGATGTGAGGAAATACATCAAGGACCCTACATAGACCACCTAACTGCCCTAGCCTAGGCAGGATCGTTATATACGGTGGAACCATCGACTATTGTGGACAAATCGTCCAACCCTAGGTAGGTTTGTTTTGAACAGTGGATCCTTCGACTATTGTATGACAAAAAGTTAAGGGACTCATGTTTCAGTATCTCTTGAAACTTGAGCTGTCACACCTTATTTCTGGTCAAACTAGAAGTGTGAATAAACCGTAACTACACCAGCGGTTCAAGCCAGGATCACATAGGACTGTGCCAATAATCAAACCATACTTATCTACATCATAATCAGAGATAATAAATAATATGCAAAAGTCTATATTAATGAACTAAGTTTCTAGTATGATAATAAATATTAAACAAATTATCTTCAAGTAACCAAAACATAAATAAATATCAGATTACATCCCATAACTCAAAATACAAAATTAAGCCTAAGCATAGACACAATGGAAACATTCGCATGATGAATCAGGCTCGTCTTCCATCGCTTGCACATCCATAGAGCCCAGTGTCCATACGATGGCGCAATGACATAGTCTTCAATAGTTGTACTTGCATCATCAACTAAAATAAATACGATATCGTGGGGTGCGCTTACAACTTAGTTCAGTGAGTAAACAAAATAATGCAACAAACATATGCATGATATCAAATTCATATCTCTAGTCTGGTATAAGTTTGTAATGTGCTATGGTAAGGATAGGCAGCCACCACACCTCTATGCACAAGAGTGTAAATACCCCTAATGGATCACACACCGTTGTCATCCCACATCACTTACTACATAATAGAGATAGAGCTAGAGCCTAATGGATTACACATTGCCAGCACTCTCCCTGATACTCTACCCCATACCAGTACGTATGTCCCTACTGGTTAGGGCTTGCAAACTGGGTTTATGACTAACCAATCCTAAATGTCATCAGATTTATACCCAAGGTCTTACCCCTAGCATCCCTCAATATAACACATAGATAGAGCTAGGGTCCACTAACATAGCTTACAGTGACATACCGCAATCACCCCCTGATGCCCTATGACGTACTAGTTTCGCTAAAGTAATGGCAATACGACGATGTCAGTGTGGTGGATGGTTTGATGCTACAACCTCTCCGCATTCAACACACCATAATAAAATAGAAGTAAAATATGCATGAGTAGTAAATAAAAATATTGGATGACATGTTATATGCATAAAACATTAATAGCGCATGGTAATAAACAATAAACGAAAACATAAGGGGTAGCTTATTATTAACCAATTAGTTTAGGTCTTGTTCCCTTACCTATAGATGATGTTTGCTGCTTTTCCCAAGTCTTAGAAATTATCTTGGATTAGTTGGAAACCTAAACAATTAACAAATTCCAATTATGGTTCCAATTCATCAAGTTACAGTGTACTGTTTTATTATCCGGTCTCTAATTTAAACCTGTCGAACATTGTCTGATCGAGTCATCGGTCTTGCATTGGCCGACCGATGAGCCATCCGGACAACCCTGTCAGACTTCCCGAGAGTAACCGATCACTTGTCCGGTATGGCATCTGGTCAACCTATTAATAGGGATCAGACAATCCCTGAGTCATATTCTAGATTGTCTTTCAATTCTATTCGTCTCTGAGTCGATCCTTTGGCTCAGTAATGGGATCCATCCTAGAGTCATTATATGGTAATTATTCATTAGTTTTAACCACTTCATACCCTCTTAACATCTATAATCCATTGTAGGTGTAGAATTGAGAGATTCATACGAGGAATTATAATGGAATCACAGTGTTGGTGTTGATCTACCAATACAATTATTATAGATCTCCACCCTAGGCATACTAACATTCTACAGAGATGAAGGAGCATAGACTTACCATTGATTCCTCACTTCTGAGGTAGAAAACCGATAGCAGCTCCTCTCTATTGGGATTTCTTTCTCTCTATGCTTTCTTCTCCTTCTTTTCCTCTCTTTCCTTCAATTCTAGGGTTGAGATTGATCAAAAGAGTGAGAGAAGGTAGAGGGACATCCTCTAAATAGAGAGAAAGTCTCCATATAGAGTCTTCTCTCAATTAAGATTGTGATCTCCTCAAATTAAAAAACTTTCCTAGATAGATTCTCAGCTTGACCGATTGACTGATCGATCGCCCAACACGAGGACCAGACAACCTAATTTTACCAACTGAACAACCTACGAAGTTAAGGTTTATACTTGGCACCTTAGTTCTTTCATCTAATTGGTTCGCTTAAGCCAGTTATGATGGGAAGACCTAGCATGATACGGTTAGACCTGGTTAGTAGAGTGCAGGTCTTACATTAGCCCAGTGAAAAGGGACCGTAAGGTCAAAGGATTTAAACAGAAAAGAAGATGGATGATATATATAAGTAATACCCTGATAGTCAAGGGCATAGCTATGCCTAAATTTCAAGGATGAGATTTTGAAAGGGGGGTGGAGTTATAAGACCCATACCCAAATCCCATTACGATATGATCATTATGGGCATGTGTCGGGTCTTCCCACGTATGAACATATCTTATCGGCATGACTGAAGACTAGAGCATAATGATGAGGTGACATAGAGCCTCTACCTTGAACCTCTCATATCACTAGAATGTATGAAGTTGCACTAGAAGAAGTCTCAGAACCATCCAAGGTGACTCGCAAGAGTCTAGCACTCACGAACCTAAGCTGGCTAGCCAAACCAAAGGTCCGACTCATGACCAAGGTGGTGTAATCGAACACCAACCGCACCCCAGCGTGGGAACTCGATTGGTGACTTATTTGAATATGGGCCCTACCGATTGGATTTGAACCTGGACACTCTCTCCCCACATGGAAAGCCTATTAATAGCACTGTATTCATGGAAGGTTACTCTTGATTGAACTTAGAATAGAAGAAAAAGAGTGAAATTATCCTTGCTTCCATTTTGGTTTCAAAGAAACTCCATTCAGTCGTTGTTGGCTATGGGTGGGATTCATTCCTCCCGAATTCTCCTACTAAGCTAGAAACACTGACGAGAGAGAATAGAGAAAAGAACTTGAGAGAAGAGGAAGAAGAGATGGAGGATTTTCCTATGATTACCACCCCAGCAAGAAAGGAAGAAAGACACAAAGGAGAAAGAAAAGAAAGACAAGGAGAGGAGGAGAATCAAACCTTTGGATCGACGACTTCATGCTAGAGAGCTTGAAGATCAAGGGAGACGAACCTTGTAAGTTGTCCCTCACTCTAAAAACATGAATCATTAAAGGGAAAAAGGGAATAATTTAAAATAATGGCTGTAGAAGATAACATGGATCACAGCCATGATCTATAATGGATTAAATGGATTAAGTAAGGATCTATCATTTTTGTAAGAGACCATATGATTAAACCACCATGGTGGAGCCATAAGCATGCAAGCTACAATTCACAAGGACTGACTGTGGATAGTAGCAGGCATTGTAAGGCCCACTCTGAAATCCTCATAATTTGGATCTCTCCGCATTGGGTCTTGCTATGCCAACACTTGGCACCTTAACTTTCAACCCTCTATATGATGATTGGGTCAACTTTTTGGATCACTTAGTGATTGTATGACATGGGGGAATGATGTCCAAGAAACCTAGAAAGCATCCCACCAAATTGGGCTCACCAAACTAGGCCTAAATCAATTTTAAGCCCAACCGACAGCATGTAGTGGATGAACATTCATCCGCTTAACAGAAACTAGTTGCACGTGCATTTGAGTCTTTCTCTCTCTACGGGTTCTATAAAAAGGAGGACCCAACCTCCTTTTCTCCTTCTTGGACTGTAGAAGAGTAAAAGTGGGAGAAGAAGAGAAGAGGAAGTAGAACTTGAAGCTAAAGCTCCAAGCCCTAGCACCAAATCCTTGGAGGTGAGTACAATGAGCCCTCCTCCTTCTTCCTAGTCTTCATTACAAAAGCTTGGCGGTTGAGCTCCATTAATTACTCCATTAACAACCTAGAAAACATAAGGTTGTGTTCATCCACTACATATGGAGTTTAATGGAGCCATAAATGGCTCTTATTGTACCTAAAATGGTGGGGAGATGATTCCCACCAACTAAAATGGATATCATGAAGTGAAAATCAAACCTCCGTTAATGGAGATCAAGCTTGACCTAGAAAACCTAGGTTATCATTCCCTCTATGAATGGAGACATTAATGGGGGCTAAACAACCCTCTTTGATTGTAGAAATGATGGGAGAATGTTTCCCCTAATTTGAATGGAGGAAACCAAGTAGGAAAGACATTCCCTAAAGAAGAAGATCTTCTTTGGTTCGTTCTTGACTTCTGGGTTAGAGCTAGTAGCATGTACCAGTAGCACGTACCAGTAACATGTATAGCACATAACCTGTGTCATAGAATCGGTGGCACAAACCTACGGCATTAACCGGATGCACGTACCATCGGTCTGGAATTTTCCCTAGATCCAGTAGCCTTTGACCAAGGATCCGCCAAAGGTAATTTGTGATCTATTAGACCTCGGCCAAACCGATCGACCACTACTGGTGCCACGTACCAGTGTCACATTCGACCAGATACAGTGACGGCATCGTTTAACCAATAAACACTGGTTAAGCTTACTATCTATCGGTGGCATTATCGAATGACCAACCACCGGCTTAGCCTCTACAAGACCCATTGGAATCCCCATACTATAAACAGAATGGTATGATGAACCGCCAATAAACCAACGGTCCACCGAGGATCTCGTACAGGTCATACCCACCATATCAAACTAAACACACATTCCACATTAATAATCAGAGGTAATAAACAAATAAGCGAAAGTCTTACAGATAATAAACTGAGAGTCTAACAGTGATAAATAAGTATTTAATCCAATTATCTCCAAACCACAGGACATAAAAATAAATAATTAATTACATATCTGATGTTCAAATTATAACTAAACTTAAGAAAAAAAAACACATTGGTTGCACTCGCATGATGAATCATGCGCATCTTCTTCAGCTTCTACGTCCATCGCAACAACGTGTCCATACGCCGACGCATTCATGTATTCTTCAACGATAGGACCTGCATCATCAACTAAAAATATTTGACGTCAAAAGGGTGAGCACACATCACGGCTTAGTGAGCAAACAAAATAATGCAGTAAACATATGCATGCATTCAATTCATATCTTTGGTCTAATTTATAAGTTTTTAATATATTATAGAAAGGTTTGGTGGCCGCCGCACCTCTATACACGAGTGTGTGAATCCACCCAATGGATCAAACACCATAGCTGTCCCACATGCACCTATCATGGAATAGAGATAGAGCTAGAGTGTTCGGATCAAACACTGCAAACACTTCCCCTGATGCCCTACCCATACCAACACGTAATCCCCTATTGGTGAGAGCTTGCAAACTGGGCTCGCAACTAACCAATCCTAATGCCAAATAGTGTATTCAAGGCCTCACCCCACCATCCCTTATTACGTCTATAGAGATAGAGCTAAGGCCCCCCGGTAGAGTCAGAGACCACACGATCTGAGACCACCTCTCCTGATGCCCTACGACATAATAGTTCTGCTAAGGTAATGGTGAGACGATGATGTTAATGGGAAAGACTTGAGTAGAGATAGAGCTAGAGTTTGGTGACGAGGTCGAAGACCATCATACCACGTCCTCCCCCTGATGCTCCACTCGCATCCAACACACCAGCCACACACATACATTTACATGCCTATTTCTAGCATCATCATCATCATCATATTATAAATAAACAGAATTAAATATGCATGAACAGTAATAGCAGAAATATTGGATGACATGTGAGATGCACATTACAAGCATACAAGCATAGAATCAATCATGTCATTGGAAAAAATAAAAATAAATAGTTTGTTATTAACTAACTAGTTTAGGTTTTGTTCCCTCACTTGTTAGCAATACTCGATGTCCTTCCAAGCCTTGAAATTCTCTTTAAATTGATTTAACAACCTAAATGTTATATGAATTTAAGTTAGGGTTCATATGTGACATGTTACAGTAGTCAAAAATCAAAACAGAGCATTGATAGGTGTCTGATTAGTCCTATGGTCTCATGCTGTATTGACCTTACTGTCTACGGTCAATACCCTACGATCGCATATGGTGCGACCGTAGATGCGACCATATGATTTATGAAATCTTCCCAAATGCCTATGATCGATCATCTGGTTATACTAATCATGCTATAGTCAACCGTAGCTGCGACCTTGAGATTTCTGGTCACAGTTTACATGCAATTCAAGTTCTTCCTGGGTCAATTCTTCTATTTTTCAATGGGGTTTATTCTAAGGTCATCCTATGGCCATCATTAGTAGTTTCTTATCAACCTTAATCATCAAATTCATTCCTCATGGTTCTCCTTGGGATTTTCTCAAGTAAATCACGTAGATCATAATAGGTTCATATTGCCTATCTTTCATAGAAGTTTTATTCCTTAGAGTTTACATCTCCAGAGATTCATTTCATACCATTGCCTATGATAGAGAGCCAATCTCTTCTCAGTAAATTCTTCTCCTTAGCTTTTTCTTCTTTTCCTTTTCTTCCTTCTCTTCTTTCTCTTTCTCTAGGGTTTACTAATGTTCTAAAAAAGTGAAAAAGACTGAGGGACGTCCTTTATATAGAGGAAAATTCTCCATATAAAGTCCTCTTTCAATTAGGAAAGCAATCTCTTAGATTAGAAAAGTTTTCAAAACTTCGAGTCTGATCTGGGTTCTCACGGTCAATTATACAATCGCATAAACCATCAACCATAGGATCGAAATCATCGACCGTGGGGTTCTGGATTTGAGATTTTTAGTTCCCTTCCTTATGGTCAACCATACCTACCTAGGCATGCGACCTTAGGTATGTTTTTAGTATTTTTAACTTGATTCTCATACCTGGTTTGTGATCTATCTTCACACGCTCGGTCCACTTGGTCTAGGTATGATGGGAAGACATGGCACGACAGTTAGACCAAGTTAGTGGAGTGCGGGTCTTACCACTCGCCCCCTCTTATATGAATTTCGTCCTTGAAATTTGCACATACCTTCCAAGTCGAATAAGTGAGGATTTTGCTTCCGCATAGCGTTCTCTTCTTTCCATGTAACTTCTTCTACATTTTGGCTTCTCCAAGTAACCTTAACATAGTAAATGTCGTGGTTGCGAAGACGTTGCACTTTTTAGCTAGTGATCTCAAAAGGTACTACTTCGAACATCAAATCTTCAGTCAAATCTGGTGGATCCGTTGATAACAAGTGTGTTGGATCTATGACGTACTTCTTCAGTAATGAGATATGAAATACATCATGCACACTTGACATGGAAGGTGGTAGTGCTAACTGATATGTTATTTTTCCACGTCTATCTAGAACTTCATAAGGTCCAATATATCTGGAACACAACTTTTCTTTTGTCCAAACCTTTTCAAACCACGCATAGGAGATATTTTCAGAAATACATTATCACCTATAGTGAATTTGAGATCTCTGCGTCGATTATCTGCATATTGCTTCTGACGGTTCTGAGCTATTCAGACTCTTTCCTTGATAATGTCGACTACTCAACAAGTCTTTTCAACAAACTTTGTTCCAACAATACTCTGTTCTCCAACTTCATTCCAAAATAAAGGAGTTTGACATTTCCTACCATATAATGCTTCATAGGGTGACATCTGTATAGTCGCTTCATAGCTGTTGTTATAAGCAAACTCAATCAATGGTAATTTCTCATCCCATGATCCTTCGAAATCAATGACATAAGCTCGAAGCATGTCTTCTAAAATCTGAATAGTAGGTTCCGACTATCCGTCTATCTGAGGATGAAATGCAGTACTAAACTTCAATGTTGTACCCATAGCCTTCTGTAATCCTTTCCAAAACTTTGAGGTAAAACGTGGGTCTCTGTCGGACATAATGCTTTTAGGTACACCATGTAATCGGATAATATTATCTACATAAAGCTTAGCTAACCTCTCTAGGGTATATTGAGGTCGTATAGCTATGAAATGAGCTGTCTTGGTCAAACGATCCACAATCACCCAGACTGCATCAACTACTCAGGGAGTCAATGGTAACCCGGTGATGAAGTCTATAGTGATGCAGTCCCATTTCCATGCTGGTTCTAGCAGTAGCTGTAACAATCCTACAAGTCTTTGTCTTTCAGTCTTTACCTGCTGACAATTCAAGCATTGAGACACAAATTTAGCTACATCCACTTTCATTCCTCTCCACCAATATAGTTTCTTCAGATCATGATACATCTTCATGCTTCTAGGGTGTATCGAATAAGCGATGGTGTGAGCTTCCTTCATTAGTCTGTGTCTAACATCCAAGTTTTCATTTTGCAGGAACACATACCCTTTCTTTGTATCTTAGTACCTTTTCAACGTCCAAGGTAAACTCAGGAGTAGTCCTACCTTTTTCGAGGTCTTCTTGCACCGTTCACAGATAAGGGTCTGATTTAACAGCGGCTTTCACTTCGTCTAATAGATCAGGTACAATCTTCAATGTAGCAAACATGTTTGAGAATAGATGAATAAACCCTTGGTCAGTTGATTCATTCAGAATATCAATCACGATCTGATCTTTACCATAATTAAGTACTCTCCCTATGACATTTGCCACAACATTTTTACTAACTTTTTCTTGGGATTCTGTCATTGCTTTCCTGCTTAGTGCGTCAGCAACTCCATTAGCATTTTTTGGATGATACTGGATATCGCAATCATAATCCTTTAATAATTCCAGCCATCTTCTTTGTCTCATGTTCAACTCCTTCTGATTAAAAAATGAGTAAGACTCTTATGATCTGATTTAATTTGAAATTACTCTCCATACAAATAATGTCTCTATATCATAACAGCATGTACAACTGCTGCTAATTTTAAGTCATGAGTGGGATAGTTTCTCTCATCTGTCTTCAGTTGTCTTGAGGCATACGCAATTGCTTGTTTTCTTTGCATGAGATACATTCTAAACCTAACCCAGACGCATCGGTGTACAAGATAAATGGTTGTCCTGTGATCGGATTAGTCAAGATAGGAGCTGATATCGATCTAGCCTTCAATGTTTGGAAACACTCTTTTCATTTATCGGTCCAAATAAATTTTTCTCCTATCTTTGTCCGACTAGTAAGAGGTACGACGATTCTAGAGTAATTTTCCATGAATGTCGATAATAACCATCTAAACCTAAGAAACTTATGATTTCTACAACATTCATAGGTACTTCCCATTTCACAATGGCTTCAATATTGCTAGGATCCACTTTAATTCCTTTAGAGGATATAACATGGCCTAAGAAAGTGACTTCATTTAGCCATAATTCACACTTTGTAAATTCTAAGTAAAGCTTCTCTTTTCTTAGTCGTTGCAGAGCGGCTCTTAGATTTGTGACATGAGTTTCTTTGTCCTTAGAGTAGACTAGTATGTCGTCAATAAATACAATGATTGACGTATCCAACATATCATGGAATACCCAATTCATGAGTTCCATAAGAGTTACGGGTGCATTAGTTAATCCAAAAGACATGAGTAAAAATTCATAATGTCCATATCTAGTTCTGAATGTTTTCTTTGGAATATCACCTTTCTTAATCTTCAACTGATGGTATCCTGATCGAAGATCAATTTTGGAGAACACTTTGGCACCTTACAACTGATCGAACAAGTCATCGATCCAAGGCAATGGGTAATGATTCTTGATTGTAATCTTATTCAATTCTAGATAATCTATACACAGTCGAACGCTACCGTCCTTCTTTTTCAAGAACAATACTGGAGCTCCCCATGGTGATATGTTGGGTCTGATATACCTTCAGTTCCTTCAGTTCAGTAGGAGCCATTCGATAGGGTGCTTTCGATACTGGTACAAATCCGAGTATAAGATCTATAACAAACTCTATCGCTCGATCGGGTGGTAGTCCTGGTAGTTCCTCAGAAAATACATCCAAAAATTCATCCACAACTTTAATATCCTCCATTCATGGTGCTTCCTTGGTGAGGTCGACTACGGATACTAGATACCCAATTCCTCCTTTCTTGAGGTATTTTCTAGCCTTCAATGTAGAGAGAATGAGTTTTCGTTTATGAGAAAGTTTGGTTCCCTCAAAACTAAACTCTGCTCCTTCCTTGTCTTTAAATGTCAATTTATTTTTTGCTCATAATAGGTTTGCAGAGTGTCGAGCTAACCAATCTATTCCTAAGATAACGTCAAAGTCTGCCATCTCGAGTTGAATTAAAGTTGCATCCAAAATCTTTTCACCAATAAGAAGTGGACATGGTCCATAACCTTTGTCTAATTCCACTTCTAATCCAATAGGTGATCGTACAAGAAGTTTGTAATCTAAAGGTCTAAGAGGTAGATTTAACTTCTTTCCAACCGACACAGATATAAAAGAATGAGTAGCCCCAGAGTCAAAGGGTACTCTGGCGAGTAAGCCATTAATAGGTACGATACCTGTGATTTGATTTAACTTAGTCTACATGCTCACACAAGGTAGTATAAAATGAAAAGTTCAGGTCATACATGTGACCACATCAGGCGATGCGGCAGCATCCTCAAAAGTAACTGCATAAACCTTTTCTTGCTGTAACTACTTCCTTGGCTTAGGACACTCTTAAATAATGTCCTACTAAGCATTTAACTCCAGCACTACTTTGATTTTGTAGAGGTTGAGCTGTTGGGGTAGTCTTGGCGGCAGCATTAAAGCCTTAAGTACAGAAGGGTTTGAATATATTGGTGTTCCCTCCGTCATATGTATTTCCATTAGGCCTTTTAATGCTCTTGTTCTAAGCAAAATAACTTTCCCTCTGGCTCGATTTTAGTACTCGAGCAATCTGTACAGCTTCATTATAAATCTTCTTTTTCAGTCCCAATACATGCTAACAGATGCTTCCCCTAAGTCCATTGACAAACCTTCGGGTTTTGGTATTTTCCTCCTACATGCTAGAGGGAGCAAAGAAAAACAGTTCTTCATAACACTGTGGATATGCGTCTATAGTCATCTATCCTTGATACAGACTCAGAAACTCCTTTTCCATTTGATCTCTGAAACTCTTAGGAAAATACTTCTCGAAGAAAGCTTCTTTAAAGATAACCCAGGTCAGTTGGGCATTCTTTGTCAAGCGATAATGTCACACCCCAATTCTGAACCAACTAGAATGGTGTGATGAACCATCTATGAACCAACGGTTCAACAAGAATCTCGTATAGGCTGTGTCTATTTGAATAAACCAGATACAACCACAACCATAATCATAGTAAATAAAAAATAGCGAAAGTCTTAAATATAAATGAATTGAGTATTTAACAGTGATAACATAATTAATTATCCAATTATCTCCAAATGACTACAAACATAAAATAAATCAATTACATGTTTTAATAAACCAACAACTAAATTTAATAAAAAATACATGAGTTTCACTCGCACGACGAATCAAGCGACTCCACCATAGCTTTCACATCCATAGCAGCAACATGCCCGTACATTGGTTTATTTATATAATCTTCCACAGTAGGACCTGCATCATCAATTAAAATATTCGACGTCGAAAGGGTGAGCATACATCATGGCTCAGTGAGCAAACAAAATGATGCAACAAACATATGCATACATTCAATTCATATCTTTGGTCTGGATTATAAGTTTGCAATGTGCAATAGAAAGGATTGGTAGCTACCACACCTCTATACACGAGTGTGTGAAGTCGCCCAATGGATCAAACACCATTTTCGTCCCACAAGAACCCATCATGGATTAGAGATAGAGCTAAAGTGTCCGGATCAAACACCGCATAACACTTCCCCTGATGCCCTACCCATACCAACACCTAAGCCCTTATTGGTGAGGGCTTGCAAACTGGGCTCGCAACTAACCAATCCTAATGTCTAACAGTGTATCCAAGGCCTCACCCCAGCATCCCTCAATACGTCCATAGAGATAGAGCTAAGGCACTCTGGCAGAGTCAAAGACTACATGGTCCGAGACCACCTCCCCTGATGCCCTACGACGTAATAGTTCTACCAAGGTAATGGCGATACAACGATGTTAGTGGGCAAGACTTGAGTAGAGATGGAGCTAGAGTCTGGTGACCAGGATAAACCACAGTGTCACATCCTCCACCTGATGCTCCACTCGCATCAAGCACACTAACCACACACATACATTTACATGCCTATTCCTAACATCATCATCATCATCATGTTATAAATATATAGAATTAAATATGCATGAACAGTAATAACAAGAATATTGGATGACATGTGAAATGCACACTACAAGCATACAAGCATAGAATCATTCATGGCATTGGACTCAATAAGTAAAATAGTTTATTATTAGCCAATTAATTTAGGTCTTGTTCCCTCACCTTTGGACGATGGTTGTTCCTCGTCCAAGCTTTGTAAGTCACTTTTAGACCACTTGAAAACCTAACAAATTTATAGATGATAAATTAGAATTTATTTCCAATAATTCAGTCTTTCAGAAACTGAGTGGTCGTAGGTGCGGCTGCACCTATGGTCTCAGTTTTTGCGACCACACAAGGTGTAGTGGCATATCATGAGACCATACATGCGACCACACCCTCCTTGAATTTTCCCCGAGGGTGTGTGGTCGGTATGTGTTGTCGTATATCATGTGACCATACATGTGACCACACCCTCCCTGAAACATTCCCAAGGGTGTGTGGTCGCTATATGTGGTCGCATACCATGCGACCATATATGCGACCACACCCTCCCTAGAATTTTCCCGAGGGAGTGTGGTCGGTTATGTGGGTCTCGACCACACCCTCCCTGGAATTTTCCCGAGGGTGTGTGATCGATTATGTGTGTCTGTGTGGTCGCATATCATGCGACCACACATGTGATGGTCAACTTTTTACTCCCAACTCAATTTCTTCATGTTTTGGTTCCTTGGTTTATCATCATGATCCTTCCTAAGATTGTTCTATGGTTTAAAATTTATATTTTACACAATCCATCATCCTAATAGATTCCCTCCATGGATCTCTTAGAATTTGTCCATGGTTCGATGATTGGGTTCTCACTTTGAATCACTATCTCCTCCATGATCTATTCTAGGTATTCAACAGACGTAGGGGATGCTTCCATACCTTATACTTGTTGAAGATTCAGAGTTCTATCTGAATTTCCTTCTTTTAGTCTTCTTCTTCAATTCTCCTTCTCTTCCTCCTCTATTCTTTCTCTCTCTTTCAGTTTGAGTTCTAAAAGGATGAAAGAGGCTAAGGGACGTAGAGTCCTACTTAGATTAGGAAAGAACCCCTTTCGGATTAGGAAGGTTTCCTAATTATGGAGTCTGTCCGTGTTGGTGTTGTCGCAGGTGTGGTCGTAGATCCCGTCGACCACACAGTCAAAAACTGCAACCACACATACTAGACTTCTGTGGTCGCTTTAATCTGAGGTGTGGTCGACCACACCAGTTTAGGTATGCGACCACATGCTCCTAATTAGATAATTTTGGATTCAATTTCATACCTAGTCATGTGGTTTCTTTACATACTTGGTCCGCTTGGCCCGACCATGATAGGGAGACCTGATACAAGGTGGGAAGACCAGTTAGTATGATACGGGTTTACAACTCCCCCTCTTATTATAAATTTCGTCCTCGAAAAGGTGAGGATATTGCTTTTGCATTCTCTTATTCCCATGTGATCTCTTCTACATCTTGGCTCCTCCAAGTAACCTGAACATAATAAATATCACGATTGCATAGACATTGAACTTTCTGACTGGTAATTTCAGTTGGTGCTTGATGCGTGTCGAGCGCTCAAATTAAATTACCTTACTTTGAAACGTAGATAGTAGCAAGTAAGAGTCAAACCCACAAGGATTGTATGATCAAGATTAAAATGTTTAATTAACCTAAAGAGAGAAAAAAACAAATGAAAATAAAATAAGACTCGGAAGTAACCAATTGTTGTACTAAATGCATTCCGATTAATCTTATTAGCACAACTTCATTGGCTATTCTATGTATGGAGGGGGGGTATGTTTGCAGTAGAAAAGAACAGTAATTAATTATCTAAAATGCAAGAATAAAGAGCAAGGTAATACAAATATCAAAGATTAAACCAATAAGAGAAAACTTTGGTCAAAAGGATACTTACACCATCTTCATAAACTTGTTCATCGATATAAAGGATAATCAATTCCAATTGAATAATCAATCAAGAAAATTAGGACTAGGCCTAAAATCTTTAGTCTTTCCTTAAGATTGGTCTATTAAAAGATAGCTTATTAATAGCACCCTTACTCTTAAATCAATCTCAAAACTAGGCTCTCGATTTGATTCAGGAATAACAATAACAATTGGAAAGACGATTGAAATTAAACGTTAAGCACACACCAGCGTGGTTTAATTATTTTAATCTGATTTCTCCTAGAAATATAACATTAACTTGTCCATTAACATCAATCCCTATTGCCACTGACATAGAATCAATTGATAGCAATTCAATTCTAATATAACAATTGATTAAATAAATAAATCAATTAATAGTACTCCTAATCAACCCATTCATCAATCATTATACACATAAATTGGAAGAAAAACAAATATTCAATTAAAAACCAATAAATAAAACAAGTCTCACAAGTTTACAACGATGGCTTCAGCTCCGTCTAACCAAAGATAAGAAAGTTAGCCACACATGACTTCTTCAAGAACACAAAAGAAAGAGAGTTGTTCTTCAGTCATTGTCTTCTTTCTCAATCACTCTTAATGCCCTTTACATAGGTTTTACATTGTTTAAATAGCCAAAATACAAGACTAAAATTGGTATGCCTAGATTTGACAACCTTATTACATGGAAATAAAAATTAAACAAAATCTTCATTCCTAGATTAGATGAAAATCATTCCATTATTAAACAATTGTCCCCCCCAAATCTACCAAATTTTGTAAGATTCCATAGTTGTGTATATTCTCCTCAAGATTTCCAATAATCAATCAAGGCCTTCCAATAGTGAACCTTCCGTGTGTAGCAACCTTCCTTCTCTGGTTTAGATTTGGATCAATTTTCCAGATTAGATTTTAAAACCACATTTGGAAGCCCAAACGAACTCTTTCCATGTCAGAATCCTACATGAAATTCAAAATGTTATTATTAAGAGTGTTAGAATTTTCATCTTTTATTAATTAATTAACAAGATTTCTAAAATATACCAAACTCATAAAATAAATTCTATTAAGCTCAATAAGGTATAAAACACCCTAAAAATCATAATGCAAAAGGAATAAAAAAAATATAAAATTATACACTTATCAAATTCCCCTACACTTAGCCTTTGCACGTCCTCGGGTAAAATAAAATAAAAAAAATCATAAACTATTCCACTTTCGTAGGAACCACGATTGCACTTAGCATGTACAACAAGCCATTGAACCCCTAGGTTACCCCTAGTGGACGAGTTGTGTCTCGTGAGGGTTTGCAATGAATCTACCCACAAAATTCAAAGAAAAATATTTTTAGATTTGACAAATTACAAGAATTAAATAAAATCTTAAGTAGTCCACAATTATAACTCATAAACATAATTAAACTCAATAGAAAACTTAAATCTTATCAAAGACACAATAACTTTATTTTAGTCACCATCTTCAACAAATTCATATTAATATGCATCTATAGTGTGAAGTGTGAAGTGATGTAACTCAATTAGTAAGGGGCTTTACAGTATACTTCAAGAAAAATAACACCATTTTTTTATTGACTTGTGCAATGTCCATTTTCTTAGGCTTTCTAAGTTACCCATGTAGCAAGTGTTGGGTCAGTGACTCCCAAACCAGTTGGCTTTAGGGCACTAGGTGTTGAGACACCCCTAGGACTTAATAACTCAAGTAACAAAGGCCACAAAATCAGACTTAGTCAATTAAACTGCTTATAACCATCATCTCAATTTTTCTTTTTTTATCGACTTGTGCAATGTCTATTTTCTTAGGCTTTCTAAGTTACCCATGTAGCAAGTGTTGGGTCAGTGACTCCCAAACCAGTTGGCTTTAGGGCACTAGGTGTAGAGACACCCCTAGGACTTAATAACTCAAGTAACAAAGGCCACAAAATCAGACTTAGTCAATTAAACTACTTATAACCATCATCTCAATTTTTATTTTTTTTGAGGTATTTTAGACATTGAAGCAGTTATTTATTCTTTTTCAAGTTTTTTTTTTTTTTTTTTTTTTTTGTAATTGTCATTTCTCAAATTTACCGTTTATTCCCCACAACTAAGAGTTGGTGCAAACGTGAAATACAAAGACACATAACAATAAAACTTTATCTCAGATGGTGATTCAAATTTAGTTGCATATCTAATCTAAGGTTCAAGAATCTCAATAATTTAATCATATTTATAAAGTTTCAACATGGTCACTTTAGAGAATTAATCCAAACTTGTAACTGGTCAAAAAAAAAATTTTTTTTTTGAAAGAAAATTTGAAGTCAATCTTTTTTTTCAATTACTATATACAACCAATATATACTAACAACATGTAAAAATAAAAACAAAACCCATCGTAGAATTCCCCCACACTTAAAACTTACATTGTCCCCAATGTAAGACTAAATGCAAAGAAAAAGACAAATACAAACATAATATCTACGAAAAAAAATAATAAATAAATAAATAAAAAGAGAAAGGGTTAAGAAAGAAAATCTGATTTCTTGGGTTGCCTCCCAAGTAGTGCTTTTGTTTAACGTCGTTCGCTCGACTTTGCAGCTTTTCTCAATCTGAATAAAGTGGATCTTCTAAGTCCATAGCTTTCTCAACCAACGAGTTAACTTGAAAACCTTCATGGTAAGGTTTAAGTCTATATCCATTGACCTTGAAAATATTTTGCTCAACTATACCATGTGGAAAGACATTAATAACAATAAAAGGACCAATCCAGCGAGATTGCAACTTACCAGGAAATAACCGAAGCCTTAAATTATAAAGGAGCACTTTTTGTCCAACAACAAATTGCTTCTTAGAAATCATTTTATCATGAAAGGCCTTCGTCTTTTCCTTATAAATCCGAAAGTTTTCATAAGCTTCATTGCGAATCTCCTCTAACTCCTGCAATTGCAACTTTCGTTGCTCCCCCGCCTTATCCATCTCCATGTTACACAACTTAATTGCCCAGAATGCCTTGTGCTCCAATTCTACTGGTAGATGACATGCTTTTCCATAAACCAACCGATATGGAGACATCCCTATAGGTGTCTTATAAGCAGTCCTATAAGCCCATAGTGCATCGTCAAGTCTTGTACTCCAGTCTTTCCTATTCGGATTAAATGTTTTTTCTAAAATTGACTTCACCTCTCTATTAGATACTTCGGCTTGCCCATTAGTTTGTAGATGGTAAGCAGTTGAAATCTTATGGGTCACAGCATACCTCTTAAGCGGCTGCTGCTACGGTGCGGTTACAAAAGTGAGTCCCTCTATCATCGATCATTGCCCGTGGGATCCCAAATCTAACAAAAATGTGAGACTTGACAAAATCTGCAACCACTTTAGAATCATCAATTCGGGTGGCTTTTGCTTCCACCCACTTTGACACATAATCAACAGCAAGTAAAATATAAACATTGCCAAAAGAATTAGGAAAAGGACCCATAAAGTCAATGCCCCAAACATCAAAAATTTCACAAATAAGTATGGGGGTTTGTGGCATTTGATCCCTACGGGCCACATTACCTGAGTATTGGCAACGAGTGCATGACTTACAAAATATATATGCATCATGAAATAAAGATGGCCAAAAGAAGCCACATTCAAGCACTTTTCTTGCTGTTCTTTTAGGACCGAAATGTCCACCACATGCATATGAATGACAAAAGATAAGAATGGATTCAAATTCAGTTTCGGTACGCACCTTCTTACCATTTGGTCTGAACATTGTTTCCAAAGATAAGGGTCATCCCAAATGTAGTACCGAGCATCACTCTTGATTTTCTCTCTTCGTACTCTAGGTAGCTCTGGTGGTAAGGTTTTGGTAGCCAAATAATTGACTAAATCTGCATACCAGGGCATTGCATTTGTCACCTTAAGTAGTTGTTCATCTGGGAAGAAATCTTGTAATGGTATCGCATCATCCTCCTTAACCACCCGACTAAGATGGTCTGCAACTAAATTCTCAGCTCCCTTCTTGTCCTTAATCTCCAAATCAAATTCTTGAAGAAGAAGGATCCATCTGATCAATCGTGGCTTAGATTCCTTTTTCGCCAGCAAATGCCTAAGAGTTGCATGATCAGAATAGACAATAACTTTAGTTCCCAATAAATAAGATCTAAATTTTTCCAAAGCAAAAACTATAGCCAATAGCTCTTTCTCCATTGTGGAGTAGTTACACTGTGCTTCAGTTAGTGTCTGAGAGGCATAATAGATAGCATGAGCAACTTTCCCAACACGTTGACCCAAAACAGCCCCAATAGCATAATTGCTAACATCACACATGATCTCAAATGGGAGTTTCCAGTTCGGTGATTGAATCACAGGGGCTGTTGTTAGCAGTTCTTTGAGCTTGTCAAAAGCTCTTTTGCACTCATCATTAAAGTCAAACACCATTTCCTTTCGTAAGAGCTTGCATAAGGGCAATGAAATTTTCGAGAAATCCTTGATGAAGCGCCGATAAAAGCCTGCATGTCCAAGAAAGGAACGCACTTCCCGCGTAGTTGTGGGGTAAGGTAAAGATTGAACAAGATCTATCTTTGCTTTGTCAACTTCTATACCTCTAGAAGATATCACATGACCTAAAACTACTCCTTGTGTTACCATAAAATGACGTTTCTCAGAATTCAAAACAAGGTTAGTTTCTATACACCTTTTAAGAACAAGTGTAAGGTTATCCAAGCATGTATCAAAAGAGTCTCCATAAACAGTAAAATCATCCATGAAAACTTCTATAATGTTCTCTACATAATCAGAAAAAATGCTAACCATACACCTCTGGAATGTGGCTGGGGCGGTGCAAAGACCAAACGGCATTCGTCGGTAAGCAAAGGTACCAAATGGGCAGGTGAATGTCATTTTCTCCTGATCTTCAGGTGCAATCACAATTTGATAGTAACCTGAGTAACCATCAAGAAAACAATAGTGCGAACGACCTGCTAACCTCTCCAACATTTGATCGATAAATGGAAGAGGAAAGTGGTCTTTACGAGTTGAAACATTTAATTTCCTATAATCAATACAAACACGCCACCCATTTTGTATCCTAGTAGGGATGAACTCATTATTTTGATTCTTAACAACAGTTATGCCCGTCTTTTTAGGTACCACCTGAACCGGACTTACCCACTTACTATCAGAGATAGGATAGATAATTCCAACATCAAGGAGTTTTAATATCTCCTTCTTCACAACTTCCATCATAGGAGGGTTGAGTTACGCTGTGCTTCTCTAATCGGTTTGGCTCCCTCCTCAAGAAGTATGCGATGCATGCACATGGCCGGGCTGATTCCCTTAATGTCGGCTATTGTCCACCCAATGGCTGTCTTATGGTCTCTCAAAATTCGAATGTGTTTCTCCTCTTGTAGCTTGGTCAAGTCCCTTGCTATTATCACAGGTAACGTCTCATTGTCTCCTAAGTAGACATATTTGAGATGGTCTAGAAGTGGTTTCAGCTCAACGATAGGTGCCTGAACAATGGAAGGTAACAACCTTGTATGAGATATAGGCAACTCAATGTGAGCAACATCATATCTTTTTAGAATTGGGGGTAAGGTCTGCAATGCCATCAACATCTTCTCTAATTCAGCATTTAACACAAATTCTGAATTGAAATCCATGCTATTCAAATGTTTGCTAATGGCTACCATCAACTCATCTTCACCATTTAATTCAAAAACTTGTTGTACCATAAAATCAATTATATCAATAGCAAAAACAGAATTTATATCACTAGGATACCTCATAGCCTCAAAAATATTAAAGCGAACTATCTCACCATCAAATTCCATAGATAAGGTACCATCATGAACATCTATTTTTGTTTTAGCAGTCTTTAAAAATGGTCTACCCAACAAAAGAGGTGTAGAATTATGAGATGAGTCATCCTCCATTTTTAATACATAAAAATCAGCAGGAAATACCAATTCATTAACTTGAACTAACACATCCTCAATCACACCTTCAGGATATACATTTGATCTATCAGCTAATTGAATAGTTACACCAGTTTCTTTTAAAGGTTCTAGATTTAATGAAGCATATATTGAATAAGGCATGACATTAATTGATGCTCCTAAATCTAACATAGCTCTAATGAAATTGGTGTTACCTATTTTGCATGGGATAGTGAATGTACCTGGGTCTTTACACTTAGGGGGAAGCTTCCGTTGAATAACGGCTGAGACATTTTCACCCATACTTACCTTTTCATCTCCTTTCAATTTTCTCTTGGATGTGCACAATTCCTTAAGAAATTTAGCATACCGTGGCACTTGTTTAATTGCTTCAATAAGAGGTATATTTATCTCTACCTTTCGAAAAATTTCCAACATCTCCTTTTCTTTTTCTTCCTTTCTAGATTGAGCAAACCTGCTAGGAAAAGGAGGTTGAATAGGAATAGAGGAAATAGAAGGTTTAGAGTTTACCCCAGATAAGAAAATAGATGTCGGAGCTGATTTTGAGGTATCTTTCTCTTTTTCCTTTTCTATATTCTCTACTTCTTTTCCACTTCTCAAGATTATGGCATTGGCATTTTCCTTCGGATTCACCATTGGTTGCGAAGGTAGCTTTCCCGAGCCTCGAGCCTCTAGTCTACTCATTGAAGTGGCCAGTTGGCTTATTTGAGTCTCCAAGTTCTTTATACCTGCCCTTGTTTCCTGTTTAAATTATAATGAATCATTGGCAAGTGTTTTAACAATATCTTACAAGGTCATACCTGAACTTGAAGGTGCTTGTTGTCTGGATTGAAAAGGTTGTTGGCCTTGTTGATACCCATAGTGACGATTGGGGCCATCTTGATTACCATAGCTGAGATTTGGGTGATTCCTCCATCCCGGATTGTAAGTATTTGAGTATGGATCGTACTTACGTTGAGGTTGTCCTGGAAATCCACCCACAGTATTTGCTTGCTCTGTAGATTCCTCTTGAAGCGTGGGACACATATCAGTTGGGTGTCCCGCGATGTAGCAAATTCCACAAGTTTGAACCTGTTGCACCTTATCCACAGCCAATTGACGAACAAGTGAAGATAATTCTACAATTTTTAATTCAAGAGAAGAAGTGCTTACCTCATTAACCTTGTTCGATGGAGGGTCATTTCTTACACCAAATTGCTGAGAGTTAGCAGCCATATTTGCAATCAAATTACGGGCTGCCCTTGGAGTTTTATCCACTAATGCTCCTCCACTCGCTGCGTCAATCATACCCCTATCAGTATGAGAAAGCCCTTCGTAGAAGTATTGAATGAGTAATTGTTCGCTAATTTGGTGATGAGGGCAGCTGGCGCAAAGCTTCTTGAATCGCTCCCAGTATTCATAAAGTGTTTCTCCATTATATTGCCTAATACCGCAGATTTCCTTTCGAATATTGGCTACCCTTGAAGCTGGAAAATACTTTTCCAAGAAAAGCCGCCTCATCTCATTCCATGTGGTAATGGATCCTGATGGCAAGTAATAAAGCCAATCTTTTGCATTGTCCGCTAATGAGAATGGAAACGCCCTCAACTTGATTTGCTCCTCAGAAATTCCGGTTGGTTTCATGCTCGAACATACCACATGGAATTCTTTTAGATGCTTGTGTGGGTCATCACCTGCAAGACCACGAAAAGTAGGAAGGAGATGGATTAGACCAGATTTAAGTTCAAAGGCAACATCAAGATTAGGATACTCGATGCAGAGTGGTTGTTGGTTCAGATTAGGAGCCGCTAACTCCTTAAGAGTGCGGTTGTTGTTGTCTGCCATTTCTTCAAAGTCTGAATTACTAGTGCTGCCAGAAGCTAAATCAATGGCTACGTTGTTGCCTGGTGAAGAATTTTTTACTGTCTTTCTACTTTCTCTCCTAAGCTTGTACAGAGTTCTTTCTATTTCTGGATCAAATTGCAACTCTCCCAAATGAGAAGATCGGGTCATTCACTTAAGAGAACAAGCAGATAATAAAAAATAAAAATAAAAAAATCAATTAAATAACCAAACAAATCAATTTAATCAAAACAATCTCCGACAACGGCGCCAAAATTTGATGCGTGTCGAGCGCTCAAATTAAATTACCTTACTTTGAAACGTAGATAGTAGCAAGTAAGAGTCAAACCCACAAGGATTGTATGATCAAGATTAAAATGTTTAATTAACCTAAAGAGATAAAAAAAACAAATGAAAATAAAATAAGACTCAGAAAGTAACCAATTATTGTACTAAACAGATTCTGATTAATCTTATTAGCACAACTTCATTGGCTATTCAATGTATGGAGGGGGGTATGTTTGCAGTAGAAAAGAACAGTAATTAATTATCTAAAATGCAAGAATAAAGAGCAAGGTAATACAAATATCAAAGATTAAACCAATAAGAGAAAACTTCGGTCAAAAGGATACTTACACCATCTTCATAAACTTGTTCATCGACATAAAGGATAATCAATTCCAATTGAATAATCAATCAAGAAAATTAGGACTAGGCCTAAAATCCTTAGTCTTTTCTTAAGATTGGTCTATTAAAAGATAGCTTATTAATAGCACCCTTACTCTTAAATCAATCTCAAGACTAGGCTCTCGATTTGATTCAGGAATAACAATAACAATTGGAAAGACGATTAAAATTAAACGTTAAGCACACACCAGCGTGGTTTAATTATTTTAATCTGATTTCTCCTAGAAATATAACATTAACTTGTCCATTAACATCAATCCCCATTGCCACTGACATAGAATCAATTGATAGCAATTCAATTCTAATATAACAATTGATTAAATAAATAAATCAATTAGTAGTACTCCTAATCAACCCATTCATCAATCATTATACACATAAATTGGAAGAAAAACAAATATTCAATTAAAAATCAATAAATAAAACAAGTCTCACAAGTTTACAACGATGGCTTCAGCTCCGTCTAACCAAAGATAAGAAAGTTAGCCACACATGACTTCTTCAAAAACACAAAAGAAAGAGAGTTGTTCTCCAGTCATTGTCTTCTTTCTCAATCACTCTTGAATGCCCTTTACATAGGCTTTACATTGTTTAAATAGCCAAAATACAAGACTAAAATTGGTATGCCTAGATTTGACAACCTTATTACATGAAAATAAAAATTAAACAAAATCTTCATTCCTAGATTAGATGAAAATCATTCCATTATTAAACAATTGTCACCCCCAAATCTACCAAATTTTGTAAGATTCCATAGTTGTGTATATTCTCCTCAAGATTTCCAATAATCAATCAAGGCCTTCCAATAGTGAACCTTCCGTGTGTAGCAACCTTCCTTCTCTGGTTTAGATTTGGATCAATTTTCCAGATTAGATTTTAAAACCACATTTGGAAGCCCAAACGAACTCTTTCCATGTCAGAATCCTACATGAAATTCAAAACGTTATTATTAAGAGTGCTAGAATTTTCATCTTTTATTAATTAATTAACAAGATTTCTAAAATATACCAAACTCATAAAATAAATTTTATTAAGCTCAATAAGGTATAAAACACCCTAAAAATCATAATGCAAAAGGAATAAAAAAAATATAAAATTATACACTTATTAGTGCTACTTCGAATGTCAAATCATCAGTTAGATCCGGTGGATCCGCTGTTATCACATGTGTTGGATCTCTGACGTACTTCTTCAGTAATGAGATATGAAATACATCATGCACACTTGACATAGATGGGGGTAGTGCTAACTGATATGCCACTTTTTCACATTTAGCTAGAATTTCATATGGCCCGATATATCTCGGACTTAGCTTCCCTTTCTATTTGAATCGTTTTAAGCCTCGCATAGGTGATATTTTCAGAAATACCTTATCACCTACAATGAATTCAAGGTCTCGACGTCCATTATCTACATACTATTTTTGACGGTTCTGAGTTGTTCTAACTCTTTCCTTGATAATGTCGACTACTCGACAAGTCTCTTCAACAAACTCTGGTCCAATAATACTCCGTTCTCCAACTTCATTCCAAAACAAAGGAGTTCGACACTTCCTACCATACAGTGCTTCATAGGGTGACATCTGTATAATAGCCTGATAGCTGTTGTTATAGGCAAACTCCATCAACGGTAGTTTCTCATCCCATGATCCTTTGAAATCAATAACACAGGCTCGAAGCATGTCTTCTAAAATCTGAATGGTACGCTCTAACTGTCCATCTGTCTGAGGATGGAACGTAGTACTGAACTTCAAAGTTGTACCCATAGCCTTCTTAATCCTTCCCAAAACTTTGAGATAAAGCGTGGGTCTCTGTCGAACACAATGCTTTCAGGTACACCATGCAATCTGACAATATTATGCACATATAGCTTGGCCAACCTCTCTATGGTATACTGAGGTCATAGCTATGAAATGAGCTATCTTGGATAAACGATCCATAATCACCCAGACCGCATCAACTACTCGGGGAGTCAATGGTAACCCGGTGACGAAGTCCATAGTGATGCAGTCACAGTTCCATGCTGGTTCTGGCAATGGTTGTAATAATCTCGCAGGTCTTTGCCTTTTAGCTTTACCCTCTGACAATTTAGGCATTGAGACACAAATTTAGCTACATCCACCTTCATTCCTCTCCACCAATATAGCTTCTTCAGATCATGATACATCTTCGTACTTCTATTATGTACCGAATAAGCGGTGGTCTGAGCTTCCTTCATTAGTCTGTGTCTAATATCCAAGTCTTCATTTTTAGGAACACATACTCTTCCTTTGTATTTTAGTACCTTTTCAACGTCCAAGGTGAACTCAAGAGTAGTCCTACCTTTTTCGATGTCTTCTTGCACCGTTCTCAGATAAGGGTCTGATTTAATAGCGACTTTTACTTCATCTATCAGGTCAGGTACAATCTTCAATGTGGCAATCATATTTAAAAACCGATGAATAAACCCTTGGTTGGTTGATCCATCCGGTGTATCTATCACGTACTGCATTACGATAATTGAATACTTATCCTGTAACACACATTACCGTAGTCGTGTTAACTTCTCCCTAGGATTTTATCATTGTTTTTCTGCTTAGCGCATCAGCAACTATATTAGCCTTTCCTGAATGATACTGAATATCGCAATCATATTCCTTCAATAATTCTAGCCATCTTCTTTGTCTCATGTTCAACTCCTTGTGATTGAAAAGATAAGTAAGACACTTATAATCTGATTTAATCTAAAATTTCTCACCATACAAATAATGTCTCCATATCTTTACAGCATGTACTACTGCTACTAATTCTAAGTTATGAGTGGAATAGTTCTTCTCATGTGTCTTCAGTTGTCTTGAGGTATACACAACTACTTGTTCTCCTTGCATAAGTATACATCCTAAACCCAACCCAGACGCATCAGTGTGTACAAGGTAAATGGTTGTCTTGGGATCGAAATAGTCAAGATGGGAGCTGATATCAATCTAGCCTTTAATGTTTGAAAACCCTCCTCACATTTGTCGGTCCAAACAAACTTTTCTCCTTTCTTAGTCAAACTAGTGAGAGGTACGGTGATTCTAGAGTAATCTTCCACAAATCATCGGTAATAACCAGCTAAACCTAGGAAACTTTTGATTTATATAACATTCTTAGGAGCTTCCCATTTCACAATGGCTTTAATCTTGCTAGGATCCACTTTAATTCCTTTAGCGGATACAACATGGCCTAAGAAAGCGACTTCATTTAGCCAAAACTCACACTTTGTAAATTTGATATAAAGCTTCTCTTTTCTTAGTCGTTGTAGAGCAGCGCTATAAGACCCGTATCGAACTAACCAGTCTTACCACCTTGTACCAGGTCTACCTATCATGGTCGAGCCAAGTGGACCAAGTGCGTGAAGAAAATCACAAGACCAGGTATGAGTCTAACCCAAAAGCAGTAAATGTGAGGGTAGGGTCGCATGTCTAAACAGGTAGGGTCGACCCCACCTCAACAGAAGTACAACCCATGACTTTTTAGTCATAGGGTCGCATGACTAAGAAGGTGTAGGGTCGACGGATCCTGCAACCGTACGTCCGACCCTACGATGACAGACAGAAACCGTAAATTAGAAAACTTTCCTAATTCCAAGGGATTCTTTCCTAAACTCGATGGGACTTATTTTGGAGGATTTTCCTCTATAAATAGGACTTTCCTTAGCCTCTTTCACTCCATTTAGAATCCTAATTGAAAGTGACAAAAAGAGAAAGAGATGGAAAAGAAGAAGAGAAGGAAAATTGAAGAAAAGACTAAGGAAGAGGAGGAAGTTCAGAGAAACCTCTGAATCTCAGCCAACCTCATGTATGAACCTAATTACCTTCATAAATTAAGATCCTAGAATAGGTTATGAAGAAGTTAGGATTAAGAGAAACCCAAATCAACCATCCATGGACAAGTTCCAAAGGAATCCATGGAAGTAATCATCATAGGCAATGGAAAGTGTATAAAAATCATAGTTATGTGCCATAGAACAATCTTAGAAACGACCTATGAGACCACAGGATCAATCACATGCCCTCGGGAAGTCCCAGGGAGGGTGTGGTCACACGTAGGGTCGAATGGTATCCGACCCCAAGTCCGACCCTACACCCTAGGGTCGCAGAAAACTGCTACCCTAGGTGCTACCCTACCTACAATCCTACGATTTCAACTAATCTAAATTTGTTGGAATTAATTTTAATTAAAATCTATCGATTTATTAGGCCTTTCTACTGATTTAAAGGTGATTCATAAAGCTTGAATGAGGATCTAAACTTAATCAATGGTAAGGGAACAAGACCTAAACTAATTGGCTAATAATAAACTATTTTTGTTTATTGAGTCCAATACCATGAATGATTCTATGCTTGTATGATTATAATGTACATATCACATGTCATCCAATATTACTGTTATTATTGTTCATGCATAACTTTTGTATTTGGATATTTGTAATATGTATTAAATTATGTTTTGATTACTTGAAAATAAATGCAATATTAATTATTTACCATGACTAGACCTCAGTTCATTATCTGTAAGACTTCCGCTATTTACTTTATTATCTCTGATTAATGAGGAATGTGTTTTGGCTTAACAAAAATGGGGATAGCCTATACGAGATCCTGGTTGAACCGTTGGTTTGTTGACAGTTCATCACACCATTTTGATTAGTGCAGAATTGGGGTGTGACAAGCTCTTAGATTTGTGTCATGAGTTTCTTTGTCCTTGGAGTAGACTAATATGTCATCAATAAACATAATGACTGATGTATCCAACATATCATGGAATACCTGATTCATGAGTTTCATAAAAGTTACGGGTGCGTTGGTTAATCCAGAAGACATGACTAAAAATTCATAATGTCCATATCTTGTTTTGAATGCTCTCTTCGAAATATCACCTTCCTTAATCTTCAACTGATGGTATCCTGACCGAAGATCAATTTTGGAGAACATTTTGGCACCTTGCAACTGATCAAATAAGTCATCAATCCGAGGCAACGGGTATCGATTCTTGATTGTAAGCTTATTTAATTTTTGATAATCTATACGCAGTCGAATGCTACCGTCCTTCTTTTTCACAAACAATACCGGCGCTCCCCATGGTGATATGCTAGGTCTAATAAAACCTTTGTCCAGTAATTCCTGTAATTGTACCTTCAGTTCCTTCAGTTCATTAGGAGGCATTCGATAGGGTGCTTTAGATACTGGTGCGGCTCCGAGTATAAAATCTATAACAAACTCTATCGCTCGGTCGGGTGGTAGTCCTGGTAGTTCCTCAGGAAATACATCCGAAAAGTTATGCACAACATCAATATCCTCCATTTATCGTGCTTCCTTGGTGAGGTCGACCACGGATACTAGATACCCAATTCCCCCTTTCTCGAGGCATTTTTTAGCCTTTAATGCAGAGAGAATGAGTATTCATTTACGGAGAAGTTTGGTTCCCGCAAAACAAAACTCTGCTCCTTCCTTGTCTTTAAATGTCAGATTCTTTTCTGTACATAATAGGTTTGCCGAGTGCCGAGCTAACCAATTCATTCCAAGATAATGTCAAAGTCTGCCATCTCGAGTTGAATTAAGGTTGCATCCAAAATCTTTTCGCCGATAAGAACTAGACATGGTCCATAACCTTTTTCTAGTTCTACTTCTAATCCCATAGGTGAATGTACCAACAATTTGTAGTCTAAAGGTCTGAGGGGTAAATTTAGCTTCTTTCCAAATGACACAGATATAAAAGAATAAATAGCTCAAGAATCAAAGATTACTCTGGCGGGTATGCCATTAATAGGTATGATACCTGTGATTTGATTTAATTTAGTCTACATGCTCATACAAGGTAATACAAAATGAAAGGTTCAGGTCAAACCTGTGACCACATCAGGCGTTGCGGTAGCATCCTCAGATGTAACTGCATAAACCTTTCCTTGTTGTAGCTGCTTCCTAGGCTTAGGACACTCCCTTGAATAAGGTCCTATTTGATAACTGTTATAGCATCTTACTCCCTTACTACTTGCTTCTGTTGAGGTTGGACTGTTGGTGTAGTCTTGGCTGCAGCATTGAAGCCTTGAGTATGGAAGGGTTTAAAGGTCTTTGTGTTCCCTCCATTATATGAATTTTCACTAGGCCTTTTGATACCTTTGTTTTGAGCAAAATAACTTTCCCTCTGGCTCAATTCCAATACTCGAGCAATTTGTACCGCTTCATTATAAATCTTCTTTTCCAGTCTCAATACATGTTCATGGATACTTTCCCTAAGTCCCATGACGAATCTTTGGGTTTTGGTATTTTTCTCCTGCATGCTAGAGGGAGCAAAGAAAAACAGCTCTTCATAACACTGTTGATACGCATCCACAGTCATCTGTCCCTAATACAAACTCTGAAACTCTCTTTCCATTACATCTCTAAAACTTCTAGGAAAATACTTCATGAAAAATGCTTCTTTATAGATAGCCCTGGTCAATTGGGCGTGCTTCGTTAAGAGATAACTTCGAGTAGACTTCCACCAATGATGTGCATTGCCCTTCAGCATAAATGTGGCACATAGCACTTTTTCCTCTTCATTTACAGTCATCATCATGAAGTTCCTTTTCATCTCGTCGATCTAGTGAGTTGGCCACAAAGGATCCGCTGGCTTGCCATTAAACTCCTTAGGCTTCATCTTCATAAAATACTCGATCAGTCGAGAATAGTCCAACTGATACTGAGCATATGCTCCATATATAAGCGGTTGATACTGGTAATTTCCTTCGTTGTATATGCCTTGAGCTACTTCAGGGTTTTGTACTTGAGCTTGTACAAATGGCATTTGAGGTGCTTAAGGTACCGTATTATTCATAGTCGATGCTTGGGGCACAGTATTGCTACCCCCTAGTACGATACTAGTCTGTCCCACTGATAAAGGTGTAGTATTTGCAGCTGGGAAAACCATTCTCATAGCAGCTTGCATGTTGGCTTGCACTTGCTGTATTTACTGCAACTATTGTGCTAGATTCATCATCGTAGTAGCCAAATCTGTAGGTGGGGCTGGCAACTTTGTAGGGTTAGCCTGGTTGTTGACTCCTAGCGGTACCATATTTTGATTCTCCTGTTCCTCAGGATTTTCATTGCCATTTTCCTCCACAGGTGGTGGTGATGGAATTGGATTACGTCCTCTCCTGGTTATTCTTCGCCTAGCCATTTCCTGTTTCCAGCGGTGGTGGTGTCTGAAAGACAAAGAAGTTATGAGGCAATCATAATTTACGTTATTCTCATGTCAAAATCCAAATAAACAAGGTAAAAAATTTCAATCTTTAAAGTCATTCAGTCAAAACAGAGTATTTTTCATTGTGTGGTCGATGGTGGGGTCGTAGTATATGCGACCACAGGGTATGCGACCACACAAACCCTGTCAGCTCACCGAGAGCCTGTGGTCGATTGTGTGGTTGCACTATATGCGACCACATGTTGCGACTACACAAAACCTAGCAACTCATCGAGAGCCTGTGGTCGATCGTGTGGTCGCATTTTTGGTCGAATTTTGCGACCACACGACCCCAAATCAGGTTGTTAACCAGATTTTTGGAGTCATTCTCCATTCTTTTCTTTTGTCTTCAACTCAACTCGCCTCCACTGAGTTGCTACGGTGTTGACCCCATAAGTTTGGTGATTCTTTCGTCGATCCACGACCAACGTTCTGTTTATCTAGGTATGTTCCCTACTAGTCTCCTTTTTAAGCTTTCATGCCTAGGTTTTTCTCCATTTATAGGGTTTTCTTCAAATTACTATTTTTCTGACCGTAAAAATTTGATTTTTGTTGGGGGATTTTGCTATTGGCCACCCAATGGATGAAAGCCCTCAAGAAAATTTGAGTTTCATCGGTTAATTTATTAGAAACTTGAAAATTCCCACTTTTGACCTAAATTTTGGGGTTTTTTTCCCAATTATCAAAATTTCTTCAAATTCGACCTATCTAGTTTAAATTTTTTATTGTATGAGCTTGCAGGATGGTTTGGGACCTATATAAGTCCTCCTGCCCAAGTGTTTGGGTGAAAAATGAGGCTTTTGGCCAAATCACACCGTCATAATGCCGAAATTTTGAATTTTCACTATATCTAATCTATTGCTTGTTGGTCTATGTTTCTTTGCAGATAACATGGCCTGCACTAAAGTCCCCAGAGTTCTTGATCCCCATCGCTTCCGATCTATTGAAGAAGAAGCACGGTATGCCCGGTATGAGCGTAAGAAGGTGGAAGTGGGTTGTTGTGTCAACTTGGCCAACTTAGCCCTATTTGATGTGGAGGGTGCATTCGGTGATATGGGCTGACTTCCTGTGATCTTATATGACGGTTGCACCTGTCCTGAGTTGGTGAAATTGTTTAACAATAATTTACAGGTGGAGGGTGACCTAAAGGACATAGATAGGGGTAGAGAGCTCAGGATCACCAGTTTTGTTAAAGGGGTGGAGATGTCCTTTAACTACCAGGAGTTGGCTGATCTCCTGTGTATCTCAAATGATGATCCCTTAGTATACTGTGCACCCAAGGAACCCCAGTTCCTGTCAGTAAGAATGCGTGCAGAGATTGATAGCCAGATTCTTAGGGATGATCGCTGGCAAATAAAGGCAATCAACCTACGACTGGAACCCCGAGTGTAATGCAAGATTATTCAGCACAACCTGATTCCTTAGAGTGGACACTATGAGAAGGTTTCACAGTTGACCCAGTACCTCCTGTATTGCATCTGCATTGGGAAACCTGTCTACCTTCCTTATATCATTATCACAACTATGCACCGTGCCACGATGCCTGGACTGATGAGTAACCTACCCTATGGTCTTTTGATCACCACTTTACTCACTCGCCTGCAGGTCGACTTGGTTGATGAGAGGATTTATGAGGACACTTTTTCGTCTGACCTTGACTGGGAGGTCATCTGCAAGATGGGGATGTGAGATGCTCAAGTCAGTGGCGAGGAGAGAAATGCTATGGTGCATCCCCATACTTGAGTAGAGATAGCAGACGTGGAGGCAGCAGTAGCAGAGGTCCACAAGGGCGATGCTGAGGAGGATGATGATAGGATGTTCATGGACATAGATTCCATACCTCTTCCATCACCACTGCATTCCACTGGAGCTGGCCCTTTTCGGGTTCCTTTCCACTCAACTGGTCCTTCTCACCCACCCCCAGATGACGTGATGGGGTTGCTGCGTGAGATTCAGGAGGCCCAGCACGTTACTGATCAGTGGGTGGTGGATCTGGCAGCTAGTCTCCAAGTGACCCAGACTCAGGTAGCCTGGCTTATGAGGGTATATGCTGAGGACTATGATCGAAATCGTAAGGCACCTCCTCCTCCAGCACCCCTAGCTCCATGATGCATTTATTTCTTTTTTACTTTATACTACAGAGCAACTGTCTGGATTGTGGACCGTACTCTGATTCAGATATAGGTTATATTTATTCTCATTTGATGTATGCATGAAACTTGTTTCTTCTTTTCATATGTGCATTATTCTCTGTCTTAGTTATTGTCTCAAACAACACAGGTGCTTATGGTGTGTTCTTATTAAAGCTTTTAAATTTTATCCTAACTCAGTTCACGAACTCTTGTGGAAGTATACAGGTTTAATAGACAGAGCCCGAGGGCTCTGATACCAAGTTGTCACACCCCAATTCTGAACCAACCAGAATGGTGTAATAAACCGTCTATGTACCAACGGTTCAACCAGGATCTCATATAGGCCGTGTCTATTTGATTAAACCAGATACAACCACAACCATAATTAGAGTAAATAAACAATAGCGAAAATCTTTAATATAAATGAACTGAGAATTTAACAGTGATAACATAACTAATTATCCAATTATCTCTAAATGACTAAGGACATAAAGTAAAATAAAATAAAATAAAATAAATCAATTACATGTTCTGATAAACCAACAACTAAATCTAATCGAAAACACATGAGTTGCACTCACACGACGAATCATGAGACTCCATCATAGCTTCCACAACCATAGCAGCAACATGCCCGTACATTGGTGCATTCATATAATCTTCCACAGTAAGATCTGCATCATCAACTAAAATATTCAACGTTGAAAGGATGAGCACATATCATGACTCAGTGAGCAAACAAAACAATGCAACAAGCATGCATTCAATTCATATCATTGGTCTGGTTTATAAGTTTACAATGTGTAATAAAAAGGATTGGTAATCGCCAAACCACTATACACGAGTGTGTGAAGCCGCCCAATGGATCAAACACTATTACCATCCCACATGCACCCATCATGGAATAGAGATAGAGCTAAAGTGCCCAGATCAAGCACCGCATAACACTTCCCCGACGCCCTACCCATACCAAAATATAAGCCCCTATTGGCAAGGGCTTACAAACTGGGCACGCAACTAACCAATCCTAATGTCAAACAGTGTATCCAAGGCCTCACACCAGCATCCCTCAATATGTCCATAGAGATAGAGCTAAGGCCCCCCGAAAGAGTCAGAGACTACACGGTCCGAGACCTCCTCCCCTGATGCCCTATGACGTAATAGTTTTGCTAAGGTAATGGTGATACAATAATGTTAGTGGGCAAGACTTGAGTACAAATAGAGCTAGAGTCTAGTGACCAGGATGAACCATAGTGTCACGTCCTCCTCCTGATGCTCCACTCGCATCAAGCACACTAACCACATGCATACCTTCACATGCCTATTACTAACATCATCATCATCAAAATGTTATAAATATACAGAATTAATTATGCACGAATAGTAATAACAGGAATATTGGATGACATGTGAAATGCACATTACAAACATACAAGCATGGAATCATTCATGGCATTAGACTCAATAAGTAAAATAGTTTATTATTAGCCAATTAATTTAGGTCTTGTTCCCTCACCTTTGGTCGATGGTTATTACTCGTCCAAGCTTTGTAAATCACTTTTAGCCCACCTAGAAACCTAACAAATTTATAGATTTTAAATTATAATTTATTTCCATTAATTCGAACTTCTAAAAGCTGAGTGGTCGCAGGTGTGGCTGCACCTATGGTCTCAATTTCTGCGACAACAGGGTATGTGGCCGCAAGGTGTGGTTGCATGTCATGCAACCATACATGCGACCACACCCTCCTTGATTTTTCCCCAAGGGCATGTGGTTGCTATGTGTGGTTGCATATCATGCGACCATACATGCTACCACACCCTCCCTGAAACTTTCCTGAGGGTATGTGGTCGCTATGTGTGGTCGCATACCATGCGACCATACATGTGACTACAACCTCCCTGGAATTTTTTCAAGGGTGTGTGGTCAGTTATGTGGGTCTTGTGTGGTCGCATATCATGCGACCATACATGCGACCACACCCTTCCTGGAATTTTCCCGAGGGTGTGTGATCAATTATGTGTGTCTCGTGTGGTCGCATATCTGACCACACATGTGATGGTTGACTTTTCACTCCCAACTCAACTCCTTAATGTTTTGATTCCTTGGCTTATCATCATGATCCTTCCTATGATTGTTTTATGACTTAAAATTCATATTTTACACAATCCATCATCCTAATAGATTCCCTCCATGGATCTCTTAGAATTTGTCCATGGTTTGATGATTGAGGTCTCACTTTGAATCACTATCTCCTCCATGATCTATTCTAGGTATTCAATAGATGTGGGGGATGGTTTCATACCTTATACTTTTTGACGATTCAATGTTCTCTCTGAATTTCCTTCTCTTAGTCTTCCTCTTCAATTTACCTTCTCTTCCTCCTTTTCTCTTTCTCTCTCTTTCAGTTTGAGTTCTGAAAGGATGAAAGAGGCTAAGGGATGTCCTATATATAGAGAAAAACCCTCCATATAGAGTCCTACTTACATTAGGAAATAACCCCCTTCGAATTAGGAAGGTTTCCTAATCACGGAGTTTGTCTGAGTTCGTATGGTCGCAGGTGTGGTCGCAGAACCCGTCGACCACAGAGTCAAAAACTATGACCACAAATCCCAGAGTTCTATGGTCACTTTAATCTGAGGTGTGGTCGACCACACCTATTTTGGTATGTGACCACACACTCCTAATTAGCTAATTTTGGGTTCAATTTCATACCTAGCCTTGTGATATCTTCACGCACTTGGTCCACTTGGCCCGACCATGATAGGGAGACCTGATACAAGGTGGTAAGACCGGTTAGAATGATACGGGTCTTACAAATTACCCGAGTAGATTTCCACTAATGGTGTGGATCACCTTTCAGCATAAAAGTGGCACATAATACCTTCTCTTCTTCATTTGTAGTCATCATCAGAAAGTTTCTTTCCATTTCATCGATCTAGTGAGCTGGCCATAACGGATTTGATGGCTTTCTTGTAAATTCCTTCGGCTTCAACTTCAGGAAATGCTTGATCAGTCTGGAGTGATCAAGCTGATACTGTGCATATGCTCCATACATAGGCGGTTGGTACTGATAATTTCCTTGGTTATACCTGCCTTGCGGTGCTTCAGGGTTTGGCACTTGGCCTTGTACTACTGGTGTTTGTGGTGCTTGGGGTACAGGGTTGCTACGACTAGGTGCAGTACTAGCTTGTCCTACAGGTGCAGATAGATTGGTTGGGTTGGCTTGGGTGTGTACAGTCTGAGGTGTAGCATTTTGAATTCTAATATTTCCTTCATGTCCTTGCTGATCTTCATTGTCATTAGTCTCCACAGGTGGTGGAGATGGGTTTGCATTCTGTCTCCTTCAACTTACTCTGCATACAGCCATTTAAACTCTTAGTTGAATGGTACTTGGAAAGGTTGTATATGTGAGACATGATATGATGGTAGTATTGGGTTAGTCTTACAATAGAAGGTGAGAGAAAAACAAAATCAATAGACAAAAGTTAAAGTAGAATTAAAATGTAGACAATAGTCATTCATACGGTCGATGGCCTACGGTTGCATGTTGTGTGACCATAGGTTCGACCTTCAAAATCTTGGCAACTTACCGCGACCCTATGGTCGATGGTTTTGGTTGAATTGTGCGACCGTATGATTCAAAATTAGGTTTTTAAACCTATTTTTTGAAAATTTTCCCACTCATTCGCCTTCTTCCTCCTACGGTCTCTTCTCAACTTGCTACCAATGAGTTGCTACAGTGTCGACCATACAAACTTGGTGATTTTTCCATCGATCAACATCCGTCACTCCACTCATTGAGGTATGTTTCATTCTTTTCTCCATTTTTAAGCATTCATACTTAGGGTTTTTGCTATTTGTAGGGTTTTCTTCTAATTAATATTTTTCTGACCGTAAAAATTTAATTTTTATTGGGGGCTTTTGCTATTGGCCACCCAATGGATAAAAGCCCTCAAGAAAATTTGAGTTTCATCAGTTAGTTAGTAGAAACTTGAAATTCTCATTTTTGACCTAAATTTTAGGGTTTTTCCCAATTATCAAAATTTCATCACCTAGTTTAAATTTTCAATTGTATGAGCCTTGCAGGATGGTTTGGGACCTATATAAGTCCTCCTACCCAAATGTTTGGGTGAAAAATGAGGCTTTTTTCATTTTACGTCGTTATGCTGTCAAATTTTCAAATTTATCTAACTTGTTTTCTTAATTTCTTCTCTTGTAGTTATCATGGTTCGCACTAAGGTTCCTTGAGTTCATGACCCATGACGCTTCAGGTCCGTTGAAGCAGAGGTGCAATATCCTTGGTTTGATCGAAAGAAAGTTGAAGGGGGTCGGTGTGTGAACCTAGCCCATTTAGCCCTGTTTGATGTGGAAAGGGCGTTTGGTGACATGGGTTGGCTTCTAGTGATTCTGTACGAGGCTTGCACTCGCCTGGACTTGGTCAAATAGTTCTACTATCACCTACAAGTAGAGGGTGACTTAGAAGAAGTTAACAGGGGTAGAAAGCTTTGAATCACCAGTTGGGTGAAAGGGGTTCCGATCTCTTTCAACTGTTAAGAGTTAGCTAATCTCCTACACATTTCCAACGATGGTTAGCTGGTTGACTGTGCACCCAGGGAGCCACAGTTTCTATCTATACAGGTGCGTACAGAAACAGATAATCAGATTCCTCAGGATGACCGCTGAGAGATGAAAGCAGTCAACCTGCGTCCAGAGCCACGGGTCTACTCTAAGATTATCCAGTATAATCTTATTCCCCAGGGTGGACACTATGAGATGATCTCACAGCTGACTCAGTACTTGATGTACTGTATCTGTACTAAGTAGCCTGTCTGTATCTGTACTCGAGAGGTAACTTGCCCTATGAGCGACTAATCTCCACCTTGCCCGCTCGTCTACAGGTGGACCTAGTAGATAAGAGGATCCTTGAGGACACCTTCTCAGCTGACCTTGATTGGGAGGCCATTAGCAGGATGGGCATGAGAGAGATACAGGTCAGTAATGATGAGAGGAATGCTATGAGACGTCCTCTCACTCAGGTAGCTGCAACAGATGCATAGGAGGCAGCAGTAGCAGCAGCAGACGTAGCAGCAGAAACACATGAGGATGATGATGAGGAGGATGATGATCGAATGTACATGGATGTGGATGCCATCCCTCCTCAATCGCTACTGCATTCTACTGGAGCTGGCCCTTCTAGGACTTCTCATGTAGTTGGCCCTTCACGCCCACCATCAGATGAGATGATGGGGCTATTACATGAGATTCGAGAGGCTCAGCGTGTGACCGATTGGAGAGTAGGAGAGCTTCTAGATGCCCAATACTCTACAAACCAGTGGGTAGTGGATCTAACAACTAGTCTCCATGCGACTCAAACTCAGGTGGCCTGGCTCATGAGAGTATACGCTGAGGACTATGATAGAGATAATGAGGCACCACTCCTCCAGCACCTCCAGTTCTCTGATTGCCATCTATATCTTTTTCCTCTTTATACTACAAAGTAACTGTCCGGATTGTGGACTGTACTCTACTTTGGATGTACATTTGTCTTATTCTCATTTGGATATATATATAAAAAAAATATAGTTTTCCCTTTAGATATGTGCATTATTCTCTTTCTTAGTTTATGTCTAATACAACATAGGTGCTTATGGTGTGTTCTTATTACAACTTTTAAATTTTATCCTAACTCAGTTCATGACACATGTGGAAGTAGTTAGGTCAATGGGTAAAACCTGAGATGCTCTGATACCAAGTAGTCACACCCCAATTCTGGTCTAACCAGAATGGTGTGATAAACCTCCAATAAACCAACAGTTTATCCAAGATCTCGTATAGGTTGTATCCACCATATCAAACCACACACATATTCCACATTAATAATCAGAGGTAATAAACAAATAAGGGGAAGTCTTACAGATATTGAACTGAGAGTCTAACAGTGATAAATAAGTATTAATCTAATTATCTCCAAACCACAAGACATAAAAATAAATAATCAATTACATATCTAATGTTCAAATTATAACTAATCTTAAGCAAAAACACATTGGTTGCACTCGCATGATGAATCATGCACATCTTCTTTAGCTTCTACATCCATCGTAGCAACGTGTCCATACGTCGACGCGTTCATATATTCTTTAACGGTAGGACCTACATCATCAACTAAAAATATTCGACGTCGAAAGGGTGAGCATACATCATGGCTCAGTGAGAGTATACACTGAGGACTATGATAGAGATAATGAGGCACCACTCCTCCAGCACCTCCAGTTCTCTGATTGCCATCTATATCTTTTTCCTCTTTATACTACAAAGTAACTGTCCGATTGTAGACTGTACTCTGCTTTGGATGTACATTTGTCTTATTCTCATTTGGATATATATATAAAAAAAATATAGTTTTTTCTTTAGATATGTGCATTATTCTCTTTCTTAGTTTATGTCTAATACAACATAGGTGCTTATGGTGTGTTCTTATTACAACTTTTAAATTTTATCCTAACTCAGTTCATGACTCATGTGGAAGTAGTTAGGTCAATGGGTAAAACCTGAGATGCTCTGATACCAAGTAGTCACACCCCAATTCTGGTCTAACCAGAATGGTGTGATGAACCTCCAATAAACCAACAGTTTATCCAGGATCTCGTATAGGTTGTACCCACCATATAAAACCACACACATATTCCACATTAATAATCAGAGGTAATAAACAAATAAGGGGAAGTCTTACAGATATTGAACTGAGAGTCTAACAGTGATAAATAAGTATTAATCTAATTATCTCCAAACCACAAGACATAAAAATAAATAATCAATTACATATCTAAGGTTCAAATTATAACTAATCTTAAGCAAAAACACATTGGTTGCACTCGCATGATGAATCATGCACATCTTCTTCAGCTTCTACATCCGTCGCAGCAACGTGTCCATTCGTCGACGCGTTCATATATTCTTTAACGGTAGGACCTACATCATCAACTAAAAATATACGACGTCGAAAGGGTGAGCATACATCATGGCTCAGTGAGCAAATAAAACAATGCAACAAATATATGCATGCATTTAATTCATATCCTTGGTCTGGTTTTTAAGTTTGCAATATGCTATAGAAAGGTTTGGTGGCCGTCGCACCTCTTTACACGAGTGTGAGAATCTAACCAATGGATCAAACACCATTGCCATCCCACATCCACCAACCATGGAATAGAGATAGAGCTAAAGTGTCTGGATCAAACACTGGCAACACTTCCCCTGATGCCCTATCCATACCAACACGTAATCCCCTATTGGCGAGGGCTTGCAAACTGGGCTCGCAACTAACCAATCTTAATGCCAAATAGTGTATCCAAGGCCTCACCCTAGTATCCCTCAATACGTCCATAGAGATTGAGCTATGGCCCCCAGACAGAGTCAGAGACCACACGGTCTGAGACCACCTCCCCTGATGCCCTACGACATAATAGTTTTACTAAGGTAATGGCGATTCAATGATGTTAGTAGGCAAGACTTGAGTAGAGATAGAGCTTAAGTCTAGTAATGAGGTCGTAGACTACCATGCCACGTCCTCCCCCTAATGATCCACTTGCATCCAACACACCAACCACACACATATATTTACATGCCTATTCTTAGCATCATCATCATCATCATTTTATAAATAAACAGAATTAAATAAGCATGAACAGTAATAGCAGGAATATTGGATGACATGTGAGATGCACATTACAAGCATACAAGCATAGAATCAATCATGGCATTGGACTCAATAAAAATAAATAGTTTGTTATTAACCAACTAGTTTAGGTCTTGTTCCCTCACCTGTTAGCAATACTCGATGGCCTTTCAAGCCTTGAAATTCTCTTTGAATTGATTTAACAGCCTAAAAGTTATATGAATTTAAGTTAGGGTTCATATGTGACATATTATAGTCAAAAATCGAAACAGAGCACTGATAGGTGTCTGATTAGTCCTATGGTCTCATGCTGTATCGACCATACTGTCTACGGTTGATACCTTACGATTGCATATGGTGCGACCGTAGCTGCGACCATATTATTTTTGAAATCTTCCCGAATGTCTATGGTTGATCCACTGGTCATACTGGTCATGTTATGGCTGATCGTAGCTGCGACCTTGAGATTTTTTGTCACAATCTACATGCAATTCGAGTTCTTCCTGGGTCAATTCTTTTGTTCTTCAATGGGATTTATTCTAAGGTCATCCTATGGCCATCATTAGTAGTTTCTTATCAACCCTAATCATCAAATTCATTCCTCATAGTTCTTCTTGGGATTTTCTTAAGAAAATCACATAGATCATAATATGTTGATAATGTCTATCTTTCATAGAACTCTTATTCCTTAGAGTTTACATCTCTAGAGCCAATATCTTCTCAGCAAATTCTTCTCCTTAGCTTTCTCTTCTCCTCCTTCTCTTCCTTCTCTTCCTTCTCTTTCTTTAGGGTTTACTAATGTTCTAAAAGAGTGAAAAAGGCTGAGGGACGTCCTTTATATAGAGGAAAATTCTCCATATAAAGTCCTCTTTCAATTAGGAAAGCAATCCCTTAGTTTAGAAAAGTTTCTAAAACTCGGAGTCTGATCTGGATTCTCACAGTCGATCATACGGTCGCATAAACCAGTAAGATTTTTGGTTCCCTTCCTTATGGTCGACCATACCTACCCAGGCATGCGACCTTAGGTATATTTTTAGTATTTTTAACCCAATTTTCATACCTGTATTGTGATCTATCTTTACATGCTCGGTCCACTTGGTCCAGGAATGATGGGAAGACTTGGCACGACACAGTTAGACCAAGTTAGTGGAGTGCGGGTCTTACAGTAAATAGTATATGAAGCAGATGACCAACCAGATAATCATTCATCCGATCAATCTTCCAATTTTATATATGAAGAAATTGACAAGTGTTAACCGGCATCACGTACCGGTGGAATGCATAGCCAGTCCCTTCGGCCAGTTCAGTCAGTATTGACTTATAAGCCTATAAATGGTTAGGAAGACCTAACTTTTGGTTCTCAACTTATCTTGGGACCCGTGCATGGACTCTAGGACTTGTCTATGCTGTTTTAAAAGATATTTACTCACTTTATGAAACTTATGTAATTAAATTAGGTAAAATACCATAGGTAGTTGATAAAGCCTTCTGCTGGCTTTAAGGTTCAGCAGCACCACTGGTGTCTATAGGTGTGGGATCAGGTCAAGTAGAGTTTGAGCATTTGTTTAATGGTTGCTCATTGTTGTTTTCTTTTGTAACATGCCATCTAATAAAATGTAAATAAATGTTCATGTATTTGCATTATAACTATAACTATATATGATGAAAGTTATTTTTACCTTGGTAGAGACACGATGAACCATGGGAATGGGGATCCAGGGTTCTCTGCAAGGGGGTTGTTGTTTATGTAGTTGTTGTGTGCATAACCATGTATGATGGTGTGTATAATGTATGGGAATACGGGAATGCATACCATGTTGGTGTGTCAATGTTCTAATAGAGACACAGTAAACCATGAGATTAGGGATTTGGGGCTCTTCGTTTGGATGCCACCCATGTATGGTGGTTCATGAAATGAGTAACTTCATGAATCACGTTAGGAGTAACTGTACCTTAGTAGAGGCACAACAAACCATGGGAGTGGGGATTTGGGGTTCTCTGCTAGGTGCAGTTTTGGATAAGACCATGTATGATGGGCTTGTAGAGTATGGGAGTACAATACACATGCCATGTTGGCGCTCAATACTCTAGTGGGGACACGGTCAGTCTATAGGAGTGGGAGTGGAACTGTAAGATCCACACTCCACTAACTTGGTATAACCATGTCGTGCCAGGTCTTCCCATCATTTCCTGACCAAGTGGACCGAGCGTGTGAAGATAGATCACAAACCAGGTATGAGAATCGAGCTAAAAACTCTAAAAACATACCAAAGGTCGCATGCCTAGGTAAGTATGGTCAGCCATAAGGAAGGGAACCAAAAATCTCAAATCCAGAACCCCATGGTCGATGATTTTGACCCAACGATCGACTGTTTATACGACCGTATGATCGACCGTGAGAACCCAGATCAGACTCTGAGTTTTGGAAACTTTCCTAAACTAAGGAATTGCTTTCCTAATTGAAAGAGGACTCTATATAGAGAGTTTTCCTCTATATAAAGGACGTCCCTCAGTCCTTTTTCACTCTTTTAGAACATTAGTAAATCCTAGAGAAAGAGAAGGAAGAAAAGGAAAAGTAGGAGAAGAGGAAAAAGCTAAAGAGAGGAATTTGTTGATAAGAGATTGGCTCTCTATCACAGGCAAAGGTACGAAACGAATCTCTAGAGATGTAAACTCTAAGGAATAAAACTTCTATGGAAGATAGACAGTATCAACTTATTATAATCTCTGTGATTTCCTTGAGAAAATCCCAAGGAGAACCATGAGGAATGAATTTGATGATTAGGAATGATAAGAAACAACTAATGATGGTCATAGGATGACCTTAGAATAAACCCCATTGAAGAACAAAAGAATTGACCCAAGAAGAACTCGAATTGCATGTAAACTGTAACCAAAAATCTCAAGGTCGCAGCTATGGTTGACCATAGCAGGACTAGTATGATTAGAGAATCAAACTTAGGCATTCGGGAAGATTTCATAAATCATATGGTCACAGCTACGGTCGCGCCATATGCGACCGGAGGGTATCGACCGTAGACAGTAAGGTCGATATAGCATGAGACCATAGGACTAAGCAGACACCTATCAGTGCTCTGTTTCAATTTTTGACTCTCGTAACATGTTACATATGAAGCCTAACTTAACAATGTGTGTGGTTTGATATGGTGGGTATGACCTATACGAGATCCTGGGTGAACCGTTGGTTTATTGGCGGTTCATCACACATTCTAGTTAAACCAGAATTGGGGTGTGAAAACTTGATATCAGAGCATCTCAAGTTCTATCCATTGACCTAACTACTTCCACATGAGTCATGAACTGAGTTAGGATAAATTTAAAAGCTGTAATAAAAACACAACATAAGCACCTGTGTTGTATGAGATATAAACTAAGAAAGAGAATAATGCACATATGTAAATGAGAAACCAATTTTATATATATATATATCCAAATGGGAGTAAGACAAGACACATCCGAATCAGAGTACAGTCCACAAATTTGGACAGTTACTCTGTAAAATAAAAAAAGGAAAAAAATATAAATGACAATCATGGAGCTGGAGGTACTGGAGGAGGAGGTGCCTCACGATCTCTATCATAGTCCTTAGCATATACTCTCGCGAGCCAGGCCACCTGAGTCTAAGTCGCTCGGAGACTAGTTGTCAGATCAGCTACCCGATGGTCTGTAGAGCATGGGGCATCTAGAAGCTCTCCTACTCTCAATCAGTCAAGCGTTGAGCCTCTCGAATCCCACGTAACAGCCCCATCATGTCATCTGGTGGTGGGCATAAAGGGCCAGTTGAATGAAAAGCTCGAGAAGGGACAGCTCCAGTAGAATGCTATGGTAAAGGAGGAGGGATGGCATCCACATCCATGTACATCTGATCATCATCCTCCTCATCATCACTCTCGTGTGCCCCGCCCGCTACCTCGCTACTACTATTGCTGCCGCCTCTGCATCTGATGCTGCTGCTACCCGAGTGAGAGGACGTCTCATAGCATTCCTCTCGTCATCACTGACCTGTATCTCTCTCATGCCCATCCTGCTAAAGGCCTCCCAATCAAGGTTAGCTGAGAAGGTGTCCTCAAGGATCCTCTCATCCACTAGGTCCACCTGTAGACGAGCGAGCAAGGTGGAGATCAACCGCCCATAAGGCAAGTTACCTCTCGAGTCAGGCAACGTCGCTCTGTGCATAGTCTGAAGAATGATATATGGGAGGCAGACTGACTGCCTAGTGCAGATACAGTACAGCAGGTACTGAATCAGCTGTGAGACCATCCCGTAGTGTCCACCCTGGGGAATAAGATTATGCTGGATAATCTTACAGTAGACCCGTGGCTCGGGATGTAGGTTGACTGCTTTCATCTACCAGCGGTCATTCCGAAGAATCTGGTTATCTATTTCTACACGCACCTGTATAGACAGAAACTGTGGCTCCATGGGTGCACAGTAAACCAACTGACCATGGTTGGAAATGCCTAGGAGATCAGCCAACTCCTGACAGTTGAAAGAGATCGGAACCCCTTTTCACCCAGCTGGTGATTCGAAGCTCTCTACCCCTGTCAACATCCTCTAGGTCACCCTCTACCTGTAGGTGATAGTAGAACTGCTTGACCAAGTCTGGGTGAATGCAAGCCTCGTACAAGATCACTGGAAGCTAGCCCATATCACCGAACACCTTTTCCACATCAAATAGGGCTAAATGGGCTAGGTTCACACACCGACCCCCTTCCACTTTCTTCCCTGTCAAACCAAGGATATTGCACCTCTACTTTAATGGACATGAAGCGTCATGGGTCACGAACTCGAGGAACCTTAGTGTGAACCATGATAACTGCAAGAGAAGAAAATAAGAAATAAGTTAGATAAATTTGAAAATTTGACAGCTTAACAAAGTAAAATAAAAAAAGCCTCACTTTTCATCCAAACATTTGGGTAGGAGGACTTACATAGGTCCCAAACCATCTTGCAAGTTTCATACAATTGGAAATTTAAACTAGGTAGGTCGAATTTGAAGAATTTTGACAATTGGGAAAAACCCCAAAATTTAGGTCAAAAATGAGAATTTTCAAGTTTCTACTAAACTAACCAATGAAATTCAAATTTTCTTGAGGACTTTCATCCATTGGGTAGCCATTTTTGCCCTCAATAAAAAATTAAATTTTTATGGTCATAAAAATATTAATTAGAAGAAAACCCTACAAATAGCAAAAACCTTAGGTATGAAAGCTTAAAAATGGAGAAAAGTAGAGAACATACCTCAAGGAATGGAGTAATGGTTGTTGATCGATGGAAAAATCACCAAGTTCATATGGTCGACACTGTAGCAACTCACTGGTGGCGAGTTGAGTAGAGACCGTAGGAGGAAGAAGGAGAATAAGAGGGAAATTTTTGAAAAATAGGTTTAAAAACATGATTTTGAATCATACGATCCCATAATTCAACCAAAACCGTCGACCGTATGATCGACCATAGGATCTCAGCAAGTTGCCAAGATTTTGAAGGTCGTACCTATGGTCGCATAACATGCACCGTAGGCCATCGACCGTATGAATGACTGTTGTTTACATTTTGATTCTGCTTGAACTTTTGTCTATTGATTTTGTTTTCTCTTGCCTTCAATTGTGAGACTAACCTAATACTACCATCATATCTTGTCTCACATGTATAGCCTTTCCAAGTACCATTCAATCAAGAGTTTAAATGGCTGGATGCAGAGTAAGTAGAAGGAGACAGAATGCAAATCCATCTCCACCACCTATGGAGACTAATGACAATGAAGGTCAGCAAGGATAATAAAGAAATATTAAAACTCAAAATGCTACACCTCAGAACGTGTACACCCAAGCCAACCCAACCAACCTATCTACACCACCTATAGATTTGGCTACTGCGGTAATGAATTTAGCACAACAAATGCAGCAAATACAGCAAATGCAAGCCAATATGCAAGCTGTTATGGGAATTGCTTTCCCAGCTGTAAACACAATACCTCTACCTGCAAGACAAGCTAGTACTGCACTTGGTGGTAGCAATACTGTACCTCAAGCACCGCAGACACCTGCAGTACAAGGCCAAGTGCCAAACCCTGAAGCCTCGCAAGGCGGGTATAACCAAGGTAATTATCAGTACCAACCGCCTATTTATGGAGCATATGCACGATATCAGCTTGATCACTCCAGACTGATCGAGCATTTCCTGAAGTTGAAGCTGAAGGAATTTATAGGCTAGACATCAGATCCGTTATGGCCAGCTCACTAAATCAATGAGATGGAAAGAAACTTTATGATGATGACTATAAATGAAGAAGATGCACATGATTCATTATGTGAGTGCAACTAATGTGTTTTTGCTTAGTTTAGTTATAATTTGAACATCAGATATGTAATTGATTATTTATTTTTATGTCATGTGGTTTGGAGATAATTGGATTAAATACTTATATATCACTGTTAGACTCTCAGTTCATTATCTGTAAGACTTTCACTTATTTATTTATTACCTTTGATTATTAATGTGGAATGTGTGTATGGTTTGATATGGTAGGTACGACCTATACGAGATCCTGGGTGAACCATTAGTTTATTGGCGGTTCATCACACCATTCTGGTTAGACCAGAATTAGGGTGTGACAGGAACAGGGATTCCTATTGGAGTATAGTTTTACTTATTGCATGCACATTCCATGATAAATGATTGATTATTTGGATATGATTGAGATATGTTGTGGGTTAAACAAACATGCGACTTATGGGAGCATGTCACATGGCCATATACCGGTTACACCTTAGTGTGGGCACGATCAGTCCATTGGAGTGAAACGGGGATCTCTACTGGGGTATAGCTCTCTTGTTGTTATACTTATCATGCATCATACATCAACTTGGTCAAATGACTTGTGCTTTAGCAAATTGGGTAAACAAGCCACTGATGTACATGGGGTTCGTCACAGGATCAGGGGTGTCATTAATTGATAGGGTTCATCTCGAGATCAATAATGGTTCATCTAGTGACAAGCCACTAATCTACATGGGGTTCATCACAAGATCAGGGTTGTCATTGATTGTCAGGATACGTCTTAAGATCAATGACGATCGAATTAGCATACAGGCCAACCATGAATCACATACATATTTGATTATCACTCATAAATTGCTTGTTTATTTACTTCTGTATTGCATTCTTAAATTGTTGCCTAGGATCGCATTGGATACCTGACTTGTTACTAAGCTGGGATGCGAGTTCATCCCTCGATATTGAAGTCTTTTTAGCTTTATTTGCATGTAACTCTACTGCTGATGCAGCTATGTATCCTGTTGATATGGAGGGCACTTTTCTCGGTGGGGTTTCTCAAAGAGGTCATGTTGAGGGTTGTACCTCTAATAACTTTGTTTAAGGGACGTGGTCAATGCCTCACTTCCATAAATTGATATCTATAGATAGATACGGTTTGGTCTATCTATAGTAGTTTATTCAGATTATTTTAGTTAAGTAGGGTATATGTAATATGAATATTACTTGTGAAATGATTTGTAAGACATAACAGACATATTATGTATTGATAACATTAGAATAATATATTCTCTATTATGATTCCATTGCAACTCTTGTTATTCTACTGCAATGATTATTAATTATTACTGATTATTATGGATATTATTTGTGTGGACTATGGGATTTATCGATAGATCATTGTGGTTGTTAATCGCTGAAAGATTTGGGTTGTCTCTTGGATGACTCGGATATCACACTCGATTCCCCAGAATGGGCTGTGACAGGCATGATATATCAGAGATGGCAAAGAGTCAAATAAATGGAATAAATTATCTATGGATGGTCTGAGACTATAAGGAGACTATTGGAAACCTTGGATTGACTCTAGGAGACTCAAATCATAGACTAATGATAGGATCCAGAGGCCTAGAAATCAGATCTAGAAGAAATAAACTATATCTGTGATCTTAGTTAATGGACAATCGAAACGGTATCCAAAACCTAGCGTAGGAATCAAGTTTAGAGCTCAAACTCCTTATTCAGACCATGAATAATATGAGAAACATGTTGGAAAATTTTGGAAACCATCGGACCATGTTTTGATGTGCGGTCAATGGGACGAGCCACAAGACCTAGTTGTCATGACGTGCGGTCAATGGCATTAGCCGCACACCACTCTGATGGTGGATCTCGGCCAAACTTTGTTGGTGACTTCCTAAATTTTAATTTTAATTTATAAGGGCTTAGAACCCTAAAATTTTATTTCTTTGATGCAAAATCCATTGTGCATTAAAAGTGTACTTGAGGTAAGTTTTGGTTTACACTGTGAAACGACCAACCTTGCTTTGCCTCTGAAATGAGAGACTATAGACCTAACCTACAGGAGCTAGGCAACCCTTTTAGGGTGCCGACACTATCAAATGACCACATTTTGATGTACGGCCGATGACACATGCTGCACACCTAGTGGTCAGACCGTGCGATCGATACCACATACCACACATTATTTTGACCCCTGTTGTTGACCATCTTTGGTCAGTAGCTTTTTAGAATTTTTATAAGCCTGCTTATGGGTTTAGATCTCCAAAATCAAGTGTTTATGAACATCCTCTACGTTGTTTTGATTAAATAACCCAAAACCTGTTAGGTAGCTTGCTATTAATTAAGTTAAATGTTAAGAAAACCCTTAGACTACAAGTGTGGAACCTTAGGGACTATTAACCAGACCCCTGTGTGATGCTAGAACCCTTGACTTCATTAGAAGAAGTCCTTCTAAGTATTAAGGCTCATGAAAGGTGATTTTTGACTAATGATTGTGCTATCTCATGGTGTGTTAGCTATACTGTACCTACCTTGTATGGACAACATGGTTATTATATGTTAAAAGTTACCCCTATTATATGAACAGTAACAAATGGAATTTATAATGAACCCCTAGTGCTATGACATGATAATCAGACAGTAAATGGTAGGCATAAGTTATCAGAAAAGTTTATGACGCTATGAACATCAGATAATAAGCTTAAAGAGAAACAAAAATAAACTATTAGATGGTACATTAATGAAATTATATTGGTATGATTTTAATAGAGATATGAGGACTCTGGCAGAAGGCTACCTGATCGGCTTGCAAAAGATTTGCTCTCTAACTTTCTGTAAGGAAACTAAATACTTGTTTTCTAGAATTAGTTATATTGAATTATGTTGTACGATGGATGCGATTAATAACATGCTCTTGTGTGATAACATGTCATCCAATAAGCTGTTCTGCGTGATCATGCATATGCATCCTTATGTTTGGGTCAGTAGTGCCGGTAAGGATTGGAGGGCAGGTGGCATGGGACACCTGCTACCTTTCCACAAAAGTGACTGATCCGCATTTGATTCATGATATCTAGTTAAGTCAGTAAGGAGGAGGGTTGGTGGTTGTGAGGACAAAGATCGTAATCATTTTGGAAGTCGCCACCTAGATTAAGGTCTAGGACCTTAGAAATGTAAAATCTCACCCCAAGGTAAGACTTTGATTGCCTCATGACCCTTAGATTGGATTTCTGGTCCATCAGAGGTTGGGTAAGCGTCAGGTTATGATTATGGGAAGGGGTTAGGCACCCAAACCGCCTGATCAAAATCGGTCTCCTATACCTTTCCTATTCTAGACTCTATCTATTAAATCGAACCAAACCAAGTGGTTTGATATCATTGAACTGAATCTGTATCCATCAGATTGCCTACGTATTACAGAATTATTTTGAAAATCAGGTTCACCATCGTAGTTCAGGTGTTATTAAAGTTTATGGTTGTGATTTATGCTTGTATTTGATTAAATTCATTGTTCAAGTTGAAGTTTATGCTTGAATGATTAAGAAACCCTATGGGTTAGGATCTAGATAGTCCATGCGAACTGATAGATAGTCCTAGTGTATCTATGGATAACCTTATTTAGGTCAAAATATGAATAACCCTATTTGGGTTGGAATATGGATAACCCTTTCTAGGTTGGAATGTGGATAACCCTATTTGGGTTAAAATATGGGTGGATATCCTAGTGGATCTATGGATAGTCCGAGTGGACTAAGGTGTGAATCTGAATTTGGGATTTTCCCAAATAGCCTACGTATCCTAGGGTTTGCCCTAGGAATTAGAATCCGCGTAGTTTGGGCTGGATTCAATTCATTGATGTGTATATTCTTTCATGATCAGGGTGTGAAACCTAAATGCTCTATGGTTCTATTCACATCACACCTATCTAGTTATTTGTATCCTAGAGGAGATGAGCTGAGGGGTAGGAATCGTCCTAAGCTACCCTTGACCTAAAACACTAATTTGGCAAGTGTTAGGATAGGCTTCATATCTCTTGATTAAGATTTATCATTTTCATTCTTACCCTTCCCGTGAATGTGGGTGCCTAAATGTACGTCCCCACGCCTAGATTGTCTTCTAGAAGTGTGCATACATGGCAGTTCAACTAGGGTGTTGCATAAATTAAATTATTACCAAAATAAAAAAATATCATTCAAATATGGCAACAAACAACATATATAATCTCATGTATGGTAAGAAAGCATGTGAATCATTATAGCAGCAAACATGTGAGAGCATTCATCAAGATATAGCAGACAAATAAAATGGCATCTCATGTATTATTTTCAATCAAATTATGTCTCAATGTGTCTCAGATGAGATCTCTAGATGTACGATTGAGGTCTAATGTAATTCTCTCAATATCTCAAGATCAGATCCTCGATCAACGGTCTGGATTTAATTTATCTCTTCAATAATGTATCGAGATCAAATCTTCAATTTTATCAAAATAGCCAAAATCAATGGCTCAGATCTCATGTCAAGATATATTCATAATCAGACTAAAATCCAATGATTCAAATTCTTTTAAATTAGTTATGATCAAGATCCAATGGCTTAAATTCTTCTAAAACACAATATGAAGAAAATCTAACGGTTTACATCATTCCTGATGATAATACAACCATTCAAATTTATTCCACTCACTCCCAAAGATAATTTAATGGTTCAGATCGCGTATCATGATAATCTAACCGTTCATATCCATTTACATCGCTTTTAATGACAATCTAACAGTTCAGATTACTCAAATTAAATAATCTAACCATTAGATTACTCAAATCAAGGTAAAATATGATCAACGGATCAAATCAAAACTCCAAGATCAGTGATCCAATTTTATCAAATTCCAAGATTAATGGTTCAATTTTAATCATATCATTCCAAGCATATGATCGGATCAATTTTAATTCCATCAAAATTCCTTATGATCGGATCAATTTTCATCATAATGCCATAATCGGATAAATTTTTTTTGCCATAATCGAATCAATCTTCGTCATTATGCCATAATTGGATCAATCAAAATTCCATATGATTGGATCAATTTCATAGCAATATCAATACGATTGGATCAATTTCAATCCATTTTCCATATAATCAGATCAATCAAAATTCCATACCATGGTCTGATTTTAACTGCATCAATGGTCAGATCAATGATTAATAATCAAATTTTCACGTCAATGGTCAGATTTTCATAAAATATGATATCATCATAATCAACATAAAAATTATATCTGATGGATCATAATATATGATATCAACATAAATGAGATAAAAAAATCTACATCCAATGGCTTTGACATAATGAGGACAGAATCAGTTTATTGCAAGAGGGATGTTGGGTTTGTGCATGGAGGGGATTGTGTAGAAGTGACGGATGATCAGGTTTGAGTTTGTGGTTTTGAAGTGGGATGCAATGGTCATGATGGACTGGTAGAAGGATCTGGGGAATATTAGCAGGCTTGAGGGGTGATGAGGGCATGTGATATGGTGCTTGATGGTTGATCAAAGGACAGATGGGCTGGTTTTTTTTTTGATGAACAGGTAGACAGATGGAGGATCGGTGGAATGACTCTGTGATGGGGGTTTAGGTTTTGGGTTTACAGGTAGTAAGGGCTCATTGATGTGGGGAAGTATTGCATAGGGGTGACACGGGTAAGGTGGCAGAAAAGTTGAGGAGATGATGGTGATTATGGGGGTGAGCAGTGTGTTGCAGTGGAGGTGCAAGGTCGGTGGAGTTGGGGTTGCTGGAAACTAAGGAGGATAGATTGCTTGCATAGGTGTCAAGCATGGGGTGAGGTGATTGCTGCTGCTGTAACAAGCATCAATGGTTGGGTTTTTTTCGCAGCTGGACTTTGTGGACAGATGAGGTATTAATGGGATTAAAGAGGATGGTAATAGGTGGCCTGCAGGTGGAGAGTGAATGGCAATGTGTAGCTTGCGGTGATGGCTGGGTTTGGCCGTGACTGGAGTGAGATCTACAGGTGTAGAGCGATGGTGATCTAGTAAGGCGCTTTTGGGATGTGGTAGTGTTGCTTGATGACCAAGTGGTTTTGGGATGTGGTGATGTATTCAGTGATGTGCCGCAAGTGGGTGTACAAGTGCAAGGGCTATTAGGTGTGAGCAGCAGGAGGTGGTGATTAATGGCTATAGGAAGTGAGTGATTAGGTAGGTGGGTTATTTTCGGTGGTAGCAGGACTATGGTGGGGATTGAAGACGGCTTGCGGGTAGTGTGGCTAGGTGGTGATGTGGGGTGTGAAAGCCAGGGAGGTAATTAAAGATGAGATGATGAGGGAGGTTGCAGGTAAGGGATAGTGAGGTTGCTGGAATCGTGAGCAGTAGGGAGGTAATGGTAGTTTTTTCGATGCTTACCTCTTCTTCCTCTTCTTCATTGTGCCCCTTCTTCTTCTTGTTCTTCTTTCTGCTCTCTCTCTCTCTCTCTCTTAATTCTCTCACTCCTCACATCTCTTCCTCTATTCTCGGTCTCCCTCCATCTTTCTCTTTTTCTTAATTATCTTCTTCCTCATCTTCATCTTCTGTTTCCTCCTCTCTCTCTCTCTCTCTCTCTCTCATGCTCTCCGGATCTCCGTCCTCTCTTTTTTTTTCTCTTTTTTTTTCTCTTTTTTTTCTCTTTTTTTTTCTTTTTTTTTTCTGAGTTCCTCCTCTCCCATTTCTCTCCATGACTCCTCCTTTTTCTCAAAAATTTGCTGCCTGCCCTCTCTCTCTCTCGATTTCTCTCTTTTCCTTTTCTTTTCGGCAATCAGTCCCCCTTCATATCTCCATTTCTCTGATTTTTCTCAATCTCTCTTTTTCTCTTCTATTCCTTCAGATCTGGTCCCCTCCTTCAGATCTCGCCTCTCTCTGACTTTCTTTCCTTTTCTTGGTCTCCCTCAATCTCTCAATCTCTTTCTGATTTTTCTTTCCTTTTCTCGGTCTCAAATTTTTTTTTTTTCTCTTTTTCTATTCCTTCGAATCTGGTCCCCTCCTTCAGATCTCGCCTCTCTCTGCTTTCTTTCCTTTTCTCGGTCTCCCTCATTCTCTCAATCTCTTTCTGCTTTTTTGTTCCTTTTATCGATCTCAAATTCTTTCCCTTTTTCTTTTCCAATCGTATCTTACTTGTTTTTTATATATAAAACGTATATATAAATATATAATATATTAATATATTAATATATATAATATAATATACATATAAGACATACGTATATATTATATGATATATTATAATATATTATACATTATATAAAAATATAAATAATATATAAAGAAATAAATGCATATGCGCCGACATGAATTGGTCCGGACTAGTCCCGGTTGGGTCAAACAAGACTAGTCGAGATTGACAGGACTGGACTAGCTTAGGTTAACTGGTTTGAACCAAAGTTGACATTTCATAGTCTATTTCTGCCACCATTCCATTTGAAATTTTCTGACAACCTCTATTCCAAATTTTCTACGTTCACTTTGTAGAACACTAAAAGTGAGGAATATTGGAACTTGAATCACCTCATTTGAAAATAAAATTGCCAACTTATGAATTTCTGAAGTTTAAGCAGGCCAATTATCGATAATTTGATTGACCATTCTGCATGGGATCCTTCGGAGACTTCTACCGAAAATCCTTTACGTCCACTTCGTAGAGTACTAAAAATGGAACATAATGAAACTGAAATTACCTGATTTGGATATGGGGTGACCAAAATATGAATTTTCAAAGATTAAATGACCATTTCCATGTGTAATTTTGCATGGGACCCTTCGGAGACTTCTACCTGAGATTTTTCACATCCACTTTGTAGAACATCACAAATGAAGAATAATGGCCTTGGAATCATCTGAATCCGACGTAAAATGACAAAGATATGAAGCTTTGAAATTCTAACGATAATTTTGCATAAAAGCTTGCATGGGGCCCATCGGTGACCCTTGTTTGGGATTTTTTCACGTCCACTTTGAAGAGGACTGAAAATAAGGAATATTGGCCTTTGAATCGTCTAATTCCGATATCATATGACCAAGATGTGTTGACTTGAAGTTTAAATGATAATGCATGCATCATACGATAATTACATAAATGCCCTTACACTTTCAAACAGCGATATCTTCCTTGTTTGATGTCAGAATTTGATGATTCCAGTCTCATTTCTAAGATAATTTCTTGATTTATTCATCCAAGTAGGTAATAGCCTATGACCCTACTGTGGGGTTCATTAGAGAAACACAAACCCTTGGGATAAAGGTTGGAAACCTGCCATATTGGTTCACTTATACTAAGGGTGGCAAAAATGGGGTGCTTACAGTGGTATGAGACGCTTGCACCACTTTTTACTGATGTTGCTTTGCATTGACCATATGTAACTTAGCGAAGTTACGACGTCTTAGCTGGGAGGACGGACAAGGTTGGAAGCTTGGCGACGTTATGGTCCAGTAATATGATTAATTAAGTAAACATGGCTAGTTGCACATAATTATCCTTGTAGTTGTACCCCTAGCCATTAGGGGGTTATGTAATGGCATGGGTGTAATAAAAAGGTGCTATGAACATAGCTGCAATGCTCCCCATACCTGACGTAGTGCATATGGGCGGGAGAGTCAACTAGTGGGATTATCATTTTCTTAAGTGGTTGGCATAATACAGGCTTGGGATGAGTTGTGGACAAGTGGCCAAGTAATACGAGCTTGTTCCATAACGATGTACCCATATTTGGAGGTGATATTGTACATGAGTGAGGTTATAAGACCCACACTCCATTAACTTGGTCTAACCGTGTCGTGTCAGGTCTTCCCATCATAGCTGGACCAAGTGGATCGATCATGTGAAGATGGATCACAAACCAGGTATAAAAATCGACTCAACACCCAAAACTGTATGCATACGGTCGGATACCTGGGTAGGCATGGTCAATCATATGGTAAGAATGAAGATCTTGGATCCAAGACCCTACGATCGATGATTTAGACCCTATGGTTGACGGGTTCTGCAACCGTAGCCATCGACCGAGTTGGGAACTTTCCTAATTTGAGGAGAAGTTCTTTCCTAATTGAAAGATGACTCTATATGGAGAGTTTTCCTCTATATAAAGGACATCCTTCATCCCTTTTTCACTCTGTTAGAGCATTAGTAATCCCTAGAGAAAGAGAAGGGAAGAGAAGGAAGAGAAAGAGAAGAAGAAAAGGCTAAGGAGAGGATTTTGCTGAGAAAAGATTGACTCTCTATCATAGGCAAGGGTATGAATCTAATCTTTGGAGATGTAACTCTAAGCAATAAAACTTCTATAGAGGTTAGGAGATATCAACCTATTATTATCTATGTGATTCCTTAAGAAAATCCCAAGGATAACCATGAGGGATGAGTTTGATGATTAGGGTTTAAGAAACTACTAATGATGGCCATAGGATGACCTTAGGATAAATCCAATTGAAGAGTAGAGGAATTGACCCAGGAAGAACTCGAATTGCGTGTAGTCTGTAACCAGAAATCTCGAGGTTGCTGCTACGATCGACCATAGCATGACCAGCATGACCAGAGGATAGACCATAGGCATTGGGGAATATTTTATAAACCATATGGTCGCAGCTACGGTTACACCATATGCGACCATAGGGTAACGACCGTAGGCAGTAATGTCGACACAGTACGAGACCATAGGACCATCAAACACATATCAATGCTCTATTTTGATATTCGACTATTGTAACATGTTACATATGAACCCTAACATAAATTCATATAACTTTTATGTTATTAAATCAATTCAATGAGAATTACAAGGCTTGGAAGGAGATCAAGTTTTACTAACAGGTGAGGGAACAAGACCTAAACTAATTGGATAATAACAAACTATTTATTTATTTGAGTCCAATGCCATAATTGATTCTATGCTTGTATGTTTGTAATATGCATCTCACATGTCATCCAATATTCTTGCTATTACTGCTTATGCATATTTATTTTTGTAGAGGATAAATCCAATTGAAGAGTAGAGGAATTGACCTAGAAAGAACTTGAATTACGTGTAGTCTGTGACCAAAATTCTCAAGGTCGCAGCTACGGTCGACCATAGCATGACCAGCATGACCAGAGGATCGACCATAGGTGTTCGGAAAGATTTTAGAAACCATATGGTCGTAGCTACGGTTGCACCATATGCGACCGTAGGGTATCGACCCTAGGCAGTAAGGTTGACATAGTACGAGACCATAGGACCAATCAGACAAATATCAGTGCTCTGTTTCAATTTCTGACTACTGTAACATGTTACATATGAAACCTAACTTAAATTCATATAACTTTTAGGTTATTAAATCAATTTAATGAGAATTACAAGGCTTGGAAAGAGATAAATTTTTTCTAATATGTGAGGGAACAAGACCTAAACCAATTGGATAATAACAAACTGTTTATTTATTTGATTCTAATGCCATGATTGATTCTCTGCTTGTATGTTTGTAATATGCATCTTACATGTCATCCAATATTCTTGCTATTACTGCTCATGCATATTTATTTCTGTCTATTTACAATATGATGATGATGATGATATGCTAAGAATAGGCATGAGATTATGTGTGTGTGGTTAGTGTGTTTGATGTAAGTGGAGCATCAGGGGGAGGACGTGGCATGGTGGTCTTGACTTGATGACCAGACTCTAGCTCTATCTCTACTCAAGTCTTGTTCACTGACATCGTCCTATAATCATTACCTTAGTAGAACTATTGTGTCATAGGGCATGAGGGGAGGTGGTCTCAGACCGTGTAGTCTTCGACTCTGCCAGGGGGTCTTAGCTCTATCTCTATGGATGTATTAAGGGATGCTGGGGTGAGGCCTTGGATACACTGGATGACATTTAGGATTGGTTAGTTGCGAGCCCAGTTTGCAAGCCCTCGCCAATAGGGGCTTACGTGTTGGTATGGGTAGGGCATCGGGGGAAGTGTTGGCAGTGTTTGATCCGGACACTTTAGCTCTATCTCTATTCCATGGTGGGTGCTTGTGGGACCACAATGGTGTTTGATCCATTGGACAGATTCACACACTTGTGTATAGAGGTACGGGGGCCACCAAAGAGGTACGGGGGCCACCAAACATTTCTATAGCATATTGCGAACTTAAAAACCAGACCAAAGATATGAATTGAATGCATGCATATGTTTGTTGTATTATTTTGTTTGCCCACTGAGCCATGATGTGTGCTCACCCTTTCGATGTTGAATATTTTTAATTGATGATACAGGTCTTATTGTTGAAGATTATGTGAATGCACGGATGTATGGACACGTTACGGCCATCGATGTAGAAGTTGTTGAAGATGCGCATGATCCTTCATGCGAGTGCAACCAGTGCATATTCTATTACTTTAGCTATATTTGATTATTGGAACATGTAAATGATTATTTTCTTTTATGTCTTGAGTCATTTAATGATAACTGGATTAAGTAATTATTTATCATTGTTAGATACTAAGTTCATTATCTATAAGACTTCCGCTTATTTGTTTATTACCTCTGATTATTATTGTGGAATGTATGTATGGTTTGATATGGTGGTACTACCTAACAGAGATCCTGGTTGAACCGTTGGTTTATTGGCGGTTCATCACACTAATCTGGTTAGACTAGAATTGGTGTGTGATAGAGGTGGTATCATCTGATGGAAAGAGACCCGTGTAGTTACCTCTAAATTTTGGGAAGGACTACAACAAGGGAGGTAGAGAACCTAAGGGACTCCTTTGGATATCAAGTGGCAGTCCCCTTATAATCTCCAACTCTCCAAGGAGTTCTACCCCAAGTAGGAGACTCCTAAACTATAAAATCCTCTCCCAAACCCTACCTCTCTCAATGTACCATTCTAAATTAGAGTTCTGGTGTGTTTTTGAGAGAAGGGAAGGTCAGAGGAAGAAGAAAGAGGCTGGAAGGAGGTTTACTTGAGAATCACCATCGGGTAGCGAAATTACTATAAGTAAACCCTACCTTGCTTTCTAATGGATTCTAGAAAAGAGTAGAAGGATCAATTAATGAATCAACAACCATTATGGAGCTACTGTCCATTGATGGTTGAACATGCAAGAAGTTCTAATGATTTAGATGCCAATAGATATTAACAAAAATTTATGGAAACCTAACATAAAGATATATGGATTAATGGGTTTCAAAAGCCTAGAATAGGATTTCCAACTCCATATTCGTGTTAGATCATTGATCCATTAGTGGAGTTCTAAAATAAGAAGATCTTGTTGGAAACCCAGAGAAAGAAAACCCAAACCAGCTCTACGAAGAGTGTACGATTGCGACATACCGGTTGTGAACTACGAAACCAGATTTGTGACTGGATACAGTTGGGAAGCCTCTGGGAAGTTATCGGTCCCAACAACCGATCGTGCCATCTATAACAGGACTCATGACTGGTTAATATTATTGAAGGTTCCCGAGAGCATCCGGTCCCAACCACCGGTCTCGATAATCAAAAGCGATCAATAGCAACGGTTAGCCCCAGAAATCCTTTCTTAAGGCTGAAATGAATGTACGAAATAACTAATGAGATTTTCACACCGTAGGTGACTTGTATGTAACCAAGAGTGACCCGATTGCTGGGAATAACAATTTTTTACCCATATCATTTAAGGGAACAGAACCCCCGTCCCATATTTAGAATGATTTCTATCTTGAATATGAATATGAATGCTAAATTGATTATGATGACATGCCATCCTCTTTATTATGCTTTTATGCATTTGCTTCTCTTTATTATGAATACTATGAATGTGTGTGGATTTGAATGAGCATCGTGAGCTGTGGTGAAATGATCGAGGATCAAGGGATCCGACTCACTAATTGATTGGCTTGTGATGTCATTGCACCCCTAGTGGGATGACAGCATCTTGAGGGGGCAAAACAAATGGGCTGGATTCCTGCTGGGTGTGTGTGAAGAAACCACAAGGGATGACATATATATTGATGGCTAGTAAACAACCCATGTATGTGACCCTGGCCAATAAAGGTTAGGTGTTGGTATAGATAGGGGAAGAGGGAAAGGTGTTGGGATAGTCATCGCCATGTCATTGGCCAAACCTTTGCCCTGTCTGTATCTAGAATGATGCATGGGGGCACTAAGGCTATTGGTGTAGGCTGGTAAGCAACCATTCTTTCCTGTGCATAGAGGTTATGGCCAGCTTGGGTAAGCATGGTCAGCCCTTCCCATAGCTATAGCATACATTATACCAGACCAATAGTGTAAACCAGGAATAATAACATGATTATGCATATTGCCATTTTCCTGTCTGTTTTCTTATTGAGCTTAAGTTGGAGAGCTCACCCTTTTTGTATACAATTTCTAATAGATGTTGCAGGTAATACTGTAGCTGATTTTGTGAATGCATCGACTATCTCTTCTATGGAGTATATGGATGTGCAAGGTCTGGAGGGAGATGAATATGATGCGGATTGTGAGTGTGACGCATGCATGGTCGAGTAAACGAGCAATGGACGTTGTGTCGATTGCTGAAGAAAGCTTGAGTTTAGATTAGTTTGTTATTTCAGTTTTACTTTACTTTTTACAAGTACTAGTTTATAGCCCAATGTTATTTAATTTATTTACGATATCAATAGAAGCTCAATTTGATTTTGTTATTTTCTCTATTTAAATTACTCTGATTAATTAAATTGTAACATTGGTTCTGATGTGGTTGAGACGGGCATGACACCACTTATGTGATTATGGGTTGGACCAAACATAAAATACATATCGATTTAATCAGCTTTGAAATTTTATGTATCATAAATTTAGGGTGTGATAGCTGATGTGGTAGCTTATGTATACAAGTGCCTTATTTGTCAGCAAGTGAAGGCAGATAGACAAAGACCAACTTGGTTACTTTAACCATTACAGGTTCCGATGTGGATGTGGGATCATATCACCATGGATTTTGTAACAGGATTAACCTTGACACCAAACAATGTAGATGCAGTTTAAATAATCGCCAATCGTCTCATAAAGGTAGCCCATTTCGTAGCTGTTAGGCCAACATACACTATGGACTGGTTGGCTAAGCTCTATATTAACAATATAGTGAGATTGCATGGTGTGTCGACGAGCATTATGTCGGATAGGAATCCGAGATTCACATCCAAACTATGGGACAGTTTACAAAAGGCTATGGGCACCTAATTGAAGTTCAATATTATGTTCTATCCAGAGACTGATGGACAATCTGAGGGCACAATACAGAATTTGAAAGATATGCTTCGAGCTTGCACTTTGAATTTCAAAGGCAGTTGGGACAAGTATCTGTCTTTGATAGGATTTTTTGACAATAACAATTACCAAGCTACCCTTGCCGCTGCCCCATATGAGGTACTATACGGTAGGCGATGCAAGACTCTGTTGTATTGGAATGAGGTAGGTGAGCGAAGAATATTAGGGCCTGATATTATACAAGATACTTATGATAAAGTGGATCTAATCAGGAAGAGAATCAAGGCAACTGAAAGCAGACAGAAGAGTTACGCTGATGGGTGATGTAAAAACTTGGAGTTTTAAGTTGGTGATAATGTTTTCCTCAAAGTGTCGCCCAACTGTGGTGGTCGACACTTTGGCAAGAAAGGGAAGTTGAGTCTTATATATATTGGTCCATATGAGATTTTGAGGTAAAGTGACAAAGTGGCATATCAGTTAGCCTTGCCTCCAGCATTATCTGAAGTTCATAACGTATTCATCATTTCACTTGTGAAGAAATAAGTTCATGATCCATCTTACATATTGAGTGTGGAGATTCCTTAAATTGACAGAGATCTATTTACATCGTAGAGTCGGTGGCAATATTGGACAAAAAAGTATATCAACTGTAGAACCGATCTATTCCCTATGTGAAGGTTCATTGGTGCAGTTACTCAATTAAAGAAGCCACTTGATAAAGTGAAGATGCAATGCGGGGGAGAAATATCCACATTTATTTGAAAGACTCAGATATGCCTTAATTTCAAGGTTGAAATTCTTATAAATTGGGGGCATTGTGAGACCCGCACCCAGAATCCCTTTACTAACCCGGATTCCTCCTGTGCTAGGTCTCAACACATCAACTGATGGAGCACCTGATGTGGAACCGATGATGGTATCTGAACCTTAGGTGAGTCTTCACTACTTGTATTTGGTAGTGTAAGGTGTCCTAATAGACCTTGGATGGAAAGGACACACATCTTAAGACGTGGGGGCAAAGAGATGGTCCATAGGGTAGATACACAAATCGCTTTAAATACAAGAAGCCGGGTAGCCGGATTGGTCCGAGTGGAGAGAAAAAAAAAAGGATTGAACTTAAAATATTTTCTGGAGATATCCATTTTCCTGGAGAAACGGATAAGATATCTCGGCACAGTGGTATCTTGATACCCCCAGCCCCAGGAGGGGGAAAAAAAGATTCTAAGGAATTAAAAAAAATGGAAAAATTGGATCTATGTCCAACGGATTACACCTGGCAAGAAAAAGTATTTTGTTTTGGTTCGACCCATAGTCACATATGAAATAGCAGACGGAATAAATTTAGCAACGTTGCACGGGTGATGCCTCTTCCATTAGTGCTGCTTCCTCCGATGCCTCCGCTCGGTCAACCGTCTCTGGAATTACGGCCTTTTTCGATTCTGCTTCCACTCCGCCCGCCATCCAGTGGATCTTCACCTGGCTAGGATTCTGACTCTCGAACGGGGGAACGCAACCGAATAGATTTATTACCCGGCCTCTGAGTTTGTTTTAGGCCCAAGGGGTCGGCGTATTACTGGCCACACCAACCCTATGGATTTAGAGTTTCACCTAGCTATTGGACATCAATGGTATCGGAGTGCGCCTCTTCACGAGGGTGATTTAAGTGCAACGAAATGTACCGGTGGTTCACGAAGCATCTGGCTTACTGATAATCTCCCATTCCCATCATCGAGAGGAGAGCTGGTTAGCACCACCACCAAACTTTCTAACAGTACCTCTCTTGTCTCACCAACAACCATTCCCCGTCTCACTTAACCACTCGGGAATCCCTAGATGCATTCCCTCATTTCATAGAAAGAAGATAATGAGGAGAGATGGTGAGGCGGATCAGTTGGTTCGCTTCTACCTTGAATTCTTTTCTATATCCAAACTGATCCTTGTTAGAAAGAAAGGTGGTTTTGGGTATGATTCCATTGGTTGGAAGCCATCCTCTGTCCCTGTTTTTTGGTCCAACCAATGGATCATATTGGTGTATCATTCACCTAATTGACATAAATTGGTTGAGCTTGAGCCAGTCACTCTCTCTCTCTCTCTGATTTCCTATAAAAGGAGGCCTTGCACCTCTTTTCTCCTTTTCTTGAAACCAAATGATGGAGAGAGAGTAGAGAAGAAGAAGAAAAGGAGAGTTGGAACATGAAGCTCAAGGAACCCAAGCCCTAGCCCTATTCCTTAGAGGTAAGTGTTCATGAGCTTCCTCTTCCTTCCTTGTGTTAATGGCTAGTAACCATGGTGGGTAAGCACCATTAATGGTGGCCACCATAATGGCCTAAAATTACCTAGGTTTAGATTTACCCAACTCCATTGAGGGAGTTATTGAAGGTAGGTTTCCTTCCTTCCTCCTTCTTGTGGGGGAATGAATGCTAATACCTTGGTGGTTGAAACTCCCTTAATGGAGATTTCATAATGACCATGAAAACCTAGGGTTGGTTCACCAACTCCATTGGGGGAGTTATTGGAGCCATAAATGGCCCCCATTGTGCCTAATAATGGTGGGAATGATTTTTTCACCAACTAAAATGGAAGTTTAATAGTAGAGAACAAGTCTCTGAGGCTTAGAGACAGCTCGGTTCGTGACCTGGTTTCTTGGTCTGAACCGGTGCTATGTACCAGATCCACGAACATGTCCGTTCGTCTACTTAGCTTAAACCGTGGTTTCTCCAAGGCAAATGCCTTGGATTATTAATTAATGAACTAATCGGAGTCTCGTATCGGAAGCATGATCCTTCACATTAGCCCCAATTGTTTGACCGGTTCCCGATGGATCAGGTTGGTTTAGATTCTCCGTTTAGGCTTAATAATTAAGCGGAGTCAGTGCCAAATGAATGACCACCCAGAAAAGTTTTCAAAAAACCTACTGGAATCTCAGAGTTTATAACAATGTATGAACCAGATGACCAGCCGAATCATCGAGCATCCGCTCATCCTTCCGGTTTGGTCTACTTAGAAAATATTCTAAGTGTTAATCGGTTGATTGTACCAGTGGAACCCTTTACCGGTTTCATCTGCCGGTTCAATCTGTATTGGCCTATAAGCCTAGTAACGATTATGAAGACCATCCTTTTGGTTTCCAACCTTCCGTGGGACCCCTTGTACGGACATGTAAGGCTTGTCCACGTTGATTAAAAGCTATGAAACCAAACTAATGAATCCTTATATGTTAAATAGGTATTGAACAAGGTTGATTGCTGAAGCCTTCTGTTTGTCTTCAGATTACCATTGCACTTTTTATGCAATCAGGTGAGGGGTCTAGTCCTTAGACATAGGACATTTTTAATAACATGTCTATTTTACTAGTAACATGCATAGGTTGTTGTTTAATTGTATGCTTTCCATATTTGCTATGTATTAGCAAGCATTGCATTATAACAACTATGAATATTTGTATGATTGTTTGGGTATGGTGGACATGTGACACGTGGGAGCACAATACAGGGGTCACATTATTGATGCTACGCTCTAGTGGAAGCACGGTGATCCATGGGAGGAGTGGAGCCAGGGTTCACTATTTGGGCATAGTTTTTATTTATAAATATATGTAACCATGTATGATAGCTTGTGTGATGCATAAGAGTGCGGGTCCATGAGTCATGTTAGATTGCAACCATGAATGGTGGTTCGTATGGTGCATGGGAGTACGTACACATGGATCACGTTGGAATGTAAACATGCTAGTGGTAGACATGGTGATCCATGGGAGTTGAGTCGGGGTTCTCTACTGGTGGATAAAATGATGGTTATGTCAACAGGCTAGTGGGGGCAAGGTAATCAATGGAAATGGTGATCCGGGGCTTCTGTTAGTGGGTAGCCAAAGTGAAATGAATGAACATAATAGACATGGTAATGCCATTCCTTGTTTTCTACGCCCCTCCAGTAGGCATAAAGGTACTGGCATAGCTTCGCACTCCTAAAGGTTGGGTGACCCTAGGGGGAATTAGTGATGTATGGGTGTACGGTAGCTAGCGTACATGGGGTCTATGGTGGAAGGTACCGAACCCTATAAGGATGGGTGTCCCCAAGGAGGGAGTTTACCTATAGAAGTCCTTTAACGGCTTGGGGTCTTTCATTCAGCTTTTATCTTCACCCAGGCTGTAGAAACACAAACCTGAGACCTAATATAAAATAAATTGCATTTTATATCATTGGATGTTGTATGTGCATTGCATGTGATAATAGATTTTTCACTGAGCTGGGATGTGAGCTCACCCTCGTGTCGACACTCCTTTTCAGATCCTTCTGTAGGTGACATCTCTATTGCTAATTTTATGGAGTCTCCTCTCGCTAGCATGGTTACTAGTACTGATGATGTCGTTGAAGAGCACGGTGAGGGCTGCACCTGCAGTGACTATGTCTATGCATGAGATAGCCCTCCCCTTACTTTTTTCCTTCCTAAATATATTATGGGTTATTGTCATTTATTTTTTTTTATTGGTAAATGAAGATATCTATCAAGAACAATGTAACATATTTACTCTTTTTGTATTTGGGTATGTGTATATGGATATTATAGTATTTTATAGAGCACAACTAGTTGTAATAAATAATTTGATACATAGTATGGGATATGCTATCATTAGATGCATCTATCAATATTAAATACTTCAGCTTATATTATTATTGTTTTTTGATTATTGTGGTCATTGCATGTGTAGACTGTGGGATTTATGTTGTAATCATTGTGGTAGCAATCTTGGATATATTTGGGTGCCACAAGGGTTGACCTGGATATCACGCCTGATTCTATAGAATGAGCTATGACACCAAGGGAGTACTACTATAGAAGCATACTTACAGAAAAAAAAGAGGTGTCATTCTACTTCTTACTTGCTTCCATGAGGGAAGCAAATCCTAAGCTAAGGCACTTTGTTCAAGGCCTGAGGGGAGACCTCAAGGTAATTGTGGAATCAATGAGGTTAATTGAGTATAGTGATGCCATGTAAGCGGCGAAGAGTGTTGAGGACGAATATCGTCAAAATTACCAGGGTCAAAAAATACCTATGAGCTTCATTGATAACCGCCCTACAAGTAAGCCATTTCATGCTCAGTACCCTAGTTCTTCAGTGATGGCTTCATCTACTCCATTTACAGTGTGGCCTACATAAAGTAATCCTGCCACTAGTCCAAGCAAGCTAGCTGCATTTGCACCCAAGTCAAATCAACCGAGACCTACCACTTCAAGTACCTCCTCTGTACTTTATGGCACGTGTTTCAACTATGGCAAGACGGCCCATTTTGCAAGGTCATGCCCGGAACCAAAGAAGGCACCGCCACCTGGAGAAGACAAGGTCTTTGCCTTATCTATTGAGGATGTGGAAGGTTCTCTTAGAGTAGTCACAGGTAGTTTAAAATTAAGAAGAAGGCATCATCTTGCATGACATGTAGTAACATTCATATATGTATATGTAGGTACTCTTTCCATTTCTGGTATACTTATACGTGTGTTATTTGATTTTGGGGCTATGCATTCTTTTGTATCCCCTGTATTCGCCATTTAGTTGGGAATGCCATCATGCAAAATGACCTATGCGCTGATAGTGCATAGACCTATGGGATCCAAGTCCAGTCTAGAAGACTATTATGGACCATGTGACGTGGTCATAGAAGACAATGTAATGAAGGCTAATTTCATTAGCCACCAAATGAAAGACTTTGATGTGATTTTCGGAATGGATTGGTTGGCCAAACATCAGGCTAGCATTCTATGTTCCAGACGTTGGATCTTATTCCATCCCACCATTGGAGAAGTGTTCGTATTCATGGGTGACAAGACCAAGAAGTGATGAAAGTTATTCTTGTTGACACTTCAACCTTCCAAGCTGCTACACAAATGGTATAAGAGCTACTTAGTGTCAGTCATGGACACAGAAGCCCAGATACTGAGGTTAGAAGACATACAGTGTAAGACCCGTACTCCACTAACTTGGTCTAACCGTGTCGTGCCAGGTCTTCCCATCATAGCTAGACCAAGTGGACCTATCATGTAAAGATGGATCACAAACCAGGTAAAATCGACTCAACACCCAAAACTGTATGCATACGGTCGGATACCTAGGTAGGTATGGCCAACCATATGGTAAGAATGAAGATCTCGGATCCAGGACCCTACAGTAAATGATTTCGACCCCATGGTCAACGGGTTCTGTGACCGCAGCCATCGACCGTGAGACCCCAGATCAGACTCTGAGTTTTGAAAACTTTCCTAAACTAAGGGATTTCTTTCCTTATCGAAAGAGGACTCTATATGGAGAGTTCTTCTCTATATAAAGGACGTCCCTCAACCTTTCTCACTCTTTTAGAACATTATTAAACCCTAGAGAGAGAAAAGGGAAGAGAAGGAAGAGAAGGAGAAGAAGAAAAGACTAAGGAGAGGAATTCGCTGAGAAGAGATTGGCTCTCTATCATAGGCAAAGGTATAAACCGAATCTCTCGAGATGTAAACTCTATGGAATACGACCTCTATGGAGGACAGAAGATATCAACTTATTATTATCTATGTAATTCCTTGAAAAAATTCCAAGGATAACCTTAAGGGATGAGTTTGATGATTAGGGTTGATAAGAAACTACTAATGATGGCCATAGGATGACCTTAGGATAAACCCAATTGAAGAGTAGAGGATTTGACCCAGGAAGAACTCGAATTACATGTAGTCTGTGACCAGAAATCTCAAGGTCACAGCTAGATCGACCATATGACCAGCCTAATTAGAGGATCGACCATAGGAATTCGGGAAGATTCAAGAATCATATGGTCGCAGCTATGGTCACACCATATGCGACCCTAGGGTATCGATTGTAGGCAGTAAGGTTGACATAGTATGGGACCAATCAGACACCTATCAGTGCTTTGTTTTGATTTTTGACTATGGTAACATGTTACATATGAACTCTAACTTAAATTCATATAACTTTTAGGTTGTTAAATTGATTGAAAGATAATTTCAAGGCTTAGAAGGAGATCGAGTATTTCTAACAGGTGAGGGAAGGAAACCTAAACTAATTGGATAACAACAAACTGCTTTATTTTTATTGAGTCCAATGCCATGATTGATTCTATGAGTGTATGGTTGTAATGTGCATCTCACATGTCATCTAATATTTTTATTATTATTGCTCATGCATATTTAATTCTATTTATTTATAACATGATGATGATAATGATGCTAGGAATAGGCATGTAATTGTATGTGTGTGGTTGGTGTGTTGGATGTGAGTGGAGCATTAGGGGGAGGACATGGCATGTTGGTCTCTGACCTTGTCACCAGACTCTAGTTCTATCTCTACTCAAGTCTTGCCCCACTAACATCGTCGTATCGCCATTACCTTAGCATGACTGTTACGTCATAGGGCATCAGGGGAGATGGTCTTGGACTGTGTAGTCTCTGACTCTACCAGGGGCCTTGGCTCTATCTCTATGGATATATTGAGGGATACTTGGGTGAGACCTTGGATACACTATTTGGCATGAGGATTGGTTAGTTGCAAGCCCAGTTTACAAGCCCTCGCTAGTAGGGGCTTACGTGTTGGTATGGGTAGGGCATTAGGAGAAGTATTGGCGGTGTATGATCTGGACACTTTAGCTCTATCTCTATTCCATGGTGGGTGCATGTGGGACGACAATGGTGTTTGCTCCAATGGGAGGATTTACACACTCGTGTATAAAGGTGTGGCGGCCACCAAACCTTTCTGTAGCACATTGTAAACTTAAAAATCAGACCATTGAATGCATGCATATATTTGTCGCATTGTTTTCTTTGCTCACTGAGCCATGATGTGTGCTCACCCTTTTGACGTCGAATATTTTTAGTTGATGATGCAGGACCTACTGTTGAAGATTATATAATGCACCAACGTATGGACATGTAGCGGTGATGGATGGGGATATAACAGAGGAGACGCATGATTCTTCAGCGAGTGCGACCACTGTATTTATGATTAGTTAAGCTATCTTTGACTATTGGAACATGTAATGGATTAATTATTTTTATGTCTCGAGTTTTGGAGATAATCATATTAATTATTTATTATCATTATTAGACACTCAATTCATTATCTGTAAGACTTCCGCTTATTTGTTTATTACCTCTAATTATTACTGTGGAATGTGTGTGTGGTTTGATATGGTGGGTACGACCTATGCGAGATCCTGGTTGAATCATTGGTCCATTGACGGTTCATCACACCATTTCGATTAGACCAAAATTAGGGTGTGACAATATGGTATCAGACCATCTCAGGTTCTACCCATTAATCTAACTACTTCTACGTGAGTCATGAACTGAGTTAGGATTAAAATTAAAAACTGTAATAAGAATGCACCATAAGCACCTGTGTTGTTTGAGACATAAACTAAAAAGAGAATAATATACATATGTGAATGGGAAATAAATAAATAAATATATATATATATATATACTAAAATGGGAATATGACAAATGTACATCCAAATCAGAGTACAGTCTACAATTTAGACAGTTACTCTGTATTATAAAAAGGAAAAAAATAAATAAATGATATCATGGAGCTAGAAGTACTGGAAGAGGAGGTGCTTCATGGTCTCTATCATAGTCCTCAGCATATACTGTCACGAGCCAAGCCACCTGAGCATTAGTCGCACAGAGACTAGCTGTCAGATCCGTTACCCACTGGTCAATAGAGCGATGAGTTTCTAGAAGCTCTCCTACTCTCCGATCAGTCATGCGTTGAGCCTCCCGAATCTCTCGTAGTAGCCCCATCATGTCATCTGGTGGTGGGCTTGAAGGGCCATCTGAATGAGAAACCCGAGAAGGGCCAGCTCTAGTAGAATGTTGTGGTGATGGAGGAGGGATGGCATCCACATCCATGAACATCATATCATCGTGCTCCTCATCATCACTCTCGTCTACCTCTGCTACTGCCACTGCTTCCACCTCTGCATCTGCTGCGGCTACTTGAGTGAAAGGATGTTTCATAGCATTCCTCTCGTCATCACTGACCTGTATCTCTCTGATGCCCATCCTGCTGATGACCTCCCAATCAAGGTCAGCTAAGAAGATGTCCTCAAAGATCCTCTCATCCACCAGGTCCACCTGTAGATGAGTGAGCAAGGTGGAGATCAGTCGCCCATAAGGCAAGTTACCTCTCGAGTCAGGCAACGTATCTCTGTGCATAGTCTGAAGGATAATATATGGAAGACAGACACGCTGCCTAGTACAGATACAGTACAGCAGGTACTAAGTCAGCTGTGAGACCATCTCGTAGTATCCACCCTGGGGAATAAGATTATGCTAGATAACCTTACAATAGACCCATGGTTCTAGACGCAGGTTCACTGCTTTCATCTCCCAACGACAATCCCCAAGAATTTGGTTATCTATCTCTGCACACACCTGTGTAGACAAAAATTATGGCTCCCTTGGCACATAGTAAACCATCTGACCATCATTTGAGATGCCTAGGAGATCAGTCAACTCCTGACAGTTGAAAGAGATCGGAACCCCTTTCACCCAGCTGGTGATCTGAAACTCTCTGCCCCTGTCAACATCCTCTAGGTCACCCTCCACCTGAAGGTGATAGTAGAACTGCATTACTAAATCTAGGTGAGTACAAGCCTCGTACAGAATCACTAGCAGCCAGCCCATATCACCAAACTCCCTTTTCACATCAAACAGGGCTAAATGGGCTAAGTTAACACAACTCCCCCCCCCCCTTCCACCTTCTTTTGATTAAACCAAGGGTATTGTGTTTCGGCTTCCACCGACCACGTGGGTCATGAACTCGAGGAACCTTAGTGTAAACCATGATAACTACAATAGAAGAAAATAAGAAAAACAAGTTAGATAAATTTAAAAATTTGATAGCATAATGACGTAGAATAGGAAAAGCCTCATTTTTTACCCAAATATTTGGGCAGGAGGACTTACATAGCTCCCAAACCATCCTACAAGGCTCATACAATGGAAAATTTCAACTAGGTAGGTCGAATTTGAAGAAATTTTGACAATTGGGAAAAAACCTAAAATCTAGGTCAAAAATTGGAAAATTCAAAAAATTTACCAAACCAACCGATGAAACTCAAATTTTCTTGAGGGCTTTCATCCATTGGGTGGCCAATAGCAATAGCCCCTAATAAAAATCAATTTTTTATGGTCCAGTAGATGTTAATTTGAAGAAAGCCCTATATATGGTGAAAACCTAGGTATGAAAGCTTAAAAAGAGAAAATAATAGAGAACATACCTTGAGCAATGGGGTAATGATTGTTGATCAAAGGAAAAATCACCAAGTTCATATGGTTGATACTGTAGTAACTCACTAGTGGCGAGTTGAGTTGAGACCGTAGGAAGGAGGAAAAGAAATGAGGGGGAAATCTCAAAAATAGGTTTTAAAACTGATTTTGAACCATACGGTCGCACAATTCGACCAAAACCATCGACCATTTGATCGACCGTGTGATCGACCATAGGGTCTCGGTAAGTTGCCACAATTTTTAAGGTTGCACCATTGGTCTTACAACATGCGATCGTAGACCATCGACAGTATGACTGACTGTTGTCTATTTTGATTCTGTTTGAACTTTTGCCTATTAATCTTGTTCTTCTCTCGCCTTCCATTGTGAGACTAACCCAATACCACCACTCTATTTTGTCTCACAAGTGTAGCTTTGCCAATAATACATCAACCAAGAGTTTAAATGGCTGAGCGTAGAGTCAGTAAAAGGAGACAGAATGCAAACCTATCTCCACCACCTATGGAGACCAACAACAATGAAGGTCAGCAAGGGTAAGAAGGAAATATTGGAGCTCAAAATGCTACACTTCAGAATGTTCACACCCAAGCCAACCCAACCAACTTACCTGCACTGCCTACGGATTTGGCTACTGTGGTGATGAATTTGGCACAGTAAATGTAGCATATACAGCAAATGCAAGCCAACATGCAAGCTACTATGGAAATTGGTTTTCCTGTTGCAAACACAACATCTCTACCTGCAGGACAAGCTAATACAACACCTGGTGATATCAATACTGTACCCCAAGCACTGCAAACACCAGCAGTATAAGGCTAAGTGCAAAACCTTGAAGCACCGCAAGGCAGGTATAACCAAGGTAATTATCAATACCAACTGCCTATGTATGGGGCATATGCATAGTATCAGTTTGATCACTCTCGATTGATTGAACATTTCCGGAAGTTGAAGCCGAAGGAATTCACAGGCAAGCCATCAGATTCATTGTGCACAGCTCACTAAATCAATAAGATGGAAAGAAACTTTATGATGATGACTATAAATGAAGAAGAGAAGGTATTATGTGCCACATTTATGTTAAAAGGTGACGTATACCAATGGTGGAAATCAACTAGAAGTTATCTGTTAACAAAGCACACCCAACTGACATGGGTTATTTATAAAGAAGCTTTCTTGAAGAAGTATTTTCCCAAAAGTTTCAGAGATCAAATGGAAAAGGAGTTCCTGAGTCTATACCAAGGACAGATGATTGTAGACACATATCAATAGTGTTATGAAGAACTGTTCTTCTTTCCTCTCTCTAGCATACAGGAGGAAAATACCAAAACCCAAGGGTTCATCATGAGACTTAAGGGAAGTATCCGTGAGCATGTATTGGGACTGAAAAAGAAGATTTATAATGAAGCTATACAGATTGCTCGAATACTATAATCGAGCCAGAGGGAAAGTTAATTTGCTCAGAACAGAGGTATAAAGAGGCCCAATGGAAACTCATACAATAGAGGGAACTCAAAGAAATTTAAACCCTTCCGTACTCAAGGCTTTAATGCTACAACCAAGACTACTCTGACAGCCCAACCTCAACAGAAGCAAAGTAATGCTGGAGTCAAATGCTTCAATTACGATCAAGTAGGACATTATTCAAGAGAGTGTTCTAACCCAAGGAAGCCGCTATAGCAAGGAAATGCTTATGCAGTTATTTTTGAGGATGCTACCGCATCGCCTGATGTGGTCACAAGTATCGTACCTATTAATGGCATACCCTCCATAGTACTCTTTGACTTTGGGGCTACTCATTCTTTTATATCTGTGTCCTTTGGAAAGAAGTTAAATCTACCCATTAGACCTTTAGACTACAAACTGCTTGTACAATCACCTATGGGACTAGAAGTGGAACTAGACAAAGGTTATGGACCATGTCCAGTTTTTATCGATGAGAAGATTTTGGATGCAATATTAATCCAACTCGAGATGGCAAACTTTGACGTCATCTTGGGAATGGATTGGTTAGTTCGGCATGCCGTAAACCTATTATGTGTGGAAAAGAAACTGACATTTAAAGACAAAGAAGGAGCAGAGTTTAGTTTTGCGGGAACCAAACTTCCCCATAAACAAAAGCTCATCCTCTCTGCATTAAAGGCTAGAAAATGCCTTGAGAAAGGGGGAATTAGGTACTTAGTGTCTGTGGTCAACCTCACCAAGGAAGCACTACGAATGGAGAATATTAAAGTTGTGCATGAATTTTCTGATGTATTTCCTGAGGAATTATTAGGACTACCACTTGACCGAGTGACAGAGTTCATTATAGACCTTATACCCGAAGCAGCACCAGTATCTAAAGCACCCTATCGAATGGCTCCTATTGAACTGAAGGAACTGAAGGTACAATTACAGGAATTATTAGACAAGGATTGTATTAGACCCAATATATCACCATGGGGAGCGCCAGTATTGTTCATGAAAAAAACGACGGTAGCATTCGACTGTGTATAGATTATTAGGAATTAAATAAGCTTACAATCAAGAATCGATACTCATTGCCTCGGATCGATGGTTTGTTCGATCAGTTGAAAGGTGCCAAAGTATTTTCCAAAATGGATCTTCGATCAGGATACCATTAGATGAAAATTAAGGAAGTTGATATTCCGAAGACAACATTCAGAACCAAATATGGACATTATGAAGTTTTAGTCATGTCTTTTGGATTGACTAACGCACCCTCAACTTTTATGGAACTCATGAATTGAGTAGTCCACGATATGTTGGATACTTCTGTCATCGTATTCATTGACGACATACTAGTATACTCTTAGGACAAAGAAACTCATGTCACAAATCTAAGAGCTGCTTTGTAGTGACTAAGAAAAGAGAAGCTTTATGCAAAATTTACTAAGTGTAAGTTCTGGCTGAATGAAGTCACTTTCTTAGGTCCGCTGAAGGAATTAAAGTGGATCCTAGCAAGATTGAAGCCATTGTGAAATGGAAAGCACCTAAGAATGTTGTAGAAATTAGAAGTTTCTTAGGTTTAGCTGGTTACTATCGACGACTCATGGAAGAATACTCTAGAATTATCGTGCCTCTCACCAGCCTGATAAAGAAAGGAGAAAATTTTGTTTGGACAGACAAATATGAAGAGTGTTTCCAAACATTGAAGGCCAGATTGATATCAGCTCCCATCTTGACCATTTCGATTCCAGGACAGCCATTTACCTTGTACACCGATGCGTATGGGTTAGGTTTGGGATGTGTGCTTATGCAAGGAGAACAAGTAATTGTGTATGCCTCAAGACAACTGAAGACACCTAAGAAGAACTATCCCACTCATGACTTAGAGTTAGCAGTAGTGGTACATGCTATCAAGATATAGAGACATTATTTGTATGGAGAGAAATTTTAGATTAAATCAGATCATAAGAGTCTCACACACCTTTTTAATTAAAAGAAGTTGAACATGAGACAGAGAAGATGGCTGGAATTACTGAAGGATTATGATTGTGATATCTAGTATCATCCAAGAAAAACTAATGTAGTTGCTGACGCACTAAGCAGGAAAGCTATGATAAAATCCCAAGAAGAAGCTAGTACAAATGTTGTAGTGTGTGTCACATGAAGAGTATTTAATTATGATAACGAGCAGTTTGTCATTGATATTCCGAATGAATCAACTGACCAACGGTTTATTCATCTATTCTCAACATATTTGCTACATTGAAGATTGTACCTGAACTCATAGACGAGGTGAAGACAGCTATTAAATCAGACCCTTATCTGATGCAAGAAAACCTTAAAAAAGGTAGGACTAACCCTGGCTTCACCTTGGATTTTGAGAAAGCAAAGGGAGAGTGTGTGTTCCTGAAAATGAAAACTTGGATATTAGACATAGACTAATGAAGGAAGCCCACACCACAGCTTATTCGGTACATCCTAGAAGTACAAAGATGTATCATGATCTGAAGAAACTCTATTGGTGGAGAGGAATGAAAGCGGATGTAGCTAAATTTGTGTCTCAATGCTTGAATTTTTAACAGGTAAAGGCTGAAAGGCAAAGACCTACAGGATTGTTACAGCCACTGCCAGAACCGGCATGGAAATGGGACTGCATCACTATGAACTTCGTCACCGGTCTAGGTGTTTGTAGATTGTTTAACTAAGACAGCTCGTTTCATAGCTATACGGCCTTAGTATACCCTAGAGAGATTAGCTAATTGTATGTGGATAATATTTTCAAATTACATGATGTACCTGAAAGCATCATGTCCAAAAGAGACCCATGCTTTACCTCAAAGTCTTGGGAAGGATTACAGAAGGATATGGATATAACGTCGAAGTTTAGTACTGCATTCCATCCTCAGACCGATGAACAGTCAGAACGTACCATTCAGATTTTAGAAGATATGCTCTGAGCTTGCGTAATTGATTTCAAAGGATCATGGGATAAGAAATTACCATTGATTGAGTTCGCTTATAACAACAGCTATCAAGCGACTATACAGATGTCACCCTATGAAGCATTGTATGGTTGGAAGTGTCAAACTCTTTTATTTTGGAATGAAGTTGGAGAACAGAGTATTGTTGGACCAGAGTTTGTTGAGGAGACTTGTCAAGTGTTCGACATCATCAAGGAAAGGGTTTGAACAACTCAAAATTGTCAAAAGCAATATGCAGACAATCGACACAGAGATCTCAAATTCACCATAGGTGATAATGTATTTCTGAAAATATCTCCTATGTGTGGTTTAAAACGGTTCAGATAGAAGGAAAAATTGTATCCCAAATATATTGGACCTTATGAAGTTCTAGGTAGACATGGAAATGTAGCATATCAGTTAGCACTACCACCATCAATGTCTAGTGTACATGATGTATTCCATGTCTCACAATTGAAGAAGTATGTCAGAGATCTAACATACATGTTAACAGCGGATCCACCGGATTTAATAGAAAATTTGACTTTCGAAGTGATACCTTTTGAAATTACTAGCTGGAAGGTGTAACGTCTACACAACCGCATCATCTACTATGTGAAGGTTACTTGGAGAAGCCAAGATGTAGAAGAATCACATGGAAAGAAGAGAATGCTATGTGGAAGCAATATCCTCACCTATTTGACTCAGAAGGTATGTGCAAATTTTGAGGATAAAATTTATATAAGAGGGAGGGAGTTGTAAGAACCACACTCTACTAACCCGGTTTAATTGTGTCGTGCCAGGTCTTCCCATCATTCCTGGACCAAGTGGACCGAGGGTGTGAAGATGAATCACAAACCAGGTATAAAAATTGACTCAACACCCAAAACTGTATGCATATGGTCAGATACCTGGATAGGTATGGTCAACCATATGGTAAGAATAAAGATCTCAGATCCAGGACACTATGATCTATGATTTCGACCCCACGGTCGACAGGTTCTACGACTGTAGCCATCAACCATGAGACCCCAGATTAGACTCCGAGTTTTGGAAACTTTCCTACACTAATGGATTTCATTCCTAATTGAAGGAGGACTATATATGGAGATTTTTCCTCTATATAAAGGACATCCCTCAGGCTTTTTCACTCTTTTAGAACAATAGCAAACCCTAGAGAGAGAAGGGAAGAGAAAGAAGAGAAAGAGAAGAAAAAAATGCTAAGGAGAGGAATTTGCTGAGAAGAGATTGGCTCTCTATCATAGGCAAAGGTATGAACCGAATCTCTAGAGAAGTAAACTCAATGGAATAAGATTTTTATGGAGGATAGAAGATATCAACCTATTATGATCTATGTGATTCCTTGAAAAAATTCCAAGGATAACCATGAGGGATGAGTTTGATGATTAGGGTTGATAAGAAACTACTAATGATGGCCATAGGATGACCTTAGGATAAACCCAATTGAAGAGCAGAGGATTTGATCCAGGAAGAACTTGAATTATGTGTAGTCTGTGACCAGAAATCTCAAGGTCGCAGCTACGGTCAACCATAGCATGACCAACCTGATTAGAGGATCGACCATAGGCATTTGAGAAGATTCAGGAATCATATGGTCGCAGCTACGATCGCACCATATGCAACCGTAGGTTATCGACTGTAGGAAATAAGGTCGACACAGTATGAGACCATAGGACCAATCAGACACCTATCAGTGCTCTGTTTTGATTTTCAACTACTGTAACATGTTACATATGAACCCTAACTTAAATTCATATAACTTTTAGGTTGTTAAATTGATTGAAAGATAATTCCATGGTTTGGAAGGAGAACGAGTATTACTAACAGGTGAGGGAACAAGACCAAAACTAATTGGATAATAACAAACTACTTTATTTTTATTGAGTCCAATGCCATCATTGATTTCATGCATGTATGCTCGTAATGTGCATCTCACATGTCATCTGATATTCCTACTATTACTGCTCATGCATATTTAATTATGTTTATTTATAACATCATGATGATGATAATGCTAGGAATAAGCATGTGATTGTATGTGAGTGGTTGGTGTGTTGGATGCGAGTGGAGCATCAGAGGGAGGACGTGACATGGTGGTCTCTGACCTCGTCACCAGACTCTAACTATATCTCTACTCATGTCTTGCCCACTAATATCATCGTATCGCCATTACCTTAGCAGAACTATTACGTCATAGGACATCAGGGGAGGTGGTCTCAGACGGTGTAGTCTCTAACTCTAACGGGGGGCCTTAGCTCTATCTCTAAGACATATTGAGGGATGCTGGGGTAAGGCCTAGGATACACTTTTTGGCATTAGGATTGGTTAGTTGCGAGCCCAATTTGCAAGCCCTTGCCAGCAAGGGCTTATGTGTTGGCATGGGTAGGGCATCAGGGGAAGTATTGGCAGTGTGTGATCTGGACACTTTAGCTCTATCTCTATTCCATGGTGGATGCATGCGGGATGGCAATGGTGTTTGATGCATTGGGTGGATTCAAACACTCGTGTATAGAGGTGCAGGGGCCACCAAACCTTTCCATTGCATATTGCAAACTTAAAAATCAGACCAAAGATATCAATTGAAAGCATGTATATGTTTGTTGCATTGTTTTGTTTGCTCACCGAGCCATGATGTGTGCTCACCCTTTCGACATCGAATATTTTTAGTTGATGATGTAGGACCTACTGTTGAAGATTATATGAATGCGTCGATGTATGGACATGTTGTGGCAATGGACGGAGAATTAACAGAGGAGACACATGATTCTTCATGCAAGTGCAACCACTATATTTATGATTAGTTTAGCTATGTTTGACTACTAGAACATGTAATGGATTAATTATTTTTATGTCTTGAGTTTTGGAGACAATCAGATTAATTATTTATTATCATTATTAGACCCTCAGTTATTTATCTGTAAGACTTCCGCTTATTTGTTTATTACGATGTGTGTGTGGTTTGATATGGTGGGTACGACCTATGCGAGATCCTGGTTGAACCATTGGTTCATTGACGGTTCGTCACACCCTTCCGATTAGACCAGAATTAGGGTGTGACATACAGATAGTGAATGAGTTCCCTAATGTATTTTCCGAAGAGCTACCTAATTTACCATCAGATCAAGAAACGGAGTTCGTGATTGATTTAGTCCGAGGAGCAGCTACAGCTTCTGAGGCTTCTTACCATTTGGCTCCTACTGAGTTAAAATAGCTCAAGACATAGATTTAGGAACTATTGGATAAGGGCTTTATCTGGAAAAATATATCACCTTGGGGAGCACCGATGTTATTTGTGAAGAAAAAGGACAGAAGTGTCCATTTATGCATAGATTACCAGGATTTTAACAAGCATACCATCAAGAACCGGTATCTTTTGCCCTAAATCGATGACTTATTCAATCAACTACATGGGACACATGTATTTTCAAAGATAAATCTACAGTCTGGCTATCATCAATTGAAGATCAAGGGAAGTAATATACCCAAGACAGCGTCCAGGACATGATATGGTCACTTCGAGTTTTTAATGATGTCCTTTGGGCTAACGAATGCTCCAGCCTCATTCATGGAGCTTATGAATCGGGTATTCCATGAATTCTTAGATAAGTTTGCCATCATTTTTAATGATATCGTACTTGTGGATTACCTTCTGTTAGCATTGCAGAAGTTGAGATGAGAAGTTGTATGCCAAGTTCAAGAAATGCGAGTTTTGGCTCAAGCAAGTGGCATTCTTGGGCCATATCATATCAGCTAAAGGTTTAGCAGTGGATCCTGGTAAGGTCAGTGTAGACATGGACTGGTGTACACCCACATCGGTTACAGAGGTCAGATGTTTCCTTGGATTGGTCGACTACTACCGGCGCTTTATTGAGGGATTCTCCCATATAGCCATACCATTATCTAGGTTGACGAAGAAGGGAGTAAAGTTTATTTGGTCAGATAAATGTAAGGAAAGCTTTCAAACTCTCAAAGATAAACTGGTCTCCGCTCCAGTTCTGAACATTCCATCTGAGAATGCTCCATTTACCGTCTATTCAGACGCATCAAAGTATGGGTTAAGTTGTGTGCTCATACAAGACAAAAAATTTATGGCTTATGCCTCAAGACAGCTAAAGGTGCATGAGAATAATTACCTCACCCATGATTTAAAACTTACAGCAATTGTCTTCGCCCTAAAGATATGGGGACACTAATTATATAGGGAAGCGTTCTGCATAATGTCAGATCACAAGAGTCTGACTCACTTATTCAATCAGAAGGAGTTAAATATGAGACAATAAAGTTGGTTAGAGCTATTGAAAGATTATGACTACATTATCAAGTATCACCCTGGAAAGGCTAATGTGGTGGCTGATGCTCTCAGTCAGAAGGTGATGGCCATCATAGAAAGGAAAACCTTTGAGTTAGTTGAATGCAAGAAAGGACGCAACATGGCTCATACATTGGTTCTTGAACCTCTTCTGGGAGTTGAACCCTCTACTACCTATAATGATGTATCGGAATGAATTGAGGCGATAGATAAGCTACTATGTACCTTGACTATTCATCCAACCTTGCTTGATGAGATCAAAGATACCACTGATAATGATGTTCATCTGAAGACTCTCAAGCATGATCTTGAGAATGGAAGACAAGACCCAGACTTCTCTATTGATAGCATGGGCTTGATTAGATACAGGGGAAGAATATGAATGTCAAAAACTACCAAGATTTTGAAAGAGACCACCATGATTAAACCTCATTCTTCTCCTTTCACAGTCCACCCTGGCAGTACCAAGATGTACAAAGACTTGAAGAAAGCCTACAAGTGGAGAGGTATAAAGTATGATGGGGCAACTTTTGAATACAAGTGTCTTACTTGCCAACAATGAAGGAAGACCGACAAAGACCAGTTGGGTTACTTTAACCGTTACCGATCCTAAAATGGAAGTGTAAAACTCACACCCAGAAAACCCAGCTTAACTCGGATTTTCTTTTGTGTCAGGGTTTTCAACCGTAGCAGAACCTGATTCAATGCCAAATTAAGGACTAGCACGACAGGAACCCTTTAGACCCTTAGAATTTTCTAACTATACATGATATGTAACTTTAAAGAGGGGCCGATCGCTTCTAGGCGGTCGAGAATCCCAATGGTACAAGGACCAGGACAGTCACCGGCCAGGCCAAAAATAGACCTCGAAAAGATGAATAGTTAGTTTCATTTTAGGACACTATTTTGGATATTCCTAGGACCCATGGATGAATCTAGAAAGGACCCATACCCATCCTAACTACTTAGGAGTTGTAAAAGGGAAGGAGTCCCTCTCTAATTCAAACTCTTGCCACTGGGAACTTCCTAGGAGTTCCCCATTCAAACTAGGAGTTCTACCCCAACAAGGAAACCTTAATAGAATAAAACCCTACCTTATCACCCTCCTCTGAGTATGTATCAGTCTTAGAAAGCTCTGACACATTCTCAAGAGAAATGAAGGAAGAAGAGGAAGAAGGTGAAGCTTTGCAGCACTTGTGTTGGGAGAATTACCGATGACGTACACCATCGACCAACATCGATCAAGCCATCATTAGTAAAACCCTTAACTTCTATAAATTCTAATGCAAAACTCCATGTTTCATCAAGTGATTTAAATCAGAAGTGAGGAATACTCATTCTTCATCAGTACTAGAATTAGTATTGAAGATACATATTCCCAATAAATGACCTAAATTAAACATTGGACTTCATGCTTGTTATGATAACATATAGACATAACAGGTATCCTACCACTGGTATACAGTAGGCTAGCAAGATATGGATGAAATCTATAGGAAAATTTTAATCTGATAGACCATCAAATGATCTTCCAAAAGGGGCAATCAATACACCAAATGATACACTATAAGGACCGGCATAGCAACTGACCCATCCCAGAAAGGTCTCTGGAGATAGCCAGACGATGGGGCGGTTGATCATATTGTATCGACTGACTCAACAACTAACCCCTGGCAGAAATCTTTAGTCTCTATCAGAAGATGCGGCGGACGGGACAGTCACAATTGGGACACGGACCGGCTAGCCCCAGACCTCGATAAGTTGATAAGAAATAATATAGAAATCATAACCCATGTTCCAGCACTTTTTATAGGTGTAGAGCATGTCAAAAACACTAGTTTTCTAGGCTTGGGAACTAAAGTTACGTGATATCAGGTGAGGAATAGAATCCCTAATGCATTTTGGAGTGTTTCAATATATGATTATTGTGCCACATGCTTGCGTGATAACATGTCATTCAATAACTGTCGTGAGCACGCATTTGCATTTACAATATGTGATTGTTATGTGAATGTATGTGACTGTGATCTTGTAGATAGGGGTGAAATGATCAAGGACCACTAAACCCAACTTGTTAAACAACTATTGACGAGTATGTCACTCACATCTAATGGGATGACAGCATCTTGGATGGCAAAATGGATGGTCTAGGATTCCTACTGGGATTGGTGAGTGGGATACAACGGATGACATGTAAGATTTGATTAGTGGCACTGTCACACCCCAATTCTAGTCTAACCAGATTAGTGTGATAAACTACCAATAAACCAACGGTTTAACCAGGATCTCATATAGGTCGTACCCACCATATCAAACCATACACACATTCCACAATAATAATCAGAGGTAATAAACAAATAAGCAGAAGTCTTACAGATAATGAACTGAGAGTCTAACAGTGATAAATAAGTATTTAATCCAATTATCTCCAAACCACAAGACATAAAATAAATAATCCATTACATGTTCCATTAATTAATTATAACTAAACTAATAAAAAAATGTATTGGTTGCACTCGCATGATGAATCATGCACATCTCCAACAACTTCTACGTCCATGGCAGCAACGTGTCCATACGTCGGTGCATTTAAATATTCTTCAATAGTAGGACCTGCATCATCAACTAAAAATATTCGATGTCGAAAGGATGAGCACACATCACGACTCAGTGAGCAAACAAAACAATGCAACAAACATATGCATGCATTCAATTCATATCTTTGGTCTGGTTTTTAAGTTTGCAATATGCTATAGAAAGGTTTGGTGGCTGCCGCACCTCTATACACGAAGGTGTGAATCTACCTAATGGATCAAACACCATTGCCGTCCCACATGCACCCACCAAGGAATAGAGATAGAGCTAAAGTGTCCGGATCAAACACCGCCAACACATCCCCTGATGCCCTACCCATACCAACACGTAAGCCCCTATTAGCGAGGGCTTACAAACTGAGCTCGCAACTAACCAATCCTAATGCCAAATAGTGTATCCAAGGCCTCACCGTAGCATCCCTCAATACATCCATAAAGATAAAGCTAAGGCCCCCCCTGAGACCACACGGTCCGAGACCACCTCCCCTGATGCCCTATGACATAATAGTTCTGCTAAGGTAACGATGATACGATGATGTTAGTGGGCATGACTTGAGTAGAGATAGAGCTGGGGTCTGGTGACGAGGTCAAAATCCACCATGCCACGTCCTCCCCCTGATGCTTCACTCGCATCTAATACACCAATCACACACATACATTCACATGCCTATTCCTAGCATCATCATCATCATCATCATCATCATCATGTTAAAATAAATAGAATTAAATATGCATAAACAGTAATAGCAAGAATATTGGATGACATGTGAGATGCACATTACAAGCATACATGCATAGAATCAATCATGGCATTGGACTCACTAAAAATTAACAGTTTGTTATTATCCAATTTGTTTAGGTCTTGTTCCCTCACTTGTTAGCAATACTCGATCTCCTTCCAAGCCTTACAATTTTCTTTCAATCAATTTAACAACCTAAAAGTTATACGAATTTAAATTAGGGTTCAAATGTAACATGTTACAATAGTCAGAAATCAAAACAGAGCATTGATAGGTGTCTGATTGGTCCTATGGTCTCATACTATATCAACCTTACTGCCTACCATCGATACCCTACGATTGCATATGGTGTGACCGTAGCTGAGACTATATGGTTTCTAAAATCTTCTCGAATGCCTATGGTCGATCATCTAGTCATGATGGTCATGCTATGGTCGATCGTAGCTACGACCTTGAGATTACTCATCACAGACTACATGCAATTCAAGTTCTTCTTGGATCAGTTCTTCTGATCCTCAATGGGGTTTATTCTAAGGTCATCCCATGGCCATCATTAGCAGTTTCTTATCAACCTTAACCATCAAACTCATACCTAATGGTTATCCTTGGAAATTACTCAAGGAATCACATGGATCATGATAGATTGATATTGCCTATCTTCCATAGAAGTCTTATTCCTTAGAGTTTACATCTCTAGAGATTAGGTTCATACCTTTGCCTGTGATAGAGAGCCAATCTCTTCTCAGCAAATTTCTTTCCTTAGCTTTTTCTTCTTCTCCTTCTCTTCCTTCTCTTCCCTTCTCTTTCTCTAGGATTTACTAATGTTCTAAAAGAGAGAAAAATGGCTAAGGGACGTCCTTTATATAGAGGAAAACTCTCCATATAGAGTCCTCTTTCAATTAAGAAAGAAATCCCTTAGGTTAGGAAAGTTTCCAAAACTCGGAGTCTGATCTGGGGTCTCATGGTCCATGGCTACGGTCGCAGAACCCGTCGATCGTAGGGTCGAAATCATCAACCATGGGGTTCTGGACTTGAGATTTTTGTTTCCTTCTTTATGGTCGACCATACCTAACCAGGTATTCGACTATAGGTAGGTTTTCAGTATTTTTAACTCGATTCTCATACCTGATTTGTGATCTATCTTTACACACTCAGTCCACTTGGTTCAGGAATGATGGAAAGACCTGGCTCGAAACGGTTAAATTGGGTTAGTAAAGTGCAGGTCTTACAGGCACTACTCCTATATGTAACCCTGACTAGTAGGGGGTTGGGTACTGGTAGAGGGGAGTGATGAGGGGGAAGGGTCAGCAGTGTTCGTTGGAGGCCTCACAGGCTAGACTTGCTGCCCGATCACTACTCTGGTTGGGATGTGTGGGAGCTCCAGGGTTATTGGAGTAAATTGGTGAATATCAACACTCCCTTGCATGGAGGTTGTAGTCAGCTTATGGGAAGTGTAGTTAGGCCTTACCATAGCACACTAGCATACATGAAACCTGACTATTGCATTGTTGTGTGTAATAAACTGATCCTGCGTACTTGCTTGCTTACTTCTTTGTTTCTTACTGAGCTCATGTTGGAGAGCTAATCCTCGCATATGCCATTCTTTTTATATGATATATAGGTACTATGGTTACTAATTATCTGAATGCACCCGTGATCTCTCACCTGGCCCAGTTAGGAAGAGTGTTGTACTAAGATAACGCACATGACATGGACTGTGAGTGTAACGCATGTGTCTGATGAATAAATCTTTGATGAAAATTTCCAGGACAGTGGATAGTTTCCTTTTGTTATTTTTCTTTGGATTATTTTATTATATTTAGTTAGCCCGTGATTTATAGGGCAATGCTAATTTAAGGTTTTGGTTAATGAATATGGTTGATTAACAAAGTTTTTAAAAGATGTAATGCACTGGTATTATTACCTTTACCTATGATTAGAATGCTCATGGTTATTTAGTATCTTCCATTAATAATAACTCTGGAATTATGAATGTGGCGTTGTATTGGTAAATAATTGGTATGTGTTTGCACCACTTACGATGTCCTGGTGGAATCACATCCAAATTAAGGTGTTAATCCAGTCATATCCCAAAAATTTTCCATTCCAGTATTTTGGTATCAGAGCAATAAGTTCTATTACACTATGCCAACCAAGCCAATGCTACAACAATTGACCTAAGCAGTAGGCTAATAAAAGCTTAAAAAACATAAGTGGTAAATATGAAACTAAACTTGTGTGCAGTATGATAACAACAAGAAAGAGAATAAAATGCTAGGGACAGTGTCATACCCCAAAATACTGATCTGAAAAGTTTTGGATTTCTTTTGGGATACAACTGGATCAACACCTTAGTTAGGAAGTGATCCCACCAAGACCTCATAAGTGGTGCACACACATACCAACCACTACCAACACAATGCCATAATCATAAACCAGTGAAATATATATAGTGAAAGATACTAAATAACCATGAGCTCATTATTGATAAATAAAAATAGTAAAACCAGTGTGTTTATCCTCAAAACGAGGCTCATCAACTAAGTTTCTAAACCAAGAATCTTAATTAACATTGCCCTATAAATCACGGGCTTTCTAAATATAAACAAATTATCCAAAAGAGATAAAAGAAAATAAAAAGTATGCATTGTCCAAAACTTCTTTCCAACATGATCATCCATTGAAGACATATGCATCACACTCGCAGTCCACATCGTATGCTTCGTCCTCAACTACATTCCAACTAGCATAGCCAAATGAGAGATCATGGGTGTGTTCAAATAATCAACAATCATAGTACCTGCAACATCATCTAAAAAGAAGAACGTACGCGAGGGTCAGCTCTCTAACATAAGCTCAGTGAGAAACAGACATGCAAGCAATAATTATGCATGATCAATTTTATTCCACACTACAATGCAGTAGTTAGGTATCATGTATGTCATGTGCTATGGTAACGCCTAGCCACACCTCCCAAAGGCTAACTATAACCTCCACGCACGGGAGTGCTAGGTAATCACCAGGCTACACCGATAGCCTTGGTGTCCCCACACGACGTCCCAATCAGAATGGTGATCGGGCAGCAAGTCTAGCCAGTAACGTTCCAAGAAATACTATAGACCCTTTACCCTCATTACTCCATCTACCAGTACCTAACCTAGGGTTGCATATAGGGGTGGTGCCACTAACCAAAAACCTACGTGTCATCCGATGTATCCCTCTCACCAAACTCAGCAGGAATCCCAGGCCATCGTTTCCCCCAAGATGTTGTCATCCCTCTAAGGGTGAGTGACATACTCGCCAATAATCATATAGGAACACGGATTCAGTGGTCCTCGACCGTTTCACCACTTCTTACTAGTTTTCAGTCACATACATTTACACCATAATCATAATATAAATGCAAATGCATGCGCAAAGCAATTATTGGATGACATGTTATCACAGCAAGCATATGGCACAATAGTCATATATTAGAAACACTCTAAAATTAATCTGGAGTTCTGTTCCTCACCTGATATTGCTTAATTAAAATTATCCACGCTAGCAAAATCCGTTCTCACGAGATGTCCTATGCCTATACAAGGTGTAAGGTCATTAATTTGAAGTCCAATATGATTTACTTTCGACTTATACAAGTCTGGAACTTGTCGGTCTTTACATCGGTCTCTACCATAATGACCGGTGTATGGTTTGAAAGAAACTCTAGAACCTCTGCCATTAGTCGATCGATATAGTAGTCGGTATAGTGTATTGACTGTGACATCGTTTAGCTATCTCCCAAGAACTTTCTGGGATTGGTCAGTTGCTACGTTAGTCCTTACAATGTACAGCCCGGTGTATCGATCGCCCCTTCTCAACTATCAATTTTCTATTTAGTAAATTAGGTTTATTTCCTATGATTTAGTTCATACCTTGCTAGCATAATGTAGTCCTGTAATAGGGTGTCTCTTAAGTTTATGTACTATCCTAGCAAGCTTGAATTCAATTGTTTAAACTAGTCCATTCGTTAAAAATAAATGTTCTCCCTTCCAACAACCTACACTAATTCCATTATTAGAAAAAAATGAGTGTTTGTCACATCATATTTACATCCTTCAATGGGACATCGAGTTTTGCATTAAAATTTATAGGAGTCAAGGGTTTTACCGACTGTGGCTTGATTAATGATGATCGATGATGTATGTCGTCGGCAATTTTCCTAATATAGTTGATGTAGAGTTTTACCTTCTTCCTTCCTCCCTTTCTTTGAAGAATGCATCAAAACCTTCTAAGATTGATACGTACTCAGAGTAGGGTGAAATGTAGGATTTTTATTCTTTTATGGTTTCCTTATTGGGATACAACATTAGCTTTGAATGGTGAACTCCTTAAATGTTGCTAAGTGGCAAGAGTTTAAACTCAGAGAGACACTCCTTCCCTTTTACAACTCCAAAGTGGTTAGGATGGGTGTGGGTCCCTTTTAGATTCATCTATGGGTCCTAGGAATATCCTAAGTAGTATCCTAATATGAATCCAACTGTTAATCCCTAAAATAGGTCTATTTTTTGCCTGGCCAATGGATGGTACCGGTCCTTGGACTACCGAGATTCCTGACCGCCTGGTAGTGACCGGCTTCCCCTTTAAAGCTAAATGCCTGGCCAGGTGAGGAGGATCAGCTTTCATTATGTGAGATGGGTCTTATACATACTTCTTCAGCATTGATATGTGGAATACTTCGTGCACATCAACTAGTGATGGTGATAACGCTAGTTGGTAGGCTATATTTTCACATCTCTTCAGGATTTCATAGGGTCCTACATACCTAGGACTCAGCTTTGCCTTCTTATTGAAACGTTTTAGTCCCCTGAAAGGTGAAATTTTCATGAACACATTGTCTCCCGTAGCATAATCAATGTCTTTCCTTCTAACATCCGAGTAACTATTCTGTCAAGCCTGGGCTGCTTTGATCTTTTCTCTTATTATATCCACTTCTTGGCATATTTCTTAGACAAAATCAGATCTAACTATTCTTCTTTTGCCAACTTCCTCCCAGTATAATAGATTTATGCATCTTCACCCATAAAGAGTTTCAAATGGAGCCATGCCGATGCTATTTTGGTAACTGTTGTTGTACGCGAACTCTATCAAGGATAGTTTCTCATCCCATGATCCTTTAAAGTCTATTGCATAAGCACAGAGCATGTCTTCTAGGATCTGAATAATCCATTCTGATTGACCTTCCTTTTAAGGATAAAAGGCTGTACTAAATCGTAACTCTATGCCCATTGCTTGTTGTAGACTCCCAAAATCTGGATGTGAATCAGGGATCTCTGTCTGACATAATATTTTGAGGCACACCATGTAGACGAATTTCTTGATTTATGTACAGTCTAACCAATCTATCTAGTGTATATTGGGGCTGAATTGCTATAAATCTTACTATTTTTCATTAGTCCCTCAACAATTACCCAAACAGCGTCTATATTTCTAGGTGTCAGGAGTAAACCTGTAACAAAATCCATGGTGATGGAGTCCCATTTCCATTTGGGTACCAGTAATGGTTAAAGTAGTTTGGTTGGTTTCAGGTAAACTGCCTTCACTTGCTGGCATATTAAGCATCTGTACAAATAGTCTGCTATATCTGCCTTCATTCCCCTCTACTAAACTTATTTTCTTAGGTCATGATACATCTTGGTGCTACCAGTGTGGGCTGAATAGAGAGCATTGTGAGCTTCCTTAGTATCCTTTCCTTGATATCCATGTTGTTGAAGGAATGCAAAGTCTACCTCAAAACCTAAGTGATCCATCTGAAGAAAATACAAAGACAGGGTCTGATTTTCCTCTTCGTAGGTCTTCTCTCAAAGTTCGGAGGTAGAGGTCTGTAGGTAATTCCTTTATCACATCAGTAACCAAATCAGTTGTAGTTGCTAATTTATAAATAGGCTTGCAAGTCTACAAATGACTTGGTTTCCTAAGGATTCCTCTAATAGGCCCAATGCATCTTGGGCCTCTTCTCCTGTTGTTAGGACCTAAATCAATTCAACTCTATCTTCAGGCTTGGCCCAACTCTTCTTATTTAATGCATCAACTACTACTTTGGCTTTTTTAGGGTGCTATGAGATTTTGCAATCGTAATCTTTCAATAGTTTTACCCATCTTCGCTGTCTCATATTTAATTCCTTTTGAGTAAACAAGTATGTGAGGCTTTTGTGATCAGACTTAATTTGAAACATCTCTCCGTATAAGTAGCGTCTTCTTGCCTTGAGAGCGAATACCACTATTGCTAATTCCAAATCATGAGTCGGGTAGTTCTCTTTGTGCTTCTTCAGTTGTCTTGAGGCATATGCTACTATTTGTTCTCCTTGCATGAGTATACACCCTAAGCCGAGCTTAGAAGCATCAGTATACAATGTGAATGTTTCTCCTGGTCTTGGAATCATTAATATAGGAGCTAAGACTAATCTCTCCTTCAAGGTTTGAAAGCTCCTTCCACACTGATCTGACTAGATGAATCCTTCCCCTTTCTTAGTTAATTTAGTCAATGGCACGGTAATTCTAGGGTATTCTTCCATGAATCTACGGTAGTACCCTGCCAAACCCAAGAAACTTTGGATTTCAGTGACTGTTCTAGGTGCTTCTTAGTAATAATGGCTTCAATTTTACTAGGATCTACTTTAATCCCTTCTAATGATACTACGTGGCCTAAGAATGCCACTTTATTTAGCTAAAAGTCACACTTCTTGAACTTGGCTTAAAGTGTTCTTTCCCGTAACCTTTGCAATGCCTGACGTAAGTGTGTCTTGTGCTCTTCTACATTCTTGGAGTAGATCAGTATGTTGTTAATGAACACAATCACTGAAGTGTCCAGCATGTCATGAAATTCTTGGTTCATGAGCTCCATGAATGAGGCAGGAGCATTAGGCAATCCGAAAGACATGACTAGGAATTCATAGTTTCCATACCTAGTTTGGAAGGCTGTCTTAGGTATGTCACCCTCTTTTATTCTTAGTTGATGATATCCCAACTAGAGATCGATGAGAAACACTACGGTGCCTTGTAGTTGATCAAACAAGTCATCTATGCGAGGTAGTGGATACCGTTCTTAATAGTGAGCTTGTTCAATTATTTTAATCGATGCACAGACATATGCTGTCATCCTTCTTCTTTACAAATAATACTGGTGCACCCCAAGGAGAAATACTAGGCCTTATGAAGCATTTATCTAATAGTTCATGTAGTTGCACCTTCAACTCCTTGAGTTCAGTAAGCGGCGTCTTATAGGGAGCCTTCAACACTGGTGTTGTGCCAGGTAGTAAGTCTATTATGAACACAGTTACTTGTTCCGATGGTAACCCTGGTAAATTTCTGGAAATACATCTAGAAACTCCATCACTACCTCCAAATCTTCTAGACGGGCTCGTTCAACGATAACATCCAGGACTGACACCAGAAATCCTAAATCCCAGTTCTGAAGACATTTGATTGCCTTGAGCGCTGAAAAGAATAGCTTCCTTTTCTTTGCTCTCTTTTCTCCCTTATACTCGAATATATCTCCATTTTCATCTTCAAATATCAGCTTTTTTCCACACACTAATGACTAACTCCATGTCGTGACAACCAGTCCATACCTAAGATCGTGTTGAAATTTGACATCTCTAAATGGATTAGATTTGCTTCCAAACTTCTACTCTCAACCAGGATTGGGCATGGTCCATGGTATTCATCAAGTACTACTTCCACACCGAGGGGTGATCGTACAATTAATAACGTCTCTAGGGTCTTAGTACCACCTCCTATCTTTTACCCGAAAGATGGAGATATAAAGGAATGAGTTGCTCTGGAATTAAAAAGTACCCTAGTTGGTTTTTCCATTACATTAACAGTTCATAATTACATTACCATGTTTTAGATGCTTACTCACACAGTCAAAAATAGCTAGTCTGAAAAGCATACCTGCCACCACATCTGGTGATGGTTCAGCTTCTTCTGTAGACACAACGTAGACTTTCCCAAGCTGCATTGCTTTGAGTGGGAGTGGATAGGTCCTAGCATAATTTCCCATTTATCCATTGTTGAAACATCTCACATTTGCAGGTGCTGGGGCTTTTGTGTGATTGTCTGCAGGTATGGCTTTGGTTGCTATTGGTTTGGCTATGGTATAATTCATCTTGAACGTCTTGTTTGCCGCCTGACCACCAGCATAGTTAGCTGACCTCTTGTTACCTCCCTTCTGACTGAAGTAACTTTCTCTCAAGCTGGATTCAATAACTTTGGCTATTTGAATGGCCTCTGAGTAAATCTCCTTCCCAAGGGCATCAACTATAGCTTGTATGTTACCCCTCAAACCTTTGGTAAACCTTCGAGCTTTTACAAATTCTCCCTTCATGCTCAGTAGAGCAAAATAGAAAAGCTCCTCGAACTTGTGTTGATATTCGTCTACCTCTATCCTGTCCTTGAAGCTTTTAGGGAAGTATCTATCACTGAAAGTCTCCTTGAAGATTTTCCAGGTGATCTATGGATGTTTCACCATCAGGAGTGGCATAGTGAATTCCCATCATGTATTAGGTTCCCCTTCCAGCATGTAGGTTGCACGTAGGATCTTTTCTTCCTCAGTGCATACCATCATTCGAAGGGTCTTCTCTGTTATACCCTAATTTTGGACTAACCAGTGGTGTGATGAACCATCATGAGAACCAACAGTCCACTCTAGGATCTCGTATAGGCTATGCCAATCATGTTAAACCAAAACACATTCCACAATAATAATCAGAGTAAATAAATAAATAGCGAAAGTGTTATTAATAATGAACTGAGAGTCTACAGTGATAATTAAATATTTAACAAGTTATCTTCAAGTAACCAAAATATAATTAATACTGATTACAAGTATCACAATACGAAAGTTAACCACTAAGCGTAAATATAGTTGAAACACTAGCTTGACGAGCCATATTTGTCCTCCACAACTTGCACATCCATAGCCACTGCATGTTCACACGTAGGCGTATTCATATAATCTTCAACCATAACACCTGCAACATCAGAAAGTAAAAAGAATTGCATGCGCGAGGGTTAGCTCTCAAACTTGAGCTCAGTGAGTAAACAAAACAATGCAACAAATATATGCATGCATTCAATTCATATCTTTGGTCTGGTTTATAAGTTTACAATGTGCTATAGAAAGGTTTGGTGGCCCCCACACCTCTATACATGAGTGTATGAATTCTCCCAATGGATCAAACACCATTGTCATCCCACATGCACCCACCATGGAATAGAGATAGAGCTAAAGTGTTTAGATCAAATACTGCCAACACTTCCCTTGATGCCCTACCCATACCAACACGTAAGCCCCTGCTAGCGAGGGCTTACAAACTAGGCTCGCAACTAACCAATACTAATGCCAAACAATGTATCCAAAGCCTCACCCCAATATCTCTCAATGTCCATAGAGATAGAGCTAAGGCCCCTCGACAGAGTCAAAGACCACATGGTCTGAGACCACCTCCCCTGATGCCCTACGATGTAATAGTTCTGCTAAGGTAATAGTGATACAACGATGTTAGTGGGCAAGACTTGAGTAGAGATAGAGCTAGAGTCTAGTGACAAGGTCAAATACCACCATGCCACGTCCTCCCCCTAATGCTCCACTCGCATTCAACACACCAACCACACACATATGTTCACATGCCTATTCCTAGCATCATCATCATCATCATCATCATCATGTTATAAATAAACAGAATTAAATATGCATGAATAGTAATATCATGAATATTGGATGACATGTGAGATGCACATTACAAGCATACAAGCATAGAATCAATCAAGGCATTGGACTCAATAAAAAATAAACAGTTTGTTATTAACCAATTAGTTTAGGTCTTGTTCCTTCACCTTTGATCGATGTTTGTTCTTCTCCTTGTTTCTCTCGCAAGCTTTGGAAGTCACTTTGAATCTATTAGGAACCTAACCAATTAATGTATGTAAGTTAGGGTTCAAGTTTACCAAGTTACAGTAGTCAAAAACCTTGTTTAGTCTTAAAATATGCTTTCTATTTTCCTATGATCGATGCTATGGTTGATCATGTGGTTGCAATATATGCCACCGTAGGACATACGATCGATACCCTATGGTCACATTACATGCGACCGTACCTGCGACCGTATGTTTCCTGAATTCTTCCCAAATGGCTGTGGTCGACCATAGCTGCGACCATATGTAGTCAAGTTAATTTTTACTTCTCATATGAATTTCTCCTTATGGATCATCAATGGGATTCATCCTAAAATCATTCTATGGCCTTTGATCACATTTTATCCTTATCAATTATCCCTAACCTATTCTTTCATGGTTTTGCTTAGAAATTCCATAACCGAAATTGTTACATTAGATTCAACACTTCAATTTGATGGAAAGGAACTTATCCTATTTGATATATCCTACAGAGTCAAGTCCATACCTTAAGCTTGTTGCAGAGTGATAGAACTCTTCTTTGCAAAACCTTCATCTCAGTCTTCTTCTCTGAATCTCCTTCTCCTTCTCTTCTCTCTCTCTTTCTCTCTTAGGTTTAGAGTTTCAATATGGGTTCTAAAAGAGTGAGAGAGGCTAAGGAACGTCCCTTATATGGAGGAAAAACCTCTATCTAGAGTCCTCTTTCAATTAGGAAAGAGTCCTTCTCAAATTAGAAAAGTTTCCTAAACATGGAGTCAGTTCTGGGTTGGTACGGTCGATCATACGGTCGCATAAACCATTGACCATACTACCAAAACTTGCGACCATAGGTCATACAGTCTTACTACGGTCGACCATAGGTGCGACTGTAGCCCTCAAAATTGCCACCATAGGCCCAAAATTTACTGGTTTTTAGTTTTTAACTGGTTGCTTCCACACAAACTTAAAAAGTCAACCATACCAACTAAATTGGACTTATTGCTTACCTCATCTTGTGGTTTCTTCATATAATTGGTTCACTTGAGTCAATTATGATGGGAAGAATGGTCACGACACGAGAACGTAAGGTTAAATTGGATTCGTGGCATGTGGGTCTTACATTCTTTATGGATTTAATCCATATGGTAGGCTGCAAGGGATTAGTCCCAACTCCAGTAAACTTCAGAGGTTTCATCTTCATGAATCTCTCGATGGTCTGGGATTGATCATAGTATGGCACTGAAGGAATTGGTAGTGGGTTTTGATTTGCCACTACATTCTAGTTAAGTCCAATGGGCACTCTATTCTGTCCAGCCGTCGCACCCACTTGATTTACAAGGTTTCCTCTAGGTCGTGGTACGTTATTGTTCCTGTTCCCTTGTTGTCCAACTGCCTATAGTGCAAGTACTGGGGTCAGAAGGGTTTTTAGATCCTCGAGAAATTTGCTAGTTCTCCTCGGTTGCTCTTTGCTGTTCCTGACTCACCGTAAGAGCCACATTTCTTATAATAGCAAGGAGGCTCTCCAGGGTTACTTTAGGTGGTGGAGGAATAGTTTTTAGCTAAGAGTATCCTCCCACATTAGTGGTGGGTGGCTATGTCTCGTCCAGGTTAGGTGTACCATTCAACCCATCAGTAGGTGAAGGGTTCTCATTGTCACATCATGCAGGTTATTGCGTCTATGTGGGGCCATTACAACCTATTCAACTCCATAAAATGGGCATTTACATGGTTAGTTACAAGCCAAGTGACATGAATAGAACAGGTATAAGATGGCACCAAACAGAATCAAGAAAATTAGCTTATCTTAGGAAGGAATATATCATATAAAATTTATCCAATCGATACGTCTGGACTCAACTGGTTCCGACTGGTAGTGTATCCAGTAAGTTTACTGGACCTTCTGGAGTTTTCTGGTCTATGGGTTGGTCTCCACTAACGATCGTCCACCCCACCGTCCGGCTATTTCCAGAATATCAATTCTACAATGCCGGTCATTGCATCGGACTCTACCCCACGCTGGTCATTGAATCGGACTCTACCCTACGTCAAGATTCGTGACAGGCTGGGGAATCTTTCTCTAAATATAACCTAAAACGTGACTCTTTCTCTCATTTCCTACTATCATTTTCACTCTATGTAGCAGAGGCTTCGTTTTCGCCTCTAAAAACTTTGGTTTCGCCTCCAAGAGTATCTTCCATCAACCAATTCTCTTTCTACTTACATCATCATGGATCCAAGGTATGATCTTCCTCTTTCTATCTTTAAAACCAAGTTCTAGGGTTTGGAAAAACAATATAATGACTTCTTTAAGCTTTCTCTTGGAACAATGTTTTCTCAAGCTTGGTCAACATTGTTTGCTATCCTTATAGGCTATCCCATCCAAGGAAAACTATCGTTAGCCGACCATGGTGTAATGCTCTGCCGGCTTTTGATGCATTGCGGTTCATTTCCTTAGAGGCTCAGCAAGCATTTCCAAGGTTTGAATACAAGTTCATTGAATTAGGGCCGATCCAGATCTTGCAAACCACCATATCCTGATCTGTTGTACCAAAACCCACCAATAACCAAGAACCTTACACCCCAGCTCCACTCATCCATCTATATCTGATTATCCAGCCAACAAAACCGATTGTAGTCACCGCTTTCATACACATGTACCACTGGAAAAATCCCTCACATGTGACTATCCATATCACCAACACCTGGCCATCCTGTTTAACCACCTCATAAACCAAGCCCAAACCTATTGCCTCATCTCCTTTGCAATCATTATCTCAACCTGCTACTCCATATCCATTGCAACCCCTCTAGATTCGTGAATTTTTTTATTACCTAATCCTCTCTCGCATGAATTAAGCTGTTACTCCATATCCATTGCAACCCCTCTAGATCCGTGAATTTGTTTTAACACCTAATCCTCTCTCCGGTGAAATTGTGTTGTTGGATGATTAATTTTATTTGATCATGTGATGCATTGAAATTGAGTTGTTGGATGATTAATTTTGTTTGACCATGTGATGCCATGGAATTGAGCCGTTGGATGATTAATTTTGCTCAATCATACGATGCCGTGAAATTAAACCATTAGATGATAATTTTATGTGATCATGTTAGGATAAGATTGGTTGAAGTAATAATTTTATTTTGATCATATGATGACCATTGGATCTTGAATTTTAAGTGAATTAAATATGGATCATTTGATTTTTGGAGTTTTTAATGATTAAATCTAGACCATTAATCTTGGACTTTTTTAATAATCAAATCTGGACAATTGATTTAGATATGTTGATGTTTGATCCAAATTGTTGGATCTTGATTGAGAGTGATTTAAAGTGATCTGAACGGTTGGATTGAACTCATGGATGTTTTAAATAAGTTTGAACCATCGATCAAATCTAATCTTGATCACATTGATGATGTTCGATTACATCAAGTTTAAGTAGTCGATCATATTTGATCCTTGGTCACATTGTTGATGATTGATGCATCCAGTCTAGACCATAGATCTGAAAATATTATTTTGATACATTGATTCTCACATACTTTGATTGATTCTTACATGCTTTGATTGATACTCACATGCATTGATTGATTCTCACATGCTTTGTTTGCCACATGCTTACTGCCATATTTGGGTGCTTATACTGCTATGTTTGAAAATACACTTGCATAAATTTTAAAGAACACAACAATTAGGGAATGTGGAAACCCTAAAATGGAAATAACACAATAATTAGGGTAAGAGATACCTAAAATGGAAAGAGTTGAACAAAAGGGACAGGACACCCTAGAAACCCTGGCAAACCTAATAAGGATAGGCAACCCTGGCAAACCTAATAGGGATAGACAACCCTAGTAAACCTACAATTGAGAACAAATAGGGACAACCAACCCTGGTAAACCTAAAGAACAGAACAATAGGGATAGTCAACCCTAGAAAACTAAAATTACAGAACAGAATAAATAAAGAACAGAACAGATAAATGAAGAATACAAATGGAAAGAACAAAAAGGGATAGGCAACCCTAGAAACCTAAAAGAACAGAACAGAACAAGTAAAGAACAGAATAGAACAAACAAAGAGCAGAACAGATAAAGAAAGAACAAAAATAAAAAGAATAGAACAATAGAGATAGGCAACCCTAGAAACCTAAAAGAACATAATAGAACAATAAAGAACATAACAAAATAGAACAAATAAAGAATAAAGTAGATAGAGGAAGAACACAAATAGAAAGAACAGAAAGGGAAAGGAAACCCTAGAAGCTTAAAGAATACCATCACAGATTTTGAACTATGTCGTACCTGATTTCTAGGGCAAACCCTAGAATATGTAGGTAATTTGGGAGTCCCAAATATGGTACGAAGCCACCATCAACCATTCATCCAACATAAACTTCAACTTGAACAAAGAATCTAATTGAAGAACCTGCATATACCACTTTCATAATCTTTAATCACAAAATCCATTTCAAACTACGTTTTGGACTTGATTTTCAGGATTGGGATACATAGGCAGTTTGAGATGTCTTGCACGTCTCAGATTCAGTCCAAGACCGAACCATTTTTTGTCCGATTCACTGTATAGTACTGTACATTAAATTGCTTGTTTATTTGCTTTAAGACATGTTTGGCTGAACCCTAGGTTAGCATAACTCAGCAACTTGGTTTAGGACATCCCCCATTGAACCCTAGTCATCCAGTTGACCAAGCACAGTCAAAATTAGAGTCTAATGAAACTTTAGGAGGTTGATATTACTCGAGAGGTTTGGGTGCCTAATACCTTCCCATAATCGTACCTTGAATACTTACCTGATCTCTTGCAGACTAAATAACTAATACATTGGGTTATGAGTCAATAGAAGTCTTACCTTAGGGTGAGGCTACATTTTTTGAGGTCCTAGACCTTAATCTAGGTGGCAACTCCAACAAGAACATTGATCTTTATTGATACACATTTTATATTTATCTCAAAGAGGATCGTTTCCCCTATTGTCCTCACACCACCCATGTATGGTGGTTCATGTAACAAGTGACCTCATGAATCGCGTTGGGAGTGGCTATGCCATAGTAGAGGCACAATGAACCATGGGAGTGGGGAGTTGGGGTCCTGTGCTAGGTATAATTTGTATAAGAGCATGTATGATGGGCATGTAGAGTTTGGGAGTACGATACATGTGCCATGTTGGCACTCTATGCTCTAGTGAGGATATGGTTAGTCCATTGGAGTGGAACGGGGATTCCTGCTGGAGTATAGATTTACTTATTACGTGCACATGCCATTTGGGTGAATTATTGATTAGATATGGAGGTGTTATATGTGGGGTATATGATTATGTAACGTACGGGGGCACTATACATGGCCATATGTCCAGTTATACCTGAGTGGAGACAAGGTCAGTCCATGGGAGTGGAATAATGATCTCTGCTGGGGTGTAACCCATTAATAACAAGCTCATGCATCATGCATCATGCATCAACTTGGTCAAATAATTTGTGCTTTAGCAAGGTAAATAGAATAGGAAGTGGGGTACGAAATACTCAAGCAGTGGGGTACAGGTATATGAATCCAAGTGGTGGGGTACGAAGCACTCAGGCGGTGGTACAGGTGTACATGCTTAGGTGGGGGGTATGGGGCATAGCTTAGGTGGTGTTATACGGGGCAAGATCCTCTCTAAGGTACAGATCAATCATTATTTGCATACATACTTGTATGACACTCATAATTGCTTATTTATTTGCTTTTGTATTCCATTCATAACTTGTTGCATAGGATTGCATTGGATACCTGATTCCTTGCTAAACTGAGATGTGAGCTTACCCCTCGATATCGAATCTTTTTAGCTTTGTTTGTAGGTACAGCTACTACTAAGGCAGCTATGGATCCTGTCGATGTGAGGATACAAATCTTGGCAGGATTCCTCTCCATGATCATGTTAAGGGTTACATCTGTAGGGATTGTATTTACAGGACCTAAGTCAACCTCTTGACTCTGTTGATTTTGCTCACTGTAGATAGACGAGGGTTTGGTCTATCTACAGAAACCTATTCGGATTTACTTTGGTCATGTATTATGAGATATATTAATACTACGATTATTGTGGAACAATTGTAATGGATAATAGACTAATGATATTTAAGAATTACTAGTTGGCATCTAATTCTCTATTATGATTCTGTTGCATCTCTGATATTCTGCTACAATTATTATTATTATTATTCATTGATTATGACAGATATTGTGTGTGTAGATTGTAGGGTTTGCTAGTAGATCATTATGGGTTATCGATCATTAAAAGATTTGGGTTGTCTCTTGGATGACTCAGATATCACGCCTGATTCCCCATACAGGGTTGTAACAAGTAGGGTGCATCAAGCATAAGCGTAGTCACTGTAAGTACAGCCCTCACTATGCTCTCCCACAGCATCCTCAACACCGATAGCATCACTAACCAGAGAATCCTCCATAAATTTAGCCACAATATAATCACCTACATCAATATCTAGAAAAGAAGTATCGATACGAGGGTGAGCTCCCATCCCAACTCAGTGAGAAGTCTAGTATCACATGCATGCATCATACATCATCCAATGAACTAAAATGAGTTCATTTAATTAGGTCTCAGGCAATGTACTACTATGGTGTCATATTGAGATTCAGCCAACACTTTCGATCCCGCCTATGGCTGCTAGCCTCCAACTCTCATACACTGGGCAAGGTAGAAGAAGAATACGAGATCCCATATCGCTAAACTCCATCTTCAAGTGAACCCCCATCCAAATCCTCCAGACCCTTCAGGCTTATCACCTACCACCATAGACCCCGTCTTATGCTAGCTACCACTCTCCCATGTGTTACTAACTCTTCCCTCGGGTTACACAACCTTTGGAAGTATGAGTCCATGCCAATATCTTAACCCCTACTGAAAGGACGTAGGATACATGGTAATGTCACCACCTATGTCTAACATGTGCATCCATTTTTAAATAGGGATGCACTCCAACAAAGACCCCCGGCTCCACTCCCATGAATCACTGTGTCCCCGCTAGAATGCTGGCAATTCCAACATGATGCATGTGCCCACGTTCCCATGCTACACACATACCATCATACATGATGATTGTATATATTAAGATAAAACAAGGCCTTACCCCAGTAAGGACCCCTGGCACCACTCCCATGGACCACCGTGCCCCCGCAAAGGTAATAGCATAAAACAACATGGCTCGTGTATTGTGCTCTCACACGCCACACGCCCATTATACACATAAAAAATTATCACACAAAACATATATATAGTTGTCGTTATGCAAATGTATACTCAATAATAACAGTTTATTGGATGACATTTTATAAGCATAATCATAGCATGTTATAATGTAAACATAGCATGTTATCATCACAAGCATAGCATGTTATTAACATAAAAGTAAACATATTAGAATGCCCTAATTACTATGGACCAGACCCCTCACCTGATTGCACTTCTAGTGCAGCTAAAATGCTAAGCCCAATAGAAGGTTAACACTTTGTCCGAGTCTGAAACCTATTTCATTGGATAAATATTTGTTAATTGGTTGGATAGCTTTTAACCCATATGGACATGTCTTTCAAGTCCGGTCCATAGAACCCAATGGTTGGTCCCATAATTCCTAGCTAAGGCAAACTGGCTTTCAAAACCAGAGGCGGATGAAGGATATGGATGGTACATCCTCCGGTTCTTCCCTCTGCCACAACACTTAGAAGAATATAATAGTTTCCAAATAAACTGAAGGGATAAACGGATGGTGTGTCATCCGACACATCCTCCAGATATCCTTCTATTGGTTATTGAGAATAGGTGGCATATATTCTGGAGGCATTGCCAAGTGATATTCCTTCCAGCATACCCTCTAGATACCAATATGCTTACAAGGTGTATTATGTTCGGAGCCTCAGATGGATTCCGAAGGCTAAAGCTCCGGTGCTTTCAGAGGATTCACCCCCGATGCATCATCCTGAGTGAGTACAAAAGTTACTTGAACCAAAGCTCTAGTCTTCCATCTTTGGGGCATTTTGTCCCCAATGCTCATTCAATGGCATACAGTTGATAGGAATCATCTTCCCAAGTTAGGGGAAGGGATTAGGGTCAACATTGACTCACTTCTGTCCCAACCATGATGTAGGCGATTATTCTATCTACTATGGTTAGGATTTCTTGGTCATTTTAATACTGGCAACCATTAATGGTGCTTATTAATGGTGGAATGTTCCACCATAAGCCAACCATGTTTATTGGTAGAGAGATCTAGCTCTCAACCAAGGGGCGGATCTCCTATGTCTAGGTTTAGTTCATCTCCATTAATGGTAACCATTAATGAAGGAATAAACCCTCACTAGGATTACCATTAGTGCTGAAGGAGAGAGAAAGAGAGAGTGAGGTAGACTTACCTCATAAGAGAGAGAGATTAGGACACAAGTTGAGCTCCCTCACTAATCCCAAAGCTTTCTCCATGAATCCCAAGAGAGTTAAATAAGGGATCGGGATCCCCTATTTATAGAATCCTGAGGAGAGATATTGGCTCACACCCTTGTTTCTCACACACAAACTAGGGGGAAGCTATCGGGTGGTGTTCCATCTGGTAGAACTTTTGATTAGGCCAATTTGTAGCCCCCCGATCAGAATGATAGCACCTATGCATTGGGATGTATGTGGGTCTACCCTAGGTCCATCCTAATGCATCTATATTGCCATAAATGGATAGAAGGACTCCCCTAAGGTTTGGATGTATCCATCTGATCCATGTTGGGTGCCCTGCCAGTCTGAGTGTTGAGACTTAGTACAAGAGGAATCCGAGTTAGTAAAGGATTTGGGGTGTGGGTCTCACACATGGATATGGTAGGGGTCCAAGTGGTGGTGTCTTTCCTCCACTTCGTGCTAGACTAGATAACCTAAATGGGGAAAAGTTTAGTTTCAATGCTAGAAGGTCATTGTCATTAACTGCTAATGATGGTGATGTAAGTTTGATCATTAATAGAAGAGATGCTCAAGCAGTTACTGGATGGCTACAACAAAGAGCTTTGATAGGGTTGTCATTTGTTGTCGCACAATCGAGGGACGTTTTGTTGGATCAGGTTAGATTGAAGGATTATCTGATTGCTTCGGGGTTTAGGGTTTCTAATGAGAACCCTAATACTAGGGTTACTGAGAATATTAGGGTTACGACTGCAAACCCTTTTTTGGGTACTGTTGATGCTATATTAGATTTACGGGGGCAATCTTAGGTTCAATCTGTTTCAGTCAGTCTCCTGATGATAATGTCGGATACTGGTCCTGTGGGTGCGAATGGTTTGATAGGGGTATCAAATGCTGATATTTTTCAGATGGAAAACCTACAGAATTCAATGGCTTCAAGGGGTGTGGCTTCTGACATGCTGTCACCCCCGGTAATGAATGCATCTATGGGGAAACAATGTGTGTCAGTTGCAGTGGTGCAATGTTCGATAAGTGCTCCTAAAAAGGAAAGTTTGGTTGTTGATCTTGGAAGGCTTATTGGACTTCCTTCTTTGCTTCAGCCAATGGCTAATGATGGAAACTCAATGGCTACTGGGATGGTGAATGGAAATCTAAGACCTAGCGAGGAAGGTATAGAAGGAATGTTCCAGAGAGGAGGCAGATTTTGAAAGAGACGCCAATGGACAGTAAAAGAGAAAGGAAAGAGCATTGCTATTGATTCCACTTAAGGTGTGATGATATCACATGTGCAGAGTACTAAGGCAGTGCAAGGACAGGGGTCAGAAAATAAGAGGTCTTTTGCTCAAGTAATGGGGGGTTTCCTAATCCCTCTTCTTTACCAGATCCTATTTTTCTGGAGGTGTTACTAGAGTAGTATTGCCTCATGATGTAGTGGACAGACAAATGGCAAAGTACCAACTTGCTCTTATCGGTAGGGTTTTTACAAAAGGAATTCTATTGAAAGATATGTGCATGATTCTCGTGGAGCAATGGGGGTCTCTAATAAGTTCGAGATGACAGCCATTGTGAAAGGGTATTTCATTTTCAGGTTTCTATCTAAGGAGTCCTTACTGTCAGTATGGCAAAGGGGGATTACCAGAATCAATGGACAACCTTTGAGGTTGCAATTGTGGGACCCCGGATTTGATGTGGATAACCCTCATGTGGGATGACATTTAGTGGGTTCAGTTCCCAGGACTTGGTCTATAGTTATGGGATGAAGATCTCCTATTTTCTATGGGGAAGGCTTTGGGAAACCTGTCAATATAGACAGAAACACAAGAAATAAAGTGGTGAGCAGATTCGCACGAATGCAAGTGGATATGATAAATGGTGGAAATTGACTGGAGGAAATAATGGTTGAGCACCGTTTTGGTGGGCATCATTATATGTTCAAACAAAAAGTGGAGTATGAAAACCTACAAATGCGTTGTTTTAAGTGTAGCTCATATAGACATCGAGCTGAGGCATGCCCAAATGTATAGAAACCTCACAATATTAGAAAGCATATTCCTAATGTTGATAATGCTGGTACCAATGCGACACTGTAAGACCCGCACGCCATGAACCCGGCCTAACCTTATATTTTATGTCGGGACCCGTCTACATATCATGGTCGAGCCAAGTGGACCAAATGTGTGAAGAAAAACCAAGACCCAATATGAAAATTTACCCAAAAATAGTCAAAATGAGGGTAGGGTCGCAGGTTTTAATAGGCAGGTCCGACCCTCCCATCGACCCTCACCATCGACCCTCAACCATGGGTCGCAGGGTCTATGAGTTGTCCGACCCTCCCATCGACCCTCCCATCGACTCTCGATATTCGGGAAAAACAGCACGAACCGAAAATTAGGAAACCTTCCTAATTTCGATTGGAACCTTTCCTAAACTCAATGGGACGTATTTTGGGAGGTTTTACTCTATAAATAGGACGTCCCTAAGCCTCTTTCAATCCTTTTACAACCCTAATTGGATTGAGAGAAAGAGAAGAGAAGGAAGAGAAGAAGAGAAGGAAAACTTGAAGAAAAGGCTAAGGAAGAAGAGGAAATTCAGAAGAACTCTGAATCTCAGCAAAACTAAGGTATGGATACATTCCCCATGATTTATTTAAGACTTTAGAATGGTTTATGAAGAGGATATGACTTAGAAGAAACCCAAATCATCCATCCATGGTTAGGTTTTCATGGAAAACCATGGAGGAGATCATTAAAACCATGAAGGTGAATAAAGTATAGTTCTAAACCATAGAACATGTATAGAATGGATTGTGGAAGTAAGCCATAGGACCCAACCATGAAAGAGAGAACGAAATCTGATATTTTCGACTCAAACCATGGAGGGTCGCATCTAGGGTCGATGGCAGATCCGACCCTAGCATCGACCCTCAGTGTTCGAGAAGTTCAAATTAGGGGGAGGGTCGCACCCAGGGTCGATCATGACTCCGACCCTACCTCCGACCCTCAGTTAACAGAATGGTTTTTAAATTCTGAATAAATTCTAATTAAATTTTATCGGCTTTGTTAGGTCTTTTAGAAATATAATAACGTTATAAAGGTGATTCTAAAGCTTGGAAGAGGATCTATTAACAAGCTAAGGTGAGGGAACAAGACCTAAACTAATTGGTTAATAATAAATTATTTTTATTTTTTGAGTTCGATGCCATGAATGATTTTATGCGTGTATGATTGTTATGTGCATTCAACATGTCATCCAATATTTCTATTATTACTGTTCATGCATATTTAAATTTATTGATTATAACATGATGATGTTGATGATGGTAGGAATAGACATGTGAATGTTTGTGTTTGGATAGTGTACATGGTGCGGGTAGGGATGGTATCAACCGGTACTTCGATGTCGTTCTCATCGGGGTATATTGTGCCATGGTCTATTCAAGTCATGTCCACTAAGCAAGTGTTAGTGTGCTTGATGCGAGGGGAGCATCAGGGGGAGGACGTGGCATTGTGGTTCAGCCTGGTCACCAGACTCTAGCTCTATCTCTACTCAAGTCTTGTCCACTAACATCGTCGTATCGCCATTACCTTAGCAGAACTAATATGTCGTAGGGCATCAGGGGGGGACGTGGCATTGTGGTTCAGCCTGGTCACCAGACCCTAGCTCTATCTCTATGGATGTATTGAGGGATGCTGGGGTGAGGCCTTGGATACATTGTTTGACATTAGGGTTGGTTAGTTGCGAGCCCAGTTTGCAAGCCCTCGCCAACAGGGGCTTACGTGTTGGTATGGGCAACCGGTACAGCCATGCCATTTTCATGGGGTGTATATTGTCCATGGTGGGTGCATGTGGGGCGACAGTGCCATTTTCATTAGGCGTTTCCACACACTCGTGTATAGAGGTGCGGCGGCCACCTATCCTTTCTATAGCACATTGCAAACTTATATACCAGACCAAAGATATGAATTGATTGCATGCATATGTTTGTTGCATTGTTTTGTTTTCTCACTGAGCTCAAGTTGGAGAGCTGACCCTCACGCGTGCAATTCTTTTTAGTTTCTGATATTGCAGGTACTATGATTGAAGATTATGTCTACTCGCCAACATATGAACGGGTGGAGGCTATGAATGAGCAAGCGGTGGAAAACGAACATGGTTCGTTAAGCGAGCGTTTCAACGGTGAATTCGTTTAGTGTTTAGTTTTCGTATTTAGATATTGTAATATGTATTAAGTTATGTTTTGGTTACTTGGAAATAAGTGGAATATTAATTATTTATCATGATTAGACCTCAGTTCATTATCTGTAAGACTTCCGCTATTTATTTTATTACCTCTGATTAATGTGGAATGTGTTTTGGTTTAGCTATATGTGGGATAGCCTATTGTGAGATCCTGGTTGAACCGTTGATTTATTGACGGTTCATCACACCATTCTGGTTGGTGCAGAAGGTGTGACAGACAAGGACTGAGCAAGTTCTATCTGGCTTAGGGAAAGTGGCAGGGAGATGGGCTGATGAGCATGTTTTGGACGTGGGAGAGGACGAGGAGGCCGAGGATGGTGAGGTGCAGGAAGTACCAAGAGTTGTGCAGGATTTGTCAACTTTTATGGGCACAATGGCTGCTACTGTTGAGTTGGCTAACTGGGATCTCGAACAAAAATCTCATGCTCCTATTAAAGGTGCAAATACTCCTGATTTGGTTGTCCTATTAGGACTGTTACTTCATCTCCTAAAGGGTCAGCCTTGGTTGGAAATAATGGCCAAATAGAGGTCATTTTTATGATGTAGTGGATGCAGTTAAAATGGATTTAAAGGGTGATTTTACAAAGGTGGGGAAAAGACCACCTGGAAGGCAACCAGGCAAGGGAAATAAGAAGACGGATCAGATGACGGTCATGATGAGAATAATTGTCAAGCTCATCTTGCTCGTCTTGAGACCTTACGAAAAAAGTCACCAATAAAAGTTATTTTTTGGAATATGAGAGGGGTCTCAAACCCCAAAAAGAGACGATTGTGGAGAAGATTATTAATGGATCATTGCCCTAATATTATGGGCATTGCAGAACCTATGGTAAGTCCTTCGAAGCATCCTAAATTGATGTTAGATTGATGTGGCTTTGATACGGACGTAATTCATAATAGTGTAAGACCAGTATCGAACTAACCGGTCTTACCACCTTGTACCAGGTCTACCTATCATTGTCGAGCCAAGTGGACCAAGTGCGTGATGAAATCACAAGACCAGGTATGAGTCTAACCCAAAAACAGTAAATGTGAGGGTAGGGTCACATGCCTAAACAGGTAGGCTTGACCCCACCTCAACAAAAGTCCAACCCATGACTTTTTAGTCGTAAGGTCGGATGACTAAGAAGTGTAGGGTCGATGGATCCTACAACCCTACGTCCGACCCTACGATGAAAGACAGAAACCAAAAATTAAGAAACTTTCCTAATTCTAAGGGGATCTTTCCTAAACTCATTGGGACTTATTATGGAGGGTTTTCCTCTATAAATAGGATGTCCCTTAGCCTCTTTCACTCCTTTACAACCCTATTTGAAAGTGGGAGAAAGAGAAAGAGAAGGAAGAGAAGAAGAAAAGGAAACTTGAACAAGAAGACTAAGGAAGAGAAGGAAACTTTAGAGAAACCTCTGAATAAAGGTATGAACCTAATTCCTTACCTGAATAGGAGATCCTAGAATAGTTATGAAGAACATAGGATTAGGAGAAACCCAAATCATCCATCCATGGACAAGTTCCAATAGATTCCATGGAGGAAGAGATTATGGACAATGATTAGTGTATAACTTGGAGTTTTGAGTCATAGAACAATCTTAGAATAGGCCATGAAAGTAAGCCAAAGGATCAAAACATGAAAGAATGGACTTTAGAATGAAAGGTTGACTCAGAATATGTGTGGTCGCACATAGGGTCGAATGATATCTGACCCTACGAGACCACAGGATCGACCACATGCCCTTGGGAAGTCCCAGGGAGGGTGTGGTCGCACATAGGGTCAAATGGTATCTGACCCCACGTCCGACCCTACACCCTAGGGTCGCAGAAAACTGCTACCCTAGGTGCTACCCTACCTGCGACCCTACGATTTAGGTTAGTCTAAATTTATTGAAATTAATTATAATTAAAATCTATCGACTTGTTAGGCCTTTCTACTTATTTAAAAGTGATTCATAAAGCTTGAACGAGGATCTACGCTCAATAAAAGGTGAGGGAACAAAACCTAAACTAATTGGCTAATAATAAACTATTTTCGTTTATTAAATCCAATACCATGTATGATTCTATGATTGTATGATTGTAATGTGCATATCACATGTCATCCACTATTCTTGTTATTACTATTCATGCATATTTAATTTTGTTTATTATAACATGATGATAATGACGATGCTAGGAATAGGCATGTAAATGTATGTGTATGGTTAGTGTATTTGATGCGAGTAGAGCATTAGGGGGAGGACGTGATACTATGGTTCATCCTGGTCACCAGACTCTAGCTCTATCTCTACTCAAGTCTTGTCCACTAGCATCGTCGTATCGCCATTACCTTGGCAGAACTATTACATCGTAGGGCACAGGGGAGGTGGTCTCAGATCGTGTAGTCTCTGACTCTGTCGGGGGGATCTTAGCTCTACCTCTATTGACGTATTGAGGGATGCTGGGGTAAGACCTTGGATACACTGTTTGACATTAGCATTGGTTAGTTGCGAGCCCAGTTTGCAAGCCCTCGCCAACAGGGACTTACGTGTTGGTATGGGTAGAGCATCAGGGGAAGTATGATGCGGTGCGATCCTAAGCACTTTAGCTCTATCTCTATTCCATGGTGGGTGCATGTGGGGGCGGCAATAGTGTTTGATCCATTGGGCGGTTCCACACATTCGTGTATAGAGGTGCGGCGGCCACCTATCCTTTCTATAGCACATTACAAACTTATGAACCAGACCAAAGATATGAATTGAATGCATGCATATATTTGTTGCATTATTTTGTTTGCTCACTGAGCCGTGATGTGTGCTCACCCTTTCGACGTCGAATGTTTTAGTTGATGATGCAGGTCTTACCGTAGAAGATTTAATGAATGCTCCAATGTACGGACATGCGGCGGCGATGGATGCAGAAGTCATGATGGAGTCGCATGATTCATCATGCGAGTGTAACTCTTGCGTCTTCGATTAGATTTTTATTATTAAGGAAATGTAATTGATTATTTTATTTTATTTTATGTCTTAGTCAATGGAAAATAAATGGATAATTTATTTATGTTGTCATTCTTAGATACTCAGTTCATTAAATATATAAGACTTTCGTTATTGTTTATATACTCTGATTATGATTGTGGATGTGTTTGGTTTAAGCAAATGGACACAGCCTATTTGAGATCCTAGTTGAATCGTTGGTTTATAGCGGTTCATCACATCGTTCTGAATAGTACGGAAATGGGGTGTGATAACTTGGTATCAGAGCTCTTAGGCCCTGTCTATTAAACCAGAATACTTCCACAAAAGTTCATGAACTGAGTTAGGATAAAAATTTAAAAGCTTTAATAAGAACACACTGTAAGCACCTGTGTTGTTTGAGACAAAATTAAGAAAGAGAATAATGCATATATAAAAAGGAGAAACATGTTTCATATACATCAAATAAAAAGTACGTTTATACATATCCAAAGCAGAGTACAGTCCACAACCCGAACAATTACTCTGTAGTACAAAGAAACAACAACAAGAAAATATACATCATGGAGCTGGAGGTGATGGAGGAGGAGGTGCCTCGTGATCTCTGTCGTAGTCCTCATCATACACTCTAGTCAACCAGGCTACCTATGTCTGGGTCGTTTGGAGACTAGCTGTCAACTCGGCCATCTGCTGATCAGACACACGTTGAGCATCTAGAAGCTCGCCCACTCTCCCATCAGTCGCGCGTTGAGCATCTAGAAGCTCTCCTACTCTCCTATCTATCGTGCGCTGAGCATCTAGAAGCTCTTCCATTCTCAAGTCCGTCGCGTGCTGAGCCTCTCTGATCTCATGCAGTAATCCCATCATATCATCAGATGGTGGGTGTGAAGGACCAGCCATGTGTGAAGGAGCCCGAGATGGACCAGCTCCAGTAGAATGTAGAGGTGATGGAGGAGGTATGACATCTACATCCATAAACATACGATCATCATCCTCGGCATCACCCCCAGGAACCCCTGCTCCAACTGCCTCCGCGGTATCTGCTACCTCTACTAGAGTACGAGGACACACCAGAGCGTTCCTCTCATCATCACTGACCTGAGCATCCAGAAAACCCATCTTACAGATGGCCTCCCAGTCAAGATCCAATGAGAAGGTCTTCTCCTGAATTCTCTCATCTACTAAGTCAACGTGTAGGCGGGTGAGTAATGTGGTGATCAGACGTCTATAGGGTAGGTTCCCAACTGACCAGGCAGCGTAGCACGGATCATCATCCGGATAATGATATAAGGAAGGCTGACAAGCTTCCTGGTGCAGATACAATAGAGGACATACTGAGTCAACTGGGAGATCCTCTCATAATGTCCACTCTGGGGTATCAGGTTGTGCAGGATAATTTTACAGTACACCCGAGGCTCTAGACGAAGGTTGATCGCTTTCATCTCCCAGCGATCATCTCTGATAAGCTGACTATTAATCTCAGCACGCATCTCCAAGGATAAGAACTGGGGTTCCTTGGGAGCACAGTACACCAAAGGTCCGTCATTTGATATGCCCAAAAGATCAACCAACTGCTGGCAATCAAATGAAACCTCTACCCCTTTGACGTAGCTCATGATCCTGAGCTCCCTACCTCTCTCTGTGTCATTGCGATCCCCCATTACTTAGAGATTGCAATAAAACTGTCTCCCCAGATCAGGACGGGTATAACCCTCATAGGTGATCACAGGGAGCCAGCCCATGTCACCAAAAGCACCCTCCACGTTGAACAAGGCCAGACTAGCCAAGTTCACACAGCGACCCCCCTCTACTTTCTTACGCTCATAGCGAGCATACTGAGCTTCGGCCTCATTGGAGCGGAAACGAACTGGGTCATGAGCCCTAGGCACCTTGGTACGAGCCATACTATCTGTTAAGACACAGAAAAAACAAACAAGATATTAGTAATGGGGAAAAACTCAAAATTTTGGCATTATAACGGCATGATTGGGTCAAAAGCCTCACTTTTCACCCAAACAACTGGGCAGGAGGACTTACATAGGTTCCAAATCATCCTGCAAAGCTCATACAGTTGGAAATTTAATCTAGAAAGATCAAATTTGAAGAAATTTCAATAAATTTGAAAATTTTAAAAAATTAGGTCAAAAATGGAAAAATTCAAGTTTCTTGATAACCAACCGATGAAACTCAAATATTTTTGAGGGCTTTCATCCATTGGGTGACCAATAGCAAAAGCCCCCAATAAAAATTAAATTTTTACGGTTAGAAAAAGTTTAATTTGAAGAAAATGATATAAATGGACAAAAACCTAGTTTAAAAAGCTTAAAAATGGGAAACAATAGAGAGCATACCTGAAGAAAAGGAGCGAAAGTCGCAAACGGAAGGAAAGATCACCAAACACTAGGGGTCGATACTGTATCAACTCAGGGAAACGGGTTGAATTGGAAGAAAGGAGAAAGAATGGGAAATGAATCCAAAATCGGGTTTAAAAACCTAATTTTGGATTGTAAGGTTGTAGAATTCGACCAAAATGTGCGACCCTACGTCAGACCCTACCATCGACCCTAGGCTTTTGGTGATCTGACAGAGAACCATGGGTCGGACAATTACCGACCCTACCATCAACCCTAGGCTCTCGGTGATCTGATAGAAAACCATTGGTCGGACCTAGGGTCGGACATATATCGACCCTACAATCGACCCTAGGCTCTCGGTAAGCTGACAAGGATTATTAGGGTCGCATAAGGACCGACCCTACCATCGACCCTACGATGGAAAATACAGTATTTTGTCAGAATGATCTGAAAATTTTAAAATTTATATTGATTAGTTGGATTTTTACTTGAGAACAACTTATGTTGATTGCCTTACATGTGCTATGATTGTTTTCAGACACTACCACCACCAGAACAGGAAATGGCTGGACGAAGGGTGACCAGACAAGGCTGTAACCCAATTCCACTACCACCACCTATGGAGGAAGACAGCCATGTAAATCATGAAACATAGGAGAATTGAAATATGGCACCACCAGTGGCTAGTGGCCAGGAAAATCCTACAAACTTGCTAGCCCCACCTACAGATCTGGCTACAGCGGTAATGAACTTGGCACAACAGCTACAGCAAATACAGCAAGTGCAAGCCAATATGCAGGCTGCTATAGGCGTGGCTTTTCCAGCTGCACATACGACACCTATGCCAGCAGGACAAGCTAGCACAGTACCAGGGGAAAGCAACACGGTACCCCACGCACCTTAAACACCAGTCATGCCGGCTCAAGTGCAGAATCCTGAGGTAGCTCAAGGCAGTTACCAGTATCAACCACCTATGTATGGGGCCTATGCTCCGTATCAGTTGGATCACTCCCAACTGATTGAGCATTTTCCGAAGATGATGCCTAAGGAATATAATGGTAAGCTAGTAGATCCTTTGTGGCCAGTATACTGGATTGATGAAATGGAAAGAAATTTTATGATGATGACAGTGAATGAGGAGGAGAAAGTGTTGTGTTCAACCTTCATGCTGAAAGGCGATGCACACCACTGGTGGAAGTCCATACAGACTTATCTATTAACAAAGCCCACCCAATTGACCTGGGTTATATATAAAAAGGCATTCTTTGAGAAGTATTTCCCTAGAAGTTTTAGAGATTCTATAGAGAGAGAGTTCCTGAGTTTATATCAGGGGCAAATGACCGTGGATGCATATCAACAGCGTTATGAGGAGCTGTTTTTCTTTGCACCCACCAGCATGCAGGAAGAAAACACAAAGACCCAAAGGTTCATCATGGGACTTAGAGGAAGCATCCGTGAGCATGTTCAGGGACTGAAGAAGAAAGTTTACAATGATGCAGTACAAGTTGCTCGAGTAATGGAGTCGAGCCAGAAGGAGAGCTACTTTGCTCAAAACAGGGGTATCAAGAGGCCAAATGGGAATTCTTATAACGGAGGGAAAACAAGGACATTCAAACCCTTCCGTACTCAAGGCTTCAATGCTGCAGCCAAGACTACTCTAGCAGCTCAACCGCAACCAAAGCAAAACAATGAAGGAGTAAAATGCTTTAACTGCAACCAAGTAGGACATTATTCAATGGAGTGTCCTAAACCCAGGAAGCAGCTACAGCAAGGAAAGGTTTATGCTGTTACATCTGAGGATGCTGCCGCATTGCCTGATGTGGTCACAAGTATGACTTGAATTTTCATTTGTGTTACATTGTGTGATCATGTAGACTAAAACTAAAACAAATCACATGTATTGTACCTATTAATGGCATACCCGCTAGAGTACTCTTTGATTCTGGGGCTACTCATTCTTTTATATCTGTGTCATTTGGAAGGAATCTGAATCTACCCCTCAGATCTTTAGACTACAAATTGCTTGTACGATCGCCGATGGGATTAGAAGTGGAATTAGAAAAAGGTTAAGGACCATGTCCAGTTCTTATTGACGAAAAGACTTTGGATGCAACCTTGATTCAACTTGAGATGGCAGACTTTGACGTCATCTTGGGAATGGACTGGTTAGCTCAACATTCTGCAAATCTATTATGTGCAAAAAATAAACTAACATTTAAAGACAAGGAAGGAGCAGATTTAGTTTTGCGGGAACCAAACTCCCCCGTAAACGAAAACTCATCCTCTCCGCATTAAAGGCTAGGAAATGCCTCGAGAAAGGAAGAGTTGGGTATCTAGTATCAGTGGTCGACCTCACCAAGGAAGCACCACAAATGGAGAATATTGATGTTGTGTGTGACTTTTTAGATGTATTTCCTGAAGAACTACCAGGACTACCACCCAATCGAGCGATAAAGTTCGTTATAGATCTTATACCCAGAGCCGCACCAGTATCTAAAGCACCCTATCAAATGGCTCCTACTGAACTGAAGGAACTGAAGGTACAGTTACAGGAATTATTGGACAAAGGTTATATCAGACCTAGCATATCACCATGGGGAGCGCCAGTATTATTTGTAAAGAAGAAGGACGGTAGTGTTCGACTGTGTATAGGCTACCGGGAACTGAATAAGCTGACAATCAAGAATCGGTACCCATTGCCTCGGATCGATGACTTGTTCGATCAGTTCAAGGTTCCAAGTTGTTCTCCAAGATCGATCTTCAGTCAGGATACCATCAGTTGAAGATTAAGGACGGTGATATTCCAAAGACAACATTCAGAACAAGATATGGACATTATGAATTTTTAGTCATATCTTTTGGATTGACTAACGTACCCACAACTTTTATGGAACTCATAAATCAGGTATTCCATGATATGTTGGATACGTCGATCATTGTGTTTATTGATGATATATTGGTCTACTCCAAGGACAAGGAAACTCATGTCATGAATTTAAGAGTCGCTCTGCAGCGATTAAGGAAAGAGAAGCTTTACGCCAAATTTACAAAGTGTGAGTTTTGGTTAAATGAGGTCGTTTCTTAGGCCATGTTGTATCTGCTGAAGGAATTAAAGTGGATCCTAGCAAGATTGAAGCCATTGTGAAGTGGGAAGCATCGAAGAGCGTTGCAGAAATTAGAAGTTTTCTAGGTCAAGCTGGGTATTATCGACGATTCGTGGAAGACTACTCCAGAATTGCCGTACCTCTCACCAGTTTGACTAAGAAAGGAGAAAAGTTTGTTTGGACTGATAAATGTGAGAAAATTTTCCAAACATTGAAGGCTAGATTGATATCTGCTCCGATCTTGACTATTCCTATTCCAGGACAGCCATTCATCTTATACACTGATGCGTCTGGATTGGGTTTAGGATGTATATTTATGCAAGGAGAATAAGTAATTGCGTATGCTTCAAGATAACTGAAGACACATGAGAAGAACTATCCCACTCATGACTTGGAATTAGTTGCAGTAGTACATGCTGTCAAGATATGGAGACATTATTTGTATGGAGAGAAATTTCAGATTAAATCAGATCATAAGAGTCCCACTTATCTTTTTAATTAAAAGGAGTTGAACATGAGACAAAGAAGATGGCTGGAATTATTAAAGGATTATGATTGCGATATTCAGTATTATCCAGGAAAGGCTAATGTAGTTGCTGATGCGCAAAGCAGAAAAGCAATGATAAAATCTCAAGGAGAGGTTAACACGACTATAGCAATGTGTACTACAGGAAAAGTGTTCAATTATGGTAGTGAGTAGTTTGTGATAGATGCACTGGGTAAATCAACCAACCAAGGGTTTATTCATCAGTTTTCAAATATGTTTGCAACGTTGAAGATTGTACCTGATATAATTGATGAAGTGAAAGCAGCTATTAAATCAGACCCTTATCTGAGAACAGTACAAAAAGACATTAAAAAAGGTAGGACTATTCCTGAGTTCACCTTAGATGATGAAAAGGTGCTGAAGTACAAAAGAAGAGTATGTGTTCCTGAAACAGAAAATTTGGACATTAGACACCGACTAATGAAGGAAGCTCACACCACCGCCTATTCGGTACATCTTGGAAGTACAAAGATGTATCATGATTTGAAGAAATTATATTGGTGGAGAGGAATGAAATCAGATGTTGCTAAATTCATGTCACAATGCCTAAATTGTCAGAGGGTGATTGCTGAACGAAAAAGACCTACAGGACTGTTGCAGCCGCTGCCAGAACCAGCATGGAAATGGGACTGCATCACTATGGACTTCATCACCGGGTTACCATTGACTCCTCGAGTAGTTGACACGGTCTGGGTGATTGTAGATCGTCTGACTAAGACAGCTCGCTTTATAGCTATATGACCATAGTATACCCTGGAGAGGTTAGCCAAGCTATATGTGGATAACATTGTCAGATTACATGGTGTACCTGAAAGCATTTTGTCCGATAGAGACCCACGCTTTACTTCAAAGTTTTGGGAAGGATTGCAAAAGGCTATGGGTACAAAGTTGAAGTTCAGTACTGCATTCCATCCTCAGACAGACGGACAGTCAGAGCGTACCATTCAGATTTTAGAAGACATGCTTCGAGCCTGTGTAATTGATTTTAAAGGATCATGGGATGAGAAACTACCATTGATCGAGTTCTCCTATAACAACAACTATCAGGCTACTATACAGATGTCACCCTATGAAGCACTGTATGGAAGGAAGTGTCGAACCCCTCTGTTTTGGAATGAAGTTGGAGAACATAGCATCGTTGGACCAGAATTTATTAAAGAGACTTGTCGAGTAGTCGACATTATCAAGAAAAGAGTTATAATAGCTGAGAATCGTCAGAAACAGTATGCAGATACTCGATGCAGAGACCTTTAATTTATCATAGGTGATAAGGTATTCTTGAAGGTATCACATATGCGGGGTTTAAAATAATTCGGATAGAAAGGGAAGCTAAGTCTGAGATATGTTGGGCCATATGACATTTTAGCCAAACGTGGAAAGATGGCTTATCAGTTAGCACTACCACCATCTATGTCAAGTGTGCATGATGTATTTCATATCTAATTATTAAATAAGTACGTCAGAGATCCAACACACGTTTTGACAGCGGATCCACCAGATCTAACTGATGATTTGACATTCGAAGTAGCACCAACTAAAATCACTAGTCGAAAAGTTCATCGTCTACGCAACCGTGACATATACTATGTTAAGGTTACCTGGAGAAGCCAAGGTATAGAAGAGATCACATGGCAAGAAGAGAATGCTATGCGAAAGCAATATCCTCACCTTTTTTACTCGAAAGGTATGTACATATTTCGAGGAGGAAATTTTTAATAAGAGGGGGGGAGTTGTAAGACCCATATCTAACTAATCGGTCTTACCACCTTGTACCAGGTCTACCTATCATGGTCGAGCCAAGTGGACCAAGTACGTGAAGAAATCACAAGACCAGGTATGAGTATAACCCAAAAACAGTAAATGTGAGGGTAAGGTCGCATGCCAAAATAGGTAGGGTCGACCCCACCTCAACAGAAGTCCAACCCATGACTTTTTAGTCATAGGGTCGGATGACTAAGAAGTGTAGGGTCGATGGATCCTGCGACCCTACGTCCGACCCTACGATGACAGACAGAAATAAAAAAATTAGGAAACATTCCTAACTCCAAGGGAATCTTTCCTAAACTCATTGGGACTTATTATGAAGGATTTTTCTCTATAAATAGGACGTCCCTTAGCCTCTTTCACTCCTTTACAAACCTAATTGAAAGTGGGAGAAAGAGAAAGAGAAGGAAGAGAAGAAGAGAAGGAAACTTGAAGAAGAAGACTAAGGAAGAGAAGCAAACTTCAGAAAAACCTCTGAATAAAGGTATGAACCTAATTCCTTACCTGAATAAGAGATCCTAGAATAGTTATGAAGAACATAGGATTAGGAGAAACCCAAATCATCCATCTATGGACAAGTTCCAAGAGATTCCATAGAGGAAGAGATTATGGACAATGATTAGTGTATAACTTGGAGTTTTGAGTCATAGAACAATCTTAGAATGGATCATGAAAGTAAGCCAAAGGATCAAAACATGAAAGAATGGACTTTAGAATGAAATATCGACTAAGAATACGTGTGGTCGCACATAGGGTCGAATGATATCTGACCCTACGAGACCATAGGATCGACCACGTGCCCTTGGGAAGTCCCAGGGAGGGTGTGGTCGCACGTAGGGTCGAATGGTATCCGACCCCACGTCCGACGCTACACCCTAGGCTCGCAGAAAACTGCTACACTAGGTGCTACCCTACCTGCGACCCTACGATTTAGGTTAATCTAAATTTATTGAAATTAATTCTAATTAAAATCTTTCGACTTGTTAGGCCTTTCTACTGATTTAAAAGTGATTCATAAAGCTTAAATGAGGATCTACGCTCAATCAATGGTGAGGGAACAAGACCTAAACTAATTGGCTAATAATAAACTATTTTCATTTATTGAGTCCAATACCAGGTATGATTCTATAATTGTATGATTGTAATATGCATATCACATGTCATCCACTATTCCTGTTATTACTGTCCATGCATATTTAATTTCATTTATTATAACATGATGATGATGATGATGCTAGGAATAGGCATGTGAATGTATGTGTGTGGTTAATGTACTTGATGTGAGTGGAGCATCAGGGGGAGGATGTGACACTATGGTTCATCCTGGTCACCATAATCTAGCTCTATCTCTACTCAAGTCTTGTCCACTAGCATCATCGTATCGCCATTACCTTAGCAGAACTCTTACGTCGTAGGGCATCAGGGGAGGTGGTCTCGGACCGTGTAGTTTCTGACTCTGTCGGGGGGCCTTAGCTCTATCTCTATGGATGTATTGAGGGATGCTGAGGTGAGGCCTTGGATACACTATTTGACATTAGGATTGGTTAGTTGCTACCCCAGTTTGTAAGTCCTCACCAACAGGGGCTTACGTGTTGGTATGAAAAGAGCATCAGGGGAAGTGTGATGCGATGCGGTCCTAAGTACTTTAGCTCTATCTCTATTCCATGGTGTGTGCATGTGGGGGAGGCAATGGTGTTTGATCCATTGGGCGGTTCCACACATTCGTGTATAGAGGTGCGGCAACCACCTATCCTTTTTATAGCACATTGCAAACTTATGAACCAGACCAAAGATATGAATTGAATGCATGCATATGTTTGTTGCATTGTTTTGTTTACTCACTAAGTCGTGATGTGTGCTCACCCTTTCGATCTTGAATATTTTAGTTGATGATGCAAGTATGACTGTAGAAGATTATATAATTGCTCCTATGTACGGACATGCGGCGGCGATGGATGTAGAAGTCATGATGGAGTCGCATGATTCGTCATGCAAGTGCAACTCTTGCGTCTTCGATGAGATTTTTATTATTAAGGAAATGTAATTGATTATTTTATTTATTTTATGTCTTAGTCAATGGAGAATAAATGGATAATTTATTTATGTTATCATTCTTAGATACTCAGTTCATTTAATATATAAAACTTTCGCTATTGTTTATTTACTCTGATTATGGTTGTGGATGTGTATGGTTTAAACAAACAGACATAGCGTATTTGAGATCCTGGTTGAATCATTGGTTTATTGCTGTTCATCACACCATTCTGAATAGTGCGGAATTGGGGTGTGACAGATAGGATGCCTTGCATATGGATTATATGGAAAAAAAGGATTATTGAAGCCTATTGTTTTGCATAGTTATGATCAATGTATCACTGTTCAAGTTACAATTGATGGTGTCAGACAGAATATTTCCTTTGTGTATGCAAACAATAAGAAAATAAGAAGGAGAGATCTATGGATGGATTTGAGTTTGTTTGGGTCTCATGGAGTTCCTTTGTTGCATCTGGGGGACTTTAATTGCTGTCTTTTTGCCCGTGAGAAAACTGGGATTGGACGGATTGATGTTTCTTTTGTTGAGGAGTTTGATGCCTTCTTAGGATCGATCCCCATGACAATGTTGCCTTCTATAGGGTTGAAATTTACATGGTCTAACAACCAAGTAGGTGTACGAGTTCAAGCAGTTCTTGATAGGAGTTTGGGAAATGAAGTGTGGTTTGATACTTATGAGCAGTGTTTTCGGTGTATGCTCCCTAGAGTGGGATCTGATCATGCTCCGATTATGGTTAGGTGTTCTTCTATACCAAAGCCAAATAATGTTTCGTTCAGAATACAAAGATTCTAGATGGAACACGATTATTTTCTGGATGTGGTAAAAGAGGTATGGTGAACCCCTATTAGGGTTCTCCTTATTATGTTCTTATGCAGAAACTAAAAGATCTAAAAGTAAGGCTGAGGACTTGGTCTAAGGAAGCCTATCCCCATATTGACAAGGAGGTAAGGGTTGCTAGGCTGGAGCTTGATGATATTCATGAAACTATACAAGTTGTTGGGTGTAATTAAGAGCTGAAGGATTTGGAAGATATCACCATGAAGAAGTATGAGGACTCTTGTGACTTGCAAGAGGCTCTTTGGGTAGAAAAAGGTAGAATTAGGTGGTTAAAATGTGGGGACCAGAATTCTAATTTTTTGCATGACAAGGTAAAAGCAAGAAGGAATAGAAGCTTGATCAGAATTATTCATAATGAGGATGGAGAGGTTTTGGAATCCCAAGATGATATCAAAGAATATATTTTGAGACACTATGAAAACTTCCATAAGAATCCGGGTTCTGTTGTGTTTTCCCAGTATTTAGATGTTATCCCATCATTGGCTATGGAAGAGAAGAATAAATTGCTGGACCAGGTTCCTTTAGATGAGGAGATAAAATCTATAGTGTTTGATATGAATCCAGAAAGCTCTCCTGGCCCCAATGGGATCTCAGGAAAGTTTTTTTTTGCAAATAGGAGGTTGTTGGGAAGGATGTCTATTCTGCAGTGAGATCTTTTTTTGTTTCAGAATTAATGCCAAGGGGGGTTTAATAATAATTATATTACCTTGATCCCAAAGAAAGAAGGGGCAGTTAAGTTGACAGAGTTCCGTCCTATTTTTGTGGGTAATTTTGCTTATAAAATTATGCCCAAAATTTTAGCCATCAGACTTGCATCTTTTGTGGAAAAGTTTATTTCTCCTGCTCTAGGGGCTTTTGTCAAAGGCAGAGTCATCCATGATAATATTGGGATGGCTTATGAGCTTGTGACTCTTATGCAAAGGAAAACAAAGAAAGGCTATATTGCAATGAAGCTAGATGTTCAAAAAGTTTATGACACATTGGAGTGGACATTTCTATTTGATACTCCAAAGAAGTTTGGATTTAAAACCACTTTTGTGGATAGGGTATCTTGTTTGCTTCGGTCTGCAAAATTATTCATAATGGTCAATGGTGACCCAGTGGGATTTTTTGAAACTGAGTGTAGTCTTCACCAAGATGATCCTCTCTCACCTCTTCTATTCATGCTTGCTGAGGAGGTATGTGCAGGGGCTTAAAGGACCTGAATATGAAAGGCAGCATCAGTTCGGTCTTCTCTAGTAGAGGGTATGTTGCTCCCACTCATGTTATGTTTGTTGACGACATTTTTGTATTTATCAAAGCAAACATTAGATTTTGAAAATGGCTAAAGAATTTATTGGACTTATATAATGAATATGGTGGTCAAAAAATTAGTCCTCCAAAGAGTAAAATGTTCTTCTCATCTAGAGTGTCTAATCGGAGAAAAAGGAAAATGTTGGAGTACATGAACTGTTACACCCAATTCTAGACTAACCAGTGGTGTGATGAACTGTCATGAGAACCAACGGTTCAAACTAGGATCTCGTATAAGCTATGCCAACCATGTTAAACCAAAACACATTGCACAATAATAATCAGAGTAAATAAATAAATAGCAGAAGTCTTATTAATAATGAACTAAGAGTCTACAGTGATAATTAAATATTTAACAAGTTATCTTCAAGTAACCAAAACATAACTAATACTGATTACAAGTATCACAATACAAAAGTTAACCACTAAGCGTAAACATATTTGAAACACTAGCTTGACGAGCCATATTCGTCCTCCACAGCTTGCACATCCATAGCCAATGCATGTCCACACGTTGGCGTATCCATGTAGTCTTCAACAGTAACACCTGCAACATCAGAAACTAAAAAGAATTACGCGCACAAGGGTCAGCTCTCCAACTTGAGCTCAGTGAGTGAAGAAAACAATGCAACAAGCATATGCATGCATTCAATTCATATCTTTGGTCTGATTTATAAGTTTGCAATGTGTTATAAAAAGGTTTGGTGGCCCCTGCACCTCTATACATGAGTGTGTGAATCCGCTCAATGGATCAAACACCATTGCCATCCCACATGCACCCACCATGGAATAGAGATAGAGCTAAAGTGTCTGAATCAAACACTACCAACACTTCCCCTGATGCCCTACCCATACCAACAAGTGAGCCCCTATTGGAAAGGGCTTGCAAACTGGGCTCGCAACTAACCAATCCTAATGCCAAACAGTGTATCATGAATATTGGATGACATGTGAGATGCACATTACAAGCATACAAGCATAGAATCAATCATGGCATTGGACTCAATAAAAATAAACAGTTTGTTATTAACCAATTAGTTTAGGTCTTGTTCCCTCACCTTTAATCGATGGTTGTTCCTCTTTCAAACTTTGTAAATCACTTTTGGACCACTTGAAAACCTAATAAATTATGGATTCTAATTTAGAGTTCATATTCATCAATTACAGTGTTTAAATGTCCTATCTAGAATCAATCAGACCTCCAGAAGCTGAGTGGTCGCAAGTGTGGATACACCTGTGGTCTCAGTTTCTACAACCACAGGGTGTGGGGTCGATACGTGTGGTCGCATATTATGCGACCACACCCTCCTTGAAACCTTCCCGAGGGTGTGTGGTCGAATATATCTACCTCGTGTGGTCGATCAAACTGCGACCCCACGAGTTCTGGTCGACTTTTCACTCTTAATCTAATACTTTCATGTCTTGATTCCTTGGTCTATCATTATGATCCTTCCTATGATTGTTCTATAGCTTAAAATTCACACTTTTACATAATTCTTCACTTTAATCCATTCTCGAAGGATTCCTTAGAGTTTTTTCCATGGTCTTAGGATTTAGATCTTACTTTGAATCACTATCTCCTCCATGATCTATTCTAGGCATTCAACTGATGTAGGGGATGTTTTCATACCTTAAACTTGTTGAAGAATCAGAGCTCTCTCTAAAATTCCTTCTCTTAGTCTTCCTCTTCAATTCTCCTTCTCTTCCTCCTCCTCTCTTTCTCTCTCTTTTAGTTTGAGTTCTAAAAGAATGAAAGAGGCTAAGGGATGTCCTGTATATAGAGGGAAACCCTCCATATAGAGTCCTACTTTGATTAGGAAAGAACCCCCCCCCCCTTAGATTAGGATGGTTTCCTAATCATGGAATTAGTTATAACATCGTGTGGTCACACGTGGGGTCACAGAACCCATTACCACACGTCCAAAAACTACGACCACACGTCCCAGACTCTAGTGGTCTCAATATTCTGAGGTGTGGTCGACCCCACCTGTTTAGGTATGCGACCACGCACTCTTAATTAGATGATTTTGGGTTCAATTTCATACCTAGCCTTGTGATTTCTTCACGTACTTGGTCCGCTTGGTCCGACCATGATAGGAAGACCTGATACAAGGTAGTAAGACCAGGTTAGTACGATACGGGTCTTACATGAACTATTCTGAAGGTTCTTTCCCTACGTCATACTTAGGAGTGCCTTTATTTAAAGAGAGCATTCGTAGGGAATATTTATCCCCTCTTGTAGATAGATTTCGGAAAAAATTCACCACTGGGAATGGAGGACTATTATCTTTTGTTGGGCATGTTGAGCTGGTTCGTTTCTTAGTACTTCATTTACCCATTCTTTTGGGGTTTATAAATAGCCTCAAAATCTTATTAAATCTATGGAAGGGTGGATTCAAAATTTTGTATGGACAGGAGATCCTATGAAGAGGAAAGCAGTAGTTGTGAAATGGGATATGGTATGCTCTCCTAAAAGTGAGGGAGGCCTTGGAATTCGAAGATTAGGTGATCTGAATGATGCCTTGTTAAGTAATATGGTATGGAAAATTAAAACTCAAAATACATTGTATGCTCATTTTATGAGGAGTCTCTATTTCTCTAAATATGGACATGTTAAATAGCCCCCATGTATTCTTCAACCTGGTTGAATTTAAAAAAACTTTGGGACCAGACCTCGAAACGTATAAGGTGGCTTACTGGAGATGGGAATAATATCAATATCTAGAAGGATATTTGGGTTGATGATACACCATTGAAGGAGCAACTTGGGTTTAACGATTCTATTTTGAAGCGGATGGAACGTCAGCTATTATGGTTTCCACCGAGTGGCAAGAGGCAGAGTGAGTTCTTGTGTCTTGTTCGGATTAGATCTGTCACTCTGTTCGTTGGTGCGTACATTTGAGCGGGTATTGGGTGCCATTCGTAACCGATAACAATTCCTAAAATGTCTCATAACCTGATTAGTGACACATTCTACAACAAATGGTATGAGGGTAATATTGGAATAGAACATGTGAAATGACACCAAACATGCATTAGTCAACAAATAATGTAGATAATATTTCAAAATTTTGCTCATTTGATTGTCGTGTCTGGTTTCAAAAATCGTGACCAGAATCTGCGACCAAAACTCTGGTGGAGTCTGCTGGAACTGATCAATCGTGACATCCAGTTGTGATAGTGGCATAACCGGTAGTCAAACCGATGCCTTTACCGAGAGCACCAAAACCTAACTGGTGGGATATCCGTCATGGTATTGGCTGCAATGCCCCATCGGGAATCGCAATCGAATGGGACAATTTTTCCCTTCTATAAATTCCCACACGGGTTTGAAAATCTTCTATTCGTTCTAACTTTTCTCCTAAGCAGCTGGAGCTCCTTTTTCTACTCCCAACTTTGGATTCTCGCATCTGGTGAACTCCAAACCTTCAAAACTTCAATCAATCTTCTCCTACAACATTCCAAAGTATGTTTCCATCGATTCTCACTACCAATCTCCTTTCTAGGGTTTGGGGATTTATGGGAATTAAACCCTAATTTTCTTTTTCTTGAGTTTCTTCTTCCAAATCAATGTTTGCATATTTTTTCTCCACTCAATGCTTCCACAATACTATTCTTGTGATCATTCGATGACTATATTGCCTTGCACATACCATAGGGATCATGTGAAAATTTGGGTTCTTCTCTCTTGTACTCAAATATTATTGTTTTCATACAACTTTTTCTTCCAAATGTTTCTCCATATGAATGAATGCTACCTCGTTTATGTTGCACATCACTATGCCATGCTTTATTGTACTCTCCTCATACTTTACATGGTTTTCGTGAAAATTTTATCATATCCCATTCATATGCTCTAATTGGTGTTTCTCTACATTTTCTCTATGTTTTCCATCAATGTCTAATTATCAACTACTTGGACTTCACCCAACTAATTTCTCGATCAGATCTACTACTATCTTCATTAACTTCTTATCCATTGCTTATGTTCATAAATTTTTGTTATATGTTTCTTTTGCAGACAATGGCTGCAAGGAAAAGATCAAGGGTTCCCACTCCCCCAGTATTGGATGAAGCGCTCCCCCAGTATTGGACGAAGTGTGGTTCTGTTCACTGGAAGCACAGGAGTCTTACCCCCTGTTAGAAAATAGGTTAGTTGACGCTAGTAGGTTGGTAGTGTTTGAGGATTTAGAGCAATTCGAAGTTCAGGCAACCTTTGATGCTATGGGTTGGTCACCTATCCTTTGCTACAGTATCATCACCAGGCCTGACTTGGTGAGATAGTTCTACTGCAACCTTCGAGTAGAGGGTGGATTTGATGAGTTTGCCACGGTATGGGACCTTCGCATTACTAGCCGGGTCATGGGTGTTGACATTTCCTTCAACACCGAATAGTTGGCGGGTCTCTTGGGAATTTCTATGGATGGCGAGGTGGTTTTTGGTGGTAAAAAAAAAAAGGATTGTCTAATAGAGGGCATGAGAGCAGAGATCTGGAGTCAGATCTTCATTCCTGGCCAAAGGCACCACTGTGCCAACTATAGCCCCCTTTCCCGAGTATATTGTAGGATAGTCCAATATAACATTGTCCCCCAAGGCAGTCACTACAATGAAGTGTCAGCCTTCTGCCAGTTCCTCACATATCATCTGGTGACTCGCATTCTCGTCTGCGCTTGCCTTACATTCTTATGAGAGTTATGATCATGGCTGTAGAGAGCATAGGTCCATCCCATCTGCCTTATAGAAGGTTACTCACGCACCTCTTCATACTCTTTGGCGTCGACGTGCACAAGGCACTTGCCCTTGATGAGACAGTGACTGTAGATTTTGATTGGTATGCCATCAGTAAGACGCATTTGGACCAGGTGGTATTTTCCGATGATGAGTTAGAGACTAGACCTCCCCTTCCCAGATGGCGAGAGGCTCCTGCAATGGCGGCAGCAAAGGAGGTAGAGGATAGAGAGGACGAAGATATACCAATGGAGGTACAAAGAGGGGGCGGAGATCTCCCTGCAGGTCCTGCAAGGGCTCGCACTACACTGGATGATGTCTTAACGGAGGTTCGTGGTATTCGGGCAGACCTGAGAGAGCATGCTCACACCATGGAGAACCAGATCAGGTAGATATAGTATGCCCAAACCTCCTTCTCCACTTGCCTCGATAGCATACAAATAGCGTTGATGAAAGCTGGCCTATTGCTTCAAGAGAGTGTTGGTGAGACATCGGAGTCGGGTACCACATGGGTGCAGACTTTTCAGCGGGTTCCTGGGTCTACACCTCCCCCATCAGACACATAACAGAGATACATACATTTTTATTATTTTTGGTGAGTAATGGTTCGGCTTGTGAACCATACTCAAATTAACAATCGGTTACTCTCTTTTTTTCCTTTTTTTCTTTTTTTTTTTTACTTGTTTATATTTTCCTTTTATGCAAATGTTTTTCATTCACATAGTTTCTTGGTTCTATTAGTCTCTAGTCTTTCCCTAGCACATTATGTTTTTTGGTTGTTTAGCACACAACAACAAATTTAGTTTCATAATTACTACTTATGGTCTTTCAATTTTTATTAGAATCCTAATGTCCAATTAACTGATATATATTATGAAATTGTCTGGGTTGAGTGGCATACATAGCTTTGAGCTCTGATACCAAACCTGTCACACCCCAAATTTACAATATGTAAAATTTTAGAGTTGACTGATCCGACACACATTTTATGTTCGGTCTAACCCAGAATCGAGCAAGCGGTGCATGCCCACATCATGACCAATGTCACAAATAATTAATCAAAGTAAATTAAATAGCAAAAATAAATCAATTGAGCTTCTATTAATACTTTAAATAAAATAAATAGTCAGTGTATCAAACTTATTATGTTCCAATCATCCACAACTAAATAATTAAAACCATTCATAATCCAGCCCTATAACATTGGACCATAAAATAATACTGTAAAAGTAAATGAAACTAAACAACTAAACTAAAACATCAGTCTTCTCCAGCAATTTGACACAACGTCTCTTGCTTTCTCCTACTCGAACATGCATGCATCACATTCACAATCAGCTTCATGTTTGTCTTCCTCCAGAGCTTGTACATCCATGTGCGTCATAGAAGTGACAACTGAGGCGTCTACATAATCAACTTGCAACATCAATTAAAAAGTTTGCTTATGCGAAGGTGAGCTCTCCAACTTGAGCTCGTGAGAAAATAGTCAAGCAAGCAAGCAAGATGCATGATCAGTTTATTACACACAGCAAATGCAAATGGTCTAGTACAATGTATGCTAGTATGCTATGGTAAGGCCTGATCACACTCACCAAAGCTGACCATGCACGAAAGTGAATGGACACTTACCAGCCTACTCTAAAAGACCTAGTAAAGCCATGCGACATCCCAACAGAATGGTAATAGAGTAGAAGTCCAACCAGTGACTCTCCAATGAACACTGCTGACCCTTCCCCTTACCAACACCTGACCCCCGCTGGCCAGGGTCGCATACATGTGCAATTCCACTAACCATCATCCTACATGTCATCATATGTATTTTCCCCACACTCCCAGCAGGAATCCCAGTCTGTCTGTTCGTCCCGACCTAAATGTTGTCATCCCACTAGGGTACAAAGACCTTACATGTCAAGGTTTACCAAGTAGGTTGGATCCTTCGGTCCTCGACTGTTTCACCACACCTCACAAGGCATAATCAGCACACATTCACACACAACAACAGAATATAGATGCAAATGCATGCAAAAGCAGTTATTGAATGACATGTTATCACAAATAAATCAATGCAATCACTAACATAAATCAAAATTATGGAAACTCTCCATAAATTAAGTCAAGGATTCTGTTTCTTTATTGCTATTCCCAATTAATGGGTTACTCTTAGTTACGCACTAGTCACCTAGTGTATAGGAAATATGTCAGATACAGTGTTTATTAAAATTAGTCTAATACAGGGTTTCCTAGGACCAACAGGTTACAACATCCGATTGCGACTAGTCGAGACTGGTGTTACTGCTGGTTGCTCTCGGGAACCATTATATTTCCAACCGGTCACGTATCCAGCTATTGCATGTGGCGTGACCGGATGTGGAGGCAGGTTACACTTCAGAGGCTTCCCGAATGCATCCAATCGCATATCCAATTACATATATTGCGACCGATAGTTGCGACCGGACCTTTCCTGAAAGGTTGGTCTGGGGATTTAGCCCATTCAGATGCATGGATCTTGCTTCCAAGAGTCCCCGTTGGATTCCAACAATGGACTTTTATTATGGAACTCCATTGTTGAACCCTTTGGCCTGACATATATATGGGATTTCCAATCCTATTCTAGGTTTTGTGAGGTCAATAATCGATAAACCACCTAGACTAGGGTTTATTATATTGATTTATGTATTGTACAGACTCGAGGTAAAATCTGGAGTTGAATTCAATGTGGTCTCCTTCAGTACTCAGCCATTTATGGGTAGCAACTCTATTAATGGTTGGTACAACAAGGTTTTCATTAAAGGAACTTAGTTATTCACCATTGTAATCGTATACAAGGTAGTATAGGGTTTACTTACAGCATTTTCAAACTAGGAGATAGTGATATTGAATAACACCGGTGACTTCTAGACTCCCTCTTCCTCCTCCAACTCTCTCCTTTCTATGAGAACACTTCAGAACTTTGGGTATAGAATATTACTCTAAGAGAGAGAGGGTTTTGAGGAGACTTATATGAATTTGGAGTCTCCCTCTTGGGGTAGAATTTCTTAGAGAATTAGAGACTACAAAGGACTACCAAGTGGCAACCTGAGAAGTCCCATAGGTACTCCCTCCACCAACTCTAAATTAGTTAGGAGTGAGGTGGGACCCATTAGGGTAGTCCTTGGGTCCAAGGAATATTTCCACTCAACCTTGTAATGGAGTTTTGAAATTTACATTCGTAGGCAGACTTTTCTGGCTTTACCGGTCACGGTATCCGGCCGGGACTATTCTGGATTCCAACGACCGATGCCCAATCTGAGAGCACTTAAAGCTAGAAATTTTAAAATATTATCAAGTTGGTTTGTACCTGGCTCACGTTGGTCTTTTAGGTCATCATCGGGTCAGGTTCGTCAGCGATGGAAAACCCTGGCACGGTAAGAAATCCAAGTTAGGCCAAGTTTTTTGGGTGCGGGTTTTACAATCTACACCCTAGGGTGTCTTGCTTTGCTCGATGATGGTATTGGAGGAAACTTCCCACTGATGATGCTATTCAGAAAAAAGGAGTTTACATGGTATCCCATTGTATTTTGTGCTATAAGAATGTCAAAGATATGAATCACTTATTTTGTGAGTGTGTTTTCGCCAAATCCATATGGGAGGAGGTGGGTCGGTTGTTTGGGTTGTTGATTCCAACAATGAACACTACAGAAGAGTTGTTGGTTTGGTGGAGGCGTAAAGGAGGAAGTGTACCTCTCAGAAACATATGGACAGGTTGTTTGTTTGTTACCCTTGAATCTATTTGGTATGTATGAAACCAAGCTTTGCATAAAAGAAATTTATTCTAAAGCTTTGGTATGGGGTATAATTAAAAGTGGCTGCAAAGATATTTCTATCAGGATGCCATGTATAATGAAATCAATGGAGGATCTTAGAATTGTGAGATTGCTGAGATTGGTGAGTTAAGGTGGGAACTCATGGTAGAATTATTGAGCTTCAATGGCGACCTCTTATTCAGGATTGGTGCAAACTGAATACCGACGACTGTAGCTTGGAATATCTAGGTGAATCGGGTGCTGAAGGTGTTATCAGGAAGGACAGAGGCATGGTATTGTATGCTTATGCTTACTATATTGGGATTGCTACAAACTTTGTTGTAGGAGTGCGCAATGCATTTAAAGGATTAGTTGTTGCTCGTAATTTGGGCTTCAAGAAAAGCTAGTTGGAATCGGATTCTACTACTACAATTCTTGGTCTTCATTCTAGGTAGTTTGCCTTAGGTATTCCTTCAAGAATGGATGGGTATATCTGCCATTATTTCTGACTGTTAACTCAGGTTTACCCACTGTTTTCAAGAAACTAATTCTGTAGTAGACTTGCTTGCAAAAAAAGCAGCACATGACAGATGTTCTTGTTTCTGAACAACTTGTCTAGATTTTATTGCTAAAGAGGTAGTGTGGGATGATTCATGTAGACCACACTATAGAATTTCATAGTGGTTAACCCTGGATGGCCTTTGTTGGTGGCAATGCTGAAGGTGGAGGTTTTACATCCTTGAAAGGTTTTGTAATTTTTTATTTTTTTTTTCTTTAATACAAGTTAGCTTTTAGCAACAAAAAAAAATCCAATGGTAGTGCGAGTAATTTTTCAAAAATCTAACAGAATGGGCCTCTGTGTAACAATGTTTGGCATTTAGGGGTAGTACATATAATTATTATGAACTTTAGGATAGTGATTGTATTTGGACCTTAATCTAAGATAATATAAGTAAATTTTTCCAAAATAAATATAGAAGAGTTTTTAAAATTTTCCTAATAAAAAACAAAAACGCGTCTCTTTTTGGGTTCCTCATGTAGGCGTCTTTCCTTCAAAAGGAACAACACAAATACAGAATAATGAGCCTCGTTAACAAAAACGTAATTTAAGGAAATCTTGTTTGTTTGGTATAGAACTGTCTGGTCAATACCCAGATCCATATCGTCTCCTCCCTGAGATTCGGGTGGAGGGGCGGCGGCCTCGATGGATGGCCGATACTTGGCTCTCGGGTAAATCCGAGCCATCCGTTCGAGCCGACACCCCTGTCGGCTTAACTTGTCGGCTGAGGTGTTGGTTCGGATGGACGGCTCGGATTCATCCGAGAGTCAAGTGTCCACCATCTATCTAGTCTACCATCCCTCCTCCCGAATCTCAAAGAAAAAACGATTTGAATCTATCAATACCCACTGGCTTCATGATCTCTCTAGTCCTAAAGCTTCGACCCTTTTAAAAAAAATTATTATTTATCAAAATGAAAAGAATACGTAACATTATTTAAAAGTTTTGTCTCTAGTCAATGTCATATATATACATTATTTTAAAGTTTTGTCTCCATGTAGTCGTTATCAATATATATTTATATTTTTTTTTTAAGAATATGAAGATAGCCATTATCCTTTACTAAAAAAAAAATATAGTCATTATCTTTTACAAAAAAAAGAAAAGTCATTATCTTCGTATAATATCTAAAGTTGTAGATCTTTAATATCCCACCCTCTAAAATATCTAGGGGTTGGGATGCCGACAATATCTCGGTCACATGGACACGGATCTTTATTTAAATCTTAATACGAAATTAGAATCCAATAATGCGCTTTTAATATATAAAAAATATTAAAGGAATTTATTAACGAGAAGAACACACTATGCTTACGTGTCGTACCGAGGTTTGCATAGGTGTCCATTGGATTTCATGGCATATTCTTATGAGCTGTGAAACTTTCTAGAAATCTAAGAAATTTGTCTTCAATAAAATACTCACGTCAGCCATCAGGAATCACGGCTACAATAATTACCGATTCAATCAGTAAATCGAAACACTAAATTGGTGCCCCAAACAATTCTAGAAAGGGATTTTTTATTTGACACCGAATGTAAAAAAGAGTTTAAGTGTCAACCATCAGATCGTTGTAACATCTTTTCTATCCCCCATTATACACCTATATTCAATAAACTAAATCCGATAGTCCATATTGAAACTTTTAGATCCAATGGCTGTAAGTCCTGTTGTGTGGAAACTATGCCATCCATATAGCCAGAGAGTGTTCCTTCTCCCATAAGTTTTATGAGGTGATTTTTAAGTAACCTTTATAATTTTTTTTTACAAGTAATAATAATACTAAGATTGTGCATTGGTGGAATGTATTTTCAGAAATATATTATTTTAATGAAATATGCATTCATAATAAATAGAGAGATAAAGAGAATGGGCTAAAGTGGGACACCTTTTCATTCTGGGTTTAAAACACAAGATAGGTTAAAAAGAATATTCCATAATAGGTCTCCTTTTTTAATTTATTCCATGATCTAAAAACGAGAATGTATATCAAACATTGTTTTTTGTCATTTATGTATTATTGACCTACAATGCATTCTCAGAATGCATACCGAATGTAGTCTTAATAGCTCTTTATTGATGAATGTATGACTCAACGGGATCACCCAAGTGACTTTTAAAAATAAATCTAATTATATGAGTTTATTAGATCATTCAAAAGATCCAAGACCAAAAGGTCTAATCCAATTTGAGATTACAATTGGCTACAAAGATCATTCAGTGTTGCACATTTAAAAAAAAAGAAGTTTAATCCAGTCTATTGGGTTACAATTGCCTATTAATATATAAGGGAGGAGGTAGGATTTTTCATTTCATAAGAGGGCAGGGTGGTCATTTTTTCCTTCCTATGTTTGAGTACAGACTCCATGTAACCCGGGAGCCTTCTTTTTTGCAATATGTAAATATTAGACTATTGAACAACAACATGATTAGTAGTCATCACAAACAATTTACAATTTTTCTTTTTCAAATGAACACTTTACAAAAATTACACCAACATTTAGCTATGCATCTATTACTTTTTGGGTAGAACTACTATTCATTAAAATGTGAAAAATGCACAGTATCACCATCACATAAGATCTAAAGCCATGTAGAGCTTAGATGCCAAATTGTCACACATGTTTGAGACAAAGTCCATTGGGAGAGAGAGTTAGCCGCACTATTAATCTCTAACAATGTAGTGGCAAATACAAGATACAAAAATGTTGTGCACAAATACTCGAAAACCAATAGAAAGATGACATCTGGACACCATCAAAATTACCCATGAATTCCGGGGAGAAAACCTGTTATTTCGGTCACCGACCTCATTGTCTGTCGGTAGATTCCTGACTTAAGAATTAGAGCCTCTCCAGAACTTCTAAACCCAACCTCCTCTGCCTTGTCTTGTCGTTTTGCAGGTTCACTTAGCATCAAGGATAACAATGCGGAAACTAGTGGCAACACAAAACATTGGGATAAAAAATCAATATCAAATAGTAGAGATGTTATCTCTTGAGGTAGAAGGCTCCCACAATCTTGAATGAACTGAATGAGGCTTAGATTATTGGATTCCTTGATGCCATGGTCAAGGCACCTTGAGATTGTCGCAAGCATTCCGGCATCCTCCTGGACCACAAAGGATAGATTTGTCGGTTCGGAGCCTGCAAATACCGTTAGTGAACCCTTTTTTTTTTTTTTTTTTTTTTTTTTTTTGTAAAAACCATTAGGCTTTGTTCTGTTGCAAGGAGAATTGAAGGGAAAGGAAGTGAAATTTTTATACTTTAAATGGAAACTTTTGTAGTGGTAACACAATATGATTGTATAAGATGTAAAATTTATTTTATTTTTCTTAACATATTTAGTAATGATGCTTATAAGATGTAAAACTTATTTTTCTTTTCAAATGGGAGGGATTTAGATGCAAAGTGAAGTATAAGTTGATAACTAAATATGGAATAATTTGGAATTACTTAGATAGTAATGTGATAGCATGTTCACTAATTACAAAAGTTTTTATTTAAAGTATAAAAATTTCCTTTCCCTTCCCTTCAATTCCTTTTTTTTTTTTTTTGGTAAATAGATAATTTTATTAAAACCCAAGAAGGAAAAACAAACATACAACCTACATAGCAGGGAAAGGCTATAGCCCATCAACTAAGAGACAACAAGAGGAACATATACAACTTGGAATCCGAGACATCCGGACCCGACAAACATCTAATGAACATCTATGTACCGTTTGGTAGAAATGAAAACCTCTAACTAATTAGAAGGTTTTTTGAAGACTAAAGAGGATATTTTTTCATCAACCTCCCTTAAAATCTCATTTACCAGCACTTCTTTAGACTTAGAAGCTCTGGAAAGATTCTAGTGTTGCACTCCCTCCATATGTGATAGACCATGCATTAAAGGTAATTTTAGGAATGCACGCTATACAATTGCCCTTAGAATTTACAGAAGCTAACTTAAAAGCTTCAATATCACACATAGAAAGTCTTTTAATTCTTGGCCCGCATTTGGAATTGCATTTTTCCCATATGAATTTGGAATACTTGCATTCAAAGAAGAGATGGTTTTTACAATCATTCCCTTTCCCACATAAGCAGCATAAGGAAGGGGTAGATATGTTTCTAATTTGAAGTTGATCGACAGTGGGAAGGGCATCCAAACAAGCATGCCAAGAAACAAAGGAATTCTTTGGGGTATTAGAGGGGAACCAGATGGCCCTATGCCACGGCACCTTAGGGCTATGCAACCTCACGACCTTCCATTCTTCCTTGATGGAGAATTTTGATCTAGTACCATTTGCCCTTATCCATTGAATTCTATTGAAAGTGTTCCTAGGATGCCATTGAAATTGATTCATTTCATCCCAAATGTTTCTGAAACTTTGGAAATCATTATGAGGGCAAGCCTTCCAATTCGCCCCATCCCAATAGTCACTAACCTTAGCCATTTTATTTTCTCCATTCACATAATTGCAGGCATTCGAAATTTTGTTCCATAAGGCTTCGCCATCCATCCATGGATCTAACCAAAAGTAGGTCATGTCACCTGAACCCATAGAGTACTCCAAATTGGTCTTCATTAGATCTTGATGCTTCAGGAGGCTTCTCCATATCCATGAGTAGTTCTTCAAAGTCCTAACAGTCCACACCGAATCCTTCTTGAGGTAATTTTTTCTTGCCCATTGCACCCATAAAGTCTTACTATTGGATATAAGATTCCATATCTGCTTCATAGCTCCAGCTTTACACATGTCTTGCACTCTTCTTATTCCCAGCCCCTCTTCTTCTTTAAGAAGACAAATCTTGGACCAACTAACATAATGGATCTTCCTCTTCAGATCCGGACCTAACCATAAAAAATTTGCAAAAAGGGATTTTATTGCACTACTCGTCTTCTTGGGAAGCCCGAATAACCCAGCCCAATAGAAATAGCATCCTTGGAGAACCGAAGAGATGAGCTGGATCCGACCTGCATAAGAAAGGAATCTGCACTTCCACCCCTCAATTTTTTTCCTGATCTTCTCTAAGATGGGCTCACAATCTCTACTAGTAAGGCTAGAAACGACCAAAGGGATGCCCAAATAAGAAATAGGAAGAGCTCCACCTGCAAAGCCACTGGCAGCAATAAGGTCATTTTTTATTCCATCTTGGACCCCTCCAATAAGAATAGTTGACTTCCCGAAATTGACCTTTGGACCAGAGTAATTCGAAAAGATGTTGAGAGTCTCTAGAACACCAGAAATATATCTTTGTTCAGCTTTTGCAAAGATCATAAGATCATCTGTAAATAAAAGATGAGAAATGGATAGGGCTTTGCATCTGTGAGGGATAGAGAATAGTCTCCTATAAGCATCCTCCAATAAAATAGATAAGGGCTCCATTGCCAAAGTGAAGAGATAGGAAGAGATAGGATCACCCTGTCTTATGCCCCTCTGACCTTTGAAATATCCAGTTGGACTTCCATTCACAAGAACAGAAAACATAGGAGTATGAATGCATGCACTTATCCATTTTATCACCAGCTCTAGGAATCCCATCATTCTTAAAACACATAAGAGGTAGTTTCTGTCAAGAGTATCATATGCTTTGTGCAGATCAACATTTAGAACATCAATAGGGGGGCAAGAAGATCTTCCCATTCCTCTCACAATTTCATGACACAGAAGGCTGTTGTCTGCTATGCTCCTATTTTTTTATAAAAGCTGACTGATTAGTAGCCACCAAAGACTGAGTGATCATCTACAATCTATTAGCCAAAATCTTTGCAACAAATTTATATAAAGCATCACAGAGAGCTATGGGCCTGAAATCAGCAAATGTAGCTGGACACTCCTTTTTAGGAATCAAGCTGAGGAAGGTATTATTTGCATCCCTGGGCATATAAGGGTTAGAGAAAAACCATTTAAGAGCGGAAGTTACCTCCCTTCCAACGATACTCCAACTAGACTTGTAGAAGGTGGCATTGAATCCATCTGGACCCGGAGTTTGTTTCCATCAAAGGAGAACACAGTATTTTTGATCTCTTCATCTATAATAGGCTGCAGCATCACTTCCTTCTGTCTTAGATAAAACTCTATTCAAGACCAAGTTTTGGATCTCTGAATCAACATTATCACCTTCCCTGTAGGAAGAGAATAGGTTTCTAAAATAATTTTTAGCTTCATTCTTGATAAGGCTAGGATCCTCCACTCTTTCACCCTGGGAATTTATGATAGTATCAAAGGAATTCTTATAATAATGACATCTCATACTTTGATGGAAAAATTTGTTGTTCATATCCCCAAGGTTTAGCCAACTGATTCTTGATTTTTGCTTTAGGAATTTCTCTTCTCTGTCCAAAGCTCTTGTCAGATTTATTCTAGCCTTTTTTTTCTTTATATGCCAAACTACTATCATTAGGACTAGAAGACATACAAGATTGAATAGCCGCCAACTCCTCTTCAATAATATGGACTGCTTCATGAAAATCCCCAATGGACTCCTTATTCTATACTCTCAAAGCATTCTTGACATTCTTCAATCTAGCTGCAACTGCAGATAAAGGAGATAGATTGTTTTGGATGGGCTCAGACCAAGCCTTATCAATGAGCGGGAGAAAATCTGGTTTGTCCACTCATGCATTAATGAACTTAAAGGGCTTGGGACCGAAGTTCTTTTCTTTCCTTATCTTCAAAAGAATGGGACTGTGATCAGATATATTGGGATCAAAGAAGACTGCTTCCAAATTTTGGAATTGAGCTATCCATTCAGGATTAACAAGGGCCCGATCAAGCTTGCTGCAAATTCTATTAGCTCCTACTTGATTATTAGACCATGTGAAGGCATGCCCAGTCCATTTCAGATCTAATAGATTGCAATCAAATATACAGTCGTTGAAAGCAGAAGTATGCTACAAGTTAACCCCATTTCCACCACTCTTTTCTTCATTATTTATAACGACATTGAAATCTCCAAATATTGCCCAAGGGATTGACACCGAATTTCCAAAAGCTACAAGACTTTGCCACAGGAGAGCTCTATTATTAGGATCATTGGACCCATAGACTGCAGATAAGAAGAATTGGGAATTAGAGTTTACGATTGTCACCTTGCAATAGATCACTTGACTCCCAACTAGAATTTTTTCCACTTTATATGAGGAAGGATCCCACCACACAATGATTCTAGGGGGATCAATACCATCATCATTATAGAGGCACTCCCATCCCTGCATAATAGAACTTAGAGAAAATTTGATTTTGATTTTGCCAATTTCAGTTCTGATAAGCAACATAACCCTGATTTGAATTTTTTTATAGCCATATTCACTGCCTTCTTTTTAGCAGGGCTATTGATCCCTCTAATATTCCACGAAAGCATATTTATCATGGAATCTTAACAGTAGTCAAACTATCCAGATCCATTTTCTCCTCCAAGGTAGATCCTAGTGAGATATTATTCCTTATATCAATTAGATTATGTCTGACAACACAATCTTCTCCATTCACCAGAGCGCACTCATCACCTGTTATCACATCATCTTCTGATTTTTCATTTCCATCTTGGCCCATAATCATCCTCGAGGCAACAACATCCTCTAAAGGCTTGGTTCCTCCATCATCATCGTCCCAGGCTAACCTGCAACACACCATGGGTTCATCTAGAGCAGGTTCGAAATCGCATTTGATATAGGAGATGGGAACAGGTCATGGCAACCTACAGAGACCCAATGAGTAGAGGACATCTTCAGACCAATTTCAGAGCAAGAAGGCTTACTTGCAAAGGACGAAGGGGATTTAGTTCTTAAGGAAAGACCAAGGACAACAGACTGGTCAAGTGGAAGAACGGGATGATGAAGGGATCCCTCAACCGAAGAAGGAGAGGAAATCTTGAAGTCATTTGAAACTTTGGATCTAGAAAGGATGGAGAAACATTGGGGAAAGGGAGTGTAACCAGTTGAAGACGAAAAGATGGCAGAGTCAATAGGGACAAATTGGACAGAAGGAGTAGGGGGATCAGACTGGTTCTCATCAGAAGCAAGACACTCAAAAGGGTTAGGTGAACAGAGGTCAACATCAAGGCAGCTATGGGATTTTGAATTAAAAGCACGATTCTGGAAATTGTTTGACTGGGTAGGATTTAGAAAGGGTGACACAACAGAAGCGATTCAAAGAGGGCTTGACACGCGTCCCTTAGGCTGACACTCACATAGAGGAGGTGGTAGGTGGGTCATATTTTAGGTCGGATTCATCAAGTTACCACGGAGCCCATCGGATCTCTTCTTCTTGACCCGACTCAGAAGCCACCCCTGAACACGATTGTGAATGGAACCAGGTTTCCCAAGAGTAGGAGCCAAGGAATCATCACGGAACCTAACATTCTCAACAACCTCACCTTCAACATCAGTCACTGGGCCAACATGTTCATCGACGGGAAATTTCATTTCAGAGGATTTCTTCTTTTCAGCATCACCAGATTTCAAAATACATGCATTTGCAAGATGGCCGAACACTCCACATGTAATGCGGTGTGTGGGCTTCCAATCATATTTTACCGGTTGCTGAAATATATTACCCACATCATCTTCAATAGTGATAATATCAAGCATAGGAGACTCACCTGAGAATTCAACGCAAGCCCTTGCAAATACCCAATGATTTTTCATGGCGGTGGTACTGTCAGTGTATAGAGGGACTCCTAGAACTGAACATATCACACTCAAAGATTCTGCTCCCCATAAGTGGAGAGGTAAACCAGGAAGAGACACCCACAGCGGTACTTTTTTAAGCCCGAGCACTCCTCTAGTGTGTAAGTTCCTCTCCCATTGTCTAAGGAATATAGGCCGCCCTCCCACATAGAAAACACCACTTTCCAGAATGAAATCACGATCCACAATCTCAGATAATCGAAAAGCATATCCTCCATGAATCAGTTGTAGAATCTCCACATATCTAGAAAGTTTCCACTGCCTTAGAAGGCAAGCTCTAAAGAAAGAGAATGCAGGTCTTTTGCCCAGAAAAAAACCCACGAGGGTGTTATCCAAGACCTGCAATTCACCTGCTACAACACTTTCCAAGCATACACCAATAGGGGGATTTTCCCAGATGACAGGGGTTATGAATCGGAGGTGGAAATTTTTTGGAGGTCTTGGTTCAGATACAAAAGGTTTAGTCCAGGGATTCGGTTTGGGAATATTAGGCTGTTTCGGATTAGGTACAGGAGAGGAATGGAAAGGGGGAAAACCATTGATGTCCAGGTTTAAGGTTGGGCATGGGTTTTGGTTTAGTTGCAAGGGTGACTGGTTGGGCGGATATGGAAGGTCATTGCATTCAGGTTCTTGGTTTGAAGGCTTGATGAGCATTTCAGCATTATCAGAGTTCATGATCAACCACCGGGAAGGTTGTCGGCAATTAGGCAGCTTGACAGACTGTGGAAATGCAAGGGAGGAAGAATCAGGCTGGTTGTCACCCAGGGGAAACCCTGTTGTCACCGGCAGGTCTTTCTTCCTATTCTTCTCAAATAATAATAAAATTTCTCCTTCCTTTCAATTCCCTTGCAATCAAATAAAGCCTTAGTGAATTTCAGGGAAACATACACATGATATTATACTACAAGCGAAGGTGAGTCTGGATCACCTGCTTCTAGTACGCTTTTTAGATGACAAATGTCCTATGGAGTTAATAGTGCTAACTTTCATTAGCTAAATAAATTTTATTTTTTAATTCTTTTTATTTAGGTAATTGATTTGATAAATTAGAAATCTTGTTTTTTAAGGTAAGTAACCTATTAGAAATAAAACTCTAATGATTTTTAAGGTAAGTAAATCAATTAGAAATAAAACTCTAACCATTTTTAAAAAGAATAACAATTAGAAATAAAACTCTAACAAAACTCACGATTTTTTAATTCAAAAGAGCTTTATCTAATTAAAAAAAAAAATTCCCTTTCTCTCTCTCCCCGACTTCTTTTTTCTTTAGATTTTATCTTGGAGTTAATTTTTTTTATCCATTACTTACTCTTTATTGATCTTTGCTTCTTGTGTACATTACTCTTTATCGATCTTTGCCATCTCCATTATTGCTTGCAAATGATTATGAGTACAAGCTTCTGCTGGAAAGGGCCAAACACCAAGGTTTTATTTCTAATTAGAAAATTTTCATCTAACCCCCAAAAAAGACGCCAAATTATATCTACTACCTAATGGTTTTCATAAACTCTAACCGTCCCCATTTAACTGACAGACTTGACTGAACATTTGAGTAGACATTTCTACCCTTTTTCTTTGAAATTGAAAAACATTAAAATGAGATACAATTACTAATTTGACCTTATAATTATCACAATCCAAATTAGTTTTTAACCCTTTTTGTTTTTCTATCTCATCTCTTTCAATCTAAATATAAAAACCCTAAATTTCATAATGTAATGGAACTGGCAGTGAAATCTTTCTGTAGATCTTCTCTCGGAGGGAGAGAGAGAGAACCAGAGCATTGTTTATGGATTCGTGGCACAGGTACCCGTTGCGATTCCGGAGAGAGAGAACCAAACAACCAGAATGAAATTTTCGTTTGTATTGTAGATTCGTGGCAAAGGAACCCTGTTGCGATTCCGGCGACTAGTTGAAAGAATCAGTCATCGCGGAAGGCACATCGACGGTTCCTTGGGTTTGTTTGGATGAAAGAGAATGGGATGAGAACCAGAATGAAATTTTCGTTTGTATTGTAGATTTATGGCATAGGAACCCTTTTGCGGTTCCGGCAACTAGTTGAAGGAATCAATCGTTGCGGAAGGCACATCGACGGTTCTTTGGGTTTATTTGGATGAAAGAGAATGGGATGAGCTTGTGTTGTTTCTGTCAAGATCTTCGATAGATAGGGTTATGCCCCTTGTTACAGTTGCTGCTAGGGATGAAGAAGAAGGGAATTTGCATGTAATGCCTGGAGAGACGGTGTCTGATTGTTTTAAAGAATGTTTTCATAAATTGTTGGTGGAATTGATCTAATGAGAATTCTTCTTCTGGTTTTATCGAATGAGAAATGGAATTGATCGAAGAAAGCCCCTTTCTTTTGGTCGAATAAATTGATCAAAATTTGGATATTGCAACTGCCGCTTCGACGAGTTTTAATTCAGAACTCCACGAATTGACGAGGATGGCAATGCTGGTGTTTTGTTTTGTTATTAGTTGGATTTTGTCTTTTGATTTTTTTTTTTTAATTTTGATTTATGATTGGGAGTTTTGGGGTTTTAATTTATTTTTCCCTCCCTAGCTCCACGCCTCATCTTCTTCATTGAAATTTGATTTTGATTTGGAAGAAGAAACTAGTATGTTAAAATTGTTAACTGAGTATTGATTGCTCACTGTAAACAGAAGAGAGTAAGGGGAATTTGGTTTTCATTTGATTCTTACTTGTTCCATTTAGTTTTATTTTCTTCTTCTCCTGCAACTACAACAAAATAGTATTTATTGATTGAGTTTGTCTGGGAGGAGAATTCTGGGTAAAAAACTAGCAGTGGCTGAAGACGATAAATCTCGAGAGTCCATGAGCAGATCAAAAGAGCCAACAACGAAACAAACCTCGATAACCAAAAAAAAAAGGAAAAAAAAAAACTTCATCAAGGAAGAAAGGTATCAAAAGTGAGATATTTTTTTTTTACTTTTACTATCGAAGATGAAGAAGGATTATACGAATTGGTAAGTAAAGGTGTTTTTTACTTTGGGGGGCATAATGACCTTTTACTTTTAGAATAAGGGCAATATTGTCCTAATATTTGCAACTAACGGAACTCTACTAACGGGTGGGGTCTCTTTGATTAACAATGGAAAAATGTTGGGTGGTAGATGAGACATTTGTAAATGTTTTGGGTGGTAGATGAGACTTTTGAAATTTGTGGGGATTAGATCGAATTTGACATAATTTTTAGGAGTTAGATGAAAATTTTTCTTCTAATTATTATTCTTTTTAGAAATAGTTAGAGTTTTATTTCTAATAGATTACTTACCTTAAAAAAACGTGATTTTCAATTCACCAAATCAATTACCTAAATAAAAAGAATTAAAAATAAAATTTATTTAGCTAACGGAAGTTAGCTCCATTAACTCCATAGGACATTTGTCGTCCAAAGAGCGTACTAGAAGAGTAATTACTATTTTAGTAAGTGCAGATGATCCGGACTTAACTAAGGTTGCCAAGAAAATAAAAAGAGATTAAGACAAGGGCATTTTTGGCATATCAAATCTCCATGGAATGATTTGGCATAATACCCGAATAATTCCCCCCCCGCCCACCACAAAGTCCTCCTTATTCAAGGTAGACAGGTTGAAATTTAGAAAGTGTTAATAATCATTTCGAATAATAATGGACCTTGGGTCATTTGGGTCAAAGTTCAGACCTTTTTCTGCAATGTCCGAATTAAAAAAAAAATTAAGAAAATGTTTATATAGCAAAACGTTTTATCCATGGCTCGTATATCATACATAGATGTTGTATTTTTTTTTTAATTTTTATTTTATTGGTTCATGTTGTATCTCTCGTTGGATGGGAATAATGGATTTTATATTAAGATTTTTAGCTCTCTCTCGGTTGTGCAATTTTATAAGCTTCATTCCTTTGGAGTCTCTCAATTTTCAAGTCTCTGTCTCTCTCCCTCAAGCTCTCGTCTCTTATACTCTTGCTAATAGTATACTGGCTCTATTGTCCTCATCAGACACACCACACAAACCAGAACTAGAAACAAAGTAAGATAACTGTATCGGTCTCTTTGGCTTCTCTTTCAGTCTTGCTCTTCTTATCAACGAGGATCCGGTTGGAGTTCTGAAGAAAGAAAGAAATCGTTAATGGCGGGAAACGACTGGATTAATAGTTATCTGGAAGCGATTCTCGATGTCGGGCCTGGACTAGAGGATCCAAAATCATCGTTGCTGTTGAGGGAGAGAGGGAGATTCAGTCCCACTCGATACTTCGTTGAGGAAGTGATCACTGGTTTCGATGAGACCGATCTCTACCGCTCATGGGTTAAGGTATGTGAAACATATTTCAAGTTTCAGTTTGTTCTCTCATAGCTAGCTTGATTGTTTTGATCAGAGGATTTTGGATAAAGGATTACAAATATGATACTTTTTTTTTTCTTCTACTTTTGCATGCAGGCATCGGCGACGAGGAGTCCACAGGAGAGGAATACTAGATTGGAAAATATGTGTTGGAGAATTTGGAATTTGGCACGCCAGAAGAAGCAGGTTTTGTGCTCTTCCATTGTTAAATTATTATGTCTTTCTTTAATGCCCGCTCTGGTTTTCTTATTGTGTGAACTGTGGAGCTTAGTGGTAAGGATTCGTGTTTGATATTGTGAGCACTGTGTATGAAGATTAGAGTTGGAAAATCATTTTATGGTTGGTTTGGCTTCATTTTGATTGTTTTTTTTTTGCAGAGTGCATAAATCAAATTGTGTTTGCTGATGCTGATTCGGTTTTTGCAATGTCTTGCTAACTGTCTTGTGATTTAGTTTTGGATGAGTTGGATCATGATGGATTTGTGCTTGTACTCAAAATTGTATGATTGATTAATCTGTAGATCTGTATCTTAGCTTTGTTTAGATTGGTAAAATTTGGTCTCTCTCTCTCTCTCTCTGCTACTAATTTTTATATGTCGAAACAATGAAGACCTAGCTTTAAAAACTTGGAATCAGGTATCTCTCTATCTGTTACTAATTTTTATACGTAGAGACAATGAAAATCAATCTTTAAAAACTTGGTATCAGTTATGGGATCACTCTCCATGGATTCCAATTCAAAATCTGGCAGACTCATCCTAATTCGGTTGGACTCAGTATGCGTAGGATCATTAATCAGAATCAGTCAAATTGGCCTATTCCGATCAGAGTTTTAAATCCTTGTTGAGGACAGGGCAGTGTTTTTTTATTAGAAAAGAAGCAAATTCGAAATTTGCAGTGATGACATTAACAAGAGAGAGAGAGAGAGAGAGAGAGAGAGAGAGAGAGAGAGAGAGAGAGAGACCATTATCAAAGCTTCCTGCATTATTCCAGACTTTGATGGATGTGTCACATGGACAATCTACATTCCCCCACCAACACCTCCAAGAGGTCACTAGTTCAACTCTCCTTTGGGCCTTTCAATCCAAAAATAAAAGACCATTATCAAAGCTTCTTGCATTATTTCAGACTTTGATGGATGTGTCACAAGAACAATCTACATTCCCCCCCCCGCTGCCAAAAAAAAAAAAAAAAAGCTGAACTTCTGTGGAGTGCCAGGGCAGCCAATAAATCAAAGGTTTGTGGTATAATGAGGTGATTTACATATTGCATGCATTTCTATATATGTGTTTATGTATGCAGAAGATATTCTTTTTTGGGTTCCAATTGGTTTTTCTACATCCACAAATCAATGGTTCATTTTTTGTTTTGGTCTTCTTTTTTTGTGGGTGAAATGCAACTTTTCTCCATTTTTTGCAGTTTTGCCTATACCGACGGAAAATTTTAATGGCTGTGACTGACCAAAGAGTTGCGAAAAAAATGCAGTAGTAACATTTTTCTCAGGAATAAGAGAAAAATCAAATATCTACTTTCTTCCTTCGGCATGACTAGAAATAGCCATTTTACACTATTCTCCAAACACTTTATACTGCTTTACTGAATTCAATTGGTAGAACTAATTACCAAGATAAGAGATGTATTGAATTATTGATAGCATAGTTAAGAATTAGGTCAGTCTGTCTGGTCGATCGGGGTTAAATCAGATCTAGCCACAACATTCCTGGTTTTCTGGTTAGATTTTGTGCTTTGAGAGCTGGTAGTCAAATGAGTGAAAGGAGAAACCGGACACTTAAAAGTTTGATCTCTAGTATGGCTTGTAAAATTTGTATCATTATAGGGTAATTCATTTTCTGATATTCAATATGTAAGTAAAATTGTTTGAAATTATTTTTGCCTTTTTTCGATGCCTAATAGATATTATAGTTAGCATTTGCAATGCTGTTCATGTTCCACGACACTTTAGTAAGGCTTTGTTATGGTTGTAAATCATCCTGCCAATTTGTGATCTGGATAACCTGCAATCACAAAGATTAGACAAGGGAGTTGGACGACTAAGCCCCGGGTACACTCCAATGCCTAACTCAGATTCCCAATGTAAACAGTCAAGAGATAGCAGGAAGCTATCTTTAGTTTAGAAAGAGGGGAACGTAGAGAGAGTTTGAGCATAAGAGAGAAAGAATGAGTGAACAGGTGAATAATGAGATGATTTACCTGAGGGGATCGCCTTTTACTTATAGGGATTGGGACAAAGCATAGAGGTATCAGGACTCTGGGAGGTGGTTCGCCAATAGGACTGCCAGGTGTCGCGCTGGAGGATGCCCAAATCATAGACTCCGAGTAGGAGACTATAGTCAAGGAAGCTAGATAAGAGTGATAGGTGTCATCATACGAGTGGTCATATGGCCGTGATGGTTGGCATCATGTTGCACTAGGATAAGGACTCCTACACAGCAGTCAGGTGCTCTTAGGACTCTAGCTTCCGACCAAGAGACGTACTGTGCCTCTGAGCGGCCAAAGCCGAATGCAACTTTACCACGCCTGATCTGCTTGAGCGGTTTTAGGTGCTACGTGTAAGATTTTCATTGGGCGATGTTTTTCCCCCTAACAGACGTGAAGGGTTCGATAATGCAAACATTTTCCGGTCGGCCATGCCGAACTGATTAGTTGCCCCTTGGGCCTACGGGTGTGCGCACTTGGAGGTGCATGACCAGAAACTGTCGATCGGCCAATTAGTAGCTGCTTGGTTGCCCATGCGGTCGGAGCATCCGACCAAGCGGCCAGCAGCTGGTGCCAGCTGTTTCCACTAGCTGTTGGAGCACGGAACACAAAGTGTCGCAAATTCGGAATGTTGGTTGCGCGCAACCGTTGATCCCAGAGCCCACGAACGGTTGATTTCATCCAGCGGTTGGGAACCAACCGGCGCGTCTCGAGAAGAGGAGCCATAAAGTGCTCCCTACGATCGAGGGTAGTGGGTAGAGCCGTTATGATGGGCTGATGTCAACTTGTCACGTCGCGTCTGGCACGACAAATCTCCAACCACTACAGTGGCGAAGCGTGGACAAGGGTTTTATGAGATCTTTTGGATTTCAAGTCTTATAAATACCGAACTCCAACCTGTCTCGACCATTTGCAAAAATCGAAGCTCGAATGTTAAGTGTCCGATCGGAGGTCCTCCCAATCTTCAAGTTTCTTGCACGTCTTCTCCGCTTCCTTCTTAACTAGTAAGTCCCTCTTCTCCTAGTCTCCATTTTTTTTCTTTCTTTTGCATGTTCTTAGTTTCTTCTTCCTCCGATAGCATCGACCCACTAGTGAGAGGTAGTGTGAGTAGGAGAATGACCATGGCCCAGTATAGGACTTCATCCTCGGAGGAGTCCTCAGAGTTCATCGCTGAGGGCGACGCATCGTCCACTAGAAAGAACCCACCTAGGAAGAGGAAATCCAGGGATTCCATTAGCCTGGAGTTCGACTCGGAGGCCACCGAATCGGAGGGATCCGCTAGTGCCGTGGAACACCCTAAATTCTCGGAGGTCATCCTTCTGCCTCTAAGCATGCTTCTGAAAAAACCTCCGACCAGGACTCCTCTGAGGCAGTCGAGCGGAGCCGACCTACCTGTACTTCCGCTCGGAAGGCCACCCGCAAGAGAGGTGGTAAGCCAACCATCCCCCCTCTAGATAAACTCCCTGCTCTGAAAATAGCCAGTAGGATTGCTTCTAAATCAGGCTTGACATAACTCTGCCGAACGTACCAGCTTGAGGCTCTCATGACGACCGTCGTGGTCCGGCCTCCTTCGCTTGGGGAAAGGGCTTGTACCCTAACCCCTTCCGAAATCTGCGTATATGAACACGCCCTGAAGTCAGGCCTTCGATTACCCCTTCAACCCCTAGTGGTCGACATCCTGAAAGTCTACCACATTGCCCCCGCCCAGCTAATTCCGAATGGGTGGTGATGTATTTACGCCTTTATAATTTTTACTCGTCACCTCGGTGAGACTCTGACCGTAAACCTATTTAGGTCGTTGTTCAAGTTCAGCAACCTGACCGAGAAGAATTCCCTGAGCGGTTGGTATTACTTCAGCCAGAGGGATGCAAAGAAACTCCCCCTAATCTCCCAAAAGCCTTCCTCCATCCACGGGTGGAAGGAAAAATACTTCTTTGTGGGTCCTTCATCGGACGACTCACAATTCCCGTTGTCGAACGCTTGGCTCGTAGTTGAAGCGTTCGGGTTCAACAAGAAGCCCAATTTGACCTCGGAAGATAAGCACGCCTACTAGAAGGCAAAGGAGGGCAAAACCGTCCTCTATGCCGACCTGGCGGACCCGCGAACTCTGGTCGAGCACGGCTTGCTAGGTGAGTCTTTTGATGTGCACTTTTTCTTCTAATCTGTCTATGCCAACTTGTACTAATTGTTTCGTTATGGGGGAGGACAAGTCGGTCGCCTTGAAGGACATCCCCTGTAGGCGGGGTCATGACTTGGTCTTGAGGGCCTCCGAGGACCCGAAGGGGAAGAGGCTGGCTCTGATGGAGGGGGCTAGGAAGAAGATAAAGTTGGCCCAAGAATTGCCGGCCGACATTTACAAGACTAGGGGCACCCTGAAGGTGGGCCCGCGAGATGGGGATCTGCAGGAGTCTGAGGGGGCGAAGGACGCTCAGCTCTGCCAACCCATCGAGACCGTCGATCTGACCCAGCCGACAGATCAGAAGAAGACTGGGGGCGACCCACCCCCATTGGAGAGGAAGGATGCCTTACGGTTTCTTTACGGTTCGGCTCATATCTGAATATTTTTGCTTGTCCTTCTTGTACTTCTTGCTAACTAACCCCTTGACTTGTGGTTGCCAGGGTACCCGTCTCGTGGACAAGCTTTGTCATAAGGTGGCGTCTTTGTACCACGAGGTTGAGGAGGCACGGACCCTCTAAAAGGCGGCCCCGGGGGCGCTGGAGAAAATCAAGAGCGAACTCCGCGAGAAGATCTCGGAGGTAGCCAACCTTGCCATTGGGAAGGCTGCTCTGAAGACGTCTTTAGATAAGGCGGAGATGTCTTGGTCAACGAGCACGAGAGGGTGCACCAAGCCGAAGTGAAGATCTGGACGGCTGAGGACGCGAGGCATGTGGCTGAGGCTGAGGCCATCTCTACTAAGGAAGCCCTAGAGAAGGTACGAAAGCTCCAGGCCAAGGTGCAGGAGCAGGCCATGGTGGAGTACAGGAGGTCGGCCCAGTACTCAGACAATTTGGAGGAGGCAGCCAGCGGGTTATTCAACAAAGGGGTCTTGTACCTCAAGCGGTACATTGAGGGGAGGTGGTCGTTGTCGATTACTTTGGCCTTCCCCTCTTAGCCGGCCAAGGCGAAGGTGAGACGGCCGAGTAAGAAGAGGCTAAGCGAGCCGTTAGGAACAGGTCGGAGGACGATCTGTCACTCTACGAGGTGCCACAAACACCGGTCGTGGATTTTCCAAACCTCCTGTTGCCGGAAGATGTCCCCTCAGTTGTTGACCCTGTCGCCGAGGACAGTCAAGAAAGCCTTCCTTCGTGATTGTCCACTGTCGTGGCCTTGTGCGGCCCACAGAAATTTTCTTTTGTATTTTCTTTGTATTTTCGTTTCTTGTTCTTCGCCCTTGGTGGGCCTTTGTAATGCTGCCCCATGCGGGCTTTTTGAAATGAAAATTGTGCTAAATCTTGTCTTTACGCTCGTGTGTCCCTCTGTGCTACCCCGGGAGCGCAGTTGGTCTTGTCAATCTTGATGGCGAGACCAAGTACGGTTAGTAGATTGTTGCTGCAGGGGCGGCTAAGTATTTGTGTGGTGAGTTGGAGGGAACCTAAGCTCTGGTTGTGTATTCTGGTAAGCATGCTTTTTGGATTTGCGTGTGGGTCTGAGTAGGCCAAGTCATTATGGTCTGTGTGCTACTCAGATCTGTTTGTGGTTCTGATTAGGCAGAGTCTGTATGGTATGCGTGCTACTCAGATCTGCTTGTGGATCTGGGTAGGCAGCGTCAACATGGTCTGCATACTACTCGGATCTGCTTGTGGATCTGAGTAGGCAGAGTCAGTACAGTCTACATGCTACGCAAATCTGCTTATGGATCTGGTTAGGCAGAGTCAGCATGGTCTGCGTGCTATGCAGATTTGCTTGTGCATCTGGGTAGGCAGAGTCAGCCGAAAGGAATGCCAGGGTGAGAATGTTTAATGCAGTGTGGTACAACTTCTTGAACCCAAAAAGACTTCTTAAAATAGAATTTATAATGAGCGGGTGCCCTTAGTGAGCCCAACGTACAAACTGATGCTATGTACTTGAAAATAAAACTTTACATAGGGGTTTGGACTGGTCGGTCGACCGAACTGAAAAGAAAACTGCTGTACTACAATTCTGAATGACTAAGTTAAGGACACTCTAACTGGGTTGGCTCCGAAGGGTGCTCACTGATAGTACTTTCGTACGTTTGTCGCGTGTTAGGTACGGGGGACCTCCTCTCCGGCCAGTGTGGCTAGGGTATATGATCCAGGTTGGCCTGTCTTGAATACTCTGTAAGACCCTTCCTAAATCTTGCTCATCTTGCCTTAGATGGTTGGCTTTGAAACAGACGTCTTCCTGAGGACCAAGGCTCGGACCCTGAAGATTTTTGGCCACTTTTTTTGTTGTAGTGCCTAGCCGTGGCCTGCTGGTACTCGGCCATTCGGAATGCGGCCGACTCCCGGACGTCCTCCAGGTTGTCAAGGTTGGTGCGCAGGTCGTCGGAGTTGCTCTCTTTGTTGAAGTTAAGGATCCGGTAATTGGGGTGGAAGACTTCAATTGGGACGACTGCCTCTGTGCCGAAGGCAAGCATGAAGGTTGTAAGAACCATGCTCTGAAAACCTGGTTTAACCTATGGTTTACATTGTGACAGGTCTCCCAATCATAACCGGACCGGAAGGCAAGGCCGGGTGACGAACCACGAGATCCAGGTATGAGAAACGATGTGTAAAAATGTAAATTTTACATACCGGTCTCACCGGTATGTGCGACCGGTATGTGCAATAACGGCTGGAGACGGACTCCAGGGGGTCCCACACTCTGAATTGAAATTTTGGAAAGTTTCTAACCGTGGGAAACCTTCCTAGAACGGTCTCCCATTATATATATATATATATGCCTCCCAACCCTACTATGATCCTTCCAAACCTTATCAAACCCTAGCCGTCTGGAAGAGATCTGAGAAGGAGCAAGGAGGGAGGAGACCGCTCAAGAAGAGGGATTTTTCGTTGGAAGAGCACACCGCCATCCGACAAACACTGGTAAGTGCTCAACCCTCTTAGTAATATTAGGATTTCAGATCGGAGCCATGAAATGGCGCAACGATCCAAAATCCTAGAACCTCAAAACCCTAGTTTCCATTAAGATCCAATCTGGGAATGATGCGACGTTATAGTCAAAACCTAGAAGGCTAAACGAGTATTTGGACCTTAGAATGGTTTAGGAAAAACCTTAAAAACCAAGCCGATGACCGACGGAGGAGGGAGATCCGAGATCGGGCTCTCGGACCAAAACCGCCGGACCTAACCGCTGGACAATAAGTCATGCGGTATATACGGCCGGACATACCGGCTGGACCTAAGTTCAGCGGTATAGCCCTGCGGTATATACCGCAGGACATACCGGCTGGACTATAGTGTCCTGCGGTATGGGCCTGCGGTATATACCGCAGGCGCATACCGGTCTCACTCAGAGCGAGACCGGTATACATACCGCAGGACATACCGGTCTCACTCTACGGAGACCGGTTCCGCGACCGGTATGCTTACCGAAGCCTGTTTGCCTGGCCAGGCTTGGTTCTGACCAACTGTAACCCTAATAATTTAATTCTAACCTATGAGTATGATTATGTAGGACCTATAGACAGCGTGAGTAGATCCTGTGACGCAGAGTGGGTTGGTTATCATGCGTCAGGTAAGGGACAAGACCCCAAACCCTAAATAATCAAATAACAGTAAACCGTTGTGATTAATTTGTATCTTTGTTTATTGTCTGGTGTTTGTGCATTTCATATGCCTTTTTAGTTGTTTAAATTATTATTGTCTGTTCATGCATTTCATATGCTAGGATGTTGGTTGTTTAGGCATGTGGATGTTTTTAGTTAGTGTGTGGAATGTGAAGGGGAGTTAAGCCCTGGATATATCCTCACACTAACACCTTTTCGTATCGTCGTTTACCTTAGCGGACTTGGTGCGAATAGGGTATCAGGGGGAGGATGTGGGATTGTGGTTCAATCTGCCTACCAGACTCGAGCCCTATCTCTATGTCGTAGGGAGCCATGCTGGGGTAGGGCTATAGATACTGTATTGACATATATGACTGGTTAGAAACGGAACCCACTTGCAAGCTCTTGCCAATAGAGGTTTAGGTATTGGTACGGTGTAGGGTATCAGGGGGAGGACGCGGTAGTGTGGATTGTTGCCTGACCGCCAGACTCTAGTTCTATCTTTATACCGGAGTGAGTGATGTGGGGCAATAACAGTAGTGTGGATTGTTGCCTGACTGTTGGGTGTGCTCACACTCTTGTGCATGGAGGTGCGGTGGCCGCCAAACCTTACCATAGCATTTTGCAAGTTATACCTGACCCAAATTGTAATGTTATCTCATGCATTTTGTATGTTGCATTGGTTTTGTACTTACTGAGCTAAGTTGTGAGCTCACCCGAATATATATATTCTTTCTTTTCAGATTTTGATGCAGGGTACACAGTTGATGACTTTATGACTGCCCTAGCGTATGGTACAGTCGCTGCCATTAACACTCAGGCAATAGAGAACGAGCATGATGCATCATGCGAGTGCTCATTCTGTGTTTTCCTTTAGAGAGGATTTATTTTAAAACAATACATTGTAATATTTTATTATTTAAGTTTGTGAATGATGGAATAATTTGGATAATTATTTTATTTACAATATAGAGCTCAGTTCATTTATCTATTAATTCCGCTGCTATTTATTATTATTCAGCAATGGCTACTATCATGTCCTCAGTAAGATACCCTTTAGCTCTGGGTGACAGTAGATAAGTTCCCCGTCATCCGGGATCTCAAGAAGCGTAGCCAACTCAGCCGTATTGAAAGAGATCATCACCCCTTTTACATAGCTAGTAATCCGAAGATCCCTAGCATGTTCCCAATCATTCGGGTTCCCTTCTACCTCAAGATTTGTAAAGAATAGTTTTACCAAGTTGGGACGAGTGGTCTCTTTGTACTGAATAATGGGCAACCAGCCCATCGCCCCAAAGGCGGCCTCAACATCGAAGCGGTGCAAGTGTTTTAAGTTCACAAAGTGACCCAATTCAATGCTTTTTACTTGGAACCATGGAAGGCACGCCGCTGCAGCCTCTGACCGGAAAAATCTCTCATCATAGAGGTGGGGAGGAGGATGTGGCCTGTGTATACCCGACGCAAAAGATCGTTTGCCCGCACCACGATGTCCAGACATGTCGTAAACTGTTGAGCAAAGGAAAATATGAGACGGTTAGAGAAATTTTTTCGAAATTTTGGTAGCATAACGGCAGAAAATGGAACAAAAGCCTCAAACTCACCCAATATGGGTAGGAGGACTTATGTGGTGACACAATGCTAATACATGATCAAACAATTTCAACACAAGACAAGGAAATAGAGGCATAACAGTTGAATTTTTCAAAAATTTCGAAAAACCTAGAAACCTAGGTTAAAAAAATTGAAATTTTAGAATTTCTCCCAAACCAACCGATGGAACTTCGAATAGGTTGAGGGGTTTTGCTCATTTAGACCCCAAGAACCTTTCTCAAGCAAAGAAAGAAGTTTTCTATGGTTAAAAATTTTCAAATAAAGAAAATATAGGTTTTGGCATGAAAGACGATGAGATTTTTTCTCAAAGAGAGGGAAGAAAGGAGAAGCTTACCTTTGAAATGAGTTTGATGCTCTTGGTTGAGGGAAAACACTCCTAGAAACACAGGTTGGACTGTAGAGACTCAGTAACACGGAGAAGAATTGCCACCGGAGTAAACACCAAAGAGAAAAGTGAGAAATGAGAGCAAAAATCGCGATTTTAAAGGGGCTTTCAGTGATACCAGTCGCACTCAAGGTCTGGTATGTGCGACCGGTACCTCCTGTGGTATGGTGCGATCGGTATGTACCGTAGGGCATACCGGTCTCACTTGGTCTCACTCAAGGTGAGACCGGTACCACGACCGGTACCTCCTGGGGGCTGAAAATTCTAAACCATTTCCCATACCGGCCGAGCTACTACTACAGAACCCCAAGCCGGTATGGTACGACCGGAACAGATGATTTTGCCTAGAAAATTCTGAGAAAAAAAAAAAAATTAAAAATTTTGTTTGCATTCTTTTCGATTGATGAATATTTAGTGTGCATATATGTTGAGACTGAATAATATGGTTTTGAATAATTGTCTCATTTGTCTCATATGTGTTCAATGCATTCAGATATCGTAAGGGAAATTCAGTAGGCTACAATGGTGAGAGAAATGGTCGTAAAATTCCTCGTAGACATCGTCACTCAAGGGCACCTCCAATAAAAAGGAATTCAGGGACAGAAAACTCTGAAGAAAATGAAGAGAGGGAAAATGGGGAAGAACTTAACCTTCTCAATGAAAGTGGAAATCAGGTGAGAGACAATGAAGAATCTCCACTGCCGGGTCAGACACACACAAACTTTGAGACCCTAGTGGCAAATTTGGTCACTCACATGGAGGTACAACAGAAGAAATTCTTCGACGAAATGTTGAAGATGTTTAGGCCACCTGGGCCTATACCGACACATGCAAATACGGTACCAGTGGGGGTTAGTACAGCTACGGAGGGACAACAACAACCGAACCTACACAATACATTTCCCCAGCTGGTTACAAGGACACCCACCCCTAACCAGTACCAAGGTGCATATCAGGGTGCATATCATGGAGGGTATCAGGGAGTGAACCAGAGTGGTTACTCATATCAGCCGCAATGGTATGGTCAGGCACCATATGGACAGAGTAGTCTTTCTCGAGCGGTGGATGGATTTCTAAAATTAAACCCACCAACTTTTACAGGAAAGCAAGGGAAAACACTATGGCCAACACAGTGGATAACCGAGATGGAAAAGAACTTCCGTCTACTTGAGTGTTCTGATGAGGAGAAAGTGTTATATGCCATCCACATGCTGAAGGAAGAAGCCAATGGATGGTGAAACTCGACCAAATGGAAACAAAGCACCAGATAATCACTTGGCCTATATTCAAAGAGGCCTTCTTTGAAAAATACTTTCCAAGGAGTTTTCGAGACCAGATGGAGAAGGAGTTCCTCAATCTACAGCAGTCTCAGATGACCGTAGAGGCATACCAATAGAGGTATGAGGAGTTGTTTTTCTTCGCTCCAACCAGTATGCAGGAGGAAGAAACTAAGACCTGTCGCTTCACAATCTACATGTTATAAGAGAACATGTGTTGGGGCGAAGACTGAAGATCTATAATGAAGCTGTATAGGTGGCTCGAGTCATTGAAGCAAGCCAGAGAAATAGCTTCTTTGCACATAATAGGGGTCTAAAGAGGCCTAACCCTGAGGTCCAAGGCGGAAGAAGCAACAGACCATATCGTCCATTCAGGCCACCAGCTAGTATTGTGCCACCCAGACCTGTTCTTGCAGTGACACAGCAGGCAACGGGACAGAACTCCAACGTGAAGTGTTTTAATTGTCAACAGGTGGGTCACTATGCCAGAACATGCCCACTACCAAAGAGGGAACAACAGCAAGGCAAAGTTTATGCCGTTACTACAGAGGAGGCAGCCGCATCACCAAATGTAGTTATTAGTATGATTCTATACTTACTCCTTAGTTACTGCATTAATTGTTTGAGCATATAAAACTAAAGGAAAAATTAAAAACCTCAGGTACAGTAAATATAGCAGGGGTACCCGCCAGAGTCCTGTTTGACTCAGGGGCCACCCATTCCTTTGTGTCAGTATCATTCGGAAAAGGACTAGATCAACCCATCAAGACTTTGGAACCAAGTCTGTTAGTTCGATCCCCCATGGGAATGGAAGTGGTATTAGAAGAGTATTATGGGCCTTGCCCAGTACATATTGAAGGACGAGAGTTGAAAGCCAATTTAGTCCAGCTTGAGATGTCAGATTTCGATGTCATTCTGGGAATGGACTGGTTATCTCAGCATTCAGCAAGCCTGTTATGTGCTGAGAAGAAGTTAGTTTTCAAGGACAGTGAAGGAACGGAGTTCAACTTTAAAGGGACTAAGTTGCCTAGGAAGAGAAAGCTTATACTCTCAGCCCTAAAAGCAAGGAAGTGCTTAGAGAAGGGGGGAGTAGGATACCTCGTATCAGTAGTGGATGTGACCGCTGACTTGCCTAAAATGGAGGATATAGAGGTAGTGCGGGAATTTCTTGATGTGTTTCTAGAAGACCTACCCGGATTACCACCAGACAGGGCGACTGAGTTTGTGATAGATCTCCTACCAGGGGTGGCGCCTGTATCCAAGGCACCCTACAGGATGGCTCCCACAGAGTTGAAGGAGTTGAAAACCCAGCTGCAGAAATTATTAGACAAGGGCTTCATAAGGCCGAGTATCTCACCTTGGGGAGCACCTGTGTTATTTGTCAAGAAGAAGGATGGTAGCGTACGTCTTTGTATGGACTATCGAGAGTTAAACAAGCTCAACATCAAGAATAGGTACCCACTACCTAGAATAGATGACTTATTTGATCAACTGCAAGGTTCAAGTGTATTCTCAAAGATTGATCTGAGGTCAGGATATCATCAACTCAAGATCAAGGAGGCAGACATTCCCAAGACAGCTTTCAGAATAAGATATGGACACTATGAGTTCCTTGTGATGTCCTTTGGGTTGACCAATGCACCTGCATCGTTTATGGAGCTAATGAACCGAGTGTTCCATGATATGTTGGACACGTCAGTTATAGTATTCATAGATGATAATTTAGTATACTCCAAGGACAAGGAGGCGCATGCAATACACTTAAGAGCGGCATTACAAAGACTAAGAAGAGAGAAGCTCTATGCAAAGTTCAAGAAATGTGAATTTTGGCTAGACGAAGTGGCCTTCTTGGGTCACGTGGTATCTACTGAAGGAATTAAGGTGGATCCCAGTAAAATTTCAGCCATAGTAGGATGGGAGGCGCCGAAGACAGTTGCTGAAATTCGTAGCTTCCTGGGCTTAGCTGGATATTACAAAAGGTTTGTGGAAGATTATTCCAAGATTGCCGTTCCACTCACCAGGTTGACCAATAAGGGGGAGAAGTTCGTATGGACTGAAGAATGTGAGAAATGCTTTCAGACACTGAAGTCAAGACTGGTTTCAGCATTTATATTGACTATCCCTGCTCCAGGCCTTCCATTCACATTGTACACAGATGCTTCAGGTTTGGGACTGGGATGTGTGCTGATGCAAGGAGAACAGGTGATCGCCTATGCCTCCAGACAACTGAAGGAGCATGAGAAGAACTACCCTACTCATGACCTAGAATTGGCAGCAGTCATTCATGCTATCAAGACTTGGAGGCATTACTTGTATGGTGAGAAATTATAGATTAAGTCTGACCACAAAAGCCTGACATATCTTTTCATCCAAAAGGACCTGAACATGAGGCAGAGGAGGTGGTTAGAACTACTCAAGGATTACGACTGTAACATTCAGTACCATCCTGGTAAAGCAAATATTGTAGCTGATGCTCTGAGTAGGAATTGGCAGCAGTCATTCATGCTACCATCAGGTGCTCTTAGGAGTCTAGCCTCGGACCAGGAGACGTATCCTACTAGGACTATATCTCCGAATAGGAGATGTATCTCAGTAGGATTGTGCCTCCGAGCGGCCAATGCCGCGTGCAACTCTACCATGCCTGATCGGCCTGAGCGGTTTTAGATGCCACGTGTAAGATTTTCATTGGGTGATGTTTCCCCCTAACAGGCTTGTAAAGGGATCCAAAAGAAATGAGGAGACATTTGCAGAGTAGAAGAATACATTGGGATGTATAAAAGGATTGTAATATCTAATTTTATTGTAAAAGTAAGACCATTTTCCTGTAGATTTAGGCTTGTAATCTAACAATTATCTTTTGTTCTCCATCTTCTTGTTCTCTCCTTCTAGCTTTTCTTTTCTTGGAAGAGAGAGTAGAAAAATATTCCATATTGATGTAAGAGACTTGTAGGCAGTGCAGCCATAGGCAAGTGTAGAAAAAGTTCATTAAGGTTCTGTATATAAGCTAAAATTATCAATTGTTCTTCTTTCTTTTTCCATGAAATATTTGAGTGATATTATATGAATGACAAGGAGATCCTACTGAGGGAACCAGCCTTAAGCATGTAGAAGTGTATAAAAGCTCACTAAGCTGGTATAAAACTATTAGTGTTTTATGTTTATACAAATTTCCAATTGCCTTGAAGATTGGCCCATTATTTCTATGTTCCATATCTTTTTTGTCTGGACAACATAGTTCCAAGTGAAGGCTCCAAAGGCGCAGCTATAATGTTTGAAGCAGGGAGTATTAGACATGGTCTTCTATTGGCTAAAAGTGCCAATTTTTTGAAGGCCCAAATCAGATCTGTCTATCTTTCACTGATTCAATTTTACGAAGGTGTAAAAAGATTGTCCAAACTGGAACATTTTCTACCACAGGATATTTTTGATTTGGTTTCTTCTCTTGATGTAGTTCAGATCTGGGTTTTTTTTATTTTTTTTTATTTTTATTTTTTATGAATGTGTTTGAAGGCCATATAGTAGCTTCAGAAGCTTTTTTTATTATTATTTTATTTTAACTCTATCTAGTATTTGGGAGCTATCTAGTATTTGGGGGCTTTGCCCAGGTCCAATACTCATGTATGGGGTCTCCCTCTTCTTTTGGAGGTGATGGCCTTTTCTTGTCTGAATCAAATTTTAATTGTGTTAAAGGACAATATAATGATATCAATAGTAGTAATAATGATGATGAATGTTTCCTTGTCTGGTGGATGAAGAAAGCTCCCTTGTCCAACAGTTATTTTATTTCACGTGGAGGTTTGATTTGGTAATTTTGATTGTTGAATGAATGCTGTATCCTCTGGATTATTTACTTGTGGAATTTAGTAGTTCATCTCAATCATATAGCTCACACATGTACTGGATTTTTCAAACTCTTTTTCATAGCTTTTATTCTACAATGTGGAAAATTGTGTTTGGGTAGAAGCTTACAACAGGTGAATGTTGGCAACGTGTTTACAAAGTTCAAGCTAATCAAACTGAGACATTGTTGATTTTGGAGCCTTGTTGGAATGGTTCCTTGATTGCTGGTGCAGGATACTCACTCAATCATAATTATCATCTTAAGACAATGCGTCAATGGCGCCTCTATGAAATGTTGCTCATACAAGTTTGTATGAATTGAATTCCTCATACTTCCTTCTAGTAATGGTTAATTTTGATTTTTGATAATTAACTTGGGTTGTAATTTTGATTTTTGATAATTAACTTGGGTTGTAATTTTGAGTTTTAGTTGTTTTATGTTGGTGCAGCATGCGTTGAGTAAGTTCTAAATAACCATTTGAAGTAATTGTTTCTAACTTTTAGACTTAGTTTTCAACCAAAGCAGGTTTTTATTTAAATTGAAATTTGACAAGCTTTTAACTTCTATGTTCCTGAATTTTAGATGTCAATATAATATACGAGGATTTTTATTCCAGAGTATTATTTTGTATTACCAACTTTAGATTATTTACACTGAAACTAAGAGTTGGCTATAGCTTTGATAATTTTTGTTAGTCACAGTTCTAAATTCTAGATTCCCTAAACTAAACTAGGCCTGCAAAAGGACTTCTTGTCAAAGTATTTTAGTCTCATAAAATCATGCTCCTTGAATAAATTTCCATAGAAAATCTATTAAAATTTAAAACTAAATTAATGTAAAATATGACCTTTGAATTGGAAAAGGCAGGGGCAAGAGAGATTTGGACCATGCCATGCATTGCACATTGGTCTCTCTCTCTCTCTCTCTCTCTCTCTCTCTCTCTTCCTCTAATAAACTTCAGTAGAATTGTTAATACCTGAAGTAGTTGGTATAAGGTTTAGTTATTTGTGATTCTTTATATATTTATTGTGAAACATATTTTTCTATATATGATTTGTAATAAAATGGAAATAAAGAGAGAAGGAGAGAAGGAGAGAAGATGGAGAAATAGAAGACTGTTTCAGGACTCCACATGAAGACAGTAACTGCTAGGGAGAAATAGAAGACTTTCCTCATTTGAATATCTATAAATAGTAACTGCTAGGGAGAGGGGACTAGGACTCCGCATGAGAAGGTGTCCTAGTTACAATGGGAATAAGAATTCCATACATCAACATGACAAGGAATCCTAGACTAATAATGAATCCTAGTTACATAATAATTCTAGTCTTCTAATTACATAGAATGAAATATAGATAAGATAGAGATAGTAGGATAGGAGAGGGACTCAGCAAGCTCTCACTTGGTCGATAGTACTAAAACTGAGAGGGGAATGGATCCCATGTGAATGGGTCCATTCACTATAGTTAACACCCCCCCTCAAAATGGAGCATATAAATCAACCATGTCTAGCTTGGAACATATATGAACTGCAACAGTGTTCTTCAATATATAGTCGGAGATGCCAGGGAGCATAGAGAGAGCTTCTGGTAGTAATACCAAATCATGAACATTAACCAGCATAGGTTCTTCCCAATTAAAGCAGGTAATGGTAGTAGCAGTAGATAGCGACCAAGTAGTAGTAGCAGCAGTAGACAGGTTGCTGGAGATCCTATAAGTTAGCATCGTGTGCAGGGTTGCATCTTTGTGCAACTGGTAGTAGTTGTAGGCTCTTCTATGAGCAAAGAGGTAGTAGACTCCAACATTAGCAAAGAGGTGGTAACTAATAGTAGAGATTGTATCATGTGCAACTGGTAGTAGAGGTTGCATCTTGCGCAACTGATAGTAGAAGTTGTATCATGTGCAAATGGTAGTAGAGATTGCATCACATGCAAATGTAGTAGAAGTTACATCATGTAAACCTGTAGTAGGGGTTGCATCACATGCAACTGTAATAGGGGTTGCATCACATGCATGCTCCAACACGAGCAAATATGTAAGCTCTCCTTTATGAGTAAAGAGGTAGTAAGCTCCATCATGAGCAAATAGGTAGTAGGAGATAGTAGATTTAAGTTCCATCACAGGCAAGGTAGTAGTAGGGTAGGCTCTTTTCAATGGGAAGACATGGACTTGAGCAGATATATATACTTTTTACCACTCATGTGAAATATTCCACGTGGATAAATTATAGCTGGAGACTTCATACTGTAGGATATATATATAGTAGAATACCAATAGGATCAACATATCCAAATTTCAAAACAATCCAATGGTCAAATTAATAAATATGGAGTCCAAGTGTGACTAGGAATGGGGTAATGATGCAAGAGGATTTTTTTGACATTAATTGAAAAGTCAAAGATCCTGTCAGTAGACGTAGACCAAAATGGTAGGCAAGTAATTAAAGACAACTATGATAAGTCATAAAAAATTTGGGTACAATCCAATGGTGGATATGAGAGATATTAGGAAATCCTAGTTGTGTTAGAATTCCTTGATTCAGAAGCAGTAGGGCAGTAACAGTAGCAAAGATTGAAAGAGTATTACCAGTAGAGGGTAGAGATCTTTTGGCAGTAAAGGGATAACAGATCAGACCTCAGAAGTAAACTTCAGCAGTAGGTAAAGTAGTATAATGCAATTTTGCCAAAAAAATAAAAAAAGTAGTATAGTGCAACAGTGGCAGCAGATATAAAAATCGGCAGATTTGATTGATGGGTAGAAAACCAGGTGGCAGTAGTAGTAACTTGTAGCAGATCAGATCTATAGTAGATTATATCAGAGAGTTGTTGCAGTAGTAGATTGAAGGCAGTGGTAGACCAGTAGCAGTAGTAAAAGGATCAGATCAGATTAGATCAGATCTGATCATATCAGTATCGACAGTAGATCAGCAACTACAGATGAAGATCAGTAAAAATTGTAGACTAGTAAATTAAATTTATAGTAACAGAACAGTAGATCAGCATAGTTGGATGAGTAATATATTGTGAGAAGAGCACATCAGCTAATAAATAGCAGCAACAGATTCACAGATCAGATCTCTTGAGAATAAAGCAACGACAGTAGCAGCAGGTTGTTAAGACGGTAGTAGATCAGCAGCAGTAGTAACCAATAGCAGAGCAGATCAGCAGCAACAGAATAGCAATAGAATTTTAGATAGTAATTAGAACTTCAAATCTGACCAGATCAGAACCTTATGGATAGTAGCAGAGGTAGAACCGTAGAATCAGTAGTAGCGGTATTAGTTTAGTGGATGCTCATAACGTGCAGCAGCAGCAAAATAATATTTAGAACTGGCAGTAGCATTAACAGCAGATGTAGATCATAAGCAGCAGGGGCAGCAATGGTGTCTGCACATCAGAATGATGAAATTAAACCACTCTCAAAACGGCAGATTAAATCAACCGCTTTGATACCATGTAACAAAATAGGAATAAAGAGAGAAGGAGAGAAGATGAAGGCGTAGTTGTCAAGACATCGCCTAGAGGGCGCCTTGGTCTCCTAAGTGGGCACCTTGGTCTCCTAAGCGGGCGCCTTGGTTGCCTAAGCACCCCATCAGGCCTTCGACGCCTTGGTTCGCCTTGGCGCCTTGACAACTATGTAGACGGCTGTTTCAGGACTGTGAACAGTAACTCATGAATAATGTTTTAGGGAAAGAGAGAAAACCTGTGTGTAGTCCTCTTTCTCTAGCAGTCCCTATTGGTAGATATTCAAATAAGAAAGTAGGATAGGTCTAGGACTCCACATGAGAAGGAGTTCTAGTTACAATGGGAATAGGAATTCTATATGCCAACCATAGTTGTCAAGGTGAACCAAGGCGAACCAAGGCGTTGGAGGCTTGGCGCCCAATTTTCCAAGGCGCTTGATTTTCCAAGGCATCACCAATGCTCGTAGGCACCTAGGTGATGCCTTGACAACTATGATGTCCACATGACAAGGAATCCTAGGCTAATAATGAATCCTAGTTACACAATAATCCTAGTCTCTTGATTACATATAATGAAATAGAGATAGGATAGAGATAGTAGGATAGGAAAGGGACTCCACATCTCAACATGAGAGGGAGTCCCAATTACATAAGGAGATAAGAAGAAAAGGATAAGACTTATAATCATACTGGGAACAAGGCACATAGCCAACTTGTTCCATAAGTTATCAATGCTGGTTTGATCAAGTCAACTAGCCAACTCTCCTCTTGTCAATATTACTAGAATGGAGAGAGAGGAATGGACCACATGTGAATGTGTCCATTCCTTATAGTTAACATGATTGTTGAACAAAAATGGATTTATTGATGTATAAATCAAAGATGTTGATTCAAACTTCTCTGAGATCTGGATATGATCTCTCTTATATAATATAGTTTTAGTTTTTGTAAAAAAATAATTTCAAAGTTGAATTCTGCTCTTTTTTCTTTTTCTTTTAATTTATAAATCTTCAGTGGTTTTTAATTCCATGGTGTCTGTGGATGATTGGTGTAGAAAATTAGTTGACCCTTGTTAATATGTATCCTGATTTCCCTTCACTGCTTCACTGAAAATATTGTTTAAACCTTGCTAATTATACAATAAAATCTTGATCCATCCTTAGGGTCACCGTTGAATTGCAAAAAAATGCAAATGCTTTATTTTTGTTTGCTCTGCTTCATGTGTACAAGTCTGGATTTTGTGGGATGAAGTTTCAATCATTGTTTGATTGGTATTTAAAATGTTCAGATATATAATTTCATGGACTTCAGAAGGACAACTCAATTGCCCCATTCCTACAGTGATGTAATTCTTAAGCCATCCATTAAATCGGCATTATGGTTTTATTATTAATCCATCCATGAAATCAGCGTTATGGTTTTCTCCATTACAATTATTCTGAAATTATATTGGCAGTAAGTAGGATGGGATTTCCTTGCTGTTTTTTGGTTCTTATTCTTTATCATTTCTTATATCCCATTTGTCTGATCGTAGGGAATCTGACCCTTTTCTTGTTAAGCAATGTGTCTGCTAGAATTCTGATTGATATTCCATATGCAACCCACAAGTTCTATTTGAAATCATCAGTTTATTCCCCTCATCTTCTGTCAAGATCTCAATGGTCAATTGTTTTTAATCAATTTCTGGATTTCTGCCCATCTTGTGATTACTTTCTCAAAGTAGTTATTTTGACTCTATTATGCAGATTGAAGGGGAAGAAGCTCAACGTATGGCTAAACGTCGTCTTGAGCGTGAGAAAGGTCGAAGGGAGGCAACTGCTGATATGTCGGAAGATTTATCAGAAGGCGAGAAAGGAGATGTCGTCAGTGACTTGTCAGTTCACGGTGAAAGCAACAGAGGCAAATTTCCTAGAATCAATTCTGTAGATGCTATGGAGACCTGGGCTAGTCAACAAAAAGAAAAGAAACTGTACATTGTGTTGATAAGGTATGGGCTCACCTCTTATACTCTAAACTTTCAGTTAGTGGTTAGTTAGCAGTTCACGGAAGTATCTGTTGGGTTCACTTTTTAAAGGAATGCATTCTAATCAGTAAATAATGTTTCTATAAATGCCATATCCATGCTCCCAGTACTTGATGTGAATGTGGAATCCATTATTAGGTTTCAGTTTAGAATGTGTATAGTAGTTTTTGGAATTTTACTTTCCCAGATTTCTATCAGTTTTGGCTACACAGCATTTATTGAATTTATGAAATATTAAATATCAGTGTTTCATTTAAATTGTATAGGAGCTTTTTTTTTTTTCCCCCCCCCTTCTCTGAACTGCCTTTTTGTCCTGATACTGGGATTCTATCCTTTTAATCTGTTTGGCATGCGTGATGATGTTTTTAACCATCAGTGTTCATGCAGCCTCCATGGCCTTATACGGGGTGAAAATATGGAGCTTGGTCGTGATTCTGATACCGGTGGCCAGGTAGCATTTAACCATAAAACTTTTTTCTTGAGGTCCTTATTGATGTGCATCTATTCAGTAATTCTTGGATTCTTCCATCAAACCCAAGTATTACAGGGCAACTGAATTTTCTTCATTTTGTTTTAGGTTAAATATGTTGTAGAACTTGCAAGGGCTTTAGGCACAATGCCTGGGGTGTATCGTGTTGACTTGTTGACGAGACAAATATTGGCACCTGAAGTAGATTGGAGTTATGGTGAACCAACAGAGATGCTGACTCCGAGAAACTCTGATAGTTTTAGAGATGAGATGGGTGAGAGCAGTGGTGCATATATTGTCCGTATACCATTTGGGCCAAAAGATAAATATATTGAAAAGGAACTCTTGTGGCCCTACATTTCTGAATTTGTTGATGGTGCTCTTAATCATATAATTCAGATGTCTAAGGTTCTGGGAGAACAGATTGGTGGTGGGCAACCACTCTGGCCTGCTGCTATCCACGGGCATTATGCAGATGCAGGTGATTCTGCTGCTCTTCTGTCTGGGGCTTTAAATGTACCAATGCTTTTCACTGGCCACTCACTTGGTCGGGATAAGCTTGAACAACTTATGAAACAAGGGCGCATGTCCAGGGATGAAATAAATGCCACATATAAAATAATGCGTCGGATAGAGGCTGAAGAGTTGTCTCTTGATGCATCTGAAATTGTAATCACTAGCACAAGACAGGAGATAGAACAGCAGTGGCGTTTGTATGATGGTTTTGATCCGATAATTGAGCGCAAACTGCGAGCAAGGATTAAGCGTAATGTTAGCTGTCATGGCAGGTTCATGCCTCGCATGGTTGTAAGTGTACTAACTCATGTTTATTAAATTCTGAAATACTTGGTGAATTTAAATTAAGCTTCAATTAATACATATTTGATGACAACTGGTCAAGTTGTAGGAGCACTTCGCTGCTTGGCTTTCTGATAAAATGAGTTCTTTTCCTTATCTGCAGATTATTCCGCCTGGAATGGAGTTCCATCATATTGTTCCACATGATGGTGATATGGATGGTGAAACAGAAGGAAACGAAGACAACCAAGCCACTCCAGATCCACCTATTTGGTCTGAGGTATCAACAATCCTCTGTTCTCCATTTCTTATGATCCATGACAGACTGATTTTCAATAAGTGGTGTTTCTTTCAGATTGAAGTGCACAATTTGACTTTCTGTTGTGAAAGTTGGGCTTAGATGACTTCTTTAATGGTTTTATTTTTGTATCCCTATGCTTAACCTGTCACTTTTACTACACTGATTTTCAATAAGTGATGTTTCTTTCAGATTGAAGTGCACAATTTGACTTTCTGTTGTGGAAGTTGGGCTTAGATGACTTCATTAATGGTTTTATTTTTGTATCCCTATGCTTAACCTGTCATTTTTACTACAGTGAGTTTTCATATGGCAGATAATGCGCTTCTTTACCAACCCACGCAAACCTATGATACTTGCCCTTGCTCGGGCAGACCCTAAAAAGAACATTACAACACTGGTCAAAGCGTTTGGAGAATGTCGCCCATTAAGGGAGCTTGCTAATCTCGTATGCTTTCTGTCTAAATAACACTGGATGCATATTGATGATTGTGCGTAAGAGCTGAAGTGCATCCATTTTCTGTTGTTGCAGACATTAATAATGGGCAATAGGGATTCTATTGATGAAATGTCCAGCACGAATGCATCTGTTCTTCTGACAATACTTAAGCTGATTGACAAATATGATCTGTATGGTCAAGTGGCATACCCTAAACACCACAAACAGTCTGATGTTCCTGATATTTACCGTCTGGCTGCAAAGACAAAGGTACATGCTATTTACTTGTATAATTTTAAATACATTAGATGATTTTAAGATAATAGGAGGGTTAATAACTTGTGATTCAAATAGAAACTCGAATTTCACTTTTTCTATCATGGATATTGTTCTTTGTGCTTAGTAGTTCCTCTAACATTTAATGTAAGTACTGTGTTTCTAGATCATTTTGGTTTCAATTCTGCGATACCTTTGGTTTCTTCTTATTGTTATTAATTTGATTTGGAAGGATGGATTTGGTGGAAGTAATCTACAATGTTTCTTTCCCTTTTATGATATTGAACGTGATTGTTATTTCCCAGAATGAGTTCTGCTGTTTTTTCTATTAGGGATGATAAATTGTGGTAATCCTTACTTTAGTGTCTATCATTATATTGGGAAGTCTGACTTAATGCTGTTTCCCCCTGTAACATTGTCTAGTTTAAATGTTTAAATAGGCTTCAATGTTATTTAAATTTTTTTTGGGAGTAACTCGCCGCCTTGGGATTTTATTGTTCTTTTATTTGATATTTTTCTGCTTTTTAGGGGCGCAGGGGGCTGGGAACAAGCTTTGAGAATGAGTTCCTTATGCATGTCAAATTGTAGAGGAGCATATCATTTCTTTTAAATATGTGGTTAAGGTGAAAAAAAAAAACTACAATTTATGAGAAAATTTAGCAGAAAGACACGTGAAGGGAGACTTTATGTCATCTTTGGTAGGGTTTGGGACTATTAGCACAACCATTGGGTATGTGTAGCTTACTGAGGACATGCGAATTCATATGGTTTTCCTTATTAACAACTATAGGGAAACCCAAGTGAAACAATATCTTTTTAATTTATTTCAGTTGTGTTATCAATAATGATGGAGAGATTGAATGCTGCTCATTGATTAAAATTGGGTGGCTGGGTGTGAGAAATCTGTTCTTCAATCATTGTATAATGTATGCTGATTAAACAGATGGAAAATTTAATTGAAACCACTGTTAGATTGTTGAAGTATGAAATGAATGCGGTTGACATCAGATGAGATGCATTCAGAGAAATTTGAAAGTTGTTTTTTTTTTTTTTCGGGGGGGGGGGAGCTGAAGACTGGCAAAGTGCTTGTAGGAAATGATTCAGATGCAGGTGTGCAAAAGGGAAGTGGGGAACACATATTAACAAAAGTTGTAGTGCTAAACAGAATGTGTGTGTTTTGTGTGTGGACATAGGTGCGTGTTTCTTCTTTGGGGGGGAGTGAGAAGCTCTGTTTAACTGTCTCTTGTTCTACCAAAGACGCGCACCTTGCAACCTTAGATGCCATTTAAATTAATATTAAGGACATCATGATTGACCACTTCCTAGCCACTCCAGAAAGAAAGGCCAATTAGGATTAGCAGATACACAAATATCTAAATAAGTTTAGAACTGCCAGGCTTCATCATGATAATAAAATGATGAATGGTCATCTAGAAGTAATGGCTGAAAGTGTTAAGTTTTTGAAGACACTATTTAGTCAGGAAAACTAATGTTACCAATGCCAAAAGGTTTGAGTTGGTGCTTCGCCTTTCTATTTTAGCCTTTATTGATTCCCTTTATTGAGGCTACATATACTTCCTTGAGTCTTTTCGTCATTTTTGGTGTGCAATTTGTTTCTTAGTGTTTTCCCCACATCGTTGTCCATTTTCTATTGCTTTCCAAACTATTTTAAATAATACACAGAATTGGTACATATGCTGTTGGAGCTCATTTTTTATCTGGGTTTTGCAGGGTGTTTTCATCAATCCGGCTTTTATTGAGCCATTTGGGCTTACTTTGATAGAGGTGCTAATCTCTATTAATTTTTGCAAAGCTCTTGAATTTTGCAAGTTAATTTATCACAGGAACTAATGCTTTGCTCCCTTACTGAGTAGGCTGCAGCTTATGGTTTGCCTATTGTTGCCACAAAAAATGGAGGTCCTGTTGATATACATAGGGTATGCCGTGCTTTTGGTCTTGGTATATTGTTCTGAAGAAATTATAGATTTTTATGTGGAAGCTGTGGTGAGTTAAAGTTCTAGTTTCTAATAGTAAACATTGTTGCAGGTTCTTGACAATGGTCTCCTTGTTGATCCCCATGATCAGCAGTCTATTGCCGATGCTCTTCTAAAGCTTGTGGCGGATAAGCAACTTTGGGCAAAATGTCGGCAGAATGGATTGAAAAATATTCACCTTTTCTCGTGGCCAGAACATTGTAAGACTTACTTATCTCGGATAGTCAGTTGTAAGGCAAGACATCCACAATGGCAAAGAAATAATGATGGGAATGAAAATTCAGACTCAGATTCCCCAGGTGATTCCCTGAGAGATATACAGGATATATCTTTGAACCTGAAGCTTTCATTGGATGGTGAAAAAAATGAAGATGCCACCCTTGACGGTGCTTTAGATTCTGAAGAAAATGCTGTTGATCGGAAGAGTAAGTTGGAGAATGCTGTTTTGACTTGGTCAAAGGGTATTTTGAGGGAGACAAACAAGGCTGGGAACATTGAGAAAGCAGACCCGAATACAATTGTCAGTAAGTTCCCAGCATTCAGAATGAGGAAGCACATTTTTGTCATTGCTGTGGATTCTGATAGTAGTACAGAACTGCTTGAAAACATTCAGAAGGTTTTTGATGCTGCGGGGTCGGCTAAGACTTCTGGCATTGTGGGCTTCATATTGTCAACAGCACTGACCATATCTGAGATACAATCACTTCTGCTCTCTGGAGGCTTGAGTGCAACTGATTTTGATGCTTTCATCTGCAACAGTGGCAGTGAAATTTACTATCCATCTTCAAGTTCTGAGGGTGGTCCTTCTGAGTTTCCTTTTGTAGTTGACTCGGATTATCATTCACATATTGAATACCGTTGGGGTGGAGAAGGGTTGAGAAAGACATTGGTCCGTTGGGCTGCTTCGATTGTTGATAAGAAGGAAGCAAATGTAGAGCAAATTGTTACCGAGGATGAACAGCGTTCAGCCTCATATTGCTATGCATTTAAAGTGAAAAGCTCAGAATTGGTAAATCTATTTACCTATTTAGTTGCAGTTGTTTTTCTTCAAATGGAAGATTGTTGTATCTTGTCATTGTTCAAACATGTGGAGATTTGAGGGCAAGTTCAGTTGAATGTTTTAGAACCTTTTGCTTTATTTCTTAAAACATAAGGGGTGTGGAGTAGTTTGCCCCTTTGAGCTCACAACATGTGCATAATGCAGAATAAAACTAGTAGAAGGTTTTCAGTTGGACAGTTTCAATGATCGAAATGCAGAACACCTGAAAATATGGATTGAAATATGCAATATGGGAAAATAGGGATAAAGATGTGTGCTATATATATGGGTGGAAGTCGATTTCATACATGAGACGCCGTATATTGTATGCTAGTCTGTATTTTTCCATCTTTTATTTCTCCTGGTTAAACATCAGTGGCTACTTGTATCCAAAGTCTCTGAAAGCACATTTGGTCATTGAGACAATCATATTGGATATTTAGCTCATTTTCCCTTTTTCTCTTGGGTTAATAAAATTTCTGTTATTTATTATTTCTTGTGCTTATACAGGTCCCTCCTTTTAAGGAGCTCCGGAAATTGATGAGAATTCAAGCTCTTCGGTGTCATGTTATATATTGTCAAAACGGCACCAAGCTGCATGCAATTCCTGTACTGGCTTCTCGGTCTCAAGCTCTAAGGTATTTGTGTTTAGTTTATGGTTATTTTCTGAGTATTGGTTGTTATTTGTCCTATAAGTTAATTTATTGTAATTCCTGGTTGTTTTTAAATAACCTTGTTCTTAAACTTTATTTATCCCAAGGTTTTAATTATCCGGTATTGGGTATCGTATCGGATGGGTATGTTATGAGACATCAGATCATATCAATGATTCCCAAGGTTGCTAAGATACACATGGAAATGGGAAAGAAATGCATGGAAGCTTAGGGAATATGCAAAATACAATTTTGAAGCATAATTCACTATACAAATCTTATTTATGGTCCAATCGTAGGACGTTAGGTGGTCAGACCCATTATCCACCATGTGGCAGACAGATTATTTAGGGCTCAAATATTGCGTACAGGTATAGGGCTCAAATATTGCGTACAGGTATACCCCATGATATCCTCATTTACCTGTCAATTTTAAATTCAATCAGAGTAGATCTTGTGGTAGTAATGTAACTTTTAACAATAACTGCTTTTGACCAAAAATATCGGAATCTGGGTGGTGGTTCCACCCAGAAATCCATGATTTTATCCCCGGGGGATGTTGGTCGGTAGATCCCAAATTCAAGTGCTAAAAAATTCCCAATCTAAGGCCAAATGGTTGTTGGTGTATTGATCCCCTTATGCACAAGTGTGCAAGAGCACACATAGGACTGAACCTTTACAACTATATATCTCATCTTCCTCTGGAGTCACGAGTGGTGGACAAAGGGCTCAAAAACCCTCACAAAGATCGAATGCAGCTTTCGTGAGGTCATCCCTTTGTACCGAGTTAAGTTCCTTTTTCTTCTTCTCATTCTAATGGCGGTGGTGGTGGCTGTGCCTGCTGCGTTGCTGCTGCTGCTGTTCTTGTTTATCTTGTTCTCCTTTGACAGCGTCGGCAGCACGGTGGCTGCCGCTGCTGCTCTGCTTCTTGTTTCTGTTCTGTACTTCTATTTTTTTCTTTCCTTCTTCTGCTCTGGTGGCTGTGGTGTTGACTGTTGCTTCTGCTCCAGTGCGGCAGCAGAAGTGGCTGCTGCTACTGCTACTCCAGTGGCAGTGGCAGTGACTGCCGCAGCTCCTGCTCTGACTTTCCTTGCTGCTTTTGTTGTGTTGCAGCGGTGACCAGGGTTAGGTATCTAGTAATATGGTTGAGCGGTTCGTGTCGATACGAGCCAATATGGCACAATACTTTTTATAAAAAAAATAAGTAATTGGTTAGATATCATATTAATACCGGCTGAGATGATACAAATCAATATGGCACGATAACTTTTTCAAAAATAAAAAATAAATATAATAAGGGGAGGAGGATCTACAAGCTGGTGGGGCATATTGGAATCTTATATGCTAAAGGGGAAAATGGGAGTACAAGAAGAATCGGTAGCCGGTCACTTGAAGGAGAGAGAGGAGAGACAAAGGGGTCCTGATTTCAAGTAAGAGAGAGATAGAAACAGAAATACATGCCTGCAGCATGTACTTTCTTTTCCCATAAAATAAAAAGAGTAGCGTATTGAGGTTAGGTATCGTATCAATGCTGGCCAATACCAATATGTATGGGCCTATACCTGCCGATAATTGAAACCTTTGATTTTATTTGTGAAGTTGGTTTACTTCCTGTTGGTATGAACATCCAAAAGAAAGGAATTCTGGGGGAAAAATCTGGTTACTTTCAGGGCAGGGGAGGAAAAGGAAAAAGAGAAACAGGATTAAGGAAAAATTGTCTGGTTTAGTGTGAACATTATTTGTAGTCAAAGAAGAAAGATAAAGCTGATGCGATTTCTGGATTAAGTTATTAATTTTTCTCTTGTAGTGTGTTATTTTATCGTCTTTTCTGTCCTGCTCAATTGAGTTTTGGTTCTTGTTGCATTTGTTCTGCATTCTACCTTGTTATATTATATTGGGTTTGATGTTTGGAATTTAAAAACTCATTCTTTCCAGGTATCTATATGTTCGGTGGGGTGTCGACTTATCAAATATGATTGTGTTTGTTGGAGAATGCGGGGACACAGATTATGAAGGACTTCTTAGTGGGGTCCACAAGACTGTTATATTGAAGGGTGTTTGCAGCAGTGCCCGTGCTCTACTTCATTCAAGCAGAAACTATCCTCTAGAAGATGTTGTGCCATTTGATAGCCCCAATATTGTTGAGACCACCGAACAGTGCAGCAGTGATGATATACGAGCATCGCTGGGTAAACTAGGGCTTCTTAAGGCCTAGACGATAAAGGCAACTCCCATCTGCTTCTTCCATATATAAGAACAAATTCATATTCATTTGCAACTTCAGTGCTTGGTTGTCTTATGTTCCATCAGACCAAACCACCTCCATCCTCAAATTCTGAACTTCATATTGAAGCTTGGCGGCTTGGTTCCTTTTCTCAAACAAAAAGGTTGTGGTTTCCCATATGAAAGCATTTAAGAGGGTTCTTCCTTTTCTCAGGAATTCTATTATGTCATTTGTTTTTCCAACTTTTTCGGGGAACCAGAAGCTTTTGGTTTTCTTGCCAATGTCCATTTGTTGTCCAGTCTGCTCTGCCCACTCATTGCTACAATCGTGACTCTGCAAATTGTTTGTTGCATCTCAAAATTTGTATTATTTACTGCTGTTGGGATGGCATGAGAAGCAGAAATATCATATCTAAAGGACACCCCCCCTCTTTTATTCTTTATCTGAAGCTAGGGGCAGTTGTGGTAGATGTTATGTTTATGTAGCCATAATTTCTCGTATTTTCAATTATGTAAAGTGAATTCAAATAAATGAAGAATGGAAATCTCAGCACACCCCTATTGACTTGTCATGAGACCGGCACTCGGAATCCCTTACTAACTCGGTTCCTCTTGTGCCAAGTCTCACCACCTTGACTGATGAGGCACCTGATGTGGATCCTATGGAGGTATCCGAACCTTAGGTGAGTCTTCACTATTTGTATTTGGTAGGGTAAGGTGCCCTAGTAGACCCTAGGTAGCATCCCAAAGCATCTGGGCCATTAGATGGCCAATAAGCTATATGCTATATTTTGGCCCAACTGGATGATCGATCACCTAGTTATCAGCAACCGATTGATCGTCAGCTCTGATCATCTCTCTCCACGATTTCTATAAAAGGGAGAGCCAAGCCTCTTTTTCTCCTTTCTTGGAACTGTGGGCTAATGGAAAGAGAAAAGAAGTGGAAGAAGAGTTTGAAGCTTGAGACTCCAAGCTTAAACCCTAAGTTGGACCCTTGGAGGTAGGCTTCCTTTCCTTCCTCTTTCCTTTGGTGAATAAGTGCAAGAGACTTTGGTGGGTGATCACCATTAATGGTCTCCATTAATGGAGATCACCATTTGACTTAGAATGCTAGGTTTTGTTCACCAACCCCATTGTTGGAGTTAAATGGAGCTTTAATGGCTCCCATCGCACCTAATGAGGGTGGGGATAAGTTTCCCACCAACTATTTAGCAAGTATTGATGTGAGAACCAAGTTCCTAAGTTTGGAGACCAAGCTTGGTTTGTGACCTGGTTTCTGGGTCTGAATTGGAGCCTCGTACCGGAGGCACTGTTATGTCCATTCTTCCGGTTAGCTTAGACCATGGCTCTGACAAGGCAAATGCCTTGGCTTTGACCAATAAACTGATCGAAGTCTTGTATCGGAGCCTTGTACCGGAGGACCATCCCGGAGGCACGATCCTCCGAGTATCCTCCCAGGCATCCAATCGGTTTCCCAATGGGTTCGATTGGGTTGGATCCTCCGTTTAAACTAAAACTAAGTGGAGGCAATGCCAAATGAATGACCACCTTGCAATGCCTCCACAAGACCTATTGGAAACCCCTAGTATGTATTACAGTATAGGAATTGGATGACCTGCCGGATGGTCAAGCATCTGCTCATCCCTCCAGTTTGGTCTACTTAAAAATACTCTAAGTGTTAACCGGTTGACTATACCGGAGGAACCCTCCACTAGTTCCATCCTCCGGTTCAATCTATTTTGACCAATTTACCTAGGAATGACTAGAGAGACCAACCGTTGGGTTCTCGACTTGTCTTGGGACTCGTGTATGGACATGTAAGGCTTGTCCATGATGATTAAAAGCTATACAATGAACTAATGAAACTTTATGTGCTTAAATAGGTATTTGACACGAGTGATTGTGGAAGCTTTCTACTAAGCTTCATATTACTGCTACACTTCGTGTGCAATCAGGTGAGGGGTCTAGTCCATAGGCGTAGGGCATTCTTAATAACATGTCTATTTTACTAGTAGCATACTTAGGTTGTTATTTAATTACATGCTTTCCGTTATTGCTATGTATGAGTATGTATTGCACTATAACAACTATGAATGTTTGTATGATTGTTTGGGTACGGTGAACGTGTGGCATGTGGGATCACAATACATGGACCACGTTGTTGATGCTAGACTCTAGCGGGAGTACGGTGATCCATGGGAGTGGAGTCGGGGTTCTCTGTTAGGGCATAACCTTTATTATATAAGCATATGCAGCCATGTATGATGGCTTGTGCGACGCATAGGAGTGCGGGTGCACGGATCATGTTGGATTGCAACCATGTATGATGGTTCGTGTGACGCATTGGAGTGCGGGTATATGGATCATGTTGGAATGTAAACTCACTAGCAAGGACACGATGATCCATGGGAGTGGTGAGCCGGGGATCTCTGCTAGTGTAAGTCATGATGGTTTTATCGACATGCTAGTGGGGGCATGGTGATACATGGGAGTGGTGATCCGAGGGCTTCTGTTGGTGGGCAGTCAGAATGAAATGAATGTACATAATAGACATAGGTGGTGCCATTCCCAGTTTCCTATGCCTTTCTAGCAGGGGTCAAGATACTAGCATAGCTTCGCATTTCCGAAGGTTTGGTGACTCTAGGAGGAGTCAGTGACGTATAGGTTTACGGTAGCTGGCGTATGTGGGGTCTATGATGGGAGGTGACGAACCCTATAAGGATTGGTGTCCCGAAAGGGGGAGTTTACTTGTAGAAGCGGTTTAACGGTTCGAGGTTGTCTTTTCAATTTCTATCTTCGCCTAGGATGTAGAAACACAAACCTGAGACCTAATATAAAATGAATTGTATTTCATATCATTTGATGTTGTATGTGCACGCATGTGATATTAGATTTCTCACTGAGCTGGGATGTAAGCTCACCCTCAGTTTGACACTTCTTTTTAGATTCTATTGCAGGTGACTTCTCTATTGCTGATTTTATAGAGTCTCCTCTTGCTAGCGTGGTTGCTGGTACTGATGATGTTGGTGGAAAGCACGGCGAGGGTTGCACCTGCAATGACTGCGTCTAGCACGACATAGCCCTCCCCCTTACTTTTCCCCTTTCCGATACACTCTGGATACTATGATTCTTTTTGTTGGTAGACGAAGAGGTCTATCAAAACAATGTAATAGATTTACTCCTTCTTGATTTGGGTATGTGTATATGGATATGATAGTATTTTGTGAAGTACAAATAGTTTGTAATTGATAAAATGATACATAGTATAGGATATGAGATCATTAGTTGCATCTATCAGTATTTAATGCTTCCACTATATTATAATTGTTTCTTGATTATTGTAGTTATTGCATGTGTAGACTGTGGGATTTAATTTGTAATCATTGTGGTTAGCGATCTTGGATGTATTTGGGTGCCACGAGGGTTGACCAGGATATCACGTCCGATTCTCCAGAATGGGCTGTGACAACACTGATATCAGAGCAAAACCATTTTGTATTACATAAGTTTCTCATGCACACGCGTTTTCATGTGTCGATGGTAGATGCATAGGTTAACTAAAAGACATGTACAAACCAATAGTAGTGAATAGGGATAACAATAATTTAGTCACCAATTACTAGAATCAAACAATAGAATAATGCACAAGTATATATATATATATATATATGGTGAGTACAAAATGGGGTACAGTTCATAGCCCAGACCGTTACCCTATATGTGTGACAAGTACATAGTGAAGGAATACTGGTGCTGAATATATAACAAAAGTAGGAATGGATCACATGGCCACTAGGGATCAGTAATAGGTGGTGGGTCTGAACCACTCTGCTAAGCTACTCGTGGAGCAGGCACCATGGAGGCTTGAACCTATCGAAGATCCTGATCAAAGGCATCCTGATGCCTCATTATGGTCTGTTGAACATGCTACGTGCCTGCCAGTTCCTCTATGATTTTCCGCTAACCCTCCTGAATAGTGATAAACATTTCCTCAACTTGAGCTATATCCTCGAGGTCTAGCTGTTGCTGTAGAAGTGGAAGCCTCGTTTCCTATTGGGACCTCCCTCTCGTTGTCACTATCCTCTCTGACAACTACCCTATGTGCTACTGGATTTCTCTGACGTGCCCTCCTGCGTGGCTTCCTGATAGCCTTGAGTTTCGGGTCGGACATCACCACTTCATGTAGCTACATCCGAACAATGTTGGTCCAACCAAATTGGGAAGATTCCTTCTCATTTTCCATCACCTCCCCAGCGAATCTCACCCCAAAGTGAGCAAAGATATGAGACAATAGACGACCATATGGTAGTCTTCCATCTGGACCCAAGTGGTCTACTAAGAACAAGATGTGTCCCCAGATGATGTATGGAAGACATAGTTGCTCTCCTCGAAACACGCAGTGTATCACGTACATAGAAAACATGTTCAGCTCATCTCTATGTCTAGCCCTGGGAAGTATATTATGTTGTACGATGCGACTGATGATCCTAGGAATCGGTCTGTAGTCGGGCTCAATGTTCCAATTCTCCTGGTCCAATTTATTGGGACGGATGAGCTCCCTTCTTAAAGTGATCCACTGATCCCTTGGGCAGTCTACAACTTGGCGAGGCCCAAAGTACACCGTTCTTCCAGTAGTGGATACATTGAGTATTTCACCCATACTGGTGATGCTCAGAGTGATACATATACCCTTCACCATGCTAATAAGCTATGACCCAAGCTGCAAAAGAAACGCCTCACCAAGTTGGGGTACATGTCATCCCGAATGCGCAAGATTGGGGTCCAACCTAGCGCATCAAAGTGCACCCCAGTAGCAAACCTAGTCAGCTCCTCCAAGATAACGTAATGCCCTACCTCAATCTTAGTTGTGCCAAACTTCGCCCACTTTTGGCTATAGTCATATGATAGGAAACGTGCCCTGTCTCCTGGCTGGGATGATTCTACCCTCTCGGCCACATGCCATAAATGTCTACAGATAAAGAAAATGGAAATTTCAATTAGAATACTGTCAAACACCATGTATGAAAAGTTGGATAGAAAAGATATGACTTCTCTGTAAAACTAGGAGAAATCCTTGGTGTGGGAACCAATGCACCAACACCAAGAAGTCCTCATTACATGGGATAAGGGTTCCCTCATTTCTATACAACAATTGGGAAAAACCCTAGGTATGACCAATGAAGTAAAGTAAACATAGGGGAGGAGGAATAAATATACTGATATAGGAAGATGTTGGGTTGTGCTGTCTAGATGTGATCAAAACCACTGAGAATAGGGAAGGAGACCTTGAGAGATTTGGAGGAATCCTTCTCTCTCTTTTCTCCCGGAGCCATTCTTTTGTAGGCTCCAAATGAAGACTCGGAAGCCCTTTTTATAGAATTCTGGTTTCTACAGAATCGGAGGACCGGCAACTTAAACCCTGCCTCTGCTTCGATCCTCCAGTTGACCGAGAGTCGTGTCAATTGGACTTTTGGCGCCAAAATAACAGGAGTCATTCAAAACCTAAACCGGAGTTACGTAATACCGCTTCATGCCTCCAGTATACATGTAAACTTAGAAAATTTTTCTAAGGGTTTAACCAGCGGGATAATTGGATGGACAATCATCCATCATACCCTCCACTTGACCTATTAGAAGCAGGTTAGTCTACAGGTAATACGAACCGGATGACTAACCAGAGGGTAGTTTACCCGATGCCAATCATCTGTTTTCCCCAATTAATTGGGGGGATTACTAACCGGCCCCCCCCCCCAATCGGAGGAGCGTGCTCCCGGTTACTGACCCCGATTCAGGAAATAGCTTAAAATAAACTTAGAACAGGGAAAATTTTTGATGCATTGTTTATACCTGCCATAACATGATGTGCTTGAAATATTGTTATGGTTTAATTGGACTTGTGGTCGATACTAACACATGGGCATTTACAGATTTGCCTTACCAACTATCGATCTTATCAAACAATGCCTCTATGGCGAAGGCCAAGAGGGAGGAATGCTAACGCACCTCCTCCAGCTGAGGATGAGGGTAGTGTAGGTCAAGGTGGTTCAAACTCACCACCACATGCACGACCACTACCTCCTCCTCCGCCACTAGTTGATCTTCCACTGGCACCTCCAGTGCAAACGGCGGCGGATATGGCTGCAATTATGGGTGGATTAGTGCGCAATCTGGAAGACCAACCAAGGAATAAGATAGCAGTTTTTGCCGAATTGTTGGCCACCCTACGTGGAGTGCCACCGTCTCTATAGGCTCCAAGACAAGCACAGGTGGAGGCATACCTCCAATCTCTCCTGCACTACATGTGCATGAGCAGGTACCCCTAGTTCCACCGGCTCCTCATGATCAAGCACCAGTGCCTGTAACACATACTCACCCTACAATGTAAAGCATTCAATTGCAGCCTCAATTAGAAGGGGCAAAAGTGATGAATAACTTTCAACGTATGCATCTGCTAAAGTTTACTGGGGTTGGTACTAACCTAATGTAGCTAGCTGTTTGGATCTAGGCTATGGAGAAGACCCTGAAAACCTTGATGTGCATAGAGGCACAAAAGTTGTTATGTGCAACCTTTCAATTGGAAGGGGTGCCATATGATTGGTGGAAAGACATCTAGCCTACTTTGATTCGGCGCCATGGAGAGATCACATGGCAAATCTTCAGGGAAGCGTTCTACAAGAACTTCTTCCCTCAGAGCTTTAGAGACCAAAAAGAGCTGGAGTACCTCAATCAGACTCAGGGGAATAGTACTGTTGAGGCCTATCAACAAAAATTTAGGGAGCTCTTCTACTTCTCACCTATTTCCTTGAGGGAGGAAGAGCCTAAACTGAGGTGTTTTGTACAAGGCTTGAGGGGAGACCTCAAGGTGATAGTAGAGTCCATGAGACTGACGGAGTATAGTGACACTATACAAGCGGCGAAGAGTATTGAAGACGGTTATCGTCAGAATTACCAAGGTCAAAAGAGACCTATGAGCTTCACTACAACTGTCCCACCAACAAGCCTTTTCATGCTCACTACCCTAGCTATTCTGTGACGAATTCTTCTGCTCCATCCATAGTGAGGCCCACATATAGCAATCTGGCCTCCACTCAAAGTAGGCCTGTAGCCTTTGCACCCAAGACAACTCAGCTAAGGCTTGCAACCTCAAGTCCCTCTTCTGTACCCTATGGCACTTGTTTCAACTGTGGCAAATATGGACCATTTTGCAAGAGTGTGCCTAGAACCGAAGAAGGTGCCACCACCTGGACAAGGCAAGGTCTTTGTCTTATCTGCTAATGATGCGGAAGGCTCACCAGGAGTAATCACAGGTACTTTAAATTTTGAAAACTAAAACATTATCTTGTATGATGTGTAGAAATTCATGTGTATGTGTAGGTACTATTTCTATATCTGGCATACCTGGACGTTTATTATTTGATTCTGGGGCTATGCATTCATTCATTTTAGGAATGGATTAGTTGAAACAACACCAAGCCAGTGTCTTATGTTCCAGGTGCTAGATTTTGTTCCAACCTACCGCTAGAGAAGCATTTGTTTACACAGCAAACAAAACTAAAAAGTGCCCAAGTTGTTTCTATTGGTGCTACAAGCCTATAAACTCATACACCAAGGGTGTGAAAGTTACCTAGTGTCAACATTGGACATCGAAGCCGAGATGCTGAGACTAGAAGACATACTGGTAGCGAAAGAATTCCCCGATGTATTTCTTGAAGAGTTACCTGGTCTACCATCAGATCGAAAAATGGAATTTGTGATCGACTTAGTTCCAAGAGCAGCTCCTGGTTGTGGTCCCTATTGAGTTGAAGGAACTTAAAACATAGCTTCAGGAGCTACTAGATAAGAGTTTCATTAGACCCAGTATCTCACCTTGGGGAGCACCAGTACTATTTGTGAAGAAGAAAGACGACAGTGCCCGTTTATGTATTGATTACCAGGATTTGAATAAGTTCACACTCAAGAACTGATATCCCTTGCCCCGAATCGATGACTTGTTCGACAAACTTCAGGGGGCAAGCCTGTTCTCAAAGATAGACCTACGGTCGGGCTATCACCAGTTAAATATTAAGGAGAGTGATGTGTCCAAGACAGTATTCTAGACAAGATATGGCCACTTCGAGTTTTTGGTCATGCCCTTCGGATTAACAAATGCTCCAGCCTCATTTATGGAGCTTATAAATTGGTATTCCATGAGTTATTAGACAAGTTTGTCATCATTTTCATCGATGACATCCTCATCTACTACTCACTCGATGACACCGCTCATGCAGAGTATTTGCAAAAGTTGAGACAAGAAAAGCTGTATGCCAAATTCAAGAAATGAGAGTTTTGGCTCAGGCAAATGGCATTCTTGGGGCATATTATATCGGCTGAAGGATTAGCAATGGACCCTGAAAAGGTCAGTGCAATCATGGATTGAAAGACACCCACTTCGGTGACAGAGGTCAGAAGTTTTTTTGGATTGGCTGGCTATTACCCGCACTTTATTGAGGGATTCTCCCGTATAGCCATACTGCTGACGGGATTAACCAATAAGGGTGTAAAGTTTGAGTGGTCAGATAAATGTGAGGAAAGTTTTTAAACTCTCAAGGAGAAGCTTGTCTCCGCCCTAGTTCTAACCACCCCATCTGAGAAAGGGGGTGCATTCGTTGTCTATACAGATGCTTCAAAGTATGGGATAGGTTGTGTACTCATGCAAGATGACTATGTTGTGGCTTATGCTTTGAGACAGCTAAAAGAGCATGAGAAGAACTACCCTACCCATGATCTGAAACTTACAGAAATTGTCTTTGCCCTAAAAATATGGTGTCATTACCTATTTGGGGAGAAGTTATGCATAATGTCGGATCACAAGAGTCTAACCCATTTGTTCAACCAAAAAGAATTAAACATGAGACAACGAAGGTGGTTTGAGTTACTAAAAGATTATGACTGCATCATTAAGTATCACCTTGGCAAAGCCAATGTGGTGGCTGATGTTCTCAATTAGAAGGTGTTGGTTATATTAGATAAGGAAACCCTTGAGTTATCAGAACGTGAAGAAGGACGCATACATTGGTTCTTGAACCTCCTCCAGAGATTGAAGCCTTTACTACTGATATTGTTGTGTCAGAATGGATTGAGGCGACAACAGGGCTACTCAGTACATTGACTATTCAACCTACCATGCTTGATGAGATCAAAGATGCTATTGACAGTGATGTTCATTTGAAGATTCTTAAGCATGATCTTGATAAGGGAAAGCAAGACCCAGACTTCTTTGTGGATAGCATGGGATTGATAAGATACAGAAGAAGGGCATGTATGCCAGAGTCTGCCCAGTCACTGAAGGAAACCATCATGATTGAAGCTCATTCCTCTCCTTTTTTCAGTACAGCCTAGCAGTTCCAAGAGGTATCAGGATTTAAAGAAGTCCTATTGGTGGAGAGGTATGAAGGCCCATGTGACAGCTTTTGTGTACAAGTGCCTTACTTGTCAACAAGTGAAGACAGATAAACAAAGATCAGCTGGGTTACTTCAACCATTATCGATCTCGGAGTGGAAATGAGATCATATCACTATAGATTTTATGACAAGATTACCCTTGACCCCAAACAATGTAGATGCAATTTGGGTATTCGTAGACGATCTCACAAAGGTGGTCCGTTTTGTAGCTGTTAGGCCATAATACACTATGGATAGGTTGGCCAAACTATATGTGGATAATATAGTGAGATTTGCATGGGGTACCCACAAGTATAATGTCGAACAGAGATCCAAGATTCACGTCTAAGCTATGGGACAATTTATGAAAGGTGATGGGCATGCAATTGAAGTTCAGTACCGCGTTCGATCCAGAGACTAATGGACAATTGAACGCATAATATAGATTTTAGAAGATATGCTTCGAGCCTGTGCATATATTTCAAAGGCAGTTGGGATAAGTATCTGTCTCTGATAGAGTTTGCCTATAATAATAGCTACCAGGCTACCTTTGGTACTACTCCATATGAGGTACTGTATGGTAGACGATGCAGAACTCCACTGCATGGGAATGAAGTAGGTGAGTTTAGAATTTTGGGGCCTGATATTATACTAGACACTTGTGACAAAGTGGATCTGTTCAGGAGGAGAATCAAGGCAGCTCGAAGTAGGTAGAAGAGTTACATTGATGGACGATGTAAAGATTTGGAATTTCAAGTTGGTGACAAGGTTTTCCTCAAAGTGTTGCCCCACCGCAATATTCGACGTTTTGGCAAGAAAGAGAAGCTAAGTCCTAGATATATTGGTCCATATGAGATTTTGAAGAGAAGTGGTAAGGTAGCATATCAATTGGCTTTGCCTCCTGTACTATCAGAAGTTCATGAAATATTCCATTTTTCACTTCTGAAGAAGTACGTTCATGATCCATCTCATATATTGAGTGCGAAAGTTCCACAAATTGACAGAGATCTATCTTATATAGTGGAACCTGTGGCGATATTAAACAGAAAGGTGCAACAATTGTGGAACCATTCCATCCCATATGTGAAGGTTCATTGGCGCAGTTATGCAATTGAAGAGGCCACTTGGGAAGTGAAGATGTAATGTGGGAGAAGAATCCATATTTATTTGAAGACTTAGGTACACCTTAATTTTGGAGGAAATTTTTTTATAAATTGGGGAGATTATGAAACCCACACCCAGAATCCCTTATTAACTTGGATTCCTCCTGTGCTAGGTCTCAACACATCGACTGATGGAGCACCTTATGCGGATCCTATGGTGATATTTGAACCTTATGTGAGTCTTTACTACTTGTATTTGGTAGGGTAAGGTACCCTAGTAGACCTTAGGTGGTAATAAAACGCATCCCAAAGCATCTGGGCTGATTAGATGGCCAATAAACTATATTTTGGCCCATTCGGATGAGCAATCGGATGATCGATCACCCAATTATCAGCAACCGGTTGATCATGAGCTTTGATCATCTCTCTCCATGATTTTTGTAAAAGGGAGGGTCAAGCCTCCTTTTCTCTTTTCTTGGCATGGTAGGCGAGTGAGAAGAGAAGAGAAGAAGTGGAAGAAGAGCTTGAAACTTGAAACTCCAAGCTCAAACCCTAAGTTGGACCCTTGGAGGTAGGTTTCCTTTCCTTCCTCTTTCCTTTAGTGAATAAGTGCAAGAGACCTTGGTAGGTGATCACCATTAATGGTCTCCATTAATGGAGATCACCATTTGACCTAGAATGCTAGGTTTTGTTCACCAACCCCATTGTTGGAGTTAAATGGATCTTTAATGGCTCCCATTGCACCTAATGAGGGTAGGGATAAGTTTCCCACCAACTATTTAGCAAGCATTAATGTGGGAACCAAGTTCCCAAGCTTGGAGACCAAGCTTGGTTCGTGACCTGATTTTTGGGTCTGAATCGGAGCCTCGTACCGGAGGCACGGTTATGTCCGTTCTTCCCGTTAGCTTAGACCATGGCTTCGCCAAGGCAAATACCTTGGCTTACGACCAATAAATTGGTTGGACTCTCGTATCGGAGCCTTGTACCAGAGGACCATCCCGGAGGCACAATCCTCCGAGTATCCTCTCAGTCATCCAACTGATTTTTCGGTGGATTCGATTGGGTTGGATTCTCCGTTTAGAGATAAATTAAGCGGAGGCAGTGCCGGATGAATGATCACCCAGCAAAGCCTCCGCAAAACCTATTGGAAACCCAATATGTATTACAATATAGGAACCGGATGACCTACTTGATGGTTGAGCATTTGCTCATCCCTTTGGTTCTGTCTACTTAGAAAATACTCTAAGTGTTAACCGGTTGACTGTATTGGAGGAACCCTCCACCGGTTCTTTCCTCTGATTCAGTCTGTTTTGACCAGTTTACCTAGGAATGACTAGAGAGACCAACCGTTGGGTTCCCAGTGTAACACCCCAGCTAGCTGAGGTGTTAAACTAACTAGTCTTACATGGTGGATAGGAGATCTAAGGGTATTTTAGTAAATTTCATCATGACATCAAAAGGTAAATGTTTGTTGTACTATATAGTCACTAGTATTTTATGCTTACAGAATATAAAATTATATTGTGTTGGTTACATCACCAGGAAGATAAGTGTTGTGATTACTTGGATATTATTATAGATATAATATACATTATCTGGTTATAATGGAATTATGTGTGATGTATTAAATTAGTAAACTATCTTGGGGGTTGTAGTGAGACATGGGTACAAATATATTTATATGGGTTATTTGTTAAAAACCTTAGCATGTCATTTATTGTATGGAGGATTAGTGGCTATTTTTAACATTCAAATACTTTTGAACCTTAAGGTTATGAGATCAAGTCTCATGAGGTTCAAGAATGAGGAATTTCTATTTTATAGTTGTGTCTAATATGAGTGGGTCCCACCATAAGTGGATGAACTCTACTGGTCGAATTAAAGTGAGTGGGGATCAATGATGTGGATAGTGTCTATTGGTGGACATTATTTTATATTTAATTCTCTAAAAGGAAGGACTCGACGTAATTAAGGAATTTTGTTTAGGGGCTAAGTTGGTCCCTAAATTTAAAGGGTACCAAGTTTTGCAAAAGTATGTTTATGCATATGCTTTATAAAGCATCTTTGGAGGGTAGGATAGTCATTGGACATTTGTTGGATACCCTAAGTGTATGGGTTAGTTTTACATGCATTGGGTAAGTTACGGTTAGTTAAGTCATTTACTTAGAGGATTAAGTGGAGAATCAAAATACAAGTTTTAACTCTACTCTACTAGAAGGGGAAAAATTGTGATTGTTAGAGAAGGGGAGCTAGAAATGTGAATGGGGTTGGAGCTGGATTTTTGAAGCTTTTGTGGAAGAAATTTCTCAAATGTTTGAGCTCATTTAAGGTATGTACTTCTAATTTCTTCTCTTTGATTGAAGGATTGATAGTTGAATTGAGGTATGGAGATTTTACTTGAGGATTTTCCATTAAACCTAGGGTTTGAAAGAGTTTTTTGAAAAAACTATGTTGGGGGTTTGGTGATTTGTTCTTGTAAGGTGTTGGTACTCTCACCATTGGAGTACTTTAAGCTTCCTTATTGATGTTGTAACATGTTGAAAGCAATGGAAACTTGAAGTGGGAGAAAGAATTTTCAAGATTTTCCATTGTTAGAGAAGAAGAGTTGCAAAAATTTTGGAGAAGAAGTTTGAAAATTGATTTCAACATGGAGATGTTTTTAAAGTCACATTTGGAACATTAAAAACTCATTTTGATGTAAGCAAGCTCTATTTACTTTTTGTTTTGAATCTAAGGTCATGCATGTGGAAATCTATGTTGTTCTTAAAAAGGTTGTAGACCTTGGAAGGTCCTTTAATGGTGGATTCACTAAGGTTGAAGAAGGCTATGTGATAGTTTGTGTAATGTGAATTAGGTATGTAATGATTTTGTTTATGAACCTAAGATCTTGCTAATTGGAGACCATAGAGTACATGTAGGGACTGATTAGAATACTAATCTAGAGGTAGCAAATGGGTGAAGAGAATCTCACTTCACCCATTATGACCCAACAAATGAATCAAACCCGTACTTGAGTTCAATCCATTTTTGGGTTAACCCATCATGAACGGGCAGGATGACCCTTGCTCAGTCCGAAGGGCATAACTTTTCGATCACAACTCAGAATTCGTTGATTCCAGTTGTGTTGGAAAGCTATTTGAAAGGAATACATTTTAGGTTAAAATAATTCCCAAATTCTGTTCCTATCCTGCCCAAAATTCTGGTTAAAGTGAGTATATATGTAAGAAAAATTAGAAACTTGAAATTATTTTGAGGGTTCTTCTCCATACCTCTACGGGATTATTAAGTGATGTTTATGGGCATGTAAATAGAACCTATGTGCAGGGTTTATGATGGTTAAATTGATCCAATTAATCCCAAATGCTTTTACATGCTAGGTGAAATTAGAAGCTAATTTCTAGTAACTTCAAGATGGGACATTCATACTAGCATGGGCAGCAAGAATGGGGGAAATAAGTTGGGAAGTTCAAGATCTTTTATGAAACTTGTGGTAGAATAGAAAGTTTTATGGGATAGTCATATCTTCTCCATCATGTTGTTATGATAGGTAAGCATAGAGGCTAAAAATAAAAGCTACTTCAAGAGAGGTTTTTCTCAAGGCTAACTTGGGCAGCAAAGGTAAGCAACGTAAATGATGGTTTAAAGGGATGAATTCCATGATACGTATAATTCATTTTTGAGGCAAACATGACAATAATCAGTTTTTCTTAACAAGGTACATAGGAATTCATAGTTGCTGGAATTTCTCCAAGCTAACTAGCAAATGATATCGAGGTCTTCTCTATGGCAAGCAAGGTGAGTAAATGACATCTTGTAGTAGGCTAGTACTGTGATTATATCTATGGGTCTGATGTGGTGATGAATGTTCATTGAGTTTGGTGTTTATATATGTACCCATTTATGTACGTTTAAAATGATTCTCTATTTTGGTATGTGGATTATGAGGTATATAGTGCAAGATGTTAAATACAGTGTATGTGTCGTTAATTAATGTTGATATATGTTAGTTTACATGCTGTGATGAACGTTGGAAGGTTCCTTAATGAATTATATGGTACATAATGCTGTAACAGAAGTGAAGTTACTTGATTGAAATTTGTCTACAAGTTATATTAATGTGAACTAATGGGCAAAACCTGAGGACAGCAAATCTTGTTATTGTAAATTTTGGATTTCTATAAGATGTTGATGTATAGAACACCTTGGTAGACTACCGTAAACGTGTAGGAGCTTGACACAATCAAAGAATAATAGGAAATGGGCTTTACTAGTAGAAACAAGAGTAGAAATGGAGTATTTATACTAAAGCAGAAAATGTTATTTTTTCTCCTAACTAGTTAAGAAAAGTATGGACAGCAAGAAGGTTTTATGGTGGCATCGATGACTTGTGGTAGATGTTAATGAATGACAAATGGTTAAGTAGTACTATCAGTAGTTGTATACATAGAACACAATTAAATGGACAGCAAACTGAAATTAATGTTTAATAGAAAGTATAACCTAGAAATTTAGTCTAGGTGAGTAAGAACATCATGGTAAATGACAAGAAATGGGAGCATCCAGTGAGCCAAGTAAGCGGTAAGAAACGGGAGCATCGAGTGAGCCGAACAAGTGACAAAAAACGGAAGCAGCCATTGAGTCAAACAAGTGGCAAGAAACAAGAGCATCCAATGAGCCGAACAAATGACAATAAAAATGAAGTAGCCATTGAGTCAAACAAGCAATAAGAAACGGGAGCATCCGATGAGCCGAACAAGTGACAATAAGCGGAAGCAGCCGTTGAGTCATACAAGTGACAAGAAACGGAAGCACCTGGTGAGCCAGTCAAGTGACAAGAAACGGAAGCATCTGGTGAGTTAAGTATGGGACAAGAAATCGATGCATCCAGTGAGTCCAAAAGTCAAAGTTTTACCTGATGTGCTAAAGTCAGAAGCTTGTGGTCAAGCTAAGTAAGATCAGAGAAAGTCAGGTAAGGATGAATACCAAGACAATGAGGTTAGAGAATAGAAATGAACTATAGGTACACCAGTCTATAGTTAGAATGGTGGAATTAAATCCAAGTAGGAGATCCTATATAAGTGACACTAGGATCATGAAGTAATGACATGACAAGAAATCAAACTGTATGGCATTGTCAAGTAAATTACTCTTATACACACTTATCAAAGAAAGGTCAACATGTTTGTTTCATTAGATGTTTAATACAAAGTTAAATGCATGTATCCTTGCCAAGATGTTAATTATCCACTAAGCTTTGATTACCCCAGTTGTTGATATATTTTTATAGATAATCATGCAAATGAGCAGTTGGATGCTACTTGTGCAGAAGACCAATCTGGGCATTAGACCACTTGGCAATTACATTTTTTTGTGGACAGCATTTATGAAATGGAATTAGATTATAGTTGCTGTTTTTGTTGTGAGTGGCAGCAGGTTTTTGAATGCTAGGTCACTCACTTGGATGTGTAATATATAATTAAACTTTCAGTTATGGATTAACACTTTGGCCACCGGCTATGTAACTAATATATGTACTTTTCTGCTGCTATGTTACCTTGTTTTAAATGTATGGAATGAGGTGGATGGGTGATACAGGATGCCCTGTCTTGTGTATGTTTTTTTTTTTTTTTATAAAAAATTTATAGGTTTTCATGGCTTATGTAGTGTAAGAGCTGACCAATGATTCATTTTCCCTTTTCTAGGAAGGGGATGTGACACCCGACTTGTCTTGGGACTCATGTATGGACATGTAAGGCTTGTCCATGATGATTAAAAGCTAGACAATGAACTAATGAAACCTTATGTGCTTTTAAATAGGCATTTGACACGTGTGATTGTGGAAGCTTTCTACTAAGCTTCATATTACTACTGCACTTCGTATGCAATCAGGTGAGGGGTCTAGTCTGTAGACATATGGCATTCTTAATAACAAGTCTATTTTACTAGTAACATGCTTAGGTTGTTATTTAATTGTATACTTTCCATTATTGCTATGTATGAACATGCATTGCATTACAACAACTATGAATGTCTGTATGATTGTTTAGGTATGGTGGATGTGTGGCGTATAGGAGCACAATACAAGGGCCACCTTATTGATGCTAGGCTCTAGTAGGAGCACGGGGATCCATGGGAGTGGAGCTGGGATTCATCATTATAGTATTTATTATATTAGCCTATGCAACCATGTATGATGTGTAAGACCCGCACTCTGAAAACCCGGTCTAAACCTTGGTTTTGTGTCGTGACAGGTCTTCCGATCATCACCGGGCCAGACGGGGCAAGCGGATAACAAACAGGTACAAAATCAGACCGAAGTCGACCAATTATACCTGATTTTAGGTATACCGGTCGATGGTACCGGTCTTGGTACCGGTCGACCGGTATGGCCTGCGCAGCTATGTGCGGGAATCTGGAAATTGGTCTCTACGGGTCCCGCTTTCCTGATTTCGAATCCTAGAAGTTTCCTAATCCTAGTAGGGTTACTAAACCCTATTTCTAGCCTATAAATACACCCTTAAGCCTCCTCAAATCCTTTCCATTGTCTCTCACAAACCCTAGAGAAGAGAAAGAGGTGGAAAAGGAGAAGGAGCTAGGAGGAAGAAGAAGGAGCCGTCATTACCGTTCGACGAAGCTCTCCTTACGCCAGTCAACGGTAAGTGCTTGAATCCATCTTCTTACCCTATGTTAGTTGTGTGGGTGGATCAATACCATGCAAAGTAGGTATTGATCTAAAACCCTAAATTGGCCAATAAACCCTAAGTTGCCGTCAAACCCTAGATTCGAGTTTCGAGATGATATTCATCGAAACGAGACTTGAATGAGTTGGGGATAACTCTAACTCAAAGCCTAGACTTAGAATGGATAGGAGAAACCCTGAAAATCCATGGAGGGTGATCGTCGACAGTCGAAAAACCCATGTATGGTCTTCCGGAGACATACCGGTCGACTATACCGGTTGCACATAGTGCGACCGGTATGTTGCGACCGCTACCTCTCGGGAGGTTATCTGTGGGGACCGGCTGACCATACCGGTCGCCAGTCTTTCCCACAGAGCTGCGACCGGTATATGCCACCGGTCAGCTCTGTGAGGGTATTTGTAACCCTGTTGGTTTCCGATCAACATGAGACTCTAAGAATGTTATTTTAATGAAACCCTAATAATATTGTAGGACTTTGTGACATATCGTTTGGACCTTGCGACGTGGAGCAAGTTATCGAACGAGCGTCAGGTAAGGGAATCTGACCTAAACCTAATAATTAATGGACAGTAAATCGTTGTTAATCATTGAATATCTATGATGTGATGTTTGTGCATATTCACATGCCATCCTTTACTTTCAGTTATTATTACTGTTCATGCATTGATAGGATGTGATTGTTAGGCATGTGATTGTTTTCGTTAGTGTGTGGAGTGGGGCATGGGCCTGGGATCGCTCTTCACACTAGCACCTTTTGTAGTATTCTGTCTTAACATGCTTGGTACGGGTGGGGTATCAGGGGAAGGTCATGGTACTGTGGTCTCCGATATTGATGTTGTCCCGGCCATTTTTGTGTGGTACTGAGGATTCCGAGTCGATGCTGGCTTGTCCACGATGCTTTAGCTCTATCTCTATGCCGTAGGGAGTTATGTTGGGATAGGGTCTACCTGCGTATTGTTTCTATCCTAGTGGGTTAGTTGCGGATAGGGCATCAGGGGAGGTGTGGGAATGCCTTAGCTCTATCTCTATGCCGTAGACGGCTGTGCTGGGATAGAGCATACATTGATGACATATAGGATTGGTTAGTTGCGAGCCCAGTTTGCGAGTCCCGGCCGAGAGGGGCTTAGGTACCTGGTATGGGTAGAGTATCGGGGAGGTACGTGGGTATCTTAGCTCTATCTCTATTCCATGATGGGTGCATGTGGGCCGATGGGGGTGTGATCCATGAGGTGCCACACACTCGTGTATAGAGGTGCGGGGGCCACCAAACCTTTCTATAGCACATTGCAAACTTAAAACCAGACCACAGCATAAAATTGATTGTTACTCATGCATAATCTTGTGAAACTGTTTGATTGTCTTACTGAGCTGTGTTGTGAGCTCACCCCTTGTATATATACATGTTTTTAGATGTTGATGCAGGTTACACTATGGACGACTATGTGAACGCTCCGACGTACGGTGGTGTGGCTGCTCTGGATGTACAAGCAGGGGAGGACGAGCATGATGCTTCATGGAGTGCCCTTTCTGTGTGTACTTGTGATGGATTTTTATTTAGTCGTTTCAGTTATTTTCGTTTGATATTAAAGGGATGTAAAAGATATTTATTTTATGTGTTTGAATTTGGATAATGGGATATTTATTTAAATTATCAATAGATACTCAGTTCATTCTATTTAAAGTCTTTCGCTGTATAATTATATTCTGATTGTGGTTATGTGTAATGGTTTGTATGGGTGGACACGGCCTATTCGAGATCCTGGTGTGAACCGTTGGTTCAATGACGGTTCACTCACACCATTCTGGTTGGATCAGAATTGGGGTGTGACAACTTGGTATTAGAGCTCTCGGGCTCTGCTCCAACAAACCATATTGCACTTAACTGAGTCGATGAACTGAGTTAGGAAAAATTAAAAATCTTAATACAAACGTACCTTAAGCATTGTTTGATACCTGAGACGGACTAAGAAAGAGAATAATATATTATTTTAAATATGAAACTTAACATGTGCACATACACTAGTTAGGTGAAACCATGAAACTTTCATTAACTAAGAAAATGAGTATCTGATAAATAGTGCTATAGGGTACAGTCCACAAACCGGACAGTTACCCTGTTATATATACAACAGTCATAAGAAAGAGAAAGTAAAAAGGGAAAATCATGGGGTAGGGGGCCTAGGAGGTATGGGGTCCGCTATATCATAGTCTCGCTCGTAAGCGACCCTGAGCCAGTGCACCTGATCCTGTGTGACTCGGAGGCTGCGAGTCAACTGTGCTAAGTCATGGCTCATCTCCCGCTGAGCGTCCCTGAGCTCCATAAACATACCCATCACTGAGTCGGGAGGAGGCTGAGATGGTCCAGCTGTGGGGACAGATGGTGGTGGTGCAGGTGCAGGCTGTGGGGCAGGCACTGGTGCTTCCCCAGCCATATCGTCATCATCGTCATCACCCATCTCTGCCGCATAGGCCGCATTGGCCGCGGCTGCTGCTGCTGCTGCCGCTGCTACTCTCCCAAGTGGACGAGGGTGAGCCTCCAACTCGTCGTCACTAACCGGCAGATCGACCATCTGCATCCTCTGTATAGCATCCTAGTCGATGTCGGAGGTCATGGTGTCCTCAGCGGCTACCTCTCCTCTGAAGCTCACGCCCAGACGGCAAAGAAGGAAAGTGACGAGACGACCATATGGAAGGTTGCTGGCCCGATCGGCCACGGCCGCGCGATGCATAGTCCGGATGATGAGGTAGGGAAGTGAGATCCGCTCCCCTGTGCAGACGCAATAAGTGACGTACTGGGTGAGCTGGGACAACTCACCGTAGTGGCCGCTCTGTGGTACTATGTTGTGCTGAATAATGCGACTATATACCCGAGGTATAGGCCTCAGGCTAGCCGCCTTCATAGGGGCTCCAGGGTTTAAGATCTGATGCGCTATCTCTCAGCGCAAATCATCAGTCAAATAACCTTTTGCCTTGGGGCGCAATACACCAAATCTCCATCGTTGGGAATCCCAAGAAGATCAGCCAACTGATGGGTGTTAAACGAAATATGCACATCCCGGACGTAGCTGGTAATGCGTAGATCCCTACACTGGTTCATATCCTCGACATCCCCTTCAAGTTCCAAGTTCGCATAGAAGTGCTTGACCAAATTAGGGCGTGTGGTCTCTGTGTATGAAATAACTGGCAACCAACCTAGAGCACCAAAAGCCGTCTCCACATTGAACCGGTGCAGTTGTTCCACGTTGACCCGGCGCCCTGATTCAATACTTTTATTATCAAACCATGGAAACCGAGCTTGAGCTTCCAAGGAGCGAAATAATAGCTCATCTAGCTGTGGAACTGGTGGTGAGGGAGCCCAAGAACTAGAGCCATGTGAGCGTTTCCCGAGAGCGCGTCTAGGAGCCATTTTAAACTGCAAAACAAAAGAAAATAAGAGAAAAGTTAGAAAATTTTTGAAATTTCGGCAGCATAACGACAGCATTTTGGGAAAAAGCCTCGAACTCACCCAAAAACGTGGGGAGGAGGACTTACGTAACCCCCACACTCTTCAACAAACCAATCACAAGCAATTAAAATGAGAAATTTCAAGAATTTAAGAAAAAAATTAGAAATTTCAAATTTTTTTTTGAAAACCTAGGTCAAAATATGAGAAATTCGATTTTTATGTAAACCTTCCAGTGGAACCCCAAATTAGTTGAGGGCTTTTGCTCTTGGGGGTCCCTAAACCCTTTCCAAGCCGAAGGAAAAGAATTCCTACGGTTAAAACATCTCGAACAAAGAAAAACCTAAATTTCTACATATAGACGATATGGGAAACTTGTAAAAACATGAGAGAGAGGGAAGAGACCTACCTGGAGACGATGTTCTACGCTTGGAATGGAAGGAATCGGCTTCAAATGGTACTAGTCGGACTGTAGCAACTCGGAACCCAGAGGAAAATCACCACCGGAGAAGAAAGAATTGGAAAAAGTGAGAAAAATCTCACTTTTTTTGCGATTTTAAAGCCAAATTGGGCATACCGGTCGACGGTTTTGCCTATACCGGTCGACCGGTATCATCCCCAGGTATGCGACCGCTATGTCTCGGTCAGAATTTTAATTCTGACCGGTCGACTATACCGGTCGCAACACTGTATACAGAGTGTCGACCGGTATCTCCCAGACATGCGACCGCTATGTCTCGGCCAGAATTTTAATTCTGACCGGTCGACTATACCGGTCGCAGCATATTCCACAGGGGTGCGACCGGTATGTTGCGACCGGTACGCACCAAAGAGCCAGAAAAAGTGAATTTAAAATTTCTAAAATTGTGTAAATTGAAATGTTACTTCTCGACTATTTCCCCTTGCATTATTCAAGACTAACACTACTATTATTGATGTTCTCACGTGTTATGTCTTCTTCTCGGATCCAAATAAAATAGTCCGAGATGGCGAGCGGGAAACGGTCGAAGGGGGCGAAAGCGTCATCAGGCCAGGATGCGCCTAGAAGAAGAACAAGCTGAACAAGACCAGGTTAGAGAACCTAGTCCTGATGTGGAGGAGGAACAGGTCCCAGAAGTGCCGACAAATTTACCTGGCCCACCTCACAGGAATTCTGAGACCATTGTTACAAACTTGGTCTATCAGATGCAGGCTCAACAAAAGGAATTTCTGAGCGAGGTACTGAAGATGCTCAGGCCAACAGGTTCTGTTCCCGCTGGAAATACGCCCGAGTCAGGAGGAATTAATACTACCCAACCGATGCAGAGTAGCCCAAGGCCGAGGGGCCAAGCACAGAACGTACCACCACCGCATCGGTTTCCGTCGCCTTCTGCGTACCCGGGGGCTTATCCGTATCCACCACCATGGTACGGAGCAGACACACAGGGACAGTATGATCTGAGCAGGTCAGTGGACAGATTCTTGAAGTTGAAACCTTCATCGTTCACGGGCAGGTCAGGGAAACCATTGTGGCCAGCACAGTGGGTTGCAGAGATGGAAAAGAACTTCCGATTGATGACTTGTACTGAGGAGAAAAAGGTTCTGTTTGCCACTCATATGTTGAAGGAAGATGCAAATGCTTGGTGGAATTCTACACGGGCATATCTGGAGACTAAGTACACACTGGTTGATTGGGAAGTGTTTAAAGCGGCTTTCTTCGACAAGTATTTTCCAAAGAGTTTCAAGGATCAAATTGAGAGAGAGTTTTTCAATCTGCAGCAGTCTCAGTCGATCGTAGATGCTTATCAGCAGAGGTACGAAGAGCTATTTTTCTTCGCACCGGCCAGTATGCAAGAGGAGGAGACCAAGACACGTAGGTTCACCATGGGACTACGTGGAAGCATCAGAGAGCACCTTTTGGGTCTGGACAAGAAGACCTACAACGAGGCTGTGCAGGTTGCGAGGGTGATAGAGTCCAGTCAGAGGGACAACTTCTTCGCCTAGAACAGGGGAGTGAAGAGATCTGCTAGCGAGAGCTCGGGTGGCGGTAATACTAGACCATTCTGCCCATACAGGGCACATACCGCTACAGCACCTGCGAGAAACAACCCGGCACCACCTGTGCCACAGTTCGCTGGACACAACCCAAATATCAAATGTTATAACTGTCAGCAGCTGGGACATGTCGCAAGGAACTGCACTCTACCTAAGAAGCAAGCTCCCCAGCAAGGAAGAGTTTATGCGGTCACCACTGAAGAGGCAGCTGCATCACCTGATGTGGTAACTGGTACGACTCTATCCCTTACTATTTGGCTTATTCTTTCATTTTGCATGAGCATGTAGAACTAAGGGGCAATAAATTTCAGGAATTGTAAATGTAGCTGGTATACCCGCCAGAGTATTATTTGACTCTGGGGCCACGCACTCCTTTGTTTCTATTTCTTTTGGGAAGCGAATGGAGTTACCAATCAAGCATTTGAACCCAAGCTTGATAGTTCGCTCTCCACTAGGAGTCGAAGTGGCCTTGACCGAATATTATGGACCATGTACTGTATGTATTGAGGGCCGAGACTTAGAAGCAAGCCTAGTACTACTTGAGATGGCAGACTTTGATGTCATCCTGGGAATGGATTGGCTAGGCCATCATTCGGCCATCCTTGTATGTGGTGAAAGGAAGCTTGTGCTTACTGACAAAGAGGGAAGGGAGTATAGTTTCGCTGGGATCAAGCTATCTAGGAAGCGGAAGCTGATTCTCTCCGCCCTATAAACTAAGTGATGCTTGGAGAAAGGGGGAGTGGGTTATCTCGTATCTGTAGTCGATCTCACGGTAGAGTCACTCAAGATGGAAGATATAGATGTGGTTCGGGAGTTCCCAGATGTGTTTCCAGAGGAGCTTCCAGGTTTACCACCAGACAGGGCTACAAAATTTGTGATAGACCTTATGCCAGGTTCGGCGCCGGTGTCTAAAGCACCATACAGGATGGCCCCGACCAAGTTAAAGGAGTTGAAGACCCAATTACAAGAATTGTTGGATAAGGGCTTCATACGACCTAGTATATCGCCTTGGGGAGCACCTGTATTATTCGTCAAGAAGAAAGATGGAAGTGTACGGCTATATATTGACTACCGTGAGCTGAACAAGTTGACGATCAAGAATCGGTATCCTTTGCCTAGGATCGATGATCTGTTCGATCAGCTGCAGGGTGCAAAGGTTTTCTCGAAGATCGATCTCCGATCGGGGTATCACCAATTGAAGATCAAGGCCGGAGATATTCCGAAGACTGCTTTCAGGACGAGGTATGGGCATTATGAGTTTCTAGTTATGTCTTTCGGGTTGACCAATGCTCCAGCGTCGTTTATGGAACTGATGAACCGAGTGTTTCATGATATGTTGGACACTTCGGTCATCGTATTCATCGATGACATATTGATTTACTCTAAGGACATGGAGACTCATACAGCGCATTTGAGGGCAGCCCTACAACGGCTGAGAGAGGTGAAGCTTTATGCAAAATTCAAGAAGTGCGAGTTTTGGCTGAAGGAAGTGGCTTTCTTGGGACATGTTGTATCTGAAGACGGTATCAAAGTTGATCCAAGTAAGATAGCTACTATAGTAGGATGGGAAGCACCAAAATCTATTGCGGAGATTCGTAGTTTCCTTGGGTTGGCTGGTTATTATAGAAGATTCGTGGAAGATTACTCCAGGATCGCTGTTCCACTCACCAGATTGACCAAGAAGGGAGAGAAATTCATATGGACAGATGAGTGCGAGAAGTGCTTTCAGACTTTGAAGTCAAGACTAGTCTCTGCACCTATCTTGACCATCCCAGAACCAAGCGTACCGTTTACTTTATATACGGATGCTTCAGGGTTGGGTATTGGGTGTGTATTGATGCAAGGAGAACAGGTGATTGCTTACGCATCAAGACAGTTAAAAGAGCATGAAAAGAACTATCCTACGCATGACTTGGAGCTGGCAGCGGTTATTCACGCAATCAAAACTTGGAGACACTACTTGTACGGTGAGAAGTTTCAGATCAAGTCAGATCACAAGAGCTTAACTTATCTTTTCACTCAGAAGGATCTGAATTGAGACAGAGGCGATGGCTGGAATTGTTAAAAGATTATGATTGTGACATCCAGTACCATCCGGGTAAAGCAAATGTGGTGGCTGACGCCTTAAGCAGAAAGTGGGCATCAAAACCTGAGGCAGGACCAAGTACAAATGCTGCATTGTGTGTTGCAGCCTCGAGTTCAATAGAATTTGATGAAGAACATATTATCGAAACTACAGAAGATCCAGTTGAGCAAGGCTTGATTCATAAGTTCACTATGATGTTCGCCGCATTGAAGATCTCACCGGATCTAGTTGATGAAGTCAAGGTAGCAATCCTACAGGATCCATATCTCAAGACAGTGCAGGAAGACTTAGAGAAGGGTACGTGCAATCCTGACTTTACCTTGGATTCAGACAAGGTACTCAAGTATCGTGGACGGTTATGTATACCTGAGAGCGAAGACTGCGATATCAGAGACCGAGTTATGACTGAAGCTCATTACACTCCATATTCGGTACATCCAGGAAGTACCAAAATGTACCATGACTTGAGAAGACTATATTGGTGGAGGGGTATGAAAGCAGATATAGCTCGTTTCGTGTTCCAATGTCTGAATTGTCAACAAGTTAAAGCGAAAAGGCAAAGACCCGCAGGTTTACTACAGCCGTTATCGGAACCTGCCTGGAAGTGGGATTGTATCACCATGGATTTCGTCACTGGCCTACCTTTGACACCAAGGTCAGTGGATGCCGTTTGGGTTATAGTAGATTGACTCACCAAGACAGCTCGATTTATTGCGGTCAGACCTCAGTATACTATGGAGAAACTGGCCAAGTTATATGTTGATAATATAGTCAGACTTCATGGCGTTCCAGAGAGTATAGTATCTGACAGAGATCCCCGTTTTACATCGAAGTTCTGGGAAGGATTACAGAAAGCTATGGGAACCAAGTTGAAGTTCAGTACAGCTTTTCACCCTCAGACGGACGGACAGTCAGAGCGAACTATTCAAATTTTGGAAGATATGCTCCGAGCTTGTGCATTAGATTTCAAAGGAGCTTGGGATGAGAAGCTATCACTTATCGAGTTTGCTTACAACAACAGCTATCAGGCTACAATTCAGATGCCCCATATGAAGCACTCTATGGGAAGAAGTGTCGTACACCTCTGTTATGGAATGAAGTGGGGGAAAGAAGAATTGTAGGACCATAGTTTGTTGAAGAAACTTGCCGAGTGATTGATCAGATCAAGAGAGAGTAAAGATGGCTCAAGTCCGACAGAAGCACTATGCGGATAATCGACGTCGAGATCTGGAGTTTGCAGTGGGTGACAAAGTATTCTTGAAGGTGTCACCGGTGCAAGGTCTGAAATGGTTTGGTAAAAAGGGGAAGCTATGCCCCAGGTATGTGGGACCGTATGAGATATTGAATCGACGTGGTAATGTAGCATATCAATTGGCTCTACCACCATCTATGTCTAGCGTTCATAATGTGTTCCATGTATCATTACTGAAGAAGTATGTCAGAGATCCATCGCATATCTTGATCGCTGATCCTCCAGACTTGACTCAAGACTTAACTTTCGAAGTGGTGCCTGTAATGCTCTCAAGCCGAAAAGTTCAACAACTTCGAACCAAGGATATCCACTATGTGAAGGTGCATTGGAGAAGCCAAAATGTGGAGGAAATTACTTGGGAAGAAGAGAGCGCGATGAGGAAGGAGTACCCTAACCTTTTTGACGATCAAGGTACGTTCAAATTTCGAGGCCGAAATTTCTTTTAAGGGTGGGGGAGTTGTAGAACCTACATGCAAATTTCGGGACGAAATTTCTTTTAAGGGTGGTGGAGTTGTAAGACCCGCACTCTGAAAACCCGGTCTAAACCTTGGTTTTGTGTCGTGACAGGTCTTTCGATCATCACCGGGCCAGACGGGGCAAGCGGATAACAAACAGGTACAAAATCGGACCGAAGTCGACCAATTATACCTGATTTTAGGTATACCGGTCTTGGTACCGGTCGACCGGTATGGCCTGCGCAGCTATGTGTGGGAATCTGGAAATTGGTCTCTGCGGGTCCCGCTTTCCTGATTTTGAATCCTAGAAGTTTCCTAATCCTAGTAGGGTTACTAAACCCTATTTCTAGCCTATAAATACACCCTTAAGCCTCCTCAAATCCTTTCCATTGTCTCTCACAAACCCTAGAGAAGAGAAAGAGGTGGAAAAGGAGAAGGAGCTAGGAAGAAGAAGAAGGAGCCGTCATTACCGTTCGACGAAGCTCTCCTTACGTCAGTCAACGGTAAGTGCTTGAATCCATCTTCTTACCCTATGTTAGTTGTGTGGGTGGATCAATACCATGCAAAGTAGGTATTGATCTAAAACCCTAAATTGGCCAATAAACCCTAAGTTGCCGTCAAACCCTAGATTCGAGTTTCGAGATGATTTTCATTGAAACGAGACTTTAATGAGTTGGGGATAACTCTAACTCAAAGCCTAAACTTAGAATGGATAGGAGAAACCCTGAAAATCCATGGAGGGTGATTGTCGGTAGTCGAAAAACCCATGTATGGTCTTCCGGAGACATACCGGTCGACTATACCGGTTGCACATAGTGCGACCAGTATGTTGCGACCGCTACCTCTCGGGAGGTTATCTGTGGGGACCGGCTGACCATACCGGTCGCCAGTCTTTCCCACGGAGCCGCGACCGATATATGCCACCGGGCCAGCTCGTGAGGGTATTTGTAACCCTGTTGGTTTCCGATCAACATGAGACTCTAAGAATGTTATTTTAATGAAACCCTAATAATATTGTAGGACTTTGTGACATATCGTTTGGACCTTGCGACGTGGAGCAAGTTATCGAACGAGCGTCAGGTAAGGGAATCTGACCTAAACCTAATAATTAATGGACAATAAATCGTTGTTAATCATTGAATATCTATGATGTGATGTTTGTGCATATTCACATGCCATCCTTTAATTTCAGTTATTATTACTGTTCATGCATTGATAGGATGTGATTGTTAGGCATGTGATTATTTTTGTTAGTGTGTGGAGTGGGGCATGGACCTGGGATCGCTCTTCACACTAGCACCTTTTGTAGTATTCTGTCTTAACATGCTTGGTACGGGTGGGGTATCAGGGGAAGGTCGTGGTACGGTGGTCTCCGATATTGATGTTGTCCCGGCCATTTTTGTGTGGTACTGAGGATTCTGAGTCGACGCTGGCTTGTCCACGATGCTTTAGCTCTATCTCTATGCCGTAGGGAGTTATGTTGGGATAGGGTCTACCTGCGTATTGTTTCTATCCTAGTGGGTTAGTTGCGGATAGGGCATCAGGGGAGGTGTGGGAATGCCTTAGCTCTATCTCTATGCCGTAGACGGCTGTGCTGGGATAGAGCATACATTGATGACATATAGAATTGGTTAGTTGCGAGCTCAGTTTGCGAGCCCAGTTTGCGAGCCCTGGCCAGTAGGGGCTTAGGTACTGGTATGGGTAGAGTATCAGGGGAGGTATGTGGGTATCTTAGCTCTATCTCTATTCCATGATGGGTGCATGTGGGCCGATGGGGGTGTGATCCATGAGGTGCCACACACTCGTGTATAGAGGTGCGGGGGCCACCAAACCTTTCTATAGCATATTGCAAACTTAAAACCAGACCACAACATAAAATTGATTGTTACTCATGCATAATCTTGTGAAACTGTTTGATTGTCTTACTGAGCTGTGTTGTGAGCTCACCCCTTGTATATATACATGTTTTTAGATGGTGATGCAGGTTACACTGTGGACGACTATGTGAACGCTCCGACGTACGGTGGTGTGGCTGCTCTGGATGTACAAGCAGGGGAGGATGAGCATGTTGCTTCATGCGAGTGCCCTTTCTGTGTGTACTTGTGATGGATTTTTATTTAGTCGTTTCAGTTATTTTCTTTTGATATTAAAGGGATGTAAAAGATATTTATTTTATGTGTTTGAATTTGGATAATGGGATATTTATTTAAATGATCAATAGATACTCAGTTCATTCTATTTAAAGTCTTCCGTTGTATAATTATATTCTGATTGTGGTTATGTGTAATGGTTTGTATGGGTAGACACGGCCTATTCGAGATCCTGGTGTGAACCGTTGGTTCAATGACGGTTCACTCACACCATTCTGGTTGGATCAGAATTGGGGTGTGACATGATGGCTTGTGCGATGGATAGAAGTGTGGGTGCAAGGGTCATGTTAGATTGCAACCATGTATGATGGTTCATGTGATGCATTTCGGGTACAACTATCATCTTGGAATGTAAACTCACTAGTGTGGACACGGTGATCCATGGGAGTGGTGAGTCAGGGATCTCTGTTGGTGTAAGTCATGATAGTTTTATCAACATGCTAGTGGGGACATGGTGATCCATGGGAGTGGTGATCTAGGGAATTCTATTGGCGGGCAACCAGAATGAAATGAATGTACATAATAGAAATAGGTGGTATCATTCATTATTTCTTACGCCCTTCTAGTAGGGGTCAAGATACTGGCATAGCTTTGCACTTTTGAAGGTTTGGTGACCCTAGGAGGAGTCAGTGACGTATGGGTCTACGGTAGCTGGCGTATGTGGGGTTTATGATGGGAAGTGATGAACCTTGTAAGGATTGGTGTCCCGAAGGGGGGAGTTTACTTGTAGAAGCGGTTTAACGGCCCACGGTTGTCTATTCAACTTCTATCTTCACCCAAGATGTAGAAACACAAATTTGAGACCTAATATAAAATGAATTGCATTTCATATCATTTGATGTTGTATGTACACGCATGTGATACTAGATTTCTCATTGAGCTAGGATGTGAACTCACCCTCGTGTCGATACTTCTTTTTAGATTCTGTTGCAGGTGACTTCTCTATTGCTGATTTTATGGAGTTCCCTCTTGCTAACATGGTTACTGGTACTGATGATGTTGGTAGAGAGCACAACAAGGGTTGCACCAGTAGCGACTTCATCTACGCATGATGTAGCCCTCCCCTTACTTTTTCCCTTCCCGATACACTCTAGATATTATGATTCTTTTTGTTGGTAGATGAAGAGGTCTATTAAAATAATGTAATAGATTTACTCTTTTTTTATTTGGGTATGTGTATATGGATATGATAGTATTTTTTGAAGTCCAAATAGTTTGTAATGGATAATATGTTACATAGTATGGGATATGATATCATTAGTTTGTGTTAGTATTTAATGCTTTCGCTATATTATTATTGTTTCTTGATTATTATGGTTATTTCATATGTAGACTGTGGGATTTAAGTTGTAATCATTGTGGTTAGCGATCTTGGATGTATTCGGGTGCCACGAGGGTTGACCTGGATATCACGCTGGATTCTCTAGAATGGGCTGTGACACCCCCTACCCGGTTGACTTTTTTTTTCATGGCCGCACTTATGGCTATCCTATAAGACTAAGCATGCAGTCTATGAAGACATTAAGTAGACATTAAGGTCCCGTTTGATAACACTCCAGCTATAAGACCAACATTCTACTAACTTGGTCTAACAATGTCGTGCCAGGTCTTCCCATTATAACCAGCTTAAGCGAACCAACCGGATGAAAGAACCACCAAGCCAGGAAAGGAAATCCCTCTTAGTTTGTCCTGTCAGACAACTTAAGTTGTCCGATCTACGGATTGGGCGACCGGATAGTCGACTGGTCAAACCCAAAAACTGACTTCGAGTTTAGGAAAGTTTTCAAATTTGAGTAGGACTCCTTCTTAATTGGAATCCCACTCTCCATGGAAGGTTTCCCTCTATATAGAAGATGTCTCTTCACTTCCTCCCACTCTTTTGGTCAGTCTCAAATCTTAGAATTGAGAAAAAGAGAGGAGAAGAAGGAGAAGAAGGCCTGGAGAAGAATAAAGCTTGGAGAAAAAAGAAGAAGCTCTGCAGAAGGAAAGTTGTCGTCGGTTTTTAACCTACTACATCGAGGAACCAATGGTAAGTCCTTTATCCTATAAAATGTTAGGATGCATAGAATTGAGATCTAAAATCATAGTATTGGTAGATCGACTCCAACACTGTGATTCCATCATGATCCCTCTTACTAGATCTCTCAAATAAACCTATAATAAATTATAGATGTTAGGGTTAGATGAAGTGACTAAAACTAATGAATAATGGCCATAGAATGACTCTAGGATGGATCCCATTAAAGAGCCAAAGAATTGACTCCGAGAGAAAATAGACTGAAGACAGCCTGAAGGTTGTCCAATTACTTTTGACCAATCGGCTAGATGCCAGATTGGTCAGGCAACTGGTCACTCTCGAGAAGTCTATCAGGGTTTGTTTGGATGGCTGATCGATCGACCAATGCAAGATTGGTCACGTGAAAGGACGATGTTAGGAAGGCCTAAATTGAAGATCGGAAAAGAAACAGAGTACTGTAACTTGATAGAATGAAACCCTAATTAAAGTTTACTAACTGTTTAGGATTCCAACTAGTCCAAGATAATTCCTAAGTTTTGGGAAGCAATGAACAAGCTACCCTTTATCTTTCTGTTAACTGTTTGTTATCATGATCTATATGCTTGTTTATGTATCTCACATGTCATCTAATTAATATATATATATATATATATATATATATATATATATATATATATATATATATATATATATATATCTTGTTCATGCATATTTATTTATTTTTCTTTCATGATATGGATGATGAGGTTAGACATGTGTTTGTGTGTGGTTGGTGTGTTGGATGAGGAGAGATATAGCATCAAACCATTCACCACACTGATATCGTCGTATGGCCGTTACCATAGCGAACTTAGTACAACATAGGGTATTAGAGGGGTGATCTTGGTATGGGGTTGTAGCTCTGCCAGTGGACCCTAGCTCTATCTCTATGGGCGTACTAAAGGATGCCGGGGTAAGGCCTTGGATACAAATTTACTAACATCTAGGATTGGTTAGTCACGAATTTAGTTTGTAAGCCCTCGCTAGTAGGGGCATATGTACTGGTATGGGGTAGAGTATCAGGGGGAGTGCTGGCGGTATGTAATCTATTAGGCTATAGCTCTATCTCTATTCTGTAATGAGTGATGTGGGACGACAACGGTATGTGATCCATTGGGCGTGCTCACACTCTCGTATATGGAGGTGTGGTGGTCGCTTATCCTTACCATAGTACATTGCAAACTTAAATCAAACCAAAGATATGAATATGATATCATGCGTATGTTTATTGTATTGTTTTATTTTCTCACTGAGCTAAGTTGTGAGCTCACCCCATGGTACCATTTATTTTTTAATTTTTGATGATGCAGGTGTTATTGTTGAAGATTTAATGAATGCGCTATCATATGGACATGTGGCTACTATGGATGTGCAACCGATGGAGGATGAGCATGACAACAAATCCTAAGTCTTGTTTACCTTGCTTTCATTGTTTTTATGCATAGTATTTTATTTCATATTTTGGTCTACGAACTTGTAATTAGATATTTAATATATTTTGGTTTACTGGTTAATTATTTATTTATCACATTAGATACTCAGTTCATTAATAAAGACTTTCGCTTATTATTTATTATCTTTGATTGTGATGTGGATATGAATGGTTTGATTGCTGGCACCGTCCTATGTGATCCTGTCATGAACCATTGGTTTATATGATAGTTCATTCACACTTCTGGTTGGTTTAGAATTGGGGTGTGACAACTTGGTATCAGAGCGCTCGAGCTCTATCAATCAAACCTGAATACATATACATGTGTCTATAAACTGAGATAGGATAAACTTAAAAGTTTTAATACAAATACACCATAAACACATTGTTGGTTGAGACAGAAACTTAAAGCAAGACAATAATGCACATAATGAAAGGTGGAACCATATATATATATATATATATATATATATATATATATATATATATAGACAGAAAGAAAAATAAAAAATAATCCAGCCATAAAACAGGGTACGGTCCATAATCTGGAAGGTTACCCTAAATGAATAAACCAAAAGTAATAAAAAAAAGTGTTTAAAATATGTTGACTTTATCCTTGTGTTGGTGGAGAAGGTGATGACTCCCGAACTCTATCATAATCCTCCTCGTATGTCCCATGGAGCCAATCTACCCCCTCCTGAGTCATATGAAGACTCGTAATAAGATCCGCCACACGCTGATCTATTGCTCACTAGGCCTCTAGAACCTCCCCTACCCATCGATTAGTCACCTACTAAGCCTCAGGAATCTCCAAGAGGAGTGACATCATCAAGTCTGGAGGGGAACATGAAGGACCAGTCTCTAATTTTTGCTGTGGCGTAAGAGGGGGATGTTGTCTACATCCATGAACATATGGTCATCATCTCTACCACCCTCTGCCGCTGCTGCTGCTACTGCCGCTGCTACTACCCGACCTAGAGGATGATCCAATGCATCCAACTCCTCATCACTGATCACCGCCTCATGTAAGCCCATCTTGGTGATGGCATCCCAGTCAAGATCGGCCATGACCATCTCCTCGTACATTCTCTCACCCTCCAGGTTCACGTAAAAGCTATCGAGAATAGTAGTGATCATATGACCATAGGGTAGATTGGGCGTCGTGGCTCGATGCATGGTGCATATGATGATGTAGAGCAAGCATACAAGCGAATGGTGCAAATGCAATAAAAAACATATTGGGTGAGCTGAAATACCTCATTGTAATGTCTGCTCTGAGGAATGATATTGTGCTGGATGATGCAGCAGTATACTCGAGGGAGGTGACGTAGGTTGATTGCCTTTAAGTCCCTCAGCCCTGGCTACATAATCTGGTTTTTCACCTCTAGACGTAGGTCCTCAGTCTTGAACTTAAGCTCCTTGGGTGCATAGTAAACCAGCTCGTTGACGTTGGAGATGTTCAAGAGACCTACTAGCTGGTGGGTGTCGAAAGAGATCTGCACACCCTTTACCCAGCTGGTGATCTTCAGCTCTCTACCTCTCTCAAAGTCCTCTGGATTGCCTTCCAGCTGTAGATTGCAGTAAAACTGCTTTACTAGGTCAGGACGTGTTGACCCCTGGTACTGGGTCAAAGGAAGCCAACCCATGGTGTTGAACGCAGTCTCTATGTCAAACCTGGCAAGATCCAGCAGGTTAATGAATCACCCCACCTCTACCTTCTTGTTTCGAAACGATGGATATTGAGCTTCGGCTTTGGTGGAGTGAAATCGGAGTACGTTAAAAGGTGTAGGATTTTTGGTATGAGGCATAATGAATCTGCAAGAATAGAGCAATTAAAATATATCAGTCCAAATTTTAGAAATTTCGGTAGCATAACGGTGTAAATTGTTCAAAAGCCTTACTTTGGCCGATTACAGGGACTATAGGACTTACGTCAATGGAAAACATACAACCATGCCAAAATATTATCCAATTGAACCAGGAATGCAAGAAATTACAAAATTTCAAAAATTGGGAAAATCCCCAAATTCTAGGGTAAGAAATCAAATTTTTGGGATTTCTCCCAAAGCAACTGATGAAAACCTAAATTGATAGAGGGATTTCATTCGTTAGATGCCCAACATAAATTCTAAGCAAGCAAAATAATATTTCTATAGTTGGAAAATTTTTAATTTGAAGAAAACCATAGAAAAGCGATAAAACCTAGGAGAAACTATCCAAAGAAGAGAAAGAGTTGGAAGGCTTACCTCTAGGAAGTATTGGAAGGTGTTAACCGGAAGGGAATGATCCAAAATTTGATTGGTTGGACTATTGAAACTCACCAGCATAGAGTGGAGTTGCAACCCAGAAGAAGACAAGAGAGAAAATGAGAACAAAAAAGGCTCAAAATCACATTTAAAAGACAGATTTTTGTTGATCCGTCGAACGATTTGACTTAAAGAGTTGACCGGTTAGTCGACCGATCAGTGGACCGAAAGCTCTTGAAAATGATCCCAGAGTTTGTCTGGATCGATCACTGGTTGCTTAATATATGATAGGTCAAGGGCGACTGGACAAATTTTTTTAAGCTATTTATTGTCTGATTTGTTCTACTTCTATGGGACTTTCATATACTGTGGGACTAACCCTATAAACTACATTGTACCTTGTCTCACACGAATTGGATGTGCAGAAATTTCAATAGTCAATAGTATAAAATGGAACGTCATACTCATAGAACCAGTCGAAGAGACCGTAGCCTGACCCCACCACCACTTGGAGTGGGGAATGGGAATGAAAACTCAATGGATCAGACAGGGAATAATGTGAACCAGAACAATGCACCACAAGGGGTGAACATCTAGGCCACTCCAACCAACGTACCTGGACCACCAAGTACCAAGTGACTTGGCCACGGTTGTGACCAATTTGGCTCACCCAGCAAGTATTGTTGGCCATGCAAGCTGAAATAAGGATGACTATACTGACTGCCAATGCTACACCGATACCTCCAAGTCAGACCAATATGGTTCTAGTTAGTAGCAACATTGTACCTTTAGCACCTATTGGTATTAACACGGTGCCTACAACATAGTAGATCCCAGAAACACACACCCCAGTACAAAATCCTGGAGCATAGCAAGCAGTATACCAAGGTAGTTACCAGTATCAGCCACCTGTATATGGAGCGTATGGGTAGAACGATCATTCAAGACTTGTGGAAAGATTCCTGAAACTGAAGCCCTAAACGTTTTCAGGCAAGATGTCAAATCTATTGTGGCCAGCTCAGTAGATTAACGAGATGGAGAAGAACTTCATGATGATGACTATCATAGAAGAAGAAAAGGTTCTGTGTGTAACCTTCATGTTGAGGGAAAGTGCTAATCACTGGTGGAGATCCACTTGCATGTATCTACTTTCCAAGAACCCTTAGTTGACATGGACTGTTTTCAAAGAAGCTTTCTTTGACAAGTATTTCCCAAAGAGCTTATGAGATCAAATGGAGAAGGAGTTCCTGAGCCTGTATCAAGGTCAGATGATAGTGGATGCATATCAATGGCGATATGAAGAACTATTCTTCTTCGCTCCTGCCAGCATGCAAGAGGAAGACACCAAGACCCGATGGTTCACTATGGGACTGAAGGGAAGTATTCGAAAGCATGTGCTGGGTTTGGAGAAAAAGATCTATAATGAAGCTGTGCAGATTGCTCGAGTTCTGGAGTCCAACCAGAAAGAAAGCTTCCATACTCAGAACCGAGGACTGAAAAGGTCAAATGGTGATACATCAAATAGAGGAAATTCAAGGACCTTCAAACCTTTCCAGCTACAGAACACTAATGGAGCAGCCAAGACAACCCAAATGGTCTTACCATAATTGGATCAACTGACTGTGAATATCAAGTACTTCAACTGCGATCAAATGGGGCATTATGCAAAGACATGCCCTAATCCCAAGAAGTAGTTGCATCAAGGAAAGGTTCATGCCGTGTGTCACACCCCAATTCTGTACTATTCAGAATGATGTGATGAACTGTTAATAAACCAACGGTTCAACCAAGATCTCAAATAGGCTATCCCCGCGTTATCTAAACTTACACACATCCGTAATCATAATCAGAGTAAATACACAATAGCGGAAGTCTTATAATAACATGGACTGAGAAACTAATATGATATTAATAATTTAATAGCAAATTATTCTGTTTTCAACTGAGACATAAATATTTAAGTACCAAATACATGTCTTAATAAATCCAATAAAGAAACCTATAAAATATCTAATTAAATACACACGAGTTGCACTCGCAAGAGGAGTCGTGTGTATCCACTTCAGCTTCAGCTTCCATCGCTGCCACGTTCCCGTACGCAGACGCATTCATATAGTCAACGGTATAACCTGCATCATCAACTAAAAATATCCGACGTCGAGGGGTGAGCACACATCACGGCTCAGTGAGTAGCCAAAACAATGCAACAATACATATGCATGCAAATCAATTTATATCTTTGGTCCGATTTAAAGTTTGCAGTATGCAATAGAAAGGTTTAGGTAGTCAAAGGTCGCATTTATTGACCCCGCCTCTATACAGGAGTGTGTGACGTCACCCGAAGATCACGTTTATCGTCAACTCACATGCACCCAACCATGAACATTATATAACAAAGGTTACGTTTATTGCTATATAGTGCCATACCAACATGTAAGCCCCTGCTGGCGAGGGCTACAAACTGGGCTCGCAGCTAACCAATCCTAATGCCAAAAGTGTATCCAAGGCCTCACCCCAGCATCCCTCAGAATGTCCATAGAGATAGAGCTAAGGCCCCCCGGTAGAGTCAGAGACTACAAGGACCGAGACCACCTCCCCTGATACTCTACGACACAATAGTTCTGCTAAAGTAATGGCGATACGACGATGCCAATGCACAAGACTTGAGTTAGAGATAGAGCTAAAGTGCTGAGACCCGCCAAAGGTTAACGTTTATTGACGTTCTCATCACACCTCCCCTGATACTCGCTCGCATCAAGTACATCAACCACACACATATAAGCACATGCTTATTCCTATCATCATCATCATCATGTTATAAACAATAAAGTAAATATGCATGAACAAATAATAGAAATATTGGATGGCTTGCTGTATGCACATTACAAACATATTCGTATAGAATCAAGCATGACATAAGACTCAAGAAATAGAAAACAGTTTTTGTTATTAACCAATTTAGTTTAGAGTTCTGGTTCCTCACCTTAGCTTGCTAATAGATACTTTTCCAAGCTTTAGAATCACCTTTACAATGTTATTTTATTGCTAGAAGACCTAAAAAAGTCGATAGAATTTAATTAGAATTAATTCTGAATTTAAAAACCATGTTGTTAACTGAGGGTCGGATGGTCAGGAACACCTAGGGTCGGATGGTCATCGACCCTCGGTGCGACCCTCTGTGCACTTTGGTCCAATTCCCTCTCTTTGATTCATTCTTCGTGTTTGGGGTCCTATGGCTTGCTTCTACATTCCATTAAACATTCATTCCATGGTCTGGAACCACGGATCAACCACCTAGATAGCTTTCATGCATTCTTCTATGGTTTTCCATGAAAACTTAACCATAGCTTGATGGTTTGGGTTTCTCCGAGACCATACTCTCAACAATAACTAACCTAAGGTCTGTAGAAACTCATGGAATTAGTATCCATACCTGAGAAGATTACTTTTTCTCTGAAATTCTTCTCCTTTTTGCTAAGTTCTCTTCCTTGCCTTTCTTCTTCCTCTTTTCCTTCTCCTCTCTTTCTCTCAATTCAATTAGGGTTGTGAAAGGAGTGAAAGTGGTTTAGGGACGTCCTTTAAATAGAGTAGGAATATCCTAAAATAAGTCCCTTTGAGATTAGGAAAGAATCCCAATCGAAAGTTAGGAAATTTCCTAATTTTATTTTCTTACGGCAACCGAGGGTCGATGATCCCGTCGACCCTAGGGTCCTAAGCTGTCTGACCCTCCCTTCAAAACTGAGGGTCTGACTTTCTGTTTTGGGAGGTCCGACCCTGCTTAGATGTCACACCCCAATTCCACACTGTTCAGAATGGTGTGATGAACCGCTAGACAAACAACGTCTCAACCAGGATCTCTAATAGGCTATCCCCGCGTTATCCAAATTTTACACGCATCCACAATCATAATCAGAGTAATACACAATAGCGGAAAATTTATAAATAATATGAACTGAGTACTAGAATGATTCCCATAAATAATATCAAATTATTCTGTGTTTAACTAAGACATAAATATATAAATACCAATACATGTCTTATAAATCCAAATAAAAAACTACAAAAATATCTAATCGAATACACACGAGTTGCACTCGCAAGAGGAGTCATGTGTATCGTCTTCAGCTCCAACTTCCATAGCTGCTACAGTTCCATACGCTGACGCGTTCATATAATCTTCAACAGTATATCCTGCATCATCAACTAAAAATATTCGACGTCGAGGGGTGAGCACATAACACGGCTCAGTGAGTAGCCAAAACAATGCAACATTACATATGCATGCAAAAAGTCAATTCATATCTTTGGTCTTGGTTTATAGTTTGCAATGTGCAATAGAAAGGTTGGGTGATCAAAGGTTAACGTTTATTGATACCGCCTCTATACACAGGGTGTGGAAGCCCGCCCGAAGGTTAACGTTTATCGTCGTCCCCATCCACCCTACCATAACATTATACAACAAAGGTTAACGTTTATTGCTCTATAATGCTACCAACACGTAAGCCCCTGTTAGCGAGGGCTTGCAAACTGGGCTCGCTACTAACCAATCCTAATGCCAAACAGTGTATCCAAGGCCTCACCCCAGCATCCCTCAGAACATCCATAGAGATAGAGCTAAGGCCCCCCGGTAGAGTCAGAGACTACAAGGACCGAGACCACCTCCCCTGATACTCTACGACATAATAGTTCTGCTAAGGTAATGGCGATACGACGATGCCAATGCACAAGACTTGAGTTAGAGATAAAGCTAAAGTGCTGAGACCCGCCAAAGGTTAACATTTATTGACGTTCTCATCACACCTCCCCTGATACTCTCTCGCATCAAGCATATCAACCACACACATACAAGCACATGCCTATTCCTATCATCATCATCATCATCATGTTATAAACAGTAAATTAAATATGCATGAACAAGTAATAGAAATATTGGATGGCATGTTGTATGCACATTACAATCATATTCACATAGAATCAAACATGGCATAGGACTCAAGAAAAGAAAAACAGTTTATTATTAACCAATTTAGTTTGGGGTTAAGGTTCCTCACCTTAGCTTGCTAATAGATATTTTCCAAGCTTTCGATTCACTGTTATAACGGTACTATATTGCTAGCAAACCTAACAAAGTCGATAGAATTTAATTAGAATTAATTCAGAATTTAAAAACCATTCTGTCAACTGAGGGTCGATGCTAGGGTCGATGCTAGGGTCGATGGGTCTATCGACCCTCCCAACATTCTGAACTTCCCGAATGCTGAGGGTCGATGGTCTGAAACACCTAGGGTCGGATGGTCTATCGACCCTCGGTGCGACCCTTGGTGCACTCTGGTCAAATTTCCACTTTTTAATCCATTCTTCGTGTTTGGGGTCCTATGGCTTGCCTCCTACATTCACCCAACATTCATTCCATGGTCTAGAAACATGTATGATTCATCTAGATAGCTTTCGTGCATCCTCCCATGGTTTCCCATGAAAACCTAACCATGGATGGATGGTTTGGGTTTCTCCAAAATCCTACACTCAACCATATCTAACCTAAGGTCTGTAGAAACTCATGGAATTAGTATCCATACCTGGAAGATTACTTTCCTCGGCAATTTCTTCTCCTTTTTGCTAAGCCTTCTTCCTAGCCTCCTTTCTTCCTCTTTTCCTTCTTCTCTCTTTCTCTCAATTCAATTAGGGTTGTGAAAGGAGTGAATGTGGCTTAGGGACGTCCTTTAAATAGACTAGGAATGTCCTATAATAATCCCATTGAGATTTGGAAAGAATCCCAACCGAAAAATTAGGAAATTTCCTAATTTCAGTTTTCGTCAGAAACCGAGGGTCGATGATCCCGTCGACCCTAGGGTCTTAAGCTGTCCGACCCTCCCTCAAAAACTGAGGGTCGATCTTTCTGGTTTGGGAGGTCCGACCCTGCTTAGCTGGGTGTGCGACCCTCCCCTAGAATTAAGTGTTTTTGGGTCGATTTCATACCTGGGATCTCGATCTCCTTCATGCCCTTGGTCCACTTGACTCGACCATGATGGGTAGACCTGGTTCAAGGTGGTAAGACCGGGTTAGATTGACACGGGTCTTACAACTCCCCCCAACTTATAAAAATTTTGTCCTCGAAATTGTACGTACCTTCTGAGTCAAACAAGTCAGGGTATTGCTTCCTCATAGCATTTTCTTCTTCCCATGTAATCTCTTCCATGTCTCTACTTTTCCATGTGACCTTAACATAGTAGATATCTTTGTTGCGTAGACGTTGAACTTTTCGACTAGTGATTTCCGTTGGTATTACTTCAAATGTCAAATCATCAGTTAGTTCCGGCAAATCTACTGTCAACACATGTGTTGGGTCTTTGACATACTTCTTCAATAAGGATATGTGAAATACGTCATGCACACTTGACATAGATGGTGGTAGTGCTAACTGATAAGCTACTTTTCCACGCTTAGCCAGAATCTCATATGGTCCGACATATCTTGGACTTAGTTTTCCTTTCTGTCCGAACCTCTTCAATCCTCGCATGGGCGATACTTTCAATAATACTTTTTTGCCTACGGCGAACTCTAGATCTCTTCGTCGAGTATCTGCGTATTGCTTCTGACGGTTCTGAGCTACTCTTACTCTTTCCTTGATGATGTCGACCACTCGACAAGTCTCTTCAACAAACTTTGGTCCAATGATACTACGTTCTCCAACTTCATTCCAAAACAAGGGAGTTCGACACTTCCTACCATACAGTGCTTCATAAGGTGACATCTGTATAGTAGCCCCGATAGATGTTATTTGTAAGCTAACTCGATCAATGGTAACTTCTCGTCCCATGATCCCTTGAAATCAATCACGCATGCTCGTAGCATATCTTCTAAAATCTGAATGGTACGCTCCGACCGTCCGTCGATCCGTGGGTGGAATGCAAGATCGAACTTCAATGTTGTACCCATAGCCTTTTGCAGTCCTTTCCAAAATCCGAAGTAAATCGTGGGTCTCTATCGGACACAATGCTTTTTGGAACACCGTGTAGCCGAACAATATTATCCACATACAGCTTTGCTAACCTTTCCAGTGTATACTGGGGTCGTATCGGTATGAAGCGAGCTGTCTTAGTCAGACGGTCTACAATCACCCAAACTACGTCAACTACTCGAGGAGTCAATGGTAGTCCGGTGACGAAGTCCATAGTGATGCAGTCCCATTTCCAAGCTGGTTCCGGTAATGGTTGTAACAGTCCTGCGGGTCTTTGTCGTTCCGCCTTTACCTTCGACAATTTAGGCATTGAGACACGAACTTGGCTACATCTGCCTTCATTCCCCTCCACCAATACAGTTTCTTTAGATCATGATACATTTTTGTACTTCCAGGATGTACCGAGTAGATGGTGGTATGGGCTTCTTTCATGAGTCGGTGTCTAATGTCCATACTTTCTGTTTCAGGTACACATATCCTCCCTTTATATCTCAGTACCTTCTCATTATCTAAGGTGAACTCAGAGTTGGTCCTACCTTTCTCAATATCTTCTTGTACTGTTCTTAGATAAGGATCTGCTTTGATAGCTGTTTTCACTTCGTCCACTATATCCGGTATAATCTTCAATGCTGCGAACATATTTGAAAACCGATGAATGAACCCTTGGTTGGTTGATCCATCCGGTGTATCTATCACATACTGCTTGTTGCCGTGATTAAACACCATTCCATTGGTATACATTGTTGCAGTCGTGCTGGTTTCTCCTTGAGATTTTATCATTGCTTTCCTGCTCAATGCATCCGCTACCACGTTCGCTTTTCCCGGATGATACTGTATCACAATCATAGTCTTTCAATAATTCCAGCCATCTTCTTTGTCTCATATTTAACTCCCTTCGATTAAATAGATAAGTAAGACTTTTATGGTCCGACTTAATCCGAAACTTCTCTCCGTATAGGTAGTGTCTCCATATCTTGACAAGCATGTACTACCGCCGCTAATTCCAAATCGTGAGTTGGGTAATTTTTCTCATGTACCTTCAATTGTCTCGATGCATACGCAACTACTTGTTCTCCTTGCATAAGCACACATCCTAATCCCAATCCCGATGCATCGGTGTATAAGGTAAATGTCCGTCCCGGAACGGGAATGGTTAAAATTGGAGCGGATATCAATCTGGTCTTCAAGTGTTTGAAAGCTCTTTTCACACTTATCCGTCCATACAAACTTTTCTCCTTTCTTGGTCAAACCGGTGAGAGGTACGGCAATCCGAGAATAGTCTTCTACGAATCTCCGATAATATCCAGCTAGACCCGGAAAAACTTCTAACCTCGAGACGCTCTTTGGTGCTTCCCACTTCACAATAGCTTCGATCTTATCGGGGTCCACTTTGATTCCTTCCGCGGATACTACATGGCCTAAAATTGCGACTTCGCTTAGCCAAAACTCACACTTAGAAAATTTGGCGTATAACTTCTCTTTCCTCAAACGCTGTAGGGCTGCGTTTAGGTTCTTGACATGGGTTTCCTTGTCCTTGGAGTATACCAATATGTCATCAATAAATACTATCACCGACGTGTCCAACATATCGTGGAAAACTCGGTTCATAAGTTCCATGAACGTTGCCGGTGCATTAGTTAGTCCGAAAGACATCACTAAGAATTCATAATGTCCGTATCTTGTCCCGAAAGCTGTCTTCGAATGTCACCTTCCTTAATTTTCAATTGATGATAGCCCGATCGAAGATCGATCTTTGAAAATACCTTCGCTCCTTGTAACCGATCGAACAAGTCATCGATCCTGGGTAGTGGATATCGATTCTTGATTGTCAGCTTATTCAACTCTCTATAGTCGATACATAACCGAACGCTACCATCTTTCTTCTTCACGAACAACACCGGTGCTCCCCATGGAGATATACTGGGTCTAATATAACCCTTATCCAGCAGTTCTTGTAGTTGCACTTTTAATTCCTTCAGTTCAGTAGGAGCCATTCTATACGGTGCTTTTGATACTGGTGCGGCTCCGAGTGTAAGATCTATTACAAACTCCGTGGCTCGGTCAGGTGGTAATCCGGGTAGTTCCTCCGAAAATACATCAGGAAAATCCCGCACTACATCAATATCTTCCATTTGTGGCACGTCCTCGGTTAGGTCGACCACTGATACTAGATATCCGACCGCTCCTTTCTCAAGGCACTTCTTAGCCTTTAATGCGGAAAGTATGAGCTTGCATCTCCTGGGAAGTTTGGTTCCCGAGAAACTGAATTCTGCTCCTTCTTTATCTTTGAACGTTAGCTTCTTCTCGGCGCATAACAGATTTGCAGAATGCCGAGCTAACCAGTCCATTCCCAAGATGACATCAAAGTCTGCCATCTCAAGTCTAATTAGGTTGCGTCCAAATTCCATCCATTTAGCAATCTCAAAATAGATTCTCCATTACTTCATCTGAGGTTCATTGGCTATAGCATTTAGTCTGAATCCAATCATCTTTCTTCCAATAATTCTATTATCACTACACATCTTTATCAACCATGATCAGGAAGTGTATAATTCAGAATGTTTGTCCAAAACAATTCATATCCTTCTTTCAATTATCATAATGACAACCACTTGCTTTATCTAGCGAATCTAGGTTTTAAGGATCAGGAGTAAATCTGTGGTAATCCAACCGGCATCAAAAGATCATTAGGTTGCACGGTGGTCTAAATACATGGAAATAAAGGTTCTACAGCTCTTAACCTCATGGTTACCGGTTCTATCGAGTATATAATGCCATTGATCAAGGCACTATAAGAATAAATCTGGAGAAGATTTCATACATCAGTATATCAGGTATAAATCTGGAGAAAATTTTCGTACATCAATAAATCAGGTATAAATCAGTAGATGTACGCTCAACATGATTAAGCATTTAACTGTTCATTCAGTTCGTATCTCTGTTCATGTTGTCGATCATGAGAATGGTGCAGATTGGTATAATCAGGACTAATACTAAAGAAACAGTATCTGTAACTCCAATTGACAGGTTAAATCAAGAAGGTATCCTGTCAAGACACGAGAGTTTAAAATCTGGTATGTGCATCCTCTATAATCATAAGAGTAAATCAATAATGCATCGCATCCTATATAAACATATCTACTTACATGGCCATTATCCTCTTATCTCTGTTTGGATTTAGCCCGAGATATTTTCCTTTATCTCTACAGGGGTTTTGGAATTACTAGCCATTTTCCTTCTTCCTCTATCTTACATCGAGTTTCACATCTTGTGAGTACCAACTCGGTATTCCAACTTTCTGCTTTACAGAAGCTCCCTTCTTGATACTGTACTATATCCTTGTATACTTGGATAACTACCCAACTTATAGATAATACCCTAAATTATTTGTTTATTAGGATAATTCTTGGTCTTCTCTTTCTGTGTGAGTGTATATATATGGTTCCACCTTTTATATGTACATTATCGTCTTGTTTAATTTCTGTCTCAACCAACACAGGTGCTTACAGTGTGTTTATATTAAAGCTTTTATTTTTATCCTATCTCAGTTCACAATGGTCTTGAATGCGTGTCAATTCGGCGGGCAAAGCCTGAGATGCTCTGATACCAAGTTGTCACACCCCAATTCCACACTGTTCAGAATGGTGTGATGAACCGCTAAACAAACAACGGCTCAACCATGATCTCTAATAGGCTATCCCCGCGTTATCCAAACTTTACACGCATCCACAATCATAATCAGAGTAATACACAATAGCGGAAAATTTATAAATAATATGAACTGAGTACTAGAATGATTCCCATAAATAATATCAAATTATTCTGTGTTTAACTAAGACATAAATATATAAATACCAATACATGTCTTATAAATCCAAATAAGAAACTACAAAAATATCTAATCGAATACACACGAGTTGCACTCGCAAGAGGAGTCATGTGTATCGTCTTCAGCTCCAACTTCCATAGCTAGTACAGTTCCATATGCTGACGCGTTCATATAATCTTCAACAGTATATCCTGTATCATCAACTAAAAATATTCGACGTCGAGGGGTGAGCACACAACACGGCTCAGTGAGTAGCCAAAACAATGCAACATTACATATGCATGCAAAAAGTCAATTCATATCTTTGGTCTTGGTTTATAGTTTGCAATGTGCAATAGAAAGGTTGGGTGATCAAAGGTTAACGTTTATTGATACCGCCTCTATACACAGGGTGTGGAAGCCCGCCCGAAGGTTAACGTTTATCGTCGTCCCCATCCACCCTACCATAACATTATACAACAAAGGTTAACGTTTATTGCTATATAATGCTATACCAACACGTAAGCCCCTGTTAGCGAGGGCTTGCAAACTGGGCTCGCTACTAACCAATCCTAATGCCAAACAGTGTATCCAAGGCCTCACCCCAGCATCCCTCAGAACATCCATAGAGATAGAGCTAAGGCCCCCCGGTAGAGTCAGAGACTACAAGGACCGAGACCACCTCCCCTGATACTCTACGACATAATAGTTCTGCTAAGGTAATGGCGATACGACGATGCCAATGCACAAGACTTGAGTTAGAGATAGAGCTAAAGTGCTGAGACCCGCCAAAGGTTAACGTTTATTGACGTTCTCATCACACCTCCCCTGATACTCTCTCGCATCAAGCACATCAACCACACACATACAAGCACATGCCTATTCCTATCATCATCATCATCATCATGTTATAAACAGTAAAGTAAATATGCATGAACAAGTAATAGAAATATTGGATGGCATCTTTGTATGCACATTACAATCATATTCACATAGAATCAAACATGGCATAGGACTCAAGAAAAGAAAAACAGTTTATTATTAACCAATTTAGTTTGGGGTTAAGGTTCCTCACCTTAGCTTGCTAATAGATATTTTCCAAGCTTTCGATTCACTGTTATAACGGTACTATATTGCTAGCAAACCTAACAAAGTCGATAGAATTTAATTAGAATTAATTCAGAATTTAAAAACCATTCTCATCGAGGGTCGATGCTAGGGTCGATGCTAGGGTCGATGGGTCTATCGACCCTCCCAACATTCTGAACTTCCCGAATGCTGAGGGTCGATGGTCTGAAACACCTAGGGTCGGATGGTCTATCGACCCTCGGTGCGACCCTTGGTGCACTCTGGTCAAATTTCCACTTTTTAATCCATTCTTCGTGTTTGGGGTCCTATGGCTTGCCTCCTACATTCACCCAACATTCATTCCATGGTCTAGAACCATGTATGATTCATCTAGATAGCTTTCGTGCATCCTCCCATGGTTTCCCATGAAAACCTAACCATGGATGGATGGTTTGGGTTTCTCCGAAATCCTACACTCAACCATATCTAACCTAAGGTCTGTAGAAACTCATGGAATTAGTATCCATACCTGGAAGATTACTTTCCTCGGCAATTTCTTCTCCTTTTTGCTAAGCCTTCTTCCTAGCCTCCTTTCTTCCTCTTTTCCTTCTTCTCTCTTTCTCTCAATTCAATTAGGGTTGTGAAAGGAGTGAATGTGGCTTAGGGACGTCCTTTAAATAGACTAGGAATGTCCTATAATAATCCCATTGAGATTTGGAAAGAATCCCAACCGAAAATTAGGAAATTTCCTAATTTCAGTTTCGTCAGAAACCGAGGGTCGATGGGAGGGTCGATGATCCCGTCGACCCTAGGGTCTTAAGCTGTCCGACCCTCCCTCAAAAACTGAGGGTCGATCTTTTTGGTTTGGGAGGTCCGACCCTGCTTAGCTGGGTGTGCGACCCTCCCCTAGAATTAAGTGTTTTTGGGTCGATTTCATACCTGGGATCTCGATCTCCTTCATGCCCTTGGTCCACTTGACTCGACCATGATGGGTAGACCTGGTTCAAGGTGGTAAGACCGGGTTAGATTGACACGGGTCTTACATTAGATGGGTATGCGACCCTTCCCCAATTTTAAGTGTTTTTGGGTCGATTTGATACCTGGGATCTTGATCTCCTTCACACCCTTGGTCCATTTGACTTGACCATGATGGGTAAACCTGGTTCAAGGTGGTAAGACCGGGTTAGATTGACACGGGTCTTACACCGTGACTTCTGAAGACGCTACTACGTCACCTGATGTGGTCACAGGTATGACCTGACCATTATTTTATAGTACTTTGTGTGACCATGTAGACTAAACCTAGGTAAAACTATAGGTACCGTAACGATAGCTGGTGTACCTGCCAGAGTCCTCTTTAACTCTAGGGTTACCCATTCTTTTTTGTCCATCTCGTTTAAAAAGAAATTGGACATACCTCTCAAACCCTTAGACCAAAAGTTGTTAGTAAAATCTCCATTGGGACTAGAGGTTGTGTTAGATTAATGCTATGGGCCGCGTCCAGTTCTTATTAATGGATGGAGTTTGGATGCAAACCTGGTTCAACTCGAGATGGCAGACTTTGATGTCATCCTAGGGATGGATTGGTTATCCCAGCATTCAGCGAGTCTACTTTGTGCAGAGAAGATATCGTCGTTCAAGGGCAAGGATGGTGTGGAATTCGATTTCATTGGAACCAAAATTTTTCATAAATGGAAGCTTATTTTCTCTGAACTTAAGGTGAAAAGATACCTTGAAAAGGGAGGAGGTAGATATCTGGTGTCTATGGTGGATATTACCAAAGAAGCACCATGGTGAAAGATATTGAAGTTGTATGGGAATTTTTAAACGTGTTTCTAGAAGACTTACTTGGGTTGTCACTTGTTCGAGTGACCAAGTTCGTTATAGACCTACTGCCAGGGTCGGCTCCAATGTCTGAGATGCCTTACCGAATGGTTCCTACTGCATTGAAAGAATTAATGACTCAACTACATGATTTATTAGACAAGGGTTTTATCCGGCCAAGCATTTCACCATGGGGAGCACCAGTATTGTTTGAAGAAGGACGATAATGTTTGATTATGCATAGACTACCAAGAACTAAATAAGCTCACCATAAAGAACCAATATCCATTGCCTCAGATTGATGACTTGTTCGATCAGTTACAAGGTGCAAAGGTGTTCTCCAAGATCGTTCTACAGTCAGGATATCATCAACTGAAAATTAAAGGAAGTGACATTCCGAAGACAGCATTTAGGACCAAGTACGGATACTATGAGTTCCTGATTATGTCTTTTGGGGTGACCAATGCACTTGCATCTTTTATGAAGCTCATAAACCGAGTGTTCCATGACATACTGGACACATTGGTCATAGTTTTCATAGACGATATTCTGGTATACTCCAAAGACAAAGAGACTCATGCGACGAATCTTAGAGCAGCTTTACAACGGCTGAGAAGGGAGAAGCTTTATGTGAAATTCAAGAAATGTGAGTTCTGGTTAAACGAGGTGACTTTGTTGGGTCACATAGTATCCTCAGAAGGAATAAAGGTGGACCCTAGTAAAATAAAAGCAATTATGGGGTGGGAAGCGCCTAGGAACGTTGCAGAGATTAAAAGTTTCTTGGGTTTAGCTGGTTACTACAGATGATTCATGAGACTATTCCAGAGTCACAGTGCCTCTTACCAAGCTGACCAAGAAGGGGGAAAAGTTCATTAAGACCGACAAGTATGAGAAATGTTTCCAAACCTTGAAAGCAAACCTGATATCAGCTCCCATCTTGACCATTCTGGTACCAGGACAGCCATTTACCCTATACATAAATGCCTATGGACTGGGTTTGGGATGCGTGTTGATGCAAGGAGAACAAGTGATTGCTTTTGCTTTAAGAAAACTAAAAAAATGAGAGAATTACCCTGCGCATGACTTGGAGTTAGCAGTGGTGATTCACGCAATCAAGACTTGGAGACATTAATTATACGGTGAGAAATTTCAGATCAAGTTGGATCACAAGAGCCTTACCTATCTCTTTACTTGAAAGGAGCTAAACATGAGGCAGATGGTTAGAGCTACTGAAGGACTATGATTGCAATATTCAATATCATCCTAAAAAAATGTGGTTGAAAAGGCATTGAGCAGAAAGGGAATTCTGAAACCTGAAGGAGAATTTAATAAGAGTGCTACTTTAGTTTTTGCGGTATCGACTACTGAAGGGGATATGGTGCAACACATATTAGAGTCTCCAGATGATCCTATAGAGCAAGGATTGATCCATAAGTTCTCACTTATGTTCGTGGCCTTGAAGATAGTACCAGACCTGATGGACGAAGTGAAAGCTACAATTCTATTGGACCCATATTTGAGAACTATAGAAGAAGATCTAGAGAAAGGTAAATCAAACCCTGACTTTACCTTGGATGTGGATAAGATACTCAAGTATAGGGGTAGGTTATGTATACCGAAAAGTGAAGAGTCAGACCTTCGACAAAGAATCATGATAGAAGCTCACTGTACTCCATATTTAGTACATCCTGGAAGTACTAAGATGTACCATGACCTAAAGAGATTGTACTGGTGGAGAGGTATGAAAGTAGACGTGGCTTGATATATATCTCAATGTCTAAACTATTAGCAAGTGAAGGCTGACAGACAAAGACCAACAAGCCTACTATAGCCACTGCCTAAGTCAGCGTGGAAGTGGGACTACATCACTATGGATTTTGTCATTGGGATACCACTGACTCCCAGATCAGTTGACGTAGTTTGAGTGATTGTCGACCGCCTTACAAAGATGGCTCGCTTCATTGCTATACGACTTTAATATACCTTAGAGTGATTAGCCAATCTGTATATGGATAACATTGTCAGATTGCATGGTGTACCTGAGAGCATAGTGTCAGACAAAGACCCATGTTTTATTCAAAGTTTTGGAAAGGTTTATAAAAAGCAATGGGAATGAAGTTGAAGTTTAGCACAACGTTTCACCCTCAGACTGATGGTTAGTTTGAATGGACCATCAAGATCTTAAAAGATATGCTCCGAACTTGTGCAATTGATTTTAAAGGAGCTTGGGAATAAAGGGTACCACTGATCGAGTTTTTTAACAACAACAACCAAGCTACCATATAAATATCGCCTTGTGAAGCATTGTACGATAGGAAGTGTTGAACCCCTCTGTTTTGGAATAAAGTGGGTCAACGAAGAATAGTGGGGCTAGAGTTTGTTGAAAAGACTTGTCGAGTGGTAGGCCAAATCAAGAAAAGGATCAAGACAGCTCAATATCGTCAGAAGCATTATGCGGACAATCAACGCCGAGGCCTTGAGTTCATTGTAAGTGATAAAGTATTCCCAAAGATATCACCCATGCAATGTCTAAAATGGTTCATTAAGAAGGGGAAGTTATGCCCTAGATACATTGGACCTTTTGAGATTTTGGCAAGATGTGAAAAAGTAGTATATCAGCTCGCGCTATCCCCATCTATGTCTGGTGTATATGATATATTCCATGTTTCCCTATTGAAGAAGTACATCAAAGATCCATCGCACATATTGACTATGGATCCATCAGATTTAACAGATGACTTAACTTTTGAAGTAGTGACAGCCGAGATCACCAATCGAAAGGTACAACATCTTTAAAATCAAGACATTTTAAGACCCGCACACCACAAATCCAGTCTAACCTTACATTCTCGTGTCGTGATCGGTCTTCCCATCATAATGGGTTCAAGTGAACCAATTGATGAGGTAAGCAACAAGTTAAATTTAGTTGGTGTGGTTGACTGTTTAAGTTTGTATGGAAGCAACCAGTCAAAAACTAAAAGCAGTAAATTTTAGACGTATGGTCACATTTTTAAGGGGTATGGTCGACCGTATGGTCAACTAGGTTGAGACCACACAACGTGTGGTTGCATGTTTTGGTTGTATGGTCGACGGATTATGCGACCACACCATTGACCGTACGAATCCATAATCGACTCCGTGATTTGAAAACTTTCCAAATCTAATGGGATCTCTTTCCTTATTATAAAGGGACTCTACAGGGAAGTTTTCCCTCTATATAAAGGATGTCCCTTCACTCTATTTTACTCTTTTGGATCAATCTCAAACCCTAAGCCTAAAGGAGAAAGAGAGAGGAGGAGAAGGAGAAGAAGAGAAGGGGAGGAAAGCTTGTAGAAGGGTTTTGCAAAGAAGAGTAATATCTCTCTACATCAAGCTTAAGGTATGAACTTGACTCTATAGGGTAAATCAGATAGAGTAGGTTCTTTTCAAGTTGATATGTGGAACCTAATACAACGATTTCGGTTATAGGTTTTTTAAGGAAAATCATAGAGAATAGGTTAGGGATAATGGATGAGGGAAAAACTATGATTTAATGACATAAACGGATCGTAGGAGGAACCTTATTGTTGAGCCCAGAGGAGGAACTCATATTAGAAGTAAAAATTAGGCCAAACTTGTATGGTAGAAGCTATGGTTGACCATAGGGTGACCAGTGTGTCGACCATAGCTATTCGAAAAGTTCCTAAAAATCGTGTGGTTGCATGTGCGGTCGCATGTAGTGTGACCATAGGATCAACCGTATGTCGTATGGTCGCATATATTGAGACCATAGGGTCGACCACAGGGATCGACCATACTGTAACAACAAGTATATTTTGAGACAAAAAAAGGTTTTCGATTACTATAACTTGATACAATCGAATCCCAACTTAAATATATTAATTGTTTAGGTTCCCAATAGATTCAAAGTAACTTCCAAAGCTTGGGAGATGAACAAACATCAATCAAAGGTGAGAGAACAAAACCTAAACTAATTGGATAATAACAAACTATTTTACTTTATTTGTCTAATAAAATGAATGTTTTTATGTTTGTATGCTTGTAATGTGTATCTCACATGTCATCCAATATTATTGTTATTTCTGTTCATGCATATTTATTTCTGTTTATTTATAACATGATGGTGATGATATTAGGAATAGGCATGTGATTGTGTGTGTGTGGTCAATGTGTTGGATGCGAGTGGAGCATCAGGGGGAGGACCCAGCATTGTGGTTCAGCCTGATCATCGGACTTTAGCTCTATCTCTACGCAAGTCTTGGTCTTACCCACTGACATTGTCGTATCGCCATTACCTTAGAGGAACTATTACTTCGTAGGGCATCAGGGGAGGTGGTCTTGGACCGTGTGGTCTTTGATTTTGTCGGGGAGCCTTAGCTCTATCTCTATGGACGTATTGAGGGCTGCTGGGGTGAGGCCTTGGATACATTGGATGACATTAGGATTGGTTAGATGCGAGCCCAGTTTGTAAGCCCTCGCTAGCAGTGGCTTACGTGTTGGTATGGGTAGGACATCAGGAGAAGTGTTGACGGTGTGTGATCCGAACACTTTAGCTCTATCTCTATTCCATTGTGGGTGCATGTGGGACTGTAATGGTGTTTGATCCATTGAGCGGATTCACACACTCGTGTATAGAGGTACAGTGTCCCTCAATCCTTTCTATAACACATTACAAACTTATAATCAGTCTAAAGATATGAATTTAATGTATGCATATGTTTGCGCATTATTTAGTTCATTCACTAAGCTCAAGTTAGAGAGCTAACCCTCGCGTAATTCTTTTTAGTTTCTGATGTTGTAGGTGTTACCGTTGAAGACTACATAAATGCGACGACGTATAGACAAATGGTGGTTATGGATGTGTAAGTTGTGAATGACGAATATGACTCGTCGAGCAAGTGTTTCAACTATGTTTACACTTAGTAGTTAACTTTCGTATTTGGTATTTGTAATAAGTATTAATTATGATTTGGTTACTTGGAGAATAACTGGATTATTTAATGATTTATCATGTAAACCTCAGTTCATTATTAATAAAACTTCTGCTATTTATTTTATTATCTCTGATTATTACTGTGGAATGTATTTTGATTTAACATGGTTGGCACAGCCTATATGAGATCCTGGTTTGAACCGTTGGTTCTCATGACTGTTCATCAGACCATTGATTAGTCTAGAATTGGGGTGTGACTGCTTGGTATCAGAGCTCTCAGGCCCTGCCCATCAAACCTTAATACTTCCACAAGAGTCCATGAATTGAGTTAGGATAAATTAAAAGATTTAATACAAACACACCATAAGCACCAGTGCTAGTTGAGACAGAACTTAAACAAGACAATAATGTACATATAAAAGGTAGAACCATATGTATATACAGACAGAAGAAAATGAAAATCTAAATGTATCCTGATAAATAAATAACATAGAGTACAGTCTACCAATTGGACAATTGCATGAGTATATAAAGGATATAGTACAGTAACAAGAAGGAAACATCTGTAAAGCAAAAAAAATAGAATACCAAGTTGGTACTCATGAGATGTGGAACTCGATGTATGACAGAAGAAGAAGAAAAAAGAGAGACTAGTAATGCCTAAATCCTTGCAGAGGTAAAGGGAAAGATCTCGGGTCAAATCTAACAAAGATAGGAGAACAATGGCTATACACTAAAAACAACAGTAGCTATAAAAGAAAATAAAACTATACTCCTGGGTGAGGTGGAGACTCAGAGTGAAATCTGCCACATGCTGATCCATCACTATAAAGCATTAAGAAGAGGAGGCAACCTAACCCCACTACCATCTGGGTCGAGAACGGGTAATGAGAACACATCTAAGCAGATGTCAAATAATGATAGTCAGACTGGAGCAAATCAAGAGAGTGAACAACCAAACCACTCCAGCCAATCTACCTGAACTATCAAGTGCCTTGGCCACAGTTGCAATAAACTTGGTTCGATAAAATGCAAGAGCAATAGAAAATGATACCGGCTATGCAAGTTACCATGGGAATCACTACCCAAGTTGCCAATGCTATACCAACACCCCTGGATCAGACCAAGTACAGTACCTTTTGGTAGCAACACTGTACCTTTAGCACCTGTTAGCTATAACACAATGCCTATCATATAGCAGGTCCTAGTAATGCACACCTCAGTGTAGAATCCTGGTGTACAACAAGCAGTGTATCAAGGTGGTTGCCCTTATCAGCCATCGATGTATGGGATAGCTGCATCATGGCAGAATGATCTGATAAGAATTGAGGAACGCTTTTCTGAAGATGAAGCCTCGAAAGTTTTCAGCAAGGGGTCAAATCTATTATGACCATATATCTAAACATGTGTATATAAGATGCGGTGCATCGTTGACTTACCATTATGATGATAGAAGATGCACATACCTGATTCTAAATTATCGTGCTTTGACAGGATACCTTCTCGATTCAACCTATTAATTGGAGTTATAGATGTTGTTTCCTCAGAATTACTCCTGACTATACCAATCTAAGTTACTCTCATGATTGACAACATAATAAAGATATGAACCAAATGAATAGTTAAAGGTTTAATCATTTTGAATGTACATCTTTTCGATTTTATACCTGATTTATTGATATACCCGAACTTTCTCCAGATTTATTCTCGTAGTGCCTTGACCAATGACACTATATACTTGATAGGACCTGTAACCATGAGGCTAAGAGCTGTAGAACCTCTACTTCCAGGTATTTGGACCACCGTGCAACCTAATGACCTTTGGATGCCGATTGGGTTACCATAAATTTACTCTTGATCCTTTAAACCTAAGTTCACTAGATAATATAAATGTTCATCATCATACTGAATTTGAAAGAAGGAAATAAATTGCTTTTGGATAAACATTATGATTCTTACATTCCCCAACCTCTGTTGATAAAGATACTTAGTTAATAAGAAAATTATTGGAAGAAAGATGATTGGAATTAGATAAATCTCTATAACCAAGAAACCTTAGATGAAGTAATGGAAAATCTGTTCTGAGATTGCTAGATGGATGGATTTGAGTCATAGTTTATAAAATAGTGCATAAGCAAGAAGTGAGAACTACCAATAGTAGCCAGTAAAGAGTAGACAACATTCAAGTAGAGTTACAGATGGTTATATCAGTATGAATCTTGATAAGACAAAAGATTTCAAAAAGCATATCTAAGAGTGGATACAAGGATGAAGTCAAAAATCATGGCTTTGATAGTATTTGGATTAGTACAAGTAATACTAAGTTATGCCTAATGTTAAATGAGATGATTAAGTAAAAGACCAAGAGAGTTTGGCAAAATTAATAAAACGATAAGCATATACCCCAATGCTTATAAGTAGACATATTGGATATGAAGTGAGTAACGACCACAAGATACTTTTTGAGGTATATGATAGAGAGATCAGGATAAAAATAGTAGTGATAAAAGAGATGTAAGCTAATGAGTGTAATATAAGATTATTGGTGTAAGCTAATGAGCTTTTTGGGTATGAGATTATTGGCGATAGTCTTGAAAAACCATAAGAGATGAAGGAGCTAGATGTGCTCTTAAGACCTTATACTAGATTTTGCTAGTTCAAGTCCTTTTGGACTAGATGTTGTATTAGGTGAGTGTTATGAACAATGTCTGAATCATATGGAAGGATGGAATTTGGATGCAACCTAATTCAACTTGAGATGACAGACTTCGACGTAATCTTGGGGATAGACTGGTTGTCTCAACATTCTACAAAACTGTTATGTTCATAGAAGAGGTTGTCATTCAAGAATAAATACTGCATATAACTTAGTTTTATTGGAAGCATATTGCTTAGAAAGCAGAAGCTCATCCTCTCTGCACTAAAGGCGAAGAGATGCCTTGAAAATAAAGGAGTTGGATATATGGTATCTGTGGTAGATGTTACCAAAGAAGCACCACCGATGGAAGATATTGACGTGATGCGTAAATTTCCCTGACGTGTTTCCAAGAGACTTACCTGGGTTGCCACCTGATTGTGCGACCGAGTTCATTATCGACTTGTACCAGGATTGGCACTTGTGTCTAAGGCACCTTATAGAATAGCTCCTACGAAGTTGAAGGAACTGAAAACTCAACTACAAGAGTTATTGGACAAAGGTTTTATTCTACCCAATATACCGCCTGGGCAGTGCCAGTGTTATTCATAAAGAAGGACGGTAGTGTTCGGCTATATATAGGCTATCGAAAATTGAACAAGCCCACGATTAAGAGCCGATATCCACTATCGCAGATTGATGACTTGTTTAATCAATTGCAAGGTGCAAAGGTATTTTTTAAGATTTATTTTCAGTCAAGATATCATCAGCTAAAGAATTTGAATAGCAATATTTCGAAGATAGCTTTTAAAATCAAGAATGGGCATTATGAGTTCCTGGTTATGTCGTTTGGATTGATCAATGCACCAACATCTTTTATGGAGCATATGAACCGGGTATTCCATGATGTATTAGATACTTCGGTCATAGCTTTTATCAATGATATTTTGATTTATTCCAAGGACCAAAGCAATTCATACAATGGATTTTAGAGTAGCCTTACAACAGTTGAGAAGGAAGAAGCTTTATGCCAAATTTAAGAAGTGTGAGTTCTGGTTGAACAAGGTGACTTTCTTGGGTCACATAGTGTCATCAGAAGGGATTAAAGTGGACCCTAGTAAGGTAGAAGAAATCATAGGGTGAGAAGCGCCTAAGAACATTTTGGAGATCAGAAGTTTCTTGGGTTTAGCTGGTTATTACAGATGATTCATGGAGGACTACTCTAGAATCGTCGTACCTCTTATCAAGTTGACCAGGAAAAGAGTGAAGTTTATTTAGGTTGATATGCATGAAGAATGTTTCCAGACTCTAAAAGCAAGGTTGATATCAGCTCCTATCTTGATCATTCTGGCACCAGGGAAAAACCTTTTACCCTACACATTGATGTTTCCAGATTGGGTCTAGGATGCGGGTTGATGCAATGAGAGAAATTCAAGACAACTGAAAGAACATGATAAGAGTTACCTTACTCATGACTTGGAGTTAGCAGCGATGATTCATGCAATAAAAAATTAGAGACATTATCTATACGCAGAATAAATTTTAAATTAAATAAGATTACAAGAGTTTTATTTATCTCTTTACCAGAAAGAGTTGAATATGGAGCAGAGGAGATGGTTGGAATACCTGAAGTATTAAGACTATGATATTCAATGTCATCCAAGAAAGGCTAATGTGGTAGCTAAAGCTTTGAGCAAAAAGGAAAATAATGAAGCCAGAAGGAGGACCTAGTACAAACGTTGCCTTATATTCAATAGCAACAAATTCAGATTTAAAAGAAGAGCAACATATAATAGAAACTCATGATGATCCAATTGAGCGAGAACTTATGGATGAACTTATGGAGAAATAGTTCCTCACTTGCATTTGCAGCATTAAAGATTGTTTCTGATTTGATGGACAAAGTAAAAGCAATAATTTTATTAGATCCATATCTAAGAGCAGTGCAAGAAGATTTAGTGAAAGAAAAACCTAACCCTAACATACTTTGGATGTAGATAAGGTAGTCAGATACAGAGGAAGATTATAAATAGCTGGAAGTGAAGACTCTGACAGCATGAAAGGATAATGATAGCAGCCCATTGTACTCTATATTCAGGACATCCTGGAGTTCCAATATGTATCATGACTTGAAGAGATTGTGCTGGCAAAGAGAAATGATAACAGATGTGCCTTACTGTGTGTTTTAGTGTTTGAATTATCAGAAGGTAAAGGATGAAAGACAAAGACCAACAGGCTGCTACAACCACTATCGGAGCCAGTTTAGAAGTAGAATTGTATTACAATGGACTATATCACCGGTTTACCATTGACTCCCAGATCGATTGACGCAGTTTGAGTAATTGTTGATCGCCTTATAAAGATGGCTCATTTCATTGCTATATAACCTCGGTGTACTTTGGAGCGGCTAGCTAAGCTATATATGGATAATATTTTCAAATTGAGTGGTATGCCTGGACCATAGTGTTAGATAGAGGCTCATGTTTTACCTCAAAGTTTTGGAGAGACTACAGAAATCGATGGGAATAAAGTTAAAGTTTAGTACCACATTTTACCCTCAAACCGATGGACAGTCGGAGCAGACTATATAGATCCTAGGAGGTATTCTCTGAGCTTGTGAAATTATTTTTTAAAGGAGCTTGAGTTGAGAAGTTATCGCGGATTGATTTTGCTACCAAGCTACCATGTAAATGTCACCTATGAATGTACAGTAGAAATGTCAAACTCCTTTGTTTTGCAATGAAGTTGGAGAACGAGGAATGGTAAGACCTGAGTCTATTGAAGAAACCTGTCAAGTGGCAGATAAGATAAAAAAAAAAAAATGAAAATGGCCAAGACAGCTCAAGATTGTCAGAAGAGATGCCAAGACCTCTAGGTTCGCCATAAGTGACAAAGTGTTTTTTAAGATATCACTTATGCGTGGTTTGAAACGGTTCAGCAATAAGGGAAAGTTTTGTCCTATATATGTTTTGGACCTTATAAAATTTTGGAGAGATTTGGAAGAACAGTATACCAACTAGCGTTATCGCCATCTATTTTTCGTGTCCACGATGTATTTCACGTGTCTCTATTGAAGAAGTACGTTGGAGATCCATCAAAGGTATTGACCGTAGATCCATCGAATTAAACAGAAGACTTAATTTTTAAAGTGGTACCAGCTTAGATCACCAGTTGGAAGGTACAACATCTCTAGAACTGAGATATTTATTATGTGAAGGTAACTTGACAAAGCCAAGACGTGGGAGAGGTTGCATGGGAAGAAGAAAATACAATACGAAAGCAGTATTCCCACCTATTTGACTCGAAAGGTACATCTAAATTTTGAGGACAAAATTTCTTTTGAGGGTGGGGGAGTTGTAAGATCTATACGTGTAAATTTTGAGGATGAAATTTCTTTTAAGGGTGGTAGAGTTGTAAGACCCATACGCCACGAACCTGGTCTAACCTTACATTCTCTTGTCGTGACTAGTCTTCCCATCATAATCGACTCAAGTGAACTAATTGTATGAAGAAACCACAAGATGAGGTAAGCAACAAGTTAAATTTAGTTGGTATGGTTGACTGTTTAAGTTTGTATGAAAGCAACCAGTCAAAAACTAATAAGCAGTAAATTTTAGACGTATGGTCGCATTTTTAAGGGGTATGGTCGACCGTATGGTCAACTAGGTTGAGACCGCACAACGTGTGGTTGCATGTTTTGGTTGTATGGTCGACGGATTATGTGACCACACCATCGACCGTACAAACCCATAATCAACTCTGTGATTTGGAAACTTTCCAAATCAAATGGGATCTCTTTCCTTATTATAGAGGGACTCTACATGGAAGTTTTTCCTATATATAAAGGATGTCCCTTCACACTATTTTACTTTTTGGGATCAATCCCAAACCCTAAGCCTAAGGGAGAAAGAGAGAGGAGGAGAAGGAGAAAAAGAGAAGGGGAGGAAAGCTTGTAAAAGGGTTTTGCAGAGAAGAGTTCTATCTCTCTACAGCAAGCTTAAGGTATGGACTTGACTGTAAGACCCGTATCGAACTAACCGGTCTTACCACCTTGTACCAGGTCTACCTATCATGGTCAAGCCAAGTGGACCAAATGCGTGAAGAAAATTACAAGACCTGGTATGAGTCTGACCTAAAAACTGTAAATGTGAGGGTAGGGTCGCATGCCTAAACAGGTAGGGTCGACCCCACCTCAATAGAAGTCCAACCTATGATTTTTTAGTCGTAGGGTCGCATGACTAAAAAAACGTAGGGTCGACGGATCCTGCGACCATACGTCCGACCCTACGATGACAGACAGAAATCGTAAATTAGGAAACTTTCTTAATTCCAAGGGGTTCTTTCCTAAACTCAATGGGACATATTTTGGAGGGTTTTCCTCTATAAATAGGACGTCCCTTAGCCTCTTTCACTCCTTTTAGAACCCTAATTGAAAGTGAGAAAAGAGAAAGAAAAGGAAAAGAAGAAGAGAAGAAAATTAAAGAAAAGACTAAGGAAGAGGAGGAAGTTCAGAGAAACCTCTGAATCTCAGCCAACCTCAGGTATGAACCTAATTCCCTTCATAAAGTAAGAGCCTAGAATAGATTAGGAAGAAGTTAGGATTAAGAGAAACCCAAATCATCCATCCATGGACAAGTTCCAAAGGAATCCATGGGAGTAATCATCATAGGCAATGGAAAGTGTATAAAAATCATAGTTATGAGCCATAGAACAATCTTAGAATGGACCTACGAGACCACAAGATCGACCACATGCCCTCGGGAAGTCCCAGGGAGGGTGTGGTCGCACGTAGGGTCGATTGGTAACCGACCCCACATCCGACCCTACACCCTAGGGTCGATTGGTAACTGATCCTAGGTGCTGCCCTACCTGCGACCCTACGATTTCAGCTTGTCTAAATTTGTTGGAATTAATTTTAATTAAAATCTATCGACTTGTTAGGCCTTTCTAGTGATTTAAAGGTGATTCATAAAGTTTGAACGAGGATCTACGCTCAATCAAAGGTGAGGGAACAAGATCTAAACTAATTGGCTAATAATAAACTATTTTCGTTTATTAAGTCCAATACCATGTATGGTTCTATGATTGTATGATTGTAATGTGCATATCACATGTCATCTACTATTCCTGTTATTACTGTTCATGCATATTTAATTCAGTTTATTTACAACATGATGATGATGATGATGCTAGGAATAGGCATGTGAATGTTTGTGCGTGGTTAGTGTACTTGATGCGAGTGGGGCATCAGGAGAAGTGTGATGCGATGCGGTCCTAAGCACTTTAGCCCTATCTCTACTCAAGTCTTGTCCACTGACATCGTCGTATCGCCATTACCTTAGCAGAATTATTACGTCATAGGGCATCAGGGGAGGTGGTCTCGAACTGTGTAGTCTCTGACTCTGCCGGGGGGCCTTAGCTCTATCTCTATGGACATATTGAGGGATGCTGGGGTGAGGCCTTGGATACACTGTTTGACATTAGGATTGGTTAGTTGCGAGCCCAGTTTGCAAGCCCTCGCCAACAGGGGCTTACGTGTTGGTATGGGTAGAGCATCAGGGGAAGTGTGATGTGGTGCGGTCCTAAGCACTTTAACTCTATCTCTATTCCATGGTGGGGTGGATGTGGGCGACAATGGTGTTTGATCCATTGGGTGGGCTTACACACCCTATGTATAGAGGCGAGGCGGCCACCGAACCTTTCTATAGCACATTGCAAACTTATGAACCAGACCAAAAATATGAATTAAATGCATGCATATGTTTGTTGCATTGTTTTGTTTGCTCACTGAATCGTGATGTGTGCTCACCCTTTAGACGTCGAATACTTTTAGTTAATGATGCAGGTACCATGGTTGAAGACTATATGAATGCTCCTATGTATGGACATGCGGCCGCGATGGACGCTGAAGTTATGGTAGAGTCGCATGATTCGTTATGCGAGTGCAACTCTTGTGTTTTCGATTAGAATTTTATTCAATTTATACAGATGATGTAATTGATTAAATATTTTATTTTATGTCTTAGTCAATGGAGAATAATTGGATAATTTATTATTTTATAATTGTTAGACTCTCAGTTCATTAGTATAAAGACTTCTGCTATTGTATATTTACTCTGATTATTGTTGTGGATGTGTATGGTTTAAGCAAATGGACACAGCCTATTCGAGATCCTGGTTGAACCATTGGTTAATTAGTGGTTCATCACACCATTCTGAATACTATAGAATTGGGGTGTGACAAATTGGTATCAGAGCTCTCAGGCCCTGTCTATTAAACCAGTATATTTCCATAAAAGTTCATGAACTGAGTTAGGATAAAATTTAAAAGCTTTAATAAGAACACACTGTAAGCACCTGTGTTGTTTGAGACAAAAATTAAGAAAGGGAATAATGCATATATAAAAAGGAGAAACCAGTTTTATATACATCAAATAAAAAGCATGTTTATACATATCCAAAGCAAAGTACAGTCCACAACCCAGACAGTTACTCTATAGTACAAAGAAAAACAAAAAGAAAATATACATCATGGAGCTGGAGGTGATGGAGGAGGATGTGCCTCATGATCCCTGTTGTAGTCCTCAGCATACACTCTAGTCAACTAGGCTACCTGAGTCTGGGTCATCTGGAGACTAGCTGTCAACTCGACCATCCGCTGATCAGATGCACGCTGAGCATCTAGAAGCTCGCCCACTCTCCAATCTGTCGTGCGCTGAGCATCTAGAAGCTCTCCCACTCTCAAGTCCGTCATGTGCTGAGCCTCTCTGATCTCACACAGTAATCCCATCATATCATCAGATGGTGGGTGTGAAGGACCAGCCATGTGTGAAGGAGCCCGAGATGAACCAGTTTCAGTAGAATGTGGAGGTGATGGAGGAGGTATAACGTCTACATCTATATACATGCGATCCTCATCCTTAGCATCACCCCCGTAAACCCCTGCTCTGGCTACTACTGCTGCGGCCGCCTTAGCATCTGCTACCTCTACCCGAGTACGAGGACGCACCAGAGCATTCCTCTCATCATCACTGACCTGAGCATCCTGCATACCCATCCTACAGATGGCCTCCCAGTCCAGAATCGATGAGAAGGTCTTCTCCTGAATCCTCTCATCCACTAAATCAATGCCTAGGCGGGTGAGCAGTGTAGTGATCAAACATCCGTAGGGCAGGTTGCCTAGTTGACCAGGCAGCGTAGCACGGATCATCGTCCTCAGGATAATGTAAGGTAGGCAGACAGGCTGCCTAGTGCAAATGCAGTAGAGGACATACTGGGTCAACTGGGAGATCCTCTCATAGTGTCCACTCTGGAGTATCAGGTTATGCTGGATGAACTTGCAGTACACCCGAGGCTCTGGACGTAAGTTGATCGCTTTCATCTCCCAACGATTATCTCTGATAAGCTGACTGTCAATCTCAGCACGCATCTCCAAGGAAAGGAACTGGGGCTCCCTGGGAGCACAGTACACCAAAGGGCCGTCATTTGATATGCCCAAAAGATCAGCCAACTACTGGCAGTCAAAGGAAACCTCTACCCCTTTGACGTAGCTCGTGATCTTGAGCTCCCTACCCCTTTCTGTGTCATTGCGATTCTCCACTACCTCGAGATTGCAATAGAACTGTCTCACCAAATCCGGACGAATACAAGCGTCATAGGTGATCACAGGGAGCCAGCCCATGTCACCAAATGCCCCCTCCACGTTGAACAAGGCTAGACTAGCCAAGTCTACACAGCGACCCCCCTTTACTTTCTTACGCTCATAGCGAGCATACTGGGCTTCGGCCTCGTTAGAGCGGAAACGAACTGGGTCATGAGCCCTAGGCACCTTGGTACGAGCCATATTATCTGCCAAAACAAAGAAAAACAAATAATAGATCAATAATGGTGAAAAAACAAAAAATTTCAACATTATAACAGCATAAATTGGTCAAAAGCCTCACTTTTCACCCAAACACTTGGGCAGGAGGACTTACATAGGTTCTAAACCATCCTACAAGCCTCATACAGTTGGAAATTTAATTTAGAAAGATCGAATTTGAAGAAATTTCAATAAATTCAAAAAATCTCAAAAATTAGGTCAAAAATGGAAAATTTGAAGTTTCTCGATAACCAACCGATGAAACTCGAATATTTTTGAGGGCGTTCGTCCATTGGGTGACCAATAGCAAAAGCCCCCAATAAAAATTAAATTTTTACGATTAGAAAAAGTTTAATTTGAAGAAAACGATGTAAATGGACAAAAACCTAGTTTAGAAATCTTTAAAAATGTGAAACAGTAGAGAGCATACCTGAAGAGAAGGAGCGGAAGTCATGAACGGAAGATATGATCACCAAACACTAGGGGTCGATACTGTAGCAACTCAAGGAACCGGGTTGAGTTGGGAGGAAGGAGAAAGAATGGGAAATGAATCCAAAATCGGGTTTAAAAACCTGATTCTGGATTGTAGGGTCGCAAAATTCGACCAAAATATGCGACCCTACGTCAGACCCTACCATCGACCCTGGCTCTCAGTGATCTGACAGAGAACCATGGGTCGGACCTAGGGTCGGACATATACCGACCCCACAATCGACCCTAGGCTCTCGGTAAGTTGACAGTGTTTATCAGGGTCAGATACCCTAGGGTCGCATAAGGACCGACCCTAGCATCGACCCTACGATGGAAAATATAGTATTTTGTCACAATGATCTGAACAATTTGAAATTTATATTGATTAGTTGGATTTTTACTTGATAACAACTTATGTTGATTGCCTCACATGTGCTATGATTGTTTTTAGACACTACCACCACCAGAACAGGAAATGACTGGGCGAAGAGTGACCAGACAAAGCCGTAACCCAATTCCACCACCACCACCTGTGGAGGAAAACAGCCATGTAAATCCTGAACCATAGGAGAATCTGAATACGACACCACCAGTAGCTAGTGGCCAGACAAATCCTACAAACTTGCCAGCCCCACCTACGGATTTGGCTACAACCGTAATGAACTTGGCACAACAGCTGCAGCAAATACAGCAGGTGCAAGTCAATATGCAAGCTGCTATAGGGATGGCTCTTCCAGCTGCCCATACAACACCTATGCCAGCAGGGCAGGCCAGCACAATACTGGGGGGAAGTAACACGGTACCCCATGCACCTCAAACACCAGTCATGCAGGCCCAAGTACAGAATCCTGAGGTAGCTCAAGGTAGTTACCAGTATCAACCACTTATGTATGGGGCCTATGCTCCATATCAGCTGGACCACTCTTAACTGATCGAGCGTTTTCTGAAGATTAAGCCCAAAGAATATAATGGTAAGCCAGCAGATCCTTTGTGGCTAGCACACTGGATTGATGAAATGGAAAGAAATTTTATGATGATGACGGTAAATGAGGAGGAGAAAGTATTGTGTGCAACCTTTATGCTAAAAGGCGATGCACACCACTGGTGGAAGTCCACTCGGACTTATCTGTTAACTAAGCACGCCCAATTGACCTGGGCTATATATAAAGAGACATTCTTTGAGAAGTATTTCCCTAGAAGTTTTAGAGATTCTATGGAGAGAGAGTTCCTGAGTTTATATCAGGGGCAAATGACCGTGGATGCATACCAACAACGTTATGAGGAGCTGTTTTTCTTTGCACCCGCTAGCATGCAAGAGGAAAATACTAAGACCCGAAGGTTCATCATGGGACTCAGGGGGAGCATCCATGAGCATGTTCTGGGCTTGAAAAAGAAAGTTTACAATAAAGCAGTACAGATTGCTCAAGTAATAAAGTCGAGCCAGAAGGAGAGCTATTTTGCTCAAAATAGGGGCATTAAAAGGCCAAACGAAAATTCATACAATGGAGGGAATACAAGGACATTCAAACCCTTCCGTACTCAAGGCTTTAATGCTGTAGCCAAGACTACTCCAACAGCTTAACCGCAATAAAAGCAAAATAATGAAGGAGTAAAATGCTATAACTGCAATCAAGTGGGACATTATTCCAGAGAATGTCCTAAGTCCAAGAAGCAACTGCAGCAAGGAAGGGTTTATGTTGTTACATCAGAGGATGCTGCCGCATCGCCTGATGTGGTCACAGGTATGACCTGAACCTTTCATTTTTTGTTACATTGTGTGAGCATGTAGACTAAATTAAAACAAATCACAGGTATCATACCTATTAATGGCATACCTGCTAAAGTACTCTTTGATTATGGAGCTACTCATTCTTTTATATCTATGTCATTTGGAAAGAAGCTGAAACTACCCCTCAAATTTTTAGACTACAAATTGCTTGTACGATCGCATATGGGATTAGAAGTGGAATTAGAAAAGGGTTATGGACCATGTCCAGTTCTTATTGACGAGAAGACTTTGGATGCAACCTTGATTCAACTTGAGATGGCAGACTTTGACGTCATCTTGGGAATGGACTGGTTAGCTCGGCATTCTGCAAACCTATTATGTGCAGAAAAGAAGCTGACATTTAAAGACAAGGAATGAGCGGAGTTTAGTTTTGCGGGAACTAAACTTCCCCATAAACGAAAACTCATCCTCTCTGCATTAAAGGCTAGGAAATGCCTCGAGAAAGGAGGAGTTGGGTATTTAGTATCAGTGGTCGACCTCACCAAGGAAGCACCACGAATGGAGGATATTGATGTTATGCGTGACTTTTTAGATGTATTTCCTGAAGAACTACCAGGACTACCACCCGACCGAGCGACAGAGTTCGTTATAGACCTGATACCCGGAGCCGCACCAGTATCTAAAGCACCTTATAGAATGGCTCCTACTGAATTGAAGGAATTAAAAGTACAGTTATAGGAATTACTGGATAAGGGTTACATCAGACCTAGCATATCACCATGGGGAGCACCAGTATTATTTGTAAAGAAGAAGGACGGTAGTATTCTACTGTGTATAGACTATCGGGAAAGAGAAGCTTTACGCCAAATTTACAAAGTGTGAGTTTGGTTAAAGGGGGTCGCTTTCTTAGGCCATGTTGTATCCGCTGAAAGAATTAAAGTGGATCCTAGCAAGATTGAAGCCATTGCAAAGAGGGAAGCACTAAAGAGCGTTGTAAAAATTAGAAGTTTCCTAGGTCTAGCTGGGTATTATCGACGATTCATGGAAGACTATTCCAGAATTGCCATACCTCTCACCAGTTTGACTAAGAAGGGCAAAATGTTTGTTTGGACTGATAAATGTGAGAAGAGTCTCCAAACATTGAAGGCTAGATTGATATCTGCTCCAATCTTGACTATTCCTATTCTAGGACAGCCATTTACCTTGTATACTGATGCGTCGGACTTTGGTTTAGGATGTGTACTTATGCAAGGAGAACAAGTAATTGCGTATGCCTCAAGACAACTGAAGACACATGAGAAGAACTATCCCACTCATGACTTGGAATTAGCGGCAGTAGTACATGTTGTCAAGATATGGAGACATTACTTGTACGGAGAGAAATTTCAGATTAAATCCAATCATAAGAGTTTCACTTATCTTTTTAATCAGAAGGAGTTGAACATGAGACAAAGAAGATGACTGGAATTATTTAAGGATTATGATTGTGATATCCAGTATCATCCGGGAAAGGCTAATGTAGTTGCTGATGTGCTAAGCAGAAAAGCAATAATGAAATCTCAAGGAGAGGTTAACACAACTACAGCAATGTGTACTACAGGAAAAATGTTCAATCATGGTAATGAGCAGTTCGTAATAGATGCACCAGGTGAATCAACCAACCAAGGGTTTATTCATCGATTTTCAAATATGTTCGCAACCTTGAAGATTGTACCTGATATAATTGATGAAGTGAAAACACCTATTAAATCAGATCCTTATCTGAGAATGGTACAAGAAGACATCGAAAAAGGTAGGACTATTCCTGAGTTCACCTTAGACGATGAAAAGGTACTGAAGTACAAAGGAAGAGTATGTGTTCCTGAAATAGAAAATATGGACATTAGACACCGACTAATGAAGGAAGCTCACACCACCGCCTATTTGGTACATCCTGAAAGTACAAAGATGTATCATGATTTGAAGAAATTATATTGGTGGAGAGGAATGAAAGCAGATGTAGCTAAATTTGTGTCTCAATGCCTAAATTGTCAGAGGGTGAAGGCTGAACGACAAAGACCTGCAGGACTATTGCAATCGCTGCCAGAACCAGCATAGAAATGGGACTACATCACTATGGACTTCGTCACCGGGTTACCATTGACTCCTCGAGTAGTTGACGTGGTCTGGGTGATTGTAGATCGTTTAACTAAGACAGCTCGCTTTATAGCTATACGACCACAATATACCCTGGAGAGGTTAGCCAAGCTATATGTGGATAACATTTTCAAATTACATGGTGTACCTGAAAGCATTGTGTCTGATAGAGACCCACGCTTTACTTCAAAGTTTTGGGAAGGATTGCAAAAGGCTATGGGTACGACGTTAAAGTTCAGTACTTCATTCCATCCTCAGACAGACGGACAGTCGGAGCGTACCATTCAGATTTTAGAAGACATGCTTCGAGTCTGTGTAATTGATTTCAAAGGATCATGGGATGAGAAGCTTCCATTGATCGAGTTCGCCTATAACAACAGCTATCAGGCTACTATACAAATGTCACCTTATGAAGCACTGTATGGAAGGAAGTGTCGAACTCTTTTATTCTGGAATGAAGTTGGTGAACATAGCATCATTGGACCAGAATTTGTTGAAGAGACTTGTCGAGTAGTCGACATTATCAAGGAAAGAGTTAGAACAGCTCAAAATCGTTAGAAACAGTATGCAGATACTCGACGCAGAGACCTTGAATTTGTCGTAGGTGATAAGGTATTCTTGAAAGTATCACCTATGAGAGGTTTAAAACGATTCGGATAGAAAGGGAAGCTAAGTCCGAGATATGTCGGGCCATATGAGATTCTAGCTAAATGTGGAAAAGTGGCTTATCAGTTAGCACTACCACCATCTATGTCAAGTGTGCATGATGTATTTCATATCTCATTATTAAAGAAGTACGTCAGAGATCCAATGCATGTTTTGACAGCAGATCCACCAGATCTAACTGATGATTTGACATTCGAAGTAGCACCAATTGAAATCACCAGTCGAAAGGTTCAACGTCTACGTAACCGTGACATATACTATGTTAAAGTCACCTGGAGGAGCTGAAATATAGAAGAGATCACATGGGAAGAAGAGAACGCTATGCGGAAGCAATATCCTCACCTTTTCGACTCAGAAGGTATGAACAAATTTCGAGGATGAAATTTTTAATAAAAGGGGGGAGTTGTAAGACCCGTATTAAACTAACCGGTCTTACCACCTTGTACCAGGCCTACCTATCATGGTCGAGCCAAGTGGACCAAGTGCGTGAAGAAAATCACAAGACCAGGTATGAGTCTGACCCAAAAACAGTAAATGTGAGGGTAGGGTCGCATGCCTAAACAGGTAGGGTCGACCCCACCTCAACAGAAGTCCAACCTATGATTTTCTAGTCGTAGGGTTGCATGACTAGAAAAACATAGGGTCGACGGATCCTGCGACCCTACGTCCGACCCTACGATGACAGACAAAAATCGTAAATTGGGAAACTTTCCTAATTCCAAGGGGTTCTTTCCTAAACTCAATGGGACTTATTTTGGATGGTTTTTATCTATAAATAGGACGTCCCTTAGACTCTTTCACTCCTTTTAGAACCCTAATTGAAAGTGAGAAAAGAGAAAGAGAAGGAAAAGAAGAAGATAAGGAAAATTGAAGAAAAGACTAAGGAAGAGGAGGAAGTTCAGAGAAACCTCTGAATCTCATCCAGTCTCAGGTATGAACCTAATTCCCTTTATAAAGTAAGAGCCTAGAATAGATTAGGAAGAAGTTAGGATTAAGAGAAACCCAATCCATCCATCCATGTACAAGTTCCAAAGGAATCCATGGAAGTAATCATCATAGGCAATGGAAAGTGTGTAAAAATCATAGTTATGAGCCATAGAACAATCTTATAATGGACCTACGAGACCACAGGATCGACCACATGCCCTCTGTAAGACTCGTATCGAACTAACCGGTCTTACCACCTTGTACCAGGTCTACCCATCATGGTCGAGCTAAATGGACCAAGTGCGTGAAGGAAATGACTAAACCAGGTACTAAACTGACCCAAAAACAGTGAATTGGAGGGCAGGGGTCGCATACCTAGGTAGGTAGGGTCGACCCCCCCTCACATAGATGTCAGACCCCTGATTTTTCACTGGGGGTCGGATAACTTAGGAACTGGGGGTCGACGGGACTTCCGACCCCCTCATCGACCCCCTGTTTGTCGACAGAAACCGTAAATAGGAAACTTTCCAAATTTCAATGGGATTTCTTCCTAATCGCAATGAGACTTATTTTTAGAATAGGGGTGGTCGCACCCAGGGTTGATGGAACATCCGACCCTGGCATCGACCCTACCTTGGGGGTCGATCTAGACTGCTACCCTACCTGCGACCCACCCTGCGACCCGTGCTTAAAAACAAGCCTAATGATGCCGGAATGACTTCTAACCAAAATCTATCGACTTGTTAGGTTTTCCTATTGATATAAAAGTGGTTTTAAAGCTTGAAAGAGGATCAACACTCAAGCAAAGTTGAGGGAACAAGACCTAAACTAATTGGCTAATAATAAACTATTTTTATTTCTTGAGTCCAATGCCATGACTGATTCTATGCGTGTATGATTGTATGTGCATTAAATATGTCATCTAATATTCCTGCTATTACTGTTCATGCATATTTAATTCTGTTTATTTATAACATGATGATGATGATGATGATGATGCTAGGAATAGGCATGTGAATGTATGTGTGTGGTTAGTATACATGGTGCGGGTAGGGGATGGTATCAACCGGTACAGCCATGCCGTTTTCATGGGGTGTATATTGTGCCTTGGTTCAACTCAAGTCATGTCCACTGACATCGTCGTATCGCCATTACCTTAGCAGAACTATTACGTTGTAGGGTATCAAGGGAGGTGGTCTCAGACCTTGTAGTCTTCGACTCTACCGGGGGGCCTTAGTTCTATCTCTATGGATGTATTGAGGGATGCTGGGGTGAGCCCTTGGATACACTATTTGACACTAGGATTGGTTAGTTGTGAGCCCAGTTTGTAAGCCCTCGCCAGCAGGGACTTACGTGTTGGTATGGGCAACCGGTACAGCCATGCCATTTTCATGGGGTGTATATTGTCCATGGTGGGTGCATGTGGGACGACAGTGCCGATATTCATTGGGCGGATTCACACACTCATGTATAGAGGTGATGCGGCCACCGAACCTTTCTGTAGCACATTGCAAACTTATAAATCAGACCACAGATATGAATTGAATGCATGCATATGATTGTTGCATTGTTTTGTTTGCTCATTGAGCCGTGATGTATTCTCACCCTTTCGACATCGAATATTTTTAGTTGATGATGCAGGTACCACGGTGGAAGACTACATGAATGTTTCTGGGTGCGGACACATCGCTGCGATGGAAGCTAAAGACTTAGTGGAAACGCATGACTCTTCATGCGAGTGCAACCCATGCATTTTCGATTAGATTTTGATTTGAATTATTAAGGAAATGTAATTGATATTTTATTTACTTATGTCTCAGTTGATATAACATAATTTGATACTTTATTTATGATTATCACAGCTAGATTCCTCAGTTCATTTATTATTAAGACTTTCGCTATTGTGTTTTTATTCTGATTATGGTTGTGGTTGTGTATGGTTTTATTTTCAATGGACACAGCCTATTAAAGATCCTAGTTGAATCGTTGATTTATTAGTGGTTCATCACACCGTTCTGAATGGTGCAGAATTGGGGTGTGACAATTTGGTATCAGAGCTCTCAAGCCCTGTCTGTGAAACCAGTATATTTCCATAAAAGTTCGTGAACTGAGATAGGATAAAAATTTAAAAGACATAATAATAACACACCATAAGCATCTGTGTTGTTTGAGACAAAGTTGAAAGAGAATAATACATTTATTAAATGAGAAACAAATTTATATACACCGAAAAGAAGAACAAACATATATATACATGACTAAAGCAGAGTACAGTCCACAACCCGGACAGTTACTCTGAAGTACAAAAAGAAAAGACAAAAGAGAATACATCATGGAACTGGAGGTGTTGGAGGAGGAGGTGCCTCGCGATCTCTATCATAGTCCTCAGCATACACCCTAGTCAACCAGGCCACCTGAGTCTGGGTCACCTGGAGACTAGCTGCCAGCTCGACTATCCGCTGATCCATTGCGTGCTGGGCCTCCCTAATCTTACGCAACAACCCCATCATGTCATTAGAAGGTGCATACAAAGGACCAGCTGCATGTGAAGGACCAGCTCCTGTAGCATGAGTATGTGATGGACGAGGTATGGCATCCACATCCATGTACAAACGATCATCATCACCCCCATGAACCCCTGCACCAGCGGCAGCCATCTCCACTCGAGTACATGGACGCACCAGAGCGTTCCTCTCCTCATCGCTGACCTGGGCATCCCGCATGCCCATCTTGCAGATGGCCTCCCAATCCAAAGGTGACGAGAAGGATTTCTCCTGAATTCTCTTATCCGTCATGTCAACACTCAGGCGGGTCAGTAGCATAGAGATCATGCGTCCATATGGCAGGTTGCCAGTATGACTGGGTAACGTAGCGCTGATCATCGTCCGCATGATGATGTAAGGAAGGCAAACGGGCTGCCTAGTGTAGATACAGTACAACAGATACTGGGTCAACTAGGAGATCCTCTCGTAATGCCCACTCTGAGGTATCAGGTTGTGCTGGATAATCTTGCAGTACACCAGAGGCTCTGGACGAAGATAGATCGCTTTCATCTCCCAGCGATCCTCTCTAATGATCTGGCGGTCAATCTCAGCTCTCATCCCCAATGAAAAGAATTGGGGCTCTTCAGGAGCACAGAACACCAAGGGGACGTCATATGAAATGCCCAACAAGTCGGCTAGCTACCGATAATCGAATGAAATCTCGACCCCCTTGACGTAGCTGGTGATCCGAAGCTCTCTACCCCTCTCTGTATCATTGTAATCTCCCACCACCCGGAGATTACAGTAGAACTGTCTCGCCAGATCTGGCCGAGTGCAGGCGTCATAGGTGATCACAAGAAGCCAACCCATGTCACCAAAAGCCCTCTCCACATTGAACAATGCTAGGCTAGCCAAGTCTACCCGACGACCTCCCTCTACCTTCTTACGAGAATAGTGGGCATACTATGTCTCTGCCTCGTTAGAACAGAAGCGGACTGGGTCATGAACCCTGGGTACTTTGGTACTAGCCATAGTATCTGGAAAAACAAAGAGAAACAGAAATTGGGTTAGTAAAGATGAAAAAACCAAAAAATTTTGACAGTATAACAACATAAATTGATCAAAAGCCTCACTTTTCACCCATACACGTGGGCAGGAGGACTTATAATGGTTTTAAACAATCCTGCAAGACACATACAGTTGGAAATTTCATTTAAAGAAATCAAATTTGAAGAAATTTTATGAAATTCAAAAATTTCGACAAATTAGGGCAAAAATGGGAAAATTCAAGTTTCTCGATAACCAACCGATGAAACTCAAATATTTTTGAGGGCTTTGATTCCTTGAGTCACCAACAACCAAAGACCCCAATAAAAATCAAATTTCTATGGTTGGAAAAAGTTTAATTTGAAGAAAACGAGTTAAATGAACAAAAACCTAGCTAAGGAAACCTAAAAACATGAAAATGTAGAGAACATACCTATAGACGAGGTATGGACGTCGAAATAAGAAGAAAATAGTACCAAAGAGTCCGAGTTGGCACTGTAGCAACTCAGAGGGACGAGTCGAGTCGGAAAGGAGGAGGAAGAATGAGAAATGGATTCAAAATCGGGATTAAAAACCTGATTTTTAGTCCGAGGGTCGGAGATTTCGACCAAGACATCCGACCCCCCTCCGACCCCCTCATCGACCCTCGACTCTCGGAAATCTGACAGAGAACCAAGGGTTGAACCCTGGGTCGGACATCCTTTGACCCCCTCATCAACCCCCGGCTCTCGAAAAGAATCAGTGATTCCTCAGGGTCGCATACTGAGGGTCGGACATCCATCGACCCCCACCATCGACCTTGCAGTGAAAATACAGTATTTTCGACAGAATGATCTGAAAATTTTGAAATTTGCATTTGTTAGTGGTTTTAAAATATTAGAATGGAGTATATAATGATTGCCTCACGTGTTCTATGATTTTCAGGCATTCCCACTACCAGATTAAATAATGGCTGGACGCAGAGTAACCAAACAAAGCCGTAACTCTATCCCACCACCACCACTTGTGGGGGAAGACAGCCAGACGCACCTGAAAACACAGGAAAATACGAACACGGCACGGTCTGTAATTAATGGGTAGACAAATCCTATAAATCTGCCAGCTCCACCTACAGACCTGGCTACAGTAGTAATGAATTTGGCCCAACAACTGTAGCAAATACAACAGGAACAAGCTACTATGCAAGCTGCCATAGGCATGACCTTTCCAGCTACACAGACGACACCGATGCCAGTAGGATAGGCAAGCACAGTACCCCACGTACCTCAGACTCCCATCATGCAGGCTCAAGTGCAGAATCCAGAGGTAGCTCAAGGTGGATATCAATACCAACCACCTATGTATGGGGCGTATGTCCCGCAACATCTAGACCACTCCAGACTGGTGGAGCGTTTTTTAAAAATGAAGCCCAAAGAATTTAATGGCAAGCCAGTAGATCCTTTATGGCCGACACACTGGGTTGATGAAATGGAAAGAAATTTTATGATGATGACAGTAAATGAAGAAGAGAAAGTATTGTGTGCCACCTTTATGCTGAAAGTAGATGCACACCATTGGTGGAGGTCTACTACGACATATTTATTAACAAAGCACGCCCAACTGACTTGGGATATTTATAAGGAGGCATTCTTTGAGAAGTACTTTCCTAGAAGTTTCAGAGATTCTATAGAAAGAGAGTTCCTGAGTTTATATCAGGGGCAGATGATCGTGGATGCATATCAACAGCGTTATGAGGAGTTGTTCTTCTTTGCACCCGCCAGTATGCAAGAGGAAAACACCAAGACCCGAAGGTTCATTATGGGACTTAGGGGAAGCATCCGCGAGCATGTTCTGGGACTTGAAAAGAAAATCTATAATGAAGCGGCACAAATTGCTCGAGTGATAGAGTCGAGCCAGAAAGAGAGCTACTTTTCTCAAAATAGAGGAATAAAAAGGCCAAATGGAAATTCTTACAACGGAGGGAACACCAAGGTATTCAAACCCTTCCGTACTCAAGGTTTCAATGCTGCAGCCAAGACTACTTCAGCAGCTCAACCGCAACCAAAGCAAAATGGTGAAGGAATAAAATGTTTTAACTGCAATCGAGTAGGGCATGTCACAAGAGAGTGTACTAAGCCCAAAAAAGCAACTACAACAAGGAAGAGTTTACGCTGTTACATCTGAGGATGCTGCCGCATCGCCTGATGTGGTCACATGTATCGTACCTATTAATGGCATTCCCGCCAGAGTACTCTTTGATTCAGGAGCTACTCATTCTTTTATATCTGTGTCATTTGGAAAGAAGCTAAATCTACCCCTCAAATCCTTAGACTACAAACTACTTGTACGATCGCCTATGGGGTTAGAAGTGGAATTAGAAAAAGGTTATGGACTATGTCCAGTTCTTATTGATGAAAAGACATTGGATGCAACCTTGATCCAACTTGAGATAGCAAACTTTGATGTCATCTTGGGAATGGACTGGTTAGCTCGACATTCTGCAAATCTATTGTGTGACGAAAAGAAGCTGACATTTAAAGACAAAGAAGGAGCAGAGTTCAGTTTTTTGGGAACCAAATTTCCCCGAAAGCTCATACTCTCTGCATTAAAGGCTAGGAAGTGCCTCGAGAAAGGAGCAGTTGGGTATCTAGTATCTGTGGTCGATCTTACCAAAGAAGCACCACGAATGGAGGATATTGATGTCATGCGTGACTATCCAGATGTATTTCCTGAAGAACTACCAGGATTACCACCCGACCGCGCTACAGAGTTTGTTATAGATATAATACCCAGAGCCGCACCAATATCTAAAGCACCTTATCGAATGGCTCCTACTGAACTGAAGGAATTAAAAGTACAACTACAAGAACTGCTGAACAAGGGCTACATCCGACCTAGCATATCACCATGGGGAGTGCCAGTATTATTCGTGAAGAAGAAGGATGGTAGCGTTCGATTGTGATAGACTACCGAGAACTGAATAAACTGATAGTCAAGAATCGGTTTCCATTGCCTCGGATTGATGACTTGTTCGATCAGTTGCAAGGTGTCAAAGTGTTCTCCAAGATCGATCTTTGATCAGGCTACCATCAGTTGAAGATTAAGGATGATGATATCCCCAAGACAGTATTCAGGACCAGATATGGACATTATAAATTTTTGGTCATGTCTTTCGGATTGACGAACGCACCAGCAACCTTTATGGAACTTATGAATCGGGTATTCCACGATATGTTGGATACGTCAGTTATTGTATTCATCGATGATATATTGGTCTACTCCAAGGACAAGGAAACTCATATTAAGAATCTAAATGCCGCTCTGCAGTGATTACGGAAGGAGAAGCTCTACGCCAAATTTACAAAGTGCGAGTTTTGGCTAAAGGAAGTCGCTTTTCTAGGCCATGTTGTATCCACTGAAGGAATTAAAGTAGACCCTAGCAAGATCATAACTATTGTGAAGTGGGAAGCACCGAAAAGCATTGCAGAAATTAGAAGTTTTTTAGGTCTAGCTGGGTATTATCGACGATTTGTGGAAGACTATTCCCGAATTGCCGTACCTCTTACCAGTTTGACTAAGAAGGGTAAAAAGTTTGTCTGGACTGCTAAATGCGAGAAGAGTTTTCAAACATTGAAGGCTAGATTGATATCAGCTCCAATCTTGACCATTTCGATTCCAGGACAGCCGTTTATTTTGTACACTGATGCGTCATGACTGGGATTAGGATGTCTACTTATGCAAGGAGAATAAGTAATTGCTTATACCTTAAGACAATTGAAGACACATGAGAAGAACTATCCCACTCATGAGTTGGAATTACCCGCAGTAGTATATGCTGTTAAAATATGGAGACATTACTTGTATGGAGAGAAATTTCAGATTAAATCAGATCATAAGAGTCTTACTTACCTCTTTAATCAGAAGGAGTTCAATATGAGACAAAGAAGATGGCTGAAACTATTGAAAGACTATGATTGTGATATCCAGTATCATCCGAGAAAGTCTAATGTGGTTGCGGACGCACTGAGTAGAAAGGCAATGATGAAATCTCAAGAAGAGGTTAGCACCACTGCTGCAATGTGTACTACCAGAAGAGTGTTCAATTACGGTAACGAACAGTTTGTGATAGATGTACCGAGTGAATCAACCAACCAAGGGTTTATTCAACAGTTTTCAAATATGTTTGCCACATTGAAGATTGTACCCGATATACTTGATGAAGTGAAAATAGCGATTAAATCAGACCCTTACCTAAGAACGGTACAAGAAGACATCGAAAAAGGTAGGACTACTCCTGAGTTCTCCTTAGATGATGAAAGGGTAATGAAGTACAAAGGAAGAATATATGTACCTGAGACAGAAAGTTTGGACATTAGACACCGACTAATGAAGGAAGCCCATACCACCGCCTATTCAATACACCTTGAAAGTATAAAAATGTATCATGACCTAAAGAAATTATATTAGTGGAGGGGAATGAAAGCAGATATAGCCAAGTTCGTGTCTCAATGCTTAAATTGTCAGAAGGTGAAAGCTGAACGACAAAGACCAGCAGGACTGTTACAGCCGTTACCAGAACCAGCATAGAAATGGAACTGCATCACTATGGACTTCGTCATAGGGTTACCATTGACTCCCCGAGTAGTTGACACAGTTTGGGTGATTGTAGACAGACTGACTAAAATGGCTCGATTTATAGTTATACGACCTCAGTATACACTGGAAAGGTTAGCTAAGTTGTATGTGGATAATATTGTCAGATTACACGGTGTACCTGAAAACATTGTGTCCGACAGAGATCCACGATTTACTTCAAAGTTTTGAGAAGGATTACAAAAGGCTATGGGTACAACATTGAAGTTCAGTACTGCATTCCATCCCCAGACAGACGGACAGTCGGAGCACACCATTCAGATTCTAGAAGACATGCTCCGAGCTTGTGTAATTGATTTCAAAGGATCATGGGATGAACAGTTACCACTGATTGAGTTCTCTTATAACAATAGCTATCAGGCTACTATACAAATGTCACCCTATGAAGCACTGTATGGCAAGAAGTGTCGAACTCCTTTGTTTTGGAATGAAGTTGGAGAACGTAGTATTGTTGGATCATAATTTATTGAAGAGACTTTTTGAGTAGTCAACATTATCAAGGAAAGAGTAAGAACGGCTCAGAATCGTCAGAAGCAATATGCAGACACTAGACGCCGAGACCTTGAATTCAGCGTAGGTGATAAGGTATTCCTCAAAGTGTCACCTATGCGAGGATTGAAATGGTTCGGACAGAAAGGGGAATTATGTCTGAGATATGTCAGACCATATGAGATTCTAGCTAAGTATGGAAAAGTGGCTTACCAATTTGGACTACCACCATCTATGTCAAGTGTGCATGACGTATTTCATATCTTCTTATTGAAGAAGTATGTCAGAGACCCAACGCACGTATTGACAGTAGATCTACCTGATTTGACTGAGGATTTGACGTTTGAAGTATCACCAACTAAAATCACCAGCCAAAAGGTGCAACGACTACGCAACCGTGACATTTATTATGTTAAGGTCACTTGGAGAAGTAGGGATATAGAAGAAATCACATGGGAAGAAGAGAATGCTATGCGAAAGCAATACCCTCCTCTATTCGACTCAGAAGGTATAAACAATTTCGAGGATGAAATTTTTATAAGTAGGGGGAGTTGTAAGACCCGTATCGAACTAACTGGTCTTACCACCTTGTACCAGGTCTACCCATCATGGTCGAGCCAAATTGACTAAGTGCGTGAAGAAAATGGCGAAACCAGGTACTAAACTGACCCAAAAATAGTGAATTGTAGGGCAGGGTCGCATACCTAGGTAGGCAGGGTCGACCTCCCTCACATAGAAGTCAGACCCCTGATTTTTCACTGGGGGTTGGGCAACTTAGGAATTGGGGGTCGATGGGACCTCCAACCCCCTCATCGACCCCCTGTTTGCTGACAGAAATCGTAAATAGAAAACTTTCTAAATTTCAATGGGATTCCTTCCTAATCGCAATGAGACTTATTTTTAGAGATTCTAATCTATAAATAGGACGTCCCTAAGCCTCTTTTACTCCTTTTGAAACCCTAATTGAGAGTGAGAGAAAGAGAAGAGAAGAAGAAGAGAAGGAAAGTTCGAGAAGAGGACCGAATTGAAGAATTAAGAGAAATCTCTGAATCTCAGCAAACTTAAGGTATGGGAAAGCTTTCTATTGATAATCTAAGACCTTAGAATAGTTCATGAAGAGAGTATGGTCTAGGAGAAACCCAAATCATACACCCATGTGAAGATTTCGATGAAATCCATGGAGAAATCATGGTAGACAAGGTAAGGAAGAAACCTAGTGTTGTAAGCCATAGAACAAGCCTAGAATGGATTGTGGAAGTAATCCATAGGACCCAAACGTAAAGGAATGGACTGTAGAATGAAAATCTTGACTCAACCCACGGGGGGTCGCACATGGGGTCGATTGGGAATCGACCCTACCAGACCACAGGATCGACCCCTAGTATTCAGGAAGTCCAGAATAGGGGTGGTTGCACCCAGGGTCAATGGAACATCCGACCCTGGCATCGACCCTACCCTGGGGGTCGATGTAGACTGCTACCCTACCTACGACCCACCCTGTGACCCGTGCTTAAAAACAAGCCTAATGATGCCGGAATGACTTCTAACCAAAATCTATCGACTTGTTAGGTTTTTCTATTGATATAAAAATTGTTTTAAAGCTTGAAAGAGGATCAACACTCAAGCAAATGTGAGGGAATAAGACCTAAACTAATTGGCTAATAAAAACAATTTTTATTTCTTGAGTCCAATGCCATGACTAATTCTATGCGTATATGATTGTATGTGCATTCAATATGTCATCCAATATTCCTGCTATTCCAGTCATGCATATTTAATTCTGTTTATTTATAACATGATGACGATGATGATACTAAGAATAGGCATGTGAATGTATATGTGTGGTTAGTGTACATGGTACGGGTAGGGGATGGTATCAACCGGTACAGCCATGCCATTTTCATGGGGTGTATATTGTGCCATGGTTCTACTCAAGTCATGTCCACTGACATCGTTGTATCGCCATTACCTTAGCATAACTATTACGTCGTAGGGTATCAGGGGAGGTGGTCTCGGACCTTGTAGTCTTTGACTCTACCGGGGGGCCTTAGCTCTATCTCTATGGATGTATTGAGGGATGCTGGGGTGAGGCCTTGGATACATTGTTTGACATTAGGATTGGTTAGTTGCGAGCCCAGTTTGCAAGCCCTCGCCAGCAGGGGCTTACGTGTTGGTATGGGCAACCGGTACAGCCATGCCATTTTCATGGGGTGTATATTGTCCATGGTGGGTGCATGTGGGACGACAGTGCCGATATTCATTGGGTGGATTCACACACTCATGTATAGAGGTGAGGCGGCCACCGAACCTTTCTATAGCACATTGCAATCTTATAAATCAGACCACAGATATGAATTGAATGCATGCATATGATTGTTGCATTGTTTTGTTTGCTCACTGAGCCGTGATGTGTGCTCACCCTTTCAACGTCGAATATTTTTAGTTGATGATGTAGGTACCATGGTGGAAGACTACATTAATGTTTCTGTGTACGGGCACATCGCTGCGATGGAAGTTGAAGACTTAGTGAAAACGCATGACTCTTCATGCGAGTGCAACGCATGCGTTTTCGATTAGATTATGATTTGAATTATTAAGGAAATGTAATTGATATTTTATTTACTTATGTCTCAGTTGATATAACATAATTTGATACTTTATTTATGATTATCACAGCTAGATTCCTCAGTTCATTTATTATTAAGACTTCCGCTATTGTGTATTTATTCTGATTATGGTTGTGGTTGTGTATGGTTTTATTTTCAATGGACACAGCCTATTAGAGATCCTGGTTGAACCGTTGGTTCATTAGCGGTTCATCACACCGTTCTGAATGGTGCAGAATTGGGGTGTGTCACCCTCGGGAAGTCCCAGGGAGGGTGTGGTCGCACGTAGGGTCGATTGGTAACCGACCCCATGTCTAACCCTACACCCTATGGTCGATTGGTAACCGACCCTAGGTGTTGCCCTACCTGCGACCCTACGATTTCAGCAAGTCTAAATTTGTTGAAATTAATTTTAATTAAAATCTATCGACTTGTTAGGCCTTTCTAGTGATTTAAAGGTGATTCATAAAGCTTGAATGAGGATCTACACTCAATCAAAGGTGAGGGAACAAGACCTAAACTAATTGGCTAATAATAAACTATTTTCGTTTATTAAGTCCAATACCATGTATGATTCTATGATTGTATGATTGTAATGTGCATATCACATGTCATCTACTATTCCTGTTATTATTGTTCATGCATATTTAATTCAGTTTATTTACAACATGATGATGATGATGATGATAGGAATATACATGTGAATGTTTGTGTGTGATTAGTGTACTTGATGCGAGTGGGGCATCAGAGGAAGTGTGATGCGGTGCGGTCCTAAGCACTTTAGCCCTATCTCTACTCAAGTCTTGTCCACTGACATCGTCGTATCGCCATTACCTTAGCAGAACTATTACATCATAGGGCATCAGGGGAGGTGGTCTCGGACCGTGTAGTCTATGACTCTGCCGGGGGCCTTAGCTCTATCTCTATGGATGTATTGAGGGATTCTGGGGTGAGGCCTTGGATACACTGTTTGACATTAGGATTGGTTTGTTGTGAGCCCAGTTTGCAAGCCCTCGCCAACAGGGGCTTACGTGTTGGTATGGATAGAGCATCAGGGGAAGTGTGATGTTGTGCGGTCCTAAGCACTTTAGCTCTATCTCTATTCCATGGTGGGGTGGATGTGGGCGACAATGGTGTTTGATCCATTGGGTGGGCTTACACACCCTATGTATAGAGGCGAGGCGGCCACCGAACCTTTCTATAGCACATTGCAAACTTATGAACCAGACCAAAGATATGAATTAAATGCATGCATATGTTTGTTGCATTATTTTGTTTGCTCACTGAATCGTGATGTGTGCTCACCCTTTTGACGTCGAATACTTTTAGTTGATGATGCAGGTACCATGGTTGAAGACTATATGAATGCTCCTATGTATGGACATGCGGCGGCGATGGATGCTGAAGTTATGGTGGAGTCGCATGATTCGTCATGCGAGTACAACTCTTGTGTTTTCGATTAAAATTTTATTCAATTTATATAGACGATGTAATTGATTAAATATTTTATTTTATGTCTTAGTCAATGGAGAATAATTGGATAATTTATTATTTTATAATTGTTAGACTCTCAGTTCATTAGTATAAAGACTTCTGCTATTGTGTATTTACTGTGATTATTGTTGTGGATGTGTATGGTTTAAACAAACGGACACAGCCTATTCGAGATCCTGGTTGAACTGTTGGTTAATTAGCAGTTCATCACACCATTCTGAATAGTGTGGGATTGGGGTGTGACATTGACTCTATAGGGTAAATCAGATTGAGTAGGTTATTTTCAAGTTGATATGTGGAACCTAATACAACGATTTCGGTTATAGGTTTTCTAAAGAAAACCATAGAGAACAGGTTAGGGATAATGGATGAGGGAAAAAATGTGATTTAATGACATAGATTGATCGAAGGAGGAACCTTATTGTTGAGCCCAGAGGAAGAACTCGTATTAAATGTAAAAATCAAACCAAACTTGTATGGTCGTAGCTATGGTCGACCATAGGGTGACCAGTGTGTCTACCACAGCTATTTGAAAAGTTCCCAGAAATCGTGTTGTCGTACATGCGGTCGCATATAGTGCGACCATAGGATAGATCATACATCGTATGGTCACATATATTGAGACCATAGGGTCGACCACAGGGATCGATCATACGATAACAACAAGTATATTTTGAGACAAAACAAGGTTTTTGACTACTATAACTTGGTACAATTGAACCCTAACTTAAATACATTAATTGTTTAGGTTCCCAATAGAATCAAAGTGAGTTCCAAAGCTTGGGAGAGGAACAAACATCAATTAAAGGTGATGGAACAAAACCTAAACTAATTGGATAATAACAAATTGTCTTACTTTATTTATCCAACGAAATAAATGTTTCTATGTTTATATGCTTGTAATGTGCATCTAACATGTCATTCAATATTATTGTTATTCCTATTCATGCATATTTATTTCTCTCTATTTATAACATGATGGTGATGATGCTAGGAATAGGCATGTGATTGTGTGTGTGGTCAGTGTGTTGGATGCGAGTGGAGCATCAGGGGAGGACACGGCATTGTGGTTTAACCTGGTCACCAAACTCTAGCTCTATCTCTACTCAAGTCTTGCCCACTGACATCGTCGTATCGCCATTACCTTAGCTGAACTATTACGTCGTAGGACATCAGGGGAGGTGGTTTCGGACCGTATGGTCTTTGACTCTGCCAGGGGGTCTTAGCTCTAGCTCTATGGACGTACTGAGGGATGCTGGGGTGAGGCCTTGGATACCTTGGATGGCATTAGGATTGGTTAGATGCGAGCCCAGTTTGCAAACCCTTGCTAGTAGAGGTTTACGAGTTGGTATGGGTAGGGCATCAGGGGAAGCGTTGGCGGTGTGTGATCCGAACACTTTAGCTCTATCTCTATTCCATAGTGGGTGCATGTGGGAGCAATGGTGTTTGATCCATTAAGAGATTCACAAACTCGTGTATAGAGGTGTGGTGGCCGTCAATCCTTTCTATACCACATTGCAAACTTAAAATCAGACCAAAGATATGAATTGAATGCATGCATATGTTTACGCATTGTTTTGTTCACTCACTAAGCTCAAGTTGGAGAGTTGACCCTTGCGTGTGTAATTCTTTTTAGTTTCTGATGTTGCAAGTGTTACTGTTGAAGACTACATAAATGCGCCGTCGTATGGACAAATGGTGGTTAGGGATGTGCAAGCTGTGGATGATGAATATGACTCGTCGAGCGAATGTTTCAACTATGTTTACACTTAGTGGTTAACTTTCATATTTGGTATTTGTAATAAGTATTAATTATGTTTTGGTTACTTGGAGAATAACTAGATTATTATCATGTAGATGTCAGTTCATTATTAATAAGACTTTCGTTATATATTTTATTATCTCTGATTATTACTGTGGAATGTGTTTTGGTTTAACATGGTTGGCACAGCTTATACGAGATCCTGATTTAAACTTTTGATTCTCATGACTGTTCATCACACTATTGGTTAGTCCAGAATTGGGGTGTGACATTTATTATGTTAACGTAACCTGACGAAGCCAAGATGTGGAAGAAGTAACATGGGAAGAGGAAAACCCCATATGAAAATAATATCCTCACCTGTTCGACTTAGAAGGAATGTACAAATTTTGAGGACGTAATTTCTTTAAGGGGGGAGTTGTAAGACCCACACTCCACTAACTCGGTCTAACCGAGTTGTACCAGGTCTTCCCATCATAGTCGGCTCAAGCGAATCAACCGGATGAAGGAACCACAAAGCCAGGTAAGGAAACTAATCCCTCATAGGTTGTCTGATTAGACAACTTAAGTTGTCTGGTCTGCAAATTGGGAGATCAAACCATTGACCAGTCAAGCCCAGAAACTGACTCCGAGTTTAGGAAAGTTTCCAAATTTAAGTAGGACTCCTTCCTAATTGGAATCCCACTCTCTATGAAAGGTTTCCCTCTATATAGAGGGAATCCCTTCACTTCCTCCCACTCTTTTGATCAGGTTCAAACCCTAGAATTGAGAGAAAGAGGGGAGAAGAAGGAGAAGAAGGCTTAGAGAAGAAGAAAGCTTGGAGAAAGGAGAAGAAGCTCTACAGAAGGAAAAGTTTCCATCGGTTTCCAACTCACTACATCGAGGAACCAATGGTAAGTCCTTTATTCTGTAGAATGTTAGGATGTGTAGGATTGAGATCTATAATCACAGTATTGGTAGATTGACTCCAACACTATGATTTCATCATGATCCCTCTTACTATATCTCTCAAATAAACCTATAATAAATTGTAGATATTAGGGTAGATGAAGTGACTAAAACTAATGAATAATGGCCATAGAATGACTTTATGATGGATCCCATTAAACAGCTGAAGAATCAACTCAGAAAGAAGACAGACTGAAGATAGCCTGAAGGTTGTCTGGTCCCTATTGACTGGTCAGCTAGAGGCGATCGATCACTCTTGAGAAATTTGATATGGTTTGCCCAGATGGCTGATCGATAGGCCAATGCAAGACCAATCACACGATCAGACAGTGTCCAAAAGGCCTTAATTGGATATCAGACAATGAAATAGAGTACTGTAACCTGATAGAATGGAACCCTAACTAAAGTTAAGTAATTATTTAGGTTTTCAACTAGTCCAAGATAATTCCTAAGGCTTGGAAAGCAACGAGCATCATTTAACAGGTGAGAGAACAAGAAACTAATTGGTTAATAACAAGCTACCCTTTATCTTTCTGTTAACTGTTTGCTGCCGTAATCCATATGCTTATTTGTGCATCTCACATGTCATCTAATTAACTGTTATATATCTTGTTCATGCATATTTATTTATTTTCTTTCATGATATGGATGATGAGGATAGGCATGTGTTTGTGTGTGGTTGATGTATTGGATGGGGAGAGGTTGCAACATCAAACCATTCACCACACTGACATCATCGTATCGTCGTTACCTTAGCAGACTTAGTACGTCATAAAGTATTAGGGGGTGACGCAATGTGTGGTTGTAGCTCCACCAGCGGATTCTAACTCTATCTCTATTAGAGTATTGAAGGATGCTAGGGAAAGGCCTTGGAAGCAAATTTACTAACATCTAGGATTGGTTAATCACGAACACAGTTTGTAAGCTCTTACCAGTAGGGGCACACTTACTGGTATGGGGTAAAGTATCAGGGGGAGTTCTGACGGTGTGTGATCCTTTAGGCTCTAGCTTTATCTCTATTCTATAGTGCGTGATATGGGGCCACAACGATGTGTGATCCATTGGGTGTGCTCACACTCTCGTGTATGGAGGTGTGGTGGCTGCCTATCCTTATCATAGCATATTGCAAACTTAAACCAAACCAAAGATATGAATATGATATCATGCATATGTTTGTTGAGTTGTTTTGTTTTCTCACAGAGCTAAGTTGTGAGTTCATCCCACGGTACCAATTTCTTTTTAGTTTCTGATGATGCAAGTGTTACTGTTAAAGATTACATGAATGCGTTATCATATGGACATGTGGCTGCTATGGACATGCAAGTGGTAGAGGACGAAGATGACTCATCATGCGAGTGCTTCCATTATGTTTATGCTTAGTATTTTATTTTATATTTTGGTCTACGGACTTATAATCAGATATTTAATATGTTTTGGTTTATACTAAGATAACTGGTTAATTATTTATTTATCAAATTAGATACTCAGTTCATTAATAAAGACTTTTGCTTGTTATTTATTATCTCTGATTGTAATATGGATATGAATGGTTCGATTATTGGCACAGTCCCATGTGATCCTGACTTAAACCGTTGGTTCATATGATGGTTTATTCACAATTCTGATTCTTCCAAAACTGGGGTGTGACACCAGCTCCCCTAGAATTACTTCTGGTTTGGAATCACTTGTCTACTTCTTCTCTATAGTTAGTTTTTTGAGAGTAGAATGTTGTTCGATAACGCTACTCCAGAATCAATTCTAGAGCTTATTGGGAGTAGAAGCCCGTTTGATAAAAATGAATCTAGAATCAATTCCAGATTTGGTTGTGGTGGCAATGGTAGTGGTAGAGGTGATGGTGGTACTGGGTGGTGGATGGTGGGTGGTGGGTAATGGGTGGTGGTGGAAAAGGCAGTAGTGGTGGTAGTGGCAAGGATAGTGGTTGGTGGTAGCTGAGGGTGGTGGGTGGTGGTGGTGGCGGTGGTGGTGGCAGTAGTGGTGGTGGCAGGTGGTGGGTGGTGGTAGTGGCGACAATGGTGGTGGTGGTGGTGGGTGGTGGGTGGTGGTAGTGGCCACGACATTGGTTGCAGAGATGGTGGTGGGGGCGGTGGAGGTGTGGGGGTAGTAGTGGTGGTGGTGGGCGGGTGGTGGTGGTGGTGGTGGCTATGCTAGTAGTGGTGGTGATGGCAGTGGGTGGTGGTAGTAGCTCCCTTCAAAGTGGCTTTGGACTAGCCAGAATTACTATTTTTAGCTCCATAATTTCAACTCCCAGAGCTGTTTTTACCCCGGTTCACTCCATGGGAGTCGAAAAGTGAACCTGTGTTATCAATCAGTATTCTTCTCCGGATTCGCTCCCATGGAGCTGGGAGCTAAGAAGTAAGCTCCAGGGGTGCTATCAAATTCACCCTAAGAATCAAAGCCTACCTCCAATTCGTTGTGCCACAAACATTGACTGAGATGTTGTTGAAGCCATGTCCGATCAACTTGTCTACTTCTCCGACGACCTTGCTATACCTGGGCACAAAAGGGTTGTTATCTAACTCCAGAGTCTCTCAATGATACTTTTTAAATGAGTTCGTGTATCCATAAACCCTTTTAACCTATCCTTAATCTTCTCAGCAACTACCTCCCATTACGGTATATTACGTGAGAAGGTCGAGAACTTTACCACCTTAAGTGATGGCTCTTTGCTGATGCAATGGCAGTTGGGTCATGTCAGTTTAACATTTTCTCACATTGTCCAAGTTGTTACATGCCAAGTGAATGTGTGGCTTTTTGTTATATGGTCATACATGAACATTAGTTCTTCAACATTCAAAATGAAAACTTTAACTCACAAATCATAACGGTACATGTCTAGTATGTCGGTCACTCCCTCCCATGTATTACAATGAGTTGTCATTCCCAAAATGAATTCCAATGTGGTTTGTTTTAGATTAGAGAATCAATCCTAATGATTAATTTTGAAATACTCCTAGGTCAATTTGGGGGGACCTTCCTTACTGCCCTTCAAACTTAATGGGCATTTCTCTTTTCGAAGACTTAAATAGTGTTAACATAGTAAATGATAGAAAAACACTTTTGGTTCAGAAAATCCACTGAAAGTTGCAACATTTCAAATAATTCTGCTTCCATCGTAGAGGATGTAGTCGTTGGTTGCATCACACTTTTCTAGGATACCGCTCCTCAAGTGAGCAATCTTCTAGTATCACCACATCCAGCGTAGTACAAATTCGAACATTCTCATCAACAAATCATTAAAATATGATCTTTGGTAACTTTGAGGTATCTAAACACCTTTTTTGCCGCTGTCCAATGTGACATACCAGGATTTTGCTAGAATATTCCCAATACTACAACTGCGAAAGCTATGTCTAGCATTGTGTAAACTTGTGCATACATTAGACTGCCTATTGCAAACACATATGGAACACTATGCATTTCCTACTCCTCTAGGACTGTCCTCATATATTGGCCCAAACGTATTCAATCATCTTTAGCAGCAGGTGCTACATTTGTTTTATAGTCCTTCATGTAGAGGCGTTTCAATATTTTCTTGATATAACCTTTCTGGGACAATCCTAAGATCTTGATAGATTGGTTCTAGTGAATTTCTATGCCTAAAACATAGAAAGCTTTACCCAAATCCTTCATATTAAATTACACGAAGAACTATTTCGTCTCATGTAACAACCTGTGATCATTAGAAGCCAGGAGTATGTCGTCCACATATAGTACCAAAATAATGAAATGGGTCCCCTTTGTCTTATGGTAGATATATTGATCTACACAATTCTCTACAAAACCAAAAGAAGTAATCTTGTTATCAAACCTAATTATCACTATTGAGAATTCTATTTCAATCCATATATGGATTTCTTGAGCTTACAGAGTAAATGCCCATCATTGTCATTTAAGAATCCTTCTGGTTGCTTCATGTAAACCACCTCTATAAGGTCACCATTAAGGAATTCTGTTTTGACATCCATTTGATGTAACTCCAGATCGAAATGAGCCACAAGTTCCATGACAATCTTAAAAGACTCTTTTCTATAGACTAGTGAAAATATTTCTTTATAATCAACATCCTCCTTCTGATTAAACCCTTTTGCTACAAGCTATGCTTTATATCTTTTGATGTCTTTAGTGGAATCTCTTTTGGTTTTGAAATCCCATTTGCATTCAACAAGGGATGCACCCCTTGATAACTCAACAAGATCCCAAACTTGGTTCTTATTCATAAAGTTCATCTCATCTTTCATAGTGTTAAGCCACATAATGGACGTATAACTGCTGGGAGCGAAGCCTACCAGCCTCAAATGTCTCAGCCTGTGCGCTGGGATGATCCGGTGGAAGAGATGAGGAATGACTCCTACAACCACCATAGTTGACCTCATCACGGCCTGCTTGGCAAGGATGGACCTCTGCCCCATCTATAGTGCATCCAGCTAAGTCTACATCCAGTCAAGGATCTCGTATAACTGCTTCTGACCACCACCCATCCTGCCTACCGGTGGAGCATCCTGATCCATGGGATCCTCTCTTCTGTCATCCCTCTCTGGGACATCGCCAGCCTACGTGCTAGCACTACCAGTGTAAGCCCCGCACTCCACTTACTTGGTCTAACCGTGTCGTGCCAGGTCTTCCCATCATTTCTGGACCAAGTGGACCAAGCGTGTGAAGATAGATCACAAACCAAGTATGAGAATCAAGTTAAAAACACTAAAAACATAGCAAAGGTCGCATGCCTAGGTAGGTATGGTCGACCATAAGGAAGGTGACCAAAAATTTCAAATCTAGAACCCCACAGTCAATGATTTTGACCCTACGGTCGACGGTTTATGCGACCGTATGATCGACCGTGAGAACCCAGATCAGACTCCGAGTTTTGAAAACTTTCCTAACTAAGGTATTGCTTTCCTAATTGAAAGAGGACTCTATATGGAGAGTTTTCTTCTATATCAAGGATGTCCTTCAGCCCTTTTTCACTCTTTTAGAACATTAGTAAACCCTAGAGAAAGAAAAAGAAGAGAAAGAAGAGAAGGAGAAGAAGAAAAAGCTGAGGAGAACAGTTTGCTGAGAAGGGATTGGCTCTCTATCACAAGTAAAGGTATGAAACGAATCTTTGGAGATGTAAACTCTAAGGAATAAGAGTTCTATGAAGGATAGGCAATAACAACCTATTATGATGTCACATCCCAATTCTGGACTAACCAGGATGGTGTGATGAACCGTCAATAAACCAACGGTTCAATCAGGACCTCGTATAGGCTATGCCAACCATGTTAAACCAAAACACATTCCACATTAATCAGAGATAATAAAGTAAATAGCGAAAGTCTTATTAATAAGAAATAAGGTCTAATCATGATAAATAATTAATATTCCAATTATCTCCAAGTAACCAAAACATAATTTAATACATATTACAAATATCCAAATATGAAAGTTAACACTAAGCGCATCCATAGTTGAAACGCTCGCTTAACGAATCATAATAGTCCTCCAAAGCTTGCTCATCCATAGCAGCCACCTGTTCATATGTTGGCGTATTGACATAATCTTCAACCGTAATACCTGCAACATCAGAAACTGAAAAGAATTGTGCGCGCGAGGGTCAGCTCTCCAACTTGAGCTCAGTGAGTAAACAAAACAATGCAACAAACATATGCATGCATTTCATATCTTCGGTCTGATTTATAAGTTTTAAGTTTGCAATGTGCTATAAAAAGGAATGGTGGCCGCCACACCTCTATACATGAGTGTGTGAAGCCTCCCAATGGATCAATCACCATTGCCGTCCCACATGCACCCATCATGGAATAGAAATAGAGTTAAAGTGCCCGGATCAAACACCGCATGACACTTCCCCTGATGCCCTACCCATACCAACACGTAAGCCCCTATTGGCGAGGGCTTACAAAATGGACTCGCAACTAACCAATCCTAATTCCAATCAGTGTATCCAAGGCCTCACCCTAGCATTCCTCAATACATCCATAAAGATAGAGTTAAGGCCCCCCGGCAGAGTCAGAGACTACACGGTCCGAGACCACCTCCCCTGATGCCCTACGACGTAATAGATCTACTAAGGTAATGGCGATATGACGATGTCCGTGGACAACACTTGAGTAGAGATAGATCTAGAGTCTGGTGACCAGGATGAACCACAATGTCACGTCCTCCCCCTGATGCTCCACTCACATCAAGCACACTAACCACACACATACATTCACATGCCTATTCCTAGCATCATCATCATCATCATGTTATAAATAAACATAATTAAATATGCATGAGCAGTAATAGCAGGAATATTGGATGACATGTGAAATACACATTACAAGCATACAAGCATAGAATCAATCATGGCATTGGACTCAATAAGTAAAACAGCTTGTTATTAGTCAATTAGTGTAGGTCTTGTTCCCTCACCTTTGATCGATGTTTGTTCCTCTCCCAAGCTTTGGAAGTCACTTTGAATCTATTAGGAACCTAAACAATTAATGTATTTAAGTTAGGGTTCAAGTTTACCAAGTTACAATAGTCAAAAATCTTGTTTGGTCTCAAAATATGCTTGCTGTTATTGTGTGGTCGCACGTGTGGTCGATCCTGTGGTCGCAATTTATGAGACCATAAACTGTGTGGTCAAACCCTATGGTCGCATTTTATGCGACCACACCATGTGACCACACCTTTCCTGAGAACTTCCCGAATAGCTGTGGTCGACCCTCTGGTCACCCTGTGGTCGACCACAGGCTACGACCACATGAGGTTTGGTCACTTTTTCATCTTCAATCCAAATTCTTCCTGAGTCGATTCCTCGATGCATCACTTGGGTTCATCCTATGATTATTCTGTGGCCATTATTTACAGTTTCTCACTAACCATTATCCCTAATCTATTTCTCATGGTTTTTCCTAGAAATTCCATAATCGAAATCGTTACATTAGATTCAACACATCAGCTTGATAAAAGGAACATATCCTATCTGACCTAGCCTACAGAGTCAAGTTCACACCTTAAGCTTGTTGTAGGGAGATAGAACTTTTCTCTTCAAAACCTTATTCTCCAAGCTTCTTCTCTAAATCTCCTTCTTCCCCTTCTCTTGCTTTCTCTTTCTCTCTTAGGTTTAGGGTTTCAATTTGAGTTCTAAAAGAGTGAGAGAGGCTAAGGAACGTCCCTTATATAAATAAAAACCTCCATATAGAGTCCCACTTTAATTAGGAAAGAGTCCCTCTCAAATTAGAAAAGTTTCCTAAACATGGAGTCTGTTCAGCATCGTATGGTTGCACATGGGGTTGCAGAATCCGTCGACCACACATAAAAAATATGCGACCACACATTGTGTGGTCTCATGTGTGGTCTCATGTATCAACCACACCCCTCAAAAATGCTACCACACGACCAAAATTTTCTGGTTTTTAATTTTTGACTGGTTGCTTCCATACGATCTTAAACGGTCAACCACACCAATTAAATTTGACTCGTTACTTACCTTATCTTGTGGTTTCTTCATACAATTGGTTCACTTGAGTCGATTATGATGGGAAGACCGGTCATGACACGAGAATTTAAGGTTAGACCGGGTTCGTGGCGTGCGGGTCTTACATATGATCTATGTGATTTCCTTGAGAAAATCCCAAGGAAAACCATGAGGGGTGAATTTGATGATTAGGGTTGATAAGAAATTACTAATGATGGCCATAGGATGACTTTAGAATAAACTCCATTGAAGAACAGAAGAATTGACCCAGAAAGAACTCGAATTTCATGTAGACTGTGACCAGAAATCTCAAGGTCACAGCTACGGTCGACCATAGCATGACCAATATGACCAAACGATTGACCATAGGCATTCGAGAAGATTTCAGAAATCATATGATCGCAACTACGGTCGCACCATATGCGACCGTAGGGTATCAACCGTAGACAGTAAGGTCAATACAGCATGAGACCATAGGACTAATCAGACACCTAGCAGTACTCTGTTTCGATTTTCGACTACTGTAACATGTCACATATGAACCCTAACTTAAATTCATATAACTTTTAGGTTGTTAAATCAATTCAAAGATAATTTCAAGGCTTGGAAGGACATCGAGAATTTCTAACAGGTGAGGGAACAAGACCTAAACTAATTGGTTAATAACAAACTATTTATTTTATTGAGTCCATTGCCATGATTGATTCTATGCTTGTACTGTGCATCTCACATGTCATCCAATATTTCTGCTATTACTGTTCATGCATATTTAATTCCGTTTATATATAATATTATGATGATGATGATGATGCTAGGAATAGGCATGTGAATGTATGTGTGTGGTTGGTGTGTTGGATACAAGTCGAGCATCAGGGGGAGGACGTGGCATGGTGGTCTTCGATCTCGTCACCAGACTCTAGCTCTACCTCTACTCAAGTCTTGCCCACTAACATCGTCGTATCACCATTACTTTAGTAGAACTATTACATCGTAGGGCATCAGGAGAGGTAGTCTCGGATAGTGTGGTCTCTAACTCTGTCGGGGGGCCTTAGCTCTATCTCTATGGACGTATTGAGGGATGCTGGGGTGAGGCCTTGGATACACTATTTGGCATTAGGATTGGTTAGTTGCGAGCCCAGTTTGTAAGCCATCGCCAATAGGGGCTTACGTGTTGGAATGGGTAGGGCATCAGGGGAAGTATTGGCGGTATTTGATCCAGACACTTTAGCTCTATCTTTATTCCATGGTGGGTGTATGTGGGACAGCAATGGTGTTTGATCCATTGGGCAGATTCACATACTCATGTATAGAGGTACGCCACCCACCAAACATTTCTATAGCACATTGAAAACTTATAAACCAGACCAAAGATATGAATAGAATGCATGCATATGTTTGTTGCGTTGTTTTGTTTGCTCACTGAGCCGTGATGTGTGCTCATCCTTTCGACGTCAAATATTTTTAGTTGATGATGTAGGTCCTATCATTGAACAATATATGAATGCACCAACGTATGGACACGTTGCTGTGATGGACGTAGATGGTGAAGAAGATATGCATGATTCATTATGCGAGTGCAACCAATGTGTTTTTTCTTATGTTTAGTTATAATTTGAACATCAGATATGTAATTGATTATTTATTTTTATGTCTTGTGGTTTGGAGATAATTAGATTAAATACTTATTTATCACTGTTAGACTCTCAGTTCATTATATGTAAGACTTTCGCTTATTTGTTTACTATCTCTGATTATTAATGTGGAATGTGTGTGTGGTTTGATATGGTGGGTACGACCTATGCGAAATCCTGGGTGAACCATTGGTTTATTGGCGGTTCATCACACCATTCTGGTTAGACCAGATTGGGGTGTGACAACTTGGTATCAGAGCATCTCAGGTTCTACCCATTGACCTATCTACTTCCACATGAGTCATGAATTGAGTTAGGATGAAATGGAAAGGTTTGAAGGTAAACCAACTATTTCATGCATATTTAATTCCATTTATATATAACATTATGATGATGATGATGATGCTAGGAATAGGCATGTTAATGTATGTGTGTGGTTGATGTATTGGATACGAGTCGAGCATCAGGGGGAGGACGTGGCATGGTGGTCTTCGATCTCATCACCAGACTCTAGCTCTATCTCTACTCAAGTCTTGCCCACTAACATCATCATATCGCCATTACCTTAGTAGAATTATTACGTCGTAGGGCATCAGGGGAGGTGGTCTCGGACCGTGTGGTCTCTAACTCTATCGGGGGGCCTTAGCTCTATCTCTATGGACGTATTGAGGGATGCTGGGGTGAGGCCTTGGATACACTGTTTGGCATTAGGATTGGTTAGTTGCGAGCCTAGTTTGTAAGCCCTCGTGAATAGGGGCTTACGTGTTGGAATGGGTAGGGCATCAGGGGAAGTGTTGGCGGTGTTTGATCCAGATACTTTAGCTCTATCTCTATTCCATGCTGGGTGCATGTGGGACGGCAATGGTGTTTGATCCATTGGGCGGATTCACATACTCATGTATAGTGGTGCGGCACCCACCAAACATTTCTATAGCACATTGCAAACTTATAAACCAGACCAAAGATATGAATTGAATGCATGCATATGTTTGTTGCGTTGTTTTGTTTGCTCACTGAGCCGTGATGTGTGCTCACCCTTTCGACGTCAAATATTTTTAGTTGATGATGTAGGTCCTACCGTTGAACAATATATGAATGCATCGACGTATGGACACGTTGCTGCGATGGACGTAGATGCTGAAGAAAATATGCATGATTCATCATGCGAGTGCAACCAATGAGTTTTTGCTTAAGTTTAGTTATAATTTGAACATTGGATATGAAATTGATTATTTATTTTTATGTCTTGTGGTTTGGAGATAATTAGATTAAATACTTATTTATTACTGTTAGACTCCCAATTCATTATCTGTAAGAATTTTACTTATTTGTTTATTACCTCTTATTATTAATGTGGAATGTGTGTGCGGTTTGATATGGTGGGTACAACCTATGCGAGATCCTGGGTGAACTGTTGGTTTATTGACTATTCATCACACCATTCGGGTTAGACCAGAATTGGGGTGTGACAACCAACTACCAGTGGTCCCGCATGTCCCATACCCACCAACCACACGTAGATGTTGACGCATTGCCCATACTGGCATCGGATGAGCCTCCAGCTTTGGGTTGCTCAAGATCATGTCCTAGAGCAACATCTAGGTCACCGTACTCCAGCCAAGATCAGAGGACTTTGGTCCATTGTCGTTCTCTTCTCCCTTAAAACTGACCCTAGCCCCCATGAAAATGAGGGACAAGAGCTTCCCGCAAACCAGCTTGCCAGACCAAGAATGGTTGGCAGCAAAGAACATGTTGTAGAGGATAAGGAAGGCCAGGTTGAGAGGCTACCCTTTGTAGACCGTGAATGTCACGTAGATGTTGAATAGGTTCATTTCGTCATGAAGCCCACCTCAAGGCAATATATAAGACCCGTACCTTACTAACCTGGTCTTACCATCTTGTTTTTGGTCTTCCTATCATGGTTGGACCAAGCGGACCAAATGCATGAAAAAATCACAAGGCTAGGTATGTAATTCAAACCAAAAATCATCTAATTGAGACGTGTGGTTGCATACCTAAACAGGTGTGGTCGACCACACCTCACAATATTGAGACCACTAGAATCTGGGACGTGTGGTCGCAGTTTTGAGACCTGTGGTCGATGGATTCTACGACCCCACGTGCGACCACAAGATGGTATAATCGACTCCGCAATTAGGAAACCTTCCTAATCTGAGGGGGGTTCTTAACTAATCAAAGTAAGACTTTATATGGATGTTTTCCTCTATATAAAGGACGTCCCTTAGTCTCTTTCACTCTTTTAGAACCTAAACTGAAAGAGAAAGAAAGAGAGGAGTAGGAAGAGAAGGAGAATTGAAGAAGGAGACTAGGAGAAAGAATTATAGAGGAAGCTCTGATTCTGTAGCAAGTTTAAGGTATGGAATCATTTCCTACATTAATTGAACGTCTAGAATAGATTATGGAGGAGATATTATGGAGGAGATATTGAGTCAAAGTAAGATCTCAATCCTAAGACCATGAACCAAACTCTAAGGAGATCCATGAAGAACGGATTAAGGTGAAGGACTATGTAAAAGTGTGAATTTTAAGCCATAGAATAATCATAGGAAAAATCATAATGTTAGCCATGGAATCAAGTTATGAAAGGATGTGGCTGAGAGTAAAAGTCAACCAAAAACTCATGTGGTTATAGTTTGATCGACCATACGAGGCACATATGTCCGACCACACGCCCTCGGGAAGTTTCTAGGGAGAGTGTGGTCGCATGTGTGCGGTCGCATGATATGAGACCACATGTATTAATCCCACACCCTGTGGTCGTAGAAACTGAGACTATAGGTGCAATCACACCTACGACCACTCAACTTCTGGAGGTCTGTTTGATGCTAGTATGGACCATTGACTACTGTAAACTAATGAGCTTGAACCCTAACTTAGAACTTATAAATTTCTTAGGTTTTCAAGAGTTTCAAGAGTGAGTTAAGAAGCTTGGAGAAGATTGAACATTTTTAGCAGGTGAGGGAACAGAACCTAAACTAACTGGCTAATAATAAACTATTTACTTTTATTGAGTCTAATGCCATGATTGATTCTATGCTTGTATGCTTGTAATGTGCATTTCACATGTCATCCAATATTCCTGTTATTACTGCTCATGTATATTTATTTCTGCCTATTTATAATATGATGATGTTGATGATGCTAAGAATAGGCATGTGATTGTGTGTGTGTGGTTAGTATACTTGATGCGAGTAGAGCTTCAAGGGGAGGACGTCACATTGTGGTTCATCCTGGTCACCAGACTCTTGCTCTATCTCTACTTAAGTCTTGTTTACTAACATCGTCGTATCGCCATTACCTTAGCAGAACTATTACATTGTAGAGCATAAGGGGAGGTGGTCTCAGACCGTGTGGTCTCTGACTCTGCCGGGGGCCTTAGTTCTATCTCTATGGACGTATTGAGGGACGCTAGGGTGAGGCCTTGGATACACTGGATGACATTTAAGATTGGTTAGTTGCGAGCCTAGTTTGCAAGCCCTCTCCAAAAGGGGCTTACGTGTTGGTATGGGTAGGGCATCGGGGAAAGTGTTGGCAGTGTTTGATCCGGATACTTTAGCTCTATCTCTATTCCATGGTGGGTGCATGTAGGACGGCAATGGTGTTTGATCCATTGGACAGATTCACACACTCGTGTATAGAGGTGCGGTGGCGGCCAATCATTTCTATAGCATATTACAAACTTAAAAACCAAACCAAATATATGAATTGAATGCATGCATATGTTTGTTGCATTGTTTTGTTTGCTCACTAAGCCATGATGTGTGTTCACCCTTTCGATGTCGAATATTTTTAGTTGTTGATGCAGGTACTACCATTGAAGAATACATGAACACGCCGACGTATGGACACATAGCGGTGATGGAAGTGGAAGCTATGGAAGAGGCGCATGATCTGTCGTACGAGTGCAATTTATGTGTTTTCGATTAGTTTAGTTGTTTGGTTATCAGAACATGTAATTGATTACTTTATTTTATTTTATGTTTTGAGTTACTTTGGAGATAATTGGATAATTAATTTTGCTATTACTGTTAGATACTCAGTTCATTAGTATTAAAGACTTCCGCTATTGTTTATTTACTCTGATTATGCTTGTGGAATGTATCTGGTTTAATCGGATGGACACGGCCTATACGAGATCCTGGTTGAACCGTTGGTTTTCTTGATGGTTTAACACATCACTGGTTAGACCTGATTTAGGGTGTGATAGCTTGGTATCAGAGCTCTCAGGCTCTACTCCATTAAACCAAATTATTTCTGCAAGAAACGTGAACTAAGTTAGGACAAACGAAAAATCATAATATGAACACACCACAAGCACCTGTGTTGTTTGAGACATAAATTAAGAAAGAAAATAATGCATGTATGTAAATGGAATACAATTGGTTATAGCTATATATAGACTTGAATATGAAATAACAAATGTACATCATGGGCCAGAGTACAGTCCACAACCCGGACAGTTACTCTGTAATACAACTAGAAAGAAAATGTACATGTCATGGTACGGGAGGAGGAGATGCCTCTCGGTCATGCCCACAGTCCTTGGCATACACCCTCATAAGCCAGGCTACCTGTGCCTGGTCACTCGAAGACTCTCGGTGAGACTCGCCACCCGACCATCAGTCATGCGCAGAGCGTCTATGATCTCTCCTACCTGATGATCTGTAACACACTGAGCATCGCGAATCTCACATAATAAATCCGTCATGACATCTGATGGTGGGCAGGAAGGACTAGCCGAATGAGAAGCCCGAGAAGGGCCGACTCCTGTAGAATGTTGTGGTGATGGAGGAGGTATGGCATCCACATCCATGTACATCCAATCATCATCCTCCTCATCATCACTCTTCGATGCCTTTGATGCCACCTCTGCATCTGCTGCAGCCACTCGAGTAAGGGGACGAACCATAGCATTTCTATCCTCGTCACTGACCTACGCATCTCGCATCCCCATCTTGCAGATGGCCTCCCAGTGTAGGCCAGCTGAAAAGGTGCCCTCATGAATCCTCTCATGCACCAGGTCTACTTGTAGGCTAGTGAGTAGAGTGGTGATTAAGCGCCCATAGGGTAGGTTACCCACCAGACCAAGCATCTTGGCATGGTGCATGATCCTGATGATGATATAAGGAAGGTAGATAGGCTGCCTAGTGCAAATGAAAATGCATGCATTTTTATTGAACGGAACTAGGGTTCCTTGGGTGTGCAGTAGACCAAGGGACCATCATTTGAGATGCCCAGGATATCAGCCAACTCCTGGCAGTTAAATGAGATCTCTACCCCTTTGACTAAACTGGTAATCCTGAGCTCTCTGCCCCTATCTATATCCTCTGGGTCACCCTCCATCTGTAAATTGTAGTAAAACTGCTTCACCAACTCAGGACGGGTGCAGCCCTCGTACAGAATCACGGAAAGCCAGGCCATATCACCAAAAGCCCTCTCAACATCAAATAGAGCTAGGCTGGCCAAGTTGACACAACGACCCCCTTCCACCTTCTTGCTTTGGTACTAGGGATACTATACCTCCGCTTCAATGGACCTGAAGTGACGAGGATCGTAAACTCTGGGAACTTTAGTACGAACCATGTTACCTGAAAAGGCATAAACCAATAGGCAATAGGTTAGATATAAAGGATCCAAATTTGGCATTATGATGGCGTGATTTGGCCAAAGCCTCATGTCCGCCCAAAATGTTTAGATTAGAGGACTCACATACATCATAAGCTGTCGTACCATAATCAATTGAATAAGAAATTGCCATTAATTAAAACGAATTGAAGAAAATTAAGAAATTGAGAAAAATCCCCAATTTCTAGGTCAAAAGATAAATTTTCCATTTATTGACCAAACCGACCGATAAACACAAAATTTCTATAGGGTTTTGTCCGTTGGGTGTCCAATAGCAAGGCTCATTAATAAAAATCAAATTTTCACGGATAAATAAAATTTAATTGGAAAAAGATTGAATAGGCGATGAAAATCTAGAATGAACCTACAAAAAGAATACGGGAATGTAGAACGTACCGTAGATGTGGAACCCAATGGTGGATCGATGAAATTTCACTCAAGGTGAGTGGTCGATATTGTAGCAACTTAGTAGTGGTGAGTTGAGTTGTGAACAATTAGAAAACAAAAAGAGAATGGAGAAATGGACTCGAAAATTGGGTTTAGAAACCTAATTTGGAATCGTATAGTCGCAAAATTTGATCAAAAGTGCGACCACACGATCGACCCCACGACCCACCACAGGCTCTCGGTAAGCTGCCAGGGTTTGTATGGTCGAAACCCTATATGCGACCACACCCATCGTCCCCATGATGAAAATGCTCTGTTTTGACTGCATAACTTAAAATTTTGAATTTTTGCCTTGTTTATTGTAGGAGTAACATGAGATCAACATATATTATACTTGCCTCATATGTTTCCTTGACTTTCAGGCACTACTACCGTCGAAAACAGGAAATGGCTGGGCGAAGAATAACCCGGAGAGGACGTAACCCAATTCCACCTCCATCATCACCTGTGGAGGTAAGCGCCCATGAAAACCCTGAGGAACAGGAGAACCAAAATATGGTACCACCAGGAGTCAACAACCAAGCCAACCCAACAAACTTGCCAGCCCCACCTACGAAATTGGCTACAGTGGTTATGAATTTGGCACAACATGTACAGTAATAACAGCGGATGCAAGCCAACATGCAAGCTGCTATGGGAATCACTTCCCCAGTCGCAAATATAACACCTCTACTGGCAGGGAAAGCTAGTACCGTACCAGGGAGTAGAAACACCGTGCCCCAAACATCAGCCATGAACAACACTGTACCCCAAGCACCTTAAATGCTAGTTGTACAAGCTTAAGTACAAAACCCTGAAGTACCTCAAGGCGGATATAACCAGGGCAATTACCAGTACCAACCGCTTATGTATGGAGCATATGCTCAGTATCAGCTGGACTATGAGTGTTTTCTAAAAATGAGGCCGAGGGAGTTCATTGGCAAGCCGTCGGATCCTTTATGGCTAGCCCACTGGATCGACGAGATGGAAAGAAACTTCATGATGATGACTATCGATGAAGAAGAGAAGGTATTATGCACAACCTTTATGCTGAAAGGTGATGCCCATCATTGGTGAAAATCTATTCGGAGTTATCTGCTGACAAAGCACACTCAATTGACTTGGACTACCTTCAAAGATGCCTTCTTCGAGAAGTATTTTCCCAGGAGTTTCAGAGATGTAATGGAAAAGGAGTTTTTGAGTCTGTATCAGGGATAGATGACGATAGAGGCTTATCAACAGCATTATGAAGAGCTATTCTTCTTCGCTCCCTCTAGCATTCAGGAAGAAGATACAAAAATCGAAGGTTCATCATGGGACTTAGGGGAAGTATACGAGAGCATGTATTGGGGTTGGAAAAGAAGATCTATAATGAAGTTGTACAGATTGCTCGAGTACTAGAATCGAGCCAGAGGGAGAGCTACTTTGCTCAGAATAGGGGCATTAAGAGGCCTAATGGAACTACTTATAACGAAGGGAACTCCAAGACATTTAAACATTTCCGTACTCAAGGTTTCAATGTTGCAGCCAAGACTATACCAATAGCCCAACCTCAGCAAACGCAAGTAAGTGATGGAGTTAAGTGCTTTAACTGTGATTAAGTAGGGCATTATTCGAGGGACTGCCTTAAACCGAAGAAGCAACTGCAACAAGGCAAGTTTTATGCAGTAACTGCTAAAGACGCGGCTGCATAACACAATGTAGTCACAGGTATGACTTGACCTTTTGTTGTAACGTCTCGTATGAGCATATAGATTAATTTAAGACTAATATCACAAATAACGTACCCATTAATGGCATACCCATCAGATTACTCTTCAACTCTGGGGCCACTCATTCTTTTATATCTATGTCATTTGGGAAGAAGCTAAGTTTATCCCTCAGACCTTTAGACAATAAATTGCTGGTACAGTCACCTATGGGATTAGAAGCAGAATTAGACCAAGGTTATGGACCATGTCTAGTTCTCATAAATGGACGAAGTTTAGATGCCAATCTGGTACAACTTGAGATGGTAGACTTTGACATCATCCTAGGGATGGACTGGTTATCCCAGCATTCTATGAGTCTGCTTTGTGCTGAAAAGAAGATATCATTTAAAGACAAAGAATGAGCAGAGTTCAGTTTTGTGGGAACCAAACTTCCCCATAATTGAAAACTTATTCTTTCTACATTAAAGGTTAAGAGATGCCTCGAGAAATGAAGAACTGGTTACCTGGTGTCGGTGATCGAACTCACCAAGGAAGCACCACGACTGGAAGACATAGAAGTGGTACGAGAATTTTCAAATGTATTTCCTGAGGAATTACCTGGTTTGCCACCTGATCGAGCGACAGAGTTTGTTATAGACCTTATACCCGGAGTTGTACCAGTATCTAAGGCACCCTATAGAATGGCTCCTACTGAATTGAAGGAATTGAAGGTACAACTATAGGAATTGCTGGACAAGGGTTTTATCCGACCAAGCATATCGCCTTGGGGAGCGCCAGTGTTATTTGTTAAGAAGAAGGATAGTAGTGTCAGATTATGCATAAACTACCGGGAACTAAATAAGCTCATGATCAAGAATTGATATCCCCTACCTCAAATTGATGATTTATTTGATCAGTTGCAAGGAGAAAAGGTGTTTTCCAAGATCGATTTTAGGTTTGGGTATCATCAATTAAAGATCAAGGATGGTGACATTCCCAAGATAGCATTTAGGACCCGATATGGACATTATGAGTTCCTAGTGATGTCCTTTGGATTAACAAACACACCTGCATCTTTTATGGAACTTATGAATCGAGTGTTTCATGACATGTTGGACACCTAGGCTATCGTATTCATATATACTCCAAAGATGAGGTAACTCATGCATCAGATCTTAGATCAGCTTTACAGCGACTAAGGAAAGAAAAGATTTATGCCAATTTAAAGAAATGTAAGTTCTGGTTAAAAGAAGTGCAATTCTTAGGTCATGTGGTATCCGTAGAAGGAATCAAAGTGGATCCCAGTAAGATTGAAACCATTGTAAAATGGGAAGCACCTAAGAATGTTGCCGAAATCAAAAGTTTCTTAGGTTTAGCTGGATATTATCGACGATTCGTAGAAGACTATTCTAAAATCACCATACCTCTCACCAGTCTAACTAAGAAAGGAAAAAATTTTGTTTGGACCGATGAATGTGAAGAGTGTTTCCAAACATTGAAGACAAGATTAATATCAGCTCCCATCTTGACTATTTCGATTCCAGGAGAACCATTTATCTTGTACACCGATGCGTTTGGATTAGGTTTGGGATGTGTGCTTATGCAAGGAGAACAAGTAATTACATATACTTCCAGACAATTAAAGACACGTGAGAAAAATTACCCAACCCATGACTTAGAATTAGCAGCAGTGATACATGCTGTCAAGATATGGAGACACTATTTGTACGGAGAGGAATTCCAGGTTAAATCAGATCATAAAAGTCTTACTTATCTTTTCAATCAGAAGGAGTTGAACATGAGACAGAGGAGATGGCTGGGGTTGCTAAAGGATTACGATTGTGACATCCAGTATCATCCAAGAAAGGCTAATGTGGTTGCGGATGCATTAGCAGGAAAGCTATGCAAAATTTCAAGAAGAAGCCAACTCAAATGCTGCAATGTGTAACACAGCAAGAGTATTCAATTGCGACAGTGAGCAGTTCATGCTTGATAAACCAGATGATTCCACCAACCTAGGGTTTATTCATAAATTTTCAAACATGTTTACTATGTTGAAGATTGTACCTGATCTGATAGACGAAGTAAAGATAGTTATTCAATTAGACCCCTATCTGAGAATAGTACAAGAAGACCTCGATAAGGGAAGGACTGTTCCTGACTTCACTTTGGATTCTGATAGGACACTAAGATACAAAGGGAGGGTATGTGTTCCTGAAAGTGAAGATTTAGACATCAGACACAGACTAATAAAGGAAGCCCACACGACTGCCTATTCAGTACATCCAGGAAGTACGAAGATGTATCATGATCTGAAGAAACTATATTGGTGGAAAGGAATGAAAATGGATGTAGCTAAATATGTATCTCAATGCTTGAATTATCAGCGGGTAAAGGCTGAAAGGAAAAAGCCTGCAAGATTGTTGCAGCCATTACCAAATCCAGCTTAGAAATGGGACTGCATTACTATGGACTTCGTCATTGGATTACCATCGACTCCCAGATCAGTAGATGCAGTTCGGGTAATTGTGGATCGACTTACCAAAACAGCTCGTTTCATTGCCATACGACCTCAATATACTTTGGAACGGTTAGCTAAGTTATACGTGGATAACATTGTCAGATTACATTGAGTACCTAAAAGCATAGTGTCTGACAGAGACCCATGCTTTACCTCAAAATTTTGGAAATGATTGCAAAAGGCTATGGGAATTACAATGAAGTTTAGCATGGCATTTCACCCCTCAGACTGACGGACAGTCGGAGCGTACTATTCAGATTCTAGAAGACATGCTCCGAGCTTGTGTTATTGATTTCAAAGGATCATGGGATGAGAAGTAACCATTGATCAAGTTCGTATATAACAATAGCTATTAGGTTACTTTACAGATGTCACCCTATGAAACACTATATGGTAGGAAGTGTCGAACTCCTTTGTTTTGGACTGAAGTCGGAGAGTGAAGAATTATAGGCCCTGAATTTATGGAAGAAACTCGCAAAGTAGTCGACATAATCAGGGAAAGAATTAGAACAGCTCAGAATCTTCAGAAACAGTATGTAGATAATCGACATCGAGACCTTGAGTTCGTCATGGGTGATAGAGTATTCCTGAAAATATCACCTATGCGAGGCTTAAAATGGTTCGGATAGAAAGGAAAGTTAAGTCCGAGGTATGTCGGACCATATGAAATTCTAGCTAAATGTGGGAAGGTAGCGTATCAGTTAGTACTACCCCCATCCATATCAAGTATGCATGATGTATTTCATATCTCGTTACTAAAGAAGTATATCCGAGATCCAACACACGTCTTAACAGCGGAAACACCAGGTCTAACTGAATATTTGACGTTCAAAGTAGTACAATTTCAAAATTACTAGTCGGAAGGTTCAACGTCTATGCAACCGTGACATCTACTATGTTAAAGTTACTTAGAGAGGCCAAGATGTGGTAGAAATCACATGGGAAGAAGAAAATGCTCTACGAAAGAAATATCCTCACCTTTTCAACTCGGAAGGTATGTGCTAATTTTGAGGATGAAATTTATATAAGAGGGGGGGAGTTGCAAAACCCGTACCTTACTAACCTGGTCTTACCACCTTGTATTAGGTCTTCCTATCATGGTCGGACCAAGCGGACCTAGTGCGTGAATAAACAACAAGGCTAGGGATGGAATTCGAACCAAAAATCATCTAATTGAGACGTGTGGTAGCATACCTAAATAGGTATGGTCGATCACACCTCAGAATATTGAGACCACTCGAGTCTAGGACGTGTGGTTGACGGATTCTGTGACCCCACATTCGACCACACGATGGTATAATCGACTCCGCAATTAGGAAACCTTCCTAATCTAAGGGGGGGTTCTTTCCTAATCAAAGTAGGCTTTATATGGATGTTTTTCTCTATATAAAGGACGTCCCTTAGTCTCTTTCACTCTTTTAGAACCCAAACTGAAAGAGAGAGAAAGAGAGGAGTAGGAAGAGAAGGAGAATTGACGAGGGAGACTAGGAGAAGGAATTGCAAAGAAAGCTCTGATTCTGTAGCAAGTTTAAGGTATGGAATCATTCCCTACATTAGTTGAATGCCTAGAATAGATTATGGAGGAGATATTGAGTCAAAGTAAGATCTCAATCCTAAGACCATGAATAAAACTCTAAGGAGATCCAAGAAGAATGGATTAAGGTGAAAGACTATGTAAAAGTGTGAATTTTAAGCCATAGAACAATCATAAGAAGGATCATAATGTTAGCCATGGAATCAAGTTATGAAAGGATGTGGCTGAGAGTAAAAGTCAACCAAAAGCTCATGTGGTTGTAGTTTGATTGACCACACGAGACACATATGTCCAACCACATGCCCTCGAAAAGTTTTCAGGGAGGGTGTGGTGGCATGTGTGTGGTCGCATATCATGCGACCACACGTATCGACCCCATACCCTGTGGTCGCAGAAACTGAGACCATAGGTGCAGTCACACCTACAATCACTCAACTTCTAGAGGTATGTTTGATGCTGGTATGGACCATTGACTACTGTAAACTGATGAGCTTGAACCCTAACTTAGAATTTATAAATTTTTAGGTTTCCAAGAGGTTCAAGAGTGAGTTAAGAAGCTTGGAGAAGATTGAACATTTCTAGCAGGTGAGGGAACGGAACCTAAACTAACTGGCTAATAATAAACTATTTACCTTTATTAAGTCCAATGCCATGATTGATTCCTTGCTTGTATGCTTGTAATGTGCATCTCACATGTCATCCAGTATTCATGTTATTACTGCTCATGCATATTTATTTTTGTTTATTTATAATATGATGATGATGCTAGGAATAGGCATGTGATTGTGTGTATGTGATTAGTATACTTGATGCCAGTGGAGCTTCACAGGGAGGACGTGACATTGTGGTTCATCCTGGTCACCAGACTCTAGCTCTATCTCTACTTAAGTTTTATTCACTGACATCGTCGTATCACTATTTCCTTAGCAAAACTATTACGCCGTAGAGCATCAGAGGAGGTGGTCTCGGACCGTGTGGTCTCTGACTCTGCCAGGGGACCTTAGCTCTATCTCTATGGACGTATTGAGGGATGCTGAGGTGAGGCCTCGATACACTGGATGACATTTAAGATTAGTTAGTTGTGAGCCTAGTTTGTAAGCCCTCGCCAATAGGGGCTTACGTGTTGGTATGGTAGGGCATCAGGGGAAGTGTTGGAGGTGTTTGATCCCGACACTTTAGCTGTATCTCTATTCCATGGTGGGTGCATGTGGGACGACAATGGTGTTTGATCCATTGGGTGGATTTACACAGTCATGTATAGAGATGCAGTGGTCGCCAATCCTTTCTTTAGTATAATGCAAACTTGAAAACCAGACCAAAGATATAAATTGAATGCATGCATATGTTTGTTGCATTGTTTTGTTTGCTCACTAAGCCATGATGTGTGCTCACCCTTTCGACATCGAGTATTTTTAGTTGTTGATGCAGGTCCTACCATTGATGATTACATGAACACGTCGACGTATGGACACATAGTGGCGATAGACGTAGAAGCTATAAAAGTGGTGCATGATCCATCGTACGAGTGCAATTCATGTGTTTTCGATTAGTTTAGTTGTTTGGTTATCAGAACATGTAATTGATTATTTTATTTTATTTATTGTTTTGAGTTACTTTGGAGATAATTGCATAATTAATTATGCTATTACTGTTAGATACTCAGTTCATTAGTATTAAAGACTTCTGCTATTGTTTCTTTACTCTGATTATGCTTGTGGAATTTATCTGGTTTAATTGGATGGGCACGGCCTATACGAGATCCTGGTTGAACCGTTGATTTTCTTGACGGTTCATCACATCACTGGTTAGACCAGATTTGGGGAGTGACATAATATGTTGTGCTGGATGATCCTGCTAATAAGGCATGGGACTGGTCTATAGTGAGACTCCACATGGGTCTAGGCCCCCATGTGCTCAGGTAAGAATAGAGTCTCCCATACCTCATCCCGCTCATCATCAGGGATAACGTCTATGATAAGCGGGCCCATAAATAACTTCGGTCCCCCTCGAAAGACACCTAACATCTCCGCTAATTGGGACAACGTCAACACATTGTCCACCCCTTTGACCATGCTGGATACCCATAGTTTTCTATGGTCCTGGAAGTAATGGTGCCCAGCCTCGACCCTGAGGTTGTAGTAGAAAAGGCAGACTAAGTTCGGGTACACATCCTCCCTGATACACAGGGCATGGCCCACCCAACCTTCTTGAACACCTCTTGGATCCTGAAACGGCCAGTTCCTTGAATACTAAGTAGTGCCAGCCTCTACCTTCTTGGCCGCAAACCGATTCCAATAACCTTGCTACTGTTTAGAGTGAAAACACACCAGGTTTTAGGGCTCAGGCATAGTGGGTCCATCACGTCTATTTGGTGGGGCCATAGTACTTGAAATGACATGCAAATGCACATAGGCATTAGAAGGTTACCTGAGGAAGACCACTCGTAGTAGGCATTATCGTGGGGTATACAGAACACCCGTAGCCCCAACTAGACGTTAAGAAACAATGACACACAAATGCTAGAAAACCCTAGGGTCGGCCATGAGAAATCAAAACGTTGGGTTGAACGTCTCGAGTTGCCCATGGGGCTTAGGCACAAGTGCAGGGATGTTGACAACATGATAATCCCGGGGTTAAAGGGACCCAAACGTGTCGTATAGGAAGAAAACCTCAAGAAAATTCATCTTACCATCTATGGTTTTGAAAAAAATGAGAGAATGACCGCAAAGTGAAATAAAAGGGGGAAAAGTAGGGGTGCAAGTTTTGCCCTGAAAACCCGAACCTACCCTGAACCCAGACAAGGCCAAACCAGCCCTGAACTATAACAGGGCCGGGTTAGGGCCAAGTTGTTTTAAAACCCTGTCAGGCTTGGGCCAGGTCATGGTTGAGGCCTCGGGCTCAACCCGACCCTATATGTATATATTTTGAAACCCTAGTCCCTAATGCCTATTTCCATTTTTCTTTCCAAATCTCTCTCGCAAAGAACTCAAGCACTATCACACTCATACTCTGCCTACCTCCTCTCCCTAGCGGTGAGCTCCCTCTTCTCTTCTTTGTCTTTCCTCACATCGCCTTACGACCACAAGAAGTAGCAGAAGTAGGCTCTATTGGTACTTCTTCTTCTTCACCTTTTTTTTATTCTTGTTTATTTTACAGGGTCTTTGAATGCAATTGACTTGTTCTTATTCTTGTTCTCATCTGATTATTTTAAGACTATAGACGAAACCATATTGCATTTGGTAACTGGGATTATGCCAACGATCTCCCTATTACCCAATACTTCGCGTCTGATAAACAAGCTAAATTGATTCGTTGTACTGCTGGAGATCATGATTTGTACGTCGTATACGATTTCTATGGTGATGATCTGAAAAAACATGTCAAGATTGTTTCTTACTGCAAGGTGACCTATCTTTCTTTACCAAATTCTCTTAATTCTCCATTTATAAACTTATAGTGGAGGAGATTTCATCTTTATTTACATGGGTTCTTTTGATTTTGCATCTCTATTCTCGTCTCTCTGATTTTATAAAATTTCCCATTCCACAAGGTGACCTATCTTTCTTTACAGGGAATGTATGTTAATATGCTGAATTTGAGGCCAGTTAGGGTAAATTTGACCCTGATTTAGGGTCAGTCCCTAAATCAGGGTCAACCAGGACTGGCCCAGCTCAATCAAGATCAATCAGGGTCGGATAGGGTTAGGTTGAACCCTGCCAGGGTAGGATTATGGTTGGATATATGTCTGAACCTGGCAGGATTGGGTTGGTCTAGGGTTAACTTTAAATGGCCTAGGGCAGGGTTAGGGTTTGCAAATACCCGGCCCAACCCGACTTTGTTGCAGCCCTAGGGAAAAGTAAAGAAGCTTACCGTAAAAAATCATTTGAGCGGATTGGGGGTGAAAGAAGCTTGGGAGAACCTTGGAACTCACTCGATAAACAACCCAGGCCTTCCTCTGACTGACAACTTGTAACCACGAGTCTATTTATAGATGTAAATTTCCACAAGAACCGATCGATTGGGTGGAGCCCCTTTGGCCCAGCTCACATTCACCAAGTAAGCCTGTGATACACCACTTACCATATGTGATGAGCTGGTGGATACGGATCTGATATATAATTCAACCGGGCTTGAATCATTCGGCTCACCCACAGTAAGTTAGTAGGGATCAATGTTTCAACCAGATGATTTAAGCCGGTAGATAGGTGCTACCAGGCTCACATCAACTGACTTACCCAAAAAATGTCTAAGTGTCCTGTGAGGAGTTGGCGGATATAAAGTCTGTAGATATTTCCTCTGAGCTCGTACCATCCGATTTACCCCCAATAGGGTCAGGTAAGTCCCTGGCTCACCCGATTAATTTTTCCAAAGGTTCTTGCCTCTGAGCTAATTTTGACTGGACTAGTGCATGCAAGGTGAATGCCTAGAACTGATATGAACCGGTAGCTTTTGCCACCGCCCAAATTCCACCGGTTGACCCCAAAGAGTAACTATTTGGGCTTCTTTTCCTATCTTTTAAATTGGATTGTAAGATTGCGCGGTTCCCCACCAGTGTTTATATGATTGGGCGTAAGTTTTATGTGAGCAAAAATGATTGTTGTGCGTAAATTACAATTGACTTATAATAACGCACATCTGAACCCCAGATTTAGTCATAGGGATGACCACTTACCTTGGTCTCTTGGAAGTGCTAGTTGATATCTTGCGATACTCTAGGTGATGGGTTTAATGCTATGGAAGCAGAAAGAAAAGTGATTGGGATAACCAAAGCTGAACATAGGTGAGGCTTGAGAAGCTCTTTGATATGAGAGGCTATTAAAGGATATTACCTTAGTGTTTCAAGGCAATACCCTCGCTACTACTAGGAATTGGGAAGTAGTGCAGCAAATTTAGAAAATACTATAGATTCCAGCATTTGAGTCTAGCATCACTATGCATGTTTTGGATGATGCCCTTGATTTTGTTGATGCACATATGCTCTCCAGCTTTACTCTCGTTATGCCTTGGCAGATGATATCATGTACTCAAAACAACGCGCAACATTCGTCAAACTTTAAGACACCAAGTACTGATGGTGCCATTCACAAGTCGAAATATTTTGTGCTTCCACCTCCATCAGTTTGGAATACCATGGATTCATAAGTTTTGTGGATAAATGTAAATTGGTCACCCATTAGCAACAGCTAGATTTTCGGCAAGTTGTATTGGCCAAATTAAAAGAAACGGTATGACATGATTCCACACCAGCCTCGATTTTAATGGAAATTACAACAATTATTGGGGGACTCATACAAGGCCTCCAGGAACAACAACATAAATTCTTCACGCAGTTCATAACTGCGTAGCTGCCCAGGCTGCATTTGCTACACCAAGAAGTGTTAGTACTGACACACCGATGGTCAAGGAGATTAGAAAGCGGCCTATAGTGTTATCGGATGTGGGCAAGCCTTGTAAGATATCTAAAGCTTAGTACCCCAATGGCGGACCCTCACAAGTAAGACAGAAAGCTTTCAGGCAGAAGCCTCTTACCTTACCTAATCCAGTGCGGGTTTCGATCAAATGCTATAAGTGTGGTAGACCTGGTCAATTCGTGAGATCGAGTACACAACCTCGTGTACAGAAATCGCAACTACCATTGCGGCCGGCTGATATACCGATAACACACTACAATTGTGATCGACCCGGACATATGGGTAGAAGTTGCCAGCAACCTCATAGGTACTTGTCCTTGTTGTGACTGCAAATGGAACGGTACTTTAATTCGGGAGTTTTTGGCAGGTAAAGGTGCTAGCAGATATTTCTATTGGGCTCCTTTCTTTGACACACCTATAGATAGACTATTTGATTGTAGGATCCCTTGGGATCCGACCATAGGGTTCTCGACTTGTCTTGGGACCCGTACAATTGACTTATAGGTTGGTCGACATTGGTTAATAAACTTTTCGCCTAAATTTAAAACTTATGCAAGTGTTTAGGGAAATCTACATGGGATTTCAAGAGAAGTCTTCAGCCAACTTCAGATCTTTTTCTTCTCTTGCCTCTAGGTGAGGAGTCAGGTTCCATTAGACTTAACAGGATTATAAATGCATGATTGTATGTATTTGGTTGGTAACAAGACATCTATAACTATATATACTTGTTCATGCATTGCATTATAATAACATATCTTATTATGATTGGTGAGTGTTAATCTGTGTGGCTTGGGTGCACCAAAAGACTAGTGATGCATCGATCATATAGACCCTGCTTTGCAGAGCTAGTACTCTAGTGGAAGCACAATGCCTAACGGGGCTAGGGTCGCAGTTCTCTGCTGGAGTGCGACCCCCTTTATATTGTGCTAGCATTTAGATGATATGTGGTTAGGACTACACACCATGTCCTGAACCCTTCCCAGTAAGGGATTATGTATTGGTATAGGTTTGATAAAGAGGGAGGGTCTGAGATCCGAACTTCCCCTATAGATTGATGTAGTGATGATATGATGAAATGAGTCTCGATGGTCAGTGACTGGGGATGCCAATACGGATCCTATACTGGGGGATGATGATCCACTGATCAAGGATCTTGCGTGGTGGTTCATCTTTGGGGGTTCAGGGTCGCGGTCTGGGACTGTGGGCCCTGTACCTTTTCCCATGCATGAGCATTGGATCCACAGTCAGGTATTGCAGTGAATCGCAAGAGGGCACTGACACTATACCTAATTAATGAATATATTTCTGCATTCATGTGCATGTGCATGTGCATGTGCATTGGCTTAACCCTTCACTAAGCTAGGATGGGAGCTCACCCCTATATTGATACTTCTTTTCAGATTATGATACAAATACTCTTTTTGTTGCTGACTTCATGGACTCTTCTATTATGGATTTAGGACATGCTAGTATTGTTGAGGAGCCCCTTGAGGAGAGTCTTGGTGAGGGCTATGTCTGTAGCGATTGTATCTATGGCCCCTGAGTTGGTGCCACCCCAGAGATACTGTAGATAGACTATATAGTCTATACTTAGGATTTTCGCTGACTTACTCTTCCCCCTAGATGGATGTATAACTATTGAATATTATAGATTATGTTTTGAAGTACAAATTCTGGGAGTAACACTTGTAATGAATTCTACATTATCATCAGTTGGCATCATATACTATATTGACCTACGTTAGTACTTCTGCTGCTATCCTTCTATCTATTTTTATTCTGATTATTGTGGATATTGTGTATCAATGTGTTGTGTGGTGGTTTGATGGTTTACAACATGTGTGTGTACTTGGGGTGATTCGAGTTCTTGGTAAGTGACCCGGGTATCACACCCGTATCCAGAAATGGGTCGTAAGCCTTGATACCGCCCCCTTCCAAGAGTCATCATCGGATTAGCCAACCTAAAATCACCATCAATCACCAACCCCATGTCTCCTACAGTTGACCTGACATCAGTCATTGCAAAAAAAGAGCACCAAAAAGCTGTAAAAGCATAGAATCTCCAGAGGGCCAAAAATATTGTACCCCTTATTCATTTGATAATATATTTGTCTTTTGGTGATAAGGCTAAAGCCACAATACTAAATTCGAACCTAGACCTATGGCAAATTGTGTATTGGCATGGATCAGACTGCATATCCAATTGAACCTAATTAAATTATCTCTTTTTTTTTCATTTTGAAAGGGTGGTAACAAGTTATGACAAAACACGAGTATAACATAAAAATAAGGGAAAATCTCACCCATACTCCCAGTGGTTGCGATAATAGCACTAACACACCCTGAAGATACCCAAAAGTTAAGTTGACTAACAGAAAAGTTAAAAAGACTTTTTTTACCCCAACACCATTCCCTTGACTAACAAAAAAGTTTCTATTTTCTCCTCTCTTTCCATTGGTTATGCAATTTGTTAATAATATTGCATCAAATTGATTTGTAACAATATGGCATCAAATTGATCTCCTTGAAGAAAATAAATCAATGAGCACTTTGGGCCAACAGCGCCTTGGGTCACCAAAAATCAACAGCCATCCGGCCGGTCACCACCTCAAGCATGAGCACTCCAAAGCTATAAACATCAGCCAATGTGGTCACCTCACCGGATTCAATGTACTCAGGGGCTATGTATCCGAATATACCACGAAGTAGATTTTTCTGGGCTCGCTTCGTCATGGTGGCCATGGTCATTCCTAGACAGGAACTCAACAAGTGTGAAGCAGCCGAGACATGGGTTCACGTCACCGTCAAGGATAGCGACTAAAGAAGCCATATTCCTATGGATAACCTACCCATCCCACCCCTCATGGAGATAAAAGATTGCAGAAGCGATCGATCTGATTGTGTTGTAACGATATCTCCATGTTAGAACAGAGGGCCAGCTCTTGTCATGGAAGAGGAAATTATTGAGCTGGTTATGAGCAAAGTAATCATAGACAACAAGCATCTCTCCTTGTTCAGTGCACCAGCCTCGGAGTTGTACCAGATTCCGGTGTCGGAGATTCCCAAGATTCTGGAGCTCATTGGCGAAGCGTACCCTCAGTGCAGGGCATTTCTTCATCCCAAGCCGCTTCACCAATACATGGTGACGGTTTTCTAGGAAGCCATGGTAGGCAGTACCAAAATCTATCTTTGCACTTTGTAAGATTTTAAGAAATCGTTCATAGCAGCTATGATTTCCTTGAAAGATATCTCTTTTGGTGTATCAACCAAGGGGATATTGGTCGAACGATGGACATTGCTGTTACTTTCCTCATTAAAGGCTGTCAAGAAAATTGTTACACCTCCAGCAATTGCATAACCAGATGTTGAATTAGAGCTTTGAGAGCCATTTGTTGTTGTTGATCCTATTGTTGGAAATGTTATGGTGTTGATGGAATTTGTAGAAGAATAGGAGATGTATTGAGGATGAGACTTAAACGACGGCAACGCAAGCAATGTTGTCGATGGAATCCGTTCAGCTTCCCCGATCTTGCCACGTAGCTGAAACACCTACACAACAAGAAAGTGGGCGCGATATACCCCGGGGCTACTCCGATGCTAAAGTTAGAGACTTCCAAGGACACACAATATGGAGCTCTTAGTGGAACACTAGAGCTCCTTGAAAATGGAGCTTCCTTGAGGTACTGGAACTTCCGCCACCTTCCCCTCCTCTCCGGTGAAATGAGATCTTAGAATAATAGAGGGAGTAAAAACCCAAGAGGATTAATACCTGACTAGGATGTTCTCCCTTATGACAAGAAAATACCCCATCCTTTTGCCATCGATATCCTTTTGCGATATATAAGTCCAAGAGGAAGCTTCCCAGACAAGCTTCTCCACACGTGCCACCATCTCGATCATCAGCCACCTAAGAAACAGTAGGTTCGAGGGGTTACGACTCCTTAGGGCAGCGCTAGGACGTCTTGTCAGCCGTTTACGACCCCCCTTGGTCTTCTTCGACTCCCTTTTGGTCCACGTCCTCCATATCTTCTGATGCTTGTCTCTGTCCTTACACTTTTATCTAGTACCAGTCTTGCTTTTTGCTGATTCGGTCCACGATATGGTGATCTGGCCAGTCAAATTTGCCTATTTGGCATTTATGGTTGGTGTCAATATTTATGAACATTAATGGCAAACCATTGAATGCCCTGCTACCCCCATCAACCTGTCCCATCATGTCTGGATCAGCCTGGGGGGGTCGAACTGTAGTTTCTTTTTCAAACATCTCTTCTTCTCATACCTCATACCTTAAATGCATGCCACGTGTCCTTTTCTCGAGGATCATCCTAAATTCTCAATTGACGGTCAAATTTGTATCCATTATTATTTTCCCCCAACAGAACCCCTTTGCCTACTCCGTGTCGTTTCGACCGAAGGAGACACATTTATGGGGGAAAATGCTTCCTTCTTCTACACATGGATATACTTCTTCCGTACGCAGATATATCTCAACAGGTTCCCTGTCGTTACAGCAGTTATGAGCCACATTCTCAAAATTTGAATGCGCACTTCCCTTGCACAATGTATATAATGTTCTGTAATGGTCTGAGTGAGCCCTGATTGAATTCACCTGGCAATGTTTCTGTTTTGATCGAGCCGTCATTTCGATCTTTCGGCGTCAATCCCGCCATTTCTCATCCATCGTGACTGTCCACTCGTCACTTCCCTGTCCAAGCGTCATATCTGTTATTTTTGAATGATGGTCACACCGCTTGAAACCATCATGACTGGAAGATGGGACCCACCTGTCAGCAAACTTATAAAATCCTGCCTTCTTCTCTCATCTTCTTCCTCACATTTGAATGTCTACAGTGCTCTCTGAGGATTTGCATTACCTTAAGCTTTTCCGTTCAGTGTATCTGATCTTGCGTAGAGTGCTCTTTCTCCTTCGCGAGGGGTTCCCGGGGATCCGCTTGTTCTTCGAGTAAGTCCCAACCTTTCTTCCTTTGTGATTTCCATCATTTCACCTTTAACCAGTCATGGCTCATGATAAGGCCATTGTTAGTCGTGCCTCTAAGCCTACCCTGCGTCGATCACAAATCTGGCAATCTACCCAGGGTGAGGGTAGCTCAAGCGGTAACCCCGGAAGTCCTCCCCATGAGGCCTCCGGTGAGACCGGTCCTTACTGTGTGGCATCTTCTATGAAACCCCTAATGACTGAGTCCAAACTCCAGGTTCTTAGGGCTTCTTTCCTAATTCCTGACTCCATTGAGGTGATAGTTCCGGAGCCTGAAGACCGAGCCTGCCATCCTTACTCTCATAAGATGGTGATAAATTACAACATGTTCCTCTCTGGTTTTCGCTTCCCTTGCCACCCTCTTGTGTTCGAGATCTTGGGATATTCTGGCATGGCCCCTGCCCAGCTTCTACCCAATTCCTAGGCCCATATCCATTCCTTCATCATCTTCTTCTTTTGTTGCCGTGAGCCTCCCACTCTGAGGTTCTTCCAATTTTTATTTGACCTGGTGGCGATTACTTGGAATAACCCCCAGACCTACAAAACCGAGCCAAATGACACCTATTACTTCTTCCATTGGAATTTAGATGTAGTTTCCCCCATAGCTGAATCCACCCCTTCTACAGTCCCCCATTGGAAGGAAAAATTCTTCGGGGCCATAGTGAGACGAGGCCATAGCCTAATGGGCATGCACACCTTTCCCATCGGTAACCAATGGCAGTTTATTGACCCCTCAGCGGTAGGGGTTGTCCCAATCTTAACACCGCTTGAGATTGAGACCCTTCAAAGGGTAGAAGAAAAAGGGAGAGTAGTCCAGTACAAGGACCTGGGCAACAACAAGTTCATGTTCCCGTACGGGCTGAGTAAGTTCCCTTTCGACCCCTGATAATACTAACTTGTCCTTCAGCATTCTTTGCTTTACTCTGTTTTTTATTCAACCCCTGACACTTTAATGATTGTTCTTGGTGCAATGGAGGACCTTGATGACAGCATGTGGGAGGATCTGATGGGGGCGGACCTATTCCGTCATCAGAAGAGGGAAAGAGAGGAAATAATCGCCACTATGGCCTGAAAGCTAGAGGCTCTTGAGAAAGCCGCAGACATAGCTCCTGCCCTCCCTGTGAAACTCCCTTCGCTCCCTTTAGAGGATGCAGTCCCGCCTTTCGACCCTGCCTCCTAGGCCGATCAATCTGTGGAGCCCGAGCAGGCGAGAGAACCATTTGGTTCCTCTCAAGCTTTCGACCCCCCCCCACCTCTACGGAGGAGCCGATTGTCCCTTTAATCATTGACATCGTGGAGGATTGTATGTTCTGCTCTTTTGTACTTTCCATCTTTTTATTCAATGGTGTCGATCTCCTCGGCTATAATTTTGAGTGTTTCGCCTTCACCATTTTTGCAGATGACAACGATCAGGCAATAGTTTCAAAACCATTACATCAGTCGAAGAGGAGGAAGGTCATCTCTGAGACCCCCAGGCTCATCTATCCTGGGGACACTGCTCAGGACATTCTGCAGAGGATTCCGACCGGTCCTTTGCCACTGCAATTTCTGCCCCTGGCAGATGTGGCCATCCACTTTACGCCTGCTACTCTTTCGAGCAGTGCTACTCTAGACTCCACTACTACTGTTATCATGGAGGTTCCTCTCGCCCCTCCCAATGCAAAAGAAGCAAGCTTCACGGCCAGTTTTCTTCTTGACACAGCTCCAACAGCAGCAAGTATACCAGCAATAGTAACAGCGGGACAGCACCACAGCATTCGACTACAGCAATTTTTACTACGACACCCACAAGTTTACCATCTGTTCCTATAGATTCGACCGTGGTAACCTCTTTCTGACCCCTTTCAGGATATTTGCCTCCTTTATCCCCTTGTACTTTCCCCCAGATAACAACCTCGTTCATGCCTGTACAATCTTCCCCCTTCAGCTTACCCATAGAGGCCCGAGCCAAAGGTAAGGGTCCTATCATGCCGCCAGCCGCCTTGATCCAAGATCTTGTCATGATCCCCAGTATGAGCTCTACAGTGGCCTTGACCACAAGTTTGACCCCAACTGCCGCCAGCTCAAGCTCCACCTCGAAGCCAACATTATTCATTCCCTCCTGGAAGGTTCTGGCCACAAATACTAGTCTATTTCACCCCTTTGTGGCCCAAGACATAGTTCACCATGCCTGTCTATCCACAGATGAAGACTTTCTCTGGCAAGCCAAGCTTGAAAAAATCGATCAAGGTCAATGTACGGCCTTATACCAGGTGAGTTACCCTTCTGTTCTTGTTACATCTTCTTTCACCTTTCTTTCAATTTTTCTAACGCATATGTATCTGTTATCTTCTTTGATATGTTTTGCAGTTAATGTGTGGGACAAACTATTACCGTAAGATATCAGTAGGGTCCACCCGCATGCTCAAGGAAGTGCAGGTTTTGGTTCAGCAGGTTAACAAGCTTCTTTCGACCACCTTGGCAGAGCAGGACCAAGCCATTCGCGATCGAGATGCTGCCATCGCGGCTCGAACCAAAGCTGAGAAGATCTGGATCGAGGAGAGAGATACTCTGTCTTCAGAAATGGAATTGGAAAAACAAGAGAGAGATGATGCAGAGGCCCATGCCAAGGAGGCAGACGATCGAGCCATTGAACTTGACATAAAATGGCACTCTGCTGAAGCATCTTTAGACATGAACCGTAGGTGGCTTGCCGAGGAGAAAACCAGGTATAGGCAGCTTGATGAGCACTTCACCACTCGTGCCAAAGTCTTCAAGGCCGCCCAGAAGGAACTAATAGAAGTGCGGCTACTCAATGAAGTTATGTCAGACCAGCTCAAAGCAACCACCGATCTCAACAATTAATTCGAACAGGAAGTCAAGGATCTCCAGGAGGCCCGTGAAGAATTGATAAGGGAGAAGGCCAAGTTGTTTGCGGAGAGCGATAGGTTGCAGGTTGAATTGACCCATACCTTAACCAGGGAGAAAGCCCTCAAAGAGGAGATAGCTGCCATGAAGGATCGGGGTGTCGACATGCAGTCTTCCATGACCCATCTGGCCAAAGAACTGGCCCAAACTCAGGCAACCACAGATCGCTTAACCCAAGATCTGTCGCAGGCCCATGCAACTTTAACAGGATAAGGAGAAGACTTTGAGAACTTTGATGGAGTCTGATGACATGGAGGACCTTTTTAGGAAAGAGAAAGCTCGAGCCATCAGGGAAGCCCTCCTTGTGGTTCATTCGTAGATGTCTGCTCATCTTCCAGCCTTTGATTTTTCTTGCATCGCCCTCATGAATAAAGTGATTTGGGATAAAATCGGTCAACCTTCGAACCTTCCTCCTCCAGTGGCTTCTAGTACCGAGATAGTAGTGGTGCTTTCTCCTCAAGAGGTCGCTCCTCTCTCATTTGTTCCTTCGCAAGAAACTCCAAGAGCAACCCCCGAAGACCCCTCCTCAGAAACACCTCCCATAGATTCACGTCTGACAGAATGAGCTTCTCAGGGATCAAAACTCTTATTCTTTTTTTTTCTAAAACCCCTTGGTGCCCACCCCCCCCTTTTTTTTTGTGTAAGCCCCTTGGGCCCTATTACTTATCAATACACTTACTTTCTCATTTACATTTTGCTTTTCTCTTTCACAAAGTAACTATACTACATACCCCCTGGTTTATAGTATTGCGCTCTGCCGATCACTATAAGACAGAATCAGAGGGCATATGAAATTTGAATTGAAATCAAAGACTTCCCCAATAAGTAGATGGCCTCAATCTTATTGAGACCTATAGGCCTTATTTTTTTTTTTGGAAACCCGTAGGCCTTATATCTTTTTTGAGACCCGTAGGCCTTATCTCTTCTTAAAGACCCATAGGCCTTACCTCTTTTTTGAGACCCGTAGACCTTATCACTTTTTTGAGACCCGTAGGCCATATCGCTTTTTTTAAACCCATAGGCTTTATCTAAGGCCCGTATCGAACTAACCCGGCCTTACCACCTTGAACCAGGTCTACCCATCATGGTCGAGCCAAATGGATCAAGTGCGTGAGGGAGATCGCGATCCCAGGTATTAAACTGACCCAAAAACACTAAAAATAGGGGGAGGGTCGCATATCCAGCAAGGTAGGGTCGGACCCCCCAAGTATAAAAGTCAGACCCTGAGTTTTATACCTGGGGTCGGACATTTTAAGAACCAGGGGTCGACGGGATCTCCGACCCCCTCATCAACCCCAGTTTGTCGACAAAAACCATGATTTAGAAACTTTCCAAATTTCAATGGGATTCCTTCCTAATCTCAATGGGACTTATTTTGGGAGTTTTTACTCTATAAATAGGACGTCCCTAAGCCTCTTTCACTCCTTTTAGAACCGTAATTGGATTGAGAGAAAGAGAAGAGAAGGAAAAGAGAAGGAGAAGAGAAAGAAAGTGGAGAAGAAGATCAAAGAGAAAGCTTTAGAGAAACAAGCCTAATTCTCAGGTATGGATACTATCTCCATGTAATTCTACAGACCTTAGAATAGATAGAGAAGAGGGAATGATCTAGGAGAAACCCAAATCATCCACCCATGGTTAGGTTTTCATGGAAAATCATGGGGGAAATCATGAAAGCCATATAGGTGAGTGAACTACGATTCTAGACCATAGAACATGTGTGGAATGGATTGTAGAAGCAAGCCATAGGACCCCAAACACGAAGAATGGACTGTAGGAGGAAAAATTGACTAAACCCACAAGGAGTCACACGGGGGTCGACGGCCAATCGACCCTACCAGACCCTGATAATCGACCCCCAGTGTTCGGGAAGTCCAGACTGTGGGTGGTCGCACCCAGGGTCGATGGAACCTCCGACCCTAGCATCGACCCCCAGTTAACAGCATGCTTTTTAAAGTTTAAATTAATTCTAATTAAATTCTATCGACTTGGTTAGGTCTTCTAGTAAAATAACATCGATATATAGTTGATTCTTAAAGCTTGAAAGAAGACCTACGATCAAGTAAAGGTGAGGGAACAAGACCTAAACTAATTGGCTAAAAATAAACTATTTTTATTTCTTGAGTCCAATACCATGACTGATTCTATGCGTATATGCTTGTATGTGCATTCAATATGTCATCCAATATTCCTGCTATTACTATTCATGCATATTTAATTCTATTTATTTATAACATGATGATGATGATGATGCTACGAATAGGCATGTGAATGTATGTGTGTGGTTAGTGTATATAGTGCGGGTAGGGATGGTATCAACCGGTACAGCCATGCCGTTTTCATGAGGTGTATATTGTGCCATGGTTCTACTCAAGTCATGACCACTGACATCGTCGTATCGACATTACCTTAGTAGAACTATTACGTCGTAGGGCATGAAGAGAGGTGGTCTCGAACCGTGTAGTCTCTGACTCTGTCGGGGGGCCTTAGCCCTATCTCTATGGACGTATTGAGGGATGCTGGGGTGAGGCCTTGGATACACTGATTGGCATTAGGATTGGTTAGTTGCGAGCCCAGTTTGCAAGCCCTCACCAGCAGGGGCTTACGTGTTGGTGTGGGCAACCGGTACAGCCATGCCATTTTCATGGGGTGTACATTGTCCATGGTGGGGCATGTGGGGTCGACAGTGCCGTTTCCATTGGGCGGTTTCACACACTCGTATAAAGAGGTGAGGCGGCCACCGAACCTTTCTATAGCATTACAAACTTATACCCGACCAAAGATATGAATTGAGTACATGCATATGTTTGTTGCATTGTTTTGTTTGTTCACTGAGCCATGATGTGTGCTCACCCTCTCGACGTCGAATATTTTTAATTAATGATGTAGGTACTACAGTTGTAGATTTTATGAATGATACGGTGTATGTGCGTGTTGCTGCAATGGAAGCTGAAGACCTAGAGGATGCGCATGACCCCTCTTGCGAGTGCAACTCATGCGTATTCTATTAAGATTTTATTTGAAATTATAAAGGGATATAATTGATATTTTATTTATTTATGTCACAGTTGATACAACAATAACTTGATAGTTTAATTATGATTATTACATTTAGAGTTCTCAGTTCATTTAATAAGACTTCCGTTATTGTGTATTTATTCTGATTATGGTTGTGGATGTGCATGGTTTTATTTTTAATGGATACCGCCTATTAGAGATCCTGGTTGAACCATTGGCTTATAGCGGTTCATCACTCCGTTCTGAATGGTGCAGAATTGGGCTGTGACAACTTGGTATCAGAGCATCTCAGGCTTTATCTATGAAACTGTATACTTCCACAAAAGGTCGTGAACTGAGATAGGATAAAAATTTAAAAGATGTAATAGTAACACACCACAAGCACCTATGTTGATTGAGACTAAACTGAAAGAAAATAATGCATCTATTAAATGAGAAACAAATTTATATACAAACAAAAGGAAGAACAAATGTTTATATATATATATATGATTAAAGTAGAGTACAGTCCACAGTCCGGACAATTACTCTGAAGTACAAAAAAAAAGAAAAAATAAAAGAAGTACATCATGAAGCTGGAGGTGATGGGGGAGGCGGTGCCTCACGGTCTCTATCATAGTCCTCAGCGTAGACTCTGGTCAACCAAGCTATCTGAGTCTGGGTCATCTGGAGACTAGCTGTGAGATCAACCACTCGCTGGCCAGTCAGACGCTAAGCATCCCTCAGCTCTCCCATCCGCTGATCCGATACGCGTTGAGCAACCAGAAGCTCTCCCACCCGCTGATCGGACGAGCGCTGAGCCTCTAGAAGCTCTCCCATCCTCAGGTCAGACATACACTGAGCTTCTCATATCTCGTGCAATATCCTCATCATGTCATCAGATAGAGAATACGAAGGACCAGCTGCATGCGAAGGACCAGTTGAAGAAGACGGACCAGCACCAGTAGCATTAGTAGGAGATGGAGGAGGTACGACATCTACATCCATGTATAATCGGTCGTCATCATCCCCATGAACCCCTACTATAGCGACTGTTGCTGCTGCTGCCTCAGCGTCAGCCATCTCCACTCGAGTGCGAGGGTGCACCATCGTGTTCCTCTCCTCATCGCTGACTTGGGCGTCCCGTATGCCCATCTTGCAAATAGCCTCCCAATCCAGAGGTGATGAGAAGGATTTCTCCTGAATCTTCTCATCCACTAAATCAACCCCCAGGCGGGTAAGCAAGGTAGTGATCATGCATCCGTAAGGAAGGTTGCCAGTGTGACTGGGCAACGTGGTATTGATCATCATACGCATGATGATGTAGGAAAGGCAGATGGGCTGCCTAGTGCATATGCAGTATAATAGATACTGGGTCAACTGGGAGACCCTCTCGTAATGACCACTCTACGGTATCAGGTTATGCTGAATGATCTTACAGTATACCCATGGATCTGAGCGCAGACAACTCGCTTTCATCTGTCAGCGATCAGGTCTAATGAGCTGGCTATCGATCTCAGTCCTCATCTGTAGAGAAAAGAACTGGGGCTCTCTAGGAGCACAGAACACCATGGGGCCAGCATAGGAAATGCCCAACAAGTCGGCCAGCTGTCGATAATCAAATGAAACGTCAACCCCCTTGACATAGCTCGTGATGCGAAGCTCATCACCCCTCTCCACATCATTGTAATCTCCCACCACCTGGAGATTATAGTAGAACTGGCGTACCAAGTCAGGATGGGTACACGCATCATAAGTGATGATAGGGAGCCATCCCTTATCACCAAAGGCTCTCTCCACATTGAACAAGGCTAAGCTAGCCAAGTCCACTTTGCGGCCGCCCTCTACCTTCTTACGAGCGTAGTGGGCATACTGTGCCTCGGCTTCATTGGAACGGAAGCAAAGACGGTCGCAAACTCTAGGTACCTTGGTACGAGCCATAGTATCTGCAAATAGAAAGAAAAACAAATAATGGGTTAGTAGAGAGGAAAAACCCGAGAGTTCGACATAATAACGATGTAAATTGGGTAAAAGCCTCACTTTTCACCCATACACGTGGGCAAGAGGACTTACATAGATCCTAAATTATCTTGTGAGACTCAAACAGTCAAAAATTTCAACTAATTAGATTGAATTGCAAGAAATTTCAGGAAATTCAAAATTTCGACAAAATTAGGGCAAAAGATGAAAATTTCGAGTTTCTCGATAACCAACCGATGAAACTCAAATATATTTGAGGGATTTCATTCCTCGAGTCACCAACAACAAAAGCCCCTAATAAAAATCAAAATTTTACGATTGAAAAAAGTTTAATTTGAAAAATACGAGATAAACGAGCAAAAACCTAGGTTAAGAAACCTAAAAACATGAAAAGATAGAAGAAATACCTATAGCGGAGGTGTAGACGACGAAACAAGGAGTGCAAACCACCAACGGATCGGAGTTGTCACTGTAGCAACTCAGAGGGACAAACTGAGTCGAAGCGAAGAAGAAAGAATGAGAAATGGACTTTGAGTCGGACTTAAAAATCAGATTTTTATTCCGGGGGTCAGAAAATTCGATTAAAACAATCGACCCCCGCATCAATCCTTGGCTCTCGGGAACCTGACAGAGAACCAGGGGTCGCACCCTGGGTCGGACATCCTCCGACCCCCCCCCCCATCGACCCCCGGCTCTCGGGAAGAATGGGTGATTTCCCAGGGTCGAATACTGAGGGTCGGACACCCATTGACCCCCACCATCGACCCTACAGTGAAAACACAACATTTTTGACAGAATGATCTAAAAATTTTGAAATTTGAAATGTTTAGTGGTTTTAAAATATGAGAATGAAGTATTTAATGATTGTCTCTCGTGTTCAATGATTTCAGGTAATCCCACTATCATATTAATTAATGGCGGGACGCAAAGCAACCAGACATAGCCGTAACTCTATCCCACCACCACCACCTATGGGGGAAGATAACCAGACACACCCGAAAACACATGGGAACATGAACACGGCACCGTCCGTCATAAATGGGCAGGCAAATCCTACCAATCTGCCAGCTCCACCTACAGACTTGGCCACAGTCGTAATGAACTTGATCCAATAGCTGCAACAGATGCAATAGGCACAAGCTACTATCCAAGCTGCCATAGGCATAGCTCTTCCAGCTGCACAAACACCTCCAATGCCAGCTGGACAGGCAAGCACAGCACCAGGGGGAAGTACCCCACGCACCTCAGACTCCTATCATGCAGGCTCAAGTACCAAATCCTGAAATAGCTCAAGGTGGATATCACTACCAACCACCTATGTATGGAGCGTATGTCCCGCAGCCACTAGACCACTCCAGACTGGTAGAGCGTTTTCTAAAACTAAAGCCCAGAGAATACAATGGCAAGCCAGCAGATCCTTTATGGCCCGCACACTGGGTTGACGAAATGGAAAGAAACTTTATGATGATGACACTAAATGAAGAGGAAAAAGTGTTGTGTGCCACCTTTATGCTGAAAGGAGATGCACACCATTGGTGGAGGTCTACCAGGACGTATTTACTTACAAAGCTCGCCCAACTGACTTGGGATATTTATAAGGAGGCATTCTTTGAGAAGTACTTTCCAAGAAGTTTAAGAGATTCTATGGAAAGAGAGTTCCTGAGTTAATATCAGGGACAGATGACTGTGGATGCGTACCAACAGCGTTATGAAGAGTTGTTCTTCTTTGCACCCAGTAGTATGCAAGAGGAAAACACAAGGACCCGAAGGTTCGTCATGGGACTTAGGGGAAGCATCCGCGAGCACGTTCTGGGACATGAAAAGAAAATTTATAATGAAGCGGCACAAATTGCTCGAGTTATAGAATCGAGCCAGAAGGAGAGTTATTTCATGCAAAACAGAGGTATCAAAAGGCCAATCGGAAATTCTTATAATGGAGGGAATAACAAGACATTCAAACCCTTCCGTGCCCAAGGCTTTACCGCTGCAACCAAAACTATTCCCGTAGTTCAACAGCAACAGAAGCCAATTACTGAAGGGATAAGATGTTTTAACTGCAACCAAGTGGGACATATAGCAAGGGAATGTCCTAAGCCCAAGAAGCAGCTACATCAAGGAAGAGTTTATGCGGTTACATCCGAGGATGCTGCCGCATCGTCTGATGTAATTACAGGTATGACTTACATTTTTTTGTTAGTTGTATTACATTGTATGAGCATGTAGACTAAGTTAAAATAAATCACAGGTATCGTACCTATAAATGGCATACCCGCCAGAGTACTCTTTGACTCAGGAGCTACTCATTCTTTTATATCTGTGTCATTTGGAAAGAAGTTGAATTTACCCATTAAATCCTTAGACTACAAATTGCTTGTACGATCACCTATGGGATTAGAAGTGGAGTTAGAAAAAGGTTATGGACCATGTCCAGTTCTTATTAATGAAAAGACTTTGGATGTAACCTTGATCCAACTTGAGATGGCAAACTTTGACGTCATCTTGGGAATGGACTGGTTAGCTCGGCATTCTGCAAATCTATTATGTGCCGAAAAGAAGCTGACATTTAAAGACAAAGAAGGAGCAGAGTTCAATTTTTTGGGAACCAAAATTCCCCGTAAACGAAAGCTCATACTCTCGGCGCTAAAGGCTAAGAAGTGTCTTGAGAAAGGAGCAGTCGGGTATTTAGTATCTGTGGTCGACCTTACCAAAGAAGCACCACGAATAGAAGATATTGATGTCGTGCGAGACTATCCGGATGTATTTCCTGAAGAATTATCAGGATTACCACCCGACCGAGCTACAGAGTTTGTTATAGATCTTATACCTGGAGCCGCACTAATATCGAAAGCACCTTATCGAATGGCTCCTACTGAACTGAAGGAATTGAAAGTACAACTACAAGAACTGCTGGACAAGGGTTACAATCGCCCTAATATATCACCATGGGGAGCGCCAGTATTATTCGTGAAGAAGAAGGACGATAGCGTTCGCTTGTGTATAGACTACCGAGAACTGAATAAACTGACAATCAAGAATCGATATCTATTGTCTCGGATCGATGACCTGTTTGATCAGTTGCAAGGTGCCAAAGTGTTCTCCAAGATCGATCTTCGATCAGGCTACCATCAGCTAAAGATTAAGAATGGTCATATTCCCAAGACAGCATTCAGGACCAGATATGGACATTACGAATTTTTGGTCATGTCTTTCGGATTGACGAACGCACCAGCAACCTTTATGGAACTTATGAATCGGGTATTCCACGATATGTTGGATACGTCGGTTATTGTATTCATCGATGATATATTGGTCTACTCCAAAGATGAGGAAAGTCATATTAAGAATCTGCTCTGCAGCGATTATGGAAGGAAAAGCTCTACGCAAATTTTTAAAGTGTGAGTTTTGGCTAAAGGAAGTCGCATTTCTAGGCCATGTAGTATCCGCTGAAAGAATTAAAGTGGATCCCAGCAAGATCGAGGCTATTGTAAAGTAGGAAGCACCGAAAAGCGTTGCGGAAATTAGAAGTTTTTTGGGTCTAGCTGGGTATTATCGACGATTTGTGGAAGACTATTCTCGAATTGCCGTACCTCTTACCAGTTTGACTAAGAAGGGCGAAAAGTATGTTTGGACGGATAAATGCGAGGAGAGTTTCCAAACCTTGAAGGCTAGATTGATATCAGCTCCAATCTTGACCATCCCGATTCCAGGACAACCATTTATCTTGTACACCGATGCGTCAGGACTGGGATTAGGATGTGTACTTATGCAAGGAGAACAAGTAATTGCATATGCCTCAAGACAACTGAAGAAACATGAAACGAACTACCCCACTCATGATTTGGAACTAGCGTCAGTAGTACATGCTGTCAAAATATGGAGACATTATCTGTACGGGGAGAAGTTTCAGATTAAATCAGACCATAAAAGTCTTACTTACCTATTTAATCAGAAAGAGCTGAATATGAGACAAAGAAGATGGCTAGAACTATTGAAAGACTATGATTGTGATATCCAGTATCATCCAGGGAAAGCTAATGTAGTAGCCGATGCGTTGAGTAGAAAGTCAATGATAAAATCACAGGGAGAGGTTAGCACAACTGCCGCAATGTGTACTACCAGAAAGGTATTCAAGCACGGAAATGAGCAGTTTGTGATAGATGCACTAGATGGATCAGCCAACCAAGGGTTTATTCATCGATTTTCAAATATGTTCGCCGCATTGAAGATTATACCGGATATAGTCGATGAAGTGAAGACAGCAATCAAATCAGACCCTTACCTAAGAACGGTACAAGAGGACATCGAAAAAGGTAGAACTAACCCTGAGTTCACCTTGGACGAAGGAAAGCACTGAAGTACAAAGGAAGAATATGCGTACCCGAAACAGAAAGCTTGGACATTATGTAAGAACCGTATTCTAAAACCGAGTATAAACCATGGTTTTATATGATGACAGGTGTCCCAATTATAACCGGACCGGAGGGCGAAGCCGAGTGACGAGCCACTCAAATTTCAGGTAAGAAAAAGAATAAAAAATGCCTAAACTCCATACCGGTCTCACTATACTGGTTGCAGTATAGTGCAACCGGTATGTGCAACCGGTATGGTATACCGGTTGGACTATACCGGTTGCGGGCTCTCCAACCGGAATGTGCGACCGGTATGCCTGATTCCGACTGTAGACAGACTCCAGTGAGCCTTTCTCTGGAAAGTTTCCATTCTGAGGAAAAGCTTTCCATGGATGGCCTCCCTCTATTAATAGAGAAGGAGACACTCCATTGCTCCTTCTCAAACACTCTAGCTGTCTGGAGAAGAGCTGAGAAGGAGCAAGGAGGTGGAAGCCGCCCAGGAAGGAAGAGCACGCCGCCAACCGACAACACCGGTATAGTGAGACCGGTATGGTTTCCGAGCCTGGTTTGCTTGGCCAAACCAGGTTCTGACCTCTGTAACCTAAATAAATTGATTCTAACTTAATGATATGATTATGTAAGATCTGTAGACCACGTGGATAAGCTCTTTGACGCATAACGAGATCATTATCACGCGTCAGGTAAGGAACAAGACCCCAAACCTAAATAACTAAATAACAGTAAACTTTTGTAATATAATTTGGTATCTGAAAATACATATTGCTTGATGTCTGTGCATCTCACATGCCATGTAGTCATTTCTTTTATCTTATTATAATCATGCATTTCATATGCTAGGATTATTGTTTGTTTAGGCATGTGTATGTTTTCGTTAGTGTGTGGAATGTGAAGGGGGGTGTGCCCTGGATATATCCACAGCTAACACTTTTCTCGTATCGCCTTTTACCTTAGCAAACTCAGTGTGAATAGGGTATCAGGGGGAGGACGTGGGTTTGTGGTTCTTCCTGCCCACCAGTAGGGTTATATAGTCTTGACCTTAGCAGACTTGGTGCGAATAGGGTATCAGGGGGAGGACGTGGGATTGTGGTTCTTCCTGCCCGCCAGACTCGAGCCCTATCTCTATGTCGCAGGGAGCTGTGCGGGGGTAGGACCATTGATACTGTATTGACATCTAGGACTAGTTAGAAACGGAACCCACTTGCAAGCCTTTGCCAATAGGGGTTTAGGTATTGGTACGGTATGGGGTATCAGGGGGGATGACGTGGGATTGTGGTTCTTCCTGCCCGCCAGACTCGAGTCCTATCTCCATATCGGAGTGAGTGATGTGGGGCAACAGCAGTAGTGTGGTAGGCGCCTGACTGTTGGGTGTGCTCACACTCTCGTGCATGGAGGTGCGGTGGACGCCAAACCTTACCATAGCATATTTGCAAGTTATACCTGACCCAAATTGTAATGTTATCTCATGCATATTGTACTATTGCATTTGTCTTGTACTTACTGAGCTAAGTTGTGAGCTCACCCAAAATATATATATTTCTTTTCAGATTTGGATGCAGGGTACACCATTGATGACTTCGTGGCTGCTTCAGCATACGACACTATAGCTGCCATTGATACCCAGGCAGTGGAGGACGAGCATGATGCGTCATGCGAGTGCTCGTTTTGTGTTTTCTCCCAGTGACTTGGTTATTTTCTGTTAAAGTATTGTAATAATTATATTTAAATTTTGATGGATAATGGAATAAGTTGGATATTTATTTTAAATTACAATTTAGATTTCAACTCATTTATTTATTTTTGTTGCTATGTATTATTCTCTGATTATGTTAGATTGCTTGGGAATGATTGGTTGACACGGTCTATTGAGATCCTGGTGTGAACCGTGGTTTAGAGCCGGTTCACTCACACTTCTGGTTCATCCGGAATTGGGGTGTCACAACTTGGTATCAGAGCCCTAGGCTCTGTCCAGCTAATCATTTTGCATCTAACTGTGTCCAATGAGCTGAGTTAGGAAAATTAAAAACTTTAATAAGAACACACCATATGCTTGTTTGATGCCTGAGACTTAAAAAAGATGCATAATATACATATAATGGAAAAATAATTATAAACATTGAAGAATTTAAAGGAAACAAATTAGTCATTTCATAAAAATTTATTCAAGTACAAGTGAACAACAGAGTACAGTCCACAAGTCCGACAGTTACTCTAGTAACAAAATAAAATACATGAAAATCAAATAAAAACTACATCTGCCTAAGGTGGTGTAGCAGGGCTGGATGGTACCGGGTCTGCAATATCATAGTCTCGCTCGTACACCTCTCTGAGCCAATGAACCTGGTCCTATGTGACCCGTAGGCTACGAGCTAAACGCCCCAACTCCTGACCCATCTCACGCTGAGCATCCATGAGTCCTCTCTAGGTATCAAGGATGTCCCTCTAGGTATCAAGGATGACTCTCTGGGTATCTCTGATCTCTGTAAACATGCTCATCACAGGGTCCGAAGGGGGATGGGATGGTCCAGCAACTGAAGAAGGCCTGGATGACCTAGCAACTGGAGAAGGCCTAGATGGTCCAGCCACTGGAGAAGGCCTAGAAGGTCCTGCAACTGGAGAATGCTGGGGTGTAGATGCTGGGATGTCCTCCATGTGTGCATCCCCATCATCTCCCATCTCGGCTGCCTCTGCTACTGCTGCAGCTGCTGCTACTACAAGGGCTGCATGGTTCCTAGGTAGGAGAGGACGAGCCTGTAAGTCCTCGTCACTGAGCTCAAGATCGTCCATCTGCATCTTATAAATGGCCTCGGCATCTATATCAGAACTCATGGTGATCTCCCCAGCCAACTCACCCCGCATGTCCACACCCAGACGCTGTAGCAAAGCTGTGATCAACCTACCATATGGGAGATTGCCCGACACATTAGGCATGGCTGCAAAGATCATAATCCGCATAATCAAATAAGGCAAGCAAACCCGTTGCCGAGTATCCACACAATAGGTGAGGTACTGAGTCAACTGGGACAACTCTCCATAATGTCCACTCTGGGGAACGATGTTGTGCTGAATAATCCGGCAGAAAAGACGAGGCTGAGGACGTAGGTTGGAAGCCGACATAACTCTACCAGGTAATAAGATCTGTGCGGCGATGGCTGCCCGCAAGTCCTCAGTGAGATACCCTTTGACTCTGGGTGGACAATAAATGAGTTCCCCATCATTAGGAATCTCCAGAAGAGCCACTAGTTCGGCTACGTTAAAAGAAATCATCACCCCTTTCACATAGCTGGTGATGCGAAGATCTCTAGCGTGCTCCCAATCAGCTAAATCACCTTCCACTTCCAAGTTGGTGAAAAACAATTTTAGGTTGGGACGAGTAGTCTCCCTATACTGGATAAGGGGTAACCAACCTACTATCCCAAAATCAGACTCCACATCAAAGCGGTGAAGATGCTCCAAGTTGACAAAACGACCTGATTCGATATGTTTTTCTCGAAACCATGCCGAGCGTGAAGCGGCCGCCTCCAACCGGAAGCACCTCTCACCATATAAGATAGGAGGGAGATGTGGCCTGTGCATACCGGGAATATATGATCGTTTCCCCGCTCCACGCCAATTAAACATAAAGTATCTGTTAAACAAAGAACCACAGTCAGTTAGAGACAAATTTAGAAAAAATTTCAACAGTATAACAATAGAAAATGGTGAAAAATCCTAACAACATACCGAATATGAAGGACACAATTTATGGTGATGGTACAATGCTAATATAGGTTAAACAAATTCGTAAAAACAGAGAAATGGAGGTATAATAACAAAATTGGTCAAAAATCTCGAAAAAACCTAGAAACCTAGGTTAAAAAGTCGAAATTTTTAGGTTTCCTTTAAACCAACCAATAAAATCTCGAATTGGTTGAGGGGTTTTACACATTTAGACCCCTAAAACACTTCTCAAGCAAAGAAAGAAGTTTTCTATGGCTAGAAACTTCCAAATCAAGAAAAACCTAGATTTTGGTATAAAAGACAATGAAAATTTTCTAAAAAGAGAGAAGAGAAGTATGAGCTTACCTGAGAGACGAGATTGGCACACTAGAATGAAGTGGAAACAATCTTAGGAGCACCAGATGCACTGTAGAGACTCGAAGACTCAGAGGGGAATCGCCACCGGAGTAAACTCAAAAAGAAAAGTGAGAAATAAAACCAAAAATCACGATTTTAAAGGATTTTGGCGATACCGGTCGCACATCTGGGCTGGACAGTGTGACCATTACCCCCCTACGATATGGTGCGACCGGTACCAGACCGCAGGGTATACCGGTTGCACATATTTATGGGGTGTGCGACCGGTACCCCCCTGCGGTATGGTGCGACCGGTACCTACTGCAGGGTATACCGGTTGCACATATTTGTGGGCAGTGCGACCGGTACTGCCTGCGGTATGGTGCAACCGGTATGTGTGGTCAGCTACACCGGTCTCACTCCAGGAGAGACCGGTACTGCTGCTGGAACCCTACAGAGAAGGGCAATACAAAACCGTCCCGATAGTTTGTCGGAACTTGATCCTAGACCTCACGCTTGCATAATAAGACATTGTACATGTGGAAAATTTTGACAGCATAACTGAAAATTTTGCTTGTTATTTTAACCTGTCAATGAATACCTGTGCTGCATATGTTGAGACTAAATTATTGGAATAATTTTCTAAGTTGTGCTATATGTTTCCATGTATTCAGATATTGTACAGGAAAAATTAAATTGCTTCAATGGTGGGAGGAAATGGACGTAGAGTTCATCGCAGGCGCCGTCACTCAAGGGCGCCTACCATGGATAGAAGTTCAGGAACAGAAAACTCAGAAGAAAATGCCGAGAGGGTGAGAGGGGAAGAACTCAACCCCCTAAATGACACTGAAGATATGATAAAGGAAAATGAAGAATGTCCGTCACAGGGACAACCTTCTACTAGCTCCGAGACAATGATGGCAAATTTGGTCACTAATATGGAGGCCCAGCAGAAGAAGTTTTTCGAGGAAATGCTAAAAATGTTTAGGCCACCTGGGCCTGTGTCAACACCTACAAACATGCCATCCACAAATGTCGAGAATGTACAAGTGGCACCAGTGGGAGTTAGCACAGCTAATGAAGTACCACCACAACAGGATCAACCCAACACAGTACCCCAACCAGTTACAAGGACGCCAGTTCACAACCAATATCAGGGGGGATATCAGTATCCGTATCAGGGTGCATACTATGGTGGGTATCAGGGAGGAAATCAGGGAGGCTATCCATATCAGCCACAATGGTATGGACAGGCACCATATGGGCAGGTCCCTTATGCTCAGAGTAGCCTATCCAGGGCAGTGGATGGATTCTTAAAGCTCAAACCACCTATTTTTACAGGGAAGTCAGGGAAAACACTGTGGCCAGCACAGTGGATAGCTGAAATGGAGAAAAACTTTCGGCTACTGGATTGTCAGGATGGGGACAAAGTATTATATGCCACTCATATGCTGAAGGAAGAGGCCAATGGGTGGTGGAACTCTACCAAGTCGTACCTGGAAACCAAGCACCAAATCATCACTTGGCCCATATTCAAGGAAGCTTTCTTTGATAAGTACTTCCCCAGGAGTTTTCATGATCAGATGGAAAGAGAATATCTTAACCTGCAGCAGTCACAGATGACAGTAGAAGCCTATCAGTAGAGGTATGAGGAGTTATTCTTCTTTGCTCCAACCAGTATGCAGGAGGAAGCAACAAAGACTCATCGTTTTACTATGGGTCTTCGGGGTGCTATTCCAGAACATGTGTTGGGTCGAGGGTTGAACATCTATAATGAAGCTATACAGGTGGCTCGAGTCATCGAGTCAAGTCAGAGAGAAAGTTTCATAGCACAAAGTAGGGGTCTGAAGAGACCTAATCCTGAGATCCAAGGCCGAAGAAACAACAAGCCATACCGTCCGTTCAGGCCACCAACTAATACAGTGCCTCCTAGACCAGCACCACAGGCAACGGGACGGAACCCTAATGTAAAGTGCTACAATTGCCAATAGGTGGGGCATTATGCCAGAACATGTCCACAACCAAAGAGGGAGCAACAGCAAGGCAAGGTGTATGCTATTACAACAGAAGAGGCAGCCGCATCACCAGATGTGGTTACAGGTATGATTTTATACTTGTTCCTTAATTGTTGCATTAGTTGTTTGTGCATTTGAAACTAAGGTAGAATTTGAACAAAAACCTCAGGTACAGTAAATATAGCAGGGGTACCTGCAAGAGTCCTGTTTGACTCCGGGGCCACCCATTCTTTTGTATCCGTATCATTCGGGAAAGGACTAGGTCAACCCATCAAGACTCTACAACCAAGTCTTCTAGTTCGGTCTCCCATGGGAATGAAGGTGGTGTTACAAGAATATTATGGACCTTGTCCAGTGCATATTGAAGGACGAGAATTGGAAGCCAATCTAGTCCAGCTCGAGATGTCAGATTTTGATGTGATTCTGGGAATGTACTGGTTATCTAAACACTCGGTGAACCTGCTATGTGCCGAGAAGAAGTTGATATTTAAAGACAATGAAGGAACTGAGTTTAACTTTAAAGGGGCTAAGTTGCCCAGGAAGAGAAAGCTCATACTCTCAACCTTAAAAGCAAAGAAGTGCCTAGAGAAAGGGGGAGTAGGATACCTTGTGTCAGTGGTGGATATGACCGCTGACCTGCCAAAAATGGAGGACATCGATGTAGTACGAGAATTTCCTTATGTATTTCCCGAAGACCTACCCAGGTTGCCACCAGACAGGGCTACTGAGTTTGTGATAGACCTACTACCAGGGGTGGCACCTGTGTCTAAAGCACCGTACAGGATGGCTCCTACCGAGTTGAAAGAATTAAAAACTCAGCTGCAAGAACTGCTAGACAAGGGATTTATAAGGCCTAGTATCTCACCTTGGGGAGCACCTATGCTCTTTGTCAAGAAAAAAGATGGTAGCGTACATCTCTGTATGGACTATCGTGAATTGAACAAGCTCACTATCAAGAACAGGTACCCACTACCAAGGATAGATGATTTGTTCGATCAATTACAAGGTTCAAGTGTATTCTCGAAGATTGATCTGAGATCAAGGTATCATCAACTCAAGATTAAGGAAACAGACATCCCCAAAACAGCTTTCAGGACGCGTTATGGACACTATGAGTTCCTAGTGATGTCCTTTGGGTTGACTAATGCACTTGCATCCTTTATGGAGTTAATGAACCGAGTATTCCATGACATTCTTGATACGTCGGTTATCGTATTCATCGATGATATCTTAGTATACTCTAAGGACCAGGAGACGCATGCAGTGCATCTAAGAGCAGCATTACAAAGACTGAGAAGAGAAAAACTATATGCAAAATTCAAGAAATGTGAATTTTGGTTAAAGGAAGTGGCCTTCCTTGGTCATGTGGTTTCTGCTGAAGGAATCAAGGTAGACCCCAGTAAAATTTCAGCCATTGTAGGATGGGAGGCGCCGAAGACAGTTGCTGAAATTCGTAGTTTCCTGGGCTTAGCTAGATACTACAGAAGGTTTGTGGAGAATTATTCCAAGATTGTTGTTCCACTCACCAGATTGACCAAAAAAGGGGGAGAAGTTCATATGGACCGATGAATGTGAGAAATGCTTCCAGACGTTGAAGTCAAGACTGGTATCAGCACCTATATTGACTATTCCAGCCCCAGACCATCCATTTACATTATATACAGATGCTTCAGGTATAGGACTGGGTTGTGTGTTGATGCAAGGAGAGCAGGTGATAGCCTATGCCTCAAGACAGCTGAAAGAGCATGAGAAGAACTACCCTACACATGACCTAGAATTAGTAGCGGTTATTCATGCTATCAAGACTTGGCGGCACTACCTGTATGGCGAGAAATTCCATATTAAGTCTGACCACAAAAGCCTGACATATCTGTTCACTCAAAAAGAACTGAACATGAGGCAGAGGAGGTGGCTTGAATTACTCAAGGACTACGACTGTGACATTCAGTATCACCCTGGTAAAGCTAACATTGTAGCTGATGCACTGAGCAGGAAATGGGCATCGAACCCTGAAGCAGGATCAAGTACAAATGCAGCATTGTGCGTTGCTGTTTCTGGTTCATCAGAGGATGAAGAACAACTCTTAATAACGTCAGCAGATGATCCTATTGAGCAAGGGTTGATACACCAGTTCACCTTAATGTTTGCAGCATTGAAGATTTTTCTCGACCTGAAGGAAGAATTAAAGGCAGCAGTCCTACAGGACCCATACCTCAGGACAGTTCAAGAGGACTTGGAAAAGGGTCGAGCCAATCCTGATTTTACTCTAGATGCAGACAAGGTACTCAGATACCATGGGCGTTTGTGCATACCTGAGGATGAAGATCTCGAAATTCAAAATCAGATTATGTTGGAAGCTCACTCCACCCCATATTCAGTACACCCTGGAAGCACAAAAATGTACCACGACTTGAAAAGGGTGTACTGGTGGAGGGGTATGAAAGCTGATGTGGCCCGACATGTATTTCAATGTTTAAACTGTCAACAAGTTAAAGCAGAAAGACAGAGGCCTACAGGATTACTACAACCATTACCCGAGCCAACATGGAAATGGGATTGTATAACCACGGATTTCGTCACTGGATTACCTAAGACTCCGAGGTCGGTAAATGCAGTATGGGTAATTGTAGATCGCCTCACCAAAACAGCCAGATTTATCCCTGTCAGACCACAATATACTATGGACAGGTTGGCAAGGTTGTACGTGGACAATATAGTCAGGCTCCATGGGGTTCCAGAGAGTATTGTGTCTGACCGAGATCCACGCTTCACATCTAAGTTTTGGGAAGGACTTCAGAAGGCAATGGGGAAGAAACTAAAGTTTAGCACAGCTTTCCACCCTCAAACTGATGGTCGGTCGGAGAGGACCATTTAGATCCTAGAAGACATGCTTCGGGCATGTGCTATCGACTTTAAGGGGGCTTGGGATGAGAAGCCTTCACTCATTGAGTTTGCCTACAACAACAGCTACTAGTCTATGATCCAGATGGCCCCATATGAAGCCTTGTATGGCAAGAAATGTCGGACACCTTTATTATGGGACGAAGTTGGAGAAAGACGGATCGTAGGACCAGAATTTGTGGAAGAAACCTGCAAGGTAGTAGATCTAATCAAGAACCGAGTAAAGACAGCTCAGGTGCGTCAGAAGCACTATGCTGATAACAGACGATGGGATCTTGAATTCATGGTTGGGGACAAGGCGTTCTTGAAGGTGTCACCAGTAAGAGGCTTGAAGCGGTTTGGCAGAAATGGAAAATTGTGTCCTAGATATGTGGGACCATATGAAATTCTGTCCCGATGCGGCAAAGTAGCCTATCAACTTGCATTGCCACCAGTGATGTCTAGTGTCCACGATGTCTTCCACGTGTCCTTACTGAAGAAGTACGTGAGAGACTCCTCACACATTCTTGTTGCAGACCCCCCAGATTTGATAGAAGACTTAACCTTCGAGGTGGTGCCAATCCAGCTCATTAGTAAAAAGGTACAACAACTTCGAAGGCAAGCTATCCATTATGTCAAGGTAATTTGGAAAAGTCAGGATGTAGAAGAAATTACTTGGGAAGAGGAGGATGCCATGCGACAAGAGTATCCCCATCTTTTCGACTCTGAAGGTACGTGCAATTTCGGGGATGAAATTTCTTTTAAGGGTGGGGGAATTGTGAGACCTACATGCAAATTTCGGGGACGAAATTTTTTTTAAGGGTGGTAGAGTTGTAAGAACCGTATTCTAAAACCGGGTCTAAACCATGGTTTTATATGATGGCAGGTGTCCCAATTATAATCGAACCGGAGGGCAAAGCCGAGTGATGAGCCACTCAAATTTTAGGTAAGAAAAAGAATAAAAAATGCCTAAAACTTCATACCGGTCTCACTATACCGGTTGCAGTATAGTGCAACCCGTATGTGCAACCGGTATGGTATACCGGTTGGACTATACCGGTTGCGGGCTCTCCAACCGGTATGTGCGACCGGTATGCCTGATTCCGACTGTAAACAGACTCCAGTGAGCCTTTCCATTCTAAGGAAAAGTTTTCCATGGATGGCCTCCCTCTATTAATAGAGAAGGAGACACTCCATTGCTCCTTCTCAATCACTCTAGCTGTCTGGAGAAGAGCTGAGAAGGAGCAAGGAGGTGGAAGCCGCCCAGGAAAGAAGAGCACGCCGCTAACCGACAACACCGGTAAGTACTCTATACTGTTAGTAATGTTAGGATGTCGGATCGGAGCCGCGAAGCTGTGCAACGATCCAAAAAGACTATAGTTTCCATTGTTTTTCCTCATTCGAATCTAACCTAGGTTGATACGGCGTTCTAGCCGAAATCCGAAGGCCACTAAAGGGTTTGGACCTTAGTAAAGGATAGGGGAAACCCTAGAGACCTAACCATTAGCCGACAAGGAGGGGAGATCCGAGATCTCGCTCTCGGATCCAAACCGCGGGGTATACCGGATGGACTATAGGTCCGGCGGTATGGCCTTGCGGTATATACCGCAGGCACATATAGGTCTCACTCAGTGAGATCTGAGGGAGGCCGGTAACTGCAACCGGTATATACCGGTCGCACATACCGGTCTCACCTATGTGCAACCGGTATAGTGCAGCCAGTATACATACCGGTGGCACATACCGGTTGCACTATACTGCAACCGGTATAGTGAGACCGGTATGGTTTCCGAGCCTGGTTTGCTTGGCCAAACCTGGTTCTGACTTCTGTAACCTAAATAAATTGATTTTAACTTAATGATATGATTATGTAGGATATGTAGACCACGTGAGTAAGCTCTTTGACGCAGAACGGGATCATTATCACGCGTCAGGTAAGGAACAAGACCCCAAACCTAAATAACTAAATAACAGTAAACTTTTGTAATATAATTTGGTATCTGAAAATACATATTGCTTGATGTCTGTGCATCTCACATGCCATGTAGTCGTTTCTTTTATCTTATTATAATCATGCATTTCATATGCTAGGATTGTTGTATGTTTAGGCATGTGTATGTTTTCGTTAGTGTGTGGAATGTGAAGGGGGGTGTGCCCTGGATATATCCACAGCTAACACTTTTCTCGTATCACCTTTTACCTTAGCAAACTCAGTGCGAATAGGGTATCAGGGGGAGGATGTGGGATTGTGGTTCTTCCTGCCCACCAGACTCAAGCCCTATCTCTATGTCGTAGGGGGGCTGTGCTGGGGTAGGATTATATAGTATTTACCTTAGCAGACTTGGTGCGAATAGGGTATCAAGGGGAGGACATGGGATTGTGGTTCTTCCTGCCCGCCAGACTCGAGCCCTATCTCTATGTCGCAGGGAGCCGTGCTGGGGTAGGACCATTGATACTGTATTGACATCTAGGACTGGTTAGAAACGGAACCCACTTGCAAGCCCTTGCCAATAGGGGTTTAGGTATTGGTACGGTATGGGGTATCAGGGGGAGGACGTGGGATTGTGGTTCTTCCTGCCCGCCAAACTTGAGTCCTATCTCCATACCGGAGTGAGTGATGTGGGGCAACAACAGTAGTGTGGTAGGCGCCTGACTGTTGGGTGTGCTCACACTCTCGTGCATGGAGGTGCGGTGGCCGCCAAACCTTACCATAGTATATTTGCAAGTTATACCTAGCCCAAATTGTAATGTTATCTCATGCATATTGTACTGTTGCATTGGTCTTGTACTTACTGAGCTAAGTTGTGAGCTCACCCACAATATATATATATTTCTTTTCAGATTTGGATGCAGGGTACACCATTGATGACTTCGTGGTTGCTTCAGCATACGGCACTGTAGCTGCCATTGATACCCAGGCAGTGGAGGACGAGCATGATGCGTCATGCGAGTGCTCGTTTTGTGTTTTCTCCCAGTGACTTGGTTATTTTCTATTAAAGTATTGTAATAATTATATTTAAATTTTGATGGATGATGGAATAAGTTGGATATTTATTTTAAATTACAATTTGGATCTCGGCTCATTTATTTATTTCCACTGCTATGTATTATTTTCTGATTATGTTAGATTGCTTAGGAATGATTAGTTGACACGGTCTATTGAGATCCTGGTGTGAACCGTGGTTTAGAGCCGGTTCACTCACACTTCTGGTTCATCCGGAATTGGGGTGTGACACATTAGACACCGATTGATGAAAGAAGCCCACACCACCATCTATTCAATACATCCTGGAAGTACAAAAATGTATCATGATCTAAAGAAACTATATTGGTGGAGAGGAATGAAAGTAGATGTAGCTAAGTTCGTGTCTCAATGCTTAAATTGTCAGAAGGTAAAGGCTGAACGACAAAGACCGGCAGGACTGTTACAGTCGTTATCAGAACCAGCATGGAAACGGGACTGCATCACTATGGACTTCGGCACGGGATTACCATTGACTCCTCGAGTAGTTGACGCAGTTTGGGTGATTGTAGACCGCCTGACAAAAAACAGCACGCTTTATACCTATACGACCTCAGTATACACTGGAGAGGTTAGCTAAGCTGTATGTGGATAACATTGTGCGATTACACGGTGTACCTGAAAGCATTGTGTCAGATAGAGATCCACGATTTACTTCAAAGTTTTGGGAAGGAATGCAAAAGGCTATGGGTACAACATTGAAGTTTAGTACTGCATTTCATCCACAAACAGATGGACAGTCAGAGCGTACAATTCAGATTCTAGAAGATATGCTTCGAGCATGTGTAATTGACTTTAAAGGATCATGGGATGAAAAGTTACCACTGATTGAGTTCGCTTATAATAATAGCTATCAGGCTACTATACAAATGTCACCCTATGAAGCACTGTATGGCAGAAAGTGTCGAACTACTTTGTTTTGGAATGAAGTTGGGGAATGTAGTATTGTTGGACCGGAATTTTTTGAAGAGACTTGTCGAGTGATCGACATTATCAAAGAAAGAGTGAGAACAGCTCAGAATCGTCAGAAGCAATATGCCGATACCCGACGCCGAGACCTTAAGTTCGTCGTGGGTGATAAAGTATTCTTAAAAGTATTGCCTATGCAAGGACTGAAACGGTTCAGATAGAAAGGGAAACTAAGTCCAAGATATGTTGGGCCATATGAGATTCTAGCTAAGCGTGGGAAAGTGGCTTACCAGTTAGCACTACCACCATCTATGTCAAGTGTGCATAACGTATTTCATATTTCCTTATTGAAAAAGTATGTCAAAGATCCAACGCACGTTCTGACAGTAGATCTATCTGAATTGACTAATGATTTGACATTTGAAGTAACACCAACTGAATCACCAGTCGAAAGGTTCAACGACTACGCAACCGAGATATCTATTATGTTAAGGTTACCTGGAGAAGTAGAGCCATGTAAGAAATCACATGGGAAGAAGAGAATGCTATGCGAAAGCAATACCCTCATCTGTTCGACTCGGAAGGTATGTACAATTTTGAGGACGAAATTTTTATAAGTAGGGGGAAGTTGTAAGACCCGTATCGAACTAACCCGTCTTACCACCTTGAACCAGGTCTACCCATCATGGTCGAGCCAAATGGATCAAGTGCGTGAGGGAGATCGCGATCCCAAGTATTAAACTTGTCACACCCCAATTCCACACACTTCAGAATGGTGTGATGAACCGCTAGCATACCAACGGTTCAACCAGGATCTCGTACAAACGGTATCCGACTGATCTAAACTTCATATATCCACATTCATAATCAGAGTAAATACACAATAGCGGAAGTCTAATAGTAAAATGAACTGAGAATCCACTGTGATATTAATATTAAAATAGTAAATTATTCTGTATCAACTAAGACATAAATAAGTATCAAATAATGTCCTTAATAAATCCAAATAAAAAAACTAAAAATCTAATTGAATACACATGAGTTGCACTCGCAAGAGGAATCATGTGTATCCACTTCATCTTCAACTTCCATAGTCGCCACGTGCCCGTACACTAGAGCATTGACATAATCTTCGATGGTAGTACCTGCATCATCAACTAAAAATATTCGACGTCGAGGGGTGAGCACACATCATGGCTCAGTGAGCAAACAAAACAATGCAACAATACATATGCATGCAGTCAATTCATATCTTTGGTCTGGTTTAAAGTTTGCAATGCGCAATAGAAAGGTTGGTAATGACCCCGCCTCTATACATAGGGTGTGGAAGTCCACCCAAAGGTTAACGTTTATTGTCGTCCCCATCCACCCTACCATAACATTGTACAACAAAGGTTAACGTTTATTGTTGTACAGTGCCATACCAACATGTAAGCCCCTACTGGCGAGGGCTTGCAAACTGGGCTCGCAACTAACCAATCCTAATGCCAAACAGTGTATCCAAGGCCTCACCCCAACATCCCTCAGAACGTCCATAGAGATAGAGCTAAGGCCCCCCAGTAGAGTTAGAGACTACAAGGACCGAGACCACCTCCCCTGATACTCTACGACATAATAGTTCTGCTAAAGTAATGGCAATACGACGATGCTAATGCACAAGACTTGAGTTAGAGATAGAGCTAAAGTGCTGAGACCCGCCAAAGGTTAACGTTTATTGATGTTCTCATCACACCTCCCCTGATACTTGCTCGCATCAAGTACACCAACCACACACATACATTCACATGCTTATTCCTATCATCATCATCATCATCATGTTATAAACAATAAAGTAAATACGCATGAACAAATAATAGAAATATTGGATGACATGTTGTATGCATATTACAAACATATTCGCATAGGATCAAGCATAGCATTGGACTCAAGAAAAGAGAAAATAGTTTGTTATTAACCAATTAGTTTAGAGTTCTGTTTCCTCACCTTAGCTTGCTAATAGATCCTCTTACAAGCTTTAAGATCACCTTTATATTGTTATTATATTGCTAGAAGACCTAACAAAGTCGATAGAATTTAATTAGAATTAATTCTGAATTTAAATACCATTCTGTTAACTGGGGGTCGGAGGTAGGGTCGGAGTAATGATCGACCCTGGGTGCGACTACCCCTATTCTGGACTTCCCGCACACTGGGGGTCGATGCTCAAGGTCTGGTAGGGTCGATTGGCCATCGACCCCCATGCGACTCCCTGTGGGTTTTGGTCGATTTTCTTCCTTAAATCCATTCTTCGTGTTTGGGGTCCTATGGTTTGCTCCTATAATCCATTCTACACATGTTCTATGGTCTAGAACCATGATTCTACCACCTATATGGCTTTCATGATTTTCCCCCATGGTTTTCCATGAAAACCTAACCATGGGTTGATGGTTTGGGTTTCTCCGAGACCATACTCTCTGTTATCTATCCTAAGGTCTTTAGCAATTCATGGAATTAGTATACATACCTGAGAAGAATACTCCTTCTCTGCAACTCTTCTCCCTTGGCCTTCTTCTCTTCTTTCCTTCTCTTTTCCTTCTCTTCCTTCTCTTCTCTTTCTCTCAATTCAATTAGGGTTGTAAAAGGAGTAAAAGAGGCTTAGGGACGCCCTATTTATAGAGTAGAAACTCCTAAAATAAGTCACATTGAGATTTAGAAGGAATCCCATCGAAATTAGGAAACTTTCCTAATTTTTAGATTTACCGAGTACCAGGGGTCGATAGGGGGGGTCGGAGATCCCGTTGACCCCGGGTTCCTGAAGTGTCCGACCCCCCATGTAAAACTGGGGGTCTGACTTCTGTCTTGGGGGGTCCGACCCTCCCTTGCTGGGTATGCGACCTTCCCTTTAATTTAAGTGTTTTTGAGTCAGTTAAAACCTGGGATCGTGATCTCCTTCACGCACTTGGTCCATTTGGCTCATCCATGATGGGTAGACCTGGTTCAAGGTGGTAAGACCGGGTTAATTTGATACGGGTCTTACAAAACTGACCCAAAAACACTAAAAATAGGGGGAGGGTCGCATACCCAGCAAGGTAAGGTCGGACCCCCCCAGTATAAAAGTGAGACCCTGAGTTTTATATCGGGGGTCGGACATTTTAAGAACCAGGGGTCGACGGGATCTCCGACCCCTTCATCAACCCCAGTCTGTCGATAGAAACCGTGATTTGGAAACTTTCCAAATTTCATTGGGATTCCTTCTTAATCTCAATGGGACTTATTTTGGGAGTTTCTACTCTATAAATAGGACATCCCTAAGCCTCTTTCACTCCTTTTAGAACCCTAATTGGATTGAGAGAAAGGGAAGAGAAGGAGAAGAGAAGGAGAAGAGAAGGAAAGTGGAGAAGAAGATCAAAGAGATGGCTTAAGAGAAACAAGCCTAATTCTCAGGTATGGATACTATCTCCATGTAATTCTACAGACCTTAGAATAGATAGAGAAGAGGGAATGATCAAGGAGAAACCCAAATCATCCACCCATGGTTAGGTTTTCATGGAAAACCGTGGGAAAAATCATGAAAGCCATATAGGTGAGTGAACTACGGTTCTAGACCATACAACATGTGTGGAATGGATTGTAAAAGCAAGCCATAGGACCCCAAACACGAAGAATGGACTGTAGGAGGAAAAATTAACTACACCAACAGGGGGTCGCACGGGTGGTCGATGGCCAATCGACCTTACCAGACCCTGATAATCGACCCCCAGTGTTCGGGAAGTCCAGACTGTGGGTGGTCACACCCAGGGTCGATGGAACCTCCGACCCTAGCATCGACCCCCAGTTAACAACATGCTTTTTAAAGTCTGAATTAATTCTAATTAAATTCTATCGACTTGGTTAGGTCTTCTAGTGATATAACATCAATATATAGTTGATTCTTAAAGCTTGAAAGAGGACCTACGATCAAGTAAAGGTGAGGGAACAAGACCTAAACTAATTGGTTAAAAATAAACTGTTTTTATTTCTTGAGTCCAATACCATAACTGATTCTATGCGTGTATGCTTGTATGTGCATTCAATATGTCATCCAATATTCCTGCTATTACTATTCATGCATATTTAATTTTGTTTATTTATAACATGATGATGATGATGATGCTATGAATAGGTATGTGAATGTATGTGTGTGGTTAGTGTATATGGTGCGGATAGGGGATGGTATCAACCGGTACAGCCATACAGTTTTCATGGGGTGTATATTGTGCCATGGTTCTACTCAAGTCATGACCACTGACATCGTCGTATCGACATTACCTTAGCAGAACTATTACGTCATAGGGTATGAGGGGAGGTGGTCTCGGACCGTGTAGTCTCTGACTCTGTCGGGGGGCCTTAGCCCTATCTCTATGGACGTATTGAGGGATGCTGGGGTGAGGCCTTGGATACACTGATTGACATTAGGATTGGTTAGTTGCGAGCCCAGTTTGCAGCCATCGCTAACAGGGGCTTACGTGTTGGTGTGGGCAACCGGTACAGCCATGCCATTTTCATGGGGTGTATATTGTCCGTGGTGGGTACATGTGGGGTCGACAGTGCTGTTTTCATTGGGCGGTTTCACACACTCGTGTATAGAGGTGAGGCGGCCACTGAACCTTTCTATAGCACATTGCAAACTTATAAACCAGACCAAAGATATGAATTGAGTGCATGCATATGTTTGTTGCATTGTTTTGTTTGCTCACTGAGCCATGATGTGTGGTCATCCTCTCGACGTCGAATATTTTTAGTTGATGATGTAGGTACTACAGTTGCAGATTTTATGAATGATCCGGTGTGTGCGCGTGTTGCTGCAATGGAAGCTGAAGACCTAGAGGATGCGCATGACCCCTCATGCGAGTGCAACTCATGCGTATTCTATTAGGATTTTATTTGAAATTATAAAGGGATGTAATTGATATTTTATTTATTTATGTCTCAGTTGATACAACAATAACTTGATAGTTTAATTATGATTATTACATTTAAAGTTCTCGGTTCATTTACTATAAGACTTCCGCTATTGTGTATTTATTCTGATTATGGTTGTGGATGTGCATGGTTTTATTTTTAATGGATACCGCCTATTAGTGGATGAACCGCTAATAACCAACGGTTCAACCAGGATCTCGAGTAGGCTATCCCCGCGTTATCTGAACCCCCATACATCCGTAATCACAATCAGAGTAATTACACAATAGCGGAAGTCTTATAATAAAATGAACTGAGAATCTACGGTGATATTAAAAATTTAATAGCAAATTATTCTGTTTCCACTGAGACATAAATAAATATCAAATACATGTCTTTATTAAATCCAAAATAAGAAACCTATAAAATGTCTAATCAAATACACATGAGTGGCACTCGCAAGAGGAGTCATGTGTATCCACTTCAGTTTCAGCTTCCATCGCTGCTACATTCCCGTACGCTGGAGCACTCATATAATCTTCAACTGTGAAACCTGCATCATCAACTAAAATATTCGACGTCGAGGGGTGAGCACACATCACGGCTCAGTGAGTAGACAAAACAATGCAACATTACATATGCATGCAATCAATTCATATCTTTGGTTTGGTTTAAAGTTTGCAGTATGCAATAGAAAGGTTTAGGTAACCAAAGGTCGCGTTTATTGACCCCACCTCTATACACAAGTGTGTGACGTCACCCGAAGATCACGTTTATCGTCGACTCACATGCACCCAACCATGAACAGTATATAATAAATGTTAACGTTTATTGCTATATATTACCATACCAACACGTAAGCCCCTGTTAGCGATGGCTGCAAACTGGGCTCGCAACTAACCAATCCTAATGCCAAAAAGTGTATCCAAGGCCTCACCCCAGCATCCCTCAGAATGTCCATAGAGATAGAGCTAAGGACCCCCGGTAGAGTCAGAGACTACAAGGACCGAGACCACCTCCCCTGATACTCTACGACATAATAGTTCTGCTAAAGTAATGGCGATACGACGATGCTAATGCACAACACTTGAGTTAGAGATAGAGCTAAAGTGTTGAGACCCGCCAAAGGTTAACGTTTATTGACGTTTTCATCACACCTCCCCTGATACTCGCTCGCATCAAGTACACCAACTCCACACATACAATCACATGCCTATTCCTATCATCATCATCATCATGTTATAAATAACAAAGTAATTATGCATGAACAAATAATAGAAATATTGGATGACATGTTGTATGCACATTACAAACATATTCACATAGAATCAAGCATGGCATAGGACTCAAGAAATAGAAAAATAGTTTTGTTATTAACCAATTAGTTTGGAGTTCTGGTTCCTCACCTTAGCTTGCTAATAGATACTTTTCCAAGCTTTAGAATCACCTTTACAATGTTATTATATTGCTAGAAGACCTAACAAAGCCGATAGAGTTTAATTAGAATTAATTCTGAATTTAAAAACCATGCTGTTAACTGAGGGTCGGAGGTAGGATCGGAGTCCTGATCGACCCTCGGTGCGACCCTCCCCAAACTCTGTACTTCCCGAACACTGAGGGTTGATGGTCAGAATCACCTAGGGTCGGATGGTCATCGACCCTCGGTGCGATCCTCTGTGCACTTTGGTCCAATACCCTCTTTTTAATCTATTCTTCGTGTTTGGGTCCTATGGCTTGCTTCTACATTCCATTCAACATTCATTCCATGGTCTAGAACCATGAATCATCCACCTAAATAGCTTTCATGCATTCTTCTATGGTTTTCCATGAAAACCTAACCATGGGTTGATGGTTTGGGTTTCTCCGAGATCACACTCTCATCAATAGCTAACCTAAGGTCTGTAGAAACTCATGGAATTAGTATCCATACATGAGAAGAATAATCCTTCTCTGCAACTCTTCTCTTTTGGCCTAATTCTCTTCCTTGTTTCTCTTCTTCTTCTTTTCCTTCTCTTCTCTTTCTCTCAATTCAATTAGGGTTGTGAAAGGAGTGAAAGTGGCTTAGGAACGTCCTTTAAATAGAGTAGGAATATCCTAAAATAAGTCCCTTTGAGATTAGGAAAGAATCCCAATTGAAAATTAGGAAATTTCCTAACTCTATTTCCTACGGTAACCGAGGGTCGATGGGAGGGTTGATGATCCCGTCGACCCTAGGGTTCTAAGCTGTCCGACCCTCCCTTCAAAACTGAGGGTCTGACTTTCTGTTTTGGGAGGTCCGACCCTGCTTAGCTGGGTATGCGACCCTCCCCCTATTTTAAGTGTTTTTAGGTCGATTTGATACCTAGGATCTCGATCTCCTTCACGCCCTTGGTCCATTTGGTTCGACCATGACGGGTAAACCTGGTTCAAGGTGGTAAGACCGGGTTAGATTGACACGGGTCTTACAGTGGGCGTCAATCTGTTGTCGATGGAATCCGTTTAGCTTCCCCGATCTTGCCACGTAGCTGAAACACCTATACAATAAGAAAGTGGGCAGGATATACCCCTGGGGCCACTCCGATGCTAAAGTTAGAGACTTCCAAGGACACACAATATGGAGCTCTTAGTGGAACACTAGAGCTCCTTGAAAATGAGGCTTCCTTGAGATACTGGAACTTCCGCCACCTTCCCCTCCTCTCCGGTGAAATGAGATCTTAGAATAATAGAGGGAGTAAAAACCCAAGAGGATTAATACCTGACTAGGATGTTCTCTCTTATGACAGGAAAATTCCCCATCCTTTTGCAATCAATATCCTTTTGCCATATATAAGTCCAAGAGGAAGCTTCCTAGACAAGCTTCTCCACACCTGCCACCATCTCGATCATCAGCCACCTAAGAAACAGTAGATTCGAGGGGTTACGACTCCTTAGGGCAGCGCTAGGACGTCCTGTCATCCGTTTACGACCCCCCTTGGTCTTCTTCGACTCCCTTTTGGTCCACGTCCTCCATATCTTCTGATGCTTGTCTCTGTCCTTACACTTTTATCTAGTACCAGTCTTGCTTTTTGCTGATTCGGTCCACGATATGGTGATCTGGCCAGTCAAATTTGCCTATTTGGCATTTATGGTTGGTGTCAATATTTATGAACATTAATGGCAAACCATTGAATGCCCAACTACCCCCATCAACCTGTCCCATCATGTCTGGATCAGCCTGGGGGGGTCGAACTGTAGTTTCTTTTTCGAACATCTCTTCTTCTCATACCTCATACCTTAGATGCATGCCACGTGTCCTTTTCTCGAGGATCATTTTAAATTTTCAATTGACGGTCAGATTTGTATCCATTATTATTTTCCCTCAACAGGCAATTTTCCGATGATACTACTGGCAAGAACTTCAACAACCTATTTCATAATTGGCCTTGCTTCTTGATCTCCAAGAGAATAGAGGAGACCCAAATGGATTAAACACTCCATCTCAGAAAACTTTTAAGTCCCTATTAGTAATCGAGTATCTCCAGCTTGTAAACACTTTCCTTCATCATATAGCCATCGAACCCAATCAAGCAGGACAACCTGTTCATCTGTGCAGGCGAGATCGGTTGCTCGCCGACCTCCCGCCACCTCCAAAACAACAATTCCAAAGCTAAAAATTGAAGCTCAAAGCTTTCTCTGTGTATCTGTGGAAGAAGTTGTGATTTTATTTAACAGAAGTATGGAGAGTGTCGTTGAATTTGGAGTAACGTGAGGTTGCAAAGTAAGACCGACACCTCTTTACGGTTCGAAAATCCAAATTCAGAAAGAAACGTAGGAGATTGTCATCTCAGTACCAGCAGAAGAAGAAGAAGAAGACGACATCGCAGGTAAATTGCACATGATCTTTAGAGGGGTGAAGACAGTTGCTAGGGCAAGGAGAGAGAGCCCGAGAGAATGAGGTTGACAATGATCCTTTCAAAATATATAGAACTGGAGAAGAAGGGGGGAAAATAATTTTTTATTTAAAAGGTAAAATGGTAAATTCACATATTGAGGGGTAGTTTTGCCATTTAAGATGATAACACGTTATCGATTAACAGACATCACCTAACGGAGGGGGTTTGACTGAACCATGTTTTCAAAAGTATGAGGAATTAGTGACATTTTTATGAAAAAAGATAGATGTGTGATATTAAGCCGGGGTGTGATTGAAATTTTTCTTCAAAATAACATTAATACACGAAAATGATCCGAATTCAAAATTTTGAACCCGTACATGGATCTGTTGGTTAAAAGTTTAGATCTGCAATTGCCACTCTAATGATATGGATGTGTAATAAAGCTAAGGAAAAAATGTCGGCGAAGAATTTGTCCATAGGTACATGTCTCCTGTCGACCAGGGGAAGCATGATACTTTCCACCTCATCAACCTTGTCTCTAAAAAAAAAAAAGAAAAAGGTAGAAAAGTGAGCAATCTAATCGTAATCTTGTAGACCTCAAATCATCACTTTTTTTTTTTTTTTTTTTCTAATCGTGCCGAAGGCTATCACAACAGTGGGTTCCGCATTTATCCAAAAAAAGAAAAGAAAAAAAAAAGGCAGTGGGTTCCAAGCATGGGGCAGGAGGAGATGAAAAAAAGTGGGCAATTATACATTGATGGAAGGAGGATAATTGAATATTCCAGCTTACACTAAATGTAATGACTAGCAATTACTATTCTCCTACAAATGTTCCCCACATGGTCACATATGTCAAACAAAATTAATCAAATGACAAAACATAGGTAGATGCAAACTCTTGCTTGGGGTGAAATCACCCTCTATTTTGTCGAAGTAGGTCGAATAGAGGTTTCGTATTGGAATTATCTCCCACGTTCTTCCTTACTAATTCCCCTTTAATTTTTACCAAAAAAAGAAATTAAATGACTTCCCCTTTGGCCGATGAGCCTTTGTACTATTAAAAAGAAAAAAAATACAAAACAAAATATAGCATTGAAAAACTTATTTTTTTTGGTAAAACATTGAATTGAAGAATTCTTTTTTTTTTTTTGGTAACATTTAGAAAAAGAATTAAAGATGCTATCTGATGCTATCTGATATTTGATAAATGAAAGAAATCAACATCATTCCTTAAATATCCACTGGTTGAAATTAATTATAATTTTTTGAATTGCAAACGTCTATGTAAATTCCATTGGTGATAGGCTAGTTGTCTAGGAAAACTTTCACTCTTTTCGAGTATAAAATAGAAAAGGTCAAAAAGCCAAATGGAAGGACGGAAAGTATGATTTGTGAGGAAACAAACCCCTTTCCGATTCCAAATCCGAACTCCCAACAGAAACAGATCTCTCTATGTCATTTAGATCTTGCCCTCCTCCATCTATCCATTCTTATAATCAATCTTCTTTATTCTGATTTCTGTCCTTTTCTCCACGTCCGAAGTCCACTGGGGCTTCTCATCGTACGAAGCAACTAACGTATAGTTTCTTTTACTGTATTGGTGCCCGATTACTATTCGATAAAACGGCCAACTCAAGTTTTGTCGCCAATCTCCTGTAGAACTGTGATGATGAGCTCTTATTCGAGTTCTTTTGATTGGATAAAGCTAAGGTAGAAACTTCGTCTCCAAGTTTAAAGTTCGTCATTGGTGTACTCTGGATTTCTCGTGCTTTGTTCCCCAAAAATGTCCTTCTTCTTTGGTTTGGTTATCGGAATCACTTTCGGTGTCGGGCTGATAATTGCATTTGTCCATTCCGAGAATATCCGTTCGAAGCGTCGCTCAGAATTGGTAGGTAACTGTGAATATGTGATTTCTTTTCTATCCATTTGTAAAATCATTTTCTTGGCTTGTTATGTTTCATTTCTTCTGTTTCAGGCTACTACAGTGGCAGCGTTTGCAAAGATGACAGTTCAGGATTCAAGGAAGATCCTTCCAGCTGAATTTTACCCTTCATGGGTTGTGTTCTCACAGCGGCAGAAGGTTGAGTTATATAGTTGCTATTTCTGTTTATGGGGTTTCCTCTTTCTTTTCTCTAGGTACTGTATGGATGTTTATTTTTTTAACCCCTTCTCATTGCAGTTAACTTGGCTCAACCTTCAACTTACGAAGATCTGGCCATACGTTAATGAGGTAATGTTCCTGATTTCACTGGGAACCTCGTTGGATTTGGTGGCATGGGATCGGGGGGAAGAGAAGATGCCTTGTTTACATGTTTTGGTGACAATGGCAAGTGGTCCTCTGTTGTCTTGTGGTGGTATAGGCTGCCTCTGAGCTGATAAGGGCTAATGTGGAACCAGTCCTCGAGGAATATAGACCTGTCATCTTGGCTTCTCTTAAATTTTCCAAGTTGACTCTTGGAACTGTCGCTCCACAATTTACAGGTTAGTCTAATTCACCCTACAACGAGTTGTGCATTGCCGTGTCATCCCCATGTTCAGGAATTTTTTTGTAAGTTCCCAATCAAGGTCTGGCATGACTGTACGAGTATTCTAACTCATTAATTATTATATTTTGGCAACCGAGGCTGCATGTATTCCATATGTTAAAAATTAGATATGGAAAGTAGTTCCAGTCTCACTAATAATTTCAAAAAATCATAATCAATTTTAGGATTACCAAGCAATATGAGCCAACTGAAAAGATGAATCCAGAATTTTGGTAATTTTTGAACTTTCAAATTCAAATATTTATTTACGTGTTTGGATTAAGAATTCTAGGTCAAATAAAATAATCTAGAGTTAAAAGGTTTTAAGATAAGGAGAACAGAAACAGAGTATATGGTGTGTAACTTTAATAGCAATAAGACTAAAGGTGGGTGGTGAAAATTGATTGTAGGGAGATACTGCAAAATAAAAATTTTAGGTACCTAGGTTCAATTATAAATAAAGGAGGGAAATAGATGATGATGTTGGATAAAGAATTAGAATAGGGTGGATTAAGTGGAGGGGTGTGTCCGAATTGTTGTGTGATCAATGTGTTCTTTTAAAACTCAAAACAAAATTTTATAGCACAGTTATATAACTAGCAGTGATGTATAGAGCTGCAATGAGGATATCGACATGGATGAGTGGTGGAACTATAAAAGATAAAACGAGGAATGAACAAATTAGAGCTAATTTAGGGGTAGTTCCGATACATGATAAGTCGTGAGAATGTTGTTTGAGCTGGCATGGATATGTGCAATGGAGGTATTTGAATGCTCCAGTACGGACGGGTAATTTGATTCAGATTGAACTAAAAGAGCCAATGGTAGGCTTAAATTGATTCTAGGAGAAGTGATGAGAAAGACATGCATAGCTTAGGACTTGTTACAAGTATGGCTTTGAATAGTGTTGATTGGAGAAAAAGGATCCATATAGCAGACCCCATTTAGTTGGGATACAGTTGAGCTGAGTTGAGTTGAGGTTAAACAAAATAATTTGAAGCAAGAACCTATAAAACTATAACATATCAGTGAAAATACCAGGAAAAACTGATCCAACTGAATAGAAATTAGGCTGTAATTTTTCTGTGATGCATAGCTGCAGAGAAATGATGTAGAAACTCACAAAAACAGTGTAGTCAATAGCCTTGAACAACCCTAGGATTCGACCATCAAAGTAAGAAGATTCTCTTTTCTGAACCATGTATATAGCACGCAGCTGGAAGTGTTTGGGCCAAATTCAACTCAAACAAGAACCCAGTCATATTAGAAATATGCTAAAATATTGAGAAAATGACTGGGCCTAAGTTTCAAATCTAACACAACTAGGACTTTTTTTTTTGGGTAACTAACACAACTAGGACTTACTGAAACTATTGATTAGAAACAAATAAATAATGGCCACATGTGAAACCATTTACCCCATGTAAGGCCAGGAAGCCAGCCCAAGGTTTGCACTGGTTAAAGGATGTTGAGCCTTGTCTGTTTATACTGTTTACATGTATGAATATGTAAATGGCATCTCTTACTAAACTCTTTGATTGTATAAAAGTAATTAAAAGTAAAATAAGCTAAAATTCTCCTGCTTATTAGTAATGTTGTTTATCATTAGAGGTCATTTGTCATTAAGAGTCACTAAAATTGTTCATGCTTATTAGGAGTTTCAATTATCGAAGATGGAAGTGAGGGCATCACAATGGAGTTGGAGTTGAAGTGGGATGGGAATCCACGTATCGTACTAGATATCAAGACTTTACTTGGTGTGGGACTCCCTGTGGAGGTGATCCATGGCCTCTTTACTTGTCTGACTTGTATTGAGTTGTATAATATAGATCAACATGCTGAGATTTTCTATGCCGACCCTATTTAGTTGGGATAAGGCTTGTTTAAGTGCTGAAAAGCATATTGTGGTCAAATATTGAGTTCATTTTTGCTATTTTTGTTCTCAAGAATAATAAAATAACATAGATGCATTGTTGATGAGCAGAGGCAATTGACAACAAAGCTTTGTGAATTTTGTACATCTTTGTGATATAAATATACTGACTGCTTTTTCGGCCTTCCTCCCTATGTCTCAACTCCCAAGTAAAAAAATAAATAAAACATAATAAAAAGAGGAAAAAAGCATTTTCATGATTAACACATCTTATGTCAAGATGTTTTATCGTCTTCCTAATGAATGTTTATTGTGCTTGGGTGCTACTGAGTTGATGAATCATCTATTACTTCACCCTTTGAAGTATGAGGAGAGGTCCTTGAGGATATAGGAATGAAATGGTGCTATACTGTTCCTTCTTAAACCTTATATGGGGTTGGAAGGGCAATGATTAATAGAAGAGGCGGGCAATTGTGTTTTTTCATGCCGACCAAAGTTGTCAAAGTGGCAAAGCGACCCGAGGCATTAAAGGGTCACTACTGGCAACCAAGGTGCTTGGAAGGTGCCTGAATGCCTACGCCTTGACAACAATAATACCGGCACCTAGGGCTGTCAACGGATTGGATATTATCTGATTTGTATTTGGACTCCCCTAATGGGGTTCTAGGTCACTTAAGGAATTAGGGATTAGAAGCCAAAAGATAATCCAGAACAGAGGTTAAGAACCCAAAACAGAAATCAGAATTGGCAACTATCAGAAATAGAAACTCTTGAAATAGGAACTTCCAATATAGAAACCTAGATTTAGAAACTAGTAAAGTACTGAAATAGACACGTGTAGATATTAGCAATAAGGAATACGAAGTGATGCCGGACAGAATTAGCAACAGAAAGAAAGCAGAAACTGAGCAGGAAAACCAAATTAAAAACTGAAGTAAGATAGTGACCAACAGTTTAGCACAGGAATCAGTGAAAGAACTGGCAGACGCAAGTCAAGGCAGGTTCAGAAACTGAGATCAAAGAAGCAGAATTAGGCAGCCTTCAGAGATCGACGTACTGAACTGAGTCCTTGGATTTTCAAAATAACAGAACAGCGAGCAATCTTACTTAATAGTGAAGCTTGGTCTTGGAACAAACTTGAAAGCGAGCCAATATCTAAAGCCCAAGAAGGAGTTGGGTTGTTAGTTGAATCCATAGTTGTCAAGGCGACAAGGCGATCCATGGCGTTTGGGGCCATCCTGGGCGCCTAGGCGTCTAGGCAACCGACCAAGGCGTTCCCAATGTATTTTTCTTTTTATTTTTAAAATATTAATGTTATATTAATGTTATATATATATGCAACATTTTACATAAATAATCAACATTTAAGATCTAACTTAATTAATATGAGAAAACCAACAAGGCAACAAATAATGAGTTAAGTAGGCAACACGTATTTATGACTATCATTTGCGTATTTCTAACAAATTTGACCGGAGCGTAACTCCTTTAATATAGTTCGGATTCAAGCAATCTCGAATTCGTTGCAAAACTAGATAATCAGCTTTCCAACAAATCCAAGATTGCTTAAATCCGAGTTATAATGAAAGAGTTACACTCTGGTCAAACCTTGTTTGGAGTATGCGAATGCTGTTTAAAGTCGTCTGAATGTAAATTATTTTTTGGGCATCAAAGCAAGAGATTATTTTGGCACACTCTTGGTTTTTAGTGATGTTTTACTATAATAAAATTTATGGAATTTTTATATTTGGAAAAATGCCTAGCATTTAGAAGTTGAAAATCGCCCCTATATCCAAAAATATGATTTTTGTTCTTGAATTGGAGGGTTGATTTTTTATCTTTTTTAACTTTTAGACTATTTTTATTGGATTCAAATTAGGAGGGGGGGGGGGTATTTGTTTATTTATGAATAATATCATAAATAAATAAAATATAAAATTAAAGAAACATTTACTTAAGTGATATTAGGCATAAATAAGCATTGCTTGATAAATGTTGTTCCTGTATAGTCTAATAAATCTTCTGAAGAAAATCCAGAGGTCAAGGGAAAATATGAGAACAAAAAATGACACATTGAAAATAAGGTGGCCGCCCAGACATTCTGGGCGTCCAAGGCGCCCTAGGCGACACCCAGGCACCCTGGGCGACCGCCTTTCTCATGTTCGTAAGGCGCCTTGGCCCCCGGGCCTGCCTATAAACACCGCCAGGACGTCTAGACTTGACAACTATGGTTGAATCGCCAGGAAGGAAACTGGTAAAGCCAACTCAATAAGAGGCAGCAGAACTCAGGAAAAGTTGTTTTAGCAAACAAAGTTTCAGAAGTTGGAACTTCCCAGTCATAGGGTTTTGGAAACAGAAAACTAACATCAATTATTGAAAAGAGGAAGTGCGAAGAAGAAATGTTCAGGATTCTCTCCTGAACTGCAGAGCAAGAATCACACCTAGCTCCAGTTCTGGAATCTCACTAGGCTTACCACTGTATCCCACAGTAGGAACAAGTCTGAATCTCATAGGGTTAAGCAAGCACAAGGCTGTTTTGAATGTTAATTCATGGGGCTGGTAATTAATTGCAAAGAGGGTTCAAAACAACTCAAATCAATAAAACCCTCTTTGCTACAGGATCTTATTATAAAAGAATAGTAAAGCTAACTTATCTGTAGATCCGACCCTTGGGACAATCTTTGGGACAGATCTGAACACCAGCTGAAGTTTTGTGCCAAGCAAAGATGAACTGAGGGAGATCTGGATCTCAAAAGGTTGCTATAATTCCTACCGCCCAGGTTGAGGTTAAATCTGGTTACAGCTTGTGAGTCCTTCGTCTTAACAGCAAAATGGATATAAATATGAAGAGGGGATGTCGCCCAGCAGTGCAAGGTGGAAGGAAATTGCTTGAGGGAGATTAGAATAATAAAAGAGACAATAGGGTAATCGGTTGAGTTTCACAACCAAGAGACCCAACCAGAAAAATCGATAGTTTTTTCTTTTCTGAATAATCTGCCACTCTTCTCTTCTCCATCTTATTTATAGAACTGAAATTGGTTACAACTATTGAAAGAAATAAGTAACTTTTAAAAATATCCAAAATCAGAATGAGAAACTTTTCTTTATAGTTTTAGGAAAGTTTCTAAAACAAAAGTTTCTAAAATAAATAACGACTATTCTCACTGCCTAACAATATTTAGAAAAAAATAAAATAATGAAAAACTTTAATGGAAAGAAGAGAAAAGGGCTGGGAGAGATCTGTCGTGAACAGCTATGAACAGCTGTCATGTGACTGGGAGTGATCTGACATGAACAGCTATGGACAACTGTCACGTTAGATCAGCTTGGTGGCTTGGCTTGGTTCTTGTCATCTTGCGGGTATACACCCTGACTGCATCAGCTCCCCCCCGGCTTAGAAACATTTGTCTTTGATGAATGGAAGAATGACATGTAGTGCTCATAGAGGTCCGGGTCTATCCTCTTGAAGTCATCTTCATGGATACGTGTGCAATTAGTTTATGGGTACCCCTTCCATTTGATAAAAAATGATTGATATCCCCCTCCATTTTGAGTCATTGTGTATTATAGTTAAGGATAGTCTCTATCTGATCAGCATGGGGAACCGCAAACTGTGGGAGTCGTAGAGCATGCTCCGTATCGCCTTCATCAGAATGGTGCCCTGTGTAGAGTGTAAAATCAGTGACATTGAAAATATTACTAATAGCCATGTTCGGTGGAAGCTCAAGGACATAGGCGTTGGCACCGATCTTCTTTAGCACCTTGTAGGGACCCATCTTTCTTAGATGTAGCTTGGTAACCTCGCTAGGAGTAAACCTTTCAGGAGTTATCCAAACCATTACCATATCACCGGGTTGGACTCCACATAGCGGCGATGACGATCCTAATGGGGAATGCGCCGCCGAACATCTATGTGCACCTCTGTAATATGACGAATAAACTCGTCAGCTTCAATGCTTCCACGGACATGAGGTGGGAGAGACACAAGATCAATAGGCCTCGGGTTGTATGCCAAGTACTATCTCAAATGGAGTACGTCTTGTGGTCCAATTGACGGAACTATTATATGCAAACTTTGCTATATCAAGAATAGAGGGCCAAGTCTTCTCATAATCACGAACAAGGCATCGGAGAATATTGCCCAAGCTTCGGTTTACTACTTCAATCTGCCCATCTGTTTGAGGATGGAAGGCGGTTGAGTATAGCTACTTAGTATTGGTCTTTAACCATAATGTCTTCCAAAAATAGCTCATAAATATCACATCCTGATCTGACACAATTGTCTCGGGCAGCCCATGGAGACGCACCACTTCCTTGAAGAATAGGACAGCCACATGTCTTGCATCAAAAGTCTTCCGACAAGGGAGGAAGTGTGCCATTTTTGAGAATCTGTCCATCACCACAAATATAGAATCATATCGCTTCTGTGTGGATGGTAAGCCACGGACAAAATCCATATTAATATGCAACTACGGTGTGTGAGGCACCGATAATGGTGTGTACAAACCAGAATTTTGCTTAATGCCTTTAGCTAGTTGGCATATACGATACCGTTGGATCACATTTTGCACATCGTGGGGTAGGTGAGGCCAATAATATAGATCTATAACTTGTGCCATTGTCTTGTCTCGACCAAAGTGTTCACCTAAACCACCTCCATGTAACTCCCGAATAAGATATTGGCGTAGGGACGTCTTTGGAATGCATAATCGTGTTCCTAAAAACAAGTGGCCATCTTGTATGGAGAACTTTGGGTCGGTGTCCCCTTGCTGTGGCTTTTGAAACATGGGACCAAAGTCTTCATCTGTCATATACTCCCCTTTGATGTGCTCAATTCTCGTGCCTTGGGCTGAAAAGGTACTCAATGTATTTACTTTTTGGCTCAATGCAATCTGCACCTTGATTCTCTTTTCCGGCTTTGTAATTTAATGCAAAGTAAACACTTGTAAGTACAAGATCCATTTAGCATGTCGATGGCTAATGGTCCTTTGGGAATTTAGGAATTTGAGGGCCTCATGGTCAGAATATAGAACAAACTCTTTCCCTATGAGGTAGTGCCTCCAATGCTTGATCATCTGTATTACAACATAAAGTTCCAAATCATTTGTAGAATACCTCTTCTTTGCATCATTGAGCTTCTCACTGTAGAATGCCATCGGATGTTTTTCTTGCATAAGTACTCCGATTCCCGAATGAGAGGCATCAGTAGCAACCTAGAACATACGGTTAAAATCAGGAAGATGAAGGACATGAGCTTCAGTCACGGCTTTCTTTATGAGGTGGAATGCTTTGGTGGCTACCGGGGTCCATTGGAATGGACCTTTCTTTGTTTTCATGCACTCTGTGATGGGTGCCACGATCAAGCTAAACCCTCGTATGAATCTCCGATAGAAGGAAGTGAGGCCGTGGAAACTACATACCTCGGTGAGGGTTTTTGGGAGTGGCCAATTGGTAATGCTCTTTACCTTGGATGGATCAGCTTTTACCCCTTTTGAAGAGACAATAAAACCAAGGAAGACTACCTTGGGGAGCAGGAAAGAACACTTCTTTAGATTCAAGTATAATTTCTCATCTCGAAGGATCCTCATTACTCGCCGTATATGATCAAGGTAGTCTTCATTGTCTTTGCTATATATCAGTATATCATCAAAGTAAACAACAAGAAACTTACCTATGAATGGTCAGGGTGTTTGAGTCATCACTCTCATACAAGTACTAGGGGCATTGGTTAACACAAAGGGCTTGATCTTCCATTCATATAATCCGTCTTTCGTTTTGAAGACTATTTTCCACCCATCGCGGGGACGAATACGGATTTGATGGTAATCACTCCGTAGGTTAAGCTTTGTGAAGATGGTAGCACCCGTCAACATGTCCAGCATATCATCGAGCCGTGGAATAGGAAATTTATATTTGACGGTAATTTTATTTATGGCCCTACTATCAATGCACATCCGCCATGTTCCATCTTTCTTTGGGGTCAATAGTGCTGGTACGGCACATGGGCTCATGCTCTCTACAATGAAACCCTTTTGCAACAATTTTTATTTATGGCCCTACTATTAATGCACATCCGCCATGTTCCATCTTTCTTTGGGGTCAGGAGTGCTGGTACGGCACATGGGCTCATGCTCTCTACAATGAAACCCTTTTGCAACAATTCCTCTACTTGTCTCTTGAGTTCGGCATGCTCTGTGGGGTCAAGATGATAGGTTGGTAGATTCGGCGGCATCAAACCGGAGACTAAGTCAATTGCATGTTGTATGTCCCTCACTGGTGGTAACTCATTGGGTAGCTCATCAACTACCAGATCTGCAAAATCAGACAAAAGAGAACTAATGGGTGGGCGAAGGTTAGTTTTTTCAGGGGGTACAACTTCCCTAGCCATTCAAGCTATCATTACACTACTTTCTTTACTCGGCTCTTCAAAGTCTTGTTGGTTGAGCAACAACAATGGTTGACCAGCTTGCTTTCCAGCTTTAGATGATGGTTCTTTGCCCTTGTTCTTGTTGTTGGAGTTCTGCTGGTCCTTCTTCAAGGCTTGCAGAATTTGTTTGCACTTCATTTGGGCAGCTTGCAACCTGTTCTTCTCAGCTGGTACATCAAGGGGCTTGAAAATCATTGGCTTTCCATCAACATCAAAGTAACATTGATTTTTGGTGCCGCCAACCAAAACTTCATTTTCATATAACTATGGCCTCCCCATTAATACATCAGTCAATATCATAGGGATAACGTCACATCAAACTGAATCATTGTAGGCCCTCATTTGTAGTGGAATTAAACATCTTTGACTCACCTCCAAGGTATTGCCATTGAGGAGTGAGACCTTGGAAGGTTGAGGATGAGTTTCTGCTTCTAGTTTAGCATCTATTACAAAGGCTTGTGACACAACATTAACACTACTACCGCTGTCCACAATAATTTGAGCAAGATTAGGGCCACTAGACATGCAGGTGTTAAAAATACAATGATGACGCTAGTCTTCACCTTTTGATTCAGCCACTAGGTTGCGGCTCACTACATGTATTCCATAAAATTCTTCATCTTCATCAAAGTTATACTCTGGCTCATTGTCTAGAGCGACATTATCATAGGAGTCGTCTCCTTATGGGTCACAAACTTGAGAGTCAGCATTGGCCTCAACAGAAGCCACTAGGGAGTTGCCTTTCATTTTTCTCGGACAATCCCTTGCATAATGACCACAGGTATTACAATGATAGCATTGAATATTATTATTAGAAGTCATCGGTCCTTTTCCCTTTTCATTCATCGTGGGAGTAGGACGAGGGGCAGCCGCTGTACTCTTGGGATTTGGCATAGGTCTCTTGCTATCATTATAGTTTTGGTTTTACTTTCTGGTGGATTTTAGAAGCTCTTCGGCTTGAAATGCTTTATCCATACAATCCTTGATACTAACAATATCAATCACACACAATTTTTCTCTAATTTCTGGTCGTAATCCCAAATGGAACCGGGATCTAATCTGATCATCACTTTCACGTGATCCAGTACGTGCACACAAATTGTCAAATTGGTATACATAATCCTCTACACTCATGGTTCCTTGGCGAAGGTTATTCAATTGGTCATGTAGCTTTCTTTGGAAGGGTCTTAGCAAATATTTTCTTTTAACTCTTCTTTCATCTTTTCCCAAGTGGTGGGTTCCAACCGCTTCCTCATTAGACTATATTCATAATGACGTCACCAATCTCAGGCATCCCCCATTATTTTGGAGCTGGCCAATTTAAGTTTCGTGGTTCGGGAAGGTCGAACCAATCAAAATAATCATCTTAGGCACATAGCCAATCATGAAACGCTTGTGGATCTTGTTTCCCATGAAACTCTTTAAGCTCCATCCGTATCTTATGAGTTTGGTAATGGTAGGGTTGTCGTTTTTCATATTCTTCATAAGGTTGTTCTTGATATTCATCTCTAGGGACTCGTCGAGGAGCCCTAGTTTGGGGTCTTAGCAAAAGGTTGGGCAGAGGTGCCTCTCTTCTAGCCGGTGGGGTATTAATTCTTTCCTCATTGCCTTTGACCTTCATAGTTAATGCAGCCAATTACTGTAGGATGATATTGAGTGGGTCATTAGGGTCCTTGGACTAGTTAGGCGAGTTAGAATTCGCTTCAGCCATGCTCTGATACCAATTGATTGCAAAGAGGGTTCAAAACAACTCAAATCAACAAAACCCTCTTTGCTACAGGATCTTATAATAGTCCAATCCCAAAATCAGAATTATAAAAGAACAGGGGAAACTTTGGGACAGATCTGAACACTAGTGAAGTTTCAAAAAAAAAAGTTAACTGAGGGAGATCTGGATCTCAAAAGGTCGGCTTTAGGGGGGCGGATTGGGGTTGGGGTTGGGGGTCACCAGTGGGGGGGGACGGGAGACAAGGACATGTTTTAGAAGAGAATCATTCTTCAACAACAAGATCGGAGGTTTTACAAGTTATGGGCTATTTGCCTTAACTGAACATTAGTAGGCTTTTGGTCTGGAATGGAAGGGATGGATTAGTAATGGACCACAAAGCCTATCTCGGCTTTCCAAAAATGGTGATTAACGACGAATCTTAGCCTTGAGCGATGATGATCCTTTCGAGGAGGGAATTCTGCTAAGAACATTAAGGCAATAGTGTAAGGACATTTACGGTGTCGAGGCTGTCATCATTGATTTAATGCTCAACTCAAGGCGATAATCAAGTAGACAAGATAGTAACTAAGAAGGGCCCCCTTTTAGATCGATTACGGGATCTCAAACGGGTTGTGCAGAAGATACGACTCAAAGAGTGCCTTAAGCTGTAATTCCTACCGCCCAGGTTGAGACCAAATCTGGTTAAAGCTTGTGAGTCCTTCGTCTTAACAGCAAAATGGATATAAATATGAAGAGGGGATGTCCCCCCCAGCAGTGCAAGGTGGGAGGAAATTGCTTGAGGGAGATTAGAATAATAAAGGAGACAATAGGGTAATCGGTTGAGGCTCACAACCAAGAGACCCAACCAGAAAAGTCGATAGTTTTTTCTTTTCTGAATAGTTTGCCTCTTCTCTCTTCTCCATCTTATTTATAAAACTGAAATTGGTTACAACTATAGAAAGAAATAATTAACTTCTAAATATATCCAAAATCAGAATGATAAACTTTCCTCTATAGTTTTAGGAAAGTTTCTAAAACAAAAGTTTCTAAAATAAATAACGACTATTCTCACTGCCTAACAATATTTAGAAAGAAACTAATGAAGAAATTTAATGGAAAGAAGAGAAAAGGGCTGGGAGAGATCTGTCGTGAACAGCTATGGACAGCTGTCACGTGGCTGGGAGTGATCTGACATGAGCAGCTATGGACAACTGTCACATTAGATCAGCTTGGAAGCTTGGCTTGGTTCTTGTCTTCTTGCGGGTATACACCCTGACTGCATCAGTAATGCAATCGTTCTCGACTGTGCATAATCAACCAAAGACGACTTGCAAGGGGTGCTCGCGGAAGGGAGTTAATTCATTGATATCAACCGTACAACTTTGTATAGATATTAGATGCTCAATTGTAACACTGCCGCAACATTGTAATCGAATCCAACAAGGCTAGTGATCGGTATAAGGAAGGGGGGAAGAAGATAAAACAATAGAAGAGGAGAGAGGAGTGAGTAGTTGACCTTTCTCAGGTCTAGGGTATCTCACCCTCTTTGCTTCTCACAGATGCACAATACATAGGAGTTCTCAATAATTCTTAGCTGCCTTTTTACGTGGGCTTTACATTGCTTAAATAGTTAGAATAGAAAACACAAAACTAGTATTTTCTAATATTGGAAACCTTATTACATGGAAACAAAAATTAGGTAAAATTTTCTTGCCTAGAATAAACAAAGACTTATTCCATTGCTAGCCAACTACCACCCCAAACGTGCCTTCTTAAACTTAAGTTGACTCTTTTAAGTTTTCAACCTTTGTAAGATTCCATAGTTGCGTTTATTCTCCTTAAGATTGCTAGCTATCAATAAAAACTTTCCATAGGTGAACCTTTCATGCTTGACAGCTTCCCTGTAGGATGAAACTTCCATGCAAAGATCGGTCAAGTCAAAGGTGGGTCAGCAGCTCACTTGTTTCTATGGTGATACTTGAGCCTGAACTGATCTGCATTAGAGGATCTGGACCCTTTGTCTTTATTTATAGATTTATTAAAACAAGTGGCCAAATAATCTTGGATAACCCTTTTTATCCACAGGTTAACCATATTTATGCATCAGATGGGAATTTGCCTCAAGAGGAGTGTCGGCCGGTTCGCTCCCAAGCATTCCAGTATCAGTTAAAAGATCAAGGGTAGAATTCCGCTGGGAAAGGAAGATACCATGGTCTAATCGAGCCATCTTAATTCCTAGGAAGTATTATAACTTGCCTGGGTCCTTGATCTCGAACTTAGTACCCCAAAAAGTCTTCAACCAAGTGATTACAGCCGTATCACTTCCTGTAACCACGATGCCATCAACATAAACAATGAGAATAGAGGTCGGCTCACTGTTTCTCTTGATGAACAGATTATGATCAGTATTACTTTGTTTGTAACCCATAGAGATCATGGCTTTATGGAAGTGACTGACCATGCTCGAGGGGATTGTTCAGCCCATATAATGCTCATTTCAACTTACACACCTTACCAGAGGTATGCTGCCCAAAGAAACTGGGGGGAACATCCTTGCATGGTTCAAAATCTCGATCTCAACGAGATCTTGAGTTTCTCAAATTTTTCGAACAGGTCAAGATGAGATCTCATATGAGACAAAATCTCGAGATTCTTGACCAGTCGAGGGTCTCGACATTTTCAACCAGTTCTCGACATTTTCGACCAGTTTTCGACCATTTCTCGACTAGTTTTGACATAATGTATGAATTATGATTGTATTGTCTACTTGACTATTTTGGGTATTTTGACTATGACAATTAACTAATTAAGTGCTATTATGTTTATTCTTTTCCTAAAATATAATTTTACTAGCTCATTTCATCTTCTTTGATCTTCTACTAGTGTAAAATTATGTAGAATAACCAATATTGTCCTCTGTGTACATTTGAATTTCAGACCGACATTGCCAAACATGGATGTAAACCCAAAAAACCATCATGTATGATTATTTTTATAATTTTATGGTTTAAATGTATTTATATATGCTAAAATAGAGTTTCCTTGGAGGTTCAAGCCTTAAATTGACATTTCAGGGTCAAAACACACTTTTTAAGCCTTTACAACTTTTTTACAGTGTCTCGCCGAGATCTCTACTGAGATCTTCAAGATCTCGATTTCTTAGAGGGTCGAGACACCCTCGAGACTTGAGATTTTGAACCTTGTATCCTTGTACACCTCTTCTTTTAGAATACCATGAAGAAATGCTTTTTTAACATCCAATTGATGCAATTCCCATCCGAAGTTGATTGCACAGGAGAGGAGAACTCGAACAGTATTCAGCTTGGCTATAGGAGCAAATGTTTACTAATAGTCAATACCGAACCTTTGAGTAAAACCTTTGGCGACTAACTGTGCCTTGTATTTGTCAACCAAGCCATCTGCTTTCTGCTTCACAGTAAAGACATTTGTAGTCCACTAGCTTCTTCCCCTATGGAAGAGTAACCAAATTCCATGTTTCGTTCTTATCAAGAGCTTGCATTTCTTCAACCATTTGCAGTCTTCCATTTAGGGTCAGTTAGTGCTTCTTGGCAATGAGAAGGGATGGAAACAGAAGACAGGGAAGAGACAAAGGCACTAAAGGAGGGAGATAAAGACTCATATCAAATAACATTAGAATGGGATAATTCGACCCTTGCAGAGCGCAATAGGTAAATCATGAGGGTTAGATGTAGGCTCACCAGATGAAGATAGAAGCAGAGGACTTGGATCAGGAGTTACCGATAGGAGATGTGCAATGGTAGGGATGGCTTCTTCTCGCCGTTGCTTGAATCTGGAGCGAGTAAAGATCTTGAGAAGGGCCGTAGGTCATTCCGAGTTAGCCGGGACAGAAGATGACTCCCCCTGAAACAGATCATCAGGACTAACCAAGGGTTCCCCTTGAGCTCTATCAATATCAGTAGCTGGGATAGGAGGAGGTATATTTGAAGCCATGAGAATCTCAATAGGTGGAGCAAGCACATTTTCCCGTAAACTAGACTCCCCTTGAATAGGTGCAGGTGTAGAATAGAAAGCTTTAGTCTCATGGAAGACAACATTTATTGAAACAAACAGCCGACGAGTGGAAGGAGAATAAGTGGTTGTAGATCAGCTTTTCTTCGCTGGCTTCGCTAATAACACTGCCAATTGTTCACTCCATCATCAAGTCCTATAATACACAGTAAAAAGGAAAAATGTCACTTTGCAATTCAAATCCCAGGTAATACTTGCCACAACCCAAACCACCCAAGATCTCGCATTTATTGTGAACACCAAACCACCCACATGCCATACACATATGATAATCCACAATAATTAGAATAAGTAAAGATAAACAATAACAGTGGAAGTTTATTGGCAATTGATATAATGTAAACTGATGCTTTAATGATATTTGAATAATTACAAGTTTATGTTTTTGAAATACAAAACTCAGAATATATCTAAGTATAATATCATGTACATAACAAGTACGTCAAAAGAGTGCATCAGGACATAAGTTCGAAGAATAGACTAATCTACTCTATCAAAATAATCCGGAATCAAAACGACTCATGCGCCATTAACGCAATTGTTGCACAAGCATCTGTCGCCATGGGCATCCTCTGTCTAGTCCCCCGAGTCCATGACATGGTCTGGACCCGATGGTAAGAGAGTCGACGAAATCTGCCACAAAGTAGGAATTTGTGTCAGTATCTGAAAAAGATATCAATATCGGGGGTGAGCTCCCATCTTATCTCAGCAAGGGGGTCAATTAATACAATCATGCAAGATGAAATACAGTAATGAGTTCATTAATTAAGTCTGGTGTAATGATCTGTCACATGCTGGGGTAGAGAAACTGCCATAGTACGTCGGGTCAATAAACTCTCACACGTGAGGGAAAGGGGGTATACATGTCCTCGTCACCTATCAGAGAGGGCGTTGCCTTCTATAGAGACTGTTACCTCCACTGGCTAGTTGTGCTCTGGGAGAAGTCCCATGCCTTGGCCTGACCATGAATGACAACTCTACCCCTAATCAATAGGATCCGTTTTGGCGTCTCGGTCCCCGACCTCAACTCATCCCTAATACCTCAAACGGTAGGCTAGGGGGAGGCCATAATCCATGTCCGGCTTGCCCGCCTAGCACAACATGTCGTGAATGGGGAGCATTGTAGCCCGTGATCATACCTCTTTATATAAGCCTATGCCAATACCTTATCACATATTGGCAAGGGTTCAGTCATGGTAATGTATATAACCACATACAGTCTATATGCAATCACAGAATAACGGGGTTGCACCCCAGCAGAAATCCCGATTTTAGTCTGTCAGGCATCGTATTTCCACTAGGATGCTAGAAATGCAAAATAGGGTCCACATGGTCGGCACATCACCAGTTCGTCGGTGACCGTGTTCCACATAGACTAAATAAAATGGAACCCCACCACCTCACCTGACGGCAAAAAAAAAGTACAATGTGAAACCTGTCGAAGACCTCCCCAGAATCCCACGAAGATTTCCCTGAGTGTTGCATCAAATTTAGACTTAGATTAATAAACTGCTAAGAATGTTTATTTGGTCAATTTGTCCACTACATGGGTCCCAAGGCAGCCTAGGAACTCAATGATTGGATTCATATTGGGTTTTACACCTAAATTGGGTTTTTACGATATCCATCCACCTGTCACATCCGTCGCTTAGGCAAAAAATAAATAGGGTATTTTGTGAGTAACCGGTGGGTGTGGTTTGGTGGATGTATCCGCCGGTTGCACCCATCGCTTGAGATCAATAGTTTAGTGGAGATCCCACTGGCTACCTCCACCACCCGAGGCCCAAAGCCAAGCGCTATTGTGGCTGACCGGTGGCAGCTGACTAGGGTGAGGTCTTGCCAGTTGGGGTACACTACTCGAGACCAAAAATACCCAAGGATACTGTGACTAACTGGTGGAAACTAATCGAGGGAAAGTCCCGCCAGTTGGGATCCACCGCTCAAGGTCTATTATAATTGATTAAGTGTTGGTTGACTGGTGGATGATGACCCTGTGGGACAATCCGCCGGCTAGGCTAAATATGTTTAGCTGGTTTGGAGCCAAGGTCTAGCCACATCCACCGGATGCATTTGCCAATTGAACCTGAGGTGCTAGGGTTTGGCCATGTTCTTGGCTCCCCATTGTGGGATTTCCTCAATGGCTTTCCTAAGCCATTCCAAGGTTGGGGAATTCTCCACTTAGGTCCCATGGAATTTGTTAACACTATTACTTGTCCTTTGTGTAGAAGTCTAAGGTTTATTAAGGAACCTTAGCTTTATCTAGGTTAGTTTATTAGTGAGGACAGGTGTGTTCAAGTAGGGATGGGTACTTGCTTCTCAACCAGGAAGAAAAGCTTGATCCAAGCTTAGGGAAACCCAATGGTGGGGGGGAATCCTTGGTTTGAGCTCCTTCTTCAATGTGGGAGCTCAAGGTGCTTTTATGGCTCAACTAACAACTTGTGGCCATAAGTGAGCACTTACTCCCTCCTATTTATAACAAGGGAGGAGAGAGAGGGATTGACTTTTAAGTCAAAATCCTCGGGCTCAACCAGCGGATGCTGCCCCGGTTGGGGGAAAAAGGCAGCTATGTGTTCTGCTTTCAGCACCCAACCTCATGGTTTGAAAACTAAAGCTCCTAAGTTCTCCTCATTGAATTTCATACCAAGGTAAGTATAAAATATTCTTACCTAAATGTAGTACGCGTAGTCCTGTTCCGGTTCGGTTCCAATTGCTGACAAGGTGGGAAGACCTGTTAGAGGCAAAATCTTAGTTAGTAGGGGATTTTGAGGTGTGGGTCTTACAAGACTACTAATGGAAAGCAAATTAGTAGAAAAATGGGAACATGCGAAACAGAAGATAAAGAAATGGTGGGAGAGCATTGAGAGAACCCTTCCCAGAAATAAAAGAGGGGGAACCATCAACAGCAATGGAAAGGAAGCAGGAACGGGACCACATTAAATAATTTGCTTGCAGCCGCATCCAGTAAGAGGCAGTCACGAGCAATGTGTGGATCCATGGAACCAATGAGGTAGGACATTACTAGATAATTATCCGAAGTCGATTTACTCAAATCTGAACCTTTAACGTTAGGCTTCTTTGCATCCCCAGTAAGGTATCCCAAAAAACCACGGAAAGCAATGGAAAGGAAGCAGGAACAGGGCCACATTAAATAATTTTTCCCATCCAATTTAATGGAACAAGCAGTGAACGAAGGAAAATCAGAGAAACCATGAGAGCTAGAGTTCTCTGGAACCGTAGAAGTTGTGGTGACATCCGACATTGATGAGATTGAGAGAGAGTAAAAATAGCAGTGAACTAGCTCATATGCGACTCAAACTAGTCCGAAAAAAGTTTAGCAATCAACCAGTTCTTGATTCAAGGGCAAGAGAACAAGATCGCGACATAAGAGAAAGGCGGAATCAGCAACCTTGGTGGAGATCATCACCACTGAGGGTGAAAGAGTGGCAGTGGCGCTAGGAGGAGGGCAATGCTATAAGGGAGCGGAAGATGGAGGCGAGTCGAGAGGAGAGAGATAGCGGCGGAGAGAGCGAGAGTGGTGGTGCTGGCTGGGGTCGGCAGCCCTGGCTGGTGGTGGCGGCACTAGATGGTGGCTGGTGGTGGTGTTAGCATTAGGATTTGGATCCCAATGAGGAACCTGGCTCTGATACCATATGGAATTTAGAATAATGATTTGACTTTTCTAGATTGATAGATTTCATTCCTTATTTATAGAGTAATGGATTTACATAAAAAGAAAGTAGGTGAAGAGTAGGTAAGAAAGTAGGTGAGGAATGAGTCAGCACTCTTATCCACACATACGTCGTACCTAGACATAAACTCATAAAACCCATATTACAACAGGCATATTATTCTTTTCTATTTCCTACAATTTCCTAATATATGGTTTGCATCCATTGGTCGGATCTTCATTTATTTCTTAATTTAATATTCTGGTCATTTTCTACCTCACTGTGATTCTGGTTTTTATGTGAGTTTCTAAATCTGACACTTCCGATTTGAAACCCACCATAGCCTGTTTTCGGTTCGTTTACAGCCCTATCGGCAGCTGCTCTTTTTTGGATAGTAAGAAACAATTGGACATTTCAAAATCAAGTGGAACCAGCTCATAAAGTTGCGTACAAAGGTTAAGAGAAGATTCTATAGGCTACAGCTTAGTCTAAGTGATACTAATATCAGTATTATTAACTGGACCCCCGTCTGCCCCTTAAATGTGTAGTTTCCAGTCTTATGTATAGCCTTATGGACCCTTGTACAGCCTTTGATGCAGTATTGTTCAAACAGTCAACACTGTTCACGTGGTGCCGTTCACATGAACAATACTAACGGATTTTGAAGACTTGTTTCCTTCTTTTTGTTATTGCTTTCCTAATAAAGAATTACCATGTAAACATGTCTCTAATACTAGTAAATATATTTAGAGTCTTGCTTAAGTTAGGAGTTTTACTTTTAGAAACTTCCCATCCTATGTTTAGGAAAGTTTCCTAATAGTTCGTTTCAGTTAGAAAGTTTATAGCAAGGAAATATTGGATTTTCCTTCCATGATTCTAGTTAATAATGGAAGGTTTGGACAGATCTCCCTTCTATAATTGTGTAAGCACTATTCTTTTTATATATATATGAATGAATAAGAAGGAAGAAGGTAGACTTGGATAAATCAGAAAATCTGTTACGATTTCTGGTTGGGTCTCTTTGGTTGTGAGACTCAACCGCAAATCCATTCTTTGGTGTTTTCTTGTCTTTTGCTTTCCAACTTCTCTCCTACCTTCTCTCTCAAGTAATTGCGACATTAGTACTATTGTTTGATCATTCAAATATTGTGAGATTGTGAGATTATAACCAGATAAAACAGAGCTGCAACTACCAATCCTGTTTTCAGATGATAAGAGTTTTTCAAAAATTCATAACTTCTTCATCAATGGCTGGATCGACTTCATATTTGAGTGTGTTCAAACACATCCTAAAGTTCATTTCCCCAAAGTTTGAACACATTCCAACGGTCAAATCTTCAGATAAGTTTATTTTTCCACATTATATCAATTCTGGTTTTATTGTTTAGTCAAAATTTCGATTGGGCTGGTTGTAAAAGATCCCCCCTTTGCAAGGATTAGGGTGAAATTGACTTGTAACCTTGGCCTTGCCATCAGCCTTGACGCCCCTCTTTATGATCACTGAATCTGTGAAGTATTGAAAGAAGAAGAAAAAAAGGTTAAACACAGAAGCAAAGAAGAGTTGAGAGAGTAGAATGGGTTTGAAAGAAAGAGATTTAAAGAGAAGAAGGCGTAAGGGCTGCTTAACATTCACCTATGTGATGAACAATGAATTCTGTAAATGTTTGATAAATGGCTTGGTTGTTTTGTGGCAGTTCATTTGATTACAGGGCTTCCATCCTAAGATAATTCTAATACCTGCTGCTTGTTTCCCTTCTAGATAAAAAATATTGCATTCACAGGTGTCTTCAGGCTCATGTTTAGACCACTCGTTGAAGAGTTTCCTTGTTTTGGAGCTGTTTGTTATTCTTTGAGAGAAAAGGTAAATTATTTTCTTCTGAAGTCTTTTTTTTTTTCTTGTTTGGGGGTTGGGGGTGGGGGGGGGGTTCATTTGTTTCTTTCAGAATTTTTTTTTACTGGATCACAACCGGGCAAATCTATTGGTTCATGGTATACATATAAACATGTTTGCACCGATTTTTAAACACGTGCACTTGCAGGAGTATGACAACTTTCATGTTGTTTTCTGTGTGGCAGAAAAATTTGGATTTGTCACTTAAAGTTGTTGGGGGTAATGTGCAAGCAATCCCTGGTTTGGTTGACGCCATTATGGTGAGAGATTATACTATCATTTGATTCATTTATTTTTTGTTATTTTATTCTTTCATGCTCGTGTAACTCATTGATGGTAGGAGTGCATTCATAAGAGTGTAATGGGTAATATTCCTCTATGTAAATGGAGTATCAGGGCATGTGCTACATATGCTTGGCTTTGTGATTCAATGGTCAATCTCTCATCAAATAGATTTTCTGTGCCAAAAATTAACTAATTGGATGATGGGCTACCCAAGCTATCATATTCTCTTGATTAGCATAAGCATTATCAGTTCAGGCAAGGGAACCTGAAACCAATAGAAGGAGAAGCCGCTTTCTTGTGGAACTTGTCGCACGCAACCACTGAATGCCTGAACCCTTAAACCTATGCCACACCGTCCAGCAGTTTAGCTGGACTCGCATATGCAGTCCTGTTGCCGACTAATCCACTGTATCTATTGTTCATGTGAAACTAAAATGGAAATCCATCTCTGCCTGCTCAAAGTCTATAAGCAGGTTTTGATCGAACAGATCTGACTGTGATTCGCCAGAGTCATTCCTGAGGGACTTTGTGCTACTGGCACAGAGTGGATTGAAGACACTCTTCTTGGGGGGAGAGATCAAAAGCCCTAGTTTTGCGTGTTTTACCTAAGACAGAAGAGAAGAGAGCTTGAGCCGCTGCCATCCTTCCCAGTTATGGTGGCTCCAACTTTGCATCAATTACTATTTCAGACCTTGCCTAAGTAAAATCAAACAAAAGTGGAGCAGCAATGATTCGTTCTTCAAAGACAGTTGACAAGTTTCATATGGGAATTTTTTTATTAGCTGGATGGGAAAACATAATTTAAGTGGCTCAAGCTTAACTGAAATTATTATGGATTATCATTTAATCAACTGCAAAGGTTTGCATAGGCTATGTGGACACAAAAAATATATAAACAATAAGATGGAAGAGGGTTTTATCATTCAACCTTTATTAACAAGGATGAAGTTTGTAACTTTGCCTGGTAAAGGTGCTGCATTAAGTGTGTAATAATTCAGGTGACTTCCTGTTCGAATTGCACAGAAATAAGGGTTCATTAGTTGCCAGCAAGGAAAGCGGCACATGTTGCAGATGAAATGAGCATGTTTTTCTCCAAACTGTTGATATTATTTTCCGCCAAAAAGTAGCTGTGAGATTTAAATCAGTTGTTTCAAAACATTCTACTTTGACTGCTTTACTTTTTCCAAATTGCAAAGTTACCATGCTTAAAGGGGGTATATAGGTAGGACCCTTGCCTCGCATCGGTCTGTAAATACATATGCATGTAAATTGGTTCATATATAAGTCTGTATCCATTGGCATTTTCTTGCATGTGTGAAGCTGGAAATATGGCATAGTTGTGTGTGCATGAGTTGATTTGGTTCAAAATATCAAACTATCAGGTAAGAACATCATCAGAAACTGAATTAGTTGCTGGTCACTCAATATGTTGACTTACTAACCCTTTCCTCATCCCCTCCAACCCAAACTCTAACCCCTAACTTACCCAAAAAATTAAAAAACACTAACCCCTGATAAAAAAAATGACCTAAGTAAAAGAACTTATCAAAAAATGTGGATGCCAAACTGTAGTTATTGCGATACTATTTTTTCACAGTATACTATTTATATTTATGTTGGTTTTCTGATTTTTATGACATTTTACATTTTGATATCATGAAATTATGCAGGGGACAATTCATGATGCTATCGAAGATACTTTAACATGGCCAGTTCGAAAAATTATTCCCATTTTACCTGGGGATTACAGGTATTGTTTAAGAAATAAATTAATGGATTCTACCTTACCCATTATTTGGCCATGCGGATGGTCAACCAACAACCTGATGATACATGTCGCTCATATAGTAGAGGCTTGAGGCACTAATCGTGGATTTCATCAAGGATAACTCAATTCACCAAATCTGTTGATTTCTTTTGGCTGATGAAAATAGTAATTTCCATTTCTGGGCTATTGATAAAAGAAAATTATCGTGTTCCTCCCAGAAATTGGGTGGTTGTTGCCACTTGCCATTGTATTGTGCATCTTCTTGGCATAGAGATAGCTAGAGCATTTGAATAGTGGGTTGCACCATCTATGTGATGGGTTCTGGTTGATCATCTTTATATTAAATTTTCTTCTCTCTATCTCTCTCCCTCTCTATCTCTCTTATGTGTATTTATCTCCGACTCTCAGCAACTTCTATTTCGTGCAATTTTGTTTAGTGACTTAGAGTTGAAGCCTGTTGGAACATTAGAAGTGAAGCTTGTGCAAGCCAAAGAATTAACAAATAAAGACATCATTGGAAAATCTGATCCTTTTGCAAAAGTCTATATACGCCCATTGCATGACAAAATAAAAACCAGCAAAACCATTGTAGGTGAACCCAACACTCCTCTTTCTCCAATTTCTGTCACCTTTTTCTTTTTTTAAGAAATAATTTTAATTTTTCTTGTCCAGAACAACGAATTGAATCCTATTTGGAATGAACACTTCGAATTTGTAGTTGAAGATCTATCTACTCAGCAATTGTTTGTTAAAGTTTATGATGATGAAGGGGTTCAGGCAGCTGAACTCATTGGTTGTGCTCAAGTGCCACTGAAGGATCTTGAGCCTGGTAAAGTGAAGGATGTATGGTTGAAATTGGTCAAAGATTTGCAAGTCCAGAGAGACACTAAATACAGGGGTCAGGTAAAAAAATCCCAATTCCTTTGATCTTTTTTTTTTCTTTTTCCTTTTATTACTTTTCTGTGAGATATGTATTGTATGATGATCTAGACAGTTTAGGGGCTTTTGTGTTTGGGAATTTGTAAGCTTATGGATGACTATGAGTGAAAGCTGCTTTCAGGTTTAAGGATTAAAATCAATGATATTTGAACTTGAAGAGTAGGCTGATTGGTAGGAACGGAGAACATTTGTGGTGGATCAGTCACCCTTATATGAGTCATATTCATTGTTCCTTAGAGTCACACTAAGCAACATATGTGTTTTTTTTTTAAATTACATACAATCTCCATTTGTGTACCCAGGGGTGTTTTTGAAATTGAAGAAAAGAATTAAATATCAGTACAAGAATAGGGTAGGTGAAGAAGTAAATATAATTAATGGAATTTTTGAACCCATTTCTCCAATGTTTTGGTGATTTGCCGCCCGCCGGGGGGGGGTTGGTTTTTTTTTGGTAAAAACCTCAAGTTCTTGATTGAAGAAATCAAAGAACAGGTTATAGGATAAAAAAAGTGTCTGGGTGCCAAGGATTAGGTGAGGCTTGATAGAAGTGATCAAAGGTTTGGGCTCCAATCTTTTGCTTTCTTCAATCACGAACAGATTTTAGGGTCAAAATAGTGTCTGCTTGCCAGGGATTAGAAGAAAGCTTGATGGAGTGTTCAAGCTTTGGGCTTTAATCTTTTGCTTTCACCATGTAATTACAGCCCTATATTTAGTAATAGTTTTGTAGCTCACCTAAAGGTTAGGACTCATAAATCCCTTTGAAAACCATAATCGCAGGAATGGAGCACTAACCAGTTTAGGAGAATTATCAAGAGTCTGACAATTGACAAACACTAGTCTGATTGACCAGGGATCCTGGTTGAGTAGTCTTCTCGGTGGGGAGATGGTCTCGGTAAATTATGAAAACAATCTGATGGCTGAGTCGAGTTTTATGATAGTTTCCTACTTGAGATAAGAAACTGCAAAATTCAGGTAACCGAAGGAATCGATAGAACATAATTCAATAAATAGAGCTTAGTGATGCAGACTCACAAGAGGAGATGGATATGGACTCCTATTTTTAATGCTTTTATTTATCATGTAATTAAATTTATTTCATATTATAGGAAGTTGTAGTTAGTTGTAGGAGAGAGTTTTAAGATTTCTTTTAGTTTTAGATACGTAGGATATCTACTAGTTTATTTAGTCCCTGATAGCCCAGTACGTCACTAAGAGGCGGTGAATCAGTGACCCTTAATAATTGTTCCAATGGCAGTCACAATCAGACACAATTGTATGCAAAACCTTGCTTTGCAACCACTACAATGTGGTCAGGTCTACCCGGTGTGTACACCTACCCTTCAGCAAACGCACTTCAAAATATATTCCAAATACTCACAACCACTGGAGATGAGGGTTTACGTGGTTCAGCAGCAATGCACTACCTACGTCCATGGAGTAATGCCCTAATAGGGCTTTGTATTTACTCAATGCACTTCCACTAAAAATTCTGGTCGCTATAGCGACCAAGAATTACCAACTCCCAAATACAATGACTCTTGCACCCACAAGATACAAAGGGCTACAAGTCTACAACCCTAAATACCAAACAAGAACTCACTTGAATGGAGGTTACAGATATAATCAAAGAATAAATGCAAACCCAAAACATTCAATGGACTAGGAACATCAAATCACCAAGCCTAGAACCAAAGTAATAGGCTTGCTCACAAAGATCACCTCCTACAAAGTAACCCTAGCCGTGAAAAACTTGCAGACTAAGTTCTCTTCTCTGATTTACCTCCTTGCAGCACTGGGTGGTAAATCCTTGCTCTTCCCAATCTTGTCTGAGAGATACAGACTTCAATCGTTCAACTTTGAAGCACAGAGTGATCCCTCTCTATTCTCTCTTCTTTTCTCTAGGGTTTTTCAATTTTGTCTTTGAAGGATCCCCCCAAAAATGAACCATAGAGGCCTTTTTAGAAGTCTTAAGTCATTTTCGGTCGAACCAAAGAGGTGAACCAATTTCCATTCTGGTCGACACTCAAAGACAATCATCGACATTGACCAAACATCATTCGACGCTGCCTCGATATTGAAAAACCTTTCTCACCATCGAACCAAAATTATGGGAGTTGAATGTAACTTTCCATTGTAGTCGATGCTTGCCAGGACTTTCTTGACGTCATGGAGGAGTCGAGTCGACACCCCGTCTACATCTAGGCTGTACAGCCAGCGTCGACCTCGACTTTGATCCTGCACACTTCCAAGTAAAATGGCCATAAATCCCTCGTCTGATATCCAGTTGATCTGATTCTGGTGCCATTTAAAAGAATACTGGAAACTCTACAACTTTTACCAACTTCGATATCCAATCAACCTGATTCTAGTTGCCACTGGTAGCTAACTGAGTACTCTACAATTCTCATGTTTTGAGGTTGAAGCCAAAATTCCTGCAAAATGTCAGAAATCAGCCTCGAACCAAATGTATGTGTAAAAACAGGATCCCAAAACTCAGCTCTTTCTTGTTCGACTCAGCTCTATCTTCTTGTACTTTTCCTTGGCTACTCTTCCAGCTGAATGTCATCATCTTCGACTTGTGTTGCTTGCTTCAGGATATGCCAACTAAGGTGCTAACAACAATACCAACAAATCTCTCCCAAAGTCTCAATAGTTTCCAATTTGTGTTTAACTTATTTTTCTATTGTGTTTAACGTGCTTTCTATATATTGTTGGAATAATGGTTTGACTTGTCTAGAATGATAGGTCATGCTTCGTTTATAGAGTAAAAGAATTTGCATGAAAGAAAATAAAGAAAAGTAAAGGAAAGAACACGAAAGGAAAGTAGGTGAGATAGGTGAGGAATGAGTCAACACTCAATACTCCCACATACATCGAACCTAGACATTACAATGCTCTCCCTCAAGTTGGGACATAGATATCTATCATTCCCAACTTGGACATAATAGGATGAAACAACTTGGCAGGAAGGCCCTCGGTAAAAACATCAGTCCACTGGTCTTCAAATGTGATAAATGGAATGCAAATGAGTCCTTGTTCTACCTTCTCCTCGATGAAGTGACGTTCTATCTCAACATGCTTCTTTCTATCGTGCTGAACGGAAATGCTAATGGTGGGTTTTCCATCACAAAAGAGCTGCATAGGAAGCTGAATAGGGACACATAAGTCTTGAAGGAGACCTTTGAGCCAAAGAAGCTCACAAATGCCATGAGCCATAGCTTTGAATTCAGCTTCTGCATTGAAACGAGTGATCATAGGTTGTTTCTTGTTTCACCAAGTAACCAGATTTCCCCCCATGGGAGTACAATATCTAGAAGTAGAACATCTATCATCAGACGAACCAGCCCATCAGCATCAGTGTAGGCTTCAATGCACATATACTCATCGGGAGACAAAAGGACACCTTGAGCAGGAGCAGATTTTAAGTAACACAAGACCCGATACACATCATCCAAATGACTAGAGAAGGAGTCATGCATGTATTGGCTAACCGTGCTGACCACAAAGGCAATATTTGCTCTGGTTTGAGAAAGATAAGTTAAACGGTCAACTAACTTCTAATATCCACCTTTATCAACCGGTTCCCCATCTTTTTGTGATAAATGGGAATTGGCTTCAAGTAGAGTGTCAGTAGGCTTGCACCCGAGCATCCCAGTGTCAGACAATCAAGGGTATACTTCCATTGAGAGAGGAAGATAGCTTGATTGGAACAAGCAACTCAATCCCTAGGAAATACCGTAACAGACTAAGGTCTTTAATTTCAAACTCAGACCCCAAAAAAGACTTCAAGTGAGAGATTTTAGCAGTATCATTCCCTGTAACCCAATTATCATCTACATACACAATAAGAACAGTAGTGAACATCATTCTTCTTGATGAACAGTGTGTGATTAACACTATTATGTTTGTACCCATAGATATCATGGCTCTATGGAAAGTCAAAACGAGGCCCAGATTGTTTTAGGCCATATAATGCCCGTTTCAATTTACAGGCCTTACCAGATGTTGGATGTCTAGAAAAACCAAGAGGGACATCCATGTACACCTCCTCTTCTATATCCTCATAAAGAAAATCATTTTTTTATTTCTAATTGATGTAATTCCCATCCAAGGTTCACCGCACAAGAGAGAAGGATGCGAATAGTATTCAACTTGGCAATAGGGACAAAACTTTCCAGATAGTCAATGCCGAATGTCTGAGTATAGTCCTTGGTGATTAATTACGTCTTGTACCTATCAGTAGTACCATCAATTTTCTACTTCACCGTAAAAATCCATTTGCAGCCTACTGGTTTCTTCTCAAGAGGAAGAGTGACAAAATCCCAAGTCTTATTCTTATCAAGAGCATGCATCTCTTCCAACATTGTAGCCTTCCATTTAGGATCTGCTAAAGCTTCCTGCCTATTTGGAGGAATGAAGATAGAGGATAGATCAGAAACAAATGCACGAAAAGGAGGAGACAGAGATTCATAAGACACAACTTTAGAAATGGGGTATTAGAGTATAGGATCGAACACCTTTTCAGAGAGCAATAGGTAACTCAATAGTGGAGTCTGAAGTAGGCTCACCAGATGGAGGAGGAACAGAGCTCAGATCAAGAGATGACGATTGGAGTGGTGTAGTGGCTGTGGTGGTATTTTGCTCTTGCTGTCGTTTGAACCTTGAACGAGTAAACAACTTCAGTGGGGGAACCGGGGGCTGAGAAGCCGAAACTGAAACCTCTGTGCCAGTGTCTGTATCAGTATCATCATCTGGAGTAAAAGTTGGAGCAACTGGGACAGTAATAGTGGGAAGATACTCAGGAGGTCCAAGCACATCTTTATGTGAATCAGGAGACTCCTGATGCAGGGGCCAAAAGAATGCCTCAGTCTCAAGGAAGACCACATTCGACGAGAGGACGGATGGTAACATTTGTACCCCTTCAAGGTTGCAGAGTAGCCGAGGAAAATACACTGAAAGCCACGGGGGTCGAGTTTGCCATGGTGGTAATGTTTATGGGCAAAGCACATACAATTGAACACCTTCGGAGGAACAACAAATGTCGAAGTACCTAGGAGTAACTCTAGAGGGCAGAGGAAGTCAAGAACACGCGAGGGCATCCGATTAGTGAGGTAAGCCGTTGTAAGAATTGCCTTACTCCAGTAGCGGGTAGGGACATGCATCTGAAACATCAAGGACTGATCATCCTCTAGCAAATGATGATTCTTGCGTTCAGCCACACCATTCTGAGCAGGATTGTCCATACAACTGGTTGGATAAACTATATCATTCTCAACCAGGTAGGACTGAAAAGATCCATCGGTATACGCTGTCCCATTGTCTGTATGAAGGATAGTGACCTTTGCATCGTATTGGGTCTGAATATTCGATGAAAAAGCAAGAAGCAGAGAAATACCTCATTCTTGTGGCGGAGCAAATAAATCCGGGTGAGATGAGTATGGCAGTCAATGAGAGTGACAAACCATTTATATCCAGTTATCGAAACACACCAAGAGGGACCCCAAACCTCAGAATGTATTAAATGAAAGTAAGTTACATTGCGTTTGTTGGAAATATGATAAATAGAACTTTGCAAAAATACAAGCATCACAAAAAACTCGTCCGACTTACTTAGCTTTGAAAACTGAGGAAAAAGCTTGATTAAGTTCCTAGCAAGTGGATGACCCAATCGGTGATGCCACATACGTAAAGCTACCAGTGTAACTGTGGAGGAGGAAGAAGCCTATGTTGTTAAGGCCGAAGACTCTGAGGAGGGCGTAAGAGCGTACAAGCCATCAACCACTTTACCACTGCTAATCGTTTGCTCCATCGCCAAGTCCTGGAACACACAATGAGAGGGAACGAAAGTGGCACGACAATTCAAATCCCGAGTTAGACTACTAATTGAGAGAAGATTAGTAAAAAAATTTGGTACATGGAAAACAAATGATAATGAAAGGGAGTGAGAGCATTTAATGGAACCCTTCCCAGCACTAGAGGAAAGGGAACCATCTGCAGCCCACACTTTGGGTCACACCCCAATCCTGAGACTTCGGGATGCGTGACTGGATCGCTTTCCACCGATCCACACTATCCAAGATATCCCAACAGCTGTACACAATTTACCATCCACACATTCTACAAACATACAAATACACCATTATGATAATATTTACACAAAATTATGCCTGAACTCAAAAGTACTCAAGACATAACATACTGTATCTGCATATACATAACTGTACGTCAAAACAAGATCATGGACAACATGATCTTGTTTTGACGTACAATCAAATATTAAACGAACATGTGGATGAAGTCGAACACAATCTTGATGTGTGGAACAGTGTCTAAAGATCTTGCTTTGATACCATGTAAAAGCCTAAAAGGTAGAGAGAAAAGGAAGAGAGAAATGGAAAAGAGAAGAGTAAGATAGAAAGAATACTTTGGTGAAACTGTGGGAGTCACAACGTTGTGTTGTGATCTCCCCATTCTATTCATTATATAGGAACCCAATTACACTAAAGGGGTATAATAGACCAAAGTGAAAATAAAGAAGGGAAGTGGTTAGCACCTAGCGCTAATTCCGAGACTCCTCTCCCTTCTATACAATAAAAAATTGTTATAAGGAAGATAGAAAAAAATTCAATTTAAGGAGATTGAGGAGATGGATGGAGATGAGGATAATGTTCTTGGGCAGAAATAGGAGATGGTGGAGAGGGATACAAAGACTTGGATGGAGAGCTGTGAGAAGAAATAGGCATAATGGTTTTCATTTTCTCCCTGCAAAACTCACTAGTGAGAAATTCAAGCAAAGAATTGAATTCACCTTTAATATATTTCAAAACTGGATAGAATAGCTTGCCATCTTTCAAAAATTTGTTTAGATGCAATATTTTTAACATTATTTTCCTGGACGTCCTTGACTGCTTTACAGTCAATATGAATAAGAAAGTTTTGATTTAATAAGTCGCTTTCAAATTTAGTGACACAAAGAACAATTGTCAAAATTTCTTTTTTTAATCATCGAATGCTTCTGTTGAGCAGAATTCCATAAACCAGAATTTCATCAAAATTTCGTTGTCATGAATTCTTTGTTTGACAATTCCTCCATATCCCAATTTTGACACATTCGTTTTTAAGATTTTAAAGGCTTGCGGATTAGGTAGAGCAAGACAAAGCAAACCTTAGCTTTTAGTTTAGGTTTTCGGACAGCTTTAGTATGTGCATCTGTCCAAGCAGGGGGATTCTTTTTTAATCTCTAAAATAAGAGCTTGCAGTCATGGGCAAAATTTGGATAGAACTCGGAAATATAATACTTCCCAAAAATCTTTTTAATTGGGTTTTATCTTTGATTTCATCTGGAAATTTATCTTCAAATTGAATGGCCTTTACTTTGAGGAGTAGTAGTGCCTTGGTAAATATAATGTCCCAAAAATATGATATAGATATTTTGGAATTCTGAAGGGGCATTTTTTAATCCAAAGGGCATTACATTCCATTCATATCGTCCAAAAGGAACAACAAAAGCTATTTTATATCTATATTTTTCTGCGATTTGAATATACCAATAGCTAGATTTCATATAAAATTTAGAGAATATTGTTGCATTATACAACCTATTCAATAAATTCTTTTTTTAGCAATTGAATACCTGATCGTCTGATCCATTGGAGAGCCTTGTTGAGAGTTTTAGTTAATCCAGTTGAGGTGCTCCTCTTTCCAATTCAGGAGCATTTTCCACATAAAAAAGCAGCACAACTCTAAAGAGATTTACTTGCCTAAAGTTTTTTCTCCAATAATTCTTGAATTTCCTTTTTACAGATTTCCTGTAAGCAAGTATTCATTTGAATTGCTCCAGCCTTTGTAGGTATTAAGGCTTCCTTAAATTCCACTTCATAAGGCAATTCTACTGCATGCTGTTTCCGATCCCAAAATGCATTAGGTACTTCAGCACCAACTTTTGAAGCAAGCAGAATCTGAAAGTTAGCAATTTTTTGTTGCAACTCCGTTGACTCTAATTGATGCTCAATTAGTTTAAACTGATATTCCTTCTTTAAGGATTAAAAAAAAAAAATAATTCTTTAATAAAAGTGAACTTTATGCCGAACCCATATATTTTTGCCATAATGCCAGATTTAATTATCTTTAAGATATGATATAAAACGTTTAAGAAGGGTTCTGAGAATTACTCTTTGAGAGATATTTTTTACCATAATAAAAGGTAAGTTAAAACATATACCATTATTGCAAACTGCTGCATCTGATAATTTATGTTTTATTATAATCTGCTTTCCATGAGCAATATTTAATGTTTGAGTTGTTTTAGTAAAATGTTTTGTTGGTACTAAACCCTCATTTATGCAGTTTAGATCAGCGCCTGAATCAATTAAGGACACTGTTTGTAGACTAAATTGTTTATGTTGATTGGGGGAAAAGTGGATAGCTTAGTCAATTCTGAGTTGCCCCATATATTTATTAATCAAAATAATATAGGCATGACTAAAATACCCTTACAACCAATACAACCAATAATAAAAAAAAGAACATGACTAAACAGCCCCTATACTACTCGATTTTAAAACTCCCTCTCAAGTTGGTGCATTGATGTCATACATGCCCAACTTGCTTACAATAGAAGAAAAAACTCTAAGAGGAAGACCCTTGGTGCGGACATTAGCTAACTGATCACCAAATGGCACAAAAGAAATGCACACAACTGCCGATCAATTTCCACATGCTTCGTACAATCATGCTCCATAGGATTATGGGCTATGCTGATGGCAGACTTGCTGTCAGAGTAGAGCATCATCGGCAACATAACATGCACTCCCAAATCAGTGAGAAGGCATTGGAGCCACATAAGCTCATATATACCATGATCCATTGCTCTGAACTCAGCTTCCGCAATAGAATGAGCCGCCACAGATTGCTTTTTGGTCCTCCAAGTGACCAAATGTTGCCTACAAAAGTAGCTTACCGAGATCAGGACCGTCTATCATCATGGGACCCTGCCCAATTAGCATGAATGAAGACCTTAACTCGAAGGTGGTCATGGCCAGAATAAAGGATCCCCTTGCCAGGGGCAAACTTGAGATAGCGTAGGATGTGGTATGCAACCTCTAAAGGAATAGGGATCATGCATTTACTGACTAACCATATTGACAGGAAAGGAAATATTAAGGCGAGTATGAGACAGACATATTAGTTTGTCAATTAATCTCTGATAGATGCCCTTGTCAATTGCCCGTTTTGCCTGCAGATGAAAATTAGCGTCCATGGGAGAATTAGCTGGCTTGCATCCTTACATTTTTGTCTTTGAGAGCAAATCTAGGACATACTTTCGCTAGGAGAGAAAGAGAGACCCTTAGAAGACTGAACAACTTCGATTGCAAGAAAATAGCAAAGCTGACCCAAATATTTAATGTCAAACTTTGTGCCTAGATACTTCTTCAATTTGGGCATTTCCTCCATGTCATTGCTTGTGACCACAGTGTCATCAACATACACCAAAAGAACTGTATTCTTACTCCTGGCCTACTTAATGAAGAGGGTATGGTTAGCATTGCTTGGCTGATACCATAGCTCTGTGAAATCTGCTTAACCAAGCTCAGGGCGATTGTTTCAGACAATACAATGCTTTCTTCACTCTACACATTTTCCTTATAGTGGCAAGTGAGGGGAAGCCAGGGAGAACGTCCACAAACATCTTTTTCTTTTAAATCTCCATGAAGAAATGCGTTCTTGATGTCCGGTTGGAGATCCCATCCTTGATTGACTACATAGGGCAAGACAACTCAAACAATGTTAAACTTCGCAACAAGGGTGAACTTTTTGTGGTAATCAATGCCATAGATTTGGGTGAAACCTTTGGCATCCATTTTTGTTTTATAATGGTCCATCGTACCATCAACCTTTTGCAGCCAACCGCTGTCTTCCTAGAGGGGAGGGGAACAAGCTCCCAGTTCCATTTTTCTTTAGAGCATCCATCTTTTCTACCATTGCACCCTTCCACTTAAGTTCTGCCAAAGCTTCTTGCCAAGACTTAGGAAGAGAAACTGTCACACCCCAATTTTGGACTAACTAGTAGTGTGATGAACTGTTATAAGAACCAATGGTTCAAGCCAGGATCTCGTAAGACCGTGCCAACAATCCAAGCCAAACACATTCCACATCACAGTCGGAGATAGTAAAATAAATAGCGAAAGTCATTATTTATAATGAACTGAGTGTCTACAATGATAAGTAAATAATAAACCAGTTATCTCTAATTAGCCAAAACATAAATATAACAAATTATTACAAATACCAAAATACGAAAGTTAAACACTAAACGTAAACATAATTGAAACACTCGTTTGACGAGTCATATTCGTCCTCTACAGCTTGCTCGTCCATAACCGCTACGTGTCTATACGTTAGCGCACTGATATAATCTTGACAGTGCATCGTCAGAAACTAAAAGAATAGCGTACGCGAATGTCAGCTCTCCAACATGAGCTCAGTGAGTAAACAAAACAATACACAAACATATGCATGCATTCAATTCATATCTTTGGTTTGGTTTAAGTTTGTAACTGTGCTATAGAAAGGATTGGCAGCCACCGCAACTCTATACACGAGTGTGTGAATCCGCCTATGGATCAAACACCATTGCCTTCTCACATGCACCCACCATGGAATAGAGATAGAGCTAAAGTGTCCATATCATACACTGCCAACATTTCCCCTGATGTCCTACCCATATCAACATGTAAGCCCCTATTGGCGAGGGCTTGCAAACTGGGCTCGTAACTAACCAATCCTAGATGTCATCACAATTTGTATCCAAGGTCTTACCCCAGCATCTCTCAATATGCCCATAGAGATAGAGATAAGAGTCTGGCGATCAGGATGAACCACAAGACCGCATCCTCGCCCTGATACTCTACGACATATTAGTTCCACTAAGGTAATGGCGATACGACGATGTCAGTGGGTAGGACTGAGTAGAGATAGAGCTAGAGTTTGGTGGTCAGATTGAACCACAATACCACGTTCTCCCTCTGATGCTCCACTCGCATCCAACACACCAACCACACACATAAGTGCATACCTATCCCTAGCATCATCATCATATCATAAGTGAATAGAAATAAATATGCATGAGCAAATATATAACAAGTATTGGATGACATGTGAGATGCACAAACAATCATTCAAGGCATGGCATCATATCAGGCAGTAGAAAATAAAAAGAAATGATAGTTTGTTATTAACCAATTAGTTTAGGTCTTGTTCCCTCACCTATGATTGATATTTCTTCCTCTTCTAAGCTTTGAAATTGACTTTGAACTAGTTGGAAACCTAAACAATTAATGTATTTAAATTAGGGGGTTAATTTCCTTAAGTTACAGTAGTTGAAAACCTTGTTTGATTTCCAAAATATGCTTCCTGTTATTAACTGGTCGACTCTGTGGTCAACTCAGTGGTCTCAGTATATGTCGACCACACATCTGACCACACATCGGATGTGTGGTCGACTTTGTGGTCGCATATACTGTCGACCACACAAGCGACAACACAAACCCTGGGTACTTCTCAAGAGTCTGTGGTCGACTCACTGGTCGCACTATGGTCAACCAGTGATGCGACCACACAACCTTTAGGTTATGATTCAGGCTTGGGCTTCGATCCAATCCTTTGGCTCGACAATGGAATCCATCCTACGTTCATTCTACGGCCATTATCCATATTTAATTCATTCATTATAACCCTAATCATTATAGTCCCCATTATGAATTTATAACATGTTAGGATTGGAAGCATGGTTTAGATCTGATTTCCTTGCAACAAAAATTCTAAATCCATAATTCTACTGTAAACTAGCCTTCTACGGAGTCAAGGTACTTACCGTTGATCCTCACTGCTGTAGGTTGAAATTCCAATAGTAACTCCTCTGCCTGTAACTCCCTTTCTCCTTCCTTTAAGCTTTCTTTCTCTCCAAGTCTCCTTTTTCTTCTCCTCTCTTTTTCTCTTAGCTAGGGTTTGGGAATAAGCAAAAGAGTAAAATAGAGTAGATAGACGTCCTTTATATAGAGAGAAAACCTCCATATAGAGTGTCCTCTCAATTAGGAAAGAGTCTTCCTCAAATTAGGAAAATTTCCTAAACACGGAGTCGGTTATGGGCTTGACCGATCGACTCTGCGGTCGCATAATCCGTCGACCACAAAAATCCAAAATAGTCGATCACACAAATCCAAATTTGACCGGTCGACCACACAGTCGACTACACAACTAAATTTTACTAGTTTGACTATTTTGACTGGTTGCTTCCACACAAACTAAAACAGTCAACCACCCAACCTAAATTTGATTTGTTGCTTATATGGTCTTGTGATTTCTTCTTACGATTGATTCACTTGTGCCGGTTATGATGGGAAGACCAGTCACGACACGAGAACGTAAGGTTAGACTGGGTTCGTGGCGTATGGGTCTTACAAAAACAAAATCCACAGATGAAACAAAAGCATGATAGGAGGGAGCAAGTGAGTCATAGGACACAACATTAGATGTAGGATGGTGAGTGCATGACCTACAAGGTTTCCAAAGAACAATAGGCAGATCAAGAGATGGATCAATCACAGGATGAGAGGGAAGGGATTTACCAAACTCCTTAGGTGGAATAGGATCCGGATCAAGAGATGGCTCTTGACTCGGTAGAGTAATGGTGGCTGGTCAATGGTGGCGGCAAACATATACTTGAACCCCATCAGCACCTTCCTTGTGGGTCTCTTGTTCTCCTTGTGGCGGAACATCACCAAAGCTCATAGCATCATTAGTCGCATCTGTTGACTTTGGTACAGCTGTCCCATCTTTGTCGTCCCCAAAAAAGGAACTAGCAGTGAATGCTGTCCAGCTGAAGGTGACGCCACTTCCTGCTGAAGCTGCCCTTGAAGTGGTGGGGTCTGTACAGGGTAAAAGGTCACTGATTCCTGAAAACTCACATCCATAGAGACGAACACTCTCTGGGTTGGCGATTGATAGCATTTTTACTCTTTTTGAGTAGCAGAATTCCCAATAAAAATTCATTGAACAGCTCGAGGAGAGAGTTTATCAAAAACGTGATGATCCCGCACGAAACAGACAGAGCCAAACACCTTCGGAGGAACCACAAAGGAAGTTGAACCCGTAAGGACATCCAAGGGAGTTGGAAAAGAGTGAATTCAAGTAGGCATATGATTAATAAGGTACGCCACCGCGAGGATTGCCTCACTCCAATACTGTTTAGGAATATTCATCTAAAGAAAGATCGATTCTTTGGGATCCTTCCCTGAAAAAGGAGGGAAAGGGCCACCTCAAGGAGATGACGGTTCTTTCTCTCTACAATGCTATTCTGTGCCAATGTATGCACACAACTCGTTTACGGAGAATGTCCTGTGCAGACAGGTAGGACTGGAAGTGACCACTAAAATACTCTGTCCCATTGTAATTTCAAACTACCTTAACGCGAACCCCATATTGAGTTAAATCAAAAGGTTCACCACTTTTATTATGAGAAATTGAATAAGTACTTCTGGCATGCTTTGACATTGCACAAGCATCACAGTACAATTTATTGACATGAAAATCCTCAATAAAGGAAGAAAAACACATTCCAGGGTGCCCAAAGGTGGATGTCCCAAGCGATGATGCCACTGATAAATCTTTGACTCTGAGGAGGTCTGATGTGCGTGTCCAATAGTACCAGAGGAAGAAGATGCAGAAGTCCCAATATCATCCAGCTGGTACAGCCCACCATACACTACCATAGCCAATTGTTCTCTTTGGCACCAGATCTTGAAAAACACAATGAGATGGGAAAATAGTGACTTTGCTGTTCATATCTCGAGTAAGACTACTAATAGATTAGAGATTGGTAGAGAAGTTAGGGACATGTAACACATATGACAGATCAAGAGATGGAGAGCAGTGGATAGCACCCTTTCCAGCAACAAAGGAGAGGGAACCATCTGCAACTTGAACCTTATCTTTACCAAAAAATGGCGAGTACTGAAAGAATGTATTGGAAGAGCCAGTTATATGGTTAATAGCCCCAGAATCAATAATGCACGAACGGGTTGTGACCAAGGAGCAATGGCAACCAAAAGGTATACTTGTATGAGCAAAATCGGAGTCTGAAGTAGCAGAAGGCACAGAAGCAGATGCCATGGATGCAGTGGGTGTATCCAACAAACCCCGTAGATCTCTTCTCTCAAAACTCCCATCACCACTCTTACTAGCAGATTCCCTGTTCTCAGTGTAATGAGCACGAGTTGAAGAGGATCTGCCACGGCCTTTACCACGGCTGCCAGGTCGACCGTGCAACTTATAGCCAGACTCTCTGGTATGGAGCTCCTTGACAGTAGTCACCCTTAACAGGATCTGGGTCTGAGGCACCACAGTCAATAAGATGACCCCTAGGCTGATAGGAGCTGTTGGCTGAGTACAATGCGGATCTATCCTGAGAAGTAGGTGTAAGCATAACATGCCGTCTGCTGTCCCAAGTTGAACTAAGCATAAGCTTGTTCCAGAGACAGGAATAGAGTCCGGTTCAGCACCTTTGAGCGAATTTGGTCAAATTTCACATTCACATCAGTGAAGAAGGTGTAAACCCTCAATTTATTGTCACGGTTCTTGAAGAAAACCGCATCAGTAGGATTGGAACAAGCAAAGGAAGTCATTTAACTCAAGTTGCTGCTACATACTGCGCAGATCAGCATAATATTGTGACAATGAAAGATCTTGCTGCTTGGTCTCATGTACTCTCTTGTCTAACTCATAGATCTGAGCATTATTGCCAACCTGAGAATGCTTTGATGGCTGTCCAAATCTTGCCAGCAGTGTCTATGAACAAGTACCAGCGAGCAATAGTAGGCTGCATCGAGTTGATTAAAAAGGACATCACCAAGAAATACGTAGACCCTCGTTTGTCCTGTGCGGCACTAGCAACTGTTGGCTTCACTGTTGGCATCAACAAAAAGGTAACAAGTTCTAGACCACATTAAGTAGTTTGTGCCATCCAGCTTGATTGAACTTACTGGGAACGGTGGGTGACCCCCTCTATCTATGGTGATGCTGTTGTGGACACCTCAGACATGACATTGATCTTGGGAATCAAAGGAAAAAATTCTTGTACTTCACACGGCTTCAATACAGGAAGTCAGGTTGTGACAATGAATCCCATCAGATTGCAATGCCAGTCTCACAGCCATATTCAAAGGACAGTTCATCGTTGCAGGGTTATTAGAAGAACCAAACCAAGAGGCAAGAGAGCCCCTTCAATCTAGCCCTAGCGGTAACAGAGAAATACCGCTAGGCTCTCACGATGAGAGGATAGAGAGTCGGTAAGTATAGAGAGAAGGGAAGAGAGAGAAAGATGAGCGGGAGAAGTGACGGCGGAAGGAAAGAAAACTGAGAGGGAAAAAAATATTGCAAATCCCTAGATTGACTCTCCCAGCTCTGATACCATGTTGATTTGGGGAGAAGTGGAAAGCTTAGTTGATTCTGACTAGCCCCACATTTATTAATAAAATAATATGGCCATGACTAAAATACCCTTACAACCAATACAACCAATAATAATAAACGAACATGACTAAACAGCCCCTATACTACTCAATTCTAACACTCGAATTACAATAGTGACATGAATGTACCATCTTTGGGAAAGTACTCTATCCATAACATTAATAAATTTTAATTGAGCTGTTGTAGTATGTTGATTTGTTTTCCTCATTCTGTATCTGACTACTTTCTCCAAGTTCAAACCAGTTAGGGGAAGCAAGTAAACTGTTAGGAGAAGCAAGCAAACTGTTCAAGGAATCTTCAAGGCTAGTATTATGACTAGATTGTACATCTAGTTCATGAAATAATTCAAGAATCTGTACTCTGTACTTAAGAGTTTTTAAATTGAGTATAATTATCATAAATGGATTTGTGCCTGTCCCTTGTCTTTCACTTGATCTGATTCATGATATATTGAAATTCTGAAGGGGCATTTTTTAATCCGAAGGGTATTACATTCATATTGTCCAGAAGGAACGATAAAAGCGGTTTCATATCTATCTTTTTCTGTGATTTGAATCTGCCAATAGTCAGCTTTCATATCAAATATAGAGAATATTGTTGCATTATACAACCTATTATGATAAACATCATACACATTAACCTTTAGTATATTCCAACTTTCTAAGTGCTTTTCTACATCTCTAATTATCAGTTCAAACTTATTATTCACAGAAGAACTAAAATCTCCTGTAGTAGAGTGGCGGCGAGAAATAGAACGAAAGAAGTTAGCCATATATCCACTCTTCTATATCTGTCAACACATGAAACAGTTCCTTCTTACTACCCTTCAAAACAACAGAACACATTAATAAAGACTCGTAAACTAAAACAGAAACTAAACTATAGAAAGCAAGTAAAACTCAAATTGGAAACTAAATAAACTAGTAGATATCCTACGTATCTAAACTATCTCCTATGCCTAACTACAACCTCCTATAATATGAAATAAATTTAATTACATGATAAATAAAAGCACTAAAAATAGGAGTCCATATCCATCTCTTCTTGCGGATCCGCCACTGCATCAGATAATAGTCCATATGAATGATTTAGTGGCCAACGGAATGATTAACAGTTAACAAGAATTAGATTTAAAAAGATCAATCCAGAATACTGATAATTTTAGGAATTTGAATGGCAGTTGGACAACTGAAAATTGCATGGAGTTTGAAGATCGGAAGAGGATTCAGTTATGGGATTATGCAGCTAAATCGGATAAGTAATTAGAAACTGAAATCAAGCACAGAAAACAAAATTTAGGAAGTTCAGATTTGTAGAAGCATAGTAGAAAAGGAGTCTAAAAAACTGTTGGGAAAACCTAGAATGAAAATAAGTTACAGAAAAGGAAACCTAAGAATTATCGGAATAAAGACTTGTCTACCAGATTCATATCTAACTGAAGCACTATAGAAGCAAATTAGACGGTACACGGATGTGTAGGATAGAGTAGAGTTCAGAAACTGACCTGTTTCAGTTGGTGAAGAAGAGTGATAGAAAGGGGAAGGATATAATCAGGAATCCCACCAGATTCACCTGCTGAATCCCGAGCAGCACCACTTCTGGGTCCACAGAAGTTATCGAATAAGGCTTTCTGAGATCCTCAGAACTAATTGAGCTGAAAGCTTCATCTTCATTACTAAATTTGCGTTCAGAGCATAAACCTTACATATTTTTAAATAAAAATAGACTTGAACTAAACTTAAAACTCCTCCAGCAAATAGCTTGCAATGGAGGTAGTCTTAACTGGCAAACTCTGCACAATATAAAGGAAATAGCTTAAAACAAAGTTAGACTTCTTTTTTTTGGGTAGGAAAACAAAGTGATCATTTTAGGTATCTAGGTTCAATCATAAACAAAAAAGGTGATATTGACAATGATGTTTCACAGAGGATTAAAATAGGATGGATGAAGTGGAGAAGTGCGTCTAGAGTGTTGTGTGATCGGCGTATTCCTTTAAAACTTAAAAGAAAATTCTATAGGACAGTCATTTGACTGGCTATGATGTATGATGTAGAATGTTGGGCAGTTAAGAAGCATCATATTGATAAACTTAGTGTAGTTGAGATGAGTATATTAAGATGGATGGATGACAAAACTAGGAAGGATAAGGTAAGGAATGATCATATTAGAGCTGATTTGGGAATAGTGCCTATACATGATAAGCAAAGAGAAAGTCGTTTGAGATGGTATGACCATGTTCAACGGAGGCCGTTAGATGCCCCGTACTGAGGAGTGATTTGATTCAGATTGAAGGGTCTAAAAGAATTAGGGGCAGACCTAAGACGACTCTCGGGGAGGTGGTGAAGAAAGACATGTATAGCTTAGGCCTTGCTTCAAGTATGACATCGGACAGAGCTGATTGGGGGACAAGAATCCTTATGTAGTCGACCCCATTTAGTTGGGATAAGGTTTTGTTGTTGTTGTTGTTGGTAGGAAAACAAGGTTAGACGCATTGATTCTCTAATCCAGCCAACTACTCACACTTGAGTAGAAAATAAAATAGTGAAAAAACACTAAACAAGGGCCCACGATTGGACTGAACCATGACATGAACCAGGCTAGATTTGGACAGAAATCAAACCAGACTGACCCAAAACCCAAACTGCATGCTCTTTTCTTCCTGTTCTTTCTGCCAGTAACTGAATACTTCATCTAATAGATCCTAAGAATCCCAAGTCCCCTACTATGACTTGAAATACAGTAATAAGACAATAAGTCAGCAAATAAATCTGTAGAAAAGTATTAACCCTGCTGGAAAATGCAACCAATTTTTGAATTAATCTCCATGGCTGACCTCATAAAAGTGAAGGAATCTTTTAAATGTTATCTACTAAGCCTAGTAATTTTTTTCCAAATTCCTTGGTCATCCCAACAATTTTCCATAAGGCCAGCCCAATCAGGTCTCATGTGTCAGCCCCACAAGCCAAAAAGTCAAGAAAGCCTGCACCTATGCGGAAAACTGGGCAAGCTGATTTTGTTTGTTCTTACCTTTCGTTTCCCATCAAACTATCTGACCTAGGAACAGTCTGATCAGATACAGGAAATAATGTTTCACTAGATATTGTAAAAAATGTGAGAGTATATTTATAGCAATCAGCTGATCATGCTGCATAAGGTTTGGTGGAATTGAGTTGAGTACGGAACAGTAATTTGTGTTTGATTTTGGCCTTCAGAGTTTCAGACATGAATTGACAGCTTTCATATTGTTTCATAGTTTCCCTACTCTTTAGAATGTTTCCATTTAGCTTCTGTAAAATTCTACTAATTAACTCCATTAACGTGGGTAGCAAAGTTTGAAAACTTGGTAAAAACATGTTCTTTGGCATATCGATATTTGTGAAGTTCAGTTGGCCTTTCTTTTTCTTATATGCTGTCTTGTAGTATTTCTAATAGTTTGTATTGTACTTGATTTGTGCTTTAGGTGCACCTGGAGCTTCTTTATTGTCCTTATGGCATGGAAAATGGGTTTGTTAATCCTTTTGGCACCAAATACTCAATGACCTCCTTAGAGAAGGTTTATAAAGGTGGGGATGGAGCTGAGGTTGCTGATGGTGCGACAACAACCACACGGAAGAAAAGGGATGTGATTGTGAGAGGAGTGCTTTCTGTGACGGTGATATCTGCTGAAGACTTGCCAGTCGTGGATTTGATGGGAAAGGCTGATCCTTATGTTGTACTCTACATGAAGAAAACGGAAAACAAAAACAAAACTAGGGTAACTTTCCTTTATCCCATAGACTAAAATTGCATTAGATTTCCTCTTCTTTTTTTTTTTTTTTTTTTTTTTTGATTTTCTTGTCTGCCCGGAAGGGTGACATATAATGTTATAGTTTTGTTTGATTTCAGTTGAAATCTCTAAACTGTTTAGGTTTCCACACGGACCGAAACCGGAAGTATTTCATTGGTTTTTGTTGGTTTACCAAAATATCTGAAATTTCAGCTAAATTAATTCTATGGTTTTGGTCATGACTGAAATGTTAGAACCTTGCTCCTGATGGGACCCATGGTTTGAGGTTCTGCCTCCCTGCGTGTGTATTTTTTGCTGTGCTTTGTTTGTCTAGTTGGCAATTACTTCCAGTACTGTTTGAAAATATGTCTTATTGATTTTAATAAACTATCCTCAGGTTGTAAATGACAGCCTCAATCCAGTTTGGAATCAGACATTTGACTTTGTTGTGGAGGATGGTTTACATGATATGCTAATTCTGGAAGTTTGGGATCATGACACATTTGGGAAGGTAATGCCTCAAGTTGGTCTTATCAGTTGATTCTTTTGGTAGACTTAAAGAAACTGGCCTTTTAATTTTCTTTTCATGAATTGTCAGAATCACTGCAAAGGCTAATCGTGGATTTTAGTGAATGAGATTATATGGTTGGTGCTGTCAAGTGCTCTTCAATGTTACAGGACAACTGGTTTCACCAAATAGCCCATCTTGATGAGTTGGTGGTTCATGTGTTGCCACCATTGTTTTATTCTATGGTGCATGGACCTCCATGTCGTCATCTAATTTTCCACAATGACCCGAAAGTCTTAATAAATTGACCTGGATGTTGGAACTGAAAAGGTGAACGGGTTGAACTACGTTAACCAATGGTATCAGTGAGTAGAGTCTGTGTCTCAGCTTGAGCGGTTTTGTAGACTTAATTCATCCTGAACTGGTGGGTGTCTGGGATGATCATGTTTCCACGATCATTAGTTTGCTACATGGCCTGAACTTCCGGGGTTATCAGTTCCTGAGTCTGATCCCAGGTTTGGTTGTCACAGTCAAAGCATTGGAGTAAGAAAACATAATAAATTAGTGACTTGCTTTTAACATGATTGGATTGGTTTTGGCATGAAATTTTTTATTGGTATTATACTCTGTTCATATTGTCTTTAATCATTTCAGGATTACATGGGGAGATGCATTATGACACTCACTAGGGTTATACTAGAAGGGGAATACAAGGAGAGCCTTCCGGTGGATGGGGCAAAATCAGGAAAGCTGAGTTTTCATCTCAAGTGGATGCCCCAACCAATATACAGGGATGCTTGATAGATGATAAAGCTCAATACAGATTCCTTCACTTTTAGATATTGCATCTGAATTCCTGGTATTCTTTCCTTCTGGAGCAATGTGTATGAGAAATCCTCTGCTTGAGCAATGAGTACGGAAAATTTTATTTGAGCACCTGTAATAAATCTAAAATAATCATCATGCCACTCCTTAATGCTGATCTCTGGTTGTTGTGATTGCTGGACACGAAGTTGTAATTTTTGGCAAACTGACCAACTTTGGTAGTACATGTTGTGGAGGAGAGTAAAAATGAGGAGGGTGTGTGGGTCACACTGATGACATTGCAGTGTGGGTCCATGTTGGTGATGTCTACAGTTGGCAGAAAATAAAGAAAAAGAAGAGAGAAAGAGGGGAGAGAATATGTGGGGTTCACTTTGAGGTGGCACCCCGATGATGTGGTATCATATGGCACAATATGTAGCAGCAGCAACATGCAGCATATTGGGGCCAGCACATGGCTCATGGAGCAGGCCATAGCAGCAAGCAGCAACCAGCAACTGGCCTTGCATGCAACAGCTGCGGCTATGCTCACAGTTGCGGCGCACAAGCCAGCCTCGGGCCACATGTTGCATAGGAATTTGCCTTTTAAAAAATTGGTTAAGTGTTGTAAATGCCACCATCTATTCGACCTAATTTTAGGAGAGAGAAAACTATTCGGTCGGTTTTGAATCTCAGTTGCAAACATCATGCAACGCAAGGAGCCGAGTTCTACCAAAACAAGACGCAAGGAACCGAGACCTTCTTGAGGTCATATGATGCCTTCATGAGGGTATTTCGGGTATATTGAAATAGGCCATGTAACGCCCCCAGCCCGAGGGTAAAGGGCGTCTTAGGAAATGTACGACATTTACCCTAAGATCTTTTTGAGATTCAGCGTATGGAAAAAATACTTGGCAATTTTTTTTGTTCCTGCAAACAACCATATTGATTCGTCTATCATTATCATACATATACGATAGCGGAAGCATAAAACATACATTCATTAGGCTTAAAGCTAAATAATCATATAATACAGTCATCTTTAAGCGTAGGTCTATTCAAAAGTTACTTTATTTCTTTCATATTATTTACATCTACTTGTTCATGATTACATATTTACAAACTTTCAAAAGATATTGGGAATCCCATGGATTCAAACTCCTCCCCCTCCTCAGTGATTGAAATATCTGGCTCTGGAAGATCCTTTGATACTCATAGCTCAGTAAAGAAACATATTCATTCATGCATTTAACAACAGTCATAATAATAACATTAATGTTATGAAATGATATAGAGCAGACATAAGAATAAGCATGCATGTGATGTGACAAAAATTGATTCATCATTTCAAGATGGCACAACATACATGGCTTTCACACAAGCATACATGCTGTCACAAAAAAACTTCACAAAAAACTTCACAATGGTAATCACATCATAAAATCGTTCTTATGGACATGTACATCATACCAAGAATGCAACAATCCTAATATCCTTGCTACATGACCTAAGTAAAAGTATGGTGCTTGCTGCAATGAGCAAAAATAGTTGGAGCTGAGATTTGCAAACTTGGATCCTCTACAATTTATTAAGTTATAATTATACATTATTTTTCATAGCTTTCATAATGCTAGCCTTGTGCTAACATCTTCGTATACCGACCTTGTGCCAGCGTTTTCATTGGCATGTAGTAGTCTTTTTTCTTTTCTTTCACATTCAGATGTTTCATTTTCATGTTTAATCATGCTTTCATCATGGTTATTAACATGCTCATTACATCACATTGCATCCTTTACTATCAAGTCATCATAACTGCGCATAAATCATAATATCATGCATCATTTCATAAACAATCTCACATAGTCATTATCACATCATCATTTTCATCTCAAAGATAGCAACATAGCATAAAACATGCATAAACGGATAAATTCCCTCATTGGTAACTTTTTCACTGGGATGTCTTAACTTTTCCAAAATGATTCTGAGCATCGTCCTCAATTCTCTTCTTTTTTTCCTCTTCCTTTGCTATTTCTCTTATTTTTTATTTTTCCTATTTAATTAACATATAGACTTTGTTTGGTTGCAAGGGGAATTGAAGGGAAGGGAAGTGAAATTTTTTAACTTTAAATGGAAACTTTTACAGTTGTAGCACAATATGATTGTATAAATTACTTAAACTTCTTAACATATTTAGTAATGATACTTATAAGATGTAAAATTTATTTTCTTTTTCAAATGGGAGGGATTTAGATGCAAAGTGAAGTGTAAATTAATAACTAAATATGAAATAATCTGGAATTAGTTACAGAGCAATGTGGTATCATGTGCTCTAATTAGTGCTCTAATCATTAGAAAAGTTTCCATTTAAAGTTTAAAATTCTCATTTCTCTTACCTTCAATTCCCCTTGCAACCAAACAAAGGCATAAATAAACCGCAGTTCTTCTTTTCTTTCTCTCTTGCATAGTATTCATTTATTTAATTATACTATTAATAGCCTAGTTACTCTTATTTATAATTTCTAAGGTTTGGGAAAGTTTGAAGTCAATTTCCTATCAAAATAGGCTTTCTAGGGGTGTCTGGTTGTAGGGGTCTGAGTGCAAGTCAGGCCTCAAATCTACAACCGCACATCCCTAGTAAAATATGCTCGACTAGGGTCCCTTAATCATGTCAAAATCTCCACACGAAGTCCCCTAAAGTTTTGGGGAAGAACCCCCAAGCTAAGCAGCCTAAACTGCTGCAAATAGGTTGTGTAGTCGACCATTTTAGACCGTGCGGTCAATGAAATGGTTTCGAACGACCGCATGTGGGCTCATCGACCTCACGTGCCCAGAAGCTCATTTTTGAGCTTCTGGTTCGGCCAGTTCGTGCATCTAAGGTTTGGGGCTTTGTCTCTCACTCCCAAACATTTTGTAAATGCTTCCTAACCATTCAAAACTTCCATGGTTCATCACTATAAGATCCCATTGCAATTTTATGTACTCATGATCATGAGCTATAGAAAATAGGGAAAATTTCTCCCACCTTCCCTGCAGGATACCTAAAAGGCGACCACCCCCCAACTTAACACAAAATGTCTCCCACCTCCCTTGCTTTTGAAAATATTCTCTCCCCATTCAATTTGGTGATGAGATTCATCATCACCAATGTTTTTAGGACAATAATACCGTTAAAATTGAAAAAAAAATTTCAAAAATCTATATTATAATTTAAGAAAATAAATTACAAAAAAAAAAAAAAAATACAGGGTAGACCAGAGTTTTGATTCCGGTGACTGGTGGACTAATGAACTATTCATCGTTAAACGCTTCTTCTTCATCTCCAATCTCTCTTTTCAATCCCTGTAATTAAATCATAAAAAAAAAAAGAATTGGGTTAATCGATGCCATCTCTTTTGTAGGTACTTGAGGATCAAGAAATCATAGATTTCCTGTAATGGCTTAGTGCAACGTCCCATAGGAGCTCCGAGGTCCTACCATGGCCGATGATAGTAGCACCATCGATCAAAAATCAGTGAAATTAAAATTATTCCATGCTAATGGGTTCTCTCCGAAGGATTCCATCAACACTTACCCTCCATGGGTTTCTCCGATAGGCATGACTGATAATCTGAACTTACCATGGGAACTCCCTAAGGAATAGAGTTGCCTTTATAGTTCTCTAATGAACTTCTTCGGTGCAGGATCAGGGCAATCATTTCCTGATTTTCACCTGAGAACAGACTTGTTGATAACGTATTTCTCTTAGCCTATCACAATGCGACACGTGTCTGTTCCCCCATAGTGTAATGGGGAGGAGACATGTGTCCTACCAGGTGTCACCACCGTAGTACTCCGTCAGTGGGATAGGTGAGCACGTGATCAGCCATACGTGTGGATCTATGGATCAATCATCAGTGTACTATAAGAATCCCAATAGGAGTGCGATCTAGAATCTTGCATCCGGACTGCTATTCCCACTCTTGAAGAAGGCGTTTAGCAAACCATAAGGGCTGGAGAGACGCCCTTGCGAGACCGTAGGATCTTCATCCTTCGGTAACTCGCAACAACTGAACGATTCCTAGCGGGATTATAGGAAATCATACATGCTTGATTTTCGGATGTTGTATTTACACAAATCCCAGGTAAGACCACTATATAAACACGCAATGATCACAAGTATGGCCATCATGAATCCCTTTGACTTCTGGCTTTCTAAAATACTCAGGGAACCCACCTCTCGAAGAAGCTTACTACCTCTATTGTAAGCTCCATATTGATTGCTCTGTTACTGACTTGATCGTCGGAGTGGATACCAGACATCACTTTCCGGCTCTGATAACTTTCTATTTCATCTTGTAAGAAGCGGAACATGTTAGCTAGCCCAGTTTCAGCAGCAACAGTTTGGCGCCCACCGTGGAGCCCTAACTATTCTCTGATGAAAAATCATCAGTGTGGTTAGAACCTCTCGAAAATGGTGACCACCAGAAATAACGCCAGTAGAGTTGAAGGGAATCAACTCCTAATCAATGGGGATGAAGGAGATCATGGCGGAAACCCCAACACGGGAATTCATTCACCAATTGTTGGCTAATACTTCACGCAAGAGCAGTTTAATACTCTTACAGAGCAGATTGCCATGCTTACCAGAATGCTCATGCCGCCACTTGCTTCCCCCCGATGCAATCCAATTAGAGTGGCTAGAGGACAAAGGGGAGGATCCAGGGGATCTTGCACTCTAGGCACCCCCATCGATCATCACATCATGAAGGACGTTCTCACCAATCGGTGCACCATTCCTCAAATCATCAATGAAAAAATGTACCTGACCTCATCTCTCAGAAGAAGACAACACCTACTATATGGTAGGAGATGAGGTAACCTCTAGTCATCTAAGGAGTCTCTTCGTGCATAACCACCAAGGATCCCAGAATGAAGACATTGCTGAAGAGGCACAGAGGCTAGTTGATGAAGCTAGAGCCAATCGCTAGGCTGCAGAAGCACAGGTCGTTGCTAACAGAATTGCAGTTGAAAGCGCTAATGCAACCCCCGCCGCCACCAATCCAAGAGAGCTTGAGCAGCAAATAATAGCTATGCAAACCAGACTCAATGAGATGGAAAGGCAGCAGACGGCGAGAATGAATGCCCATAGAAAAAGAGAGTATCATGTCGACATGGCTTTCTCTAGAAAATCATGGAGGTGCTATGATAGGATAATTTCAGGATGCCAAAGGTTGAACCCTACTATGGAACTATAGACCCTCAACTGCATCTCGATAATTACCCCGCCATGATGCTCCTCTACCAGTACAATGACGTGATCCTCTATAAGGCATTCCCCTCCACTCTCAAAGGCCCAGGACGGCTATGGTTCAACAATCTCCCTCACAACTCAATCCGAAGCTTCGATGAGTTGAGTGATCGTTTCTTTGATTACTTTCTTACTCAAGCAGCACCTAGAAAAGATTCTAAATACCTGATGAGAATCAAGCAACGACCAAGAAAATCCTTGAGGAATTTCCTGGCAAGGTTCAACAAGGAGGCTTTGCAAATCAAGAACCTCAGTCCAGATGTGAGAATGATAGCCCTCTATGACAGAGTGACTGATCCGGATTTATTAAAATCACTGGCCAAAAGACCACCTGTCAATCTCAATGACCTAAGAGCACGATGTGATAAGTACGCCACGGCTAATGATGCTTTGCTTTTAAAGCAGAAGGTACAAAAGGCGGCAAGAGAAAACAAAAGAACCGACTCTCAGGCAGCCACGACAGCGACAGCATCTGCGAAGCCTTCTAAAAAAATAAAAGTTAAGAAAAGATGGTTTTCCTGGCAAGCACATGAACAAAGTAGAGTTCGACTAGAACGCCTTCATCCCTCTGAGATTGCCCATGGTGGAAGTCATGTATTGACTCAAAGGCACACCTCTGGAGTTGAGAGATTCACCAAAAATGAAAGCAGACCCAAAGTGAATGTAAGACCCGCACTCTACTAACTTGGTCTAACCATGTCGTGCCAGGTCTTCCCATCATTCCTGGACCAAGTGGACCGAGCTTGTGAAGATAGATCACAAACCAAGTATGATAATAGAGTTAAAAACACAGAAAACATACCTAAGGTCGCATACCTAGGTAGGTATGGTCCACCATAAGGAAGGAAACAAAAATCTCAAATCCAGAACCCCACGGTCGATGATTTTGACCTTACGGTCGATGGTTTATGTGACCGTATGATCGACCGTGAGACCCCAGGTCAGACTCCGAGTTTTGAAAACTTTTCTAAATTAAAGGATTGCTTTCCTAATTGAAAGAAGACTCTATATGGAGAGTTTTCCTCTATATAAAGGACATCCCTCAGCCCTTTTTCACTCTTTTAGAACATTAGTACACCCTAGAGGAAGAGAAGGAAGAAAAGGAGAAGAAAGAAAAGCTAAGGAAAGGAATTTGCTGAGAAGAGATTGGCTCTCTATCACAGGCAAAGGTATGAGCCTAATCTCTAAAGATGTTAATTCTATGGACTAAGGATTCTATGGAGGATTGGGAATGTCAACCTATTATGATCCATGTGATTTTCTTGAGAAAATCCCAAGGAGAACCATTAGGAGTGAATTTGATGATTAGGGTTGATAAGAAACTACTAATGATGGCCATAGGATGATCTTAGAATAAACCCCATTGAAGAACAGAAGAATTAACCCAGGAAGAACTCGAATTGCATGTAGACTGTGACAAAAAATCTCAAGGTCACAGCTACAGTCGACCATAGCATGACCAGAGGATCGACCATAGGCATTCGAGAAGATTTCAGAAACCATATGGTCACAGCTACGGTTGCACCATATGTGACCGTAGGGTATCGACTGTAGGTAGTAAGGTTGATACAATATGAGACCATAGGACCAATCAGACACCTATCAGTGCTCTGTTTTGATTTTTGACTACTGTAACTTGTCACATATGAACCCTAACATAAATTCATATAACTTTTAGGTTGTTAAATCAATTCAAAGAGAATTTCAAGGCTTGGAAGGAGATCGAGTATTGCTAACAGGTGAGGGAACAAGACCTAAACTAATTGGATAATAACAAACTGTTTATTTTTATTGAGTCCAATGCCATGATTGATTCTATGCTTTTATCTTTGTAATGTGGATTCACATGTCATCCAATATTTCTGCTATTACTGCTCATGCATAATTAATTCTATTTATTTATAACATGATGATGATGATGCTAGGAATAGGCATGTGAATGTATGTGTGTGGTTGGTGTGTTGGATGCGAGTGGAGTATCAAGGGGAGGACGTGGCATGGTGGTCTTTGACCTCATCACCAGACTCTAGCTCTATCTCTACTCAAGTCTTGCCCACTAACATCGTCGTATTGCCATTACCTTAGCAAAACTATTACGTTGTAGGGCATCATGGGAGGTGGTCTCGGACTGTATGGTCTCTGACTCTATCGGGGAGTCTTAGCTCTATCTCTATGGAGGTATTGAGGGATGCTGGGGTGAGGCCTTGGATACACTGTTTGGCATTATGATTGGTTAGTTGCGAGCCCAGTTTGTAAGCCCTCGCCAATAGGGGCTTACATGTTGGTATGGGTAGGGTATCAGGGGAAGTGTTGGCGGTGTTTGATCCGGACACTTTAGCTCTATCTCTATTCCATGGTGGGTGCATGTGGGACGGCAATGGTGTTTGATCCATTGGACGGATTCACACACTCGTGTATAGAGGTACAGTGGCCACCAAACCTTTCTATAGCATATTGCAAACTTAATAACCAGACCAAAGAAAGGGTGAGCACACATCACGGCTCAACTCGAATGCATGCATATGTTTGTTGCATTGTTTTGTTTGCTCACTGAGCCGTGATGTGTGCTCACCCTTTCAATGTCGAATATTTTTAGTTGATGATGCAGGTCCTACCGTTGAAGAATATATGAATGCGCCGACATATGGACACGTTGCTACGATAGACGTATAAGCTGTAGAAGATGCACATGATTCATCATGCGAGTGCAACCAATGTGTTTGCTTAAGTTTAGTTATAATTTGAACATCAAATCTGTAATTGATTATTTATTTTTATGTCTTGTGGTTTGGAGATAATTGGATTAAATACTTATTTATCACTGTTAGACTCTCAGTTCATTATCTGTAAGACTTTCGCTTATTTGTTTCTTACCTCTGATTATTAATGTGGAATGTGTATGTGGTTTGATATAGTGGGTATGACTTATACGAGATCTTGGGTGAACTGTTGGTTTATTGGCAGTTCATTACACCATTCTGGTTAGACCAAATTTGGGGTGTGACAACTTGATATCAGAGCATCTTAGGTTCTACCCATTGACTTAACTACTTCCACATGAGTCATGAATTGAGTTAGGATAAAATTAAAAGCTGTAATAAAAACACACCATAAGCACCTATGTTGTATGATATATAAACTAAGAAAGATAATAATACACATATGTAAATGAAAACTTAATTTTATATATATATATATATATATATATATATATATATATATATATATATATATATATATATATATATATATATATCCAAATGGGAGTAAGACAAGACACATCCGAATCAGAATACGGTCCATAAATCCGGATAGTTACTCTGTAAAATAAAAAAAAAGATATAAATGGCAATCATGGAGCTGGAGGTGCTGGAGGAGGAGGTGCCTCACGATCTCTATCATAGTCCTCAGCATATACTCTCGCGAGCCAAGCCACCTAAGTCTGAGTCGCTCGGAGACTTACTGTCAGATCCACTACCCGCTAGTCTGTAGAGCACTGGGCATCTAGAAGCTGTCTTACTCTCTAATCAGTCACGCGCTGAGCCTCTCAAATCTCACGTAGCAGTCCCATCATGTCATCTGGTGGTGGGCGTGAAGGGCCAGCTACGTCATACCCCAATTCTAAACCAACCAGAATGGTGTGATGAATCGTCTATGATCCAATGGTTTAGCCAGGATCTCGAATAGGCCGTATCCATTTGATTAAACCAGATACATCCATAACCATAATCAGAGTAAATAAACAATAGCGGAAGTCTTTAATATTAATGAACTGAGTATCTAACAGTGATAACATAAATAAATTATCCAATTATCTCCAAATGATTAAAGACATAAAATAAAATAAATTAATCAATTACATGTTCTGAATAATCCAACAACTAAATCTAATCGAAAATACATGAGTTGCACTGGCACAACGAATCATGCGACTCTATCATATCTTCCACGTCCATCGCCGCAACATGTTCGTACATCAGAGCATTCACATAATCTTCTACAGTAGGACCTGCATTATCAACTAAAAATATTCGACGTCGAAAGGGTGAGCACACATCATGGCTCAGCAAACAAAACAATGCAACAGACATATGCATGCATTCAATTCATATCTTTGGTCTGGTTCATAAGTTTATAATGTGCAATAGAAGGGATAGGTGGCTGCCGCACCTCTATACACGAGTGTGTGAAGCCGCCCAATGGATCAAACACCATTGCCGTCCCACATGCACCCATCATGGAATAGAGATAGAGCTAAAGTGCTTGGATCAAACACCACATGACACTTCCCCTGATGCCCTACCCATACCAACACGTAAGTCCCTATTGGCGAGGGCTTGCAAACTGGGCTCACAACTAACCAATCTTAATGTCAAACAGTGTATCAAAAGTCTCACCCTAGCATCCCTCAATACGTCCATAGAGATAGAGCTAAGGCCCCCAGCAGAGTCAGAGACTACACGGTCCGAGACCACCTCCCCTGATGCCCTACGACGTAATAGTTCTGCTAAGGTAATGGTGATACGACGATGTTAGTGGACAAGACTTGAGTAGAGATAGAGTTAGAGTCTGGTGATCAGGATGAACCACAGTGTCACGTCCTCCCCTTGATGCCCCACTCTCATCAAGTACACTAACCACACACATACATTCACATGCCTATTCCTAGCATCATCATCAACATCATGTTATAAATAAACAAAATTAAATATGCATGAGCAGTAATAACAGGATATTAGATGACATGTGAAATGCACATTACAAGCATACAAGCATAGAATCATTCATGGCATTAGACTCAATAAATCAAAATAGTTTATTATTAACCAATTAATTTAGGTCTTGTTCCCTCACCTTTGGTCGATAGTAGATCCTCGTTCAAGCTTTGTAAATCACTTTTAAACCACTTGAAAACCTAACAAATTTATAGATTTTAAATTAGAATTTATTTCTAGCAATTTAGACTAACAGAAACTGAGGGATCGCAGGTATGGCAGCACTTGTGGTTTTAGTTTCTGCAACCACAGGATGTGTGGTCGCATCTCCTAGGACCACACATCCAACCACACCCTCCTTGGAACTTCCCGAGGGCATGTGGTCGCAAGGTGTGGTCACATATCATGCAACCACACATGCGACCACACCCTTCCTAAACTTTTCGAGGGTGTGTGGTCGAATATGTGTGTCTCGTGTGGTCGCATATCATGCGACCACACATGCGACCACACATGTGATGGTGACATGTGATGGTCGACTTTTTCACTCTCAACTCCATTCCTTCATGTTTGGATTCCTTGGCTTATCATCATGGTCCTTCCTATGATTGTTCTATGGGTCAGAACTAATATTTTTATATAATCCTTCATCCACATGAATTCCTTCCATGGATTCTCTTGGAATTTATCCATGGATTGATGATTGGGGTCTCACTTAAATCCCTATCTCCTTCATGAGCTATTCTAGGCATTCAATTGACATGGAAAATATTCTCATACCTTAAGCTTGTTGAAGATTCAGAGTTTTCTCTGAATTTTCCTCTTCTTAGTCTTCCTTTTCAATTCTCCTTCTCTTCCTCCTCTTCTCTTTCTCTCACTTTCAGTTTGAGTTCTAAAAGGATGAAAGAGGCTAAGGGACGTCCTATTTATAGAGGAAAACCCTCCATAATAAGCCCTACTTAGTTTAGGAAATGTTTCGGCCCTGATCCGTCCCGTGGATCCTCTCTGTGCTGACTGGACCTGCAAGACAAGGAAAGGCAAAGAGGGGGGGGGGGGCTGGATGCCCCGGGTCCACTCCGATGCCAAAGTTAGGCTCTGTGAACAGTCAATGGGCTCGGTGTCGAGCCCACTAAGATATTATAAAGTGTGGGGTGAGGTGAGATTTTCCAACCGATGTGTCAGAGCGTGGATCCCAAGGAGTAATAAATGAGTAGTAAATGTTGTCTGTGTCAAAAAAACCTCGGGATTCACCCTATTTATAGTGAATAGTGCAAAATCCTAAAATACTGATTCTACCCTTTGTTCTTGTGCTTGAGGGGCAATACCGATTTTACCCTTTGTTCTTGTGCTTGGGTACCTTTGTTCTTGTGCTTGAGAGGCCTTCTTATGCCGAATAGGGGATCTCCACGTGGCTCTGAGATTGAGTCCTACATGTCAGGGTTGTAGTTGCCAGCGTGGCGTAATTCCCTAACACTTGCCTCGTTGCCCTGCCAAATCTATAGGGTTTGGTTGAGCAAAAAATAGAGAGACGGTTCCTCCCCCTAACAACTTGCCTCGTTGCTCTGCCGAAATCGAAAGGGTCGATCCATGTATGCAGTAGACCCCGCCGAGGGGACAGGGCGTTGTAGTTGAGAGCGCGTTAGTGTTTGGCGAATAAATGGGGGCTCGGCACCGTGGTGGCCACTACGGTTGGGCCACATCGGCCAGCACTAAAAATCTCGATCCAGGGCCGAGGTGGGCACTGCGGCCAATACACATCGATCATTCTGAGGATGGTGCCGAGGCCGTCACGTTTCGGTCACGTGATCCGTACCCAATCGACCGATGTGGGCACTGCGGCCAATACACATCGGTCATTTTGAGGATTTTGCCGAGGCCATCACGTGCCGGTCTCGTGATCCGAGCCATTTGACCGATGTGGGCACTGCGGCCAATACACATCGGTCATTCTGAGGATGGTGCCGAGGCCGTCACGTTCCGGTCACGTGATCCGTACCCAATCGACCGATGTGGGCACTACGGCCAATACACATCGGTCATTCTGAGGATGGTGCCGAGGCCGTCACGTTCCGGTCACGTGATCCGTACCCAATCGACCGATGTGGGCACTGCGGCCAATACACATCGGTCATTCTGAGGATTTTGTCGAGGCCGTCACGTGCTGGTTACGTGATCCAAGCCATTTGACCGATGTGGGCACTGGGGCCAATACACATCGGTCATTCTGAGGATGATGTCGAGGCCATCATGTGCCGGTCATGTGATCCGAGCCATTCGACCGATGTGGGCACCGCGCCGATACATATCGGTCGTATTCCGAGGATGATGCCGGTCCCGTCGGTCACGTGGATCCGATGCCCCCCGCACCGGCCACCATCGATCATCCCGAGGATTTTCCGGGCCATCACGCGGTCACGTGATCCGAGCCAATTCGACCAATGTGGGCATTGCGGCCAATATACATCGATCATTCTGAGGATTTTGCCGAGGCCATCACGTGCCGGTCACGTGATCCGAGCCATTTGACCGATGTGAGGATGGGCACCGCGCCAATACACATCGGTCATTCTGAGGATGATGCCGAGGCCATCACGTGCCGGTCACGTGATCCGAGCCAATTCAACCAATGTGGGCATTGCGACCAATACACATCGGTCATTCTGAGGATTTTACCGAGGCCGTCACGTGCCGGTCACGTGATCCGAGCCAATTTGAACGATGTGGGCACTGCGACCAATACACATCGGTCATTCTGAGGATGATGTCGATGCCGTCACGTGTCGGTCACGTGATCCGAGCCATTCGACCGATGTGGGCACCGCGCCGCTTACATATCGGTCATTCGAGGCGCCACGCGCGGTCCCGTGATCCGAGCCACTCATGTGGCAATACACATCGATCATTTGGGATTTTATCGGAGGCCCCACCGCGCCACGTGGATCCGAACCGTGCCCGATGTGGGCCTGCATATCGGTCGTGCGAGGATGATGCCGAGGCCGTCACGTGCCGGTCACGTGATCCGAGCCAATTCAACCAATGTGGGCATTGCGACCAATACACATCGGTCATTCTGAGGATTTTACCAAGGCCGTCACGTGTCGGTCACGTGATCCGAGCCAATTCAAACGATGTGGGGGATCGCGGCCAATACAACGGCATTTTGAGGATGATGCCGAGGCCGCCACGCGCGGTCACGTGATCGCTCGGGGGGGCGGGCGGTGGGCCCGGGGTGGGACCAATACACAACGATCATTCTGAGGATGATGCCAAGGTCGTCACGCTCCGATCACGTGATCCATACCTAATCGACCGATGTGGGCACTGTGGCCAATATACATCGGTCATTCTGAGGATTTTGCCGAGGCCGTTACGTTCCGATCACGTGATCCAAGCCATTTGACCGATGTGGGCATTGCGGCCAATACACATTGGTCATTTTGAGGATGGTGCCGAGGCCATCACGGGATTATCACGTGATCCGAGCCATTCGACCGATGTGGGCATACCCGAATCTGAATACTGGGCGTGGGATAGACGTGGATACCGTCAGGCGGGACCCGAATGACGGACCCGAGTTTATCTTCGGTAATAAATGCACCGAAGTTTTGATAAGTGGGGGGCTGCCACGTGTATACGGGAGGATTGAGATCTTATAAAAAGGGGAGTGGGGTATGGAGGTCCCCCACTCCGAAAACACTGTTGATTCTCGCTCACTTCGGTTCGTCATTCTTCACATCGGTTCGTCTGTCGCACATCGGTCCGGAGACGTCGAAGCAGCTCGGTCGGGTGAAGTGAGTGCCGACTTGCAACCAGTAAGTATTTTATCTAAGTATTTGTAGGATGACCAACGAGGGTAGGGAGACCGAACCCCAAATAGATATAGAGGAGGTGGGGACATCTTCCATTAGTAACAACAGTAGTATTAGCGACAGCTCTGCCTCATCTGGCAGTGAGTCAACATCGGGCTCCTCCCTGTCCAGCGGCTCGGTGGGACGAATATCTGAGGGTGGTCCCGAGATGGAGTTGACGACCGAGGGAGGTCCTTCCCAGAGAGAGATGTTGGTGGGAGTGTCTACCCATGAGGTCGGTTTGGAGGTGCTGATACAGGCCCGGGAAGGAGCCGAGGCTCCTCCAGAGTTTGATGCCTGGAGTGAGGTATCCCTTCTGACTAAGGCAGAGTTCAACTGTCTCCGGGAGTATTATCAGATTCCGGATGACGTGGAGATTCGGATGGCTCTTGAGGGGGAGCGGGCCTGCTGAAATCAGAGGTCGGAGCTATGCGTTAACATTGAAATGTTCAAGGCTGGCTTCCGGGTGCCGGTACCGAAGTCGGTGGTTGAAATCTTGAGATTTTATCAACTGGCCCCTATCCAACTGATGCCGAACTCGTGGAAGAATATGATGGCGTTCATCATATACTTCCGGAGGTTGGGGGTGTGTACCGACCCTGAACATGTTCCGCATATGTTCACCTTCAATGACTACTGCCGGTCGGGGTGGTATTACTTCGCCAAAAGACCTGAGTTTGGCGACCTCCTAGCAGATAAACCGACCTCGATCAAGCTGTGGACGAACAAGTTTTTCTATATCTGAGGTGATAACGTTATGTTGGAGAATATTTGGAAGAAATTAGATGCCGAGGCATTCAACACGGACTCGCCCCTGTTGCCCAAGGAGTCTGAGATGCTGCGGCGTGCTCGGAGTACCGAAGGGGCTCGGATCTGGGTGGCCGAACAGAGGGACCCCCTCGTTTTGCACGAAAACCATCTTTGTGAGTATTGTTTTGTCATAGAATGGCCGATGTGGTCCCTACTAACTGGGCTGATTCTGTTTTTATGTTTTGCAGTGAAACTAAGCAAAGACTATCTGCTAGAGCTGAATCAAAAGAACGACGCTAGGAAGGAGGCCACAGTGAAAAGGGCCCAGGAGAAGCCGGCGTCGAGCGTCGCAGTGGGTTAGGCTGGTGCCGAGGGGGACCTCACCAGACGGCCCTCCAAAAGGACTCGTAAGATTTCTCCCGATTCTGCCTTGGCCGTCGCCGCGCGCGTCTATGCAATGACTCTGACGCCTCGGTACCGTGTACTTGATTTTTCAGGGAAAGGGGCCGCCGCTACCGTGCCGAAGGCTGTTCTGGCATTGGGAGAAACGTTGGAGATGAGCGCGGCTCGGCAGCAGACGCCGGTGCACACCCGAACCTCACCAGCTGCTCCTGTTGAGAGGCCTAGAGTGCTTCAGGAGGTGGGCGGTGTCCGAGGCGAGGTTAGGCGCATCCCCCTGTTGGGACCCTCCCCTCGCGACCGCACCGGGGACGAGCGAGCATTCCGCCCTGATTGGGCGCTTACCGAGGAAGACACGGCCATGGGAGACATCCGGGCCGCGAGGGAACTGTTGCGAGGAGCCATTCTTCCTCGGGACCGGTCATTGGTGCAGGAGCTCCCTATGCCTTCACTTATCTCGGGGGTAGATACACTAGGTGCATCGGTAAGTTGCTTTCTTCGTTCGATTCCATCCTATCGATTCTTTGTTCGTCTTTTTAGCGTTAACTATTGTAGTCGTGATTTCGATGCAGCTCGGTGTGTACCTTGAGACTTTGAAAGAACGCGCCGAGGAGACGGCGCGTAACTTGGCCGAGACGGACAGCAAGTTGCACTCGGCCGAGGAGGCGCGGGACGACGCCAGAAGACAGCTTCGGTATAAAGAGCGGGAAGTGACTGCCGTGACTGCCGAAGTCACTCGTCTTGTGCGAGACAATGCCAAGATGCTCGAAGACAAACAACGTCTTGAGGACGAGGCAAGGGCACGGGAGGAGCGGATCGGTCAGCTGAAGCTGGCTCTAGATCGGGCGAAGAGTCATAGGTCTCGGTGGCGGGACGGTTATCTGAAGGTGCGCTCCCTCGCGGCCAATGCGGTACGGCTGTATCAAAAGTCCGAGGACTTCAAGGAGCTGGTGGGGCGGCTCTCCCTTCAGAGCTTCACTCAGGGGGCGCTTGCTCTGAAGGAGTTTGTGGACGAGAAGGTGTCGGGTATAGACTATACCGGTGCCACGTGCCTTGTTCCTGATGAGGATGAAGTGGAGATCCCCGAGGTAGACGATGATGAGATGCTCCGGTGACTGGACGAGGTTTTTGAGGGTGAGGAGCCTCCAGCCTCTCCAGATGTAGATGGGACTCCGACGACCCCTCGGGACGGCGCTGCTTCTGCAATGGGTCTGCCTCCCACTCCCAAAGGTTCTCTACATTCTGGGCTGTGTATAGTTGTTGAAGGTAGCTCTGGTGATAATGCCAGCGGAGAGGCGAACCCTCTTGACCCCCCGAAAATGTCTGTAATATATATATATATATATATATATATATATATATATATATAAATACTAGATAAATGATATGTATATATATATATATATTTTTACACCAATGTAATCTTCTCTTTACACAGAATGAATTGAATGCCTTTGGACGTAATCTTGTGTACTTGCTTCCTTTCCCGCTCTCTGCTCTCTTGGAAGGTTCATGTTTGTCTACCCTCCTCGGCCCAAGGGGTTGTCATACTTGGTGAAATCCTTGGGCCGAATAGGTCTCACATTGGCACGGGGTCGGGATGATATCCGTATCGGCGCGGAGCCGTGTCTATCCTCCTCGGTCCAAGGGGTTTCCACACTTGGTGAAATCCTTGGGTCTAATGGGTCTCACATCGGCACGGGGCCGGGATGATATCTGTATCGGCCGGAGCCGTGTCTACCCTCCTCGGTCCAAGGGGTTTCCACACTTGGTGAAATCCTTGGGTCGAATGGGTCTCACATCGGCACGAGGCCGGGATGATATCTGTATCGGCGTGGAGCCGTGTCTACCCTCTTCGGCCCAAGGGGTTTTCATACTTGGTGAAATCCGTGGGTTGAATGGGTCTCACATCGGCACGGGGCCGGGATGATATCCGTATTGGCGCAGAGCCGTGTCTACCCTCTGCAGCCCAAGGGGTTCCCACACTTGGTGAAATCCTTGGGTCGAATGGGTCTCACATCGGCACGGGGCCGGGATGATATCTGTATCGGCGCGGAGCCGTGTCTACCTAACTTGTACAATTCTTGTGGCCAATTGTGCTGGAGAATGCAGGGTATTGACTTTGTCGGAAATTCATTAAAGTCACCGAAGTTGAGTCGGAAATGGCTCGTACACTAGGGGGATTTCATTGATAAAACGGTCTGAGGTGCTCTGCATTCCATGCTCTGGGCAAGGCTTGTCCTGCCATGTCCATTAAGCGGTAGGATCCCGTGTGCAATGCTTTGGTGACTTGATAGGGGCCTTCCCAGTTCGGGGCTAGCTTCCCCTGATTAGCCGGGTCAGATGCAATGGTCCTTCTGAGGACGAGGTCGCCTTCCTTGAACAATCGCGGGCACACCTTCTTGTTGTAGTGCTTGGCTACCTGCTGCTGGTTGGCTGCAATCCGTATTTGGGCTTGGTCCCTCATTTCTTCTACGAGGTCCAAGTTGGCCCGTAACCCTGGCTCATTGGTGACTGGGTTGTAATTGGCGATCCGGTGGGATGCAATTCGAACCTCTAAGGGGATCACGGCATCTGTGCCGAAGGAAAGTCGAAAGGGAGATTCGCCCGTGGCTGTTTTCGGAGTAGTCCGATCTGATCATAGTATGTGCGGTAATTCGTCCAACCACCTACCTTTTGCCCCGTCAAGTCTGGATTTGATGCCTTTCAACAAGATCTTGTTGGTGGCTTCTGTCTGACCGCTAGTTTGTGGATGCTTCACAGCGCCGCGCCGGTGCTCAATACGATGCTCCGCACAGAACGCCGCAAAGGCCTTGTTATCAAATTGCTTGCCATTATCCGTGATGAGAACTCTGGGGACTCCGTACCGATATACAACCGACTTGATGAAAAAGTTCCTGATGGCACTTTCTGGAATGGTGGATAACGCCTCCGCCTCTTCCCATTTAGTGAAATAGTCCACCGCGACGACCACGAATTTTCGCTGATAACGCGTCGGTGGGAAAGGGCCCATGATATCCATTCCCCATGTGGCAAAGGGAATGGGGGCTGCTTCGATGGGATGGAGGGGTGCGGTCGGGAGGTGAGATACCGGTGCGTACATTTGACACTTGGAGCACTGCTTGACGTAGTTGATACAGTCTTGACGCATCGTCGGCCAATAATATCCCTGGCGTAATATCTTGTGCGCGAATACTCTACCCCCCTGGTGCGCACCACATATGCCCTCATGGACTTCCTTAACAGCTCGTGCCGCTTCAGAAGGACGTAAACACCGGAGCAGTGGAAATGTGAAAGCCTTCTTGTACAGGACTGCCGCCTCGATGACGTAATGGCGAGCTTTGGATTGGATTCGCCTGGCCTCTTTCTTATCTTCTGGTAGCTGACCATTGTGGAGAAAGGAAAAGATTGGATCCATCCACGACGGCTCGGACACTGTTGGTAGTATGGCCTTGGTTGTGGCATCTACGGATGAGTGGGTCAGAACCTCGGTGTATACTGAATGATCCAGATCTTTTAAGTCCGTCGAGGCCAGTTTGGATAAAGAGTCTGCCAAGGTGTTCTGGTCCCGGAGTACGTGACGCAGAATGAAGTGTTCAAATGCAGATGCGGCCTCTTGGACTTTCTTGAGATAGGCAGACATACTCGGTTTCTTTGCCTCGTAGTCTCCATTGACCTGACGTATGACCAGCTGGGAGTCGCTGGACGCTTCCACCCTCTGAGCCATAACCGCCTTGGCCAGGCGAAGTCCAACGATAAGGGCCTCATACTCGGCGGCGTTGTTGGAGACTTGGAACATGAATCAAATAGCGCAGCGAATTTGAAAACCCTCTGGGCTGGTGAGGATGAATCCGGCACCGCATTGAGTTTTGCTTGATGCCCCGTCAACAAAAAGGGTCCATGCCTGTGGTTGCTCCTCTGAGGGTGAGTCGTTGATAGCGGGGTCTGCGGGAGGGGAAGCCTCAAGTAGGAAGTCGGCCAGCGCCTGGGCTTTAATGGCTGTACGAGGCTTGAAGTGAAGGTCGAACTCTCCTAACTCGATGGCCCAGTTGATGACTCGACCGGAAATGTCTGGCTTAGATAAAATCTTCTTCAGAGGTTGATCAGTCAGAACGGTGATGGAATGCGCCTGGAAGTACGGGCGTAGCTTACGTGCGGACGTGACTAACGCCAGTGCGACTTTTTCAATGAACTTATACCTGGTCTCGGCTTCCAGCAGGACCTTACTGACATAATAAATGGGGCGTTGGACGCCCTCTACTTCTTTGATCAGTACCGCGCTTACCGCTTTTGTAGAAACGGCCAAATATAACTCCAAAGTGTCGCCTACCTCGGGTTTTACCAGCAATGGGGGAGATGTCAGGTATTTCTTTAGTTCGTCGAACGCCTGTTGGCACTCGACCGTCCACTGGAAGGTCTTATTTCCCTTCAGTGTTTGGAAAAATGGTAGGCATTTGTCCGCAGAACGCGACATGAATCGACTGAGCGCAGCGACTCGCCTTGTGAGCTCTTGCACCTGTTTTATCCTGGTGGGTGCTGTCATTTCCAGAATGGCCGTAATTTTTTTTTGGATTGGCCTCGATCCCACAGCTTGAAACCATGAAACCCAGGAACTTGCCCGAAGTGACCCCAAATGCGCATTTTGCGGGATTAATGCGCATTGCGCCGATGCGTACGTCGAATGCCTCTTCTAGGTCACGAACATGGTCGTTCTCGGTTAAACTTTTCACCAACATGTCGTCAACGTACACCTCCATGTTGCGCCCAATTTGTTCGGCAAAGATCTTGTTGACTAACCTCTGATAGGTGGCTCCGGCATTTTTGAGGCCAAAAGGCATCACATCATAGCAGAAAAGGCCTTGGCTGGTCACAAAGGCTGTCTTCTCCGCGTCGGCCGTGTGCATCCTAATTTGGTTATAACCGGAATAGGCGTCCATAAAGCTCAATTGGGCGTGGCCGGCAGTAGCATCGATGAGCTGGTCGATCCGGGGCAGGGGGAAGCTATCCTTGGGGCAGGCCTTGTTAAGATCGGTATAGTCAATGCAGATACGCCATTTGTCACTAGCCTTGGGGACCATGACCACGTTGGCTAGCCACTCCGGATAGTATAGTTCTCGGATGAATGCGGCATCGAGCAATTTCCTTACCTCGACGTCGATGATTTGCTGGAAGGATGAGGCAAAGGACCTTCTTTTTTGTCGCACAGGTCGGCGATTGGGGTCCACATTGAGGCAGTGCTGGGCCACTTCTCTGGGGATTCCCGGCATGTCGGCCGCTGACCAGGCGAAGACGTCGGCATTGGCTTGTAAGAACGTCACGAGTGCGCCCCCACTGTGGCTCTCTAAGGGAAGATCCTATCTGTACGGTCCTGTCTGGGTTATCCTCAGCAAGGGGAACGTGGATTAGGTCTTTCGCTGGCGCACCCCTTTGCTGCTTGGGATCTTTTCTCAGATCCTCAACCTGCACCGGCAGGGCCCTTGCGGGTTTCTTGTGGTCGGTAAGCTCCGCCGAGTAACATTTTCTGGACAGTAGCTGATTCGACCTACACTCCCCCACCCCGCGAGGCGTGGGGAACTTGAGTACTAGATGGTACGGGGATGGCACTGATCGTAGCGCGATCATACCTGGTCTCCCTAGGAGACCATTGTAGGAGGAGGAGACGTCAACCACCAAAAAGTTCATCGTGACCCTTGACTCCCGTGGGTAAAGACCGGCGCGTACCGGCAAGCGAATGGATCCTTTGACGCTTACAAGGTCCCCTGAAAAACTGATCAAGGGGTAGTCGACGGGTAACAATCGGTCAAGGGGAATCTCCATGCGCCGGAAAGCTTGCCAGTAGATGATGTCGGCGGAGCTTCCCGTGTCCACCATGATTTTATGCACGTCGCTATCTTCAATTCGGAGGGTGATGACAATGGCGTCTTCATGGGGTAGTTCTAATCCGCATAAGTCTTCATCACTGAATGTGAGGAAGTCCCCCGTTCGAGCCCTCTTTCCAGGCCACTCAGTTGACTTGACGCTTCGGGCGTAGGCCTTCCTTGCTTTAGCTGAGGTGTTACCGGCCGCTGGTCCGCTGTTATAGTCCAAGTTTTCTGCCCTTGAGTGGCGGGATCATAACTGTCATCGTCCACCCAGGCCGAAGCGTCCATTGCGCCAATAGAGGTCGGTAGGAATCTTTACGATGCTCTGTGGCCGAGGTAGGCGCTGCGGCCAACGAGGGTCGGTTGGAATCTTTACGACCTTCTGCGGCCGAGATATGCGCTACGGCCAACGAGGGTCGGCTGGAATCTTTACGGCCTTCTGCGGCCGAGGTGGCTACTGCGGTCAACGAGGGTCGACTGGTGGGTGGACTCTTTCTTCTCCTTGCCTTGATCCCTGAGTCGCTGGGAATCCCTGAGCGAACTACCGGCCTACACCGTGGTCTGGGGCGTCTGACCATATAGACGCGTTCATAGGGTATATCTTCCACTGTTGGTGGGTCAATGACATGGAGCGGAGGGGGAGGTGGAGTCTGGTCTTCGCGCTGCCGGGACACCCTTGGATCGGTCCGCTGCCTGGTCCTCCCTCTGGCTGCCAAGGAGTTGGGCACTCGACTCTTCTCGTGTGTTTGTTGGGGAGTACGGTCGAGCTGGCACAGAATGACACCGATGTCCCGATGCGCTGGCGTCGGCCTCCTTTCCCTCGTTTCCTCACGCTGGATAGGCTCTTGCTCGTGAGGCCTTTCTGGGTAGCGAGGCTCGGCTGGCCTATCTCTCCTTCGTTCTCTCCGGGCGGGTTCTTTCCGTATGTCCCTCCTCACTTGCCTCCGTGGTTTTCTGTCTCTGTTCTCTTGACGCCGCGATTCTCGCTCTGGCGTTCTCGCCCTCGGTGTGGGAGGTAATCTTCTCCGATTCTCGGCCGTGGTAGCCGGTACTCTCAGAGCATTGTGATCTACATATTACTTGTAATAGCCTCGCTGGATGAGGTCTTCAATTTCTGCTTGTAGGTTGCGACATTCATCAGTCGTGTGGCCGATGTCGCGGTGATACTGACAGTACTTATTGGGATTGCGCTTTTTAGCTTCAGTGACTATCTTCTACGGCCTCTGAAGGTATCCATCATCCGTGATGAGAGTGTACACGTCACCGAGGGACCTGTTAAGTGGGGTATAGTCACTGAATTTCTTTTGCAACAAACTCCTGACTCGAGCCTCTTCCCTCCGGGATATCTTGCTTTCTCCGGGTCGTGCGAGGTCTGGCCTCTCGTCAGTCCGCTTGCGCGGGGTATCTTCTAGACTTTTGCTAGCTTCATAGATTTCGTTGGCACTGGCGAATTTCTCACATCTTGCCAGGAGTTCTTGTAGATCGACAGGTCCCTTCTTAGCGATGGAAAATTTGAGCTTTGTGTCGGTGACTACTGCTCTCAACGTAGCGAAGTGAACTGCCTCATCAATGTCTTTGACTTGGAGCACCTCCAAGTTAAACCTGGCTAAGAAGGCCCTTAGGGTCTCTCCGGATCTTTGCCGCATATTCATCAGATGGGCGCTTGTCTTCCGCTGCACCCGACTACCCTGGAAGTGCATCCGGAATAGTTTACCCATGGTTTTGAATGAGTCGACTGACCGTGGGGGGAGGTTATTGAACCACATCCGTGCCGCCCCCTTGAGTGTGAGCGGGAAAGCTCTACACATGATTGCATCGGGGTTTGCGTGCAGGACCATCGCCCCAACAAAGTTGTTCAAGTGTTCAATGGGGTCGGTAGAACCATCGTAAGAGTCGACAGGGGGCATGCTAAACCGCTTGGGTAGAGGGACTCTCATGATGATGTCGGTCAGGGGGTTATCCGTGGAATAGTCCCTGTCTTCATCTTGGGACACTCCCGCTTTCTCCATTGTTTCGACCTTTCGGTGAAGGACTGCCAACTGGTCCGCTATTTGTGCAGCGACTGCAGGGTCCATAGGGGCACTGGGCTTGTCTGCCCCAACGGCTCCTTCTGGCAGTACTGTTCGTCGAGGGACCAAGAGCTCTTCTATGTCCTCTTCATCGACCCTGGGTACCGGCCTCGGTTGGGGACCAAGTCTGTCCCGAGCTGGAATTCTCCCATGGTGTGAGGTTGAGCTTGTGCCGCTAAGCTCGGGGGCAGGGCAAATGTTGGCTCCCGGCTGGGTAGGTCGGCCTCCGCTTTGTCTTGGCCGATCTCGGGGTGGGTCCTGATGGAGGTCGTCATCTTGGTGCGGTGCCGCCCGGGGGACGAAGCCAATTGGAGGTCGAGATGAGGCCTCCACCGCTGGGGCTGGCAATCCTTGCACAAATATTACCAATACCGCGAGCTGCTGCGCAACAGTTTCGAACTGCTCGTAGGTGACGAATGCCTCTGGTGCGGGCGCTTGGGCTGCTGCCTGCTTTCCGCGATCTTGATTGGGTCGGGCCTCCGACCTGTCTCCTTCTTCCGGATTCACACGTTGATCGAGTGATGGGGGGTTGGGACTGACCCTGTGACTTCTGGTCCGCCGTGGACTCATGATTGGAGATTCCTCCCTGGTTTTACTTTAAGAAATCAGAACTCACGGGCCCCACGGTGGGCGCCAACCTGTTTCGGCCCTGATCCGTCCTGTGGGTCCTCTCCGTGCTGACTGGACCTGCAAGACAAGGAAAGGCAAAGAAGGGGGGGCTGGATGCCCCGGGTCCACTCCGATGCCAAAGTTAGGCTCTGTGAACAGTCAATGGGCTCGGTGTCAAGCCCACTAAGATATTATAAAGTGTGGGCTGAGGTGAGATTTTCCAACCGATGTGTCAGAGTGTGGATCCCAAGGAGTAATAAATGAGTAGTAAATGTTGTCTGTGTCAAAAAACCTCGGGATTCGCCCTATTTATAGTGAAAAGTGTGAAATCTTAAAATACCGATTCTACCCTTTGTTCTTGTGCTTGAGGGGCAATACCGATTTTACCCTTTGTTCTTGTGCTTGAGAGGCCTTCTTATGCTGAATAGGGGATCTCCACGTGGCTCTGAGATTGAGTCCTACATGTCAGGGTTGTAGTTGCCAGCGTGGCGTAATTCCCTAACAGGAAAGAACCCCCTATGGATTAGGAAGGTTTCCTAACACGGTTTTTGACTGGGTTCTTGTGGTCACAGGTGTGGTCGCAGAACCCGTCGACCACACTGTCTGAAACATGCGACCACAAGACCTAATTTTCTATGGTCGCTTTAATCTGAGGTGTGGTCGACCACACCTGTTTAGGTATGCGACCACACACTCATAACTGACTGTTTTTGGGTTCAATTTCATACCTGGTCTTGTGGTTTCTTCACGCACTTGGTCCGCTTGGCCCGACCATGATAGGAAGACCAGGTACAAGGTGGTAAGACCGATTAGTTCGTTATGGTTCTTACAAGTTGAATGAGAAGCCCGAGAAGGGCCAGCTCCAGTAGAATGCTGTGGTAATGGAGGTGTAAGCACCCCATTTTTTCCATTTCCAACTGAACAATGTCTTACTAGTGCGTGGACAGCAAAGGAAGAAAGATAAGTGAAAATTTGGGTTTCGGGCTACGACCTCGAGGTAGTTTTCGGTGATCCCCACAGTAGGGTCATGGGCTATTATCTGCATGGATGCATAGGTCATAGAATTATCTTCGAAATGAGACCAGAATTGCCCAATTCTGATATCAAATGAAGAAGATATGACCATTTTAGTTGGATGATACATAAAAGGGAGGTTTATAAAATTATTATAAATAATAATAATCCCAGGGGCCTTCATGCAAATTATCTTAAGTCGGATTTCTTGAATTTCAAATCATCATATCTTGATCATCCGACATCGGATTCAGATGATTCTAAGGCCATTAATCTTCATTTGTGATGTCCTACAAAGTGGATGTGGAAAATATCGGGTAGAAGTTTCCGGAGGGTCCCATGCAAAATTACACATGAAAATGGTCATTTAATCTTCGAAAATTCATATTTTGGTCACTCCATATCCAAATCAGGTGATTTCAGTTTCATTATGTTCCATTTTTAGTACTCTACATAGTGGACGTAAAGGATTTTTGGCAGAAATCCCCGAAGGATCCCATGCAGAAGGGTCAGCCAGAAGGGTCAGTTACATTTTATTTCCAAATGAGGTGATTCAAGCTCCAATATTCCTCATTTTTAGTGTTCTACAAAGTAAACGAAAAAAAATTGGAATAAAGGCTATCAAAAAATTCCGTGCGGGACGACAGTGAAAATTACCCATGAAATGATAGAGAGAGAAAACCCAATTAATTCCAATCAATCCAGTCAACTCAGCTCAACCCAAGCCAATTTTGGCCCAATCCAGTTAATTCAAGTCACTCTCAGTCTAACCCAGCTCAGTTTAAGTCGGTCCAGCCCAGTCAACTTAAGTCGGACCAGTCTAGACTGAGCCGGCTCATCCATGTGCATAGTGCCATACATATATGTAATTATATAGAATATGTTATATACTATATATATTAATATGTATGTTATTACATGTTATTATGTATACTTTATGATGTATTATTGTATAAATGTCCATTATATGAGAGACTGACCAAGAAAGGAAAGAAAGAAAAGAGAGAGGACGTGAGATTGAGAGGCAGTCTGAGAGAATAAGAGAAAGAGAGATTGTGGAGAAGAAAAAGAAAAGAAAAGAGAGAAAGGGGAGGGGACGTGAAAGAGAGAATCGGAGAGAGATTGAGGGGAATCCAAGAGAGATTGGGGAGAAGATAAAAAAGGAAAAGAAAAGAATGAAAAGGAAGCAAATTCGAGAGAGGACGGAAAGAAGGAGAAGATCGGGGAGAGAGAGGGTGAGAATCCAAAAATAAAAAAAAATAATAAAAGGAAAGAAAAGGAAAATGGGGGGGAGAGAGAGAGAGTCGAGAAGATAAGGAGAAAGAGAGGAGGGCGGTGGATTGGAGAGAGAAAAAAATAAAAAATCAGAATCGATAAGAGGGGAAGAGAGGGGGAGAACCGAGAAAGAAAAAAAACAAAAAAAAAGAGAGGAGAACTAAGAAGAAGGAGGAGAGAGAGAGGGTGGTGAAGAGAAGGAATAAAAAAAAATCAAAGAGGAGATCGAGAAGAGAGAGGGAAGAGAGAGACCGAATAGAGAGAGGGAGAGAGAGAGGGAGTGGAAGAATTAAAAAAACAGAAAAAAAGGAAGAAAGGGGGGATGACCGAGAAGAAGGAGGAGGTGGAGAGGAGAAGAAAAAAGAAAAAAAAATAGAAAAGAAGGGGGGAAGACCGAGAAGAAGGAGGAGGTGGAGAGTAGAAGAAAAAGAAAAAAAAACAGAAAAGAAGGGGGGAAGACCGAGAAGAAGGAGGAGGTGGAGAGGAGAAGAAAAAAACAAAAAAAATCAAAAAAGGGACAAAGAGAGCAGAAGATGATGCCAGAGAGGGGGGAGAATCGAGAGGAGCAGAACGAGAAGATGAAGAAGAGGAAGAGGGAGAAGGCAGTGGATCTGCAACAGGTAAACCACCGCCCCTTTTTTATTTTTATTTTCTTCTTCTTCATATCCTATTGCCTCAATCGAACAAACACCTGCCCACTCACCTTGCACCTGTCCAAAACCATTCTACCCGCATCCACCTGTGCAGCCATCTGCATCACCCTCCTATGAACTACATCAGTTCCTCATCTCTCCACTGCTACACCTTACATCCTCCTTCACACTTGCAGCCCATGCATCCACCAACCAACATCTATCATCACTGATCCACCTGTTCTTCAGTCAAGTTCTACCAAGAAAACCCATTGAGACACACCTGTCCACCGCACCTCCCCACTAGCCACTCGCCATCACACCTGCACATGCCCTCATCTCTCTCACACATCTCCATTATCCCTTTCCCCGGTTATTCCTTGCAGCTATCATTAAAAATCCATAGACCAATAGCCATCAACCGCCACTACTTACTGTACTCCATATCCATTGCAACCCCCCTTGATCCGTAAATTTATCACCTAATCCTCTCTCCCATGAAATTGAGCTATTGGATGATTAATTTTGTTAGATCATGTGATGTCAGGAAATTGAACCGTTGGATGATTAATTTTGTTTGATCATTTAATGCCATGAAATTGAGCCACTGATGTTAATCTGATAATGATGTGATGTTATATTTAATTTGAGCCATTGATATTGAGTGAATTTTAATTTGATTAATTATGAGCCATATGATTTGAAATTTTAAGGTGATTGATCTAGCCTTTGATTTAGATTTTTTTTAAGTGATTGATCATGGCCTTTTGATTATGAATTTTTATGAGATAAAATTTGGCCATCGATTTTGGATGCTTTAATCGGGCCATTGATCTTGGATGTTTGAATGATCAAATCTGGACCATTGATTTTAGATGCTTGATCCAAACCATTGGATATTCATTATGAGTGTCTTAAATGGATCTGAATCATTGGATCTTCACTATGAATGTTTTAAATACATCTAAACCATTAGATTATCATCATGGTTGATTTCAATGCATCTGAACGATTGGACTTTCATCTTGAGTGATTTGAACCGTTGGATTATATTTGAGAATATTTTAAATGAATCTGAATGGTTAGATTACCATCAATAGCGATGTATACCATTGAATTTTTCATCATGAGTGTTTTTAGATGCACTGCCATATTTGGATGCTCATTGCCATGTCTAAATGCTCATTGCCATATTAGGTCTTGCCATGCTTAGAATTAGCATATTAAATCTTACCATATAGGCTCTTGCCTTATTTGCAGTGCATGCCATATTAGGGAGATTTTCACAATCTTGCTATATGTGTATTTCTTGTCATAAATGTATTATATGTCATATTTAGATGAATAATTCAATTTTGACAATAATTTAATTTATGCAGCACCCTAGTCAAACTGCCATATCTGCACACTTTTAGAAGACAATCTAGGCGTGGGGACGTGCATTTAGGCACCCACATTCTTGGGAAGGGCATAATGGGGATAATAAAAATCTTAATAAAGAAAGAAAATGCTTTGCCAAACCTTCCAAAATTAGAATTCAGGATGAAAAGGGTAATTTCGGATGATTTTGCCCCTCGGCAAACCCTAAACCTAGAACAGGTTCTCAACCCTAAACCTAAAATAGGTTCTCAACCCTAAACCTTGAATAGGTTATAAATTCTAACCTAGAAAAGGTTATTGGCCCGAACTACGCGGATTCTGATTCCTAGGTCAAACCCTAGGATACGTAGGCCATTTGGGAGAAAACTCAAATTCAGATCCATAATTTAGTCCACTTGAACTATCCATAGATCCACTAGGATATCCCTCGTATTTTAACCCAAATAGGGTTATCCACACCTTAGTCCACTTGGACTACCCATAGATCCATTAGGATATTCAACCATTTCAATACAAGCCCCATTTTGATCCAAATAGGGTTATCCAAGTTCGAACTACGCGGATTCTGATTCCTAGGTCAAACCCTAGGATACGTAGGCTATTTGGGAGAAACCCAAATTCGGATCCAAACCTTAGTCCACTTGGACTATCCATAGATCCACTAGGATATTTATCCACATTTTGACACATATAGGGTTATCCACATTCCAAGCTAGAATGGGTTATCCATATTTCAACCCAAATAGGGTTATCTTTAGATCCACTAGGACTATCTATCAGTCCACTTGGACTATTCAGATCCTAACCCATAGGATTTCTCAGTCTTTCAAACATAAATTTTAACTTGAACAAAGAACTTAATCATGCACAAGCATAAATCACATCCATAAACTTTAATCACACCTGAACTACGATGGTGAACCTGATTTTTAGAATAATTCCATAATACGTAGGCAATCTGATGGATACAGATTCGGTTCAATGATATCAAACCACTTGGTTTGGCTTGGTTTAATAGATAGAGTCTAGCATAGGAAAGGCATAGGAGACCGATTTTGATCGGGCGGTTTGGGTGCCTAACCCCTTCCCATAACCGTAACCTGACGCTTACCCAATCTCTGGTGATCAAAAATCCAATCTAAGGGTCATGAGTCAATCAAAGTCTTACCTTAGGGAGAGATTTCACATTTCTAAGGTCCTAGACCTAAATCTAGGTGGCGACTTCCAAAAGATTTCCATCTTTGTCCTCACAGTGGCGACTTCACTGGGGATATAAATGTCAAACTCTTAAATGAAAACTTTCCTTGTGTGAATTGGATGCTAGATTTTAGGATACTATATTTATGCTTGTATATTATTGCTTTGGGGGAATGGGTCCTGTCACACATTCGTGCGAGTAGCCGAATCGGGTCCCATGCATATGGGGCAGCCTGCTAGGCGAAACACACAGCCTTGGCTTGTACTTTGTGAGACCACGACCGGTGAGCAGCCTTTAACGAGCGTTTCTTGGGTCCGCCTGGGAATGCGTTATGCTGCTCCACGTCGCTTGGATCCTTGCAACATAGTATATAAAGGGAATGGGGGCCTATTATTCATCGAGCATTCGGTGATAGGTTACCCCATCCTCGTCAAGGTGACCTTTTCTGTCCTAACCCAGATTGTAGCCCAATATTTGTTATTTTTGGTTCATCCCTTAACCGACCCAGTAAAGTCTGCTTAACCATGACATCCATGTTCGAGACGTCGAAGTTCTGCCCCATTTTTGTCCTCGATTGGTCAACATGTTAGAATCTACACGATGAGCATCTTGAACTCTCACCCATTGGGAGTATGAGGTGTGTATACACCTGTTCTACATCATAGTAGACTATCACACCCTAATTCTGATCCAACCAGAATGATGTGAGTGAACCGTCATTGAACCAACGGTTCACACCAGGATCTCGAATAGGCCGTGTCCACTAGTACAAACCCATTACACATAACCACAATCAGAATATAAATAATACAGTGGAAGTCTTTAAATAAATGAACCGAGAATCTATTGATAAATTTAAATAAAATATCCAATTATTCAAATTCAAACATATAATATAATATCCTTACATCCATTTAGTCCAACTGAAAATAACTGAAATAAATAAATAAAACCAATCAAAGGTACACTGCAGAAAGGGCACTCGCATGAAGCGTCATGCTCGCCCTCTCCTCCCGCCCGTACGTTCCAACGCAACAACACCACCATACGCCGGAGCGTTCATATAGTCGTCCACTGTATTTGATCCCAGAACGGTGTGAGGAACGCCATTGAACCAACGGTTCACACGGATCTAAAAACAATGTATATACAACAAAGGGTGAGCTCAGAATATAAATAGACTTTAGCCCGAGTATCTAATGAAAAATAAATATCCCATTATTCAAATTCAAACAGGAATCTTTACCCTTAGGAATCCAATCAAAAATAGCAAATAAATAAATAAAACAAACATGTTATGCGTCTCTCCGCTTGACATCTAGAGCAGCCACACCTCCATACGCCGGAGCGTTCACAGTCATCCGCAAGTGCATCAACATCTAAAAACAATGTACGATAAAAGGTGAGCACACAACCTGGTGGCCCCCGCACCACAAGATTATGCATGAGACAATCAATTTTATGTGGTCGGTTTAAGTTTGCAATGTGCTATAGAAAGGTTTGTGTGGCCCCCGCACCTACATGGATCACACGGGCCCATAGTAATCACACTACCACTAACCCACATGCACCCATCATGGAATAGAGATAGAGCTAAGGTACCCCGCACCTCCCATGATACTCTACCCATACCAGTACCTAAGCCCCTACCGGCCGGGGCTCGTAAGCCGGGCTCGCAACTAACCAATCCTATATGTCAACAATGTATTCTCTATCCCGGCATAGCCGTCTACGGCATAGAGATAGAGCTAGAGGCATTCCCACACCTCACCTCCCCCGATACCCTATCCGCAACTAACCCACTAGGATAGAAACATAACGCAAGTAGACCCTATCCCAACATAACTCCCTACGGCATAGAGATAAAGCTAAAGCATCATGGACAAGCCGGCCGACCTCGGAGACCACAATGCCACATAACCATGGCCGGGCCAACATCAACATCGGAGACCACCGTACCATGACCTTCTTCTGATGCCCCACCCGTACCAAGCATGTTAAGACAAAATACTACAAAAGGTGCTAGTGTGAGGAGCGATCCCAGACCCATGCCCTACTCCACACACTAACGAAAACAATCACATGCTTAACCAATCACATCCTATCAATGCATGAACAATAATAATAACCGAAAGTAAAGGATGGCATGTGAATATGCACAAACATCACATCATATATATTCAATGTTTATAACAAAGATATCCTGTCCATTAATTATTTGGTTTAGGTCAGATTCCCTTACCTGACGCTCGTTTGATAGCTTACTCCATGTCGCAAGATCCAAACGAAATGTCACAAAATCCTACAATAATATTAGGGTTTCATTAGAATAGTTTTCTTAGGGTTTCATGTTGGTCGGAAACCAACAAGGATCACAAAATACCCTCACGGAGCTGACCGGTGGCATGTACCGGTCGCAGCTCGTGGGGGAAGACGGGCAACCGGTATGGTCATCCGGTCCCCCACAAACAACCTCCCGAGAGGTAGCGGGTGGCAACATACCGGTCGCACTGTGTGCAACCGGTATAGTCGACCGGTATGTCTCCGGAAGACCATACTTGGGTTTTTCAACTGCCGTCGATCATCCTCCATGGATTTTCGGGGTTTCACCTATCCATTCTAAGTCGAGCCTTTGAGTTAGAGTTATCCCCAACTCATTCAAGTCTAGTTTCGATGAATATCATCTCGAAACTTCGAATCTAGGGTTTGACTGCAACTTAGGGTTTATTATCCAATTTAGGGTTTTAGATCAATACCTACTTTGCATGGTATTGATCCACCCACACAACTAACCTAAAGTCATAGGGTAAGAAGAATGATTAAAACACTTACCGTTGACTAGCGTAACGTGAGCGTCGTCGAACGGTAATGGCGGCACCTCCTTCTTCTTCCTAGCTCCTTCTCCTTTCCAACCTCCTCCTCTTCTCTAGAGTTTGTGAGAGACAATGGAAAGGATTTGAGGAGGTTTAAGGTGTATTTATAGACTAGAATTAGGGTTTAGTAACCCTATTAGGATTAGGAAGGTTCAGGCATTAGGGTTTAGGAAAATGGGACCCACAGAGATCCAATTCTGGATCTCCGCACCCAGTAGCGCAAAGTTGACGGGTCGACCGGTCAACATAAAATGAAGAATATTTGACCATCTTTGATCCGATTTCATACCTGTTTGTCATCCGCTCGTCCCATCTGACCCGGTGATGATCGGAAGACCTGCTACGACACAAAACCAAGGTTTAGACCTGGTTTACGGAGTGCGGGTCTTACAACTCCCCCACCCTTAAAAGAAATTTTGTCCCAAAATTTCCATGTAGGTCTCACATAGACGGTCACTATACACCCTCTATTAAGTAAGATCGATGTGTCAAATCTCTCATTGTTAACACGTCGATTTTAAAAAACGAATAGAAAATCCCTATCAAGACATAGATACCATGGTCAAGAAGAAATTTACTAGTTTGTTCATCTATGAACCGCTTTTGCTAATCATCCCTAATAAGGACGACAGATTAATATATCCATTTCAATTTCATCGAATTCGGTAATCCAATTGGCCAGACCTTGGTACCAGTGATTATACATTTTGGAATCATGAGGTCCCAAGACTGAACACATGGCTTAATCAAATTCAATTAAATTGACTTGGATAATGTTTACCCAATCGCCCTTATGAGGGAGCTAACTCTTGTTTGTTGAGTCATCCTTGATTGTGCATGTGACTTCTTCTACTCCTGTAGATGTTTAGAATCTTGAAATTTCCCCATTGGATTTCAATGCCTTTGGAAAAGAAAATCAAACTGCAACCATATCCACCCTTTTAGGGTGAGAGGCCCCTACAATTAGGGAATTGTCTTGATCTCCCACCTTGAGATCCATCCATACTATCTTTCTAAATGAATCAATGGAAGTCATGAATCTAGATCTTGATTGAACATCAAATTTTGTAAGAAAGAAGGAAAGATTCAGCTCCTAGGCAAATCCAATCATAGTTCTCAATGTACCTTTGAATTAAGGAAAGATCCAGCCCCTAGGCAAATCCAATCATAGTTCTCGATTCATCTCTGAATTAAGGAAAGATTCAGCCCCTAGGCAAATCCAATCATTGTCACACCCCAATTCCGGCTGAACCAGAAGTGTGAGTGAACCGGCTCTAAACCACGGTTCACACCAGGATCTCAATAGACAGTGTCAACCAATCATTCCCAAGCAATCTAACAAAATCAGAGATATAATACATAGCAGCGGAAATAATTTATAACAATGAGCTGAACTAAATGATAAATTAAAAATATTAATTCAATTATTCCATCATCCATCAAAGTTTAAATAATATTTAATTACAAGCTTAACAGAAAATAACGAATAAACCAATCACAAAGGAAAGACAGTCCTCCACCGTATACCCTGCATCCAAATCTGAAAAGAGATATATATATCGGGGTGAGCTACATCACAGCTCAGTAAAGCACAAGACCAATGCAACATCCACATGCATGAGATAATATTACAATTTGGGCCAGGTATAACTTGCAAATGTGCTATGGTAAGGTTTGGCGGCCACCGCACCTCCATGCACGAGAGTGTGAGCACACCCAACAGTCAGGCACCTACCACACTACTGTTGTTGCCCCACATCACTCACTCCGGTATAGAGATAGGACTCGAGTCTGGAGGGCATGAAGAACCACAATCCCACGTCCTCCCCCTGATACCCCATACCGTACCAATACCTAAACCCCTATTGGCAAGGGCTTGCAAGTGGGTTCCGTTTCTAACCAGTCCTAGATGTCAATACATGTAGGCTCCACCATAGTACAGCCGTCTACGACATAGGGATAGAGCTAGAGCGTGCAGGCCAGGCTGGAGACCACAATACCTCACCTCCCCCTGATACCCTACCTGCAACAAGCATACCAAGATGGAACTATATGCAAGTAGGCCCTATCCCAACATCACTCCCTATGGCATAGGGATAGAGCTAAAGCGTCATGGCCAGGTCAACGTCGACATCGGAGATCACCATGCCACATCACTGTGGCCAGATCAACGTCAACATCGGAGACCACCTGCCATAACCTCCCCCTGATACCCCACCCATACCAAGCATGCTAAGATAAGGTACTACTGAAAGGTGTCGGGGTGAGGAATGATTCCAGGCCCCTGGCCCTTCCCATTCCACACTCCAACTAAAACAATCACATGTCTAACATCCATCACATCTAGCATATGAAATGCATAAACAGATAAATCAAATAGAATTTACACTACATGACATGTGATATGCACAATCCATCAAACAAAGCATATAAATTGATACAGAAAATAAAGAGCTCTCTAAGGTTTATTATTAATTCTTTATTTTAAGTTTCGGGTCTTGTCCCTTACCTGACGCGTGGTATCAATCCCTTTCGGCGTCAGAAATTTCACATACAAGTCCTACACAATCATATTTACATGTTAATTTCTATTTATTAGAGTTTTAGAAGCCAAAACCAGGCTTTCCCAACCAAACAGAGCTCGGAACACATACCGGTCTCGCACATACCGGTCGCAGGATAGTGCAACCGGTATGGTGAGACCGGTATACATACCGGATGCACGCATACCAGTCTCACTCAGATCTGACTGAGTGCAACCGGTATGGTGCCAGCGGTATGCATACCGGATGCACACATACCGGTCTCACTCGGATCTGGTTGAGTGCAACCGGTATGGTGCCAACGGTATACACCGCGGCCCATACCGTTGGACTCGCCCAAGGGTATACCCTACGGCGTGATTCCAAGAGCGAGGTCTCCACGGGTAGCTCCCTAAGGTCTCACCTATCCTCTGATAGGGTCCGATCCCTGTAAAGTCCTACGGATCGTGGCTAGAACGCCGCATAGCGACCCAGATCCGAAAAGAGACAAGAAAAGGCATCTAGGGCATAAATCATCAGATCCACCCTACGGGTAGGTCCCAAGGGTCTCCCTTATCAATTGCTAAGGTCCATTCTCCGAAGGGGTCCTACGGATCTTGGCTAGAATGCTAAAAACCAACCAGATCAGAAAGAAAGGCGAAAGGGATCTAATCATTTTTCCATCTGATCTCACGCCGCTTCGCGGCTCCGATCCAATAATCAACACTACAGGAAAGATAGAGCACTTTACCGGTAGCGGTTGTCAATTGGCGGCGTGTTCCTCCACCGGCGGCTCCTTCCTGGGCGGCGTCTTCCTCCTTGAACCTCCTCACTCCTTCTCCGAACGGATAGGTTTACAAAGAGGTTCACGGAGTGTCTCCCCCTCTATTAATAGAGGGAGGCCGTCCAAGGCATGCTCCCCTCTCATATGGAAACTTAAAGTTTCCATTTTTGAGAGCAACACAAGCTGGAGACCGGACTCCGGCCGTTCGAACTATACCGGTCTCGTACATACCGGTCGCGGGATAGTGCAACCGGTATGGTGAGACCCGGTATGCCATACCGCTAGCCCATACCGGTCGCAGGATAGTGCGACCGGTATGGTGAGACCGGTATGCACTTAACCGATTTTACACCTTTTTCGTACCTGAATTTGACTGGTTCTTCACCCGGCTTCTTGCGTGGTCCCTTGCCCGGCTTCGCTTTCCGGTCCGGTTATGATTGGGGCACCTGTCATCGTATAAAACCATGGTTAAACTGGGTTTTAGAGCACGGTTCTTACAACTCTACCACCCTTTAAAGAAATTTCGTCCCCGAAATTTGCATGTAGGTCTTACAATTCCCCCTCCCTTAAAAGAATTTCATCCCCGAAATTGTACGTACCTTCAGAGTCGAAAAGACGGGGGTATTCTTGTCGCATGGCATCCTCCTCTTCCCAAGTAATTTCCTCTATATCCTGACTTTTCCAAAGCACTTTGACATAGTAGATATCCCGCCTTCGAAGATGTTGTACCTTTCTGCTAAGTAGTTGGATTGGCACCACCTCGAAGGTTAAGTCTTCTGTCAACTCTGGGGGATCAGCAACAAGGATATGCGAAGGATCTCGCACATACTTCTTCAGTAGGGACACGTGGAAGACATCGTGGACGCTAGACATTGCCGGTGGCAATGCAAGTTGATAGGCCACCTTGCCGCACCGGGACAGAATTTCATAGGGCCCCACATATCTTGGACACAATTTCCATTTTCTGCCGAACCGCTTCAGGCCTCGCACTGGTGATACCTTCAAAAACACTTTATCACCTACCATGAATTCAAGATCCCGCCGCCTGTTATCGGCATAGTGCTTCTGACGCACCTGAGCTGTCTTCACCCGGTTCCTGATTTGATCCACTGCCTTGCAGGTTTCTTCTACAAATTTAGGTCCAACGATCCTTCTTTCACCGACTTCATCCCATAATAGAGGTGTCCGACATTTCTTCCCATACAAAGCCTCGTACGGGGCCATCTGGATCGTAGACTGGTAACTGTTGTTGTAGGCAAACTCAATGAGAGATAGCTTCTCATCCCAAGCCCCCTTGAAGTCAATAGCACATGCCCGAAGCATGTCTTTTAAAATCTGGATTGTCCTTTCTGATTGACCATCTGTTTGAGGGTGGAAGGCTATGCTAAACTTCAATTTTGTTCCCATTGCCTTCTGCAGTCCTTCCCAGAACCTGGATGTGAAGCGAGGGTCTCTGTCAGACACAATACTTTTACGGGACCCCATGGAGCGACTATGTTGTCTACATACAACCTTGCCAACTTGTCCATGGTATACTTTGGGTTCGACGGGGGATAAATCTAGCTGTTTTGGTGAGGCGATCCACAATTACCCATACCGCATTCACCGACCTCGAGTCATGGGTAGACCGGTGACGAAGTCCATGGTAATACAATCCCATTTCCACGCGGGCTCGGGCAATGGTTGTAGTAGTCCTGCAGGTCTCGTCTTTCCGCTTTGACTTGGCGACGGTTTAAGCATTGGAACACATGTCGAGCCACATCGGCTTTCATTCCCCTCCACCCGGTCACGACCTCTTAATGTCATGATACATCTTTGTGCTTCCAGGGTGCACTGAATATGGGGTGGAGTGGGCTTCCAACATTATCCGATTCCTGATATCCAAATCTTCAGTTTCAGGTACACATAGATGCCCATGATATCTGAGTACCTTGTCTGTATCCAAGGTGAAATCTGGGTTGTCTCGTCCCTTTTCTAAGTCCTCTTGAACCGTCCTAAGGTATGGATCCTATAGGACCGCTGCCTTTATTTCATCCTTCAGATCGGGGCGGGATCTTCATCGCTTGCAAACATTAGGGTAAAGCCGGGTGTATCAACCCCTGCTCAATTGGATCATCAGTGACAATAGTAGGGACTGCTCGTCATCCCCTCGAAGATACGGATGTAGCAGCACACAAGGCTACATTTGTACTTGGTCTGCCTCGGGAATTGCCGCCCATTTTTCTGCTCAACGCATCAGCTACCACGTTGGCCTTACCGGGGTGATACCGGATATCACGGTCGTAGTCCTTGAGCAACTCTAACCACCTCCTGCGCCTCATATTCAAGTCCTTCCGGGTGAACAGATATGTCGGGCTCTTGTGGTCGGACTTAATCCTGGAACTTCTCGCCATAGGTAATGCCTCCAAGTCTTGATGGCATGAATGACCGCTGCCAACTCTAGGTCATGCGTAGGGTAGTTCTTTTCATGCTCCTTCAGCTGTCTTGAGGCATAAGCTATCACTGCTCGCCTTGCATCAGCACACAACCCGGTCCCGGACACGAAGCATCGTATATAGTGTAAATGGGTGGTGCGGAGCTGGAATAGTCGATATAGGTGCCGATACCAGCCTTGACTTCAACGTTTGGAAACATTTCTCGCACTCATCCGTCCATATGAACTTCTGCCCCTTTTTGGTCAACTTGGTGAGTGGAACAACAATCTTGGAATAGTTCTCCACAAACCTTACGTAGTATCCAGCCAAGCCCGAGGAAACTACAAATTTCAGCGACCGTCTTTGGTGCCTCCCAACCGACTATGGCTGAAATCTTCTTTGGGGTCTACCTTGATTCCTTCGGTGACACCACGTGACCAAGGAAGGCCACTTCATCTAACGAACTTCGCACTTCTTGAATTTTGCATACAGCTTTTCTTTCCTCGGTCTCCGTAATGCGGCTCACGAGATGCCCTTGCATGCGTCTCCTGGTCCTTGGAGTATACAAGAATGTCATCAATGAAAACTATAATCGACGTATCCAACATGTCATGGAATACTCGGTTCATTAATTCCATAAATGATGCCGGTGCATTAGTCAATCCAAAGGACATCACAAGGAACTCGTAGTGTCCATACCGTGTCCTGAAGGCGGTCTTTGGGATGTCTGAGTCCTTAATCTTTAGCTGGTGATACCCAGACCTCAGGTCGATCTTTGAAAACACACTTGAACCTTGCAGCTGATCAAACAAGTCATCTATTCTAGGTAGTGGGAGCGGTTCCTGCGGTTGGGTTTTAACTCTTTCGTCTCAGTAGGAGCCATCTTGTACAGAGCCTTAGACACATGCGCCACCCCTGGTAGTAAGTCTATCACAAACTCGGTAGCCCTGTCAGGTGGTAACCCTGGTAAATCTTCTGGAAACATATCAGGGAACTCCCGTACAACTTGGATGTCTTCCATTTTCGGTGCTTCAACGGTCACATTTACCACTGACACAAGATATCCTACTCCTCCTTTCTCTAAGCACCTCTTTGCTTTTAAGGCTGAGAGTATGAGCTTTCTCCTTCTTGGCAACTTAACCCCTTTAAACTGGAACTCATTCCCATCACTGTCCTTGAGCATCAACTTCTTCTCGGCACATAGCGGGTTTCTTGAGTGTTTAGCTAACCAGTCCATCCCGAATAACATCAAAATCTGACATCTCCGGTTGGACTAAGTTGGCTTCAAGTTCTGGTCCCTCAATACACTGGGCAAGGTCCATAATAGTCTTCTAATACCACCTCGATCCCCATTGGCGACCGAACTAGCAGACTTGGTTGTAAGGTCTTGACGGGTTGTCCTAGCCCTTTCCCGAATGATACTGAGACAAACGAATGAGTGGCCCTAGAGTCAAATAGGACCCTTGCAGGTATCCCTGCTATATTTACTGTTCCTGAGGTTGTAAAATTCCCCTTTTAGCTTTAAATATGCAAACAAGTAATGCAACAATTTAGGAGGAAGTGTAAAATAATACCTGTAACCACATCTGGTGATGCGGCTGCCTCCTCAGTAGTAACGGCATATACCTTGCCCAACTGCTGCTCCTTCTTGGGTTGCGGGCATGATCGGCATAGTGCCCCACTGTTGGCGGTTGTAGCACTTGACGTTAGGGGTCGGCCCCGTTTCTTGCGAGGCCATTGCAGGAGCCGATCTGGGAGGTATGGTACTAGCTTGCGGCCTGAATGGACGGTATGGCCTGTTGCCTCGTCCGCCTCCGCCTTGGAACTCGGTATTCGGCCTCTTCAAACCTCGGTTCTGGGCCATAAAGCTGTCCCTCTGACTTGACTCAATGACACGAGCCACCTGTACAACTTCATTGTAAATGACCAAACCTCGACCTAATACATGTTCTTTGATCGCGCCTCGTAGGCCCATGGTAAAACAGCGAGTCTTAGCCTCTTCCTCTTGCATGCTGGTGGGAGCAAAGAAGAACAACTCCTCATACTTCTGCTGGTACGCCTCTACAGTCATCTGTGATTCTTTGCAGATTTAGGAATTCCCTCTCCATCCGGTCACGGAAACTCCCGGGGAAGTATTTGTCGAAGAAGGCCTCTTTGAATATAGGCCGGGTGATGATCACGGTGCTTTGTTTCCAAGTACATTCAAGTGGAATTCCACCACCCATTGGCCTCTTCCTTCAACATGTGAGTAGCATACAAGACCTTATCTCCATCTGACAGTTCAACGACTTGAAATTTTTCTCCATCTCCGATATCCACGTGCCGGCCACGGTGCTTTCCCGAACTTCCCGTAAATGTGGGTGGTTTAAGCTTCAAGAACCCATCCTTTGCCTTGGCAAGGCTACTCACGAGCATACGGCGCTTGTCCATACCACCGTGGCTGATAAGCGTAGCCACCACACCGCCTCACGATAGCCACCATAGTGTACACACGGATATGGACCACGGTACTGTCCCCGATACCCTCCGTGGTCCTGATTATATCTTGGTGTACCGGTAACCGGGTGAGGTTCGGTGGCGGGTGGTTTTCTTTGTATTGGTATTTCGATTACTGTGTTTACCCCCACAGGTGTTGCTTGAACATTTTCTGCGCGGTGGCTGGCACATCGTGGAGGTCTTGGTATAGGCCCGGGTGGCCTGAATATTTTTGTTATTTCTTCAAAAACTTCTTCTGCTGTGCCTCCATGCTAGACATAAAATTTGTCATCATTGTTTCGGAGCTTGAAGATGGCTGCCCCTGAGATGGCGACTCTTCATTCGCCCGCCTTAAATTCTTAGTTGCGTTCAGGGGGTTCTGCTCTTCCCCACTTATCCTCTCTTCTTGTCCTTCAGAGTTCTCGTGCACGAACTCCTGTCTATAGCGGCGTCCTTGGCGATGGCGTCTGCGCTGAAGCCTTCGACCATTACCTCTTGCCATTGGTACTTTACTCTGCCTTGTATGAATCTGAATACATCGAAACACATGGAGCAATTTAGAAAAATGTATCCCAACAATTTATAGTCTCAACATGTGCATCTAATATTTATCAAGAGTGACAAGGAAAGAAGAAAAAAAGCATTAAAGTAATTAGGCTAAAATTTTTCAAAATTTCCTAGATGAATCCTCATTTCACCAACTTACACGAGTCATAGGGTCGAAAAACCCCCTGTTCAAAAGTTTTCAATATCGATTTGTACAATCCCAAATACCCCTGAGGTTTCTCGGCAAGGGTACTAGACTTTCGGGGAGAAAATCCCACTTTGCCCATACCGGTCGGACCATACCGCTGGGAGGTACCGGTCGCTGGATAGCGAGACCGGTATACCTCACGGCAGGTACCGGTCGGGTACCCCGGGAGGTACCCGGTCGCGGGATAGCGAGACCGGTATACCTCGGCGGGTACCGGTCGGGGGCAGCTGGGAGGTACCGGTCGGCTGGATAGCGAGACCGTATACCTCCGGCGTACCGATCGCGGGATGCTTGGCGGTACCGGTCGCGGGATAGCGCGATCGGTATACCAAAAGACAGAAAATCTCTTTATAAAATCGTGATTTTTCTTGTCTTTTCCTCATTTCTTCTTTGGCTTAGACTCCGGTGGCGATTCCTCTCCGCTTCTCCGAGTTACTACAGTGCATCCGGTGTCCTTTGGATCGGTTTTCACTCGTGCAAGAGTCTCTACCTCGTCTCAAAGGTAAGTTCTTCTCTCTTTCTCTTTTAGATGATTTTACATCGTCTTTTCGCCCCAAAACTTAGTTTTCTCTCAAATTGAGGTATTCCAACCGTGGAAAACTCTTTTCGTTGCTTGGGAAAAGTTCTTGGGGTCCCTTTTGAGTAAAACCCCTCAACCTATTTGAAGTTCCATCGGTTGGTTTGCAAGAAATCAACAAAAATCGATTTTTAACCTAGGTTTTGGGAAAATCCCGATTTTTCTTGAAGTTGTTTGATTTCTCCCAATCTTTTTCTTGATATGCCTGAGTTTGGTTTGATGGAAGAGAGTGGGGGTTACATAAGTCCTCCTCCCCAAGCTTTTGGGTGAGTTCGAGGCTTTTACACCATTTACGGCCGTTACTACGGCGAAATTTTCTCAAAATTTATCACTAACCGTTTACGTTTCCTTGATTTCCACGGGTTATATAATTTCTACACTTCAAGGAGCGTTCCATCAAACAATATGAGCAGCTCACCTTCCCCGGCCACCTCGTATAACGAGAGGTATTTTCGTTCGGCGACGGCCTTCACGGTTGCTTGGTTTCAATCCAAGAACATAGAATCCGGCCGGTACGTCAGCACGGAGCATCTCCATCGCTTTGATATAGCGTCGGCTTTCGGGATTATGGGGTGGTTACTGTCATTCGATATCGAAACGCACCCGTCCCTAATACGGTAAAGCTATTTTCTCCAACTTGGAGGTGGAAGGAGATGTAAATGGCGGGACAATGCTAGAAATCTGCGCATCACAAGCTATGTGAAAGGGGTGGTGATCTCCTTCAACATAGCGAGCTAGCCGTTCTCCTAGGGGTTCCGGACGATGGGGACCTTGTCTTTGTGCCCCCGAGGGTCAAAGGGTACCTTGATGAGTACACCGGGCGATCATAGCCGCGCGAGATATTATTACCGGGACGGGTTATGTCGGCCTCAAATCTTCATCCCGTACCTCGCCTATATTGCCGGATCATTCGGCATAACATCGTCCCCGAGTGGGCATTATGGAGAGGTATCCCGGTTGACCCGATTCATTACCTACGGTGTGGCCTCCGGTACGGGGTTTTATGCGCCCTACCTAATCATGCGGGTTATGATCCGCTGCGGCGATGCGATGTGTCGGGTAACCTTCCATATGGTAGGTTGATTCACGGCACTTCTACGGCGTTTGGGTGTCGGTATGCGAGGAGAGGTACCTATGGAGGTGACCATGAACTCCGACATTGATCTTTGAGGCCATTTACAAGATGCGGATGGGCGACCTAGAGCTCGGTGATGAGGAGTTACGGGCTCGTCCCCTCGCCCGAAACCATGCGGCCCTTGCGCGCGCGGCGGCTGCGAGCGGCGGTAGATACCGCCGAGATGGGGGCGATGAGGACACCCACATGGGGGACATCCCGTACCCGCACCTCAGCATTCACAATAGCGAGAGACTTCCGGGCCGTCGGCCGCGGTACATCTAGGCTGTTCCCATTCACGGACCAGCGAGTACGTGTCGGCTACGGTACCACCACGTCCTTCTTCGAACCCTACGGTTGCTTGCACATCTAGGCCGCTCCGGTTCTAGATCAGCTAGGCGCATGCCGGCTACTATACCACCTCACTCTTCTTGGACCTTTCGATTCGCATGCTCCGAGATCGGGACACCCGGAGAGTCAGGCATCTAGATACCCGAGAGAGGGATCCACGGACTCACGGCGAGAGATGGGTCGGGGAGTTGGGGGCGTGCGGCACGCGGCTTACGGGTCACTCGGGACCCGGGTCGGGGGTTATGTAGGGCCGTTCCTCCGGGCCCTCCCCTGCTCGCGGTGCGGAAGTGTATTTTGCATGCGTTGTGGTGCCTGTCGCCGTTTTTTGTTTGTTGCACCGGTGATTTCTTGAGTGCTGTTTGTCTCAACTATTGGTTTATTTTTGTGGGACCGGGGTGGAGGTGAGCCTAGGGCTACGATACCAAGTTGTCACACCCCAATTCCGGCTGAACGAAGTGTGAGTGAACCGGCTACTAAACCACGGTTCACACCGGGATCTCGAATAGCAGTGTCAACCAATCATCCCCCAAGCAATCTAACAAAATCGGAGATTAATACATAGCGGTGAAAATAATTTATAACAATGAGCTGAACTAAATGATAAATTAAAATAATTATTCCAATTATTCCATCATCCATCAAAGTTTAAATAATATTTAATTACAAGCTAACGAGAAAATAACGAATAAACCAATCACAAAGGAAAGACTGAAGGAGCACTCATAGCATCTGTCGTCCTCCCTCTGTCGGCGCTCGGGGGGCTCCCGAAGTCCTCCACCGTATACCCTAGCATCCAAATCCGAAAAGAGATATATATATCGGGGTGAGCTACAACACGGCTCAGTAAAGCACAAGACCAATGCAACATCCACATGCATGAGATAACATTACAATTTGGGCCGGGTATAACTTGCAAATGTGCTATGGTAAGGTTTGGCGGCCACCGCACCTCCATGCGAGTGTGAGCACACCCAACGGTCAGGCACCTACCACGCTCTTTTGTTGCCCCATCACTCACTCCGGTATAGAGATGGGACTCGAGTGCGGGCATGGAGAACCACAATCCCCGTCCTCCCCCTGATACCCCATACCGTACCAATACCTAAACCCCTATTGGAAAGGGCTTGCAAGTGGGTTCCGTTTCTAACAGTCCTAGATGTCAATACATGTAGGCTCCACCCTAGTACGGCCGTCTACGGCATAGGGATAGAACTGAGCGTGCGAGCCAGAATTGGAGACCACAATACCTCACCTCCCCCGATACCCTACCCGCCCAACAAGCATACCAAGATGGAACTATACGCAAGTAGGCCCTATCCCAACATCACTCCCTATGGCATAGGGATAGAGCTAAAGCGTCATGGCCGGGTCAGCGTCGGCGTCGGAGATCACCATGCCACATCAGCGTGGCGGATCAACGTCAACATCGGAGACCACGCCATAACCTCCCCACGATACCCCACCCATACCAAGCATGCTAAGATAAGGTACTACGAAGGTGTCGGGGTGAGGAATGATCGGCCCCTGGCCCTTCCCATTCCACGCTCCAACTAAAACAATCACATGTCTAACATCCATCACACCTAGCATATGAAATGCATGAGCAGATAAATCAAATAGAATTTACACTACATGACATGTGATATGCACAATCCATCAAACAAAGCATATAAATTGATCCGAGAAAATAAAAAGAGCTCTCTAAGGTTTATTATTAATTCTTTATTTTAAGTTTCGGGTCTTGTCCCTTACCTGACGCGTGGTATCAATCCCTTTCGGTGTCAGAAATTTCACATACAAGTCCTACACAACCATATTTATATGTTAATTTCCATTTATTAGAGTTTTAAAAGCCAAAACCAGGCTTTTCCCAAACGAGCTCGGAACACATACCGGTCTCGCACACACGATCGCGAGGAGTGCAACCGGGGGACGACTGCCCACCGGGCTCACGGTCTCACTCAGATCGGCGAGTGCGACCGGTATGGTGCCCGATGTATGCATACGGATGCACACATACGGTCTCACTCGGATCCTGGTGAGTGCGGCCGGTATGGTGTCGATGGTATACCGCGGCCCTACCGCTGGACTCACCAAGGGTATACCCTACGGCGTGATTCGAAGCGAGGTCTCCACGGGTAGCTCCTAAGGTCTCACCTATCCTGCGCTGGGGTCCGATCCTGCAAAGTTTTACGGATCGCGGCTAGAGCGCCCGCATAGCGACCCGGATCCGAAAAGAGACAAGAAAAGGCATCTAGGGCATAAATCATCGGATCCACCCTACGGGTAGGTCCCAAGGGTCTCCCTTATGAATTGCTAAGGTCCATTCTCCGAAGGGAGTCCCTACGGATCTTAGCTATAATGCCAAAAACCAACCGGATCGGAAAAAAGGCAAAGGGATCTAATCATTTTCCATCGATCTCACGCCGCTCAGCGGCTCCGATCCGATAATCCAACACTACGGGAAAGATAGAGCACTTTACGGTAGCGGTTGTCAATTGGCGGCGTGTTCCTCCACCGGCGGCTCCTTCTGGCGGCGTCTTCCTCCTTGAACCTCCTCACTCCTTCTCGAGCGGATGGGTTTACAAAGAGGTTCATGGAGTGTCTCCCCTCTATTAATAGAGGAGGCCGTCAAGGCACGCTCCCCCTCATATGGAAACTTAAAGTTTCCATTTTGAAAACAACACAATGTGGAGGCGGACTCCGGCCGTTTGACTATACGGTCTCGCAATACCGGTCGCGGATAGTGCGACCGGTATGGTGAGTCCCGGTATCTCTTCCGCTGGCCCATACCGGTCGCGGGATAGTGCGACCGGTATGGGGTCCCGTATGCACTTAACCGATTTTATACCTTTTTGTACCTGGTTTTTTGGTTCTTCACCGGCTTCTTGCGTGGTCCCTTGCCCTGCCGCTTTCCGGTCCGGTTATGATTGGGGGCACTGTCATCGCATAAAACCATGGTTAAACCGGGTTTAGAGCCGCAGTTCTTACAAGTTAATGATAGTGCAGGCGGTGGCGCCCCTCTTCGCTTGTCGGAGGCCGCGTATTCATGAGGCGGTGTGTACAATCTGGGTGGGGCCCCGCCGGCCCGATGACACTACAGCGGAGACCTCGTGCTACCATGGATTTGCTTCGGGACAATGCTGCCAAGAGATGAGGAGTTTGTTGCTTCCATGCTAACCGCGAGATCGCTCATAGTCGGCGACCAAGACTCCTCGTGCCTCGATGAAGTTTCTATGATCTTTTGTGTCATGTTTAACTTATATTATCCCTTAAATTCTACTTTATTGATGTGGTCTTTGTTGATGAACACCTATTTTAAATGAGGCAAATAAAGGCTAGGGGTTCTTTGGGCAACCAACTTTATGATCTGAGAATCTTGTTGTGGGGCTCATTACAAAGGAGAGAGACACTTTGT